>CM060443.1:56879353-59799353 GCA_030545235.1 Helianthus tuberosus | reverse complement strand
TACATAGTGCTAAATAGGTGACAAGTATGCATTGATTTAATCTACCAAATAGAGGTATATTCTATCTAAATCGAAAGGTAAGCCCAATAAGTGTAGCCCGATTAAGGAAAATAGACCCAAGAAATGAACAAGAATTGAAAGAGAGGACCTGATCCAACTTAACAAGCTTTTGGGGCTGGAGAATGATAGAGGTAGTCAGGGGGTTCTAGAAGAGTGTAACGCGGTAGAGGAGCTGAACGACCAGGAGGTTAGGAGGGACGATTCTAGCAAGAGGGTTTCTCCTACCAATCCTAGCGGTCCTACTCTTATATCAGGAGGTGTATTAGTGTAGGGTTCGAACAATATCCAGGCGGAAGTCGACAAGGAAATGGAAGCAACAACTGTAATGGGAGATATTGTTGGTGCAAAGCTAGAGAGATTCGGAACGCTAGCTAAGGATGTTATTATGGAAGAAGGTAGCTATGTGGTTAAACAATGAACTAACATTTGAGGGATAAAAAACAAACAAGGTATCATTTTTATCTTACTGCTCGAAACAAACCATGAAATACTGATAGGTTTAGATCTTTTTTAAGTTATGGGGTAACAAAAACTTTCAAATGGATTATTGGGATTAGTAGCAAAATTTGGGGGGGGGGGGGGGGCACGTGTTGTTGGGATTCGGAGTTTGTTTTATTTTTATTACAAATGGTTGGTTAAAAATAGAAGTTTTCTTATAATTAATGGTAAAATGAAAGGGAATGGGGAGGAGCTTAACGTTGTTAACGTTTATGCTCCACAAGGGGTAACTACTAAGAAAGCTTAGTGGGAAGCCATTAAAAGTGAGGTTGCGCACGGAGCAGGTATGTGGATTCTCATGGGGGACTTCAACGCGGTAAGGTTACCGGAAGAAAGGAAGAACTTTGCGTTTAACTCCTCAGGTGCTCATAATTTTAATACGTTTATACATAATCTG
This sequence comes from Helianthus tuberosus, assembly GCA_030545235.1. Lineage (NCBI taxonomy): Eukaryota > Viridiplantae > Streptophyta > Magnoliopsida > Asterales > Asteraceae > Helianthus > Helianthus tuberosus. The sequence goes on along the minus strand of CM060443.1, from coordinate 59,798,398 downwards.
GGTTTTTTGAAGTATAGCATGACAGAGAAACAATTTACGTGTATCCATGACAATGGTAAGAAGCTGAGTAAAGTTGACCGAATGTTGGTGTGTCCGAGTTTCTTCAACAACTGGGCAGTGGCTTGCCTAAGGGCATTGCTGATTATCTTATCAGACCATTGTCCTTCGTTGTTGAACATGAAGAACACTAATTTTGGGCCAAGCCATTTAGAGTCTATAATCCTTGGATAGGGAAAAGTGGGTTGAAGACGCGATTAAAGAGGCAGTGGATGGTTTCAACGAAATGGGGCCGATAGATACGATATTGACGAAAAATTACTTGTATTTGGAATAGGATAAATATATGGAGGGATGATATGGTTCTTAAAGAAGGAGAGGTGGAAATTTCAAGGAGCTCGATATAGAAAAACTGGAAGAAGAAATGGAAAAAAGAGAGCTTTTGGTGGAAGAAGAATGGGCCCTTATGGAGAGCAAAAAAGTGGTTAAGGAAATAGAGTTATAGAAAAACGCGGATTTAATACAACGTTCTAGGATTTAGTGGGCTATTAATGGAGACGATAATTCGAAATTCTTTCATGGGAGGATTAATAACAGAAAGGCGAAAAACTCTATCCTGGGGCTTAATATTGGGGGGGGGGGGGTTGTGGGTAACGAAGCCATGTTTGGTTAATATTAGGGGGGGGGGTCGTTATGGGTAACGGACACCTCTATTTGGCCAAGCATATATTGTTCCAATTTGAAGTTTTTGTTAGAGGCCAATAACGCGATTCTTATTGAAAGTTTTTCCATAAAAGAGATTAAAGATGCGGTTTTTGAGTGTGGGGATGATAGGGCGCCATGGTATCAATAAAAAAATATTGAAAGAAAAAGTCATGTTGATCCTACCATATGTCATGTTTAATTCGATCTTCTCGATTTCAGAAAGCAGCAGGGTGAACCTACTGATAGAGTCTTCTATTGTTTCACCCTCACATTGGGAATCAATGCTTGGAGAGTTCATCGTTGAACCAAGTTATGTAAAATAAAAGCTTGTTAAAAACTGAGAAAACACGAGCCAAAGCAAGAAACAGTAGACTTGCTAACTCGAACACTTTGCAAATGTACGAACCAACTTCCGGTACTGCACCTCAAAACCTTTAAAAACGTTCGAAAGTTGTCCAAAAACTGTCTTTACCAAATTGTACCGTTAGACATGTCTTGAAATTACGAGTCCAATGATGTATAATGTCCAAAACCTTTTTCGGGATTTTCGCGCCTTTTTTGTCCTAAAAATCAAACGAATCTAACTGTGCAGTCTGTTTGCTAGGATTGTTTGCAGATCAAATTCAGCATTAAATACATTTAAAACCGAATACGTCAGCTGGTTAAAGTTTCAGCATTTGAAATCAGGAATTCGAAACAATGTCCAACTCGAAAATGGCTATCCGAAATGGCTATCCGAAATAGTGTGTCTGAAATGCTAAATTCAAAACAGTAACTAAATTCTGAATAATCAGGGATTCGAAATCTTGTAAACCTGGTAACTGAAATCCCGAAAAATCTATTAACAAATTTTTCGAAATCATCCAAGCAAATATGATCTGAAATCAACACCAAGATGATCTGAAATCCTTGAATAAGATCCAAAATCCTTGAATATTATCTGAAATAGCAACAGTCACAGGCAGTCTTCAACAGCTTTTATCCGAAATCCAACAAGTATGATCTGAAACCGCAGCAGATGATCCGAAATGATGATTTTCACAGCAGACTTTGAACACAGTATCTGGAACAGTTCGAAAATCTTGAATATTTGATATCAAAACGAGCCTAGAAATAGGTTCTAGTGGCTTTGATACCACTTGTAAGTCCCAAAAACTTGGATCTTTCAATGATATCAAACAATCGCCAAGGATGGGCGGAATCCAAACTTGGTGAGATTCAAGAAAATTGAAAAACAAGAAAACACAAAGAACAATACCGTGATCACCTTAACAACTTGCACACGATTATATTACTTGATATGCAAAATCGTCTGGTACAAGATGAACACACTCGAATCGCAGCCACTCTCTGTCCTAGGGTTTCTATGGGTGTTTAACTTGATTTATGAAACATAAATTAGTTTATATACCCTAGACAAGTCCACTTCCCTACATGGGCTCCCTGTGGGCTTGACTGGCCCACATGGCCTTAGACAAGGCCCAATGACCTATTAAAGGTCCAAAACCTAATATAAACTAACCCGGTAAGGCCCAGTTTGCTACCATAGACCGTTGCGTATATTTGATGCGTCAGTCTCACACTTCTAGGGCCTAACAGGCACATGGGATATAAGGGGTCTTAACATCGGCCAGATCTTCAGTCCTTGTGATTAGCATGCCTACTTTCGAGTTTCAATGCGCCAAAGGTACACGTCAAGGTCACCAATTGGGTCAAAATGCAAGAGAAATTCTTAAACAAGTACTTCCATCCTTCTAAACTTGCTCATCTGAGGAGCATGATTCAGTCTTTCCATCAGAACGAGGGGAAGTCTTTCTACGAGACGTGGGAGAGATGTAAAGAGCTGTTGAACAAGTGTTCGCATCATAGGTTCGAGGACTGGTCTTCTTAATAGATGGAACAATCATTACTCGACAGCTCGAAAGCGGATCATGGGTGAAAATTTCTACAACGGAGTTAGAACGGCTACATAGAACATGCTGAACATTACTACAGATGGCAATCTGATGACCACCAAGATGCCGAATGAATGTAACGAACTATTTGAGGACCTAGTGATGAGCAACTACGAGTACCCGAAGACAAGAGATCCCGTTTCATCTTCTGCACAACGAGGAGTACATAAGGTCGATACTAACACCGCTCTGCAGGCCCAGGTTGATTACTTGGTGAAGACGTTCAAGGACATGTAGACGCAAAAGGAGTAGAAGTGTGAGATCTGCAAGGCAGGTCACGACACGGCCGTGTGTCCCATTGCTGTTAATGATCTCTGGGAACATGTGGAGTTTATGGGGCCTCTCAACCAGAATCAGAACAATTTGGGTAGTAATTACAACACTGGTTGGAGGAATCACCCAAACTTATGTTTGAAGAAGAATAACCTGATGTGCTTAAAATACAACATATAAATTATATCAACTACGGCGTAAAATCAACCCTTTTTAGTACTAATGTTGGAAAAAGCTTGTTTCTTTGTTCCTTTTTAATTAACAGGTTTAAAAGAGCTTAAATGAACAAAAGGAGAAAAATAACAGCAGAAACCAACATAAAATGCAATGAAGAAGGATTGACGCAACTCGCCGAACCCCCGTCCACATCCAAACCAAAGAAATAACAAAACCAGAAGCTCTGGCACGGGGCCGTGCTCACCTAGCACGGGCCATGCCTAGTGGGTACTCTCTGTAGTAGAAAAAGACAACAACAAAAGACAAATCCAAAGCTCAACACGGGGTCATGCTAAAGCAACATGGGACATGGTTAACTCCAAGATTTCCAGAATCTGAAGTAGCACAGCAAGTACATTGGCCACGGGTCGTGCCGTTGACACACAAGGCCGTGTTAGTACAAGTTTGACACTATAGTTTAATGAAGAAGAGAGAGACTGATGGCCACGGGGTCGTGCCAGGCGGGCACGGGCCGTGGTGGACGTTCTGTTTTTAGCTATAAATAGGGGTGCTTAGTTTCATTCCAATCCATCCCTTAGCAACACCATCATCCATTTTCCATCTTTTAGAGTGTGTGTAGTAGTCTCGGGATCCAAGATTGATAGTAAGAGTCTTTGTCAAACAAAGGCCATGCTTGGCTAAACTCTAACATCACATGGTGAAGAAAAATCTTTTACATATTTTTTTTATGATTTCCAATCTTTGGCAACTTTTTAATTGGGTATGTATTAATGACTTTAATAACTAGTTTTTATATTGAAGGCAAATTTATCTAATCATTCTTTATATGTTGTTAATTCACACATTCGAGTCTTTACGGTCCATATAAAGCACGTAAATTTCCTGGAAGGGGGTTAGAAGGGTGGTTGGGTAAATTTTATGTCTCGTTCAGTGTATAGATCCTGCGAGAACCTGGTTCAAGCCTAGTAACATTTCACGAGTCGGAGCATGAATTACCCACCACGAGAGAAGTGCCAAAAGCTTGAATCCCTTATCTATAAACTACTTTTAAAACTTTAAACCAACCCTGCGAGGACTGTATCCCTGCTGACTCAGACCAAAGGGTTGAGGGTGATCGCTGCCTGGAAGGGGGCCCACCACTTTTTGCATTAATAACTTACCTAATTATCTTTCAATAATCCGACCTAGTGGGACTGTATCCTTGCTGATTTAGACCACTAGGTTGAGGGTAATGTCGCTTTCACAAGAGGAGCCTACTACTATAACTAAGATAATCTCTTAAAATGCCCAAAGTGCGGAAATCATCAAAAGGGTACACGAAAGATAAGTCGGAACCAAGTGATTCTTTCTTGTCTATCTGTTTTTACTTTTATTTTCCAGTTTTTAGTTTATCTTTTTATAGTTTAAAAACCTTTTCTCAAAGTTTGGTTCGATTAGACGTTGACGATAAGCCGGTATTAAAAGCTCTTGTGTCCTTGGATGACCTCGGTATCTTACCATCACTATACAACGTTCGCGATGGGTGAACTTACCCTAACGTGTGTGTAGAGTGATAGTTGAATATCGTGTTTTATAAATTTAAAACTTGATTTGGCAAGTAAAAAGAGCTAAAAATATACTAAAAATATATACACACCCGCACACGTCAAGTTTTTGGCGCCGTTTCCGGAGACACAAGAATTTTAAGAAAGATTAAAATTAGCGGCTTAATAAAATTCTGAAATTTTTTTCAAAACTGCGCACTCGTTTTTAAAATTTTTCTGTTTACAGTAGGTTTAACATGGGGCCGTGACACTGGGACACACCCCCCGTGCTGCAGATTTTTCTTAAAAATTTTTAAACGCCTAGATAAAGAACTGCCCACGGGGCTGTGGTCAACACTCTATTAAATTTTTAAATTTTGTTTCTGATCCCAAGGCTCGTTATTCTTCTGGCTATCTTCCAAAACAATGGATTACTTCTCAGAAGACTACACCTACTATATTGAGGGTGATTATGAGGAACCTTATTGTACCATTTGCGGAGAATCCCACTCGGTACAACATTGTTACCTTTTTAAGCCATCAACCTCATACACTACACCAAGTTCTTCATACACCACTTATGAAGAACCAAGGTTTTAGCTTCCAGAGTCAAACTTTGACTGGGACGCCAATCCGTTTGAAACTTACGACACACCACCAACAATCACTCCCGAAGCCGAAAGAGTCATAAAGGTCTCAAAAATCTAGAACTCTTATTAAGAGATCTCGAGAAAAAGAAGAGGCTATTTGTAGTAAAGAGGTAATAATTGAAGAGGTAAAATTAGAAGGACAAAACGAAAAAGAAGAGGCTATTTGTAGTAAAGAGGTAATAATTGAAGAGCTAATAAAAGATGAATATCATGAAATGAACATAAAACTGGTACCATGTTTTTTTCAAAACATCTTTGTTAGTAATATGCTAATTGATAAATATCTTTGCGTTAACATAATGCCAAACTATATTTTCAAAAAATTGGGTACTAGTGATTTTTCTCCTCTTAAAATTCCTGTTTTTCTCTCAAATCGCAAACCGATTAATACCACGGGAATGGTTGGAGATGTCTTAATTCTAACAAACCACGCGGTAGTCCCAACCGACTTTGTCATCTTAGATGATTCCCCCCGAGTGTTGGGACAACCATTTCTAAAATCCCATCAAGCCTTGACCCAACGGAAGCAAAACAACCTACCACTTAAATTAGGGGCCGAAAAAAGGTATGTCAATCTTAACAAATCAATGAAATATCCAATTCATGATGATGATTGATGTATTGCAAAATACATTCTTATATCGTGTATAGTTTGTACGTTCTTTCGTTATTTTTAGTTTAGTTTAGTTTAGAATTGCGTGCTATTGATCTTTACTGTGTTTTCCAGGTCTTGATACATAAAAATGCTGAAATTGGAGCAAAATCGAGCTATAAGTGTTTAAAGTCAAGTCCCGGAATCATTTATAAAAGTGTTAGAATAATTTTGAAGATTTTTTGGGAGCTGAAGCTGAATTTCGGAGCAAACCTTCTGTGAAAAAAGAGTCACTCGCGTAGCGCGAGCATGAAAGGCATACCAGTCGCGCTACGCGAACAACAAACAAGGATTGCCGGAGTGTGATACGCGCGCGGCCCGCGTTCACTTACCCTAAACATTAAAGCGGGCCGCGAGAGGGTTGGTTACGGGCACAGATCGTGTACAGCATCGGATTTTTGGGTTTTGGAGGATTATCATCATATAAAATCATCATTAACATTAGAAAAACCCTAATTACGAATTCTAGAGATTGGAGGCGATTGTTGAGCCGTCTGGGAGCTGAATCGGAGATTGTGAAGCACTCGAATCATTGGATCAAGTTCAGGACGAAGAATCGAAGATTTCTCGGGTTTTCCAATCCCTTGTTTTGTTGATTTCTTTCTTGAAACTTGTTACCATGAATTCTAGTTTGATTATCTTTGATTTGTTTTCGTTTATAGACATGCTTGGCTAAACCTTTAAACTACCTAGACGAGATGAATGTTTGATTTAAAGTTTGGATTTTTAATGGTTTTTATTGTTTGCGTATGGATTGATTTCTGAAAGTAAAGTGCTTTAGGATTTCTAATTTGGTGCTTATGCATACTTGACGATTGTTTTACTACTGTTTATTGCTTCGCTTGAATCTTGGTGACGGTCTTTATCACGGAATAGAATCAGGCTAGGGTTTTAGGTTTTGGTGAGTGTCTATATCACATAATAAACCTTTGATCCTTTAGGGTGAAAATTGCATAAGTAACCTTAGAAGTAATACTTAGTAATTTAATAAAATCAAGTGTTCTGCTTAACTTGTCGCTGAGAGGCTCGAGTTAGTTATTAGGTCGCTGTGCAATATATATCTAAGATAGGTTTTGAGAGAAGTCGATCTTAGTTCCCTAATTGCATCCGTGTCTAGTAAACCAAGTTAGAACCTAGAATTGCCTTAGATTATCGCGCTGAGAGGTAGATAGTCATATTAGGGCACTTTTAGAATCGTTAGAGGACTGAGAGGAAGTCTAACAGTCGGTAATCACAACAGCCTTGTAGGGTTTCCTAAGTTTCTTCCTGAGAAGGGTCGGGAAGTCTTAGCATTGAAATACCTTAAGGTTTAGTATCTTAAGATCCCGGCTCCATACAACAATAATACCATTAGAAGTCCATTCCCATTCAAACTGGATTCGAGTCTAGGTAGTCCTTAATCTCATCTGAATACAAACCTCAGTTTCCGTTCGGTTCTTAGTCTAAGTCTAGTTAATTAATTTAGTTAATATAGATTTCCTTAGCTTTTCAGTAACCCCCCCCCCCCCCCCAAATCAATTAAACAAGTTTAAGTCGCGTCAGTCAGTGTCTATTAGAGTCTAGTTTACGTAATACATAGAGTCTTTGGGTTCGATACTCGGACTTGCTAGGTTATACTACATTGACCGGTACACTTGCCGGTTGTGTGGTTTAGGTTAGAGAGTCTTAGTTTATAAATTTAAAGCTTATAGTGTCTAGTTTAGAGAGTCTAATTTAGGTTGTTTTTATAGTCAGTTTAGCACACATCAAGTTTTTGGCGCCGTTGCCGGGGACTCTTGGCAATTGCGTTTATTAGCTTTGATAGACTTAATTGACAAATACGTGCTACGTGTTTTCTTTGTTTTGTTGAGTCTTTGTCTTCTCTTGTGTCTCGGTAACTAGTGTTTGCTTTTCTTGTGTTCAGGTTTTTGCTAGTAGTGGATGCCACATCTGCGCTCGCACGGACCACCACCTTCAGTTAAGCAATCGTCTTCTCAACTGGGCGAAGGCCCAGAGGTTAGTTCTTCATCCTTTTCCTTCCCAGATTTCCCACTTTCCGTCCCACCACCTTCCCCAAACCATTCACCTAAGGATTCCCCACCCAATTCTCCCACCTCTAGTACCTCTAGCGAACCGGAAAACTTAGGACCAATGGCCAACCCTAGGCAAACCGTCCATCAGCAGGCCACTCAGAATTTCACCGGCCTAGCTTCACCCATCACCGTCCCACCCATAGTTAATGAAAATTCATGGCAAATCCCATCGTATGCCATGCAGGCCATCACTAATAGTATCCAATTCCATGGCCGAGACGATGAGGACGCCCCGGCCCACATTAACCGTTTCTCTAGGATGTTAGCTACTTTTAGCCTTAGCGGTGCACCCAACGATGCTACATACCTACAGCTTTTCCCATTTTCTTTAGCCGGCCGTGCGGCTACTTGGTTGGACTCACAACCGACCGGTACTTTTACCACCTGGGCGGGGCTTCGTCAAGCCTTTCTGAACAAGTATTTCCCGCCCGCCAAGGCTTCACGGCTCAGAGACGAGATTCACTCCTTCCGCATGGGGCCCGACGAGCCTTACTACCTTGCTTGGGAAAGGTTTCAAACCCTTTGTGCTCGTTGCTCCCAGCACGGTCTTTCCGATTGGGCCTTATGTGAGAAATTTTATAATGGTCTTACCCAGGAGACTAGAGATAGGTTTGATACAAATGCAGGGGGGCATATGATGGGTATTCTTACAGTTCCTAAGTGTCTAGAGCGTTTTGAGGCGTTTGCTCAGTCTCAGTCCCAGTCACGATCTGATCAGAGGTATCAAAGTGGTAATTCAAATACCACTACTAGTGCACCCGCCCGAGGGGTGAACCATGTCACTATGGATCCTAGTTTGGCCTCTGTTTTGGAAAATATGGATAGGCAACTTAAGGAAATTCAGGCTAAGATTGATAAGTGTGAGTTGTGTCGAGGTGGTCATGACACGAGTGCGTGCCCTTTACTAGTTGGTGAGGAGAAGTGTGATTACTTAGGAGGAGGGTTCGGTAGAGGTCAACCTAGCAGTTTTGGGGGTAATAATAATGTAGGTTCGGGTTGGCGGTCTAATAATAATAATAATAATTCTAATAATAATAGCAATTTTCGCTCAAGTGGACCTTCTAATTTTCAAATAGCTCAAAATCCAAATAGGGGTCTAGGTTCACTTTTTAATGGAAGTTCGAATGGGCAGGTTCAGAATGGGGGGTCGAGTAGCCAAGGTCAAACAGGTCAGGGTTCGAGTTTTGATTTAGGGGGTAGCATGGAAAGAATGGAGTCCATGATGAGTCAGCTAGTTGCTAGAGATCAAAGTACCCAAAAGAAACTTAATGAACATGACCTCATGCTTAGGAATCACCAAGCTGCGGTCCAGGACCTTTCTAGGGTTGTAGGTGATATGGCTAGAAAGTTAGAGGAGAGATTACCCGGTAAATTTGCGGGTAACACCCAACAGAACCCTAATGCCCAAGTTAATGCCATTTCTACTCATAGTGGTAGGATCGTAGGAGACCCGAGAGTTGTAGAGGAGAGAGAGGTTGATGAGGATGGTGATGTGATTGATGAGGTGATAGAGATGGAGGCTCCCGGCAAAGTGCAATCGAGGCTGCGCCCAGCAAGTACCGCACAGCCCAGTGAGTCTCAAGTTGAGAAGAAAGCTGAGAAAGAGCCCGTAGTTGTTAGGCCGTCACCTTATGTAAACCATGCGTATGCTCCGTTTCCTTCACGTCTTAAGAATCAAAAATATTCAAAGGAATACGGACATTTCTTAGATATCTTCAAGCAATTGAAGATTAATCTTCCGTTTATAGAGGCACTCCAGTCCATGCCTAAGTATGCAAAATTTTTGAAGGACCTTCTTAGGAATAAGGAGAAGTTAGGAGAGTTGTCGAATGTTCCGTTGCATGGAGGGTGTTCGGCCGTTGTTTCAAATCAGCTTCCCGAAAAGCTTACCGATCCCGGTATTTTCACTATTCCGTGTCTATTCGGTAGTAATACCAACACTCGAGCGTTAGCCGACTTAGGAGCTAGTATCAATTTGATGCCCTTTTCTCTTTATGAGAAGCTAGACCTAGGAGAGCTTGCACCTACCCGAATGACACTATCTTTAGCCGATCGGTCTGTTAAGTACCCTAGGGGTATAGTTGAGAATTTGCTTGTGAAGGTAGATAAGTTTGTGTTTCCGGCCGATTTCGTTATTCTAGACATGGAAGCCGATGAAAACATACCGCTAATTTTAGGTCGCCCATTTTTGAACACCGCTAAAGCTTTAATAGATGTCTCTTTAGGCACTATCACACTTAGAGCGGGCGAGGAAGCGGTAGTGTTTAACGTTATGAATTCGAGAGGTTCGAGTGGTAAAGTGGAAGCAATCTCGGTAGTGGGAGAGTGTGAGAATGAAGAGAAAGATGTGAGGGATGCGAGTGTAGAAAAGGTGAAAGGATTTAAGTGTGGGGATCCTCCGGATAGGAAGTTGGTAGAATTAGAAGAGAGGGTGGTGAGTTTAGAGTCTAGGTTTGAGACACTGAGCAGGGCTCAGTGTGGGGATAAGTATGGAGATGATACTTTTAGATTCAAACCACCAGATGATGAGTTGAGAGAATATGAAAAAGTTGGGAGTGATTCGGGCAGTGTTAGGAAGGATAGTGCTACAGCCCGTAAGGTGAGAGCGATGTTGGAGGGTGAGTTGCGCTTCCATGATCCTCCGTAAGTTTGTGAGAAGTTGATAATAATTTGTAGAGTTTGTATTTTTGAGTCTTTTATTTTGTACCATGTGTCTAAAGTAGTAGTTTTTGAGTCTTTATTTTTTTAGAGTCGGTACTGCGTTGGGTTCTGTTTTGCTTTGATTATGCAGGTTTGGATTGTACCACCCGTACCCAATTGCCATTCGGGTGATTCTGGACTTGCTATTTTGATAAACTCAAGCAGACTAGGCAACGATCGCGAATGAAATGCTATACGATCGTTCGGGGGATTCAAGATTCGTACGGCTGGCACTGACTGTTGTCCTAACCAGCTAAGTCGTTTCCCTTTTGTTGTTGTTGTATATTTTATTTATTTTCGTTTGCAGTTTCTTTTCGTAGGTAGTTGTTGAGTCGTATTTTCATTCTTGCATAGGGACAATGCAATCTCTAAGTGTGGGGATGGGATACATGTAAATAATTGAGTCTTTTATTGAAAAAAAAAAAATTCAAAAATTTAAATTCAAAAAAAAAAAAAATCCAAAAAAATTGAAAAATCAGAAAATGTCTTTCGAATAAAAAGAAGTTTGCAATTAAAGCGGAAAATGATAGAAAAGGTGATTTGTTGCTTGGTTTGAATAATAATAATATGAGATGATAATAAATCGAGCTTGCGTCTAGTTTGGGATATGTGGATAGGCCCGGGTTTGGTTTTAAGTCCCTTTGATCTAAAATACCTTAAATTGTCGGTCCGCTAGTGGGTTTTCGCCTGGGAAATATGGGAAATCAAAACTGCCGATAATAGTATAAGGGGCACCGTTATAAGTTAAAACTGTTAGAGTTTGTGATCATGCGAAAAAAAAATGAAAAAAAATAGAATAAAAGTGAGCTAGAAACTAAATGAAAGTAACACAGGCCTACGTATTCCGAGTTGGGGATAGCGACTCTACAGCCGGTTTGCCTCTGGGATGTGTGAAATCGATTTGCCGAATAAAAGTACCGAAGCCTATGTAATCTGTGATTGGGGATAGCGACTCTACAGTCGGAATACCGCTGGGTTAAGGGAAAGCATCGTCTAGTCTCACGAATTCGGAAAAAAAAAAAGAGAAAAAGCAAAGCTGAAATGAAAAGAAAAAAAAAAGTTGATTGTTTACTCTCTTGGTTTTGATATAAAACGGTTAGGAATTGATCCATTGATCATTCTTTTAGTCCTATAAGCTTGAGGTGGGAGTAGATGGATCGTAGATTCTAGTGTGAGACCCTAGGTGGATTGACCGCACTTAAATTAAATTCACATGATAAGGGCTTAGGATTAGATTCGGGTTTAAAAAGGATCAGTATATTCGCAATCGCAGCTAACGCAAGTCTTGATTTTAATAAGATATAAATAATTTTTGATCCAAGTAATGATTTGTCTCTGATTCCGTTGCACAATTCTTTTTCGGGGACGAAAAAAGTGTAAGTGTGGGGATGTTTGATGTATTGCAAAATACATTCTTATATCGTGTATAGTTTGTACGTTCTTTCGTTATTTTTAGTTTAGTTTAGTTTAGAATTGCGTGCTATTGATCTTTACTGTGTTTTCCAGGTCTTGATACATAAAAATGCTGAAATTGGAGCAAAATCGAGCTATAAGTGTTTAAAGTCAAGTCCCGGAATCATTTATAAAAGTGTTAGAATAATTTTGAAGATTTTTTGGGAGCTGAAGCTGAATTTCGGAGCAAACCTTCTGTGAAAAAAGAGTCACTCGCGTAGCGCGAGCATGAAAGGCATACCAGTCGCGCTACGCGAACAACAAACAAGGATTGTCGGAGTGTGATACGCGCGCGGCCCGCGTTCACTTACCCTAAACATTAAAGCGGGCCGCGAGAGGGTTGGTTACGGGCACAGATCGTGTACAGCATCGGATTTTTGGGTTTTGGAGGATTATCATCATATAAAATCATCATTAACATTAGAAAAACCCTAATTACGAATTCTAGAGATTGGAGGCGATTGTTGAGCCGTCTGGGAGCTGAATCGGAGATTGTGAAGCACTCGAATCATTGGATCAAGTTCAGGACGAAGAATCGAAGATTTCTCGGGTTTTCCAATCCCTTGTTTTGTTGATTTCTTTCTTGAAACTTGTTACCATGAATTCTAGTTTGATTATCTTTGATTTGTTTTCGTTTATAGACATGCTTGGCTAAACCTTTAAACTACCTAGACGAGATGAATGTTTGATTTAAAGTTTGGATTTTTAATGGTTTTTATTGTTTGCGTATGGATTGATTTCTGAAAGTAAAGTGCTTTAGGATTTCTAATTTGGTGCTTATGCATACTTGACGATTGTTTTACTACTGTTTATTGCTTCGCTTGAATCTTGGTGACGGTCTTTATCACGGAATAGAATCAGGCTAGGGTTTTAGGTTTTGGTGAGTGTCTATATCACATAATAAACCTTTGATCCTTTAGGGTGAAAATTGCATAAGTAACCTTAGAAGTAATACTTAGTAATTTAATAAAATCAAGTGTTCTGCTTAACTTGTCGCTGAGAGGCTCGAGTTAGTTATTAGGTCGCTGTGCAATATATATCTAAGATAGGTTTTGAGAGAAGTCGATCTTAGTTCCCTAATTGCATCCGTGTCTAGTAAACCAAGTTAGAACCTAGAATTGCCTTAGATTATCGCGCTGAGAGGTAGATAGTCATATTAGGGCACTTTTAGAATCGTTAGAGGACTGAGAGGAAGTCTAACAGTCGGTAATCACAACAGCCTTGTAGGGTTTCCTAAGTTTCTTCCTGAGAAGGGTCGGGAAGTCTTAGCATTGAAATACCTTAAGGTTTAGTATCTTAAGATCCCGGCTCCATACAACAATAATACCATTAGAAGTCCATTCCCATTCAAACTGGATTCGAGTCTAGGTAGTCCTTAATCTCATCTGAATACAAACCTCAGTTTCCGTTCGTGTCTTAGTCTAAGTCTAGTTAATTAATTTAGTTAATATAGATTTCCTTAGCTTTTCAGTAACCCCCCCCCCCCCAAATCAATTAAACAAGTTTAAGTCGCGTCAGTCAGTGTCTATTAGAGTCTAGTTTACGTAATACATAGAGTCTTTGGGTTCGATACTCGGACTTGCTAGGTTATACTACATTGACCGGTACACTTGCCGGTTGTGTGGTTTAGGTTAGAGAGTCTTAGTTTATAAATTTAAAGCTTATAGTGTCTAGTTTAGAGAGTCTAATTTAGGTTGTTTTTATAGTCAGTTTAGCACACATCAATGATCCCCTAATTGAAGATGAAGCGGAGCCACCCGATACGGAAGAAGAAGAAGAATTCGTCGAAAAGGAAACCGCCAAAGAACAAACCTTTTCCGCAATCGATTTTAATAAAGAAGAAAATAAGCGATCTCTTGAAGACCCACAACCACTTGAACTCAAGGAACTACCTAAAGGTCTAGAATACGCATTTTTAGACGAACATGGTTGATGTGTGCTAAACTGACTATAAAAACAACCTAAATTAGACTCTCTAAACTAGACACTATAAGCTTTAAATTTATAAACTAAGACTCTCTAACCTAAACCACACAACCGGCAAGTGTACCGGTCAATGTAGTATAACCTAGCAAGTTGTTGATGCATTTTTAGTGTCTGTAACTAGTCTTGTTTAACGATGTATTTTGTATGGTCTTTTATTAATTATCGAGTCTGTATGTTATTTTGACCAAGTCAGATATCCTCCTATCTACTTGTGTACAACTTATTTGTCTCTTTTGATATGTAAAGTATTATGAACAATGCATGTTGCATTAAAGGGTAGTTTAGTCATTACTATGTTTATATGTTGCTGTTTGTTGCTGTCTGTTAACAGAAACAACCACAACAGTTGCAGTCCTCGACGAAACAGACCTGTTTCGTCGAAACACATCATGGCGAAACAGACCAGTGTTCAAACTTCTGTTTCGTTGAAGGTCATGACGAATCAGACCTTGATTCGTCATGTATTGGGCTGTTCCAGGCCCAAATGTCTGGCCCATGTTCAGATTCGTCAAACACTTTGTGTGTTTCGTCGATATCAGTGGCCAGGGACTATATAAACAACATTTCTGTTTCATTATGAACCAGAGATGAGATATTGACCATAGTAACAAAACTCTGCCGAAATTCTGTCTGAACTGTGTTTGTATCAGTTGTAATCGGTTCTCATCCCGTTAATCAATCGAGTGTGTATCATTGATTAATCCGTTGTTATTATTGCTTTATATGTTTGATTTGGCATAGTTACGTGGATTCCGCACACGTAACCGTGTTTACTATAAAAAAGTGATTCGGTTCATAATCGATCCTCAGATTTCGGGACCTACAAGTGGTATCAGAGCATTGGCTCTTATCCTTGTTTAAAATCAAACTTGTTCGGTTTTTATCAAGTATTTTGTGTGTGTTTTTCTGAAAATGAGTTCTTGAAAAATTTTATTTTCTGGAAAAATATTCATAAATCTGCTGTTTTATTGGTGTTTGCTACAGATTTTTATCAAAAACCTAAGTTAGATTGTTTGTTTATGCTTTAAACCGGGTTTTTAGTGAAAATCTAGTGTATTTTCGTGTTTCGGAAAATTATCGGTGATCGGAAAACTCATCGGAAAACTCATGTTCTTGGATGTGTTCTTGAAAATCTTCATAGTTGTTCTTATATAAACTGAGTAATTGATCTGATAAATTGATTAAAACAAGTGTTGCAACTTATAAAATGATAACTTGACTTTTGTGTAAAAGTGATAATTGGTCACAGTCTGTTTCGTTGAAAATAAGAGTTACAAACATACTCTGTGTCAGTTTAAATATCTTTGTGTCTGGTCTTATCCTTTGACTGATCAGTAGATATTTTAAATATCTAAACCAACTGACTTTTACCCAGTTTTGACGAAACAAGCAGCCGACGAATCACATATGTTTCGTCGCAACATCTTTGACAAAACAAATTCTGTTTCGCCACAACATCTTAGACGAAACAAATTCTGTTTCGCCACAAATCACAATTATCACAAGTCTGTTTCGTCGTCATTCATTCAGACGAAACAAACCTGTTTCGTGAAATCTGTTTCGTCGAAAACAGATCTGTTTTACACAGAGGACTTGTAACAGCTTGCTTACTGTTTGTTTTCAAGAATTTGTGCAGGTACTATCATACATACATCAAATATGAGTTGTACTAGTCCATGGGATTGGAGTATGGATTCGAGACCACGTGAAGATCCGACGTCCGCAGCAGCGTGGGTGAAGAGTGTTTTTGGTCAACCAACTATAAGTGCCGGACAATGGGCTTTGGCATCCAATCAGAACCAAAACATTCAAAATCTTTTGATTAGTGAGAGCGAAACGGGTAGCAACAATCGCCCGCCAAAGTTGAATCATATGAACGAGTTTCCATCATGGAAAGGTCGATTCATTACATATGTTCAAGGTCAAAGCACTGATCTTTGGAGGTGTTTCATTACTCCACGCAATGATGCTCTCGAAGTAGCAGCTTCAACGGCCGAAGGTTTTACTAACATGCAGGAAAATGACAAGAAAGCATATGAATTTGAGAAAAAGTCGTTTGCTGTTCTTACTCAAGCACTTCATAAAGATATCTATCATCAATTTTCTTATTGTAAGGACACGAAATCCTTATGGGATTGTTTGGTGACAAGAGGAGAAGGAAATGCAGCTTCCAGAAAGACACGACATGATTTATTAAAGAAAGAGTTTGAGTCGTTTCAGTTCTTGGAAAACGAAACTCTAAATGATATGACCACACGGTTTTATCATTTGATTAGCGAAATGTTTGCCTATGGTGTTGTTGCAAGTGAAAAGGAAGTTTGTGCACGGTTTGCTGATTCTCTACCACCAAAGTGGAGTCCATACATTAAGCTTCTAAAGCATACAGGTATTCTAGATGCTGACACTATAACTATCTATGAATTTGTACAGAAGCTGGAACATAAAAATGATGAAGAAATCCGAAAAGCAAAACGCATTGCTGCTCCTCAGAATATTGAAATGTATTGTGGTGGAGGTTTTGACCCGTCAGCTAGTCTGAGGCAACCAAAATTACAAACGGCGTTTGTATCAAATACAAACTCTTCTCCGTTTCCTCAACAAACTCAGGCTTATTCTGGAGAAGGTTTTATTCCTTTTATACCTCCAGTTTCTACTACTCAACCTCAGGCATATTCAGGAGGAGGTTTTATTCCATCCCTACCACAACCACAAGTCCAACCACAACAACAACAGCAAGCTCATTATACCAACAATCCTCCAACTCCAAATCCTAACACAGTCAAAGTTGATACATCAAACCTCTCAAATGTTAGCATTGAAGTAGCAAAGGAACATATGGAACTTATTAATACCATGGTCAGTGCTTACTGCGGTTTGGTCGCAGGTCAAATTGGAAACATCAATTTAACCAACGAAGACTATCTACAAATCAACCGTGATGAAATGGAGTTGATGGATATAAAGTGGGCATTCGCAAGTGCTGTTAGAAGGGCGAAGGACTTTATGGTTCGAACAGGAAGAAGTTCTTTGGAAAGCAAACAAGATACAAAGTACGGTTTTGATAAAGAAGCAGTTACATGCTTCAATTGTGGGGAAAAGGGTCACTCCAAACGTGAGTGCACTCGACCAAGCAGACAAGGCAATCAGAACCCATTCCGTAATCAGACGAGTACTTCAAATGCTAATCAAGACAATCGTGGAAAAGGGATAGTGGCTGTAAACAACACCACTAACCAGAATCAGTCTAGACCATCAAATGAAAGTCGTGCATTAACCGTACAAGCTGATGAAGGGTTTAATTGGTCTTTACAACTTGGGGAAAGTGATCAAGATAAAGGAGGAACAGCGTGTTATGCTAAGATTATCAATCACATCAAGCACGTTCATAAGGAAGAATTTTCTGATAGTGACGATAGTTCTGGTAATTCCGGGAGTTTTGATGAAGAAAGTTCTACTTCGAGTTCGGAATCTGATGTGAACAAAGAAGCAAGTTCAAATCTTGATGACTTATTGAATGAAGCAGAAGAGTTGAAATGTCAGAAATCAGTTCTGATCAAGAAGGCTGAGGTAGCATCTAAAGAAATGGAGAAGTTCTTTTCTGAAAACGGATCTTTCTTTTATCAGACTGCCTTTATGGCAAATGTCTCAGATTCTACAAGTCAGGTAAAATCTGAAATTCTTATCAACTGTAGAGATTGTGAATATATGAAAAATGAATTTGATAGAATAAAACTTCACTGTGATTCGATTCATATTCACAATCAGAGTTTAGTTGTTGAAATGGCTAAATGCAAAGAATCGAATATGGCTTTAGTTCGAAACGAGAAAGAATTTAAATCTATGATTGAAACTCTAAAGAAAAATGTTTCTGAAGTGACAAAAACTGTTTATCATAAACAAGTTAGTATAAATGATTACATTAACATTGTTGAGGAAACTAAAAAGGAACTAGCCATTGCCAAATGTGAGCATGATGCAATCAAGCAAAAATTGGAGAGTTACTCTAACTCCCGATTTGTGCTCGATCACATTATTGATGTTCAACAACTAAAGGGAAACAAGAAAGGTGTTGGGTATAAGAAATGTCCGCCCCCTTTGAGACATGATTATGCTTATATGCCTGATGAAGAAGAAATGCCACGGTTTGAATCCAGTGTGCCTCTTGATTATGAGGAAATTACTACTGGCCTAGGGTTCAAATCGGACAATTCTCCAAGTACAAATTCTGAGCAAAAAGAGTCAACGTCTACGAAACAAGGTCCTCCAACCATTGAGGACTATGAGTCGTCGGATGATGAACCTGAATCAGATGTGAGTAATCAGGATAAATCACTTGACAAACTTAAAGGAGTAGAAGTTCCAACTGAGAATCATATTCTGTGTGATCCTCCTACTCCTGATGTTCAACCTGTGGTTCAACAAGTGATAGATCCGGTGTCTACCATTAAAAGTAAGATTGTGTTGTACACTTTGGTTGGTGATTCTAAAATCTATTCAGATAATGATTTTCCAATTAAAAATGTCAATCCATCATTGATTGATAATGTTTTTGAAAATAACACAAGTAAGTTTGTGGGAAAGTCGATTCCGGGAGTTAATGTGACTCAATGTAATCCAATTCCTAAGACTGAAATTAAAAAGAAATTTGGAAATCAGAAATCACCTTCAAAGCAACAACCTATTGCTTCTAAGGGTAAACAATCAGATCAACGAGCTAAATTGTCAAATGTTTCCAACTCAAAATTTGAAACAAAAGGAGCTCGTTATCAGAAGAAAAACAGCAATGTCAAATTTGTGAAATCAAGGGGTACAGATAAAATTGAGACTTTTGCTAACAAGTCAAACAATGATTTTGTACAAGTCAAAATTTTAAAACGTGATAGTCAAAACAATTACACTCAACATTCAAACGGGTGTGATGAAAAAGCTAGTACCTCGGGTTATACAAATTCGACATCTGATCGTCGATCAAGTTCTCCTAAGTTTGTTGACAGGAGAACGTGTTTTAAATGTGGGGAGTTTGGGCACATCATCAAAGATTGTGCTAACACTCCGAAAGCGAAATTTGTTGAAAGAGCATCACCTGAATCGATTCACCCTAAATGTCGTCCTGTTTCACCTAAACATGATAAAAGAACTATTAAAGAACAGGAATCGAAACAACGACATCAAGATGTGAAGAAAATAGAAAAGGCTTTAAAATCTAAGGTAAATTCTGTTCCAAGGGAACCAAGTTCACCTGTAAAACCAGAAATTTCAAAATTTGTTTACAAAACTCAATCTGGTAAACAAAAACAAACTTGGAAACCTAGAAAGAGTGAAGGTTCAGGGGGAGCTGTTTGTTTGGAAAACCATCAACAAATCGAGATCACTATTTGTGATGCTCAGGGACGACCCAAGACCACTTTGGCTTGGGTCCCCATCCTTAACTAATCATTGGATGATATGTGCAGGATGTTTCAGGAGGAACTATTAATAGTCATTGGATTGTTGATAGTGGGGCATCCAGGCACATGACGGGCGACTTACGGCTTCTATATGATGTGAGAAACATTAAAGGAGGCTATGTCGCTTTCGCTGGAGACAAAGGCGGTTACATCACTGGAGAGGGAATGATTTCCAATGGTGTGGTATGTTTCGACAAGATCAATTATGTTCGTCAAATTGATCATAATCTTCTCAGTGTGTCGCAAATCTGCGATAAAAAGTTCACCGTGCATTTCGATGATGCCGGTTGTTATGTGCTTAAACCTGGTTTCACAATTCCTGATGAATGGATTCTCTTATCGGCTCCAAGAATCAATGATCTTTATGTTCTTGATATGAGTCAAGCGATTACGACTTTTGCACAAGTCACATGTTTTGTCTCGAAAGCCACGGAGAAGGAGTCTATATCTTGGCACAGAAGAATGGGACACATTCACTTGAGAAAAATGAACCATTTGGTGAAAAATAATCTTGTGAATGGCGTGCCCGTGAGAAGTTTTCATCTACAAGATATCTATGTTTCGTGCCAGAAAGGGAAACAAACAAAGAAGTCTCACCCTTTGAAGAAAATCAACACTGTTGGCATGCCTCTCGAACGTCTTCATATGGACCTCTTTGGACCTATGAGACACAAAACAACGTTCGGAGATGTATATTGTTTAGTAGTTACTGATGACTACTCTAGATTTTCTTGGGTAGCTTTTATGGCACACAAGAGTGATACTCCTGGCATCCTCAAGGATCTTCTTACAATGTTAGAAAATCTCTACTCGTTGAAAGTTAAGAGGATCAGAAGCGACAATGGAACTGAATTCAAAAATCGTGTTATGGATGAGTTCTGTACTTCTAAAGGCATTCTTCATGAATACAGTTCTCCTTACACTCCACAACAAAATGGTGTCGCGGAGAGGAAGAATAGGACAATAATTGAAACTGCAAGAACAATGTTGGTAGAGTCGGCGTTTCCTGTTCAGTTCTGGGCAGAGGCTGTGTCGACTGCTTGCTACACATTAAACCGAGTTCTTACGGTTAAGAGACATGGCAAGACTTGTTTCGAACTTCTACAGAAAAGGAAACCAGATCTTTCAATTCTAGAACCTTTTGGTGGTCCATGTACTATGATTGATCCGGATGGAAAGTTTGGAGCGAAAGCTATCGAGGGTTTCTTCCTTGGATATGCTACACCAAATTTTCGTGTTTGGAATTTGACTACCAAAAAGATTGAACTATGGAGTGAAGTAAGGGTTCAGAGATATACAAATCCTGTTAAAGCTCCAGGTGATCCTTGGATGTTCGATTATGATGGGCTATTCAACTCCTTTGACCCGCCAACTTTTGATGAAGATTCTGCAGCTGCTAGAATGATATTTGATAGTGACAATGCTGCTGAGTCGTCATTAGTTAGACCTGTTGTTGTTAACTCACAAAGTTCTAATTCGTCTAACAACACGGTTCAAAATGAGGAAGTTGAGAATGCTACTGAATACAATGAGTCATCAGAAGAAGATGAAGAAAATCTGGATGCGACTGAAGGTACTAAATCTCCAGTTGTTCCAGTTCAGGGTATTTCTGTTGATACTCCTCATGTGCAAGTCGATGATACTGCTGAAGGAAATGCATCTACTTCTACGCATATTCCAGGTGTAGAGTTGGTTGTTGATCTTAATATTAACAATTTGGGTGTTAATGCTCGTGTTCCTGAAAATCCTGAAATGAGGATACACGATACCCATCCACAGCAGAATATCATAGGAGATGTCCAACAAGGTGTGCAGACACGTAATCAGCTGAGAAACAACCCGAGTGCTGGTTTGTATTCAGCTATTAGAGAATCTGGTCTACAAAACGATTGGTCTTTCGCGTGTTACGTTTCACAAGAAGAACCAAAATCTTGGAAGGAAGCTTTAAAAGATAATTCATGGGTTGAAGCCATGCAGGACGAACTGCAGCAATTTCAAAAGCTTGGTGTTTGGAAGCTTGTTGAAAAACCGGAGAATTACAAGAAAATTGGAACACGATGGGTTTATAAATGCAAGAAAGACGACCGTGGAGTTGTTATTCGCAACAAAGCGAGACTGGTTGTTCAGGGTTTTCGTCAGATTGAAGGCATTGACTACAATGAAGTTTATGCACCTGTTGCACGTCTGGAAGCTATTCGAATCTTCTTAGCTTATGCTTCTTTCAAAGGATTCAAAGTTTACCAGATGGACGTTAAAAGTGCTTTTCTTCATGGTATTGTTCAAGAAGAGGTGCATGTCGAACAACCTCCAGGTTTTGAAGATCCTATTCACCCCGATCGGGTTTGGTTGCTCAACAAAGCTCTTTATGGTCTACATCAAGCACCTAGGGCTTGGTACGCAACCTTATCAAACTATCTTCTGGAGAATGGATTTAGACGAGGTCTTATTGATTGCACACTCTTTATCAAAGAACAAGATGAAGATCTTCTGCTGGTGCAGGTATATGTTGATGATATAATATTTGGGTCTACTAATGACTTTTTGTGCAGGCAATTCGAATGTGTTATGCAAGAAAAGTTCGAAATGAGCGCTATGGGAGAGATGAATTTCTTTTTGGGCCTTCAAGTTCAACAAACAGAGTCTGGGATATTCATTCATCAGACAAAATATGTTGGTGACATTTTGAGCCGATTCCAAATGTCAGATGCAACGCCCATTGGTACCCCACTTCCGCAGAATCACGGGATTACTCCGGATTTGAAGGGAGAAAGCATCAACTCCTCGTACTATCGTGCCATAATCGGATCTCTCATGTATCTTACCGCTTCGAGGCCTGATATCATGTACCCAACATGCTTGCTAGCAAGATATCAAGCAAACCCGAAGGCCTCTCATCTGTCAGCTGTCAAAAGGATTCTACGCTATTTGAAGGGATGCCCAGACCTCGGTCTTTGGTACCCTAGGGATGATAGTTTTGAATTAATTGCATACAGTGATTCTGATTTCGGTGGTTGCAAAATCGATGGCAAATCGACAACAGCAGGATGTCAGTTCCTAGGAAATCGCCTGGTCACGTGGCAGTGCAAGAAGCAAACGTGTGTTGCTACATCAACATGTGAAGCAGAATATATTGATGCCTCGAGTTGTTGCTCCCAAGTTCTTTGGATACAACAACAAATGCGCGACTACGGTTTAGAATTCCTATCTACTCGTATTTTTGTTGATAATAATGTTGCCTTGCAAATCACTAGAAATCATGTGCAACATTCTAAGACTAAACACATTGACATTAAATATCACTTTATCCGTGATTGTTTTGATAAGAGGTTAATCGATGCCGTTCATGTCCCCACTGATCACCAACGTGCCGACCTGTTTACAAAAGCTTTTGATAAATCACGTTTTGATTATCTACTTTTGGTCAATGGCATTAAGGTGATACCCGAGTAAACTTCTTTGGCTGATCGTTTTTGTAAATATTTTCTTTATAAACTTTGAAAATTCAAAAAGATTTTAGTTTTCGTAAACTTTGCGAATTTTAGGGGGAGATATTTCAAGAAAATACAAAAACATTGCAAAAGTTCAAAATCCAAAAAGATGTTTTTACTTTCTGTCGTTTCGTTTGAAAAATTCAAAAATTCAAAAACAATAGAAAAACCAAAAATGAGTTTCTTGGATAAAGGAAAATGATGAAATTCACTGGTGTGGTCGGTCAATGTGCTCAAAATGCAAAATAAAAAGAAAAAATGATAAGTATCTCTACTAATGATGTATCGGTAGGCTCACAATCAGACTAAAATGTGCAGGATGATACAAACCTAACAGACTTCAAGTCAGGTGGGAACCGCTCATTGGCATATGGTCTTAGTACCGAAATCTCGTTTGAGAGATTGCCGAGATCTGAAATATTCGGTCTTTATGCTGCTTATCATCTGGGTATCATGGTTGTATCAAACCGTAAAAATAACGGAGACGAAGTCTAAGATCTTCCATGATACTATACATACGTGTACATACTGCATTCGACCTCAATAAGTGATTAACAATCACATGTCCAAACAAAATAAGTGATTTTATATCACAGATTCTTTGCGGGAGTCAAGTTCGTCTCTCTGCTGTACGAAAGTACTGACCTATTCACGGACTTGCTCTTGTGCCCTCATGCATCTGAAAATCAAGTTCCTCATCAATAAGTGATTCTATCACATAGGGCTTGTTTTCAATCAAATAAGTGAGTCTCTCACATTTTTATACGGTCAAACAGATGATAATCGGTATACTCACCGGTAAGATGAATTCTCGTGCATACCTTGATACGGGAATGTGTCGTGAGTGGATTTACATCGACTTGTAAGTATAATCCTTACCGTTAATCGTATCTCTTAAATTATGATTACGTCTGATCAGTTTGAGCTTATGTGGACCACAATACCGATAATCGAGATAGTATACTTATCCAGAGCTTTAAACAGAATCAAAATCATGTTGACTAAGACCGTAAGCTGGTATGATTCCTTGTCCTTGAGATTCGCAAAAAGATTGCTCTTGTACAGTTGCTTAGTGTTTTTAACAGTTTTTCCGCATTTTCATTTAGTTTACCGTGCTTTAAATTTGTTTTTAGTATATTTATGTAAAGTTCGTTTTTGATTAAGCCGAAGTTGTTGCTTGGTGTTTTTCTACCGGAAGCCTGAAACCTTCTTCATAAAAACGTTCTTGCATTTGAAAATTCAAACTGAATGGAATTGTGTTCATAATCTGTTTTAACTGCAAAATATTTCCAGCCTGTGTTACTGTTTTGAAAAATCTGTTGGTGAAACAGACTGGTCGACGAATCACAAGAGTCGACGAATCAGACCATAGTCGGCGAATCAAATCTGATTCGTCATAACAGACGACGAATCACAGGAGCCCAACACTGTTTCGTCATGGGCTAAAGTTTAGGCCCAAGTTCAAGCCCAAGTTTCTGTTTCGCCGAGCCCATTTCAGTTTCGTCGAGTTTTCTAATTCGTCGAGACAGGGCGGAGTATATATAGGTCCCACTTGGTCACTTTTTCAAATCATCTGTTCTCATCTTCTTCACACAACCAAAAACCCAAACCTACGGTTTCTCTTCAAAATCACTCAAAACATCAGTTTTTAATCAAAATTTTACAAACTTCAAAGGTAGTAACATGTTCTGATTCATATTCCGAACACTTTGAACCGTTCGGTTTTTCATCCGAAACCCTTTGAAACCTTGTTTTCTTTGATTATATATGTGTTGTTGTTGCATGTTCTTGTGTTTTACTTCTTAATCTGATAGATTTAGGTTTATCAATGTTTGTTTTGCTTTGATTTGTTAGTGGGTTTTTATAACAAAAACAGGGGTTTGTATTTGAAAATGGTATTATCTGTTTATACAAGGGTTTTTGTTCGGAAAATCATTTATGGGTGTTTATAAATGGGTTGGGTATAAATAATGTTGATTGAATGTGTTTATGTTTATATCTGATGTTTGTTTAAACCCAATTCGGCGAAACTGATAAAACCCCCATTTTGACGAATCAAAATTAGCCCTAATTCCGGCGAATCAAACATTTGACGAATCAGACGACGAATCAAAGATGACGAATCAGAAATGGAACGAAATAGACTCGACGAATCAAAAAGTCGACGAATCAAACCAGTCAATGGTCAACCCTCTGTTTCGTCGTTAAAAGTTCTGTTTCGTCGTTGATCCTCTGTTTCGTCGTAAATGCCTTAGCAGTTTTCTGATGTTGCTGTTTGTTCACAGTAGACATGTTTAAATAGGTTATCTGTTATGTGAATACATGAAAGTGTATTCATACATGTCTAAATGCTATGTTATATAAATTGTGACTTATTCTGGACATTTTCATGTACAGATGGCTCCTAAAGCACAGCAAGAAAAGGGAAAACGCAAGAAGGCGATAAAGAAAGAAAACAAAACTGAAGAAGAGATTATGTCAGAGAAACGCCATAATCAAGTTGCATATTTGGATCCGGAAGACAAGCTCATGGAATTTAAAGATATGACGAAGTGGATCAGGGAGTCACGTATCAATCATGCTGTTACATACTCGACACCCGTCTACAAATCTCTAATTAAAGCTTTCTGGGATTCTGCAAGCGTCGTTCAAATCGATGGAAAGGATATTATCAGAGGTCGTGTGAATGATTTGTATGTCGTTGTTACTCCGGATATATTGAATGAAGTTCTTCAATTACAAGATCAACTGAATGCACCATATTCAATACCAATCATGTGTTCGCGAGGCTGTTTACTAAGGATGAAATGTAAAGGAGATCTTTTCGTCAAACAAATCAACAAAGGTGATCTTCCATTAAGATACAAGTTTTTATTACATGTGCTTATTCAGTGTCTCAGCAATAGACGATCTGGATATGATATGGCTGGAGATGATCTAGTTGGTTTCATGGTTGCTTTGGTGTTAAACAAACCGTTTAGCATCTCGAAGTATATTTTCAGCAACATGAAAGAGAATATGACAAGGACTGGTAGTAGAACCACCGGGAACAAGTTTTGGATGTATCCACGGTTTCTGCAAATGATTATGAATGTTCAGCATCCAGACCTTCCTAAAGCTGAAAATGATCTTTTGAAAATAGAGGCGATGAATTTCAACTCTTTACGGCTAATCAAGACGATGGCGGCCAAAAGATACACAGAAAGTGTTCCTCCAAGGAAGCTTTTTGGCGCTCTAGTGAATACTAATTATGTTGCTCCTGCAAATGACAAATGGCGTCATGAAGACAGCCAATCAGACAATGAAGAACCTGAGTTGGAAAGGTTAAGGATAGAAAAATTTGGTCCTGACCCAATTGATTCAGATGAATCTGGTAGTAATGATGATGAAAGTAGTGGAGATAGTGATGCAGGTGATGCAGGTGTTGTTGGTACATCAAGCAAGGGTGTTGTTTCTGGTACATCAGATAGTAGTTCATCAGCAAGTGGTGATGATGGAACTGATTCGAGTTCTAGTGATAATATAGTTGAACCTGGTTACGAAATGTATATTGATATACGTGGAGTACGAAGGTACAGAAAGATTAGAACAGAGGATGATCCAGAGTATGTTCCAGAGGATCCTGAAGGTGAAAGGAGAACAAAAAGAAGAGCAGAGAAAGCTGTTGAAGTACAAAAGAAGAAAGCTAGGAGATATCTGAGTACTTATACTCGGAAATCTGTGCCTCAGGAGTCTTCATCTATTCCTCAGGAGCCAGCTCAACCTGTACTATCTATTCCTCAGGAGTCTGTGCAAGAAACTCCTACTGTAGTTACTTCAGCTACAGAAACTCCAGTTGCTCCAGTTGTTACTCCAGCTACTGCTACTCCATCTGTTGTTCCTCAGGCAGTTCCTGTAAGATCTATGGCTTCAGCAATCAGGGCAACTACTTCGGAAATCAGTGCTGAACGTCATAGGACATTTGCCGGATTTTCTCAAGATGAAAAGATCAAATATCTGTTTTCTACACTTGAAGCAGCTGCTGATCGTCTTCAAAGGCAATCTCATTTTGGTAATCTCACAAAGCATGATCAACTTAAACAATCAGTGGAAATTAACAAAATGAAGTCAATGGTTGGTCAACAGCAAACAGTTATAGAGCGACAACAAGGTGAAATTGATGTGATTAAAGCTGAAAATGCTCGCTTGAAGGCTCTTGATGAAGAGAAAGAGAGAAGGCTGGCTATTCTGTGGGACTATCATTGTAAACAACAAGAGGTACTAAAGAAAAAGGATGATGATACGGAAGATCAAGGAAATCCTGATACCTCTGGTACATCACAGAAACAGCCAACCACACTTGCTTCTGAAGTTGTTACAGTTCAACCTACCGTTGTTGAATCATCTCAGGGAACTTCTACTGGAAAAGTACAACAGATAGAAGGTACTTCTTCTATAGTTAGCAGTGCTGATATTGCTCTACAAGCTTTTCATCCATTTACAGAAGAGTTGCTTGAAGAAGGGGAGTTAATAGAAGATCTTTCTCTGGAGCAATTGAGTATTTTACAGTCTATGAGAGAAATAGATGATGCTGAGATAGACAAAATGTCTACTGAGACTGATACAACGAATGTGGAAGAGATTGATGAAATTGTGTTTGAAGGTGAAGCACCAAAATCAACATAAGTCAGAGAAGATGGTACTGAATTTGCATCATTTGATGAAAATTGGATGAAAGAAAACATTGATGACATAGACGAGCACTTGAAGAATCGGAATTCGTCTGAAAAAGACACAAATGCTTTTTCTGAATGGAGAAAACAGTTTTTATCTAAAGTGTCCAAGCCGTTACCTGAAAAAGCTCAAGTAGACTATTTGCAATTTGAAAAGTCAAAGCCAAGTGGAAGGATTTTATGTTGGATGTTTATTCAAGATATTCACTGCATTGCTATTAAACGTGAATATGGAATTCTGTATTTCAATTCATTACTGAGCATTCTTTCCTTGCCATTTTATGATGTCTTTGCGTTGACAAGGCTTGAAGTTATCAATCGTGCAAAATACGATGGTGCTACGTTATTTGAGCGTCTGGTGAAAGTAAACAAGAAGTCAGGCTGGAAGGATGAATCCTACAAGCCACAATTTCCTGTTTATCAACCGATCAAGTTTACTCTTGATCCGGACACCAACACTTGCAGATATAAACTTGTGTACCAGCCTCCGAGGGTTGTAGATAAAATCCCATTGATGCCTATGAAGCAGGATTTTCTTGAAGACATGGCATTGTGGTGCTACGACTCGGATACTCGTGAAGCTGTAATTGTGTTTAGAGATGGTCGTGCTAATTACAGGATGTTGGATCCGATGTGGATCGTCAACATGTCTGAAGCTGATATTGGCAGATTATATCGTCATGATATTTTCTATGAAGATCAAGATGCACGTCAAGCGTTAAAGTTTCAGCGAGTAGCGTGTTTTTGCTACTACAGGGGTATTCATTCGGGCAGTTCGTGGTCCGAACAACACTGATGGAAGATTAGAAGACCAAAGACGAGTAACAGACAAGGGGGAGTTTGTTGATGCATTTTAGTGTCTGTAACTAGTCTTGTTTAACGATGTATTTTGTATGGTCTTTTATTAATTATCGAGTCTGTATGTTATGTTGACCAAGTCAGATATCCTCCTATCTACTTGTGTACAACTTATTTGTCTCTTTTGATATGTAAAGTATTATGAACAATGCATGTTGCATTAAAGGGTAGTTTAGTCATTACTATGTTTATATGTTGCTGTTTGTTGCTGTCTGTTAACAGAAACAACCACAACAGTTGCAGTCCTCGACGAAACAGACCTGTTTCGTCGAAACACATCATGGCGAAACAGACCAGTGTTCAAACTTCTGTTTCGTTGAAGGTCATGACGAATCAGACCTTGATTCGTCATGTATTGGGCTGTTCCAGGCCCAAATGTCTGGCCCATGTTCAGATTCGTCAAACACTTTGTGTGTTTCGTCGATATCAGTGGCCAGGGACTATATAAACAACATTTCTGTTTCATTATGAACCAGAGATGAGATATTGACCATAGTAACAAAACTCTGCCGAAATTCTGTCTGAACTGTGTTTGTATCAGTTGTAATCGATTCTCATCCCGTTAATCAATCGAGTGTGTATCATTGATTAATCCGTTGTTATTATTGCTTTATATGTTTGATTTGGCATAGTTACGTGGATTCCGCACACGTAACCGTGTTTACTATAAACAAGTGATTCGGTTCGTAATCGATCCTCAGATTTCGGGACCTACACAAGTCCGAGTATCAAACCCAAAGACTCTATGTATTACGTACTAGACTCTAATAGACACTGACAGACGCGACTTAAACTTGTTTAATTGATTTGGGGGGGGGGGGGGTTACTGAAAAGCTAAGGAAATCTATATTAACTAAATTAATTAACTAGACTTAGACTAAGACACGAACGGAAACTGAGGTTTGTATTCAGATGAGATTAAGGACTACCTAGACTCGAATCCAGTTTGAATGGGAATGGACTTCTAATGGTATTATTGTTGTATGGAGCCGGGATCTTAAGATACTAAACCTTAAGGTATTTCAATGCTAAGACTTCCCGACCCTTCTCAGGAAGAAACCTAGGAAACCCTACAAGGCTGTTGTGATTACCGACTGTTAGACTTCCTCTTAGTCCTCTAACGATTCTAAAAGTGCCCTAATATGACTATCTACCTCTCAGCGCGATAATCTAAGGCAATTCTAGGTTCTGACTTGGTTTACTAGACACGGATGCAATTAGAGAACTAAGATCGACTTCTCTCAAAACCTATCTTAGATATATATTGCGCAGCGACCTAATAACTAACTCGAGCCTCTCAGCGACAAGTTAAGCAGAACACTTGATTTTATTAAACTACCGAATGTTACTTCTAAGGTTACTTACATGATTTTCACCCTAAAGGATCAAAGGTTTATTATGTGATATAGACACTCACCAAAACCTAAAACCCTAGCTCGATTCTATTCCGTGATAAAGACCGTCACCAAGATTCAAGCGAAGCAATAAACAGTAGTAAAACAATCGTCAAGCATGCATGTACACCAAATCAGAAATCCTAAAACACTTTACTTTCAGAAATCAATCCATACACAAACAATAAAAACCATTAAAAATCCAAACTTTAATCAAACATTCATCTCGTCTAGGTAGTTATAAAAGTTTAGCCAAGCATCTTAAATTGTGAAAACAACGCAAAGATATCTAACAAAGAATTCATCATGACAAGTATCAAACAAGTAATCGATAAACAAGGGATTGGAAAACCCGATTGATCTTTCGATTCTTCGTCTCTGACTTGTACCGATGATTCCGATGCTTCGAGAACTTCAATTCAGCTCCAAGACGGCTCCAAGTTCGCCTACAGAAGTCTCCAATTCGTCCTAGGGTTTCTCATTCGTTAATGATCAGAATACCCCTTGAAAACCCTAAATTCTGCTGATATTCACGATCTGTGCGCGTAACCAGCTTCCTCGCGGCCCGCCTCAAGGTTATGGGTAAGTACACGCGGGCCGCGCGCGTCCCCCTTATCTGCGCTTTTTGTTCCTTGCTGTAGCGTAGCGCGACTGGATTGCCTTTCATGCTCGCGCTACGCGAGTGACGTTTTTTGACCAGAATGTTTCTCCGAAATTCAGCTTTAAAACCCAAAATCTCTGAAATAATTCTAACACTTGTTTCCAATGATTCCGGGACTTGACGTTCAGCGTTTTTAGCTCGATTTTGCTCCTTATTCAGCATTTTCGTGTATCAAGACCTGGAAAACGCAAGATTTATCAATAGCACGCAATTCTAAACTAAACTAAGCTAAAAATAACGATAAAACGTACAAACTATACACGATATAAGAATGTATTTTGCAATACATCAAACATCCCCACACTTACACTTTTTTCGTCCCCGAAAAAGAATTGTGCAACGGAATCAGAGACAAATCATTACTTGGATTGAAAACTATTTATATCTTATTAAAACCAAAACTTGCGTTAGCTGCGATTGCGAATATACTGATCCTCTTAAACCCGAATCTAATCCTAAGCCCTTATCATGTGAATTTAATTTAAGTGCGGTCAATCCACCTAGGGTCTCACACTAGAATCTACGATCCATCTACTCCCACCTCAAGCTTATAGGACTAAAAGAACGATCACTGGATCAATTCCTAACCATTTTATATCAAAACCAAGAGAGTAAACAATCAATTTTTTTTTCTATTTTTTTCTTTTTTTTCTTGCTTTTTCGCTTCTTTTTTTTTCATTTTTTTTTTCATTCGAATTCGTGAGACTAGACGATGCTTTCCCTTAACCCAGCGGTATTCCGACTGTAGAGTCGCTATCCCCAATCACAGATTACATAGGTTTCGGTACTTTTATTCGGCAAATCGATTTCACACATCCCAGAGGCAAACCGGCTGTAGAGTCGCTATCCCCAACTCGGAATACGTAGGCCTGTGTTACTTTCATTTAGTTTCTAGCTCACTTTTATTCTATTTTTTTTCTATTCTTTTTTTCTCGCATGATCACAAACTCTAACAGTTTTAACTTATAACGGTGCCCCTTATACTATTATTGACAGTTTTGATTTCCCATATTTCCCAGGCGAAAACCCACTAGCGGACCGACAATTTAAGGTATATTAGATCAAAGGGACTTAAAACCAAACCCGGGCCTATCCACATATCCCAAACTAGACGCAAGCTCGATTTATTATCATCTCATATTATTATTATTCAAACCAAGCAACAAATCACATTTTCTATCATTTTCCGCTTTAATTTGCAAACTTCTTTTTTATTCGAAAGACATTTTCTGATTTTTCAATTTTTTTGGATTTTTCAAATTTTTTAATTTTTTTTTTGTATTTTTCAATAAAAGACTCGATTATTTACATGTATCCCATCCCCACACTTAGAGATTGCATTGTCCCTAATGCAAGAACGAAAATACGACTCAACAACACCTAAGAAATAAAAACTGCAAACGAAATAAATAAAAATATACAACAACAACAAAAGGGAAACGACTTAGCTGGTTAGGACAAAAGTCAGTGCCAGCTGTACGAATCTTGAATCCCCCGAACGATCGTATAGCATTCCATTCGCGATCGTTGCCTAGCCTGCTTGAGTTTATCAAAAATGGCAAGTCCAGAATCACCCGAATGGCAATTGGGTACGGGTGGTACAATCTAAACCTGCACAATCAAAGCAAAACAAAACCCAACGCAGTACCGACTCTAAAAACTACTCAAAACTACTAATTTCGACTCATGGTACAAAATAAACGACTCAATATACAAACTCTACAAACTACCGAAAATCCAACGAATAAAGAAAATTTAACAAACTCTACAAAACCTCCCCACACTTGAACTTAATCAGGAGGTTTTTCTTTGATTTGAACCCTATCTAACCCGTTCAATTCCACCCGTTTCTCATAAACATATAAAAATTTAACGGTGGAATTATAAAAGAATTTAAAAATTAGAAACGGGTCAGACCACCAGAATTTAAATTTACCTGGCATGAACCGGATGCGTGGCATGTAATGAGAAGATTGGTCTTGCTTAAAAGGCTCATTCCTCTCCTCCTTGTACCATCTTTTGACCCGCAACCAATCCCGGTTCTTTATTTTTCTTTTCCTTGCCTTCTCCCGTGGTTTTGATTTTTCAGTTTCATTTATTATAAGTACCACGGGCCAGCTGTGGTGTTCTTCCTCTTCCACCACTTGGTCTACTTCCTTGGGAAGATCCCCACACTTAATTTCTACCTCATCATCAAACATACTCTCCAAAGAATCACCTAATTCTAATTCCTCTTCAGTCACTTCTGTCTTCACTAACGACCTTTGATAAGCAGCCCACTCTTCTTCATCTTTTTCATCATCGGAGTCACTCCAGTAATTAATGATTGGAACCTGTGGAACCGGAGGTGGGACTTCAGCGTCCATTTTCGTCTCCGTGACTGAAGTGATCTCTTCATCTAACCAATCTTCATATGGCAGCTCTTTCCCCAGTTCTGGAAATGTTGGGATTAATTCCCCAGTAGAAAGCATGTAACCGAGATAGTTACCGTCCGCATCATATGTATAGCCAGTCGTTGGCTGTTCTGGTTGGACTTTTTGCACTTGTTCCTCTTCTTCCAATCTCCTAGCCATGTCATCTACTGTACGTTTAAGATCTAATAGAGCAGACTGTTGATTTCTCATAATATTATCTTGCTCTGCTAGGATTTTCTGGGTATTGGCTTTTTGGGCAACTAATTGAACAAACAACTCCTCTAACCTGCCCCAAGCAGCAGCATCACCCCCATCATAGTTGCTACCAGAATATTGATCATAATACTGACCCTCGTTATATTGTGGCTGCTGATATGGATCATCATAAAAAGGCTGATTATCATAATAATTCAAAGAATACCCCTGTGAAAAATATGGTTGTGACTGCACAAAAGGGTTAGTGTAACATTGTGCAGAGGACCCCTCAAATTGTGGGCACTTAACAATAAAATGAGGTCCTCCACAAATTTCACACATATTTACAAGAATCAACAAAAATAAAATACACAGAAAATTAGACTCCTATGACTCAATATACAAAAGCAAGTAGCACGTACGATGTCAATTAAGTCTATCAAAGCTAATGAACGCAATTGCCAAGAGTCCCCGGCAGCGGCGCCAAAAACTTGATGTGTGCTAAACTGACTATAAAAACAACCTAAATTAGACTCTCTAAACTAGACACTATAAGCTTTAAATTTATAAACTAAGACTCTCTAACCTAAACCACACAACCGGCAAGTGTACCGGTCAATGTAGTATAACCTAGCAAGTCCGAGTATCGAACCCAAAGACTCTATGTATTACGTACTAGACTCTAATAGACACTGACAGACGCGACTTAAACTTGTTTAATTGATTTGGGGGGGGGGGGTTACTGAAAAGCTAAGGAAATCTATATTAACTAAATTAATTAACTAGACTTAGACTAAGACACGAACGGAAACTGAGGTTTGTATTCAGATGAGATTAAGGACTACCTAGACTCGAATCCAGTTTGAATGGGAATGGACTTCTAATGGTATTATTGTTGTATGGAGCCGGGATCTTAAGATACTAAACCTTAAGGTATTTCAATGCTAAGACTTCCCGACCCTTCTCAGGAAGAAACCTAGGAAACCCTACAAGGCTGTTGTGATTACCGACTGTTAGACTTCCTCTTAGTCCTCTAACGATTCTAAAAGTGCCCTAATATGACTATCTACCTCTCAGCGCGATAATCTAAGGCAATTCTAGGTTCTGACTTGGTTTACTAGACACGGATGCAATTAGAGAACTAAGATCGAATTCTCTCAAAACCTATCTTAGATATATATTGCACAGCGACCTAATAACTAACTCGAGCCTCTCAGCGACAAGTTAAGCAGAACACTTGATTTTATTAAACTACCGAATGTTACTTCTAAGGTTACTTACATGATTTTCACCCTAAAGGATCAAAGGTTTATTATGTGATATAGACACTCACCAAAACCTAAAACCCTAGCTCGATTCTATTCCGTGATAAAGACCGTCACCAAGATTCAAGCGAAGCAATAAACAGTAGTAAAACAATCGTCAAGCATGCATGTACACCAAATCAGAAATCCTAAAACACTTTACTTTCAGAAATCAATCCATACACAAACAATAAAAACCATTAAAAATCCAAACTTTAATCAAACATTCATCTCGTCTAGGTAGTTATAAAAGTTTAGCCAAGCATCTTAAATTGTGAAAACAACGCAAAGATATCTAACAAAGAATTCATCATGACAAGTATCAAACAAGTAATCGACAAACAAGGGATTGGAAAACCCGATTGATCTTTCGATTCTTCGTCTCTGACGTGTACCGATGATTCCGATGCTTCGAGAACTTCAATTCAGCTCCAAGACGGCTCCAAGTTCGCCTACAGAAGTCTCCAATTCGTCCTAGGGTTTCTCATTCGTTAATGATCAGAATACCCCTTGAAAACCCTAAATTCTGCTGATATTCACGATCTGTGCGCGTAACCAGCTTCCTCGCGGCCCGCCTCAAGGTTATGGGTAAGTACACGCGGGCCGCGCGCGTCCCCCTTATCTGCGCTTTTTGTTCCTTGCTGTAGCGTAGCGCGACTGGATTGCCTTTCATGCTCGCGCTACGCGAGTGACGTTTTTTGACCAGAATGTTTCTCCGAAATTCAGCTTTAAAACCCAAAATCTCTGAAATAATTCTAACACTTGTTTCCAATGATTCCGGGACTTGACGTTCAGCGTTTTTAGCTCGATTTTGCTCCTTATTCAGCATTTTCGTGTATCAAGACCTGGAAAACGCAAGATTTATCAATAGCACGCAATTCTAAACTAAGCTAAAAATAACGATAAAACGTACAAACTATACATGATATAAGAATGTATTTTGCAATACATCAATGGTAAGCTCCCTGTCATCATTTCTTCTAAACTAACACTTTTTGAAAAAGAAAAATTAATAAAGCTTTTGAAAAAACATAAAAATGCAATTGCGTGGAGGCTCATGGATATCAAAGGCATCAACCCATCCATGTGCACCCATAAAATTTTGATGGAAGATGACTATAAAACTGTAATACAACCACAACGTAGGGTAAATCCAAACGTATAAGAAGTGGTTAAAAATGAAGTCATCAAACTACTAGACGACTTATCTATCCCATTTCTGATAGTCCATGGGTAAGTCTCGTCCAAGTAGTTCCAAAGAAAGGAGGTATGACGGTAATAACAAATGATAAAAATGAACTAATACCAATGAGAACCGTCACCGGATGGAGGGTTTGTATCGAGTATCGTAAGTTAAATGAAGCAACAAGGAAAGACCACTTTCCTTTACCATTCATCGACCAAATGTTAGAAAGACTATCCGGTTATAAATTCTGTTGTTTTCTCGATGGTTACTCCTGCTTATCGACGCATGCCTTTTAATCAATGCAATGCCCCCGTTACGTTTCAATGTTGTATGGTGGCTATCTTCCACGATATGATACAAAAAACTATGGAAGTTTTCATGTATGATTTTTCTATCTTTGGAGATACATATGACCAATGTCTCGATAACCTTGAACGAATGCTATCCCGATGTGAGGAAACTAATCTCGTCCTTAATTGGGAAAAATGTCATTTCATGGTAACGGAGGGAATAGTACTCAGCCATAAGATCTCAAACGAAGGAATGGAAGTGGATCGGGCCAAAATAGACACTATTTCCCGATTACCTCCACCTTCCTTCGTTCGAGCCATTCGAAGTGTCACACCCCAACCGATGGCGGAAACATCGGGGCATGGCACTGAGCGAAACAGATTGTCCAGAAGTTTCCATAACAACTATATTTACAAAAATATTTAAATCAACACGTCCCATACCGTGTCATATAAGATAATATAATTATTACAGATAAAATCTAGTCAAGTAGTTCTGTTCCGACAACTCAGATTTATATATAGATAGTTTATTTATTGGTTTCTAGGACCTCTTTTCCTAGCCTCGATTTCATCACAGCACAGAGAGCATCCTAGACATCTCCCTGCCTCAAGTTCACAGCAAGCTAAACATATAAACAACTTAACCACCTGTCACATACGTTAACCAGCACGTACACAGAGTGGAATGAGGCATGTTAGTTATCGACATGAACCTATCGATACCAATGACTGTGGGTTGACTGCCCAAGGTAGTTCGCGATACATACTCACCACTGTGAGTCATGTAGGTAATTGTCCTTAACAACCCCCGAGTGAACGGGTGCTGAGTCCAAACTAATAGTACCATCGTTGCTACGGCAGGTAGACAGCATTCCATGTGTAAACATAGCAAACAAGCATTCATTTAGTCACATATACATGCGATAACGGTTAGCGTTGAAAGTATTGCGTAGTGTGTTCGATGTGATTTAGTATAAGTAACGTATGTAACACCCAAAAGTGCAGAAAGTAAAAAGGGATCGAGTATACTCGCAGCGTTGATGAATTGAAGGGAGCGTGAAGAGCGAGGTTAGCCTGAACAGTTAACGATAGCATAAAAGATAAGCGACGCGTAAAACGAGAAAAGTCACCAAGTGCAGAATGGTGATCCGGTCGGATGGTGATCCGGCCGGTCGGCCATTCATGCGGATGTTGACCTGTTCGGGTGGTTGT
This sequence comes from Helianthus tuberosus, assembly GCA_030545235.1. Taxonomy (NCBI): domain Eukaryota; kingdom Viridiplantae; phylum Streptophyta; class Magnoliopsida; order Asterales; family Asteraceae; genus Helianthus; species Helianthus tuberosus. The sequence continues at coordinate 59,761,092 of CM060443.1, read as the reverse complement.
CCGTTCGGACGATCATCTGGTCGGATGACTGTTCGAGTGGATTGTTTCTTCCTTTGGGAAGGATGTGTTTGTGTATGATGGCTTGACTTTTGAAGTTTTCGTTGTAGCATTTTGAAAACATTGAAGTATCTCTACCTTTCAGGTCGGTCGATCGGACGGTCGTTCGATTGGACGGCAACCCGTTCGGTTGGGCACTTCAGTGAGAACAAGTTCACAGCTGGGTGTCACTCGGTCGGACGGTTGTTCGATCGGGTGGCATCCTTTGTGCATTGATCATGTTGAAAATTGTTTAAGTGTTGAAGTTCAAATGTCTCATGATTCGGATGGCAGTTCGATCTGATGGTAGTCCGATCAGACAGCAATTCGTTCAACATTCAGACTTCAAGTGTTGGCAAAAATGGTTAAGTGTGGGACCAAGGTGCAAGTCGTACGGGTGGCCGGTCGGTCGGGTGGCTGTCCGTTCGGACGACACTCCGTCCTGGTTGACCTGTTCGTCATACACTTGGTTGTGTTGATAGTTTGTCGTTTTATCGAGATATTTTGATAACATGTTAAGCAACAGAAACCTCGTCAATACTTGGTGCTCTTGATCGGACAGGAATCACCCAAACCCGATCACTGGACTGTTCGAGATGACGTTCCATGTTTAACCCGAAATCGATAATCTCGTGGATAGAATGCGGATCTTGGACCAACACAACCACACTAAATGAGTTGTAAGTCGGCTCAAGCTCCGATTCTATCGGTTTGTTTGCATTGAGTGTAAAAGAGTTGAAAGAAAGTTGGAAACCATCTTTCACTCCTTTTTATTGTGAATATGTTTAGGTCTATGAAAGATCTTTGTTTGTTTATGTGGAAATCGGTTAGATATAAGTTGTTCTTGGTGGAATGAGGCTAAAACATGAAGTTCTTCAAGAACACATGATGACGTCATCCTAGAACACCTTGAATCTTGATGATTTCACGGTTAAAAGTTAAGATTCAAAAGATAGAAAGGTGTAGGAGTGCGTGTAGATTAAGGAAGTACAAGATTTAGCACGAGATCTTACCGGAATCGCGAGAAATCTGAAGAAAAGTGAGGAAAACGAGCTGGTCAGACGTCAGTTGCCTAAAGTAGAAAGAATGACAGTGACAAGGGGTATTTATAGGGTTACCCAAAGTGGAAAGGGGTGAAGAGGTTGGTCGCTCGAGTGGCAACTCGCCCGGATGGCAGCCCGGTCAAGTGGCACCTCGGTCGGGTGGCACCTCGATCGGGTGGCTGCCCGGCCGGGTGGCAGTTCGGCTGGCTGGCACCTGGCTCTTGTGCTTGGCGCGACGAGTTTTGCCATTTCGATTTGCGTATAGCGCGTTGCGATGCGATTGAGGTTCCTTAGTCAAATTACTTTTAATCCCAACTACTCATATCTCGCACTATCTCTTTTCTACCAATTATCATACCATTTCGATTGCAATTGAGTTCGATTGTGATTCGATTGATTACCACATACAACATAAATAAACATGCAAAAGTAACTCATAAAGCACACACACACGTATAACAGTAACCAAAATGCGTAATTCGAGTTGCGAGTGCGATTGCGATAAAGCGATCAAACAGCGATAAATAGCGATTACTATGCGATTATTAATAGATACTCCACATAATACAACTAAAGCGAAAATAAAATAGACTAATTACAAGTCAAAGAAGTCAAAACAGGAATTAAGCAAGGAGAGACAGATCGCAATTAGCAATCTTGTCTTCCTTTGTCTTCAATCTTGACTTTGACTTTGACCTTCGAAACACGGGGTGTTACAGCCTCCCCTAGTTGAGGGAATTTCGTCCCGAAATTTGTCCGAAGCCGTAACAAACAACTGTGGGTACTTCGCCTTCATGTCGCTTTAGAGTTCCCAAGTGAACTCTGCGCCTCGTTTGCCTTCCCATCGGACTTTCACAATAGGAATGCGTGAGCGTCTGAGTTGCTTGGTTTGGCGATCCATGATTTCGACAGGCTTCTCCACGAAGTGTAGTGTTTCGTTTACTTGGAGATCATCGAGAGGTACAATTAAATCATCCTCAGCCAGGCAGTTTTGGAGGTTTCACTCATGGAAAGTTGGGTGGACGTTACTAAGTTCCTCCGGTAGTTCGAGTCCGTAGGCGACTTTTCCGATCCTTTCCAGAATCTTAAAAGGTCCAACATATCGAGGCCCTAGTTTCCCTTTCTTGCTGAATCTGACCACACCCTTCCAAGGTGATACCTTTAGGAGTACGTAGTCGCCAACGCTAAATTCAAGGGGCTTGCGTCGTCTATCGGCGTAACTTTTCTGTCGACTTCGAGCTTTCAACAAGTTGTCTCGGATTTGGTGGACTTTGTTAGTCGTTTCTTGTAATAGCTCAGGACCGGTTAATTGCGAGTGACCGATCTCGTGCCACATAATAGGCGATCGACATCTTCTTCCATATAAAGCCTCGAATGGTGCCATTTGTATGCTAGAATAATAACTGTTGTTGTACAAGAATTCGACTAATGGCAGGTATGCATCCCAATTACCACCGAAATCTATGACACATGAACGGAGCATGTCTTCAAGAGTACGAATCGTTCTTTCAGTCTGTCTGTCAGTTTGAGGGTGGAATGCGGTACTTAGATTAAGCGCAGTACCGAGAGCAGCCTGAAACATTTCCCACAGTCGTGAGGTAAACCGAGCATCACGGTCAGAGATGATGTCACGAGGCGTCCCATGTCGACAAATGATCTCATTGGTGTAGATTCGGGCTAATCGTTCTACCTTGTAGTCTTCCCGGATTGGCAAAAAGTGAGCTGATTTGGTCAAACGGTCAACAACAACCCAGATGCTGTCGTGACCTGATGACGTGTGCGGAAGCTTTGTTATGAACTCCATAGCTATACTCTCCCACTTCCATATGGGGATCGGTGGTTGTTCGAGTAAGCCAGAGGGTCTTTGGTGTTCAGCCTTGACCTTTGCACAAGTCAGGCACTTCCCAACCTAGAGGGCAATATCCATTTTCATGCCCGGCCACCAGTACTTGTAGCGAAGGTCCTGGTACATTTTATCGGCACCGGGATGAATAGAATACCGAGATTTGTGGGCTTGGTCCATCAAAATTTTTTTCAAATCTGTCCGTTTAGGGATCCAAATTCGGTCCAGATAATGGAATATCCCATTCGGCTTATTCACAAGTTGAGCTCCATCGGGATAGATCCTTTCCTTCTTCAAGGTGCGTTCATTAAAACAGGCATGTTGGGCTTCGCGTATAAGGGTTTCGAGATCGTATTGGGCTTGGACATCACGAATGTTGAGCAGATAGCTCCGTCTGCTGAGTGTGTCGGAAACGACATTTGTTTTTCCTGGGTGATAACGAATCTCACAGTCGTAATCATTGAGAAGTTCTACCCATCGGCGTTGACGCATATCAAGTTCTTTCTGACCGAAGATATGTTGTAGGCTCCTATGATCGGTGAAGATCGTACACTTTGTACCATACAGGTAGTGTCGCCAAATCTTTAACGCAAAAACAACCGCACCTAGCTCGAGATCATGGGTTGTATAGTTCTTCTCATGGATTTTGACCTGACGAGATGCATAAGCTATAACCCTGTCCCATTGCATGAGGACGTAGCCAAGACCAAGGTTGGAAGCATCACAATAGACAATGAAATCGTCATTTCCGCTGGGCAATGTGAGAACAGGAGCATTGCAGAGCATGTGCTTGAGTGTTTGGAAAGCAGACTCTTGTTCGGTTCCCCAAACAAAAGGCTTGTCTTTATGCGTGAGAGCGGTAAGCAGCACAACGATCTTTGAGAATCCTTCGATAAATCGTCGATAATAGCTCGCTAGTCCGAGAAAAGAACGGACTTCTGACGGGTTCTTAGGTGTAATCCAACTCTTAACGGCTTCAATCTTCGTGGGATCGACATGAATACCTTGACTATTGACAATGTGACCCAGAAACTGAACTTCCTCCAGCCAAAATTCACACTTGGAGAACTTGGCATATAGTCGATTCCCCTGGAGTAGCTCGAGAACTAAACGTAGATGCTGCGCGTGTTCAACTTTTGTCTTGGAATAGATCAAGACATCATCGATGAACACGATGACGTAACGGTCGAGATATGGTTTACACACGTGATTCATCAGATCCATGAAAACCGCGGGTGCGTTGGTTAAACCAAAAGGCATAACAACGAATTCATAATGTCCATATCGAGTGCGAAACGTGGTTTTAGGTATATCCTCCTCTTGAATTCGTAGCTGGTGATAACCTGAGCGTAGATCGATCTTCGAGAAACACGTAACACCTTGTAGTTGATCAAACAAATCATTAACGCGAGGCAGGGGATAGCGGTTCTTGATAGTCAACTTATTCAGCTCCCGATAATCGATGCACATCCGGAACGACCCATCCTTCTTTTTGACGAAAAGGACTGGCGCGCCCCAAGGAGAGGTGCTCGGGCGAATGAAGCCTTTCTCAAGTAATTCCTGGAGTTGGTTCGAGAGTTCACGCATTTCGGACGGTGTGAGTCGGTAAGGAGCTTTGGCAATAGGGTTGGCTCCAGGAATGAGGTCGATACGAAAGTCGATATCACGACTTATTGGAAGTCCTGGAAGATCATCAGGGAACACATTAGGAAATTCACGAACCACATGGACGTGTTTCACTTCTGTCTTTCCTTTCTTTTCCTTCTCTGCTACTACAATGTTAGCCAAGAAAGCTTTGTATTCCTTGCGAAGATACTTACTAGCTTGGACACATGACATGAGCTTGAGACCCTTCGAAGCAGTTTCGCCATAGACACACAATAAATCACCATTCGCGAGTGAGAATCGAATCATCTTATTGAAACACAAAACTTCAGCATGGTTTTCGCGAAGAAAGTCTGTGCCTACTATGACGTCAAAACTTCCGAGTTGCATCGAAATAAGGTCGATTGGGAAGATGTGATTGTTGAGCTCGACAGTACAATCACGAAGAACAGAATTAACGGTGACAATTCTTCCAGTAGCGACTTCAACATTGAACGTTGAGGGGAGATGGGAGCGCTTACGACTAAGTAGTTTCTCAAATTCGAACGACACAAAGCAATTATCGGCTCCAGTATCAAACAAACACGAAGAATAAATACCATTCATAAGGAACGTACCATTGACCACGTTGTTGTCAGCCTGGGCTTGGCGCACGTTAATGTTGAATGTTCTGGCGCATGGGGCTTGTTGCTGCTACTGATGTTGTTGCTGCTGGTGTTGTTGCTGCTGCTGCTGGGGCTCTTGTTTCACCACCTTGTTCGGGCACATGTTTGTAAAGTGGTTGGGATCACCACATGCAAAGTAGACTCGGGCGTTGACCGCGGGTTCCTGAGCTGCTTGTTGGCCTTGCGGGGCTGGGAGCAGAGCTTGATGAGCAGTGGCTTGAGCTGGGGCTTGGCGGGGACCAGTACGACAGTTGGCAGTGAAGTGGCCATACATGTTGCAGTGAGCGCAGAAACGACAAGCAAGACCCATCGGGTGATGATAAGAACATGTTGGACAAGCAGGGTGGGGGCCTGTGTATGCACGCTTTGCAGGCGGTGTATAAGTAACTAGTGTTGGACGGTGATGGGGCTGCTACTGGGCAGGTACGGCTTGAAGTGGAGCAGCAGTGGTAGTGACAGCACAGTTCTTGTTGCTGGAGCTGTTGTTGTTCTTCTTCTTGCGGTGTGAGGACTTTGACGGTTGAGCGGCGGCGGTGTCGGAGGCTGGTGTGGCGGTGACTTGATGCAGGTTCTTCGAAGCTTTATCCCAAAAACCAGCTTTTACCCGCTTGTCGTTGATTTCTGCGGCAAGCTAGTAAGTTTCTTCGATCGTTGCTGTCTTTGCGGCATGCACAAAATCCGCAACACAGTCGGGTAGAGCTCGGATGTACTTCTTGATTGCCATGTCGGACGTCTTCACTTGATCGGGACAGATGATGCTGAGCTGCTTAAAGCGAGCAGTCAGGGCAGCGTTGTCACCTTCCTTCTGCTTAATGTTCCACAATTCGTCCTCCAGCTTTTGGCGTTCATGGGGAGGACATAACTCATCCATCATGATGGCCTTCAACTCTTCCCATGTCAGCTCATAAGCTGCATCGTTCCCGCGTTTGTTCCTCTCGGCCGTCCACCAGTATAATGCGCGGGACTGGAAGACGCCGGTAGCGTTCAGTGTGCGAAGATTTTCCGGACATCCACTCTGGCGCAGAGTGACATCGATGGAATCGAACCATTGAAACATAGCCGTCGGGCCATCTTCTCCTGTGAATTCCTTCGGACCGCAAGCCTTTAACTGCTTGAAGCTGAAAGCAGTCTTGGTGGCAACTTTAGGAGCTTCGGTTGTAGACTCCTCAGACAATTTGCTAACATTCTCATAAATCTCACTCACGATCTGAGGCACAACCTTGGCCACTTGTTTCGCGAGGATGGCAGGAAGGTGTTTGTCCCTCTGTTCTTGGCGAGAGAGTCGTGGGTGACTGGATCCAGATGATGGTCCAGTTGACATTGTCTGCAACAGACATCGTCATAGGTCTCAGACACGTCATAATCGAATCTCACCTCACACGTCTACTACTTACTAAAGCTCAGAACACAGTGAAGCATGTATCACATAAACACGTAGGCACATAGTCACAGATTCACATAAACATAGAAGTACATAATCATGTAAGCACGTAGAGCACAGAAGCACATAAGCATGAAATCACCAGATGCAGTCAGAATACAAAAACCTATCATTCAAAGCCCGTGCGCGTTCGAGTATTGCGATCGCGAATAACTTGTCGAATATCAAAGTATAAGCGTACAACGTAGCATAAGGTCATCCACAACTTAGCGATTTGTCAGTGTTTTGAGATAGAAATGCAGTGCGAGTCGTGCGTGTCGATCGAAGTGAAAGCAAAAATCGAATAAATCTCCAAAATTTAAACACATAAACAGGTAAACACACAAACAAACACATAAAATCAACGAATCATCAGAGTCAGCAGTTGCGAGCTCAGAATCGAAACACATAAAAATCGGCAAATAGATTGTCTGCGGCTATTAGACTTCGACTACCCAAAGTGGTTCGACTATTCACAAGGACCGTCTGAGCACACATCTGACCTTCGGGACTTGTGCTTCTGCCTCGAATCTGGGCGTATAACACGTATCCTTTCAGTCTCTGCGTGATCTTCAGTCGTTGGAGTCCGTCGAAACTTTGGTGAGAGCTTTGTAAAACAAAATAAAGATCGGAACAAATCGTCAAGGTTCGGGTTTCACCCCTAGCTTAACAACTCCGTTCCTATTTTTGATAAGATAAAAGTGAATTATGCGTCAAAGTATGGATTTCACTCCTGGTTCAACGCAAATTCTCGTGTTTATAGATGAAATGCGGGTTGAACAAGCAATTTAATCGAGAGTTTGCGGTTTTCACACCTAATCTCGACTCAATCGCTCATTCATATTTGAAAATTCGAGTGCAGAGATAGTGTAGCATAGGCGAGAATAGCGAGAAATAGTAGTAAGCTCATACATAATCCCTACACGACATGTACGAGTCGGTCTGTCGGTTCCTAACTATAGACTAGGTCTCTACGACTTTGACCCGGACTAGGTCGAGTCTTGCCTAATTCCCTATAGTTATGGCTCTGATACCAATCTGTCACACCCCAACCGATGGCGGAAACATCGGGGCATGGCACTGAGCGAAACAGATTGTCCAGAAGTTTCCATAACAACTATATTTACCAAATATTTAAATCAACACATCCCATACCGTGTCATATAAGATAATATAATTATTACAGACAAAATCTAGTCAAGTAGTTCTGTTCCGACAACTCAGATTTATATATAGATAGTTTATTTATTGGTTTCTAGGACCTCTTTTCCTAGCCTCAATTTCATCACAGCACAGAGAGCATCCTAGACCTTTCCTTGCCTCAAGTTCACAGCAAGCTAAGCATATAAACAACTTAAGCACCTGTCACATACGTTAAAGTAACAGTCAATACACATAGTGTAAAGGTGAGCATACAAGTTTGATAATAGCATATAGAGTTCAAAAGCGTTACGCATAACCAGCACGTACACAGAGTGGAATGAGGCATGTACCTATCGATACCAATGACTACGGGTTGACTACCCAGGCCAAGGCAGTTTGCGATACATACTCACCTCTGTGAGTCATGTAGGTAATTGTCCTTAACAACCCCCGAGTGAACAGGTGTTGAGTCCAAACTAATAGTACTACCATTGCTAAGGCAGGTAGACAGCATTCCATGTGTAAACATAACAAACAAGCATTCATTTAGTCACGTATACATGCAATAACGGTTAGCGTTGAAAGTATTGCGTAGTGTGTTCGATGTGATTTAGTATAAGTAACGTATGTAATACCCAAAAGTGCATAAAGCAAAAAAGGATCGAGTATACTCACAGCGTTGATGGATTGAAGGGAGCGCGTAGAGCGAGGTTAGACTGAAGAGTTAACGATAGTATAAAAGATAAGCGACGCGTAAAACGAGAAAAGTCACCAAGTGCAGAATGGTGATCCGGTCGGATGGTGATCCGGCCGATCGGCCATTCGTGCGGATGTTGACCTGTTCGGGTGGTTGTCCGTTCGGACGGTCATCCGGTCGGATGATTGTTCGAGTGGATTATTTCTTCCTTTGGGAAGGATGTGTTTGTGTATGATGGCTTGACTTTTGAAGTTTTCATTGTAGCATTTTGAAAACATTGAAGTATCTCTACCTTTCAGGTCGGTCGATCGGATGGTCGTTCGATCGGACGATCGTTCGATCGGACGGTCGTTCGATCGAACGGCAACCCGTTCGGTCGGGTACTTCAGTGAGAACAAGTTCACAGCTGGGTGTCACTCGGTCAGACGGTTGTTCGATCGGGTGGCATCCTTGTTGCATTGAACATGTTGAAATTTTTTTAAGTGTTAAAGTTCAAATGTCTCATGATTCGGATGGCAGTTCGATCGGATGGTAGTCCGATCGGACAGCAATTCATTCCACATTCAGATTTCAAGGGTTGGCAAAAATGGTTAAGTGTGGGACCAAGGTGCAAGTCATACGGGTGGCCGGTCGGTCGGTCGGGTGGCTGTCCGTTCGGACGGCACTCCGTCCTGGTTGACCTGTTCGTCTTACACTTGGTTGTTTTGATAGTTTGTCATTTTATCGAGATATTTTGATAACATGTTAAGCAACAGAAACCTCGTCAATACTTGGTGCTCTTGATAGGACAGGAATCTCCCAAACCCAATCAGTGGACGGTTCGAGATGACGTTCCATGTTTAACTCGGAATCGATAATCTCATGGATAGAATACGGATCTTGGACCAATACAACCACACTAAACGAGTAGTAAGTCGGCACAAGCTCCGATTCTATCGGTTTGAGTTCATTGAGTGTAAAAGAGTTGAAAGAAAGTTGGAAACCATCTTTCACTCCTTTCAGTTGTGAATATGTTTAGGTCTATGAAAGATCTTTGTTTGTTTATATGTAAATCGGTTAGATCTAAGTTGTTCTTGGTGGAATGAGGCCAAAACATGAAGTTCTTCAAGAACACATGATGACGTCATCCTAGAACACCTTAAATCTTGATGATTTCACGGTTAAAAGTTAAGATTCAAAAGATACAAAGGTGTAGGAGTGCGTGTAGATTAAGGAAGTACAAGATTTAGGACTAGATCTTACCGGAATCGCGAGAAATATGAAGAAAAGTGTGGAAAACGAGCTGGTCGGACATCAGATGGCAGCCTAAAGTGGAAAGGGGTATTTATAGGGTTACCCAAATAGGAAAGGGGTGAAGAGGTTGGTCGCTCGGGTGGCAAATGGCCCAGATGGCAGCCCGGTCGAGTGGCACCTTGGTCGGGTGGCACCTCGGTCGGGTGGCTGGCACCTGGCTCGAGTGCTTGGCGTGACGAGCTTTGCCTTTTCGATTTGCTTATAGCGCGTTGCGATGCGATTGAGGTTCCTTTGTCAAATTACTTTTAATCCCAACTACTCATATCTCGCACTATCTCTTTTCCACCAATTATCATACCATTTCGATTGCGATTGAGTTCGATTGCGATTGAGTTTCGATTGCGATTCTATTGATTACCACACACAACATAAATAAACATGCACAAGTAACACATAAAGCACACACACACGTATAACAGTAACCAAAATGCGTAATTCGAGTTGCGAGTGCGATTGCGATAAAGCGATCAAACAGTGATAAATAGCGATTACTATGCGATTATTAATAGATACTCCACATAATACAACTAAAGCGAAAATAAAATAGACTAATTACAAGTCAAAGAAGTCAAAATAGGAATTGAGCAAGGAGAGACAGATCGCAATTAGCAATCTTGTCTTCCTTTGGCTTCAATCTTGACTTTGACTTTGACCTTCGAAACACGGGGTGTTACACGAAGTTTCCTAGGACATGCCGGATTTTATAGGAGATTTATCAAAGACTTTTCGAAAATCTCTAGACCTCTAACAAAATTACTTGAAAAAGACGCACCCTTTGTCTTCGACAAGGAATGCAACAAAGCATTTCTAACCTTAAAAAAATGTTAGTCAATGCACCAATCGTGATAGCGCCCGATTGGAAATTACCTTTTGAAATCATGTGCGATGCAAGTGACTTTGTAGTTGGAGCCGTTTTAGGACAACAAAAAGAAAAACATTTTCACCCAATATACTATGCAAGTAAAACTCTTAACGATGCTCAAGAAAACTATACAACAACCGAAAATGAGTTACTAGCCGTAGTATTTTCTTTTGATAAATTCCGTTCCTATCTTATTCTTTATAAAACAATAGTCTATTAGGATCATGCCGCCATTTAATACCTCTTCAAGAAACAAGATGCCAAACCACGGTTGATCCGGTGGATTCTTCTCCTCCAAGAATTCGACATTGAAATAAAAGATAAACGAGGAGCCGAAAATTCCGCCGCCGATCATCTATCACGCTTAAAAGATCTCTCTTTGGAGTGGACTCGGGAAGAACTCATCAAAGAAAAAGTTCCCCACCGAATCTTTGGAAATGATTGAATATCAAGAAGAACCATGGTATGCCGACTATGCTAACTACCTCGTTTTAGTGCTCCAAAAGCACTAATTAGTGATAGAGGTACCCATTTTTGCAATAATCAATTATACAAAATTTTAACAAAATATGGGGTCTATCACCGTCTCTCAACCGCCTACCATCCTCAAACCAACAGTCAAGCCGAAGTAACAAATCGAGGGCTAAAAAGAATCTTAGAAAAACTGCTGGTCAAAACAAGAAAGATTGGGCGGAAAAATTAGACGTCGCTTTATGGGCCTTTCGAACCGCCTACAAAACACTAATAGGCACCACCCCCATATAAGCTCGTCTATGGATAAAAATGTCAACACCCAGTAGAAATTGCTCACAAGGCCTATTGGGCATTAAAAAACGTAAACCTAGACCAAGAACTTGCCGGTAAAAATCGATTATATCAATTAAACAGTCACACCCCGACCACGTTAAAACAACAAAACCGTGGCGAAAACGTCGGGGAGTGTTGTAACAGAATCATCGTTTCAACAACCATGGTAATTAAAAGTTTCGTGTTATTGAATTATCAAATAATGTACATTGTCTTAAAAACCAAACAAACAATTTAAACATCGTCTACTATCGTTTTTATGTCACTAAGGCCACGTCCAAATCCTAAGTGAACATGCTCCCTAGCATTCATCACGCAACATCACCTGAAACATATGTAAAAAACAAAGTCAGCAAAGAAATGCTGACGAGCACATAGGTTTTGTGAGAGTATTGGAATTATGGCTCGTTTATGTATATATTGCAATACCTCGAAAACCTTGTTTTGAAAAGTATATAATATTGCAACATCAATAACCAACTCAAATCAAGATGGTTATAATTTATAAAATCTTGTAGCCATGATTCTTAACCCTAAAACATTTGCTTTAGTAAACCAATTCGTAAAACATCTCGTTAAAACTCCTTAATAAAACTCGTATGGTTTATATCATTTCGAAAACCTCGTTGTGTGACATCGTTTCAAATCGTTTCCCAAGTGAACTAAATAATGACACGCAATGTAATATGATAGAAGCACTTATATATAAGATGTACCAGCGACATATCTACCATGATTCTATCATGCTACACCCGTCCCATTATCTAATCACTACCCAAAACCAATCGTTCGTTCAAATCGTTTAATTCGTCCCCAAAATCGTTTTCGTTTTAATTGTGAAACTACTTTTGGTCGTCTCGCTAATAACATTCAAACCTTCGTGACTCGACTACCTCGTTTTTCGTATTAACAAACCACCAAAGGGTAAGTTAACAATCATCAGATTCGGTCGTTACCTACATAACCCCCACACATAACCATGGGTGTAGTCTGATAACGGGATTTGTCAGATCCTATGGTACCATAACCTAATACTGGTCGGCTTGATCAATGCTAATGAATGTCATTCGTTATGTAACTACAACCAACAAGTTCGTTCACTTTATCGAAATCGTTATTAGTTTAATATAAACCATCTTAATCATTTTTGAAAACATCGTTAAAATATCGAAATCATTTTAATACATATGAATCACCCCAAAACAATTGAAAACAGTAAAATAGGGGAACTATGTACTCACATTGAATGATAGGGTATCCTTGATCTAAAGAACTTAGCGAAGCTCAGACAAACCAAGGAAATTCAAGTGGTACCTAGTAATCGGATCACTAGTAAATAAATCGACACCTTAATCGGAAGATCGGATAGAATGAGGTCTTGTAAAACAAATGAGTTTTGGAACTCATGTGATATGGTTTAACAAAGCCTACATTCTAATTCGGAACCTAACCTAAGTGCTTTCGACCCGTTACGACCCATTAAGGTAGCTTATGCTACTTTAACGCGTCGTTCGCGCAAAATTATGTTCGGATGGTTAACTAGGTGTTATGTTAAGTCTTACATGCCCAATAATACCTAAACATGTTACTAAATCAGATTATATGTCAAAAACACGTTCACATATGTAAAATACGGATTTATGCTTCAAAAGGGCGTTTTGGTCGTTTCTTATGGGCATACAAGCTACTTAACAAATAATTAACCAATCCTATGTGATCATAAGGTATAACCTCAGTGGTTATTCCCTATGCAACTATGATCACTAATCAAGCTTAGTGGGATCCTAATGATCGACCAAACGGGTCGGGTTCGAAAGTCTAAGCGGTTGTTTAGACCGCTTAACTTACGACCTTAAACAAGCACTAAACTAATAGTGACGAGTTAAACATGTCAAAACATTTTTAACCTACTTAGAAAACTGATTTGGTATCAAAACAATGGGTTTTGATTCCCGAAAATAGTTCCGTTGCAAAATGCGTGCTAAAACGCATTTTGATCGAAACTTTGACTCGTCACTATGCCTAGTTAACGTGGTAATCAGTAGGTATAATCTCTAAGGATTATAACCATCGTGATTACAATCACGTTGCAAAGTTCAATTGAACTTTGACTTGACCAATTAATGGTCAAAACCGAAAGTCAAACTGTTGGCCAAACTTGTTTGACTTTCTGCACTAACATAAATATAAAGAATGAAAGAATGCTCACTAAAGTTCCTTGCTATCTTTTCTACAAAGAACAAGTTCCTAATCAGATGAGAGAGCTCCCAAATCAGATGTAAAGAAGAGAAGACAAGAATGAGCAATGGATGAGTGAAATTGCTTAGCTATTTATACTTGTTGGAGGTTCACAAGATCTTTACACATGTTTTTGTAACCTGCAAGCATTAGATCATAGCCATACAATTGTTAGGAACAGATTAGTAACCTTGGTGATCACTTAAACTTGCCCATCACACAAAAGAATTGCCATAACAGCCCCTGAAGTATCAAACAGTTGCTGAAAATCAATTTCTGGTCGCTGGCACATTCATACGGCCCGCGTAAGAGACAGGGGCAGGCTTACGCGTCCCGCCTGGCCTCCCCAGATCAGCAAAAGTTTCAGAATTGACAGTTCAGGTCCCTGCACTTGTTTTAAGCTTATTTCAGGCCCTTTTGACCCCCGCTAAGCCATTTTCAAGGCTCTACAAGGTCAATAAAGTTTAGAGGACTCAAAATGTGCTCGGAAAACTCTCGGATGTCGGCTCATTTGGTCGTACGGTCGCGTTGTTCGTTAAATTACGACGAAACTCAAACGGACGCGAAAATGAACCAAATTAAGCGACGAATGGTATTTTTGCATGCCGATCACTAAAATAAAAATATTTTAGTGTGTACAAAAATTTTGGATGTCCAGATGTAGTCAGAACGTAAGATATGCGTGAAAATGCAAACTTACATCGTTTTTGACACTTGTAGTCCCTGTAAGATCAAATAAGCATGTTTTTGCACACCGAACCACTCAAAGCTTATTTCTAAGCTACGTTTAGGTTATTTATGGTATGTTTAGCTTATGATAAAGTTCCGGACTCTTCGATACCATACGAATCGGTATAGTTTCGCAGTTTGACACAAATAGTCCCTGCGATCGAATAGACTTGTTTTCAACACACCAAACCATCCAAAACTTATTTCTAAGTTATGTAAAGGTTATTTTAGGTATGTTAAGCCTATGTCACTATTCCGGAGTGTTTTGTCGCGTTAAACTGACTGCGTTTACGCACCAGTTTGCATATAACTTTCTAGAAAGCGATTTAAAGCTTGAAATCAGAATCGAATCGTAAAATCCTCAAACACAAATACACATATAGTAACACCAAAACACCTTGTTTTATTAATAATTAACATTGTTTTGCATTGTTCATCGATTACAGAGCACAGTCGTCACATAAACGAATTAGACGAATTGAGAAATCAAGCATATTCTAACTCCGAAATTTATAAGGAACGCATGGAAAATATACATGATAAAATAAGCAAACCTAAAGAATTTCAGGAAGGGATCAAGTGCTATTGTTTAATTCGAGGCTTTGATTATTTCCGGGTAAACCAAGGTGGACTGGACATTTTTCCATCACCCAAATCTTTCCACATGGAGCGGTAGAAATTAAGCCTCCAAACAGTGAGCCCTTCAAGGTAAATAGACAAAGGCTTAAGCTCTACCGAGGCTTCGTTGAGGATGAAGAAATTGAAATGGATCTTCAAGAGGTAGATGCATGATAGGTAAAACGATCAAATGTTTATTGTATAATTGCATATTTTTCTTTTTAATCATCTTGTAGGAACAATTGGAGAGCGTCATCCATGAAGACTTGACGTAAAACAGGTAAGTGCCGAAGGAACCACAAAGAAATAATCACACACACGTGCACAAATGAAAAAATAAGGTTACTGGAAGTCTGAACACGGGGTCGTGCCCACGTGACACACCCCCATGCCCAAACGGCCAAATGCAAAAATATAATAAGACACGGCACGGGGTCGTGCTGTATTAGCACGGGGCCATGGCCGACTGACTGGCAAGATATAAAACCCTCAGTCTTCACTTTTTCAAAAACAACACGACCCGTTTCTCTGGAAACTCTGGTTCCTGTCGATTTCTCGCCGGTTTTCAACGTTAGGTCACTCTAATCCAACTACAAGGTATGATTCTAACATCATAGTAGTTAGTTTAATGATTTGCATGTAGTTTAACACCAAAAATTTGGGTTTAATCTAGGGTTCTTGAACCAGACCTGTGCCAATCCCAAATTTTTGTTTAGATCTTGTTAGTAGTAGTTAGTATTAGTAATTTTGGAAGTAAATATCTGAACATTGTTGAGGAAATCGAATCATTCAAACTGTTTCAACCAAATCCTTGTTCTTGACGGAAAATATCAAAATCGGAAGGGTAAACGGGTGTTTTATGTAAAAATGATAATTGGGGTTTGTTTTTTGGGGTAAACAGCTGCTAATGAACCAAAAAATTTTGAATTTTTCGAAGCCGGCTCGAAAACCTTGATTTTTGGAGAAACAGATAGTTCGACCCGGGGCCGTGATGTCTCAACACGAGGCCGTGCCCAATTTAGACACCAGACACGTTCTCGTGTCCAGCCGACATGGGGCTGTGTCCAGACCATCTGATGTCATATTTTTGCATATTTTTCAAACGTATCAGCCATCTTACTGGTTCTTTCTTGTAGGATGGCACCACACAAATTTCTCAGGTTCAAAACCGTTGATTTGGAGTACCAAACGTGGTACGAAATCTTGCAAGCAAGGCATGAGGAACCTCCAAGGTAGGTTTGCTACAACACACTCGAGACGGTTGGACAAAGGGAGAGATACGATGCACTTGTGACTGGTCCTCTTCGTGTATTCTTGGAAACTCAGCTCCGGTCCATACATCAATACAATGTGGAGTTCTTAAGCACACTAATATTCAAAAGGACCGAGCCGGATCACTTAGACAATGAAGCCGTTCAGTTTAGGTATGGAGGAGAATGGTATAGCTTGTCTGTTGCCAAATTCGGTATCAACATTGGCCTATATACGGAGGAGGATGCAACAGAACCAGAGTTTCCCAAAGCCATTAGAGAATTACCGGATAACCTCCTCCAAGTTGCATGGGCAACCATTGGGGATGGACCATACAAGCCAAGTTCGACCAAAAACACAATGATAAGGGATCCTCTCATACGCTACATTCATCGGTTCCTTAGCGGTTCCTTGTGCCAAATGAAAGACAGTGGTGGGGTGGTCAACCTACGAGAGCTTACTTGCCTACACTGTCTCGTAACCGGCTAACCCATCGACATCGCCACATGTTGCTATGGAATATGGCTGCCAACGCCACCGCGGACACCCGAACGCCGATCTTCTTTGGAGGATGGATCGCCAGGCTAATCAAGAATTACATTCAGCGAACTCCATCGACGTTTAACAAGGGTGTTGGTACAACAAAGGTTGATCTCGCGGTATGCCGAAGCATGAATCTGATCATTGATTGTCCCGACGATACTATGCGCTTCAAAGATGCAAGTGGTCGTGCTTGGAACCCAAACGACCCAGATATGATCTTGGCAATCGAAGGTATTCCAAACTGTCCTCGTCCTGGAAAATTCCCGGGGTCCTCATCCCAAGGAGGGGGTGATTTTCCTAACCTCGTTAATTTGCATAACATTATGCAGGAAACCCTCTAAGTCTCCGAGAACGCCTATAGCTTAGGCCAAAGCTCAAGCTCCCGGATTGGTAGCATGGAACGTAACATCCTTACCATGCAAAATGATATCACTTACATCCGGGATCATATGGTGATTCAAGGAGGAGAGGATGAAGATGAGGACGAGGGCCAGGATATGGATTCTGACTAGGCGGCGGTGGTTGCGGGCGATGTGGTTGTCGTGCAGTTTAAATCTCCCACTCTTTTGAACATTATGGTATTTCCTCGTGCTGCGTCCCGTTCAAGACAATTTACTTTCCGTAGATAATTTACTTTCCACATTTTAGTTTATGTTTTTGTTGATGTGGTGTGATGGTTAAAACTTAAACATTCATAATTTAGGTTTTATTATGGTTTTGTTGTATTATGTTGTGTTGTGGTAGCATTGTAGCACGCAGGTACCATGGGAGGCTTGGACACACTGAGCATAGTGGTTCCTAAGCCCAGAAAACAGAAGCCAAATGTCAAAAACCTGCATTTTTAACAGAAACAGACAAACAGCACGAGGCCGTTGTAACACCCCGAAAATATTGGAAATTTTATGAAATGACCATAACAAATATGTTGGTCACAATTAAGGAGAAAATAACCAGGAAAAATTTAACCTAGTTAATTATGTGCCTTGAAATATTAAGGAAAACATGGTTAAAAACCCTTTATAAAAGCTTGAGGAAAGTCAAGGGGCCAAAAGTGATAAAACTGAAAATAGTTTTTATTAATTAAAACTTAAAAACCCAAAACACACACTTGGTGTGTGTTCTGGTAGTAGACAACACAGGGGGCGAACAAGCTTCCTTCAACCTAACCCTAACTAGCCAAAAATCAAGCAATTAGAAGGCCAAATCAGTCCCAAATCGAAATCCAAGCTTATTTTAGTGATCACCTAAGTGACGGGATCACAAGGTATGTTAAATTTCATCTTTTGGTTACATCTTAGAATTCTGATGAACATGAGAAATCAAAATCTGAACTTGATTGATTGATATTTAGATGAAATTAGTAATGAAAACATTTCTAGGAGTAAACCCTAGTCAATAACTTGTTGAATTAGTGATGAAAATTATGAAATTGATAATTACCCATACATGCGTTAAGTGGGTGTTGTAATTATGTAATGAACATTGAATTTCAATGTTGAAATAGTGTAGAATTGACGTTATGATACAAGTCTTGGTATTGTTTATGAATACTAGCCATAAGGACTTGAAGTTTGATGATTTAAAACTTGGTTAAAAGTTAGATATGAACTAGATAGAAGAAGAATAAAAATCATGCCCACAAGGTGTTTGTTAAAATGCCTAAACGAATGCTATTATATCAAAAATTTCGAATGAAACGCGTAATTGAATATTATGGCGAATTACAATTAATATGAAATGATATGAGTTCTAAACACGGTGTTGGTTGAACTCTATAGGCACGATGGTTGAATCTTCAAGCGGTAAAGTCAGAGCGGACGCGCGCTTGAAGGATATGCTTTGAAAGGTACGCGACTTGTCGTCCCGTTACATTTACGTGGTCATAGATAGTTAAAATATGTGTAATATTGATATAAACGGTTAAAGTATGTTTGGAATGTCAATGAAGTGATGTAACTCACTCGACAACCAAACGGGTCAAAATAGTTATTTAGATATGTTTGTTGATAATATTGTTTAATTAGTCATGTTCGGAATGTAAATAAAGTGATGTAACTCACTAGATAAAGAAACGAGTTAAAATATTAGTTGAAATAAGTTGATATGTTGGTAAAATGGTGAATTCCGTTAGACAACCAAACAGGTCAAATAATTGTCTAAATGGTAGTGTTCGAAGTGACTTAGACATCACTCGTTAAATTTGAGTTATAAAAGCGTAAACTATGAAATGGGAGTGATACGCTAAAGTTGACAAGCCCGAGAATGGGTAATTATGGTTAGAAACTAATGTTGATGAATTATGCAAGTACGTATCCTTGGTTCCGTTACTTTATGTTGGATGTTGGATGTAGTTGGTTAACTTGAATTAGTATAACATTTGAATTTTGTATATTGTCGGAATGACGAAGTTCATTAGACATAGAAATGGCACAAAACATTTGTTGGAATAAGTTTGGTATGTTGATAAAATGGAGGTTTCCATTAGACGACCAAACGGGTCAAACAAGGGTTAAATTGTTAGTAATAAAGTGATGCAAATGTCACTCTATAATTGGGAATTATGAAAGCGTAAAACCATGGAATGGTAATGATACGCCGAAGTTCACAAGCCCAGGGAAATGGGTATGAATACTTAGAAGTAATAACGAATGATTAACATGTGATGTAAAGTATAAAACAAACGGGTCGAATAAATGAGACAGGAATTTATAAACTATTCGTTTATAATTCAAGTTTCGATGAGGGAAAATAGGATAAATTGATGCGTGTTTTTATTACGAACGCGTAGGAAAAAGAATCACCTAAAACGGACTTGTAGATAAAAAGTTATGGCCATTTGAAGTTGAATTTTTTTTATTTTTGTAAAAAATGGAGCTGGGCAAATATGCAGGTCCACGGACCTACTGGAAACCTGACTCCCCTGTGACACGCGAAGGGATGTCCGGGTGCTGGCGTGACACGCGACAAACGTCACGGCCGGCAAAAGATCATAAAGTGTCTCTCGAGTGGCGCGAGAGACTTAAATCTGGAATTTTATTTTTGTTTTGATGCTAGAATTTGATTATAACTTATTTTTAAACTGTTTAAACTAACTTTATGTTGGTTTAAATTTAGGTGATAGTAATATGCCCTAGGATGAAGATCGAGCGGTTATCAAGAATCGAACACACAACCAAACAAAGCTTCCGCATTGATCTATTTTGGTTTAGTTAAAAGTAAATCTTGTAAACACTTAACACTACATTTTGGAATGTTTTAAACTTGTATGAAGTTATCATGATAAATTTTTATAAGGTCGTATTTTTATCTAAAAATGTGTATTTAGTATTAAATTCGTGTTAAATTGGGACGGGTCTTACAAGTTGGTAATCAGAGCTCAAGGTTGTTAACAAAGCGTGTTCGGTTTGAAGCTTGATCAAACATCTGGTAAGAATTATTTATATGAGTAGATTGTAACAAAATATTAGGAAAAGAATATGAATTAAAGTGCATGGGAAGAGTGTGTTAATACACTCAAACCCGGAAAGTGCACTAAATACGAATGGTTTAAGCAAGTTACAAACTTGGCTAAATCAAAGTGAAAGATGCGAATGATAATGAAACAAAATGTTTGACAATTGATATAAACATTTCAGATTCGAGAGGTCTAGTATTGGTAAAAGACGATTAAGTAGTATAAAGCCTAACCATAGATTGACTATAAAATAGGTACTTGTGAAATAAGTATATTTGGATGTCTCGTATAACAATACGGGCAACATTGAATAACAAGATTGTTAATAAATTGGAAATGTTCGAATGATATGATTATCGCATCTGAAGATGAGGGGAGTCAAATGATTTAAATGGCAGAAGGTTCGGAAGCATGATAGAGAACATGCTAGCAAAGGACCCAAATCAAGTGATGATTTATGTGACAACCCGTAACTTCGAGGTAAAAACCGTTCGTTTCGCTTTTACAAATTAATTATATATTTGCCTAAATTATAGTGTGTCAATGAATATTTGGAACCAAGTCCATATCGTGTTGAACCGACCCTAACCGTATAAACCAAAGCATATGTCGCTTGTCGATTCAACCCACTCGCGTAGCTCGGAACTTATGAGTCCCGAACCATAACATGATCATTTTTTTTATTATTAGTTGATTATTTAAAAAAACTTAAGTTGAAAAACTTACAAAATTAGCTAACCAAAAAAAAAATATGTCATGTGCTTTTGCCAATTTGTGACCCTTGCCCATTACCTACGACCAAGCTCAAACCCCACTTTTATATAGGCCCAAGCCCTATATCTACTTTTAAACCGCTATGTACGTAGTGTTATTAATTAGGTTACATATGTGCATGATAACTACCCTAAAACAAAAACCCTACCTGCGATTATACCAATTATTTTTTTTGCCTCTCCTCCTGTCAACGTAAGCAAGGGTTCCAAGAGGTTCCTTCGTGACCTTTGATTGAAGTTCTAATCGGATCTCGCATCATATCTTGGCTGGTAACCTTTTTGGTCATGGTTTTGTTTATTGGTTCTTTTAGTTAAATTATAGATGTTAATATGTTGCGGCTGTGTTTATGTTGCGATGATGACCCATGTTGTTTGATTATTTCATGTGATATTAAGTTTCAGAAATCGCATTTGTTGCTAATTTACTTGATTAGGATGTTCGGTTAGTCGCTAGGGTAGTGTTGGTGGGTTTAATATTGTGATTTCTTGTTAAACTAATTGATAAGTAAATCTGAGTTTCACATTAACCTGCTGTAAGTGTGTTTAAGCGTCATTGTTGTTCGTTAAACACGTTAATGGAACAAATATAACCCGCGTTAGAGCATTATAAACTGAAAACGGTAAGCTTTCAAGTGTTTATAGCCAACTTCGGGTGGCTGTAACTAGGTCATAATTTAACGAAAACCTGATTTTCTTGAGTCAATAACGTGGAATTTTGAAAAATGAATCAAATGGCACTGGAATCATATTTTTTCGAGGTCGTTTGCTATTTTTAAAGTCCGTTTTGTACAGCAGCAAAAGCTGCGTTTTTTTCTACAGAAAATGTTTATTATGTTTTTCATCATAGCTTGAAATCTGTATAGAGTCAGGTCATGAAATTTGTAATGTAGATGGCCACTGATGTCATTGTAATTCTGCAACTAGAATTTCGTCAATCGGACTTACGATGAATTTTAAATGAATTTTTCCGTGGACTGCAGTCAGAAAGTGACGAATCTGATTGTAGCCCGGTAAATGATTTATATAAAATAATTGGCAATGAATTGGATCCCGAGATTTTTGCACAATAATATTTGGATAGTTTAAGCCACTCTGTAAAAATTTGGAAATTTTTGGAAAAAGTTAACTATTTTATTAAAATGCCCGAAAACAGCCCAGTTTTGGATGTTAAAGCTGAAACGACGTAAGTAGTAATTTGCGTGTCTAAATGTCGGGTAGGTTATCTGAGAATGATCTAATGTGTTAGATGTCAATGAAAGTGTTATGTGCAATATCGTATTCTTGCTTTTTAATGGTTATAGACGGGATGTTTATATGGGCGTGAACTGTTAAAGTGAGTGCGTGTTATGTGATAAATGCGTGTAGGAACTTTGTGTTTTATTTAAAACCATTAACAAACTAAATGGTAATCATATTAGGACGTGATTGACCATCCCTGACCGTTAGCTATTTTAAGAGTTCGACCGAGCAACCAAAGGTGAGTTCACACTTTCCACAAGGCATGGGATTCCCTGTGGTTTGGGAATGGGTTAAGTATACTAAGGAAACCTGCGTATTCTCCTTGGGTAGAATGCGTACTCCAACCCTCTTAGTTGAAGGGTGAAAACATTGAAACCTGCGTGTTCTTCTTGACACGTACTCCCACCCTCTTAACTGAAGGGTGACAACATTGACACTAGACTAAAACTCTATCATTAAGTCCCTCATTTTATATCGACTTAATCGTCGGGCCAATGGCGAACGGGTCATTAGTTAAATAGCGCTATTAGGTTTGACAAACCTCACACCGTGCCACAGAGGACGGGTGTGGATTAATGGACTTGGGCACTAGTCAATGATGATAGACATTGACGCAGGGCACATAAACGTAACTACAGTTAGTAATCGATATGGTAACGGGTCTAGTGGGATACATGGGGAAGCCCCCACTGAGTATGGTTTGGGAAAAAAGGAACTTGTTAACTCATGGTTTTCGAAACATAACTATGGTTTTTGGAACACCGTTAAAATGGACAACCAACTATGAACTCGCTCAACTTTGTTGTTGATTCGTTATTATATGCCTTGCAAGTCATTGGGTGCTTAGATCGAGCTTGCACTGGAGGAAGTGGTCGTCGTGGGACATGGACTATTGAGTTCCATGTTAAACTTATAAACTTTTATACTTTATTATGGTTTTGAACTTAATGCTTCCGCTGAAAACTTATACTTTGTTGAATTGTTTCGACACCAATTATATTATTTGGTTTGGACTTTTATTTATTTAATTATATCGTTCAATATGATTGGTGGCTGGATCCTGGTCAGTCATGCTCCCTGCGGTGATACCCCGCTTGTGGATTTTGGGGGTGTGACAGATTGGTATCAGAGCCATTGGTTATAGTGAACTTGGTTTTAAAAAGGGAAAATCTCTTGACAAAAACCAGACTATAACCTGCTCAGTGCTCGACGATCCACAACGACACTTCGCTCCACGTGCAAGGCTCAACCCTTTAGATGGTATGGTCTATGATTATGTTACCTACTTGTTAGTTACATTTGCATAATGCGTTGTTGATGGTATGCTTAGTGAACATAGTAGCATGTTGCCCTTATTAGCCCTAGTGTGCTCGCTTTGACACTCAACTGTTTACTTGAAACTTTACAAGCAGTGATCAAATTCTTTTCTTGTTTTCTCCTCACCCCACTACGACAACTGTTTTATGCGTTCTATTTATCCATACGATTGTCTCGACATGACGTCGCCGTTACAGCTAGAATTCAGATCTAACCTCCATACATTCGGTTTGCACGTCGACATTCACGTAGACCAGAACCGACCCAAACGAACTCGGATTTAAGAGAACAATATACCCACGTGTCCATGTCAACAAACCCCATCATCTCCACTAGTCGTCGTCACCATAAAGCAAGCAGTCACAGTTATACGCATTTGTCGTTGTACAACTCGAAACCCTATCATCCAAACTCTGTTTTGGACCAATGATATACTCACGTGACCATGATGCAACGAACTTTCCTTTCGTGTCGTTGCTGCCATCTACCATTACTGGAACTGTCTCTGGAGAACGGATTAGTCGGCGAAATTCTTCGGTTATTTGTTAGATTTTTGTTTTCACTCAATTCTTCGTATGAACATCACCAACCTCTTGTTTCTTCGATCCGCAACCGATATAACGAAATGATAACAACCATACCACGATTCCCACCGATCACAAGATTACCCCCCCCCCCCCAATTACCCTATTGGGTGGTTAATTCTTATTCTAACTTGATTTACACCTGCGTATACGCAACTTAGCAAGTGGATGCCTTCTAATGATGGGATAGTCTTCAGGACATTCGAGGATGGAGATACGGATTACTCAACCTACAGACGGACACGATGAACTACACATTTACCTCACCCCTTTCCCCTTACACTACAAGAGTTACATTTTGACCCTACGATAGTTTATCTAAATTATATGAAATCTTTTCACTAGCTTTGTACCGACCTATGCTTGTTGATTAATACAATGCCTAATTCCTACTATTGATTTAGACAAAACCGTCATTCCTTTACCACAGTGACACTACACCCTCGCTTCTCCAGGGAGCGACACTAACACGAACTCACTCTAGTTTAGAGAATTTGGAAGGCTTGACTTTCGAGCATTGGTGATCACTTCATGAAACCCTGAGGATGGTGATGTGTTGTTGATACGATCATACCCTCTTGAACATGTTATCGCGTCTTTTCTTTGAAACCTCTTGACTGCACATGTATATTTCATATTCATTCACACGACCTAAGGAAACTCCTCCGAATTTGGTTGCTTACCGACATGATAAATCCCACCCTCATCTAAGTTCATAGATCAAGGTGAATTATTCCTCCTTCGCGTGTGGGCGAGCACGACAACTTAGACGGAAATTTCAGTGAATCTTAACACTACGAACTCGTGCGACAACCATTCTTCGATGGTAAATTCTTGTTATGATTGATATATCCACGTGACACCCCTTTTTGACAAATGGCATTCTTCATTTTAACCTTATGCAACTTGTGTACGACCAGCTATACCCCTGACATCAAGTAAACCCCGGCTACGGATTCTTAAACGCTTACGCATCGATTGAGACTACCCTTTTTTCATGTTTTCACATCTATTCATGATATACTTCTCGAGTTCTATGATCCTTATCCCAACGACATTCTGCGCGAACCCTTGCTTGGACGAGTTACTCTCTACGAACGTTACTCAAGGAGTATCGAGCCATGGATACCAACTATATGAAGACATCACAAGCACTATCCTTAGAACTCGATGCGACCAATACAAGTTCCCAGTCACGACGTTCGAATTTATCCTACCTTGACAGATTTGTCACTTGTTTCCTTCGACGACATCCGAATCTACTCCAAGAACCAGTAGGAATCTGAACGACACCTACGCCATACCGTGGAACTTCTACAACACAAACAACCTTATGTTAAGTTTACAACGTACGACCTTTGACGTCATGAAGCCCACTTTTCTTGATCGTAGGCATAGACCCTCGCAACTCTAACTCGAAAGATTGCTCAGAAATCCGCGTTTCAACAGTTGAAGGTGAAACTTTGTAGCGCACCCATTCTTTCATTACCTGAAGGCACAGAAGACTTCGTTGTTTATTGTGGCGCATTAATCCAAGGACTTGGTTATGTGTTGATGCAACGTGAGAAAGTCATTGCTTACGCATCACGCCAACTCAAGGTTCACGAAAAGAACTACACTACCTATGATTTGGAGTTGGGGGTAGTAGTGTTTGAACTCAAGATATGGAGACATTACTTGTACGGTACCAAGTGCACCATCTACACTGATCACAAGAGTCTCCAGCATATCTACGATCAGAAGGAGTTAAACATGCGACAGCGTCGATGAGTCGAACTGCTCAACGACTACGAGTGCGCAATCAAGTATCATCCAGGCAAGGCCAACGTTTTGGTCGATGCCCTCAGTCGGAAAGAAACCAAACCTAAGTGTGTACGTGCGTTACAGCTTACTATCCATTCCAGTGTTCCTACCTAAATCCGTGATGCTCAGGTTGAAGCATTAAAGGAAGAGAACCTCAAAGCTGAGTCCCTTCGGGGTATGGAAAAGAAACTCGAACGCAGGGAAGACGGCACTTACTATTTCATGGAGCGTATATGGGTTCCATCCTATGGAAACCTATGAGAACTCGTAATGGATGAAGCACACAAGTCTCGTTACTCGGTGCATCCTGGTTCTGACAAGATGTACCAAGATCTCAAGACTTTGTACTGGTGGCCCCACATGAAAGCTAACATAGCAACTTATATTAGTAAATGCTTGACCTGTGCAAGGGTTAAGGTTGAATACGAGAAGCCACCAGGACTACTCCAACAAACAGAGATCCCAACATGGAAATGGGAGCAAATTTCCATGGATTTTGTTACTGGTTTACCTAGATCTCAGCGAGGAAACGATACCATCTAGTTCATCGTGGATCGACTAACCAAGTCTGCACACTTTCTGGCAATCAAGGAAACTGACAAGTTTTCTACGCTTGTAGACATTTATCTGAAGGAAGTAGTCTCTAGGCACGGAGTGCCAACTTCTATTATCTCTGATTGAGACTCACACTTTACATCTGAGTTGTGGCAAGCAATGCACAAATCCTTCGGCTCACGTCTAGACATGAGCACAGCGTATCATCCAAAGACGGATGGGCAGACTGAACGCACCATCCAGACCCTTAAAGACATGCTTCGAGCATGTGTAATCGACTTTGGTAACGGCTGGGAAAGGCACATAACTTTGGTGGAGTTTTCGTATAACAACAGTTACCACACCAGCATCAAGGCTGCTCCGTTCGAGGCTTTGTACGGACGAAAATGTTGATCACCTCTATGTTGGGCAGAAGTTGGCGACAGCCAAGTCACTGGCCCAGAACTCGTTGTCGACACAGCGGAGAAGATTGCTCAAATCAGACAAAGAATGGCAGCGGCTCGTGACCGTCAGAATAGTTACGCGGATACGCGTAGGAAGCCTCTCGAGTTCCAGGTTGGGGATCGAGTGCTACTTAAAGTCTCACCATGGAAGGGTGTGGTCCATTTTGGCAAACGGGGCAAACTTAATCCGCGATATGTCAGACCTTTCGAAATCACTGAGAAAATCAGCAAGGTGGCGTATAGATTGAATCTGCCCGAAGAGCTCAGTGGAGTTCACAACGTCTTTCACGTTTCGAATTTGAAGAAGTGTCTGTCAGATGAGACCCTCATCATTCCTTTCAAGGAACTCCCTATCAACGACCAGTTACGCTTCGTCGAGGAACCGGTGGAAATTATGGACCGAGAAATCAAGACTCGTAAACGAACCAAGATACCTATTGTTCGAGTTCGTTGGAACTTCCGTCGTGGCCCAGAGTTCACCTGGGAACGAGAAGACCAAAGGACACGCAAATACCCCCAGTTGTTTAAGAAAAGTGAGTCCACTACTGAAGCTACTACGGAATTTCGGGACGAAATTCCAAACCAACGGGGGGATGATGTGACACCCCGCGAAAACGCTCAACAAAACTTGCTTCTTCAGCGATTGTTTTCAAATTTCGGGACGAAATTTCTTTCAACTTGGGGATGATGTGACAACCCGTAACTTCGAGGTAAAAACCGTTCGTTCCGCTTTTACAAATTAATTATATATTTGCCTAAATTATAGTGTGTCAACGAGTATTTGGAACCAAGTCCATATCGTGTTGAATCGACGCTAACCGTATAAACCAAAGCATATGTCGCGTGTCGATTCAACCCACTCGCGTAGCTCGGAACTTATGAGTCCCGAACCATAACATGATCATTTTTTTATTATTATTTGATTATTTAAAAAAACTAAAGTTACAAAACTTACAAAATTAGCTAACCCCCAAAAAAAAAAAAAAAAAAAAAAAAAACCTGTCACGTGCTTTTGCCAATTTGTGACCCTTGCCCATTACCTACGGCCAAGCTCAAACCCCACTTTTATATTGGCCCAAGCCCTATATCTACTTTTAAACCACCATGTACGTAGTGTTATTAATTAGGTTACATATGTGCATGATAACTACCCTAAAACAAAAACCCTACCTGCGATCATACCAATTATTTTTTTTGCCTCTCCTCCTGTCAACATAAGCAAGGGTTCCAAGAGGTTCCTTCGTGACCTTTGATTGAAGTTCTAATCGGATCTCGCATCATATCTAGGTTGGTAACCTTTTTGGTCATGGTTTTGTTTATTGGTTCTTTTAGTTAAATTATAGATGTTAATATGCTGCGGCTGTGTTTATGTTGCGATGATGACCCATGTTGTTTGATTATTTCATGTGATATTAAGTTTTAGAAATCGCATTTGTTGCTAATTTATTTGATTAGGATGTTCGGTTAGTCACTAGGGTAGTGTTGGTGGGTTTAATATTGTGATTTCTTGTTAAACTAATTGATAAGTAAATCTGAGTTTCACATTAACCTACTGTAAGTGTGTTTAAGCGTCATTGTTGTTCGTTAAACACGTTAATGGAACCAATATAACCCGCGTTAGAGCATTATAAACTGAAAACGGTAAGTTGTCAAGTGTTTACAGCCAACTTCGGGTGGCTGTAACTGTGTCATAATTTAATGAAAACAGGATTTTCTTCAGTCTATAATGTGGCATTTTGAAAAACGAATCAAATGGCACTGGAATCATATTTTTTCGAGGTCATTTGCTATTTCTAAAGGTCCGTTTTGTACAGCAGCAAAAGCTGCATTTTTTCTGCGGAAAATGTGTATTATGTTTTTCGTCATAGCTTGAAATCTGTATAGAGTCAGGTCATGAAATCTGATGATCGTTGTAATTCTCCAACTAGAATTTCGTCAATCGGACTTACGATGAATTTTAAATGAATTTTTCCGTGGATTGCAGTCAGAAAGTGATGAATCTGATTGCAGCCCGGTAAATGATTTTTTTAAAATAATTGGTATTGAATTGGATCCCGAGATTTTAACACAATAATATTTGGATCGTTTAAGACAATTTGTAAAAATTTGGGAATTTTTCGAATAAGTTAACTATTTTATTAAAATGCCCGAAAACAGCCCAATTTTGGATGTTAAATCTGAAACGACGTAAGTAGTAATTTGCGTGTCTAAATGTCGTGTAGGTTTTCTGAGAATGATCTAACGTGTTAGATGTCAATGAAAGTGTTATGCGCAATATCATATTCTTGCTTTTTAATGGTTATAGACGAGATGTTTATATGGGCGTGAACTGTTAAAGTGAGTGTGTGTAATGTGATAAATACGTGTAGGAACTTTGTGTTTTATTTAAAACCATTAACAAACTAAATGGTAATCATATTAGGACGCAATTGACCATCCCTGACCGTTAGCTATTTTAAGAGTTCGACCGAGCAACCAAAGGTGAGTTCACAATTTCCACAAGGCATGGGATTCCCGGTGATTTGGGAATGGGTTAAGTATACTAAGGAAACCTGCGTATTCTCCTTGGGTAGAATGCGTACTCCCACCCTCTTATTTGAAGGGTGATAACATTGAAACCTGCGTGTTCTTCTTGACACGTACTCCCACCCTCTTAACTGAAGGGTGACAACATTGACCCTAGACAAAAACTCTATCATTAAGTCTCTCATTTTATATCGACTTAATCGCCGGGCCAATGGCGAACGGGTCATTAGTTAAATAGCGCTACTAGGTTTGACTGGCCTCACACCGTGCCGCAGAGGACGGGCGTGGACTAATGGACTTGGGCACTAGTCAATGATGATAGACATTGACGCAGGGCACATACACATAACTACAGTCAGTAGTCGATATGGTAACGGGTCTAGTGGGATACATGTGGAAGCCCCCACTGAGTATAGTTTGGGAAACAAGGAACTGGTTAACTCGTGGTTTTTGAAACATAACTATGGTTTTTGGAACAACGTTAAAATGGACAACCAACTGTGAACTCGCTCAACTTTGTTGTTGATTCGTTATTATATGCCTTGCAGGTCGTTAGGTGCTTAGATCGAGCTTGCACAGGAGGAAGTGGTCGTTGTGGGACATGGACTGTTGAGTTCCATGTTAAACTTATGAACTTTTATACTTTATTATGTTTTTGAACTTAATGCTTCCACTGAAAACTTAAACTTTGTTGAATTGTTTTGACACCAATTATATTATTTGGTTTGGACTTTTATTTATTTAATTATATCGTTCAATATGATTGGTGGTTGGATCCTGGTCAGTCACGCTCCCTGCGGTGATACCCTGCTTGTGGATTTTGGGGGTGTGACAATTTGAGACAACGGAGTACATCAGGGCGAATATCGATCAGGTACACATTCTAAATTACGATAAGACAAGTAGAATGCAACAATTCACATGATGAATGATAGTTGCATATGGGCATATATAATTAGTGAAATGAGTGAATCATATATATATATATATATATATATGTATATATATAAATGGTGAGCATGTGAAACTGAGGTAAAAGTAATCTCGATAAATATTGCAATGGGAAGGAGTGCGCGTACATTCAAACCCGGGAATGCAATGAAAGATAAGTGTTGTAATGGGAAGAGTACGCGTACACTTGTACGCGGGAAACTTAATATAGTAAATAAATGATGTAATTACACCCAAACCCGGAAATTTGTAATAGTAATAGAAGACAAGGACAGGGTTATAGACTTGGCCAAACCAAATAAAACATGTAGAAACATCGTTCGTATCAATAAACGATGTGGATAAATTCCATACAACGATATGGAATAATAAAATGAAATGAATTGATTTTGTTATTGATACAATGGGTTAGGATCAAAAATGAGAAATTAAGATTCAGACAGAAAATATCCACAAGGAAGGAGCTAAATGGATAATACGTATTATTCGTTGCTGTGAATAAAGAAGTATCAATAAATATGGATTTAGAAACTTGGGTATGTGTAACTATCCAAGTAACATGTTATTAATAAAATCCTTATGAGGAAGAACGATGATCACATTGATAGGTATGATTGTATAAAAGATTAGTAAAATAAACGTATTAAAAAGTGTTGGAACGAACACGGGTAAACCCCAAAAGCCGTATAACAATAGTAGTGGTTTTACCAAATAAGGCTTAAGAAATGGACTTTCAGAATATTAGTAAAAGAGACAGACTTAAGGGTCGCTAACAAAAGAAAGATGGGTGGGATTTCAGATATATGCGTAAACCAAGAGACAGGAGCGCGGATTAAAAGTCAAAAGACTTGGATTAAGAGTTATGACAAAAAGACGGTAAAATTTCGCAAAACGGAAAGTTTGATAGTTATGTTCAACTATTTCAAAGTTGAACGGGCCGAATAAAGTATAATGATCGGTAGTGCAAATAAGCACAAATCATTAATGGGAGCATAAAATATTAGTAAACCTATGTGATGGGTCGTGAGAGTGTATAAAAAGCAAAATGCAAACCAGACAACGAAAGCATTAAAACATTAAGATAAAAGAACCCGGGTAATGGGTTGTAAATAAACAAATGTGTGAACCGGAGAATGGTGAGTGGAAAACAAACCGGTGCGTAAATAATGTAGGAAGTCATAGAGTCGGAAGATTAGTCTAAAAAGAAAACGGGTGTAGCCTTAGACTACGGTCAAATCGATTAAATTCGAAAATGAAAATGAACGAATTTTGGGCCTGAAATGGGTGCCATGACACCAAAAAAAATGTATTTTTAAGAATATGAAATGACACTGGAAAAAGATGATCTACGGGATCATCATAACCTTTGGGATTATAAACAAAGTAAGGGTTTATAGGATTAAATGAACCTCGCGTCAGCAATACAAAGAAATAAACTATAGGGACCTCACCAAAAAGGGTGAAAGCCTAAAGAAATAGCCTACGGGGCTAAGCAAAAAGAACCTACGGGTCACTTGGGTAAAGCATGGGAACTAGTTATGATTCCCCGCATAAAACAATAACGAAAAAGAATAATTCTTGTCGTCAATTTCTCGATATGATTAATTGACTTGTGTTAAAGAGAAAAACGTTAAACTAAAATTCAGTTTTAGTAAGAAACAACGTTTTAACAAATATGAATATTATGAGAGGAAAAAAATGGTTAATACTAAAGGATATAGGTCTTAACGCCGATGGGTGTAAGACGATGCATTCAAAAGAAAGATTCTTAATAACGAAAAGCCGACATAAACCTAAACATGACGTGATGTGATCACGGACACAAAAAGTGATATAGAATACAACCACGTTGCAATGTGAGTTACTAGATATGAAATTATAAGCACGCAAAGGGCCGATGACGACAATATAGTATACCCGAATGACGATGTATGAGGTAAAACAGTGACTAATCAGTCTAGCTGGTGAAACAATTTATAGTCAAAGTAATGTTGTGACCTATGTAAAGCGCTTGTCAATGTAGGATTAGCATGAAGTAAACATGCTGACGGACTCAGTGACCGGGTGGTCAAAGGACAACTCGGTCAAATATGCGACAAAGATAGGAAATAAATGATGAAAGGTTACAATCCATGAGGACATATGCCTAAAAGACGCACATGTCAATACGAATGAAAACTTTATACCGGAAAGGAAAGAATGCCTTGAAAAACGAAACCAAGATAGTTTGGTCCAAACCAAAGGACTGCTTAAAGAAGGTTTCGGGGACGAAACCTATTTAAGGGTGGGTAGATTCGTAACACCCCGAAAATATTGGAAATTTTATGAAATGACCATAACAAATATGTTGGTCACAATTAAGGATAAAATAACTAGGAAAATTTAACCTAGTTAATTATGTTCCTTGAAATATTAAGGAAAACATGGTTAAAAACCCTTTATAAAAGCTTGAGGAAAGTCAAGGGGCCAAAAGTGATAAAACTGAAAATAGTTTTTATTAATTGAAACTTAAAAACCCAAAACACACACTTGGTGTGTGTTCTGGTCGTAGACAACACAGGGGGCGAACAAGCTTCCTTCAACCAAACCCTAACTAGCCAAAAATCAAGCAATTGGAAGGCCAAATCAGTCCCAAATCGAAATCCAAGCTTATTTTAGTGATCACCTAAGTGAAGGGATCACAAGGTATGTTAAATTTCATCTTTTGGTTACATCTTAGAATTTTGATGAACATGAGAAATCAAAATATGAACTTGATTGATTGATATTTAGATGAAATTCGTAATGAAAACATGTCTAGGAGTAAACCCTAGTCAATAACTTGTTGAATTAGTGATGAAAATTATGAAATTGATAATTACCCATACATGCGTTAAGTGGATGTTGTAATTATGTGATGAACACTAAATTTCAATGTTGAAATAGTGTAGAATTGATGTTATGATACAAGTCTTGGTATTGTTTATAAATGCTAGCCATAAGGACTTGAAGTTTGATGATTTAAACTTGGTTAAAAGTTAGATATGAACTAGATAGAAGAAGAATAAAAATCATGCCCACAAGGTGTTTGTTAAAATGCCTAAACGTATGCTAATATATCGAAAATTTCAAATGAAACGCGTAATTGAATATTATGGCGAATTACGTGTAATATGAAATGATATGAGTTCTAAACACAGTGTTGGTTGAACTCTATAGGCACGGTGGTTGAATCTTCAAGCGGTCAAGTCCGAGCGGACGTGCGCTTGAAGGATATGCTTTGAAAGGTACGCACTTGTCGTCCTATTACATTTATGTGGTCATAGATAGTTAAAATATGTGTAATATTGATATAAACGGTTAATGTATGTTTGGAATGTCAATGAAGTGATGTAACTCACTCGACAACCAAACGGCTCAAAATAGTTATTTGGATATGTTTGTTGATAATATTGTTTAATTAGTCATGTTTGGAATGTAAATAAAGTGATGCAACTCACTAGATAAAGAAACGGGTATAAATATTAGTTGAAATAAGTTGATATGTTGGTAAAATGGTGAATTCCATTAGACAACCAAACGGGTCAAATAATGGTCGAAATGATAATGTTCGAAGTGACTTAGACGTCACTCGTTAAATTTGAGTTATAAAATCGTAAACTATGAAATGGGAGTGATACGCTAAAGTTGACAATCCCGGGAATGGGTAATTATGGTTAGAAACTAATGTTGATGAATTATGCAAGTACGTATCCTTGGGTCCGTTACTTTATGTTGGATGTTGAATGTAGTTGGTTAACTTGAATTAGTATCACATTTGAATTTGGTATATTGCCGGAATGAAGAAGTTCATTAGACATAGAAATGGGTCAAAAAATTTGTTGGAATAAGTTGGTATGTTGATAAAATGGAGGTTTCCATTAGACGACCAAACGGGTAAAACAAGGGTTAAATTGATAGTAATAAAGTGATGCGAATGTCACTCTAAGATTGGGAATTATGAAAGCATAAAACCATAGAATGGTAATGATACGCCGAAGTTCACAAGCCCAGGGAAATGGGTATGAATACTTAGAAGTAATAACGAATGATTAACATGTGAAGTAAAGTATAAAACAAATGGGTCGAATAAATGAAACATAAATTTATAAACTATTTGTTTATAATTCAAGTTTCGATGAGGGAAAATAGGATAAGTTGATGCGTATTTTTATTACGAACGCGTAGGAAGAAGAATCACCTAAAACAGACTTGTAGATAAAAAGTTATGGCCATTTGAAGTTGATTTTTTTTGTAAAAAATGGAGCTGGGCAAATATGCATGTCCAGAGAGTGGACCTGCTAGAAAACTGACTCCCCCGCGACACGCGAAGGGATGTGTTGGTGCTGGCGTGACACGCGACAAACGTCGCGACCCGCAAAAGATCATAAGGTGTCTCTCGCGAGGCGCGAGAGACTTAAATCCGGAATTTTATTTTTGTTTTGATGCTAGAATTTGATTATAACTTATTTTTAAGATGTTTAAACTAACTTTATGTTGGTTTAAATTTAGGTGATAGTAATATGCCCCCGGATGAAGATCGAGCGGTTATCAAGAATCGAACACACGACCAAACAATGCTTCCGCATTGATCTATTTTGATTTAGTTAAAAGTAAATCTTGCACTTAACACTACATTTTGGAATGTTTTAAACTTGTATAAAGTTATCATGATAAATTTTTGTAAGGTCGTATTTTTATCTAAAAATGCGTATTTAGTATTAAATTCGTGTTAAATTGAGATGGGTCTTACAGCCGTGTTCACCCAATACGCCCCTGTGCCCAGTCCACTGATGTCAAAGGTTTTTCTCCAGAAAGTGGACACAGGCCGTGCTCACCAGGCACGACCCCGTGCTCACTTCACTGTAAGTTTTCTGAAAACCCAGTTACTGGCACTTTGACCATGGGTCGTGTTCATCCAACACGCCCCCGTGTCCAGTGCTCAGTAACTGTAATTTTTTGTTATTTTTCCGCACTTTTTACGCATTCAACCAAAATAAATCCTTTTTGGGACACATTGAGGGCAATGTGTAATTTAAGTGTGTGTGGGGGGGGGGGGGGGTTAAAATCTTGAATCATTTGTCCTAAAACAAGCCTTACTCAAAACTCGCCTTAGAACCGCTAAACACACCAAACTTTTTCAAAAATTTTATTTTCTTTCTTTTACTTATCTTGGTTTAGTTGGATAAATAAGTTCTAAAAATGATGTTTTTATTAATTTACACCTAAAAACTTCATGATAAAAATAACCAATTAAGAAAATTATAAAAGTGGGCTTAACAAATCTTTGTAAAAATTGACTTGTTTATATATAAGTTTTTTATACTACAACCCTTTTCCCACAGAAAGTGAGTTTTGAGCCTTTATCGAGTATAAATACACATATATACTAATTGCTCAAATTTTTCGTTTCTTGTGTTAATAGCCCGTTTGGATCTTAAAAATCTAGACTTGCCAAAGCAATACGTTCCAAGTCCTTACCGATATTAATCCAAGTAAGTAAATGACAGAGGCATTAGGACTAAACCCGTTTTCATCTAAAACCTTTTTTTTCCTTGTTTTTCCCAAAAATATCCCCCTAGATAAACCCTGTTGAGCCTTAAAACCTTTCATTTCTTAAACCCGCAAAAGCATATTTTTGCAAAAACAACCACCCATCACCCCAAAAATCCAACCTTTTTATTTTTACACACTTTATTTTCAGTAAATGCGGCACTTTTGAAAATTATAAAATAAGTGACTTAGTTATCTTATTCAAAAAAAAAAAAAAAAAAACTATAGCTACTTTGAATAAATAAGCAAAAATGATATTGCTTATAAATATGTAGTTTTTAATTAAGTCACAAGAAAAATTTTCAGAAGCCGACGTTATACTATTTTAGCCACTTCCAAATAAAACACACCTACCCAAGCCATAACCTACACTTTAAAAGTCCTCTCCATACCTACAAGGATTAAAACGTAAAAAAGGAGGAGGTTTGATTGCTTGTCAAGCCTATAGTAGGAGTAATTTCCAAACCGGGTACGAGCGTTTTCACTTATATATTTTCGGCTGAGTGTTGAGTGATTACTTATGAGGTGTGTAGAACATGTATATAACTAAAAATAAATATTTTTTCTTAAATTGTGTTGTAATTAAGTCATGACGAATAAGAATGTAAACAAAATAAAAGCAAAATAAATTAGAACTTGGATTCCCGACACTCTAAAGATAAGTCCAAAACTTTCTCTTCTACCCATTCCGTTTGGGTGTGTAAGCCACAATAAAGAGTTTTGTTGAGGACAAGCAAAGATTCAAGTGTGGGGGTATTTAATGTGCTTAAATACAACATATAAATTATATCAAATACGGCGTAAAATCAACCCTTTTTTAGTACTAATGTTGGAAAAAGCCCGTTTCTTTGGTCCTTTTTAATTAACAGGGTTAAAAGAGATTAAATGAACAAAAGGAGCAAAATAACAGCAGAAACCAACATAAAATGCAATGAAGAAGGATTAACATAACTCTCCGAGTCCCTGTCCACATCCAAACCAAAGAAATAACAAAATCAGAAGC
Organism: Helianthus tuberosus; assembly: GCA_030545235.1. Taxonomy (NCBI): domain Eukaryota; kingdom Viridiplantae; phylum Streptophyta; class Magnoliopsida; order Asterales; family Asteraceae; genus Helianthus; species Helianthus tuberosus. Next base: position 59,724,080 of record CM060443.1, on the reverse strand, counting down.
TCTGGCACGGGGTCGTGCTCACCTAGCACGGGCCATGCCCAGTGGGTATTCTCTGCAGTAGAAAAAGACAACAAAAGACAAATCCAAAGCTCAACACGGGGTCGTGCTAAAGCAACATGGGGCATGGTCAACTCCAAGATTTCCAGAATCTGAAGTAGTACAGCAAGTACATTGGCCACGGTCCATGTCATTGACACACAGGGCCGTGTTAGTACAAGTCTGACACTACAGTTAATGAAGAAGAGAAAGACTGATTTCCATAGGGCTGTGCCAGGAGGGCATGAGCCGTGGTGGACGTTCTGTTTTCAGCAATAAATAAGGGTGCTTAGTTTCATTCCAATCCATCACTTAGTAAACCACTTCTCTTGTCACACCCTGACTTTTGCGGAAGCATGATTATGGTGTGACTTTATTAATATCATTGCATTCAATCATAACCAACAACTATATGATAAAACCAATGGTTTGTCATCCATAGAATAAGTTTAAAACATACAACATTGTTTAAAAACGTAGACTTCAAATTTCAAGTTTTACAATCATACCAAAAAGCTTATGTGTTCACTAATGACTCATCGAAAGATATTAAATAGCACCGAGGGTTGGGAGACGTGTCTCGTCTAGGAATAAGACACACCGACCAAACCCAAAGACCATGGATGACATCTTTAATTCAAACGCAGCATAAAAACTTCCAACGCCCGTCAGATCCCCTTATTAGTTCCCTGAAATACATATAGTTTGAAAAACATCAACAAAAGTTGAGCGAGTTCATGTGTTTAGTTTGTATGCACGTGTCGTTCTTGAAAACCTTTGTAAGTATGTATGTATGTCTATGTAAACTGGTATGAAGCAATAAGGAAAAATAGATCAATTAATGTGTAGCTTTAAAAAGTGACATGGCATAGGAAGTACTCAAACCTGTATGCGTATTTCGTACCGGCCCCTCCGGCGGAACGACATAGTCACCACATGTTGGATCTGAGTTTCTTTTTTATTGTATTTTTGTTTGAAATTAAGATGGAAATGAAAGAGTTGTGCAACGGAGATAAGATGAAAGCAAACTTTGCATACAATCAAACGAGAGTAATACTTTAATCAAACATCTTTACACAATGAATTGAAAGATTGAATTTGTTTCAACAACGATTACAATGATTGATGTATGAATGCAAACTCCCCCTCAGCCAGAGCTCAGTAGTTTGTTCGTGCACAGAAGACGATGTGATCAAAAGAGCTGATAGAACAGTACAAAGTACTGAACTATTTATAGGCACTTGCAAACCACTGAGCATCTTAGCTGACGTCACCATGAAAGTGACATCTAACCTCCTAACAAACTCTAACCTCTGATCTATACAACTACTGATGTACTAACTACTGCTATTACAATTTATTACATAAAAGACACATAAACAGCTGCTGCATCCTTCCACTGTTGTGAACCCAGCATTGCTTGTCCGGATCAGCAGTACTTGACTCAAGGCAGTAGATTGAGCCAGCAGAGCTTTGGTCTTCTATCAGTCTTTAACATTTGGCAGTAGATGCAAGGCAGCAGTTATGGATCAGCACTTGGTAAGATCAGTAGATAGGAGGTCAGCAGATACAAAGCCACTTTCAAGGGGAGAGATTTGCATGAACTAATTGTAATCATCTGCTTATTCTGGATCCACTGCTCTGATCCAGTTTTGGCTTTAATTATCTGTTCCTCTGATAGGGTTCAATCCCAACAATCTCCCCCTGGAACAGATAATGCCAAAACTCTTCATTATTTGTGGAATTCTTTATTGCCTCATCAACAACCCCCTTATCTGACCTTTAAATTGTAATTCAAAGTCTAGGGCATCTGTATCTTCATCATCCCTGCTGAGTGGAAGATCAAGGAGATCCTGCAAATCTTCAAGACTCAGGCCAAGAGCTTGTTCCTTTGATATTTTCTCCACTCCTCCACCAGACCTGAGCAAAGTCAATACGCAGGTCTGTTTGTCAGTTTCCCACTTTTGTATTTTTGAGCCTGGTGGGTTTCTTGGGAGATGTTTATTTGCAGAAGTATTTGGTGAGGCTGGCCTATTCATGGCTTGCTGAGCAGCACTTGCAGTTTGTTCCAATTCAAGATCTTCTTTTATCATTACTTCCGTGACTGCTTTTACAATGGCATCTCCAGCTAATAGATCTTGAATTGTTTCCATGCTAAACTGGTTTTTGCTCCTTCTTTTGTAGATGGCAGCACCAGCTGGAGCAGTGGTTCTTTTGACTTGCAGCTTTGGTGGTTTTTTTAGAAACCTCTTCTTTAGAATAGTCAGGCTTTTGAGGAACTGTGGGGTCTTTCTTTCTTAATTGTTCCAACTTTTTGTAAGTAGCCCTGACCACATCTTCTTTCCATCTAGCAACTTGTCTTTTGTTCCCATAATCAGCAGCAACCAATTCCTCTTTCATTCTTTGTAGTTCTACCTGTTTGTCAGGTACATTCTTTCTAAACTTTGCCCAGACAGGAGGAGTGTGAGTGACCTTCCTTTTTATCATGTCTTGAATTCTTGCAGCTTCATCTTCAAGCTCAGGAACAATCCACTCTTTGTACATGTATCTCTCTCCTTTATACTTCTTGTGAGCCATGATGTTTTCTATGTAGTCTTTCTTCAGAGTTTCAGCTGCTCTTTCAGAAATTTGTTGACTAACATTTTTTGCAAATTGCTCTAGGGATCTGACTTGTGTGAGCAGATATTGATAATTTCTTGAAATTTCTTTGTCAGATTTCCCTTGTATGTTTCTTTTTGAGATATCCTCTGCTTGCTTGGCTTTGATTTCCAAGTATTCATCAACATTTTTAGGCCAAGGATATCCCTTTATTGATGGCAAACTCCTTTTGGCAGGGTCATCCTCATAGTAAAAGGATTTTATTTCATCTCTAACAGCTGCTAGTTTAAGAGGAAATTGAACACCTGCAGGAGGTAAGGGCTTGTACATTGGAACTGAAGAGAGAGGAACAGGTTTTGGTATTGTGACAAGAGCTGAAGATTTTGAAGATGTTTGTGGTGGTGAATTGTCATCATCTTTGAGAATTAGTCTTCTCCTTTTTGGTTTAGGAGAGACTGATGATGTTTTGAATGGAACAGTGGTGGTAGATGTAGTGGCAGTGGATTGTGATTGACTAACAGCTGTTGAAACAACTGGTGTTTCAACCACTGTTGTCATTACAACAGATGTTTTAACATCTGCTGTCTTCTGCTGTATGTCAGCAGGTGTTGTTTTTGGTGGTGATGATGGTAAAGCAGTGGATGTTGTGTGTGTTGAAGTGGTGTGTGTTGATGGAACAACTGTTTGGCAAGCAGTAGTTTTTGTAACTCCTGTTGCATCAGTTGTTTTGTATGGTGGTTTTTGAGCAGACTTTGAACGTCTGGTAGGAATGGATTTGGGTTGCCTTACTTTTCTAGTAGGCTTCTTCTTTTCCTCAACAGGATTTTCATGATCCTTTGAACCAGAAGTACCCTGATCTGGATGATCCATTCTGTCCACCCTGGCTTTTCTTTTGGCCTCTCTATCTCTTTTTACACTTGCAACTGCTTCTGCTAGTGCATTTGTTGTCACATCAATTTTCTTGCTGCCATCTGGCAAAGGGATCTTTTTGGTCATGTTTGAATTCTCTGGTTCAAGATAGAGACCATCTTCTATACCCTTCTTTTTCCACTCCTTAATTTTCTCCCCCTTTTTGGCATTATCTTCTGGGAGTTCATAAATGTAGCGTACTTTTGGAGGAGCAGTGCCAGTGGTGTGCAAGATCTGAGTTTTGAGAGCCTTTAAATCAGCCTGAGTGTTCTTGAACCTTGACTCCATTGTATTTCTCAGCTGTTGTACATGTTTTTCATGTTGCTGATCTGCTAATTGTGCTTGTTTTTGGAGAAAAGATTGAAAGAGATTCCAGAGCTCATTTGTAGCAGGTGCCCTTTGTGGAGCAGGTGCTTGAGGTGGAACAGCAGTTGATTGTACCTTCTGAACTTGTAACACCTGTTGTAGCATATTTTTGAGTTCTGCAACAGAGTTATCAAGCTTTGCAATGCGATCCGTCAATTTCTGGTACTTTAAACCATCACCCAAGTTAATGGGATCATCTGATTTCCCACTAGCAGTGGTTTTATCAGTGGTAGATGTAGGGAGTATACTCCAAACATTAACCACTGATGCCCCTTTTTCTTGGTACTGGGGTCTTCTTCCTTCAACACTTGACAACCTTTTGATGTTGCCAGTAGGATAAATAAATCCACTGGTGGTTGGAAGAGGTGCTATAAAAGGAATTGCCTCCAAGGAAGTCTTATTAATGTAACTACTGTCCAACTATAAACCTGTAGGTTCAACAGTTGTAGTGGCTGCTTCACTTGGATTACCACCAAGAGTTACTTGTAACTCATGGGGTGTAACCTCCTCAGGTTCTGTTGGTGGGTTAGCAAAGATTGATACATCAGACCCAGTCAGTTGTTGAGGTATATTCTCATTATCAGGTGATTGAGAAGGACTGGTTAATGCCTGGTTCAAATCAATTGCATCCAATAGTGGTTTTATTGGTGAGGGAATTTGGGATGTGATGATTGGTGTAGAAAGAGGATGTGTCCCGGGAATTGGACTGTGGATGATAGAAACGAGTGTTTCCAGAGCATCATGATGTGGAGACCCTATTTGTACAACCTGTTCTTTTTGTGAAGAAACAGGAGGAGTTTCGGATATGGGTTGAGATATTTGTACCAACTGCTGTGAGGAAGTAGCAGCAGTGGTTTCTTGTGACTTTTGTGTTGTCACTGGCAGAAGCTCTGGTATCTCATCCTCCAGAGATGCCTTTTTGATGGTTTTGGGGGGTTTTTGTGTTTTTCTTTTTGTTGGCTTTTTGGTGATTTTAGGTGTGGGTTTCAAAACAGTTGTGCTGCTGCTTTGATCACCTTGACCAGTGGGCTCAGCAGCAGGTACCTGAGGAGCAGTTGTAACTGCTAAAATCTGCTCAGGCACCTCTGCTTGTGTTTTGCAAGGTGCTAACATTCTTGAAAAAGTTTCAGTTGTTAAACTGTTTATTTGAGTAGATTCACCTTGGTTTATTACAGCTAAATCATCCTTACTGAATTTCTTTGAAAAATAGTAACTTAAAAACCTTGGAAACAGTAAGAATGATTTTGTTTCAACATTATTAACCAAATCTTTGAAAATATCCCGAGAATAGTTAAAATTTTCTTCTTGAAGAATTGCATATCCCAGATTTTGAATCTTTAAAGGGATTTCATTGAAAGAAGTGGTTTTATTTGAAACACATAGTAGGAGGGTATGAAATAAAAATCTGGTTGCAGACGGAAAATAACCTTTTTCTAAGGTAATTTTCTTCATCATTGTGGCTTCATACCCTCTCTCAATGAAGTCAGTTTGTAACTCGGTTTTAGTGAAAGAAATTTTACCTTCCTGATCACCGAGTTGAAAGACCTCTGAAATGGATTGTGGCGTGATTTGGACAGCTTTACCCTTTATAAGAGAGTTTATGGTGGTTGCAGTGTCTCCTTGTTTTTCAAGCGTTGCATTTTTCCAGAACTCCCTTTGGGTCGCCAAATAGATTGGTGCATCAGCAGTGAACAAAGTTTTGTACTTTGATTTTGCCATGAGATCAATGGTGGAATCGAAAACGTTGGTGGTTCCTGGTTTTGTGAGAAGACCCAGGACATTGTGAGATGGTTTATGTGGAATTTCAGTGGAGATTGCCTTTTGAGAGGCTGTTTTCGATGATGATTTGGATGAGGGTTTTGAAGATTTCTTTGATTTTGTCATTTTGAGGATGATTGATCGAAGAAATTTGTGAAGAAATGAGATGAAAAACTGCTTTGAGAAGAGAATTTTTAAGAATTCAATTCGACAGTAAAACGCTGTTTTGGTGGTGAGTGGGGGATTTTATAGGGGAAGAAAGTGAATGCTGAGGTGGCAGCCGTTACAAAAGGTCTGACCAATATGTACTGCCCACGTGACAACCCCTGATGAAAGTGAAAGACAGTACTTTGTGTGATATGGACATATGAAGGCAGTGGTATGAAAGCAGTGGATGATTTTCACTATCAGTGGATAGCATATCAGTGGATAAGACACTGCTTTTGAACAACAGAGTTTATCAAAATAATGAGAGAGCAGGGGTTGACTTTCAGCAGTGGACAGACTTTTGAAGGAAACAGACTTTTGAACAATCAGTGGTTAATGGCAGACTTTTAAGGATTTTAATGAAAAATTTTAATTTTTAGCTATTTTTAAGGATGGAGTTTTGATTTTCTGAAAACATTTTGTTGCTTTTATTCATAGAAAAACAAGATGTTGCTTGTTATTCCATGTTCAGCATCCCAATCCTAGAGACCAAACTTTCAAAAGTGGCTTTATCAAGTGCTTTTGTGAGCACATCAGCTAGCTGGTCTTTAGTTGGGACATGATGCAGAGAAATCAAACCTTTTTCATAGCAATCCCTCACAAAGTGATGTCTGATGTCGATGTGTTTGGTGGTTGAATGAGAAACTGGATTTTTGATGATATTTTCTGCTGCCTGACTGTCCAACATGAGTGGTGTCTTCAAGACAGTGATACCAAAATCCAGTAACTGATTTTGAAGCCACAGGAGTTGGGCTGTACAGCTTGCAGCAGCAATGTATTCAGCTTCAGCAGTGGATGTTGAAATAGCTGCTTGCTTTTTGCTTTGCCATGAAACTAAGCAATCACCTAGAAACTGGCACCCTCCTGATGTGGACTTCCTTGTGGTGTGACATCCAGCAAAGTCACTGTCTGAGAAACCAGGCTCTTGGTGCTTGTTTCAGGCCATACAAAGCTTTGTTTAGCCTGTAGACATGATCTGGATAAAATGGATCCTCAAAACCTGGAGGTTGACAAACATATACCTCTTCTTGAATTTTACCATAGAGGAAAGCACTTTTGATATCCATTTGAAACACCTTCATATTGTGGTTGACAGCAAAGGCCAGGAACAGTCTAATGGCTTCCAATCTTGCAACAGGGGCAAATGTTTCATCCTAATCAATCCCCTCTTCCTGTCTGTAACCTTGAACCACAAGCCTGGCTTTGTTCTTGACAACAATACCCCTTTCATCAGTTTTGTTCTTGAAGACCCACTTTGTGCCAATGGGACTAACCTCTTCTGGCAGTGGTACAAGCTCCCATACTTGTTGTCTTTTAAACTGTTGGAGCTCCTCTTGCATGGCTTCTACCCAGCTGTTGTCTTTCAGTGCCTCTTGGTACTTAACTGGCTGATGGAGTGATAGAAAACCAGCAAAAAGACAAATGTTTTGGGTTTGACTCCTTGTGAGCACCCCTTCATTGATGTTGCCAATGATTTGATCAGGTGGATGAGATCTCAAGAAGATTAAATCTCCTTGGTATGGTATGATGGCATTGGTTGGTGAAGGCTGCAAATGTGTATCATCTGAGCTAACCACTGCTGGGGACTTTGATGATCCAGCAATGGCTACAAAAGGTGGTGGTATAGGAGGTAATGAAGTGGACAATTGCTGACTTTTATCCACTGTTTGAGGACTTTTGTAAGCAGTGTTTGAGGATGTGGAAGCAGTGGTTAATGGGCTACTTTGGTCAACAACTGTTGAGGTAGCAGTGGTTGAGCTTTGACAACTGTTTTGAACAGCTGGTGCTTTTCCCTTTGTGGCAGACCTTTGAGGGATGATGATTTCATACCCATAGTCTGGTGTTGTATCTTCTGATGGACCTGCACTGTTAGTCTTGACAGCAGTATTTTCAAAAGTGATTTTTTCAAGATCAAACAGATCTGCAGGGTTTTCTGGGATTTTCATTGATGAAAGTTCATTGAACTTTACATTCAAGGTCTCCTCCACTGCCTTGGTCCGTGTATTGAACACTTTGTAGGCCTTGGCAGTGGTTGAGTATCCCAGATGATAACCACAATCAACTTTGGCTGCAAATTTTGAAATGGAATCTTTTAAGTTCAAAATAAAGCATGGGCAGCCAAACACTTTGAAATATGAGATCAGTGGTTTAATTTTATACAGAATTTCATAGGAAGTCTTTTTGTGCCTGGGGTTTATTAAAACTCTGTTCTGAACATAGCAAGCAGTGTTTACTGCCTCTGCCCAGAAGGTTAATGGCAAACCTAAATCTGCAAGCATGGTTCTGGCAGCCTCAATCAGAGTTCTGTTCTTCCTTTCCACTACCCCATTCTGCTCTGGTGTTCTTGGGATGCTGTACTGCCTTACAATCCCTTTCTTCACACAGAAGGCATCCAACTCCCTATTTTTGAATTCTGTGCGATTGTCACTCTTGAAGCTTTTTACTGGAAGGTCAAATTGCTTTTCAACCTGTATTACAAAGTCTTGCAAAATGCCTGCAGTTTCATATTTTGAGTGCAAAAAGAAAGTCCATGTGAACCTAGAAAAGTCATCAACAATAACCAAACAATATCTTTTCTTTTTGAGGCTCATGACTTGAACTGGGCCAAACAAATCTATGTGTAGCATTTGCAAACACTGGGTTGTTTTGGACTCTTCAATGGACTTGTAAGAACTTTTATGCTGTTTTCCTTTTAAACAGGAAATGCAATGTTCAGGACATGAAAACAATTTTTGTAGTAGGCCGCTCACCAAACCATTTTTTGAAATTTCTGTGATTGTCTTAAGATTTGTGTGTCCCAGCCTTCTGTGCCAAAGTTCTGTCTCTTTGTTAGAGGCAGCTGAGAACAGACAGGCATCAGCTCTGGGACACTCTTTTGACATGTCAACAACATAAACATTGCCACTTCTTTGAGCAACAAGTTTAGTTTGACCAGTTTTGATTATTGCTTCAATCTTTTTGACCATTTCTGGTCCAACAATCCTACAACAATCTTTTGTGAAGAATGACCCAAAACCCTTGTCACTCATTTGGGACACACTCAGAAGGTTGAATTTTAGATTGTCTATTAGATTGACATTTTCAAATTTCACTTTTCCAGACTCCACTGTTCCAGACCCCAGAACTTTTCCTTTACTATTATTCCCAAAGGATATATCACCCCCTCCATGGATTTTATAGTCTTTGAGGAGGGCTTTACATCCTGTCATGTGCCTGGAGCCTCCACTATCTACATACCAAAGACTATCAAAGCATGCAGAAGCTCCCTGCACATGAAGTAAAAGGATTAGTTCATTAAGGTCTCCAAAGCCAACAGGGCTTTGGATGGGGTCTCAACAGTGTCTGGGATGGATGCAGAATGATGGACAGTGTTTAGGTCAGGAGTTTGAACTGTTTTAGGACAATGTTTCTCTAACCACTGTTGTGGGTCCTGACCAATCATCTGCTGGTAACCAAAAGGATGCTTGTTCACTTTGGGTTTAGAAGGCCTTTTGTAGGCCTCATAAACGTGAGGAATCCTTTGGTAAGACTGTTTTTCTCTGCCCTTTTTGAACTGATTGGCAGGGGGTGCATCAGTAACCTGAACATCTCTTTTGACAGATGTTTGGTTCAGCTGTTTTGTAACAGCTGTTTGAACTGGCACAAACAATGGTTGTTTCTTGGTGAATTTGACAGATGTTGATGATGATGATGGACTCAAGGATGTTTTAGCAAAGTACTCATTCTTTTTCACATCAAAGTTTTTGAGATACACACATGCTTGAGTTTTGTGGTTTGTTTTACCACAGACAATGCAACCTTCAGCTGAAACTATGACACTTGTTCTGTTTAAATCATACGCTTTTAAGTGGAAACAATCTTTTGTAAGATGATTCCTTTTCTCACAGAATTCACAAAACAAGTTATCATTTTTTTCTTTCTTCTTTCTCTTTTCAGACTCCTTTGCAGTAGAGGTTTTAACCACTGCTGGGATGTCTTTGAGAGGTATGACTTTAGCTTTTGGAGCCTTGACATCATCAATTGATGTAAGGTCCATTGGCTTGAAATTTTCAAGAATGTCACACTCATCAGACCATTTTGGTTTAAACTGGTACTCTTCAAGCTCCTCAAAAGTAGAGGATTCCATTGGTCTGTCAAGTGTGATTTTGTTACCAAGTTTGTCAGTAATTTTCACTTCTTGGCCATTCTTGTTTTTGGGGATGAACTCAGTGGTTACATCAGTGGTTTGAACAGAGTTTTCAAAAGCAGTGTTTTCATCATCATGTTTTCTATAGCCAACCCCAAACTTCACATTGTTTTTTCTCTGTTTTTCAAGCATAACCTCATATCCTTTGCAGGATTCCACCCATCTTTCACAAGTAATCTGGGCGGACTCCAACTCCTTTTTACAAACTTGGTATTTTTCTACCATAGTTTGAAGTTGGGTTTTGGTTATACTCTGCTCTTCTTTTAGACAACTGTTCTCTTTTTCTTTTTCAGTCAATTTGTTTTTAAGTTCTTTTAAAGACCTTTCAAATTTGACCTCATCAGACAAGATTTTATCCCGAAGGTTTTCATTCACCTCTTTAATGTTAGCAAAAGCAATTATGCAATTGTCAGAACACAGTTTTTCAAGAACTTGAGGAGATACCTTGGCAGCTGCCATCATTGCACAATCACATTTATGATCTTCTTCATCATCAGCTTTCACCTTCTTTTCACCCGCCTTTTCTTCTTTCTCTTCTTCTTTGTCCTCTACGGACCATGGATCTGTCATTGGTTCAATCAGGGTACCTGAACTTTCTCCCAACAGTAATTCACCAGCCACAGCAGTAACCACTGCTTCAGTCACCTCTTCCACTGTTTCAAAGCACTGCTGTTCCTCCTTAGCTTCAACCCCCTCCTGTATTGACTCTAATGCCATCAAACAAAACTCATCATGTGAAGAATCATTAGAAGCATAGAGTGCAAAATTTTCATCATTAAGGTCTTCAGGCATACTGCTCCAGTCAACAAACCCTTGAGTGAAAAAACTTTGTTGATCTGGTTGTGCTGCTGCTGGAGCAGTGGTTTGAGGTACAACAGGTTGCACTTGTACCTGTGGAGCAGGGGTTTGAACATATTGGATTTGTGGAACAGTAGTTTGCACATAATGTACTGGCACAGGGGCAGCAGCATAGTGAGCAGTGTTCACTTGAGCTGCTGGGGCATATTGGGCATAGTGCACAGTGTTTTGGTTTTGAGGTCTAGGATTTGAGCTAGGATGAGTAATTATGGGACCAGTAGTTTGACTCCTACATTCCCTAGCGAAATGTCCCAACCTATTACACTTGTAGCACTTGATTTTCGATTTATCCAACCCAACCCTTAGATTCCCATGCAAACCTGGGAATTTTCGCCCTGTTCTTTTGTAGAACTTGCTAGTTCTAACACTTAGCAAAGCCAGTTGGTGCAGGATGTCCATTTCCTCTAAATCAGTGGGATCAAAATGTTGCAAATCATTGAGTTCAAAACTTAAGTTGTCTGACATCTGGTTTTCATTTGCAGTGAATGCATAACTAGCAGAGTGAGGATCAGGGTTGTTAAAATTTGCACCAAAAGTTATGTCAATGAAGTGATCATAACCCTGATCCTTACCACTGCTCCCAGATTCTTCTTGACCCAGAAGAGCAGTATTACCGAAAGTGTAGTCATCGGTAACTTTTCCTGACTCTTGCAACCTCCTTTTCTAGTTCAACTCCCTTTCGTAGGTCAGGAGTCGACCGTGGAGTTGGGTCAAGGTCAGATCCTTGAATTCAGGTGAATTTCGGGTGACAAAAGCTATGGTGTCCCATTTTTCTGGCAGTGACCTGAGGAACCTGCTATTTTGAGTTCAGTTTGTAAAAGTGGTGTTAACAAGACTCAGTTCACTGATGAGACAACTGAAACGCTCAAATTGTTGCGTTAGTGATTCACCTTTAACATAGCAAAATGTTTCATACTGTTGGTTCAGGATTTCCCTATTGTTTTCTATGACTTCCTCAGTTCCCCCAAACTGTTCCTTAAGTGCGTCCCATAACTCTTTGGCGCTGTTACAATGTAACAGTCCAGCATATATCTCATTGGGCAGCGCAGATGCTACGATGCTAAACGCTTTAGCATCTAGTTCGATCTTTTGAAAGTCGGTTTCGGTATAATTTTCAACTGGTTTTGGAACGAACTTTTTAGCATCTTCAGCACTTGGCACTGAAGGAACATGGGGACCATAAATGACAGATTTCCAACAACCTGTGCTTTGTTGAGCGAGGATGTGACCCATCCTCCTCTGCCAGATGTTGTACTCATTTCTTTTTAGCATAGGTGGTTTAAAAAGTGAGCCGATGTTGTTTTTATCATCCTGAGATTGTGACGTCATTCTTGTTGTTTTACAGACACTGAGAAATCAACTTTAATGGTGATTAATCATTGCTCTGTTTTTCGACGGACGAACAAACTATCAGTATCAACTGTTATGAGCTGAACTATTTACGTCAAAATGATTGTTAAATCAAATTTGACTGTCCAAGCTCTGATACCAATTGTTGGATCTGAGTTTCTTTTTTATTGTATTTTTGTTTGAAATTAAGATGGAAATGAAAGAGTTGTGCAGCGGAGATAAGATGAAAGCAAACTTTGCATACAATCAAACGAGAGTAATACTTTAATCAAACATCTTTACACAATGAATCGAAAGATTGAATTTGTTTCAACAACGATTACAATGATTGATGTATGAATGCAAACTCCCCCTCAGCCAGAGCTCAGTAGTTTGTTCGTGCAAAGAAGACGATGTGATCAAAAGAGCTGATAGAACAGTACAAAGTACTGAACTATTTATAGGCACTTGCAAACCACTGAGCATCTTAGCAGACACCATGAAAGTGACATCTAACCTCCTAACAAACTCTAACCTCTGATCTATACAACTACTGATGTACTAACTACTGCTATTACAATTTATTACATAAAAGACACATAAACAGCTGCTGCATCCTTCCACTGCTGTGAACCCAGCAGTGCTTGTCCGGATCAGCAGTACTTGACTCAAGGCAGTAGATTGAGTCAGCAGAGCTTTGGTCTTCTATCAGTCTTTAACATTTGGCAGTAGATGCAAGGCAGCAGTTATGGATCAGCACTTGGTAAGATCAGTAGATAGGAGGTCAGCAGATACAAAGCCACTTTCAAGGGGAGAGATTTGCATGAACTAATTGTAATCATCTGCTTATTCAGGATCCACTGCTCTGATCCAGTTTTGTCTTTAATTATCTGTTCCTCTGATAGGGTTCAATCCCAACACCACATGCGGCCACTCGCAGGCCCATGGGTGGGGCTCGCAACACCCAATAGATCTATCACTCATGCCCCTCGGTCCTTATACAAGGATTAATGGTCTTAAGCTAATGGCCTACCCATTCACGTGATCTAGCAGTAACTTTCCTTAGCTAATCATACCATGGTAATTGTTTGTAACATGTATTTCACCCCTGAAGTATAAAACTGAAAATAGTTAAGAGAAAAGGGGGACATGAACTCACAGTTTTGCGTTCCTTGTATCCGATGTAACTCAAAGCTTCCTCTAGAACGCACGACTACCTACATGTGTATTACGATCCGTTAGACGAGCGGGTCGTGCCTTGACTCGGTATTGATTAGTGCCTTTGAGTTACGTTTTAGAGTGTCTTTGGTAGTATTCCAAATATATAATTTATTTGTTAAAATAATCAATATTTTAACTCTAAATTATACTTATAAATTTTGGAATAATTGTTAATCAATATCTTCGTAGCAATACTTCTCAAGTATTTATATTCATATTTCCTTCCCAATGATGGGGGGTATCTCATACATGTGTATTTGTATTTTTGTATGTGTGTATTTAGCCATGTATTGGCGTCGTATTCCGGTGTATTATTCCCATTAAAAATATACCAATATATTCCCAATATATATTTCCAAAACAATATATTTTCAAGTCTCACTTTGAAAATATATATAACTTATATGTCAAAATAATGTATTCCAAGAAAATATATATTTTTCCTAAAAATCATACATCTTCTGAATATTCAAGAAAATATATTTTTACTTTCCAAACATAATATATTTTTCCTTGTTGAAAATATGTTGTGACTTGGTAATATTTACAAAAACCATATTTTCATTTCCTTTGTACCCAAAATAATATTTACCCAAAATATATTTGTAAGAGTATTTCCTGGAATATTTTGTAAGTTACGTTTTATCGTTCGGTTTCACACTATCAAGTGTGTAACTTAACTATTTATTCTTTGTGATTTTTGGTATTATTTCGGAGTCGTAAATTCTTGGTATTTGTTAAGTTATATTATTTTACCCTAAAATAATATAACTAGGCCACAAAGTATAAAAATATTCACACAAGTGTCTTTAACATAAAATATATACTCTAAATATATATTTATCCATCTTCATTTACAAAACCCAACCTCCGATACTTTGTATTTTTGTAACAAAACCTATGGCAAAGTTTATGTTGAAAAACATAGTTTAAAACATACTTGTAAACACTTGTTTAGAAAATATTTTCTAAATGTTTGAATTTTTAGAAAATTTTGCCATAGTTTCCTTTGTAAATGGGAGTGTCCATGCTATTTAGCATATCATTTTCTTTTCAAAACTCATCCAAACAATCAACGACAAATCACTAATCATCTTACACTTACCAAGTGCAAAAACTACAAAATAACATGAACTTGATTTTTCACAAAAATGTGTAGTAACTTGGTAAGGTATTAAGTAGCCTTTGTTACCCTCCAAAATATATTTACTTCTTGGTAAACTTTATTCTTGGAAATTTTAGATGTTTACAACTTGTAAATACATTTCACAAAAATGTTTATTTATTAGATCTTCTTGTTTCTCTAGCATTTATACACTTGTTTTGTCACTAAAAATAGAGTAAGTTTAATGAAAACCATGATCTTTCAAAAATCACCCTTTTAAACTTGGTTTTCTTGGAAAATCATTCACAAGTCTTAGATTCACAAGGTTACTAGTTCACTTTGTTTGTCATTTTACAAGAAATCATTTTATGTTCAAGTTCATGTCTTTACTAGAAGATGATTATCTTATGTGAACACTTTTAATGTTCATACGAGTACCCTTTTGTTCATTAAGTACCCTTTTGTGACACTTTTAATTCCCGACACTAAGGAAAGCATACAGGACCATTTTGCCATATTTTTGCATGTTACAAGCATGTTAAAATACTGATTTTTGCTAACTAATGCAGAATTCTGCACTTTGAGTGGGTTTTAGGCACTTTTCGGCACTTAAACTATCACCTAGTGACGCAGTTTTATGGTCCTTACTTCCCTACACTCCATACTAGTGTAGTACCTTGTCTCTGGCCCTTACGGGGTCTTAAAACATTGTCTGTCTATGTACTGACATTGTCAGCATGTTTCTGAGTTATCCGCTCTTTGTGCTAACTGCGCTTTGTGCATCAAGTATGTCACTAAAGTTTGTATGCAATAAATGGTGTGACAATATGAAATGTGATGCACATGTATGTATGATACAGAAATCATAAAGCAGTTTACGTCATCAGTTGTAATCAAGCACAGTCATTAAGCACAAATTTAATATTAATTAATTGTACGGATACCTGTAATTATGAGGGTTGTCACATTCTCCCCCTGTTAAGAAAATTTCGTCCTCGAAATTTGTACTGCCTTAACTCTTTATGGTTACATCATACGAGTATGTATATGAATAGTACTGAGGTAGATGACCATAGAATCAAGTCAAATTTTATTCACATCAGGTGATTCCTAGGATGTATTTCAACAAGAACCCAGTGGTTAAAAGAGGTGTGTCCTAGCATTTGACGTCAAAGGTCACGAGACGTGTAGATGTATGATCTAGTGTAACTCAGTTAACAGGGGTGTAACAAAGGAGTCTTGACCAACGGATTCTCAAGCAATCGATCACAGTATGCAAACGAGTCTTTACAAACCATAGCATCCGCTATATGAACTCAAAATCATCAACTCAAATGTGATAGTAACATGAAAATGATCTTGTCAACTTCCGAATAAATGAATGGTAAGGTGTAGTGTGTTGACATCCTTGAATTGCGAAAATACACCGAATGAAGTACAAGCGAACCTGGTGTATCATTGTCTTAATTCGTAGTTGCATTGGAACTGTTTAAATGACAAGTCAAAAGTATATGTAGTTTTGTGTGAAGCAGTTGACCATGATTAGCACAAACTACAAATTCGTAATGACACCACAAGGTGTCGTAGTGACAAGATTCAAATTTAGTGGTGACTGAACAAGTTCACCGTGTTTGAAATCAAATAAAGTATGCTGAAACAAGCCTGAAGGTTTGATTTACACAATATCATAGAGTTTTCAGTTGAATACGGAACATCAAAGAACCACAGCTTCCGATCAAAGATGAAAAGTAATAAGTACTGCAAGACATTCGATCGATCATGAAAGAATCGTTAGGAGGTACATTGTGCTATGAAATGAATCTTCGTACCATTGCCTTAACGCACAACTGTGTTGAGACTGTTTTAATCGTGATAAACAAAACGGACTTAGAATAATTTAATAGACAATTAAATCCGTATATAGGGTGCGTAACTAAATTAGCGCAAGCTTCAATTCTGTGAAAGTACCACCGCAAGGTATCGAGATCAATAAATGATTTAGTTGAGTTGTAGGCCAATCACAAGTTAACTACCACTTGAAGCAAAAGAACCTTTACAGAAATATTTGAATATGATGCTCTCAATACATCATATGGCGTTTTAAATTGAATATGCGAAATGGATAAGTTCAAGCAATTGAACTTGGTAACCTGACAATGTATGTATCAACGAGGGTATCTTAGCATGGTTACGAAGATAAACCATGAATGTAACTTGAAAGAAATGAAGTCTCAAGAAAGTGTGTTGACTTGGTAACAAAAGAGCCAATAATTACAATAAAGCAGGTCATTCGAATCACAAGATTTAGCAAAATAATATTTGAATTTCAATGAAGCGTTTGTTCGAATGGAAACCACATGCGTGGCAAATGGTACATGTGTGTCATAAAAGTTTCCGAGTCCTGAAATAATGAGTATTTGCTAAAATGAAGAATGACCAAGTATCGAAGCAAATATGCGTTCGCTCTCAGCGAAGAAAATTGGCGCGATGCAACTACCATCAGGGGAGTAGAGATGCAAACATCTACTCGCTAGAAGCAAAAGTGATGATCTTAACAAAAGAAATTTAAGTACTTTCTGTTTGGCTGACTGAAATGGCATATATGTCAGGTTAATGGTTTTTGATTGAGTTAACAGATGTGGTTCCTAAGTAACAACCTTTACGAGTTTGGACCTGGCTTCCCAAGACCCTAAGTAAATGTTTTCTAGATTCTCAGAGTTTTTTATTCTGTGTAACATGGTTCTGTGCATCGTGTAGGAAACACCATTTTTGTGTACGTTTAAAACAAGTTATTGTCCCACAATTTTCCCTCGGTATACTTTCTTCATGAATTCACCGCTAACGACACTCGATCGTCGATCAGTCGTGTAATAGTAGTTGGATCCTCACAGCTAGTTAAGTAAGGATTCTTTTATCCTCAGCAAGAGTTATCGACTCTTGTTGGTTAGCTAGTTCGGCTCCTGGTAGTTGATGCTCATGTAAAACTCATCGTCCTTCTTCTTGATGAGCAGAACTGGGGTTACCTGACGTGATTGTCGTGGTATACGCAAATTTAATCCAATTACAACTAATGAGCTAGCGGTAAGTGGGTATCGAACTCAGGGAGTATGTGCAAAATGTGTTGATTTTATAGCTTTGCACCTTAACTAAAATTAACCTAATTTGCAAAAAGTAAATATCAATAATTTGGATTGTTTGATTTTAAAACTAAATTAACTAAATAACTTCAAATCAAAGGTTGGTTGTAAAACAGATTAGGAAAACAATGACCATCTTAGGATTCAGTTTCTTTTAACAATTGTGTGAAATTCCAACTAGAAAGAGTTACATAGACATAACTCGTGCATAAATAATCGAAGTGATAAAAGGGAACAAAGTACTCGGATTTTATAAACGCAAGGTTGTTTCCCGATGATCAATTAATCAATAACCAACCCTAACCCTTCCCGTGATATCTCAATTGCCAACGGCACCAAGAACGTACGATTGAGACTAGAAATTGCACTATCAATTAACAAACTACAATCAATTACTCATACACCATGATAATCAAAGCAACACAATGTTATCATTCTAGAAATTCAGAAATAAACACACAAAAGTTCAAGAGAAACCTTCACCTAAGATGATCACCGAAAGTTTTAGCCAGACATAGCTTGGTGAATCATCATAGCAATAAGTTTAGTGTTCAAACCAATCGAAAACATAAACCGAATGTTAGAAATTGTTTGGAACCAAGTAAGAACAGCCAAAATCGCCCCCTAGTTGCAGAGAAACTGTCCAATGATGAGATAATCCCAAAAGACACCATCAAAACCGTTTAATAGGGCAGTTACAATTTTCCTCGCAGCTTCCACTGTAACTTACGGTGCCACCGTAAGTTACGGTGGTCATCAAATGTTTACGGTGCATGTAACCTGTGTTACGGTGGAGAGACATGTGAATTTCAGGGCCACCGTAAATTACGGTGGCCACCGTAATTTACGGTGGAGCCCTGATTCATGTGTTTTGTTCCTTTGTTTCTCCCACGCACGACCCGTTCATCTCTAATCCTTCCAAAGCTGCATTTTCACCACTTTTAGCTCCCAATTAGTACCTGAAACATTTGCACTTGTAGTTATCTAATTCAAGATAATTACACAATCAAGTGAAGGATAAATTTGTCTTTTAATATCGTTAAGGGTTGTCCTATGGATCACCCGTCACATCCCCACACTTAACCATTGCTTGTCCCAAGCAACTCATCAAATCAATTTCAAAACAAGTGATCAATCTAAACCAAGCAGAAACATGTAATCCTTTTACTAACCCCTTTTTAACACCCAAAATAACGCACCCCTCACTATGTCTCTCCTCTCGGTTACAAGTAAGCACTAGCAATATGAGCTAGACACACAAAGGCTAACGGGCGGTTGCAAAACTATAGGCTTGTACCTAAATCAATTCTTCTCCTAAAATGTGTCAAACATGAATGCAAATCAAAGGGACTTTCAAGGTTGTAACGTGGCTAGGTGTATAGGTAGGAAATGGAATATATATGAAGTAGCGAAAACTTAACCCGGTCTTTTAATTACACAAAAAAAGCAAACTAACAACTACCAATTTAACTAATATATACAAGGCAACTAAACATCATTTCTTTTTTTTTCATTTTTCGTTGCTTTTTCTCTTTTTTTTTCTCTTCTTTTTTCTGATTTTTTTTAATCAAAGCAACAACCATACAATAAAGCATCAACATATCTACATCATACTACTAAAACTACTACTACTAACACTATAAGACCGGGTCAAATTGGGTAAATTTTTAGGTAAGTAGCTAGGGGGTAACAAATGATAGGCTTTTAGGCACAAAATTGGTCAACTAAATGTCCAAACCCCCGCCCCTCTCGCAACCATGCTCATATATATAACTTATGAGGTCCAAACCCCCAAATCCCACACTCACACACACTAAAGACGAGGCTACCTAGATGCCCTTATCCTTTTCGCATTCATGTCCAACTAAAGATTCAAACCGTATCAAGGCACAAGTTCTAATGCACCACCACCCGTAGCCACTCTCATCAAAGATAAGTATTATTTATTTACAAAAGTGTGGTTTCAACTCTCACCAAGAATAAAAGGGTATCAAGGGTTGCCGGTGCATCAGTTGGGATTAATCTAGGGTGTTCAAATTCTCACATCGTTTCGCTTGATTTAATTTTTTTCAAAATCTTCAAAAAAATTCCCCCCATCCCCACACTTGGGATACATTAACCCCAATGTATGGTTTTAGGAGGCTTTGATCGCTTAAAACTCTTTCACACCAACTAAAAGCTTCTTGACTCAAACCACAAATTTCTTTTTTTTTTTTTGAATTTTTTTATTTTATATTTTTTTTTATGTTTTTCTTCTTTTTAAAACATGACACCACCAACTCGCACCAACCAAAACAAATCAACACAATCATACACCACCCAACTGCCCAACCATAAACATATCAAACTAATTAAATATTCACAAGATATACAAGGAAGGAACACAACCTGACTAGTAATAGCGTGGTCCCGGGGGTCCAAAAATAGAAGACATCATGTCATTCCATTCTCCAAATGCAAATGAACCGCTACTACTCCCACCTTGTTGTTGAGCTCCATCTTGTTGGCGTGGGTCAATCCATTGTGAATGATAGAGCGGCGGGGTCGGATACGAAATACTACCATCATAAGGTGGTAGTGACGCATAATCCACATGTTGTGGATCCACAACCACCGGCCGCCCGGCGTGCCAGTCCGCATGCAATCTTCTTTCTTGATCATCATGATATCGATTATTCATTTCCACTTCATGAGAATACGCGTGTGTGCGATTCCACGCATCTTGACGATCAAAGCTATGTTTTAACGACCGCTCCAAGCTTGCACTCATCCTTGTATTTTGATCAAATAACGTCCGCTCCGAACCTGACCATGTCTCAAAAATGGATGCCGGAGGACGTTGATTCTCGATCACTTCTTGCATCGTGCCTTCATAAGCCCAACCCGGCTCATAGGACCGCTCCGTATAATCGTAAAATGCACCACTGACGTGATGTCGCGGTCACAATCAAATTTAATCCAATTACAACTAATTAGCTAGCGGTAAGTGGGTATCGAACACAGGGAGTTTGTGGAATATGTGTTATCTCAATGTATGTCTAACTAACTAGATTAATCTAAATTGCAAGAAATGTAAATTTCAATGTTTGGGTTGATTGGTTTTAATTAACTAAATTAAACTAAATTAGATTACAAATCAAGGTTAAGTTTTATAACAAGATAAGAGGATAGTGATCATCCCGAGTTTCAGGTTTTAAGGGACAACTAACGTTCATGTTCAACTGGAAAGAACCACATAGACATGGCTCATGTAAGATCAATTGTTTGTGATGAAAGGGAACTAAGTACTCGGATTCCTAGAACGCGAGGTTGTTACCCGATGACCAATCAACACATATCCAACCCTAATCCCTCCCATGATATCTCGATTGCCAACGGCACCAAGAACGTATGGTTTAGAACTATGATCAAACATACATCAACAATTTACAAACAACCAATCAAACACCATAATAAACTAACAACACATGCACAGTCTAATATTCCAGAAATTAAAGAACAAACATAATTGTCACAAATAAAACCTTACATCCGAGACGATCACCAAGCAAACCTAGCCGCTCATAGTGTTATGAACCATCATCACAATCGAACCTTTGTCCATTGGAATCAAAAACAAAGTCTTCATGTTTAGATCACTCAAGAACACCTTAGAACACCCCAAATTCGCCCCTTAGGAGTTACAAAACGAATGGGAATGATTAGATTATGAAAAGGCACCATAAACAACCTTAAATGAGGGAGTTACAAGTTTCACGCTGGCCTCCACCGTAAATTACGGTACCACCGTAAGTTACGGTGGCTTAAAATGGTTTACGGTGGAGTTAAACTGAGTTACGGCATCAATTTTTGTCAGAGTCTACCGTAAATTACGGTACCACCGTAAGTTACGGTAGGCTTCAGCAATCAATTTTTGTTTTCTTCATAACTTTCTCGTTTCAACTCCGTTTTCTTCACCGTTTTCGCCTACGTTCTCGTAATTTCATCCTCTATCATGTTATCTTCTTAATTCTTCAATTCCAAAATTTTATTTTTTTCATTTATTCTCCGTCTTCAATCCTCTAATTAAGTCGCGCCTATTCGAAGCTTAATTTCCACACTTTTAAGCCCCAAATGTACCTGAAACACAAGCAAACGTAGTCATCTAATTCAAGACAATTACATGATCAAATGGGGGATTAACTTATCTTTTAACACACTTAAGGGTTGTCCCGTGGACCACCCGTCACATCCCCACACTTAACCGTTGCTTGCCCCCAAGCAACCCATCAAAAACCATTTCCAAGTTCACAAGTGATCAACGTAAACCAAGCATAAACATGTAGTCCTTTTACTAACCCTTTCTTAACACCCAAAATAACACACCCCTCTCTATATCTCTCCTCTCGGAAACAAGTAAGCACTAGCAATTGTGAGCTAGACACACAAAAGGCAAATGGGTGATTGCACAAGTATATGCTTATACCTAAATCGGTCCTCCTCCTAACAAGCGCCAAACATGAATGCAAATCAAAGGGGCTTTAAGGTTGTAACGTGGCTAGGTGTACGGGTAGGAAATGGAATATATATGTAGTAGCGAAGGACTTTACCCGGTCTTTTTATTACACAATGAAATAAATAACACATAACTACTATATACAAGATAACTCACACATCCTTCTTTTTCATTTTTTTTTCATTGCTTTTTTCTTTTTCTTTTTTCATTGCTTTTTTTTTCTTTTTTTTTAGCATAGAGAAACATTCAACAAAACATATCTAAACACAACTATAACAACTACTAACACTATAAGACCGGGTCAAATTTGGGTAAGTTTTTAAGTAAGTAGCTAGGGGTAACAAATGATAGGCTTTTAGGCACAAAATTGGGCAACTAAATGTCCAAACCCCGCCCCTCTCACAACCATGCTCATATATATATCTTATGAGGTCCAACCCCCCAAATCCCACACTCACACACACTAAAGACGAGGCTACCTAGATGCCCTTATCCTTTTCGCATTCATGTCTAACTAAGGACTCAAACCGTATTAAGGCACAAGTTCTAATGCACCCCCACCCGTTGCCACTCTCATCAAAGATAAGTATTATTTATTCACATGTGTGGCTTCAACTCTCACCAAGAATAAAAGGTATTAAGGGTTGCCGGTGCATTATTTGGGGTTAATCCAAAGTGTTCAAATTCTCACATTGTTTCGCTTGATTTAAATTTTTTTTTTTAAACTTCAAAAATTTCCCCCTATCCCCACACTTGGGATACATTGACCCCAATGTATGGTTTTGGGAAGAATTGATCGCTAAACCCTTCAACATCAACCAAAAGCTCATAATCTCAAACCACAAATTTCTTTTTGGTTTTTTTTTTATATATAACTAAAAACACCACCAACTTTCACAATCCATAAACACATCAAACACATTAAACACCACCCATCCGCCCAACCGTAAACTTAAACATGAATATATACAAAGGTGCACAAAATGAGAACAAGACACAACCTGATTAGTAAATCAGCAGTGTTGGTAGTGATGCAGCTGCGGTAATCGGACCGGTTCATAAACATCTCTTAGATTCGCCGATATCTCAACAGGGATGTTGCCAAACATCCCCACACTTGAATCATTGCATCCGCGAGGGTTGAAACGTAATAACCTGCCAAAACACAAACACAACACCAAAACAAAACCAAACAAAACAAAACACAAATACAATACTCTACATCCTCGGGCTGCCTCCCGAGAGCGCTAAGTTTAAAGGTCTTCAGCCAGACCATACCTGATATGCGTTATGGTGGTCTTAATGCACACTTACCCGCAACATTTCCAACAAATGCCTGAAAATTTACATGCCATCTCCATAGATTTGTCAGTATATTCGGCATGTTAAAGCTGCTCCTACGGGCTTTGCTAGTCCACTTCATGACACATACGTTAATGTCTGGTAGTTTCACCCTTCTCATCTTGTTCCTCGAACCCTCTTCCCCACACTTGTTAATTTGAATCATTGATATGGGAAGAGGTTCGGTACACATATCCATCCCATCAGCCTGCTCTACCTCATAATCTGCACATATCATCTGATCTACAAGTGACTCTTCATCAGATAAAGGACTCATTGGTGTGGTATTATCATCCACAACCTCCTCCTTCATATGAGAATAATCTCTAATATCGTCAGGTAATGGTGAGAGGCGTTCTTTTATCTCTATCTTCAATTTTAAAGTATGACACTTAGAGACTAAGCAGCTGATTCGGTCTTCATCGGACAGGTTGGGTGTTGCTAAAAATTGCTCGAGTTTGGACAAAGTTACTTCCAATACAGCAAGCTCTTTTTCCTCCTCGGTCTCATAAACATAAACACCCTCGGGCTCAGAATATTCTTCGGGATGATATTGTCGATATCCCTGATACGGTCTATAGATGCGCGCTTCCATCATCTTTTTATTCCAATACTTCGGGTTTTCCGAATACACCGGGCACACATCATAATCATAAGTGTGATCGCGACCGCAACAAAAACATAGACCATCCATCCTTGCCTCATAATAAACTTCCTCGTCCCGATCGTATCCATATGAATAATAGTCATCCTCCATTTCTGATTCATAATCGTCAACGTATGATGGAGGTGGAAGCTGTGAAACATAAGACACCGGTTTTCCATGTGCCCTCCTGTAGTGAGCCTCGTGGCAACCAATACATGGATGTCGTGGACCCCCGCACAATCTACACGTAAATAAGCTGAAATTTGTGTAATGCCCTGTCATCCTGCACAACACAACTCAACTACCAAGTGTAAATCATGAACATAAAAGAAATCTTTTTGGTTTTTTTTTAATTTTGATTAATTTTTTTTTCAAACTAATACACAAGATAACACACGTTGCGCACTACTCCCCGGCAACGGCGCCAAAATTTGACGTGATGTCGCGGTCACAATCAAATTTAATCCAATTACAACTAATTAGCTAGCGGTAAGTGGGTATCGAACACAGGGAGTTTGTGGAATATGTGTTATCTCAATGTATGTCTAACTAACTAGATTAATCTAAATTGCAAGAAATGTAAATTTCAATGTTTGGGTTGATTGGTTTTAATTAACTAAATTAAACTAAATTAGATTACATATCAAGGTTAAGTTTTATAACAAGATAAGAGGATAGTGATCATCCCGAGTTTCAGGTTTTAAGGGACAACTAACGTTCATGTTCAACTGGAAAGAACCACATAGACATGGCTCATGTAAGATCAATTGTTTGTGATGAAAGGGAACTAAGTACTCGGATTCCTAGAACGCGAGGTTGTTACCCGATGACCAATCAACACATATCCAACCCTAATCCCTCCCATGATATCTCGATTGCCAACGGCACCAAGAACGTATGGTTTAGAACTATGATCAAACATACATCAACAATTTACAAACAACCAATCAAACACCATAATAAACTAACAACACATGCACAGTCTAATATTCCAGAAATTAAAGAACAAACATAATTGTCACAAATAAAACCTTACATCCGAGACGATCACCAAGCAAACCTAGCCGCTCATAGTGTTATGAACCATCATCACAATCGAACCTTTGTCCATTGGAATCAAAAACAAAGTCTTCATGTTTAGATCACTCAAGAACACCTTAGAACACCCCAAATTCGCCCCTTAGGAGTTACAAAACGAATGGGAATGATTAGATTATGAAAAGGCACCATAAACAACCTTAAATGAGGGAGTTACAAGTTTCACGCTGGCCTCCACCGTAAATTACGGTACCACCGTAAGTTACGGTGGCTTAAAATGGTTTACGGTGGAGTTAAACTGAGTTACGGCATCAATTTTTGTCAGAGTCTACCGTAAATTACGGTACCACCGTAAGTTACGGTAGGCTTCAGCAATCAATTTTTGTTTTCTTCATAACTTTCTCGTTTCAACTCCGTTTTCTTCACCGTTTTCGCCTACGTTCTCGTAATTTCATCCTCTATCATGTTATCTTCTTAATTCTTCAATTCCAAAATTTTATTTTTTTCATTTATTCTCCGTCTTCAATCCTCTAATTAAGTCGCGCCTATTCGAAGCTTAATTTCCACACATTTAAGCCCCAAATGTACCTGAAACACAAGCAAACGTAGTCATCTAATTCAAGACAATTACATGATCAAATGGGGGATTAACTTATCTTTTAACACACTTAAGGGTTGTCCCGTGGACCACCCGTCAACCACCATAACCCCCTTGGCCCCCTTGGCCCACATTTCCACCATGTTCACCACCTTGCGGCTCGTCCCCATAATCATCATCACCACTTTGGATCTCCGCATCACTTTCCGGCTCATCTTCTTCACCCGGAAGAAGATCTCTTGCACCTACCTTTAATGCTCTCCATCTTTGCCCTTCTGACTTGAGCTTATGATACCGCTCCGATTGTGTGTATGTCCAACCAATCCCCAACTTGTCTAGAGTAAAAGGCTGATGCCTTTTTGTTGCCCCTCTATCTTCAGACGTTATTGCCTTTTGCTGTTTCATCAGTCACGTGATTATTCGGCAATACGGGACGATATCTCTTCCTAACTTATTTCGGCAAATCCATAAGTGGTTCATGATCAGATATCTGATTGGAAAACGCGGAGACCCATGAAGTAGCGAATAGAGGACGGGTACTTCCGGGTACCTCACTTGCTCCTTGTCCCCCCTTCGTGGTATGACATTCAAGAGGCAAATCGCCAACAACAACTTTGCTTCGATTCTCAAATTCTTCCGATACAAGACTCCATGATAAGTACCAGGCAAAAACAACGTCGCCAACATATCATTCCAACGGGGATGATTTTCCGGCTTTACCAAAAGGTTATCAAGAGTGGGAATCATGTAGTCACGAGCTGGAAGACTATCATATTTCCCAAGCTTCTTCAACGTGTCAAAAGACATCTCTACCGGAATCCCATTCACCATACCCGTTAGCTTCATTTGTGATGGCTTTTCATATCTGTTTCATTTAAGAGTTGCCATCCATTCTTGTATTTCAGTTACGAACAAGTTGTTTTTATCCTTATCAAAGCAACTCAGGGCCCCCTCCCATCCTAGAGCGTGAAATTTATCAAACACACCAAACGGGCCAAATTGAACCTCATTAACTTCTCTCTCGCAAATAAATGCGGCAGCCTTGTTTTTCAATTTATTCATACTGTCGTGGTAGAGTGTCGGTTGCCAATGTTCCGGTTGTTCATCCAATGGACCCGAATCCCATTTTGGCTTTTCAGCCGGGTCCAACTCCATTTCTTCCTCACTTTCACTTTCATCAACTCGCCCCAAATATTGTCTCTTTTTCGGTTGTTGTTCCGGCTTTTTCCTTTGTCTTAACCATTTTCCTACACACATTAAGGCAAACAACACAACCAAACAAAATAAAATTAGACTCTTTTCTCCAAAATATCCCCACACTTGCTTGTTACTATGGTTGTAGATGTTAGTGAACCAAGAGTTTATAAATTTTTCAAAAATTTGGCATGGTGTCTCTACAATGTAGAGATTCCTAAAAGTTCACTACTTTACTATCAATCCTACATCTACAAACCATAACCATGTTCAAGTAACAAGTGACAAGTCAAAACTATGAACAAGCAAGTGGGTATGAACAAATAACCTAAATAACCTTACTTTTCACAATGTATCATCAAAATATAACAAATAAGCTTCCATACCTTGGTTTGAAGATGCTAACACACTTGTGAAACAAAAACTACAAAAACCCCTAAAATTTTCGGAACTAGGGTTTAGAATTTGAACCCAAAAACTTCGTTTTTTTCACCAATCTCTTCTCAAAATCAGAAAGTACGTGAAAATTAGCCAAGATAGACTCCGATTTCACTTGATTTGGTTGAGAATTTAGAAAGTTATGAGTGATTGAAGGTTGAAGAAGCTATGGAGTTCTTGTGGATTTTGTGGGTCTTGGAAAGTGATGGGTGAAACTTGTGGTGAGGGAAGGATGAAAGAAAAGAAGTGGATGGAATGTATTAATGTGACTGATTGTTTATTGTTTATTATATATATATATATATATATATATATATATTTATTTTATGTAACTGCGGAACCAGAACTACCCTTACATCGCCAGGAGCCACCGTAAATTACGGTGTCACCGTAAATTACGGTGGACTTCTGGCAAACATTCCTACCGTAAATCAGAGCCACCGTAAGACTGAAAACTTTTTACCCCTACCGTAACTTACGGTGCCACCGTAAGTTACGGTGGCACCTGGGCATTTCTGGTTTCGCCAAAAACTTGGATTTTAAGTACATTTTTTTTATATTTTTTTTCAGTTTTTTCGATTTTTTTATGTTTTTAAATTTTTTCAAAAACGTGTAAAAATCACCCTACCCCCTCGAAAGTCCCGTGTTGTCCTCAACACAATGTTAGAGCAATTCTTGACCCGAATTTCCCCACACTTGTTTCAAACACAAACTTCAAGCGAGTACGGTAAATATGCAAGCTATACAAAACAAACAAAATGAAATGCTACTATTTACACTACCAAACCTGGGCCTCTCACGGTTGTTCCTCATCGACCGGGCGTAGAATGTAGCCCACTTTGTCAAGCTCCAAATTGTTTATGTCGTGCCCCTCCAAGTATGGTTTCAACCGGTGACCGTTCACCGTTTGTTGTTTAAGTGTTTGCTCGTCTTGGATGTCTACGTCACCAAACCTTCCAACTCGCCGAACAACATACGGGCCCATCCATTTACTTTTAAGCTTGCCCGCAAACATCTTAAGTCTTGAGTTGTACAACCAAACTTTTTGACCCACTTCAAACGTTTTCTTTCTCAATTTTGCATCATGTACTTTCTTGAGTTTATCTTTATACGCCGATGCACATTCATACGCCTCGTCTCTAAGCTCTTCAATTTCACACAATTGTAACTTCCTCATCTTTCCCGCTTCATTGTAATCCGCATTGACCATAGTGATTGCCCAATAAGCCCGATGCGCTAACTCCATTGGCAAGTGACAACCCTTTCCATACACCATCCGGTAAGGTGTTGTGCCAATCGGAGTCTTGAAGGCCGTTCGGTATGCCCACAATGCATCATCCAATTTACTCGACCAATCCTTCCTATCCGTTCTTACCGTCTTCATGAGAATTTCTTTGATTTGACGGTTGGACACTTCGACTTGTCCACTCGTTTGCGGATTAGTGTGGCAATCCGGTGATTCACGCTATACCTCTTCAATAATTTCCCGAAGTTGAAGTTCTTGAAATGCGAACCACCATCACTTATAATAACACGCGGGATGCCAAAACGAGAGAAGATGTTGGATTGAACAAATTTACAAACAACCGAATGGTCGTTTGTTCGTGTTGCAATAGCTTCAATCCACTTTGAGACGTAATCCACCGCTACCAAAATGTATAGAAAACCATTTGAATTCGGAAGGGACCCATAAAATCTATACCCCATACATCAAATATCTCAACAACCAAGATTGGTTGTAATGGCATCTCATCCCTCTTCGATATACTTCCCATCTTTTGGCAGTTTACACAGTTTCTAGCGAACTCACATGCATCCTTGAAAATTGTGGGCCAATAAAACCCACATGAGAAAACCCGGTAACCTGTTTTATGCCCACTAAAGTGACCTCCACATGTGGATGAATGAGCATGGGTCAATATTTCCACCACTTCTATCTCGGGCACACACCTCCGAATAACTTGATCCGGTCCAATCTTGAAAAGATCCGGTTCATCCCAAATGTATTGCTTCACTTGGACCATAAATTGTTGTCGTCGCTTCTTGGTCCAATGACTTGGGATGGCACCCGTGGCTAAGTAATTGACATAGTGAGCATACCACGGTGCAACAAAGGTGGAAACGGCTAAAAGTTGCTCGTCGGGAAACGTTTCATTTATTTCACTATCATCGTCAATCCCTTCCACCGGAATCCGAGATAAGTGATCCGCCACTACGTTCTCACTTCCCTTTTTGTCTCGGATCTCTAAATCGAACTCTTGTAATAACAACACCCACCTAATTAAGCGGGGCTTCGCATCCTTCTTCTCCATCAAATATCGGACCGCACTATGATCTGAATAAACCACCACCTTGCTCCCCCAAATATAAGCACGAAACTTATCCAAAGCATACACCACCGCTAATAACTCCTTTTCGGTTGTGGTGTAATTGAGTTGCGCTTCGGATAAAGTCTTGCTTGCATAGTAAATCACCACCGGCTTTCTATCAACCCGTTGACCCAAAACTACACCGATAGTAGTGTCACTTGCATCACACATTATCTCGAATGGCTTTGACCAATCCGGTGGTTGCAAAATAGGAGCTTTGACCAAGTGTTCCTTCAAAACAGTGAAAGCTTGCATACACTCATTAGTAAAATCAAATGGGACATCTTTTAATAACAAGTTGCATAAAGGTTTGGTGATAACACTAAAACCTTTTATGAAACATCTATAGAAACCTGCATGTCCCAAAAATGACCTTACACCCTTAACATTTTTCAGAGGTGGCAAAGATGCTATTACCCGTATTTTTGTCTTATCCACCTCCATTCCCCTTTCAGAAATTACATGACCCAACACAATACCCTCTTGCACCATGAAATGACTTTTCTCCTAACTAAGCACTAATTTTTTCTCAACACATCTTTTTAAAACTTTTTGTAATTCGTTGAGACAAGATTCAAAACTAGTGCCAAAGATTGAGAAATCATCCATAAACACTTCAAGCGACTCTCCAACCATGTCCGAGAAGATACTCATCATACATCGTTGGAAAGTTGTCGGTGCATTACATAAGCCAAGTGGCATTCGCCGAAAAGCGAAGGTACCATATGGACAAGTGAAGGTGGTTTTGTGTTGGTCATCCGGGTGTATTGCTATTTGATTGTAACCCGAATACCCGTCCAAAAAGCAGTAATATTTTTGACCCGATAATTTTTCAATAATTTGGCAAATGAAAGGTAGCGGGAAATGGTCCTTAGAAGTGGCGGCATTCAATTTTCGGTAGTCAATACATACACGCCACCCGGTGACCGGTCGGGTGGCAATTTGTTCACCGTTCTCATTTTTGACTACTTGAATACCGGCCTTCTTAGGCACCACTTGGGTGGGACTCACCCAAGCACTATCCGAAATCGGATAGATGATTCCCGCGTCTAACCATTTAATTACCTCTTGTTTAACTACCCCCCTTAGGTTCGGATTCAATCGCCTTTGAGCTTCTCGTGTTGGTTTAGCATCTTCAGTTGTAATAATCTTGTGCATGACGATTGATGGACTAATTCCTTTGAGATCGGCAATCGTCCATCCAATAGCTCCCTTGTTCTCTTTCAAAACTTCCAACAATGTTTGCTCTTGTGCCAACTCTAAATTAGAGCCAATAATGACCGGTAAAGTGTCATTATCCCCTAAAAACGCATACTTCAAGTGGCTCGGCAAGTCTTTAAGTTCCAACTTTGGCGGTTCCTCTAACGATGGTTTAGTACCCGAATTTATTTCCGCCGGTAAGCCCTCGAATTGGTGAGTCCATGGCGGTCGACCTTCTTTCAAGGCCATGGCATCTTGTTTTTCCTCTTCAACCCGTAGTGCATAAGCATGTACCTGTTCAGAAAAATCACAAAAACAAATATCCATACCATCCTCCTCATACTCATGCGGGTTGCATCCGTCAACTAAATCTGCCATGAAACACTCATTAACACCGTTAGCATTAGAATTGTTAGTAAAAACATTCAAACGCATTTTTCGATTCCCAAAAGTCATATCGACTGTACCAAATCTACAATCGATTACTGCATGTGCGGTGCTCAAAAATGGCGGACCCAAAATTACATTTTGTTGTTGTTTTGGGTCCGCGGACGAGTAGTCCAAGACTAGAAAGTCAACCGGGTAATAAAATTCATCAATTTTAACAATTACATTTTGAACCATCCCTCGAGGTAGCTTATGAGACAAATCGTCCAAAACAATCGTTGTTTCCACTCTAGCTAACGGACCAAAATCATATTGGTCATATAAGCCCCCCGGTAAAATACTAACTCCGGCTCCAAGATCTAGCCACGCCTTAGCCATTTGAAAATTACCAACTTGTATGTTAATCAATGGCGTGCCCAGATCTTGGAGCTTAGGAGGAAGCTCCCCATTTAAGACTGCACTTACTTGCTCGGTTAAGTCCACCTGCTTAGGCATTTTCTTCTTTTGTTGCCTCTTTTGTGTACACAATTCTTTTAGAAATTTTGCATAAGCGGGTACTTGTTTTATTGCATCAAGGAGTGGAAGGTTAATTTTAACTTGTTTAAACATGTCCCACAACTCTTCTTTTTGGGGACCTCTTGGTGCAATAAAATTTTTCCTACCCGGGTCAAGTAAGGCCGATGGAAACGGGACTTGACTCGGTTCACCCTCAACTTTTTCATTCTTTTCGTTTTCACCCAACCCCGGTTTGTTAACATTTAATTCTTTAGGTTTAACCGGTGAAACTTCATCATCACTATCATTACCCGTGATGTCCTCAACTACCCCCTCAACCAATTCGGGTGACAAATTGGCTTTAAACTCTTTTCCACTTCTTAAAACACTAACATGATGAACATTAACATTACCTCGTGACGTACCATGCGAAGGATTTAACTTAGTATCGCTAGGAAGTTGACCCTTGCTTTTCTTCAATTCCGCCACATCGGTTGCCAATTGACCCATTTGGGTTGTTAGTGATTGGATGCTTTTGTCACGAACCTCATCCTTTTGCATTCGAACTTCATCGAGTTGGTTCCGTTTTTTCATTTCCGTTTGCATACTTTTTAACATTTCCATCATCTCATTTCCACCCGAAGACCCCCCTTGTTCTTGACCCGTTTGATATTGCTTTTGATACCCTTGGTTGTTCCCACCTCGATATCCACTTTGGTTGTTGTAAGGTTGGCACGAGCCAAAGTTACCTTGGCTACCTTGAAAATTCGGGTTAGCTTGATTTGAAGGGTTCCCATACCGAAAATTTGGATGGTTCCTCAACCCGGGGTGGTAAGTATTAGAATTCATGTTGTTGTAATTTCTACCACCCCCTCTTTGACCTTGAACCGCATGAACTTCTTCATATTGCCCTTCCACCATTCCTTGGCAATTTTCAGCCGCATGACCTATTTCATTACATAATGCATAAACATCATAAATTTGGTTAGTGGTTTGAACATTACCATCATCTATTGCGTGCACTTGAGGTCGGGCAATGGCCGGTCGTGCTCTCCTCGATGCTTGAGCTTTTCTTTTTGATGTAATCGCCATGTTCTCCAAAAACTCCCAATCATCATTCTCATAGTTTGTGCCAAAAGTCCCACCGGTAATAGACATTAAGTCGCGAGCATCTTCAGCACTCAACCCCTCATGAAAAGCATTCATTAATTCCCACAATTCAATTCCATGGTGAGGGCAATTTTTAATCATCATATTGAAACACTCAAAAGCCTCATGAAACATTTCACCATGTTGTTGTTGAAAACTCCTCAACCCCTTCCTAGCATCGTTAGTCTTTTGAGCGGTATAAAATTCGTCTAGGAAAATTTGTTGCATCTCCGCCCAAGTATAAATAGATGCTGAAGGCAAAGTGTAGAACCACTTCTTTGCCTTGTCCTCCAAAGAAAATTGAAACAGGACTAACTTGACATCATCAGCCGAAAAACCTTGACTCCCAAGAGTATTGCAAATTGAGTCATAGGCCTCTAAGTGGAAATACGGTTCCTCCGTTGCTAAACCCTTATATTTTGGCAAAATTTGTAATGAATTAGTTCTTACTTCAAAAGTTCTTCCTTGGTTGTTGTGAGGGATAACCACCGGTGAAGGGTTTTGAGTAATTATCGGCCTAAAATGCGATTCAATTCCCCGTGCATGTTCCCTAAGATGCCTTCTTGGTACACCCAATCGACCCCTTGGACGAATAGGACCCACTGGTCTTGGTATATGCCCTTGTGGTGCGAACGGTTGTTGAAATTGTTGTTGTGGCATCGGTGGGTGTTGAATTGGCCTTTGAAATTGTGGTTGTACATTTTGTGGCCGAACTTGTTGCAATGGTATAGGGCGTTGTATTGGTGGCCCTTGTGGCCTTGGCCTAATGTGTTGTGGTGTGAGTTGTTGTTGTGGTGGCATTCCACCAACACTTGCCATTCCTTGAGGTTGATCTTGCACATAACCAAACTCTCCTTGATCACCATCACCCCCATAAGCATAAGCATACCCGTCTTCATCATAACCCTCAAAATCTTCGTATCCTTCCTCATATCCATCTCCCCCTATACCCGAAGTTTGCCCAAATGGAAGGGTCGAGTATTGAAAGCCCGATTGCTTCGATGGTCTAAATGTTGAAGTTGCATGAACAACAGTTGAACCTTGGGGTATTGAATAATGTGACGATGATTGACCCGAAACTGGGAAGAAATGAGTGAGTGGTGGAATCGTAGTAGAAGGGCTAAAGGTAAGATTGGGTTCCACTTGAGTGGTGATCGGTTGTGTGGTGTTGGTTGGTGTAGTGTCATGAGGTGGAGTAGGAATTGTAGTGGAGTTTGGTATAGTGGTGTTTGGTGATGGTTGTGTGGAAGTAGGTATAAATGATGAGGTCGTTTGACCCGTTGTGGGTGGTAATTGAGATTCTTGCATGATGTTTCTTGGTGTGATGGGTGATGTAGGTGAACCAATAATTTTGTTTTCTCTTACTAAAACACGATTTTGCCTTAACGTTCTTTCGATCTCCGGATCAAATGACAATGGTGACGACTTGTTAGAGCCTCTAGTATGCATGCACCTGTAGAACCTGCACACTAAACACACCAGTGTAAACCCGAAAATAACAAAGCAAAACTAACAAACTGACACACGTTGCGCACAACTCCCCGGCAACGGCGCTAAAATTTAACGTGATTGTCGTGGTACACGCAAATTTAATCCAATTACAACTAATGAGCTAGCGGTAAGTGGGTATCGAACTCAGGGAGTATGTGGAAAATGTGTTGATTTTATAGCTTTGCACCTTAACTAAAATTAACCTAATTTGCAAAAAGTAAATATCAATAATTTGGATTGTTTGATTTTAAAACTAAATTAACTAAATAACTTCAAATCAAAGCTTGGTTGTAAAACAAATTAGGAAAACAATGACCATCTTAGGATTCAGTTTCTTTTAACAATTGTGTGAAATTCCAACTAGAAAGAGTTACATAGACATAACTCGTGCATAAATAATGGAAGTGATAAAAGGGAACAAAGTACTCGGATTTTATAAGCGCGAGGTTATTTCCCGATGATCAATTAATCAATAACCAACCCTAACCCTTCCCGTGATATCTCGATTGCCAACGGCACCAAGAACGTACGATTGAGACTAGAAATTGCACTATCAATTAACAAACTACAATCAATTACTCATACACCATGATAATCAAAGCAACACAATGTTATCATTCTAGAAATTCAGAAATAAACACACAAAAGTTCAAGAGAAACCTTCACCTAAGATGATCACCGAAAGTATTAGCCAGACATAGCTTGGTGAATCATCATAGCAATAAGTTTAGTGTTCATACCAATCGAAAACATAAACCGAATGTTAGAAATTGTTTGGAACCAAGTAAGAACAGCCAAAATCGCCCCCTAGTTGCAGAGAAACTGTCCAATGATGAGATAATCCCAAAAGACACCATCAAAACCATTTAATAGGGCAGTTACAATTTTCCTCGCAGCTTCCACCGTAACTTACGGTGCCACCGTAAGTTACGGTGGTCATCAAATGTTTACGGTGCATGTAACCTGTGTTACGGTGGAGAGACATGTGAATTTTAGGGCCACCGTAAATTACGGTGGCCACCGTAATTTACGGTGGAGCCTTGATTCATGTGTTTTGTTTCTTTGTTTCTCCCACGCACGACCCGTTCATCTCTAATCCTTCCAAAGCTGCATTTTCACCACTTTTAGCTCCCAATTAGTACCTGAAACATATGCACTTGTAGTTATCTAATTCAAGATAATTACACAATCAAGTGAAGGATAAATTTGTCTTTTAATATCGTTAAGGGTTGTCCTATGGACCACCCGTCACTACCCAAACCGGGATCTTGGTCTGTCAACTTCCTTCTCTATCAATTACTGAAACTACACTGACAATCCTTGCATCTCCGAAGGTGTAAGTCGCCAAGGTGCATTAATAGTAGGCGCGGCGTCCGGAATCAAATCGATGCAAAATTCGTCTTGTTGTCAGGGAGATGATTCTGGCAAGTCTTCGGGGAAGACTTCAGGATATTCCCTTACCACAGGGATATCTTCGAGTTTTGGTTCTTCGGCTCCCTTGTCCACGACATGAGCCAAGAAAACAACACATCCTTTACGCAACACTTTTGTGCCTTCAAGCAATTGGTAATTCGTAGAGGCGTATCCTGCTTCATGAGTCACGATCGTTTCTTCGTTCGTCATCGGGTTGGGATAACAATCTCCGTTGATTGCTTGACAACCAATCCATCCCAATTACCACGTAAAGCTAGTTCTTATCAAGTACTGGATATCTATCTTACGTACTGTTAAAACAAGTATATTCTGAAGCTAAAATTCGACAATAATGTCAAATAGCACAGACGCACAATATTGACTACAATGAGACGTACCGATGGCCAATTTTGGATCCTGGCGTGCTTCCCTAGCTCCGGTGTTAGACATTTTTCCCACGATCTTGTTTAATCTCCCTTGGGAAATCTTTCCTAAAGTGCCCCATGTCACCGCAGTTATAACATCCTTGACCTTTCTTCCCACGTTTCGTCTCATGCCAACACGTCTCCTTACTGTGCCCCACTTTGCCACAGTTGTCACACTTTCCATTTTTACATCGCCCGGTATGATGTCGTCAACACTTGTCGCATTTATGTAGTTTACCCATGTATTCTTTTCCCTTTTTGGCCTTGTTGTTGTTATTCGTCTGAGTACCCTGCTTGAAGTTTGTGAACTTTCTCTTGTTGTCTCCCAATGACTCCACACGAGTCTCCTTTTTCTCTTCAGAGAATGAAAATTTGTCCAACCTGATTGCCTCTTCAGTCAAGGCCACACTTAGATCAATGGCCTCAGCGATCGTTGCAGGCTTTGATGTCGTTACCATGCTCATGATTTGGGGTGCCAATCCCCAAATGAAACGCTCAATCTTCTTAAATTCTGGATCTACCATGTAGGGAACAACAGACAGAACATGGAATTTCTCCACGTACTCGGCTATCTTTGGTACTTCCATCTTCAAGTTCCAGAACTCAGTTTCCATCTTCTGGCTTTCTGTTCTCGAATAGTACTTCTTATGCATTAGTTCCTTCAGTTCGTCCCATGTTAAAGCATACGCAGCAGCTTCGCCCAAGGTCTGAACCTGGAGGTTCCACCATGACAGAGCCCCATCTTGGAACTGTCCGGAAACGTACGTCACCTGATGCACTGGGGCGTATTTTCTCACACGTAAACAGGATCCATCTTCTCAACCCAGCGTACGAGGGCTACGGCACCCCCAGTGCCGTCGAAATTCAGGGGCTTGAGCCCAAGAACTTCTTGTAGGTGTAGCCTGTGACAAAAGCAACATCATTCGCGTAAGGCATTAGCAAAGCACTCGTAGAGATGTCCAAACATTTTGTAATGTGTCTTAAGTAACTAATCATTACCGTTGGGTGGGTTATTTCCTGAGTGGCCTCCGCTGTGCTCGGAGTGAATGGCCTCGTACTGTGCGATGGCCTGTAAGAGGCGCTCTTGCATTTCCGCCTCTGTTGTCGGTAGAGGGGTGTTGGTATCGGTGTTTCCTTGAATCGACATCCTCCTAGAAGAAGATCGGTTAGGTCAGGTCTTGTTAGGGACACGAGCACACAAGCCACTACTTAACGAATAAGACCTTATAGGTGTGTTACAAATATGTATATACGCAGTCGTTATAACAATAAATCACATATCATCACAATTATAGCACAACTTGTAAATAGGAACGTAGCAAGTAAGCATGTAGCATTATAGTTATAGCACAAATATGCAGATCAACAACGTGCTTAGTAAGAACATAGGGACTGAGCTTTCATTAGTTATTAGTCATAAGTATTTTAGCATGTTTAATGATGATTGGGCTTTCATTATTCTCCGACCACAATCACTTTGTCTTACAAAATGTATCACATCAAAAGGGACACAGGCTCACCCTACCCTTGTCCAACAAGTATATTAGTGTATCAAAATTAGGTAGTCAGAAGTGGTCTTCATAAGTCTACACAATCCCGGCTTATCATTTGTGTCTTTACCCAAATGTAATGCAATCCGCATAATCCAGAAACCAACTATACTGGTGACTGAGGTGGAGAAGGGAAGAAAAGAAAACTGCTAACATGTGTGAGCTCCTCCTTGAGTTTGTATACACGTCGAAGTAATTAACTGGTATGCTGCTGGACAGTAAGGAAACGAGTGTCAACACCTAAGAAAGGTGTAAGAGCAGCAGGTGAGAGTGTAAAAGAAGTCTTTGATAATTGTGGAGGATCAAAGTATACTGGCAATAGACAGGGTGGGGGTCATGGTGTCAGCTTAAGCTCCAAAACTTTGCAACTTATATCCTTAAACTGTAGCTGATGTCACAGGAGCACTCATCCCATGTGTAGCCTCCATAATGTGAGAGATGACAAGGGTCTAAAATCAGCATAGTGTATTATAGAAACCATCGAAATGGCTCGTCCAGCGTTGTAGAGGTGAATGTAGTAAACGGTGCGGCCTGTGAGGTCGGGGAGAACACTTCTGTAGCAAAAGGATCGCTATGCGGGTGCTGACCTGGAGTACTTTCCCGGGGTGCGGCTATGTCCTGAAAGAAAGCGGTAGGCATGTCGGTGCAATGGACGTCGGTCTCCATAGGAGCAACATTAGCGGGTGCAGGGGCAGGAACAAACGTCTCAACCAATAAGGAGATCTTCAAGTGCAGGTACTGGGTCAGATATAAGGGGTGCAATGTCTGGTAGATCAAAATAAACAGGGTCATGATCAATCAAGGGTGCAGGATCAGCAGGTGCAACATCAAGCTAACCCAAAAGGAACAGGAGCTGTCTCAGGAGCAGGCAGGGGTCGTGTAAAGATGTGGTGCCTTAGGTAGGTGAATAGTGCAGCAGTCATAGCGGCGTCGTCGTCTGAGTTAGTAGTAGAAAGCTGTAATCCGGCCGTCTGGAAGGCTACAGATGTCACAGACTCAAAGGAGTCTGAAATCAAGTGTATACTAAAATCAGAGGATAGCTTGGCAACAGGGGTCTCAGAAGTGAAATTTGTACTATCGCTCTCATCTGAATTTCCATCATCATGGGCGTCATCAGGAGGACCGTCAATAAACATGTCAACGTCATCGTCAACCATTCGTCGAGTAGTCAGCCTTTGGAAGGAATGTCCATAGGAGGCGCATTGTCGAGGATCGGAGCCATGGTGTGCTCACCATCGGGATGACCAGTGATGAAGTGGTCATGGACTGAAAGAGGATTCTTGTCAGAGAAGCCATCAGCAAGGGTAAATCATCACCAAAAATCTGGCAGTGCGGATGGTTGCAAGTCGTTCTCGCCCTTAGTCAGCATGCCAGGGTCACTCTTAGTGTCTGATGTAAACATCTCTAGCGCAGGTGCAATTCTTATTAATTGTGGCGGTGGCCGTAGGGTTATCAATGTCTGATATCTCGCTTTCTAAAATAAAATGACATGTGTGCCAGTACATATTAGTCATAGCACGTGTATCCATAGTAATCACTAACAATTAGCGTATGCAAACAAAAGTAATTTATCATGTAGTCATGTATTCACATTACGAAACTTTCTATCCTTCCTAGTCTCTCAGACTAAACTTCCCAGCTTCCCAAACTGACCTTCCTAGTCTCTCAGACTAAACTTTTCCCCAATCCCTTAGTCTCAATTTCCCCAGTCTCTCAGACTCAATTCTCCTAGCCTCTAAGACTCAATTTCCCCAGTCTCTGAGACTCAATTCTCCCAGTCTCTAAGACTCAATTTTCCCAGTCTCTAAGACTTAAATTTCCCAGTCTCTAATACTCAATTTTCCCCAGTATCTAAGACTTAATTTTCCCAGTCTTTAAGACTGATCCTCCCTCAGTCTCTAAGACTGATCCTCCCTCAGTCTCTAAGACTGATCCTCCCTCAGTCTCTAAGACTGGGCCTCCCTCAGTCTCTAAGACTGATCCTCCCTCAGTCTCTAGGACTGATCCTCCCTTAGAGTCTAAGACTGAATTGTAAACATAACCCTGAAATGTGTTTTGTGGATTTGTTTGTGTAGGATCATTTGCACGACCAAAACGAGTCGTTCAAAAGATTTCTATCCAATATGAGAGGCGGAATTCAATCGTATCGAAGTTGTTTCAGCTGATTTGCACAAGATACATTTTAAACTGTCTCTTATATTGAAAACACAACAATTTACAGGCTGGAGACACTTCGGCAACACTTCGGCACCGGAATCAAGAAACATCCAAACGAAATGACAACACAGGTATATATAGGCAGTTGATTTCGTACGGAATGGGTATATGTCATTTCGCGCGAAATGAACAATGTTCATTTCGTGCGAAATGATCTTTCTCATTTCGTGCGAAATCACCAGTTTCACCTGAAAACCTATTTTATCGTACAACGTGCCCTGGTCTATCATTTCTAAATGCAAGACTCGAAAGAAGATGAAGTCGATAGACATATGCACCAACAGACTCCCCCTTGGATGTCGACAAGTCTTTAGTACCAATCTTCAGAAAGTCGAATCTTCAATCTTTATCATTATTTGTGCTCTCTCCAAAGTATCTAATAATGTAAAGTATCCTCAATCTCTAACTCTTCTCCTCTTTCTCTCTTCCAGAATCTCAATCTGACTCTAGCTTCTCTCTAATTCTCTTGATCAGATCTCTTGATTCCTTAATTTCTTCAGCATTCTCAAACTCCGTATTGATGTCTTCAGACTCCCCCTTTCAATAAGCTGGGATCGTAGCCTGGCTCTTCGAAGCAAAAGAAACCTCAGGTATCGAAACCTGGCTAACCTGCATATACTCTACCTCACAATAAATTTCACAAATTAAAAAATTTGACAAATTTAGTCTCTGCTTACCACATGTAGAAACAATTTCAAACATACACTTTGAACATATTAGCTAAAATGATTTAACATTTATAAATTCAAATGACCACGTTGTAAGAAAATCTTTTCCAACACATTCTCCCAAACCTGTTCATCATGTTTAGCACTTGGAATTTTGAAATCAGCTCTCCAACATCAGTTGTCGAAAACTTTTTGAATTTTCAAAAATTTATGCTAAAATACACTAAAAATCTTTTTGGATTTTTATATAAAAGAAATGCAATAAAGAAATATTAACAAACAATATTTTTGTGAGTTTGTGTAAGAGGATCATATCAGATTTTGAAACAAATCACCAACACCGTTAAGCTTTAAACATTTTAAGTTCTAAACGATTCACTTAGATTGTCAGTATACTGATCCACTTAAATTTTCACACAAAGTTCAACTGTTTCAAGATACAAGATTAGTGTTTTAGAGACTTAAACTTATACGCGTATCCCACCTCAGAATATACTCTTGTATCCAGACTCCTATATTCAGTCTTACAGGTGAATGTACACTAGTGATATCTGTAAAGTGGTTAAATGCGAAACCATGAGAGCTCGGGCTATTACTTCCGCAAAATCAGAGAGATGATGGTTCGACTTTAGGTGTGTCCCCCTTGGGGATCTTCTTTACAATAGCACATGATTAGCATTTTTCAATGTTTCATCATTTTTTATGCTGAGGGCGAGCTTTAAGATTAAAGAAATGTAAAGTATTATACGAGGACTAGGCTATTGCTCCCGCAAAATCCGAAGTCCAGGTATAATACCTCAGATATCACCACACACAAAGACCTAGTATGTCAGAAATAGAAAGCCCTTCAAACAAGATTTCGGGGGTTACCCATATATCCGAAAGATGTTCCCCACGAAATAAGTAAGTATGATATTTAGGTTTATATCCTAAAGACAATCTACTAAGCGTGCGAAAACCTACTGGCACATCATCAGTGAGACCGTTTATCACATTTTAACTTTCCAATTCTTTAGCATGCTGTGATAGTCCACTGATGTAACACCTGTGCCTCCACGGCCATCAAACAAATACCAAACCAATGAAATATTGTATTTCATACTTGGGATTTGTAAAAATATGTGTATCGTTTGCACATATCAACTCTTGTTCAATTTCAAGCTTTAAATCGCTTTCTGGAAGGTTATACACGCACTGATGCGTAAATATAACCAGTTTAATGAAACAAACACTCCGGAATAGTGAAATAGGCTTAACATACCTTAAATAACCTTTACTTAACTTAGAAATAAGTTTTGAAGGATTTGGTATGGCAAAATCAAGTTAAATCGCTTACAGGGACTAAAGTTGACAAACTGCGAAAGTATGCCAATTTGAACTGTAACAGACATTCCGGAAGATGACCATAAGTTAAAAACACCATAAATATCCTTTACATAGCTTATAAATAGGCTTTGAGGGGTTCGGTGTGCTAAAATAAACCTTTGGGTCATTCAGGGACTAAAAGCGTCAAAAAGTGCACAAGTTTGCATTTTCGCGCATAACTTACGTTCTGAATACATCCGGACATCCAAAAATTTATGTAAGCACTAAAATATTTTATTTTAGTGTTTGGCACAAGAAAAATCCATTCGTCACGCCATTTGGATCGTTTTTCGCGCTTGTGCGCATTCCGTCGTAATTAAGCGAACATCGCGTTCGTACGACCAAACGAACTGACATCCGACATATTTTTGAGCATGTTTCATGTCCACAATGTTTAGGCATCATTTTAGGGCCTTAAAGTTGGCTTTACGGGCCTTAGAAGTGTCAGAAATGGCTTAAATACACAACAGGGACCAAAACTGTCATTTTTGAAACTTATTTTCTGATCAGAACCCCCATGCGGCCCGCATTAGTTTTGGTGTATCCTGAAGCGGGCCGT
Source organism: Helianthus tuberosus (assembly GCA_030545235.1). Lineage (NCBI taxonomy): Eukaryota > Viridiplantae > Streptophyta > Magnoliopsida > Asterales > Asteraceae > Helianthus > Helianthus tuberosus. Next base: position 59,681,332 of record CM060443.1, on the reverse strand, counting down.
GTCAGCCCTTCTTACCAGATTAACTGCATTTAACAGCAGATTGCAGCTGTTTAATTCACAACCACACACTCATACTTGCCTAGTCAACTGATAAGAACCCATTTTTAGTTCCCATAATATTTCAACAAGTGTACGCATGAGATTCGAGCAAGGTTTCCATGAAACGATCTTAACGGTTACCCGAACACTATAAATACCCCATATTGCTTAAACCACTAGAATCTTGATTTGAGAAGCTCTAAGTTGAAACCATTGTTTCATACCTGAGCTACTTGGATCGAGGCTAGCATTCGGGGACCCTTCGTAAGTATTCTTTCGTTCTTTTATTGATTTTCTAGTCTTTCGAGTCTGAAAGTCAAACTTTGTTTGACTTTCTGCATTGACCAGTTTATGGTCAATGCGAAGTTCATTTGAACTTCGCAACGTGAGTGTAATCACGTTGGTTATAGTCCCTTGGGACTATGCATACTGATTACCACGTTGTCTAGGGTCGTAGGGTAAGCGATCTAATAAATCGCTTATACCTTCGAACCCGACCCATTTGGTCGATCATTAGGATCCGACCAAACACATTAGGTGACCATAGTAGGTAGGGAATAACCTTCCGAGGTTATACCCTATGGTCACATCGTTTGAGTAGTTGTATGATAGGTAGTTTATATGCCTTAGGTAAATTACCAGAATACCCTTTTCATGTATAATTGGTAATTAACCATATGTAACCTAAACTTTTGTCACATAACTGATTATGTAACATGTTTAGGCATATAACACTTGTCATAGGACTAGTTAGACGGTCCGAACGTGTTTCACGCGCACGACGCGTTAAAGTAGCGTATGTTACCTTAATGGGTCGTGATGGATCGAAAGCACTTAGGTTAGTCTCAATGTAGTATGTAGGCCTTGTTAAACCATATCATATGAGTTCCAATACTCATTTGGTTTACCAAGCCTCATCCTATCCAATCTCCCGATTTAAGTCCGGTTTATTTATATAGTTTTAGATTGCCGACTGATTCCGTACTCCCTCAAGCTTTGTTTGGTTGTTGTTCAAGACCTCGAAGCATTCTAAGGCGAGTACATTATTCCCCTCTTTTACTGTTTTCAATTGTTTTGGGGTGACTCATATGTGCTAAATGTCTTAACAATGATTTCAAGAACGATTACAATGGTTTCAAAAACAATTACAATGTGGTTTCAAGAACGATAACAATGGTTTCAAGAACGATTACAATGGTTTCAAAAACAATTACAATGGTTTCAAGAACGATTTCAATAAAGTGAACAACCTTGTTGGTTGTAGTTACATAACCAATGACATTCATTAGCAATGATCAAGCCGACCAGTATTAGGTTATGGTACCATAGGATCTGACAAATCCCGTTATTCTCTATACCCATGGTTATGTGTGGGTATTTTGGGTAACGACTGAATCTGTAATTTTTAATTTACCCTTTGGTAAGGGTTTGTTAAGAACGAGAACGAGTTGGAACGATGAACGAGTCAAGAAGGTTTGAATGTTATTAGAAAATCGACCATAAAGTAGTTTCACAATTAAAACAAGAACGATTTGAACGATTAAAACAACAAGAACGATTTCACAAAATGTTTTAACGATTGGGTAAACATTTGGACATGATTTACATTTGATCATGCATTTCCACGAAACATAGTATTGATTTAAACCAAGTTTTACTTCAATACTTTGTTTTGTGCGTTTCACCTATGGTTTAGTTGATGCATTTCACTAGCCATACATATCATTTTGGTTACACATTACATGGTTTACATTTGACACAAACACTTATGACATTGGTTATACATAACATGATTTACATCTTGACATGAACATTTTGACATATTATTCCAATACATTTGGCAGTTCGTTTACACATAGACATCTTACATTGTTGGTTTGGTTTGAGTAAGTGATTTAAGTAACAAGGCGTGTGTAATATGATATAAGCATGGTGGATACGCCGCTGGTACTTCCTATATATAAGTGCTTATATGGTATTACATATCGTAGCGTTGTTTAAATCATTTCAATTTAAACATATAACATTTTATACAAATAACATACTTTTCACAATACATTGTTGTACAAAAAACTTAACTTATACAAACTCATTTTTACATGGTTATTCATTTAATCATGCATTATCCTCTTATTTATACATATCATCTGAACTTATTATTTTTCAAATGATTTACAAAGACAAAGCAAATTACAAGGTTCATGACTAAACATTTTCTTAAACAGAAGTCATGAATCTTATTTTCACAAATCCTATGTACTCGCCAGCATTTCTTTGCTGGCCTCGTTTTCACATGTGTTTCAGGTATTGTTGAAAGATATCGATTGATAGGATGCATGCTCACATAGGACTGGACAAGGCCTTAGTGATTCAATAACAATGATAGACCATGTTTAAATTGTGTATTTAGATTTCCAGACGATGTAATTATTCAATGTTTAATAAAACGAAACACTTTTTGGTATCCATAGTTATGAAACATTAATTCTGTTACAACACTCCCCGACGTTTCCGCCACGTTTTGTATGTTACACGTGGTCGGGGTGTGACAGAAAAGATGGTATCAGAGCCAATGGTTATAGGGAATTAGGTTATTAGTAATGCTTTGACCTAGTCTATAACCTTCTTAGGACCCTAACGCGAGTTTACTTGCGTTTAGTCATAAAACAATACCGTCACCTATCCTTAGGCGACGACCACAACAAGAACATAAAATTCAAAACTGCTTTGAAAACTAATCATCTGTTCTATGATGATTGATTACTAGGTTTTGAACCCCCTATTGTAAGGTTTTGAACCCTCTGTTATATGGTTTTGAACCCCTTTGAGTTTTCAAAATCTCGTCAAGATTTTGGGTTTTAAATAATGTGAACACGTGCAAACTGGAAGGGTGAATGCCTGTATTCTGGGTTTTCTGTCTAGGCAAGCACTTCGTATACATCTCATCAGACGCGAGACCAGTTGTGCTTACCTGGGAATTCTTGGGATGAGTGTTCACTTATAGGCGAGCATGTCTTCGCGATACATTATTTTTGATCCATTTACTTTGGTTAGTCATTGTGTGTCGGTTGTTGCTTTGTAGTAACAAACAAATGACCACTATCCTTGCTTTCATCAGATTTGTTTCATCTCATTCTTTTCGTCTAATTCTCTCACTCGTTTCCTTTCATGTTTCCTCTTTTAGAATGCCTCCTCGACGCGAAAACCAGATAGCGACTGCCGAATTGGCAGAAATCATTGCGCAACAAATGGCTGCTCAATTCCCAAACCTCTTTGCTCAATGGAACCAAGACAACAACAACAACAATGTTCCATGCAAATACAAGGATTTTAACCAGGCTAAACCACTCAAGTTTAGTGGTTCTGAAGGAGTGACTGGGCTTCTTCAATGGTTCGAGAGCATTGAGAATACTTTCTGCCACGTGCAGTGTCCTGACAATCGCAAGATCGAGTTTTCTTCGAGTGTGTTTCAGAAGAGGGCTCTCACATGGTGGAACGGGGTTATGAGGGATCGTGGTGCAGAAGTTGCTCTAGCACAGACATGGGCTGAACTTAGGGCCCTTATGATGAGGGAATTCTGTCCTCGTCATGAGCAGCGAGCTTTAGAGAAGGAATTTGATGAGTTGAAGCAAGATAGTGGTGAGCACAGGGCGTATACTGATAGGTTTGAGGAGTTGAGTCTGCTTTGCCCGACAATGGTTACCCCACTCGACAAGGCTATCGAAAGGTACATCGACGGCCTACCTGAATCGGTACAAGACATCCTTACTGGTAGTAGCCCTACCACACTCCGTCAGGCGATCGAGTTAGCTGCGACATTGACTGAGTCGCAGATTCGGAAGAATAAGTTACACAGAAAGGGTGACAAAGGTAAGAAGCAGGGGTCTGACAAGGAGGATAGCAAGAAAGGTCAAAACAAGAAGGGTAAGGAAGGTGAGACGTCAAAGAAATCAAGAAAGCAAAAGGGTGTTTAGAACTTTGATGTTACAGCACAGACTGCTCAGAACCCGCGGAACCCACCAGCTCAGCCACCTGCAAAGAAAGCATATGCCGGTACCGCACCTCATTGTGCACGCTGCAATGGTCATCACGCGGTACAACAAGCTTGCTGGCAATGCACGACGTGTGGTAAACTTGGGCATTTGGCCAATGTTTGTCGTTTGGGACAAAATCAGGCTGCTCAGGTTCAAGCTCCGGTTCAAGGGAATGCTGAGAGATTCCCACTGGGGTCATGTTTCAACTGCGGAGAGATTGGTCACTTCCGCCACAACTGTCCGAGACTGGTGAATGCAAATGCTAACGCAAACCTAAATGCGAATGTCAAAGTCAATGTGAATCCAGCACATGGTCGAGTGTTTAACATCAATGAGGCAATCAACGATGCAGCGATGAACGATTAGTATTTTGTATTTCCTCTGGTTGTTATCTTGAAACATTTAAAGACAATGCGGTTGTTATATAAATAAAAATTTGTGGTTTTTATTTTCTTTAACTAATGCAATTGTATGAATGTTTGATCCAACCTTATAATGTCAACACAAAGACAAACAACTCGTGTGGTTCTGTCATTTTTATGATCACTTGTGATCTCCCTAAGAACCTCAAACACTTGTTTCTTTTAAATCTAAAGTATCTTATCGTCTTGCACCGTTCGAGATGCAAGAATTATCAAAACAGCTTCAAGAGTTGTCTGATAAAGGATTCATCCGTCCGAACTTTTCACCTTGGAGAAACTCCTGTCTTCTTTGTGAAAAGAAAAATGGATCTTTTCGAATGTATATCGATTAACGTAAGCCTAGTAAGCTTACCATCAAGAATCGATATCCCCTACCTTAAATCAACGATTTCTCCGATCAACTGCATAGCGTTTCATGCTTTTCCAAGATCGATTTGCGTTTTGGGTATCATCAGCTTTGTATTTTCAAAGAAGATATTCCCAAAATGGTTTTCTGCACGAAGTATGGCCATTACGAGTTTACAGTCATGTCTTTTGGGTTGACAAATGCTCCAGCCATCTTCAAGGACTTAATAAATAGAGTCTGCAAGCCTTATTTGGATCAGTTCGTCATTGTTATTAATGACATCTTGATATATTCATATCCCGAGCCGATCACAATCAACACCTTCGTTGACATTGGAACCCCTAAAGAAGGAACAAACTTTTCACTAAATCCTCCAAGAGGAAATTTTGGCTTAAAGAAGTTCAGTTTTTGGGTCATGTAGTCAACAAGCAGGGTATTCATGTGGATCCATCCAAATTACTGCAATTAAGGATTTGATTCCTTGTATGCTTTAAATACCCGTGTCCAAAGATAACAAATTTAAAGGTCAAATTAAACAATTATGCGAGTATGCGATTATGCGATTATGTGTTATGTGTTTATGTGTTCTCCTCTATGTTTTTGTGTGATACGATTTTCAAATCCTCATAGAATCTTTCATATCTTTATATGAGGGATTCATAGTAGGATATTCAAAAGGTACTACCTTAAATCCTTATGGGCTTCTACGTGGTAGATAAGACCCTTGGGTTATATAGTACCATTCCATGATTCGATGAGAGACCCTTGAGTGGTCTAGTAAAAAAGATTGATTCACAATTTGGTTAAAGAATGACATCTAGTGATGTAGCTGAACAGACTCCTTGATAATCTATTTAGATCATTTAATGATTTAATTAAAAGGACTCTATGGCGGTCTAGTCACACTCATCACAGGATTGTTCATTTGGTTTTCCCCTACACATTATAAAATAGACTGTGTGAATTATGCAAGGAATTGTCTAATTATGGACGGGTACATAATTATGAAATTTAGTGCATGGTAACCACAGTAAGATTTATTATGTGTAAGAACCGATAGTGACAACAATAACGAAATGAGAACGATGTAATGGAGGTACGGTGGACGCACCAATAACACTTCATATACTTGTATATAAGTATCCCTCTTACATTGCAAGCATGATGTTATTAAAGTTACTAGAAGTTCAGAACCCTAACCAACGTTGTTTGATCTTTTCAACTTCATGTTTCCAAGCTCTCACAAGTTTCCTCTAAATAAATTTCGGGACGAAATTTCCTAAAGTAGGGGAGACTGTAACACCTGTGCCTCCACGGCCATCAAACAAATACCAAACCAATGAAATATTGTATTTCATACTTGGGATTTTTAAAAATATGTGTATCGTTTGCACATATCAACTCTTGTTCAATTTCAAGCTTTAAATCGCTTTCTGGAAGGTTATACACGCACTGATGCGTAAATATAACCAGTTTAATGCAACAAACACTCCGGAATAGTGAAATAGGCTTAACATACCTTAAATAACCTTTACTTAACTTAGAAATAAGTTTTGAAGGCTTTGGTATGGCAAAATCAAGTTAAATCGCTTACAGGGACTAAAGTTGACAAACTGCGAAAGTATGCCAATTTGAACTGTAACAGACATTCCGGAACATGACCATAAGTTAAAAACACCATAAATATCCTTTACATAGCTTAGAAATAGGTTTTGAGGGGTTCGGTGTGCTAAAATAAACTTTTGGGTCATTCAGGGACTAAAAGCGTCAAAAAGTGCACAAGTTTGCATTTTCGCGCATAACTTACGTTCTGAATACATCCGGACATCCAAAAATTTATGTAAGCACTAAAATATTTTATTTTAGTGTTTGGCACAAGAAAAATCCATTCGTCACGCCATTTGGATCGTTTTTCGCGCTTGTGCGCCTTCCGTCGTAATTAAGCGAACATCGCGTTCGTACGACCAAACGAACTGACATCCGACATATTTTTGAGCATGTTTCATGTCCACAATGATTAGGCATCATTTTAGGGCCTTAAAGTTGGCTTTACGGGCCTTAGAAGTGTCGGAAATGGCTTAAATACACAACAGGGACCAAAACTGTCATTTTTGAAACTTATTTTCTGATCAGAACCCCCATGCGGCCCGCATTAGTTTTGGTGTAACCTGAAGCGGGCCGCGTTAGCCCTTCTAACCCGATTAATTGCATTTAACAGCAGATTGCAGATGTTGAATTCACAACCACACACTCATACTTGCCTAGTCAGCTGATAAGAACCCATTTTTAGTTCCCACAATATTTCAACAAGTGTACGCATGACATTCGAGCACGGTTTCCATGAAACGATCTTAACGGTTACCCGAACACTATAAATACCCCATGCCCCCCATTGCTTAAACCACTAGAATCTTGATTTGAGAAGCTCTAAGTTGAAACCATTGTTTCATACCTGAGCTACTTGGATTGAGGTTAGCATTCGGGGACCCTTCGTAAGTATTCTTTCGTTCTTTTGTTGCTTTTCGAGTCTTTCGAGTCTGAAAGTCAAACTTTGTTTGACTTTCTGCATTGACTAGTTTATGGTCAATGCGAAGTTCGTTTGAACTTCGCAACGTGAGTGTAATCACGTTGGTTATAGTCCCTTGGGACTATGCCTACTGATTACCACGTTGTCTAGGGTCGTAGGGTAAGCGATCTAATAAATCGCTTATACCTTCGAACCCGACCCATTTGGTCGATCATTAGGATCTGACCAAACACATTAGGTGACCATAGTAGGTAGGGAATAACCTTCCAAGGTTATACCCTATGGTCACATCGTTTGAGTAGTTGTATGATAGGTAGTTTATATGCCTTAGGTAAATTACCAGAATACCCTTGTCATGTATAATTGGTAATTAAGCATATGTAACCTAAACTTTTGTCACATAACTGATTATGTAACATGTTTAGGCATATAACACTTGTTATAGGACTAGTTAGACTGTCCGAACGCGTTTCACGCGCACGACGCGTTAAAGTAGCGTATGTTACCTTAATGGGTCGCGATGGGTCGAAAGCACTTAGGTTAGTCTCAATGTAGTATGTAGGCCTTGTTAAACCATATCATATGAGTTCCAATACTCATTTGGTTTACCAAGCCTCATCCTTTCCGATCTCCTGATTTAAGTCCGGTTTATTTATATAGTTTTAGATTGCCGACTGATTCCGTACTCCCTCAAGCTTTGTTTGGTTGTTGTTCAAGACCTCGAAGCATTCTCAGGCGAGTACATTATTCCCCTCTTTTACTGTTTTCAACTGTTTTGGGGTGACTCATATGTGCTAAATGTCTTAACAATGATTTCAAGAACGATTACAATGGTTTCAAAAACAATTACAATGTGGTTTCAAGAATGATAGCAATGGTTTCAAGAACGATTACAATGGTTTCAAAAACAATTACAATGGTTTCAAGAACGATTTCAATAAAGTGAACAAACTTGTTGGTTGTAGTTACATAACCAGTGACATTCATTAGCAATGATCAAGCCGACCAGTATTAGGTTATGGTACCATAGGATCTGACAAATCCCGTTATTCTCTATACCCATGGTTATGTGTGGGTATTTTGGGTAACGACTGAGTCTGTAATTATTAATTTACCCTTTGGTGAGGGTTTGGTAAGAACGAGAACGAGTTGGAACGATGAACGAGTCAAGAAGGTTTGAATGTTATTAGAAAATCGACCATAAAGTAGTTTCACAATTAAAACAAGAACGATTTGAACGATTAAAACAACAAGAACGATTTGAACGATTTCACAAAATGTTTTAACGATTGGGTAAACATTTGGACATGATTTACATTTGATCATGCATTTCCACGAAACATAGTATTGATTTAAACCAAGTTTTACTTCAATACTTTGTTTTGTGCGTTTCACCTATGGTTTAGTTGATGCATTTCACTAGCCATACATATCATTTTGGTTACACATTACATGGTTTACATTTGACACAAACACTTATGACATTGGTTATACATAACATGATTTACATCTTGACATGAACATTTTGACATATTATTCCAATACATTTGGCAGTTCGTTTACACATAGACATCTTACATTGTTGGTTTGGTTTGAGTAAGTGATTTAAGTAACAAGGCGTGTGTAATATGATATAAGCATGGTGGATACGCCGCTGGTACTTCCTATATATAAGTGCTTATATGGTATTACATATCGTAGCGTTGTTTAAATCATTTCAATTTAAACATATAACATTTTATACAAATAACATACTTTTCACAATACATTGTTGTATAAACAACTTAACTTATACAAACTCATTTTTACATGGTTATTCATTTAATCATGCATTATCCTCTTATTTATACATATCATCTGAACTTATTATTTTTCAAATGATTTACAAAGACAAAGCAAATTACAAGGTTCATGACTAAACATTTTCTTAAACAGAAGTCATGAATCTTATTTTCACAAATCCTATGTACTCGCCAGCATTTCTTTGCTGACCTCGTTTTCACATGTGTTTCAGGTATTGTTGAAAGATATCGATTGATAGGATGCATGCTCACATAGGACTGGACAAGGCCTTAGTGATTCAATAACAATGATAGACCATGTTTAAATTGTGTATTTAGATTTCCAGACGATGTAATTATTCAATGTTTAATAAAACGAAACACTTTTTGGTATCCATGGTTATGAAACATTAATTCTGTTACAACACTCCCCGACGTTTCCGCCACGTTTTGTATGTTACACGTGGTCGGGGTGTGACAACTGATGTACTATCATTTCCTCTTTTTCACAACAAAACTCATTTTGATTTTATCATGTTTTTGGCTTTTTCAAATTTTCCAATGTTTTTGGATTTTCTGAAATTTCTTACTCCCCCTAAAATTCAAAACCATTTAAAGAAAGTTTGAAAACAAACTGTACAAATAAAGTGACAACTGTTGTGAATTGCTTCAATTCGCCATCCACTTGGCATAAACAATTAGAACTCCCCCTTACAACAAACTATTTTCCAATTATGATTTCAAAACACTTAAGTTTGTTTTAATCAAATGGTTTTTCCGAAAAATTAGTTTTGTTGATTTTAGTACTTGTAGAACTGGGAATTCATTCATCACTTTGTTTTTTCAATCTTCTTGAATGAAAGTTAAATCAAGTTCAACTCAATGACCTTGATTAACCACCAGTAAGTGAAAACCTTCTACAACCACTTGTAGGTTCACTCATCAATCATACCACTTGTAAATCGAAATATAACAATTTAAAGAAAAACTACCACTTGAAGATCGAAATCATTTTCGTGAATTTCTCAAGAAAGATGCCAATTCCTACTCCACAATTACCAACCTGAGAGTTCCGGCAAGTTAGGATTTTTCAGTTATCGTGATTCTCCCAAGCCTGATAGTCCTTGTGAGATTCCGAGTTATCAACACTCGGTTTCTTACCTTTCTTCTTTTTCTCATAGAATTCCTTTACCCCTTTTACTTTCCCATCAATCATTTTTCCAAAAATATGTTTCACTTTGGGGTTAAAGGTCTTTTCAATATCAAATTCTTTCTTTTCGGAAAAAAATGGATTTGAGATCTCAATTTTTCCAACGTTTTGCTTAAAATTCTTAGCCTGTAATGGTGGAAAGTTTGCATCATCCATTGGCGGTACTGACTTTTCAACTTTTGATTCAACTTGTGGCTCCTCTGACTTTGTGGAATCAGATTCATTGCCAAAAGATAGCTCCTCTGATTTTGACAAATCAGAATCATTGCTAAAACTATTATTAGATTTCTTAACAACCCACTTGTGGTTGTCAAGATTCGCCTTTCTTTTGTAAAAACTTTTTGAACTTTCACCAACCTCAAACTTTGAATTTTTGAAAACTTTAAATTGTTTGGTTGATGATTCATTCTCAACAATCTTTTCTTTCAGTTTAAGAGAAACTCCCTGTTTTTTTTGGATTGCCTTTGGACAATTCATGGCAATATGACCAACTTTTTTGCATTGAAAACAGGTTCTTGTCTGCTTTATCTGAGCAATTTCCTTCTTCATTTCCTCTTGCTTCTTTGCAATGACTTCTTTGTTTGTCTGCTTTTTGAACAATTGCTCTTTTTCTTCTTTTGATGATGTCCCTGAAACAAATACAGTTTTAGGTTTATAAGTTTTTTCATTTTTATTATTTTTCGGTGGAATAAAACCAAGACCTTTCCTTTTGAAATTACCGTTATGGTTTGGTTTCTTTTGAAAACCAGAACCAGAACTGTAACCCTTTTTCTTGTTTTTTCTTTGTTGAACTCTTGAGGTGTAATTTTTATGTTTTTCAGAAAGATTTACATCTTTTATTTCAGAAATATTAATTTTTGTTAGTTTGAAAACCTTTTTGATCATTTCAGTTTTGACACCTCTTATTGGAAATTCTTCATCAGAATATAATTTGTCAGAATCATTCAAAGTATATGCTACTTTGAATGCTTCATCATTCAAATTAGATGTTGATAACAAAAACTCTTTATTGTAAACTCGTCTGCCCTTTTTGAGTTTCATACTTTGACTATGAATTTGACTCCTCGGTTTCATCTTTATCCAACACCTGATCGACCACTTTCTTTATTAACTCTGACTCATGATCAGTATCAGATGAAGTAAAAGTGATATCAATGTTGTCTGGCAAATTATCTGAAGACTCAGATTCCCATTGTTAATTGGTTGCCTTTTTGACTCTTTCTGAATTAGGATTTCATGGAGAATATCCATTTTCAAGCGGAGGCGGACACTTTGTATAACTGGCACTATGTTTCTTACCATAATTCTTTTCTTCAGTATCCTCTTCTTCAAATGCCTTCATATCTTCAACTGTTGGATAAATCCTATCAATAACATAAGAAGTACATGAGTAACTTTTTAATAACATGTTTACCCTTTCTGTTTCAATCCTCTGGGTTTCCAGTTTCTGTTCCAACAAAGCACAATTCTCAATGTAATTATTAACAATTTTCTGCTTTGTCATGAAAGCTCCTTGAAGTGTCTTCATAGCTGTTGCTTATTCATTGCTTGATTGATTGTATTGATTCATAGTTTTGTTTAGAACATCATAGGATTCTTTCAATCTGTTCATGTTATGAATCAATGTACTATTTTGCTTCTTCACTGTTTCACAAGTTTCACATTTCACCGGAATCTTTTGTGCATCAGCTTCTGTTTCAACTTTGAAAACTGGAACTTCTTTTACCTTTTTCTTTATCACACGAACTTCTTCATCATCACTACTAACTTGTTTTTTAATTTTCTTCTTTTTCACTCGAACTTTTCCATCATCACTATCACTCTCCTCTAGCATTTTTAAGTGTTCTCTCATTCTGTTTGCATAATAATCATCATTATCACTATCTTCAATAACTCGAGCAACAAAAACTTTATGATCTGAAGTTTTGTTAGGATCAAAATCATCCCAACTAAAACCTTTTGGTAGCCTTTCATCATCTTGATCTATCAACCATGCTTTACTATCAGCTGGAATGTATTTGTCCCATCTGAATCCTTTTGATGATCCTTGATTGACACAATAAGCTTTCTTTGATTCTTCAATTTCCTTCCTAGCATGTGCAGTTTGTGACGATTGTTGTTGATGTGGCTGTTGAGCAACTTGATGATAAATTGCTTTCCGATAATAATCATTGTTGTTGAAAGGATTTTGAGCTCCATTTGCTTCGCGGTTTGTGCATTCTCGCTTGAAGTGCCCTTTTTACCTGCAACGAAAACAAGTAACTTTAGATTTATCAAAACCTAAAGTAGAAACATTAGCATCACGAAAATCATCTCTTCCTGTGATTTGTTTGAATTTCTCAGCTCTTCTTAACACACTCGCCAAACACCACTTTATATCCATTAATTCCATCTCCTCAGCATCAATCTGATCGTAATCCTCTTTTGTTAACATTGGATTTCCGATCCTCCCTGCAACTAAACTCTCATATGACTCTAACTCATATGACTCTAACACAGTCCCTAACAAAGACATGTGACCTTTTGCAACCTCTTCAGAGAAATTTTGAACATTCTCAAGATTTAATACAATGTTGCATTGTAACATCTTGCCACTTTTGGTTGCTGAGAAGTTTGGATCAAATGATGAATATGATGAAAATCCTGTTTTGCTGTTTGATCCCTGAGATGACACTCCAAAATAACTTTTAGCATTGAATGCAGTTTCGATCTTTGGTGACATGTTAGTCTTATCACTGATACCTCCTTTGTAATATAAACCAATATCTTGTTCACCATCAAAATCTTTCATTCTTGATACCTTCCGTTGTTCCATCTCTTGAGCTTCAAGTTTTTCAATAAACTTACCGAGTGTTAAATTTCCAAAATCTTTCTTATTTCTCAACATCATAAGGTACGTGCCCCAAACCTCATGTGGCAACACATCAGCCAATTTTTCAACCAATTCTTCATTCTCTTTTGTGATGCTCAACCTCTTCATGTTAACTATCAAATTGCAATATCTTTCTATGATCTGCTTGGTGCTTTCAGTTCTTAAACCACGAAATAGATCGAATTCTTTTTTCAAAAGTGATTTTTTGTTCTTAATCATTTCTTTACTTCCAACAAACTTCGATTTTAATGCTTTCCAAATTGAATATGCACTTCCATTGTGTTGCAATAAAACCAAGATATCTTCCTTAACAGCTTAATGCAATAAACTAGTCATCATTTTTTCATCCTTGTATTTCTTTTTCTCCTCTGCACTTAGATTTTTAATAGCAATAACCTCTTCATCATCATTCACTGGTCTAACATATTTTGTTTCAACACATTCCCAAACATCCAAGTAATTTGCTTGAACCCAATTTTCAAATCGCTTCTCCCAACCTTTATACTCCTCAATATTCATGAGCTTTGGCGGTTTTTGCATGGTGCCCGTTTCATTTTCTAACCTTGTGTTTTGTGCAATAGTCATCGGAGTAGCAAATGCGTTGTAAAACTCTTCTTCCATGATTCAGTTAACTTTTCCACAAAAACAACCTACTCAAACGAAATGATTTTCATGCGAAATGGTCCTTTCGTACGAAATAGATTTTCACACGAAATGATGATTTCGAGCGAAATGACCAAACGAAATGATAACTTTGGTGCGAAATGAGTAATTTCATACAAAATGGGATGGTTTCGTATGAAATGAGATCAAAAACTGTCAATCCGTGCGAAATGGGTTAAAAAGTGCTATTCCGTGCGAAATGAAAAACTCATTTCGTGCGAAATGCTACTGATGTCATCATGTCGGCCATGCTTTTGTCAAATTGATCAAGTTTTAATACGATTTTAAGTCTGAAACTTCCAATGCTTTGTTAAAACACCGTTTCGCACATTATATTTGAAAAACAAGCCTTTTTAACCGTGAAATTTTGTTTAATTTTGAAAAGAAGGTGTAGAAATCAGAATTTGCAGCTGAAATGGTAAGAACTCTTCCTCCTAGGCTCTGTTACCACTTGTAGGATCGTTTGCACGACTAAAACGAGTCGTTCAGAAGAGTTCTATCCAATACGAGAGGCGGAATTCAATCGTATCAAAGTTGTTTCAGCTGATTTGCTCAAGATACACTTTAAACTGTCTCTTATATTGAAAACACAACAATTTACAGGCTGGAGACACTTCGGCAGCACTTCGGCACCGGAATCAAGAAGCATCCAAACGAAATGACATCACAGGTATATATTGGCAGTTGATTTCGTACGGAATGGGTATATATCATTTTGTGCGAAATGAACAATGTTCATTTCGTACGAAATGATCTTTCTCATTTCGTGCGAAATCACCAGTTTCACCTGAAAACCTATTTTGTCGTACAACGTGCCCTGGTCTATCATTTCTAAATGCAAGACTCGAAAGAAGACGAAGTCGACAGACATATGCACCAACAGTTTGTAAAAAAAAATGTTTGTCTCCTAGATCTAGGCGTTTTGTGTATGCAATGAAAACATGTCGTAAAAACGTTTTCGTGAGAGCCCTAATGATCGTAGTCTAGACTCGAGAAAGAATCCTAGTTTGCTATGATCGAGGCTCTGATACCAAGCTGTCTCACCCTGACTTTTGCGGAAGCGTAATTATGGTGTGACTTTCTTAATATCATTACATTCAATCATAACCAACACCTATATGATAAAACCACTGGTTTGTCATCCATAGAATAAGTTTAAAACATACAACATTGTTTAAAAACGTAGACTTCAAATTTCAAGTTTTACAATCATACCAAAAAGCTTATGTGTTCACTAATGACTCATCGAAAGATATTAAATAGCACCGAGGGTTGGGAGACATGTCTCGTCCAGGAATAAGACACACCGACCAAACCCAAAGACCATGGATGACATCTTTAATTCAAGCGCAACATAAAAACTTCCAACGCCCGCCAGATCCACTTATTAGTTCCCTGAAATACATGTAGTTTGACAAACATCAACAAAAGTTGAGCGAGTTCATGTGTTTAGTTTGTATGCACATGTCGTTCTTGAAAACCTTTGTAAGTATGTATGTATGTCTGTGTAAACTGGTATGAAGCAATAAGGAAAAATAGATCAATTAATGTGTAGCTAATACATTAAAAAGTGACATGGCATAGGAAGTACTCAAACCTGTATGCGTATTTCGTACCGTCCCCTCTTGCGGAACGACATGGTCACCACATGCGGCCACTCACCGGCCCATGGATGGGGCTCCCAACACCCAATAGATCTATCACTCATGCCCCTCGGTCCTTATATAAGGATTAATGGTCTTAAGCTAATGGCCTACCCATTCACGTGATCTAGCAGTAACTTTCCTTAGCTAATCATACCATGGTAATTGTTTGTAAGCAGTATGTAACATGTATTTCACCCCCGAAGTATAAAACTAAAAACAATTAAGAGAAAAGGGGGACATGAACTCACAGTTTTGCGTTCCTTGTATCTGATGTAACTCAAAGCTTCCTCTAGAACGCACGACTACCTACATGTGTATTACGGTCCGTTAGACGAGCAGGTCGTGCCTTGACTCGGTATTGATTATTGCCTTTGAGTTACGTTTTAGAGTGTCTTTGGTAGTATTCCAAATATATAATTTATTTATTAAAATAATAAATATTTTAACTCTAAATTATACTTATAAATTTTGGAATAATTGTTAATCAATATCTTCGTAGCAATACTTCTCAAGTATTTATATTCATATTTCCTTCCCAAGGATTGGGGGTATCTCATACATGTGTATTTGTATTTTTGTATGTGTGTATTTAGCCATGTATTGGCGTCGTATTCCGGTGTATTATTCCCATTAAAAATATACCAATATATTCCCAATATATATTTCCAAAACAATATATTTTCAAGTCTCGCTTTGAAAATATATATAACTTATATGTCAAAACAATGTATTCCAAGAAAATATATATTTTTCCCAAAAATCATACATCTTCTGAATATTCAAGAAAACATATTTTTACTTTCCAAACATAATATATTTTTCCTTGTTGAAAATATGTTGTGACTTGGTAATATTTACAAAAACCATATTTTCATTTCCTTTGTACCCAAAATAATATTTACCAAAAATATATTTGTAAGAGTATTTCCTGGAATATTTTGTAAGTTACGTTTTATCGTTCGGTTTCACACTATCAAGTGTGTAACTTAACTATTTATTCCTTGTGATTTTTGGTATTATTTCGGAGTCGTAAATTCTTGGTATTTGTTAAGTTATATTATTTTACCCTAAAATAATATAACTAGGCCACAAAGTATAAAAATATTCACACAAGTATCTTTAACATAAAATATATACTCTAAATATATATTTATCCATTTTCATTTACAAAACCCAACCTCCGATACTTTGTATTTTTGTAACAAAACCTATGGCAAAGTTTATGTTGAAAAACATAGTTTAAAACATACTTGTAAACACTTGTTTAGAAAATATTTTCTAAGTGTTTGAATTTTTAGAAAATTTTGCCATAGTTTACTTTGTAAATGGGAGTGTCCATGCTATTTAGCATATCATTTTCTTTTCAAAACTCATCCAAACAATCAACAACAAATCACTAATCATCTTACACTTACCAAGTGCAAAAACTACAAAATAACATGAACTTGATTTTTCACAAAAATGTGTAGTAACTTGGTAAGGTATTAAGTAGCCTTTGTTACCCTCCAAAATATATTTACTTCTTGGTAAACTTTATTCTTGGAAATTTTAGATGTTTACAACTTGTAAATACATTTCACAAAAATGTTTATTTATTAGATCTTCTTGTTTCTCTAACATTTATACACTTGTTTTGTCACTAAAAATAGTGTAAGTTTAATGAAAACCATGATCTTTCAAAAATCACCCTTTTAAACTTGGTTTTCTTGGAAAATCATTCACAAGTCTTAGATTCACAAGTTTACTAGTTCACTTTGTTTTTCATTTTACAAGAAATCATTTTATGTTCAAGTTCGTGTCTTTACTAGAAGATGATTATCTTATGTAAACACATAATCATCTCCTAACTTGCTAAATCATGTTTTTAATCATAATCTAGCAAGTTCCATGTAATGATCAATATCCATATCTCTAGTAATCAACAAGCAAACATCATCTATACATTAAACAACATTATTTCAACAAGATTTCATCTTATGTTAGCTTTATGTTTCAAGATTCAAGTGTATGATCTTTTAGTGTTCTTGTGTTAATCATCATACTACAACTTTTAACCACTAAAAATATGAAGTAACAAGAGTCAAGAGGGATCTTAGTACTAGCTTCAAGCTAGGGAAGAACAATGATGAAAATGGAGTGGATAAAAGCAAACGGAAGAGGTCCTTGATGATCCACAAGCTCCAAGCTTCGTTAGTGACCTTCTTACACCTCAAGATAACCTTGGAATGGCTAGATGATGGATGAAAAATGGTGGTGGTGGTGAGCTTGTTTGGGCCGAGAATATGGAGGGAAAGGAGAGAAGAGATGAAGTGATGAAGATGAAGGTGTTTAGTGCACTTATATCCAACTTAATGTTTGTCCATTGGATCTTATGTCTTGTAAGTACCATACATAATCTAAATGAATCTTCCAATATCAAAGAAAAATCAAATTAAATCTTGTAAGATTTGGAGGTGGGGCCATGTGCTTTGGGCCGTAACCAAGGAAGGGGGAGGGGGTCCAAGTGTAACTTTGATGGTAAGTTAGATAATTAGTGGAGGTTAAGTACAAAGTCTAGTGTTTTATGCATATCTTGCATTATATAAAATGTTAGGGTGTTCGGGAATCATAACTAGCTCAGAAAAAAGTAAAACAATGCTTCTAGCAATATTTTGGTGTTCCGGGTAATGTCTGGTTGTTCGGTTAGATACCGGTCCATTAAAGTGTCAAGTTATTCCGTTTAATGTTCAATAAGTACCCTTTTGTGACACTTTTAATTCCCGACACTTAGGAAAGCATACAGGACCATTTTGCCATATTTTTGCATGTTACAAGCATGTTAAAATGCTTATTTTTGCTAACTAATGCAGAATTCTGCACTTTGAGTGGGTTTAGGCACTTTACGGCACTTAAACTATCACTTAGTGACGCAGTTTTATGGTCCTTAATTCCCTACACTCCATACTAGTGTAGTACCTTGTCTCTGGCCCTTACGGGGTCTTAAAACATTGTCTGTCTATGTACTGACATTGTCAGCATGTTTCTGAGTTATCCGGTCACTGTGCTAACTGTGCTTTGTGCATCAAGTATGTCACTAAAGTTTGTATGCAATAAATGGTGTGACAGTATGAAATGTGATGCACATGTATGTATGATACAGAAATCATAAAGTAGTTTACGTCATCAGTTGTAATCAAGCACAGTCATTAAGCATAAATTTAATATTAATTAATTGTACGGATACCTGTAATTATGAGGGTTGTCACATCTCTCTCACTTGCCACCACTCCACCAACACTACAACACCATCATCCATTTTCCATCTTTTAGAGTTTGTGTAGTTGTCTCGGGATCCAAGATTGATAGTAAGAGTCTTTGTTAAACAAAGGCCATACTTGGCAAAACTCTTACATCACTTGGTGAAGACAAATCTTTTATATATTTTTTTTTTATGACTTCCAATCTTTGGCAACTTTTTAATTGGGTATGTATTAATGACTTTAATAACTTGTTTTTTATATTGAAGGCAAATTTATCTAATCACTCTTCATACGTTGTTGATTCACATATTCGTGTCTTTACGGTCTATATAAAGCGCGTAAATTGCCTGGAAGGGGGTTAGAAGGGTGGTTGGGTAAATTTTATGTCTCTTTCAGTGTATAGGTATTGCGAGAACCTGGTTCAAGCCCAGTAACACTTCACGAGTCAGAGCGAGCATTACCCACCACGAGAGAAGTGCCAAAAGCTTGAATCCCTTATCTATAAACTACTATTAAAACTTTAAACCAACCCTGTGAGGACTGTATCCCTGCTGACTCAGACCAAAGGGTTGAGGGTGATCGCTGCCTGGAAGGGGGCCCACCACTTTTTGCATTAATAACTTACTTAATTATCTTTCAATAATCCGACCTAGTGGGACTGTATCCTTGCTGACTCAGACCACTAGGTTGAGGGTAATGTCGCCTTCACAAGAGGAGCCTACTACTATAACTAAGATAATCTCTTAAAATGCCCAAAGTGCGGAAATCATCAAAAGGGTACATGAAAGATAAGTCGGAACCAAGTGATCCTTTCATGTCTATCTGTTTTACTTTTATTTTGCAGTTTTTAGTTTATCTTTTTATAGTTTAAAAACCTTTTCTCAATGTTTGGTTCGATTAGACGTTGACGATAAGCCGGTATTAAAAGCTCTTGTGTCCTTGGATGACCTCGGTATCTTACCATCACTATACTACATCCGCGTTGGGTGCATTTGCCCTAACGTGTGTGTAGTGTGATAGTAGAATATCGTGTTTTATAAATTTAAAACTTGAATTGGCAAGTAAAAAGCGCTAAAAATATACTAAAAATATATACACACCCGCACACGTCACAACCCACTGGGTTTCAGCCGAGGCAGAATCTGTTCCAGGATGCAGGAGCAGGACTGAGTTCGAGGGAGAAGCACCCCACGCTAGAGGAGATGATGAGGTAGAATCAGGAGACGATGGTGAAGCAGACACAATTGCTGACTCAGTTCATGATTCACGGGGACACTTGCTATCAAGATACTTAGTCGGGGTTTATGGAGCACGAGGCCTTTATGAAGAGTCAGGGTACAACACTACAAAATATCGAAAGGACTATAGGAATGTTGTCGAACCAGTTGAACCAGAGGCCTCAGGGTGGTCTTCCTAGTAGCATTATTAATAACCCGAATGCCACTGCAAAAGCGGTGATTACTAGGAGTGGCCAAGGAGCTGTTGAGATCGAGTCAATTGTTGATGAGGAGCAGGTCAACCTGGAGATTGAGATGGAGACGCCATCTAGCAAGGTGAATGTGAGGCTAGGCCCAGCAAGTACAACATAGTCCAGTGGGTCTTCGGGCGAGTAAGAGAAGGGGTCTCCGAGGGTGTATAAGCCAACAACCCCTTACCCTGTTTGGTTGGGGAAAGGTAAGAATGTGGAGTGATGTGCGTTAAGTGTGATAGGTTTTTAATGTATATTTTAAGCCCTTTTTACACTTTTTTGCCAAGTTTTAAATTTATAAAACACGATATTTACTAACACTAAACACACATATGGGCAAGTGCACCCATCGTGAGCGTAGTATAGTGTTGGTAAGATACCGAGGTCGTCCAAGGACACAAGAGCTTTTAATACCGGTTTATCCTCAACGTCTAATCAAATCAAAAGTTTAGAAAAAGGTTTTTTAACTAGAAAAATAAAACTAACTAAAATGCTGAAAAATAAAATAAAAACAGATAGACAAGATGAATCACTTGGATCCGACTCATGTTTAGCGTAACCTTTGATTATTTTCGCACTTTTGCACTTTTTAAGAGATTATCTTAGTTATTGTAGTAGGCCCCTCTTCTGAAGCTGACGTTACCCTCAACCCAGTAGTTTGAGTCAGCAAGGATACAATCCTAAAGGGTTGGATTATTGAAAGATAATTAATTAAGTTATTAATGCATATTGTGGTAGGCCCCTCTTCTGGAGGTGACGTTACCCTCGGCTAAGTAGTCTGAGTCAGCAGGGATACAGTCCTAAATAGCCGGGTTAAAGTATTAATAGTAGTTTACATATGAGGGGATCAAGGAGTTCCGACCCCCGTCATCCAATACCAGTGGGTATTGAAGGAGGTCCTACTAAAGTTGACCCAGGTCCTTGCAGGATCTATACACTGAACAAGGCAAGACTCTTACCAAAGCGTTCCCTTAACCCCCGACCAGGTAGCCAACATACCTCCATATAGACCGTGGAGATATGAATGGTGAAAATCTTTTATTTTATATAGACAGTAAAATAATGCCAAGACACCACGGACAAACGATAAGGAAGACTCACCTTCAACATAAGAAACTAGTTATTAAAGTCATTAATACATAACCAAATAAAAAGTGCAAAAAGATTAAAAATAAAAAGTATTACTCTAGACACTTGTCTTCACCAAGTGATGTAAGAGACTTAGGCAAACATGGCCTTTGATTGTCAAGAACTCTTACGATCAATCTTGGATCCCGAGACTACTACACACACTCTATGATGGATGATGGATGATGGTGGTGGATGATGGTGTTGTGATGGTGGTGGAGGGTGGGTGTAGTGTGAGAGAGGTGGTTTACCTAGGGATGGTTTGCAAATGAGCCAAGCACCCTTATTTATAGCCTGCACAGAAGCTCGGACACAGCCCCGTGTCCATTGGGCACGGCCCCGTGTCCACCCATCTTCTCTTTCTTCATTAATTACAGTTTTTCTGCATTAGTTGACCACGCCCCCGTGTCCGCTGGGCACGACCCCGTGTGCAGAAGCGTATCTATACTATCAAGATTTCCTCAGATTCAGCGAATCTTAAAGTTGACCACGGCCCCGTGTCCGCTGGGCACGCCCCCGTGGTGGGTGATAGAAGCTTCTACAACTTTGTCTTTTCTGTAGACACTTGGGCACGCCCCCGTGCTCACTGAGCACGGGGCGTGTTCAGCCTTCTGTTCTCTTGTTTTGCTTGGGAAGATGTTGTTGAGGGGTCGGGCATGCCACGTTTATTCATTTTCTTGTATTTTTGTTAGATTTAGCTGCCTTTTGTTTCTTTTGTTCATTTGAGCTCATTTAATCCTGAAAATACAAAAAGGAAGACAAAAACACACTTTTTCCAACATTAGTACTAAATAAGGGTTAGGTTTATGCCTCAATTGATATAATTTATATGTTGCATTTTGCACACATCAAATACCCCCACACTTGAATCTTTGCTTGTCCTTAAGCAATACTCTTTATAATGTGGCTTTACACTCCCAAATGGAATGGGTAGAAGAGAAGGTTTTGGGCTTGTCAAAGAGTGTCGGGATTTCCAAGATTCTCTATTAAGTTTTATTTTTATTTATTTACAATGCTATTCGTCATGATTTATTTAAAACATTACATAAGATAAATTACTTATTAGGGCATAACATGCCTTTTTAAAATTCCATTTATATACAAGTTCACATACCTCACGGGGGATCACTCAACACTCGGCCGAAGATATATTTTTGTGAAACACTCGAGAGCGGCATGGAACTTACTTCTACCATAAGCTTGCCAAACAATCAATCCTCCTCCTTTTTAACTATATACCTTTGTAAATATCAAGAGTACTTTTGGGGCGAGGGGTTAGGCTTGGGTTAAAGGTAGGTGGTTGGGTTAGTGGTTAGTAGAAAAGGGTGAAAGGCGTAAAAAGCGTCGGTTTATGCAAAACATTTTTGTGACGTTTTATTCCAATGAAGCTTAATTCAAACAAGCCTTCTTTTGATGAGCTTTGTTTGTTTATTGCTAACTTCATTTTTCTTTTCTTCTTTATCAACGTTTTTTTTTCAACATAAGAAAGTCACTCAAAAACCGAGCTTTGTTACTAAAATAAAGGGTTTAAAATGAAAAAAAGGGTTTTGGTGGGTAAAAGGGTGTTTGCTTTGGGTTAAGAAATGAAAAGGTTTAGGCTCAAAGGGGTTAACTAGGGGGATTTTTTTTGGTAGGTGGTAAAAAAAAGAAAAATAATGGTGTTGAAATAAAAAGGGGTTAGTCCTAATGCCTCCATCATTTACTTACTCGGGTTTAAGTTGGTAAGGACCGGGAATGTATCGTCGTGGCAAGCTCTAGAGTCATAAGAACCAAGGGGCTATTCACATAAGAAACGAAAAATGAGCATTTAGTTTAAAGATGTGTATTTGTATGCTCAATAAAGGCTCAAAACTCACTTTTTGTGGGAATGGGTTTTTATGTGATCGAGTAAATATAATGAAATTTTAACTTGGTTTGTCATGTCGTTTCATAATTTTCTTATGTTGGTTCATTTTATCACGACGCTATCGGTTGTAAATTTGTAAAAATATCACATTTTTAGAACTTGAAATTCCCAAATTAAACCTAGACAAGTAAAAAATGAAAATTTTTGAAAAAAATTGGGGTGATTAGCGGTTCCAATAGAGTTTTGTGTAAGGCTTGTTATTAGGACTTGCAAAATTCAAGGTTTTAGCATCCCCCACACTTAAATTACACATTGTCCTCAATGTGTCCCAAAAATAAGTTTTTCGGTTGATTAAAATGTGTAAAAGTGGGTTAAAAACAAGATTTTATGCTACTGGATAGCTGAACACGGGGTGTGTTGACCTGAGCACGGCACCGTGGTCAGACTGCCAGTATCAAATTTAAACAAAAGGCTGGGCACGGGGGCGCGTTCAGTGAGCACGGCTCCGTGTCTACTTCCCTGAACTGGCCATTTTCTACAGAATCTCGGGCACGGGGCGTGTTGGGCTGAGCACGGCCCCGTGCTGAACTTGCTGTAATGAAGAAAAATTGTCGAGAGGCTCTGGTTTTGTGGATGGGGTGTGGGTTCATGTTTCGCTTAGTAACCTCCACCATTCCGAATGTGCTTTATTCCTGAAAATCAAAACTAAACTAGAAAACATAAAAGGTAAACTAATCTAAAACTAAGGATAGTTCTGCGGAATGCCTCCGTGGTGCGCCACTTTTATAAGGGTCCTTGGCTAGACCCTCCTTATCGGGTGGTTCTGGCTCATCTTCAATTAGGGGGTCGTCACTGCCAATTGGATATTTCATTGGTCGTTCAAGATCGACACTCATTTTGAAGGCCCCTAATTGAATGGGTAAGTTGTTTTTCTTCTGATTAATCAAAGCTTTGTGGGTTATCACAAAAGGTCGTCTCAACACTAGAGGAGCGTCATCAAGGATGACAAAGTCGGTTGTGATTACCATTTGGTTGGTTTGGACCAAAACATCCTCAACTACCCCTATTGACTTTATCATTTTTCGATTAGATAGAAACATGGGTATTTGAAGTGGAGAAAAATCACTAATACTTAATTTTTCGAAAATATAGATTGGCATTATATTAACACAAAAATCTTTATCAATTGTTATATTACTAATAAAGGAGTTTTAAAAAAAACATGGAACTGGTGTAATGTTAATTTCAAATGGGTCTTCTTTTATTAGCGTAGTTAGATCATTTGTTAACTTAATGCTTACCATTTCGTCAATTTTAGTGTTAGTGGTTAACTCTTTTAAAAACTTAGCATGAGTGGGTACTAAACAATGATTCTCGAAAGAATGTGACAAGAGATTAATTTCTTTAAAATTAGACTCTTCTTGAATTTTAACGTTGTCGGACTCACCTTTTTCGTTGTTTAACTCATGTGTCGGCTTTTCACTTACTTGTTCTTCCATTTTTACCTTTTCAACTATCTCTTCTTTATTACATGTTAATTCTTCCCTTGCGCGGGATTCCTCTTCCCTTGCGCGGGCTTCTTTTATACAGCGCTTGATAGTTTTAAGGTGTTCTATTATCCTTTCGGCTATGGGTGAGATAGTGGGTGGTTCGTCAAAGTGAGTTGAATAATTATTATCACAGCTTGAATTCGGAAGTTCGATCCTTGGTTCATCATAATACTTATATGAGGTAGATGGTTCACACCATTGTTCCTCGTTGTAAGTATATGATGAATAAGGGTCGTAACTTTATTCCTCATAATACTCATATGAGATGGGTTGTTCACGCCATGGTTCCTCATAGTAAGCATATGAAGGTGAAGGCTCATATCTTGGTTCCTCAAAGTATGAAGGTGAAGGCTCGTACCTTGGCTCATCAAAATATGAGTATGAGGGAGAAGGTTCATACATTGGTTCTTCATAGGGTATGTATGAAGTTGATGGCTCGTACCTGGGCTCCTCATAGTGGTTGTATGAAGGGGATGGTTGAAATAAGTCACAATATTGCACCGAATGAGGGTTGCCACAAATAGTACAATACTCTTCCCAATAATCATCCTCCTCATAGTTGTAGTTGTAATCTCCTGAGTATTGATCCATGAGAATCACTCAGAAGACCACAATAGATTCTCGGGACCAGAAAACAAAAATAAAAACGAAAACAGAGGCTGGACACGGCCCCGTGTTCAGTGAGCACGGCCCGTGTTCAGATTCTGTATCTGGGCGTTTTAATTAAAGTTACTGATTTCGTTGAGCACGAGGCATGTTCAGTGAGCACGGCCCCGTGTTCAGGCTCTGTATCCGGGTGTTTTTATGAAAAATATGCAGCACGGCCCCGTGTTCAGTGAGCACGGCCCAATGTTCAACCTGCTGTAAATGCAAAAACTAACTAAAATGTAAAAAAAATTTGCGCGCGTTAAAAAGGTTTTGAAAAACTGATTAGGCCGTCGATTTTAAGCTTTCTTAAAATTCTTGTGTCCCGGCAACGGCGCTAAAAACTTGATGTGCGTTAAGTGTGATAGGTTTTTAATGTATATTTTAAGCCCTTTTTAGCCAAGTTTTAAATTTATAAAAAACGATATTTACTAACACTAAACACACATATGGGCAAGTGCACCCATCGTGAGCGTAGTATAGTGTTGGTAAGATACCGAGGTCATCCAAGGACACAAGAGCTTTTAATACCGGTTTATCCTCAACGTCTAATCAAATCAAAAGTTTAGAAAAATGTTTTTTAACTAGAAAAATAAAACTAACTAAAATGCTGAAAAATAAAATAAAAATAAAAGCAGATAGATAAGATGAATCACTTGGATCCGACTCGTGTTTAGTGTAACCTTTGATTATTTTCGCACTTTTGCACTTTTTAAGAGATTATCTTAGTTATTATAGTAGGCCCCTCTTCTGAAGGTGACGTTACCCTCAACCCAGTAGTTTGAGTCAGCAAGGATACAATCCTAAAGGGTTGGATTATTGAAAGATAATCAATTAAGTTATTAATGCATATTGTGGTAGGCCCCTCTTCTGGAGGTGACGTTACCCTCGGCTAAGTAGTCTGAGTCAGCAGGGATACAGTCCTAAATAGCCGGGTTAAAGTATTAATAGTAGTTTACATATGAGGGGATCAAGGAGTTCGGACCCCCGCCATCCAATACCAGTGGGTATTGAAGGAGGTCCTACTAAAGTTGACCCAGGTCCTTGCAGGATCTATACACTGAACAAGGCAAGACTCTTACCAAACCGTTCCCTTAACCCCCGACCAGGTAGCCAACATACCTCCATATAGACCATGGAGATATGAATAGTGAAAATCTTTTTTTTATATAGACAGTAAAATAATGCCAAGACACCGCGGACAAACGATAACGAAGACTCACCTTCAACATAAGAAACTAGTTATTAAATGTCACACCCTGACCACGTAGAACAACAAAACGTGGCGGAAACGTCGGGGAGTGTTGTAACAGAATTAATTGTTTCACAACCATGGAAATTAAAGTTACGTTTTATTTATCAAACAAGAAAGTTACATTGTCCTAAACAAGAAACAAAGAGTACATAACATAAATTAACTAGTTCTTGCTTCGTTTTAAGTCACTAAGGCACATGTCCGCCTAGGTGTGTCTCGATCATCCTATGCAAAAGCTCCTGAAAACACATGTGAAAATAGGTACGTCAGCATAAAAATGCCTGTGAGATATATAGGTTTTGTGAAAATAGGATTCCTGACTTAAGTTTAAGAAGATGTTTAATAAAATTTAGTCATGAACCTTGTAAATTGTTTTGTTTTGTAAATCATTTAAAAAGCGATAAGACCAGATGATATGTATAAATAAAAGAATAATATATGGTTAAAGGAATAACCAAGTAAAATGAGTTGTATAAAATAAACTGTTTTGTAAACCAAAGTCTTGTGAAAAACATGTTACTTGTGTAAAATGTATAAGTCCAAATTGAATGATTTAAATAACGCTATGATATGTAATATAATACAAACACTTATATATAGGAAGTACCAGCGGCGTATCCACCATGTTTATATCATACTAATCACATCTCGTTACTTAAATCACTTAAACAAACCACCAATGTATAAAATCCATGTTTAAACCAATTGTCAAAAAGTCCTTGTATAAACCATGTTGTAGGTCCGGCTAGGGGAGGATCTAGTCGCCTAATCCTTGTATACGAACCACTCCGGTTGTGCGGAATCCAACCGGAATAGCAAACCGAGATAGAACACGCAATAACACGACACGCAAAGTTCAACGATTAACACCACTTGTATTAAACGTATGAAAGGTTCAGTTACAGCTCAATGTTTACAAATCAGTCCTGTAAACTCTCTCTCAGTGTGTGTGTGTGTTTCTGCTCTCTAAGTGTCCAACTCTTTCTCTAGCTTACGAAATGAACACAACACACGGGTATTTATACCCGAACACAGTAGGTCTGGTCGAAGGATCATGCAGACTGGTCGAAAGATCATCTTTCGACCACAAACAGCTCGAATGATCAGCATGTACCTCGAAAGATGTGATCTTTCGTGGTCCATCCATCGAAGGACCATCTTTCGAGCTCATTATCATCGAAGGATATAAGTGATCCTTCGATGACCATCCTTCGAACCAAACAAATTACACACATAATGTTGACTGTTTGGCCAAGTCAAACCGGAGGATGGTTGACTTGGTCAAACTTACAGACTAACAAAGACATCGTTTTACATTGTGACCGAATACAGACAAAGTGCAGACATAAGTGCACCAACAAACTCCCCCTTGGCTGTAGCTTTGTCTGGCTTATCAACAAACAGCTGTTGCTTTGTCTCGATCTTCATTCTTGTAAGTTCTCGTGTCTTTAAGTCTTTGACTTCTATTCAAGTCTTCAATGTCGGAGGATCTTCAAAGTCTTCACGTCTTGAAAGCAGAAAGTGTATCAACAAACTCCCCGTTTCATGTAGGAAGTGTGTTGACAAACTCCCCCTTAACATAAGCTCCCCCTTGAGTTATGCTCGTGAAAGTCTTGTTCTTTATGAAGTGAGATCCTTGTGGTGTTGATGATGGTCAGCGGCAACTCGATCATCTTTGTCATTTGAGTGCCTTCACGTCGTGTCTTCATTCCGAAGCTTGTCATCGACCATGTTCTCCTAGCCTTTAGAATCTGCACATGCAAGAAATCTAAACGCGTAATGAGAACAACCGCCTGGAATATCATAAGCAAACGACACACATGTGACCATTGTTTAAACAAACACCGTCCGACAGTATGAAAGTTTAAAGATTTTTATCAATTTCAATTTTAACTTTCAACACTTGCAAATTTCGACCGTTTATGAAGATTTAGTCATTTTCGGTTTTCGTTCAGGTTTCAGGTAACGAAGACTCGAGTTCCAACATCGTACGATCGAAAATAAGATAGAAATAAAATCTTTTTGGCTTTTTGAAAGTTTATAATAAAACACACTTAAAATCTTTTTGGTATTTTTGAATATTTCAAATGTAAAGACTGAAAGCAGTAAATAAATATATACAGACATTCTTTTTGCGAGTTTCGAGGGTAAGAGAATCATATCAGTGTACGGTCATGCCAAAACACTCTCTTTGTTCAATTAGATAACATTAAGATAAGCATCCTATAACAATTATCGGTATTGTTGTCCACTTAAGCTCAACTTATCAGATGTAATCATGGCGAGGGGATACGTTAAGGTATGATTTATACTTACCGACCGGTGTTCATCCACATCACGACACATTCCCGTATCAAGGTATGCACGAGGGTTCATCTTACCGGTGAGTATACCGATTATCATCTGTTTGACCGTATATGATGTGAGATTCTCACTTATTTTGAATGAAAACAAGCCCTATGTGATATAATCACTTATTGATGAGGAACTTGATTTTCGATGCATGAGGGCACAGGAGCAAGTCCGTGAACAGGTCAGTACTTTCGTACAGCAGAGAGACGAACTTGACACCCGGAAAGAATTTGTGATATTTTATCACTTATTTTGAGGGACATGTGATTGTTGATCACTTATTGAGGTCGTATGCAATATGTACACGTATGTATAGTATCATGGAAGATCTAGACTTGCGTCCCCGTTATTTTTCGGTAAAAGATACAACCATGATACCCAGATGATAAGCAGCATAAAGACCGAATATTTCAGAACCTCGGCAATCTCTCAAACGAAATTTCGGTACTAAGACCATATGCCAATGAATGGTTCCCACCCAGTCTTCAGTCGATTTAAGTTAATATCACCCTGCACACTTTAAAATGATTGTGAGCCTACCGATACATCTTATATAGAGCTGCTTATCGTTTTTCATTTTAGGTTTGAAGAGGTTTAGACAGACCACTGATGTACTATCATTTTCTCTTTTGCTCGCCAGGAAACTCATTTTTGCTTTTCTATTGTTTTTGTGTTTTTGAAATTTTTCGATGTTTTTGGATTTTCAAATTTTTGGATTTACTCCCCCTAAAATCAACAAACTAAGATAAATTTAAAACACAAAGGTATTTACAAAAAATGATTTTCCGATGTGGATTACTCTTGCTTGACCTTAATGCCGTTTACCAATAAAAGATAGTCAAATCTTGATTTGTCAAAAGCTTTGGTAAAAAGGTCGGCACGTTGGTCATCGGTGTGGACGTAAGCAACATCGATTAGCCTTTTCTCAAAGCAATCACGTATGAAGTGATACTTAATTTCGATGTGCTTAGTCTTTGAATGCTGCACAGGATTTCTAGTGATCTGTAATGCAGCAGAATTATCAACGTAAATAGGAGTAGTTAGGAATTCAAAACCGTAATCACGCATTTGTTGTTGTATCCACAGGACTTGGGAGCAACAACTTGAGGCAGCAATGTATTCAGCTTCGCATGTTGATGTAGCGACGCACGTCTGCTTCTTGCACTGCCATGTGACTAGGCGATTTCCCAAAAACTGACATCCAGCCGTTGTGGATTTGCCGTCGATTTTGCATCCGCCAAAATCAGAATCACTGAATGCGGTCAAGTCAAAGTTATTATCCCTAGGGTACCATAGACCGGTGTCAGGGTAACCCTTCAAATAACGAAATATCCTTTTTACAGCTGCAAGATGTGAGGCCTTCGGGTTCACTTGATATCTGGCAAGCAGGCACGTTGGGTACATTATATCTGGTCTTGATGCTGTGAGGTACATAAGGGATCCTATCATCGCGCGGTAGTGTGAGGGGCTAACATCTTGACCCTTCAAGTCTGGAGTAATTCCGTGATTTTGTGGCAATGGGGTACCGATGGGCGTTGCATCAGACATCTGGAACCGGCTCAAGATGTCACCAACATATTTAGTCTGATGGATGAATATCCCAGACTCGGTTTGTTGTACTTGTAGGCCCAAAAAGAAGGTCATTTCCCCCATAGCACTCATCTCGAATTTATCCTGCATAACACGCTCGAAATCCCTACACAAAACATCATTAGTAGAACCAAATATAATATCGTCAACGTATACCTGTACCAGTAGAAGATCTCCATCTTGTTCTTTGATGAAAAGAGTGCAATCGATAAGACCTCTGCGAAAACCGTTCTCCAGCAGATAATTAGATAAGGTTGCGTACCAAGCTCGCGGTGCTTGATGTAGACCATATAGAGCTTTGTTGAGCAACCAAACCCGATCGGGATGGATAGGATCTTCAAAACCTGGAGGCTGTTCGACGTACACCTCTTCTTCCACCACACCATGTAAGAAAGCACTCTTCACGTCCATCTGGTATACCTTGAAGCCTTTGAATGAGGCATAAGCCAGAAAGATCCGAATGGCTTCTAGACGTGCAACAGGTGCATATACTTCGTTGTAGTCGATTCCTTCAATCTGACGAAAACCTTGAACGACTAATCGTGCTTTGTTCCGAATAACAATCCCACGGTCATCCTTCTTGCATTTAAACACCCAACGGGTACCAATCTTCTTGTAACCAGCAGGTTTCTCTACGAGTTTCCAGACACCAAGCTTCTGGAATTGTTGCAGTTCTTCCTGCATCGCTTCAACCCATGAGCTATCTTTCAAAGCATCTTTCCAAGTTCTTGGTTCTTCCTGTGAGACATAACACGCGAAAGACCAATCATTCTGTTGACCAGATTCTCGGATAGTTGCATACAAGCCTGCATTGTTGTTGTTTCGCAACATGTTTCTTGTTTGAACGCCACTTTGTACATTTCCGATGATGTTATGTTGAGGATGGGTATTATGAATCCTTGTTTCTGGATTATCTTGAACTGGAATATTTGTACCCAGATTGTTGAGATTGAGATCAGCAATCAATTCAAGTCCCGGAATTGACGAAGAGGATGATACAGAAGTTTCAGCTGTTCGAGGGACATCCACTGGAGGTGTACCCTCTGAAATACCATGTACTGCTGCTGATGGTCCTTGGTCTGCATCTAGAAATTCATCATCCTCTGAAGATTCGTTCAATTCGGTAGCATCTTGAAAATCCTCATTGTCGAGAGCATTATTGTTCACCGAAGATGGTTCTTGATTGACAATAATGGGACGAACCAACGGTGAATCTGTTGCATTATCACTCTCGAAAAACATCCTTGCCGCAGCGCTTTCTTCAACGGCTTCAACATTGATCGAATTGAAAAAGTCATCGTACTCAAACATCCAAGGCTGACCAGGATTTCTGACTGGTAAAGTGTGCCTTTGTACTCTGACTTCAGACCATTCCTCAACCCTTTTAGTCTCTAGATTCCAGACTCTTAAGTTTGGGGTGGAATACCCAAGAAAGTATCCCTCGATAGATCTTGTCCCAAACTTTCCATGAGGATCGATAATTGTGCAAGGAGCTCCAAACGGTTCAAGATAAGACAAGTCTGGTTTCCGTTTGTTGATAAGCTCAAAGCAGGTCTTGTTGTGCCTTTTGACTGTAAGGACTCGGTTCAACGTATAGCATGCAGAGGACACAGCTTCAGTCCAGAATGGAATGGGTAGCTGCGACTCTACCAACATAGTCCTAGCAGTCTCGATCAATGTGCGGTTCTTACGTTCAGCGACACCATTCTGCTGAGGAGTATAAGCTGCACTAAATTCGTGAAGAATACCTTTTGAAGTGCAAAACTCCGCCATGGCATGATTTTTGAATTCAGTACCATTGTCGCTACGTATCCGCCTAACCTTCAAGTTGTAAAGATTCTCAATCTGAATGATCAAGTTTTTGAGAATACCGAAGGTTTCACTCTTGTGTGCCATGAACGCCACCCAAGAAAATCTTGAATAATCATCAGTTATCACGAGGCAGTATTGATCATTCCTAATGCTTTTGTGCTTGACAGGACCGAACAAATCCATGTGCAAACGTTCAAGAGGAACAGCCACCGTGTTGACTTTCTTTGTGGGGTGTCGCTTCTTTGTTTGTTTTCCTTTCTGGCACGAAACACAGACGTCTTGAAGATGGAAATTTTTAAGAGGAACACCATTCACCAATTCATTTGACACCAGATGATTCATTTTGCGTAAGTGAATGTGACCCATTCGTCTGTGCCAAGAGATTGTGTCTTTTTCCGTGGCTTTGGAAACGAAACATGTTGCTTGTGCAGACGTTGTGATAGCTTGGCTCATATCAAGGACATACAGATCATTTATCCTTGGAGCCGACAAGAGAATCCATTCTTTTGGAATTTTGAAGTCGGGTTTCAGCACATAACATCCATTAGCATCAAAGTGTACTGAGAACTTCTTATCACAAATTTGAGAAACACTAAGAAGATTGTGATCAAGTTGTTGCACAAAGTTGATCTTGTCAAAGCTAACAACCCCGTTGGAAATCATTCCTTCACCCGTTATATATCCGCCCTTATCTCCAGCAAAAGCAACATAACCTCCTCTAATAGATTTGACGTCGTAGAGAAGCTTCATGTCGCCTGTCATGTGCCTGGATGCCCCACTATCAACAATCCAATGACTACTGATAGTTCCTCCTGGAACACCCTGCACATAAACTCAATCGATTAGTTGGAGATGGGGACCCAAGCCATTGTGGTCTTGGGTCTTCCATTCTTATCAACAACAATAACTTCCACCTTTTGATGATTCGGAAATTTTGATGGTCCCCCTGATTCAGTAACCGTTTTCGGTTTCCAGGTCTGTTGAGTTTTACCAGTTTGATTGTTTGAAGTTTTTGAAAACTTTGAATTATCTGGTTTAACTGAAACAGATGGTTTGTGAACCACATCGGTTTTAATTGCCTTTTCAATTTTCTTGACCTGTTGGCGTTTCTGTTTCTTTTCCCTTTCTCTTATGAGTCGGGGATCTTGTTTTACAGAAACAGATCGCCTACGGTCAGTTGGGCCACGGGGATCATCTTCTTTGGCTTTCAACTTATGAAGATACGGGCAATTTCGAATGATATGCCCAATTGTACCACATTCAAAACATGATCTTCGTTCAACAAACCCCGAAGTATCATGTGGTCGTCTTGCCGATGATGAACTTTGTGAACCCGAGGTACTAGGTTTTGAACTACTTGGTTCATTCCTTTTCATCACTGTTGCTTTTTGGACAAAATCTAAGTTAGATTGATTTGCAAACTTTTCAATTTTGTCCGTTCCCTTCGACTTCACAAAGTTCACATTCTTCTTCTTCTTCTGATTCGGCTTCCTTTGACCTTGAGTCGGTGCCTTACCATTTGGCACTGTTGGTAATTTCTTGTTCCCAAATTGTTTTCTAACTTCAGCCTTTGGGATAGGAGGACACTGTGTGACTGTAACATGTGGTCCTGTCTTTCCCAAAAACTTACTTGTAGAATTTTCAAAGACTTTACTGATTAAAGATTGATTAACATTTTTAATAGGAAAATCTTTGTCTGAATAGATTTTATCATCACCAACAAGAGTGTACAGCAAATCCACACTCTCCGACTCTTTTGCAGATGTGGACTCGGTTGGAACAGTCTTAGCAGGTTTTGTGGGAGGATCACATAGGATATGATTCTCAAGAGGTATGTCCTCTTCTTTGATCACTGCATCAGACTTTTCCGAATCAGTATCATCAGACTCATCATCAGAAGAATCAACATCCTCAACCACAACTGGAGGATCCTGATTCTGTTCAGCAGTTACAAATGTATTTGCTGACACATCTGAATCTGACGATACTTCTTTCTTGTATCCGAGCCCTGCTGCAAATTCATTAACATCTAGAGGAACAGATGGTTCAAAGTGAGTTCTGTACTCCTCATCAGGCAAGGCATCAAAATTGTTTCTCACGGGTGGTGGACATTTCTTGTAACCTATGCATGTGACATCCTTTTTCTCTTTCTGAACATCAATGATGTGATCCAACACATAGCTAGAACTCAAATAACTGTCTAACTTGAGTCGGATCGCCTCACTTTCTGTTTTAACACAAGCCATTTCTTTTTGCATCACCTCAAGACGAGTGATATACAAATTAATGTCAGTTTGTTTTCTGGAAACCATTTTAGTCAGCTCTGTTTTATCTTTCTTCAATGTTTCAATCATTGATTTATAATTCTTTTCATGGTTTTCATAAAACATATTGGCTTCAGTGCACTTTGAAATATCAACTGTCAATTTCTGATTATGAATAAATGTCACATCATATTTCTCTTGCAAAGACTCATGCTTGCTTTGCAATTCACACCACCTATCATTCACAGAAACATGTTTGTCTTGCAATTCAAACAAACTAGCTTGTAAAGCATCGTGTTTGCCTTGCAACTCAGACATGTTTGCTTCCAACTCAGCACATCTAACATACAAGCTATCACAGTTATTACAGCTAACAGAAGTGGGTTCGTCGACACATACCTGACTTGATGAACTGTCGACATTCGCCATAAAGGCTGAATGGAGAGAAGACGAAGAATAAGCAGCTTGATCCACCAAAATAGATCTTCTTTGAATTTCTGCTGCAGCTTCCTCCTCCAAAAGCTCATCAAAATCAGCAGCATCGACTGACGCACTTGTTGTGTCATCCACCTGATCATTGCCTGAAGTTGAGGATTCTTCATCCGAGCTACCACTATAACCGGAAGAGTCTTCATCCTCAGAAGATACATCACCATTGGTGGAAGATTCTCCACCACTGGCGTGTTTAAGATCATTAACCACTTCAGCAAAACAAGCGGTTCCATCTGGTGCATCATTTCCCAACTGGATTGACCAATCACAGCCTTCATCTACCTGAACCACAAGTGCCTGGTTGGCATTTGATGGTCCTGCCTGAGTCTGATTGTTGACAGGCACCATTGTGCGAACATTGTTCCTGTTCTGGTTCTGCTGGTTGCCTTGACCTCTGAAGGGATTCTGGTTCCCATGTTGAGATGGCCTTGTACATTCACGCTTGAAATGGCCACGTTCACCACAGTTGAAGCATTTAACCGCTTGTTTATCGAACCCATACTTGGTGTCTTTCTTGCTTTCCAAGCTGGTTCGGCCCGTTCTCTCCATGAAATCCTTTGCTCGCCTAACAGCACTGGCAAAGGCCCACTTAATATCCATCATCTCCATCTCTTCCTTGTCTATCTGCTGATAGTCTTCTTGAGTCAGATTAATGTTGCCAATCTGACCTTCTACTAAACCACAGTATGCGCTCACCACAGTGTTTAGCAGCTCCATGTGTTCCTTTGCTACTTCCACACTAACTTTAGAAAGGCTTGAGGTGTCGAGCCGTACTGTATTTGGCTTTGATTGCTGACCAGTAGATGATGTAGTTCCATAGCATGCTTGCTGTTGAGGAGGAAGTGGATTCCCGTACATGTCTGTTGGTACGGCAGATTGAACAGGAGGAGGAGGAGGAAGTGGATTCCCATACATATCAGTTGTTGGTAAAGGATTTCCGAACATATCAGTTGGTCTGAGAGGTCGTTGGCTTTGTTGTTGCTGTTGAGGAACTGGTTCTAGCAGATTTCCATACATGTCTGTCTTTGGAGGAACCGGCACTTGGATAGTATTGCCATACATATCTGTGCTAGTCACAAAGGCTGTTTGAATTGGAGCATGCGAAGAAGGTTTTGTAGAAGTGCTAGCGGTTCCAAAATACATTTCAGGATTTTGAGGCACGGGAATTCTTTTTGCCTTCAGAGTCTCTTCCTGATTCTTGTTTTCTAGAATTTGAACGAAGTCGTTGAAACTCGTTGTGGCTAAAGTACCATTGTACTTCATGATTTCCAAGAATGTATTCCACTGAGGCGGCAATGCATCTGCAAACCTTTTCACAATCTCTACAGGAGTTGTAGCTACCCCAAAGTTTGTCAATTCAGTCAACAAGTGATTAAATCGACTTGTCAAATCACCCAACGACTCATTCTCCATACAAGTAAAGCCATCAAACTCTTTTTTTAGCAACTCTTTTCTCAATTGACGTGTTGCTTCATTTCCCACGCCCCTTGTCTTCAACGCGTCCCACAACCTTTTTGTAGTCTTATAACTGACAAACTGATGATAGATATCTTTACTTAAGGCCTGAGTGAGAATTGCGTATGCCTTCTTTTCTAGATCATAGACTTTCTTCTGATCTTCCGAGAGATCTCCAAACGTAGCAGCAGATGATGCGGCAACCTCTATTGTTTGATCGAAATCTGTGATGAACCGCAACCACAATTCTGTATTTTGACCAAGAACGTATGTATGAAATCTATCAATCCATCCTGGATATTCATATAAATGCATCAACTTTGGAGGTCTATTCAAACTTCCAGTTTCGCTTTCGCTTAAAAGAATGCTTTGAACACTTGGAACTTGATTTGATACAAATGCCCATTGACCGGTAGAAATTGCATTAGCTTGTGAAGATACCGGTGCGGAAGATGACGGAGTACCAAAATACATATCTGTATTTACCAAAGTATTCCACCTTGGATTCATTTTTGATTAGCCGAAGGATACCTGTCGAAAGACACTTGAAAAACACAAACTGTTAAGAACAAACAGACTGATGATCGAAAGATCCACACCTGATCGAAGGATCAACAGGGTTCGAAAGATCTCTGTTGAGTTTCGAGCAATGTTTTCGAAGGATTCTCCAACCGAAAGATCCTTATCCTTCGAAAAAGTACTGTAGACTGAAAGACACACACGAAAGATGACTTCGAAAGACTCCCCAGTCGAAGGATCCTAGTCTTTCGAAAATGAGCAGTGGACCGAAAGATATAAGTTTCGAAAGTATTCCTTGGAACGAAAGATAAGTCTCACACTTCGAAGGATGCTCGAACGATTACTATCTGTCGAACCTCCTTTGGTCGAAAGATTATCTTTCGACTTCGAAGGGTATCTTTCGAACTAGCTCTGACACAGTTGACAAATCGGACAGTTTGGTGAAAAGTTGACGGGTTGGTGAGAAAGTATGTTCAGACCATATCTTTCAGGTCTGAAACATGCAGGTTTTTCACCAACTGGGTAATGATCCCAATATTTTAATCAAAACACTCTTTTCAATGCACAAACACCTTGAAGTTCAAAATTTTTAAGATCAAAAGTGTGAACTACCAAGAACACAATGAAGAACAAACCCAGAAATACGAATATTTCTGCAAACCGACAACTATCCAAAACCCGTTTAAGCTAGCAACTTCACTAAAAACCCATTTTTAACATGTGACAATGAAAAGTGACAAGGTTTTTATAAGAACAAACAGCAAAAACAGTAATATTTCCAGAAAATATGAACTATAAAATCCCGAAAAACACCAAGAACACCTCGGTTTTAACAAGGACAAGAGCCAAGGCTCTGATACCACTTGTAGGTCCGGCTAGGGGAGGATCTAATCGCCTAATCCTTGTATACGAACCACTCCGGTTGTGCGGAATCCAACCGGAATAGCAAACCGAGATAGAACACGCAATAACACGACACGCAAAGTTCAACGATTAACACCACTTGTATTAAACGTATGAAAGGTTCAGTTACAGCTCAATGTTTACAAATCAGTCCTGTAAACTCTCTCTCAGTGTGTGTGTGTGTTTCTGCTCTCTAAGTGTCCAACTCTTTCTCTAGCTTACGAAATGAACACAACACACGGGTATTTATACCCGAACACAGTAGGTCTGGTCGAAGGATCATGCAGACTGGTCGAAAGATCATCTTTCGACCACAAACAGCTCGAATGATCAGCATGTACCTCGAAAGATGTGATCTTTCGTGGTCCATCCATCGAAGGACCATCTTTCGAGCTCATTATCATCGAAGGATATAAGTGATCCTTCGATGACCATCCTTCGAACCAAACAAATTACACACATAATGTTGACTGTTTGGCCAAGTCAAACCGGAGGATGGTTGACTTGGTCAAACTTACAGACTAACAAAGACATCGTTTTACATTGTGACCGAATACAGACAAAGTGCAGACATAAGTGCACCAACACATGTCAAATGTTAAAAGTCCAAATGTAGTCAATTAATGTGCAACAATCGTTATGTATGGTAAGTAATGTGTTGTTACATAAACCAAATGTAAAAATGTACAAAACAAAGTATTTTGAATATATCAAAAAGTTATGTTTTGCAAAGTAAATGCATGTTTTATTGATACAAACACTTATGTGGTAAGTTAACGCATACATTCAAGCCTTGAGACAGACGGATAACCCTAAGTCAAGGTTATCAAAAGAAATGTTTTCAGATTCAATCATTCCTTACATCCAAACAAACCCAGGATGTCAGGAACGGGATTTGTCAAGTCCTATGGTACCACTACTTACTACCGAGCGGCGTAGCTAATGTTAATGAACGTATATAAGTCCCGTTTGTACAAACCAAATGTTATACCAAATGTTCACATGTTATATGAAAACAATGTACTAAGTATGCTAAGTAAACATACAAAGCAGAAAAGTCATGTAAATCAATGTGCTAGTATGCTCAGTCAACATACATAGCAGAAATATAAAATAAAACAATGTACTAAGTATGCTAAGTAAACATACATAGCAAGACAATGTAGTGCAAATCATGTACTATAAATGTACTAACGAACATAGCAAGTATATGATGTGAAAACATGGAAAGCATGAAAGTAACAAGTAGGCACATGTGTTTCACCCCAAAACCGTTGGAAAACAGTAAAAGAGGGGTCTATGTACTCACTTGAGATTGCTTAGTAGTCCTTGAGTAACAACCAAACAATGCTAGAGATCACGGAAATCAAACGGTACCTAATATAGGTAACTATGTTAATAAACCGGACCTAAATCGGAGGATCGGATAGAATGAGGGTTCGTAAACCAAATGAGTGTGGGAACTCATGTAATATGGTTTAACAAAGCCTACATACTAAAATGAAACCTAACCAAAGTACTTACGACCCATTACGACCCGTTTAGGTAGCTTATGCTACTTTAACGCGTCGTTCGCGTAAAACACGTTCGGACTTCCTAACTAGTCCTATGGCAAGTAAAATATGCCTTAACATGTCTAACATTGTTGCCAAATTAGTTTAGATGTTAAATGTTATGTTACATATGTTTAAAATGAATTTTGGTGTAAAAAGGGTATTTTGGTAATTTACCTAAGGCATATAAACTATCTATCATACAACTAACTAAACGTCGTGACCATAAGGTATAACCTCGGAAGGTTATTCCCTATACTACTATGGTCACTAAACATGTTTGGTCGGATCCTAATGATCGACCAAACGGGTCGTGTTCGAAAGTCTAAGCGGGTGTTTAGTCCGCTTGACTTACGAATCTACACAAGCACTGATCTAAAAAGTGACGAGCTAAACATGCTAGAACATGTTTAGTTAAGTTAGAAAACAGGTTTTGATATCAAAACAAACGGTCTTGATATCCTAGAGTAGTTTGGTTACAAAATACGCGTAAATGCGCATTTTGTCCGAAACAATGACTCGTCACTGAGCCTATATAACGTGGTAATCAGTAGGTATAGTTACTAGGGACTATAACCATCGTGATTACGATCACGTTATGAAGTTTAAATGAACTTTTCATTGACCATAAACTGGTCAAAGCAGAAAGTCAAACGCAGTTTGACTTTAACGATAAAAAAAACGAAAAGAACGAAAGAATACTTACAGAAGGTCCCCGCAAGCTCTTGATCCGATTTACTCTCAGGTATGAAGCATAAACTTCAACTTAGAGAGCCAAATTCAGATTCAAGAACCGTTAAGATCGTTCATCGAAAACTGAGCTTTGATCTGGACCTTACATGTGTGCCCATGGTTTTCTAAAACCATGGGAGCCCCTAATAACGGACTAGGTTCATTGAATACCAGCCCATGGTTTTGCAAAACCATGGGTTAAAACCATCAACACTTCAAAATGGACTAGGTTCATTGAATCTAGCCAGAAATTTCAAAAATGGTCCTTGCACTTGTAAAACTTGATTTTTTTGCACTTTTAAGCCCCGTTAACCCCATTTCAAGGCTCTCAAATAAATTTAAAGTATAGGGAACTCAAAACATGCTCAAAAGTATCTCGGATGTCGGTTCGTTTGGTCGTACGGTTGCGTTATTCTCTTAATTACGACGGAAGTCATAACGAACGTAAAAACGATCCAAATTAAGCGACGAATGGAATTTTATCATGCCAAACACTAAAATAAAATATTTTAATGCTTACATAAATTTTTGTATGTCCGGATATATTCAGAACGTAAGATATGCGCGAAAATGCAAACTTGTGCACTTTTTGACGCTTTCAGTCCCTGAATGACCCAAAAGTTTATTTTAGCACACCGAACCCCTCAAAGCCTATTTCTAAGCTATGTAAAGGATATTTATGGTATGTTTAACTTATGGTCCTGTTCCGGAATGTCTGTTCTAGTACGAATCATCATACTTTCGCAGTTTGTCGAATTTAGTCCCTGTAAGCGATTAAACTTGTTTTTGCCATACCAAAGCCTTCAAAACTTATTCCTAAGTTATGTAAAGGTTATTTAAGGTATGTTAAGTGTATGTTGATGTTCCGAAGTATTTGTCGCATTAAACTGATTACGTTTACGCACCAGTTTGCGTATAATTCTCCAGAAAGCGATGTAGAGTTTGAAATTGAATAAAAGTCAAAACATGAAAAATGTCAAACATAAACAAACGAACATTGGGATCAAATAACTTTGTTTTATTGATAACTGAACTGTTTACAATGATTACAAACAAAGGTGTCACAGTCTCCCCTATTTGTGGAAATTTCGTCCCGAAATTTATTTAGAGGAAACTCGTGGGAATAGATGCGGATACTTCGCCTTCATTTGATCTTCACGTTCCCAAGTAAACTCAGGTCCACGTTTAGATTCCCAGCGAACTTTAACCAAAGGAATGCACTTGCGTTTAAGCCACTTGACTTCACGATCCATAATTTCCACAGGTTTCTCAACAAATTTCAGTGTTTTATCAACATTAAATTCGTCAAGTGGTATGTGGAGGTTCTCATCAGCTAGACACTTCTTGAGATTGGATACGTGGAAATTTGGATGAACATTCCCAAGTTCAGGAGGTAACTCAAGTCTGTAGGCTACCTTACCGATTCTTTCGACGATCCTGAATGGTCCAACGTATCTTGGTGCAACTTTCCAAATCTGATCACACCTTTCCAAGGTGAGACCTTAAGTAATACGCGATCACCGACTTGAAATTCCAAGGGCTTGTGTCGTTGGTCCGCGTAACTCTTTTGGCGGCTTCTAGCTGTCTGAAGGTTATCACGAACTTTCTTAACCTTATCAGTTGTCTCTAAAATGAGGGCAGGTCCAGTAAGCTGAGCCTCACCGATCTCATTCCAGCAGACTGGTGAATGACATTTTCGACCATAGAGAGCTTCGAAAGGAGCCATGTTGATGCTGGAGTGATAACTGTTGTTGTAGGATAATTCAATTAACGGAAGATGTGAATCCCAACTACCCCCAAAATCGATCACACAAGCTCTAAGCATATCCTCCAGAGTCTGGATTGTTCTTTCAGATTGACCATCCGTTTACGGATGATAAGCTGTGCTCAGATTAAGTTGGGTCCCCATAGCAGATTGCATGGTTCTCCAAAAATGAGAAGTGAAGCGAGCATCTCTGTCAGAAATGATGTTCAAAGGAACACCATAACGGGATACAATTTCATCCACATAGATTTTAGCAAGTTTGTCAGCAGAAAAATCCTCACGGATTGGAAAGAGGTGCGCTGACTTAGTAAGACGATCAACAACTACCCAGATGGCATCATGACCTTTCTTTGTGCGCGGAAGTTTGGTAACAAGATCCATAGTAATGTTTTCCCATTTCCAAACTGGGATCTCTAGTTGCTCCAATAAACCAGAAGGACGTTGATTTTCAGCCTTAACCTTAAGATAAGTAAGGCATTTTGATACGTATAAGGGAATGTCTTTCTTCATACCAGGCCACCAATACTGAATACGAAGATCCTTATACATCTTATATGAGCCAGGATGAATAGAATAACGAGATTTATGGGCTTCATCCATAAGCAAGGTGCGAAGATCATCTTGGCTTGGGACCCAAAAACGGTCCATGAAGTAATACGATCCATTGTCCTTCAGTTCAAGATCAGGTGTTATGTGATAGGGAAATTCCTTATCCATCAAACCTTGTGAAACACAAGTGTGTTGAGCCTGAGTGATGCGTGTTTGGATATCGGATCGAGCTTGAATATCAGATTGAACACGAACACAATGAAGCTTAGTACGTTCCTTACGACTCAAAGCATCGGCTACGACATTCGCCTTACCAGGATGGTAGCGAATTTCGCAGTCATAGTCGTTTAGAAGCTCAACCCAACGTCGTTGCCTCATGTTGAGTTCTTTCTGATTGAAGATATGCTGGAGACTTTTGTGGT
This sequence comes from Helianthus tuberosus, assembly GCA_030545235.1. Classification (NCBI taxonomy): domain Eukaryota; kingdom Viridiplantae; phylum Streptophyta; class Magnoliopsida; order Asterales; family Asteraceae; genus Helianthus; species Helianthus tuberosus. The sequence goes on along the minus strand of CM060443.1, from coordinate 59,638,253 downwards.
CCGTGAAAACCACACATTTTGTACCGTACAAATAGTGTCTCCAGATCTTAAGAGCGAAGACAACTGCACCTAACTCAAGATCATGAGTGGTGTAGTTTTTCTCATGTATCTTCAACTGCCTCGATGCATATGCTATGACTTTGTTCCTTTGCATGAGAACACAGCCAAGACCTAATTTAGATGCATCGCAATAAACGACGAAATCATCATTGCCCTCAGGCAAAGTCAGAATAGGCGCGTCACAAAGTTTCTGTTTCAAAGTCAGAATAGCTTCCTCTTGCTTGAATCCCCAATCAAAGGGTTTGTTCTTCTGAGTTAGAGCAGTTAGAGGAACTGCAATCTTTGAGAAATTTTCAATGAAGCGGGGATAATAACCCTCCAGACCAAGAAAAGAACGAACTTCAGTAGGAGTAGTAGGCGTATCCCAATCCTTAATCGCACTGATCTTGGAGGGATCTACATGAATACCTTGTTCGTTGACAATTTGTCCTAAAAATTGAACTTCCTTAAGCCAGAATTCACACTTGGAGAATTTGGCGAAAAGTCGCTCTTTCTTTAGGAGTTCCAGAGTAAGACGAAGATGTTGCTCATGATCAGCTCGCGTCTTAGAATAAATCAAGATGTCGTCAATAAAAACGATGATGAACTTATCTAAATAAGGCTTGCAGACCCTATTCATTAAGTCCATGAAAACAACAGGAGCATTAGTCAAGCCGAAAGGCATAACTGTGAACTCATAATGCCCATAACGAGTGCAGAACGCTGTCTTGGGAATATCTTCTTCATGCACACGAAGTTGATGATACCCAGAACGCAGATCAATCTTCGAAAAATAAGAAGCGCCCTGTAACTGATCAAAGAGATCATCTATGCGAGGTAGGGGATATCGATTCTTGATGGTAAGCTTGTTAAGCTCACGATAATCGATACACATCCTAAAAGATCCATCCTTCTTCTTGACAAAAAGAACGGGAGCACCCCAAGGTGAAAAGCTAGGACGGATAAAACCTTTGTCAGAGAGCTCTTGAAGCTGATTAGACAACTCTTGCATCTCAGACGGTGCAAGACGATATGGAGCTCTGGCAATGGGATTTTCACCAGGTACGAGATCAATACGGAACTCGACTTGGCGTGCTGGGGGTAAACCAGGTAACTCTTCAGGGAAAACTTCAGGATAATCCCGAACAACAGGAATATCTTGAATAGACTTACCTTTGCCTTTATTTGCTGTAACATGTGCCAAGAAGGCCACATAATTCTTTCACAGATACTTCCGAGCCTGAGTACAGGACATAAGCTTGAGGCAACTAGCAGGTTTCTCACCACGAACCTGTAGGATCTCACCTGTCGAAAATGGCACATGAACGATCTTCTCGAAACAAACTACCTCTGCGTGATGCTTGGCTAACCAATCCATGCCCACTATAACGTCGAAGCTTCCAAGTTGCATTGGCGTGAGGTCGATAGGAAAAAGATGGTTGTTAAGGTTCAACTTGCAGTTGCGAAGAACAGAATCAAGAACAATGGGTTCACCACTAGCAACTTCTACTGTCAAAGGTTTTCCTAGTTTCATTCTAGACATGCGAAGCAATGGCTCAAAAGATAATGACACAAAACTCTTATAGGCACCCGTATCAAAAAGAACAGATGCAGGCTGATTATTAATAAAGAACGTACCGTTGACCACATTATCATCTGCTTGCGCCTCTTGTGCATTCATGTTGAAGACTCGACCTCGAGCCTGAGCCTGATTCTGATTTGGATTTGCGTTAGCTAGTCTTGGACACCGGTTTCTGTAGTGGGTCAGATCCCCACAATTGTAGCACGAACCAGGACGAAAATGAGGTCGTGCAGCTTGACCTTGTTGCTGAGCAAGAGGTTGTGCAACTTGTTGGGCTTGGTTCTGAACTGCCTGATTCTGGTTGACAGGAATGCGACATGTAGCGGCAAGATGACCATTTCTTCCACAGTTAGTGCAATGACGACATTGGAGATGTAGTAGGTGATGGCCGTTACACCTGTTGCACAAAGGTGCGTTGCCAAGATAAGGCCTCTTGGCGGGTGGTTGCGCAGGCTGATTTGGTGCAGCTTGAGCCTGTGCAGTAACGGCATAGTTTTGGGAAGCCTTTCGCTTCCTAGACCCCTTTGAGGAACTAGAATCCTTTCCCTTCTTGTTTTTACCATTCTTGCCATCCTCTTTGTCAGACGCCTGCTTCTTACCTTTGTCACCCTTTTTATGCAGCTTTCCCTTTCGAACCTGCGACTCAGTCAATGTCGCTGCTAACTCGATCGCCTGACGGACTATGGTAGGGTTACTACCAGTAATGATGTCTTGCACTGAGTCAGGTAAACCATCGATGTACCTTTCGATAGCCTTGTCGAGTGGGGTAACCCTGGTCGGGTAAAGCAGACTCAATTCTTCATACCTATCAGTGTAAGCCCGATGCTCACCACTATCTTGCTTCAAATCATCAAATTCCCTTTCCAAAGCTCGCAGCTCATGACGAGGGCACAACTCCTTCATCATAAGGGCCCTAAGTTCGGCCCAAGTCTGTGCTAAAGCAACCTCAGCACTGCGGTCTCTCATAACCCCGTTCCACCATGTAAGAGCCCTCTTCTGAAACACACTGGAAGCAAACTCGACCTTGCGATTTTCAGGACACTGAACGGGACGAAACGTACTCTTAGTGCTCTCGAGCCATTGTAGGAGTCCAGTTGCTCCTTCAGTACCACTAAACTTGAGTGGCTTAGCCGAATTGAAACTCTTGAAATTGCATGGAGTATGATTGTTGTTGTTGGCTTGGTTCAGTTGAGCAATAAGATTAGGGAAAGCAGCAGCCATTTGCTGCGCGATTATTTCTGCCAGTTCGGCATTCGCTATCTGATTGTCGCGTCGAGGAGGCATTCTAAAAGAGGAAACATGAAAGGAAACGAGTGAGATGATTGGATGAAAAGAATGAGATGATACAAAAATTGACAAAAGCAAAGATGGTGGTCATTTGTTCGTTACCATAAGGTAAACAAACAACACATTGTGACTAATCAAAGTAAATGGGTAAAAATAATGTATCGCGAAGAAATGTTCGCCTATAAGTGAACACTCACCCCAAGAGTTCCCAGGTAAGAGTGACTAGTCCGATTATGTGGATTTGTACGAACACTCTAGCCTTAGACAGAAAACCCAGGGTACAGGCATTCACTCTTCCAGTTTACACGTGTTCACAAAATTTAGGACCCAAAACTTTGACGAGATTTTGAAAATTCAAAGGGGTTCAAAACCTTGTAACAGAGGGTTCAAAACCTTACAATAGAGGGTTCAAAACCTAGTAATCAATCATCCAAGAACAGATGGTTAATTTTCAAAGCGGATTCGAACTTGATGTTCTCGTTGTGGTTATCACCTAAGGATAGGTGAAGTGCATGTTTTAAAATCTAAACACAAGACAACTTGTGTTGGGGTCCTAGAAAGGCTATAGTCTAGGTCAAAGTATTACTAATAACCTAATTCCCTATAACCATTGGCTCTGATACCAACTTTTCTGTCACACCCCGACCACGTAGAACAACAAAACATGGCGGAAACGTCGGGGAGTGTTGTAACAGAATTAATTGTTTCACAACCATGGAAATTAAAGTTACGTTTTATTTATCAAACAAGAAAGTTACATTGTCCTAAACAAGAAACAAAGAGTACATAACATAAATTAACTAGTTCTTGCTTCGTTTTAAGTCACTAAGGCACAGGTCCGCCTAAGTGTGTCTCGATCATCCTATGCAAAAGCTCCTGAAAACACATGTGAAAATAGGTACGTCAGCATAAAAATGCCTGTGAGAAACATAGGTTTTGTGAAAATAGGATTCATGACTTAAGTTTAAGAAGATGTTTAATAAAATTTAGTCATGAACCTTGTAAATTGTTTTGTTTTGTAAATCATTTAAAAAGCGATAAGATCAGATGATATGTATAAATAAAAGAATAATATATGGTTAAAGGAATAACCAAGTAAAATGAGTTGTATAAAATAAACTGTTTTGTAAACCAAAGTCTTGTGAAAAACATGTTACTTGTGTAAAATGTATAAGTCCAAATTGAATGATTTAAATAACGCTATGATATGTAATATAATACAAACACTTATATATAGGAAGTACCAGCGGCGTATCCACCATGTTTATATCATACTACTCACATCTCGTTACTTAAATCACTTAAACAAGCCACCAATGTATAAAGTCCATGTTTAAACCAATTGTCAAAAAGTCCTTGTATAAACCATGTCAAATGTTAAAAGTCCAAATGTAGTTAAGTAATGTGCAACAATCGTTATGTATGGTAAGTAATGTGTTGTTACATAAACCAAATGTAAAAATGTACAAAACAAAGTATTTTGAATATATCAAAAAGTTATGTTTTGCAAAGTAAATGCATGTTTTATTGATACAAACACTTATGTGGTAAGTTAACGCATACATTCAAGCCTTGAGAAAGACGGATAACCCTAAGTCAAGGTTATCAAAAGAAATGTTTTCGGATTCAGTCATTCCTTACATCCAAACAAACCCAGGATGTCAGGAACGGGATTTGTCAAGTCCTATCGTACCACTACTTACTACCGAGCGGCGTAGCTAATGTTAATGAACGTATATAAGTCCCGTTTGTACAAACCAAATGTTATACCAAATGTTCACATGTTATATGAAAACAATGTACTAAGTATGCTAAGTTAACATACAAAGCAGAAAAGTCATGTAAATCAATGTGCTAGTATGCTCAGTCAACATACATAGCAAGACAATGTAGTGCAAATCATGTACTATAAATGTACTAACGAACATAGCAAGTATATGATGTGAAAACATGGAAAGCATGAAAGTAACAAGTAGGCGTATGTGGTTCATCCCAAAACAGTTTGGAAAACAGTAAATGAGGGGTCTTTGTACTCACTTGAGATTGCTTAGTAGTCCTTGAGTAACAACCAAACAATGCTAGAGATCACGAAAATCAAACGGTACCTAATATAGGTAACTATGTTAATAAACCGGACCTAAATCGGAGGATCGGATTGAATGAGGGTTCGTAAACCAAATGAGTGTGGGAACTCATGTAATATGGTTTAACAAAGCCTACATACTAAAATGAAACCTAACCTAAGTGCTTACGACCCATTACGACCCGTTTAGGTAGCTTATGCAACTTTAACGCGTCGTTCGCGTAAAACGCGTTCGGACCGCCTAACTAGTTCTATGACAAGTAAAATATGCCTTAACATGTCTAATATTGTTGCCAAATCAGTTTAGATGTTAAATGTTATGTTACATATGTTTAAAATGAATTTTGGCGTAAAAAGGGTATTTTGGTAATTTACCTAAGGCATATAAACTACCTATCATACAACTAACTAAACGTCGTGAGCATAAGGTATAACCTCGGAAGGTTATTACCTATACTACTATGGTCACTAAACATGTTTGGTCGGATCCTAATGATCGACCAAACGGGTCGTGTTCGAAAGTCTAAGCGGGTGTTTAGTCCGCTTGACTTACGACTGTACACAAGCGTTGATCTAAAAAGTGACGAGCTAAACATGCTAGAACATGTTTAGTTAAGTTAGAAAACAGGTTTTGATATCAAAACAAACGGTCTTGATATCCTAGAGTAGTTTGGTTACAAAATACGCGTAAATGCGCATTTTGGCCGAAACTACGACTCGTCACTGAGCCTATATAACGTGGTAATCAGTAGGTATAGTTACTAGGGACTATAACCATCGTGATTACAATCACGTTATGAAGTTTAAATAAACTTTGCATTGACCATAAATTGGTCAAAGCAGAAAGTCAAACGCAGTTTGACTTTAACGATGAAAACGAACGAAAAGAATGAAATAATACTTACAGAAGGTCCCCACAAGCTCTTGATCCGATTTACTCTCAGGTGTGAAGCATAAACTTCAAATTAGAGAGCCAAAATAAGATTCAAGTGTGAGTTTGCAAGGTAATGAAGGTGGGTATTTATAGGAATTCAAGAACCGTTAAGATCGTTCATCGAAAACTGAGCTTTGATCTGGACCTTACATGTGTGCCCATGGTTTTCTAAAACCATGGGAGCCCCTAATAATGGACTAGGTTCATTGAATACCAGCCCATGGTTTTGCAAAACCATGGGTTAAAGTTAAAGTATATGGAACTCAAAACATGCTCAAAAGTATCTCGGATATTGGTTCGTTTGGTCGTACGGTGCGTTATTCGCTTAATTACGACGGAAGTCATAACGAACGCAAAAACGATCCAAATTAAGCGACGAATGGAATTTTATCATGCCAAGCACTAAAATAAAATATTTTAATCTTTACATAAATTTTTGTATGTCCGGATATATTCAGAACGTAAGATATGCGCGAAAATGCAAACTTGTGCACTTTTTGACGCTTTCAGTCCCTGAATGACCCAAAAGTTTATTTTAGCACACCGAACCCCTCAAAGCCTATTTCTAAGCTATGTAAAGGATATTTATGGTATGTTTAACTTATGGTCATGTTCCGGAATGTCTGTTCTAGTACGAATCATCATACTTTCGCAGTTTGTCGAATTTAGTCCCTCTAAGCGATTAAACTTGTTTTTGCCATACCAAAGCCTTCAAAACTTATTCCTAAGTTATGTAAAGGTTATTTAAGGTATGTTAAGTATATGTTGATGTTCTGGAGTATTTATCGTGTTAAACTGATTACGTTTACGCACCAGCTTGCGTATAATTCTCCAGAAAGCGATGTAGAGTTTGAAATTGAATAAAAGTCAAAACATGAAAAATGTCAAACATAAACAAACAAACATTGGGATCAAATAACTTTGTTTTATTGATAACTGAACTGTTTACAATGATTACAAACACAGGTGTCACATTAAAGTCATTAATACATAACCAAATAAAAAGTGCGAAAAGATTAAAAATAAAAAGTATTACACTAGACACTTGTCTTCACCAAGTGATGTAAGAGACTTAGGCAAACATGGCCTTTGATTGTCAAGAACTCTTACGATCAATCTTGGATCCCGAGACTACTACACACACTCTATGATGGATGATGGATGATGGTGGTGGATGGATGATGGTGTCGTGATGGTGGTGGAGGGTGGGTGTAGTGTGAGAGAGGTGGTTTGCCAAGGGATGGTTTGCAAATGAGCCAAGCACCCTTATTTATAGCCTGCGCAGAAGCTCGAACACGGCCCCGTGTCCATTGGGCACGACCCCGTGTCCACCCATCTTCTCTTTCTTCATTAATTGCAGTTTGTCTGCATTAGTTGACCACGCCCCCGTGTCCGCCGGGCATGACCCCGTGTGCAGAAGCGTATCTGTACTATCAAGATTGCCTCAGATTCTACGAATCTTAGAGTTGACCACGGCCCCGTGTCCGCTGGGCACGCCCCCGTGGTGGGTGATAGAAGCTTCTACAGCTTTTTCTTTTCTGCAGACACTTGGGCACGCCCCCGTGCTCACTGAGCACGGGGCGTGTTCAGCCTTCTGTTCTCTTGTTTTGCTTGGAAAGATGCTGTTGAGGGGTCGGGCATGCCAGGTTTATCCCTTTTCTTGTTTTTTGTTAGATTTAGCTGCCTTTTTGCTTCTTTTGTTCATTTGAGCTCATTTGATCCTAAAAATACAAAAGGAAGACAAAAACACACTTTTTCCAACATTAGTACTAAAAAAGGGTTAGTTTTATGCCTCAATTGATATAATTTATATGTTGCATTTTGCACACATTAGGAGCAGTATGGCCGTTTCATGGAGATGTTGAAGAAGCTCCATGTGAACATCCTGTTCGTTGAGGCTTCGGCCAAAATGCTGAAGTACGCGAAATTCCTGAAGGATCTTCTTATGAATAAGAAGAAGTTAGAGAATTTCTCTATTGTCACATTGAGCGAGGAGTGTTCTGCTGTCCTGCAGAACAAGCTCCTGAAGAAGATGACTGATCCAAGCAACTTCACCATTCCATGACTGATTGGGAATCTAACTGTCTGCAATGTGCTAGCATAAATCTCATGCCGTATTCCATTTTTCTAAGCTTAACTTAGGAGAGTCATCCCCTACGCGCATGTGTATTCAGCTCGCTGATCGTTCGGTAAAATTCCCGAGAGGCATTGTGGAGAACATGTTGGTGAAAGTCAACAAATTCGTTTTCCCGGTTGACTTTTTCATTCTCGACATGTACGAGAACTCTGAGGATCTGTTGATCTTAGGTCGTGCTTTCCTTGTCACTACGCATGCAGTCTGAATGTTCTGGATCTGGTGGGTTTAGATAGAAGTTTGGATAGGATAAAGCTAATTCGGTAGAAATCTCGTAAGAATAGTGATCGATGTCGTTTGGTCGGTCAAAAATATATAAATAAGTAGTAAGTGGAAAGTCGAGTCGTCTCCACAAGGAATTGGTGGTCAGTTCAGTTTTGCTTAAATTACTAATTATTAAAAGAAACGAATTGACTTTTAGTGGAGTTGGTTTAAAAGAAGCAAACTTTAACTTTTGATTCAAAACAATTGTGAGAAAAGAATCTTCTCTAGGTTTGAGGTTTGGAGAAAACAATTAATTTATTTAACTAGTGGGAAGCCATTAAGGGTGACTACGTGCGTGATTAATCCAGTGACAATTGAAGATCTAAACTTAAAGGGTTCGATGCGACAACTATCAATTCAATAATATGAGCAAATCAACAAACTTAAATCTTTGACGCGAAAAACCACAAATGGATTTTAAATAACTTAAGAGGTTAACAAATCTACTCACAAAATCTAGTCAAAATAAAATATAAACGTACTCTAGAAGAAACCCTACATCCGAATGAGATCACAGGTGAGTTAGCCGTGCATGGTCGTCATCTTAGATTCTTGATTCCTGATCTGCAGCCTTGAATTCTGTGTACCGTCGTATCTTGAGTGATGCCCTCTGGTCGAACTCCACTCAATTGCCGTCTGCTGTCAAACTGATGTATATCCTCCAAAAGCTGCGTCCCTCTTTCTTATTATTTCAACAATTCAGCCTTTTCCATCCAATCATTCGTAAGCCCAATCAATCCTTTGTTGTAATAATTAGTGGGCTGGATGAGGTTTGTTTACATTAGTAGTTGTAGAAGCCCACTAAAATAGATCTCACAAGAATGAATTTATGCTCCAATTTCACATTTGTATTCTTCCTTGATTACTGAAACATTTAAATCAAATAATAAATGTAAAATTTAATTCACATGTCTATTAACCAACCTTATTAATTTACCAAAAAGATTAAATTCAATCAATTCATGTGATTATGGACATTAATGAAAATCAAAATAATTTTTCTTTTATTTTTTATTTCTTTTTCATTTATATTTCCTAAATAAAATCCACATGACACTTTACAAGATAAGTACAATAAAACCTATACAAAACGACTCAATAGAAACTAAAATGTATAAAAATCTAATACATTTATACCATGTTATTACCAACACATCAAATAGTCATAAGTAGAATGTTCCATTCATACCGAAAGAGCATACATCATTTTACAAACCGGAGAGAGCATCAAGCAATCTCTCCACCATTTCCCCTAGATTCAAAAACTTATCAACTAATGAACACATGGCACTATATATATATACATGTGGTTTGGGATGTACGAGCTCTTCCATGCGGATGAGTCTCACCCGTGCGGATGAGTCTCATCCGTCCGGATGAGTCCGGATGAGTCTCATCCGTACGGATGAGTCCGGATGAGTCTCATCCGTACGGATGAGTCTCATTCGTACGAACCGCTCTCATCCTCTCCAAAGTCATGTGTTCATATCTCAACTATACAATATTCAACGCACGCTCTATCTAGCCTATTCGCACAGTGGAGGACATACAAAATATGCACTAACACAGTCATTGACGTATGTGACGGCAAGTTGACCCTTCGTGTCGATGAGGATGAAGTCACATTCGATATTTAGCGTTCTCTGAGGCATACCCGACAGCATGATGACACTCTTCATTTTTTTTTTTTTTTTATACTCTCATGTCACATGTGGGTAGCCTTCTAAGTGAGATGTACAGGAGAGATACGTTTGACAAGCAACTGTTACGTGTGGATGATCAGGGGAGTGGGGTCAATGTTTTTGATCTTGAGCATGACCCGCAGCCACAGGCTCGTGATCTTTCCCGTAGGTTTGAGTGTTCTGAGGTCTTCAAGTGATTGAGAGAGAGAGAAGGAGAGAGAGAGAGAGATCCCAGAGGAAAATCCATCAGTTGAAGTACCCCCGCCCCTAGAGCTTAAGGAATTGCCGTCTCATCCGGAGTACGCATTTCAGGGCGAGGGATCTATGTTGCCCGTCATCATATCTACGAGATTGTCGGAGGAGGAGAAGAAGTTGATGGTTGTCCTGAGGGCGAGTAGGCACGCCATTGTGTGGAAGCTTATGGACATAAAGGGTATAACTCTTCATTTTTCACCTATAAAATCTTGATGGAGGAAGAATTTAAGTCGGTGGTTCAGCCTTACAAAAGGCTAAACCCGAACATGTAGGAGGTAGTGAAAATGGAGATGATTAAGCTACTGGATGCAAGGCTGATTTGTAACATTCCCAAAATTTTTATTTATATAAAATATATAAAAACTTATGTTATCAAAAGGATGCATCATGGGTAAGTTGATCGATGGAAATATGAGGTATTTTAGGCAAGCGTAGGAACCATTTAATAATTAAATTATAAAAATATATTATAATTGAACCTACTCCGTTTTTTATGAAACTTGGTTCAAAATGTAGATACAAATATTCTCGTTCTAATGACATATTCATTGTTTTATGAAACGTCATATTTTAGAAGTTATAAGCACCAAATGAATAAAGCAGTTAAATTAAATATAATAAATAAAATAAATAATATCTAAATTTACATTGAATTTCAAATCAATGTTTAGGTGGCCATTTTGAACGAATGCATATATAACGACAAACTTCAATTTAATAATGCAAGACGTGGAAGGTTATCATAGCATCAACAATCAATGCCTTGTGTGCTCTTTAAGATTCATTTGTAGTATATATAGGATGCTATAGTCCAACTTTCATTCCATTCTTTTCGTTCTTTCGTCTCTCATTCTGTCTCTTTCAAAATTCTATATTCTATTTTATTTTTATTATTTTCACCCATAATAACAATAAAGCCCTGCCCTGTTTAAGTGTTTTAACCCTTGATCACTGATGCCCGGTCCGATTGACGTAGGGCCCCGTAACAAATGTCAAGGTTCTGCCTGACTAAGTTTGTTGGGGTTCTGTCTCGTGACGTAGGGATAAAGTTGAATTGGGTTGCTATACTTAATGTGAGTACATTATATATTTTATTAGATATATCAACCCTCTAAAAATATTTCTAACACCCCTAATATATTTAGAATACCCCTATATGTCCTAAAATACACCTCGTATACGAAAACCGGCCCCGAATAACCTTTATTTCATTAAAAAACAAATAAAATAAGTTTTACCAACCGCTCGCGAGCCGCGAAGACCTTGTCTTCGGGCTACGCGGGGCGTGACAACTTAAGATCCAGACACACCCGGAAGCCACCACGTGTCAATGACTCAGCAACTGTGATGCCACCTTAGGGCCCTCGCGGGCCGCGTAAAACCTTGCTACACCCTTCGCGGGCCGCGAGAAACGGAAGATCAGGCCCTATAAATAGCAACCATCGGCAGTTCATTCAATTCGTTCAGAATTCAATTTTCTCTCTCAATTTCTATAGGGTAGGCTCTATACCCGGGCATTATACCCCCTAATTAGCGAAGCTCTGCCTCGTTGTAAGTATCACAACCCCTGGATACGTATTAGATACGCTGCCTGATTGATCAGTGTTCCGTAACGGTTGTCGTCGTTCTGCCCGACGTAGTCGTTGGAATGCCGTCTCGGGGAAGGTATTGCTAATGTTAAAATGGTTTATTATACTAACACGTGTGCATTGTTTAATTATTAGATTATAACCAGGAAGTCACGAAGAAAAGACCCAAAATAGCAATGTGAGTAATCTCCTTTTTGTAAGCAGTTTTTACAAAACCTTAACTATTCAATTTAGCAGTGATTGAGTCTTTGTAATTCTACGATTATTGCCGGTATGTTGGGGTTTTGTATACAAAATGTGAATAACGTTACCATTGGATGAAGAGTTAGCCAATGTGTAATATGACCCACCAGTCAGGATTGACAGTACTGAATGAGTAATTGGGCGGATATAAACATTGTAATCACCCCCAATACTGTTAAGTTTAAATTAAATTAATATTTCTTGATTAAACTGGGATTCACTCACCAGTATTTCCCACTGACAAATGTTTTTAAAACGCTTTTCAGGTAACACAATGTGACAGCCAATTAGTAAAAAGCCAGCTGGAGAGCACTGACAGCTTGGAAAAATGTGGCTATAAAAGTTACCTAAAATACGATGTTTTAAATTCAATAAAGTAGGGTTTATCCCTATAAACATGTTGTAATAAGAAACTTGGATTTTACCCATGTGATTATAAATTTAAAAATATGGTGGTTTTACTCTGATAAAATATTTCCTAACTACGGTCCTGATGAAATTTCCACTGCCAAAATAATTAAACATACGGATACCACCGAAACTGGCTCGAGGACGCCCGTTCCCGGGACAGATAAGGAGGCAGGGGTTGTGACAGAAGGTGGTATCAGAGCCATGCCACTGGTTCAAGCCAAAGAAGTGTTCTGCTGACACTTAAGTTTTAAATTCTGTGTTAGGAAATAACTTATGTAATTATGTGCTTTATGTTATTTGACTATTTGTTAGTCTACAGTATGGGTAAGCAAAGAATTTCGGACATCTATCGTCAATTAGATAGTTCACCAAAAGATAAGGGAACCTCATTTCAACCAAATCCCTCAGGATACTCAGCAGATACTGAGGAAGGAATATTTATTCGTAAGGCACAGTCTAAGAAACCATTTACCACTAAGAAGAGAAGATGGATTATTAGAAAAAGTCGAGAGAAAATAAAGAAGTCACAACCAAAGGGAGTGATAATCAATAAGGAAATAAATACACAAACTCAGGAAATAAGCAATAACCTACCATGGGAAAATGAATTAGATGAACAATGGGTAAATCTCCATATGTTAGCCACTACAGTAGTAAATATTAACTTATATTAAATAGTTGAATCGCCAAACCAGTACCAGCACCCATGCCACCTATGAGCCAGAAACTTTAAAGGAACTTTGCCCATTAAATAACAACTTAGTAGAGACAGGAGATAGAATAAACCTTACATAAAAGCATGTTGAGCATAATACTCCTATAACATAGATAGACTAAAATAAGTTACGGATGCATAATCACTAGTTTATTTTGAATTCCAGTTGTAGTTTGTAATAAATATATATATATATATATATATATATATATATATATATATATATATATATATATATATATATAAGTCGCAATGTTCGCCGTTTTTAATCAATCTATTTTTATGATTGTACCCAAATGTTTGTACTAGAAATTTGTCTGTGATAATTAATACCACCTACTCAAATAATATCATAATATGTATACGTTAAAAAAATTGCAGCATGAATTAAATAATTTAAATTAATATACTAGTAATATAGTGTTCAAAGATACTATTAAAAACTATATAAACGAATATAGTTAATAACATTTTGTATTCATCGGCTTTCATTATTTAATATAAGATAAAATATAATATAATACAATTCTATTATATTTGAAATGTATATACACTAATACATTTAAATAATATATATACGTGTATATAATGTAAAAATATATATATTCATATATATATATATTAGGATACATGTAAAATTTATACATTTAAAACTATAAAGATAGGATATGATCAAAAGAGTCATTATATATATCATGATAATCATATATAAATAATCAGGTTTTCATTCTCTATCATTTAGAATATTATATTTAAAAAGAAGTAATAAAATTTTTATGATGTATAATAAAAGGAGAGAAAAGATGGGTTTGATGGTTTGAACGATCGATACATATAAAAGAGATTAGATAATTAAATTTTTTTGAAGTAAAGATGTTGCAACAGTGAAAACATCTTTTCTTATCCTACTACCTGGCACGTTAAAATGTTCCTAAACATTCATTTTTCAAACTAGAATTTAAAATAGATGCCCCGCATAAAAATAGTTGAATCAAATGTGTGTTTAGTACGTTTGTCCTTTATATAACTTTATCTAAAAATCAGATTAATATCTTTAAATAAATTACTATTACTATTGTATGGGATATAAATACATATTCTAATACATGTATATTACTCAAATATATTTCGAATCAATTTTAGAAACGTCAAAATTACTTACCATAAGTACTTCTTTGAATAAATAATATAATATACAATAAATTGAGAGTTAAGTTTTGATATTTTAAACCCATATGGTTCAACCCACTAGTTAAAATATATATATATATATATATATATATATATATATATATATATATATATATATATATATATATTTATAAATAATAAATTTATTCCTATGAGTCCAGAAAGTTTATATTTTGGTTAATTTATTTCTTTAAACTTTTATTTATCCATCCTTAAATTCCAAAATATTATATTCAATAAATTTAACAAAAATTTATTTCAATATACTACTTTTAAAGGATAAATAAAGTTGTGGAAATAAGCTTGACGATGGGTATCATCAGATATTACAAAATAATATTATATATATGTGTGTGTATATATATATATATTATATAAGTTTAAATATTAAACTAAAGATTTGAAAAATTTTGTTTTGTTTCTAAATAATAAATATACACATGTATATACATAATAGAATCTCTTGACGGTATATACAATATAATAATCAAATATCTTCTGAAGATAAACATAAGTGAAATTAGTACTAGTGATTCTTATAAAAACATGAAGTCATTATAAGAATAAACCATGAAACGTATTAGGTTTTAAAAATATCATATGTCTCAATGAAATATTCCTTGTAACGGAATCTAAGGCTATATATGCATAAATAGAGTTAGCTGTAAGTATACTCATCACATCGAACCTAGCTATAGTGTCAATGGGGACAATTATATTTTTGTCAAAACTTCATTTTCCAAGCAAAAGAAAAACCACAACCATAATAATATCTATGCTTAAACAAAAAGATTAGGATATTGATAATTACTGGTAACACCTAGGATAGTATTTAGACTTGAATTTAAGAAAAATGCCTTAGTATAAAGCTTTGAGATAAGCCAATTAGTTGCGTAGATAAAGTGTGATGGTTATTGGTATCCCGTGAGGATGATGACTAGAACAGTGCCAGTATGATAAATATGCAATAACACTTGGCCACTGTTATTTCTTGTTTATTAGTACTACTCAGTTCTAGAATATGATCCATCATGAGAATACTAATTTCCTTGTTTCTTGATACAAGCCATAATAAATGATGTACTTCTGAAATCATTATTTAAGAAAATTCTATTTATGGAAAATACCATGATAATTACCCCTCAGGCAAGACTGGGTATGATGTAGCAGACTCTCCAGCTTATCCGGGTAAGATGGGGGTACCTCTCCGGTGAGACCAGGTAAGATGGGGTATATGTTATGTTAATGAAATTCCCTAAATAAGTACCATGACCTGATGTCTGACCTGTTTTTGGAAGTATGAATCTGTTAAATACATTGACCTTCTGAATGATGTGTATATTGTCATGTGTGAAATATATGATTATATAGATATGTATATCTATAAGAAAATCCAAAAGCCATAATGATACGAACCGGTGTGTCAATGATAATTTTAGAAATCCCTATTATAAATCTGATATCAAACATTATTTCGTTTGATCATCCGTCTCGAAATTCATGCGACAAGATGAACGACGTGAACCCTTTTAAATTAAGACGCCATCGAAATTATAAGAATTCCCCTTACATTACCTTAGATTATTGACGCATTGGGAAACCTGTAACTAAAAGCTGTGTTAAACTACAAAACATATTTCAGTCAAGGATAAGAATCTCATAGAGAATAGTTCTGGTCAAAGAAAATTAAAATTCAAACCAAGGACCAGAATATACCTAGAAACTAAACTAACTAAAAATAGTCATCCATATTTCAGGGAATCTCGAGGACAAGATTTAAAACAAGGTGGGAATGATGTAACATTCCCAAAAATTTTATTTATATAAAATATATAAAAACTTATGTTATCAAAAGGATGCATCATGGGTAAGTTGATCGATGGAAATATGAGGTATTTTGGGCAAGCGTAGGAACCATTTAATAATTAAATTATAAAAATACATTATAATTGAACCTACTCCGTTTTTAATGAAACTTGGTTCAAAAAGTAGATACAAATATTCTCGTTCTAATGACATATTCATTGTTTTATGCAACGTCATATTTTAGAAGTTATAAGCACCAAATGAATAAAGCAGTTAAATTAAATATAATAAATAAAAAAATAATATCTAAATTTACATTGAATTTCAAATCAATGTTTAGGTGGCCATTTTGAACGAATGCATGTATAACGACAAACTTCAATTTAATAATGCATGAATACGTGGAAGGTTATCATAGCATCAACAATCAATGCCTTGCGTGCTCTTTAAGATTCATTTGTAGTATATATAGGATGCTATAGTCCAACTTTCATTCCATTCTTTTCTTTCTTTCGTCTCTCATTCTGTCTCTTTCAAAATTCTATATTCTATTTTATTTTAATTATTTTCACCCATAATAATAATAAAGCCCTGCCCCGTTTAAGTGTTTTAACCCTTGATCACTGATGCCCTATCCGATTGACGTAGGGCCCCGTAACAAATGTCAAGATTCTGCCTGACTAAGTTTGTTGGGGTTCTGTCTCGTGACGTAGGGATAAAGTTGAATTGGGTTGCTATACTTAATGTGAGTACATTATATATTTTATTAGATATATCAACCCTCCAAAAATATTTCTGACACCCCTAATATATTTAGAATACCCCTATATGTCCTAAAATACACCCCGTATACGAAAACCGGCCCCGAATAACCTTTATTTCATTAAAAAACAAATAAAATAAGTTTTACCAACCGCTCGCGGGCCGCGAAGACCTTGTCTTCGGGCTACGCGGGGCGCGACAACTTAAGATCCAGACACACCCGGAAGCCGCCACGTGTCAATGACTCAGCAACTGTGATGCCGCCTTAGGGCCCTCGCGGGCCGCGTAAAACCTTGCGACACCCTTCGCAGGCCGCGAGAAACGGAAGATCAGGCCCTATAAATAGCAACCATCGGCAGTTCATTCAATTCGTTCAGAATTCAATTTTCTCTCTCAATTTCTATAGGGAAGGCTCTATACCTAGGCATTATACCCCCCGAATTAGCGAAGCTCTGCCTCGTTGTAAGTATCATAACCCATGGATATTTATTAGATACGCTGCCCGATTGATCTAGGGTTTCGTAACGGCTGTCGTGGTTCTGCCCGACGTTGTCGTTGAAATGCCGTCTCGGGGAAGGTATTGCTAATGTTAAAATGGGTTATTATACTAACACGTGTGCATTGTTTAATTATTAGATTATAACCAGGAAGTCACGAAAGACCCAAAATAACAATGTGAGTAATCTCCTTTTTGTAAACAGTTTTTACAAAACCTTAACTATTTCACAATGCAATTTAGCAGTGATTGAGTCTTTGTAATTCTACGATTACTACCGGTATGTTGGGGTTTTGTATACAAAATGTGAGTAACGTTACCATTGGACGAAGAGTTAGCCAATGTGTAATATGACCCACCAGTCAGGATTGACAGTATTGAATGAGTAATTGGGTAGATATAAACATTGTAATCGCCCTCAATACTGTTCAGTTTAAATTAAATAAATATTTCTTGATTAAATTGGGATTCACTCACCAGTATTTCCCAATGAAAAATGTTTTTAAAACGCGTTTCAGGTAACACGATGTGACAGCCAATTAGTAAAAAGCCAGCTGGAGAGCACTGACGGCTTGGAAAAAATGTGGCTATAAAAGTTACCTAAAATACGATGTTTTAAAATTCAATAAAGTAGGGTTTGTCCCTATAAACATGTTGTAATAAGAAACTTGGATTTTACCCATGTGATTATAAATTTAAAAATATGGTGGTTTTACTCTGATAAAATATTTCCTAACTTCGGTCCTGATGAAATTTCCGCTGCCAAAATAATTAAACATACGGATACCACCGAAACTGGCTCGCGGCCGCCCGTTCCCGGGACAGATAAGGGGGCTGTGAGGAGACGAACCTGAAGCTTAATTCGGAGAAGTATCATTTCATGGTTCGTGAGGGAATTGTGCTGGGGTACAAGATTTCACAGACGGGGCTTGAGGGTGATAAAGCCAAAACTGATACCATTTCCAAGCTTCCACCGCCTACTTCAGTGAAATCTATTAGGGGTTTTCTCGGTCATGCGAGGTTGTATCATCGTTTCATTCGTGTTTGTTCAAAGATCGCCCGATTGATGAGCCAGCTTCTAGAGAATGATAAGCCGTTCGTATTTTTTGACGAGTGTGTTAGGGCCTTTGAGTTGTTGAAGGAGAGGTTAGTGATTGTTCCTATTCTTATTGCTCCTGGTTGGAGGCTTCCGTTTGAGATTATGTACGATGCGAGTGACTTTATAGTTAGGGCTGTTGTTGGACCTACATAAGAACAGATGATATTCAAAAGCCAAAACATGATCCACTAATCAAGAAATAAACAAAAGATTGAACCAGTCTCTCCCCAAAGATAGTGAATCTTGAACACCTAATTAGAACATCCGTTCAAGAACAAAGCAAACATCTGATCAAGACTTGGAACTGTTGTTCAAGAAGAAATAACATCTATAAAAGACTAAAGTCTGTTGAAGCCAAAGGTCTAATGAAGAAGACCAAACATCTGTATGGCAAACAGATTTTTGGATTACAACAACAAAGTATAGCTTGTGTGACAACTGTTACTTTACCGTACATTCCGTACATTAATTGAACAGTAATTTGTGATTTAAATAACTGTGCATGATCTAGTTTACAAGATGAATGAAATTCTGAATACTGTTATATACATACAATGGCATTTCATGTTGCAAGACTTTTATCGTTGCTACATGCAACCCAATATAGTTCTAATAATGCACAGAGAAGAATTGGCTCCATTATCAGACAAACTAAAAATGCTGACGAAGTTCAGTACATAGACAGACAGTGTTTGGAGGCCTAGTATGAGCCAGAGACTACGCATTACACTAGTATAGTGTGTAGGGAAGTAAGGACCACAAAACTGCATTCCTGAGTGATAGTTTAAGTGCCGGGAAGTGCCTAAAACTCACCAAAAGTGCAGAATTCTGCATAAATTAGCAAAATTCAGCAATTTAACAAGTTTATTACATGCAAAAAATTGACTAAATGGTCCTGAATACTTTCCTAAGTGTCGGGAATTAAAAGTGTCACAAAGGGGTACATAAAGAACACTAAACGGAAAAACTTGACACTTTAACGAACCGGTATCTAACTGAACAACCAGACATTACCCGGAACCCCAAAATATTGCTAGAAACATTGTTTTATTATTGCTTAGCTAGTTATGATCCCGAACACCCTAACACACTATATAATGTGTCATACACTTAAAACACTAGAGCTTACGCTTAACCTTCAACTAACTAACATCTTTTACCATCAAATTTACACTTAACCCCCCCCCCCCCTTCATACATACGGTTATGGGGATGGCCCCACCATAATCTTTACAAGATTTCTCTTGGATTTGATAAGATCTTGTAATATCTTGCTTAGATTTCTCTTGGATTTTTCTTGGATTTGATAAGATCTTGTAATATCTTGTTTAGATTTCTCTTGGATTATAAGAACACAAGCTCACCTTCATCTTCACAACACCACCACAACTCTTCTACTCTCTCCCCCTCTCATGGTCGTAAGTAGCCACAACCACCACCATTGTTTTCATTTCAAATTCATGCAATCCAAGGTCATCTCAAGGTGTAACAAGGTGTTTTATGAAGCTTGGTGCTTGTAGAACTTGAAGAACCTCCATTGCTTGCTTTCATCCACCATTTTCATCATCTTTTTTTCTTCAAGTGCTCTTTCCTATCTTAGAGCTAGTAGTAAGACTCTTACAACCCTTTGATACTTCTAATTTTGATTTGTTAAAGGATGTATTATGTTATAACTCACAAGAACCCTAAAAGACATAATCTTGAATCATGAACATGAAGCTTACATATGATGAAATCTTGTTGAAATAATGTTGATTAGAGCATGCATGACACTTGATTGTTATTTTCTTGGGATTATGATGTTGATCATCATAAGGAGCTTGCTAGATTGTGATTAAACACATGATCTAGCAAGTTAGAGGATGATTATGTGCTAACACAAGAAGATCAACCTCATGCGTGAACATGAACTTGAAAATAAGATGATTTCTTGAAAAATAATAAAATAAAGTGAGCTAGTAATCTTATGAATCTAAAACTCATGAATGATTTTCCAAGAAAACCAAGTTCAAAATAAGATTTTTAGTAGAACTTGATTCTTACTTAAAACTACACTATTTTTGATAAAAACAAGTGTAGAGATACTAGAGAAACAAGAAAATGTTATGAATAAACATTTTTCTAGAATATGTTTACAAGTTGTAAACACCTAGTTTCTTTAAGAATGAGATTTTTAAAGGAATAAACACGCTTTAAAGGGTAACTAAACCCACTAAACACTTTACCAAGTTACTACAAGTTTTTAATAAAATATCAAGTTCATGTTGTTATGTAAAGTGTATAGTTTTTGCACTTGGTAAGAATAATATTGTTTAAGGTTGATTATTAATTGTTGGGATGATTTTTGAAAAGAAAAGGATATGCTTTGATAGCATGGACACCTCCATTTTTAAGGGAAACTATGGCAAAATTTTCTAAAAATATAAACACTTGGAAAATATTTTCTAATAAATATTTACAAGTGTATTTTGATCATAAGTTTTCAATATAAACTTTGCCATAATTTTTGTAACAAAAATAAAAATATTGGAGGTTGGTTTTTGTAAAAAAAAAAAAATTGGTGAATATATATTTAGAATATATATATATATATATATATATATAGGGTGGGGTTCTAGAGTGAACACTAATGTATTTGCGAACTGAGTGAACAAATCCTGGTCATTGATCTACACACGTGTATGGCCAGGATCTCATCATCAAATCGTAAAATACACTAGTGTATTTCAACATCAAATCCTGGCCATTGATCTACACACGTGTATGGCCAGGATTAGTTCACTCAATTCGCAAGCTACACTAGTGTTCACTCTTGAACCTAATCCTATATATATATATATATATATATATATAGGGAGGAGATCATGCGAGAACCACCCTTATTGCGAGAACCGCGAGAACCAATGTGAACACAACCTAAAATAGCTAAAAAAACCTAACCCCCACCCCCCTCCCCCAAAAACCTAAACCCCCCCACCCCCACCCCCACCCCCCCCCCCCCCAAAAAAAAAAAAACCTAACCCCCCCCCCCCCCCCCAAGCTAAAATGCTAAAAACTAAACCCCCAAAAAGCCTAAAAAAATAAAAAAAAATCTAAAAAAAAAAATCTAAATTTTTTTTTAATATTTTTAAGCTCAAATCGCTACTTTTAGTGGCAAAAAAAAAATTTTAAAAAAATTAATTTTTTTTTGCTTCGAAAAGTAGCGATTTTTATATAAAAAATATTAAAAAAAATATTTGTGTGATTTTTAGCTATTTTTAGGCATTTTTGGTTGTGTTCACATTGGTTCTTGCGGTTCTCGCAATAAGAGGTGGTTCTCGCATGATCTTCTCCTTATATATATATAAAAGACACTTGTGTGAATATTAGTATACGTTGTGAAATAGTTATGTTATTTTAGAGTAAAATAATATAACTTAACAAATACCATGAAATTTACTATCCAAAACAATACCATTACGAATATATCTTTGGTAAATATTATTTGGATACAAGAAAAGAAAATATGATTTTCGTTATTATTACAATGTATATCATATTTTCGACAAAGGGAAAATATACTATTTTTGGAAGTAAAAATATATTTTCTTAGAATATTTAGAAGATATATGATTTTTGAGAAAAAATATACATTTTCTTGAAATACATTATTTTTGGGACAAAACAAGTTTAAATATATTTTCTGAAGTAAGATTTGAAAATATATTATTTTGGAAACTACAAATACGAGAATACAAATACACATGTATGAAATACTCCCATCCTTGCGAAGGAAATACGAAAATAAATACTTGAGAAGTATCATAACCTTGGATAATGTTAAAGACATAAAGGAAACGTAACTCAAAACATGAATACTAAGGCAAGGCACGGCCCGCTCGTCTAATAGACCCTAGCACATTGTAGGTAGTCGTGTTTGCTGACGAAATTTGAGTTACGAGTACTGAAGACGCAAAACTGTGAGTTCATGCTCCTCATTTTCTTTAACTGTTTTTGGTTTTATAACTCTCGGGGGTGAAATACATGTTACGAATGCTTAAACGGTATGAAATGCCTACGAAATACTAGATCATGTGAGCATAGACTTAATATTGAAATGCCATTAATACTTAATTAGGGACGAGGGTTAGATCTAACGGGTACGACCGAGCCCCACTCATGGTCACAACTATACCAAGCAGTGCTTCGGTGTCCCAGTCGAGGGAAATCGACATAGTCAAGGGAAATTGACATAGTCAAGGTAAATTGACATAGTCGAAGGGAAATTCGACATAGTCGAGGGAAAATCGACAAGGGTATATGCCTACTCATTACGAGTGCTCCCTATGTCCTCACATGCCTTAAAGTCCTTGTAAAACAATTATGTTCATACACGCTTTTCATACCTGTTTACAAAGGAGTCTCTCAAAGATTTACAAGTTTACAGTACTCATACAAGACGCATGAACTCGCTCAACTTTTGTTGATGTTTTCCAAAATTTCATGTATTTCAGGTGACAGGATGGATCATGGGCGCGGGTGTCGTAACTAGAAGTAGACTTCAAGTTTAGATGTCATCCACTTTTGTTGGTTTATAACCTAGTCAAAGGTTGCGTTTTAAAACTTAAATAACCAGTGTTTGTAATACTCAAACTTTATGAATGGATGAACATCGTTTTGATCATGTAGTTGTTTATTACGATTAAATGCAATGATATTGAACCAGTCACACATCATACGCTTCCGCAAAAATCAGGGTGTGACAGTTTGGTATCAGAGCTTCGATTGTAGTGAACTAGGATTCCTTCTCGAGTTTAGACTACAATCACTAGAGTTCTCTCACAAAAACATTTTACAAAAAAGTTTTTCATTGCATTCACGTAAGCGTCAAGATCCATGAGTCAAACACTTTTCAAAAAAAAAAAAAGAGACAAGGCAAGGACATTAGTAGGGAATACCCCAAAATAAGGTGCCAACTAACGCATAGTCTACACGAGTTAGACTTGCCAAAGACAAAATAACCCCCCCCCCCCCAAAAAAAAAATATAAACGAGAGTTATACGTGATATGATGCATCAAATTGCCTGCTTATGCTAAGTAACATACTTGTCTATTGATATATATACATACGAATAAGTGTACGGAATGATTATTGACGTGAATAAGATACTTTCGACTCTGACTCCTACTATTGTACTTACCCGCACGATGAAGCTTTCGACCTCGTGTTCATTGCAAAGCTCATGGCTGGAGTGATTACCAAACGAGATTTTGAGCTCGCTTCCGTATAAAATGGCTGCTCTCCTCTCTCGAACGTGAAGGTGCCTAACTACGGTAGTGATGGCGAGGCAGAGGCGGCAACCTTGAACGAATTCTTAATCAGCGGGACAAGATCCCTGCGGCTTTTGTGAAGCGAGATTGACGACATACTTGACCAGAAAAGGAAGATGAAGTATTCATCTTGAAGGTGCCCCTCCAACTACTAGGAATACTCCTTATTCCTATTTCATTTAATCATTGTGCCTATTCGCGCGTAACGATAACGAGTGTTAGCGCGTGGACCACTGCAATGGTCCTTTCCATGACAGAGATATACGGACAGTAGTGTCCCCTCCTTAGTCGATCATCTACTTGGACGAGGGAAAATTGGGGTAACTGTGCAAGACAATTTATTATTACGGGGGCCCACGTAATAACAACTTGTAGTGCATGGAAACCCTGGTGGACTCTGCGGGTAAGGTAAATGATCACCATCCCTCCAAAAATAATCTATAGGTGTTCACACCTTCATCTGGTAGAACAATACATAGACCAT
This sequence comes from Helianthus tuberosus, assembly GCA_030545235.1. Lineage (NCBI taxonomy): Eukaryota > Viridiplantae > Streptophyta > Magnoliopsida > Asterales > Asteraceae > Helianthus > Helianthus tuberosus. The sequence goes on along the minus strand of CM060443.1, from coordinate 59,613,887 downwards.
TGTTTTAGCACTTTATAAAGTAGGAAACATGTCTTTGCCTACTTCGTGTCTGACACTCCTACCCGTGTACGAGACGTTTGAGAACCGATATTTAAGCAAGTGAAGATGGATAACATTCGGAAGGATTCAGTGACGTTACACCCTCTATCACCCCTACATGAACAACCCCATCTCTGGGAAAATATACACATCAGTAAAGCTAAAGACCTAAGAGAACCAATGTAGCAGGAAATAACTGAAACTTGTGACCAAGGTGATGTAACCTCGGGTTCATTTGGTTACAAGCAATAAGTCAAGTTGCCAAGCTTATATGAAAGCTCAGTAATTGTTTCCTCACTCATACATTGAGTATATATGCATGTAATATTGGGTGATTACCTGTTTATTTATGGTACTATGTACCTCATAGAAAATTATAGAATGTTGTCTAACCCACCTCATACATTTTGACAGAAGAGAATGCCGCCCAGACGTGACGCAAACCCCAGTACGTTACCAAGGATAGAAGCCGAGATTCAAGAACGCATCTCTCAAGCAATTGCACGACAAGAAGCCCTCCACTCCGAACACAGTGGTGGCACTTTCGGAAATAACCCTCCAACTGGATGCACCTATAAACAATTCCTGGACTGCAAGCAATTGAATTTTGATGGCACAGGAGGTGCTATTGCATTTGTTCGTTGGGTAGAAAAGACTGACTCCATTCTAAGAATTAGTAATTGTTCACCCCAGCAGAGTGTTACCTATATCTCAGGGTTGTTTTGGGATGGCGCACTCTCCTAGTGGAACCTTCAGGTTCAGACCCTTGGTGTAGATGCTGCTTATGCACTGAGCTTGGACGAGCTCAAGGAAATGGAGAAGAAATACTGTTCTAGGGCTGAAATCCAGAAACTTGAGGTGGAGTTCTGGAATTTGAAAATGGACGGGCCGTAGATTTCCGAGTACGTCCAGCGATTTCACGACTTGTCTAGAGTCATACCCTACTTAGTCAAGCCAGAGTTCAAGAGGATTTAGCGATTCATTTGGGGACTTACACCTCAAATTAGGAGCATGGTTACTACCTCAAAGCCCTCAACCATCGCAGAGGCTATCGATTTGAGTGTCACTCTTACTGAAGAAGCTCTACGCATGGGATAATTCTCGGAATCTGAGGATAACAAGAAAGAGACTCATATGGAGTCATCAGGCAACAAGAAAAGGAAGTCTTCAAACCTAAAGTCAAGCACCCAAGTCAGCTATGGAAGCTCTAAAACAAATAAAAGAAAGGGAGAAAACCCGCTTTGTGGCAGGAAATCTTATGGAGCAACTAATAAGGCTGGTGGTAAGGTTTACTTGGGGAATAAGCCGAGATGCGAGAAATGCAATTTTTACCATGAAGGTCATTGTCTGAGGCCTAAGTGCGGGAAGTGTGGAAAGGAAGGGCACAGCAAGGATGCCTGTTGGGCGAAGGATCCAGATGGAAGAGATAATGGTAGAGTACCAGGTTGCTACAGATGTGGTGAAGCAGGGCACTTTAGGAAAGATTTCCCTAGGAAGAAACAAGCAAGGAAGGGTTTTCACGATCGAAGCTCGTGAAGCTCGCAAGGATCCAGATGTCGTTACGGGTACGTTCCCTATTAACCAACCTTATGCATTTATTTTTATTAATACTGGCACCAACTTTAACCTTGAATGCTTAGAACTTAAGAAACTGCTTGACCTAGTTTTGAGTAGAATAGACGCCCCGTATTCTTTAGAAATGGGCATATAGAAGGCTAGTTAAGCAGACGAGGCAATTAAGGATTATATTGTGGGGTTTCAGAAGGCCGTAACCTTCTGTTACAGTTGACTTGGGAAGTCATGATATGGTAGTCAGCATGGATTGGATATCCAAGTATAGAGCTGGAGCTAGAAGACAACCCCGTGGTGGAGGAAGTTCCAGTAGCCTTTTCTGAAGACTTGCCAGGAATACCTCCACAACAACAAGAGGAGTTTAGGATGAACCTAGTGCCAGGAGCGGCACCAGTGCCGAATGACGCCTTACCGACTAGCTTCATCCGAGAAGCATGAGCCTCCGATATAACTGCAAGAGCTACTAGACAGAGGAAATTAAGGACATGACACCCTTAGTTAAGGACACGAGTCCTCAACTGTGAATACAAGAAGGAAATGCCCCTAAAACGACCTTTGGGACTCGCCTAGAGCATTACGAGTTCCTTGTCGTACCATTTGACTTAACACATGCATCGACAATATTCGTGGACCTCATGAATCGAACGTGTAAGCCATACCTGGGTAGATCATGATTATATTTATTGACTACCTTCTTATATGGCCAACGACCAAGGAAGCTCGTGAGCAACAGCTGCAATTTACCTTGCAACTCTTAGAGAAAGAACAGTTATGTGCTAAGATGTCAAAAAGCGGATTTCGAATTCGCGAGGTAGGAACTTTAGGATACATGGTGGATAAGAATGAGATTTGTGCCAACCCTGCAACCAAAAGCTAAGGAGTTAGAGTTGCAATTATGTGACGCTTCTCGACAAAGTCTCGATTGCGCGTCAATGAAACGAGACCACGGAATTCCATACGCATCACGTTGCTTAAAAGATCATGAGAAGAAACCATGATCTAGATGAAGTGATTGCACGCCGCAAATTTGACGTCATTACCTGTAAGAAAACGCTGCACGACCTTCACTAATCACAAGGGTTGCAACACACCGTTGATCGTAAAAACTAGAATATTAACGTAGATGGACTAAGCTACTGAACGATGCAGACTGTATGGACATGATACGTGCTTGTGTGATAAACTTGATGAAAAGTTGGAACACTCACTTGCCCTTAGTGGAGTTTTCCTACAACAGTATTTATCACACCGCCGTTTAAACCACCTCATGTGAAGCTTTAGATGGAACATAATAAGTCGATCCCCGTTGTGTTAAACGGAGACCGGAGATAAACAATCTACTGGCCCGAGTTGGTTCAGGAAAAATTAGAGGCAAGATCGTTCAGATATGTGATCATATCAAGACAGCCCACAGAATACAGAAAGATTGCGCCGACGAGCTGCAGAAATCGTAGGAATTTGAGATAAGAAGTATGGATTTAATGGGAGCCTCGCCTAGAGAAGGTGTGATGTGATTTGGAAAACATAAAGGTTGGACCCCCGGTGTAAGGATCGGAACCATTGCTCACAAATTGAAACTTCCAGAAAAAGATCAGTAGTGATCGCGACACATTCCATGTGTCTAGTCTTTAGAGGAGTCTGACTCAAGGAACAGTCGTTGTTCCTACGAATAAGATTCACGTCAACGAAATTACTATAGAACCTGTTGAGGTTACGGACCAAGAGTCCACAAAACACAGAAAAGACGTAATTGATTTACTTGTGTACGATAGAATTCATATCATGACCCAGAGTTACATGGGAACATGAAGACAAATTTTAGAACTAAGTGACCACATTTGATTCACAACTCCCCTGCGACCGATGGCATCGCTTGAATTTCGGGACAAAATTCTTTTAACGGGGGGAGTCTGTGACAACTGTCACTTTACCGTACATTCCGTACATTAATTGAACAGTAATTTGTGCTTTAAATAACTGTGCATGATCTAGTTTACAAGACGAATGAAATTCTGAATACTGTGATATACATACAATGGCATTTCATGTTGCAAGACTTTTTTCATTGCTACACGCAACCCAATATAGTTCTAATAATGCACAGAGCAGAATTGGCACCATTATCAGACAAACTAAAAATGCTGACGAAGTTCAGTACATAGACAGACAGTGTTTGGAGGCCCAATATGAGCTAGAGACTACGTATTACACTAGTATAGTGTGTAGGGAAGTAAGGACCACAAAACTGCATTCCTGAGTGATAGTTTAAGTGCCGGGAAGTGCCTAAAACTCACCCAAAGTGCAGAATTCTGCATAAATCAGCAAAATTCAGCATTTTAACAAGTTTATTACATGCAAAAATATGACTAAATGGTCCTCAATACTTTCCTAAGTGTCGGGAATTAAAAGTGTCACAAAGGGGTACATAAAGAACACTAAACGGAAATACTTGTTACTTTAACGAACCGGTAACTAACCGAACAACCGCACATTACCCGGAACCCCAAAATATTGCTAGAAACATTGTTTTATTATTTCTTGGCTAGTTATGATCCCCGAACACCCTAACACACTATATAATGTGTCATACACTTAAAACACTAGAGCTTACACTTAACCTTCAACTAACTAACATCTTTTACCATAAAATTTACACTTAACCCCCCCCCCCCTTCATACATACGGTTATGGGGATGGCCCCACCATAATCTTTACAAGATTTCTCTTGGATTTGATAAGATCTTGTAATATCTTGCTTAGATTTATCTTGGATTTCTCTTGGATTTGATAAGATCTTGTAATATCTTGTTTAGATTTCTCTTGGATTATAAGAACACAAGCTCACCTTCATCTTCACAACACCACCACAACTCTTCTACTCTCTCTCCCTCTCACGGCCGTAAGTAGCCACCACCACCACCATTGTTTTCATTTCAAGTTCATGCAATCCAAGGTCATCTCAAGGTGTTTTATGAAGCTTGGTGCTTGTAGAACTTGAAGAACCTCCATTGCTTGCTTTCATCCACCATTTTCATCATCTTTTTTTTCTTCAAGTGTTCTTCCCTAGCTTAGAGCTAGTAGTAAGTCTCTTACAACCCTTTGATACTTCTAATTTTGATTTGTTAAAGGATGTATTATGTTATAACTCACAAGAACCCTAAAAGACATAATCTTGAATCATGAACATGAAGCTTACATATGATGAAATCTTGTTGAAATAATGTTGATTAGAGCATGCATGACACTTGATTGTTATTTTCTTGGGATTATGATGTTGATCATCATAAGGAGCTTGCTAGATTGTGATTAAACACATGATCTAGCAAGTTAGAGGATGTTTATGTGCTAACACAAGAAGATCATCCTCATGCATGAACATGAACTTGAAAATAAGATGATTTCTTGAAAAATAATAAAATAAAGTGAGCTAGTAATCTTATGAATCTAAGACTCATGAATGATTTTCCAAGAAAACCAAGTTCAAAATATGATTTTTAGTAGAACTTGATTCTTACTTAAAACTACACTATTTTTTATAAAACAAGTGTAGAGATACTAGAGAAACAAGAAGATGTTATGAATAAACATTTTTGTTAAATATGTTTACAAATTGTAAACACCTAGTTTCTTTAAGAATGAGATTTTTAAAGGAATAAACACGCTTTAAAGGGTAACTAAACCCACTAAACACATTACCAAGTTACTACAAGTTTTTAATAAAAGATCAAGTTCATGTTGTTATGTAAAGTGTATAGTTTTTGCACTTGGTAAGAATAATATTGTTTAAGGTTGATTATTGATTGTTGGGATGATTTTTGAAAAGAAAATGATATGCTTTGATAGCATGGACACCTCTATTTTTAGGGAAAACTATGGCAAAATTTTCTAAAAATATAAACACTTGGAAAAAAAATTTCTAATAAATATTTACAAGTGTATTTTGATCATAAGTTTAAAATATAAACTTTGCCATAATTTTTGTAACAAAAATACAAATATTAGAGGTTGGTTTTTGTAAACAAAAATGGGTGAATATATATTTAGAATATATATATATATATATATAAAAGACACTTGTGTGAATATTAGTATATGTTGTGAAATAGTTATGTTATTTTAGAGTAAAATAATATAACTTAACAAATACCATGAAATTTACTATCCAAAACAATACCATTACGAATATATCTTTGGTAAATATTATTTGGATACAAGAAAGGAAAATATGATTTTCGTTATTATTACAATGTACATCATATTTTCGACAAAGGGAAAATATACTATTTTTGGAAGTAAAAATATATTTTCTTCGAATATTTAGAAGATATATGATTTTTGAGAAAAATATACGTTTTCATGAAATACATTATTTTTGGGACAAAACAAGTTTAAATATATTTTCTGAGGTAAGACTTGAAAATATAATATTTTGGAAACTACAAATACGAGAATACAAATACACATATATGAAATACTCCCATCCTTGGGAAGGAAATACGAAAATAAAAACTTGAGAAGTATCATAACCTTGGATAATGTTAAATACATAAAGGAAACGTAACTCAAAACATGAATACTAAGGCAAGGCAAGGCACGGCCCGCTCGTCTAATAGACCCTAGCACATTGTAGGTAGTCGTGTTTGCTGACGAAATTTGAGTTACGAGTACTGAAGACGCAAAACTGTGAGTTCATGCTCCCCCTTTTCTTTAACTGTTTTTGGTTTTATAACTCTCAGGGGTGAAAAACATGTTACGAATGCTTAAACGGTATGAAATGCCTACGAAATACTAGATCATGTGAGCATAGACTTAATATTGAAATGCCATTAATACTTAATTAGGGACGAGGGTTAGATCTAACGGGTACGACCGAGCCCCACTCATGGTCACAACTATACCAAGCAGTGCTTCGGTGTCCCAGTCGAGGGAAATCGACATAGTCAAGGGAAATTGACATAGTCAAGGTAAATTGACATAGTCGAAGGGAAATTCGATATAGTCGAGGGAAATCGACATAGTCGAGGGAAAATCGACAAGGGTATATGCCTACTCATTACGAGTGCTCCCTATGTCCTCACATGCCTTAAAGTCCTTGTAAAACAATTATGTTCATACACGCTATTCATACCTGTTTACAAAGGAGTCTCTCAAAGATTTACAAGTTTACAGTACTCATACAAGACGCATGAACTCGCTCAACTTTTTTTGATGTTTTCCAAAATTACATGTATTTCAGGTGACAGGATGGATCTTGGGCGCGGGTGTCGTAACTAGAAGTAGACTTCAAGTTTAGATGTCATCCACTTTTGTTGGTTTGTAACGTAGTCGAAGGTTGCGTTTTAAAACTTAAATAACCAGTGTTTGTAATACTCAAACTTTATGAATGGATGAACATCGTTTTGATCATGTAGTTGTTTATTATGATTGAATGTAATGATATTGAACCAGTCACACATCATACGCTTCCGCAAAAGTCAGGGTGTGACAGCTTGGACAGTGGTTTCCCAATGTAACAGTATTTATCTTATCAGTGTTTAGATTAGTTAGAATAGATGGTAGGATTTTCACATATGTTTGCAAAATCTGTGGAATCTTTTCTATTAGGAATGTTAGATGTCACTATTAGGGTGTTGTCAGCTAATCACTGAACATAGCTTTCGTACTTAGTATAAATAGATCACACCTGTTAGTGATCTTTCTATCACACACTTCACCTTTTCTCTTGTACGAACATATTTTTTACATGTCGGCTGAAGGGGAGTCTGTAGAGTCAATCGTTTGTAAATCATATTATAATCATTGAGATATAACTGAAAAACAATCGTTGATGACTCTCTACTTGTGAATTACACTGAAAAACAATTGTTGATGATGAATTAACAATTGGTATCAGAGCTTTTGTCACGTTAAACTTGATTTTACAGTCAGTTTCACATACTCTGTTTTTCTGATAAAGAACAAGAGAAAATGGAACAAAATGATCCCCACAACACCGGTTTCAGTAATAAACCACCTATACTTGTCAGATCAGAATTTAACATCTGGCAATGTAGGATGGGGAATATACTTGCTCAGCAAAATACAGGATGCAAAAGCCTTCAATATCATGGCTATGGCTCTGCTGAATGATATCTATGATGGACTGTTTCATTGTAACAGTGCCAAGGAGTTGTGGGATGCATTGAAGGAACAATTTGGTGGGACGGAGGATGTTATCGAGAATACTCGAGAAATCCCTAACCAGCAATACGAAACCTTCACTCACGTCAAAGGGGAGACTCTGACTCAGCAGTTTGAATGATTTTCATGTTTAATTAGTGACCTAAAGTTAATTAACAATGAATTTACTAAAACAACTTTAAGTAACCGATTTCTGAGATCTTTGCCTGAAAAATGGGACACTATTGCTATAGTGATGAGAACATCCCCAGATTTCAAGGACATGAGACTGACTCAACTACATGGAAAGCTCCTAACCTTTGAGAGAAAGCTTATCCAATAGAAAAAGCTCTAGGAAACTAGAAAGGTGTCTGATAGTTACATTTTTGGTAACACAACACTTTTGAGTCAGGAAGGATCATCAACTGGAATGGGAAATGATTAGAGTTTTGATCATTTTATTGATGTCTACTGGAATTAACTCTGATCAAAATTCCACAAGTTATGCTTTCGCAGCAAACGATGATACTCGTGTTACTGATAATCTGTCGTTTGTACTCGATGATTTTATGCCTATCGACCCAACTGACCTAGAGGAGATGGACATATTGCACCAGGTAGACCTACTCAGTCTAAGAGCTAATAACTTTTACAAAAGAACTGGTAGGACTTACCCAGGATTAAGTAGGAGGTCAAAAGTAGGGTTGGATAAATCTAAGATTAAATATTTTAAGTGTAATAGGCTAGGACACTTTGCTAGGGAATGCAAGAGTCAAACAAGTAACCCTACACAAATGATCACATACCCTAGTCAAAGTTCTCATCCAAATACACAACAATAGTTTTACACCCAAAATACCCGTGGACCAAATGTGCAAAATACATACCACTTTGCACAAGGCATGAATCCTATATCAGTGCAATATGTTGATGCACCACAACCTCAGGTTCAATATGTTCAGATGCCAATTACACATGTTCAAGCACCACAGGCAACTCCTGCTTATGCAGAGCCTAGTAAACAGAGCTTTTTTACACAAGGCTATGTTGACTAGAGTAGCTTGCCAAAGAATTTAACCAATGAAAATTGTGCTTTAATAGCAAATGACTTTGATGAACATGAGAACTTTTGTTTTATGGCTCTTGAGCATGTTTCAGGTGAAGAAGATCTAGTTCAAACCGCTGTTGGTGAAGAAGTTGTTGGTAAAACTACTGAAAGCCTTTGTTAAATATCTATTGATGACCAAGAGCATGCAGAAAGGATGGATGAAGAAAATCCTAAAGGTTCCATAGATTGTATCAGTGTGGATCATGTTAAACTGGCTGCTTCTAAGGTATCACCTCAAACTCTTAAAGAATTGTGTTCTGACAAATGTATCCTAAAATTTTCTAATATAAAAGAGGTGAATGAAAATCTTAGAGAAAGGTACAAATCAATGAAATAGTTCTTGAAAAATTAAAAAGAGATTTTAAAACAAGAATTGCTGAAAAATACCTTGAAATACGCAGTCTGGAACATGAATCATCCATAACCAAGGATCAACTCCAATCTATGATGGAAAAATATCAAAATTGCAAAAATGAGTTGGAATCCACACCGATCACATGTGAAAGATGGGTTGAATCTTGTCATGGTTATGAGATGCTCCTTGATAAACAAATGAAGAGCAATGTGAAGTTTGGTGTTGGTTTTAGAAAATATGACCATGAAAATCAAGCCAACACTTCCGTTGACTCTGAGATGGTTGAGGTCATACCAACCACATCAACTAGTGAAGAAATCAAGGTCATTGAACCGAGTGGCAAGAAAATAACTCTTGAAAACCCACTAAATTCCATTCAATCTGAAAACAAAAGTATGAGTTTAAACCAACTTGGTCAGATGAATGTGATGTTCTTCATAATTTCAAACCAATTGATTTCACCAATCCAAATGGTCTTGACCCACAAAACAGATGTTAAAACATCTCTTTCTGAAAAAAGAGACAAGGGTAAAAGGAAAGATAAGATTTTAGCTATGTTATGTGAGTTTTGTGGAAAAACAAATCATTGGGAAAAAAACTGTTTCAAGTTAAAAGCCTACGATAGTAATAGAGGCAACAACATCTGTGAATTCACACTTAGGTGCACCATTTGTGGAAAACTCAACCATTTGACCCAATAATGCTCTTTTCTTAAACCATATGATGTAAATCAAAATAGGTCAAGTAAGAAAATGAGTTTCAAAAGGGATGATGGCCCTTTCAACATGGATCAACCATTTATTCCCAAAAGAGTTGAGTCTTGTCAATCATCTGTCTTATACAATTTGAATCAACATCCTACACAAAGGATTGTTCAAACTTCTGCTGTACTTTAAAACCCACTCCCTAGAGGCTATAGGCAACCACCATGCATCAGGATACCTTATAGGTATGAAGAACCTGTGCACCAGCCCCAAAAGCCTAGGGCAAACATACATCCACATCGGTACAATTATCTCATTAGAAATGGTCAACCACCAGTTGACCCAAGTGTGCAAGCACTTGCAGAAGGTTAAAAACAACTGTATGAGATGGTGCAAAAACTTCTTGTGACAAATAACCAATTGATGACTGTCGTAAGGGTCATGCAAAAACCTAATGAAACTAAGTAGATAGCGTAAGTAGGGTATCGTATCCACGGAAAATTTGTGGTCAGTGTAGAATACTTTAACAAGGAACTAAAATTATCTAATTGGGGGTTTGATTAATTGATTTCAAAGACACGAAAACTAATTAAGAAAGTTGTTATCAAGATGAGAAAAAGTAACATCCTCCCGAAATCCTGATTACCCCGTTTAGCATAAAAACTCGTTTACTGATTCATAACACCACAAAGACATAGCTTTGGAATTAATAATTTTGATTAATTATTAGGGATAGTTTTTCAGACTCACTATAACAACCTAATAACCCGTTTGATTATTCTAATTACCCACCAATTTACCAACTCGCTAATGATGCAAGAAAATCGTCAATACGCTTGATAAACGATAAACAATTCAAATATAATAAATGCTTCACAAAATCAACACAAGCAGTCAAAATTTACCGGTTAATAAGAATCAGAAAACAAAGTCTAGTGCAAAACAAAGCAATCGTTCATCCGGGCGGAAGCCACAAGAATTTCATCCGCGCATGATCATCGCGTACAAAATAAAAAAATTCATGTTTATTCTTATTTTCGTGTAGTACCAAACTCCTCTCCTTTTTGCAAACCTATTTCTTGTGCGGTACTCTATTAATTCAGCCGTCAAAAAGTATTGTATGCGACATCTTCCTCCCATATGCGAGTTGCCCTCTTTTATATATTTCTTCTCCACCGAGTTTACTTTCTTCTTGGCCCATGCTCCATCCCAAATATAATTCAACATTTCCTATATATTAAATTACCTATTACCTATTACCTACTACCTATTACCTATATATTAAATTTAGAAGTGAATGAAGAGTACCTATATATATTAAATTTATAAGTGAATGAACATCGCTAAGGGATGAACAAATAGTATCGGACTGGTACCCGCTTTTATCAAATCGGGTGTATTTTCGGTAACGGTTCGGCACCGGTATTCACTATTTTTTCCCTCAAATACCGGTGGCGTACCAGTACCGACCGGTACCGAACCGTACCGTACCGTACCAGGTATATTCGGTACTGGTACACACTTTTGGGGATTTCGGTAACGGTATTTTCGGTACCGGTTGGTACCGAGCTCATTAAATCCTGTAGCAACGTAGCAATGCAAGTAGTTGTACCGTTTAGATTACTTTTAATACACACAGTAAGTAACTGTATGTCGTTTGAATGGGGTTTTATATACATAACAACTTATTTTGCTTTCTTTTTTTGTTTTTTTTCTTTAATGAATGAATTGTAGCATGTAAAATTAACTTGGATATTTAGATTACTGATGAGCAAATCGTATCAAATCCTATAATCAAACCGGTATCGTATCGGTACCAAATTTACTATACCAAATCATTTTCGGTACCAATTTGGTACCCACCTTTTGGCGTTTTCAGAATCGTTACTTTCGGTTCGACACCGGTCTAGCACCATACCTGTATTTATTGACTTTTACCTTCAAATACCATACCGTATTATACCGAGCATTTTCGGTGCCGGTACCTAATTTCGATGATTTTCCGGATCGGTACTTTCGGTGCCGTTACCGGTACCGAGCTCATCCATATTTTAACGTGTTAGCACCGTAATAACTAAATTGAAAACAACCGCATTTCCAACGTGTAGAACGTGTGGGTCCTATTATTATATATCAGGTTATTTAAAATCGCTTTTTTTAGGACGGACTGACCTTCCTTACCACGTCATTTTTATTTATGTTTTGATATTCGGTATCTGCTGCTGACACACGTTTTGCAGACATTGTGTCCCCGCCGCCATACGCGGACGAAACATCAACTAGTTAACCATAATTTAATATGACTTGCAACGTCCAAAAACACCACCACTTAATTGCAGCGCATTTAACATATGAATCCACCACAATTAATTATACATGTTCAACCCGAATGAGTGGTCCAACTTGAATTACACATTTGATTTGACTTTATATTTCCTTTGCTATTACCAATATTCAACAAAATCCGTTCAACTCCATATGACATTAATATAGTCATTTACTATATTACATTATCAAGATACGGGAACAATGTTTTACAATGATTGGGTCAAATGGGCGGCTAGGCTAGAGCAATAGTGCCAGCTGCCTGGCACTCTCCTATTGGCCTAACAAATTTACGATTTTATCCCGCTTTAAATTACGATTTTGCCCCTAGTTTAAAATTACGCTTTCCTCCCAACTAAAAAATATAATAACCCTTTTGCCAGCAGCTAAAATTACGATTTTGCCATCGGTTCTAAAATTACGATTATAACCTCAGCTTTTTATTTTATACCCGTTTTAAAATTACGGTTTTGCCCCCAGTTTAAAATAAAATTATACTTTTGCCCCCAGCTAAAATTACGATTTTGCCATCGGTTCTAAAATTACGATTTTACCCTCAGCTTTTTATTTTATACCCGTTTTAAAATTACGGTTTTGCCCACAGTTCAAAATAAAATTATACTTTTGCCCCCAGCTCAAAATTATGATTTTTCCCTCGATTCAAAATTACGATTTCACCCTCAATTTAAATTACTTTTTTGCCCACAGCTAAAAATAAAATTATGGTTTTCCCTACCTTAAAATTACGATTTTACCCTCGGTTCAAAATTATTATTTTTCCTAGTTCCCAACTAAACCGAAAATACGATTTCGCCCTCGGTAAAAAAATTACGCTTTTACCCTCAGCCAAAATTACGTTTTCGCCCCAATTCAAAATAAAATTTTGTTTTTCCCCCGGCTCAAAATTACGATTTTACAACAGTTTATTATTTTATACCCATTTTAAAATTACTGTTTTGCCCCAGTTTAAAATTACGTCTTTGCCCCAGTTCAAAATACAATTATGATTTTGCCCCCAGCTAAAATTTACGATTTTCCCCTCGGTTCAAAATTACGATATCACCCTCAATTCAAAATTACGTTTTTTTGCCCCCAGTGCAAAATAAAAATATGGTTTTCCCCTAGCTAAAAATTAGGATTTTACCATCGGAAAAAAAATTGATTTTTCCCCAAGTAAAAATATGACTTTGCCCCCAGCTAAAAATCGTGTTAAGGAGCTGCCTAACACTCTTTTTACTTTTTTTTTCTAGCAAAACTATGGTACTGTTTTTTTAATTGGTTAAGAATTATTCGGCCATCGCCCCGCAATGCGGACGGGGCAACACCTAGTTCTCTACAAAAACACCAAAGAAACAAGAACATTAATTGCTAGTTTAGTTATTAATCAAATTAATAATAATAAGAATAATAATTAATTGTTTAGTGTTCTTTTTCTTCAACTTTCTTTTGCTTATGTAATTCATAACATACGAAGACAATTTGATCATTGATTACAAGCTTAGGGGCTGTTTGGCAACATCTGAATGGGTAAGTGTTGAACCAGTAAGAGGTATGAACTATTAAGAGCTTGCATAATGCTTAACCATTTAGAGGCAAAAGTCTGACCAATTCAGATTAGAGGTCTTAACCATTCAGACTCTGTATAAATCTTAACCATTCAGAGGCAAAAGTCTGAAACATTCAGACATCTGCTCGTGAAACAAACAGTCTGAACCATTAAGTGCTGAACCAGTAAGAGGTCTGAACCTATATATTAAATTTAGAAGTGAATGAACAGTACCTATATATATTAAATTTATAAGTGAATGAACATCGCTAAGGGATGAACAAATAGTATCGGGTATCGGTACCCGCTTTTATCAAATCGGGTGTATTTTCGGTAACGGTTCGGCACCGGTGTCGCAACCCCGATCCCTAATCTCCGGGAACGAGCGGTCGCGAGCCAGTTTCGGTGGTATCACGTATTGGTCTAATTTGGCAGCGGAATTTTTCATCAGGACCGTAGTTAGGAAATATTTTGATCAGAGTAAAACCACCATTTATATATTTATAAACATATTGGCATAAAACCCAAGATTGCATTACACACATTTTCATAGGAATAAATCCTATTTTATTTAAGAAAACATCTATTTCTTTTTAGGTAACTTTATTGCCACGTTTTCAAGCCTTCAGTGCTGTCCAGCTGGCTTCTATTTGGCTTTCACAGTTTGTTACCTGAAACGCGTTTTAAAAACATTTGAGAGTGGGAAATAGTGGTGAGTGAATTCCAGTTTAATCAAGTGTTAATAAAAACCAATTCACAGTATTGAGGGCGATCCCTCAGTTATATTTGTTTCCAAGACATCACAATTAACATCCATGGTACTGTCGAACCCGACTTGTGGACATGTTACTCCTTGACCAGGTGGTAACAAATTTTGTATACAAAACCTCAACATACTCATGATAATTGTATTCTTACAAATACTCAATCACTGTTTATTATATAATTAATTAAATGAGGTTTTGTAAAAACAGTTAACCAAAAGTGGATCAACTCACATTGTTGTTTTAGAGTTTCCGTAAGGGTTTCCTGGTGATAATCTAAAATTTACACAAAAGCACACGCGTTAGTATAATAACCCATTTGAACATTAGTAATACCCTCCCCGAGACGGCATTCCAACAACTACGTCGGGCAGAACCACGACAGCCGTTACGGAACCCTAGATCAATCGGGCAGCGTATCTAATACGTATCCAGGGGTTATAATACTTACAACGGAGCAGAACCTCGCTATTTAGGGGGGGGGGGTATAATACCCGCGTATTATCTCTACTATCAGAATTTGAGAGAAAGATTTCGAAATTAAACGAATTCTAACTAAAACCCGAGGGCTCCTTATATAGTTGCTGAATCTGGTTCCCACGCGGCCCGCGTAAAACAAGCATAGGGCCTACGCGGCCCGCGTTGACTCCGGTCAACTGTATAGCTTAGCCGGGTCATCACATATGTCTGCCGGGTGTTGGGCCACGTGGCCGCACCGGGCTTTGCCACATTCTGGGCCTCTCACGGCCCGCGTGAAGGTTGGGGTGTGGTTACGCGGCCCGCGTGAAGGTTGGGGTGTGGTTACGCGGCCCGCCTTTACTTAAAATTCAGATTTTAAATTATTTTTAATACTATTTAATATATTTAAGGCCCGTTTTCGCGTATGGGGTGTATTTTGGGACATATTGGGACATTCTAAAATATATTAGGGTGTCGTAGAAATTATCAAGAGTGTCGGTTTATTGAGGGTTGTTACATCCTCCCCACCTTGTTTTAGAGCTCGTCCTCGAGATCTACTGGAACAAGTGTGGATATTTCCTTTGCATTTCTGACTCGAGCTCCCATGTGTACTCAGGTCCTATTTTGGAGTCGCATTTCACTTTGACCAGAACTAATCTCTTGTGCTTGAGATTTTTGACTTTCCTGTCTTCAATTTGCAGAGGCCTTTCTACAAACTTGAGTTGTTCATTTACCTCTATATCCTTAAGAGGTACTATTAGTGATTTGTCAGTTAAACACTTTTTTAGATTAGATACATGAAACACATCATGTATTCCTGCCATTTCCTCTGGCGGTTGTAGCTGATAGGCTACAGGTCCTATTCTTCTAATAATCTCAAAAGGTCCAACATACCTGGGACTTAGCTTTCCTCTTTTGATGAATCTTACTATTCCTTTCCAAGGAGAGACCTTCAATAATACTTTATCTCCTATTTGAAATTCCAACGGCTTGCGTCGGTTATTGGCATAACTCTTCTGTCGATCACGTGCTATTTTTAGTCGTTCATTGACTTGAATAATCTTGTCGGTTGTTTCTTGCACTATCTCAGGTCCAGATAGTTGTTTTTCCCCAATTTCTGGCCAACGGACTGGGGTTCGGCACTTTCGTCCATAGAGTGCTTCGAATGGTGCAACATTGATACTTGTGTGATAACTATTATTATAAGAAAATTATATTAAAGGTAAATGATCATCCCAATTACCTCCGAAATCAATTACACAAGCTCAAAGCATGTCTTCCATTGTTTGAATTGTCCTTTCGCTTTGTCCGTCCGTTTGAGGATGATAAGTTGTGCTTAAATTTAACTTGGTTCCCATTGCCTTTTGGAAACTTGACCAAAAATGAGAGGTAAATCGACTATCTCTATCAGAAACAATTGATAAAGGAATTCCATGTAATGAAACAATTTCATTTACATATAATTTAGCTTGTTGTTCCATACTGAAAGTTTCCTTCATTGGTAGGAAATGAGCTGACTTGGTTAGCCTATCTATAATCACCCAGATTGTATCATTTTCTTTCTTTGTTTTGGGTAATTTAGTAACAAAATCCATTGTTATTAATTCCCATTTCCACACTGGCATTTCTAATTGTTGTAGTAATCCTAAGGGTTTCTGGTGTTCAGCTATAACTTGTGAACAGGTTAAACACTTAGAAACATAGGTTGCTATGTCCTTTTTCATTCCTATCCATCATAAATTTTTCCTTAAATCCTGGTACATTTTATCACTTCCTGGATGTATCGTATATTTGGACTTATAGGCTTCTTCTAATATACGTTGACGTATGTTTCCTAATTTAGGTATCCACATTCTATTTTTATGGAATCTCCAAATTCCATCTGTTCCTTGTTCCAATTCTTTTAGCATACCTTTTAACTATTCAGAATCATCCTTGATTATTGATTCTTGTGCCTTTCTGATTTGTTCATTTAAATCTACTTGCAGATTTAATTTAAGAGAACGTACCCTTTTTGGCTTTTCATGATACTCTCGGCTTAAAGCATCTGCCACTATATTTGCTTTTCCTTCATGATACTGGATATAACAATCATAATCGCTAAGCATTTCCATCCAGTTTCTTTGTCTCATATTCAACTCCTTTTGCCCGAAAATATATCTTAAACTCTTATGATCAGTGAATATGGTAAACTTATTACCATAAAGGTAATGTCTCCAAATTTTCAAAGCAAAAAATATTGCTCCTAATTCTAGATCATGGGTTGAATAATTCTCTTCATGATTCTTAAGTTGTCTAGATGCATAAGCTATAACCTTTTGGCATTGCATCAATACACATCCATAACCTAATTTAGAAGCGCCACAATAGATTACAAAATATTCAGTTCCTTCTGGTAACGCTAGTATGGGTGTATGGGTTAATCTTTGCTTAAGAATTCTAAAATCTTCTTCTTATTTTGGTCCCCATTCAAACTTAATGGATTTACAGGTTAACTTAGGTAAAGGAATGACTATTCTAGAGAAATCTCGAATAAATCTTCTGTAATAACCAGCCAATCCTAAGAAACTTCTAACCTCGGTTGGTGACTCAGGGGTTTTCCATTTAGTAATTGCCTCAATTTTTGTGGGATCCACATGAATTCCTTCATGGTTCACTAAGTGTCCGAGAAATTGTACCTGTTCTAACCAAAACTCACACTTAGAAAACTTAGCATAAAGCTTTTCCTTTCTTAATATACTTAAAAGTACGTGTAAATGCTTTGCATGATCCTCTTTACTCTTAGAGTAAATTAGAATATCATCTATAAAAACAATTATGAGTTTATCCAAATATGGCTTACATATTCGGTTCATCATGTCCATAAATGCAGCTGGGGCATTGGTTAAACCAAATGGCATGACAGTAAATTCATAATGACCATACCTTGTTCTGAAGGCGGTTTTAGGAATATCCTCTTCCTGTACATTTAATTGATGATATCCTGACCTTAAATCGATTTTAGAGAAAAATCGAGCTCCTTGTAGTTGATCGAACAGATCATCGATTCTAGGTAATGGATACCGGTTCTTAATTATGACCTTGTTCAATTCACGGTAGTCAATGCACATACGCATTGATCCGTCCTTCTTTTTAACGAATAGAATCGGCGCTCCCCATGGCGATGAACTTGGCTGTATGAATCCCTTCTCCAATAATTCGTCTAATTGTTTCTTCAATTCTTACATTTCGGCGGGTGCCAAACGGTAAGGTGCTTTGGCAATCGGGGACGTTCCTGGTAGCAGGTGAATTCTGAATTCAACTTCTCTATCCGGCGGTAGTCCTGGTAATTCTTCCGGAAATACATCTGAAAACTGAGACACTACTAGAATGTCTTTTAGTTCCTTTCCTTTAATGTTAGTGATTATAGAAATCAAATACACTATAGATCCTTTTCTTATATAGCTTGCAGTTTTCATCACAGAGATGAATTTAGTGGATCTAGAGGGTTTATCTCCTTTAATTGTGATCTTTTCATCTTTTGGTGAATTTACTTGGATTGACTTTTGATCACATAAAATACTGGCTTTATTGGCTATTAACCAATCCATTCCTAAAACGACGTCAAATCCTGCCAGATTTATGGGATAAAGGTTTGCAATAAATTTCTGATTTAAAATTTCTATGCTTGCTCCCTGCAAGATTTCAGTAATCCTAACGGTTTCTCCATTGTCTGTCTCTACTAACCATTCTTGTGGTAGTTTAGTTAATGACTGATTTAGAATTTTGCAAAATGATGTATTAATAAAACTTTGGTTTGCACCAGAGTCAAATAATACTTTAGCAAAGATATCATTAACTAAAAACGTACCAGCTATGACATCTGGAATCATCTTAGCTTCATCTGTAGTTAAAACGAATGCTCTAGCATTCTTAGCATTCCTGTTGTTCATAGCTGGAACCAATTTTGGACAGTTTGTCCTGATATGACCTTTTTCTCTACAGTTGAAGCACATTCCATTACTGGATTTCTTTCGGCAATTTTCTTCCTTGTGTCCTGGCATCTTACAGAAATTGCAAAGAGTAGAGCATTTTCCCGAATGCTTTTTCTTGCAGACCTGGCAGAATGGTGCAGAGGTAGAACCTATATTCCTACGATTGTAATTCCCAGAACGGAACTCTTGGGTAAGCCTCTGTGCTAGGTTTCTCTTCTGGTCTTCTTCTCGTGTACGTACTAATTCATCAGTCAAGGTGTTTGTTAATTCTATAGCTTCTTCTATAGTTTGGGGTCTAGCTGCCTTGACTACATGTCTAATTTCTCCAATTAATCCCTAGATGTAACGGGAGATTAATACCGGCTCTGGTGATGCAAGGGTTGGTACTATTCTAGCATATTCAAAGAATAACTTTGTGTACCCCTCACTATCCACTCCATTCATCCTAAGGTTTAGGAATTTATTTGCTATCTGCTCCTTTTCATTAGGAGGGCAGAATTTCCTTTCTACCATGTTCCTAAATTCTTCACATTCCATATTGTATACCCTATCACTTCCTCTAGACTGAAGGATAGTGTTCCACCATTCTAAGGCTGAGTTCTTAAATAGATTGGAAGCAAACATTATTTTGTCTTCTTCCGCTTATTTGCTTATTTTTAGAACAACCTCAGTCTTTTCTATCCAGTGTAGAGCTGCAATAGGTTCTTCATTGCCCGAGAATTCTATAGGTTTGCAGGACCAGAATTCTTTGTAAGAACAACAATAAGGCATGGTTCTTCTTCTTTTGGGAATGGGCGCTTGAAGTACTGGGCCATTGTTCACGCTGTGTTCTGGTTCAGTTGGTCGCTTACTGCTATGTTTACTTTTATTATTCGCTTCTTGAACTGTTTGAATAATAAATGGCATTGCATCTATAATTCCTTGTGCCACTATGTGTTGGATAACACTATTATCCACTTGGTTTCCATTGTTGTTATTCAGATTCTCATTATTCAGATTATCGTCATTCTGAATATTATCATTCTGGTTTTTCGGGTTATTATCCAGATTTAGTTGATTTCCTTGATCGGCCATCTGAATTTTAAAGATTTACCATATATTAATATCACAAATAATATTTTAATATAGCCAATCACATGATACGCAATTTAGCCAAAAGCGTCGATCATTGCGACTTTAGTCTATTCATATATTAGGCATCTATTACACACCAGTACTGAAATAAAATTACAATACCGACAGAAAGAAAATTACACTAATAATAGTAGGCATCCGTACACAGATATTTTATTTTATATTATTATTATTATTACCATTACCATCTCCTACCATCACATCTACGGATATGGATTCATCCAAAAATCCATATTACGCTCATCGTATTTCCATACGAGACGCTCTCCCACCTGTCGCATTCTCTCACTGTTCTTTAAAATTTCCTCACCAAATGTCCTAAGTTCTTGGACCTTTTCTACACTCATTGGGGGTGCAGGTTCTAGGACTGGGTTCGGAATCTGGGGTGCGGGTTCCTGATATGGGGGTGAAAGTGCCTGAAATTGGTAAGGATCTTCTAAAATCCCCCTAATATATTCGTCGTGGTAATAGGGATCTAAAGGGTCCATACCTGGGTAGGCTCCTATGTTCTGCATGGGCATGTTTTCATGTATTGGGTAACATTGCACAAAGTCCCCTTTATCATCCCACCAGGGGTCGTAATTTGGGTCTAGGGGGTTTGGTGCAGGTACCCTAGGGATTTCTTCCGGATTGAAGTCATGCATCTCTACTTGGTTTTCAGGGTTTTCTATTTCCATGGGTTGGTCAGGGATTGGTAGCTGTGGTTGGGGTGCTATTATTTGTTCCAGATTTGGGTCAGCTGCAGTGGTTGCTAGTATGTAGATGTTGGCTATTCCCCTATTTATCATGTCCTGGGTATAGGCATCTGTCTCTCTCTTGGCTGCTGCTAGCGCTCTCTGGTCTTGTAACTTTTTCATACGTTTTCCACGCTCGTGTGCCCCTCGACTGAACCATCCCCTCTTCTTCTGAGGAAATGGCTCTTCTGACTGAGCCTTAAACACAAAGATTCCTTCTTCCGTATCAGCAGAGTACCCTGAGAGGGCAGGCTGAGAAGAGGAGGTGCCTTCGCTTCTAGGCGAACCAGACAATTGACGGTACGCGTCCGATGGTCCTTGGTCGCTCATACTGTAACTAACAGATAGTCAAACAACACATAATAAATAAATACAATTATGCACGTATTTCCGTAATTTATTTCCTAACACTTTGTATTTTGATGTCAGCATAACACCTCTGTGGCTGAATCAGTGGCTTAGCTCTGATACCACCTTCTGGTGCAACCCCCGATCCCTAATTTCCGGGAACGGGCAGCCGCGAGCCAGTTTCGGTGGTATCACGTATTGGTCTAATTTGGCAGGGGAATTTTTCATCAGGACCGTAGTTAGGAAATACTTTGATCAGAGTAAAACCACCATTTATATATTTATAAACATATTGGGATAAAACCCAAGTTTGCATTACACACATTTTCATAGGAATAAATCCTATTTTATTTAAGAAAACATCTATTTCTTTTTAGGTAACTTTATTGCCACTTTTCCAAGCCTTCAGTGCTGTCCAGCTGGCTTCTATTTGGCTTTCACAGTTTGTTACCTGAAACGCGTTTTAAAAACATTTGTCAGTGGAAAATACTGATGAGTGAATCCCAGTTTAATCAAGTGTTAATAAAAACCAATTCACAGTATTGAGGGCGATCCCGCAATTATATTTGTTTACAAGACATCACAATTAACATCCATGGTACTGTCGAACCCGACTTGTGGACATGTTACTCCTTGACCAGGTGGTAACAAATTTTGTATACAAAACCTCAACATACTCATGATAATTGTATTCTTACAAATACTCAATCACTGTTTATTATATAATTAATTGAATGAGGTTTTCTAAAAACAGTTAACAAAAAGTGGATCAACTCACATTGCTGTTTTAGAGTTTCCGTAAGGGTTTCCTGGTGATAATCTAAAATTTACACAAAAGCACACGCGTTAGTATAATAACCCATTTGAACATTAGTAATACCCTCCCCGAGACGGCATTCCAATGACTACGTCGGGCAGAACCACGACAGCCGTTACGGAACCCTAGATCAATCGGGCAGCGTATCTAATACGTATCCAGGGGTTATAATACTTACAACGGAGCAGAACCTCGCTATTTAGGGGGTATAATACCCGCGTATTATCTCTACTATCAGAATTTGAGAGAAAGATTTCGAAATTGAACGAATTCTAACTGAAACCCGAGGGCTCCTTATATAGTTGCTGAATCTGGTTAGCTGGGTCATCACATATGTCTGCCGGGTGTTGGGCCACGTGGCCGCACCGGGCTTTACCACATTCTGGGCCTCTCGCGGCCCGCGTGAAGGTTGGGGTGTGGTTACGCGGCCCGCCTCAACTTAAAATTCAGATTTTAAATTATTTTAATACTATTTAATATATTTAAGGCCCGTTTTCGCGTATGGGGTGTATTTTGGGACATATTGGGACATTCTAAAATATATTAGGGTGTCGTAAAAATTATCAAGAGTGTCGGTTTATTGAGGGTTTTAACAACCGGTATTCACGATTTTTTCCCTCAAATACCGGTGCCGTACCAGTACCGACCGGTACCGAACCGTACCGTACCAGGTATATTCGGTACCGGTACACACTTTTGGGGATTTCGGTAACGGTATTTTCGGTACCGGTTGGTACCGAGCTCATTAAATCCTGTAGCAATGTAGCAATGCAGGTAGTTGCACCGTTTAGATTACTCTTCGTACACATAGTAAGTAAACTGTATTTCGTTTGAATGGGGTTTTATATAAATAACAACTTATTTTGCTTTCTTTTTTTGTCTTTTTTCTGTAATGAATGAATTGTAGCATGTAAAATTAACTTGGATATTTAGATTATTGATGAGCAAATCGTATCAAATCCTGTAATCAATCCGGTATCGTATCGGTACCAAATTTACTATACCAAATCATTTCCGGTACCAATTTGGTACCCACCTTTTGGTGTTTTCAGAATCGTTACTTTCGGTTCTACACCGGTCTAGCACCATACCTGTATTTATTGACTTTTACCTTCAAATACCATACCGTATTGTACCGAGCATTTTCGGTGCCGGTACCTAATTTCGATGATTTTCCGGATCGGTACTTTCGGTGCCGTTACCGGTACTGAGCTCATCCATATTTTAACGTGTTAGCACCGTAATAACTAAATTGAAAACAACCGAATTTCCAACGTGTAGGACGTGTGGGTCCTATTATTATATATTAGGTTATTTAAAATCGCTTTTTTTAGGACGGACTAACCATCCTTACCACGTCATTTTTATTTATGTTTTGATATTCGGTATCTGCTGCTGACACGCGTTTTGCAGACATTGTGTCCCCGTCGCCATACGCGGGCGGAAAATCAACTAGTTAACCATAATTTAATATGACTTGCAAACTCCAAAAACACCACCACTTAATTGCAGCCCATTTAACATATGAATCCACCACAATTAATTATACCTGTTCAACCCGAATGAGTGGTCCAACTTGAATTACACATTTGATTTGACTTTATATTTCCTTTGCTATTTATATAATATCAATTTGAAACATACAGTATGTAGGCATAAAGGATTGTATTATATGTTTCATGGGTTGTACTTATATTTTGGTTCTTTATCTTTAATTTTGTTTTACTTTAACCATAAATCACTTTTAAGCACATAAAAATTAACATTTGTAGGAATAAGGGGTTGTACTCATATGTTTGGTGGGTTGTACCCACTTTTGGTTTTTTTTCTTTCTTTTTTATCTTTAATTTTTTTTACTCTTAACCCCATACATCTATATGTTTTACATTTTTAACCAATCACTTTTAACCCATACAAATTTTTTGTATTACGTTTTGGTCAAATTTTGCGAGTTAACATGCTACAACATGCGTGTATGATTTAATGTTTTTATGCGTAGTTTTCCTGTTTAACATCACGTCGCAGCGTGCGGTTCTAGAACAACTTAGTTATTGCTTTCTATGTTTTACATTTAGAGTGTGTGGTTCAACATTGTTTCATCGTCTACTTTTCGTTCGGTTTTATATTTCGTTTTTTATTTTATTTTTTTACATGAACCTTTCTGGTGTTGATGGCCGCTCACGGTGATATACATATTATGACAATAGGAGCCCAGCGGTTAAAGGTATGTGTTTTCTGAATTTGATGTCAAAGGATAAGAGACGTATAAGTGTATAACCTAGTGTAACTTAGTTATCAGGGGTTCAACAAAAGAGGAGTTCCGACCAATAGAATTCCGAACGATTGTTTACAATATGCAAATGAGTTCTAGAAATAATGACATCCGCTAGATGAACTCAGAATCAGCAAGCACAAATGTGATAGTGACATGGAATTGATTTGTCCACTTTCAAACAGATAAATGAATAAAATTAGTGTGTTGACATTATTGAATCGCGAAAATACACCGAAATGAAATACAATCGAATCTGGTGTATCATTGTCTTAATTCATAGTTGCCTTAAGAATGTTTAAATGACAACTCAAACAAAAGTATGTGTAGTCTCATGTGAAACGGTAACCATGATTAGCACAAGCTACAAGTTTGTACCGACACCACAAGGTGTCGTAATGACATAATTCAATAATAGCGGTGGCCGAACAAGTCCACCGTGTTTGAGATCAAATGAAAGCGTAATGAAGCAAACCTGAAAATTTGATTCAAACGGCATCGTAGGATTTTTCAATTCAATACAGAACACCAAAGAACTACTGTTTTCGATCGAAGATGAAAAAGCAATAAATACTGGAAGGCATTCGATCGATAATAAAATAACCGTTAGGAGGTACACGGGAATATAAAATGAATCTATGCACCATTGACTTAGCACACGATTGTGTTAAGACTGCTTTAATTATGATAAAACAGAACGGATTTAGAGCTAGTCAATAAATAAACAATTAAATCCGTGTATGAAAGCATCACCACAAGGTGTCGAATCCAACAAACGATCTGATGGAGTCGTAGACCAAACAAGTCTACTACGATTTGGAACAGAAGGGACACTTGCAAAAATGAATCTGAATATGATGCTTTCAATACATCACATGGTGTCTTGAATTGAATGTGCGAAATGGACAAGTTCAAGCAATTGAACTTGGTTTCAGTGTAACCCGACAATAAACGTATGTATTGACAAGGGAATCTCGGCATGGTTACAAGGATAAACCATGTATGTAACTGAAAAGAAAAGAAAATTTCAAGAAGGTTTTGTTGACTCAATATCAAGGAGTCGATACTTACAATTGTAAGACCCGTCTTAATATTACTTGAATTTAATAAAACTTCATACGAATTATATAAAAAGTGTCTAAGTTAAAACATAGTTACCAAGTAATCAAAACTAGTCAACAAACGACTAGTTAAAACATTCATGATCTAATTAGCAATTTGTTTACAATCAAAAGAAATAGAAACATTGTTTAACAAGGTTATGAAAGCGCGGAAACTTCAAAAGTTGTGTTCGGTTCTTCAAAAACTTGCTTGACCGCCATCCGTATTCTTTCAATACCTAGAAACTGAAATGTTTACATAAACACTAGTATTAGAGTTCTTAGAAATATTAAATAATCAAAAT
Source organism: Helianthus tuberosus (assembly GCA_030545235.1). Taxonomy (NCBI): domain Eukaryota; kingdom Viridiplantae; phylum Streptophyta; class Magnoliopsida; order Asterales; family Asteraceae; genus Helianthus; species Helianthus tuberosus. Next base: position 59,588,172 of record CM060443.1, on the reverse strand, counting down.
TACGATCAAAACGGGTTCGATTAGCTATAAAATGCAAAAGTTTACAAGAATTTTAGTACTCTACCGTAACTTACGGTATCTACCGTAAGTTACGGTAGTCATTTGATTTTTCTGGTCTACCGTAAATCAGTAGCAATCCACCGTAAGGCTTTTGGTCTCAACCGTAAGTTACGGTGGATACCGTAACTTACGGTAGTCACTGCAAGTTTGTGTTTTGACTAATTTGATTATAAAGTCCAAACCAAACTCTTGGATTTCTCGTTCTTACAAACCAACTTGTTAAATTATCGTATTCTAATATGTCATTTATCAACAATAACCCAAAAGACCAATTTACTATATCACGAAGCATTCGCCATGCAATAATCGATTATTCGACCTGTTTGGCTCATCTACGGAATCCTCCATTATGATGACTACCAACAAGTTGTGACCAATCCTGGCCTTATCAATCAATATAGCGAACATTATCGCTCTAAATTAAGACAACCTTTATTCTACAATTCACTATACTTATGCAAATTATCAAAGTTTACCCAATGTAACAAATCAAGTTACATACCTTCAAAGCACACCCTTTAGTCTTGCATCAACACCGGCTTGTCCGCTCGAAGCTCCGGCTTCCTTTCCTATAGAGTTCAATCACCTTGTATTTAGAACCCTTTGTTTCACATGTAACGCATAGTTTACCATTTAGTACAATTTATGCGTTTTTATTTATAGCTCAATAATTTGCCTTCTATTTGGCATTTTCACAAACACTTTAAGGGCAGATTTTTATATCATTTACATTCAAGTTCACGGCTTGTTATTTGACTAAAATTTACATCAATTTAGCTTTCACATATAAAATTTAACATCCATATTTCAGAAATCTCTTTCTATAAACCACATTACACTAGAATAATGCTCAAAACCCTAGTGTTTATCAATTTTTCACAAAACCCATGAATCACCTTCAATGTGTTCATGAAATTTTCAGAAATTATCCATGATTTCACACATCATTGTCTAGGGTTTACTCCTAGACTCTATATCATTCCTATTCTATCCATAAAACAAACATGCATCACCAGATTTCTAATTTTCTAAATTCATGAGAATTTCAAGTAGAGAATTCTTGTCAAATTTTACATACCTTATGATTTCCTTGCAATGGGGATCACTAATCTATATTCGATTTTCGTTTAGAACTTGATTTGGACCTTCAATTTCTGGGATTTGTGGAGTTTTAGGGTTTGAAGAACCTTGGTCGCCCCTCCCTTGCCTGGCTCGATCTTCACACACGCCCACACCGTGTTTTTGGGTTTTAATTTCCTTGTTTTATTAATATTAGTTTTAATTTAAACACTTTCAGCCCCTCAACTATCATTTGGTTCTAATACTTAGTGTTTTAACCTATTGTAAGTCCCTACAAGGCTTTTACTTAACTACGTTATTTTAAATCCTAGTTAGTTCACGAGTTTATTTAGAAACATTATATTCTAAATAATTGATTTAAAAATTTCAGGATGTTACAAGTCCGCCCTCCTTAAAAAGGGCTTCGTCCCCGAAACCAAAGTACGTACCGAATAAGGTAGGGTAGAGACGTCGCATCTCCTCTTCGGACTCCCAGGTGGTGTCCGAACCCTTTCTATGCTCCCACTTGATCTTGACTTGATCAATTTGTTTATTTCGCAAGTGCTTAACCTTTCTATCCAAAATCTCTAATGGCCTTACCGCATAATTCAGGCTATTATCCACCTCAATATCGTCGTAATGGACATATGTTGTTTCTTCTGCTAAACATTTCCGCAGTTGCGATATGTGAAAAGTGCCATGTATTCCACTCAACTCTTCCGGTAGTTCGAGGCGATAAGCCACCTTGCCAACCCGTTCGATGATTTTAAATGGCCCGATAAACCTCAGGCTTAGTTTCCCCCATTTTCTGAATCTGATAATGCCCTTCCATGGGGAAACTTTTAGCATAACCATATCGCCTATCTGAAATTCAATCGGTCTTCGTCTTTTGACAGCATAAGACTTCTGTCTATCTTGAGCAGCTTTCAAATGGGCTCGCACCACTTCAATTTTCTCATTAGTGGCTTGAATTATGTCTGTATGTGCCAATTCACGTGGTCCCACTTCACCCCAACACACCGGGGTTCTGCATTTCCTACCATATAGCATCTCGTAAGGTGCCATGCCAATACTCCAATGGTAACTATTGTTATATGAAAATTCGGCCAGAGGTAGATAAACATCCCAACTTCCGCCGAAGTCGATGATACATGCCCGTAACATATCTTCTAACGCCTCTATTGTTCTTTCACTCTGCCCATCCGTCTGGGGATGGTAGGCAGTGCTAATGAAAAGTTTCGTTCCCATTTTTTCTTGAAAATCTCGCCAGAAGTTCGAAGTAAACCGGGTATCCCTGTCCGACACAATGGATACCGGTACTCCATGACGTGCCACTATTTCATTTGTATATACTTCAGACATCTTTTCCAAAGTATATGTCTCGCGTATAGGAATAAAATGAGCACTCTTCGTCAATCTATCCACAATTATCCATATGGCATCGAATCCCCAAATCGTTTTAGGTAGTTTGGTCAGTAGGTCCATAGTGATATGTTCCCATTTCCAAACTGGGATCTCCAAAGGTTGCAATTTCCCATAAGGTTTCTGGTGTTCCGCCTTGACTTGTAAGCAAGTCAAGCACTTCTCCACATATTTCACCACATCCCTCTTCATTCCGGGCCACCAATAATCTTGTTTTAGATCATTGTACATCTTGGTCGCACCTAGATGAATGGAATATCGGGATTTATGGGCTTCATCAAGTAGTAGCGCCTTCACCCCATAAGTGTTCGGAACCCATATTCTTCCGGATCGAGTCTTCAACCCGTTCTTTCCATCTGACAAGTCTTTTAACTGGCCAATTATTCTTTCCTTCTTCCAGTTCTCCTCTTTCACTGCTTCTACTTGTGCCTCTCGGATACGTTCAAGTATACCCGAGGTCACCATAAGCTGCATCGACCTTACTTGTATTGGGACATAGTCCGCTTTTCTGCTCAAAGCATCCGCCACCACATTCGCCTTTCCGGGGTGGTAGTGTATTTCGCAATCAAAATCTTTCACCGTTTCCAACCATCGTCTCTGATGCATATTTAACTCCTTCTGATCGAAGAAGTATTTTAAACTTTTATGATCGGTAAATATGGTGTACTTTACCCCATACAAATAGTGTCTCCATATTTTTAACGCAAATACCACCGCAGCCAATTCAAGATCGTGCGTGGGATATTTCTTCTCATGTATCTTCAATTGCCTCGAGGCATAAGCTATAACTTTGCCCCGTTGCATTAGAACACATCCGAGCCCCGATAATGAGGCATCCGAATAAACCACCAAGTCCTCGACTCCGTCCGGCAACGTTAATACCGGAGCTTGAGTTAATTTCTCTTTTGTCTGAAACGCCCTTTCTTGTTCAACACCCCAAATGAACCTTTCCTCCTCCCGGGTCAACTTTGTTAGTGGCGATGCAATTTTGGAGAAGTCTTGAATGAATCTCCTATAGTACCCCGCAAGCCCTAAGAAGCTTCTAATTTTCGAAGGGTTTTTCGGGGGATTCCATTTCGAGATGGCTTCGATCTTTGACGGATCTACCAATACTCCATCGGAACTTATAATGTGGCCGAGAAATTGCACTTCTTGTAACCAAAAGGAGCACTTAGAAAATTTCGCATACAACTTTTCTCGTCAAAGTGTCTCTAACACCTCTTGTAAGTGATGTGCATGCTCAGCTTCACTTTTCGAATACACCAAAATATCATCGATAAACACGAAGACCTATTTATCTAGCATTGGCTTGCAAACCTGGTTCATGAGGTCCATGAAAGTCGCGGGTGCATTTGTTAGCCCAAACGACATCACGAGGAACTCGTAATGTCCGTATCGCATGCAGAAAGCCGTCTTCGGTACATCTTCCTCCCTGACCTTTAGTTGATGATACCCCGATCTAAGGTCAATCTTTGAAAACTAGTTCGCACCTTGTAGTTGGTCAAATAGATCATCTATCCTCGGAAGCGGGTATCGGTTCTTTACCGTGAGTTTGTTTAACTCCCGGTAATCGATACACATGCGCATGCTTCCGTCTTTCTTTTTCACGAACAGTACCGGTGCGCCCCAAGGAGACATACTCGACCTTATGAATCCTTTATCAAGCAGGTCTTGAATCTGGGACATCAACTCTTGTAATTCCGACTGTGCGAGTCGGTACGGTGCTTTAGCTACAAGTTTTGCGCCCGGAATCAATTCGATTCCGAACTCTACTTCCCGTTCGGGCGGTATCCCCGGTAAATCTTCCGGAAACACATCTTCGTAATCCCGTACTACCGGTACATCTTCAACCTTTAGTGATTCCTTCTCGGGCTCATTCGCGTATATCATAAATGCCTTGCATCCTTGCTTCATAAACTTGTGTGCTTTCAACATCGAGCATATTATGGGGTTACCTCCTTTTTCGCCATAAATAGTGACTTGTTTTCCGCTCGGAGATGTTAGCTTTATCTCCTTACGAAAACAGACGACCTTTGCGTGGTGCTGATATAGCCAATCCATCCCAACGACTACTTGAAACTTCCCCATTGACATCGGGATTAGGGCTATCAAGTATTCTTCATCATCGATGCTTAATTTGCAGCATCAACAAATGTCACAGACTATAAAACTTTTGTTGTCCCCTATTTCAACTTCTAAGGGCACAGACAATTTCGTCAATACAAATGAAGGATGTCGAATAAATCCATGTGAAATGAAAGATTTATTCGCACCCGTATCAAACAGTACACGTGCAGGAATTGAGTTAATTGTGAATATACCTGAGACCACATCGGGTTCTGTCTTTGCTTCAACAGCAGTAAGTTGGAAAGATCTAGCCTTCGCCTTTGGAGCCTCCGTTGGAGATTCTTTTGTGTCTCTCTTTCCATCCAATTCAGGGCATTCAGACTTTTTGTGGCCGGGCTGATAGCATTTATAGCAAAAGGAAACTTTTTCGGGACATAGCGATGCAGTGTGCCCCGTCTTCCCACATACCGGACACGGCTTATGATGTGTTCAAAATGCAACATATAAATTTCATCAAATGAGGCATAAAACTAACCCTTTTTTAGTACTAATGTTGGAAAAAGTGTGCTTTTGTCTTCCTTTTGTATTTTCAGGATTAAATGAGCTCAAATTAACAAAAGAAGCAAAAAGACATCAAAATCTAACATAAATACAAGAAAAGGAACAAGACGTGACATGCCCGACCCCACGACAGCATCTTCCCAAGCAAAACAAGAGATCAGAAGACTGAACACGCCCCGTGCTCAGCCAGCACGGGGGCGTGCCCAAGTGTCAACAGAAAAGACAAAGTGGTAGAAGCTTCTATTGCCCACCACGGGGCCGTGCTCAGCGGACACGGGGCCGTGGTCAACTATAAGATTCGCACAATCCAGCAAATCTGCATAGTACAAAGATTCTTCTTCACCACGGGGTCGTGCTCAGCGGACACGGGGGCGTGGTCAACTAAAAAGACAAAACTGCATTAAATGAAGAAAGAGAAGGATGTGGACACGGGGCCGTGCTCACTGGACACGGGGCCGTGTCCGAGCCTCTGTTCAGCCTATAAATAGAAGTGCTTGGCTCAAGCTCAAACCATCCCTTGGCACACCACCTCTCTCACACTTCACCCACCACCCACCACCACCATAACACCATCATCCACCACCATCATCCATTGTCCATCGTAGAGTGTGTGAGTCGTCTCGGGATCCAAGATTGATCGTAAGAGTTCTTGACAATCAAGGCCATGTTTGCCTAAGTCTCTTACATCACTTGGTGAAGACAAAGTGTCTAGTGTAATACTTTTTATTTCTAATCTTTTGCACTTTTTACTTGGTTTTGTATTAATGACTTTAATAACTAGTTGCTTATGTTGAAGGTGATCTTTCCTTATCGTTTGTCCGTGGTGTCTTGGCATTATTTTACTGTCTATATAAAATAAAAGATTTTCACCATTCATATCTCCACGGTCTATATGGAGGTATGTTGGCTACCTGGTCGGGGGTTAAGGGAACGATTTGGTAAAGGTCTTGCCATTGTTCAGCGTTTAGAGGTCCTACAATGGTCCTGGGTCTAATTTAGTAGGACCTCCTTAAATACTTAACGGTATTGGATGGCGGGGGTCCAAACTCTTTGATCCCCTCATAAGTTAACTACTATTAATACTATAACCCGGCTATTTAGGACTGTATCCCAGCTGACTCAGACTACTTAGTCGAGGGTAACGTCACCTCCAAAAGAGGGGCCTACCATAATTTGCATTAATAACTTAATTAATTATCTTCCAATAATCCACCCTTTTAGGATTGTATCCTTGCTGACTCAAACTACTGGGGTGTGGGTAAAGTCACCTTCAAAAGAGGGGCCTACTACAGTAACTAAGATAATCTCTTAAAATAGTGCAAAAGTGCGGAAATAATCAAAGGTTACACTAGATACGAGTCGGAACCAAGTGATTCATCTTGTCTATCTGTTTTTCTTTTTATTTTTACTTTTCAGCATTTTAGTTAGTTTTTATTTTTCTTAGTTTAAAACATTTTTTTCTAAACTTTTTGATTTGATTAGACGTTGAGGATAAACCGATACTAAAAGCTCTTGTGTCCTTGGACGACCTCGGTATCTTACCAACACTATACTACGCTCACGATGGGTGCACTTGCCCATATGTGTGTCTAGTGTTAGTAAATATCGTGTTTTATAAATTTAAAACTTGACTAAAAAGTGTTAAAGGGGCTTAAAATATACACCTAATATATATAACACTCGACTACGCATCAAGTTTTTGGCGCCGCTGCCGGGGACACAAGGATTTTAAGAAAGCTTAAAATCGACGGCCTAATCAGTTTTTCAAAACCTTTTTAAACGCGCGCACTTTTTTCTGCATTTTAGTTTAGATTTGCATTTACAGTAACCTGTACACGGGGCCGTGTTCACTGAACACGGGGCCGTGCTGCACATTTTCATAAAAACACCCAGTAACAATAGCTTGAACACGGGCCGTGCTCACTGAACACGCCCCGTGCTCAACGTAATCAGTAAATTTAATTAAAACGCCCAGATACAGATTCTGAACACGGGGCCGTGTCCACTGAACACGGGGCCGTGTCCACTGAACACGGGGCCGTGTCCAGCCTCTGTTTCCGTTTTTATTTTTGTTTTCTGATCTCGAGACTCGGTTGTGGTCTGCTGAGTGATTCTTATGGATCAATACTCAGGAGGTTACAACTACACCTATGAGGAGGATGATTATAGGGGTAATTATTGCACTAATTGTCGTAACGCACGCTCGGTTCAAAATAGTCACTCATATCAACCATCCAATTCATACACCTACTATGAGGAACCCAGGTACGAGCCATCGACTTCATACACATCCTATGAAGACCAAAGGTATGAACCTCCTCCCTCATACTCATATTTTGATGAACCAAGGTATGAGCCCTCATACTCATACTTTGAGGAACCAAGATATGAGCCACCACCTTCGTATGCTTACTATGAGGAACCATGGCGTGAACAACCCACCTCATATGAGTATTATGAAGAACAAAATTTCGAACCTTATTCACCATATGCTTACAATGAAGAACAATGGTGTGAACCATCTACTTCATATGGGTATTATGAGGAACAAAGGGTTGAACAACCGGATTCAAGCTTAGAAAATCCCGATTCTTTTTCTATAACCGAAATAACCGATAGGATATTAGAACACATTAGAGTTATCGATCGATGTATAAAAGAATCTCGTGCAAGGTAAGAGGAGTCCCGCGCAAGAGAAGAATTAAAAAAAGAAGAGATAACTGAAAGTGTAAAAATGGAAGAACAAATAAGTGAAAAGCCGACACGTGAGTTAAACAACGAAAAAGGTGAGTCCGACAACGTTAAAATTCAAGAAGAGTCTAATTTTGAAGAAATTAATCTCTTGTCGCCTTCTTTTGAAAATCATTGTTTAGTACCCACTCATGCTAAGTTTTTAAAAGAGTTAAACACTAGCACTAAAATTGACGAAACGGTAAGTGTTAAGTTAACTAATGATCAAACTTCGCTAATAAAAGAAGACCCATTTGAAATTAACATTACACCGGTTCCATGTTTCTTTCAAAATTCGTTTATTAGTAATGTCACAATCGATAAAGATCTTTGTGTTAACATAATGCCTAACTACATTTTCGAAAAATTAAGTATTAGTGATTTTTCTCCACTTCAAATACCCATTTTTCTATCCAATCGGAAAGTAATAAAATCAATCGGTATAGTTGAGGATGTATTGGTTCAAACAAATCAAATGGTAATCCCGACCGACTTTGTCATCCTCGATGACGCTCCTCTAGTATTGGGACGACCATTTGTAAAAACTCACGAAGCTTTGAAAAACCGGAAGTTCAGCAATCTACCTCTTCAATTAGGGGCATTTAAAAGAAGTGTCGATCTCGAACGGTCAATGAAATATCCATTCGGCAATAATGACCCCCTAATTGAAGATGAAGATGAACCACCCGATACAAGTGAAGAGATTGACCACTTTGTTGAAGAAGAGGTCGCCATAGAACAAACTTTTAAAGTTCTTGATCGAAATGAGCAACCAAATAAGGAGTCTCCTAAAGACCCACCAATTGAGCTCAAAGAACTTCCAAAAGGTTTGGAATATGCTTTTTTAGACAAAGACGTTAATTTACCTGTAATTATTTCGTCTAAATTAGATAGCTTAGAAAAAGAAAAATTAATTAGTCTTTTGAAAAAACACAAAAACGCAATAGCTTGGAAACTTGTAGACATAAAAGGAATTAGTCCTTCCATGTGCACACACGAAATTTTGATGAATGATGACTACAAATCGGTCATACAACCACAACGTCGAGTAAATCCAAATGTTCAAGAAGTGGTTAAAAACGAGGTGATCAAATTACTTGACGTCGGACTTATCTATCCTATCTCCGATAGTCCATGGGTGAGTCCCGTCCAAGTAGTTCCAAAGAAAGGAGGTATGACGGTAATAACTAACGAAAAGAATGAATTAATACCAACAAGAACCGTCACAGGATGGAGAGTATGTATAGATTATAGACAATTAAATGAAGCAACAAGAAAAGATAACTTTCCTTTGCCCTTCATTGATCAAATGTTAGAAAGATTATCCGGTCATAAATTTTACTGTTTCTTGGATGGTTTTTCAGGTTACTTTCAAATCCCGATAGCACCTGAAGACCAAGAAAAGAAAACTTTCACATGTCCCTATGGAACTTTTGCTTATCGACGCATGCCGTTTGGTCTATGTAATGCCCCCGCAACATTCCAACGTTGCATGGTAGCCATCTTCCATGACATGATAGAAAAGACAATGGAAGTCTTCATGGACGATTTTTCTATCTTTGGGGATTCATACGACCAATGCCTCGATAACCTTGAACGAATGCTATCCCTATGTGAGGAAACCAACCTCGCCCTTAATTGGGAAAAATGCCATTTCATGGTAACAGAGGGAATAGTACTCGGTCACAAGATCTCAAGTGAAGGAATGGAGGTGGATCGAGCCAAAATATGTACCATTTCTAGATTACCACCTCCATCCTCCGTAAGAGCTATAAGAAGTTTCCTAGGGCATGCCGGATTCTATAGACGATTTATCAAAGACTTTTCTAAAATCTCGAGGCCTCTAACAAAATTACTTGAAAAAGATGCCCCTTTCATCTTTGACAAGGATTGCAATCAGGCATTTCTAACCCTAAAGGAAATGTTAGTCAATGCACCTATCATGATAGCGCCCGATTGGAAATTTCCTTTCGAAATCATGTGTGATGCTAGTGACTTTGCAGTTGGAGCTGTCTTGGGACAAAGAAAAGAAAAGCATTTCCACCCAATTTATTATGCTAGTAAAACACTTAATGATGCACAAGAAAATTACACAACAACTGAAAAAGAATTACTAGCTGTGGTATTTGCTTTTGATAAATTTCGTTCTTATCTTGTTCTTTCTAAAACTATAGTTTATACAGATCATGCAGCCATTCGATATCTCTTCAAGAAACAGGACGCAAAACCACGTTTGATTCGGTGGATTCTACTCCTCCAAGAATTTGACATTGAAATCAGAGACAAAAGAGGAGCAGAAAACACTGCAGCAGATCGTCTTTCGCGCTTAGAAGACCCAGCTTTAGAAGCAATCAGGGACGAGCAAATCAACGAAAAATTTCCAACTGAGTCCCTGGAAATGGTGGAATACAAGGAACAACCATGGTACGCCGACTACGCTAACTACCTAGCTAGCGGTATAGTCGCAAAAGGGTGGCCACATCATCAAAGAAAAAAAATTCTTTGCCAATGTGAAACACTATTTTTGGGAAGATCCATATCTTTTCAAAATGTGTGCCGACCAACTCGTCCGACGATGCGTACATGGTAGCGAAGCACGAAGAATTCTCCGCCACTGTCATGAAGGTCCATACGGAGGGCATCATGGTGCCGCTAGTACCGCACGAAAGATATTTGATTCAGGATTTTATTGGCCAACCATTTACAAAGACGCCCAAATTCTTGTCAAGACATGTGATGCTTGCCAAAGAACAGGTAATATTCTTCCAAAAATGAGATGCCACAAAATGTCATTCTTGTTTGTGAAATTTTTGATGTGTGGGGACTCGACTTTATGGGACTTTTCCCACCATCGAAAGGAAACAAATACATACTTGTGGCAGTAGACTACTTGTCTAAATGGGCCAAGGCCGAGGCACTTCCAACGAATGATGGAAGAGTTGTGGTAAGATTTCTGAAAAAATTATTCTCTCGTTTCGGCACACCTAAAGCCTTAATAAGTGATAGAGGTACCCACTTTTGCAACCATCAACTTGAAATTTTTTTAACAAGATATGGGGTCTATCACCGGGTCTCAACAGCATATTACCCTCAAACAAACGGACAAGCCGAAGTGACTAATAGAGGTTTAAAACGAATACTCGAAAAAACCGTATGGTTAAATAAAAAGGAAAGGGCAGATAAATTAGATGATGCTTTATGGGCTTTTCGAACTGCTTATAAAACAACAATAGGTACAACCCCATATAAGCTAGTCTATGGAAAAAGTTGTCACTTGCCAGTAGAAATTGCACACAAAGCCTACTGGGCAATTAAAAATGTAAACTTAGATTTAGAATTTGCTGGTAAAAATCGTTTTTGTCAATTAAATGAATTAGACGAGCTTAGGAATTATGCATACTCAAACTCCGAAATTTATAAAGAAAGAATGAAAAATTTGCATGACAAACACATTAAACCTAATGAATTTCGGGTAGGAGATCTAGTTCTTTTGTTTAATTCACGACTTCGATTATTTCCTGGTAAATTAATGTCCAGGTGGTCAGGACCTTTTTCCATCACCCATATTTTCCCACACGGTGCAGTAGAAATTAAATCTCGAAATGGGCCTCCATTTAAAGTCAATGGCCAACGGCTGAAACTCTATCAAGGATTCATTGAGGATGAAAAAGAAGAGATTTCATTTCAAACGATGGAAGAATGAAACCAACATCATACCTGGTAAGTTACGAACGAATGAGACGTCAAATAAAGCGGTAAGTTTTCTAACCAAAGCTTATGGGAAACAAGGGCACTCACACGAGTACTGAAAAAAAAAATTAAAAAACTTTGCTCGGCACGAGGCCGTGTCCGCTGGACACGGAGCCGTGTCCGCACTGCAGTCGGGATAAATCCCCTTTTTCAAAACAGTTACTTCATTCCACACGCCCCATTTCCCCAAAAACGCTCTGGTTCCAGGCGATTTTTCGCAAAATTTCGACGTCCCCTATCGCTCTAACAACATCAAGGTATGATTCTATCACTTCTAGTAGTTAGATTAGTTACTTGCATGTAGTTAAAACACCAAAAATTTGGGGAAAAATCTAGGGTTCTTGAAGTTCACCCGGATCGAACCTCAAATTTTTGTTTAGATCTGTTTGCATTTAGTTAGAATAGTATTATGGGAAGTAAATACACTTGTATTGTTCTTAGATTCGTCCGATTTTGAACAAAAACCCCAAACCCTTGTTCTTGAACCGAAAAAGATAAAATTGAATGGGTAAACGGGATATTTTGGGAAAAACGACACTTAGGGTTTCATTTTCGGGGGAAACCACACCTATTGGACCAAAAATTTTCAAGTTTTCAAAACCGGGTCGAAAAATGGAATTTTTGAGTAACAGACACCTGGACACGGGGCCGTGTCCGCTGAACACGGGGTCGTGTCCAGCTCGCTGGTTGCGGTTTTGTCCGAAAATATTTCTGTTTCGTGCTAACTTTTGGTGTATTCTTTCAGATGGCTAGGAAGTTCACAAGATTTAACGCCAATGAGCTCGATGCGAGAGCTAGATTCGAGATACTTCAAACAAGGCCGGAGGAATACCCAAGGCAAGCAGGCACGTACTTGCTAACCATGGTGAATCAAATCGACCGTTTCAACAACATTGTCACGGGACCACTCAGAGTCGCTTTGACAACTCGACTCCGTTCCGTCCATGAATGCACTTTGGAATTCTATAGCACCTTCACATTCAACTCGAGGTGCGACCCGTTCGACAATGATGGGGTAGCATTCCGATGTGGCGGAACGAGGTATTCGATCTCTATGGCTCAGTTTGGATCGATTGTCGGGTTGTATGTAGAAGAGGATGCGGGAAACGAGGAAAACACTGGGAGAATGAGAGAGATAGGTGAAAACGAACGCCAAGCCATTTGGGCTCAGATTGGTGAAAGGTACTGCAATCCGAGCAGCACTAAGAGTACAAAGCTGAGGGATCCGCTCTACCAATACATTCATAGGCTCCTCGGCTACTCTCTTAGCCAAAGGCATGATAGTAGTGGCGTCGTTGGGTTAAGAGATTTGGTTGTCCTCCACTGCATCCACAACCATAGGCCGCTCGATGTTCCGTTCCTCATGCTCCGAAACATGCATCACAATCGCCTTGCTAGTGCACCGACTCCTATCTTCTTTGGGGGGTGGGTGTACCTTCTCTTCAGGCACTTCGCCCATATACCTAGGTCATTTGAAAGGAGCCCATGGTCAGGTATAGTGGATATACACATATGCTGCTCAATGAACCTAATTTATGAGGCGGAAGACGGGACGGTGAGCTTTCAAAGGATGCAAGGTCATGCATGGAACCCGCAAGAAGCACTTGTCCTCCACGCTCCGCAACATCATCAGTATCAATACCAACCCCATGGTAATCCAAGCTAATCATCCTCCTCGGGAGGCGGTTTTCCTAACTTTCAAAGTTTGCATGATTTGTTGCAGGAAAACCTTATGTGCACCAGGAACACCTATAACATGGCAAGCAACACGTACCACCAGGTTGGAGCTATCGAGAGAAACATATCCGATATCCAAGATGATATTGGATATATTCGGGACCACATTGCGGGCCATGGAGGGGATGACGATGATGATGATGACGATGCTATGGAGTAGGCAGGAGGAGTGGAGGAGGAAGCGGTTGGTTGATGACTTCCCAGGTTAATTTTTTTTATCTTGAACAATTGATGGCCTGCGTGCCAAATGTTGAACAATTTACTCTCCCTAACTTCTTTTTATTTTCTGCATTTATTTTTCTTTTAACTTTGACATGGATGTTGACTTTGGTTAAAGTACGATGTTTGCTATGGTATGGTAGGATGTTTATTGATTAAGCAGGTACATATGATGCTTAGAATGCTAAACATTAGTACTACTAAAGCCGGAGCAGGAAAACCGAAGAAAGAAACCTGTTTTTCAACTTTGCAGACTGTCCACACGGGGCCGTGTCCAGCCAACACGCCCCCGTGCCCATTCCCCTGAACCTGCTGTTTGTTTTAATTCTACAGACCTTGACAGACACGGGGTCATGTTCAGCCGACACACCCCCGTGTTCATCTTCTGTAAGTTTTCGTTACTGGCACCTGAGCACGGGGTCGTGTCCACTCAATACGGGATCGTGCCCAGGTAACCAGTAACACAAAATTTTTGCTTTTTCACACCATTTTACACATTCAATCAGCCTAAAAACTTATTTTTGGGACACATTGAGGACAATGTGCAATTTAAGTGTGGGGGGGATGCTAAAACCTTGAATCTTGCAAGTCCTAAATACAAGCCTTACACAAAACTCTAGTGGAACCGCTAGTCACCCCAATTTTTTTCAAAAATTTTCATTTTTTTTACTTGTCTAGGTTTAACTCGGGAAATTCAAGTTCTCAAAAAGGTTATATTTTTACAAATTTACAACCGATAGCGTCGTGATAAAAAGAACCAACATAAGAAAATTATGAATAGGCATGACAAGCTTAGTTAAAATTTAATTATATATACTTGATCACATAAAAACCCATTCCCACAAAAGTGAGTTTTGAGCCTTTTTTGAGCATACAATTACATATCATTAGACTAAATGCTCATTTTTCGTTTCTTGTGTGAATAGCCGCTTGGTTCTTACGACTCTAGAACTTGCCATGACAATACATTCCCGGTCCTTACCAACTTAAACCCGAGTAAGTAAATGATGGAGGCATTAGGACTAACCCCTTTTTATTTCTACACCATTATTATTATTATTATTTTTTTTACCACCTACCCAAAACCCCCCTAGTTAGCCCCTTTGAGCCTAAACCTTTTCATTTCATAACCCAAACCAAACACCCTTTTACCCACCAAAACCTTTTTATTTTTAACTCTTTGTTTTAGTAACAAGTTCAGTTTTTCGTATGACTCTAAAAAAAAAAAAATTTGTTGATGAAGCAAAAGAAAATAACAAACAAGTTCATCAAAAATAACTTTGTTTGAATAATAGCTTCATCAAAATAAAAGTTACAAAAATAGAAAGTCTTACGAAAACCGACACTTGTTACGCTTTTTAGCCCTTTTTCTATTAACCACTAACCACCAACCCAACCACCTACCTTTAACCCAAGCCTAAACCTTCACCCACAAAGTCCTCTTGATATTTACAAAGGTATATAAGTTAAAATGGATGAGGATTGATTGCTTGGCAAACCTATGGTAGGAGTAAGTTTCATGCCGCTCTCGAGTGATCCACAAAAATACATTTTCGGCCGAGTGTTGAGTGATCCCTGTGAGGTATGTGAACTTGTATATAAATAGAATTTTAAAGAGGCATGTTATGCCCTAATAAGTAATTTACCTTATGAAAAGTTTTAAATAAACCATGACGAATATGATTGTAAATAAATAAAAATAAAATTAAATAAAGAATCTTGAAAATCCCGACACTCTACGACAAGCCTAAAAACCTTCTTCTCTACCCATTCCATTTGGGAGTGTAATAGCCACATATTAAAGAGTTTTGCTTGAGGACAAGCAAAGATTCAAGTGTGGGGGTATTTGATGTGTTCAAAATGTAACATATAAATTTCATCAAATGAGGCATAAAACTAACCCTTTTTTAGTACTAATGTTGGAAAAAGTGTGCTTTTGTCTTCCTTTTGTATTTTCAGGATTAAATGAGCTCAAATTAACAAAAGAAGCAAAAAGACATCAAAATCTAACATAAATACAAGAAAAGGAACAAGACGTGATATGTCCGACCCCACGACAACATCTTCCCAAGCAAAACAAGAGATCTGAAGACTGAACACGCCCCGTGCTCAGCCAGCACGGGGGCGTGCCCAAGTGTCAGCAGAAAAGACAAAGTGGTAGAAGCTTCTATTGCCCACCACGGGGTCGTGGTCAACTATAAGATTCGCACAATCCAACAAATCTGCATAGTACAAAGATTTTTCTGCACCACGGGGTCGTGCTCAGCGGACACGGGGGCATGGTCAACTAAAAAGACAAAACTGCATTAAATGAAGAAAGAGAAGGATGTGGACACGGGGCCGTGCCCACTGGACACGGGGCCGTGTCCGAGCCTCTGTTCAGCCTATAAATAGAAGTGCTTGGCTCAAGCTCAAACCATCCCTTGGCACACCACCTCTCTCACACTTCACCCACCACCCACCACCACCATAACACCATCATCCACCACCATCATCCATTGTCCATCGTAGAGTGTGTGAGTCATCTCGGGATCCAAGATTGATCGTAAGAGTTCTTGACAATCAAGGCCATGTTTGCCTAAGTCTCTTACATCACTTGGTGAAGACAAAGTGTCTAGTGTAATACTTTTTATTTCTAATCTTTTGCACTTTTTACTTGGTTTTGTATTAATGACTTTAATAACTAGTTGCTTATGTTGAAGGTGATCTTTCCTTATTGTTTGTCCGTGGTGTCTTGGAATTATTTTACTGTCTATATAAAATAAAAGATTTTCACCATTCATATCTCCACGGTCTATATGGAGGTATGTTGGCTACCTGGTCGGGGGTTAAGGGAACGGTTTGGTAAAGGTCTTGCCATTGTTCAGCGTTTAGAGGTCCTGTAATGGACCTGGGTCAAATTTAGTAGGACCTCCTTCAATACTTAACGGTATTAGATGGCGGGGGTCCAAACTCTTTGATCCCCTCATAAGTTAACTACTATTAATACTATAACCCGGCTATTTAGGACTGTATCCCTGTTGACTCAGACTACTTAGTCGAGGGTAACGTTACCTCCAAAAGAGGGGCCTACCATAATTTGCATTAATAACTTAATTAATTATCTTCCAATAATCCACCCTTTTAGGATTGTATCCTTGCTGACTCAAACTACTGGGGTGAGGGTAACGCCACCTTCAAAAGAGGGGCCTACTACAATAACTAAGATAATCTCTTAAAATAGTGCAAAAGTGCGGAAATAATCAAAGGTTACACTAGATACGAGTCGGAACCAAGTGATTCATCTTGTCTATCTGTTTTTCTTTTTATTTTTACTTTTCAGCATTTTAGTTAGTTTTTATTTTTCTTAGTTTAAAACATTTTTTTCTAAACATTTTGATTTGATTAGACGTTGAGGATAAACCGGTACTAAAAGCTCTTGTGTCCTTGGACGACCTCGGTATCTTACCAACACTATACTACGCTCACGATGGGTGCACTTGCCCATATGTGTGTCTAGTGTTTAGTAAATATCGTGTTTTATAAATTTAAAACTTGACTAAAAAGTGTTAAAGGGGCTTAAAATATACACCTAATATATATAACACTCGACTACGCATCAGCTTATCTTTGAAGCGGCACTCACCCTTGTGCCCCTTTCCACACACCTTGCAACTTGGCGACCCGCCTTTAGCATCAACCTTCTTTCCCGATTCCCCAGTTCGAGCTTTCTTTGTAGGGCTTGGATTCACATCCTGTGCCCTTCGCTCACCCCTTTCAACTTGTTTCTTCAACTCGATTTCACGTTCTTGAGCAACATTTATAATCTCGGTAAGGGTCTCGTATTTTGAAGGAGTCATAAACTCCCTATACTCGGCGCTCAACATGTTATAGTAGTAGTATATCTTTTGTTCCTCGTTCGTCACCAATTCACTACAAAACTTCATCTTATCCATAAACGTCACCGTAATCTTGTCTATGGTCTCGCCCTTGTGCCTAAGTTGCATGAACTCTTCCTTGATTCTATTAATGACCGCTTTGGGACTGTGATGTTTAAGAAACGGCGTCTTAAAATCCTCCCATGTCATGGCCCTCGCCGCTTCGGCCCCTATTTCATTCTTTTTATTGTCCCACCAATCTTTGGCTTGACCTCTCAACTGACCCGTTCCGTAAGCAACAAAGTCACTTTCATCACAATGGGTCCTTTCAAATACTCCTTCAACGTCGCTCAACCATCTTTGGCATATTATCGGGTCAACCTCCCCGTTGTAGATTGGCGGTTTACACGCCATAAACTCTTTGTACGAGCATCCCTTATGTTCTCCCGATTTATCTTTTATGAGGTTGACACTATCTTCCAACCTTTTGACTCGTTCTTCGACAAGCGACAACAACGTGTTTTGAATTTTGTCTATAAACCCGGATAGACTACCTTCAATTGCCTTCCCCACTTCTTCGGCAATTATCTCTTTCATTTGTTCGGTGCTTGTCAGCACCGGATCATTATCGTTTCCTTTCGACATCTTGAAACTGAAATGTTTACATTAAACATTAAACATTTAATTTACAACATAGCTTTATTTGCTTCGGTTTAGCCAAGTGCGTAACTTGCTTTTACCGTTCACATTTTGTGCACTTTCCGGGTTTGAGTGTGTTAACACACCCTTCCCATGCACATTAATTCGTATCTCATTTCTTACATAAGATAGGATCTACTAAAATAATAAATTAATTCTTACCGGACGATCGATCAAGCTTGAACCGAACACTTGTTGACAACCTTAAGCTCTGATACCAACTTGTAAGACCCGTCTTAATATTACTTGAATTTAATAAAACTTCATACGAATTATATAAAAAGTGTCTAAGTTAAAACATAGTTACCAAGTAATCAAAACTAGTCAACAAACGACTAGTTAAAACATTCATGATCTAATTAGCAATTTGTTTACATTCAAAAGAAATAGAAACATTGTTTAACAAGGTTATGAAAGCGCGGAAGCTTCAAAAGTTGTGTTCGGTTCTTCAAAAACTTGCTTGACCGCCATCCGTATTCTTGCAATACCTAGACTATAAAATGTTTACATAAACACTAGTATTAGAGTTCTTAGAAATATTACATAATCGAAATTATGATCAAAACGGGTTCGATTAGCTATAAAATGCAAAAGTTTACAAGAATTTCAGTACTCTACCGTAACTTACGGTATCTACCGTAAGTTACGGTAGTCATTTGATTTTTCTGGTCTACCGTAAATCAGTAGCAATCCACCGTAAGGTTTTTGGTTTCTACCGTAAGTTACGGTGGATACCGTAACTTACGGTAGTCACTGTAAGTTTGTGTTTTGACTAATTTGATTATAAAGTCCAAACCAAACTCTCGGATTTCTCGTTCTTACAAACCAACTTGTTAAATTCTCGTATTCTAATATGTCATTTATCAACAATAACCCAAAAGACCAGTTTTGTGACAACTCGAAATTTAGAACCTTTCGTTGTACGCTTGAACGCTAAGTGACTAACTAATTTGATGATTTAATGAATGATATATATGTGAACTTATATGATTATGTTTGTGATTGTATGTATGCGAGTATGTATATGAATGGAGACAACAAGAACCCGACTCGAGACCATGTGGTCTCGAGTGAACAGTAACACTTGGGCCGGATGGGCCACGCACCCCATTTAACCCAACCGAAACCCATTAGGGTGCACCATGTGGACAAGTATATAACCCTTAGTGATGCTAACCTTGCCATTCTTTGGACAATCCACACATACTCCCCTACTCTCTCTAGAAACCACTAAACCCTAAGTCTCAACATCACCTCTCCTCCTTCTTCTCGGATCAAACCGGTGACACTAGGAGCTCTCGGATCGACTCACACACACACCGTTTGGAAGCTTCACTCACACCTTTGAACCTATACTTGAACCGGTTAGTGATTCCCTTGCAAACACATGTATTTTCATGATTAAAGGTGTTGATGTGTGATGTTATAGGTTAATGATGCATGTTATGCGTTTGTTTCGGTTTGATGATGATGTATGATGAAGATTATGTGATAATATGTTTATTTGTTAAGTTTTATGCATGATGATGATTAATAAGATAACATGACTTGATTTCGGACATATTGTATGATGGGTTAATGATATCTTGTGATTAAATGTGGTCTAAACCATTAGTTGTTAATGTTCATGAAATCGGATTGCATGCTTTTATGTTACAAATCAAATGCTTGTTAAATGGCTGCATATATGTGGAAATCGGATTAGTTGTTTGAATGTTTTGATTGTTGTTTGGGTTATGAATATTTGATGAACATGATGAATGTATGAAGAACTTGTTGAATATCATATGAACATGTCTTGAATATTTGAAATCTGGTTGTTTGATCTATCTTGATAGAGGTTTAGACAAGAAAACATGTTTAGTGGATAGTACTTAATGTTGCATGAAATGGACTTTCTATTGGATAGTACACTGTGCAGAATCAGCTTATGTCCAGCCGAGACCTTCGGTTGCGACTCGAGACCACCACATGACGAGTCGAGATCCCCGGTTGCGACACAGGTTGCGAGTCACAAACCCATAGTTTCGACTCGAGACTACACTTGATCAACACACAAACCTTATGACTCGAAACCACGGTTACGAGTCCTGTTGCGACTCGAGACCGTGACCATGATAACTCGAGATCGCAGTTTGCGACTCAGGTTGCGAGTCGAGAACGCCTGGTTGCGACTCGAGACTATACGCATGTATACGCTGTTTGGACTTGCTCCTCATTTCGGACTTAAGTAATTGGGCCGTACCTTTAGGCCTCATACATGGACCTTATACGTGCTGTTGTATATGAATGATTATTTGGGCTGCCATGGATGAAACTTGCATGCAATGTGCTAGCATACGTGTAGAACATACGTGCAATACGTGGTTTGAACCTGACTTGTATGATACAACTATGATAGGACACGAGTGACCACAATATTGCTTGTTTGACTTTTCTGTGTATCTACCGAGCAAACCAAGGTGAGTTCACACCCTCTACAAAGCATGGGATTCCCTGGGTTGGGAATGGGGTTAAGGAATGTGGATTCCTCGTCCTCCTTGGGTAGGACAACAATGGTTCAGGAATGTAATTCCTCGTCCTCACGGACAGATAACTCGTACTAGACCCAAAACTCTATCACGAAGTCCCTCCTTTTATATCGACTTAATCGCCGGGCCAATGGCGAGCGGGTCATTAGTTAGATAGCGCTATTTAGGTCTGACAAACCTCACACCGTGCCGCAGAGGACGGGCGTGAACTAATGGATCTGGGGCACGTAAATGATGATAGAAATTGACAGTTTCAGGGCACATAAACATGACTACAGTCAGCAGTCGATATGGTAACGAGTCTAGTGTATACATGGGGTAGCCCCCACGGCCGAAATGCCAGATAACTAACACGGGGTAGCCCCCACGGCTGGATTGCCAGAGTAACCGGGAATAAACAAGTCACGTTTTTAATTATGAGGTAACCCCCACGGCAGGATGCCAGCTAAAGGAAACTGTTTTTGAAACGACTTAAAATGAACACCCAACCGTGAACTCACTCAACTTGTTGTTGACTCGTTACTACATGCTTTGCAGGTCCTTAGGTTCTTAGCTGGAGCTTGCATGGAGGAGGATCGTTGTGGGACATGGACGACTGTGTGCCATGTTGAACTTTGAAACAATTAAACTTATGTTTTGATTTAAGACTTATGCTTCCGCTTGCAACTTAACTATGTTTTGTTTGAACACCAATTGTATTGGTTGGATTTTATAACTACTTATATGCTTGTTCAATATGATTGGTGGCTGGATCCTGGTCAGTCACGCCTCCAAGCGGTAGTACTCCGCAGGTGGATTTTGGGGGTGTGACAGATTGGTATCAGAGCCATTGGTTATAGAGAACTTGGTTTTAATAAAGGAAAAGGGTTTTATTAAAATCAGACTATAACCTGTACAGTGCTCAACGGTCCACAACGACGCTTCACTCCACATGCAAGGCTCGACGTTCTAGGTGATATGATCTGTGTATATATTGCCTACTTGCTAGTTACATAGTACATTGCTTATGGTATACTTGGTTAGTATAACTACTGTTGCTTGAACACGTGCGTGCTTACTCTATTTTATCGTCGTACCTTCGCGAACCCCTCTCACTCACGTTCTTCTTGATATGAAGATCATGTCTGGACGCGTTAACCTGACACAAGCCCAGTTGACGGCTCTGATCAACGAACAAGTTGCCGCAGCACTTGCAGCTGCACACGCAGGAGGTATATCATGCAGTCCGAACTCATTCTAGGATCTTTAGAATCCTACTCTCGTGAACCAACCTTTGTGTTAAACTCTGTCTTTTCTTTCACCCACGATAGGTCAGCATGTTCTGCCACCCGTGTGCACTTTTAAGACTTTCATGGACTGCCGACCAACTACTTTTAGTGGCACTGAAGGAGCAGTAGGTCTCCTACACTGGTTTGAGAAACTAGAATCTGTCTTCGAAATGTGCGAATGCCCTGAGGCGCGCATGATGAAGTATGCTACTGGTACTCTCGAGGGTTTAGCCCTCACATGGTGGAACGCTCAGGTTCAAATGCTGGGATTGGTTGCTGCCAACGCCACCCCATGGGAGAATTTTAAGGAGATGATCAGGGAAGAATACTGCAGTCGGGATGAGATTCACAAACTGGAGGTAGAATTCTTCAACCTCAAGATGACGGGGTCGGAAATTGAGGCTTATGTGAAAAGGTCGAACGAACTGGCAATTCTGTGCCCTACTATGGTGGATCCTCCCATCAAACGCATCGAACTATTTCTTCAGGGCTTAGTGCCGGAAATCCAAAGTCATGTGACTTCAGTGAACCTCGCCACCTACCAGCAAACTGTTCAGTTGGCTCACCGTCTCACGGACCAGGCGGTGGAGCAGAACAAGTTACCAAAACGCATAGGTGCTCCAACTACTTCTGGTACCTCTAGTGACAACAAACAGAAATGGGATGGAACTTCAAGTAAGGGTTCGACTTCTGTTCAGTCCCAGTCTCAGCAGAGAAAGACTGATGACTACAAGAGCCCTAATCAGCAATCGTCTGGTGGTCAAGGCCATGGTGGGTACAAAGGAAATCACCCCAAATGCAATCGCTGCAGCCTGCACCACAGCGGGCCATGCACCAGGGGCAACTGTCATCGGTGCAACAAGCCTGGTCACGCTGCAAAAGATTGCAGGAGCTTATACCCCGCCAATCAGAATCGTCATCAAGCTCAACAGAATCAACGCCAGCAGCAACAGCAAGGTGATAACAAAGGGTGCTTTCAGTGTGGAGCTGAGGGCCACTTCAAGAGAGACTGTCCCCAACTGAACAGGAACCAGAACAACAACAACAACAATAACAACAATCAGGGGAATGGTAACAATGGGAACAACAACAATGGCGCCAGGGGGCGGGTGTTTGTGATTGGCCAAGGTGAAGCAAGGAATGACCCCAATGTTGTGATGGGTAAGTTCCTTCTCGACGACTTTTACGTTTCAGTTTTATTTGATTCGGGTGCCGACACTAGCTACATGTCACTAGAAGTTAGTCGAATGCTTAAGCGTATTCCAACACCTTTGAACAACAAGCACACCGTAGAGCTAGCAAATGGTAAGAGTTTAGAAGCCACACACATAGTCAAGGGTTGTAAACTTATTCTCGCTGACCAGACCTTCTCTATCGACCTCATTCCTATTGTTTTGGGTAGTTTCGACGTTGTTATTGGGATGGATTGGTTATCCCAACCCCGAGCAGAGATTCTTTGCAACGAGAAGGTTGTCCGTATTCCAGGTCCCGGTGGTGAACCTCTCATGATTCATGGCGACAAGAGGAGTGCTGTTGAGAACGTCATTTCTCTCCTTAAGGCCCAAAAGTGTTTGCGAAAGGGCCACACTGCCATTTTGGCTCTCATTACTGACACCTCAGAAAGAGAGAAGAAGATAGAAGATTTTCCAGTTGTACGCGATTATCCAGAGGTATTTCCTGAGGAATTACCTGGTCTTCCGCCTCATCGCCAAGTCGAGTTTCAGATCGAACTAGCTCCTGGAGCTGCGCCCATAGCCCGTGCACCTTATCGTTTAGCCCCATCAGAGTTGAAGGAACTCTCTACGCAACTACAAGAGCTCCTGGATAAGGGTTTTATTCGTCCTAGCTCATCGCCCTGGGGAGCTCCAGTGCTATTTGTGAAGAAGAAAGACGGTACCTTCAGAATGTGCATCGACTACCGGGAACTCAACAAGGTGACGGTGAAGAATCGCTATCCTCTACCGCGGATCGACGACTTGTTCGACCAGCTGCAAGGGTCGAGCTACTATTCGAAGATTGATTTGAGATCGGGTTATCACCAGCTGAGAGTCCGGGAAGAGGACGTCTCCAAAACAGCTTTCAGAACTCGATACGGGCATTATGAGTTCTTGGTCATGCCTTTTGGGATGACAAACGCACCTGCGGTTTTCATGGATTTGATGAATCGAGTGTGCAAGCCTTACCTGGACAAGTTCGTTATAGTCTTCATCGACGACATCCTGATCTATTCCAAGAGTCAGGAGGAACACGAACAGCACCTACGACTTATTCTGGAACTCCTTCGAACAGAACAGCTTTATGCAAAGTTCTCGAAATGCGACTTCTGGCTTCGAGAAGTCCATTTCCTAGGCCACGTGGTAAACAAGGATGGGATTCACGTTGATCCATCCAAGATAGACTCGATTAAGAACTAGCCTGCACCTCGTACACCAAAGGAAATTCGCCAATTCTTGGGTTTGGCGGGATACTACCGGAGATTCATAAAGGATTTTTCTAAGATTGCACAGCCTCTCACCTCACTAACGCAGAAGGGCGTTGTTTATCGCTGGGGAAACGCACAGGAGTTGGCATTTCAGCACCTAAAGGATAGACTTTGTAGCGCGCCTATCCTTTCCTTGCCGGAAGGCACAGGCGACTTTGTGGTTTACTGCGATGCATCAATTCAGGGTCTTGGTTGCGTGTTGATGCAACGAGATAAAGTTATAGCCTACGCCTCACGCCAACTCAAAGTTCACGAGAAGAACTACACTACGCACGATTTAGAGCTGGGAGCTGTTGTTTTTGCACTTAAGTTGTGGCGGCATTACCTGTATGGTACCAAGTGCGCAATCTACACCGACCACAGGAGCCTCGAGCATATCGTCAAGCAGAAGGAACTGAATATGCGGCAACGACGATGGGTCGAGCTACTGAATGACTACGAATGCTCGATCAGGTATCACCCGGGCAAGGCCAATGTTGTGGCCGACGCCCTCAGTCGAAAGGACACTACGCCTAAGCGCGTGCGAGCTTTACAACTCACGATCCATTCTAGTCTGCCTCCCCAAATACGAGCGGCTCAGATAGAAGCACTGAAACCAGAAAACGTCAGGGCTGAAGCCCTACGCGGATCAAGGCAACGATTAGAACAGAAGGAAGACGGTGCTTACTACGTAACGGGATGCGTTTGGGTCCCACTCTACGGCAACCTACGAGAGCTTGTGATGGATGAAGCACACAAGTCTCGCTACTCAGTACACCCTGGATCAGATAAGATGTATCATGATATCAAAACTACGTACTGGTGGCCTAGCATGAAGGCCCACATAGCAACTTACGTCAGCAAGTGTTTGACTTGTGCAAGAGTCAAGTCTGAATACCAGAAACCCTCAGGCCTACTCCAACAACCAGAGATACCACAATGGAAATGGGAGCAGATTTCCATGGATTTTGTCACTGGCCTACCTAGATCCCAGCGCGGGAACGATACTATTTGGGTGATCGTGGATCGACTCACAAAGTCTGCACACTTCCTGGCTATCAAGGAAACGGATAAATTCTCCACGCTCGCAGAAATATACCTCAAGGAAGTTGTTTCGAGGCACGGGGTGCCCACCTCTATTATCTCAGATCGAGATGCACGTTTCACTTCAGAACTGTGGCAAGCAATGCACAAATCCTTTGGCTCCCGATTAGACATGAGCACAGCATATCACCCTCAGACGGACGGGCAGTCCGAGCGCACTATTTAAACCTTAGAAGACATGCTTCGTGCATGTGTAATCGATTTTGGCAACCGTTGGGAGAAGCATCTGCCACTGGTGGAATTCTCGTACAATAACAGCTACCACACCAGCATTAAAGCAGCTCCATTTGAGGCATTGTACGGACGTAAATGCCGGTCACCTCTTTGCTGGGCAGAGGTGGGAGATAGTCAGATCACTGGTCCAGAACATGTGGTAGACACGACCGAACAAATTTCTCAAATACGAAACGCATGGCGGCAGCTCGCGACCGTCAGAAAGTTTACGCCGACATGGGCAGGAAACCACTTGAGCTCCAGGTTGGGGAGCGGGTACTACTCAAAGTTTCACCCTGGAAGGGTGTGGTTCGTTTTGGTAAACGCGGCAAACTTAACCCACGATACGTTGGACCTTTCGAAGTCATTGAGAAAATAGGCAGGGTGACCTACAGGCTAAACTTACCAGCGGAACTCGGTGCAGTTCACAACGTTTTTCACGTGTCGAATCTGAAGAAGTGTCCGTCAGATGAGACTCACGTAGTTCCTCTGAAGGAACTCACTATCGACGAGTAGTTACGATTCGTCGAGGAACCAGTCGAAATCACGGACCGGGATGTTAAGGTCCTCAAGAGCACTAGAATACCTCTCGTTCGAGTTCGTTGGAACTCACGTCGCGGCCCAGAGTTCACCTGGGAGCGCGAAGATCAGATGAAACAAAAGTATCCCCAACTGTTCGCAAACAGTACACCCACTACTGAGGCCGAAGCTACGGAATTTCGGGACGAAATTCCAGATCAACGGGGGGTGGATGTGACACCCTAGGAAAACCGGGAAAACTATACAACTTAACTAGCTTCCTCAGTGAGTGCTTACCAAATTTCGGGACGAAATTTCTTTCAACTTGGGGATGATGTGACAACTCGAAATTTAGAACCTTTCGTTGTACGCTTGAACGCTAAGTGACTAACTAATTTGATGATTTAATGAATGATATATATGTGAACTTATATGATTATGTTTGTGATTGTATGTATGCGAGTATGTATATGAACGGAGACAACAAGAACCCGACTCGAGACCATGTGGTCTCGAGTGAACAGTAACACTTGGGCCGGATGGGCCACACACCCCATTTAACCCAACCGAAACCCATTAGGGTGCACCACGTGGACAAGTATATAACCCTTAGTGATGCTAACCTTGCCATTCTTTGGACAATCCACACATACTCCCCTACTCTCTCTAGAAACCACTAAACCCTAAGTCTCAACATCACCTCTCCTCCTTCTTCTCGGATCAAACCGGTGACACTAGGAGCTCTCGGATCGACTCACACACACACCGTTTAGAAGCTTCACTCACACCTTTGAACCTATACTTGAACCGGTTAGTGATTCCCTTGCAAACACATGTATTTTCATGATTAAAGGTGTTGATGTGTGATGTTATAGGTTAATGATGCATGTTATGCGTTTGTTTCGGTTTGATGATGATGTATGATGAAGATTATGTGATAATATGTTTATTTGTTAAGTTTTATGCATGATGATGATTAATAAGATAACATGACTTGATTTCGGACATATTGTATGATGGGTTAATGATATCTTGTGATTAAATGTGGTCTAAACCATTAGTTGTTAATGTTTATGAAATCGGATTGCATGCTTTTATGTTACAAATCAAATGCTTGTTAAATGGCTGCATATATGTGGAAATCGGATTAGTTGTTTGAATGTTTTGATTGTTGTTTGGGTTATGAATATTTTATGAACATGATGAATGTATGAAGAACTTGTTGAATATCATATGAACATGTCTTGAATATTTGAAATCTGGTTGTTTGTTCTATCTTGATAGAGGTTTAGACAAGAAAACATGTTTAGTGGATAGTACTTAATGTTGCATGAAATGGAATTTCTATTGGATAGTACACTGTGCAGAATCAGCTTATGTCCAGCCGAGACCTTCGGTTGCGACTCGAGACCACCACATGACGAGTCGAGATCCCCGGTTGCGACACAGGTTGCGAGTCACAAACCCATAGTTTCGACTCGAGACTACACTTGATCAACACACAAACCTTATGACTCGAAACCACGGTTACGAGTCCTGTTGCGAATCGAGACCGTGACCATGATAACTCGAGATCGCAGTTTGCGACTCAGGTTGCGAGTCGAGAACGCCTGGTTGCGACTCGAGACTATACGCATGTATACGCTGTTTGGACTTGCACCTCATTTCGGACTTAAGTAATTGGGCCGGACCTTTGGGCCTCATACATGGACCTTATACGTGCTGTTGTATATGAATGATTATTTGGGCTGCCATGGATGAAACTTGCATGCAATGTGCTAGCATACGTGTAGAACATACGTGCAATACGTGGTTTGAACCTGACTTGTATGATACAACTATGATAGGACGCGAGTGACCACAATATTGCTTGTTTGACTTTTCTGTGTATCTACCGAGCAAACCAAGGTGAGTTCACACCCTCTACAAAGCATGGGATTCCCTGGGTTGGGAATGGGGTTAAGGAATGTGGATTCCTCGTCCTCCTTGGGTAGGACAACAATGGTTCAGGAATGTAATTCCTCGTCCTCACGGACTAGATAACTCGTACTAGACCCAAAACTCTATCACGAAGTCCCTCCTTTTATATCGACTTAATCGCCGGGCCAATGGCGAGCGGGTCATTAGTTAGATAGCGCTATTTAGGTCTGACAAACCTCACACCGTGCCGCAGAGGACGGGCGTGAACTAATGGATCTGGGGCACGTCAATGATGATAGACATTGACAGTTTCAGGGCACATAAACATGACTACAGTCAGCAGTCGATATGGTAACGAGTCTAGTGTATACATGGGGTAGCCCCCACGGCCGAAATGCCAGATAACTAACACGGGGTAGCCCCCACGGTTGGATTGCCAGAGTAACCGGGAATAAACAAGTCACGTTTTTAATTATGGGGTAACCCCCACGGCAGGATGCCAGCTAAAGGAAACTGTTTTCGAAACGACTTAAAACGAACACCCAACCGTGAACTCACTCAACTTGTTGTTGACTCGTTACTACATGCTTTGCAGGTCCTTAGGTTCTTAGCTGGAGCTTGCATGGAGGAGGATCGTTGTGGGACATGGACGACTGTGTGCCATGTTGAACTTTGAAACAATTAAACTTATGTTTTGATTTAAGACTTATGCTTCCGCTTGCAACTTAACTATGTTTTGTTTGAACACCAATTGTATTGGTTGGATTTTATAACTACTTATATGCTTGTTCAATATGATTGGCGGCTGGATCCTGGTCAGTCACGCCTCCAAGCGGTAGTACTCCGCAGGTAGATTTTGGGGGTGTGACAAGTTTACTATATCACGGAGCATTCGCCACGCCATAATCGATTATTCGACCCGTTTGGCTCATCTACGGAATCCTCCATTATGATGACTACCAACAAGTTGTGACCAATCCTGGCCTTATCAATCAATATAGCGAACATTATCGCTCTAAATTAAGATAACCTTTATTCTACAATTCACTATACTTATGCAAATTATCAAAGTTTACCCAATGTAACGAATCAAGTTACATACCTTCAAAGCACACCCTTTAGTCTTGCATCAACACCGGCTTGTCCGCTCGAAGCTCCGGCTTCCTTTCCTATAGAGTTCAATCACCTTGTATTTAGAACCCTTTGTTTCACATGTAACGCATAGTTTACCATTTAGTACAATTTATGCGTTTTTGTTTATAGCTCAATAATTTGCCTTCTATTTGGCATTTTCACAAACACTTTAAGGGCAGATTTTTATATCATTTACATTTATGTTCACGACTTGTTATTTGACTAAAATTTACATCAATTTAGCTTTCATATATAAAATTTAACATCCATATTTCAGAAATATCTTTCTATAAACCACATTACACTAGAATAATGCTCAAAACCCTAGTGTTCATCAATTTTTCACAAAACCCATGAATCACCTTCAATGTGTTCATGAAATTTTCAGAAATTAGCCATGATTTCACACATCATTGTCTAGGGTTTACTCCTAGACTATATATCATTCCTATTCTATCCATAAAACAAACATGCATCACCAGATTTCTAATTTTCTAAATTCATGAGAATTTCAAGTAGAGAATTCTTGTCAAATTTTACATACCTTATGATCTACTTGCAATGAGGATCACTAATCTATGTTCGATTTTCGTTTAGAACTTGATTTGGACCTTCAATTTCTGGGATTTGTGGAGTTTTAAGGTTTGAAGAACCCTGGTCGCCCCTCCCTTGCCTGGCTCGATCTTCACACATGCCCACACTGTGTTTTTGGGTTTTAATTTCCTTGTTTTATTAATATTAGTTTTAATTTAAACACTTTCAGCCCCTCAACTATCATTTGGTTCTAATACTTAGTGTTTTAACCCATTGTAAGTCCCTACAAGGCTTTTACTTAACTAGGTTATTTTAAATCCTAGTTAGTTCACTAGTTTATTTAGAAACATTATATTCTAAATAATTGATTTAAAAATTTCGGGATGTTACAACAATAATGCAGAATATCCGAGTCATAAGGCAATAATAATATATAGCGAAATAATATTCATAACTTTGATGAAAACGATCATTAGAAGGGAAGCCACATGCGTAACAACGATGCATGTGTATCATATGAAATGATCAAGAAATGAAGCAAATGAGTGTTTGCTCTAATGAAGAAAATTGTAGTGATGCAACTACCATTAAGAGGAGTAGAGATGCAAAAAGCTACTCATTAGAAGCAAAAGTGGGAATTTCAGTAAAAGAAATTTGAGTACTTTATCTATTCGGTTAACTGAATTAGCATGCATGGCAAAATAATGGTGTTTGCCCGAGTTAATAGATGTGGTTCTTGCGTGGTGACCTTTAGTGATGTCACACCCCGAAATATCAGGGCATTGGCGTGACTGGACTGGTATCTTCATTGCACAGCGGAAGCAAATAAGCTAAGTCTTTTAGAAAATGAACGCCGCTAAGTACTCGACTCTTCATGGTTCTCCTATTCCAACCGTGCCTTGTCTTAGAACTGTAACCTGAGAAAGAAACATGCGAAAAATCAACATAAAGTTGAGCGAGTTCATAGTTTGTTTGTAAAAGATTTGAAATAAATCTTTTTGAATAACCGGTTTTTGAAGTATTGTTGAGAAAACGAATTTAAAATCATTTTCATATATAAATCACGTTTTCATGTGTACCCCACGTACTCATGTATAATTCAAGTTTTTCTTGAGTACACCACGTACTTTAAGTATAATTCAATCTCTTCTTGAGTACCCCACGTACTCAAGTACTCATTAATTTTTTTAGTATGGTATGAATTTCATGTAATTAAAATATTCCTGTAAATATCAGGATTGTTAATGGGTTGCAAAGCCATTAACATGTGACACGTCATAGGAAGCCACCAAACCTAAGGCATTTAATTGGTATATTCTGAGACACAAAAGCACCACTCGATTCTCGCCCCGACCGAGTGTGAGGCTGCCAGGCACCTGTTAGATCTAACCTTTTGTTCTGCGGTCTAGGTATATTGTTGATTAATGGTGCTTCTGTACCCTATTCGTGACACTATTTCTCATAACGCCTCCTACTTGGTTCTCGTTCTCACCAAGCGCGTTTCTTGTTATCATTTCTCATAGCGCCTTATACTTGGTTCTCGTCTCACCAAATGCGCTTCTCATTTTCATATATTTCGTCACACTTGGTTCTCGTTCTCACCAAGTGTACTTCTTGTATTTATATCATACCATTTATATACGTTTTAACATTTGTATTTTGTAAACTCTTGCATTTGTATTTTCCCGTAGTTTGGAAAACTAAAATTCGTGTGTAAAAGCTTGCTTGAAAACCGGTAAAAACATAAGCTTTTCGTAAACCATTTGTGTCAGATAAATCTTGTCTAGATCAATGGTTTATAAAAATGTAATTCTCGTATGCTTTGCAAAAAGTGCATGTCTTTCCACCCCGAAAACATTTATAAAAATGTAAAACCATAAAAGGTGGGGTTATGAACTCACCTGAATATTCCTGTGCAAAGCTAGCTAATTACGACCTTGCGATGTCGTTTCCAAGACGTGACTCGCTATCGTGCATTCTACAATATTCCTAACACGGAATATCTAATAAGTTTCTGAATAACGCAGTAACTAACTACGTGTAATCGAGCTCTACCGAATCGTTAATCGAACGATATGACGGTAAATTGTCAACTTAAAAGAAGCGAAGAAGTTGTACTTGTTAGCTCGTTTTAAGAAGTCGTAAGTTGATGTAAAGGAATATTCGTATGAATGTAATATATAATAAATTCGTATTATATATAGCGTCTTGTGTATATTTGCCAAAAATATACGTATATGCCGTTTCAGCGTTTATAATAAATATAAAAAGTTATATTTATTTTATCGGAACTTCATCGAGTTTGTTGGAAGTTTGAAATAGATAAACTATATCTATTTTATAAAAGAATTCGTGTTGTATGGTATTCGAAATAAATATGTAAACTATATTTATTTTGTAAAACGAATACGAGTTGTTTGACGCATGAAATAAATATATAAAATATATTTATTTTATAAAGGAATTGTCGTTTTCGTTGGTTATCAGAAATAAATATATATAACTATATTTATTTTTCTAAAAAGAATTATGTGTCATCGTTATTTCTTGTATGTCGAAGAAATTATACGTTTGTATTTGTTTCTATAAAAGTTCATTTGAAACCGATGGTTTGTTTGATAATAAAACGTGTTTTGTTTTATGGTTTTTCTCGAAAAACGGGCAGAGTTTCCTCTGTTTTTGGACTAACCCGACAATAAAAAGTTGTCGTATTTTATCAAAATTCAATCAAGATTCAATCACTAAGTTATATAATTTTCATAAGATGGCAAAGCATAAATTAAACATTATTTTAAATCGGTTCGAGCTCGTTCACGTAATATTATAAAACGTCATTAAATAATCGCGCCACTAACTTCTTTACCGAGTCTCCGCGTCGTGACGCTGACCGAGTTGACTGAGTCGAAGCTGGAACCGGAACCCGAACCACGGTTGACTTGACTACGGTTGACCGAGTCGTTGACCTGTTGACTTGCTTGACCTGTCGTTGACCCGAGTTGAATCGGGTGTTGACCCAGTCAACCGGGTTTGACCCGAAACCGAACCAATGCGAACCGAGCGAACCAAATCTGACCTTCGACTCGTAACTAAGATCTGAGACGACCGAACCAACATAACCAACCTACTGTCATCAGAACCACCACAGCCACTGGTAACCTTCAATCGACAAGAACATCATCCTCAACAATAATAAGTCTCCACCATTATCAGTTGAAAAAAAGAATAAAGATAGCAGGGAGTGGTGTTACCGTGCACCCATCTGAAACTCGACGAACATAAACGAAGACCGCCGGACCAAGACGGTGACCGCCGGTCCGAGACGGTGACCACCGAAGCGTCACCTCTGATCCGCCTCTCTCATCTCCGACACTCCACCGTCGCTCACCTTCAACGCGTCATCATCGGAAACCCGTCGGTCAAGAGTAAAGACCGCCGGATAACAGAACCGACCGGCGGTCCGAACCTCCGACCGCCGGTTTCCTTCTGTCTCGGTCTCTATCTCTCGGTTTCTCTCTCTCTCTGAAGCGCCACCGCACCATCACCGGTTAATGGTGGTGGTGCTCCGATTTTGCTAACGAAACAGAAAAAGGGGGGGTGGGTGTCGGTTGTTGTTTTACCGGAGAAGGGAAGGAGAAAAGGGGGGGTCGCCGGACAATCATCGTCGCCGCCACAGACGGCGGAGCCGCCGCCGGTCGCCGGAGTTCGGCTGGTGTTTGCCGAGATGGAGAGAGAGCATGAGGTGTGTTGGGTTTCTTGTCTGCTCGTTGGTGTGTGTTGTTGTTGTATCCAGACAAAGAAAGAAAGTTCTTTATATAGAGGTTTGAGGTTTAAGGGTTCCTGTGTGCAATTATAATACATTCAGGTCACATAATT
Source organism: Helianthus tuberosus (assembly GCA_030545235.1). Lineage (NCBI taxonomy): Eukaryota > Viridiplantae > Streptophyta > Magnoliopsida > Asterales > Asteraceae > Helianthus > Helianthus tuberosus. Next base: position 59,554,454 of record CM060443.1, on the reverse strand, counting down.
TACCCTTTTATAAACCTGTATAATGGGTATTGTCCATTGTTAATCTTCTTATGCCTTGTGTATTAAGATCTATAGAGATCTTATAGAGATTTATTGTGTTTTCAACTTCTGCAACACAATCTCTTGAAGAGATTTTGTAAAATTTGATAAGATCCTGATAAGATTTTAAGATCTAATTGTATTAGGTGCAGGTTTGGGCTTGTGGGTTTTGGGCTTGGGCCCAGGGCCCACAATCCCATCTCAAGTGTATGCAGCCCGTAATTCATACGAGACCCGATATCGTGACCCACATTCCACGAGCATAAAATATTCGCGTAACATCCATATTTTTCGGCGTCGTCAGTATTTCACACGGTATCAGTCCGTTGTCGCGTATTAGTTAGCAGATTCTCTGTAAATCACCACACGCGCACTGTATAGCTGAATAAACATTCTTGGGCACTCCAAGGGCCTGGTTAAGTTAATTAGCGTCGTAAACACTATTTATTAACGCGTAATCACCTGTTAATCACGTTATTTAGAGCCGTAAATTACCGGTTGTCACAGTCTCCCCCTGTTAATAAAATTTCGTCCTCGAAATTTAGACTACGTTAACTCCTTAGAGTTACGTTATGTGTAGAAAATACGAATAGTACCAAAGTGAACGATCATGAAGTCGAATCAGGACTTATTCGAATGATGTGAATTCAAGGACGTATCACAATATGCAAATGAATTCTAGAAATGATTGCATCCAATAAATGAATTCAGATTTCAACAAGCTCAAATGTACTAGTTTGCATGAAACGCTCGATCATGATCAGCCCAAGCTGCAAGTTCTACCGACGCCACAAGGTGTCGTACTGAATGAAACAATTCAAATTTAGCGGTGATCGAACAAGTATCACCTGTGTTTTGCATAAATTAGCCCAAGCTACAAGTTTGTACTGACACCACAAGGTGTCGAAATCAACAAACGACTTAATGGAGTCGTAGACCAAACAAATCTACCACGACTCGGAACAATGAAACGCTTGTTAAAATGAATTTGAATATGATGTTTCCAATACATCATATGGTGTTTTGAATTGAATATGTGTAATGAACAAGTTCAAACAATTGAATTTGATTTTGGCGCAAGCCGATAACAAATACATGCATCAACAAGAAAACTTTCGGCATGGTCACAACGAAAAAACCATGTATGTAACTTGAAAAGAAAGGGATTTCAAGAAAGTGTGTTGACTTGTCTACAAAGAAGCCAACAATTTCAATAATGCGAGTCATTCGAATCACAAGCGAAATAATATTTGAACTTTGATGAAACGCTTTATCCGAAACGAAACCACATGAGTAACAAACGATGCATGCGTAACATATGAATTTTCAAGAAACGAAGCAATGAGTGTTCGCTATAACGAATGAAATTATCGTGATGCAATGACCATTAAGAGGAGTAGAGATACGAAAATCTACTCAGTAAATGTGAAAGTCGAAATTTCAATAAAAGAAATTTAAGGACTTTACCTGGGGTTGCATGTGACGGCCAGTTGTTAGGTGACATTACCATAGAATGTCGAATATAGCGTACTCGTCGTTAGCTGAAATATGGGGAATACGGTGACTTGCGTCTCTTCCTTAGCATGGCTTGTGTCGTTTGCAGGACCGCGTGCCAACTGCCGCTTCCTGATCGATAGTCGCATGTGACGTACTTCAACCCCCGTTGATGTATAGCTTAAGTCTCACGTATGCCTGTGCGCTAGCATTTCGTTTTGTGTAGAATGTGATGCACTCCGACATCTGTTGACGTAAAATTTGAGTTCTATGCTTTCTCGCGCACTAGCGTTTCATTATGCGTAGGCTGCCTGCTCGGGAAGTTAAAACATCATAGACAATTTGTATAATTGTGTGTGCCCGAGTTAATATTTGCAGTTCCTACGTGATGACCTTTAATGAACTTTAACATAAGTTTCCAAAGGTCTTAAATGCATGTTTCCTAAGTTCTCAGTGTTTTGTGCATTGTATGCGACTGTTTTGTGTACCGTGTATAAACACCACTATAGCATATGTTTGAAATAAAAAAAAAATTCGACTGTTTGTTTTTCGGCAACGGTTGGAGACCATATTCGAGTACTATGCGTTCTGTATGTATTCGACGTTTTACGTTCCCAGAGGAAATTGAGGTTAGAGCCTAGGCGTCTCTACAGAAACCTATTTCGCTGTAACCTATAGCTCTGATACCAATCTGTCACACCCCGAAATATCAGGGCATTGGCGTGACTGGACTGGTATCTTCATTGCACAGCGGAAGCAAATAAGCTAAGTCTTTTAGAAAATGAACGCCGCTAAGTACTCGACTCTTCATGGTTCTCCTATTCCAACCGTGCCTTGTCTTAGAACTGTAACCTGAGAAAGAAACATGCGAAAAATCAACATAAAGTTGAGCGAGTTCATAGTTTGTTTGTAAAAGATTTGAAATAAATCTTTTTGAATAACCGGTTTTTGAAGTATTGTTGAGAAAACGAATTTAAAATCATTTTCATATATAAATCACGTTTTCATGTGTACCCCACGTACTCATGTATAATTCAAGTTTTTCTTGAGTACACCACGTACTTTAAGTATAATTCAATCTCTTCTTGAGTACCCCACGTACTCAAGTACTCATTAATTTTTTTAGTATGGTATGAATTTCATGTAATTAAAATATTCCTGTAAATATCAGGATTGTTAATGGGTTGCAAAGCCATTAACATGTGACACGTCATAGGAAGCCACCAAACCTAAGGCATTTAATTGGTATATTCTGAGACACAAAAGCACCACTCGATTCTCGCCCCGACCGAGTGTGAGGCTGCCAGGCACCTGTTAGATCTAACCTTTTGTTCTGCGGTCTAGGTATATTGTTGATTAATGGTGCTTCTGTACCCTATTCGTGACACTATTTCTCATAACGCCTCCTACTTGGTTCTCGTTCTCACCAAGCGCGTTTCTTGTTATCATTTCTCATAGCGCCTTATACTTGGTTCTCGTCTCACCAAATGCGCTTCTCATTTTCATATATTTCGTCACACTTGGTTCTCGTTCTCACCAAGTGTACTTCTTGTATTTATATCATACCATTTATATACGTTTTAACATTTGTATTTTGTAAACTCTTGCATTTGTATTTTCCCGTAGTTTGGAAAACTAAAATTCGTGTGTAAAAGCTTGCTTGAAAACCGGTAAAAACATAAGCTTTTCGTAAACCATTTGTGTCAGATAAATCTTGTCTAGATCAATGGTTTATAAAAATGTAATTCTCGTATGCTTTGCAAAAAGTGCATGTCTTTCCACCCCGAAAACATTTATAAAAATGTAAAACCATAAAAGGTGGGGTTATGAACTCACCTGAATATTCCTGTGCAAAGCTAGCTAATTACGACCTTGCGATGTCGTTTCCAAGACGTGACTCGCTATCGTGCATTCTACAATATTCCTAACACGGAATATCTAATAAGTTTCTGAATAACGCAGTAACTAACTACGTGTAATCGAGCTCTACCGAATCGTTAATCGAACGATATGACGGTAAATTGTCAACTTAAAAGAAGCGAAGAAGTTGTACTTGTTAGCTCGTTTTAAGAAGTCGTAAGTTGATGTAAAGGAATATTCGTATGAATGTAATATATAATAAATTCGTATTATATATAGCGTCTTGTGTATATTTGCCAAAAATATACGTATATGCCGTTTCAGCGTTTATAATAAATATAAAAAGTTATATTTATTTTATCGGAACTTCATCGAGTTTGTTGGAAGTTTGAAATAGATAAACTATATCTATTTTATAAAAGAATTCGTGTTGTATGGTATTCGAAATAAATATGTAAACTATATTTATTTTGTAAAACGAATACGAGTTGTTTGACGCATGAAATAAATATATAAAATATATTTATTTTATAAAGGAATTGTCGTTTTCGTTGGTTATCAGAAATAAATATATATAACTATATTTATTTTTCTAAAAAGAATTCTGTGTCATCGTTATTTCTTGTATGTCGAAGAAATTATACGTTTGTATTTGTTTCTATAAAAGTTCATTTGAAACCGATGGTTTGTTTGATAATAAAACGTGTTTTGTTTTATGGTTTTTCTCGAAAAACGGGCAGAGTTTCCTCTGTTTTTGGACTAACCCGACAATAAAAAGTTGTCGTATTTTATCAAAATTCAATCAAGATTCAATCACTAAGTTATATAATTTTCATAAGATGGCAAAGCATAAATTAAACATTATTTTAAATCGGTTCGAGCTCGTTCACGTAATATTATAAAACGTCATTAAATAATCGCGCCACTAACTTCTTTACCGAGTCTCCGCGTCGTGACGCTGACCGAGTTGACTGAGTCGAAGCTGGAACCGGAACCCGAACCACGGTTGACTTGACTACGGTTGACCGAGTCGTTGACCTGTTGACTTGCTTGACCTGTCGTTGACCCGAGTTGAATCGGGTGTTGACCCAGTCAACCGGGTTTGACCCGAAACCGAACCAATGCGAACCGAGCGAACCAAATCTGACCTGAGACTCGTAACTAAGATCTGAGACGACCGAACCAACATAACCAACCTACTGTCATCAGAACCACCACAGCCACTGGTAACCTTCAATCGACAAGAACATCATCCTCAACAATAATAAGTCTCCACCATTATCAGTTGAAAAAAAGAATAAAGATAGCAGGGAGTGGTGTTACCGTGCACCCATCTGAAACTCGACGAACATAAACGAAGACCGCCGGACCAAGACGGTGACCGCCGGTCCGAGACGGTGACCACCGAAGCGTCACCTCTGATCCGCCTCTCTCATCTCCGACACTCCACCGTCGCTCACCTTCAACGCGTCATCATCGGAAACCCGTCGGTCAAGAGTAAAGACCGCCGGATAACAGAACCGACCGGCGGTCCGAACCTCCGACCGCCGGTTTCCTTCTGTCTCGGTCTCTATCTCTCGGTTTCTCTCTCTCTCTGAAGCGCCACCGCACCATCACCGGTTAATGGTGGTGGTGCTCCGATTTTGCTAACGAAACAGAAAAAGGGGGGGTGGGTGTCGGTTGTTGTTTTACCGGAGAAGGGAAGGAGAAAAGGGGGGGTCGCCGGACAATCATCGTCGCCGCCACAGACGGCGGAGCCGCCGCCGGTCGCCGGAGTTCGGCTGGTGTTTGCCGAGATGGAGAGAGAGCATGAGGTGTGTTGGGTTTCTTGTCTGCTCGTTGGTGTGTGTTGTTGTTGTATCCAGACAAAGAAAGAAAGTTCTTTATATAGAGGTTTGAGGTTTAAGGGTTCCTGTGTGCAATTATAATACATTCAGGTCACATAATTTACCCTTTTATAAACCTGTATAATGGGTATTGTCCATTGTTAATCTTCTTATGCCTTGTGTATTAAGATCTATAGAGATCTTATAGAGATTTATTGTGTTTTCAACTTCTGCAACACAATCTCTTGAAGAGATTTTGTAAAATTTGATAAGATCCTGATAAGATTTTAAGATCTAATTGTATTAGGTGCAGGTTTGGGCTTGTGGGTTTTGGGCTTGGGCCCAGGGCCCACAATCCCATCTCAAGTGTATGCAGCCCGTAATTCATACGAGACCCGATATCGTGACCCACATTCCACGAGCATAAAATATTCGCGTAACATCCATATTTTTCGGCGTCGTCAGTATTTCACACGGTATCAGTCCGTTGTCGCGTATTAGTTAGCAGATTCTCTGTAAATCACCACACGCGCACTGTATAGCTGAATAAACATTCTTGGGCACTCCAAGGGCCTGGTTAAGTTAATTAGCGTCGTAAACACTATTTATTAACGCGTAATCACCTGTTAATCACGTTATTTAGAGCCGTAAATTACCGGTTGTCACAAGTGAATTCTGACATAAGTTCCTGAAGGTCCTAAGTGCATGTTTCCTAAACTATCAAAGTTTTGTATTCTGTGTGTAACTATTTTGTGTATCGTGTATAAAACACAATATTAGCGTATGTTTAAAACAACTTGTTGACTCACTGTACCTTGGTATAATTTCTTCCAAAATTCGTAGCTGGCGATAACCTGATAGAAGATCGATCTTGAAATAGTAACTTGAATCGTGAAGTTGGTCGAATAAATCATCAATCCTTGGTAAGGGTTACCGATTCTTGATGGTTAACTTGTTCAGCTCTCGGTAGTGAATGCACATATGGAAACTACCGTCCTTTTTCTTGACGAACGGAACTGAAGCTCCCCAAGGCAAGAAGCTTAGCCTTATGAATCCCTTATCTAGCAACTCCTGCAGTTGCGTTGACAACTCCTGCATCTCTGAAGGCGCAAGTCGATAAGGTGTCTTAGCTACAAGCACGGCTCCTGGAACCAAGTCAATGTGGAACTCGACTTGTTGTTGAGGAGGTAACCCTGGCAAGTCTTCGGGGAAGACTTCAGGATATTCCCTTACCACAGGGATATCTTCGAGCTTCGGTTCTTCGGCTGCTTTGTCCACGACATGAGCCAATAGGGCAACACATTCTTTACGCAAAAACTTTTGTGCCTTCAAACAACTAATGATCCGTAGAAGTGTATCCTGCTTCTTCCCATGAACCACGATCGTCTCTTCACTCGCCATTCGGATGCGGATAATCTTCTTATGGCAAACAATCTCCGCACGATTACATGACAACCAATCCATCCCAACCATGACGTCAAAGCTTCCCAACTCAACTGGCTGAAGATCTATCGAAAACTCACGCTCTCCAAGCTCTATAACACAGCCTCTAATCACTTCGTTGGCTTCTACTTACTTCCCATTAGCTAGTTCTATCGAGTACATGATATCTATCTTACTAGCTAATAAACCGAGTATATTCTTAAATTCTAAAGATACGAAGATGTAGTCAGTACCGGTATCAAATAGCACAGATGCAATGTGTTGATTAATAGGGAGCGTACCAGTAGCCATGCTTGGATCCTGGCATGCTTCCCTAGCTCTGTTGTTGAGCTTTCATCCACGTGCCTGATTGTTTTTAGGGCAATATTTTCTGAAATGCCTTTTGTCTCCATAGTTAAAACAACCTTGACCACGTCCTTGATCGTCACCATTTCTGCCTTGATAGTCGTTGTTGTCGTCGTTGTTTCCTCCGTGATTTCCGCTACCATCTTGACCTCCATTCCACGTTCAGTACCTTGCCTACACGTCTCCTTGACATGCCCCACTTTGCCACAATTATCACATTTTCCATATCTACATCGCCCGATATGATAAGTCGATAAATGTCGCACTTAGGTAGGATACCCATGTACTCTTTTCCCTTTTTGGCATTGTTGTTATTCGCCCGAGTACCCTTCTTGAGATTGGTGAACTTCCTCTTGTTCTCACCCGATGACTCCACATGAGTCTCCTTTTTCTCCTTAGAGATTGAGAATTTTCCCAGTCTAATCACTTCATCAGTGAGCGCCACACTTATGTCGATAGCATCGGTAATTGTTGGAGGCTTCGATGCTGTCACCATGCTCAGAATCTGTGGTGCCAATCCCCAGATGAAATGCTCGATCCTCTTAAACTTTGGTTCCACCGGATATGGTACAATTCGTGATAAATCGTGAAATATCTGCATATACTCAGCTATCTTTGAACCCTCGATTTTCAAGTTCCAAAATTCGGTTTCCAATTTCTGGATTTCTGCCCTCGAACAATACTTCTTACGCATCGGCTCTTTCAGTTCATTCCATGTCAAAGCATACGTAGCAGCCTCGTCCAACGTCTGAACCTGAAGGTTCCACCATGACAGAGACCCATCTAGAAACAGTCCAGATATGTACGTGACTTGTTGCTATGGAGTACATTTGCTCAATCGCAAAACAGAATCCGTCTTCTCAACCCAACACAAAAGCTACGGCACCCCCAGTGCCGTCGAAATCCAGGGGCTTGCAGCCCAAGAACTGCTTGTAGGTGCAGCCTGCTATGTAAGAAACATCATTCACATAAGGCATTAGCAAAGCACACTTGGAAATGTCCAAACGTTTTGTAATGTGTCTTAAGTGACTAAACATTACCGTTGGGTGGGTTATTTCCTGAGGTACCTCCGCTGTATTCGGAGCGAAGGGCCTTGTGCTGTGCGATGGCCTGTGAGATGCGCTCTTGTAATTCCGCCTCTGTCGTCGGCAGGGGGTTGTTGGTATCGGTGTTTGATGTGTGCTAAACTGACTATAAAAACAACCTAAATTAGACTCTCTAAACTAGACACTATAAGCTTTAAATTTATAAACTAAGACTCTCTAACCTAAACCACACAACCGGCAAGTGTACCGGTCAATGTAGTATAACGTAGCAAGTCCGAGTATCGAACCCAAAGACTCTATGTATTACGTACTAGACTCTAATAGACACTGACAGACGCGACTTAAACTTGTTTAATTGATTTGGGGGGGGGGTTACTGAAAACTAAGGAAATCTATGTTAACTACTAAAACTAAAGAAATTAGAACTAAGACACGAACAAAGAACGAAGTTTGTATTCAGATGAGATTAAAGACTACCTAGACTCGAATCCAGTTTGAATGGGAATGGACTTCTAATGGTATTATTGTTGTATGGAGCCGGGATCTTAAGATACTAAACCTTAAGGTATTTCAATGCTAAGACTTCCCGACCCTTCTCAGGAAGAAACCTAGGAAACCCTACAAGGCTGTTGTGATTACTGACTGTTAGACTTCCTCTCAGTCCTCTAACGATTCTAAAAGTGCCCTAATATGACTATCTACCTCTCAGCGCGATAATCTAAGGCAATTCTAGGTTCTAACTTGGTTTACTAGACACGGATGCAAGTAGGGAACTAAGATCGACTTCTCTCAAAACCTATCTTAGATATATATTGCACAGCGACCTAATAACTAACTCGAGCCTCTCAGCGACAAGTTAAGCAGAACACTTGATTTTATTAAACTACCGAATGTTACTTCTAAGGTTACTTACATGATTTTCACCCTAAAGGATCAAAGGTTTATTATGTGATATAGACACTCACCAAAACCTAAAACCCTAGCTCGATTCTATTCCGTGATAAAGACCGTCACCAAGATTCAAGCGAAGCAATAAACAGTAGTAAAACAATCGTCAAGCATGCATGTACACCAAATCAGAAATCCTAAAACACTTTACTTTCAGAAATCAATCCATACACAAACAATAAAAACCATTAAAAATCCAAACTTTAATCAAACATTCATCTCGTCTAGGTAGTTATAAAAGTTTAGCCAAGCATCTTAAATTGTGAAAACAAGTCAAAGTTATCGAACAAAGAATTCATCATGACAAGTATCAAACAAATAATCGACAAACAAAGGAGTGGAAAACCCGATTGATCTTCGATTCTTCACTCTCAACTCGTACCGATGATTCCTAGCCTTCAAGATCTCTGATTGCTCCAAAAGAATGCTCTAAACTTGCTCTCAAAGTCTCCCAATTCGTAACTAGGTTTTCTCCTTCGTTAATGATCAGTAACTTCAGTTATAAAGCAAACCCTAGCACCAAACAAACAATTCGCGATCTGCATACCCGTCGCGTAGCGCGACGGGTCTTCACTTAAAGCTCGTGCTACGCGAGTGAATCAAAAGTCAGCAATTCTTGTATCATACTGTAGCGTAGCGCGACTGGTCATACTCTCACACTAGCGCTACGCGACTGCCCATTTTTTAACAGAATGTTGCCTCCGAAATTCAGCTTTATGTCTCCAAAAATCTCTAAAATTATTCTAACTCTTTTTTAGCTCATTCCAATGCATACACTTCCAACACCAAGCTCGTTTCCACTCGATTTTCAGCCAATTATCATATCAAAACCTGGAAAACCGAACTTTGATCAATAGTACGTAATTCAAACTAAAACTAAACTAAAAATAACGATAAATATAACAAACTATACATGATAAAAGTATGTATTTTGCAATACATCAAATATCCCCACACTTACACTTTTTTCGTCCCCGAAAAAGAATTGTGCAACGGAATCAGAGACAACTTATTACTTGGATCAAAAATTTATTTATATCTTGTTAAAACCAAGACTTGCGTTAGCTGCGATTGCGAATATACTGATCCTCTTAAACCCGAATCTAATCCTAAGCCCTTATCATGTGAATTTAATTTAAGTGCGGTCAATCCACCTAGGGTCTCACACTAGAATCTACGATCCATCTACTCCCACCTCAAGCTTATAGGACTAAAAGAACGATCAATGGATCAATTCCTAACCGTTTTATATCAAAACCAAGAGAGTAAACAATCAACTTTTTTTTTTCTTTTCCATTTTTTTTTCTTTTTCTTGCTTTTTTTCTTTTTCGAATTCGTGAGACTAGACGATGCTTTCCCTTAACCCAGCGGTATTCCGACTGTAGAGTCGCTATCCCCAATCACAGATTACATAGGTTTCGGTACTTTTATTCGGCAAATCGATTTCACACATCCCAGAGGCAAACCGGCTGTAGAGTCGTTATCCCCAACTCGGAATACGTAGGCCTGTGTTACTTTCATTTAGTTTCTAGCTCACTTTTATTCTATTTTTTTTTTCGCATGATCACAAACTCTAACCGTTTTAACTTATAACGGTGCCCCTTATACTATTATCGACAGTTTTGATTTCCCATATTTCCCAGGCGAAAACCCACTAGCGGACCGACAATTAAGGTATTTTAGATCAAAGGGACTTAAAACCAAACCCGGGCCTATCCACATATCCCAAACTAGACGCAAGCTCGATTTATTATCATCTCATATTATTATTATTCAAACCAAGCAACAAATCACCTTTTCTATCATTTTCCGCTTTAATTTGCAAACTTCTTTTTTATTCGAAAGACATTTTCTAATTTTTCAATTTTTTTGGATTTTTCAAATTTTTTAATTTTTTTTGTGTTTTTCATATTTAAGACTCAAATATTTACAAGTATCCCATCCCCACACTTAGAGATTGCATTGTCCCTAATGCAAGAACGAAAATACGACTCAACACTACCTACGAAAAGAAACTGCAAACGAAAATAAATAAAATATACAACAACAACAAAAGGGAAACGACTTAGCTGGTTAGGACAAAAGTCAGTGCCAGCCGTACGAATCTTGAATCCCCCGAACGATCGTATAGCATTTCATTCGCGATCGTTGCCTAATCTGCTTGGGTTTATCAAAAATGGCAAGTCCAGAATCACCCGAATGGCAATTGGGTACGGGTGGTACAATCTAAACCTGCACAATCAAAGCAAAACAAAACCCAACGCAGTACCGACTCTAAAAACTACTCAAAACTACTAATTTCGACTCATGGTACAAAATAAACGACTCAATATACAAACTCTACAAACTACCGAAAATCCAACGAATAAAGAAAATTTAACAAACTCTACAAAACCTCCCCACACTTGAACTTAATCAGGAGGTTTTTCTTTGATTTGAACCCTATCTAACCCGTTCAATTCCACCCGTTTCTCATAAACATATAAAAATTTAACGGTGGAATTATAAAAGAATTTAAAAATTAGAAACGGGTCAGACCACCAGAATTTAAATTTACCTGGCATGAACCGGATGCGTGGCATGTAATGAGAAGATTGGTCTTGCTTAAAAGGCTCATGCCTCTCCTCCTTGTACCATCTTTTGACCCGCAACCAATCCCGGTTCTTTATTTTTCTTTTCCTTGCCTTCTCCCGTGGTTTTGATTTTTCAGTTTCATTTATTATAAGTACCACGGGCCAGCTGTGGTGTTCTTCCTCTTCCACCACTTGGTCTACTTCCTTGGGAAGATCCCCACACTTAATTTCTACCTCATCATCAAACATACTCTCCAAAGAATCACCTAATTCTAATTCCTCTTCAGTCACTTCTGTCTTCACTAACGACCTTTGATAAGCAGCCCACTCTTCTTCATCTTTTTCATCATCGGAGTCACTCCAGTAATTAATGATTGGAACCTGTGGAACCGGAGGTGGGACTTCAGCGTCCATTTTCGTCTCCGTGACTGAAGTGATCTCTTCATCTAACCAATCTTCATATGGCAGCTCTTTCCCCAGTTCTGGAAATGTTGGGATTAATTCCCCAGTAGAAAGCATGTAACTGAGATAGTTACCGTCCGCATCATATGTATAGCCAGTCGTTGGCTGTTCTGGTTGGACTTTTTGCACTTGTTCCTCTTCTTCCAATCTCCTAGCCATGTCATCTACTGTACGTTTAAGATCTAATAGAGCAGACTGTTGATTTCTCATAATATTATCTTGCTCTGCTAGGATTTTCTGGGTATTGGCTTTTTGGGCAACTAATTGAACAAACAACTCCTCTAACCTGCCCCAAGCAGCAGCATCACCCCCATCATAGTTGCTACCAGAATATTGATCATAAGACTGACCCTCGTTATATTGTGGCTGCTGATATGGATCATCATAAAAAGGCTGATTATCATAATAATTCAAAGAATACCCCTGTGAAAAATATGGTTGTGACTGCACAAAAGGGTTAGTGTAACATTGTGCAGAGGACCCCTCAAATTGTGGGCACTTAACAGTAAAATGAGGTCCTCCACAAATTTCACACATATTTACAAGAATCAACAAAAATAAAATACACAGAAAATTAGACTCCTATGACTCAATATACAAAAGCAAGTAGCACGTACGATGTCAATTAAGTCTATCAAAGCTAATGAACGCAATTGCCAAGAGTCCCCGGCAACGGCGCCAAAAACTTGATGTGTGCTAAACTGACTATAAAAACAACCTAAATTAGACTCTCTAAACTAGACACTATAAGCTTTAAATTTATAAACTAAGACTCTCTAACCTAAACCACACAACCGGCAAGTGTACCGGTCAATGTAGTATAACCTAGCAAGTCCGAGTATCGAACCCAAAGACTCTATGTATTACGTACTAGACTCTAATAGACACTGACAGACGCGACTTAAACTTGTTTAATTGATTTGGGGGGGGGGGGGGGTTACTGAAAACTAAGGAAATCTATGTTAACTACTAAAACTAAAGAAATTAGAACTAAGACACGAACAAAGAACGAAGTTTGTATTCAGATGAGATTAAAGACTACCTAGACTCGAATCCAGTTTGAATGGGAATGGACTTCTAATGGTATTATTGTTGTATGGAGCCGGGATCTTAAGATACTAAACCTTAAGGTATTTCAATGCTAAGACTTCCCGACTCTTCTCAGGAAGAAACCTAGGAAACCCTACAAGGCTGTTGTGATTACTGACTGTTAGACTTCCTCTCAGTCCTCTAACGATTCTAAAAGTGCCCTAATATGACTATCTACCTCTCAGCGCGATAATCTAAGGCAATTCTAGGTTCTAACTTGGTTTACTAGACACGGATGCAAGTAGGGAACTAAGATCGACTTCTCTCAAAACCTATCTTAGATATATATTGCACAGCGACCTAATAACTAACTCGAGCCTCTCAGTGACAAGTTAAGCAGAACACTTGATTTTATTAAACTACCGAATGTTACTTCTAAGGTTACTTACATGATTTTCACCCTAAAGGATCAAAGGTTTATTATGTGATATAGACACTCACCAAAACCTAAAACCCTAGCTCGATTCTATTCCATGATAAAGACCGTCACCAAGATTCAAGCGAAGCAATAAACAGTAGTAAAACAATCGTCAAGCATGCATGTACACCAAATCAGAAATCCTAAAACACTTTACTTTCAGAAATCAATCCATACACAAACAATAAAAACCATTAAAAATCCAAACTTTAATCAAACATTCATCTCGTCTAGGTAGTTATAAAAGTTTAGCCAAGCATCTTAAATTGTGAAAACAAGTCAAAGTTATCGAACAAAGAATTCATCATGACAAGTATCAAACAAATAATCGACAAACAAAGGAGTGGAAAACCCGATTGATCTTCGATTCTTCACTCTCAACTCGTACCGATGATTCCTAGCCTTCAAGATCTCTGATTGCTCCAAAAGAATGCTCCAAACTTGCTCTCAAAGTCTCCCAATTCGTAACTAGGTTTTCTCCTTCGTTAATGATCAGTAACTTCAGTTATAAAGCAAACCCTAGCACCAAACAAACAATTCGTGATCTGCATACCCGTCGCGTAGCGCGACGGGTCTTCACTTAAAGCTCGCGCTACGCGAGTGAATCAAAAGTCAGCAATTCTTGTATCATACTGTAGCGTAGCGCGACTGGTCATACTCTCACACTAGCGCTACGCGACTGCCCATTTTTTAACAGAATGTTGCCTCCGAAATTCAGCTTTATGTCTCCAAAAATCTCTAAAATTATTCTAACTCTTTTTTAGCTCATTCCAATGCATACACTTCCAACACCAAGCTCGTTTCCACTCGATTTTCAGCCAATTATCATATCAAAACCTGGAAAACCGAACTTTGATCAATAGTACGTAATTCAAACTAAAACTAAACTAAAAATAACGATAAATATAACAAACTATACATGATAAAAGTATGTATTTTGCAATACATCAGTGTTTCTTCGAGGCAACATCTTTTAAGAAGAAGATCGGGTAGGTCATGTCTTATTAAGGACACAAGCACATAAACATCTACTTAACGAATAAGACCTAGGAGGTGTATTTACATATGTATATAAGCAATCGTCATAGCAAGCAATCATATAACATCACAATTATAGTATAAACATGTAAATCAGCAACGTGTTTAGTGAGAACATAACGACTGAGCTTTCATTATTTACCGATCATAATCACATTGTCTACAAAGTGTATCACATCAAAAGGGACACAGGGTCACACTACCCTTGTCCAATAAGTCTGTCAATATACCAAAAATCACATGGTCAAAAGTGGTCTTCAAAAGTCTTCACAATCTCGGCTCGATTGTGGTGCTTTCACCAAAAGTAATGCAATCTGGAAAAAACCAAAAACCAACCATGCTGATGGTGGAAGAGGAGGTGGAGGGAAGGAAAGCAAGTTGTGCACATGCGCAAGCTCCTCCTCACGCTCATAGACACGTTGAAGCAAGTAACTGATCTGCTGCTCGATGGTAAGGAATCGAGCATCAAACTCTAGAAAAGGTGTAAGAGCAGCAGGTGAGGGTGCAAAAGGAGACAGTTATGAATGTGGAGGATCAAAAATATACTGGCATAGATAGGGTGGAGGACGTGGTGTCAGCTCAAGCTCCAAAACTCTACAACTCAAAACCTCAAACTGTAGTTGAAGTGATAGGAGCAACTCATCCCGTGTGTAGCCTCCATGATGTGAAGTATGATAGGGGTCTGAAATCGGCATAGTGTATGGTAGGGACCATCGGAATGGCTTGTCTAATGGTGAAGAAGTGAAAGGAGCAAACGGTGCAGCCTGTGAGGTCAGAGGAAATGCTGCTGTAGCAAAAGGAATGTCACGCGGGTGCTGACCTGGAGTACCTTCCCTTGGACGGGGTGTAGGAATGTCCTGAAGGAAAAACAATCGGCAAATCAGTGCGATGGACATCGGATTCTACAGGAGGGAGAGGAGCAACATCAGTGGGTGCATGTGGGGGAATAAATGGCTTGGCAAAAGGAAGATCAACAAGTGCAGGTACATGGTCGGGAACTGGGAGTGCAATATCTAGTAATTCAAACGGAACATGGTCAGGATCAGAAATCGGCTCAAGATCAATAGGTGCAACAATTAGGCTGACCCAAAAGGAACATGAGCTAGCTCAGGAGCAGGATCTGGGTCGTGTGGAGGTTTGGGATCTCGAGCAGGTGATAGTGCGCCAGTCATAGCAGTGTCGTCATCTGAGTCAGTAGCAAAAAGCTGCAATCCGGTTGTTTGTAAAGCTGAAGGTGTCTCAGACTCAAATGAGTCTGAAACCAAGTGCAAACTGGAGTCAGAAGATACCTTAATGATAGGAATCTCAGGAGGTGGGACAACAACAACATCCTCATCTATCTCCCCATCACCCTGGGCATCGACAGGAGGACCATCAGCAAACAAATCAACGTCATCATTAAACAAATCGTCGAAAGGAAAATCCTCGGGAGGAATGACCACAAGAGGAACAGGATTGAGGATCGGAGCCACGATGTGCTCACCATCGGGATGACCAATGATGAGGTGATCATGGACTGGAACAGGGATGACAAAAGGATCCTCGTCAGGGAAGCCATCAGCAAGGGTAAATCATCACCAAAGTATGGTAGCGCGAACGGTTGGAAGTCGTCCTCGTCCTCGGACAGCATGTCGGGATCACTCTTAGTGTCTGACGTATATATCTCTGGCGCGGGCATGACCTCATTGTCTGATGCGACTGCCTTCGGGTTGCGGGCATCCGACAACCCACTCTCTGAGGATAACATGTATGCCTGCAACGTCGTAATCCTAACATGTGTACATATAGTAACCACTAACACCCAATATGTGCAAACAAAGCAATTTATCATATAATCATGTATTCACATTACCCTTCATGAAACCCTTCTATCCTTCCTAGCCTGCCTCATGCAGACTAAACCACCAATGTGACCTTGCAATCGTGTTTCTTGTCTTTCCTTTTTGTAAAACTTTTGTTCCATGGATATGGGCGTTGTGTGTATATGCAATGGAAACATGTTGTAAAAATATTTTCGTGAGAGAGCCTTAGTGATTGTAGTCTAGACTCGAGAAGGAATCCTAGTTCGCTACAATCGAAGCTCTGATACCAAACTGTCACACCCTGACTTTTGCGGAAGCATGATTTGGTGTGACTTGCTTAATATCATTGCATTCAACCATAACAAACAACTGTATGATAAAACCAAGATGTTCATTCATAGATAGTTTTAAAACGTTACAAGAAACATTGTTTTGAATCCCAAAACACAGACTTCATGTTCAAAATACAATACCAGCAAGTTTTAGATCCGTAAGGACTTCACAAAAGACAGAAACCAACTAGGTTTCGAGCCATGTATCTTATCCAAGATAAAATACATAACCCAAACCCTCCGACTTCAGATGACACCTTTTATTAGAGACATGAGTTGTAAACTTCAACGCCCGCCAGATCCATACTTAATTTCCTGAAATACCTGTAGTTTGAAAACATCAACAAAAGTTGAGCGACTTCATGTGTTTTGTATGTGTGCACGAACATCCTTGAAAACATTTGTAAGTATGTATGTATGTACTTGTAACTGGTATGAAGCAACAAGGAAACAGATCAATTAATGTGTAGCTAATACATTAATATATGTGACATGGTGCAGGAAGACTCAATCCTAGCAGATTTTGCACCGGGCTTCATTTTGAAGACATAGTCACCTCATGGTCCATCCGGCGGGCGCATGAGTGGCGCTCGCTACACCCAAATAGATCTATCACTCATGTCCCTTGGTCCTTCTACGAGGATTAATGGTCTTAAGTTAATCGCCTACCCATTCACATGATCTAGCAGTTCATTCCTTAGCTAACCATACCATTTGTAATCATCGAAACATTTGTAACATGTATTTCACCCCCAAAGTTATAAAACTGAAAACAGGTAAAAGAAAAGGGGGACATGAACTCACAGTTTTGCGTTCTTCGTATCCAATGTAACTCAAAGCTTCCTCTAGAACGCACGAATACCTACATGCGTACTACGGTTCATCAGACGGGTGGGTCGTGCCTTGACCTTGGTCTTATTTAGTATTTTTGAGTTAGGTTTTTTTGTGTCAACAATGTTATTCCAAGTATATAATTATTTGTTAAAATAATAAATATTTTAACTTAAATTATATTCATTAAATTTTGGAATATTAGTTAAAAAAATATATTATAACTTGTCACATAACGTATTTGCACATGTATATCTTCCCCAAGGATGGGCGTATTCATACTCGTATTCTTAACCTTGCGTATTTTTTCCAAGTATTGGTGACGTATTCCGGTGTGTATTTATACGTACGAGAATACGTATTTTATAGTGTTTATTAAGTATCTTAATACTTAATTTTTGTATCAACTTTTTCTGGAATAATATCTTTAATAAAAATACATCAATATATATTTCCGAAATATATATTTTGAGAAATATTACTTAGAAAAATTATTCATAATTTTTCCCTTGGCAAAAATATTTATAAACCTCATACAAGTCTCAAAACTAATATATTTCCAAGTCCAACTTAGAAATATATATAAATCCATTTTTCTTCCAAAAATAATATATTCAAAGTTTATTTAAGAAAATATATTTTTTTTCCAAAATAATGTATTTCATGTTTGTTTGAGAAAATATATATTTTCTTCCAAAAATAATGTATTTCGTGTTTGTTTGAGAAAATATATATTTTCTTTCAAAAATAATATATCTTCTAATAATTCCAAGAAAAATATATATTTTTACTTGCTCAAAAATATATTTCATTCTTGTCAAAAATATGATATATTTTGTAGTAATTATGAAAATCCCATTTTCATTCTCTTGGTGTCCAAAATACCAATTACCAAAGTATACTAGTAAATAATTTTCTGTAATATTTTGTGAGTTATATTCCTTTGTTCGGTTTGTCCAATATTTTGGGTATAATTTATATGTTCATTCCCTTGGAATTTTGGTAATATTTTGGATTGTAATTTCTTGGAATTTTGGTGAGTTATATTATTTCAAGTCCTAAAATAATATAACTAATACACATAATATACAAATAATCACACACATAGTGACTTCCAAATATATATTTCCTAAATACATATTTAGTCACTTTTATTTATAAAAACCGACCTCCAATATTTATAATTTTTGTAACAAAAATTATGGAAAACTTTATATAAAAATTCATGGTTTAAAATATACTTGTAAATATTTGTTTAAAAAGTGTTAAATTTCTAGAAAAATTTTGCCATAGTTTCCCCTTAAAAATGGAGGTTTCCATGCTTTCAAAGTGTAACGCTCCGAATTTTTCCGCACTTTCTTATTTTAGCAAGTCATGTTGTACTTTCCATATTTAGACGCTTGTACTCTCTTTGTAATCTACTTTCGTTCCGTTTGTAATTCGAGACTATTGATCATAATGAAAACGAAACTATTTTGTGTATTTCTATTATGTGTAACTAATAAACAATTCTTGTTTGAACGAAATATTATTCATGGATTCTTGATTCTTTATTTGTCGACACTTGATACCCGTTAAACTAATTAAAACATTAAAAATAATGAAATTCTATTTTTATACACACGTTCGTTAGCACAATTTGTATCACAAGTTAACTCGCAAACAATTCTCGTGTAATCATAATTCTCAAATGTTTCGCCCGTACACAATACTTGTTTATTCAATCGCAAGATCTACGTTTATTTGGATATTCATTAGTAGTTGTAAACCTGTTTAAAATGTGGTTCATTAATTATTCCTTTAAAACATGTTAATGTTGCATATGAAACTCTATGTTACTTGGTTCAAACACTAAGCATGCCATGCTACACCTTCATTCAAAGTAAACACTTATTAAATGTGACATTTTAACAAATAATATAAGTTAAGTAAAAAAATAAATAAATAAAAGAGGGGGGCAACCCGATCGCAAACTGCCCTTGCGGCTGATGTCTTGACTTTCTTTCTTGTATAAACAAATCTCATTATAAGTTTTAGTGGATTATTATTCTACAACTAACTCTTATCACATATAAATACATAAAACAACTAATTAAAAATGAGAATTATGACAAAAGAAAGAATAGTATGGCTGTTAACAGCCCTATTCGGCTAGCAACAACTTTGATTTTTTTCTTTTTTTTTATTATTTTAAACCTCAACCACTTGTATTAATTGCAACCCACTTAAACCCTAATCTTTTTCCCTATAAATACCACTTATAATCAGCCTCCTTACCACTTTACAAACTTAAATCTTACTCTCAAAACATTCTAAAATAGCTGGAAATTAGACTCAAGACAGATTCGCTACAACTTACAAAAGGGAGCATAACTCACTCATTTCTTATCCGATTCACTCGATTCTTTTTTCTACTTCTTTGGTTTGACCTTAGCTATGTTTCCATTGGTTTTCCATGGAAAACCAGGCCCAGGAATGTCACCAGAAAGGCTCCAAAGTTGACTGATTTTTCTGTTTTCATCTAAAACTTTGTTAAACTTAGTAAACTTGAGTTAATCTCATCTCAAACCTATGTCCTAATGCTCATAATCAATCGAATGGTTAGTTGGGCTTCAAAACAAGGCTGAGAAATGTTAAATCAGAGGTTAAAACCTCACAAACTTTCTGTTTTGGTTAGGGTTTTACCCATAAGAAGTGTTCAAGTTTGAAACTTGATGAATGTGTGTGATTGTTAGAGTAGCTTGGGCTATCTTTCATAAAAATCCACTCACTTCTTGATGTTTTCTCATCGATTATATGTTGTATTTCATTATTCTTTTTAAGTTCATGACCCTCCTTGTTGTTTATAACAAAAAGTGTAGTGGTGAACAATAGAGGTGCCTAAATGGAAGCTTGTTCTTCCTACCTCATGTATGAATTCTATGATACTTAGAGGTACCTAAATGAAGACTTTGATCTTCTACCTCATGCTTGACTTAGATGATATATTATACTCTATATAATACTTGTGTAATATCCAAACAAACCAAACCCTTGATGATGAACAAGTGGACATCGTCAAGTTAGTAAGTATTTCATCTAGACATCATAAGTGATGGATGATTATTTTCATATGGCTATGTTCATGTTATTTAAATTCCGAAATCCATAATCTTCCGTTTTTCCCCAAACTCATACATCTATGTTCCTTTGTGTAGAAGGACAAGGTGCCCCCAACTAAACAACCAACACCACTCTCGGGATTCAAGTAGGAAAGCTTGAAAAAACCGTGAGTATACTCTATCCCGTTTTCCTTTTTATCACTTTGGGATGCAACATGTATGTTATACAAAATTACACAACACATGAAACTATTTTTAACTCTATCCATGCTTAACATGAAACTATATGATGCTTGTTAGACTTGTATGCTAATGTAAACTATTTGCGTCGATATATGCTTCATTAACTTTGCTAGCCTACCTTAACAATTATAGCACTATAGGAGTAATGCAACGCCCACGATTCTTGGGGTATTGTTAAGTCAAACATATTAACCTCCCTTTATTCTAACCGGGGATAGGCTATCTTAACGCATTGGATTCTTGGGTTTGAACATATAAGTACACTGTTTTGGCATGCTAGTAAACTTGCTTAATATGATTCATGTTGGATATGAGCACTTTAAACAATTTTATTCTATATTATGCTATGTAACAAACTTGTATACTCGCCTTTGCTTTTGCATTGATCTCTATTTTAATACATGTTGCAGGTTGAATTGTTGAGATGATGAATCAAGATGAAACAAGATTTAGGTGGACTTAGATACACACCTAGATTAATTTATCTATTTTGATGTTATGTTTGTTGTGAGACAATGTTATTTCTTGCATTTGAACCTTGTATGACAATCTAGTTTTTGAAATGAAATTCAGATTTAATTAATTATTGTCACATAGTGTTATGAAGTCTCTTGCAATCTCGTTTTCGTCTCATCCCGATGTTTCCACCATCGGTTGGGGTGTGACAGATTGGTATCAGAGCCATAACTATAGGGAATTAGGAATAAGTAGGAATGCTTTGCCCTAGTCTATAGTTTTAGGAACTTTGCCTTTTATGTGTTGTTTAAAACTTATGCATTCTACCTTGCATGCTTCCTAGTAACACTTCTTGTTTATTAAACTTACATGCCTTTCCTAAGGCTAACATGAATACACTTTTGATTATTTGAAGACTCTTGTAACAAAATACGAGACGACTTTACCAAAATAGGCGTGAAACCCACAATTTGGTAAACGACTCTCATTCTACCTTAAACTATTTTTGCACGAAAATACACCATTAAGCTAGGAGTAAAATCCACAACTTAATGGTAATTTCCATATCAACTCTAGTGGACCCTCGTCAAAGTGTCGAAATTATTTTTTGACCCGACGAGTACCAACCACATTTAGGGTACGAAATCTTCAAGTTAGGGGTGAAACCCGCACCATTTCGATTTAGTCCCATTCCTCGATTTTCAATCTCGCCAAAGTCCCGATTGTTTCAATCGATTAGAGACGTGTAGTAACTGGAAGGGTAAGATACCGTTAATCGCTCCTCGACGAGAGTATCTTACCTATAGGCCAAAGCACGTTTTCTCTAATTCGAAAGGACTCTCGACCCACTTCGGAATAGTCAATGTTTCTCTACACGAAACAATCCAATGTTTTATTGAGCCTCTCTTTTATATATCTCAATTTATTTGTGATTTTATACTTGAACGATTCATTCACTTCAAACTTTTAAACTCATTTCGCACATTATCGCAATAAAAAACAATAATAATCCCTCGTGAACAAACTAAATTTACGATGCTTTCATTATTCATGTTATGCTACGTGGAATTCATGATTATGCTATGTGATACAATTTGAATCTTATATGCTATGTGAATCAATTTGAACACATGTGAAACTTTATGCTATGTGAATCATTTGATGAGAACGATTTTCTTAAAACATTATGATCAAGTCTCATCCTTTCCTTTCTTTCAAACTTCTAGATGGCAACTCCCAGCTCATCAAAGAAGACAAAATCCAAGAAGGGTTCCAACCACGACTCTATCTCCAAAGAAGAATTGGTCAGACTCATCGCTGAACAAATGGCCGATCAAATGGCACAAGAGGAGAAGATGCTGCTCACGCTCTGCCATGGGTGGAACTAAATAAGATCATGAAGGAGGAATTCTGCCCTCCGCATGAGCTTAGAAAGTTGGAGCATGAATTTTGGTTTTTGAAACAAGTCGGCGATGATAACGAGGGATTAACTACCTGTTTCAAGCAGCTTAGCATTCTCTGTCCTAGCCATGTTGATACGCCTAAGAAGAAAATCAACAAGTATATCCGTTGTTGTCCTGATTCCTTCATGAACCTTATGGAAGCTGCCCTTCCAGCAACCATAGAAGAAACCTATCGATTGGCCGCTCGCCTCAACAGCAACATCGTCCTTCGTAGGAACTCTGAAAAGGATTCCTCGAAGAACATGCACCAAGCCACCGTTGAACCCTTCTCGTCCACCAAAAAGAACCAAAACAAGAAGCGAAAGGCTTCTAGTCAAAATTTTGCGGTTGTTACTCGGCCAAACCCTCCAGCTTTACAACCTAACCCCGCCGCACCTACAAACGAATGAAAGTCATACATTGGGATTCATCCCGAGTGTACTACTTGCCATTACCACCACCCAACAAATGCCAATTGTCGCCATTGTACCCATTGCAATTGTTACGGCCATAACACCGCCTATTGTAAGAATAACCCCACACCGCAAGCTCAACAAGCTCGCCAAGCGCAACCAGCTCAACAAAACACCCAACCAGCACAAGCCTGCTTCAAGTGTGGTGACACAACTCACCTTCGTCCTCAGTGTCCTCAACTCAAACAAGAAAAACAACAAGCCCCTCGTGGACACGCTTTCAACATTAACGCAAATCAGGCACGCAACGACAATGACGTCGTGAATGGTACGTTTCTTGTTAATAACTTTTATGATTCGTTGTTATTTGATACTGGTGCAGACAAAAGCTTTATGTCCGTTGAATTTGAACCTTTGTTAAATGTCTCACGCTCAAAACTGCCTAATTCTCTGTCGAAGTTGCCAATGGCAAGTCTGTTTTTGTCGATTCCATTCTTCGTGATTGTCTTCTTACTCTTAACGATCATACCTTCACTATCGACCTTATACCCATGCAATTGGGTAGTTTTGACATCATCGTAGGCATGGATTGGCTACGTGAGAACCATGCTGAAATCGCTTGTTATGAGAAGTACGTTCGTTTACCACTCCCATATGGCAACACCTTACGCGTTTATGGAGACCGACCTTCAAAAGGACTAAGGTTAATGTCCTGCACACAAGCGAACAAGTATTTACGTAAACCGTACATTGCCTTTTTAGCCCACATTGTGGAAGTAAAGGGCAAGAGAAGGAGCATAAATGATTGATGTGCGGTAAAGTGTCGTATATTTTAGGTGTATATTTTAAGCCCTTTTTAACACTTATTTCAGCCAAGTTTTAAATTTATAAAACACGATATTTCACTAACACTAAACACACATATGGGCAAGTGCACCCATCGTTGAGTGTAGTATAGCGTTGGTAAGATACCGAGGTCGTCCAAGGACACAAGAGCTTTTAGTACCGGTTTATCCTCAACGTCTAACCAAAATAAAAGTTTAGAAAAATGTTTTTAAACTAAGAAAAAATAAAAACTAACTAAAATGCTGAAAATAAAAATAAAAATAAAAACAGATAGACAAGATGAATCACTTGGTTCCGACTCGTATCTAGTATAACCTTTGATTATTTCCGCACTTTTGCACATAATTAAGAGATTATCTTAGTTATTGTAGTAGGCCCCTCTTTTGAAGGTGACGTTACCCTCACCCCAGTAGTTTGAGTCAGCAGGGATACAATCCTAAAGGGGTGGATTATTGGAAGATAATGAATTAAGTTATTAAAGCAGTATTGTGGTAGGCCCCGCTTTTGGCGGTGACGTTACCCTCGACTAAGTAGTCTGAGTCAGCAGGGATACAGTCCTAAATAGCCGGGTTATAGTATTAATAGTAGTTAACTTATGAGGGGATCAAAGAGTTTGGACCCCCGCCATCCAATACCGTGAAGTATTGAAGGAGGTCCTACTAAATTTGACCCAGGTCCATTGCAGGACCTCTAAACGCTGAACAATGGCAAGACCTTTACCAAACCGTTCCCTTAACCCCCTACCAGGTAGTCAACATACCTCCATATAGACCGTGGAGATATGAATGGTGAAAATTCTTTATTTTATATAGACAGTAAAATAATGCCAAGACACCACGGACAAACGATAAGGAAAGATCACCTTCAACATAAGTAACTAGTTATTAAAGTCATTAATACAAAACCAAATAAAAAGTGCAAAAAGATTAGAAATAAAAAGTATTATACTAGACACTTTGTCTTCACCAAGTGATGTAAGAGACTTAGGCAAACATGGCCTTGATTGTCAAGAACTCTTACGATCAATCTTGGATCCCGAGACGACTCACACACTCTATGATGGACAATGGATGATGGTAGTGGATGATGGTGTTGTGATGGTGGTGGGTGGTGGATGAAGTGTGAGAGAGGTGGTGTGCCAAGGGATGAGTTGCAATGAAACCAAGCACTCGTATTTATAGGCTGATCAGAAGCCTGGGCACGGCCCCGTGTTCGCTGGGCACGGCCCCGTGCCCGTCTGACACTCTCTCTCTTCATTAATTGTAATTCGCAATTACAATTAATGCGCCTGCAGTACTTTCGGCACGCCCCCGGTGTCCGCTGAGCACGGCCCGTGGTGGGCAATAGAAGCTTCTATAGATTTGTCTTTTCTGCTGCTTCTTGGGCACGGCCCCGTGCTGGCTGAGCACGGGGCGTGTTCAGCCTTCTGTTTTCTCTATTTTGCTTTGGAAGGTGCCGTTGAGGGTTCGGGCAATCCACTAATGTTCCTTTTCTTGTATTTATGTTGGATTTAGCTGTCTTTTTGCTTCTTTTGCGTTTTTGAGCTCATTTAATCCTGAAAATACAAAAGGAAGACAAAAACACTCTTTTTCCAATATTAGTACTAAAAAGGGGTTAGTTTTATGCCTTATTTGATGTAATTTATATGTTGCATTTTACACACATCAAATACCCCAACACTTGAACTTTTGCTTGTCCTCAAGCAAAACTCTTTAATATTTGGCTTACACTCCCAAATGGAATAGGTAGAAGAGAAGGTTTTGGGCTTGTCATAGAGTGTCGGGATTTCCAAGATCTTTTTGGGGTTTTATTTTTATTTATTTACACTCCTATTTGTAATGATTTATTTAGAACTGTTCATAAAAGAAATTACTTATTTGGGCATAACATGCCTTTTTAAAATTCTATTTATATACAAGTTCACATACCTCGCGGGGAAATCACTCACACTCGGCCGAAGGTGTATTTTTAGTGAATCACTCGAGAGCGGCACGGAACTTATTCCTACCATAGGCTTGCCAAAAAATCAATCCTCCTCCTTTTTAACTTTTATACCTTTGTAGATATCAAGAGGACTTTGTGGGTTAAGGGTTGGCTAGGGTTTAAAGGTAGGTGGTTGGGTTAGTGGTTAGTAGAAAAAGGGCTAAAAAGCGTAACAAGTGTCGGTTTTCGTAAAAAAAACTCTTTATTTTTAATGAAGCTTTTATTCAAACAAAGTTATTTTTGATTACTTTGTTTGTTTATTTTCTTTTTGCTTCATTAAAATTTTTTTATTTTTTTTTCGAAGAACCGAACTTGTTACTAAAATAAAGGGTAAAAAATGAAAAAGGTTTTGGTGGGTGAAAGGGTTTTTGTTTTGGGTGATGAAACGAAAAGGTTTAGGCTCAAAGGGGCTAACTAGGGGGATTTTTGGGTAGGTGGTAAAAGAAAAAGAAAAATAATGGTGTAGAAAAAAAAATGTTAGTCCTAATGCCTCCATCATTTACTTACTCGGGTTTAAGTTGATAAGGACCGGGAATGTATTGTCATGGCAAGTTCTAGAGTCGTAAGAACCAAGCGGCTATTCACACAAGAAACGAAAAATGAGCATTTAGTCAAATGATATGGAATTGTGTGCTCAATAAAGGCTCAAAACTCACTTTTGTGGGAATGGGTTTTTATGTGATCAAGTATATATAATCAAATTTTAAATAAGTTTGTCATGCCTTTTCATAATTTTCTTATGTTGGTTCTTTTTATCACTACGCTATCGGTTGTAAATTTGTAAAAATATAACCTTTTTGAGAGCTTGAATTTCCCGAGTTAAACCTAGACAAGTAAAAAAAATTGAAATTTTTGAAAAAATTTTGGGGTGATTAGCGGTTCCAATAGAGTTTTGTGTAAGGCTTGTATTTAGGACTTGCAAAATTCAAGGTTTTAGCATCCCCCCCACACTTAAATTACACATTGTCCTCAATGTGTCCCAAAAATAAAATTTTAGGTTGATTAGATGTGTAAAATAGTGTTTAAAAAGCAAAAATTTGTGTTACTGGGCACTGAACACGGCCCCGTGTTATCCGGGTACGGCCCCGTGTTCAAGTGCCAGTAACAAAATTGAAATAAGAGAAACAGAAAACTGGACACGGGGGCGTGTTGGGTGAACACGGCCCGTGTCCAGTTACCTGTACTGGGCGTTTTCTGCAGGTGGTTCAACACGGGGCCGTGTTGGTTGGGCACGGCCCGTGTTGAACCTTCTGAAAGGTAGAAAATTGTCGGGTTGCCTCGTTCTTGTGCATGGGATCATTTTTCTCGTTCCCCTTTTCATCCTTTACCACCATGAGTGTGTTTTATTCATTACAAACCATCCAAACATTTAAAACCATCATTTCATTTCATCATAGAGATAACTTACATACTCCTAAATTAAACTAAAATTAAAATTTAACTAGATAGGTCAGCAAGTACACGAGGTTATCATAAGGAGTTCTACTAATTTAGGAAAATTTCGAGAATGATTTCCCGATAGAGTAGGACTTTTAGCCGAACGAGTTCCTTCCTAAACTTTGTTTAAAGCCATTCTTCGATTTCCCTAGGGAGGAAGAATGTGGCTTCGTTTTCTTCTGCTGTTGGTGGTTGAGGGGGAACATTCACCGGGACTCCTTGCACCACTCTTCGAGGAAGCTCTTGGTGCATGGCGTATCATTCAGCTGGAATGACAACTTCGGGCACCATGTTCCACGCCCTTTGGGTTATTATGGGTACCAAAGGCGGGGAAGCAAGAAGGTTCAACCTCTGGTGCAAGAGGTTTACTTCATGGAGACAGCCCTCCAGCCCCACAGTAAGATGGTTGATACGGTCGACCAATGCTTCTTCCACTCCCGTCATTTCATCAATAGCCTCCCTTAGAGCGTAAACATAGTTTACAAGAGAATCTTCTGCTGTTGAAGATCTCCTCCCTTGTCGGTTATTCCTTGAAGATGATCCGCTTGTTCTGCTTGCCATTTTCTGTGAAGAAAACCGAAGGAAACTAAATCTTTACAAAACAGAGCCCCTGGACACGGCCCCGTGCTCGTTGAGCACGGCCCCGTGTCCATTTGTCTGCAGGATTTTTGGCTAAAGACTCTTGGAGTTTTAAATTATTTTTATGATTTTTATCTGGGTTTTAAGCTCGGATAATTTAAAGTAAAGTTATTCAACTAACTTTAGCCCAGAATCTTTAGCAAATAATCTTACAAACTTCACATAGAGGATTGGAATCAAAGGATTTCCAAGCTTCCATGGAGGAACTTTTGAAAAATTTTGAAAGAGGAGGAAATGAATAAAAGTGGAAAGGACAAGAGGGTCCCTTGGAACCTTCTTTTGACACTTACCTAGGATGGTATGAGTGAAAATTCCAGAGATCTCTGTCAATTGAAGTGGTCAAAATGAGCAGGAATCAGGCTGCATTTAAAGAAAACGACAGCGCCCTGGGCACGGCCCCGTGTTGACTGGACACGGCCCCGTGTTCAGAGAAAATCCTGACACATTTTGTCCGTATTCTGACCAAATCAGCAGAGAATCTTTTTAGTAAGCACGGGGGCGTGTTGACCTGGGCACGACCCCGTGTCTGGAGGCTGCTTTATGGAGTTTTGCTAATTCAAGGATCTCCCCGATATCGGGTGGTTCCTTACTGGTTGGAACAACCCCAAAGTGCCTAATATACCTTAATTGTCCTAGACTAAGGCGAGAACGCAAGAGGTTGTCGGTGAGGGTAATTCCTATTTTCATTCTAGGTGGACAAGTCCAACCCTTTTCCGGGCTCTTGTTAAAGAAGGTATATGCCGAATCGCTCAGGTCTATGTATGCACCGAACGAAGTCGATGGAGAGTCCTTCACGGCACAATCGACACAGGGACGACTATCGTCCAAGTCTTTGCTAGGTACGAAGGTATTTTCGGGAGCAACGAGGTTGTCGGAATGCGGTTCCAACATTTCTTCATGGGTATTGTCTTGGGGCGGATCAATAAAATCCTTCCTAAGCTCTTCTATCCATTTCAGAATTAGCTCTTCTAGTTGAAATAATTCGCTAAGGAACATTTCCCCTAGAATATCTGGCTGGGCGCATTCGAGGGAGAAATAGTGCTTATTTTTACTTTCGCCCCTCTTAAGGTTGTGAAAAGATCGTGGGTCCATGTAGTGGGGCCTATAATTTAGGAAGTAGCATTTTACTTCTTCATGTTCGCCACCACATAATTGACACCACGTACCATAAGAGTGCCGAAAGTAAAAATAATTACTATCACTCATGTTTATGTCAGAAATTACCAACCGTCGGGATCTAACGGTTCTGTTTTCAGTAACTGAAACTTGGGCACGGGGGCGTGTTGAGTGGACACGGCCCCGTGTTCAGCTTACTGTCTGATGTAAAACAGGATTGCCAGTTCCAATGATTGAGCACGTGGGCGTGTTCAGCGGGCACGGCCCGTGCTGAGCTCTGCAGAAGCTGAAAAACTAAGAAAATCCTAAAAAAATAAAAAAGAAAAATAAAAGATGATTAGGCCGTTGATTCCTAACTTTCTTAAAATCCTTGTGTCCCCGGCAACGGCGCCAAAAACTTGATGTGCGGTAAAGTGTCGTATATTTTAGGTGTATATTTTAAGCCCTTTTTAACACTTATTTCAGCCAAGTTTTAAATTTATAAAACACGATATTTCACTAACACTAAACACACATATGGGCAAGTGCACCCATCGTTGAGTGTAGTATAGCGTTGGTAAGATACCGAGGTCGTCCAAGGACACAAGAGCTTTTAGTACCGGTTTATCCTCAACGTCTAACCAAAATAAAAGTTTAGAAAAATGTTTTTAAACTAAGAAAAAATAAAAACTAACTAAAATGCCGAAAATAAAAATAAAAATAAAAACAGATAGACAAGATGAATCACTTGGTTCCGACTCGTATCTAGTATAACCTTTGATTATTTCCGCACTTTTGCACATAATTAAGAGATTATCTTAGTTATTGTAGTAGGCCCCTCTTTTGAAGGTGACGTTACCCTCACCCCAGTAGTTTGAGTCAGCAGGGATACAATCCTAAAGGGGTGGATTATTGGAAGATAATGAATTAAGTTATTAATGCAGTATTGTGGTAGGCCCCGCTTTTGGCGGTGACGTTACCCTCGACTAAGTAGTCTGAGTCAGCAGGGATACAGTCCTAAATAGCCGGGTTATAGTATTAATAGTAGTTAACTTATGAGGGGATCAAAGAGTTTGGACCCCCGCCATCCAATACCGTGAAGTATTGAAGGAGGTCCTACTAAATTTGACCCAGGTCCATTGCAGGACCTCTAAACGCTGAACAATGGCAAGACCTTTACCAAACCGTTCCCTTAACCCCCTACCAGGTAGTCAACATACCTCCATATAGACCGTGGAGATATGAATGGTGAAAATCCTTTATTTTATATAGACAGTAAAATAATGCCAAGACACCACGGACAAACGATAAGGAAATATCACCTTCAACATAAGTAACTAGTTATTAAAGTCATTAATACAAAACCAAATAAAAAGTGCAAAAGATTAGAAATAAAAAGTATTATACTAGACACTTTGTCTTCACCAAGTGATGTAAGAGACTTAGGCAAACATGGCCTTGATTGTCAAGAACTCTTACGATCAATCTTGGATCCCGAGACGACTCACACACTCTATGATGGACAATGGATGATGGTGGTGGATGATGGTGTTGTGATGGTGGTGGGTGGTGGATGAAGTGTGAGAGAGGTGGTGTGCCAAGGGATGAGTTGCTATGAAACCAAGCACTCGTATTTATAGGCTGATCAGAAGCCTGGGCACGGCCCCGTGTTCGCTGGGCACGGCCCCGTGCCCGTCTGACACTCTCTCTCTTCATTAATTGTAATTCGCAATTACAATTAATGCGCCTGCAGTACTTTCGGCACGCCCCCCGTGTCCGCTGAGCACGGCCCGTGGTGGGCAATAGAAGCTTCTATAGATTTGTCTTTTCTGCTGCTTCTTGGGCACGGCCCCGTGCTGGCTGAGCACGGGGCGTGTTCAGCCTTCTGTTTTCTCTATTTTGCTTTGGAAGGTGCCGTTGAGGGTTCGGGCAATCCACTAATGTTCCTTTTCTTGTATTTATGTTGGATTTAGCTGTCTTTTTGCTTCTTTTGCGTTTTTGAGCTCATTTAATCCTGAAAATACAAAAGGAAGACAAAAACACTCTTTTTCCAATATTAGTACTAAAAAAGGGTTAGTTTTATGCCTTATTTGATGTAATTTATATGTTGCATTTTACACACATCAATGATGTTCCAGTGGTGCGTGACTTCCCTGACGTCTTTCCTGAAGATCTGCCTGGTCCTCCTCCACCTCGACCTGTCGACTTTTCTATTGACCTCGTACCTGGTTCGACTCCTGTTGCGAAGACTCCGTACCGTCTTGCACCTTCTAAAATGCAAGAATTATCTAGTCAACTCCAAGAACTCCTCGAGAAGGGATTCATTCGTCCAAGTACCTCACCTTGGGGTGCTCCTGTGCTTTTCGTCAGGAAGAAGGATGGCTTGTTTCGCATGTGGATCGACTATCGTGAGCTTAATAAATTCACACTTAAGAACCGTTATCCTCTTCCACGCATCGACGATCTTTTTGATCAACTTCAAGGCGCTACTGGCTTCTCCAAGATCGATCTTCGATCTGGTTATCACCAGCTTCATGTTTTCGAAGAGGACATTCCCAAAACCGCATTACGCACTCGCTATGGACACTACGAGTTCGTGGTTATGCCTTTTGGCTTGACTAACGCGCCCGCTGTGTTCATGGATCTTATGAATCGTGTTTGTAAACCTTATTTGGATCGTTTTGTGATCGTCTTCATTGATGACATTCTTATTTATTCTAAATCTCAAGCCAACCACGAGCGTCATCTATGTCTTAAACTTGAGCTCTTACGTGCCGAACGTCTTTACGCGAAGTTTTCCAAATGCGAGTTCTGGATCAAAGAAGTCCAATTCCTTGGGCACGTTGTTAGTGAAAAAGGAATCCATGTTGATCCTTCCAAAATCGAAGTAGTGAAGAATTGGACCGTGCCTAAATCTCCTTCTGAAATCCGTTCTTTCTTAGGATTGGCGGGTTATTACCGCCAATTCATCTCAAACTTTTCAAAGATCGTCGTTCCTCTCACTTCGTTGACTAAAAAAGAGAAACCTTTTGCTTGGGGTCCTGAGCAAGAGGAATCTTTTCAAACCCTCAAGGATTTGCTTTGTAACGCTCCTATTCTTGCTCTCCCTGATGGAAACGATGACTTCGTGGTATATTGTGATGCCTCAAATCATGGCCTTGGTTGCGTCCTCATGCAACGGGACAAAGTCATCGCTTACGCCTCTCGCCAACTCAAAATTCAAGAGAAAAACTATACTACCCACGACCTCGAGCTTGGCACAGTTGTTTTTGAGTTAAAGATTTCGCGAGACTATCTATATGGTACAAAGTGTGTGGATTTCACTGACCACAAGAGCCTAAAACATATTTTGACCAGAAAGAGCTTAACATGCGACAGCGTCGATGGGTGGAATTGCTTAACGACTACGACTGCGAGATTCACTATCACCCTGGTAAGGCGAATGTCGTGGCCGATGCACTTAGTCGTAAGTCTCATGTTAGCAGTATTCGTTGCTTTCATATCATGAGCGATCTTCACACTTGCATTCGTGAAGCGTAATAATCGTCTATCAATGAAGGAACCATGTTCGTAGAAATACGTGGAGCTAATGAAGGTCAACTCGTTTTAAAATCTGATGGTCTCCTATACTGTCGTGATCGCATTTGGGTACCAAATCACGATAATCTTTGTGAACTCATAATGAACGAGGTACACAAGTCCAAGTACTCAATTCATCCTGGTGCTGACAAGATGTACCATGATCTACGTACATCCTATTGGTGGCCTGGTATGAAGAGAGAAATCGCCACTTATGTTTCTAAGTGTCTCACCTGCTCGAAAGTCAAAGCTGAACATCAACGACCTTTTGGAATGCTTGAGCAACCTGAAATCCCTGTTTGGAAGTGGGATAGCATCGCCATGGACTTCATAACCAAACTCCCTCGTACACCTTCAGGTCATGATATCATTTGGGTAATCATCGATCGTTTGACTAAATTAGCTCACTTTCTTCCTATTCGCGAAGACTTGAAAGTTGAGAAACTCTCTCGAATCTATACTGACGAGATTATATGTTGTCATGGTATTCCTCTCGATAACATTTCTGATCATCTCTCGTTCCTTTCTGTGCACTCTCTCTTCTGTCATGTGCTTAAATAATTGAAAGTAAAAAAGACGTGATCAACTTTCTCGATCTATTTCAGACTCATCACTCTAATGTCTCGTCCAGGTCGGGGGTCTTTGGCAAACTTTCTAGTCCGCTATGGGTACTCATTTGAATCTCAGTACGGCCTTTCATCCTCAAACGGATGGACGAGTGAACATACTATCCAAACCCTAGAGGACATGCTCCGTTCTTGTGTCATCGACTTTAGTGGTAGTTGGGATGTGCATTTACCATTGATCGAATTCTCTTACAACAATAGCTACCACTCCAGTATTCAAATGGCTCCTTTTGAGGCTTTGTATGGTCGCAAATGCCGATCTCCTTTAAGCTGGCACGAGGTAGGAGATAAACAATTTACTGGCCCTGAGTTCACACAAGAAACAACGGATAAGATTCTTCAAATCCGTGATAATCTACTTAAGGCTCGTAGTCGACAAAAGAGCTATGCTGACAAGAGACGCAAACCATTGGAGTTTAACGTTGGTGACCATGTTCTACTCACAGTATCTCCTTGAGAAGGAGTAGTTCGTTTTGGTAAAAAGGGAAAACTTGCCCATCGCTATGTTGGTCCTTTCAAGATACTCGAAAGGATTGGCAAGGTGGCTTATCGACTCGATTTACCTCAAGAACTCAGCAACGTTCATCTAACATTTCATGTCTCAAATCTAAAGAAGTGTCTCGTTGAAGAAGGACTTCATGTTCCCCTCGAAGATCTTCAAGTCAATGAAACCATGCATTTTGTGGAAAAACCAGTCGAAATCATGGACCAAGGAGTCAAGTTATTGAGGCGCAGTAAAATTCCTATCGTCAAGGTTCGATGGAAAGGAAAGCGTGGCGCTGAATTTACTTGGGAACTCAAGAGTGACATGAAGACGAGGTATCCATATCTTTTCGCTACTTCTTCCTAAATTTCGGGACGAAATTCCCTAAAGGATGGGAGACTGTAAAGCTCCGCATTTTTCCGCACTTTCTTATTTTAGCAAGTCATGTCATACTTTCCATATTTAGACGCGTGTACTCTCTTTGTAATCTAGTTTCGTTCCGTTTGTAATTCGAGACTATTGATCATAATGAAAACAAAACTATTTTGTGTATTTATATTATATGTAACTGATAAACAATTCTTGTTTGAACGAAATATTATTCATGGATTCTTGAATCTTTATTTATCGACACTTGATACTCGTTAAACTAACTAAAACTCTTAAAATAATGAAATTCTATTTTTATACATTACTTATACATGTTTATACATTGGTTCATACACACGTTCGTTAGCACAATTTGTATCACAAGTTAACTTGCAAACAATTCTCATGTAATCAAAATTCTCAAATGTTTCACCCGTACACAATACTTGTTTATTCAATCGCAAGATCTACGTTTATTAGGAACTTCATTAGTAGTTGTAAACCTGTTTGAAATGTGGTTCTTTAATTATTCTTTTAAAACATGTTAATGTTGCATATGAAACTCTATCTTACTTGGTTCAAACACTAAGCATGCCATGCTACACCTTCATTCAAAGTAAACACTTATTAAATGTGACATTTTAACAAATAATATAAGTTAAGTAAAAAAAATAAATAAATAAAACAGGGGGGCAGCCCGATCGCAAACAGCCCTTGCGGCTGATGTCTTGACTTTCTTTCTTGTATAAACAAATCTCATTATAAGTTTTAGTGGATTATTATTCTACAACTAACTCTTATCACATATAAATACATAAAACAACTAATTAAAAATGAGAATTATGACAAAAGAAAGAATAGTATGGCTGTTTGTTGGTGCACTTGTGTCTGTACTTTGTCTGTATACAAAACGATGTCTTTGTTAGTCTTGTAAGTTTGACCAAGTCAACCATCCTCCTGGTTTGACTTGGCCAAACAGTCAACACTTTGGTTGTAATGTGTTTGAGTCGAAGGATGGTCATCGAAGGATCACTTATATCCTTCGATGATGATGAGCTCGAAAGATGGACCTTCGATGGATGGACCACGAAAGATCACATCTTTCGTGGTACATGCTGATCGTTCGAGCTGTTTCTGGTCGATAGATGATCCTTCGATCATCTGTCTGATCCTTCGACCAGACCTGCTGTGTTTGGGTATAAATACCCGTGTGTTGTGTTCATTTCGACAGACAGAAAGAGAGACCAGACAGATAGACAGATAAGGAACACAGAGAACACACACACTTAGATAGTTTACAGGACTGATTTGTAAACATTGAGCTGTAACCGAACCTTTCATACGTTTAATACAAGTGGTGTTAATCGTTGAGTCTTGTGTGTTGTTTATTCGCGTGTTCTATCTCGGTTTGCTATCTCGGTTGGATTCCGCACAACCGGGTTGGTTTGTACACAAGGATTAGGCGACTAGATCCTCCCCTAGCCGGACCTACAAGTGGTATCAGAGCCTTGGCTCTTCTCCTTGTTAAAACCGAGGTGTCTACGGGCTGTTTTTCGGGTTTTTAAAGTTTATATTTTTCTGGAAAATCTTGCTATTTTGCCTTGTGTTTGACTTAAAACCTTGTTATTTTTCATGTTTTCATGTTAGTCTTGGGTTTTTGTTAAACATTTTAGCAAATAGTGTGTTCCGAAAGTTTGTGGGTTTTCCGGAAAACTCAGATTTTTGGGCTGTGTTCTTGACATAATCATAGTGTTCTTCATAAGTTTGAACTTTTGATCTTAAAATTGTTAAACTTCAAGTGTTTGTGTGTTGGGAAGAGTAAACTGATTAAAATATTGGACTTTACTTGATTGGTGAAACCTGCATGTTCAGAAGATATGGTCTGAACATACTTTCTGCCGAAAGTTCTCACCAACCCGTCAACTTTTTCACCAACTTGTCACCGATTGTCAACTGTGTCAGAACCGTTCGAAAGATATCCTTCGAACTCGAAAGACCATCTTTCGATCAGTGGAGGTTCGATAGATCATCATCCTTCGAACCAAGGAATCATTTCGAAACATTCATCTTTCGGTCTACTGTTCATTTTCGAAAGACAAGGATCCTTCGATTGGGGAGTCTTTCGAAGTCATCTTTCGTGTGTATCTTTCGGTCTACAGTACTTTTTCGAAAGATAAGGATCCTTCGTTTGGAGAATCTTTCGAAAAACATTGTTCGAAATTCAACAGAGATCTTTCGAACCCTGTTGATCCTTCGAACAAGTGCTGATCTTTCGATCATTAGTCTGTTTATGCTTAACAGTTTGTGTTTCTTGTCTTTCGATCTCAGATCCTTCGAACAGATCCTTCGGCTGGTGTAATATTATTTTTCTTGATCAAAAATGAATTCGATGTGGGGTGTTCCGGTAAATGCTGAGATGTATTTTGGTACTCCAGCTCCGGATTCGGGTTCGCAAGCTAATGCTACATCTACCGGTCAATGGGCATTTGTATCAAATCAAGCTCCAAGTGTTCAAAGCATTTTGCTAAGCGAAAGTGAAACAGGAAGTTTGAATAGGCCTCCCAAGTTGATGCACTTAAGTGAATATCCGGGATGGTTTGGTAGATTTCATACATACGTTCTTGGTCAAAATACAGAGTTGTGGTTGCGGTTCATCACAGATTTTGATCAAACAATAGAGGTTGCTGCATCATCTGCTGCCACGTTTGCAGATCTTACGGAAGATCAGAAGAAGGTCTATGATCTGGAAAAGAAGGCATACGCCATTCTTACTCAGGCGTTGAGCAAAGATATTTATCATCAATTCGTCAGTTATAAGACAACGAAGAGGTTGTGGGACGCATTGAAAACAAGAGGCGTAGGAAATGAAGCGACACGCCAATTGAGAAAAGAATTGCTGAAGAAAGAGTTTGATGGTTTTATTTGTATGCAGAATGAGTCTCTAGGAGATTTGACAAGTCGATTTACTCATTTGCTAACTGAATTGGCAAATAC
Organism: Helianthus tuberosus; assembly: GCA_030545235.1. Classification (NCBI taxonomy): domain Eukaryota; kingdom Viridiplantae; phylum Streptophyta; class Magnoliopsida; order Asterales; family Asteraceae; genus Helianthus; species Helianthus tuberosus. The sequence goes on along the minus strand of CM060443.1, from coordinate 59,517,201 downwards.
TGGGGTGGTAACGACTTCAGCAGAGATAGTGAAGAAGTTTGCAGATGCACTGCCACCTCAATGGAATAATTTCTTAGAAATTATGAGGTACAATGGCACTTTGGATACAACAAGCTTCAGTGATTTTGCTCAACTCCTAGAAAACAAGAATCAGGAAGAAACTCTCAAGGCAAAAAGAGTTGCAGTGCCACAAAATCCTGAGATTTATTATGGAACTTCTAGCACTTCTGCAAAACCATCTTCACACGCTCCACTTCAAACAGCATTTGTGTCTAGCACGAGCTTGTATGGCACTCCTCCTCCAACAACAGATATGTTTGGAAATCCGCTTAATCCAGCTCCTCAACCAGCACCACAACAGCAACAGCAAATCAGAGCAACTGATATTTTCGGAAATCCACTTCCTCCTCAACAGCAAGCTTGTTACGGAAGCACATCATCTGCTGGTCAACAATCAAAGCCAAATACAGTACGGCTCGACACCTCAAGCTTTTCTAAAGTCAGTGTCGAAGTAGCAAAGGAACACATGGAGCTGCTAAACACTGTGGTGAGCGCATACTGTGGATTAGTGGAAGGTCAGATTGGTAACATTAATCTGACTCAAGAAGACTATCAGCAGATAGATAAAGAGGAGATGGAGATGATGGATATTAAGTGGGCCTTTGCCAGTGCTGTTAGGCGAGCAAAGGATTTTATGGAAAGAACAGGCCGAACCAGCTTGGAAAGCAAGAAAGACACCAAGTATGGGTTTGATAAGCAAGCTGTTAAATGCTTCAATTGTGGTGAACGTGGTCATTTCAAGCGTGAATGTACAAGACCAGCTCAGCATGGGAACCAGAATCCCTTCAGAGGTCAAGGAAACAGGGCCAATCAGAACCAAGCGAGGAACAATGATCGCACACTGGTGCCTGTCAACAACCAGAGTCAAGCAGGACCATCAAATGCCAACCAGGCACTTGTGGTTCAGGTAGATGAAGGGTGTGATTGGTCAATCCAGTTGGGAAACGATGCACCAGATGGAACCGCTTGTTTTGCTGAAGTGGTTAATGATCTTAAACACGCCAGTGGTGGAGAATCTTCCACCAATGGTGATGTATCTTCTGAGGATGAAGACTCTTCCGGTTATAGTGGAAGCTCGGATGAAGAATCCTCAACTTCAGGCAATGATCAGGTGGATGACACAACAAGTGCGTCAGTCGATGCTGCTGATTTTGATGAGCTTTTGGAGGAAGCTGCAGCAGGAATTCAAAGAAGATCTATTTTGGTGGATCAAGCTGCTTATTCTTCGTCTTCTCTCCATTCAGCCTTTATGGCGAATGTCGACAGTTCATCAAGTCAGGTATGTGCCGACGAACCCACTTCTGTTAGCTGTAATAACTGTGATAGTTTGCATGTTAGATGTGCTGAGTTGGAAGCAAACATGTCTGAGTTGCAAGGCAAACACGATGCTTTACAAGCTAGTTTGTTTGAATTGCAAGACAAACATGTTTCTGTGAATGATAGGTGGTGTGAATTGCAAAGCGAACACGAGGCTTTGCAAGAGAAATATGATGTGACATTTATTCATAATCAGAAATTAACAGTTGATATTTCAAAGTGCACCGAAGCCAATATGTTTTATGAAAGCCATGAAAAGGATTATAAATCAATGATTGAAACATTGAAGAAAGATAAAACAGAGCTGACTAAAATGGTTTCCAGAAAACAAACTGACATTAATTTGTATATATCTCGTCTTGAGGTGATGCAAAAGGAAATGGCTTGTGTAAAAACTGAAAGTGAGGCGATCCGACTCAAGTTAGACAGTTATTTGAGTTCTAGCTATGTGTTGGATCACATCATTGATGTACAGAAAGAGAAAAAGGATGTCACATGCATAGGGTATAAGAAATGTCCACCACCCGTGAGAAACAACTTTGATGCACTGCCTGATGAGGAGTATAGAACTCATTTTGAACCCTCTGTTCCTTTGGACGTTGAGGAATTTGCTACAGGACTCGGATACAAGAAAGAAGTATCGTCAGATTCAGATGTGTCAGCAGATACCTTTGTAGCTGCTGAACCAAATCAGGATCCTCTAGTTGTGATTGAGGATACTGATTCTTCTGATGATGAATCCGATGATACTGATTCAGCAAAGTCTGATGCGGTGATCAAAGAAGAGGACATACCTCTTGAGAATCACATTCTGTGTGATCCTCCTGTAAAACCCGCTAGGACAGTTGCAACTGAGTCCTCGTCTGAGAAAGAGTCGGAGAGTGTGGATTTGCTGTACACTCGGTGATGATAAAATTTACTCAGACAAAGATTTTCCCATTAAGAATGTTAATCAATCCTTAATCAGTAAAGTCTTTGAAAATTCAACAAGTAAGTTTTTGGGAAAGACAGGACCACATGTTACAGTCACACAGTGTCCTCCTATCCCAAAGGCTGAAGTTAGAAAACAATTTGGGAACAAGAAATTACCAACAGTGGAAAAACAGCAAAATCATACCAAATCCAAAGGTAAAGCACCGACTCAGAATCAAAAGAAGCCGAATCAGAAGAAGAAGAAGAATGTGAACTTTGTGAAATCGAAGGGAACGGACAAAATTGAAAAGTTTGCAAATCAATCTAACTTAGATTTTGTCCAGAAAGTAACAGTAATGAAAAGGAATGAACCGAATAGTTCAAAACCTAGTACCTCGAGATCACAAAGTTCATCATCGGCAAGACGATCACATGATACTTCGGGGTTTGTTGAACGAAGATCATGTTTTGAATGTGGTACAATCGGGCATATCATTCGAAATTGCCCGTATCTTCATAAGTTGAAAGCAAAGGTTGATGATCCCCGTGGCCCAACTGACCGCAAGCAATCTGTTTCTGTAAAGCAAGATCCTCGACTCATAAGAGAAAGGGAAAAGAAACAGAAACGCCAACAGGTCAAGAAAATTGAAAAGGCGATTAAAAGTGATGTGGTTCAAAAACAATCTGTTCCAGTTAAACCAGAAAGTTCAAAAACTTCAAACAATCACGAAGTTAAATTTTCAAACAATCAAACTGGTAAAACTCAACAGACCTGGAAACCAAAATCTGTTATTGAATCAGGGGGACCATCACAATTTCCGAATCATCAAAAGGTGGAAGTTATTGTTGTTGATAAAAATGGAAGACCCAAGACCACAATGGCTTGGGTCCCCATCTCCAACTAATCAATTGAGTTTATGTGCAGGGTGTTCCAGGAGGAACTATCAGTAGTCATTGGATTGTTGATAGTGGGGCATCCAGGCACATGACAGGCGACATGAAGCTTCTCTACGACGTCAAATCTATTAGAGGAGGTTATGTTGCTTTTGCTGGAGATAAGGGCGGATACATTACTGGTGAAGGAATGATTTCCAACGGGGTTGTTAGCTTTGAGAAGATCAACTTTGTGCAACAACTTGATCACAATCTTCTTAGTGTTTCTCAAATCTGTGACAAGCAGTTCTCAGTACACTTTGATGCTAATGGATGTTATGTGCTGAAACCCGGCTTCAAAATTCCAAAAGAATGGATTCTCTTGTCGGCTCCAAGGATAAATGATCTGTATGTCCTTGATATGAGCCAAGCTATCACAACGTCTGCACAAGCAACTTGTTTCGTTTCCAAAGCCACAGAAAAAGACACAATCTCTTGGCACAGACGAATGGGTCACATTCACTTACGCAAAATGAATCATTTAGTATCAAATGAATTGGTGAATGGTGTTCCTCTTAAAAATTTCCATCTTCAAGACGTCTGTGTTTCGTGCCAAAAAGGAAAACAAACGAAGAAGCGACACCCTACAAAGAAAGTCAACACGGTGGCTGTTCCTCTTGAACGTTTGCACATGGATTTGTTCGGTCCTGTCAAGCACAAAAGCATTAGGAATGATCAATATTGCCTCGTGATTACTGATGATTATTCAAGATTTTCTTGGGTGGCGTTCATGGCACACAAGAGTGAAACCTTCGGTATTATCAAAAACTTGATCATTCAGATTGAGAATCTTTACAACTTGAAGGTTAGGCGGATACGTAGCGACAATGGTACTGAATTCAAAAATCATGCCATGGCGGAGTTTTGCACTTCAAAAGGTATTCTTCACGAATTTAGTGCAGCTTACACTCCTCAACAGAATGGCGTCGCTGAACGTAAAAACCGCACATTGATCGAGACTGCTAGGACTATGTTGGTAGAATCGCAGCTACCCATTCCATTCTGGACTGAAGCTGTGTCTTCTGCATGCTATACGTTGAACCGAGTCCTTACAGTCAAAAGGCACAACAAGACCTGCTTTGAGCTTATCAACAAACGGAAACCAGACTTGTCTTATCTTGAACCGTTTGGAGCTCCATGCACAATTATCGATCCTAATGGAAAGTTTGGGGCTAGAGCCATTGAGGGATACTTTCTTGGGTATTCCACCCCAAACTTAAGAGTCTGGAATCTAGAGACTAAAAGGGTCGAGGAATGGTCTGAAGTCAGAGTACAAAGGCACACTTTACCAGTTAGAAATCCTGGTCAGCCTTGGATGTTTAAGTACGATGACTTTTTCAATTCGATCAATGTTGAAGCCGTTGAAGAAAATGCTGCGGCAAGGATGTTTTTCGAGAGTGACAACGCAACAGATTCACCGTTGGTTCGTCCCATTATTGTCAATCAAGAATCATCTTCAGTGAACAATAATGCTCTCGACAATGAGGATTTTCATGATGCTTCCGAATTGAACGAATCTTCAGAGGATGATGAATTTCTAGATGCAGATCAAGAAGCTCCAACAGCAGTACATGGTACTTCAGAAGGTACACCTCCAGTGGATGTCCCTCGAACAGCTGAAGCTACTGCATCATCCTCTTCGTCAATTCCGGGCCTTGAATTGATTGTTGATCTCAATCTCAACAATCTGGGTACACATATTCCAGTTCAAGATAATCCAGAAACAAGGATTCATAATACCCATCCTCAACAAAACATCATCGGAAATGTACAAAGTGGCGTTCAAACAAGAAACATGTTGCGAAACAACAACAATGCAGTCTTGTATGCAACTATCCGAGAATCTGGTCAACAAAATGATTGGTCTTTCGCGTGTTATGTCTCACAGGAAGAGCCAAGAACTTGGAAAGATGCATTGAAAGATAGCTCATGGGTTGAGGCAATGCAGGAAGAACTGCAACAATTCCAGAAGCTTGGTGTCTGGAAACTCGTAGAGAAACCTGCTGGTTACAAGAAGATTGGTACCCGTTGGGTGTTTAAATGCAAAAAGGATGACCGTGGGATTGTTATCCGAAACAAAGCAATGCTAGTCGTTCAAGGTTTTCGTCAGATTGAAGGGATCGACTACAACGAAGTGTATGCACCTGTTGCACGTCTAGAAGCAATTCGGATTTTTCTGGCTTATGCCTCATTCAAAGGTTTCAAGGTATACCAGATGGACGTGAAGAGTGCTTTCTTACATGGTGTGGTAGAAGAAGAGGTGTACGTCGAACAGCCTCCAGGTTTTGAAGATCCTATCCATCCCGATCGGGTTTGGTTGCTCAACAAAGCTCTATATGGCCTACATCAAGCACCGCGAGCTTGGTACGCAACCTTATCTAATTATCTGCTGGAGAATGGATTTCGCAGAGGTCTTATCGACTGTACTCTTTTCATCAAAGAACAAGATGGAGATCTTCTACTGGTACAGGTATACGTTGATGATATTATATTTGGTTCTACTAACGATGTTTTGTGTAGGGATTTCGAGCGTGTAATGCAGGATAAATTCGAGATGAGTGCTATGGGGGAAATGACTTTCTTTTTGGGCCTACAAGTACAACAAACCGAGTCTGGGATATTCATCCATCAGACTAAATATGTTGGTGACATCTTGAGCCGGTTCCAGATGTCTGATGCAACGCCCATAGGTACCCCATTGCCACAAAATCACGGAATTACTCCAGACTTGAAGGGTGAAGCTACTAACCCCTCATACTACCGCGCGATGATCGGATCTCTTATGTACCTCACAGCATCAAGACCAGATATAATGTACCCAACGTGCCTGCTTGCCAGATATCAAGTCAACCCGAAGGCCTCACATCTTGCAGCTGTAAAAAGGATTTTTCGTTATTTGAAGGGTTACCCTGACACCGGTCTGTGGTACCCTAGGGATAATAACTTTGACTTGATCGCATTCAGTGATTCTGATTTTGGCGGATGCAAAATCGACGGCAAATCCACAACGGCTGGATGTCAGTTTTTGGGAAATCGCCTAGTCACATGGCAATGCAAGAAGCAGACGTGTGTAGCTACATCAACATGCGAAGCTGAATACATTGCTGCCTCAAGTTGTTGCTCCCAAGTCTTGTGGATACAACAGCAAATGCGTGACTACGGTTTTGAATTCCTAACTACTCCTATTTACGTTGATAATTCTGCTGCATTACAGATCACTAAAAATCCTGTGCAGCATTCAAAGACTAAGCACATCGACATTAAGTATCACTTCATACGTGATTGCTTTGAGAAAAGGCTAATCGATGTTGCTTACGTCCACACCGATGACCAACGTGCCGACCTTTTTACCAAAGCTTTTGACAAATCAAGATTTGACTATTTATTATTGGTAAACGGCATTAAGGTCAAGCAAGAGTAATCCACATCGGAAAATCATTTTTGTAAATACCTTTGTGTTTTAAATTTATTTCAGTTTGTTGATTTTAGGGGGAGTAAATCCAAAAATTTGAAAATCCAAAAACATTGAAAAATTTCAAAAACACAAAAACAATAGAAAATCAAAAATGAGTTTCCTGGCGAGCAAAAGAGAAAATGATAGTACATCAGTGGTCTGTCTAAACCTCTTTAAACCTAAACTGAAAAGCGATAAGCAGCTCTATATAAGATGTATCGGTAGGCTCACAATCATTTTAAAGTGTGCAGGGTGATATAAACTTAAATCGACTGAAGACTGGGTGGGAACCATTCATTGGCATATGGTCTTAGTACCGAAATTTCGTTTGAGAGATTGCCGAGGTTCTGAGATATTCGGTCTTTATGCTGCTTATCATCTGGGTATCATGGTTGTATCTTTTACCGAAAAATAACGGGGACGCAAGTCTAGATCTTCCATGATACTATACATACGTGTACATATTGCATACGACCTCAATAAGTGATCAACAATCACATGTCCAAACAAAATAAGTGATAATATATCACAAATTCTTTCCGGGTGTCAAGTTCGTCTCTCTGCTGTACGAAAGTACTGACCTGTTCACGGACTTGCTCCTGTGCCCTCATGCATCGAAAATCAAGTTCCTCATCAATAAGTGATTATATCACATAGGGCTTGTTTTCAATCAAAATAAGTGAGAATCTCACATCATATACGGTCAAACAGATGATAATCGGTATACTCACCGGTAAGATGAACCCTCGTGCATACCTTGATACGGGAATGTGTCGTGATGTGGATGAACACCGGTCGGTAAGTATAAATCATACCTTAACGTATCCCCTCGCCATGATTACATCTGATAAGTTGAGCTTAAGTGGACAACAATACCGATAATTGTTATAGGATGCTTATCTTAATGTTAACTAATTGAACAACAAGAGCGTTTTGACATGACCGTAAACTGATATGATTCTCTTACCCTCGAAACTCACAAAAAGAATGTCTGTAAATATTTATTTACTGCTTTCAGTCTTTACTTTTGAAATATTCAAAAATACCAAAAAGATTTTATGTGTGTTTTAATATAAATCTTATAAAATCCAAAAAGATTTTATTTCTATTTTATTTTCGATCGTACGATGTTGGAACTCGAGTCTTCGTTACCTGAAACCTGAACGAAAACCGAAAATGACTAAATCTTCATAAACGGTCGAAATTTGCAAGTGTTGAAAGTTAAAATTGAAATTGATAAAATTGTTAAACTTTCAAACTGTCGGACGGTGTTTGCTTAAACAATGGTCACATGTGTGTTGTTTGCTTATGATATTCCAAGCGGTTGTTCTCATTACGCGTTTAGATTTCTTGCATGTGCAGATTCTAAAGGCTAGGAGAACATGGTCGATGACAAGCTTCGGAATGAAGACACGACGAGAAGGCACTCAAATGATGAAGATGATCGAGTTGCCGCTGACCATCATCAACACCACAAGGATCTCACTTCATAAAGATCAAGTCATTCACGAGCATAACTCAAGGGGGAGCTTATGTTAAGGGGGAGTTTGTCAACACACTTACTACATGATACGGGGAGTTTGTTGATACGCTTTCTGCTTTCAAGACGTGAAGACTTTAAAGATCCTCCAACATTGAAGACGTGAAGAGACGTCAAAGACTTGAAGACACGAGGACTTACAAGAATGAAGATCAAGACAAAGCTACAGCCAAGGGGGAGTTTGTTGGTGCACTTGTGTCTGTACTTTGTCTGTATACAAAACGATGTCTTTGTTAGTCTTGTAAGTTTGACCAAGTCAACCATCCTCCTGGTTTGACTTGGCCAAACAGTCAACACTTTGGTTGTAATGTGTTTGAGTCGAAGGATGGTCATCGAAGGATCACTTATATCCTTCGATGATGATGAGCTCGAAAGATGGACCTTCGATGGATGGACCACGAAAGATCACATCTTTCGTGGTACATGCTGATCGTTCGAGCTGTTTCTGGTCGATAGATGATCCTTCGATCATCTGTCTGATCCTTCGACCAGACCTGCTGTGTTTGGGTATAAATACCCGTGTGTTGTGTTCATTTCGACAGACAGAAAGAGAGACCAGACAGATAGACAGATAAGGAACACAGAGAACACACACACTTAGATAGTTTACAGGACTGATTTGTAAACATTGAGCTGTAACCGAACCTTTCATACGTTTAATACAAGTGGTGTTAATCGTTGAGTCTTGTGTGTTGTTTATTCGCGTGTTCTATCTCGGTTTGCTATCTCGGTTGGATTCCGCACAACCGGGTTGGTTTGTACACAAGGATTAGGCGACTAGATCCTCCCCTAGCCGGACCTACAAGCTGTTAACAGCCTTATTCGGCTAGCAACAACTTTGATTTTTTTTTCTTTTTTTTATTATTTTAAACCTCAACCACTTGTATTAATTGCAACCCATTTAAACCCTAATCTTTTTCCCTATAAATACCACTTATAATCAGCCTCCTTACCACTTTACAAACTCAAATCTTACTCTCAAAACACTCTAAAATAGATGGAAATTAGACTCAAGACAGATTCGCTACAACTTACAAAAGGGAGCATAACTCACTTATTTCTTATCCGATTCACTGGATTCTTTTTTCTACTTCTTTGGTTTGACCTTAGCTACGTTTCTATTGGTTTTTCATGGAAAACCAGGCCCTGGAACGTCACCAAAAAGGCTCCAAAGTTGACTGATTTTTTCTGATTTCATCTAAAACTTTGTTAAACTTAGTAAACTTGAGTTAATCTCATCTCAAACCTATGTCCTAATGCTCATAATCAATCGAATGGTTAGTTGGGCTTAAAAACAAGGTTGAGAAATGTTAAACAGATTCTGTTTTGGTTAGGGTTTTACCCAAAAGAGATGTTCAAGTATAAAACTTGATGAATGTGTGTGATTGTTAGACTAGCTTGGGCTATCTTTCATATAAATCCACTCACTTCTTGATGTTTTCTCATAGTTTAGATGTTGTATTTCATTATTCTTGTAAGTTCATGACCCTCCTTGTTGTTTATAACAAGTGTAGTGGTGAACAATAGAGGTGCCTAAATGGAAGCTTGTTCTTCCTACCTCATGTATGAATTCTATGATACTTAGAGGTGCCTAAATGAAGACTTTGATCTTCTACCTCATGCTTGACTTATATGATATATTATACTCTATATAATACTTATGTAATATCCAAACAAACCGAACCCTTAATGATGAACAAGTGGACATTGTCAAGTTAGTAAGTATTTCATCTAGACATCATATGTGATGGATGATTATTTTCATATGGCTATGTTCATGTTATTTAAATTCCGAAATCCATAATCTTCCGTTTTTCCCCAAACTCATACATCTATGTTCCTTTGTGTAGAAGGACAAGGTGCTCCCAACTAAACAACCAACACCACTCGCGGGATTCAAGTAGGAAAGCTTGCAAAAACCGTGAGTATACTCGATCCCGTTTTCCTTTTTATCACTTTGGGATGCAACATGTATGTTATACAAAATTACACAACACATGAAACTATTTTTAACTCTATCCATGCTTAACATGAAACTATATGATGCTTGTTAGACTTGTATGCTAATGTAAACTATTTGTGTCGATATATGCTTCATTAACTTTGCGAGCCTACCTTAACAATTATAGCGCTATAGGAGTAATGCACCGCCCACGATTCTTGGGGTATTGTTAAGTCAAACATATTAACCTCCCTTTATTCTAACCGGGGATAGGCTATCTTAACGCATTGGATTCTTGGGTTTGAACATATAAGTACACCGTTTTGGCATGCTAGTAAACTTGCTTAATTTGATTCATGTTGGATATGAGCACTTTAAACAATTTTATTCTATATTATGCTATGTAACAAACTTGTATACTCTCATTTGCTTTTGCATTGATCTCTATTTTAATACATGTTGCAGGTTGAATTGTTGAGATGATGAATCAAGATGAAACAAGATTTAGGTGGACTTAGATACACACCTAGATTAATTTATCTATTTTGATGTTATGTTTGTTGTGAGACAATGTTATTTCTTGCATTTGAACCTTGTATGACAATCTAGTTTTTGAAATGAAATTCGGATTTAATTAATTATTGTTACATAGTGTTATGAAGTCTCTTGCAATCTCGTTTTCGTCTAATCCCGATATTTCCGCCATCGTTTGGGGTGTGGCATAAAGCATATCATTTTCTTTTATAAATCAACACAATCAACAACAAACCAAATAATACTTACCAAGTGCCATAAATCAAGCATAAATTATTACCTCATGAACTTGAAAATTTATAAAAATGTGTAGTAACTTACTAGTGTATTTAGTAAGTCTAGTTACCCTTTAAAGTGTGTGTGACAACTGTAAAAAATCTAGGTATCCGTACAATTAATTAGTCTTGATTAGTGCTTAATGACTGTGCTGAATAACAAATGACTGCTTTCTGATTTCTACATCATACATACATGTGCATCACATTTCATACTGTCATATCATTTTTATTTACAAACTTTAGTGACATAAACGATGCACAAAGCACGGTTAGCACAGTTAGCGGATAACTCAGAAAAATGCTGACGATGTTCAGTACATAGACAAACAGTGTTTGGGACCCAGTAGGGGCCAGAGACAAGGTACTGCACTAGTATGGTGTGTAGGGAAGTAAGGGCCATAAAACTGCTTCGCTAGGTGATAGTTTAAGTGCCGGAAAGTGACTAAAACCCACTTAAAGTGCTGAATTCAGCATATTTCGGCAAAATTCAGCAATTTAACAAGTTTGTAACATGCAAAAATATGGCAAAATGGTCCTGAATGCTTTGCTAAGTGTCGGAAATTAAAAGTGTCACAAAAGGGTACTTGAAGATCACTAAACGGAATAACTTGACACTATAATGAACCGGTATCTAACCAAACAACTGGACACTACCCGAAACACCAAAATTTTTCTAGAAGCATTGTTTTATTATTTCTGAACTAATTATGATCCCCGAACACCTTAACACCCACTAAAATATCTAGTAACTAACTTAACTAATTATATACTTGGTTTTGAACTATAATCTAACTAGATGATTCAAATTTACACTTAGACCCCCCCCACAAGCTAGTAATCGGCCACATGGCCTAATTGGTGGATTTTGTTGATTTGATTAATAGATTGTGTCATGTACCTTGGAAGACTTAAGACCCAAGGGTTAAACACTTGTTGGAGGTTATAAGAACAAACCACTAGATCACCATCCTCACTTCATAACTCACATTTCACCACACCTTCACCCTCTTCCCTCCCTTCTTCTTCTCGACCGAACCCACCACCATCTACCACCATCATCATTCATTCAAGCTCATCCATTCTAAGGCCTCACAAAGGTGTTTAAGGTTACATAAGGAAGCTTGGTGGCATTGGAAGTGGAAGGACCTTTCTTACTTGCTTTTACCCAACACATTTGTCATCTCCAACATCAAGTGTTCTTCCCTAGCCATAGAGCTAGTAGTAAGGCCCTCATAACCCTTTGTTACTTCTAGTTTTGTTGGTTAAAAGATGTTATACATTGATGATCATGAAGAACACTAAAGAACCTAATCAAGAATCATGAACATAAGCTTAACATATAACGAAATCTTAATGAAATTATGTTGTTTAGTGCATGTATGATACTTGATTGTTATTTTCTTGAGATTATGGTGTTGATCATCATAAGGAGCTTGCTAGACTGTGATTAACACATGATCTAGCAAGTGAGAGGATGATTATGTGACAAAACAAGATGATCATCCTCATATATAAGCATGAACTTGAAGAATAAAGTGATTTCTTGAAAAATAATAAACAAAGTAAGTTTGTAATCTTATGGATCTAAGATTTATGAATGGTTTTCCAAAAGAACCAAGTTCAAAATGTGATTTTTAGAAGATCTTGGTTCTTACTCAAATATACACTATTTGTGGTGATGAAACAAGTGAAGAAACACTTGAGAAATAAGAAGATTTCACAAAGAAACGTTTTTGTAAAATATGTTTACAAGTTGTAAACACCTAAATTCTTTAAGAAAGATATTTTTAAAGAAATAAACGCACTTTAAAGGGTAACTAAGTCTACTAAACACACTATCAAGTTACTACAAACTTTTATGAAAGTTCAAGTTCATGATTGTTATGTAGATAGCTTTGTTTTAGCACTTGGTAAGTATAGATTGATTGTTGAATGTTTATGATGATTTTTTGAAATGAAAATGATATGCTTTAATAGCATGGACACCTCCTTTTTAAGGAGAAACTATGGCAAAATTTTCTAAAAATATAAACACTTAGAAAAATATTTTCAAACAAATATCCACAAGTGTGTTTTAACTAAGGTTTTCAATGTAAACTTTGCCATTGATTTTGTTACAAAAATACAAGTATTGGAGGTTGGTTTTTATAAATAAAAATGGATAAATATGTATTTAGAATATATATTAACATTAAAGACATATTGTGTATGATTATTTGTATACTTTGTGTATTAGTTATTGTTGGTGCATGCGTCTGTCGACTTCATCTTGTATCAAGTCTAGCATTGCAAATGACACGAAGATCGAGAGAACATGATTCCGCTTGAAGAAGGCATGACATGTTCAAGAGAAATAGCTGATTTCGCTTGAACAAGAGATTTCTCTTGAGTGTATGAGTTGAGATTTTGCTTGAGATGAGGTTTCGCTTGAGTCTGTTCAAGCGAAATCAGTTGTCTATAAATAGGTTTCTAGCGATATCATTTGTAACAGTTCTTGATTTGGATACCGAGGTGATGCCGGTTTATCCTGTGATTGTAATCAGTGTTATATCAATCAGAAAGTTGTTTAAAGTGATTTACAAGCTGTTTCTAAGTCTATTTCCCTGTTTCCGCCTTTGAAATAGATTAAAACTCCTCTGAACGACTCGTTTGGGTCACTACATGATCCTACATGTGGTATCAGAGCACATGAGGAGGAGTTTTGCAGTGTTCAGCTTGATTTCATCTCGATTTTTTTCTTCTACACCTTCTTTTATCAATTGAACAACTTTTCACGGTTAAAATGGCTTGAATTTTTCACAACATAATCGGAATCGTGGTTTAACAAATCCTTGAGAAAATCAGATTAAAATTCTAAGTAAAAATGACAAAAATGGAGCAAAGTATTAATTCCGCTTGAACGAACTAGATTTTCCGCTTGAAAAGTTGTTGTCATTTCAAGTGAAATAGCAGGTTTCGCTTGAATAGTGCTAGTCCGCTTGAAACATCACAAGCGAAATCTGTGATTCCGCTTCAACTTGTTATCTCGCTTGAAAAGTAGAGATTTCGCTTGAAATACTTATCTCGATTAAAATCTTTGATCTCGCTTGAAGTTGTTTGCAGGTTATTTCGCTTGAAGGTGGTATATCGCTTGAAATTGTCTGTTTTGTGAAAACGTGTTTACGGAATCATGAGTGAAGAATTTTACAACGCATTTGCAAAATCCCCGACTACTCCAGCTACCATTGCTCAAAACATGAACTTAGAAAATGAAACTGGAAGTACGCAAAAACCCCCTAAGCTAATGAGCATTGAGGAGTATTATGGTTGGAAAGATCGGTTTGAGAACTGGGTTCAAGCCAATCACTTGAGATCTTAGGAATGTATTTTGAAGAAGTATGTTCTACCACGTACTGATTCGCAAGTTGAAAAAGAAATCTCTGAATTTAATGATAAAGAAAGAGACATGTACAGGGCTGAAAAGATGATGATCAGTCTTCTTCAACAAGCTATTAAAGAAGACATTTTTGTATTGTTTCAACATGACAAAACTTCAAAATCAATTTGGGATGCACTTAAAATCAAATTTGAAGGAAGTGAAAATATGATCAAGAGTAAAAAGTCGTTACTTAAGAAAGAATTTGATTTGTTCACAAGTCTGCCAGGGGAAGATACAAAGAAGTTAATTGAAAGATACTGCCACTTAGTTCGTTCCATGTCGTTGTTAAGCATAACCAAAGAACGAGAGGAGTGGGTCGACAAACTAGCTGATGCATTACCTCAGAAAGAGTGGGGTAAATTTTTGATGATTTTGAAGAACACCGGAGTTTATGATGGATTGACGATCTCTCAGTTTATCGAGAAGATTGAAAGTCAAGATCTTGAACAACAAAAGATTGCAAGGATGAATAATCCGAGTAATCAACAAGATGTGAAAATGTATTACAAAGGAAATGTTCAAGAGATTGAAAAGAGTCCGAAAATTCAAACTGCTTTTAGTGCTACAAACTTATCAGAAAATGTTGAACAAAGTCCAAACAGTAGCAGTGGATTTTCATCATATCCAAGTGTTAATCCGAAGAGTTCAACTTCAAGTTTTCATTCTCAAAGCTCAAAAAGTGGAAATGGTTGTGTGATACAGTGCAACATTGCATTGAATCTTCCAGATGGTCAAAGTTTTTCTGAAGAAATTGCTAAAGATCATATGTCGTTACTTGCAACTGTGCTACAATCCTATGAAGGTTTGGTTGTTGGGAGGATCGGAAATCCTATGCTGACAAAAGAGGATTACGATCAGATAGACGCTGAAGAGCTGGAGCTCATGGACATCAAATGGTGTCTAGCAACTGTCTTGAGGAGAGCAGAAAAGTTTAAGATGATCACAGGAAGAAATGATTTCTTGGATGCACATGTTTCTACTTTGGGTTTTGATAAATCTAAAGTTACTTGTTTTAGGTGCAGGGGAAAAGGGTCATTTCAAGAGAGAATGCAAAAATCGAGAATCAAGTGAAGCAAAGAATCCATTTAGAAAAGAAGATTACTATCGAAAAGCCATATATCAACAAGTCGGTCAACAACAACAAGAACAACAAGTGGCTCATGGTAGAAAAGTAATCGAGGATTCATCAAAGAGAGCATGTTTGGGGAATCAAGAAAGTTTCAGCTGGGATAAATTCATTTCATCCAACAACAAAGCATGTCTAATCAATCAAGATGATGAAAATTTACCTGAAGGGTTCAGCTGGGATCAGTTTGCGGATAAGCATGGGAATTTTAAAGCTTTCATTGCAAAGATAGTTCAAGAACCGGATTTATTTACAGAACGGATGAAAGCGATTGGTGTTTATGTGAAGAAACAAGAAGAAGAATCAGAAAGCTCAGAAGAAACAACTGTTGTTGATCAAACATCATCTGATTCTGGTTTTTCAGATGATAGTTCTGAAAAGACATTAAATTTTGATCAAACACCATCTGATTCTAGTTCTTCAGATGAGAGTTCTGAGAAGAAAATAGATTTTAATCAATCACCAACTGATGACAGTGGTGATGATGAGGAAGAAAGACATATTAATGTTGCAAAAGCTCATCTATCTCCTGAAAGTTTTCAATTCTATTTTGCAGATCGCTTGGAGAAATTGAAGGAGAGACAAGCAGCAAAAGAACAAAAGAAAATGAAGAGTAAAAGTGTTGCTCAAAAAGAAGAAACTGTTCAAAAGGAAGAAGTTGAAACTGAGAAGGTGATAGAAACTGAACCAGTGATTGAGGTTGAAAAAGTGATCGAAGTTGAAAAGATTGTGGAAGTCATCAAGCCTTGCTCAAAATGTTTAGAATCTTGCAAAGAATGTGCAGCAAAAGATGAGAAGTTGATTGAGCTTGAAAAGATGAAAGAACCATTGTTGTTCAATCTCAATTATGTGAAGGAATCGAATGATGTACTAAATAGAACAGTAACTGGTCTTCAAAAGACACATTCTGAAAGAGAAGATGCGTTGATCATGATGAATTCTGTGGTGATGACAAAGCAAAAGGCAATTAATCATTATATCGAAGAATGTGTAAAGTTGCAGCGAGAATTGGAGACAGAAAAAATTGAGAATGAGAGTATTAGACGGTTATTACAGAGTTATTCTAGTTCTGATTATCTCATTGATCGAATCTATCCAACTGTTGCAGGTTTTGAAGCTTTTAAAGATGATGAGAAGCCAAAGAAGAATGATATTGGTAAGAAACAGAGTGTTAGTTATAACAAGTGTCCGCCTCCGATTTGGGAAGGATATTCTCCTAGAAAACCGAATGAGGAGCAAGTTGAAAAGGCGGCCAATATAAAATTAAAGTCCGACATAACCGATGAATTACCAGAAAGCATTGACGTTATTTTTACATCATCTGACACTGATCATGAGCCTGAGTTGATAAAAAAGGTGGTCGATCAGGTGTTGGAAACAGATGAGGAGTCAGAGTCAAAATCTGAGTCAAAATCCGAGTCTGGATGTTCAAGTTCATCTGTCAAAAGCCCGAGTTCTTCGGTCAACAGTTCAAAATCGTCGGTTAAACGGGTGTACGGTAAAGAGTTCTTGTTATCAAAATCGAATTTGAATGATGAAACATTCGAAGTTGCATATACTTTGAATGATTCTGACAAATTATATTCTGACAAAGAGTTTCCAATAAGAAGTGTTAAGTCTGATATGATTAAAAAGGTTTTCAAATTGACAGAAATCAATATTTTTGAAATTAAAGATTTAAATTTTTCTGAAAAACCTAAAAAGTACACTTCAAGAGTTCAACAACGTTTAAACAAGAAAAAAAGTTACAATTCTGGTTCTGGTTTTCAAAAGAAACCAAACCATAATGGTAATTTCAAAAAGAAAGGTCTTGGTTTTACTCCACCTGAAAATTATAAAAATGAAAAATTTGTTCGAGACTTTAAATCAAAAATAACATTTGTTTCAGGAGGAAGTGTTGAAGAAGAACAGAAGAAACCTTTCTGGAGACAATCAAACCAGGAGTTTCTTGCTGGGAAGAAGAGAATAGGAACTGGAGTTTTTCATAGAAAGGATACTAGAACTTGTTTTAAATGCAATGAAGCTGGTCACATTGCATGGAATTGTCCGTTGGATACAAAGAAAAAACAGGGAGTTTCTGAAAAATTCAAAGAAAAGGTTGTTGAGAAAAATGAATCACCAACTGAAAAATTCAAAATTTTTGAAAATTCAACTTATGAAGTTGGTGAATGTTCAAAGAATTTTTTTTACAAAAAGAAAGCCAAAGACAACCAAATGTGGGTTGTTAAGAAGTTTGATTAAAAATATGGCGATGAATCTGGTTCCACAAAGCCAGAAGAGTCACAATTTGAGGTTAAAGAAGAGAAATCAGTACCTTCAGTGAATGATGATAAGTTTCCATCATTGAAGGATGGAAAGTTTAAGGAAAAAATTGGTAAAGTTGAGATCTCGAATCAATTCTATTCTGAGAAGAAAGAATTTGATGTTGAGAAAGCATTCAATGGAAATGTGAAAAAGATTTTTGAGAAAATGGTTGAGGGAAAGGCCAAAGGGGTTAAAGATTTTTATGCAACAAAGAAGGCAACTTATAACCCAACTGAATCAGAGTTAAAATCACCCAAGGTTGGTCAGACTTGGGTGGAAATTCTTTTCCCTTAAAAATCTGACTTGCCAGAGCTCCCAAATTTGTAATCGCGGAGCAGGAATCGGCATCATTCTTGATAAAAATTGAGTTTGTAAAAAAATCTTTAAATGGTTAAATTTTACAGGTTGTGACTTGCCGGAGCTCTCAAGTTGGTAAAAGTGGAGAAGGAATCGGCATCTTTCTTGAGAAATTCACAGGATGGTAAATGTAATGTTTCGACTTACAAATGGTTGAAAGAGAATTTTACTTTTAAGTAGTATATCAGGGACATTAAATTGTACTTGATTTTCTACAATTGGTATTTTGAAGAACATGGTGATGAACCCCTAACCTACAATGGTTTTTAACAAAACTTATTTTCCGGAAAAACCATTTGATTAAAACAAACTTAAGTATTTTAAAATCACAATGGGAAAATAGTTTGTTATAAGGGGGAGTTCTGATTGATTATGCCAAGTTGATGGCGAAGTGAAGTGATTCGATATCGGTTGTCATTGTTATGTGTACAGTTTATTTTCAAATTTCCTAAAATGTGTTTGCATTTTAGGGGGAGTAAAAATTTTCAGAAAATCCAAAAACACTGGAAATTTGAAAAAGTAAAAAACATGATAAAAAATCAAAAATGATTTTTTGTGTCAAAGAAGAGGAAATGATAGTACATCAGTGGACGATCACAACATGCTAAAGAAATGGATAGTAAAAATGTGATAAACTGTCTCACTGATGATGTGTCAGTAGGTTTTTGCACATTTAGTAGATTGTGACGAGATATAAACCTAAATTTCAAACTTGCTTATATGATGGGGAACATCTCTCGGATATAGGGGTAACCCCCAAAATCTTGTTTGAAAGGTCCCTCTTTCTGAGATACTAGGTCTTTATACTCAGTGATATCTGGGGTATTATCCAGGGACTTCTGATTTCTTGAAAAAATAGCGCCGCCCTCAGCATAAAATGATGAGACAATAAAATTGCTAATCAATGCTGTTGTAAAAAAGATCCTCTAAAGGGGACACACCAAAAGTCGAGCCGTCATCTCTCTGCTGAACGGAAGTTCTGATCTGAGCTCTCACGGTTTTCGCAATTTAACCTCTTACAGATATCATCTGTGGTATACTCACCTGTAAGACTGAATATTGGGATCTGGATACGGGAGTATATTCTGAGGTGGAACACATGATTAAGTTTAAGTATCTAAGACATTAATCTCGTATCTCGAAGCAATTGAACTTTGTGTGAAAATTTAAGTGGATCAGTATACTGACAATCTAAGTGAATTGTTTAGAACTAAAAATGTTTAAAGCTTAATGGTGTTGGTGATTTGTCTCATAAACTGATATGATCCTCTTACACAAACTCACAAAAATATTGTTTGTAAATAATTCTTTACCGCATTTTATTTCATTAAAAAAATCAAAAAGATTTTCAGTGTGTTTTAGCATAAATTTTTGAAAATTTCAAAAAGATTTTCAGCAACTGATGTTGGAGTGCTGATTTTCAAAATTCCAAGTGCTAAACATGCTGAGCATGTGGTGAGGGGAAGATTGTGTTTAAATGAGGAAAGTTTTTGAAGAATTGTTTACAAGTGATCATCAGAAATTTTCATTGATGAATCATTATGTTTTAATTTGAGAGGGAATTTGTATATAAATTTGAAAAATGTTAAAATTTGTGAAATTTATTTCTGGGTTAAGAATGTGCAGGTGTAGCCAGGTTTTGATCTTGAACCTGAATATAGAGTGCCAGGTTCCGATACCTGAGGACTATGTTATTTCAACAAGCCAGACTGCGATCCCAGCATAACGAAAGGGGGAGTCTGAAGACACCTGTGGAGAGAGCTAAGAGCTAGATTGCGTCTCTGGAAGAAAAGGAAAAAAAGATAAAGTTTGAGGATACTTACATGTTCAGACTGATAAAGATTGAAGAAGCTAAGACTCGACACTTTAAGACTCATCAACATTCGAGGGGGAGTCTGTTGGTGCATGCGTCTGTCGACTTCGTCTTCTATCAAGTCTAGCATTGCAAATGACACGAAGATCGAGAGAACTGGATTCCGCTTGAAGAAGGCATGACAGGTTCAAGTGAAATAGCTGATTTCGCTTGAACAAGAGATTTCGCTTGAGTGTATAAGTTGAGATTTCGCTTGAGATGAGGTTTCGCTTGAGTCTGTTCAAGCGAAATCAGTTGTCTATAAATAGGTTTCAAGCGATATCATTTGTAACAGTTCTTGATTTGGATACCGAGGTGCTGCCGGTTTATCCTGTGATTGTAATCAGTGTTAAATCAATTAGAAAGTTGTTTAAACTGATTTGCAAGCTGGTTCTAAGTCTATTTCTCTATTTCCGCCTTTGAAATAGATTAAAACTCCTCTGAATGACTCGTTTGGGTCACTATACGATCCTACAGTTATATTATTCTAGGATTTAAAATATTCCGGAGAATACTGTTATAAATATATTTTTGGTTAATAATATTTTGGACATAAGAAAATGAAAATATGATTTTTGTAAATATTACCAAGTTATATCATATTTTCGACAAAGAAGAAAATATATTATTTTGGAAGTTAAAAAAATATATTTTTCTAGAATATTTCGAAGATATATGATTTTTGAGAAAAATGTATATTTTCTTGAAATAATTTATTTTTGGACAAAATAAGTTTAAATATATTTTCTAAGCTAGACTTAAAAATATATTATTTTGGAACTACAAATACAAGAATACAAATATGCATGTATGAGATACCCCCATCCTTGGGAAGGAAATACGAAAATAAATACTTGAGAAATATTATTACGAAAATATTGTTAAACAATTATTCCAAAATTAAACATAATTTAAAGTTGAAATAATTATTATTTTAACAAGAAATTATAACTTGGGATAACATTGAAAGAAACGTAACTCAAAAACGTTAACTCTAAGTCAAGGCACGGCACGTTCGTCTAATAGACATAGTACATTGTAGGGAGTCGTGTTTGCTGAGGAGACTTGAGTTACGAGCACAAAAGACGCAATACTGTGAGTTCATGTCCCCCTTTTCTTTAAACGGTTTTGTTTATTAACTTCGGGGGTGAAATACATGTTACAAATGGATTACATACAATTACAATTGGTATGGTTAGCCTAGGAAAGAACCATAGATCATGTGATTGGGTAGGCGGATACTTGGGACCATTAATCCTCATATATGGATCGAGGGGCATGAGTGATAGATCTATTTAGGTGTAGCGATCCCACACCCATGAGGACCAAGGTGGCCCATGTGGTGACTATGTCCACATACTAATGCCGTGGCAAAATTCCGCTAGGTTTGAGTCTTCCTACACCGTCACACATATCAGTGGCCTTGCAAACCATTGGTGATCTTTTCCTTGTTTGCTTTCATACCGGGATTTACAATTATACATACACTGTTTACAGAGGTTTTATACATATACACAAACACATGAACTCGCTCAACTTTTGTTGATGTTTTCAAATTACATGTATTTCAGGGAACTAAGTGGATCTGGCAGGTGTTGCATGATTTCAAGCTGCGTCATAAATAAAAGATGTCATCCGAGGTCGTAGGGTTTAGGAGGTGTATCCTATTCCTGGAGGAGATACATGTTTCTAAACCCGGTTTCATTTAAGGTCTTTTGTTGAGTCTTTATGAACTCATTCAAACATGTTGTGGTTTGTAACTTAAATTTGGTGTCAATGTTTCAGATAATTTATGTTGTGTTGTTTTCAACTTAATTAATGGATGAACATCTTATTGTTTTATCATAGAGCGTGTTATTATTGAATGCTAGGGTATTAAGAAAGTCACACCAATAATCACGCTTCCGCAAAAGTCAGGGTGTGACAACTTGGTATCAGAGCTTCGATCATAGTGAACTAGGACTCTTTCTCGAGCCTAGACTACGATCACTAGGGCTCTCACAAAAATGTTTTCAAACTTGTTTACATTGTATACATAAAACGTCCAGATCCAGGGAACAAACATTTTTACAAACAAAGGGCACAAAACGCATTTCAAAGCTTATGTTCATAATTCAGTCTAAGAGACTTGGAAGTTTAGTCTGAGAGACTGGGAAATTCAGTTTGGGAAACTAGGGAGGTTTAGTCTGAGAGGCTAGGTAGTTCAGTCTGAGAGGCTGGGTGGGATAGTCCGGGATGACTAGGATGAATACGTGCTTGTTACTACTTACATGCTTATTTGATGATTGTTGATATATGTGCATATGTTGTGATTGTGTTGTTATAGACACCATGTCCTCATCTGAGAGTGGAGTATCAGATACAGTAGATCCTACGACCATAGTCTCGGATGACGAGATTGCCCTGGACCCTGAGGTTTATACATCCGACACTGAGAGTAGCGATGATGATGACTTTCAGCCTTTTGCTTTACCAGACTTTAGTGATGATATACCGCTAGCTGATGGTTTTCCTGGCGAGGATCTACTTCTTGTTCCGATCCTTGCTCCTTTTCCTCTTGCTGCATTTCCTCTCGAGGATCTGTCTCTTGATGCTTTGCCTGACGATGACATCGATCTTTTTATTGAGGGTCCCCCTAAGGGTGCCCAGGATGATGGAGCTCCAGTCGACGATGTCATTGTTGTTCTGTTTATCGAGATTCCGATCATTGAGATTTCATCTGACCATTTTGGTCCTGATTCATTCGAGTCTGTGTCATCTACTACTTTGCACGCACTGGGATTCCAGCGATATCCCACCGATTCTGATTCTGACACAACTATGTCTGCCGCACCTGTTCCCCCACAGGACTTCGAGTTTAATGGTGAGTTTGATCCTGACTTTGACCCTGAGCAAGAGATTGATTTTGTCCCCGATGATCAGCCTTTTGAGGCACCTGTCGATCCTGACAGGCTACCCGCTGACCTTGAGTTAGCTCCAGTCGACCCAGAGCCTATGCTTGTACCCGAGCCTATACCTGCTCAAGATCCTCTGCCTGAGCATGACCCTGTACCTGTTGATATACCAGTTGTTGCACCACCTTTACCTGACCCGATCCCTGCACCTGTTGACCATGCTCCTTTTGCTACCCAGATAGACCCCAGATATGCGTTCACCCACAACGGGTGGATAGAGGACGATGATGACTTGCCTCCTTTTGTTAGACCTGTTACTCCCCCACCTGCACCCACCCATGCACCTGTCGACGTTGCCCCGTTTCACCCACATGTGTCTGACACACACCGCACAGACTTGCCGGTCACGTTCTTACAGGATATCCTTCCACCCCGTCCAGGGGAAGGACCGTCGAGCCAGCCGTCTGGCCATGCTTCTCCTGTGTCAGCAGCCTTTCCTTTCATACCACAGTTTTCACATACTGCTCCTTTTGCTTCTGCACCATCGGGCGAGCCACTGATTTGGTTTCCGCCCAACACGATGCCTGTTTCTGATCCATACCATCCTTCACATTACACTGGTTACACGAGGGATGATCTGCTTTTGTCATTACAGCTCCAGCAAGAGTTGTGGTGCCATAGAATCATGGATCTTGAGAGGATTCCGCGTCATCCGCCTTGCCCTTGCCAGTCACCGTTTGCGACTCCACCCGCTCCTCTCCTGCCATACCCAGATTTTGACGTTCGTTTTCTTACTATGGAGTAGCAGATTAGTTACCTGCTGCGTATCGTTCATGCTCTTGAGGAGAATTTAGCGCATTTGCGCAGGTTGCTTTTCGTTCCTCCACCTCCTCCTCCTCCTCCTCCATCAGCGTAGCGATTTTTGGTTTTATGCAGGCAGCATACTTTTGGTGAGAGTGTCACTATTGAGCCCAGGTTGCACAGCCTTTTGAGGACCACTTTTTGACTTTTGACTTTCGATTGTTGTAGTTTGATAGAAGATTTGGACATGGGTGATGTGACCCTGTAGTCCCGTGTGATGTATGATACATTGTGGAACATGTAAAACTGTATTTGTGGTCATTGATATATGAAAGCTCAATAGCAACATTCTCATTACATGCATTGTTGAATTACTTTTTTGTGATTATGATTGAGATGTTATGTGTTTATTTGCATTGACGAATGTTATTATATACATGCATAAGACCTAACCTATACAATCTTCTTTTAGAAGATGCCCCCGTGAAGAGAAACACGATTGCCCACGACATAGGCTGAACTACAAGAACTGATTTCACAAGCGATAGCACAGCACGAGGCCCTGCGCTCGGAACATAGCGGGGATACCTCAGGAAACAAACCACCTCATGGCTGTACCTACTGGCAGTTCCTTGACTGCAAGCCTCCGAATTTCGACGGCACTGGAGGTGCCATAGCCTTTGCAAAATGGACCGAAGACATGGATTATGTTTTACGAATGAGCGGATGTACGCCAGAGCAACAAGTCCCATATGCATTAGGATCGTTTCAAGATGGGGCCATGTCATGGTGGAACTCTCAGGTTCGAATAATGGGCAATGCTGCTATGAGTGCTTTAACATGGGGTGAGCTGAAGGAAATGATGCGTAGGGAGTATTGTTCTCAGATGGCGATCCAGAAGCTGGAATTCGAATTCGGGAAGCTAAAGATGGAAGGTCCAAATGTGGCGGAGTACGTGCAAAAACTTCACGATCTGTCGCGGGTTGTTCCGTACCTAGTGGAACCAGAGTTGAAAAGGATGGAGCCATTCATCTGGGGACTGGTGCCTCAGATCCTGCGCTTAATGACGGTATCAGCTCCGCCAACAACCATCGATGCGGTCAAGTTAAGTGCGGCACTCAGTAAAGAAGCGATTAGACTGGAAGAGCTTTCAAACCCTGACGAAAATAAGGAAACTCAGGTAGAGTCGTCCGGAAAGAACAAAAGGAAGCTCACTGACTTCCAGGAAGATACCCGAACAAATAACAAGAACAAAGCGAATAAGGGAAAGGAGTACATGGGTATCCAACCTAAGTGCAAAGACTGCCTACTTCATCATGCTAGGCCATGTAGGTATGGAAGAAGTGATGTCTGCGACAAAGCAGGGCATGTCAAGGAGACGTGTCAAATCGGAACGGGTCAGGGAAACGAAGGACAAGTTGGTAACAGAGATCACGAAGGAAGCAACGGCAACAACGACTATCAAAGAGGGACCAATGAAGAACAAAAACTTGCTCGAGGTTGCTTTGACTGTGGGGAAAGAGGGCATTTCAAGAAAGATTGCCCTAACAACAATCAGGCCGATGTTAAGATTTAATCGGGAGCTAAGCCAAAAAGTGATAAGTGCAAGTATCACCACAAATGTCGATGTCTGAAGCCTAAGTGCGGCAAGTGCGGAAAGAAAGGACACAACAAGGATGCCTGTTGGGTGAAGAGTCCCATAAAAGGAGGAAATGACGACAACAACCAAGGCGGAAACAAAAATGATAAAATTCCGGGCTGCTGTAGATGTGGGAACGTGGGGCACTTTAGGAAAGATTGCCCAAGGAGGATTGACCAAGACCATGAAGGGGCACCCATCATCGGAGATCGTTAAGCATGCCAAGATCCAGATGTGATTACTAGTACGTTCTCTATCAACCAAAATTTTGCATCTATGTCATTTGATATTAGTGCCGACCATAGCTTCGTATCTCATGAATTATTGAATATACTTGGTTTAGTAAAGGGGTAACTTAGATAACCTGCACTCGATAGAACTAGCTAATAGGCAGCCTCGACGTGGTAATTGGGTTGGACCAGTTGTCGAGGAATTGAGCGGAGGTTTTTATCCGCACCCCAATGACGAACGACGAAACAAACGCGACTCATGAAGCAGGATACGCCTCTACAAATTACCAGTGCTTGAAGGCACGGGAGTTTTCATGCAAAGGATGCGGTGCCTTCCTAGCACACATTGTGGACAAGGAAGCCACTAAGCCGAGGTTGGAAGGTATCCCTATGATAAGGGAATAGCCTGAAGTCTCCCCCTAAGACTTACCTGAATTATCTCCTCAACGCCAAGTCGAACTTCGCATCGATTTAATTCCAGACGTCGCGCCTGCAGTCAATAGCGACTTACACCTTCGGAGATGCAAGGATTGTCAGTGTAGTTTCAGTAGTTGATAGAGAAGGAAGTTAACAGACCAAGCTTCCCGTTTTGAGTAACACCAGTTCTGCTCATCGAGAAGGAAGACGATGATCTTCAAATGAGCATCAACTACCAGGAGCTGAACGAGCTAACCAACAAGAGTCGGTAACCCTTGATAAGAATTGACAAATTACTTATCTAACTAACTATGAGGACTCAATTACTATTTTTTAGATTGACCGATGATTGAGTGTCATTATCTGTGAATCCAAGAAGAAAGTATACCGGGGAATTGTGGGACAATAACTTGTTTTAAACTTACACAAAAATTGTGTTTCCTACGCAACGCACAAAACAGTTTTACACAGAATACAAGACTTTGAGAACCTAGAAAACATGTGCTTAATCCTTTGAGAACCCAGGTCAAAACTTATAAAGGTTGTCACTTGGGAACCACACCTGTTAATTCAAGCAAACCCCATTATCCTGTCATATGCTATTTCGATTAACCAAACAGAAGCACCCAAATTTCTTTTGTTAAAATCTCCACTTTTGCTCCTATCAAATGGATGTTTGCATCTTTACTCCCCTTAATGGTAGTTGCATCACGTTAATTTTCTTCGCTGAGAGCGAACACTCATTGTTTCGATACTTGGTCATTTCATCATAATCATTTTTTCAGTACTCGGAAACTTATATGTCACTTATGCACCAATTGCTACGCATGTGGTTTCGTTTCGAATAAACGCTTCATTAAGGTTCGTATGTTATTTTGCTAAAGCTAACTACTGATTTATGATTCGGATAACCTACATTATTGTAATTGTTGACTCTTTGTTATCAAGACAACACACTTTCTTAAAACTCCTTTTGTTTCAAGTTGCATTCATGGTTTGTCTTCGTAACCATGATGAGATTCCCTTGTTGATACATACGTTTATTGTCGGGTTACGCTGAAACCAAGTTCAATCGCTTGAACTTATCCATTTCGCATATTCAATTTAAAATGTCATATGATGTATTGGGAGCATCATATTCAAATATTTTTGCAAAAGATCTTTTGTTTCAGCCGTAGTAGACTGGGTTGGTCTACGCCTCCACTAAATCGTTTGTTGGTTTCGATACCTTGCGGTAACACTTTCACAGAATTGAAGCTTGCGCTGATATTGGTTACATGGATTTAATTGTCTATTTATTTGTTCTAAATCCGTTTTGTTTATCACGATTAAAGTAGTCACAACACAGTTGTGTGTTAAGACAATGGTACCCTGATTCATTTCATATCACGGTGTACCTCCTAACGATTCATTCATTATAAATTGAACACTCTGCAGTGTTTATTGCTTTCCACCCTCAATCAGAAGCAGTAATTCTTTGATGTTCCATAATCAATTGAAAACTCCATGACATTGTGTTAAACAAATCTTCAGGTTGTTTTAGTACACTTTCGTTTGCTTACAAACACGGTGAACTTGTTCGGTCACCGCAATTATTGAGATATGTCGATTACGACACCTTATGGTGTCATTACAAATTTGTAGCTTGTGCTAATCATGGACAATCGCTTCACACAAAACTACATATACTTTTGTTTGACTTGTTATTTAAACATTTCAGATGCAACTACGAGTCAAGACAATGATACACCAGATTTGCTTGTATTTCATTCAGTGTATTTTCGCTATTCAAGAGTGTCAACACACTAATCCTTACCATTTATTTATTTGAAAGTTGACAAATCAACTTCATATTCAAGTTGTTGATTTTGAGTTCATATAGCGGATGCTATGGTTCGTGAAAACTCATTTGCATATTGTGACCGATTGTTTGAGAATCCATGGGTCAAAACTCCTTTGTTACACCTCTGTTAACTGAGTTACGCTAGTCTATACATCTATACACCTCGTGTCCTTTGACATCAATTGCTAGAACACATGCCTTGTAACCATTGGGCTCTTGTTGTTGAAATATATCCCTGGAATTCACCTGATGTGAATAAGATTAGATTCGGTTTTGTAGTTATCTACCCTCATATTATTCATATACATACACGCATAATGAAACCCTAAAGAGTTAAGGTAGTACAAATTTCGAGGACGAAAATTTCTTAAGAGGGGGAGAATGTGACAACTGTCAAAAATCCAGGTATCCGTACAATTAATTAATCTTGATTAGTGCTTAATGACTGTGCTGAATAACAAATGACTGTTGTTGGATCGTGTGCGTGACACTAAACCATCAGTAAAGGCAGTTCATCATTGTTTACAGAGGCGGAATCAAAGTAAACCATGTCAAAATAGCTCGGATCCTTTTAACTTCTTTCTATTACTGATTGCGAGTCTTTACATTGAATTCTGAATGAATTTTGACAGCACCTCGACTCTTACACCATGACCTAGTTCCGCTCCAAACGTTACAAATGACAACAGCCGAAACCTATTTATAGTGCTCCTGATTCCGCTCCAAACTACATGTTTGTTACGAGCGGAACCCCTAAGATCACTCAGGAGTGGAATCACCTTAATACATCTTGAGCGGAATCACCTAGTTTACATGAATTTCTGATTTCGCTTCAAATGACATAAATTTCATTTGGAGCGGAATTACAACATTAAGTCCACTTTTCATGTTTTCCAACTTTAAACAACTATCTAGACCTAAGACTCAACTAAGACGTAGTTAACAGACATTCAGTGCACCAACAGACTCCCCCTTGGATGTTGACGAAGTCTTCGGCATCAAGTCTTTAGTCTTGGTCTCTTTCCAACTTTGTCTTCAAACTCCCCTTTGATTGTTGATTCAGAATCCTGACTCCCCCTTTCGAATACTTTCCCTCTCGATAAGCTAAGACTTTAATTCTGGTTCAAACTTTGAAGTTTTGTTGCCATGGGGATTCCTGTTACCTGCACAATCTCTACCTAAATATAAGATATATGACAAGAACAGTATCAAACCATACTTACCATTCAACCACAATTGATAGACTAACCAGTGTTTATAAATCCACTTAAGTATTCAGGTCCAAGTTAATGACCCTAATTACTCAATTTATCTACCAAGTCCAATTTAATGACCTTGGTTGATCAGAGATAAATCACACTGACATTCAGTTCAATTTGTTTTTCTGAAAATTACAAGTTTCAAATTAATGAACTTGCTTCAACTTTACAACTTCTCAAACTTATCAAGATTAGCTCACGACTCATCATCCAGTCCAAAAACTTCCTGCATCTGCTTTCAGTTTTCGAATCCGAAGATCAACTCTCCACTTTGGTTTGTCAAAAATAAAGCAGAAATGTAAAATCTTTTTGGATTTTTAATAAAGCTTCTAAACTAGAAAATGAAATACAGAACTAAAATGCAATAAAAGTAAACTATTTACAAACAAATTTTTGATGAGCGTGTTAGGGAATCATATCAGCTATTTGACAAGTCACAAGTACCGTTAAGCTTCAATTACATACTCATAATTAAACAATTCGCTTAGATTGTTGATATACTAATCCACTTAAATTTTCACACACATTTCAATCTGTCTAGGATACGGATTTAGTGTTTTAAAGACTTAAACTTATACGTGTGTCCCACCTCTTGAATATATTCCCGTATCCAGATCCCAATATTCAGTCTTACAGGTGAGTATACCACAAATGATATCTGTAAGGGGTTAATAAATTATGAGAAATCATGAGAGCTCAGGTCAGAACTACCGTTCAGCAGAGAGATCATGACTCAACTTTTGGGTGTGTCCCCTTTAGAGGATCTTTTGTTACAACAGCATTGCTAAGCAATTTTATTGTCTTATCATATATGCTGAGGGTTATGCTATGTTTCAAGCATTGCAGAAAGTATTATTCGGGGACTAGGTCAGAACTTCCATTCAGCAGAAGTCCCGGAATAATACCCCAGATATCACTGAGTATAAAAACCTTGTATATCAGAAAAAGGAATCTTTCAAACAAGATTTCAGGGGTTACCTATATATCCAAGTAGTATTCCCCACGAAATAAGTAAGTAAAGATTTAGGTTTATATCCCGAACAAACCTACTAAATGTGCAAAAACTTATCGGCACATCATCAGCGAGACTGTTTAACGCATTTAAACATTACAATTCTTTAGCATACCGTAACTGTCAAGCCGATGTACTATCATTTTCCCTTTTTACACAAGCTCTTTTCTGGTTTTCTATTGTTTTTGGATTTTGTAAAAAATATCTCATGTTTTTGTATTTTTGTCATTTTTATGGTTTTTGTATTTTCTGAAAATATTACCCTATACCTCCCCCTAAATACCAAAACAGGTAAAAAATCGACAAACCATTGCAGATTGCTTCTCAACATCATCTACAATGTCTCCTTCATCAACGCCAAGAATCTCCTCCAACACCGATAAAAGCTTCATACCATTCAGTTTTAGAAAATACTGAAAACGTGTTTTATCAAATGCTTTAGTATGTAAATCAGCTTTTTGATCGTCAGTGTGGATTTTCTCAATTCGTATCAACTTCTTCTCGAAACAATCTCAGATGAAGTGATGACGAATTTCAATGTGTTTGGTTTTAGCGTGATGAACTGGGTTTTTAGTAATGTTAATCGCTGCCTCATTATCAACAAAGATAGGGGTGTTTAGAAATTGCAAACCGTAGTCGCGCATCTATTGCTGGATCCACAAGATCTGAGAGTAGCAACTGCTAGCAGATACATACTCCGCTTCACATGTGGATAAAGCCACAGAGGTCTGCTTTTTGCATTGCCAGGTGACCAATCGTGATCCAAAGAACTGGCACCCTGCTGTTGTTGATTTAGCATTAACTTTGCAGCATCCGAAATCCGAATCGGAATAACCTTCGAGCATAAAGTCGCCATCTTTTGGATACCACAACCCCAACGATGGAGTTCCTTTCAGGTAGCATAATATCCTTTTGACTATTACCATGTGCGAAGCTCTCGTGTTAGATTGAAATCTTGCTGCGAGGCAGGTTGGGTACATGATATCGGGTCTTGAAGCTGTCAAATACATCAACGATCCGATCATGGAACGATACATCGTTTCATCTACCTTCTCTCTGGTGAGATCAGGGTTTATCCCATGATTCGTTGCTAATGGGGTGGAAGCTGGAGTAGAACCTGACATCCCAAATTTCTCCAAGATATCATGAATATACTTCGTTTGATGTATGAAAATTCCTTTGGGTAGTTGATCAACCTGCAGTCCCAAAAAGAATTTCATCTCACCCATTGATGACATTTCGAATTTCTGCTTCATAACTTGTTCAAAATCTTTGAACAAATTCTCATTTGTTGACCCAAATATGATGTCGTCTACGTATATTTGAACAATCAGAAGATGTCCGTCGACCTCTTTGGTGAAGAGAGTGGCATCCACTTTTCCTCGGATGAAGCTGTTGGCTAATAGATGTTGAGACAATGTCTCGTACCAAGCTCTCGGGGCCTGATGTAAACCATACAGCGCTTTGTCTAGCAAGTAGACCTTGTCTTTGTGGATTGGATCGGTGAAGCCCGGTGGCTGGCCGACATAAACCTCCTATTTTACCTTCCCGTAGAGAAAAGCCGATTTCACATCTAGCTGATAAACTTTGAAGTTTTTCCAAGACGCAAATGCTAGGAAGATTCTGATAGCTTCTAGTCGAGCAACCGGAGCATATACTTCAGTGAAATCTATACCCTCCTGCTGACTGAATCCCTGGACTATGAGTCGAGCTTTGTTATGAACCACAACTCCTCTATCGTCTCTCTTACACTTGAACACCCACTTGGTGTTTATCTTCCTCTGACCATCAGGCAAATCCACTAACTTCCACACACCTAACTTCTCGAATTGACTCAGTTCCTCCTGCATCGCATTGACCCAAGAATCTTCAGTAAGCGCCTCTTTGTAAGTCCTTGGTTCAATCTGCGAGATAAAACAACTCAATGAGAATTCAGTTTGTAAAGGAGCAACTTTTGAATAAAAACATGTAAGCCCTTTATCAACCTATCTTCGAGTGCGGACGCCTGTTTGTAATTCTCCATTGATCAATTCCTCTAGATGATATGAAAGAGTTCGTGGCATCACTTCGCCTGGAACATCTACATCGCCTTCCAGATTACTAACATTCCGATTTACACCTTGTTCACTGACTGGGTTTGTTTGACTTGAGATCTGAATTTGCTCCCCATCTGAATCTGAATCACCACGATCAAATACTGGCATGTTCTCAGATTCTTGATTATCATTCTTTTCCGACTGATTATCAGAGCAACTTCATTTTGTTGGACATCATCATGTTCACCAGCATTGCTTGGACCTGCTTCATCATCATTCAAAGCTTGTCGTGGTCGTCTTGAATACTCAGCTGGAAACCGTTCCTGCGATTCTTCATACTTTCTCAGAATATCCAACTCATCAAAGAAATCTTCTTCTTCTTCATCTGGTTCTTCCATCATGTCAAACGAATCCCACAACTTGTCGTAATTAAAACGCCATGAATCTCCAGGATTCTGCGGCGACATAGTATAACCTTGACATTCAACATTGGGAGCTTCAATAATCCGCTTCAGACTTGGAACGAAGACACGTCGTAATGGACTTGCATAACCTATGAATATCCCTTCAATACTGTTCGGACCAAACTTTCCAAAAGGCTCTAGAACAGTACAGGGTGACCCAAACGGTTCAAGATACTTTAGATTTGTTTGCGGTTATTGATCAACTCAAAACATGTTTTGTTGAATTTCTTGACAGTGAGAACTCTGTTGAGCGTATAGCATGCGGCGGAAACTACTTCTGCCCAAAAATTAATCGGTAGCTTTGAATCAGCAAGCATTGTTCTGGCCGTTTCGATTAGTGTCCTGTTTTTACGTTCTGCAACTCCATTCTGCTGGGGAGTGTACAGAGCACTAAACTCATGCAATATACCTCTTTCATCACAATATTCTTCCAACTTGTTGTTCTTGAATTCAGTACCATTATCACTTCTAATTCTTTTGATACGCCTTTGGTACAGATTTTCAATCTTTTTGAACAACGCCATCAAACTGTCAAACATTTCGTCTTTCGACTTCAAGAATGATACCCACGAAAATCTGGAATAATCATCAGTAACCACAAGACAGTAGAGATCTCCTGTAATACTTTTGACGTTTATTGGACCAAACAGATCCATATGTAGTCTCTCTAACAGTCTGGAAACTGAATTGACTTGCTTTTTAGGATGTGACTTTTTCTTTTGCTTGCCTTTGATGCAACTAATGTACTCCCCTTCCAGATGAAAACTTTTAATGTGAACACCCAGAACTAAATCATTATGAACCAACTGATTCATTTTTCTAAGATGTATATGACCCATCCTTCGGTGCCACAATCTTGATTCTTTCTCCGTTGCTCTAGACATAAAACAATGTGCTTGACCAGTAGTTGTAGTTGCTACACTCATGTCCAATACATACAGATCATTCACTCTAGGTGCCTTCATGATAATACTTTCTTCAGGGATAAGAAATCTTGGTTTCAAGATCAAACATTCTTTGTCTGTGAAGTGAGTGGTATACATCCTGTCACAAATCTGCGAGATACTCAGCAGATTATTCTCCAGCTCAGCAATGTAGTTAACTCTTTTAAACGTAACAATCCCATTGGATAACGTTCCTTCACCAACAATTCTACCACCTTGGTTTCCTGCGAATCCCACATAACCACCATTGAAATTTATAACATCGTACAACAATGCAGTCTTCCCTGTCAT
Organism: Helianthus tuberosus; assembly: GCA_030545235.1. Classification (NCBI taxonomy): domain Eukaryota; kingdom Viridiplantae; phylum Streptophyta; class Magnoliopsida; order Asterales; family Asteraceae; genus Helianthus; species Helianthus tuberosus. The sequence goes on along the minus strand of CM060443.1, from coordinate 59,483,344 downwards.
ATGTCTAGACGCTCCACTATCCATAATCCATCGTGAAATAGCTCTCAGAAGTTCCTGCATATATCACAAATTGATTTTAAAAATATATTTCAATAAAGATGCCAATTCATGCTTTACAATTACCAACTAGGAAGCTCCAGCAAGTCAGAAATTGATTAACTAAAATAAGTTGCCCAAGCCTCATCAGACTCGGGTAACTTAATCTCATCAATACACTTCTCAACTGACTTAAGAGGTGGAAAGTTTTTATCATTCATTTCCAATTTGTTATCAACAACCTTTTTAATGTCAACTTTAACCTCATTTTCCAATGAACCATTCTTTTTCACAAAATTTTCATAAGAAATTGGAATGTTTTCTTTTCTGGTTTCATTTTGAAGAATCTTTTGAGGAACAACTTTCTTCTCTTGTGAAGTTGAAACTTGTTTCTCTGATTTTGGTTTCCATGTTTGTTGAGATGATGCAACCCGTTTGTAAAACTTGTCATTTTTAGTTACCACATTTTTAACAGGTTTAATTTTGACTTTGATGTTGTTGTGTTGGTGCATGTTATATGACAACAGCTTTGGATTGGTCTTTGGATATTAAACAGAAGATTGGATCATGAAGACTTAAAGAAAAACGAGCTCTATGAAGTCCAATCAGTCCAAGTGTGTACTAAGTCTATTAGGCCCAAGTTTATGTGACAAATGTAATATGGGCAAAGCCCAATTCGAGATCTTGGCTGTGTGTATATAAACAGCCTTAGTCTTGAGTTATAGAGTTAGACACAAGAAGACACTTTAGACAACTAGAGAGAGCATTCAAGTGTGAGAGGTTAAGAGCAAAACAGAAATCGGCTGTTAGGTTCTTGTAGATCTTAGTGATTGTAAAACGTTTCTAAAGGTTTGATAATCACAGAAGATCAGTTGAAAGTTTGTGTGTTTGTGTGTTCGAGTTCTTGTTCTTCTACATAATCTTGTTTCTGTGTTCGAAGATCAATCAAGGGGATTCCGCACCCTTGATAGATTAACAGTCTTGTACGATCCATACGTGATTCAGGGACCTACATTTGGTATCAGAGCTTTTGCTCTTGTGCATGGTTCAAGACTGAAGACTGGATTCAAGTTGTGTTTCGGTTGAAGAAGTTTTGGTGTCTCATTCATAATTTTCGTGAAGAACAGCAAGAACAAAGAAGAACAGTTCAAAATTCTGAGTTTTGATCTGTTTTGGTAGTTGGTTGTTTGAAAATTTCGAGTTAAAGTTCTGGGTTTTTGCGAAGAACACGAAGAACACTTGAAGAACAGTTTAAATTCGTGTACTTTAATCTGTTTTGATTATTTGTTTTGACTGTTTTCGTGTTTGTGTAGGAAATCTGATTGAGACTTTGCTTGAAAAGTTGTTAGCTGCTGCATGTTTCTGGATTGGGTGGCTGGGTGGCCCAATCAGCTGTTTAGCGATTTTAACAGATATCTCGGAGACCAGCGAAATTAAGTGAAACCAGCATATTTATCGGCGACGTTAAATCCAAAGGCGACTTTGGTAACCGTGTGATTGTCCACAGCGAAATCATCACGGTTTCAGCGACTTCACTAGTCGTCGTTATAGCGAAATTAAGCAGCGAATTTGACCAGCGAAATAAACAGATCAGCGAAATTAAGCAGTTGGACCAGCGAAATTAACAGAACTCAGCGAAATTAGGAGAAAAATTAAGGGGTGGAATTTCAGTTGGCAAGCGTCGAAAATATTTCAGAGTTTTGCAAATAGAAATTGATCCGTAGCTCGTTTGGAGAAACTGTTTGCACCGTTGAATTCGTGGGATTTTTAGGACAAAAAAAACTCTGGAAAATCCCGATTTCGGTTTTCGATATTAGATATCATTGGATTCGTCTTTTCGAGACGATTCTAACGGTGTAATTTGGTAACCACTGTTCTCCGAAAAATTTTGTACGGTTTTATCAGTCTGTTACGTTGAAATGTCGAACATGTCAAAATTGAACGAACTCTTAAGGATGGAGCATGAGGTAGGCACGACGAACAAACCACCTAAGATGATGAAGGTGGAAAACTACTTGACATGGAAGGATAGGTTTCAATCTTTTGTTGAGTACCAGGACACGCGTATGTGGATATGCATAGACGATGGGTATGTGAACCCAACTCATGAGTTTGAGGGAAGACAACATATAACTGCTTACGTTGATATGGATGCCGAACAAAAGAAAATGTATGAGGCTGAAAAGAGAGCCTTGGCAGCCATTAAAATGTCTTTACCTGATGGCATCAAGCATACCTTTAAGAAGTACACTACTTCAAAGGAAATGTGGGATGCACTAGAGAAGAGATATGAGGGAAATCCTGATGTCAAGAAGAACAAGGTTGATCTACTGAAGAAGCAGTTTGCTGTGTTCAAGTACATGAAGAATGAGTCACTTGAAGACGTCATCACTCGATACTACCATCTGATGTCAGAACTGGATAATTATGATATAGATTGCTATACTGACATTGAGAAAAATGACAAGCTACTTGATGCTCTACCGGCTAAATGGGATATCTACACTCTCATGATAAAGGGAGAAGCTGATTATGAAACAAAGGAACTGGAAGAAGTAGTTGGAAAGCTAAGAGCTTATGAGCTCAGCATGAAGAAGAAGGACACTGGATATGATCAGGTTCAAGATCCAGGGATATACAATGGGCTTACATCTTCTTCACCTCATGATGCTTCTAGCGACTCTGCAACTGCATTTCTTTCGTGTGATAAGGAGCAGGTCACAGTGAATGAGGATGGTGATGTGTGTTTTGTAGCTGCTGCAGGAGGATCAACAGGAGTCAAGAGAACATCAACTTCAAAGAAAAGTAGTAGTGCAAGGTCAATGCCTATGAGCGTGAAGTCTGCTGAAGGACATCTTGCTCTACTTGCTTCTTTTGTTGCGTCTTATGAGAACTACATTCAAGGGAAAATATCTGATCCTGCCACTTTAGATGAAGATTATGATCAGATTGACCCTGATGATCTAGAAGAGATGGATCTACAATGGCAGATGGCCATGATTTCGAGACGTGTGAAGAGGTTCATGAACAGAACTGGAAGGAAGTTTGTGGGAAAGAGTGTAGGTTTTGACAAGACCAAAGTCAGGTGTTTTAACTGTCAAAGTTATGGTCATTTTTCTAGGGAATGTCAAAAACAAAAGCATGAGAATACGAATCAAAGTTCAAACAATCGGAATGCTTCAAACAACTCTAACTCTAACTCTAACTCAAGGGCGTTGATGTCTACTGCAAGAGAAGGCTCATATGACTGGAGCATTCACTTAGAAAATGATGAAAATGTCACTCAAGCATTCATGGCAGAGATCACTCCAGTCAATGATGGTGAAGCTACAGTAGATGAGGCTAAAGTGGAGAAGAAGAGTGAAGTTGAGGAAGATAAGGCTGATCAGACAACAGATGCTGAAGAGGAAAAGCCAGAGTCTGAGCATGAAATGGAAGCTGATGAGAAAGATGAAATCATCAAAAGAATGGAAGCTCAACTTGCTGCTCTCATGGCCAACTCAGAAAAATCAACAGGAGAGGTAAGTAACTCTGCCACTTCTGTTTGCTTAAAGTGTCGTGAACTACAGGGTGAAGTTGAAAAATTGTCAACTCAAAACAAAAGTCTTGTGAGCGAAATGTCTAACGTAAAAGAGTCAAATTTCTTTGCTAAAAGAAACGAGTCATCATATTTGAAAAAGATAAAAGGCTATGAAGCTGAAATTGAAGCTTTGACCAGCAAATTAAATGAAAAACTTCAAGTCATAGACTTAGCTCATGACATGATGGCTGAGAAAACAAAAGAGATTTCTGATAAAAACAAAGAGTTGTCAAATGCACAACTTAAAATTGTTGAACTTGAAAAGAAGTTAGGTCAATTCAGAGATTCTACTTTTGTTATGAAACATATGATGGGTGGGTTAAAGAAGAGTAATGACAAGACAAGTGTGGGATTCCAGGGCTTTAATGAAGTCCCACCTCCTCTTAGTCATGACTATTCTTTCCTACCTGATGAGGATGAGCTTACAGACTGTCTGTCAACATCACCAAGTAGTTTCACATCCAGTCAAAGTGATGTGTTTGAAGATAATGATGCTAAGAAGGAAAATAACAGCAAACCTGTTTTGAAAAAGAAAAATACACCTTCTAAAAACAATAATCAAACTTTTGTTAAAAAGGTTAATTTTGTTCAAGGAAGTGATATGAAAACCGAAACAGCTGTTATTGAAAAGGTATCAAATGTAGAGTTTGCTAGAAACAAAAACATAGAAAAATCTGAAATTAAGCAAACTGAGCAAAATCCTTCCAAGGCATCATCATCAAAACCAGAATCTAGTTCAAAGGCTTCAACTAAGAAGTCTTCGAATAAGAGATCGTGCTTCAAATGTCACACAAAGGGACATGTAGCTAGCTGCTGTCCTAACAAAAAGGTTGAAGCACAAGTTAGTGAGAAACAAAGAGGGAAATCACCTGAGAAGCAAGGTGATATTGAGGAAAAGGTCTCAAATTCTCAAAAGAAATCTGCTCCAAAGCAACAACCGAGTGTTGCTAGTGGTGTAGATAAGGCTTAAAAAGGAACTCCACAAGTTCCTCGTTTCCAAAGAAATCAACCAAGATTTCAGCCCGAATCTACATCAGGCAGATATGAAAGACCTAGAAGTAACTCACCAAGAATGAATAATCAAAATTCAAATAATTTCAGAAGTCAAGGTCAATATCAAAATCGATACCAAAATAATGGTGGTCGAACTTTTTATAACAATGGCTTTAGAAATTACAATCAAGGTTCTTGGAATCAAAATCAAAAGTTTCAAAGGTCACATAGTCCAAACACAAATAAGTACCCTCAGGACCAGAGACCTTATAGAAATCATGCCCCATTTCCATCAACAGGTCTGAGATCCAAGACTCCAATTAGGGGTGATGGATCTTGGATGGATGTTCAAGTAGTAGGTGAATTTGGACGACCCAAGACCATTAAGGCTTGGGTCCCCCAATCTAACTAATCTTATCGGTTGGTGTGTGCAGGAGCTGCTAAGGAGGATTATCAACTTATGGTATGTTGATAGTGGCTGCTCCAGGCACATGACGGGGGATGCGAGGTTGTTTTCTGAATTTGAAGAATTTGATGGTGGACATGTAAATTTTGCTGGTGCTAAAGGTGGAAAGATTACTGGACGAGGAAAAGTGACGAATGGGAAGATCACTTTGGACAAAGTGAACTATGTTGAGCAGCTTAAACACAATCTGATGAGCGTGTCACAAGTCTGCGACAAGGGTCACTCGGTCCATTTTACAAATACTGAGGCATTGGTGTTGAAACCGGGTTTGGTCATTCCGGACGATTGGATAGTTATGCGTGCACCAAGGAAAAATGACACTTATGTCATGGACATGGGTGCCAAGGATCCAACTGCTGCGGTGGCGTGTTTACTGTCAAAAGCATCTGAAGCTGAATCAATGTTGTGGCACAGACGCATGGCTCATATTCACTACCGCAAAATGAATTACATTATTAAAAATGAGCTAGTGAAAGGGGTTCCATTGCTGAGGTTTCAAGTGGAAGATAAATGTCTTCCATGTCAAAAGGGAAAACAACACAAGAAACCTCATAAGTCTAAAACAGTAAATTCCATTAATGCCCCTTATGATTTACTTCACATGGATTTATTCGGTCCAGTGAACGTGAGGAGCATAGGTGGAAAGTACTATTGTCTTGTTGTCACTGATGATTACTCACGTTATTCATGGGTTTTCTTTTTAGGTACAAAAGATGAGACAGCAGAGATGTTGATAGATCTTTTTACAAAATTGGAAAACGTCCATGATGCAAGGATAAAGAGGATAAGGAGTGATAATGGCACGGAGTTCAAAAATCGAGTTCTGGATCTCTACTGTCTTCGAAAGGGAATTGAACATCAATATTCCGCTCCTTACACTCCTCAGCAAAATGGAGTCGCTGAGAGGAAAAACAGGACGTTGATTGAAGCCGCTAGGACAATGCTTTCAGATTCAAAGCTACCAGTTCTTTTCTGGGGAGAAGCTGTGAATACAGCTTGCTACGTCCTAAACAAAGTTTTGACCGTTAAACGTTTTAACAAAACATGTCATGAGTTAATGTTTAATGAAAAACCAAACTTAACAGGCTTTGAACCATTTGGATTACCCTGCACCATTGTGCGAAACAAAGATAAACAAAAATTCGGTGAGGTGGCAGATGAAGGCTACTTTCTAGGCTACGTGCCTGGCACACCGAATAAAAGGGTTTTTAATCTAAAAACTGGTAAAATTGAGGTTGTTTTCAATGTAGAAATTACTTCTTACAAACCTCAACAATCAACGAGTGGTCCTGCTATATTATATGATTATGATAGTGTGTTTAAATCATTTAATATTCCTGAGGTTTCTGATGCAGATGATTCTCAGCTGATTCAAACAGTGATTAGTGAAGACGATGAAGGTGAATTTATGCCTAGATCGAATGTAGATATGTCAGATGCTCCGGGAACTTCCCAAAGTGCTGCTAATCCTGATTCAAGCGATAGTGACTCTGAACCCTTTCAGGGGGAGGATTTCATTAATCCGTTTGCAAATCAAAATATTCAGGGGGAGGTTGGATCAAACCTGGGTGATAATCTAGAAGTCGATGCTGTTGCTACTACACGAGCAAATAGAGATCATCCGGTTGATATGATACTGGGAGATCCTACTGTAGGTGTTCAGACGAGAAGAAGCATAGCAGAAAATTCTGGGTTATTTGTTTCGATTGAAAAGACTGGGATAGTGAACGAGTGCTTGTATAGTTGCTTTATTTCCCAAGAGGAGCCGAAGAACATTCATATGGCTCTTAAAGACAATTCATGGGTTGAAGCTATGCAAGAGGAATTGGCCCAGTTTGCTAAGTTGAAGGTTTGGGAATTGGTGGACCTTCCTAAAGGTGAAAGAGAGATTGGCACTAAATGGGTATTTAGGTGCAAGAAAGATGAAAGAGGTATTGTAACACGCAACAAAGCTCGGTTGGTTGTCAAAGGTTTTAATCAGCAAGAAAGGATTGATTACAATGAGGTGTTTGCACCAGTGGCGAGGTTGGAGGCAATTCGTTTGTTTCTGGCTTTTGCTTCATTCAAGGGCTTCAAAGTTTACCAACTAGACGTGAAGAGTGCATTTCTTTACGGAAAAGTCCAAGAAGTGGTGTATGTCTCACAACCAGATGGGTTCGTTGATCCAGACTATCCAGATCGAGTGTACAAACTTGATAAGGCTTTGTATGGGTTACATCAAGCTCCCAGGGCGTGGTACGAGACACTGTCTACACATCTGGTCAAGAATGGTTTTGAAAGAGGTCAGATTGACGGTACACTGTTCATTAAGAGAAAGAAGGAAGATTTTCTGCTGGTACAGGTATACGTGGATGACATCATCTTTGGGTCATCTGACGAAAACATGTGTAAGGAATTTGAATAGGTGATGAAGAGCAAGTTCGAAATGAGTGCTATGGGTGAGCTGTCTTACTTTCTGGGATTACAAGTTGAACAGAAGGAGGATGGGATGTTTATACATCAAACAAAGTATGTGTATGACATTTTGGCTCGATTCAAAATGAATGATTGCTCTACTTTCAACACACCCATTTGCGAAAATCACAATCTTGGCCCAGATCATGAAAGCACTGAAGATGTTGATCCAACTCAATACAGGGCGATGATTGGTTCTCTAATGTACTTGACTGCTTCAAGACCTGACATCATGTTTGCCGTATGCTTGTGTGCCAGATATCAGGCGAATCCAAAAGAGTCACACATGAAAGCAGTGAAGCGTATTCTTCGTTACTTGAAGGGGAAACCTAAACTTGGGTTGTGGTATCCAGCTGATAGTGATTTGAGGTTCGTTGCTTACACTGATTCAGACTTTGGAGGATGCAAATCAAACAGGAAGTCTACAACAGGTGGTTGTCAGTTCTTAGGAGGCAGGATCGTGTCTTGGCAATGCAAGAAGCAATCATGTGTATCTACCTCTACGTGTGAAGCTGAATATATTGCTGCGGGTAGCTGTTGCTCTCAGGTTCTCTGGATCCAACAGCAGATGCGCGATTATGGTTTGGATTTCACTCGTACTCCTATTATGATAGATAATAATGCCACTATATCAATCACAAACAATCCCGTAAAGCACAGTAGAACTAAACACATTGACATACGTCATCACTTTATATGGGATTGTGCTGAAAAACGATTAATTGAATTGCACCGAGTCGACACAGAAGATAACCTTGCTGATCTTTACACAAAAGCTTTTGATCGTGCTCGCTTTGAACACTTAGTCGAACTCAATGGGATGAGGAATCCTGAATAACTGGTTTTTCATAAGAATTTTTGTAAATAGTTTACTGTTTTTCTTAAAAATCAAAAACACAAAAAAAAATAGAAAAGAAAAAATGAGTTTCCTGGCGAGCAAAAGAGAAAATGATAGTACATCAGTGGTCTGTCTAAACCTCTTTAAACCTTAAATGAAATATGCTAAGCAGCTCTATATAAGATGTATCGGTAGGCTCACAATCATATTAAAGTGTGCAGGGTGATATAAACTTAAATTGACTGAAGACCAAGTGGGAACCATTCATTGGCATATGGTCTTAGTACCGAAATTTCGTTTGAGAGATTGCCGAGGTTCTGAGATATTCGGTCTTTATGCTGCTTATCATCTGGGTATCATGGTTGTATCTTTTACCGAAAAATAACGGGGACGCAAGTCTAGATCTTCCATGATATCATACATACGTGTACATATTGCATTCGACCTCAATAAGTGATCAACAATCACATGTCCCCAAAATAAGTGATAAAATATCACATTTATCCGGGAGTCAAGTTCGTCTCTCTGCTGTACGAAAGTACTGACCTGTTCACGGACTTGCTCCTGTGCCCTCATGCATCTGAAAATCAAGTTCCTCATCAATAAGTGATTCTATCACAAAGGGCTTGTTTTCAATCAAAATAAGTGAGTTTCTCACATCATATACGGTCAAACAGATGATAATCGGTATACTCACCGGTAAGATGAACCCTCGTGCATACCTTGATACGGGAATGTGTCGTGATGTGGATGAACACCGGTCGGTAAGTATAAATCATACCTTAACGTATCTCCTCGCCATGATTACATATGATAAGTTGAGCTTATGTGGACAACAATACCGATAATCGTTATAGGATGCTTATCTAAATGTTAACTAAAAGAACAACAAGAGCGTTTTGACATGACCGTACACTGATATGATTCTCTTACCCTCGAAACTCGCAAAAAGAATGTCTGTAAATATTTATTTACTGCTTTCAGTCTTTACATTTGAAAAATATAAAAATCCAAAAATAGTGTCTTTTTCTGTTAAAATTCTTAATGTATGGAAAACTGTTATTCTTGGAGGAGTTGTTACCGAAAGGGGGAGACTGTGTTAGAAAGTGGGTTCAAATTTTTTTTTTTGAATCATGCAGGTTATAAGGTGTTTGTTAAAATTTGTGCGTGTTGGTGCTTAATTGGAAAATGCTTAATCTGATACAGTTTAACTATCTCTTGAATAATAATAATTCTTTAACTATGTTGAAAAATTCTTATGGTTTCTCGAGATGTTTGTTTTATAGTATACAGATTGAAGCAGTTGTTGATGAGAAGTTGCTGTGAAGAGAGGAGGAGTTTGTTGCTGCTTGGTAGAATCCTCCTTCTACAATGCAGAATGGATGCTGTGAAGACACATTGAATGTTGAATCAAAACTTGGAAGATTTGGTGATTGGATGCATCAGCTTAGGGGGAGTCTGTTGCTGACAAAGATGTTGTTGACAAAGACAGAATTCATGTTGAAGCTGACGCTATCCAAAGACCAAAAACTGTGAGATTCTGAAGACTAAATTTTCCTTTGCAAGCTATTGTCAAGGGGGAGTTTGTTGGTGCATGTTATATGACAACAACTTTGGATTGGTCTTTGGATATTAAACAGAAGATTGGATCATGAAGACTTAAAGAAAAACGAGCTCTATGAAGTCCAATCAGTCCAAGTTTGTACTAAGTCTATTAGGCCCAAGTTTATGTGACAAATGTAATATGGGCAAAGCCCAATTCGAGATCTTGGCTGTGTGTATATAAACAGCCTTAGTCTTGAGTTATAGAGTTAGACACAAGAAGACACTTTAGACAACTAGAGAGAGCATTCAAGTGTGAGAGGTTAAGAACAAAACAGAAATCGGCTGTTAGGTTCTTGTAGATCTTAGTGATTGTAAAACGTTTCTAAAGGTTTGATAATCACAGAAGATCAGTTGAAAGTTTGTGTGTTTGTGTGTTCGAGTTCTTGTTCTTCTACATAATCTTGTTTCTGTGTTCGAAGATCAATCAAGGGGATTCCGCACCCTTGATAGATTAACAGTCTTGTACGATCCATACGTGATTCAAGGACCTACATTTGGTATCAGAGCTTTTGCTCTTGTGCATGGTTCAAGACTGAAGACTGGATTCATGTTGTTTTTCAAAATCTTTTTCTCAACAACCATTGGAGCTTTTCCTTTTGCATCAATTTTCTTCTTTTGACTTTCAACAACTTCAGTCTTAGGCTTGAAGTTGGTGCAATTTCTTGCAATGTGACCAACTTTGTTGCATCTAAAACATGTACGAGTATCAACTACCCGGCTTGTGCCTTCAGACTGAGTTTGTGAAGCTTTCTTCTCAAAGAATTCTTCATTTGATTTTGAAAAAAATTCAGATTCTTCATCAGAAAAATGAACTTGAACTGTTCACAAACACTTTCTTCTGAACAAATTTCTTGTTCTGAAAATTCTTTCTTTGATAGTTCTTACCACCATGATAACCACCCGACCAATTGTTTCTATTGTTGTTATAAAAACGTGGTGGAACAACAGGTTTCTTGTAGTAAGCTTTATCTTTCTCAAAATTGATTTCCCTTTTTGTTTGTTTTAAACTCTTTACTTCAGACAAATCGATTTCAACCATTTTGAACACATTTGTCAATTTTGAAACATTTACATTCTCCAGAGGAAACTCAGAATCCGAATACAACTTATCAGATCCCAACATCTTGTACATGACAAGATTAGGTTCATCATTTAAGTTGTTTTTGGATTTTTGTTTCAGAATGTATTTGTCCAAGAAACATCCATCATCTTCAGCTGAATCACTATCCAAAACACTTTCAGCCATGCCTTTAACAATCTCAGTTTGAACACTATCATCAGATGATGATGAAGAAAATGTCACATCAATTGAATCAGGAAGTTTTACTTCATTTTCATCTTCAAGATTAACCAACCCAGATTGCTTTTTTGAATAATTGTCTAGAACTGGTGGTGGAACTTGATGAAACCCGACCCCAGTTCCATCACAGTATACATCTTCGCCTGCTTTGTTTTTCCCGATGGGTTTGGGAACAATGTATTGTAAAACAAAGCTTGCAGAGCTGTAACTGTTCAATTTCAAATTGATACGCTCATTCTCAATCTTAGCTTCTTCAAACTGAAGTTTCAATTTAGCAATCTCATCCAATTGTTTGTTGATTAATTCTTCTTTAATTCTCAAAACACATTGCAATTGGCAATTTTCTTTGTATGTTTTACCGTTTCTATTATCATTATCTTTAACTGTGCTTTTAAGCTTCTCAAATTTTTCAGTAATCTGACGATTTTCAAGAATTAACCTCTCATTTTCTTTCCTAACATTTTCTAGATCAATTTTATCATTCTCAATTTTGTTAGTTAATTCTTTCAATCGTACAGTTGAAGCTTTCACCATTTTATCACGATCAAGGATTTGATCCTCAACACTTCTGACTCTAGCAGTCAGATCATCAATCTTCTTACCTTTGAGATAAGTGTTTGTACTACAAACTTTGCATTGCTTGATGCAATTTTTGCAGTCAACATCACCACTGACTTTCTTACCTGACTCAGTCGTTGACGCGTTTGAACTGACCTGGCTTTTAGACTCAGAGACGGATTTAGAATCTACCTCAAGTGCCTTAGCAGCCAGCACCTTGTCAGCCATCTTTCCCATGTTTTCAGCATTCAACTCCTGTGTCGTGTCAATGATCCCATTGTCAATATTCTTTGTTTTCTCTCTCTTCTTTTTCCTTCTCTTCTTTCTCTTTCTATTCTCCGCTTCCCCACCATTTTCTCTGCCAATAATGAACTTCTTCTTTAAACTCTTTGATTATGGTTTCCAAATCAAGAGTGTTATGATCAATAGCAATGTTTCCCTGGGGGTCAAGATAACATTCCCTGTATGGATCCCATCTATTTGCTCGTTTTGCCTCAGAAAAGATACCAGATATTCTGATCAATCTGTTCTTAGCCAACAACTTTCTGTGACTATACTTCTGTTCTTCAATTCTGTTGTCTTTCCAAGGAACAGGTTCAGATTTTGCCATGAATGCATATCCAACCGCATCCTCCTCAGGTAACAACTCACTCCAGTCGTAACCTTCATCGTCGTGAATTACAGCAAGAGCTCTTGACTTCTCTTTGTTCTCTTCATACTGCTTCAATCTTAGCGGCTTTGATTTATTCTGATGATAAATCGCTTTCTTGTAGTAATCTTCTCTGAACGGGTTCTCAGATTCATCAGCGTACACATTTCGGCATTCACGCTTTAAGTGACCTTTCTGTTTGCACTTAAAGCACGTCACTTTAGACTTGTCAAAGCCTAACTTGGCAGAAGGTCCACCAATAGACTTCCTCCCTGTAATCTCCATAAAACGTTGTGCTCGGTGAACTGCACTGGCCATACACCATCTTATGTCGATCAGTTCCATCTCCTCAGGATTAATCTGATCATAATCTTCCTTCATCAGATTGGTGTTGCCTATCTTCCCTGCTACAAGACTTTCATAAGATTCCAGCACAGATACTAAGAAAACCATCTGTTGCTTTGCTGACTCCTCGCTGAAGTTTTGAGCATTATTTAAGTCTACAGCGATGTTGCATTGAAATAGATTCTTTGCATCAGAATGATTTGCAGATGATGAAGATCCACTGTGAAATTCACTGCTTTGACTCTCTTTGTTTGATGTGTTAACATTTTCGGCAGAAAAAGCTGTCTTGAGAGATGTACTCTTTGGCATCATGCTCTTTGGATAATACAAATCCAAGTTCTGCTGATAAGACGAATGATTGACTTTGTGTGTCTTCTTTAATTCCAACTCATGACTCTCTAGTCGCTCAATCAGTAAGTCTATTGTCAACACTTCTGGCAACTTGATAGTATTCTTTAGCATCAACGCATAATATTGCCAATCCATCTCATCTGGCAATGAATCAAACAATTTGTCGACTAGCTCATCTTGAGTATAGGAAATTCCATGTCTCGCCAGTTCCAGCTTCAGGTGCCCAAACCTCTCAATCATTTTACAAAATGATTCATTCTTTAAACATCCAAACAAATCAAACTCTTTTCTAAGTAGTTTCTTTTTGTTCTTCACTATTTCTGTACCTCCTAAACATTTGGTTTCTAAATTTTTCCAGAGATCTTTAGAACTACTGTACTCGATCAAAGATATTATATCTTCTCGAACAGACTGAAATAGCAATGCAACGCATTTTTGCTCAGCGACAAATGCCTCTATTTCTTTAGATGATGTTAAGCTTTCGCCACTTTTGCCTCCATCATTGTAACCATTTTTTAGACTCTTCCAGCTGGGAAAAGCAAAGGCTCTCAACCAATCTTCAACCTTCTTGGCCCACCGACTGTATTCTTCGATAGCCATCAACTTTGGGGGTTTGTTATAGGTTCCAAAAGCACTTTCAACCTCCAAGGCATCCGATAACTTTTTCTTTGTGTTTGGCGTGTTCTCATTGGTGTTGCTAGAAGAAGTATCATCTCCAGAATTTCCAGCAAACGCATACATGTCGCTAAACGGGTTCATGAATAGATCATCCATCTTGTACGTACCTGAAAAATCAGTGAAACACTTAGAAAAATTTTTCGAAATTTTGAAAAACAGCAAATTTCGAGCGAAATCAGCTTTCGAGCTAAATCAACAGAAGATGTTTAAGCGAAATCAGATATAGTCTTATTTCGAGCGGAATATGAATGAAATCTGAATTTGACTTAGTTCGAGCGAAATCAGAAGATAATGTTCAGGCGGAATCTGAATTGTTCTGATTTCGAGCGGAACCAGAAATATATTTCGAGCGGGATCAAATTAATCTGATTTCGCCTGAAAATACAAAAGTATTTCGAGCGGAATCAGACTTTTAAGCGAAATCAGATTAAATCTCAAGCTGAATTTGCGAATAACCTTTCGAGCAGAATCAAGTTTTTAGGTCATTTTTACCATTTTTAATCCGAGTTTTAATCTGATTCTTTGTAGGGTTTGTTAATACTATGTTTTACACCATATACGTGAAAATCAGATCATTTCAACCGCTAGAACTAGTTCAAATCAGAAAAGTATAAGAAGAAGTGAGTAGAAATGAGAAAATTCGGTAGAATCAAGCTGTAATGAACTCCTCGTCCTGAGCTCCGATACCACTTGTTGGATCGTGTGCGTGACACTAAAGCGTCAGTAAAGGCAGTTCATCATTGTTTATAGAGGCGGAATCAAAGTAAACCATGTCAAATAACTCGGATCCTTTTAACTTCTTTCTATTACTGATTGCGAGTCTTTACAATGAATTCTGAATGAATTTTGACAGCACCTCGACTCTTACACCATGACCTAGTTCCGCTCCAAACGTTACAAATGACAACAGCCGAAACCTATTTATAGTGCTACTGATTCCGCTCCAAACTACATGTTTGTTACGAGCGGAACCCCTAAGATCACTCAGGAGTGGAATCAACTTAATACATCTCGAGCGGAATCACCTAGTTTACATGAATTTCTGATTTCGCTTCAAATGACATAAATGTCATTTGGAGCGGAATTACAACATTAAGTCCACTTTTCATGTTTTCCAACTTTAAACAACTATCTAGACCTAAGACTCAACTAAGACGTAGTTAACAGACATTCAGTGCACCAACAACTGCTTTCTGATTTCTACATCATACATACATGTGCATCACATTTCATACTGTCACATCATTTTTCTTTACACACTTTGGTGACATAAACGAGGCATAAAGCACGGTTAGCACAGTTAACGGATAACTTAGAAAAATGCTGACGATGTTCAGTACATAGACAAACAGTGTTTGGGACCCAGTAGGGGCAAGAGACAAGGTACTGCACTAGTATGGTGTGTAGGGAAGTAAGGACCATAAAACTGCTTCGCTAGGTGATAGTTTAAGTGCTGGAAAGTGCCTAAAACCCACTTAAAGTGCTGGATTCAACATATTTCAGCAAAATTCAGCAATACAACAAGTTTGTAACATGCAAAAATATGGCAAAATGGTCCTGAATGCTTTCCTAAGTGTCGGGAATTAAAAGTGTCACAAAAGGGTACTTAAAGATCACTAAAAGGAATAACTTGACGTTATAACGAACCGGTATCTAACCAAACAACCGGACACTACCCAAAACACCAAAATTTTGCTAGAAGCATTGTTTTATTATTTCTGAACTAATTATGATCCCCGAACACCTTAACTCCCACTAAAATATCTAGTAACTAACTTAACTAATTATATACTTGGTTTTTAACTATAATCTAACTAGATGATTCAAATTTACACTTAGACCCCCCCCCACAAGCTAGTAATCGGCCACATGGCCTAATTGGTGGATTTTGTTGCTTTGATTAATAGATTGTGTCATGTACCTTGGAAGACATAAGACCCAAGGGTTAAACACTTGTTGGAGGTTATAAGAACAAACCACTAGATCACCATCCTCACTTCACAACTCACATTTCACCACACCTTCACCCTATTCCCTCCCTTCTTCTTCTCGGCCGAACCCACCACCATCTACCACCATCATCATTCATTCAAGCTCATCTATTCTAAGGCCTCACAAAGGTGTTTAAGGTTACATAAGGAAGCTTGGTGGCATTGGAAGTGGAAGGACCTTTCTTACTTGCTTTTACCCAATACATTTGTCATCTCCAACATCAAGTGTTCTTCCCTAGCCATAGAGCTAGTAGTAAGGCCCTCATAACCCTTTGTTACTTCTAGTTTTGTTGGTTAAAAGATGTTATACATTGATGATCATGAAGAACACTAAAGAACCTAATCAAGAATCATGAACATAAGCTTAACATATAATGAAATCTTAATGAAATTATGTTGTTTAGTGTATGTATGATACTTGATTGTTATTTTCTTGAGATTATGGTGTTGATCAACATAAGGAGCTTTCTAGATTGTGATTAACACATGATCTAGCAAGTGAGAGGATGATTATGTGACAAAACAAGATGATCATCCTCATATATAAGCATGAACTTGAAGAATAAAGTGATTTCTTGAAAAATAATAAACAAAGTGAGTTAGTAATCTTATGGATCTAATATTTATGAATGGTTTTCCAAAAGAACCAAGTTCAAAATGTGATTTTTAGAAGATCTTGGTTCTTACTCAAATATACACTATTTGTGGTGATGAAACAAGTGAAGAAACACTTGAGAAATAAGAAGATTTCACAAAGAAACATATTTGTAAAATATGTTTACAAGTTGTAAACACCTAAATTCTTTAAGGATGAGATTTTTAATGAAATAAAAACACTTTAAAGGGTAACTAAGTCTACTAAACACACTATCAAGTTACTACAAGCTTTTATGATAGTTTAAGTTCATGATTTTTATGTAGATAGCTTTGTTTTAGCACTTGGTAAGTATAGATTGATTTTTGAATGTTTATGATGATTTTTTAAAAGAAAATGATATGCTTTAATAGCATGGACACCTCCATTTTTAGGGGAAACTATGGCGAAATTTTCTAAAAATATAAACACTTAGAAAAAATATTTTCAAACAAATATCCACAAGTGTGTTTTAACTATGGTGTTCAATATAAACTTTGCCATAGATTTTTTTACAAAAACACAAGTATTGAAGGTTGGTTTTTATAAATAAAAATGGATAAATATGTATTTAGAATATATATTTACATAAAAGACACATTGTGTGTGATTATTTGTATACTTTGTTTATTAGTTATATTATTCTAAGATTTAAAATAACATAACTGAACAAAATACCAAGAATTTACAATCCAAGATATATCAAAAATTACAAGGAATAAATACATAAGTTACAGACTTTATATTGTGAAACCGAACGCAAGAACGTAACTTATAAAATATTCCGGAGAATACCGTTATAAATATATTTTTGGTAAATAATATTTTGGACATAAGAAAATGAAAATATGATTTTTGTAAATATTACCAAGTTATATCATATTTTCAACAAAGAAGAAAATATATCATTTTTGGAAGTTAAAAAAAAAATATTTTCCTAGAATATTTAGAAGATATATGATTTTTGAGAAAAATGTATATTTTCTTGAAATAATTTATTTTTGGACAAAATAAGTTTAAATGTATTTTCTAAGCTAGACTTAAAAATATATTATTTTGGAACTACAAATACAAGAATACAAATATGCATGTATGAGATACCCCCATTCTTCTGAAGGAAATACGAAAATAAATACTTGAGAAGTATTATTACGAAAATTAAACATAATTTAAAGTTGAAATAATTATTACTTTAACAAGAAATTATAACTTGGGATAATATTGAAAGAAACTGTTGGGATTGAACCCTATCAGAGGAACAGATAATGTAAAGCCAAAACTGGATCAAAACAGTGGATTCAGAATAAGCAGACGTTTACAGTTGGTTCATGCAAATCTCTCCCCTTGAAAGTGATTTCATATCTACTGACCTCCTATCTACTGATCATACTAAGTGCTGACCTACAACTGCTGCTTTATATCTACTGGCCAAAGTCAAAGACTGATGGAAGACCAAAGCTCTGTTGACTCTATCTACTGCCTTGGGTCAAGTACTGCTGATCCGGACAAGCACTGCTGGGTTCACAGCAGTGGAAGGATGCAGCAGCAGTTTAAGTGTCTTTTATGTAATGTAATGTAATAGCAGTAGTTTAGTACATCAGTGTTTATAGATCAGTAGTTAGAGTTTGTTAGGAGGTTAGATGTCACTTTCATGGTGACGTCAGCTAAGATGCTCAGTGGTTTGCAAGTGCCTATAAATAGCTCAGTACTTTGTACTGTTCTATTAGCTCTTTCACCACATCGTCTTCTTTGCACGAACAAACTATTGAGCTCTGGCTGAGGGGGAGTTTGCATTCTTACATCAATCATTGTAATCGTTATTGAAACAAATTCAATCTTTCGATTCTATGTGTAAAGATGTTTGATAAAAGTATTACTCTCGTTTGATTGTATGCAAAGTTTGTTTTCATCTTAATTCCGCTGCACAACTCTTTCATTCTCATCTTAATTACGAACGAAAATACAATCAAAAAGAAACTCAGATCCAACAATTGGTATCAGAGCTTGGACAGTCAAATTTGATTTAACAATCATTTTGACGTAAATAGTTCAGCTCATAACAGTTGATACTGATCGTTTGTTCGTCCGTTGAAAAACAGAGCAAGGATAAATCACCATTAAAGTTGATTTCTCAGTGTCTGTAAAACAACAAGAATGACGTCACAATCTCAGGATGACAAAAACAACATCGGCTCACTTTTTAAACCACCTATGCTAAAAAGAAATGAGTACAACATCTGGCAGAGGAGGATGGGTCACATCCTCGCTCAACAAAGCACAGGTTGTTGGAGGTCTGTCACCTTTGGTCCTCATGTTCCTTCAGTGCCAAGCGCTGAAGATGTTAAAAAGTTCGTTCCAAAACCAGTTGAAAATTACACCGAAACCGATTTTCAAAAGATCGAACTAGATGCTAAAGCGTTTAGCATCATAGCATCAGCGCTGCCCAATGAAATATATGCTGGACTGTTACACTGTAACAGTGCCAAAGAATTGTGGGACACACTTAAGGAACAGTTTGGAGGTACTGAAGAGGTCATAGAAAACAATAGGGAAATCCTGAACCAACAGTATGAAACATTTTGTCATGTTAGAGGTGAATCACTGACTCAACAATTTGAGCGGTTTAGTTGTCTCATCAGTGAACTGAGGCTTGTTAATACCACTTTTACAAACTCTACTCAAAACAGCAGGTTCCTCAGGTCACTGCCCGAAAAATGGGACACTATAGCCTTTGTCACCAGAAATTCACCTGAGTTCAAGGATCTGACCTTGACCCAACTCCATGGTCGACTCCTGACCTACGAAAGGGAGTTGAACCAGAAAAGGAAGTTACAAGAGTCAGGAAAAGCCGTTGATGATTACACATTCGGTAATACTGCTCTTCTGGGTCAAGAAGAATCTGGGAGCAGTGGTAAGGACCAGGGTTATGATCATTTCATTGACATCACTGCTGGTGCAAATTTTAACAACCCTGATCCTCACTCTGCAAGTTATGCATTCACTGCTAACGAAAACCAGATGTCAGATAATTTAAGCTTTGAACTAAATGATTTACAACATTTTGATCCCACTGATTTATAGGAAATGGACATCCTGCACCAACTGGCTTTGCTAAGTGTTAGAACTAGCAAGTTCTACAAAAGAACAGGGAGAAAATTCCCAGGTTTGCATGGGAATCTAAGGGTTGGGTTGGATAAATCGAAAATCAAGTGCTATAAGTGTAATAGGTTGGGACATTTCGCTAGGGAATGTAGGAGTCAAACCGCTGGTCCCATAATTACTCATCCTAGCTCAAATCCTCGACCTCAACACCAAAACACTGTGCACTATGCCCAATATGCCCCAGCAGCACAAGTGAACACTGCTCACTATGCTGCTGCCCTTGTGCCAGTACATTATGTCCAAACTACTGTTCCACAAATCCAATATGTTCAAACCCCTGTTCCACAGGTACAAGTGCAACATGTTGCACCTCAAACCACTGCTCCAGCAGCAGCACAACCATATCAACGAAGTTTTTTCACTCAAGGGTTTGTTGACTGGAGCAGTATGCCTGAAGACCTTAATGATGAAAATTTTGCACTCTATGCTTCTAATGAGTCTTCTCATGATGAGTTTTGTTTGATGGCATTAGAGTCAATACAGGAGGGGGTTGAAACTGAGGAGGAACAGCAGTGCTTTGAAACAGTGGAAGAGGTGATTGAAGCAGTGATTACTGCTGTGGCTGATGAAGTACTGTTGGAAGAAAGTTCAGGTACTCTGATAGAACCAATGACAGATCCATGGTCCATAGAGGACAAAGAAGAAGAGAAAGAAGAAAAGGCTGGTGAAAAGAAGGTAAGAGCTGATGATGATGAAGATCATCAATGTGATTGTGCAATGATGGCAGCTGCCAAGGTATCTCCTCAAGTTCTTGAAAAACTGTGTTCAGACAATTGCATAATTGCTTTTGCTAACATCAAAGAGGTGAATGAAAACCTTCGGGATAAAATCTTAACTGATGAGGTCAAATTTGAAAGCTCTTTAAAAGAACTTAAAAACAAATTGACTGAAAAGGAAAAAGAAATCAGCTGTCTAAAAGAAGAGCAAAGCATCACCAAAACCCAACTTCAAACTATGGTTGAAAAATACCAAAGTTGCAAAAAGGAGTTGGAATCCACCCAGATTACTTGTGAAAGATGGGTGGAATCCTGCAGAGGATATGAGGTGATGCTTGCTAAACAGATTGAAAGTAATGTGAAATTTGGGGTTGGATATAGAAAATATGATGATGAACACATTGCTTGTGAAAAATCTGTTCAAAACACTGATGTAACCACTGAGTTCATCCCCACAAACCAGAATGGCCAAGAAGTGAAAATCACTGACAAACTTGGTAACAAAATCACACTTGGCAGAACAAGGAGTTCCTCAACTTTTGAAGAACTTGAAAAATATCAATTTAAACCTACCTGGTCTGACGAGTGTGATATTCTTGAAAATTTCAAGCCAATGGACTTTACATCAACTGATGGTGTTAAAGCTCCAAAAGCTAAAGTCATACCTCTCAAGGACATCCCAGCAGTGGTTAAAACCTCTGCTGCAAAGGAGTCTGAAAAGAGAAAGAAGAAAGAAAAAATTGATAACCTGTTTTGTGAATTTTGTGAAAAAAGGATCATCTAACAAAAGATTGTTTCCACTTGAAAGCTTATGATTTAAACAAAACAAGTGTCATTGTTTCAGCAGAAAGCTGCATTGTGTGTGGGAAAACAAACCACAAAACTCAAGCATGTGTGTACCTCAAAAACTTTGATGTGAAAAAGAATGAGTACATGGCTAAAACATCCTTGAGTCCACCATCATCCTCATCATCTGTCAAATTCACCAAGAAACAACCACTGTTTGTGCCAGTTCAAACAGCTGTTACAAAACAGCTGAACCAAACATCTGTCAAAAGAGATGTTCAGGTTACTGATGCACCCCCTGCCAATCAGTTCAAAAACCGCAGAGAAAAACAGTCTTACCAAAGGATTCCACACGTTTATGAGGCCTACAAAAGGCCCTCTAAACCCAAAGTGAACAGGCATCCTTTTGGTTACCAGCAGATGATTGGTCAGGACCCACAACAGTGGTTAGAGAAACACTGTCCTAAAACAGTTCAAACCCCTGATCTAACCACTGTCCATCATTCTGCATCCATCCCAGACACTGTTGAGACCCCATCCAAAGCCTTGTTGGCTTTGGAGACCTTAATGAACTAATCCTTTTACTTCATGTGCAGGGAGCTTCTGCATGCTTTGATAGTCTTTGGTATGTAGATAGTGGAGGCTCCAGGCACATGACAGGATGTAAAGCCCTCCTCAAAGACTTTAAAATCCATGGTGGGGGTGATATATCCTTTGGGAATAATAGTAAAGGGAAGGTTCTGGGGTCTGGAACAGTGCAATCTGAAAATGTAAAATTTGAAAATGTCAATCTAATAGACAATCTAAAATTCAACCTTCTGAGTGTGTCTCAAATGAGTGACAGGGGATTTGGGTCATTCTTCACAAAAGACTGTTGTAGGATTGTTGGACCAGAAATGGTCAAAAAGATTGAAGCAATAATTAAAACTGGTCAAACTAAACTTGTTGCTCAAAGAAGTGGCAATGTTTATGTTGTTGACATGTCAAAAGAATGTCCCAGAGCTGATGCCTGTCTGTTCTCAGCTGCCTCTAACAAAGAGACAGAACTTTGGCACAGAAGGCTGGGACACACAAATCTTAAGACAATCACAGAAATTTCAAAAAATGGGTTGGTGAGAGGCCTACCACAAAAATTGTTTTCATGTCCTGAACATTGCATTTCCTGTTTAAAAGGAAAACAGCATAAAAGTTCTTATAAGTCCATTGAAGAGTCCAAAACAACCCAGTGTTTGCAAATGCTACACATGGATTTGTTTGGCCCAGTTCAAGTCATGAGCCTTAGAAAGAAAAGATATTGTTTGGTTATTGTTGATGACTTTTCTAGGTTCACATGGACATTCTTTTTGCACTCAAAAGATGAAACTGCAGGCATTTTGCAAGACTTTGTAATACAGGTTGAAAAGCAATTTGACCTTCCAGTGAAAAGCTTTAGGAGTGACAATGGCACAGAATTCAAAAATAGGGAGTTGGATGCCTTCTGTGTGAAGAAAGGGATTGTAAGGCAGTACAGCATCCCAAGAACACCAGAGCAGAATGGGGTAGTGGAAAGGAAGAACAGAACTTTGATTGAGGCTGCCAGAACCATGCTTGCAGATTCAGGTTTGCCTTTAACTTTCTGGGCAGAGGCAGTAAACACTGCTTGCTATGTTCAGAACAGAGTTTTAATAAACCCCAGGCACAAAAAGACTGCCTATGAAATTCTGTATAAAATTAAACCACTGATCTCATATTTCAAAGTGTTTGGCTGCCCATGCTTTATTTTGAACTTAAAAGATTCCATTTCAAAATTTGCAGCCAAAATTGATTGTGGTTATCATCTGGGATACTCAACCACTGCCAAGGCCTACAAAGTGTTCAATACACGGACCAAGGCA
The DNA here is from genome assembly GCA_030545235.1 of Helianthus tuberosus. NCBI lineage: Eukaryota > Viridiplantae > Streptophyta > Magnoliopsida > Asterales > Asteraceae > Helianthus > Helianthus tuberosus. Next base: position 59,460,328 of record CM060443.1, on the reverse strand, counting down.
GTGGAGGAGACTTTGAATGTAAAGTTCAATGAACTTTCATCAATGAAAATCCCAGCAAACCCTGCAGATCTGTTTGATCTTGAAAAATTCACCTTTGAAAATACTGCTGTCAAGACTAACAGTGCAGGTCCATCAGAGGATACAACACCAGACTATGGGTATGAAATCATCATCCCTCAAAGGTCTGCCACAAAGGGAAAAGCACCAGCTGTTCAAAACAGCTGTCAAAGCTCAACCACTGCTACCTCAACAGTTGTTGACCAAAGTAGCCCATCAACCACTGTTTCCACATCTTCAAACACTGCTGACAAAAGTCCTCAAACAGTGGATAAAAGTCAGCAGTTGTCCACCTCATTACCTCCAATTCCACCACCTTTTGAAGCCACTGCTGGATCATCAATATCCCCAGCAGTGGTTAGCTCAGATGATACACATTTGCAGCCTTCACCAACCAATGCCATCATACCATACCAAGGAGATTTAATCTTCTTGAGATCTCATCCACCTGATCAAATCATTGGCAACATAAATGAAGGGGTGCTCACAAGAAGCCAAACCCAAAACATTTGTCTTTTTGCTGGTTTTCTATCACTCCATCAGCCAGTCAAGTACCAAGAGGCACTGAAAGACAACAGCTGGGTAGAAGCCATGCAAGAGGAGCTCCAACAGTTTAAAAGACAACAAGTCTGGGAGCTTGTACCACTGCCAGAAGAGGTTAGTCCCATTGGCACAAAGTGGGTCTTCAAGAACAAAACTGATGAAAGGGGTATTGTTGTCAAGAATAAAGCCAGGCTTGTGGTTCAAGGTTACAGACAGGAAGAGGGGATTGATTATGATGAAACATTTGCCCCTGTTGCAAGATTAGAAGCAATCAGACTGTTCCTGGCCTTTGCTGTCAACCACAATATGAAGGTGTTTCAAATGGATATCAAAAGTGCTTTCCTCTATGGTACAATTCAAGAAGAGGTGTATGTTTGTCAGCCTCCAGGTTTTGAGGATCCATTTTATCCAGATCATGTCTACAGGCTAAACAAAGCCTTGTATGGCTTGAAACAAGCACCAATGGCCTGGTATGAAACTCTTTCCAACTTCCTACTCTCAAATGGTTTCAAAAGAGGTACCATTGATAAAACACTGTTTTTAAAATGGAGAGGGAAGGATTTAATGATTGTCCAGATTTATGTGGATGACATTATTTTTGGAAGCACATGTAACTCAATGTGTGAAGAATTTAGAGAACTCATGACAGCTGAGTTTGAAATGAGTGCAATGGGTGAGCTGAAATGCTTTCTTGGTCTCCAAGTACAGCAATTGCAAAATGGAACTTTCATTCATCAAAGCAAATATGCTAAAGAACTTTTAACCAAATTTGATATGAATGATTGTAAACCATGCAGTACACCCATGGCAACAAATAAGCTGGTCATGTCTGATGAAAAAGATGAGCTAATTGACCAAACACTTTATAGAAGCATGATTGGGTCCTTATTGTACCTAACTGCATCTCGACCAGACATCATGTTTGCAACATGTGTCTGTGCAAGAAGTCAATCAGCTCCCAGAAAATCAAATCTCATTGCTGTAAAAAGGATCTTCAGATACATAAAAGGTGCTCCCACACTTGGTATCTGGTATCCAGCTAATGGGAACATCAAGCTTTCAGGTTTCTCAGACAGTGACTTTGCTGGATGTCACACCACAAGGAAGTCCACATCAGGAGGGTGCCAGTTTCTAGGTGACTGCTTAGTTTCTTGGCAAAGCAAAAAGCAAGCAGCTGTTTCAACATCCACTGCTGAAGCTGAATACATTGCTGCTGCAAGCTGTACAGCCCAACTTCTGTGGCTTCAAAATCAGTTGCTGGATTTTGGTATCACTGCCTTAAAGACACCACTCATGTTGGACAGTCAGGCAGCAGAAAATATCATCAAAAATCCAGTTTCCCACTCAACCACCAAACATATCGACATCAGACATCACTTTGTGAGGGACTGCTATGAAAAAGGTTTGATTTCTCTGCATCATGTCCCAACTAAAGACCAGCTGGCTGGTGTGCTCACAAAAGCACTTGATACAGCCACTTTTGAAAGTTTGGTCTCTAGGATTGGGATGCTGAACATGGAATAACAAGCAACATCTTGTTTTTCTATGAATAAAAGCAACAAAATGTTTTCAGAAAATCAAAACTCCATCCTTAAAAATAGTTAAAAAATGAAATTTTTCATTAAGTCCTTAAAAGTCTGCCATTAACCACTGTTTGTTCAAAAGTCTGCTATACTTCAAACGTCTGTCCACTGCTGAAAGTCAACCCCTGCTCTCTCATTATTTTGATAAACTCTGTTGTTCAAAAGCAGTGTTTTATCCACTGATATGCTATCCACTGATGGTAAAAATCATCCACTGCTTTCATACCACTGCCTTCATCAGTCACTTTCAACAAAAGTACTGTCCTTCACTTTCAACAGGGGTTGTCACGTGGGCAGTACATATTGGTCAGACCTTTTGTAACGGCTGCCACCTCAGCATTCACTTTCTTCCCTATAAAATCCCCCACTCACCATCAAAACAGGGTTTTACTGTCGAATTGAATTCTTAAAAATTCTCTTCTCAAAGCAGTTTTCTATCTCATTTCTTCACAATTTCTTCGATCAATCATCATCAAAATGACAAAATCAAAGAAATCTTCAAAACCCTCATCCAAATCATCATCGAAAACAGCCTCCCAAAAGGCAATCTCCACTGAAATTCCACACAAACCATCTCACAATCTCCTGGGTCTTCTTACAAAACCAGGAACCACCAACGTTTTCGATTCCATCATTGATCTCATGGAAAAATCAAAGTACAAAACTTTGATCACTGCCGATGCACCAATCTATTTGGCAACCCAAAGGGAGTTCTGGAAAAATGCAACCCTTGACAAACAAGGCGACACTGTAACCACCATAAACTCTTCTCTAAAGGGTAAAGCTGTCCAAATCACGCCACAATCCATTTCAGAGGTCTTTCAACTCGGTGATCAGGAAGGTAAAATTTCTTTCACTAAAAACGAGTTAAAAATTGACTTCATTGAGAGAGGGTATGAAGCCACAATGATGAAGAAAATTACCTTAGAAAAAGGTTATTTTCCTTCTGCAACCAGATTTTTATTTCATACCCTCCTATTATGTGTTTCAAATAAAACCACTTCTTTTAATGAAATCCCTTTAAAGATTCAAAATCTGGGATATGCTATTCTTCAAGGAGAAAATCTTAACTATTCTCGGGAAATTTTTAAAGATTTGGTTAATAATGTTGAAACAAAATCATTCTTACTGTTTCCAAGGTTTTTAAGTTACTATTTTTCAAAGAAATTCAGTAAGGATGATTTAACTATAATAAATCAGGGTGCTCCTACTCAAATAAACAGTTTAACTACTGAAACTTTTTCAAGGATGTTAGCACCCTGCAAAACACAAGCAGAGGTGCCTGAGCAGATTTTAGTAGTTACAACTGCTCCTCAGGTATCTGCTGCTGAGCCCACTGCTCAAGGTGATCAGAGCAGCAGCACAACTGCTTTGAAACCCACACCTACAATCACCAAAAAGCCAACAAAAAGAAAAACACAAAAACCCCCCAAAACCCTCAAAAAGGCATCTCTGGAGGATGAGATACCAGAGCTTCTGCCAGTGACAACACAAAAGTCACAAGAAACCACTGCTGCTACTTCCTCACAGCAGATGGTACAAATATCTCAAACCATAACCGAAACTCCTCCTGTTTCTTCACAAAAAGAACAGGTTGTACAAATAGGGTCTCCACATCATGATGCTCTGGAAACACTCGTTTCTATCATCCACAGTCCAATGCCCGGGACACATCCTATTTCTACACCAACCATCACATCCTCAATTCCTTCACCAATAAAACCACTGTTGGATGCAATTGATTTGAACCAGGCATTATCCAGTCCTTCTCAATCACCTATTAATGAGAATATACCTCAACAACTGACTGGGTCTGATGTATCAATCTTTGCTAACCCACCAACACAACCTGAGGAGGTTACACCCCTTGAGTTACAAGTAACTCTTGGTGGTAATCCAAGTGAAGCAGCCACTACAAGTGTTACACCCACTGGGTTATACTTGGGCAGTGGTTACATTAATAAGACTTCCTTGGAGGCAATTCCTTTGATAGCACCTCTGACAACCACCAGTGGATTTATTTATCCTACTGGCAACATCAAAAGGTTGTCAAGTGTTGAAGGAAGAAGACCCCAGTACCAAGAAAAAGGGGCATCAGTGGTTAATGTTTGGAGTATATTCCCTACATCTACCACTGATAAAACCACTGCTAGTGGGAAATCAGATGATCCCATTAACTTGGGTGATGGTTTAAAGTACCAGAAATTAACGGATCGTATTGCAAAACTTGATAACTCTGTTGCTGAACTCAAGGATATGTTACAACAGGTGTTACAAGTTCAGAAGGTACAATCAACTGCTGTTCCACCTCAAGCACCTGCTCCACAAAGGACACCTGCTACAAATGAGCTCTGGAATAAATTTCAATCTTTTCTCCAACAACAAGCACAATTAGCAGATCAGCAACATGAAAAACATGTCCAACAGCTGAGAAATGCAATGGAGTCAAGGTTCAAAAATACTCAGGCTGATTTAAAGGCTCTCAAAACTCAGATCTTGCACACCACTGGCACTGCTCCTCCACCTGTACGTTTCATGTATGATCTCCCAGAAGATAATGCCAAAAAGGGGGAGAAAATTAAGGAGTGGAAAAGGAAGGGTATAGAAGATGGTCTTTATCTTGAGCCAGAAAATTCAAACATGACCAAAAAGATCCCTTTGCCAGATGGCAGCAAGAAGATTGATGTGACAACAAATGCACTAGCAGAAGCAGTTGCAAGTGTGAAAAGAGATAGAGAGGCCAAAAGGAAAGCCAGGGTGGACAGGATGGATCATCCAGAACAGGGTACTTCTGGGTCAAGGGATCATGAAAATCCTGTTGAGGAAAAGAAGAAGCCTACTAGAAAAGTAAGGCAACCCAAATCCATTCCTATCAGACGTTCAAAGTCTGCTCAAAAACCATCATACAAAACAGCAGATGCAACAGGAGTTACAAAAACTAATGCTTGCCAAACAGCTGTTCCATCAACACACACCACTTCAACACACACAACATCCACTGCTTTACCATCATCACCACCAAAAACAACACCTGCTGATACACAGCAGAAGACAACAGATGTTATAACATCTGTTGTAATGACAACAGTGGTTGAAGCACCAGTTGTTTCAACAGCTGTTAGTCAATCACAATCCACTACCACTTCATCTACAACCACTATTCCATTCAAAACATCATCAGTCTCTCCTAAACCAAAAAGGAGAAGGCTAATTTTAAAAGATGATGACACACCTCCATCACCAACATCTTCTAAATCCCTATCACTTGTCACTATTCCTAAACCCATACCTCTCTCTTCAGCTCAAAGTATACAATCACTACCTCCTGCTGGTGTCTCATTTCCTCTGGAACTCATTGCAGTAAGAGAGGAAATCAAATCATTTTATTATGAAGATGACCCAGCCAAAAGGAGTTTGCCATCAATTGCAAATTATCCCAGGCCTAACAACATTGAAGAATATTTGAAGCTCAAAGCCAAACAAGCAGAGGATATTGCAATCAAAAACAGAAAAGGGAAATCTGATAGAGAATTTCAACAGAACTATCAGTTTTTACTCTCACAGGTCAATGCTATGGAACGTTTTGCTAAACATGTATGTCAGAAAATTTCAGAAAGGGCAGATGAGTCCTTAAGAAAAGACTACATTGAAAACATCATGACCTACAAGAAATACAAGGGAGAGAAACACATGTACAAGAACTGGACCATCCCTGAGCTTGAAAAAGAAGCAGCCAGGATTCAAGACATGATAAAAAATAAGGTCAAGCAGACTCCTCCTGAAAAATTCAAACAATTTGAAGCTGAAAAGATGATAGAGCTGAGGAGAATGAAAGAGGAGCTGATTATAGCTGATTATGGGTCAAAGAACTCGGTGACAAAGTGGGGAGAAGATAGAGTCAGGGCAACCTATAAAAGATTAGAGGAACTTAGAAAGAAAGATCCAAGAGTTCCACAAAAGCCTGACTATTCCAAAGCAGCGGTTTCAAAAGGACCACCAAAGCTGCAAGTCAAAAGAACCACTGCTCCAGCTGGTGCTGCCATCTACAAAAGAAGGAGCAAAAACCAGTTTAGCATGGAAACAATTCAAGATCTTTTAGCTGGAGATGCCATTGTAAAAGCTGGCACAGAAGTAATGATAAAGGAAGATCTTGAATTAGAACAATCTGCAACCGCTGCTCTGCCAGCTATGAACAGGCCAGCCTCACCAAATACTTCTGCAAATAAACATCTCCCAAGAAACCCACCAGGCTCAAAAATACAAAAGTGGGAAACTGACAAACAGACCTGCGTATTGACTTTGCTCAGGTCTGGTGGAGGAGTGGAGAAAATATCAAGGGAACAAGCTCTTGGTCTGAGTCTTGAAGATTTGCAGGATCTCCTTGATCTTCCACTCAGCAGGGATGATGAAGATACAGATGCCCTAGACTTTGAATTACAATTTAAAGGTCAGATAAGGGAGCTGTTGTTGAGGCAATAAAGTTTTCCACAAATAATGAAGAGTTTTGGCATTATCTGTTCCAGGGGGAGATTGTTGGGATTGAACCCTATCAGAGGAACAGATAATGTAAAGCCAAAACTGGATCAAAACAGTGGATTCAGAATAAGCAGACGTTTACAGTTGGTTCATGCAAATCTCTCCCCTTGAAAGTGATTTCATATCTACTGACCTCCTATCTACTGATCATACTAAGTGCTGACCTACAACTGCTGCTTTATATCTACTGGCCAAAGTCAAAGACTGATGGAAGACCAAAGCTCTGTTGACTCTATCTACTGCCTTGGGTCAAGTACTGCTGATCCGGACAAGCACTGCTGGGTTCACAGCAGTGGAAGGATGCAGCAGCAGTTTAAGTGTCTTTTATGTAATGTAATGTAATAGCAGTAGTTTAGTACATCAGTGTTTATAGATCAGTAGTTAGAGTTTGTTAGGAGGTTAGATGTCACTTTCATGGTGACGTCAGCTAAGATGCTCAGTGGTTTGCAAGTGCCTATAAATAGCTCAGTACTTTGTACTGTTCTATTAGCTCTTTCACCACATCGTCTTCTTTGCACGAACAAACTATTGAGCTCTGGCTGAGGGGGAGTTTGCATTCTTACATCAATCATTGTAATCGTTATTGAAACAAATTCAATCTTTCGATTCTATGTGTAAAGATGTTTGATAAAAGTATTACTCTCGTTTGATTGTATGCAAAGTTTGTTTTCATCTTAATTCCGCTGCACAACTCTTTCATTCTCATCTTAATTACGAACGAAAATACAATCAAAAAGAAACTCAGATCCAACAGAAACGTAACTCAAAAACGTTAACTCTAAGTCAAGGCACGACCCGTTCGTCTAATAGACATAGTACATTGTAGGGAGTTGTGTTTGCTGAGGAGACTTGAGTTACGAGCACAGAAGACGCAATACTGTGAGTTCATGTCCCCCTTTTCTTTAAACGGTTTTGTTTATTAACTTCGGGGGTGAAACACATGTTACAAACGGATTTCATACAATTACAATTGGTATGGTTAGCCTTGGAAAGAACCATAGATCATGTGATTGGGTAGGCAGATACTTGGGACCATTAATCCTCGTATAAGGACCAAGGGGCATGAGTGATAGATCTATTTGGGTGTAGTGAGCCAACACCCATGAGGACCAGGGTGGCCCATGTGATGACTATGTCCACATACTAATGCCGTGGCAAAATTCCGCTAGGTTTGAGTCTTCCTACACCGTCACACATATCAGTGGCCTTGCAAACCATTGGTGATATTTTCCTTGTTTGCTTTCATACCGGGATTTACAATTATACATACACTGTTTACAGAGGTTTTATACATATACACAAACACATGAACTCGCTCAACTTTTGTTGATGTTTTCAAATTACATGTATTTCAGGGAACTAAGTGGATCTGGCAGGTGTTGCATGATTTCAATCTGCGTCATAAATAAAAGATGTCACCCGAGGTCGTAGGGTTTAGGAGGTGTATCCTATTCCTGGACGGGATACATGTTTCTAAACCCGATTTCATTTAAGGTCTTTTGTTGAGTCTTTATGAACTCATTCAAACATGTTGTGGTTTGTAACTTAAATTTGGTGTCAAAGTTTCAGACAATTTATGTTGTGTTGTTTTCAGCTTAATTAATGGATGAACATCTTATGGTTTTATCATATAGCGTGTTATGATTGAATGCTATGGGATTAAGAAAGTCACACCAATAATCACGCTTCCGCAAAAGTCAGGGTGTGACAGTGTGAATGTTTTTTTTAAAACATCATTTTTGAAAGAATTAGTTTTTTTACAACTTGTAATTACATTTTCTAAAAATGTTTCTTCCTTGGATTTTTCTGGTTACATATGTGTTCCTACACTTTATTAACCACCAAAAATGTAGTTTATTTATTTAAGAACCAAGATTAAGAAAACTTTGTATTTTTAACTTGGTTTCTTGAAAAATCATTCTTGAAATCTTAGATTTACAAGACTTTATACTTATTTTGATCGTCACTTAACAAGAAAACAATTTATTCTTTCAAGTTCATGACTTTCATGAGGATGATCTATAGATCTTTAACATGTTCATCCTCTTATCTTTCTAGATTATGTTTCTAATCATTATCTAGCAAGATCATATGATGATCTACATCATTAACATAAACAATCAATCATCAAGTAGCACAACAACACTAAACAACATGATTTCTTGAGATTTTTAAGCTTATGTTCATGTTTCATGTTCTTGATTCTTAGTGTTCATCATGATTAACAACATGTATCATCTTTTAACCAACAAAATATGATGTAAAATGAAGAGTATAGTGTTCTTACTACTAGCTCAAGGCTACGGATGATCAGTGTAAGAAATGAAGTGGATAAAAGCAAATGGTGAAGGTCCTTCAACTTCCGAAAGCTCCAAGCTTCTTTACTATGCTTTTAACACATTGAGTATGTATTGAATTGGATGAAAATTGGTTGATGATGGTGATGTTGTTGTGGTTGTTCTCGGCCATAGCAAGGAGAGGAGGGAAGGAGAAGATGTGTGGGTGTTAAGTGTGTGAAAGAATGATGGTTAAGGTGCTAGGAGTTTATTCTTATATCCACCAACATGAAATTCTCCAATGGTTTTTGTGTTTGGAAATAAGAAACAAGATCTATTTTAATAATATGATAAAATCAGAAGTGGGCCATGATGTTGGCCGATTACTAGGTGGGGGATGGGGGTATAGGCTTAGGTTTAAACTAGTCAGTTAAATAGTTAAAAATCAAGTATTAGTTAGGTATTGTAGTTACTTGTTGTTATATGATATGTTAGGATGTTCGGGGATCATAACTAGGTTGGTAATGTAAAAACAATGTTTCCAGTGAAAATTTGGTGTTTCGGGTAGTGTCTGGTTGTTCGGTTGGTCACTGGTTCGTTAAGATGCTAAACTATGCAGTTTAGTGTGCTTTATGTTACCTTTTGTGACAGTTTTGATTCCCGATACTTAGGAAAGCATTCCGGACCATTTAACCATTTTTCTACATGATATTAGTGTGTTTAAATGCTGAATTTTGCTGAATTCTGCAGAATTCTACAGTTTATGTAACTTTTAGGCACTTTGTTGGTGCACTAAATGTCTGCTGATTACGACTTAATCAAGTCTTGTGTCTAGATAGGTTGAATGTACACACAACAGGGTCTTAATTAGGGTTTTTACATGTTTATCTTGTAGATTTCGCTTGAAAGTGTTCTTGTGTAATTCAAGCTAAATCAGATTTAGCTTGAACTGGTTCAAGCGAAATCAACAACAGAGATTTAGCTTGAACAGGTTCAAGCGAAATCATGAATTAGCTTGAACTAACTCAAGCGAAATCAACATGCTATATATAGGTGTTGTGTAGTTCATTTGTGAGGGGATGGTCATTGTATGTGAAACGAAGTGCTGCCGGATTTGTATCAGAAAACGTTGTAAAAGCACGAATATCAATCAGAAAAGAAAGATTAAAAGGAAACTAGTTGTTATGACTTTGTTTACGTTGATTCCGCCTTCGTACTCAAAGATGAACTGCCTTAACTGATGTTTCAAGGTCGTAGAACGGTCCAACAAGTGGTATCATAGCTCAGGACGAGGAGTTCATACCATAGCAGCTTGATTTTACCGGATTCTATTCTTTCTACTCATTTCTTTTTATATTTTTCTGATCTGAACGAGTTCAAACAGTCGAAATGGTCTGATTTTCGAGTATATTGTGTAAAACATAGTTTTAATAAAGCCTACAAAGATTCGGTCTAAAATTCAGATTAAAACTTGTGAAAAATGACCTAAAACTAGATTTCGCTTGAAATAGTTCGAAGTTTAAAGATAGATTTCGCTTGAAAACATAGGATTTAGCTTGAAATTAGAGGATTTCGCTTGAAAAGTTCAAGCGAAATTGATTTGGCTGGATTTCGCTTGAATCAGTTGAAGCGAAATCGATTGACTGGATTTCGCTTGAAACTGTTGAATTTGATCTATTGGATTTCGCTTGAAATATCTTGTAAAGTTGAAGCGAAATAGTAGATTTCGCTTGAAACAGTTTGGATCAGATTTCGCTTGAGTTTATTTTTGAGATTTCGCTTGAATAGTTTAAAGTGTTGATTTCGCTTCAAACTATTCAGTTTCAATTGAACTTGCTGATTTTTCAAAACTTAAAAATTTTCTAAGTGTTTGCTGATTTTGCAGGAACATTCACGATGGATGATATTTTCATGAACCCGTTTAGTGATATGTACGTGTTCACTGGAGATTCCAGAAACAATGATACTTCGTCAAGCAATGTGAATGATAACCCGCCAAAAGAGAAGAAAAAGGAATCTTGGGAATCGGAAAGTGCCTTCGGAACATTCAATAAACCTCCAAAGCTAATGGCTATTGAGGAATACAGTCGATGGTCAAGAAAGTTTGAGGACTGGTTGATGGCATTCGCATTTCCCAGCTGGAACAGTTTGAAAAACGGTTATGAACATGGAAAGAAATATGGTGAAACTTTAAGAGCAGCCGAGGAGATTGAATCGTTTGTAGCCGAACAAAAGTGTGTGGCATTGTTATTTCAGTCCGTCCGGGAAGACATAATCTCATTGATCGATTATTCAAATGCAAAAGATCTTTGGGAAAAGTTAGAAAAGAAATGTTTAGGTAGTACTGAAATCGTGAAAAACAAAAAGAAACTTCTTAGGAAAGAGTTTGATATGTTTGGTTGTCTTAAGAATGAGTCAGTGTGTAAAATGATAGAAAGGTTCGGTCATCTGAAGCTGGAATTATCAAGACATGATATCAGTTATTCTGATGAAGAACTTGTTGACAAACTGTTCGATTCATTACCAGACGAGATGGATTGGAGATATTATGCACTGATGTTGAAGAATACTATTGTTCCTGAAATGTTGAAACCCGATTTGGTGATTGAGAGACTTGAAAGTCATGAACTGGAATTGAAGAAGACGTACAAAGTTAATCATTCATCTTATCAACAGAATTTGGATCTATATTATCCAAAGAGCATGATGCCAAAAGCAACTTTTCCAAAAACTGCGTTTTCTGCTGAGAATGTGTCGACAGCTGGCAAAGAAAGTCAAAGCAGTCAAAGCAGTGGAAGTCACAGTGGTTATCACAGTGGATCTTCATCATCTGGAAATCATCCAGATGCAAAGAATCGTTTTCAATGCAACATCGCAATAGACTTGAAGAATGCTCAGAATTTTGATGAGGAGTCGGCCAAGCAGCAGATGATCTTTCTAGCATCGGTGTTGGAATCGTATGAAGGGCTAGTAGCTGGGAAGATAGGCAACACCAATCTGATGAAAGAAGATTACGATCAGATTGATCCGGAGGAAATGGAACTGATCGATATTCGTTGGGCTATGGCAAGTGCTATTCGCCGAGCACAGCGTTTCATGGAAATTACCGGAAGGAAGACAATTGGTGGTGCATCTACCAAGCTGGGGTCATAAGTCCAAGGTGACATGCTTCAAGTGTAAGCAGAAAGGTCACTTCAAACGAGAATGCCGAAACGCTTATGCTGATGAGTCGGAGAACCCTTTCAGAGATGATTACTACAAGGAGGCAATCTATCATGAGAATAAATCCGAGCCGCCTAGATTGAAGCAGGTTGAAGACAACAGAGAGAAATCTAGAGCTCTTGCAGTGATTTACGATGATGAGGGTTATGACTGGAGTCAAGAGGTTCTACCAGAAGAAGATGCGGTTGGTTACGCATTCATGGCGAAAAATGACGATCCTATTCCGTGGAAAGACGATCGAACTGAAGAGCAAAAGTATAGATACAGAAAAATGATAGCTGAAAACAAAATCATTAGAATATCTCGTATCTTTCTGGAAGCAAGGAGAGCCAATAGATGGGATCCAGATAGAGAGTGCTATCTAGATGAGTATGGAAATATTGCAATTGATGATAGTACACTTGATATTGAAGCCATAATTCAGCAATACAAAGAAGATGATGAGTATTGGCAACACAAATGGTGGGGAACTCCAACCGAGAAAATGAAAGAAAAAGAGAAAGAGAAAGAGAAAGAGAGAAAAGAGAAAGAAGAGATCGAGAAAGCAAAGAAGATTGATACTGGAGTTATTGACACAACGCAGGAGTTGACTGCTGAAAATCTTGGAAGAATGGCTGACAAAGTGCTAGCTGCTAAGGCACTTGAGGTAGACTCTAACTCCGTGTCTGAGTCAAAAAGCCAGGTCAGTTCAGATGTGTCAACAAATGTATCAGGTAAGAAAATCGATGGAAATGCTGATTGCAAAAATTGCAACAAAGAGTGCAAATTTTGTAGCACAGTCACGTATCTCAACGGGAAGAAAGTTGATGATCTGACAGCAAAGGTCAGAAGCGTTGAGAATCAGATTCATGATCGTGACAAAACAGTTAAAGCTTCAACTGAACGGATAAGAGAATTAACTAAACAAATTGAAAATGATAAAATTGATCATGTCAAAATTAAACAAGAAAATGAAAAGTTGATTCTTGAAAACCGTCAGATTTCTGAAAAATTTGAAAAACTCAAAAGCACAATGAAAGATTGTGATGATCGAAATGGTAAAACTTTTAAAGAAAATGAACATTTAAGAGCAGTGCTTAGAGTAAAAGAAGAATCAATCAACCAACAACTGGATGAAATCGCTAAATTGAAACTTAAAGTTCAAGAAGTTGTAATCGAAAACGAGCGAATCCAGTTGAAGCTTAACAGTTACAGCTCCGCAAGCTTTGTGTTGCAACATATTATTCCCAAACCCATCGGGAAAGAAAAAGCAAGCGAAGATGTGTATTGTGATGGAACTGGGGTGGGGTTTCATCAAGTTCCACCACCTGTTCTTGATAATTACACGAAAAAGCAATCTGGGTTGGTTGAAATTGAGGAAGAGAGTGAAGTTAAACTTCCGGAGAACATTGATGTTACCTTTTCTACATCATCTGATGATAGTGTTCAGAAAGAGATTGTTAAGAGCACAGCTGAAAGTGTTTTGTTATCTGATTCAGCTAAAGATGATGAATGTTTCTTGGACAAAGACATTCAGAAATCAAAATCCAAAAACAACTTAAGTGATGAACCGGGTCTTGTGATGTACAAGATGGTTGGATCTGATAAGTTGTATTCGGATTCTGAGTTTCCCATTGAGAATGTTAATGTGAAAAAGTTGACAAATGTTTTCAAGTTAGTTGAAGTGGAGTTGTCAGAAGTGAACAGTTTGTGTCAAACAAAAAGGCAAATGAATTTTGAGAAAGATAAAGCTTATTACAAAAAACCTGTTGTTCCACCATGTTTTTATAATAACAATCGAAACAATTGGTCGGGTGGTTATCGGGGTGGTAATAGTTATCAGAAGAAGAGTTTTCAAAACAAAAGATTTGCAGAAAAGAAGGTGTTTGTGAACAGTTCAAGTTCACTTTCTGATGAGGAAAATGAAATTTTTTCAAAATCAAATAAAGAGTTCTTTGAGAAAAGAGCTTCACATTATCAGTCTGAAGGCACAAGTCGAATTGTTGATACTCGAACATGTTTCAGATGTAATCAAGTTGGTCACATTGCACGAAAGTGTACCAATGTGAAGCCTAAGACTGAAAATGTGAAGATTCAAAGAAGAAAGTTGATGTGAAGGGTAAAGCACCAATCATTGTTGAGAAAAAGAATGAGAAAAATGACAACATCAAAATGAAAAATGAACCCGTAAAGAAAGTGGTAACTAAAAACGACAAGTTGTATAAACGGGTTGCATTATCTCAACAAGTTTGGAAACCAAAAACTGAAATGAAAATTTCAACTTCTGAAGTGAAAAAGGCTGAAGAATCAATTTCGGTTGATTATGATGCAAATTTTCCACCTTTGAAGGCTGAAAATTTCAAAATTCAAATTGCGAGAGTCAAGGTTACACCTAAGGCTGATAAGGCCTGGGTGGACACCATGTTCGAATAAGCAGTTTGAATTGCCGGAGCTTCCTTGATCGCGAAGCATGAATCGGCATCCTTATTGAAATGTTTTAAAATCAACTTGTGGTATGTGCAGGATCTTCCAAGAGCCATTTCAAAATGGATCATGGATAGTGGCACATCTCGACATATGACAGGAAAAACTGCATTACTGTATGATGTGAGGAATATCAATGGTGGTTATGTGGGGTTTGCGGATCATGAAGGTGGTAGAATTGTTGGTGAAGGAACGTTATCCAATGGGATGGTGACGTTTGAGAGAGTTAACTACATCACTGAGCTGGAGAACAATCTACTTAGTATCTCGCAGATTTGTGACAACATGTATACTACTCACTTCACTGATAAAGAATGTTTGATTTTGAAACCTGGATTTGTTGTTCCTGAAGAATGGATTATCATGAGGGCACCTAGAGTGAATGATTTATATGTGTTAGATATGAGTGTAGCAACTACAACTACTGGTCAAGCACATTATTTTGTGTCTAGAGCAACTGAGAAAGAATCAAGATTGTGGCACCGCAAGATGGGGCATATTCACCTAAGGAAGATGAATCATTTGGTGCATAATGATTTGGTTTTGGGTGTTAATATCAAAGGTTTTCATCTGGAAGGGGAGTGCATTAGCTGCATCAAAGGCAAGCAGAAGAAAAAGTCACACCCTACAAAGCAAGTCAATTCAGTTTCGAGACCTCTGGAAAGACTTCACAGGGATTTGTTTGGTCCGGTGATTGTCAAAAGTATTACAGGAGATTACTACTATTTGGTCGTTACTGATGATTATTCCAGATTTTCGTGAGTTTCTTTCTGGAAGACGAAAGATGAAACATTTGACAGTTTGATGGGGCTGTTCAGGAAGATTGAGAATCTGTACCAAAGGCGTATCAAGAGAATTCGAAGTGATAATGGTACTGAATTCAAGAACAGCAAGATGGAATAATTTTGTGATGAAAGAGGTATATTGCATGAGTTTAGTGCTCCGTATACTCCGCAGCAGAATGGAGTCGCAGAACGCAAAAACCGGACACTAATCGAGATGGCTAGAACTATGCTCTCAGATTCAAAGTTATCGATAAATTTTTGGGCTGAAGCTGTTTCTGCCGCATGCTATACGCTCAACAGGGTTCTCACTGTCAAGAAGTTCAACAAAACATGTTTTGAGCTAATCAATAACCGCAAACTGAATTTGAAGTATCTAGAACCATTCGGGTCACCTTGTACGGTTATAGAACCTCATGGAAAGTTTGGTCCGAAGAGCATTGAGGGAATTTTTGTTGGTTATGCAAATATGATGCGACGTGTCTTCGTTCCAAGTGAGAAGCGGATTATTGAAGCTGCAAATGTTGAATGTCAAGGTTATACTATGCCGCCACAGAATCCTGGTGATTCATGGCGTTATCATTATGACAAACTGTGGGATTCGTTTGACATGAGAGAAGAATCAGAGGATGATGAAGATTTCTTTGATGAGTTGGATATTTTGCGTGAATATGAGTCACAGCTAAGGTTCCCAGCTGAGTATTCGAGGAGACCACATGAAACTTCAAATGCCAAGTAATGCTGGTGAACATGATGATGTCCAACAGAATGAAGTTGTTCAGGATAATCAGTCGGCTCAGAATGATAATCTAGAAGCTGAAAACATGCCAGTATTTGATCATGGTGATTCAGATTCTGAGGGGGAGCAAATTCAGATTTCAAGTCAAACAAACCAAGTGGGTATTCAAGTGCAAGAGGGACGATAGAGGAGTTGTTGTAAGAAATAAAGCTCGACTCGTTGTTCAGGGATTTAGTCAACAGGAGGGAATTGATTTTACCGAAGTCTATGCTCCTATAGCACGACTAGAGGCAATCAGAATTTTCCTAGCATTTGCGTCTTGGAAGAACTTCAAAGTTTATCAGTTGGATGTTAAATCGGCGTTTCTTTATGGGAAGGTTAAAGAGGAGGTTTATGTCGGTCAGCCACCGGGCTTCACCGATCCAATCCACAAAAACAAGGTCTACTTATTGGACAAAGCGCTGTATGGTTTACACCAGGCCCCGAGAGCCTGGTACGAGACTTTGTCTCAACACCTACTAGCCAATAAGTTCATTCGTGGAAAAGTGGATGCCACTCTCTTCACTAAAGAGGTCGAAAATCATCTTCTGATAGTACAAATTTATGTGGACGATATAATTTTTGGGTCAACAAATGAAAATCTATGCAACAAATCATGGGATTCACCCAGATCTCACCGGAGACAGGGCTGATGAAACGTTTTACCGATCCATGATAGGTTCTTTAATGTACCTAACTGCTTCACGTCCTGATATAATGTACCCAACGTGCCTCGCAACAAGATTTCAATCTAACCAGAGAGCATCGCATATGATCATTGTGAAGAGGATATTGCGCTACCTGAAAGGAACTCCTTCATTGGGGTTGTGGTTTCCTAGGAAAGGCGATTTTATGCTCGAAGGGTATTCCGATTCGGATTTCGGATGCTGCAAAGTTAATTCAAAATCAACAACTGCAGGATGCCAGTTCTTTGGTCCTAGATTGGTTACCTGGCAGTGTAAGAAACAAACGTCTGTGGCGTTATCTACATGTGAAGCAGAGTAACAGATGCGCGACTACGGTTTGCAGTTTCTTAACACACCTCTTTTTGTTGATAATGAGGCCGCAATAAATATAACAAAGAATCCAGTACATCACACTAAAACTAAACACATAGAAATTCGTCATCACTTTATTCGTGACTGTTTTGAGAAAAAGTTGATACGAATTGAGAAAATCCACACTGACGAACAGAAAGCTGATTTACATACCAAAGCTTTTGATAAAAATCGGTTTAAATATTTGTTAAAACTGAACGGTATGAAGCTTCTTTCGGTGTCGGATGGAATTGTGGGCGTTGATGAGAGTACTGTTGCAGATGAAGACGAGAAACAATCTGCAATGTTTTGTCGATTTTTTACTTGTTTTCGTATTTAGGGGGATTAGATATTTGTATATAGTTTATATTTTCAGAAAATACAAAAACATTATAAAATGCAAAAATACAAAAACATGATAAAATCTGAAAAAGAGCTTGTGTATATAGGAAAAATGATAGTACATCAGCTAGACGATTACAGTATGCTAAAGATTTGTAAAGTATAAATGAGTTAAACAGTCTCACTGATGATGTGCCGATAGGTTTTCGCACATTTAGTAGATTTATTCGGGATATAAACCTAAAATTCAAACTTGTGAATTTCGTGGGGAACACTACTTGGATATATAGGTAACCCCTGAAATCTCGTTTGAAAGGTCTCATAATCTGATATACTAGGTCTTTATACTCAATGATGTCTGGGGTATTATTCCGGAACTTTTGCTGAACGGTAGTTCTGACCTAGTCCTTGGATAATGCTTTCTGCAATGCTTGAAACATAGCATTAAACCCTTAGCATGCTGATGAAACAATAAAATTGATAGTCGCTGCTGTTGTAAGCAAAAAGATCCTCTAAAGGGGACATACCGTAAAGTCGAAGCTGATATCTCTCTGCGTATACGGAAGTATCGATCTGAGATCCCTCGGCCCTCGCATACCTAATTTATATACAGATATCATTGTAGTATACTCACCTGTAAGACTGATTATTGGGATTCTGGATACGGGAGTATATTCAAGAGGTGGGACACATGAATGAGCTAAGTTCATAATTCATCTAATTCGTATCCTGAGTAAATTGAAATTTGTGTGAGAATTTAAGATGGATCAGTATATCGACAATCGAGGTGAATTGTTTAAGTCTGAGTATGAAATGAAGCTTAACGGTACTTGTGATTTGTCAGAAAGCTGATATGATTCCCTGACATGCTCGCTAAAAATATGTTTGTAAATAGTTTACTTTGTTTACTTTCTGCAATTTAAGTTTTCTGTATTTCATTTCTTAGTTTAGATCACTTTGATAAAATCCAAAAAGATTTTATTTCTGCTTTATTTTCTGACAAACCAAAGTGGAGAGTTGATTGTTGGATTCTTAGATGTTTGAAGCAGATGCAGGAGATTCTGGACTGAAGAATGAGGAGAGCTTACTTTGATGAAGTTTGAATTGTTTGAAAAGTCAAAAACAAGTTCATTAATTTGATACTTGTTATTTTCATAAATGAGTAAATTGGTTGAAGTATTGATTCGTCAAAAGATCAACCAAGGTCATTAATTTGGACTTGGTAGATTAATCAAGTGATCAGGGTCATTAAGTTGGACCTGAATACTTGAGTGGATTGTTAAAACTGATTGAGTTTGTGAGTTATTGTTGGAAAGATAGTTTGTAATGTTTGTTGGTTGAGTAACAGGTTTGGACTTCATTATTCCCAACGGAAGCTAATTGTCAAAGCTTGAACCAGATATCTCAGATTCTAGCATATCGAGAGGGGGAGTCTGTGAAAGGGGGAGTCTGGATCAACGGTCAAAGGGAAGATTGAAGTTTAAAGTTTGAAGATAAAGATTGAAGAGAGTTTTTACAATGTTTGAAGAATGTTAAAGACAAAGACTTGAAGCCAAAGACTTCATCAACATCCAAGGGGGAGTCTGTTGGTGCACTAAATGTCTGCTGATTACGTCTTAATCAAGTCTTGTGTCTAGATAAGTTGAATGTACACACAACAGGGTCTTAATTAGGGTTTTTACATGTTTATCTTGTAGATTTCGCTTGAAAGTGTTGTTGTGTAATTCAAGCTAAATCAGATTTAGCTTGAACTGGTTCAAGCGAAATCAACAACAGAGATTTAGCTTGAACAGGTTCAAGCGAAATCATGATTTAGCTTGAACTAACTCAAGCGAAATCAACATGCTATATATAGGTGTTGTGTAGTTCATTTGTGAGGGGATGGTCAATGTATGTGAAACGAAGTGTTGCCGGATTTGTATCAGAAAACGTTGTAAAAGCACGAATATCAATCAGAAAAGAAAGATTAAAAGGAAACTAGCTGTTATGACTTTGTTTACGTTGATTCCACCTTCGTACTCAAAGATGAACTGCCTTAACTGACGTTTCAAGGTCGTAGAACGGTCCAACACACTTTCCGACACTTAAACTATCACTAGGAATGCAGTTTTGTGATCCTTACTTTCCTACACACTATACTAGTGTAACTCTTGGTTTCTAGCTTATTCTGTATCCCAATACCATGTCTGTCTATGTACTGAACTCCGTCAGCACTTTTCTGATTTGTCTGATAACTGTGCTATCTTTGTTTCGTGCACCAGTTGAATAAATAAAGTTTGCATGCAGTAAAGTTATGTCATTTGCAATATATAATGCACATGTATGTATAATGATAATAACTAGAAAGCAATTCATGCCATAACTTGTAAATCAGCTCAGTCATTAAGCACTAATCATTGTTTAATAATTGTACGGATACCTGGAATTTTGACAGTTGTCACATTTGCATCCTATATCACACGACAAAGATAAAAAATACACATGAAAAAAAGGATAATTACTATTGTTTTTAGCGCCAAAAATATATAGACCTAATCTACTTCGCGCCAAAAAAGGTCATTATATAAGTAGAACAAGTAAACAAACTTAACACGCCAAAAATTTTCTAAACACGCCACATATTGTCTAAAACGCCATACAACTTAAATCAAAATAGCTCAGGTTATTGCATAAAGGTTTGATACGTCAGAGAAACGTTTCATCCTACAGTTCTCTAAGAGGAGAAGGGTGAAGGTCAAGACCACCAAGGTCATACTTAGTATGGATGAGGCCGTTTAGAGGGATATTCTGGCCCTTGGGGTTCCAGTGGCCAATGAGTGTGACAGGACTCAAACAGTAATAAGAAGATTGAAGAGAAGATTTCCAGCAGATGATGATGATGACATTTTTTATCTATCAACAATTACCGGTTGGAGTTTGGATGATCAATCAAGGACGGTTGAAGTGACTTATAAAAACGGGGAGGGGGATTCATTGACGATGGACGAAGTGCTGAACACAGATAGACTACACCTTCTTGAACAACTCTATGATTTAGCACCTTCGCATGCTGCAACATCCAGGATTGTGATTATATTTAAATATAGGATGCGAGACAGGCTAAACCAGTTGATGGCGTTATACGCCAATGACCTAGATGATGAGGAGTTTGAAGAAAGTGATGAGCAAAGTGATGGGTACATCTCTGATGTAATCCCATCCATAGAAGAATATTAGTTTGGTTTGATTTCGTCTTATTTGTAATGTTTTGAATTATTAATGAATTATAATGAATTTAGGAATGCCATGAACGCCAGGATATTTACTTTTATAAGACAGATGGGATTAATTCAATTGGAAAGATCTACAAAAACGCCAAAAAAATTGTAATGTTTGAATTATTAAAGGTATATAATGAATTTGGGAACACCATGGACGCCAAGATGTTTACTTTTATAAGACAAAAAGGATTAATTTCAACTGGACAGATCTACAATAAAACAAAAAACGCCAAAAAATTGCAATGCTTGAATTATTAATCGATTATAATGAATTTGGGAATGCCATAAACGCCAAGATAGTTACTTTGTGAGACAAAAACAATTAATTCATCACGATAGATCTAAAAAAAATAAAACGACAGGGAGTTTTTGTTTTTAACTACATGCCAAAAAATCCTACACGCCACAAAAGACAACAATGAGTGAGAGATGCATTGGGAAAAAAAAGACAAAAAAGCCCCTCCACCTTGATTGTATCGCGCGCCACGTGTTCGACCAGTATCCGTTCTCACTATTTTCACACTTCCAACCGTTTTCTCCTGATCCCGTTTATATATATATATATATATATATATATATATATATATATATATATATATATATATATAGGGCAAAGATCCGTTAGGAACCACCCCTTATTGCGAGAACCGCGAGAACCAGTGTGAACACAAACAGTAATTCCTAAAAAAATCTAAAAAACACCCAAAGATTTTTTTTTATTTTTTTACTATTTTTTTTGAAAAAATCGCTATATTTTGTTAATAAAAAAAATTTCAAAAAAAAATTTCAAAAAAAAAAAAATTTTTTTTTTTGAGTAACAGTTATCCATGCACATGTGCATATGTGTCGTTTCTTTGTCAAATTCCGTAATTCATTACAAATAATAGTCAATTGCACTTTCATTTACACTTCTACGTGTAATACACTATTTTTTACAGTACCAATGTTAGAAATGCACATGTGCATCTATATGTATCAACAGGAAATAAGGTGTTTTGGTACACTACTTTCTCTTTCATCTATCATTCCATCCATAATACACAAGCATGCACATGTGCATTTTTGTCATTTCTTTACATATTAGACAATTGCACTTTATTTACACTACTATATGTAATACACTACTTTTTACATTACCAATATTAGAAATGCACATGTGCATTCATATGTATCAACATGAAATAAGGTGTTTTGGTACACCACTTTGAATACACTTTCCCTTTCATCTATCATACCATCCATAATACACTACCATTACCTCCTACCATCCATAATACAATACAATTACCTCCTACCATCCATAATACAATACCATTAACAATATTTTCACTTTATTACATGTATGTAAACACCATTTATACCATCCAATCAACATATTACATAAAAAATTGACAACTATAACCAAACCATCAACCACTAGATATAACTAACCAAAAAACATGTATATGGGTCTACTTCTCAATTCAAAATCACAAACTTTTTGTACCAAAACACGTTATATCATGGTTATACCTAATTATGCACATGTGCATTTTGAATATTGGTAATGTAAAAAGTAGTGTATTACTAATGGTATTGTAAATTAAAGTGCAATTGTCTATTCCTGATAACGTATTACCGAATTTGTTGAAGTAATGATACATATGCACATGTGCATGGATAACTCTTACTCGAAAAAAAAAGTTTTTTTTTTTTTTTATGGGAACAAAATATAGCGATTTTTTATTAAAAAAATATTAAAAAAAATAAAAAAAAAATTGAGTGCTTTTTTGATTTTTTTTAGATTTTATTTTGTGTTCACATTGGTTCTCGCGGTTCTCGCAATAAGGGTGGTTCTCGCATGAACCTTACCCTATATATATATATATATATATATATATATATATATATATATATATATATATATATAGTGGGGATCCTGCGAAAAGTGTGTTTTTCCTAGAAAGTGTAGGAAGCGATCTGGGCCATTAGATGAGTGTGTTTAATGGTTGAGATCATTTTGTGGCATTTCGGTAATATATGTGTCTTTAAAATAGGCTAATTTAATTGATTGGGGGTAAGTGTGTCATTTAAGTTGTTTTAAATAAGGAAATAACTACCAATCATAAAACCACCTCCAAAGATGTCGCAATTTTTTTTTCTCTCTCTCTAATCCCTGACATGAAAACACCAAGTCATAAAAAAAATAACGGTAAATCAGATCTAGATGTGTTCATAGTAGTGTATTTTAGCGATAAAACACAATGTGACGAACTAGTGACTGACTGCTAAAACACATTGTGATGAAACAGTAACTAGAACCAGTAACTGATAAAACACATTATGATGAAACCAGTAACTGATAAAACACAACATCAAGAATGCCAAAATCACATCAACTAGTAACAGATAAAACACATTGTGATGAAGCATTAGATAAAATACAAAAGAACATGCCATTCATGAATCATAACTGGTATAACACATTGTGATGAAACCAGTAATTGATAAAACACAACATCAAGAATGCCAAAAATCATATCAACCAGTAACTGATAAAACACATTGTGATAAAACAGTAACTGAAATCAGTAACTGCTAAAACACATTGTGATGAAACCAGTAACTGATAAAACAAAACATCAAGAATGCCAAAATCACATCAACCAGTAAATGATAGAACACATTGTGATGAAACAGTAACTGATAAAACACATTGTGATGAAACAAGTAACTCATAAAACACAACGTGAACCAGTAATTGATAAAACACAACATCAAGAATGCCAAAAATCATATCAACCAGTAACTGATAAAACACATTGTGATGAAATAGTAACTGAAACCAGTAACTGCTAAAACACATTGTGATGAACCAAGTAACTAATAAAACACAACGATAAGAAATTGTTAATGATTTGAACTTCGTAATTTAAAGTAACTGCCCTTTTGAATTCGTAATGATTTGAAATTGTCAAAGAGATATACGTTTTCATAAATACATGGATAATTAGTTTAGGACATATAACATTCCCAAATTAAATTAATAATCAAATTACCATCATGCCCTTTTGAATAAAAAACTAAAAGACACATGTCACCTTCCTATTGCTTCCTAAACTTTCTATGAAACTTAGGCTTTCTAGCCAACTTCCACTATATATATATATATATATATAGGACAAAGATCCGTTAGGAACCACCCCTTATTGCGAGAACCGCGAGAACCAGTGTGAACACAAACAGTAATTCCTAAAAAAATCTAAAAAACACCCAAAAATTTTTTTTTTTTTTTTTTACTATTTTTTTTGAAAAAATCGCAATATTTTGTTAATAAAAAAAAAATTTCAAAAAAAAAAAAAAAAAATTTCGAGTAACAGTTATCCATGCACATGTGCATATGTATCGTTTCTTTGTCAAATTCCGTAATTCATTACAAATAATAGTCAATTGCACTTTCATTTACACTACCACGTGTAATACACTACTTTTTACGTTAACAATGTTAGAAATGCACATGTGCATTTATATGTATTAACAGGAAATAAGGTGTTTTGGTACACTACTTTCTCTTTCATCTATCATTCCATCCATAATACACAAGCATGCACATGTGCATTTTTGTCATTTCTTTGACAAATTCCGTAATTCATTACACATATTAGACAATTGCACTTTATTTACACTACCATATGTAATACACTACTTTTTACATTACCAATATTAGAAATGCACATGTGCATTTATATGTATCAACATTAAATAAGGTGTTTTGGTACACCACTTTGAATACACTTTCCTTTTTCATCTATCATACCATCCATAATACACTACCATTACCTCCTACCATCCATAATACAATACCATTACCTCCTACCATCCATAATACAATACCATTAACAATATTTTCACTTTATTACATGTATGTAAACACCTTTTATACCATCCAATCAACATATTACATAAAAAATTGACAACTATAACCAAACCATCAACCACTAGATATAACTAACCAAAAAACATGTATATGGGTCTACTTCTCCATTCAAAATCACAAACTTTTTGTACCAAAATACGTTATATCATGGTTATACCTAATTATGCACATGTGCATTTTGAATATTGGTAATGTAAAAAGTAGTGTA
Source organism: Helianthus tuberosus (assembly GCA_030545235.1). NCBI lineage: Eukaryota > Viridiplantae > Streptophyta > Magnoliopsida > Asterales > Asteraceae > Helianthus > Helianthus tuberosus. The sequence goes on along the minus strand of CM060443.1, from coordinate 59,435,325 downwards.
TTACTAATGGTATTGTAAATTAAAGTGCAATTGTCTATTCCTGATAACGTATTACCGAATTTGTTGAAGTAATGATACATATGCACATGTGCATGGATAACTGTTACTCGAAAATTTTTTTTTTTTTTTTTTTTTATGGTAATGAAATATAGCGATTTTTTATTAAAAAATATTAAAAAAAAAAAATTTTGAGTGCTTTTTTGATTTTTTTTAGATTTTATTTTGTGTTTACATTGGTTCTCGCGGTTCTCGCAATAAGGGTGGTTCTCGCATGAACCTTACCCTATATATATATATATATATATATATATATATATATAGAGAGAGAGAGAGAGAGAGAGAGAGAAACGGGACCAGGAGAAAACACCCTAAATTGTGAGAACGCATCCTGATGGGACACGTGGCGCGCGATATTATCAGGGCGGAGGGGCTTTTTTGTCTTTTTATCCACCCTTTTTTCATTTTTCATGTGTAACAATACAACTTTATTTTTTGGCTTATAAGATTTGTTTGGCGTTTATTTATATTCAATAACTAGCTGGTGTTTTACTAGTCTTTCTTAGATCTGTCTCGTTCAATTAATCATTCTTGTGTCACATAGATAACAGTTTGGAGTTTATGGCGTTCCCAAATTCAATAAAGTTAATTAATAATTCTAACATCTTTAGCGTCCATGGTGTTACCAAAATCATTATATACATTTAATAATTCAAACTATACTTTTTTTGGCGTTTTGTAGATTTTACCGGTTGAAATAATCCCATATATCTTATAAATGTAATTTTTTTGGCGTTCATGGCGTTCTTAATAATTCATTAATAATTCAAAATATTACAATAAGATGATATCAAAACAAACTAATAGTCTTCTATGTATGGGATTACATTAGAGATGTACCCATCGCTTTGTTCGTCGTTTTCTTCACATTCCTCATCAGCATGTTGTGCATTGGCGTATAACGCCATTATGTCGTCTCGTCTTTGTTGCATTCTGTATTTAAATATCATAACAACCCTGGATCTTGCATCGTTCGAAGGTGCTAAATCACAGAGTTGTTCAAGAAGATGTAGTCTTTCTATCTTCAGCATTTCTTCCATCGGCAATGAATATTCGAACCCGTGTTGATAAGACACTTTAACCGTTCTTGTTTTTTCATCCAAACTCCAACTGCTAACTGTTGGTAGACCAGTACCATCAATATCATCATCATCATCTGCTGGAAATTTTCTGTTCAATCTTCTTATTACCTTTCGAGTTCTTTCACAATCGTCGACCAATGGAACCCCAAGGGCCAGAATATCCCTCTGAACGGCTTCATCCATGTTAAGTATGGCCTTGATTGTCTTGATTTTCACTCTTCTCCTGTCAGAGAACTTTAGGATGAAACGTTTCTCCGACCCATCAAACCTCTATGAAATAACTTGAGCCATTTTTTTTTAGTTTTTTGGAGTTTAGTCAAGGTCTGGCGTGTTAGAGAATATGTGGAGCATTAAATTTTGTTTACCTATATATAATGACTTTTTTTGCCGCCTTGTAGGATGCAGTCCTATAACCTGAGGTAATTATGACGTTTTTGAAAAGAAAAATAAATTCAAGTACCGATGTAGTGGGTTTTAATTATAATGTTAGTAATAAATTTTCTATCGCTCCAGTTTACTGTTTGTTCAGCTTCATCTGTTTTATGGCTGTAACACGTCTCATCTAAAAAAAAATGCTTTAAAACCCCAAGATGCCACAAATTTTATTATAATTGTAGAGTTTAGCGTTTGTGACATCTTGGCGTTTTACAAGTATTTTTTAGAGAAATAATGTATTTTTTATTGGAAAATTAGAAAACAAACCATAGAAAGAAAAAAATAGAAGCGAAAAAAATAAATAAAAAATCCTAACCGAATTTCTCTTCCAAATCTTCACTGTCACCAGTCTCTTTCTTCTTTGAAACTATAAGAACTGTCACAAATACATGGCGTTTTTTACTTTGGTATGATTCATTTGTTTTTTTTTTGTTGTTGAAGTAGCTTTTTTGTCGATGTTTTGAATACAAAATGACATGGGTTTTTTGTTTGGCCTTCATCTTTATCTTCATCCCACTTTTCAGCATCCGTCTCTTCATGCCATTCAAATATTCATCAAAAATAAAGCACAGAAAATGACATATGGCTATCATCAGTCTTTTTTTTTAAGATTTGTCCATCTCCTGCAGCAAAATGTTATTGAGTTACACTCCATTTGGTGAAACTTCACGTAGAACAATATTGAATATCCAAGAAACGATGTTTGCCATTTTTTATTTTTAAACTTTTTGGCGTTTTACAGTGAGTGGTTTTTGGGGGAACCATGGCGTTTGTTTTTTGGTTTAATCAATGGAAGGTGCTAAGACGTTTCTGCTTATGGGATGTCTTTGGCGCGTAGTTTAGGCGGGATGTTATTAATAAGTGCAATTAATAAAATATATGTCGTTTTTCAGTTAATGTTTGTATTTCCTGTTTGGCTAAGCTTGTCACACCCTGACTTTTGTGGAAGCGTAATATGGTGTGACTTGCTTAATATCATTGCATTCAACCATAGCAAACAACTATATGATAAAACCCAAGATGTTCATCCATAGATAGTTTGAAAACATTACAAACAACGTTGTCTTAAAATCCAAACACTGACTTCAGGTTCAAAATACAATACCAACAAATTTTAAGTTCCATAAGGTCTTCACAAAAGACACTAACAACTAGGTTTTGAGCCATGTATGATACAAGACAAAATACATAACCTAAACCCTTCGACTTCGGATGACACCTTTTATTAGAAACATGACTTGTAAACTTCATCGCCCGCCAGATCCATACTTAATTTCCCGAAATACATGTAGTTTTGAAAACATCAACAAAAGTTGAGCGAGTTCATGTGTTTTGTATGTGTGCACGAACATCCTTGAAAACATTTGCAAGTATGTATGTACTTGTAAATTGGTATGAAAGCAACAATGAAACAGATCAATTAATGTGTAGCTAATACATTAACATGTGTGAAATGGTGCAGGAAGACTCAATCCTAGCAGATTTTGCACCGGGCTTCAGTTTGAAGACATAGTCACCTCATGGTCCATCCGACGGGCGCGTGGGTGGGGCTCGCTACACCCAAATATATCTATCACTCATGTACATTGGTCCTACTATGAGGATTAATGGTCTTAAGCATTGTACCCACCACTCATATGATCTAGCAGTACCTTTCCTTATATAACCAAACCATGAATAAACGTTTGTAAACAATTTGTAACATGTACTTCACCCCCGAAGTTATAAAACTGAAAACAGTTAAAAGAAAAGGGGGACATGAACTCACAGTTTTGCGTTCTTCTTATCCAATGTAACTCAAAGCTTCCTCTAGATCGCACGACTTCCTACATGCGTACTACGGTTCATTAGAAGGGCGGGTCGTGCCTTGACCTTGGTCTTATTTAGTATTTTTGAGTTACGTTTCTTTGTGTCATCAATGTTATTCCAAGTATATAATTATTTGTCAAAATAATAAATATTTTAACTTAAATTATATTTAGTAAAATTTGGAATATTAGTTAAAATAATATATCTTAACTTGTCACATTTATGTATTTGTACATGTATAACTTCCCAATGATGGGCGTATTTGTATTCGTATTCTTATCATTGTATATTTTTGCCAAGTATCGGTGGCGTATTCCGTTGCGTATTTATACGTACGAAAATACGTATTTTATTGTGTTTATTAAGTATTCTTATACTTAATTTTTGTATTAACTTTTCCGGAATACTATTTCTAATAAAAATACATCGATATATATTCCCAAAATAAATATTTTAAGAAATATTACATAGAAAAGTTATTTATAATTTTTCCCTTGGCAAAAATACTTATAATTTTCATATAAATCTCAAAAATAATATATTTTCAAGTCTAACTTAGAAAATATATATAAATCCATTTTTCATCCAAAAATACTATATTTCAAGTTTATTTAAGAAAATACATTTTCTCCCGAAAATAATAGATTTCTTGTTTGTTTGAGAAAATATATATTTTCTTCCAAAAAAATACATCTTCTAATAAATTCAAGAAATATATATTTTTACTTGGCAAAAATAATATATTTTCTCATTGTAAAAAATATGATAAAATTTTGTAATAATTGTAAAACTCATGTTTTTGTTCTCTTGGTGTCCAAAATATTATTTACCAAAATATACTTACGAATAAGCTTTCCGGAATATTTTGTAAGTTATATTCCTTTGTTTGGGTTTCTCCAATATTTTGGGTATAATTTATATGTTCATTCTCTTGGAATTTCGGTAATATTTTGGATTATAATTTCTTGGTATTTTGATGAGTTATATTATTTCAAGTCCTAAAATAATATAACTAATACACATAATATACAAATAATCACACACATGGTGAAATCTAAATTTATATTTTCCTATATACATATTTAGTCACTTTTATTTACAAAAACCAACCTCCAATATTAATAATTTTTGTAACAAAATTTATGGCAACTTTATGTGAAAATTCATGGTTAAAAATATACTTGTAAATATTTGTTTAAAAATATTTTTCTAAGTGTTAAATTTTTAGAAAATTTTTGCCATAGTTTCCCCTAAAAATGGAGGCTTCCATGCCTTCAAGGCATATTATTTTCTTTTGTAAATCAACACAATCAACCACAAATCAATCTATACTTACCAATTTTGCCAAAAACAAGCATAAACTACTACCTCATGAACTTCAAAATTTATACAATTGTGTAGTAACTTACTAGTGTGTTTAGTAAGCTTAGTTACCCTTTCAAGTGTGGTTGTTTATTTAAAAACTCTATTTTTGAAGAAGTTAGTTCTTTACAACTTATAATCACATTTTCTAAGAATGTTTCTTCTTGGATTTTTCTTGTTAAATGCATGATCCTACACTTGTTTAACCTCTAAAAACATGGTTGATTTCTTTGAGAACCAAGATTAAGTAAACTTTGTATTTTTAACTTGATTTCTTAAAAAATCATCCTTGAAATCTTAGATCTAGAAGACTTTACACTTACTTTAATCATCACTTAACAAGAAAACAATTTATTCTTTCAAGTTCATGACTTATGTGAGGATGATCCATTGATCTCTAACATTTTCATCCTCTCATCTTACTAGATTATGTTTTTAATCATTATCTAGCAAGATCATATGATGATCTACATCATCTACGTAAACAATCAATCGTCAAGTAGCACAACAACACTAAATAACATAATTTCTTTAAGATTTTAAGCTTATGTTCATGTTTCATGTTCTTGATTCTTAGTGTTCATCATGGTTAACAACATGTATCTTATTTTAACCTACAAAATATGATGTAAAATGAAGAGTACAGTGTTCTTACTACTAGCTCAAGGCTAGGGATGACCAATAGAAGAAATGAAGTGGATAAAAGCAAATGGTGAAGGTCCTTCAACTTCCGAAAGCTCCAAGCTTCTTTGTGCGCCTTCTAACACCCTTGTATGTATGTAGAATGTATGAAATTTGAATGAAGATGATGGTAGTGTGGAGATGGGTGTTCAGCCGAGATGTAAGGGGAAGGGAAGGAGAAGAGTGTGTGGGTTATGTTGAAGTGAGAATGATGGTTATGAACTATTGGTTAGTCTTTATAATCTCCAACACTTGATAATCCAATGTGTAAAATGTTTAGTAAAGTAAAAACATGATCTAGTTTAATATTCACATAAAATCCATGGTGGGGCCACCATGTTGGCCGATCATAGGTGGGGGGGGGGGGGGGTCTAGGCTTAGGTCATAACCATTAGTTAGATTATCTAGTTCAAATCCAAGTGTTTAGTTAGGGTGTTTAGTTACTAGTATGTTATATAGTGTGTTATGATGTTCGGGGACCTTAATTAGGTTGGAAATGTTAAAACAATGCTTCTAGTGAAAATTTGGTGTTTCAGGTAGTGTCCGGTTGTTCGGTTGGTTAGCGGTTCGTTAAGGTGCTAAACTATGCAGTTTAGTGTGCTTTATGTCACCTTTTGTGACAGTTTTGATTCTCGACACTTAGGAAAGCATTCAGGACCATTTAACCATATTTCTGCATGATATTAGTTTGTTTAAAATGCTGAATTAGCTGATTTCTGCAGAATTCTGCCATTTCTGTAAGTTTTAGGCACTTTCTGGCACTTAAACTATCACTAGGAAGGCAGTTTTATGATCCTTATTTTCCTACACACTATACTAGTGTAATACTTGGTTTCTGGCTCATTCTGTGTCTCAATACAATGTCTGTCTATTTACTGACCTCCGTCAGCATTTTTCTGATTCGTCTGATAACTGTGCTGCCGGTGTTTCGTGCATCATTCGAATCAACAAAGTTTGCATGCAGTAATGATATGTCACTTGCAATATATGATGCACATGTATGTATATGGAAATAATCGGAAAGCAATTCAAGTCATTAATTTTAATTCAGCACAGTCATTAAGCACTAATCATTGTTTAATAATTGTACGGATGCATGCAAATTTGACAGTTGTCACATTCTCCCCCTGTTAAGAAAATTTCGTCCTCGAGATTTAAACTATATTAACTCCTTAGGGTTACGTTATAAGTGCATGGACATGAATAACACCAAAGTGAATAACCACGAAACCGAATCAAAACTTATTCAAATCAGGTGAATCCGAGGACATATTACAACAACCAGAACCTAACGGTTAAAAGGTATGTGCTTCAGAATTTGATGTCAGAGGATACGAGATGTATAGATGTATATCCTAGTGTAACTTATTTCATAGGGGTTCAATAAAAGATGAGTTTCAACCAATAGAATTCCAAACGATCGTTCACAATATGCAAATGAGTTCTAGGAACAATAACATCCGCTAGATGAACTCAGAATCTGTCACACCCCGAAATTATCAGAGCATTGGCGTGACTGGACTGGTATCTTCATTGCACAGCGGAAGCAAATAAGCATAGACTTCTAGAAACTGAACGCCTGCTAAGTACTCGAATCTCCAATGGTTCTCCTATTCCAACCGTGCCTTGTATTAGAAATGCAACCTGAGAAAGAACATGCGAGAAAAAAATCAACATAAAGTTGAGCGAGTTCATAGTTTGTTCGTAAAAGATTTGAAATAAATCTTTTGAGTTGTGAAAGGTTTGAGATAAATCCTTTGAGTTGTGAAAGATTTGAAATAAATCTTTGGAATAACCGGTTTTTGAAGTAGTATTGAGAAAATGAATTTAAAAACCATTTTCTTGCGAAGTTATATGGAAACGTTGTGTTTGTAACACGTTATGTTCATAAAACCATGTTTTTGTAATGTTCGTGAAATCATCAATGCCCACCCTGACTTTGACCCGCATAATCTTATACCTTAAATTTTGTAGAAAACATGGTATTTAATTTGTATGAACAAGTATGTTTCGTACGTATAAAATCCCTGGTATGTAGCAGTGTAAGAGGACTTGTGATCACCAATGGTTTGCAAGGCCATTAGCATGTTGTGAAATGCAAGTAGGAAAGACACAACCCTAGCCGATTTTTGCGTTGGGTACCAAGTCACTCCAAGTCCGTTCTGTTAGTCCTCCGAGAGGCCTGTTCTGTTGGACCGGGAGCTGGGCTCGCTACACCCAGATAGATCTACCGCTCGAGTCCCTCGGTGTTCTAACTACCCATTCACATGATCTAAACCTCCTTACGTTAATCATACCGTGTATAAAAACGTCTGTAATCATTGTACATGTACTTTACCCCGGTCTTTAAGACTGATCCTTCCCAGCCACAAAGACTGGCTCCTCATTCTCTATATATTATCACCAATTGATCCGTCCTTAGTCATGAAAATCATTCACATTTTGATACTACTCATTTGTTTTGTAAAAACCGGTATGTTTAGTATAAACCTTTCGTAAATCATTTGAGTTCCTCGAAATCCCTTCGTAATATGATTTAGAAATACGAGTTTTGTATTTGTTCTAAACTTTGTTTGCTTTTGCAAAACGTGCATGTCTTTCCACCCCGAAAACATTTATAAAAATGTAGAGCCGTAAAAAGTGGGGTTATGAACTCACCTGAATATTCTTGTGCAAAGCGAGCTAATTACGACTTCGTGATGTCGTTTCCAAGATGAGACTCGCTAGCGTGCATTGTACAATATTCCTAACAGGGAATATCTAATAAGTTTCTAAATAAACGCGGTAACTAAATTACGTGTCGTCGAGCTCTACCGAATCGTTAATCGAACGATTCAACGGTAAGTTGTTAACTTAATGGAAAAGATTAAGTTATACGTGTTAAGTCTCGTTTAATGTCAGTAGCAGTTTAGTAAGTCTTGAAAAAGACTTAGTTTCCGAGAGACTTAAAATGAATAAATATTTATATAAAAATATAAATATATCGTCGTAAGTGTGTTAGCCGTCTCGAGTAGTCGTACGTGTACAAAAAGATTATTTGTATGAAAATATCATATAACCAACTCGTATTATATATCGCGTTTCGTATGATCTTTGTCAAAATATACGTATGTGCCGTTTAGGCGTATAAAATAAATATGAAGAATTATATTTATTTTATAAAGAATCCGTCGAGTTGTTATAAATATAAACCATATTTATTTTTGTAAAAGATTGCGCGTTGTACGACATTTAGAATAAATATATAACTATATTTATTTTAGTAACACAATCGTAGTGTCGTTTGAATACGGAATAAATATATGGGCTATATTTATTTTGAAAAAAAGTATACGAGTTGACGACGTTCGAGATAAATATAATATTATATTTATTTGTAAAAGCGTTCGGAATTATCAAGGTTTGAAGTATTATAAACTCGAATTCCTTTAAGCGTCGTTTTTGAAACATAATACGTGTCGTGTTTAAGGGTTTTTCTCGAAAAACGGGCAGAGTTTCCTCTGTTTTTGTGTGATCCCGACAATGCAAGTTGTCGTCTTTTTGGCAAAACTCAACAATATTCACCAACTATAACAATACATATGTAATTTGTCAATTTCGCTAAAATTGTAATCAAGTCATTAATGGTATCGGTTGGAGCTCGGTTCGCGTAAGTAATAAATATATAACTATATATTAAAATTTGCGTCGTAACGTTTTACCGAGTCACGCGTGTCGACAAGTTAACCCGACAGTTGACCGAAGTTTGACCGCTGTTGACCAGAGTTGACCGAGTTGACTCGGTTGAGTTGACCGAGTCAACTAAGCTGAACCTGAGGCCCGCAACCCGAACATGAAACTGTTGACCACAGTTTGACCAAGCCCGAAAACAGAGTCCGTATCATCTCGTTGACTGGACCGTGACCTGAATCCGCTGGACCGAGACTTGAACCGCGGCCGACCCGAACACCCGAACCAGGATCCGCTGAACCTGGTACCTGAATCAACTTGAACCCGAACCCAACCCCGTACTGAGCCGAAGCTGACCCGTAAGACCGAAAGCTGAAACCCGAGCCGAAACCATATAACCTGAGCCGAGATGTGACCCGGACCAGAACCGAGCCGAACCACACCTGCTGAACCGAGAACCCGAACGGAAAACCCCGTTGACCACCGTAAAAAAAAACTAACCGACCGGCGGTCCGAGCTTTTGACCGCCGGTTCTTCATCTCTTCCGGTCTTTCTCTCCATCTCGGTCTCTCTCTCTCCGTCTGTTGTAGCCGCCGCACCACCACCGGTTAATGGTGGTGGTGGACCGTTTCCGGATCGCAAGAGGAGGGGGTGGGGGTGCCTTGCCTGAAAAACCACCGGTATTCACGCCGGTTCCCTGTGGTTGTCGCCGGACTGTCTGACCAGCCGGAGCTCCGCCGGCCTGATCTTCGTTGGGAAGGGAGAGGAGATCGAGGGGTTAGAGGTGGTTGTCGGAGCACGTCGAATCTTCGAGAGAAACCACCGCCGGTCCGCCGTCGCCGGCCGATGATGTTGCCGGTCAGATTATTGAGTGGGTGAGAGGGTGAGTATGATTGGTTGTGGGTTTGTGTGATGTATTATGATGTATTCATCAGATGCATAGATCGAGAGTGGGAGAGTAAATGTAAGAGGGTGTTTGGTAATTGTATATGTGTGTGTGTATGTTGTCTGTATACTTGGAGATTAGAGGGGGTTATGGACCTATTTATAAGGATGCCCATGATATCTTGTTAGAGATCTTGCAAATCTTAAGTAGATTTTGGATAGATTTTACTAGATTTTCTAAATCTAGTATAGATTTTATTAGGATTTTCATAAGATTTGTGGAGATCTTGATAGGATTTTAAAAATCTTGAAGAGATCATGTAAATCTTTCTAGGATTTGTATAGATTTTCAAGAGATTTAGCATAGATTTGATAAGATTTTGCAAATCTTATAGGGATTTTCTAAGTCTAGTAGAGATCTTGTATATTATGTGTAGGTTTAGGCTTGGGCCCAGAGCCCACAAGCCCATCTCGTGCGTAAGCGGCCCGTAATTCCTACGAGACCCGTTGTTAAAACCAGAACTCCGTTTAACGTCAAAAATTAAAATACACAAAATACGGTCGGTAGTCGTTGTTTGCATGCCCGTTCGTTGACTACGGTAATAATCGCGAAAGATCGTATCGTTGCCGTCTTTAATCCGTTTTTCAATCCGGTTTTGACTGTAGTCACTAAAATTTTATTACGAAGCTAATATATATCGTAAAAATTTAATATTTGTCGGCGTTGTCAGTATCCTGTTCGGTTTCAATCCGTTGCCGTTTAACGTTTCACAGGTTTCTCTGTAAACCACCGTTCGCGCATTGAAAAGTCGGATAAACGTTCCTAGGCACTCCAAATTAATTTATGCTGTAAACACTATTTATTATCGCGTTAATTACCTGTTAATCACGTAATTAAGAGCCGTAAATTACGGGTTGTCACATTCTCCCCCTGTTACAGAAATTTCGTCCTCGAAATTTAGACTATGTTATCCCCTCAGAATTGTGTTGTCCGCAGGTAAGTCCGAATAATAACAAAGTGAATGACCGCGTAATCGAAACAAGACTTATTCGCGTCATGTGAATTTAGTGACATTCCTCCACAATAGGAATCCCAACGGTTTAAAAGTAGTGTGTCTCAGTAATTGATGTCAAAGGAAACGAGACGTATAGGTACAGTCACTAATGTGACTAAGTTAACAGGGATCCAACAGGAACTTCGACCAATCGAATTCCATAAGTACGTTCACAATAAGTAACTGAGTTCTAGAAGCAATAACATCCACTGGATGAACTTAGAATCAACAATCTCAAATGTAATAGTTTGCATGGACGCTCGATCGTGATCAGCGCAAGCTGCAAGTTATACCGACACCACAAGGTGTCGCAATGAATGGAACAATTCAATAATAGGGGTGATCGAACAAGTATCACCTGTGTTTCGCATGAAACGTTCAACCATGATTAGCCCAAGCTATAAGTCTGTGCTGACACCACACGGTGTCGTAGTGTTTCAAATAAGTCAATAATAGCGGTGATCAAACGAATCCACCGTGGTTGAAGTCAAATGAAAGTTCAACGAAATAAATCTGAACGCTTGTTCCAAACAAACATCATAGGATTTTCAATTGAAATTTGAACATCAAGGAAACACTGTTTTCGATCGAAGGTGAAGAAGCAATGAATGTCGCAGAGCATTCGATCGATGTTGAAAGAACTGTTATGAGGTACACCGGAATATGAAATGAATTTGTGTACCATTGTCTTAACACACTATTGTATTAAGACGGCTTTGATATAATAAACCGAAGTGGATTGGAAAACAATCAATAAATAAATATTTAGATCCGTGCATAAGATGCGTAAACGAGTTCAGCGCAAGCTGAAAATCACCATCACATGGTGTCGGAATCAACAATCAATTTAATGGAGTCGAATACCAAACAAGTTTACCACGACTCGGAACAAATGAAGTGTTCGTTAAAAATTGATTTGAATATGATGCTCCCAATACATCATATGGTGCCTCGAATCGAATAAGTGTAATGAGCAAGTTCAAACAATTGAACTTGGTTTTAGCGTAATCCGACAATAAGTATATGTATCGACAAGAAAACTTTCGGCATGGTTATAACGAAAAACCATGTATGTAACTTGTAAAGAAATGATCGTAATACAATGACCATTAAGAGGAGTAGAGATACGAAAATCTACTCAGTAAGCGTGAAATTCGAAATTTCAATAAAGGAAATTTGAGGACCTTACCTGGGGTTTCGTGTGACGACCAATTGTTAGGTGACATTACCATGGAATGTCGAACATAGCGTATTCGTCGTTAGTTAGGTGGGGGGGGGGGGATTGCGGAGACAATAGTCTTCTCCCTGGCGTGATTCGTGTCGTTGCAGGATCGCGTGACAAGTTGTCGTTCCCTGATTGTTAGTTCTCCTGCTGACAGGAATCTAGCGTCGTCGTTAGATTGCGTCATCGTTTCTTCTCAAGGCCTCGCCTTGGCAGTCGTATGTGTCGTACCTCCGTTGATGTATAGCTTAAGTTTCACGTATACTTGCGCACTAGCGTTATGTGCCGCGTAGGAGGTGATGTATCCCGTCATCCGTTGACGTAGAAATTGAGTTCCATGTATTCTCGTGCACTAGTGTTTCGTTATGCGTAGGCTGCCTGCTCGGGAAGTTAAAATATCATAGACACTATGAATAATAGCGTGTGCCCGAGTTAATATTTGCGGTTCCTACGTGATGACCGTTAATAAACACATGCACAAATAATCAATCATATAACCGAATGCGCATGTTAGTCACCAATAAGCAATCAAGTAATTCTCCTAGTTTCACTAGCCAATTTCTCCCAGTCTTTAAGACTGCTCTATCCTCCACCTCGACCTCTTAGATCGAGCCTCGGTCCCCTTGACCGAGCCTCAGCCTTCATGACTGAGCCTACTCTTCCTAGCCTCACTAGCCAACTACCTCGGTCACCTAGACCGAGCCTCGATCCTCCAGACCGAGCCTCAGCCCTCCAGGCTGAGCCTATAATAAATCAACGTGCTTAACTACCTCGGTCACCTAGACCGAGCCTCGATCCTCCAGACCGAGCCTCAGCCCTCCAGGCTGAGCCTATAATAAATCAACGTGCTCAACTACCTCGGTCACCTAGACCGAGCCTCGATCCTCCAGACCGAGCCTCAGCCCTCCAGGCTGAGCCTATAATAAATCAACGTGCTCAACTACCTCGGTCACCTAGACCGAGCCTCGATCCTTCAGACCGAGCCTATAAATAGTAAAATGTGCTCAACATTTGTTTGGATTTGACTGTTTGCTTGTCGGCAACGGTTGGAGACCATATTTGAGTACTGGGCGTTCTGTATGTATTCAACGTCTTAATAGCCTAAGTTCCCAGAGGAAAGTGAGGTTAGAGCCTAGGTATCACAACAGGAACCTAATTCGCTGTAACCTATAGCTCTGATACCAATCTGTCACACCCCGAAATTATCAGAGCATTGGCGTGACTGGACTGGTATCTTCATTGCACAGCGGAAGCAAATAAGCATAGACTTCTAGAAACTGAACGCCTGCTAAGTACTCGAATCTCCAATGGTTCTCCTATTCCAACCGTGCCTTGTATTAGAAATGCAACCTGAGAAAGAACATGCGAGAAAAAAATCAACATAAAGTTGAGCGAGTTCATAGTTTGTTCGTAAAAGATTTGAAATAAATCTTTTGAGTTGTGAAAGGTTTGAGATAAATCCTTTGAGTTGTGAAAGATTTGAAATAAATCTTTGGAATAACCGGTTTTTGAAGTAGTATTGAGAAAATGAATTTAAAAACCATTTTCTTGCGAAGTTATATGGAAACGTTGTGTTTGTAACACGTTATGTTCATAAAACCATGTTTTTGTAATGTTCGTGAAATCATCAATGCCCACCCTGACTTTGACCCGCATAATCTTATGCCTTAAATTTTGTAGAAAACATGGTATTTAATTTGTATGAACAAGTATGTTTCGTACGTATAAAATCCCTGGTATGTAGCAGTGTAAGAGGACTTGTGATCACCAATGGTTTGCAAGGCCATTAGCATGTTGTGAAATGCAAGTAGGAAAGACACAACCCTAGCCGATTTTTGCGTTGGGTACCAAGTCACTCCAAGTCCGTTCTGTTAGTCCTCCGAGAGGCCTGTTCTGTTGGACCGGGAGCTGGGCTCGCTACACCCAGATAGATCTATCGCTCGAGTCCCTCGGTGTTCTAACTACCCATTCACATGATCTAAATCTCCTTACGTTAATCATACCGTGTATAAAAACGTCTGTAATCATTGTACATGTACTTTACCCCGGTCTTTAAGACTGATCCTTCCCAGCCACAAAGACTGGCTCCTCATTCTCTATATATTATCACCAATTGATCCGTCCTTAGTCATGAAAATCATTCACATTTTGATACTACTCATTTGTTTTGTAAAAACCGGTATGTTTAGTATAAACCTTTCGTAAATCATTTGAGTTCCTCGAAATCCCTTCGTAATATGATTTAGAAATACGAGTTTTGTATTTGTTCTAAACTTTGTTTGCTTTTGCAAAACGTGCATGTCTTTCCACCCCGAAAACATTTATAAAAATGTAGAGCCGTAAAAAGTGGGGTTATGAACTCACCTGAATATTCTTGTGCAAAGCGAGCTAATTACGACTTCGTGATGTCGTTTCCAAGATGAGACTCGCTAGCGTGCATTCTACAATATTCCTAACAGGGAATATCTAATAAGTTTCTAAATAAACGCGGTAACTAAATTACGTGTCGTCGAGCTCTACCGAATCGTTAATCGAACGATTCAACGGTAAGTTGTTAACTTAATGGAAAAGATTAAGTTATACGTGTTAAGTCTCGTTTAATGTCAGTAGCAGTTTAGTAAGTCTTGAAAAAGACTTAGTTTCCGAGAGACTTAAAATGAATAAATATTTATATAAAAATATAAATAAATCGTCGTAAGTGTGTTAGCCGTCTCGAATAGTCGTACGTGTACAAAAAGATTATTTGTATGAAAATATCATATAACCAACTCGTATTATATATCGCGTTTCGTATGATCTTTGTCAAAATATACGTATGTGCCGTTTAGGCGTATAAAATAAATATGAAGAATTATATTTATTTTATAAAGAATCCGTCGAGTTGTTATAAATATAAACCATATTTATTTTTGTAAAAGATTGCGCGTTGTACGACATTTAGAATAAATATATAACTATATTTATTTTAGTAACACAATCGTAGTGTCGTTTGAATACGGAATAAATATATGGGCTATATTTATTTTGAAAAAAAGTATACGAGTTGACGACGTTCGAGATAAATATAATATTATATTTATTTGTAAAAGCGTTCGGAATTATCAAGGTTTGAAGTATTATAAACTCGAATTCCTTTAAGCGTCGTTTTTGAAACATAATACGTGTCGTGTTTAAGGGTTTTTCTCGAAAAACGGGCAGAGTTTCCTCTGTTTTTGTGTGATCCCGACAATGCAAGTTGTCGTCTTTTTGGCAAAACTCAACAATATTCACCAACTATAACAATACATATGTAATTTGTCAATTTCGCTAAAATTGTAATCAAGTCATTAATGGTATCGGTTGGAGCTCGGTTCGCGTAAGTAATAAATATATAACTATATATTAAAATTTGCGTCGTAACGTTTTACCGAGTCACGCGTGTCGACAAGTTAACCCGACAGTTGACCGAAGTTTGACCGCTGTTGACCAGAGTTGACCGAGTTGACTCGGTTGAGTTGACCGAGTCAACTAAGCTGAACCTGAGGCCCGCAACCCGAACATGAAACTGTTGACCACAGTTTGACCAAGCCCGAAAACAGAGTCCGTATCATCTCGTTGACTGGACCGTGACCTGAATCCGCTGGACCGAGACTTGAACCGCGGCCGACCCGAACACCCGAACCAGGATCCGCTGAACCTGGTACCTGAATCAACTTGAACCCGAACCCAACCCCGTACTGAGCCGAAGCTGACCCGTAAGACCGAAAGCTGAAACCCGAGCCGAAACCATATAACCTGAGCCGAGATGTGACCCGGACCAGAACCGAGCCGAACCACACCTGCTGAACCGAGAACCCGAACGGAAAACCCCGTTGACCACCGTAAAAAAAAACTAACCGACCGGCGGTCCGAGCTTTTGACCGCCGGTTCTTCATCTCTTCCGGTCTTTCTCTCCATCTCGGTCTCTCTCTCTCCGTCTGTTGTAGCCGCCGCACCACCACCGGTTAATGGTGGTGGTGGACCGTTTCCGGATCGCAAGAGGAGGGGGTGGGGGTGCCTTGCCTGAAAAACCACCGGTATTCACGCCGGTTCCCTGTGGTTGTCGCCGGACTGTCTGACCAGCCGGAGCTCCGCCGGCCTGATCTTCGTTGGGAAGGGAGAGGAGATCGAGGGGTTAGAGGTGGTTGTCGGAGCACGTCGAATCTTCGAGAGAAACCACCGCCGGTCCGCCGTCGCCGGCCGATGATGTTGCCGGTCAGATTATTGAGTGGGTGAGAGGGTGAGTATGATTGGTTGTGGGTTTGTGTGATGTATTATGATGTATTCATCAGATGCATAGATCGAGAGTGGGAGAGTAACTGTAAGAGGGTGTTTGGTAATTGTATATGTGTGTGTGTATGTTGTCTGTATACTTGGAGATTAGAGGGGGTTATGGACCTATTTATAAGGATGCCCATGATATCTTGTTAGAGATCTTGCAAATCTTAAGTAGATTTTGGATAGATTTTACTAGATTTTCTAAATCTAGTATAGATTTTATTAGGATTTTCATAAGATTTGTGGAGATCTTGATAGGATTTTAAAAATCTTGAAGAGATCATGTAAATCTTTCTAGGATTTGTATAGATTTTCAAGAGATTTAGCATAGATTTGATAAGATTTTGCAAATCTTATAGGGATTTTCTAAGTCTAGTAGAGATCTTGTATATTATGTGTAGGTTTAGGCTTGGGCCCAGAGCCCACAAGCCCATCTCGTGCGTAAGCGGCCCGTAATTCCTACGAGACCCGTTGTTAAAACCAGAACTCCGTTTAACGTCAAAAATTAAAATACACAAAATACGGTCGGTAGTCGTTGTTTGCATGCCCGTTCGTTGACTACGGTAATAATCGCGAAAGATCGTATCGTTGCCGTCTTTAATCCGTTTTTCAATCCGGTTTTGACTGTAGTCACTAAAATTTTATTACGAAGCTAATATATATCGTAAAAATTTAATATTTGTCGGCGTTGTCAGTATCCTGTTCGGTTTCAATCCGTTGCCGTTTAACGTTTCACAGGTTTCTCTGTAAACCACCGTTCGCGCATTGAAAAGTCGGATAAACGTTCCTAGGCACTCCAAATTAATTTATGCTGTAAACACTATTTATTATCGCGTTAATTACCTGTTAATCACGTAATTAAGAGCCGTAAATTACGGGTTGTCACAGAATCAGCAAGCTCAAATGTAATAGTGACATGAAAATGATTCGTCAACTTTCGATCAAGTAAATGAATAAAATTTGCGTGTTCGCATTATTGAATTGCGAGAATACACCGAAATGAAATGCAACCGAATCTGGTGTTTAATATCTTATTTCGTAGTTGCATTAAGAATGTTTAAATGACAAGTCAAACAAAAGTATGTGTAGTTTCGTGTGAAACGGTTGACCGTGATTAGCACAAGCTACAAGTTTATACCGACACCACAAGGTATCGAAATGACATAATTCAATAATAGCGGTGACCGAACAAGTCCACTGTGTTTGAGATCAAATGAAAGTGTAATGAAGCAAACCCGAAAATTTGATTCAAATGGCATCGCTGGATTTTTCAATTGAATATGGAACATCAAAGAACTACTGTTTCCGATCGAAGATGAAAAAGCAATAAATACTACAAGGCATTCGATCGTTAAGGAAATAATTGTTAGGGGGTACACTGGAATATAAAATGAATTTATGTACCATTGTCTTAACACACAATTGTGTTAAAACTGCTTTAATCATGATAAATCAGAACAAATTTAGAACAAGCCAACGAATAAATAATTAAATCCGTGCATGAGATGCGTAAACGAGATTAGCGCGAGCTTCAATTTAGTGAAAGCATCACCACAAGGTGTTGAAACCAATAAACGATTTAATGGAGTCGTAGACCAACAAGTCTACTACGACTCGAAGCAAAAGAAACGCTTGCTAAAATGAATTTGAATTTGATGCTCTCAATACATCATATGGTGTTTTGAATTGAATATGCGAAATGGACAAGTTCAAGCAATTGAACTTGGTTTCAACGCAACCGTCAATAAACGTGCGTGTCGTCAAAGAAATTTTTGCATGGTTACAAGGATAAACCATGTATGTAACTGGAAGAAAAGAAATTTCAAGAAGGTTCTGTTGACTCAATATCAAGGAGTCGACACTTACAATAATGCAGATTATTCGAGACACAAGGCAAGAACTGGATATAGTGAAATGATATTTGTAACTTTGATTAAAACGATCATTAGAAGGGAAGCCACATGCGTAGCAAACGATGCATGTGTATCATATGAAATGATCAAGAAGCGAAGCAAGTGAGTTTTGCTCTAATGAAGAAAATTGTAGTGATGCAACTACCATTAAGAGGAGTAGAGATGTAAAAATCTACTCGCTAGGATCAAAAGGGGAAATTTCAATATAAGAATTTCGAGTTCATCACCTGTTTGGTTAACTAAAATACCATATATGATGAAATAATGGTGTTTGCTTGAGTTAATAGACGTGGTTCTTACGTGGTGACCTATAATGAATTTCGACATAATTTCACGAAGGTCCTAAGTACATGTTTCCTAGGTTCTCAAAGTTTTGTATTTTGTGCATACCGTTTTATGTGACGTGCAGAAAACACAATATTAGCGTATGTTTAGAACAAATTGTTGACTCACAGTTCTTCGGTATACTTTCTTCCTGAATCCGTAGCTGGCGATAACTTGATCGAAGATCGATCTTGGAATAGTAGTTTGATCCTTGCAGTTGGTCGAATAAATCATTAATCCTCGGCAAAGGATACCGATTCTTGATGGTTAGCTTGTTCAGCTCTCGATAGTCGATACACATCCGAAAACTACCGTCCTTCTTCTTGAAGAACAGTACTGGAGCTCCCCAAGGCGAGAAGCTTGGCCTTATAAACCCCTTATCTAACAACTCCTGAAGCTGGGTTGACAACTCTTGCATCTCTGAAGGCGCAAGTCAATAAGGTGTCTTAGCTACAGGCGTGGCGCCTGGGACCAAGTCAATGCGGAATTCGACTTGTCGTTGAGGGGATAATCCTGGCAAGTCTTTGGGGAAGGCTTCAGGATATTCTTTTACTACGGGGACATCTTCGAGCTTAGGTTCTTCGGCTTCTTGCCCACAACATGTGCCAAAAAGGCAACACATCCTTTACGCAAAAGCTTCCGTGCCTTCGAATAACTAATAATCCGCAGAGGAGTATCATGCTTCTCCCCATGGAACACGATCGTCTCTCCATTCACCAACGGGATGCAGATAATCTTCTCATGGCAAACAATCTCTGCACTATTACTTGACAGCCAATCCATTCCAGCCACGACGTCGAAGCTTCCCAGTTCAACTGGCAGAAGACCTATCGAAAGCCCACGCTTTCCAAGCTCTATAACACAACCTCTAATCATTCCTTTGGTTTCTACTAGCTTCCCATTAGCTAGTTCTATCGAGTACGGGATATCTAACTTCTTGTAACTAACCCAAGTATATTCTTAAACTCTAGAGATACGAAGCTAAAATTGGCAACAGTATTAAGCAGCACAAGTGCATAACGTTGACTAATATGGGACGTACCGATAACCACATTTGGATCCTGGCGTGCTTCCCTAGCTCCGATGTTGAACATTTATCCATGTGCCTGTTTGTTTTTAGGGCAATACTTCCTGAAATGCCCTTTGTCTCCATAGTTAAAACAACCTTGTCCACGTCCTTGATCATCACCATTTCCATCTTGATAGTTGTTGTTGTCGTTGTTTCCTCCGCGATTTCCGCTACCATCTTGACCTCCATTTCCACATTCAGTACCTTGCCTACACGTCTACTTGGCATGCCCCACCTTGCCACAGTTATCACATTTTTCATATTTACATCGCCCAATATGATGACGTCGACAATTGTCGCACTTAGGTAGGATACCCATGTACTCTTTTCCCTTTTTGGCCTTGTTCTTGTTATTCGCCCGAGTACCCTTCTTGAAATTTGCAAACTTCTCTTGTTATCCCCAGATGGCTCCACATGAGTCTCCTTCTTCTCCTCCGAGATTGAAAATTTTCCCAGTCTAACCGCTTCTTCAGTGAGCGCCACACTTAAGTCAATAGCATCGGTAATCGTTGGAGGTTTAGATGCTGTCACCATGCTTAGAATCTGAGGTGCCAATCCCCAGATGAAACGTTCGATCTTCTTAAACTGTGGTTCCACCAGATATGGAACAACTCGCGATAAATCATGAAATCTCTGCACATACTCAGCTATCTTTGAACCTTCCATTTTCAAGTTTTAAAATTCGGTTTCAACTTCTGGATTTCTGCCCTCGAACAATACTTCTTACGCGTCAGCTCTTTCAGTTCGTTCCATGTCTAAGCATACGCAGCAGTCTCACCCAACGTCTGCACCTGAAGGTTCCACCATGACAGAGCCCCATCTAGAAACAGTCCAGATATGCACGTGACTTGTTGCTCTGGAGTACATTTTCTCAAATGCAAAACAAAATCCGTCTTCTCAACCCAACGCACGAAAGCTACGGCACCCCCAGTGCCGTCGAAATCCAGGGGCTTGCAGCCCAAGAACTGCTTGTAGGTGCAGCCTGCGACATAAGCAACATCATTCACATAAGGCATTAGCAAAGCACACTTGGAAATGTCCAAACATTTTGTAATGTGTCTTAAGTGACTAAAAATTACCGTTGGGTGGGTTATTTCCTGAGGTACCTCCTCTGTGTTCGGAGCAAAGGGCCTCGTGCTGTACGATGGCCTGTGAGATGCCTCTTGTAATTCCGCCTCTGTCGTTAGCAGAGGGTTGTCGGTATCGGTGTTTCTTCGGGGTGACATCTTCTAAGAAGAAGATCGGGTAGGTCAGGTCTTATTAAGGACACAAGCACATAAGCATCTACTTAACGAATAAGACCTAGGAGGTGTATTTACATATGTATATAAGCAATCGTTATAGCAAGCAATCATATAACATCACAATTATAGCACAAACATGTAAATCAACAACGTGTTTAGTGAGAGCATGACGATTGAGCTTTCATTATTTACCGAACACAATCACATTGTCTACAAAGTGTATCAAATCAAGAGGGACACAGGGTCATACTACCCTTGTCCAATAAGTCTGTCAATATATCAAAAATCACGTGGTCAAAAGTGGTCTTCAAAAGTCTTCACAATATCGGCTCGATAGTGGTGCTCTCACCAAAAGTAATGCAATCTGCATAAAACCAAAAACCAACCATGCTGATGGTGGAGGAGGAGGTGGAGGTGGAGGGAAGGAAAGCAAGCTGCGCACATGCGCAAGCTCCTCCTCAAGCTCATAGACACGTTGAAGCAAGTAACTGATCTTCTTCTCGATGGTAAAGAATCGAGCATCAAACTCTGGAAAAGGTGTAAGAGAAGTAGGTGAGAGTGCAAAAGGAGACAGTGATGAATGTCGAGGATCAAAAATATACTGGCATAGACAGGGTGGAAGACATGGTGTTAGCTCAAGCTCCAAAACTCTATGACTCAAAACCTCAAATTGTAGTTGAAGTGACAGGAGCAACTCATCCCGTGTGTAGCCTCCATGATGTGAAGAATGATAGGGGTCTGAAATCGGCATAGTGTATGGTAGGAACCATCGGAATGGCTTGTCCAGTGGTAAAGAAGTGGAAGGAGCAAACGGTGCAGCCTGAGGGATTTGTGGAATAGCTGTTGAATCAAAGGATCGTCACGCGGGTCTTGACCTGAAGTACTTTCTCCTGGACGGGGTTCAGGGATGTCCGGTAGGAAAACGATAGGTAAATCAACACGATGGACAACGGACTCTACAGGAGGGATGTTGATGCATTTTTAGTGTCTGTAACTAGTCTTGTTTAACGATGTATTTTGTATGGTCTTTTATTAATTATCGAGTCTGTATGTTATGTTGACCAAGTCAGATATCCTCCTATCTACTTGTGTACAACTTATTTGTCTCTTTTGATATGTAAAGTATTATGAACAATGCATGTTGCATTAAAGGGTAGTTTAGTCATTACTATGTTTATATGTTGCTGTTTGTTGCTGTCTGTTAACAGAAACAACCACAACAGTTGCAGTCCTCGACGAAACAGACCTGTTTCGTCGAAACACATCATGGCGAAACAGACCATTGTTCAAACTTCTGTTTCGTTGAAGGTCATGACGAATCAGACCTTGATTCATCATGTACTGACGAATCAGACCTTGATTCGTCATGTATTGGGCTGTTCCAGGCCCAATGTCTGGCCCATGTTCAGATTCGTCAAACACTTTGTGTGTTTCGTCGATATCAGTGGCCAGGGACTATATAAACAACATTTCTGTTTCATTATGAACTAGAGATGAGATATTGACCATAGTAACAAAACTCTGCCGAAATTCTGTCTGAACTGTGTTTGTATCAGTTGTAATCGGTTCTCATCCCGTTAATCAATCGAGTGTGTATCATTGATTAATCCGTTGTTATTATTGCTTTATATGTTTGATTTGGCATAGTTACGTGGATTCCGCACACGTAACCGTGTTTACTATAAACAAGTGATTCGGTTCGTAATCGATCCTCAGATTTCGGGACCTACAAGTGGTATCAGAGCATTGGCTCTTATCCTTGTTTAAAATCAAACTTGTTCGGTTTTTATCAAGTATTTTGTGTGTGTTTTTCTGAAAATGACTTCTTGAAAAATTATATTTTCTGGAAAAATATTCATAAATCTGCTGTTTTATTGGTGTTTGCTACAGATTTTTATCAAAAACCTAAGTTAGATTGTTTGTTTATGCTTTAAACCGGGTTTTTAGTGAAAATCTAGTGTATTTTCGTGTTTCGGAAAATTATCGGTGATCGGAAAACTCATCGGAAAACTCATGTTCTTGGTGGTGTTCTTCATATCTTCATAGTTGTTCTTATATAAACTGAGTAATTGATCTGATAAATTGATTAAAACAAGTGTTGCAACTTATAAAATAATTACTTGACTTTTGTGTAAAAGTGATAATTGGTCACAGTCTGTTTCGTTGAAAATAAGAAGTTACAAACATACCTTGTGTCAGGTTAAATATCTTTGTGTCTCATCTTATCCTTTGACTGATCAGTAGATATTTTAAATATCTAAACCAACTGACTTTTACCCAGTTTTGACGAAACAAGCAGCCGACGAATCACATCTGTTTCGTCGCAACATCTTTGACGAAACAAATTCTGTTTCGCCACAAATCACAATTATCACAAGTCTGTTTCGTCGTCATTCATTCAGACGAAACAAACCTGTTTCGTGAAATCTGTTTCGTCGAAAACAGATCTGTTTTACACAGAGGACTTGTAACAGCTTGCTTACTGTTTGTTTTCAAGAATTTGTGCAGGTACTATCATACATACATCAAATATGAGTTGTACTAGTCCATGGGATTGGAGTATGGATTCTAGACCACGTGAAGATCCGACATCTGCAGCAGCGTGGGTGAAGAGTGTTTTTGGTCAACCTACTATAAGTGCCGGACAATGGGCTTTGGCATCCAATCAGAATCAAAACATTCAAAATCTTTTGATTAGCGAGAGCGAAACGGGTAGCAACAATCGCCCGCCAAAGTTGAATCATATGAACGAGTTTCCATCATGGAAAGGTCGATTCATTACATATGTTCAAGGTCAAAGCACTGATATTTGGAGGTGTTTCATTACTCCACGCAATGATGCTCTTGAAGTAGCAGCTTCAACGGCCGAAGGTTTTACTAACATGCAGGAAAATGACAAGAAAGCATATGAATTTGAGAAAAAGTCATTTGCTATTCTTACTCAAGCACTTCATAAAGATATCTATCATCAATTTTCTTATTGTAATGACACGAAATCCTTATGGGATTGTTTGGTGACAAGAGGAGAAGGAAATGCAGCTTCCAGAAAGACACGGCATGATTTATTAAAGAAAGAGTTTGAGTCGTTTCAGTTCTTGGAAAACGAAACTCTAAATGATATGACCACACGGTTTTATCATTTGATTAGTGAGATGTTTGCCTATGCTGTTACTGCAAGTCAAAAGGAAGTTTGTGCACGGTTTGCTGATTCTCTACCACCAAAGTGGAGTCCATACATTGAGCTTCTAAAGCATACAGGTATTCTAGATGCTGACACTATAACTATCTATGAATTTGTACAGAAGCTGGAACATAAAAATGATGAAGAAATCCGAAAAGCAAAACGCATTGCTGCTCCTCAGAATATTGAAATGTATTGTGGTGGAGGTTTTGACCCGTCAGCTAGTCTGAGGCAACCAAAGTTACAAACGGCGTTTGTATCAAATACAAACTCTTCTCCGTTTCCTCAACAAACTCAGGCTTATTCTGGAGGAGGTTTTATTCCTTTTATACCTCCAGTTTCTACTACTCAACCTCAGGCATATTCAGGAGGAGGTTTTAATCCATCCCTACCACAACCACAAGTGCAACCACAACAACAACAGCAAGCTCATTATACCAACAATCCTCCAACTCCAAACCCTAACACAGTCAAAGTTGATACATCAAACCTCTCAAATGTTAGCATTGAAGTAGCAAAGGAACATATGGAACTTATTAATACCATGGTCAGTGCTTACTGCGGTTTGGTCGCAGGTCAAATTGGAAACATCAATTTAACCAACGAAGACTATCTACAAATCAACCGTGATGAAATGGAGTTGATGGATATAAAGTGGGCATTCGCAAGTGCTGTTAGAAGGTCGAAGGACTTTATGGTTCGAACAGGAAGGAGTTCTTTGGAAAGCAAACAAGATACTATACATACGTGTACATACTGCATTCGACCTCAATAAGTGATCAACAATCACATGTCCAACAAAATAAGTGATTTTATATCACAGATTCTTTGCGGGAGTCAAGTTCGTCTCTCTGTTGTACGAAAGTACTGACCTGTTCACGGACTTGCTCCTGTGCCCTCATGCATCTGAAAATCAAGTTCCTCATCAATAAGTGATTTTATCACATAGGGCTTGTTTTCAATCAAAATAAGTGAGTCTCTCACATTTTTATACGGCCAAACAGATGATAATCGGTATACTCACCGGTAAGATGAATTCTCGTGCATACCTTGATACGGGAATGTGTCGTGAGTGGATTTACATCGACTTGTAAGTATAATCTTTACCGTTAATCGTATCTCTTAAATTATGATTACGTCTGATCAGTTTGAGCTTATGTGGACCACAATACCGATAATCGAGGTAGTATACTTATCCAGAGCTTTAAACAGAATCAAAATCATGTTGACTAAGACCGTAAGCTGGTATGATTCCTTGTCCTTGAGATTTGCAAAAAGATTGCACTTGTACAGTTGTTTAGTGTTTTTTTAACAGTTTTTCCGCATTTTCATTTAGTTTACCGTGTTTTAAATTTGTTTTTAGTATATTTATGTAAAGTTCGTTTTTGATTAAGCCGAAGTTGTTGCTTGGTGTTTTCTACCGGAAGCCTGAAACCTTCTTCATAATAATGTTCTTGCATTTGAAAATTCAAACTGAATGGAATTGTGTTCATAATCTGTTTAGACTGCAAAATCTTACCACTGTTTTGACTGCAAAATATTTCCAGCCTGTGTTACTGTTTTGAAAAATCTGTTGGTGAAACAGACTGGTCGACGAATCACAAGCGTCGACGAATCAGACCATAGTCGGCGAATCAAATCTGATTCGTCATAACAGACGACGAATCACAGGAGCCCAAATCTGTTTCGTCATGGGCTAAAGTTTAGGCCCAAGTTCAAGCCCAAGTTTCTGTTTCGCCGAGCCCATTTCAGTTTCGTCGAATCCTCTGATTCGTCGAGACAAGGCAGTGTATATATAGGTCCCACTTGGTCACTTTTTCAAATCATCTGTTCTCATCTTCTTCACACAACCAAAATCCCAAACCTACGGTTTCTCTTCCAAATCGCTCAAAACATCAGTTTTTAATCAAAATTTTACAAACTTCAAAGGTAGAAACATGTTCTGATTCACATTCTGAACACTTTGAACCGTTCGGTTTTTCATCCGAAACCCTTTGAAACCTTGTTTTCTTTGATTATATATGTGTTGTTGTTGCATGTTCTTGTGTTTTACTTCTAATCTGATAGATTTAGGGTTATCAATGTTTGATTTGCTTTGATTTGTTAGTGGGTTTTTATAACAAAAACAGGGGTTTGTATTTGTAAATGTTATTATCTGTTTATACAAGGGTTTTTGTTCGGAAAATCATTTATGGGTGTTTATAAATGGGTTGGGTATAAATAATGTTGATTGAATGTGTTTATGTTTATATCTGATGTTTGTTTAAACCCAATACGGCGAAACTGATAAAACCCCCAATTTGACGAATCAAAATTAGCCCTAATTCCGGCGAATCAAACATTTGACGAATCAGACGACGAATCAAAGATGACGAATCAGAAATGGAACGAAATAGACTCGACGAATCAAAAAGTCGACGAATCAAAACAGTCAATGGTCAACCCTCTGTTTCGTCGTTCAAAGTTCTGTTTCGTCGTTGATCCTCTGTTTCGTCGTAAATGCCTTAGCAGTTTTCTGATGTTGCTGTTTGTTCACAGTAGACATGTTTAAATAGGTTATCTGTTATGTGAATACATGAAAGTGTATTCATACATGTCTAAATGCTATGTTATATAAATTGTGACTTATTCTGGACATTTTCATGTACAGATGGCTCCTAAAGCACAGCAAGAAAAGGGAAAACGCAAGAAGGCGATAAAGAAAGAAAACAAAACTGAAGAAGAGATTATGTCAGAGAAACGCCATAATCAAGTTGCATATTTGGATCCGGAAGACAAGCTCACGGAATTTAAAGATATGACGAAGTGGATCAGGGAGTCACGTATCAATCATGCTGTTACATACTCGACACCCGTCTACAAATCTCTAATTAAAGCATTCTGGGATTCTGCAAGCGTCGTTCAAATAGATGGAAATGATATTATCAGAGGTCGTGTGAATGATCTGTATGTCGTTGTTACTCCGGAGATATTGAATGAAGTTCTTCAATTACAAGATCAACCGAATGCACCATATTCAATACCAATCATGTGTTCGCGAGGCTGTTTACTAAGGATGAAATGTAAAGGAGATCTTTTCGTCAAACAAATCAACAAAGGTGATCTTCCATTAAGATACAAGTTTTTATTACATGTGCTTATTCAGTGTCTCAGCAATAGACGATCTGGATATGATATGGCTGGAGATGATCTAGTTGGTTTCATGGTTGCTTTAGTGTTAAACAAACCGTTTAGCATCTCGAAGTATATTTTCAGCAACATGAAAGAGAATATGACAAGGACTGGTAGTAGAACCACCGGGAACAAGTTTTGGATGTATCCACGGTTTCTGCAAATGATAATGAATGTTCAGCATCCAGACCTTCCTAAAGCTGAAAATGATCTTTTGAAAATAGAGGCGATGAATTTCAACTCGTTAAGGCTAATCAAGACTATGGCTGCCAAAAGATACACAGAAAGTGTTCCTCTAAGGAAGCTTTTTGGCGCTCTAGTGAATACTGATTATGTTGCTCCTGCAAATGACAAATGGCGTCATGAAGACAGCCAATCAGACAATGAAGAACCTGAGTTGGAAAGGTTAAGGATAGAAAAATTTGGTCCTGACCCAGTTGATTCAGATGAATCTGGTAGTGATGATGATGAAAGTAGTGGAGATAGTGATGCAAGTGATGCAGGTGCTGTTGGTACATCAAGCAAGGGTGTTGTTTCTGGTACATCAGATAGTAGTTCATCAGCAAGTGGTGATGATGGAACTGATTCGAGTTCTAGTGATCATATAGTTGAACCTGGTTACGAAATGTATATTGATATACGTGGAGTAAGAAGGTACAGAAAGATTAGAACAGAGGATGATCCAGAGTATGTTCCAGAGGATCCTGAAGGTGAAAGGAGAACAAAAAGAAGAGCAGAGAAAGCTGTTGAAGTACAAAAGAAGAAAGCTAGGAGATATCTGAGTACTTATACTCGGAAATCTGTGCCTCAGGAGTCTTCATCTATTCCTCAGGAGCCAGCTCATCCTGTACAATCTATTCCTCAGGAGCCTGTGCAAGAAACTCCTACTGTAGTTACTTCAGCTACAGAAACTCCAGTTGCTCCAGTTGTTACACCAGCTACTGCTACTCCATCTGTTGTTCCTCAGGCAGTTCCTGTAAGATCTATGGCTTCAGCAATCAGGGCAACTACTTCGGAAATCAGTGCTGAACGTCATAGGACATTTGCCGGATTTTCTCAAGATGAAAAGATCAAATATCTGTTTTCTACACTTGAAGCGGCTGCTGATCGTCTTCAAAGGCAATCTCATTTTGGAAATCTCACGAAGCATGATCAACTTAAACAATCTGTGGAACTTAACAAATTGAAGTCAATGGTTGGTCAACAACAAACAGTTATAGAGCGACAACAAGGTGAAATTGATGTGCTTAAAGCTGAAAATGCTCGCTTGAAGGCTCTTGATGAAGAGAAAGAGAGAAGGCTTGCTATTCTGTGGGACTATCATTGTAAACAACAGGAGGTACTAAAGAAAAAGGATGATGATACGGAAGATCAAGGAAATCCTGATACCTCTGGTACATCACAGAAACAGCAAACCACACTTGCTTCTGAAGTTGTTACAGTTCAACCTACCGTTGTCGAATCATCTCAGGGAACTTCTACTGGAAAAGTACAACAGATAGAAGGTACTTCTTCTATAGTTAGCAGTGCTGATATTGCTCTACAAGCTATTCATCCATTTACAGGAGAGTTGCTTGAAGAAGGGGAGTTAATAGAAGATCTTTCTCCGGAGCAATTGAGTATTTTACAGTCTATGAGAGAAATAGATGATGCTGAGATAGACAAAATGTCTACTGAGACTGATACAACGAATGTTGAAGAGATTGATGAAATTGTGTTTGAAGGTGAAGCACCAAAATCAACATATGTCAGAGAAGATGGTACTGAATTTGCATCATTTGATGAAAATTGGATGAAAGAAAACATTGATGACATAGACGAGCACTTGAAGAATCGGAATTCGTCTGAAAAAGACACAACTGCTTTTTCTGAATGGAGAAAACAGTTTTTATCTAAAGTGTCCAAGCCGTTACCTGAAAAGGCTCAAGTAGACTATTTGCAATTTGAAAAGTCCAAGCCAAGTGGAAGGATTTTATGTTGGATGTTTGTTCAAGATATTCACTGCATTGCTATTAAACGTGAATATGGAATTCTGTATTTCAATTCATTGCTGAGCATTCTTTCCTTGCCATTTTATGATGTCTCTGCGTTGACAAGGCTTGAACTTATCAATCGTGCAAAATACGATGGTGCTACGTTATTTGAGCGTCTGGTGAAAGTAAACAAGAAGTCAGGCTGGAAGGATGAATCCTACAAGCCACAATTTCCTGTTTATAAACCGATCAAGTTTACTCTTGATCCGGACACCAACACTTGCAGATATAAACTTGTATATCAGCCTCCGAGGGTTGTAGATAAAATCCCATTGATGCCTATGAAGCAAGATTTTCTTGAAGACATGGCATTGTGGTGCTACGACTCGGATACTCATGAAGCTGTAATTGTGTTTAGAGATGGTCGTGCTAATTACCGGATGTTGGATCCGATGTGGATCGTCAACATGTCTGAAGCTGATATTGGAAGATTATATCGTCATGATATTTTCTATGAAGATCAAGATGCACGACAAGCGTTAAAGTTTCAGCGAGTAGCGTGTTTTTGCTACTACAGAGGTATTCATTCGGGCAGTTCGTGGTCCGAACAACACTGATGGAAGATTAGAAGACCAAAGACGAGTAACAGACAAGGGGGAGTTTGTTGATGCATTTTTAGTGTCTGTAACTAGTCTTGTTTAACGATGTATTTTGTATGGTCTTTTATTAATTATCGAGTCTGTATGTTATGTTGACCAAGTCAGATATCCTCCTATCTACTTGTGTACAACTTATTTGTCTCTTTTGATATGTAAAGTATTATGAACAATGCATGTTGCATTAAAGGGTAGTTTAGTCATTACTATGTTTATATGTTGCTGTTTGTTGCTGTCTGTTAACAGAAACAACCACAACAGTTGCAGTCCTCGACGAAACAGACCTGTTTCGTCGAAACACATCATGGCGAAACAGACCATTGTTCAAACTTCTGTTTCGTTGAAGGTCATGACGAATCAGACCTTGATTCGTCATGTACTGACGAATCAGACCTTGATTCGTCATGTATTGGGCTGTTCCAGGCCCAATGTCTGGCCCATGTTCAGATTCGTCAAACACTTTGTGTGTTTCGTCGATATCAGTGGCCAGGGACTATATAAACAACATTTCTGTTTCATTATGAACTAGAGATGAGATATTGACCATAGTAACAAAACTCTGCCGAAATTCTGTCTGAACTGTGTTTGTATCAGTTGTAATCGGTTCTCATCCCGTTAATCAATCGAGTGTGTATCATTGATTAATCCGTTGTTATTATTGCTTTATATATTTGATTTGGCATAGTTACGTGGATTCCGCACACGTAACCGTGTTTACTATAAACAAGTGATTCGGTTCGTAATCGATCCTCAGATTTCGGGACCTACAAGGGAGAGGAGCAACATAAGCGGGTGCGGGTACTGGGTCGGGAAAAGGAATATCAACAGGTGCAAGTACTGGGTCGGGAATAGGGAGTGCAATATCTGGTAATTCAAACGGAACATGGTCAGGATCAGGAATCGGCTCAAGATCAATAGGTGCAGCATCAGGCTGACCCAAAAGGAACAGGAGCTAGCTTAGGAGCATGCTCTGGGTTGTGCGGAGGTGTGGGATCTCGAGCAGGTGATAGTGCGGCAGACATAGCGGCGTCATAGTCTAAGTCAGTAGCAAAAAGCTGCAATCCGGTTGTCTGTAAAGCTGAAGGTGTCATAGATTCAAAGGAGTCTGAAACTGAGTTCACACTGGAATCAGAAGATACCTCAATGATAGGAATCTCAGGAGATGGGACAGCTACAACATCCTCATATATCTCTCCATCACCCTGGGCGTCGACAGGAGGACCATCAACAATCAAATCAAGGTCATCATCAAACAAATCGTTGAAAGGCAGATCCACGGGAGGAATGACCATGAGAGGTACAACATCGAGGATCGGAGCCACTTTGTACTTGCCATCAGGGTTACCAATGATGAGGTGATCGTGGACTGCAGCAGGAATGACAAAAGGATTCTCGTCAGGGAAACCATCTGCAAGGAGTAAATCATCACCAAAGTCTGGTAGCGCGAACGGCTGGAAGTCGTCCTCGTACTCGGACAGCATGTCATGATCACCCTCAGTGTCTAACGTATATATCTCTGGCGCGGCATAACCTCGTCGTCTGATGCGACTGCCTTCGGGTTGCGGGCATCCGACAACCCACTCTCTGAGGATAACATTTGTGCCTGCAACGCCGTAATCCTAATATATGTACATATAGTAACTACTAACACCCAATATATGCAAACAAAGGCAATTTGTCATGTAATCATGTATCCTTGTTATTCCTCATGAAACCTTTCTATCCTTCCTAGTCTCCCAGACTAAACCACCTAGTCTCCCAGGCCAAACCACCTAGTCTCCCAGATTAAACCACAAATGTAAACCTTGCAATCGTGTTTCTTGTCTTTCCTTTTGTAAAAATGTTTGTTTCTCTGGATCTGGGCGTTTCGTGTATGCAATGAAAACATGTTGTAAAAATATTTTTGTGAGGGCCCTAATGATTTTAGCCTAGACTCGAGAAGGAATCCTAGTTCGCTACAATCGAAGCTCTGATACCAAACTGTCCCACCCTGACTTTTGCGGAAGCGTAATTTGGTGTGACTTGCTTAATATCATTGCATTCAACCATAACAAACAACTATATGATAAAACCCAAGATGTTCATCCATAGATAGTTTTAAAACATTACAAACAACGTTGTCTTAAAATCCAAACACCGACTTCAGGTTCAAAATACAATACCAACAAGTTTTAAGTTCCATAAGGTCTTCACAACAGACACTAACAACTAGGTTTTGAGCAATGTATCTTATCCAAGATAAAATACATAACATAAACCCTTCGACTTCGGATGACACTTTTATTAGAAACACGACTTGTAAACTTCATCGCCCTCCAGATCCATACTTAATTTCCTGAAATACATGTAGTTTTGAAAACATCAACAAAAGTCGAGCGAGTTCATGTGTTTTGTATGTGTGCACGAACATCCTTGAAAACATTTGTAAGTATGTATGTACTTATAAATTGGTATGAAAGCAACAAGGAAACAGATCAATTAATGTGTAGCTAATACATTAACATGTGTGAAATGGTGCAGGAAGACTCAATCCTAGCAGATTTTGCACCGGGCTTCAGTTTGAAGACATAGTCACCTCATGGTCCATCCGGCGGGCGCATGGGTGGGGCTCGCTACACCCAAATAGATCTATCACTCGTGTCCCTTGGTCCTACTATGAGGATTAATGGTCTTAAGCGTTGTACCCACCACTCACATGATCTAGCAGTACCTTTCCTTAGCTAACCATACCATGAATAAACGTTTGTAAACAGTTTGAAACATGCACTTCACCCCAGAAGTTATAAAACTGAAAACAGTTAAAAGAAAAAGGGGACATGAACTCACAGTTTTGCGTTCTTCGTATCCAATGTAACTCAAAGCTTCCTCTAGATCGCACGACTTCCTACAAACGTACTACGGTTCATTAGACAGGCGGGTCGTGCCTTGACATAGGTCTTATTTAGCAATTTTGAGTTACGTTTCTTTGTGTCATCAATGTTATTCCATGTATATAATTATTTGTCAAAATAATAAATATTTTAACTTAAATTATATTTATTAAATTTTGGAATATTAGTTAAAATAATATATCTTAACTTGTCACATTTATGTATTTGTACATGTATAACTTCCCAAGGATGGGCGTATTTGTATTCGTATTCTTATCATTGTATATTTTTGGCAAGTATCAGTGGCGTATTCCGGTGTGTATTTATACGTATGAAAATACGTATTTTATTGTGTTTATTAAGTATTCTTATACAAAATTTTTTATTAACTTTTCCGGAATAATATTTCTAAGAAAAATACATCGATATATATTCCCAAAATATATATTTTAAGAAATATTACATAGAAAAGTTATTTATAATTTTTTCCTTTGCAAAAATACTTATAATTTTCATATAAATCTCAAAAATAATATATTTTCAAGTCTAACTTTGAAAATATATATAAATTTATTTTTCATCCAAAAATACTATATTTCAAGTTTATTTAAGAAAATATATTTTCTCCCAAAAATAATGGATTTCATGTTTGTTTGATAAAATATATATTTTCTTCCAAAAATAATACATCTTCTAATAATTTCAAGAAATATATATTTTTACTTGCCAAAAATAATATATTTTCTCCTTGTAAAAAATATGATAAAATTTTATAATAATTGTAAAACTCATGTTTTTGTTCTCTTGGTGTCCAAAATATTATTTACCAAAATATACTTACGAATAAGCTTTCCGGAATATTTTGTAAGTTATATTCCTTTGTTTGGGTTTCTCCAATATTTTGGGTATAATTTGTATGTTCTTTCTCTTGGAATTTTTGTAATATTTTTCATTGTAATTTCTTGGTATTTTGATGAGTTATAGTATTTCAAGTCCTAAAATAATATAACTAATACACATAATATACAAATAATCACACACAGGGTGACATCTAAATATATATTTTCCTAAATACATATTTAGTCACTTTTATTTACAAAACCAACCTCCAATATCTATAATTTTGGTAACAAAATTTATGGCAAACTTTATGTGAAAATTCATGGTTAAAAATAAACTTTTAAATATTTGTTTAAAAATATTTTTCTAAGTGTTAAATTTTTAGAAATTTTTTTCCATAGTTTCCCCTAAAAATGGAGGTTTCCATGCCTTCAAGGCATATCATTTTCTTTTTTGTAAATCAACACAATCAACCACAAATCAATCTATACTTACCAATTTTGCCAAAAACAAGCATAAACTACTACCTCATGAACTTGAAAATTTATAAAAATGTACTAGTGTTTTTAGTAAGCTTAGTTACCCTTTAAAGTGTGGTTGTTTATTTAAAAACTCTATTTTTGAAGAAGTTAGTTATTTACAACTTATAATCACATTTTCTAAAAGTGTTTCTTCTTGGATTTTTCTTGTTAAATACATGATCCTACACTTGTTTAACCTCTAAAACATGGTTGATTTCTTTGAGAACCAAGATTAAGTAAACTTTGTATTTTTAACTTGATTTCTTGAAAAAATCATCCTTGAAATCTTAGATCTACAAGACTTTACACTTACTTTAATCATCAATTAACAAGAAAACAATTTATTCTTTCAAGTTCATGACTTATGTGAGGATGATCCATTGATCTCTAACCTTTTCATCCTCTCATCTTGCTAGATTATGTTTTTAATCATTATCTAGCAAGATCATATGATGATCTACATCATCTACATAAACAATCAATCATCAGGTAGCACAACAACACTAAATGACATTATTTCTTTAAGATTTTAAGCTTTTGTTCATGTTTCATGTTCTTGATTCTTAGTGTTCATCATGATTAACATGTATCTTCTTTTAACAAACAAAATATGATATGAAATGAAGAGTATAGTGTTCTTACTACTAGCTCAAGGCTAGGGATGATCAATAGAAGAAATCAAGTGGATAAAAGCAAATGGTGAAGGTCCTTCAACTTCCGAAAGCTCCAAGCTTCTTTGTGCATCTTCTAACACCCTTGTATGTATGTAGAATGTATGAAACTTGAATGAAGATAATGGTATTGTGGAGACGGGTGTTCGGCCGTGAGGTAAGGGGAAGGGAAGGAGAAGAGTGTGTGGGTTATGTTGAAGTGAGAATGATGTTTATGAACTATAGGTTAGTCTTTATAATATCCAACACTTGATAATCCAATGTGTAAAATGTTTACTAAAGTAAAAACATGATCTAGTTTAATAGTCACATAAAATCCATGGTGGTGCCACCATGTTGGCCGATCATAGGTGGGGGGGGGGGGGGTCTAGGCTTAGGTGATAACCATTAGTTAGATTATCTAGTTCAAATCCAAGTGTTTAGTTAGGGTGTTTAGTTACTAGTATGTTATATAGTGTGTTATGATGTTCGGGGACCTTAACTAGCTTGGAAATGTTAAAACAATGCTTCTAGTGAAAATTTGGTGTTTCGGATAGTGTCCGATTGTTCGGTTGGTTACCGGTTCGTTAAGGTGCTAAACTATGCAGTTTAGTGTGCTTTATGTCACCTTTTGTGACAGTTTTGATTCCCGACACTTAGGAAAGCATTCAGGACCATTTAACCATATTTCTGCATGATATTAGTTTGTTTAAAATGTTGAATTTGCTGATTTCTGCAGAATTCTGCCATTTGTGTAAGTTTTAGGCACTTTCCGGCACTTAAACTATCACTAGGAAGGCAGTTTTATGATCCTTACTTTCCTACACACTATACTAGTGTAATACTTGGTTTCTGGCTCATTCTGTGTCTCAATACAATGTCTGTCTATTTACTGAATTCCGTCAGCATTTTTCTGATTCGTCTGATAACTGTGCTGCCAGTGTTTCGTGCATCATTCGAATCAACAAAGTTTGCAGGCAGTAATGATATGTCATTTGCAATATATGATGCACATGTATGTAGCAATAATCGGAAAGAAATTCAATTCATTAATTGTAATTCAGCACAGTCATTAAGCACTAATCATTGTTTAATAATTGTACGGATGCATGCAAATTTGACAGTTATCACACAGCTTTATCTATTAAGTTTGAAACACGTCCCATCTTTAATGGCGTTTTATATTTAATGGCGTTTTATTAGTTGGCGTTTTATATTTAGTTGGCGTTTTATATTTAATGGCGTTTTATGGGAGAAATGATGTTATCCTTTTTACCCTTAATGAAGCACGTTCCAAGTAACAAAATTGTTGTTATTTACGAAAACGCCACCGCGCCAATCTTGTCCATAGATTGTTTTGATCTGACAATCTATAAGCGTTGTCACTGTTCTCACACTTTTCACCGATTTCCTTAAATCCTGACCCTATATATATATATATATGTCACAAGAAAAGCTTATTTTCCAAGTAATGAAGCTACTATAATGAAGCATTCCTAAGTAAGGATTATTGTAAAATAAAAAATAAAAACGATTTCTTTTTGGAAATATGTTTCGAGTGTATAGTTCGGGAAAACATTTATTTAGTTTCGAGTAATTGGATCGGGTATCACCTAATATCATATCCTTCCCATGTCCATGAAATATGTTTTTTCCAATCCCATACCCGACGGGTATCGGGTATACTTGTTCGAATGTTTGAGTTTCGGGTATACCCGTCTGGCTTGAGTATTTTTGCATC
This sequence comes from Helianthus tuberosus, assembly GCA_030545235.1. Taxonomy (NCBI): domain Eukaryota; kingdom Viridiplantae; phylum Streptophyta; class Magnoliopsida; order Asterales; family Asteraceae; genus Helianthus; species Helianthus tuberosus. Next base: position 59,398,619 of record CM060443.1, on the reverse strand, counting down.
CCTTGCTTTTGATCGCAGATTCCTGAGATCCAGTTGTACCTCCATCCTTGGGCACCCAACGTTAATCAGGCCCGCTATATTGAAACTCGAAGGTAGACTTATTATTATTCTGTTTTCTTGGGAGACAATCTTATCTCCTGGAGTGCTAAAAAATAACCCACATTCTCTCGCTCTAGTTCTGAATTCAAGAATCCGGCTATGACTGACATTTCCACTAAAAATGTTTAGATCACACGTTTACTTCGAGAGCTCCATGCCCTCTAGATCGACCAACCCTTCTATGTGTTAAAAAGGGTTCCTTATTTGTCACACATAATTCAGTTGCTCATAAGCAGTGCAAGCACATGGACTTGGATTATCATTTCATTCCTGAGCCAACCCTATCTGGAAGACTTCGCAGTTCGTTCCTATCAAGCTTCAGGTTGTTGACATATTCACCAATAGGCTGTCTCGTTCTCAGTTTGAATTCTTTTCGTGATTGCGTTGGCATCGATTTTCCTCTGTTCTGCTTAAGTGTGATATTAGACAAACTTACTTTATTTTCATAGTTCTTGAAATTTTGTGCTATTCTTTATATCTTAATTTGTGTAATGTGTAACTATGTATTTGTATTAAACTAGTATTTGACCCGTGCTTCACGGCAGTGTTATAAATCTCGTTTAATATTAATACAACGGAAGTTACAACGTAAAAATATGAAGAAAAAAAAGTCTAAAATATGTGGAAAAGATGACAAAATGGATATGAAAAAAAGAAAGAACATATAAAAAAATTCAAACCTAGGAAAATAAAGAAAAAAGGAATGAACTAAAATAATAAAATTGTAACCCTATAAGTAACTTAACCAATTAGATAATTACTGTTCATAATGCTTTTGTTACTATATAGAATCTCAGTTATGTACATTCCATAAGTGACACATTATATATATATTATATATATATATATATTGATTTCGAATGACGATTAATAGTAACTTATTTTTATAATAATATATAGTTTTTTTTATTATTTATTATTTTATTATTTAATATATTATAATAGTTTATTATTATATTTACTTTTAATAACATATTTTTCTTTTTTTTAAACATCTATTTCCTTTACCTTTTTTAAATAATTGTTTTTTTCTTTTTTTAACATATATTACTTTATCTATTAATTTGATACTTCTTTAATAAGTTACGTTTATAACTTTTTTCTAAAAACTTAATACCTAGTTGTTCTTGATTTCTTTACCTGATATTCCATTATAAGTTTTGTTAAAACGAGGTTATACTCAAAATAAAGTATTTATTTGGTATCATAAAACAGTACGATGATAAACTAAATCGTTTTAATGGTTTGACTTTCTAAACAACATGTTTTATTTTCAAATCACGTTTGTTTTACATTATCATTTGCTCGGTTTCGTCGCAAAGCACGATATAAAAAACTAGTTCTTGAAATTTTGTGCTATTCTTTATATCTTAATTTGTGTAATGTGTAACGATGTATTTGTATTAAACTAGAGTGACACAACACACAAGGTGCTAAGTTGAGAGTGGTGGAAGTCGTCCTCGTCCACGGACAGCATGTCAGGATCACTCTCAGTGTCTGGCGTATATATCTCTGGCACGGCATAACCTCGTCGTCTGATGAGACTGCCTTCGAGTTGCGGGCATCCGACAACCCACAACCCACTCTCTGAGGATAACATGTGTGCCTGCAACGTCGTAATCCTAACATATGTACGTATAGTAACCACTAACACCCAATATATGCAAACAAAGGCAATTTATCATGTAATCATGTATCCTTGTTATTCCTCATGAAACCTCTCTATCCTTCCTAGTCTCCCAGACTAAACCACCTAGTCTCCCAGACTAAACCACAAATGTAAACCTTGCAATCGTGTTTCTTGTTTTTCCTTTTGAAAATATGTTTGTTTCTCTGGATCTGGGCGATTCGTGTATGCAATGAAAACATGTTGTAAAAATATTTTCGTGAGAGCCCTAATGATTGTAGCCTAGACTCGAGAAGGAATCCTAGTTCGCTACAATCGAAGCTCTGATACCAAACTGTCACACCCTGACTTTTGCGGAAGCGTAATTTGGTGTGACTTGCTTAATATCATTGCATTCAACCATAACAAACAACTATATGATAAAACCCAAGATGTTCATCCATATATAGTTTTAAAACATTACAAACAACGTTGTCTTAAAATACAAACACCGACTTCAGGTTCAAAATACAATACCAACAAGTTTTAAGTTCCATAAGGTCTTCACAAAAAGACAATAACAACTAGATTTTGAGCCATGTATCTTATCCAAGATAAAATACATAACCTAAACCCTTCAAATTCGGATGACACCTTTTATTAGAAACATGACTTGTAAACTTCATCGCCCGCCAGATCCATACTTAATTTCCTGAAATACATGTAGTTTAGAAAACATCAACAAAAGTTGAGCGAGTTCATGTGTTTTGTATGTGTGCACGAATATCCTTGAAAACATTTGTAAGTATGTATGTATGTACATGAAATTGGTATGAAAGCAACAAGGAAACAGCTCAATTAATGTGTAGCTAATACATTTACATGTGTGAAATGGTGCAGGAAGACTCAATCCTAGCAGATTTTGCACCGGACTTCAGTTTGAAGACATAGTTATCTCATGGTCCATCCGGCAGGCGCATGGGTGAGGCTCGCTACACCCAAATAGATCTATCACTCATGTCCCTTGGTCCTACTACGAGGATTAATGGTCTTAAGCGTTGTACCCACCACTCACATGATCTACAAGTACCTTTCCTTAGCTAACCATACCATGAATAAACGTTTGTAAATAGTTTGTAACATGCACTTCACCACCGAAGTTAAAAAACTGAAAACAATTAAAAGAAAAGTGGGACATGAATTCACAGTTTTGCGTTCTTCGTATCCAATGTAACTCAAAGCTTCCTCTAGATCGCACGACTTCCTACATGCGTACTGCGGTTCATTAGACGGGCGGGTCGTGCTTTGACCTTGGTCTTATTTAGTATTTTTGAGTTACGTTTCTTTGTGTCATCAATGTTATTCCAATTATATAATTATTTGTCAAAATAATAAATATTTTAACATAAATTATATTTATTAAATTTTGGAATATTAGTTAAAATAATATATCTTAACTTGTCATATTTATGTATTTGTACATGTATAACTTCCCAAGGATTGGCGTATTTGTATTCGTATTCGTATCATTGTATATTTTTGCCATGTATCGGTGGCGTATTTGGGTGTGTATTTATACGTACGAAAATACGTATTTTATTGTGTTTATTAAGTATTCTCATATTTAATTTTTGTATTAAATTTTTGCGGAATAATATTTCTAATAAAAATACATCGATATATATTCCCAAAATATATATTTTAAGAAATATTACATAGAAAAGTTATTTATAATTTTTCCCTTAGCAAAAATACTTATAATTTTCATATAAATCTCAAAAATAATATATTTTCAAGTCTAACTTAGAAAATATATATAAATCCATATTTCATCCAAAAATACTATATTTCAAGTTTATTTAAGAAAATACATTTTCTCCCAAAAATAATGGATTTCATATTTGTTTGAGAAAATATATATTTTCTTCCAAAAATAATAAATCTTCTAATAATTTCAAGAAATATATATCTTTACTTGCCAAAAATAATATATTTTCTCCTTGTAAAAAATATGATAAAATTTTGTAATAATTGTAAAACTCATGTTTTTGTTCTCTTGGTGTCCAAAATATACTTACGAATAAGCTTTCCGGAATATTTTGTAAGTTATATTCCTTTGTTTGGGTTTCTCCAATATTTTGGGTATAATTTATATGTTCATTCTCTTGGAATTTTGGTAATATTTTGGATTGTAATTTCTTGGTATTTTGATGAGTTATATTATTTCAAGTCCTAAAATAATATAACTAATACACATAATATACAAATAATCACACACATGATCGACATCTAAATATATATTTTCCTAAATACATATCTAGTAACTTATATTTACAAAACCAACCTCCAATATTTATAATTTTTGTAACAAAATTTACGGCAAACTTTATGTGAAAATTCATGGTTAAAAATATACTTGTAAATATTTGTTAAAAAATATTTTTCTAAGTGTTAAATTTTTAGAAAAATTTTGCCACAGTTTCCCCTAAAAATGGAGGTTTCCATGCCTTCAAGGCATATCATTTTCTTTTATAAATCAACACAATCAACCACAAATCAATCTATACTTACCATTTTTTTCCAAAAACAAGCATAAACTACTACCTCATGAACTTGAAAATTTATAAAAATGTGTAGTAAATTACTAGTGTGTTTAGTAAGCTTAGTTACCCTTTAAAGTGTGGTTGTTTATTTAAAAACTTTATTTTTGAAGAAGTTAGTTCTTTACAACTTATAATCACATTTTCTAAAAATGTTTCTTCTTGGATTTTTCTTGTTAAATACATGATCCTACACTTGTTTAACCTCTAAAAACATGGTTGATTTCTTTGAGAACCAAGATTAAGTAAACTTTGTATTTTTAACTTGATTTCTTGAAAAATCATTCTTGAAATCTTAGATCTACAAGACTTTACACTTACTTTAATCATCACTTAACAAGAAAACAATTTATTCTTTCAAGTTCATGACTTATGTGAGGATGATCCATTGATCTCCAACATTTTCATCCTCTCATCTTGCTAGATTATGTTTTTAATCATTATCTAGCAAGATCATATGATGATCTACATCATCTACATAAACAATCAATCGTCAAGTAGCACAACAACACTAAATAACATGATTTCTTTAAGATTTTAAGCTTATGTTCATGTTTCATGTTCTTGATTCTTAGTGTTCATCATGATTAACAACATGTATCTTCTTTTAACCAAAAAAATATGATGTAAAATGAAGAGTTTAGTGTTCTTACTACTAGCTCAAGGCTAGGGATGATCAATAGAAGAAATGAAGTGGATAAAAGCAAATGGTGAAGGTCCTTCAACTTCCGAAAGGTCCAAGCTTCTTTGTGCACCTTCTAACACCCTTGTATGTATGTAGAATGTATGAAACTTGAATGAAGATGATGATAGAGTGGAGATGGGTGTTCGGCGGTGAGGTAAGGGGAAGGGAAGGAGAAGAGAGTGTGGGTTATGTTGAAGTGAGAATGATAGTTATGAACTATAGGTTAGTCTTTATAATCTCCAACACTTGATAATCCAATGTGTAAAATGTTTAGTAAAGTAGAAACATGATCTAGTTTAATATTCACATAAAATCCATGGTGCTGCCACCATGTTGGCCGATCATAGGTGGGGGGGGGGGGGTCTAGGCTTAGGTGATAACCATTAGTTAGATTATCTAGTTCAAATCCAAGTGTTTAGTTCGGGTGTTTAGTTACTAATATGTTATATAGTGTGTTATGATGTTCGAGGACCTTAACTAGCTTGGAAATGTTAAAACAATGCTTCTAGTGAAAATTTGGTGTTTCGGGTAGTGTCCGGTTGTTCGGTTGGTTACCGGTTCGTTTAGGTGCTAAACTATGCAGTTTAGTGTGCTTTATGTCACCTTTTGTGACAGTTTTGATTCCCGACACTTAGGAAAGCATTCAGGACCATTTAACAATATTTCTGCATGATATTAGTTTGTTTAAAATGCTGAATTTGCTGATTTATGCAGAATTATGCCATTTGTGTAAGTTTTAGGCACTTTCCAGCACCTAAACTATCACTAGGAAGACAGTTTTATGATCCTTACTTTCCTACACACTATACTAGTGTAATACTTGGTTTCTGGCACATTCTGTGTCTCAATACAATGTCTGTCTATTTACTGAACTCCGTCAGCATTTTTTTGATTCGTCTGATAACTGTGCTGCCAGTGTTTCGTGCATCATTCAAATCACAAAAGTTTGCATACAGTAATGATATGTCATTTGCAATATATGATGCACATGCATGTATATGGCAATAATCTGAAAGCAATTCAAGTCATTAATTGTAATTCAGCACTAATCATTGTTTAATAATTGTACGGATGCATGCAAATTTGACTGTTGTCACATTCTCCCCCTATTAAGAAAATTTCGTCCTCGAAATTTAAACTATATTAACTCCTTAGGGTTACGTTATAAGTGCATGGACATGAATAACACCAAAGTGAAAAACCACGAAACCGAATCAAAACTTATTCGAATCAGGTGAATCCAAGGACATATTACAACAATCAGAACCCAACGGTTAAAATGTATGTGCTTCAGAATTTGATGTAAGAGGATACGAGATGTATAGATGTATATTCTAGTGTATCTTATTTCACAGGGGTTCAATAAAAGAGGAGTTTCGACCAATAGAATTCCAAACGATCGTTCACAATATGCAAATGAGTTCTAGGAACAATAACATCTGATAGATGAACTCAGAATCAGCAAGCTCAAATGTAATAGTGACATGAAAATGATTCGTCAACTTTCGATCAAGTAAATGAATAAAATTTGCGTGTTGGCATTATTGAATTGCGAGAATACACCGAAAAGAAATACAACCGAATCTGGTGTATCATGTCTTATTTCGTAGTTGCATTAAGAATGTTTAAATGACAAGTCAAACAAAAGTATGTGTAGTTTCGTGTGTATCATGTCCATAGATTGTTTTGATCTGACGATATATATATATATGTCCCAAGAAAAGTTTATTTTCCAAGTAATGAAGCTACTATAATGAAGCATTCCTAAGTAAGGATTATTGTAAAATAAAAAATAAAACGATTTCTTTTTGGAAATATGTTTCGAGTATATAGTTCGGGAAAACATTTATATAGTTTCGTGTAATCGGGTCGGGTATCACCTAATATCATATCCTTCCCATGTCCATGAAATATGTTTTTTCCAATCGCATACCCGGCGGGTATCGGGTATACTAGTTCGAATGTTTGAGTTTCGGGTATACCCATCTGGCTCGAGTATTTTTGCATCCCTTGCTTTTGATCGCAGATTCCTGAGATCCTGTTGTACCTCCATCCTTGGGCACCCAACGTTAATCAGGCCCGCTATATTGAAACTCGAAGATCGACTTATTGTTATTCTGTTTTCTTGGGAGACAATCTTATCTCCTGGAGTGCTAAAAAATAACCCACATTCTTTCGCTCTAGTTCTGAATTCAAGAATCCGGCTATGACTGACATTGCCACTAAAATTGTGTAGATCACATGTTTACTTCGAGAGCTCCATGCCATCTAGATCGACCAACCCTTCTATGTGTTAAAAAGGGTGCCTTATTTTTCACACATAATTCAGTTGCTCATAAGCAGGGCAAGCACATGGACATGGATTATCATTTCATTCCTGAGCCGACCCTATCTGGGAGACTTCGCAGTTCGTTCCTATCAAGCTTCAGGTTGTTGACATATTCACCAGTAGGCTGTCTCGTTCTCAGTTTGAATTCTTTTCGTGATTACGTTGGCTTCGATTTTCCTCTGTTCTGCTTAAGTGTGATATTAGACAAACTTACTTTATTTTCATAGTTCTTGAAATTTTGTGCTATTCTTTATATCTTAGTTTGTGTAATGTGTAACTATGTATTTGTATTAAACTGGTATTTGACCCGTGCTTCACGGCAATGGTATAAATCTCGTTTAATATTAATACAACGGAAGTTACAACGTAAAAATATGAAAAAAAAAAAAGTCTAAAATCTGTGGAAAAGATGACAAAATGGATATGAAAAAAAGAAAGAACATAAAAAAAAATTCAAACCTAGGAAAATAAAGTAAAAGGGAATGAACTAAAATAATAAAATTGTAACCCTATAAGTCAACTTAACCAATTAGATTATTACTGTTCATAATGCTTTTGTTACTATATAGAATCTCAATTATGTACATTCCATAAGTGACACATTATCTATACTACTTTAATAAGCATATAGGAAGGGCAAGAATGGTCATTTGCCATTGTACAACCATTTGAAGCCCATTGTACAAGCATTTAAGCACAAAGTGTTGAAAACTTCTTTTCAACACAAGCTGTATTTGGGCGGCCAATGCTTTTTGTTCAAAATTTGAATTTGAATGAATCCCTGCTCATCCCACTTCCCCATACATCATCTGCCTTTTGAAATCCCCAATGTTGTTCAAAAATTTTGAATTTCAAACCTTCAGTATTTTGAATCCCCGCACAATCTTTCCCTAATCTTACTAAACCATATTTCTCACTTCTTCCTTCCTCAGACACAAAAAAATCTCCCATTCTTTCTAAATCCTTCTCTCATTCTTTCTCACCTATCAAACAACCACCACCACCACCCACCCCTTTACCACAATCAAACGATAGAGATGGTTATGTCTGCGGCTCGTGGTGGTAGTCGTCAACAACCACCTTCACGCTGGTCAGATGGATTTGCAAATCACGCGATGATGACGATGCGTGGTTGAAGCCATTCTAAGCGACGACTAGGGTTCAGTCGAGACTTATTGTAGCGGCGGTGGTGCTACTGGTGTACCGAAGTATTGTCGCCGATCTTTACGGCCCTGGACGTTTTTGATAACTCGATCAGGTTCGTCCTTGCAAATTAATATTATTTTTGATTATGTTAGATTTTTTATATCGATTGGAATGTAATACCTTTGAAGATTTAGGGTTTCTGGTATCTGTTTTGATACCCTTTATCCTAAGTTTCATGTTTCAAGCATCAATTTGTTTTATAAATTTGACTGTAATTGCATATTCTGATATTGTACACGCAGATTTAGAAAATAGAAGAGGAACTTGACCCAATTGAAATCACATATTTTGATGTTCTACGATTCCTTTTCATCTTCGATTGGGGTTATTTGACGGGGTCTCAGGTTTGTAAATCAGTGCTTTATTTTATTAGCTTTTTTTGCTCTTTATATAATAATAGACTAATTAGCTGGTGATTCAAAACAAATCTTGATATTTTATTGACGTGTAATTAAGGTTTGGTTCATGATCTGTTGTTTCTTGAACATTTAACAGAAGTTGAAGGAGATTGCTAATTTGTTAGCCTGCAAATGGTATATATATATATTTTCAGAACAAGTTAACTAAAAAACATTGTATCGGAGTGCATTTTAATCATATACTTCAATACCACGGTTCTTGTAGGTATCTAAAAATGCTTTTTTGTTTACCGACGGTCTCCTCGAGTACATGGAACTGGTATCTCTTTTTTCCTGGTAAATTTTACTTCGATTTTGCTTGGTTTTATTCTAATATTTGTGTAAATTGGGAAAAACGTCTTAAACGCCCTTATTCTGTAGGAAAATGCTTTGTTATCCTCTCGGTTCTCCCTCAGACTTTCAGCTACTGTCGAGAAAGGTTTCATTAGAGCAGAGACTGTGAGTTTGTTGTGTTGGATGATAAGCCAAATACGTTTTCAGAGTAAATCTTTTTTTTTTTGTTGGCTATTATTCTATAATTATGTTTTTTATGAATAATATCAGGTGGCATATAACGATTTTGTTGCTGATGGTTCATTGTCAGCTGCAAGGGAGAAAGGATTTGTAAGTTGATTTTCTAATCTAAATCTCTGTAGCTTTGTTTTTTGATGTTTTCTGTTAAAAGTAATGTGCTCATGAAGTTTTAATTCTTTAATGTTTTTGGTTATATGAATTAATCAGATTCAGAATAGGCTTTAAATGGGTCGAATGAGTCATACTTTTTCATATTATTGACACACATGTGGATCATCTTGAGGATGTTGTTACTAAACTTGAGACTGAGCTTGATTCTATAGAAGTTGATTTGGATAAAGGTAATTCTAAAACTCGAATCTTGAGATGAAAGTTTTGGTTTTTTTAATATATGTTTACAAATTTTAGGTGGCTTTTCTTTAAAGAGACAACTGTTGGACGTCAGAAGATTTCCAAAAATGCATCTAGAATTGCAACGCCTTCTGCAGGTAGTTTCCGACACCTTTTAAGCATGGAAAAATAACACAGTATAGTGAAAAAAAGGTTGGCGTTTGTAGGTGATTGCACGCAGGGAACAAGTGTTCCGGGGGGTGAAAGAAAAGTGTTCCGTAAAAGATTGGTTTGGAAATGAAGACATCATCACTTGAAGAGTTGATTGGTCGACTCAGACGACTAAAGGAGAATGTTGGATTCATAAGCAATCGTGTGACAGCTGTCCAAGCGGGTCTCGACAGCTGGCAGGCTGAACAAATCAACAGAAAACTATACTGCCTGTCTTTCCTCTCCATCATATTCCTTCCTCTATCCATCATCACAGGAGGTATGTCCATAAAAAGTTATTTAATCTCATGATCAACTGAAAGTTGCTGGAAGTGTTAAAATGAAATGACAGTGTTTGGGATGAATGTGGTAGGTATTGGACCGTGTCGTGACCCTAAACGATCAGTTGAGCAAGTTCATCATCACGTATAAAGGCGGAATCAGTATACGCAATGTAACAACAGCGTATCCTTTCAATTTCTTCTCTTTATTAGCTTTCTAGAATGATTTTGACAGAGTTTCGTTACCAAGCTAATGACCTGATTCCGCTCCAATGGTTACCACCAATGAACACATGTAGGGTATATATACTAAGTCTGATTTCGCTTCAATGGTCATGTCCATTAAAGCGAAATCACATGTAATCTGATTTCGCTTTTATGGCATGTACATTGAAGCGAAATCACATGTGTCCTTTAAAGCGAAATCACCTATAAACATGTACATTAGAGCGAAATTAACAATAAAAACCCTAATCTTGACTTTCTTGACTTAAGACTTGATGAAGATGCAGTCAACAGACATTCTTGTGCATCAACAGACTCCCCCTTGGATGTTGACGTAATCTTCAGCTCCTGAGTCTTCAGTCTTAGTCTTTTCTCTAACTCTCTGTCGTCTCATCATAAACACTCTATCTTCACAGGTTTCAGGATCTTGTCCTCCTGGCTCTAACTTCTTTCTTCCCTTTGAATGTTGATCCAGACTCCCCCTTTCACAGACTCCCCCTCTCGATATGCTAGAATCTGAGAAATCTGGTTCAAGCTTTAACAATTAGCTTCCATTTGGGAATAATGAAGTTTACAACCTGTTAACCTGCACATCCTCTACCTCAACATAAGTTTCACAAATTTATAACAATTGAATTTAATAAACTTACTGGTAGAAATCATTTATTCAACAAACATACTAGTTACATCAAGTTCAAATGAATGACCCTGATATACTAACCACACAGTCTTTTAAAACATTTGTATATGACATTCAAAGTTTTCAATATATTCTCCCAACCCAATTCATCATGTATAGCACTTGGAATTTTGAATATCAGCTCTTCAACATCAGTTGTCGAAAATCTTTTTGAATTTTGATTTTAAAGAAATGCAGTAAACAAATATGTACAAATAATATTTTTGTGAGTTTGTGTAAGAGGATCATATCAGTTTATGAGACAAATCACTAGCACCGTTAAGCTTTAAACATGTTAAGTTTTAAACGATTCACATAGATTGTCAGTATACTGATCCACTTAAATTTTCACACAAAGTTCAACTGCTTCGAGATACGAGTTTAATGTCTTAGATACTTAAACTTATTCGCGTATCCCACCTCAGAATATACTCCTGTATCCAGATCCCAATATTCAGTCTTACAAGCAATTATAACACAAATGATATCTGTAAGGGGTTAATAATTTATGAAGAATCATGAGAGCTCAGGTCAGAACTACCGTTCAGCAGAGAGATCATGACTCAACTTTTGGGTGTGTCCCCTTTAGAGGATCTTTTTTTACAACAGCATTGCTAAGCAATTTTATTGTCTTATCATTGATGCTGAGGGTGATGCTGTGTTTCAAGCATTTGCAGAAAGTATTATTCGAGGACTAGGTCAGAACCACCGTTCAGCAGAAGTCCCGGAATAATACCCCAGATATCACTGAGTATAAAAACCTAGTATATCAGAATATGAAACCTTTCAAACAAGATTTCGGGGGTTACCCATATATCCAAGAGATGTTACCCACGATATAAGCAAGTTTGAAATTTAAGTTTATATCTCGTCACAATTTACTAAATGTGCAAAAACCTACTGACACATCATCAGTGAGACCGTTTATCACATTTGACATTACATATCTTTAGCATGCTGTGATAGTTCACTGATTTACTATCATTTCCTCTTTTTCACAACAAAACTCATTTTTGCTTTTTCAATGTTTTTGGCATTTTCAAATTTTCTAATTTTTTTAAAATTTTTCTCCCCCTAAAATCAAAATATATTTCAATTTTGATTTTCTGGGAAAATTTGAAAACAAACTATACAAGAAACGTGACAAACTGATATCAAATCACTTCAATTCGCCATCCACTTGGCATAAACAATCAGAACACCCCCTGACAACAAACTATTTTCCCATTAAGATTTCAAAACACTTAAGTTTGTTTTAATCAAAATGGTTTTTCCGGAAAATTAGTTTTGTGTGTCATTTCACAAACTCGGGGTTTCATCACATTGTTCTTCTTTAACCATTTTGAAAGATTTAACAATTAAGACCCTTGTCAACAACAAACACTAGTAAAAAATCAAGTACAACTTAATGTCCCTGATTTACCACTTGTAAATCGAAATATCACAGTTACCATCCTGTGAATTTCTCAAGAATAATGCCGATACCTGCTTCACGCTTACCAACCTGGAAGCTCCGGCAAGTCAGGTTTTTAACAAACAAATTTTGACACCCAAGCCTGACCAGCCTTAGGTGTGTTTTGAGCTTTTCTCTTTTCTTCATAAAATTCTTTCACTCCTTTTTCCTTACCATCAGCCATCTTACTAAAAATATGTTTAACATTGCTATTAAACATTTTTCCAGCATCAACCCCTTTTGATTTTAAGTTTGCGGCTAGTAATGGTGGAAAATTCTCATCATTCATTAAAGGAACTGTCTCTTCCTTTTTTACCTCAACTTGTGGCTCCTCTGATTTTGTGGAATCAGATTCATTGCCTGAACTTGACTTGTCTGACTTGGATGAGACAGATTCATCGCCAATGACATTCTTTTTCTTCTTGTTTGTCCTCAGATTTGCATCTGAAGAATTCGATTTTCTTGGTTTTGCAGTCGAGTGAATCGATTCATCAGAACTCTTATTCAATCTGTCCTTTGAACCCGAAGACAAAATTTTCTCGAGATACTCTCTCGCCTTCTTCCTTTTCTTTCGTAGTCTGTCTTTCTGCCCCTGTGAAAGTTTAACTTTCTTTTCTTGAATTGTCTGATCCTGAACTTTAGGTTTTAGAACCTTCTGTTCATGAGGCTTGACGTTAACTGGTTTCTTTACCATTCTCTGAGATTCAACCCTCGATCTTCCCATCGATCTCCTTGGGCAATCTCTGGCAATATGTCCTCTGATATGACAATTATAGCATCTTCTTGTTTCATAATTCCAATTCTGACAGTTAACAGCAATATGTCCTCTCACACCACATGTGTAACACACTCTGTTATCGTACCATTCACCACTTTCACACCATATGCTTAGATCATAACATTGTCTGGCTTTATGGTAATCATCACTCTTCTTAAAAACTGATTTTGGCTTTGAAGCACTGTGGTCAAACCTGCACCACTTATTACCAACATTTTGTGAGATTTCATTTTTAAATTTTTGTGATTTTTCAAAATGATTGGATGACTTATCTGATGAGCTTTTATTTTCATTTTTAGGATTTTTCAATTTTTTATCTTTTTGTTTCTGTTCTACACTCTTCTTAACAAGTTTTTGTTTAGAACATTCACCTGTTTCAGTAGATTGCAAAATAATATTTTTAAATTTTTCTTGTAAATCTAAAAATATTTTTCTTTTCTTTTCTTTTTCATCATCAGATATTTCATCACAATCTTCAATTTTGACTTTGTCAAAATTTGTGACATTGTCAAAATTTGTGACATTGTCACTTATTGGAACTGAATTGATCGGTTTTGGACACTCATATGGTGCCGAAGTCACAAAACCTTTCAATTTCACTTCAAGCTCTTTGATTTTCATCCGAGCTTTTTCTGCTTCTTTTTCAAGCTGAATGATTTTAGCAAGATGAGAATTGATTTCAATTTGTTTTCCAAGATTATCTTTACCAAAAATATCTCTCTCATCTTCTAAAATCTTTATTTGATTTTGAAAATCTTTTTCAATTTTTAATTTTTTATTTTTAAATTCTTTTTCTTTTTCTTTTAAAACTTTGTTTTCCAATGTCAAACTGTCCACATCACTCAATAGTTTGACATTTTCAGTTTTCAGTTTTTCGCAGTTTAAGCGCAACTCCAAAATCTGTTCATCATCAGTTTTCTTTTCAGCTTTCAAAGTCTGAATATCTTCAATTTGTTTCTTCTCTTTCTGAACAACCTCTTTCTTAATCACTGGTTCAAAAACCTGCTGTTTTTCAGTAATAGCTTCTTTCTCTTTCTCAATTTTTACTGCTTCCACTTTGACTTCCTCTAAAGCTTTCTTCTTCAAATCTTCAACCATCTTTTCCAATTCTTCTTCTTTTCGCTTCTTCATTTCTACTACCTTTGGTAGACTTTCTTCAAAAACTTCTTTTAACTTTTTCATCAAATTTGGCAAATAGCTTTTATCAGAAAGCCTTCTTGTGTTGAACGTGCCCTCACTTGGAAACACATTGGTAACAGCATCAAAATCCACTTTTGATGGATCAACTACTGGATTACCCTGTGGATCCATGTAACACTCTAGTTCTTCATTCCATCTATTGGCTCTTTGTGCTTCTTTAAATGGTTCATATAATTTACCAATCTCCCATCTTGCACTGTCTCTTCTCCACCAACTAACATGAGCACTTTCTCCTGACATTTTAAACCTTCTTCTTGATATTTGCGCCTTGTAAATCACCTCGAATCACGTGCAAACAAACAAACAAACAAACAAACAATCAGTTTAAACAAATTTTCGAAATTTTGACAAACACTGACACTGAAGCGAAATCACTAATAGTGACACAAAAGTGAAATCAACAACAATGTTCACTCGAGCGAAATCACAATGTTCACTTGAGCGAAATCAGACTTTGTCCTTTGGAGCGAAATTAACTTGTCCGTTGAAGCGAAATCAACTTGTTCGTTGAAGTGAAATTAACTTTTGTCCTTATAAGCGAAATTAACTTGTCCGTTAAAGAGGAATCACCTTTTAACCAATTTTCACCATGTTTTAGTCCGTTTTATAACCTGAAACTTTCTAGGGTTTGTTATTACTGTATTTTACACGTTATATTCAAAAATCAGACCATTTCGACCGTAGGAACCAGTTCAATTCGAAAAAGTATCAAAGAAAGTAAGTAGAAATGAGAGATTTTTGTAGATTCAGCTGTAGTAGTATGAACTCCTCGTCCTGAAGCTCTGATACCACTTGTTGGACCGTGTCGTGACCCTAAACGATCAGTTGAGCAAGTTCAGCATCACGTATAAAGGCGGAATCAGTACACGCAATGTAACAACAGCTTATCCTTTCAATTTCTTCTCTTTATTAGCTTTCTAGAATGATTTTGACAGAGTTTCGTTACCAAGCTAATGACCTGATTCCGCTCCAATGGTTACCACCAATGAACACATGTAGGGTATATATACTAAGTCTGATTTCGCTTCAATGGTCATGTCCATTAAAGCGAAATCACATGTAATCTGATTTCGCTTTTATGGCATGTACATTGAAGCGAAATCACATGTGTCCTTTAAAGCGAAATCACCTATAAACATGTACATTAGAGCGAAATTAACAATAAAAACCCTAATCTTGACTTTCTTGACTTAAGACTTGATGAAGATGCAGTCAACAGACATTCTTGTGCATCAACAGTAGGCGTCCCTTGGACACAACAAAGAGACCCGAAGCTGAAAAATGGTTTTAGAAACGTGATGTTGGTTTGTGTGGGGACATTGATTCTTGTGCTTTTATGCTTCTTGTTCCCGTTTTTGTATGGCCGAATAAGTGGTTGGAAAAAACAAAGAGATTTAAAAAGAATTTGGTCTGGCCCTTTGATTTATATTGTTATGATCGTATGCGTTATTTCTGGTGAACAGAATGGACCTTTTGTTTTAAAACTTTGATCTGAATGTTTATGTTGTGCTGCATTCTTGTAAGATTTCAGGCTCATGTTGGAAATACATAGCAGGAACAGTGGTAATCTTTCAACATCAAAGAAGTTATGATTCTTACACAATACTATCTTTAATTGATGTCATGGGGCATGCAGTTTCTTTATCTGATGTTGGATAATACGCCGGAATCTTTATTGGTGTTTAGTGACATTATTGTACACGTCTGTGGCACTTGTGATTCTGATGAATAATTAACGCATACTAGTTATCATTATCAGCAAAAAAAAAGGACCCGACCCGAAACCCGTTTTAACCCGGACCGACCCAAACCCATTTTGACCCGAACCAAAACAACCCTTTTTATAATTGACCCGTTTTGACACATGACCCGACCTGACCCATTTGCCAGGTCTAATTCCAATCATATATTTTATGTTATGTAGCTTATACATTTAGCATGAAGTAACAAATTTTTGTTGTTTTTTTGTTTGGTGCGTTTTGTGGATTTGGCTTTCTGTTTTGAATCAGTACTTGTACGAGTTAGTTAACTATATTCGTGTGTGAGTTAATTGAGAAGTTGGCTTCATGTGAAATCTACTTTAAAAGTCTTTTTCTGTAGTGTTTATAAACAATGCCAGTAAAGGTTATAAAAGCTCTTTTAAAGTCATCTGGCATAGGTTTTATTGGTCACGGCAGCATGTCATAAAATTTAATATCTTGCCAAAATTAAAAAAATCGGTGGGTTGGGTATGAAAAGTAATGGTACCCAAAACAAGTTCTTTTCTTAACTGGTCAAAATACAAACATTTTATTAGCTTTGGCCTATTATCCTACAGAGCCAACTGTATCTTCGTAACGTTCTCACCATAACCATCTTTCTCCTGCATCCACTTAACGAAGCGTTTAAAGTTCTTGCACGATGAACCATCTTCTCTAATACTGTTCATAACCTTTTTCTTGAGATCGAGTGCCCTTGTTTTGAACTCTCTATTGTTGATCAGCCGATCTATTTTACCCATGATTTCATCTCTCCCGATAACACCATTTTCATCCTTTTCAAACCCCAGCTCATTCATCCAGAAGTCACAAATGTACGTCTGGTTAAGCAACTGATTAGCAAAATAAGGCCAACAAAGAAAAGGCACCCCACGGCTCACACCTTTTAGAGTAGCCTTAAACTCACCAACCTAGGTGATATGTTTCCCGCCGCATCGCGGGGGTAAACGACTAGTATATATGTTATATATATTGATTTCGAAGGACGATTAATAGTAACTTTATTTTTATAATAATATATAGTTTTTTTATTATTTATTATTTTATTATTTAATATATTATAATAGTTTATTATTATATTTATTTTAATAACATATTTTTCTTTTTTTAAACATCTATTTCCTTTACCTTTTTTTAATAATTGTTTTTTTAACATATATTAATTTATTGATTAATTTGATACTTCTTTAATAATTATATATATATTGATTTCGAAGGACGATTAATAGTAACTTTATTTTTATAATAATATATAGCTTTTTATTATTTATTATTTTATTATTTAATATATTATAATAGTTTATTATTATATTTACTTTTAATGACATATTTTTCTTTTTTAAACATCTATTTCCTTTACCTTTTTTTAATAATTGTTTTTTTTTCTTTTTTTAACATATATTAATTTATCGATTAATTTGATACTTCTTTAATAAGTTACATTTATAACTTTTTTCTAAAAACTTAATACCTAGTTGTTCTTGATTTCTTTACCTGATATTCCGTTATAAGTTTTGTTAAAACGAGGTTATACTCAAAATAAAGTATTTATTTGGTATCATAAAACGGTACGATGATAAACTAAATCGTTTTAATGGTTTGACTTTCTAAACAACATGTTTTATTTTCAAATCATGCTTGTTTTATATTATTATTTGCTCGGTTTTGCCGCAAAGCGCGATATAAAAAACTAGTTCTTGAAATTTTGTGCTATTCTTTATATCTTAATTTGTGTAATGTGTAACTATGTATTTGTATTAAACTAGTATTTGACCCGTGCTTCACGGCAGTGTTATAAATCTCGTTTAATATTAATACAACGGAAGTTACAACGTAAAAATATGAAAAAAAAAAGTCTAAAATCTGTGGAAAAGATAACAAAATGGATATGAAAAAAAGAAAGAACAGAAAAAAAAAATCAAACCTGAGAAAAAAAAAGTAAAAACCAATGAACTAAAACAATAAAATTGTAACCCTATAAGTCAACTTAACCAATTAGATTATTACTGTTCACAATGCTTTTGTTACTTGTTACTGTATAGAATCTCAATTATGTACATTCCATAAGTGACATATATAAACAAATACCTATTTTAACATATGTAAAAGACAATACCAACTTTGTTAACTTTTGCCACTCAGCCTACTTAGTTTTAATGATTTTCCCTTATTATAGCATACGTTTCCTTTTATAAATTGAGGTAAAGTGAGTGGGAAAATTATACATATATTAAAAAACAAAGCTTGTGAATAGTCACTCCAGCCACTTTTTATAGTGCATATATACAATTTCATTCTGTACTCTTACATAATTTGGCTCTTGGTTCAGCGGTTGGTGTGTTGTGTATTCCTAGCTTTGACGTCGGTTCAACTCTCATCCTATATCACTTTTTCCCTTTTTATCTTGCATACTTCCATTTTCCTCTTTTCTCACACACAAAGAAAATTACTGGATAGAGGGGAGGCCGACCATGACGGCGCGAGGCGGAGCAACGATGTAATCGACGCGGGACCAAGTTGTATGCTTAAATTCCTCCACGATTGTTCATCTCCTCACGGTCATGAACTCTCTCAGCCACTTCTCCTCCTGCCATTCTCGGTTTTTGGTGTCTTTTCCTTTTTGATTGAGTTGTGGCGCTGAAGGTGGGAGTGATGATGAAGGCGAACGGTGGTGGTGGTTGGACGATTGGCGGCGGCGGAGGAGAGAGTGGTGGTGAAGGCGGATCGGGGGTGGGAGACGATTATATTTAAGTAAAACGGAACTCTATTAAGAAACGAGTAATTCAGACTTTGACTTTGATAAGCATGTGAAATTAAGATGCCTTATGGTTAATCTACGTATTTCATGCTCAACTAAATATAATATGCAGTGATTTGTTTTTGGAGGTTGGGAAGAAGCATCAACTTGACGTATAGTAGCGAGAAAACTATACTTTCGTATTATGAATTCGATAATTGAAAATATAAATGTTTGTAGGTTTTCGTTAGCAGGCAAAAATTATATATGTAATTTATATCAACAGGTATAGAGATAAACTGATGTTTTTGATTACTTGGTTTTTCTATTACATTCAGGCCTTCAATTTATAGACCAAACATAAACTAAAAATGGATACAAGAATAATTAAAGGGAATAAATCAAGGCTGGAAATCCGGATCGTGAGCTGTAATTGTGAGTAGTAAGGTTTGACCAATCCCAATATTTTCCAAATATACTTTATTTTCTAACACCCCCCCTCAAGTTGAGTAGTGGGGTCACCAATACTTAACTTGCTCAAGCAGCTACTAAAAGCGTTTCCGTTGACGGCCTTTGTAAGAATATCTGTGAGTTGATCTTTTGACGATACATATGGGAGCTCTATGATTCTTTCCTCCAGTTTCTCTTTGATGAAATGCCGGTCTACCTCTACGTGTTTTGTTCGATCATGTTGAACTGGGTTTTCTGAGATTTGTATTGCAGCCGTATTGTCACACATAACTTTACTTGGTTCCTTTTGGAAAAAACCAATGTCTTCTAGTAGCTTCCTGATCCAAAGAACTTCGCTTAAACCTCGAGCTATACCTCTAAATTCCGCTTCTGCACTTGATAGAGCAACCACCTTCTGTTTCTTACTTCTCCAGGTAACAAGGTTTCCACCGACCAAGGAGAAGTACCCTGATGTTGACCTTCGATTTCCCTTATCTCCTGCCCAGTCTGCATCGGTGTAGAGCTCAACATTCAGATGTCCATTTGTTTTGAACAACACTCCATGGCCTACGGTTCCCTTGAGATACCTTAAAATCCTCTGAGCAGCGTCCATGTGGGCAACTTGTGGTTGGTGCATGAACTGACTTACTACTCCAACCGCATATGCTATATCAGGACGAGTGTGAGAGAGATAAATTAGCTTGCCCACGAGCCGTTGATACCTTTCTTTGTCCGCAAGCTCCCCATTAAGTTCCATGTGAAGGTTGTGGTTCACCACCATTGGAGTATCTGCGGGTTTGCAATCAATTAACCCGGTTTCTGCCAGAAGATCAAGGACATACTTTCTTTGACATATGAAGATCCCCCGTTTAGACCTGAGGACTTCAATCCTGAGGAAATACTTGAGATTCCCTAGATCTTTCATTTCAAATTTTGAAAACAGATTCTCTTTCAGCTGTGCTATTTCTTCTACATCATTTCCGGTAATAATCATGTCGTCTACATATATGATCAAGCAAGTTACAAGGCCATTTCTTCTCTTGAGGAATAGAGTATGATCAGCATTACTTTGGTGATACCCGTATTCTTTCATGGCCAAAGTGAACTTTCCAAACCATGCCCGAGGAGATTGTTTTAGCCCGTATAATGACTTTTTCAACCGACATACTTCCTTTTCTTTAAAATTCCCTGAAAAACCTGGAGGTGCTTCCATGTAGACCTCTTCCGTTAGGTCTCCATGGAGAAATGCGTTTGTAACGTCAAACTGGTGGAGAGGCCACTCCTTATTCGCTGCCACAGAGAAGAGGACTCTGATGGTGTCCATTTTTGCAACCGGAGAGAATGTCTCAGAGTAATCGATCCCATACGTCTGAGTGTAACCCTTGGCTACGAGCCGAGCTTTGTATCTTCCAATGGAACCATCTGGTTTGTATTTGATTGAATACACCCACCGACATCCAACAGTTTTCTTTCCTTTAGGAAGAACACACTTCTCCCACGTGTTGTTTTTCATAAGAGCACGCATCTCCGTTTCCATTGCTTCCTTCCAGTTCTTCTTACCCTGAGCTTCCTTTACTGAAGTCGGTATTTGTTCGGAGTATAGTGAGGTAACAAATGCTTTCGCACTGCTAGATAAGTTCCCGTCAACCATATTGGCTGTAGGGTACCTTGAATTTCTAGTTTCCCTTTCTGGGGAGTACCGTTTTGGAGGAACCCCTCTATTGGCTCTAGGAGGTAAAACATATGTTCCTGGTGTTGTTCCAGAGCCTTCATCATGCTGTTAATTAGATTCGACTTCTTCTTGGACTGCGTTGTTTTGCTCAGCAATCTCCACCTGTTCCATTATCTCGGGACTTTCCTGATTGTTAGTGGTATCTGGATCAGATTCAGGCACATTTTCAAGGTTTGGAGAGTCACTTACCTCGAACACCAGTCTGGATGATTCTTGGGTGAGACTTTCGACAGGCTTAGTATGTGTGGATGTATGTGATGACTCATCTTTGCTTGCAGACGGTATCCACTTCAACCAGCTCAGTGAGTCTTTATGTTCTATCTCCCCCTGACCACTGGGATGGGACTGATAGTAATATTCTGTTTCAAGAAAATCGCAGTGGACAGTGGTAATCACACGACGCCGTGATGGGTTATAACATCGATATCCTTTCTGATTCACCCCATAACCAACAAAAACACATTTTTCGGCACATGGATCAAGTTTGGATCGTTCGGTTTTGGGTATATGGGGAAAAACGGTACACCCAAAGACACGAGGTGGTAATGTAAGAGGTGGGGGTAGTTTGGTGAATGTGGATAAGGTATCTAGGGGAGTTTTTAGGTCAAGGGCTTTGGTTGGTAAACGATTAAGAAAATACACAGCTGTGTTTATAGCTTCGGGCCAAAAGGATTTAGGGACTTTGGATTCAAGCATAAGGGCTCGAGCCATTTCTACCAAAATGCCATTTTTTCGCTCAACTACACCATTCTGTTCTGGGTGTTTTGGGCAAGTGGTTTGGTGAATCATTCCCTTCTCTTGAATAAATTGTTTCATGGAGGTATTAACATACTCCCCTCCATTATCAGATCGTAAGATCTGAATGTTGGTTTTGAATTGAGTTTGGACCATGGTGTAAAACAGTCTAAATTTGTCAAAGACTTCAGATTTGTGTTTTAAAAAATATACGCATGTCATACGGGTACAGTCATCAACAAATAATGGGAAGAAACGAAGATTTTGACCTCCATTCGTTTCAGCTGGACCCCAAACATCGGAATGTATTAGTGAAAAGGGTTCACTGACCCTAGTGTTACTTGGTTTGAAAGGTTTTTTATGGCTTTTGGCTAAGGCACATGTTTCACAGTCTAAAGTACTGTTTGACGGAAAAAGTTTAGGGAGTAAAAGATGTAGATACCCAGCGGAAGGATGCCCTAATCTCCTATGCCAAAGCCATGCTTCTCTACTCTTTGTTCCGTGAGCAAGCATCGCAGTCCCTGACTGAGTCACCTCATCCACATAGTATAAGCCCTGTCGTTCAGTGCCACGCCCAATTATCTTTCCAGTTCTGATGTCCTGTAAGATACAAAAATGAGGATGCATTAGAACTGTGCAATTGAGTTCCTTTGTAACATGACTTATTGATAATAATTTATGTGTTAATGAAGGAACATATAAACAATTTGACAATCTCAGATTGGGAGATATTTCGACAGTTCCTCCTCCCTTTACTGAGGCACTTTCGCCATTTGCAGTCTTGATATGAGTTCTGTTTGGTGTCGTTGTAGACACGAAGTCTGATGGTTCGTACGTCATCGTATCAGTGGCTCCACAATCAAAAATCCAAGAGCTGACTTGATCACCGCTTTTCTGTGTTGTTAAATAGGCTTCCCCACTTGTTGATGGATAGTCCTTCAACAACTCATACTTCATGTTCCTGTCCTTTTATTTTATAACAACAGCAGTACAAATCTCCCCTCTTTCCTTCCAATATTCAAACCCTAAAAAACTTCACAGTATCTTCTTCTTCTATGTTCTAACAAAACAGCGGAGTGTGGTGGTCGGGTTTAGTAGAGGTGGGGCGGTGGTACTGTGATAGGTTGAAGATGACGGTGGTGGTCGGAGGCGGTGCTCGCGGTGACAGAGATGACGTCACGCCGGAGACAATGATCGGAACGGTCAACAGTGGAGGTTTATTGGTGTTGTGATGACGGAAAAATAACGTTGGGATTCGGTTCGTTTAGTGATGAAGACGGTCGGTAACAGAGGTGATTAAGGGCGGCGGATCTGACAGAGGTGATTAAGGGATTCGGTAACAAAGGTGATGGGTGAACGGCGGCGTCGGCAAGAAGAAGCTGAATCGGTTTTTTTGAATTTTTTGGAGTTTGATTTTGAGTTTTGGGAGAGAGGTTTTCTGAATCGGTTTTGTGGGTTGAAGGAGATAGGTTTTCACTGAATGGATTTGTTTTGTGGTTTGAGCGGATTGATCTCAAGATCGGATGCACTGCTCTGATACCATATCAACAGGTATAGAGATAAACTGATGTTTTTGATTACTTGGTTTTTCTATTACATTCAGGCCTTCAATTTATAGACCAAACATAAACTAAAAATGGATACAAGAATAATTAAAGGGAATAAATCAAGGCTGGAAATCCGGATCGTGAGCTGTAATTGTGAGTAGTAAGGTTTGACCAATCCCAATATTTTCCAAATATACTTTATTTTCTAACAATTTATATACACATAATTGAACGCTAATACTTTTCAACAATTTTATTATTTACTAAAGCTATAATATAATTTATAAGTAACACAATTCAGATATCATAAGCATCAATTTGAACGATATTTTGTGAAAGACACATTTGTTCTTCACTAAATGATATTTTATGATCAAAGGCAGGCTGGAACTAGTGTTATCGTATTTGCTTAAGATAATTCTTATGATCATGTTCGTGTCTCCTAATTGGAGCTTTCATTGAGTCCCCCAGAAGCTTTATTCCATTCATAGAAAGTGTTGTATATACCCTTAAAATCAAGTAATGGACATCTTTCATTAAAAGCAAGTTACAGATACCCTAAACTTAAGATAGTACTATTCTTTCTTTAAGATTTAGTCGGTAGATTCATGCATTTATTTGCCTCTTGGGATCCTATAAATAGGGAGGCAAACAACGTTAACAAACACACACTCAGTACATGCACAGGAATAATAATAATACTGAGTATACCTTTGCAATCTAACTACAATGGCTTGCTCTATCTCTATGGCTGGTCATGGTACATTACTTGTGGCCTTGTTGATGATGGTAGCTTTCGTTGAGTCTGCTACTCCACCGGGGATCGCTAAAAACCCTACGGAAGCAAAATGTGAGGACCCTAGCTTCAAACAATGTCACAACTTGGTCCATGTTTGTCCTAAGTTTTGTGATAATGGCTGCTACGTTCATTGTCCCTCCTGCAAACCTGTTTGTAACAACTCCACAATGCAATCACCACCTCCCTACGTTACACCACCAACTCCTCAAACGCCTCCTACGCCTACACCGCCTTCTCCTTCGCCTCCTACACCTACGCCACCTTCCCCTTCCCCTCCTACATGGACCCCAACTCCGGCCCCTCAAGGAGCGAAAGCCAGGTGTGATAACCGAAACTATCCACAATGTTATGCCACCGAGCATGCATGTCCTCCTTCTTGTCCTGGAAAATGCGAGGTCGATTGCGTCTCCTGCAAGCCAGTTTGTAGTAAGTGCTACACAACTAATTTATCGTGTTAATTTTATGTCTAAACGCCCAAATTTACTCGTTCTACAACAATTTTGATGTTTAGTAAATGTAAAAAATTGTCCACCAAGTTAATTAAGGGTTAGGTCGGTTTAAGCATACAAACGGAGTAAAATCTGCTTTTTATGTAAAGTTATACCTAGAGAAAAAGAGCGTGGTTCGCCTCCCATAACTTTACCGTTGGTGGAATTTTATCGGATATTGTTGTCACACAATGATCCATTTTCTTGAAAATATGTCCCTAAAAGCCAAAACTTATAAATTTTACATATTCTTTAAAGTGGTAGATAGTTAAATATTTGTCACTAAAACCAAGAAAATGTAACTTCTGTGTCACTAACCAATGCACTTTTCTTGTAGCGGTTATGGTTCAAAAGAGTTGAAAGGATCAATATATATACATTACTAAAACTATCCACATTTAATAAAAAAATATGTTTTAGTTAATAGTTAAAAACTTAAAAGAATCGCATAAACACTTTTAATAAAAAAAATCTGTTTTAGTTAATAGTTAAAAACTTAAAAGAATCGCATAAACACTTTTTTTTTTTCTAATTTGGTAATATGCAGGCTGCGATATGCCTGGAGCGGTGTGCCAAGATCCTCGTTTCATTGGTGCCGATGGCATCACTTTCTATTTCCATGGAAAGAAGGATAAAGATTTTTGTCTTGTTACCGACAACAACCTCCACATCAATGGCCACTTCATTGGCAAGAGGAACCAAAACATGGGTAGAGACTTCACTTGGGTTCAATCCATTGGCATTCTCTTCGATAATCACAAACTACAAATCGGTGCTCTAAAGACTTCCACTTGGGATGACTCCGTTGACCGTATCTCCATCACATTCGATGGCGAAAACATCCTTCTACCAGAAACCGGAGGTTCCAAATGGCATTCTTCCTCAACAACAATCACTCGGATTCAAGACACAAACGATGTCGTTGTTGAAGTTGAAAACATGTTCAAGATCACTGCCAAAGTTGTTCCTATTACAAAAGAAGATTCAAGAATCCACAACTACGATATAACCGATGATGACTGCTTCGCTCATCTTGATCTCAAGTTCAAGTTCTTCTCGTTGGGTGAAGAAGTTGACGGAGTTTTGGGACAGACTTACAAGAGCGACTATGTGAGCAAGGTGAAAATGGGAGTGTTGATGCCTGTTATGGGAGGAGATGACAAATTTACGAGTGCGGGATTGTTTGCGACCGATTGTTTAGTCGCTAAGTTTAAGGGTAGCACCAGCCATGAAGAAGCTGGCTCCTCGTTGAACTTGCAATTGCCAAGCGTGAGGTGCCAAAGTGGATTGGATGGGCGAGGTGTTGTATGCAAGAGATAGATTGTTCTTGTTCTTGCATGTTACATAATTATGTCTTTAACTATATGTGTTATAAGAAGAATAAGGAGGGTAGCTAGCTTCCTAGCTATATTGACAAATAAATGAATGGTTTTATTTTTTATGATATTGATTTGGTTCCGGTATAAGGTTTAGTTCTTTCATTTTGCATATGTGGCGGTTATTAGTTATAGATAGTAAACTCATCAAGTGACATAAGATAGTGTTGGTAATTTTAGTGTTACCAATGAATTTTAGGGTATTAGATGAACCTGTCAATTGAGGAAATAACATTAGAGATTAAACGATTTAGGTGGCCCTAGAGTGAAGGCTCAATTTAATCTTAATATTATTTGAATTTATTATGTAATTAATTTACATGGCTTTTATACTTAATACTTCATTTGTAATTAATGTTTTAGACTTAATATAGATTTTATATTAATATTGTTTTGTTAAAATTCCATTAGTTAATATAAGTCCATTGAAACATATACAAAACCATTCTCTCCCGGACAATCGCCGGAGGCTCGACGGAGGAAAGCTTGTCGATTTAGCGTGCAAGGTCGCCGCATCCATTGGCTCGACCTTCCACTCTAACTTGATTCTCCGACCTCCCATTTGCTTCCCGGGGTCGCCTCTCTCTCGATAACACTTAAAGTCTGGGTTGAATACGAACCGCCGGTGGCTCGACGAAAAGAAGGAACGGGGATAATGTGCGAGGTACGACGATATCCATACTGTGGTGTGTGTAAGTTGTTATTACCTTCCACCCTATCTTGCTGTTTCTGTCGATTCCATTCGCTGTCCGGGCTTCGTTATTCCTGTGGTGGGACAATGGGAAAACAAAACGGCCAAGGAAACTCCAAGTTTTGGCCGGATGAAAGACCGGTAAAAACTTTTTACGTAACAAATCTTCCAGAAGGAGTGACAAGGATGATTTTATGGGGGGCTTTCCAGAAGTGTGGAGTGATTAAGGATGCGTATGTTGCAAGAAAGAAAGACTCAAGGGGAAATCACTTTGGCTTCATACGGTGTGAGGGGGTACAGGATGTAATGGCAACACTTCGGGGAATGAATAAGGTTACAATCTTCGAAGCTAAGGTGAGCGTTTCTGTAGCAAAGTTTGATAAGAACCATAGACTTTTCCAACAGAAGAACTACTTTGGTCAATACTATGGTCAGAAGAAAGTAAAAGACAACATGAACCTTCAAAAGAAGCCTATATACGAATGCATGCCCGTTAATCAGAATAGGACGTTCTCGGTTGTGGTTAAAGGAACGGGGTGGCACAAGAAAGAAAAAACAAATCAGTGGTGGTCAACAACAGGATTGCAGTATATCCAGATCACTGTATGATGAGAGTAGTGATCATGGAATTAACAGATATATATGCCATGAAAGAGATAAGAAAAAAACTGGACATATGGGGCTATGGTGAATATCCGGTTTCATACTTAGGTGGTTTAAAATGCATGATGGTCTTCAAGGAGAAAGGTCAGGCTGTGGAATTCACAAAAAGTATTGTAGAAGAGGGGAGCCGGCTAATCTCGTCGGTTGTACTGTGGCGAGGCCAAGATTTGGAATATGATCGGCTAGTATGGATCAAAATAAGTGGGATACCTATACACCTCAGGGATAGCAAACTATACGATGAGGTGGGGGGTGTTTTGGGAGAGTTGTAGGTTCATCGGAATTCTCGTGGTCGGTAATGGACAACTCAGATAGTGGATGTTGGATAACCACGACATCTGGGAGACACATTGAAGAGGAAGTCAACCTGGAATGGGGAGAAAAGACATACAGGGTCTGGGTAAGAGAGGAACAAAATGCATCATTGCCGATTGAAATTGCAGATATGACGGTCGACGGTAAGGAATCTCTGGTGAAATCCTCGGGTTCGGTGGCAGCTCCGATCGATGGTTTGGAGGAAGGTGAAATTCCAAACGTCGCTCAAGGAATAGAGAATAGGAACAGTCAAGCTTCGGAAACCGAACCGGTTACCCCATGCATGGGGTTGCATGGGAACCAAGGAAGGAACACATTAAATATGGCGGCTGATGGTTCCAAAGTATTGGAAGATGGTCATAATGATAAGTTTGGTGGGCCCCAGGTAGAAAAGGAGGTAGATGGTGAAAACATTAATCCTAATGCAGAAGTGGGCCAGGGCCTAACTAACAAATCAAGGAAAAGGCCAAGAAGGGCCAGGAGCCCACAAAATTGGAGCCCAGTAGAGGATTGTGGGGAGGCTTCGGCCCCTTCACTTGCCAAAAATCTGGAAAGGTCTTTTGACCTCAATCATGAGACTCGACCAGAAGATGCTTCTATTGGGGATATTCCTATGGCCGAGGATAACAATAATTTCAAAGAAGATGATGGTCGTCGAGGTGAACCAGACCAGGTTGGGGAAGATTATCGGAGAAATTCTGGGCCGAAAATCGGAAACAATCCGGGTACCGGCGAATCGGGCATAAGGATAGACAGAAGCAGCCAGGATGAAGTAGCCGACACAGTTGCCATTGGATCGATGCTGGGATTCAACTTAGAAGGTTTTGGTAATCAGGTCAGCGAGTTAATTTCTGGTGAAAAAAATGGTTTGCAATGAATTTTTTGTCAGTAAATTTAAGGGGGGTCAGGGACCAGAGGAAAGTAGATTGGGTTAGTGGGTTAAAAACATCCCATGGTGTGCACTTCTTAGCAATACAGGAAACAAAACTGGGGGGTATTTCTGAATTTATCTTTAGCAAATTATGGGGGAGGACTCGATTTGATATGGCACATGTGAGTGCAATTGGTAGGTCAGGGGGATTGGTAAGTTTATGGGATCCAGCGATTTTTGAATGCATCGAGATAATCAGGGATCAGAGATTCATCTTTGTACAAGGATGTTTAAAGCATATAGGAGAGTTGCTAAATGTTGTTAATGTGTACGCTTATAATGACCCAATTAAGAGACGCGTTTTATGGGAGGAACTGATTATGTTAAAACAATCCTTACAAGGGCTATGGGTGTTTGGCGGAGACTTCAACGATGTTAGGGAACCTGGTGAAAGGCTAAATTCTGAATTTGTGCAATTAAATGCAGCCTATTTCAATCAGTTCATCGAGTCTGCAGACTTGGTAGAGTATCAAATGGGTGGGCGTAAGTACACATATCACTCGGATAATGGGCTTCATAAAAGCAAACTAGATCGGTTCCTTGTATGTAGGGACTTTCTGTCAAAATGGTCGTCTGCTTCAGTGGTTGCGTTATCAAACGTGGTGTCGGATCATTGCCCGATTCTCCTGTCAGTTTTGGCACAAGATTTTGGCCCGACTCCAACAAGGATTTTTAATTCCTGGTTGGTGCTGCCCGGTATCTTGGATTTTGCTAAACAATCGGCTTTTCTTTCGATGGGCCTGCTGACTTGGGCCTCGCGGTGAAGTTAAAATGGATTAAGTTCAAATTAAAGGAAAGGGTATTGGTGATCAAGGGGGAAAAAGAGGTGATATATAAGCAAAAGATTGAAAGGTTGGAGAGTTTGGAAACACTAGCTGAAGAAAGAACACTGTCCGAAAATGAACTTCTTGAGAGGGCTGAATGTAAAAATGTTATCATGGAAATGGACCGGGTAAAAGTCATGGACTTAAAACAAAGGTCCAGGGTGAAGTGGGCAGTGGAGGGGGATGAGAATACATCCTTTTTCCACAATGTTGTTAATGCGAATCAGAGTTCTAACAGGATTAATGGTCTTATAATAGATGGTGTATGGGAGACATCGCCGCCAATTATCAAGGATGCCATATGTTCGTTTTTCGCTCAAAAATTTCAGGAACCGTCATCTACCCGTCCTACCCTCTTATGCCCGAAACTAAAGCAGATACCTGATGCTGATGCTGTGTTGTTGACGGCCCCCTTCTCTCTTCTAGAAATAAAGGATGCGGTCTGGGATTGTGCGGGAGACAAAGCACCAGGTCCGGATGGGGTTAACGTTCGATTTATGAGGCGATGTTGGGATTCTTTGCAGGGTGACTTCTGTAAAGTTTTCGAGGAATTCTCACGGAGTGCATCCTTCTCCCAGGGGTGTACCTCGTCGTTTATTGCACTAATACCGAAGTGTAAGGAGCCGGATGGTATGGGGGACTATAGACCAATTAGTCTCATTGGTTTCATAAACAAGGTTATCTCAAAAGCTCTGGCAAACCGGATGAAACTCGTTATAAATGGTTTAATTTCCGAGGAGCAAACAGCTTTTTTGGGGAATAAAAGCATTTTGGACGGGCCTTTAATTCTGAACGAGCTTATTCCATGGTTGATATCTAAAAAAAAGGAGGGGTTCATCTTCAAGGTAGATATTGAAAAGGCATACGACTCGCTAAATTGGGGATTGTTAGAGTCTATTATGGAGCAAATGAAGTTTCCAGTAAGGTTCATCAAGTGGGTTATGGCCACAGTCATTAGTGCTAGAGCTTCTGTTCTAGTAAATGGGTCTCCAACTCAGGAATTCACGTGCTTTAGAGGGTTGAGACAGGGCGACCCTTTATCGCCATTCCTGTTTATCATTGCTATAGAGGCCTTAACGGGGGTAATGAAAAAAGCCTGCTCTCTCGGACTTTATGAAGGTATTCGGCTCGCCAACCAAGGTTCGATCATTTCCCATTTCTTATATGCAGATGATGTGATTTTTATTGGCGAATGGGCAACATATAGCGTGCAAAATCTTAGGAGAATTTTAAGGTGCTTCTACTTATCTTCCGGGCTTCGGGTTAACCTTTCCAAAAGCAGTGTTTTTGGGGTAAATGTGGGTACTGATAATGTACAGAGCCTGGCAAATTCTTTGGGTTGCAGGGTTGGGTGTCTTCCTTTTAAACACTTGGGGCTCCAGGTGGGGGCGAATATGAATTTAGTGAAGAATTGGAAGCCGGTCATTGATATTTTCAAGAAGAGACTTCCTTTATGGAAGGCAAAAACCTTGTCTTTCGGTGGCAGATTGACTCTAATTAAATCTGTTCTTAACGCACTTCCGATGTACTTCTTCTCATTATTCAAAGCCCCTTCCAGTGTTATTGACCAACTTGAGAGACTACGGAGGGAATTCCTTTGGGGTATAACACCGGATAAAAGAAAGTTGTGTGGAGTAGCATGGAACAATGTGATGACACCAAAAGAGTTGGGTGGAGCGGGTTTAGGATCTTTAAAAGACGCAAATTTGGCAATGCTTGCCAAATGGTGGTGGAGGTTTAAAATAGATCCGGACAGCTTATGGCGAAAGGTTATATGGTGTATACATCATAATGAAAGATCATGGAACCCGATACCTGGTAAGATGTCGATATCCGGGCCGTGGAAGCAAGTGTTTAAAATTTCGAACGAGTTTGGAAAAGTTGGGATAAACCTGCCGGATTGTTTTCGGGCCATACCTGGAGCTGGTAAATCAGTGAATTTCTGGAAAGAAAAATGGATCGAAGGTGGAACATTACAAAGCAGATTTCCTGCTTTGTTTATTCTGGAGAGACTCAAAAATGTTTCTGTGGCAGATCGAGTAAAGGTTCAAGATGGGGTAACAACTCTGAACTTCGAGTGGTTACGGCAACCAGAGACGTCGGCTGAACTGGCTGATGTACAGGCACTTTCTCAGCAATTGTTTGCAGCGGCTAGGGGCCATGGAGCGGACCAGTGGAGGTGGGAGCTGGATACATCAGACTTTTTCACTGTAAAAAGTCTTAAAAACCAATTACAGAACGCGAGATTTTCAGATCTACGAAATGATTTTGTATGGAACAGTTGGATCCCGGCGAAAGTGAATTTTCTGGCTTGGAGAATATCCTTGGATAGGCTGCCAACGCTGGTTGATTTAGCCCATATAAACGTCGGGTCCGGCCAGGTGTTATGTAGGATATGCGATCATCAACCCGAAGACATTGATCACTTGTTTGTGAGTTGTGAAGTGGCACAGCAACTCTGGAATTATATTTCAAGTTGGTGTAAAATCTCAAACATATACGCTTTTCGAGCAAAGGATCTATTGGTATGGCACAAACATGTCCGCGACAATATGAAATGGAGGAAGCTAATTTACGCGATAATGCAAGTGACGTTGTGGGTATTGTGGCGAGGCAGAAACAACCTGATTTTTAATAACAAGGAAATACGTTTGGTGCGTATGACGGAAGAGATCAAACAATTGAGTTATTTGTGGATTGGGAATCGGTCGAGCCTAAAAGGAATCACTTGGGACGAATGGAGTAATTTTGATGTAGCAAGTAAATGTTTGTAGTTTTTTGGATGTATGTTTGGCGAATGTAATCGGTGTATGTAATTGGTGTGGGCTAACTCGTTGTTGGTCCTATGTTTTGAATAAAAATTTATGTTGGCCGTTAAAAAAAAAATAGAAGTCCATTGATTATGGATTAATATCAATTACGTGGCCTTATAGTGTTGGGCTAGTAATGGCCATCATCTCGATTTTGGAAAAGTCTTATGAAGTTTTCACAAAATCTATACGCTATTATTTTTTGATTAATCGCAAACTAGTCGCCGTCTAGTTGCGATTTTTACAACAATGTTTATAATAAAAGCCGCAGATGAGGCCTATGAGACTTCTGACTTTCTCGATTAACACGGATACGCAGAGAACAAAAAAGAAACCGACGGTCACAAGCGTATTATTCAACATCACAGATTCATCAAGTTCAATTCCATCAAGAGTGACCTCTATCTAATTCGATAAATCAATGTGTGTAACCCGCAAATAGGTTTATCTAATAATTTTCATATGATTCAGAGATTAATCCAGTTTTCATCACAAATTTTGCAATTTCAATTCAGTTCCAGGTTTGTTAACATCATCGTATTACTTGTTCTAGACCAAATATACAACAAAGATAAACGTATTCTAGGGTTCATTTTGGTCATTGTAAATCGAATTTAAGTTTCAGTTTACAGTATTATTTTCATGGCATGAGGATTTCAATAATAAATTCTGTTTGTATTGGGTTTAATATCACGAGTTGGGAATTTCAATTTACAAATCAATTAATATCAAGTGGATTGCATCTATCATTTGCTATTTCATTTAAGAATATTATTTGAGTTTGCTGTGTTGAAATTGAAAAGTGGGTTGTTTGGGAATTCAATCGTAGACTACTAAGAATTTCAATGGGTATTATTGTTGTCTAACTGCATCATTTCAATTGGATATAAATTTATGGTTTAATGTAAGTGGGGTTATACCGTTCACAAAATAAATAAAATAATAATTTTATTAATAAACAAACTGATTGCAATACATAAAGATGAACAGAACTAAACTGAAAGAAATTACAATACAAGAAATGTAAGTTAAACTAAGAACAAGTTACAAGAAAACAACGGTGACTGAGGCACGTGAAGATCACGCTTCCCTTAAAACAGATTTCGGGCCACCCAGGTGAACCCGTCTGTTTCCCAGGGTACAACAGCCTAAGCAGATTGTACTGCCGGGATTAGCCTAGCACCTGAAAAAATACCTGAAACAAGAGTGCGTAGAGATTCAAGATTAGGGAAATCGTTTGAAGCTATGTGTGTGGTATGAACCATACGAATTTTAGTGTATCTAAAACAAAGCACAAAGCTTTGTATTTATACTGATTAGAATTCGAATAAGATAACTGAATATTGAATGCACCCTTCAATAAAATCACTTATAGAATTCAATAGCACAATGAATTCCGAAACCTATAAAATAAATTTAGAATTCAATGGCATAATTAATTCTGTAACTTAATCATTTGACTGGTGGAATTTGAACAGTCTCTAGTTGACAACACCCGGCCAAGACGCATCTAAAAAATACTAAAGGCGTCTCCAAAGGCGAAGTGCAAAGTGCGCCATCAAAGCGCGAAGTTGCGCCCATCGCCCTCGTCCCGGTCCCGGTCCCGTACCCGTGCGCGTGTCGGGTGCTTCGCACCCTCCTGGCTACCACTGGGTATGAGTTGTCACACAAGAATACATTCGTGCGCGTGTCGGGTGCTTCGCATCCACAAAAGATTTATCTCTCCAACTATGTGGGACAAGCTCAATTTCCCACATGTTTATGGTTCCAACACACAAACTTAATGCACAAGATCTCTAATTCAACTTGGCTTAATTATTAAATAAATATTATATTAACTCATAATATAATATTATTTATTAAATTTCCAACAATCCCCCACATGAATGGAGATCGTCCCATACACTCAAGTGTCATGATAAAATTTCAGCGGTTAAGTAATGCAGGATAGGTAGGTTTCCCTTTGAACCCTCCTTTGTGACATATACTTAGTCTCCTAGCGGTTAGTAGACGCGACGTCCTTGAACCAACCCCTTTTTACGTAGACGTTATTACACATCACACATTACTCTTCCTGGTCTGGCTAACCCCTCATAGTTTTGTCCGTTATGGTTATGGAGCACCATCCTGGTTCTGTGAGAGCTCTAGGAATTGTGCCCCCAATTCCATTTGAAGCGACCCCACTTCTCTCTAACATAGGTGATTAACAAATCATTAAAAGCCATATGCTTAACCTCTCTTGATATCACTGATTTTAAGTAGGAATGGACTAGGAAGTTTATAACTCCCTTTGTATGTTGAGGTACTCCCCACAGTGATCTCAGTTCGTACAGTTAGGTGGTCCTATTGAGCCTAGATCATGGGATCTCCAATCTTCTAGGATAGGTTTTCCGTTGTACAAACTTACTCCAAGGGCTTTAGACCCGTTCCCATGGACGACTTATGTACTACCTCTCTGCTTAAGCCTTTTGTAAGCGGATCCGCAATGTTATCCTTTGACCTCACATAGTCAATCGTGATAACCCCAGTTGAGAGTAGTTGTCATATCGTGTTATGCCGACGTCGCATGTGTCTTGATCTACCATTATACATTGCACTTTGAGCTCTACCAATAGCTGATTGGCAATCACAGTGTATGCAAATAGCAGTCAAAGGCTTAGGCCATCTTGGAACATATTCCAAGAGTTGACGCAACCATTCTGCCTCTTCTCCAGCTTTATCTAACGCGATAAACTCAGATTCCATCGTGGATCAAGCTATAAGAGTTTGTTTGGACGACTTCCAAGATATAGTTGCTCCTCCAAGGGTAAACACATAACCACTTGTAGATCTAGAATCTTTCGTATCGGATATCCAGTTGGCATCACTGAATCCTTCCACAATAGCTGGATTTTGGCCATAATGCAGTCCATAATTTCT
The DNA here is from genome assembly GCA_030545235.1 of Helianthus tuberosus. Classification (NCBI taxonomy): domain Eukaryota; kingdom Viridiplantae; phylum Streptophyta; class Magnoliopsida; order Asterales; family Asteraceae; genus Helianthus; species Helianthus tuberosus. Next base: position 59,363,232 of record CM060443.1, on the reverse strand, counting down.
CGTGTATCTCAAATACCTTAACAATCTTGCCATACCCTTCCAGTGCTCTGAACTAGGATTACTAGTATATCTACTTAGCCTACTCACAACATATGCTAAGTCTGGTCGAGTACATGGCATGAGATACATAAGACTGCCAATGATCCTTGAGTACTCCAATTGAGCAACACTCTCACCTCTATTCTTTGACAAATGTTGAGAGGTATCAATTGAAGTTTGAGCCACACTCGTGTCCCTAGGATTGAACTTCTCAAGGATTTTATCCACATAATGAGATTGACTTAGCACCAAACCAGTTTGGGTTCTAATGATCTTTACTCCAAGAATCACATCAGCTAGACCCATATCTTTCATGTCAAATCTCGCTTTCAACATGTCTTTAGTAGATCTGATCATCTTATCATCACTCCCAATGATAAGCATATCATCTACATAAAGGCATAAGATCACATAACCTTTAGAAGTGTCTTTCACATAGACACATTTGTCGCATTCATTTATTTTGAAACCATTGTTAAGCATAACTTGATCAAATTTTTGATGCCATTGTTTTGGAGCTTGCTTCAAGCCATATAATGACTTGACGAGTTTACACACTTTGCCCTCTTGGCCAGGAGCAGAAAAACCCTCTGGTTGCTCCATGTAAATCTCTTCCTCTAATTCCCCATTGAGAAATGCAGTTTTTACATCCATTTGATGTATTTCCAAATTCCTCAAAGCTGCAATTGCAAGCACCAATCTAATTGAGGTTATTCTGGTCAGAGGAGAGTATGTGTCAAAATAGTCAAGACCTTCCTTTCACTACTAGAAAAGAGGGTTTTTGTCATGAAACTTTTGGTCACAAAACAGTAGCAATTTCTCTGTTGTCACCATGTCGCCACCGAAAATGCGGTGACAAAAACACCCGTGTCAATTGCCCTAATGCCACCAAATAGCCACCATTTTTATATTTTGCCACCTTATTTTTGCCACCACAAAATTGGTCAAAATTATTTGCCACCGCTTCTTGTTTGCTACGCTCCACCTTGTTTGCTACCGATTTGCCACCATTTAACCACCATGTTTGCTACCGATTTGCCACCATTTAACCACCATTTTCATTGAAAAGTTTGCTACGGTCCACCTTGTTTGCTACCGATTTGCCACCATTTAACCACCATGTTTGCTACCGATTTGCCACCATTTAACCACCATTTTCATTGAAAACCGGTGGGTATTTAGCTAGAGCTTGTTGAATTATTTGCTACCATTTTGTGATTGCTTGAATATTGGTTTTTTATTCAGCTTGATTTTTCATTTTTCCCTGCTTTTTTCATAATAATTACATAATTAATAAAATTACAAAATTATATAAAAAGTCTAATAAGATCACGAAAACCCAAAATTATATAAAACATATGTGTATCAAAAGCATATAACACATTCTAATAGAAATACCAGCTAAAACATCAAATAACTAAAAACTCCTAATATGATAAACATGGAAACATTCAAAACCAAGTGTTTGTAGCCTATCTTCAAATTGTACTTGTTAACATAGCTTCAATTTGTGGCGTCGTATCGAGCATAGCATCTTTATCCACCTTATCTTTTTTTCTTTTCAGCCAACAACCCGGCAATAATTCCATTTAGCCTTTCTTTTTCTTCATAATTTTCCTTAACGAGCTCCTTGATATCTAAGTTCAACTTTTCAATCTACAAAACAACCAATGAATTAAATCAAGAATTCAGAATTAACGAAAACTAATAACGGGTCAAGTTGGTTGCAAAGATAACAATATCCAATTGTAAGCTACAACTCAAGTGCTAGAAGCAAAGATTACTAACGAACACATCGGAATCATAGTTCCAGTCATGCAAAATGCAAAGATTACTAACGAACACATATATAATTACGTATGAGTCATGTAAGTTGGCTATTTAAAGATGATGGCAAAGCATGCTGAATAGAAGTAATTTCATGAGTTTAAATCTTTGGCAGATAACGATATGGTTTATACCATATACCACACTTTTATTATAAGAAATGCTTTTATTCGTTGTAACAGAAGATATGAGACGTAGAGCTTACATGGTACTCTAGCTAGCTAGAAGAAACGGAAACTTACAGCGCTATAGGATCAAGAACGAGTCCCAATATTCAAACCTTAACCTAGGGCTTAAACCTAAACATGACTCGAATAAGTTTAGATAATACAAAATTCATATTAAGTGACACAACTACCGTTCTGCTTTTCGAATGGGAACACTTCATGTGCACAATAATGCAAAAAAAAAAATGAGCATTAATGTGGGACATATGAGTACAGCTAATTTGCAGTACTAAGACTTACAGCAACAAGACAGAAACACTGCAACAAGTTCCCACCTGTCCTGAACATCTTTTCTTCAAAGCTTTGAACTCCTGATCAGCATACTTCATTTTAAAAATCTCAGCATGCCGCTTGTAAGCTGTGGCTTCCCAGCCATGCTGCCATCCAATATTCTTCATTTAATATTGCTTCGCGAGCAATGTAACGACCAAAGCTACACCGCATATCAGTATATTCCTCATCACTGAGTTGTAACCTAAAATGTGAACCAAATCAACATAATTAATCATAGAAAACTACTGATGTAAAAAAACTACACAATAATCAGATCTGGTGTTGATGTGGCTGACATCAGCAGCGAGACCAAGAGTACCGACGATATCTTACCAGAAGGGGGTTCCTGAGATGGTTACAAACATGTTAATGAAAAGCATACATCATCTGACTCTTCTTTCTCTTCCACTTTCTCCTCGGGCTTATCGTCATTCATATGGCCCAATTCCCCAAATGTGAAAGCGATTATGACAGCAGCCAAAAGATTGGATAGTTGGATGAATCTAAGCAGTTCGGATTCATTAGAGAAACTGCAGGTTATACAGTATGGTTGACCTTATCAACAAGTCAAATGCAACTGAAACTTCAAGTTTTCTTTAAAATCACTAATAACCCAGAATAATTGGTAACCAAAATAGCAAAAAGATTACATTTTTCAGAATCTTGAATGAATCTAAGACAAACTGGTAATAGAATTTGCAAGTTATACAGTGAAGTTGACCTTTTCAATAAGTCAATGCATAAGTTGAGACCTTATCTTATTAAACACAGATCTGAAAACTGATATGACAAAAAAAAAAAAAAGTTAACATTTTTAAGAGTGCACAAATCCATAAGTTGATTTGGGTAATTTTTATTTTGTTAAACAGGTTGATTTACGTCACTCCGATTATACAACGGGTCAAAACGGGTCACTACTTATATGAAACATATTATTATATTAGAACAGCTTAAAATTAACCACCACCCAGGGGCGGACATAGCCTTTAAATAGGGGGTAGCGCCTGGGTGGTAGTGTAAACTTTTGAAAATTTTGACCTTTTTTTGATTTCGTTACCCCCTTTTTTTGAAACGTTACCCCTTAACGTTTTTTCTAAATCCGCCACTGCCACTGCCACCACCACCCACCGGCCACCGGCCACCGCCACCGTCTGCCACCACCACCTACCGGTCAGATGCAACAGAACTTTAAACATGATGACACAGATTCAAAAGTGAGAACTTAATCATATGAAAAGAAAAATTAAATAAAAAACATAGATTATCTTAAATCTAATAAAGTAAGAAGTTGACCAAAAAGTTCAAAAGGAGAGGAAATCAAATTAAAAACCAATTAAGTGACTATAAATTCAAATAACAGAAAGGTATTAAACAACCATCAAAATCCTAGAAATCATACAAACAAATATAATATAACTTGCACAATAACAGAGCAGCAGAACTGCAGAAGATGAATCCCACAATAATCTACAGGTAGTCAGGTACCTAATAATAGCCAAAATCCCACAAAAAACATACAAGATAACATAATAATAACCAAACTTGGACCAAAAAGATGAATATCCAAACAAACATTCAAGCCATGTAAGCCATACAATTCACCCTGTCACTTATATAAAAAATTACAAAATTGGGACTTCAAAAAAAAAAAGCAATATGATTGGTTACCTATATGGGGTAACTCAGAAATGGGTTCAAGATTTGTTGAAGATGCAGTTGGAGATCCTCAAAGATCCCAGGTTGGTTGTTTCTGTGAAGACTATATAATATAATACAAGGGTGCCTTGGAGAGAGGAGATAGGAGGTGTGAGCTTGCAAATATCATTTGTCTATCATGTTACCTTGACTTTCTTACTTATTCTGACAGATCCTTATAGATTCCATTTTATGAATCACAGGGTTAAAACAAATAGAAAATTACTTAAAATTCCTATTTAATTTGATTTTTTTCCTAACTCCAACTCCCTCTAATCTCTAATCATATGGTGTGATAGGATAGTATCTTTATTAATTACTGGAGAAAAAAATAAAAAACAACTTAGATTTCCTATATAATTTGATTTTGTTTTGCCTAACTGGAACATCGTCTGATCGTCCCAAAGGACATGATGGTTAAGTGTCTTTTTTTATCCAACTTCTAAGAGTGGATGTAGGGTGTATATATTTGTTCATCATAGGATTTGAACGATAAATGCATATTTAGTTTGATGAATATGTAAAGTATGAATTATGTGTGTTATATTACATTGCCCACCTGGTTTCAAGTGCAAAAATTAGTGTTTAGATGTGATAAATTAACTGCCCGAACCATAGGGCTTTGGATTAATTAATAAGTGCTATCCTTATTACTGCAGATTCAATCTCCTTTGAAGAACACCATCAACGAATCTAATTCATGTCTGAATTGTATGATAAATCATTAAATCAAAACGAACAAGCCCTACACATGTGGGTAACTATAAACAAACAAGAGAGAATCTGGATTGGGTTTAACAAAAATCAAAATCAAACGAAAAAATTAAGGAAATCATATAGAATCAATTCAAAAACAGAAATCGAATTAACAAAACTCATGATTCCAGCTTCAATTTCACAAAACTGAAATAAATAAAAGAAAAAAAAGGCGATGAAAAGCCTACCTCAGCAAGAGGCTTAGTTCTTCGATCAGATCAAACTTATGGGAGCCGAGTTCTTTGAAGGGCTTGACGTAGGGGAGCGGGTCAGATTAAAATTGTGGGAGGGGAGTTATTTGGTTGAAACCCTAATTAATTGATTTTGAAGCGTGCATATCCATTAAAAAAATAACCCGTCTATTTGAATTTTCATGTTGTCACCGATAATATGGTCACAATTAACAAATACCTTTTTATTTTTTATGTTTTTGCGTATTTTTCCCACAAATTGCCACCGAAAATAAAAATGTGGCAAAAATTTCAACCACTTTGCTACCATATCATGATAAATACACTTATTTTCATTTCCGTGGCAAATCGGTGGCTAAATTTGCTACCATTTTTTTCGGTAGCAAATTTTGGTCACAATTGCCCAATTTTCTAGTAGTGTTTTGTCTAAACCCTTTTGATCACAAGCCTTGCCTTATACTTGTCGACAGAGCCATCGACTTTCATCTTTTTCTTGAATATCCATCGATATCCAAGTGGTGGAAGATCTACTAGCTCCCAAGTATAATTCTGCAAGATAGAATCAATTTCACTCTTGATGGCTTCTTTCCATTGAGGTCCATCTGAAGAGGTGACTGCTTCTCGATAGGTTTGAGGCTCACTCTCAACCATGAATGTAAGAAAGTCAGACCCAAAGGATTTCTCAGTCCTTTGCCTTTTACTTCTTCTTGGCTCACCCTCTACAACCTCTAATTGTTCTTGAGTTTCCTCTCGAACAGTCTCATCAACCATTGTTGATGAACTTGCATGATTGGTTGTTGAAGAACTCGCATGAGTTTGTACTAACATTGGAAACTCTTATTCAAAGTAAGTCACATTTCCTGGCCTTGTCTCTATGATAGAGTCCTTGTGCACATAAGGATTATTGGATTCATATACAAGAAAACGATGTGAGCTACCGTTTTTGGCATATCCAATGAAAATACAATCAACAGTTTTTGGCCCTATTCTAAGTGCCTTAGGGGGTGTAACAATTACCTTGGCCAGGCACCCCCACACTTTCAAGTATTTATAGGATGATTTCTGTCCCCACCACAACTCATGAGGTGTTATGTCCTTATTCTTGAAAGGTATTTTATTTAACAAAAAATTAGCCGACAAAATGGCCTCCCCCCACATGTCTTGGCTCATCCCAGAACTTATCAACATGGCATTCATCATTTCTTTTAGTGTACGATTCTTTCGCTCCGCGATGCCATTTGATTGGGGTGTATAAGGAGGGGTACACTCGTGTATTCTGCCACTTTTTGCACATAATTCCCCAAATGGTGAAACATATTCACCTCCTCTATCACTTCTCACACGTTTTATTTTCTTGTTGAGTTAATTCTCAACTTCAGCTTTATACAAGATAAACTTGTCAATTACTTCATCCTTACTCTTAAGTAAGTAAACATAACAATATCTTGTATTGTCATCGATAAAGGTAATAAAATATTTATTACCACCTCTAGTGGGAATTGATTTTAAGTCACACACATCAGTGTGAATCAGATCAAATGGTTCAGTTATTCTTTTAACTGATTTGAAGGATGATCTTGTTTGTTTGGCTTCAACACAAGTTTTACATTTTGTTTTAGAGTCAATGGCAAAAGTTGGTATGTAATCTAATTTAATTAAACGACGCATCGAATTAAAATTTACATGACCAAGACGTCCATGCCAAACATTAGGAGACTCAACTACGTAAGCAGAAGTACTAGCACTTTTATTCATGTTTTTCTTAAAAGACATTACATTAAGTTTAAACATGCCATTTTGGGCATAGCCCTTTCCAACAAACATACCACGCTTAGTTAAAACAAAATTATCACTTTCAAAAACCAAACGAAAGCCATGCTTGTTGAGCATCCAACCCGACACAAGACTCTTGCGCAGGTCTGGAACATAAAGCACATTCTTCAAAGTGAGCTCTTTCCCAGAAGTCCACTTCAAGATCACATCACCTTCTCCCTTGATATCAGCTGTAGCAGCATTACCCATGTACAACTTTTCTCCCACCACCTCTTTAAACGTATTAAAGAGGGTCCTATCTGGGCACACATGGCGGGTTGCCCCAGTATCAACCCACCACCCTTTTGGCTCGTTACCCACCAAATTTACCTCCTCCGCCATGGCAGTGAGGTCTGAAATCATGGCCACTAATGGCATACCATCATCATCAACCATAAGAGCCGTGTCACGTTTAGGCTCTTTAAATTGGTCAGCACGGTGACCAGTTTGTCCACAGTTGTAACACTTCCCTTTAAAGGGACCAACCTTCTTCTTCACACCACCTTTCTTTGGCCCAAAGTCAACACCTTTGTTTTTCCCTTTTCCATTGAACTTGTGGCCTTTGTTACCCTTGTGACCCCTTGAGGATTGACCATGTTCCACAAGGTTCGCTTTTGCGGAAGCTTCAACTTAACTTCCTTTGTGTGATATTCTGTTGTCCTCTTCAATACGAAGACGAACCACAAGGTCTTCGATAGTCATTTCCTTTCGCTTATGCTTAAGGTAATTCTTGAAGTCCACCCAACTAGGAGGCAACTTTTCAACAATTGCTGCCACTTGGAATGTTTCACTCAGATTCATTCCTTCTGACATAATATCACTAAGAATAATCTGCAGTTCTTGGACTTGACTCATCACAGTTTTTGAATCAATCATTTTATAGTCCAAAAACCTAGCCACAACATACTTTTTAGTACCCGCATCCTCAGTCCTGTATTTCCGTTACAATGACTCCCATAATTCTTTGGCAGTTGGAACCTTGAGATACACGTTATACAAGGTATCTGAGAGGCCATTCAACACATAGTTGTGGCATAGGTACTCAGAATGTTTCCAAGCCTCCATAGCACTCACAGATTGGACCTCAGTTTTCCCTTCTGCGAGAACAGGAGGGGACTCCGTCAAAAACCTCGCAAGGTTTAGAGTGGTCAGATAGCACAACATCTTTTGTTGCCATCTCTTAAAATTCAAAACCAGTGAACTTTTCTGGTTTTTCAGCATGGTTAGCAACTGCTTGAGCCGCTTGGGTATCAACCAATGGTCCCATGGTAGTGGATGTGGATCCAACAGTGGATGATGTGGTTGCTGCAACAGTAGCCATTTCTGAAACAAGAAAAAAATTGAATCAGTTTAAGACAGAAACAGATTGGTTTACAGAAAACCAATACAAACTACAAAATTTTGCTAAAAAACAAAACAAACTGTTTATAAAAATTTTAAAAAACCAATACAGTGAACGGGTTTTAAAAATCTATTTTAAGCTTGTAGAACAACCGTTCACAAAATAAATAAAATAAGAATTTTATTAATAAACAAACTGATTGCAATACATAAAGAGGAACATAACTAAACTGAAAGAAATTACAATACAAGAAATGTAAATTAAACTAAGAACAAGTTACAAGAAAACAACGGTGACTGAGGCACGTGAAGATCACGCTTCCCTTAAAACAGATTTCGGGCCACCCAGGTGAACCCGTCTGTTTCCCAGGGTATAACAGCCTAAGCAGATTGTACTGCCGGGATTAACCTAGCACCTGAAAAAAATACCTGAAACAAGAGTGCGTAGAGATTCAAGATTAGGGAAATCGTTTGAAGCTATGCGTGTGGTATGAACCATACGAATTTCAGTGTATCTAAAACAAAACACAAAGCTTTGTATTTATACTAATTAGAATTCGAATAAGATAACTGAATATTGAATGCACCCTTCAATAAAACCAGTTATAGAATTCAATAGCACAATGAATTCTGAAACCTATAAAACAAATTTAGAATTCAATGGCATAATTAATTCTGTAACTTAATCATTTGACTGGTGGAATTTGAACAGTCTCTAGTTGACAACACCCGGCCAAGACGCATCTAAAAAATACTAAAGCCGTCTCCAAGCGGCGATGCGAGCGTGCGAAGTGCAAAGTACACCATCAAAGCGCCATATTGCGCCCATCGCCCTCGTCCCGTGCCCGGGCCCGGGCGCGTGCCCGTTTCGGGTGCTTCGCACCCTCCTGGCTACCACTGGGTGTGAGTTGTCACACAAGAATACATTCGTGTAGAGAATTCTAATTATAAATCCACAAAAGATTTATCTCTCCACCTATGTGGGACAAGCTCAATTTTCCACATGTTTATGGTTCCAACACATAAACTTAATGCACAAGATCTTTAATTCATCTTGGCTTAATTATTAAATAATTATTATATTAACTCATAATATAATATTATTTATTAAATTTCCAACATTATATGATTACGAGTAGCAAGTTATGACAATGAGGTTGTGGTGGAGTGGTAAGGGAGAGACTTAGGTTTCCTTGAGACCAAAGTTCAATTCCTGCTTCTACTCATTAGTTTTCAGCGGCACCTGGTGATGATGGGAGACTAGGCGAGTAGGTGGCGATCGCTAGTTCGATCCTTGAACTGAATGGGTTTTACCTCACCGCATTGTCGTGCCTTTGGGCGAGTGTTCACGGGCATCTGCCCTTGGTGAGGGTTGTCCCCAGTTCGGAGACGAGTGTATCCTGATGTGGTGAATTTCGCCAGTAGCCCATTTGGAGGATTCGTTTGCCGTTAAAAAAAAAACGAGTAGCAAGTTATATTTAATTCAATCATGAAATTGAAAGTCGGGTTTTAACTTGAAGGTTGAAAGTTGGCTACAAAGTCGATTTCTCCTATAAAGTGTAAAAAAAAAACACCATAATTCCAACCATAAAACACATTCAAAATCCACAAATAAAATAATGGAGGTTATTAAAACACAATATTTGTGGTTTTGTAAATTATGTTTTGGATGATAAGGCTTTGATTATCGAATGATTAATATTAGCTTTTTTTATGTTGATTATCATGTTGTGTTTTATATTCAAGTTCTACGATAGTGTTTTTGAAGTTTTTATTGGCTGTTAGGGTGCTAATATAGTGTTTTAGTAATATTGACTCTTTTACTTGTGGGTTTTGGGTATGTTTTATGGTTGAAACTGTGGTTTTTATGACTCTATACAATTTTTAGAAAAAATCGACTTTGTTGTAGAACCCCACCCTTAACTTGAATTAGAAGGTTATTGCAACTTATTTTAATTTGATCACCATTATATTTCAATGTTAGTTGATTCAATATGGTTGAACGTGGTACGAAAAATAGGAAGTTAAACTACTATAAGGGTGATAAAAGAAAGTTAAAAATAGGAAGTTAAACAAGGGTAAGGGTGATAAAAGAAAGTTTGACCGAGATAATAATGATTCCAACAAAAAATCAAAAGGGGGTTGTTGGAGATGTCGCAAACCGGGTCATTTCAAAAAAGAATGTCGCTTGAAGCTTGCGGATGATAACAAAGCTAACATAGCGGGTCTAAGTGGGTCAAAAGATCCAAATGCTTCACAAGGTATGCTTACTTTTTCACTTTAAGTTTGACAAAACCTATGGGTTTTGTAGTTGATTCATTTAGTCATTTGGGATATGTTAATAATTTACAAAACATAAAAATTGGATTCGATTCAAATAAACAAAATTTATTTTGTTATTTGAATAATAAACAAATTAAAGGTTATGCTTCTTAATCAAACAAATTTAATACAAAGGTGCAGGCCGATGGTTGTTGTGGTTCACACATGGGGAAATTGGGCCAAATTACTAGAAGTGTGCATGTCAGAAAAATCCCTCTGGGTGTGAAATAAATGAAACCCGGTCTTCGGGTTTGTTATTGGACTAAAAAATTCCAATAGTTATAAACATAAGTGGTTGAGAAATGTGTATCATTTATTTCTGAATCCTTTTATGTACAGGATGATATGCATGCATAATGTTGTTTCCCAAAACGTAACTCGCTAGCATGGAATCTATGACATTCCTATCAAGGATTAACTTATAAGTTTCTAATAAAATGATATAGCTAAACTACGTGTCACCGAGCTCTACCGACTCACTAACCGAATGATTTAATGGGAAGATGTTAACTTGATGGAATCGATAGCTATATTCGTCTAATTCCATTTATTGTCGGTGATAAACACTAAGTTTTGAAAACACTTAGTTTTCGAGAGATTTAGATATATATTTATAAAAAAATATAAACATATTTATGGAATTGTATTAGTCGTCCCGTATGGTCGTGCGTGTAGGTAAAAAAGTGTTTGTATAAAAACAATACACGTCATAAACTTGTAATAAGTATTTGTACGGTTTTCAAGTAGTCGTATCCTGTTTAGACGTTTGAAATAAATTTAAATAATTATATTTAGTGTTAAATGCTTGGTTGGTCCCTGTGGTTTGCTAAAATTGCAGACTTGGTCCTAGTGGTTTACTAATTACACGCGTGGTCCCAAAAGTTGTCAAAAATGCACTCGGTTGGTCCCCTGACCTAACCTCTGTTAAATTTCTCAGTTAACTATGTGTGAAATGACTATATTACCCCTGAAAGCCCAATCATCTTCTTCAAACTCTAACACCCACCCCCTCCTTCTCTGTTGAAGCCCAATCTCTCCTCCGATCTTACCACAAACGTTCCAAATCCAGCACCGTCATCATCTTCATCATCCTCATCTTCCTCTTCATCTCGCCGATACGTCGATTGAACTCTTCTCCGGTCAGTTTTCACAATCATCGTGCCAGAGATGCTTTCATCGTCGTCGTCGGAATCTACAGCGGCTCTGAAGTCCTTCGGAAGGTGTTTGAGGAGCGCAGGTAGTGATTTGTCGTCGTTTGGATCGTCATCGTCTTTACAGAGCATTGTGGCGTAAATATCTCCTGCATCTGAGTTTTTAGGGGTTTTTTTTGTGGTTGATTGTTGTTGTTTTCGTCTTCGTCGTCGTCACTGTGGACTACAAACGTTGAGTAGAGGTCTGATTTTGTCGGTTTTTTGGAATTCCGGCGAGATGACGGTGAGTAATCCATATCTCCGGCGAGTGTGTTTGTGTGTTCGTCAGAGTTTAAACGGTTATGGTCAATACAGTCTGTTCAACGTGAAGAGGGGTTATAATTTGTACGCCTTTGAGTTTTGTAAATTGGCTCATACAGTCTTGAAAACATGAATCTATTAAAAGAGAATGAGGAGGTGGGTGTAAGATGTTGAAGAAGATGATTGGGCTTTCAGGGGTAATATAGTCATTTCACACAGTTAACTGAGAAATTTAACAGAGGTTAGGTCAGGGGACCAACCGAGTGCATTTTTGACAACTTTTGAGACCACGTGTGTAATTAGTAAACCACTAGGAGCAAGTCTGCAATTTTTGCAAACCACAGGGACCAACCAAGCATTTAACTCTTATATTTATTTTATAAAATTTATCGAGTTAAAGACGTTGTAGATAAATATAACTAATTATGTTTATTTTGAATAATCGTCGAATCATAGACGTTTGAATTGAATATAAGAAATTATGCTTATACCATATAAGTTTCAGCGTTCTGTTATCTTGTAAACCGCTTTTGTCGAAACGTTATAAACGAGTTTTTGTGAGTTATAAAGTGTCGCCAAAAATAAATATACACTTATATTTATTTTTATAAAATACCTTGATAAAGTGTCGTTTTTAGAATATAAACACGTTTCATATTACGGATTTTTACGAAAAACGGGCAGAGGTTCCTATGTTTTTTGGACAATCTCGACAATGCAAGTTGTCGATAAATTTGTCAAAACATAGCAATCAATTTTCAACAATATACGGGTGTCTTTCATTATATTTAAGCGCCACTTCGTCTCGGAAATTCAACATACATATTTTTATATATTCTATTATATCGCGTATAGGTTCGGTTTCTGACTAATGTTTATACATATTATTTATGTACGCACTGTTGATGCACAGAATGTCTGTTGACTTCATCTACATCAAGTCTTAAGTCAAGAAAGTCAAGAAAGTCAAGATTAGGGTTTATAATGTTAATTTCGCTTATGTGAACAATGTTTAGAAGTGATTTCGCTTTTAGGGTAGATGGGATTTCGCTCTTATGTCACATGGGATTTCGCTCTTATGTCACATGGTGATTTCGCTCTTATGGTAATGACATATAAGCGAAATCAGTTGTAAGTGATTCCGCTCATATGTTCATGCCATATAAGCGAAATCAGCCTTAGTATATATACCACTCATGTGTGACTTCTTAAGGACATTGGAGCGGAATCATCTCATGTAATTTGTAGCTGAACTCTGTCAAATCGATCTCAGAAAAGCAATAAAGTGAAGGAATTGAATAGGAAAGCTGTTGTTACGTTACGTATACTGATTCCGCCTTTATACGTGATGATGAACTGCCTTGACTGATCGTTTAGGGTCACGACACGGTCCAACAAGTGGTATCAGAGCTTCAGGACGAGGAGTTCATACTACTACAGCTGATTCGACATTATTCTCTCATTTCTACTCAATTTCTCTTTTATTTTTTCGAATTAAACAAGTTCCTACGGACAGAATGATTTGAATTTCAAGAATATTGAGCGAAAATATCTTTTAAACAATCCGTAAGAGTATCAGATCTTAAAACAAAGTAAAACTCAATCAGTTTTAACAAAATCTCGATCTGTTCACGAACAGAAATTTCAGTCTCAGTTCTGGAACAAATTAGTGGTCAAAATTGAACATATTACATATCATTGTGATCGGAATTAAGTGTAGATCATTCTTTGAATGTATCAGGTTGAAATTTGGCTTAAAAATGAGTAAAAACGTGATTCCGCTTTTGTGAACATCGGATGATAATCGCCTGATTTCGTTCATACGGACAAGTGTGATTTCGCTCATACGGACAAGTCTAAGTCTGATTTCGTTCATGTGTACATCTTGATTTCGCTTATACAGACATAAGTGATTTCGCTTATTCAGACTTAGTGATTTCGCTCAAAGGGACATCATTTGATTTCGCTTATACGGACAAAAGTGATTTCGCTTTTGTGTCACATATTGTATTTTCGCTTATCAGTCAATCTGACTGATTTCGCTCTTGTGTCATTATTTTTCAAAATTTCAAAATTTTACTAAGTGATTTCTGATTTTGCAGGTACATTTACGATGGATGATCTTTTCATGAACCCGTTTAGCGATATGTACGCGTTCGCTGGAAATTCTGGAAATGATGATTCTTCGTCTAGCAATGTGAACGAGAACCCACCAAAAGAGAAGAAAAAGGAAGCTTGGGAATCGGAAAGTGCTTTCGGAACGTTCAATAAACCTCCAAAACTAATGGCTATCGAGGAGTACAGTCGTTGGTCCAGAAAGTTTGAAGATTGGATGATGGAATTTTCATTTCCAAGTTGGAAAAGTCTGAAGAACGGTTATGAACACGGAAACAAGAATGGTGAAGCCTTAACATCTACCAATGAGATTGAATCATTTGTAGCAGAACAAAAATGTGTGGCTTTGTTGTTCCAATCCGTCCGAGAAGACATAATTGCATTGATCGATTATTCGAACGCAAAAGATCTTTGGGAAAAGTTAGAAAAGAAATGTTTAGGAAGTACTGAAATTGTGAAAAACAAAAAGAAACTTCTTAGGAAAGAGTTTGATATGTTTGGTTGTCTTAAGAATGAGTCAGTTTGTAAAATGATAGAAAGGTTCGGTCATCTGAAGCTGGAATTAGCAAGACATGATATCAGATATTCTGATGAAGAACTTGTTGACAAACTGTTCGATTCATTACCAGAAGAGATGGATTGGAGATATTATGCACTGATGTTGAAGAACACTATTGCTCCTGAAAATTTGAAACCAGATTTGGTGATTGAGAGACTTGAAAGTCATGAACTGGAATTGAAGAAGACGTACAAAGTTAATCATTCATCTTATCAACAAAATTTGGATCTATATTATCCAAAGAGCATGATGCCGAAAGTTACTTCTCCAAAGACTGCATTTTCTGTTGAAAATGTGTCGACAGCCGGCTAAGAAAATCAAAGTGGTCAAAGCAGTGGAAGTCATAGTGGTTATCACAGTGGATCTTCATCTTCTGGAAATCATCTAGATGCAAAGAATCGTTTTCAATGTAACATTGCGATAGACTTGAAGAATGCTCAGAACTTTGATGAGGAATCGGCTAAGCAGCAGATGATATTCCTAGCATCGGTGTTGGAATCATATGAAGGGTTGGTAGCTGGGAAGATAGGCAACACAAATCTGACGAAAGAAGATTACGATCAGATTGATCCAGAAGAAATGGAGCTGATTGATATTCGTTGGGCTATGGCAAGTGCTGTTCGTCGAGCACAACGTTTTATGGAAATTACCGGAAGGAAGACAATTGGTGGTGCATCTACCAAGCTGGGGTTCGATAAATCCAAAGTGACTTGTTTCAAGTGTAAGCAGAAGGGTCACTTCAAACGAGAATGTCGAAACGCTTATGCTGATGAGTCGGAGAATCCTTTCAGAGATGGTTACTACAAGAAGGCGATTTATCACCAGAATAAATCTGAGCCGCCTAGATTGAAGCAGGTTGAAGACAACAAAGATAAATCTAGAGCTCTTGCAGTAATTTACGATGATGAGGGTTATGATTGGAGTCAAGAGGTTCTACCGGAAGAAGATGCGGTTGGTTACGCATTCATGGCGAAAAATGAACCTATTCCATGGAAAGATGATAGAACTGAAGAGCAGAAGTATAGATATAGAAAGATGATATCTGAAAACAAAATGATTAGACTTTCTGGTATCTATTTGGAAGCAAAGAGAGCAAAAAGATGGGATCCAGACAGGGAGTGTTATCTTGATGAGTATGGAAATATTGCAATCGATCACAAAACTCTCGATCTGGAAGCCTTAATCAAGGAAATGAAAGATGATGATGAGTATTGGCAACACAAATGGTGGGGAACTCCAACCGAGAAAATGAAAGAGGAAGCGAAGAAAGAAAAAGAAGAAAAAGAGAAAGAAGAGATCGAAAAATCAAAGAAGATTGATACTGGAGTTATCGATACTACGAAGGAGTTGACTGCAGAGAATTTGGGAAAAATGGCTGACAAAGTGCTGGCTGCTAAAGCACTTGAGGTAGACTCTAACTCCGTGTCTGAGTCAAAAGGCCAGGTCAGTCCAAACTCGTCAACAAATGCGTCAGGTAAAAAGATCGAAGGAAATGCTGATTGCAAAAATTGCAACAAAGAGTGCAAATTTTGTAATACTGTCACGTATCTCAACGGTGAGAAAATTAAAGATCTCACAGCAAAGGTCAGAAGCGTTGAGAATCAGATTCTTGGTCTTGACAAAACAGTTAAAGATTCAACTGAACGGATAAGAGAATTAACTGCTCAAATTGAAACTGATAAAATTGATCATGACAAAATTAAACAAGAAAATGAAAACTTGATTCTTGAAAACCGTCAGATTTCTGAAAAATTTGAAAAACTCAAAAGCACAATGAAAGATTGTGATGATCGAAATGGTAAAACTTTTAAAGAAAACGAACATTTAAGAGCAGTGATTAGAGTAAAAGAAGAATCAATCAATCAACAACTGGATGAAATAGCTAAATTGAAACTTAAAGTTCAAGAGGTTGTAATCGAAAACGAGCGAATCCAGTTGAAGCTTAACAGTTACAGCTCCGCAAGCTTTGTTTTGCAACATATCATTCCCAAACCCATAGGGAAAGACAAAGCGGGCGAAGATGTGTATTGTGATGGAACTGGGGTGGGGTTTCATCAAGTTCCACCACCTGTTCTTGATAACTACACAAAAAAGCAATCTGGGTTGATTGAAATTGAGGGAGAAAGTGAAGTTAAACTTCCAGAGAACATTGATGTCACGTGATGAATCGGGTCTTGTGATGTACAAGATGGGTGTTTCTTGGATAAGTACATTCAGAAATCAAAATCCAAAAACAACTTAAGTGATGAATCGGGTCTTGTGATGTACAAGATGGCTGGATCTGATAAGTTGTATTCGGATTCTGAGTTTCCGATTGAGAATGTTAATGTGAACAAATTGACAAATGTTTTCAAGTTGGTTGAAGTTGAGTTGTCAGAAGTGAACAAGTTCAGTCAAACAAAGAGAAAAATGAGTTTTGAGAAAGATAAATCATACTACAAGAAATCTGTTAATCCATCACGTTTTTATAATAATAATCGAAACAATTGGTCGGCTGGTTATCAGGGTGGTAAGAGTTATCAGCAAAGAAGATTTCAAAACAAAAGATTTGTTGAAAAGAAGGTGTTTGTGAACAGTTCAAGTTCACTTGCTGATGAAGAGAAAGAATTTTTTTCAAAATCGAATGAAGAGTTCTTTGAGAAAAGAACTTCACAGTATCAGTCTGAAGGCACAAGTCGAGGTGTTGATACTCGAACATGTTTCAGATGTAACCAAGTTGGTCACATTGCACGAAAGTGTACCAATGTGAAGCCTAAGACTGAAACTGTGAAGACTCAATAGAAGAAAGTTGATGTGAAGGGTAAAGCACCAATCGTTGTTGAGAAAAAGAATGAGAAAAATGACAACATCCAAGTGAAAAATGAACTCATAAAGAAAATAGTAACTAAAAATGACAAATTTTACAAACGGGTTGCATTATCTCAACAAGTTTGGAAACCAAAAACAGAAATGAAAATTTCAACTTCTGAAGTGAAAAAGACTGAAGAATCAATTTCGGTTGATTATGATACAAATTTTCCACCTTTGAAGGCTGAAAATTTCAAAATTCAAATTGCGAGAGTCAAGGTTACACCTAAGGCTGATGAGGCCTGGGTGGACACCATGTTCATTTAAGCAGTTTGAATGGCCGGAGCTTCCTGGATCGCGAAGCATGAATCGGCATCTTTCTTGAAGTTGTTTAAGTCATAGTTTGTTTTGTGCAGGATCTTCCAAGAGCTATTTCAAGATGGATCATGGATAGTGGGGCATCTCGACATATGACAGGAAAGACTGCGTTGCTGTATGATGTGAGAAACATTAATGGTGGTTATGTAGGATTTGCTGGTCTTGAAGGTGGTAGAATTATTGGTGAAGGAACGTTATCCAACGGGATCGTGACGTTTGAGAGAGTTAACTACATCACTGAGCTGGAGAACAATCTGCTTAGTATCTCTCAGATTTGTGACAACATGTATTCTACTCACTTCACTGATAAAGAATGTTTGATCTTGAAACCAGGTTTTGTTGTTCCTGAAGAATGGATTATCATGAGGGCACCTAGAGTGAATGATTTACATGTGTTAGATATGAGTGTAGCAACTACAACTACTGGTCAAGCACATTGTTTTGTGTCTAGAGCAACTGAGAAAAAATCAAGATTGTGGCACCGAAAGATGGGGCATATACATCTTAGAAAAATGAATCACTTGGTGCACAACGATTTGGTATTGGGAGTTAATATCAAAGGTTATCATCTGGAAGGGGAGTGCATTAGCTGCATCAAAGGCAAGCAGATGAAAAAGTCACACCCTACAAAGCAAGTCAATTCAGTTTCGAGACCTCTGGAAAGACTTCACATGGATTTGTTTGGTCCGGTGAATGTCAAAAGTATTACAGGAGATTACTATTGTTTGGTCGTTACTGATGATTATTCCATATTTTCGTGGGTTTCTTTCTTGAAGACTAAAGATGAAACATTTGACAGTTTGATGGGGCTGTTCAGGAAGATTGAGAATTTGTACCAAAGGCGTATCAAGAGAATTCGAAGTGATAATGGTACTGAATTCAAGAACAGCAAGATGGACGAATTTTGTGATGAAAAAGGTATTTTGCATGAGTTTAGTGCTCCGTACACTCCGCAGCAGAATGGAGTCGCAGAACGTAAAAACCGGACACTAATCGAGACGGCTAGAACTATGCTCGCAGATTCAAAGTTACCGATAAATTTTTGGGCTGAAGCTGTTTCCGCCACATACTATACGCTCAACCGGGTTCTTACTGTCAAGAAGTTCAACAAAACATGCTTTGAGCTAATCAATAACCGCAAGCCGAATTTGAAGTATCTAGAACCATTTGGGTCACCCTGTATGGTTATAGAGCCTCATGGAAAGTTTGGTCCGAAGAGCATTGAGGGAATTTTGTTGGTTATGCAAATCCGATGCGACGTGTTTTCGTTCCAAGCGAGAAGCGGATTATTGAAGCTGCAAATGTTGAATGTCAAGGTTATACTATGCCGCCACAGAATCCTGGAGATTCATGGCGTTATCATTATGAGAAACTGTGGGATTCGTTTGACATGAGAGAAGAATCAGAGGATGATGAAGATTTCTTTGATGAGTTGGATATTTTGCGTGAATATGAGTTACAGCTAAGGTTCCCAGCTGAATATTCGAGGAGACCACGGGAAACTTCCAATGACGATGAAGCAGGTCCAAGTAATGCTGGTGAACATGATGATGTCCAACAGAATGAAGTTGCTCAGGATAATCAGTCGGCTCAGAATGTTAATCTAGAAGCTAAAAACATGCCAGTATTTGATCGTGGTGATTCAGATTCTGAGGGGGAGCAAATTCAGATTTCAAGTCAAACAAACCAAGTTGGTGAACAAGATGCAGAACAGAATGTTACTAATCTGGAGGGAAATGTAGATGTTCCAAGCGAAGTGATGCCGCGAACTTTTTCATATCATCCAGAGGAGTTGATCATAGGAGAATTGAAGACAGGCGTTCGCACTCGAAATCAAATTGATAAAGGGCTTACATGTTTTTATACAAAAGTTGCTCCTTTGCAAACTGAATTCTCATTAAGTTGTTTTATCTCGCAGGTTGAGCCAAGAACTTACAAAGAGGCGCTTACTGAAGACTCTTGGGTCAATGCAATGCAGGAGGAACTTAGTCAATTCGAGAAATTGGGAGTGTGGAAGTTAGTTGATTTGCCGGATGGTCAGAGGAAAATTAACACTAAGTGGGTGTTCAAGTGCAAGAGGGACGATAGAGGAGTTGTTGTACGAAACAAAGCTCGACTCGTTGTTCAGGGATTTAGTCAACAGGAGGGGATTGACTTTACCGAAGTCTATGCTCCTGTAGCACGACTAGAGGCAATCAGAATTTTCCTTGCATTTGCGTCTGGGAAGAACTTCAAAGTATATCAGTTGGATGTTAAATCGGCTTTTCTCTACGGGAAGGTTAAAGAGGAGGTTTATGTCGGTCAGCCACCGGGCTTCACCGATCCTATCCACAAAAACAAGGTCTACTTATTGGACAAAGCGCTGTATGGTTTACACCAGGCCCCGAGAGCCTGGTACGAGACTTTGTCTCAACACCTACTAGCCAACAAGTTCATTCGTGGAAAAGTGGATGCCACTCTCTTCACTAAAGAGGTCGATGGTCATCTTCTGATAATTCAGATTTATGTGGACGATATAATCTTTGGGTCGACAAATGAAAATCTATGTAAAGATTTTGAATCAGTGATGAAGCAGAAGTTTGAAATGTCATCAATGGGGGAGATGAAATTCTTTCTGGGTTTACAAGTTGAACAACTTCCTGAGGGAATTTTCATTCATCAGTCAAAGTACGTTCATGATATTCTAGAGAAATTTGGGATGTCAAGTTCTACTCCAGCTGCTACCCCACTTGCAACAAATCATGGGATTCACCCAGATCTCACCGGAGACAGGGCTGATGAAACATTTTACAGATCCATGATAGGTTCTTTAATGTACCTAACTGCTTCACATCCTGATATAATGTACCCAACGTGCCTCGCAGCAAGATTTCAGTCTAACCCAAGAGAATCGCATATGATCATTGTGAAGAGGATATTGCGCTATCTGAAAGGAACTCCTTCATTGGGGTTGTGGTATCCTAGGAAAGGCGACTTTACGCTCGAAGGGTATTCCGATTCGGATTTCGGATGCTGCAAAGTCAATTCAAAATCAACAACTGCAGGATGCCAGTTCTTTGGTCCTAGATTGGTTACCTGGCAGTGTAAGAAACAAACGTCTGTGGCGTTATCTACTTGTGAAGCGGAGTATGTTTCTGCTAGCAGTTGCTGCTCTCAGATCCTGTGGATACAGCAACAGATGCGCGACTACGGTTTGCAGTTTCTTAACACACCTCTTTTTGTTGATAATGAGGCAACTATAAATATAACAAAGAATCCAATACATCACGCTAAAACTAAACACATAGAAATTCGTCATCACTTTATTCGTGATTGCTTTGAGAAAAAGTTGATACGAATTGAGAAAATCCACACTGACGAACAGAAAGCTGATTTACATACCAAAGCTTTTGATAAAAATCGGTTTAAATATTTGTTAAAACTAAATGGTATGAAGCTTCTTTCAGTGTCGGATGGCATAATTGGCGTTGATGAGAGTACTGTTGCGGATGAAGACGAGAAACAATCTGCAATGGTTTGTCGAATTTTTACTTGTTTTGGTATTTAGGGGGAGTAGATGTTTGTACATAGTTATGTTTTCAGAAAATACAAAAACAGTAAAAAATGCAAAAATACAAAAACATGATAAAATCTGAAAAAGAGCTTGTGTATATAGGGAAAATGATAGTAGACGATTACAGTATGCTAAAGATTTGGAAAGTTTAAATGAGTTAAACAGTCTCACTGATGATGTGTCGATAGGTTTTCACACATTTAGTAGATTTATTCGGGATATAAACCTAATTTCAAACTTGTGAATTCGTGGGGAACACTACTTGGATATATAGGTAACCCCTGAAATCTCGTTTGAAAGGTCTCTTAATCTGATATACTAGGTCTTTATACTCAATGATGTCTGGGGTATTATTCCGGGACTTCTGCTGAACGGTGGTTCTGACCTAGTCCTTGGATAATACTTGCTGCAATGCTTGAAACATAGCATTAAACCCTCAGCATGCCGATGAAACAATAAAATTGATAGTCACTGCTGTTGTAAGCAAAAAGATCCTCTAAAGGGGACACACCGAAAAGTCGAAGCTGATATCTCTCTGTGTATACGGAAGTATCGACCTGAGATCCCTCGGCCCTCGCATACCTAATTTATATACAGATATCATTGTAGTATACTCACCTGTAAGACTGATTATTGGGATTCTGGATACGGGAGTATATTCAAGAGGTGGGACACATGAATGATCTAAGTTCTTAATTCATCTAATTCGTATCCTGAGTAAATTGAAATTTGTGTGAGAATTTAAGATGGATCAGTATATCGACAATCGATGTGAATTGTTTAAGTCTGGGTATGAAATGAAGCTTAACGGTACTTGTAATTTGTCTGAAAAGCTGATATGATTCCCTGACACGCTCGCCAAAAATATGTTTGTAAATAGTTTACTTTCTGCAAATTTTAAGTTCTCTGTGTTTCATTTCTTAGTTTAGAACATTTTATAAAATCCAAAAAGATTTTATTTTCTGCTTTATTTTCCGACAAACCAAAGTGGAGAGTTGATTGTTGGATTCTCAGATGTTTGAAGCAAATGCAGGAGATTCTGGACTGAAGAATGAGGAGAGCTTTCTTTGAAGAAGTTTGATTGTTTGGAAAGTCAAAAACAAGTTCATTAATTTGATACTTGTTATTTTCAGAAAATGTTTGAAATTGTTGTTTTAAAATCAGTTTTGATTCGTCAAAAGATCAACCAAGGTCATTAATTTGGACTTGGTAGATTAATCAAGTGATCAGGGTCATTAACTTGAACCTGAATACTTGAGTGGATTATTAAAATTGATTAAGTTTGTGAGTTATGTTTGAAAGATAGAATTGTAATGTTTATTGGTTGAGTAACAGGTTTGGACTTCATTATTCCTATGGTAGCTAAATGTCAAAGCTTGAACCAGATATCTCAGATTCTAGCATATTGAGAGGGGGAGTCTATGAAAGGGGGAGTCTGGATCAACAGTCAAAGGGAAGATGGAAGTTAGAGACAGGTTGTGTTTATGAAGTTTGTAAAGTTAGAGTGCTTATGATGAGAAGACAGAGAGTTAGAGAAAAGACTAAGACTGAAGACTCAGGAGCTGAAGATTACGTCAACATCCAAGGGGGAGTCTGTTGATGCACAGAATGTCTGTTGACTTCATCTACATCAAGTCTTAAGTCAAGAAAGTCAAGAAAGTCAAGATTAGGGTTTATAATGTTAATTTCGCTTATGTGAACAATGTTTAGAAGTGATTTCGCTTTTAGGGTTGATGGGATTTCGCTCTTATGTCACATGGGATTTCGCTGTTATGTCACATGGTGATTTCGCTCTTATGGTAATGACATATAAGCTAAATCAGTTGTAAGTGATTCCGCTCATATGGTCATGCCATATAAGCGAAATCTGCCTTAGTATATATACCACTCATGTCTGACTTCTTAAGGACATTGGAGCGGAATCATCTCATGTAATTTGTAGCTGAACTCTGTCAAATCGATCTCGGAAAAGCAATAAAGTGAAGGAATTGAATAGGAAAGCTGTTGTTACGTTACGTATACTGATTCCGCCTTTATACGTGATGATGAACTGCCTTGACTGATCGTTTAGGGCCACGACACGGTCCAACATGCACGATATCTTCAAAATCACGTATAAGTCCAAATTCTATTTATTTTCATAACGATCATGTTAGTTGGTTCGGTTTACAGCTCGGTTTCGCGTTTAAAAAAATGTTTCTATAAAACAATATAAACGAAAATCGTGTCGTAAAACTTTCACCAAGCCTCGTGCCGACTCGTTGACTGGGTTTGACCGAGTTGACTGCGTTGACCGAGTTGACCCGTTGACTACCTTTGACCCGTGTTGACTAACGTTGACCATGGTTAACCAGCCTTTGACCAGTCAACCCGCTGTCTCGACTAGGTTGACGTACTAAGACCTGGACCGAACCCAGTTGTTTTTCTTGTAAGCTTAAACCAAAAACCACTCGACATCACCGCTATCGACCTGGACCCGAGCTCCGGTGGCCGTCGCCGCCGTCGGTTACCGTCATGGTCATCACATACAAACATACTTGACAAAAGCAAACAATCCTTTAAACATGCTTAATATGTGATTCTTAGAACTGATACATGTTAGAATTCATACTTGCTCTATACTTTGTCATGAACTTCGTTCAAGCCTCCCGTAACATGTATAGCGCTCTAGGAGTAAGACGTCGCCCGTATTCTTGAGGTCATGTTAAATCATACAAAAACGGTCTTATTGTTGCGACGACACGATTACGCTAGTGGGAAACTTTGGTTGGCAATTATAAATTGCATGCTAGTATTGTTATGATAAGTCTTAGTTTACGATTATGCCATGTGGATTTGGTTAAAACCGTTTATACTTATGTTAGTAATTCAAACTTGTGTGCTCGCCAATACTTTGTGTGTTGACATGTACTCTAATATGTATTGTAGGATCTTGATGATGTTATGTTGAAATGAATCTTGTAGGACGACTAGAAACGCACTTTAAATTTTGTTATGTATGGTACCTTGTTTCCTTGTTGCAAGTTGTTGTATTTTACTTCCAAACAATGTACTTTTGCCTTCGTAATGGTTATCAATTTTTTTGTACCCTCGTTTAACCTAAATCAACTGAATCGAACCATTCATATTTTCTGTCAATCTAAGTGAATAAACCAAACCGATTAACTGAAAACATATTAGTTAATAAAATAGACTAATCGATGACCTCGATTTCGGTTGAGGAAAATAATCTAACCAATCGAACAACGCACACCGTGGTAATGTCTGTGTTTATCGTCGCATCGCGCGTGCACCTATTGATTATTAACCAAAATCGGTTATCGGTGAGCAATAACTAAATCGTTAACCTAAACCAAACCCAAAAGACATGAAACAGAACGGAAATCAACCAAAAATTGTATTATCTGAAAACTAAAAATCGAATGAACTAAAAACCAGTAATCAATTTTTTTGTGGTCTCGTTTAACCAAAATTAGCTAACCAAACCGAATCGTTCATGTTTTCATATAATTGTAGCTTTTATACATCCATTTCAGATATTTCATATTTTGTATCTCCATTTCACATATCTATACTTTCAATTCATGTATTTATATCTCAATTTCATATATTTCTAAGCAAAAGTTTCAACCGAAGTTTGGTTTTTGCTAGTAACTTAAATTAAATGAACCAAACCAAAAACCGTCAATATAACTGAATAAACCAAACCGAAAGTGAATAACCAAAAACCGATTGATGAATAAAACAGACTAACCCATGACTTTGGTTTCGGCTTCGGTTGAGGATAATAAACGAACCGGCCGAAACATGCCCAACACAATGTAATGAATTACCCGATTACTTCACCTTTGATGTATATATAACACAATGATGCTACACTAAATATTATATGAATAAGAAAACGATCAAAAACGAGTATCGTAATGCGATGTGTCGCTCTCGCCGTATTGCGTGGGCAACCTACTAGGTGAGGAAAAGTGAGTTAGAAATAAGTAAAATGGAACTCTACATATGTTGACCCGATAAAAAAGTATAGGTCCGCCGCTACAAAGAAACTAGAATAAGGAGTGTTGTATACATCTTCCTACTTTATGATGCCACCAATCCTTCAGAATTACATTACCTTTGGTAAGCATGTGAGCTTAAAGATGCCTTACGGTGAATCTACGTACTTCATGCTCAAATAGATATAATATGGTATGACTTGTTTTTGGAGGTTGGAAAGAAGCATCAACTTGATGTATAGACTATAGTAGTGAGAAAGATATACCTTTGTATTGTGAATTTAAGAGTCGAAGATATATTTGTTTGGAGATTTTCATTTGCAGGCAAAGACTCCTTAATATACACATAACTATATACTAATACCTTTAAACATTTCTATTTATTACCAAAAAATAATAAAATGTTAAAAAAAATTAAAGAATTCAGATATTATAAGCATAAATTTGAAAGAGATGTTGTGAAAGACACATTTGTTATTCGCTAAATGATATTTTATGATCCAAGGCAGGCTGGAACTGGTGTTATCCTATCGGCCTAATATAACACTTATGATCATGTTCGTCTCTCCTAGTTGGTGCTTACATTAAGTACCTATTCCATTCATTGAAAGTGTTGTATATACCCTTCAAATCAAGTTATGGACGACTTTCTTGTCAAGCAATTGATACCCTAAACTTAAGGTAGTACTAACCTTTCTTTAAGATTTAGGCGGTAGATTCATGCCTTTATTTGCGTCTTGGAATCCTATAAATTGGGACGCATACAACGTTAACAAACACACACTCGGTAGTAATACAAATACTGAGTATACAATTGTAGTCTAACTAACTACAATGGCTCACTCTATCTCTATGGCTGGGCATGTTACATTACTTGTGGTTACGTTGATGATGGTAGCTTTTGTTGAGTCGGCGACTCCACCAGGGATTGCTAAAAACCCAACAGAAGCAAAATGTGAGGACCCCAGCTTCAAACAATGTCACAACTTGGTTCATGTTGTTGGTAATTTTAGTGTTATCGACATGTTTTGGTGATATTGGATTAACTTGTCGACTAAGTTAATCTTGTTAATATTCAATGAGTTAGGAGATGCGGGAGTGCATGCTCATATGATATTAATAAGGTTTGGCATATTTATCGGTTTTGATTTTATAATTAAATTACAAATAAAATAAAAAACATAACATTTATGTTATGGGTTTATCATCATAATGGGCTATTAAATTAACTAATTAATTGGGCCTTATATGTGGGTTTTGGATACATGGAAACTAGATCCGATTGTTTCAATTAATGGATTGGGCCAATCAATAAATCAAGTTTTAGAAAAGGAAAAAGGATATGGTTGTTTTGGTCGAGATGTCTAAAACAAAGAAAAAACCGATGGCTGATATCTTTTTACATACAGAGAATGCAAAAAGAAAACTAGTCGAACAAAAGAACGGTACAGTTACTTCTCAATATTCAACATCAAATTCGTTCTTGAAGACTAAGTTTAATCCGTTCAAACTGTTGATTGTACCGATCAAATAGTTTGTTCTGATAGTGATTACACGACTCTTAGTCTAATCCGAGTGATTTTCAATTAATTTTCGGTTTCGGTTACGATCTCGTTCTTCAGCAAATCGGTAAGTTTCCAACAAAGAACAAACTACTTGATTGTTGTGCTCGATTGAATTGATTTTCGGTTCGATTTGCTGGGTTCGGAATTGATTACGGATTTGGTTATTGTTCGAAACTGGGTTCTGATCTTCGGAAAAATCAACAAAGATTAAAGCTTTTGTGTTGTTGTTGGGTTTCCTGGTGTTAATCTGAAATCGCCTTTGAATTTGAATCAAATTTCTGGATTCAATTCGGAAGTTCTTTGTTCGGTCTGGTTTTGGTCGTTTTGACGGTTCAACAGTATTGTGTTTCTTTTAATGTTGAATCGATGGATCCAATTAATGATTTGGGTTGGATTCGTGGAACTGAATGGATAATATAATACGTAGATCTTGGCAGTTGTGATGGATCGTCCTTTTTTCTTTATGACTGCATGCATCTGCCTTTTTCTTCATTTAATGGCAGGTATGTAGTTATTTGTTTTATGAGCAATAACAAATGGTTTTACAATTGTTTGGTATTATCTAAGGAGTACTTAAATTATTTCTTATCATTTTGATAACTAATAATTAAATTTTCATTATTCTACTTATCTCGGATCTGTAAAAATGTTTTAAGTTTGAGAACGGATTATGTTCCTTATCCGGTTATTAATGAGGATATTCATTGTTCGAAGGGTTAGAGACTCTCATAACCAAAACTAGACTTACATGTTATTTATTATTTCTAGTTTTAAATTATAAGTTATTTTAATTTTGAAAACGTAATATGTGTTTTCAATTATGGATTCATGCAAAAGGAAGCATATTACTTAACATGTGGGTTTAAATAACCTGAGATTCATGTGTGTTGTCATTTATGTATGTGTTTGAATTTTAAGGTCAAATGGATAATATTTTTTTTAAACTTCAATTGGAATTCTCCCATACATATAGGATGGTTTTGGTTGTTGGCTTGATAATCGAAAAA
Organism: Helianthus tuberosus; assembly: GCA_030545235.1. Lineage (NCBI taxonomy): Eukaryota > Viridiplantae > Streptophyta > Magnoliopsida > Asterales > Asteraceae > Helianthus > Helianthus tuberosus. Next base: position 59,335,330 of record CM060443.1, on the reverse strand, counting down.
ATAGAACAGAATGGCTCATGCTTTTCATGTGGTTTTGTGAATTTAGGAAAACATGGTTTTTTACCGAATTTACTAATTTAGGAAAATGTCGTGTGGATTTGTGTTTTACCTATTGATCATGTGGGTTTTGTTAGACTAATGGGTATGGGGGTCGGCTAGCCCCGGCTAGCTCCGGCGCCGAGCCCCCACACCGCCCCCCTCATGTCCGGCCCGGCTCATTCGTCTCCCCCACGCCGATTCAGCCGACCCTCTCTCCTCTCTCTATACACACATACATCTATACATACATACATATATATATATAAAGGGGTTCATCCCCCACCCCCTAGATTCATCCCATCCAAGCCACTCCTACGTGGCGCCTACGTGGCGGCTCAACCCATCCGAGCCCATCCTCTCCATACCCTTTAGTCTTAATGAACCTTGTTTTGAAATTCAAAATCAATTAGATAATATTTTGTGGATTGTAAATGGTCCATGTGCTTTGAAAACCAAAAGACAATAGAAAACTATTGGGCAATTTTTTAAAAATTTGGTTTTTACACCGTACCGGGTGGGCTAAGGAACGGTTTAATCGGGTGTATCGGACGGTTCAACTGAGTGTACTGGGTGGGCTAAGAAACGGTTTAACCGGGTGGACCGGACGGTTTAACCGGTTGTATCAAACAGTTCAACGGATACTACCGACCGGCTTGAACTAGTTCTCTAAACATTGCTATTAGGGATTAACCATGTTTCCACTTCAATTTGGAAAATGTATCATTTGACTTTTGTGATCGGACACAAAAGATAAAGTGGGAGGCTTTTTTGAGACGAGGTGTTTTCATTGGCTCGAAATTTTTACAATGATATATATTTTATTTGGGTGCCACAGAGGAAAAGGAAACGTTTCTTTTTCTTTTCTTATTCTTTATTTTGAAAGTGTGATTTTCTTACTAAACTGACTTCTCACTTTGATGCTCTCGAAAAAAGGTTGTTTACATTTTGTAAACTTGAATTTGAGTTGCTATATATTTTCCGAATGGTTCGTTGACATGGATTACACATAGATAAGAATTTGTTCTTTGGATTTGAATGAAAAAAAATATGTGTTTTTTTTCTATGCGACGTGTTTATTGGCTTTGGCTACTGTTGTAGTAGGAATTGAATATCTAGAATGAATGTGAATTATAAATCTATTTTAACAGAGGATTTTATTTATATGCATTTAAGTATATTTAAAACCATGATTCTATGCTTTGGCATGCTCGTTTAAGTCGTGTAATTTTAGGAAGTGTATAATATCAATCTGAGGATGGTTTGATAAAAGTATGTTGTTACTTTTATGGATAATGCATCTAGGTTTTACTATGTGTACTAATTGCATGCAAAAGATGAAGCCTTACATATATTCAAAATCTTAAAGACTAAGATGGAATCACAAAGAATAGCGTATCTGAGAGGAAGAATAAGGCTCTCAAAGAAATGTGTAATTCCATGTTGGCTTACTCTTGTCTAAGTGAAAGGTTTTGGGGTGAGGCTATGTTTACAATATGCTATTTGTTAAATATGATGTCTCGTAAAAGGAACAAGATATCCCATGGTGAATTTAGGTGTAAAATCTCGAAATTGAGGTATCTAAGAGATTGGGGTTGTATTGCTGTACGTCTTACTCAACCTAAAAGAAAGAGTTTAGGTGAGAAAAGGAATATATGATATATTCATAGGTTGTGCTGAAAATTCAAAAACCCATAGGTTCTATATCTTAGAACTAATATTGAATGTATGTACACACTGTCATAGAATCAAGGGATATCATCCAGAATTCTCATAATAGAATTTTTATTCTATTGAGAATGTAGTTGTTGATTCTAATAAAGCATTTGCTGGTGATGACAGTGTATTTGTTCCTTCTGAACCTAAGAAAAGCACAAGAACAAGAAAACCTAAGTCTTGGTTTAGACTCTCATCTTTATTTAGGTGAAGGGACTATGAGTAGGTTAATGGTAGCTTAGATAAATTTAAAGGTGGGTAGGTTATCCAAGGCTTTAGACAAAAGGGAAGGGATCGACTTCTTGGTACATATGCTCTTGTTGTTAGGCTTTACACTAGCACAATATTAATTGCTTTTGCTTCATTTTATATGGATGTGATAAATTCATTCTTGAATGGTAAGTTGGATGAAGAAGTGTACATATAACAACCAGTGGGTTTGTATCGCGTGCCGTGGGCAAGAACACGGAATGTGTATGTAGCAGGTTTGATGTTTGATTTCTCTGGTAAAGGAGCAGTCATCTGTCTATATGCATATTACATGCTGACCTTTGGTGCTGATCAAGCACGTATTAATAAGACAAAGGAATTGTTGTCTTGATATAAAGGATTTGGGGGAGGTCGATGTTCTCCTAGGTATGAAGATAAAAGGAGTAACAATGATGGAGGCAATTAGATTCCTAATGTATGTTATGATTTGTATAAGGCATGATATAGCATATGTTGTAGGAAACTAAGTAGATTTACCAGTAATCCAAGTACTCGGCATTGGCAAGCTGTGAATAGATTGTTTGAATGCCTGAAAAGAACCATGATCTATGGTTTGTGTTATTAAGGTTTCCTTTAGTTTTAGAAGGGTATTTTGATGCAAGTTGTATGACTAAGTGGATGAGTATTCCTACTTGATGGCGGTGCTATCTCCTAGGCTTCAAAGAAACATACTTGCATCACAAATTCAACAAGGGAATATGAATTATAGCTTTAGCAGCAACTGGTAAAGAAGTTGGATGGCTAATAAATTTGATCTTTGAGATTCCTTTGTGGTCAAAACCGAAATCACCAATATCTATCAGGTGTGATAGTGCTGGCTAAGGATCATAGTCAGGTGTATAATGGAAAGTCTAGACGGTTGTGTGTTATACATAGCATGATTAATGAGCTCATCATGCATAGAGTGATATCTGTTGAATTTGTAAGATCTTAGTATAATTTGGCTGATTATCTAACTAAAGAGTTAGGAGAGATCTCGTGAATAAATCAGTCATAGGGATGGGTTTAAAGTCCACACTTTAATATCCTATATCAAGATACCCAATTCCCATCTAATACAACGTTAGATGCAGAATTCAATGTGGAAAGCTTGTCATAGAGATATTGGAACACATGATCAGAATCATCCCAAGGTTGTGTTCAGACTGCGAGATAAAGGAGGTTGAAGTATAACTTCTTAATAGTTCTTTGAAAAATTGCATTTGCAGGTGCGAGAATAAAAGAACTACCTATAAGAGTATGAAGTTTAGCCGCTTCAAGAAGCTTGGACTTGGCTTTGATATACTCTTTGAAGGATTGGACACAGGCTAGTAAAATATTGTGTCAAGTAAGAACAATGAATTTGTAAACTTATGTGTATATTATCTTCATGTATTCATTGTGAATGGAAAGGGTTCAATCCATAGCGACACCCTGATATTCGAATATTTGGAATGTGTAATATACTAATGTGAAATTCGATCGCCGCGATATTTCATTTATGCATAAGTTTGTGTTTGGTTGAGAAGTGTTTTAAGTTAATCATGGATATCACTAAAATGGGGGAGGAATGTTGGTAATTTTAGTGTTATCGACATGTTTTGGTGATATTGGATTAACTTGTCGACTAAGTTAATCTTGTTAATATTCAATGAGTTAGGAGATGCGGGAGTGCATGCTCATATGATATTAATAAGGTTTGGCATATTTATCGGTTTTGATTTTATAATTAAATTACAAATAAAATAAAAAACATAACATTTATGTTATGGGTTTATCATCATAATGGGCTATTAAATTAACTAATTAATTGGGCCTTATATGTGGGTTTTGGATACATGGAAACTAGATCCGATTGTTTCAATTAATGGATTGGGCCAATCAATAAATCAAGTTTTAGAAAAGGAAAAAGGATCTGGTTGTTTTGGTCGAGATGTCTAAAACAAAGAAAAAACCGATGGCTGATATCTTTTTACATACAGAGAATGCAAAAAGAAAACTAGTCGAACAAAAGAACGGTACAGTTACTTCTCAATATTCAACATCAAATTCGTTCTTGAAGACTAAGTTTAATCCGTTCAAACTGTTGATTGTACCGATCAAATAGTTTGTTCTGATAGTGATTACACGACTCTTAGTCTAATCCGAGTGATTTTCAATTAATTTTCGGTTTCGGTTACGATCTCGTTCTTCAGCAAATCGGTAAGTTTCCAACACATGTTTGTCCTAAGTTTTGTGATAATGGCTGTTACGTTCATTGTCCCTCCTGCAAACCTATTTGTAACAACTCCACCATGCAATCACCACCTCCCTATGTTACTCCACCAACACCTCAAACGCCTCCTACACCTACACCGCCTTCCCCTTCGCCTCCTACATGGACCCCTCCTCCGGCCCTTCAAGGAGCCAAAGCCAGGTGCAAAAGCCAAAACTATCCACAATGTTATGCCACCGAGCATACCTGTCCTCCTCCTTGTCCTGGAAAATGCGAGGTCGATTGCGTCTCCTGCAAGCCAGTTTGTAGTAAGTGCTATACATGAACTAATTTAATTATCTTGTTAAATTTATCTCTAGAGACCCAAATTAACACGTCCTACAACAATTTTAATGTTTAGTAAATCTGAAAATGAGCCACCAAGCTAATTACTGTGCTTAGCGGTTTGAGCTTAAATGTAGTAAAACTGTTTTCTGTAAAAAGTTATAGCTAGACATTTCTATATAAGGTTATATATAGCCAGAGAAAAAGAGCATGAGATATATATGTGTCCGGACCGTCTGGTAAGGTGGAATTTTATTGATATTGTTGTCACACAATGACCTAAAAGCCAAAACTTATATAACTTACCGAAATTATATTATTCAAAGTGGTAGATAGTTAAAAAGCATGTTAATAAAAACCAATCAAAAAATGTAACTTTAATGTGCCACTAACCAATGCACTTTTCTTGTAGTGCATATTGTTCGCAACCAGTATAAGAGTTGATAAATGATCAAAATTCACAATTTACATACATTTGTTATTAATTATATACGTAATACATAATCACTTTTAATAAGAAAAAAAAAACTTTACGAATTGCACAAACATATGTCTTTTTTTTTACTTTGGTAATATGCAGGCTGCGATTTGCCTGGAGCGGTGTGCCAAGATCCTCGTTTTATTGGTGCCGATGGCATCACTTTCTACTTTCATGGAAAGAAGGATAAAGATTTTTGTCTTGTTACCGACAAAGATTTGTTTTTTACTTTTACTAATGCATTTTTTTTAAATTTAGGGAACAATCAAACGGGTACTAGTTTTTGGTAGGCGACAACGGATAGATTTAACGGAATTATGAGGCAAGGGCCGTTACGTGATATCGATTCCGTCTCGAGCAAGTGGCGGAAAATGAACAAGACCATCAATGAATTTTGCGGGTATTATAACCAAGTTTACGTTAATCCTCCTAGTGGGAGTAACGACGAGGACATTCTTAACCTTGCGATGGCTAAATGGGATTCAAAAAATTCGGCGCCTTTCCCGCACCTCCGAGCATGGAACGTTCTAAAGAAAGAACCAAAATGAAAGCTGGTTCCAAATGAGGTCGCAACCGCTAAACGGACTAAAACTTCCGAGTCCGGAAGTTATAGTGCGGGAGGCTCTACCGCTCGTTGTCAAATCGACATAAACGACGACCCGATATATGACGAGGATGTGTTGCCCGTTCACGAGTCGGAACGTCCCCCCGGAAGGGAAAAATCAAAAAAAGAGGCGGCCGGAAAGCGAAAAGGGCCCGGCTCGAGTGGAGGGGGCGGTTCGGGTGGAGGGGGAGGCTCGGGGGCGGCTTCGAAAATGGACTAGTTGATAACCGAATTCCGTTCGTTCAAAGAGTTCGTGGCCGAAAAATATAGTCACAAGAAAACCGTGTCGGCCGACTATGCTCGAGCGGAGGATTTTAGGATTATGAGGTTGGATCTCGACTCGGTTCCGGAGGATGAACGCGAGGTTTATCGAAGGATGAAAGAAGAGGTGAAGAAAAAATGGACATCGTAGGTTGTTTAGTTTTTTAATCGTATCGTAATTTTTTTTTTGTTTTTATGTTTTCCATTTCTAGGATTAGTAATTTTTATTTGTAGGAAATGTATTTTTTTTATGTTATGAAATGAATTTATTTATGTTGTTTTATGTTGTATTTTTTAAATTTTATGAAGTTTTTATTAAGTTAACAAAAAAAACCTTAGAAAATTATAAAATAATTAGGTGGGGTAGTCTCATCCTCCACCCCACTCAAAATGTAAAGACATCCTCCATGGGATGGTGATGTGGCGCCTACGTGGCGGCCCATCCTCATGGGGATAAGCCTCCCCATACCCGCTAGCCTTACCGACAACAACCTCCACATCAATGGCCACTTCATCCGCAAGAGGAACCAAAACATGGGTAGAGACTTCACCTGGGTTCAATCCATTGGGGTTTTCTTCAATAATCACAAACTACAAATCAGCACTCAAAAGACTTCCACCTGGGATGACTCAATCGACCGTATCTCCGTCACATTTGATGGGGAAGACATCCTTCTACCAAAAACCGAAGGCTCCAAATGGCAATCTTCCTCAACAACTATCACTCGGGTTCAAGACACAAACGATGTCGTTTTTGAAATTAAAAACATGTTCAAGGTCACTGCCAAAGTGGTTCCGATTACAAAAGAAGATTCAAGAATCCACAACTATGATATAACCAATGACGATTGCTTTGCTCATCTTGATCTCAAGTTCAAATTCTTCTCGTTAGGTGAGGAAGTTGACGGAGTTTTGGGATAGACTTACAAGAGCGACTATGTGAGCAAGGTGAAAATGGGAGTCTTAATGCCTGTTATGGGAGGAGATGACAAGTTTTCGAGTGCAGGATTGTTTGCAACGGATTGTTTAGCTGCTAAGTTTAAGGGTAGCGCCAGCAATGAAGAAGGCTCCTCATTGAACTTGCAACTGCCTAGCGTGAGGTGCCAAAGTGGATTGGATGGTCGAGGCATTGTATGCTAGAAATAGATTGTTGATGTTCTTGCATGTTACAAATATAATATGGTTTTAACTATATTTGAAACGTAGAATGAGTAAGGAACATCGCTAGCTTCCAAGATCTTAATGAATAAATGGGACTTCAATGATAATCAATTCTTGATATTATTAAATGCTATTTGGTTTTGTTGACTGTCATGGGCAATAAGCTTTTTTTAAGAAAAACAATAAAAAATATCAAACAAAAAATTAGCGGAGAACTAACAAAAATCCTCATGGACTACGATAAGAGGGTTTCTTTTATTTAGAGTAAATTATGTAGTTTCAGTCCTTTAAGTTTATGCTAAATTGCAAAATATGCCTTTAAACTATGAAAATTATTAAAAACTAGGTTTCCTAACGTCACGCGTTATGGCGAAACAAAGTAAACGACAATGTAAAACAAAACTTATTTTGAAAATAAAAGTTGTTGTTTAGAAAACCAAACCGTCAGCATTGGTTGAGTTAAATGATCGTACCATTGTACGATACCAAATAAATACTCTATTTTGAATGAAACTTTGTATTATACAAAATTTATACTGGCATGCAAAATATTCAGTTACTCATCGAGGCCAAATAAATAATCTATTTTGAATACAAGTTCGTTATTTAACAAATTTATACCGGAATGTCAAGGAAAAAAAATCTAAATACAACTACATACTTAGATTTTTAGAAAAAAGTTATCGAACACAATTTATTAAAGAAATATCAGATTAAATGATAAAGGAAATATGATTTAGAAAAGAATTATTAAAAAAGGAAAAAATAGAAAGAATCTATACTATCTATAATAAGAGATTATGAGCTGATGTAAATTTGCCTATGTGTCAACTTCTAAGGTATGCCACATGTCAATGATGATGTCATAATTCCAGTTTACAATTTACAACCACAAATAATCTATAAATCAGATATATTTATTTTTATTAGAATTAATTAGTAGTTTTTTTAGGCGGGCCAATTTAAAATTCCAAATTTAAACAACTGATCCATAAAAACCTCTCTCTAAAATTCAAAATTAGAGCTTCACTTTCAGAAATCAATCTATTTCTCTCTGATAGAGTTGGTTCTCCTGTTCACTCCACCCTCTCTGCTTCTCTACCGCAACCACTCAATGCCGCCGTGCTCCGTCGCTGCCAGCATCTGATTGCCGTATCTATAGTCGTAAACTTATCATCGATTCAGGTCACAATGTCATCTACGACCCCTGATTTTCAACTACTCAAAACAAAAACAACAAAATTGATTACCGTTCTCTAGGGTTTTCATTCTTCCAATCATTTTAATGGCTAAATTTTCAATCTCTTTTGCAGGTGTCTTCTTTATTCTTTGGTTCAACCCATGTGCACAACTCACTATCACTTAATCTTTTCATTTGTGGATTTCTGCCTTTGACATAGGTACGTAGAACTAATTTTCTTGCAATTTGATTATAATATGTTGGATAATTACATTAACTGTTAGTGGTTTCTCTTCATATGTTTGCTTTAGACTTAGTTTTAAGGACGAGCACAAGCTCAAAAACAACTAAATTTATAACTAGTAAATTTAGTGAAGTGGATGTTGAATTATAATTTTAATTAACCAGGTGGATACGATAAGGAAAATAAAGCAGCTAGAGCTTATGAATTAGCAGCCCTCAAGTATTGGGGTTCCACCACCACCACCACAAACTATCCGGTAGTAATCTTTATCTTATATGACCTGAATTAATTGAAAGTAAGGATGGGCTTGCTAAAAGCTTATACACCGACTATGATCATATTTTATATAAATTTGGATGATTTAGGTTTGCAACTTTGAGAAAGAGCTTGAAGAAATTAACAACATGACTAGGCAAGAATTTTTTGCTTCACTTAGAAGGTATATATAAGTTGTGTCGGTTTCACTTTGTGAATTAAGTGCAATTGTGAGTGCCTTAGGTTATATATAGATAGTGTCTAATTAACCTTTAAATTTGTAGGAAAAGCAGTGGTTTTTGTAGAGTAGCCTCAATTTATAGAGGTGTGACAAGGTAACAAATGTTAGTTATCATATAACCGGATGTTCACCGTCCAGTTCGCCAAGTTTTTGTCAAAAATATGGATTAAACTGCTAATAATGGTTTTATATTAAGAAAACCGAACCGACCAGGTTGGTAATTGGTTGGGCTGCCAGTCACTATCACAATGCAGTATACTCTCATTTTAATGGCTAAATTTTCAATATCTTTTGCAGGTGTCCTCTTTATTCTTTGGTTCAACCCATGTGCACAATTCACTATCACTTATTCTTTTCATTTGTGGATTTCTGCCTTTGACATAGGTACGTAGAACTAATTTTCATGCAATTTGATTATAATATGTTCGATAATTACATTATCTGTTTGTGGTTTCTCTTCATATGTTTGCTTTAGACTTAGTTTTACGGACGAGCACAAGCTCAAAAACACCTAAATTTATAACTACTAAATTTAGTGAAATGGATGTTGATTTATAATTTTAAATAACCAGGTGGATACGATAGGGAAGACAAAGCAGCTAGAGCTTATGAATTAGCAGCCCTCAAGTATTGGGGTCCCACCACCACCACAAACTATCCGGTAGTAATCTTTATCTTATATGCCCTGAATAAATTGAAAGTAAGGATGGGCTTGCTAAAAGCTTATACACCGACTCAGATCATATTTTAAATAAATTTGGATGATTTAGGTTTGCAACTTTGAGAAAGAGCTTGAAGAAATGAACAACATGACTAGGCAAGAATTTGTTGCTTCCCTTAGAAGGTATATATAAGTTATGTCGGTTTCACTTTGTGAATTAAGTGCAATTGTGAGTGCATTAGGTTATATTTAGATAGTGTCTAATTAACCTTTAAATTTGTAGGAAAAGTAGTGGTTTTGGTAGAGTAGCCTCAATTTATAGAGGTGTGACAAGGTAACAAATGTTAGTTAAAATATAACCGGATGTTCACCGTCCATTTCGCCAAGTTTTTTGTCAAAAATATGGATTAAACTGCTAATAATGGTTTTAGATTAAGAAAACCGAACCGACCAGGTTGGTAATTGGTTGGGCAGCCAGTCACTATCACAATGCAGTATACTCTCATTTTAATGGCTAAATTTTCAATATCTTTTGCAGGTGTCCTCTTTATTCTTTGGTTCAACCCATGTGCACAACTCACTATCCCTTATTCTTTTCATTTGTGGATTTCTGCCTTTGATATAGGTACGTAGAACTAATTTTCTTGCAATTTGATTATAATATGTTCGATAATTACATTATCTGTTTGTGGTTTCTCTTCTTATGTTTGCTTTAGACTTAGTTTTAAGCACGAGCACAAGCTCAAAAACACCTAAATTTATAACTACTAAATTTAATGAAGTGGATGTTGATTTATAATTTTAATTAACCAGGTGGATACGATAAGGAAGACAAAGCACCTAGAGCTTATGAATTAGCAGCCCTCAAGTATTGGGGTCCCACCACCACCACAAATTATCCGGTAATAATCTTTATCTTATATGACCTGAATTAATTGAAAGTAAGGATGAGCTTGCTAAAAGCTTATACACCGACTCTGATCGTATTTTATATAAATTTGGATGATTTATGTTTGCAACTATGAGAAAGAGCTTGAAGAAATGAACAACATGACTAGGCAAGAATTTGTTGCTTCACTTAGAAGGTATATATAAGTTGTGTCGGTTTCACTTTGTGAATTAAGTGCAATTGTGAGTGCATTAGGTTATATATAGATAGTGTCTAATTAACCTTTAAATTTGTAGGAAAAGCAGTGGTTTTTGTAGAGTAGCCTCAATTTATAGAGGTATGACAAGGTAACAAATGTTAGTTATCATATAACCAGATGTTCACCGTCCAGTTCGCCAAGTTTTTGTCAAAAATATGGATTAAACTGCTAATAATTGTTTTAGATTAAGAAAACCGAACCGACCAGGTTGGTAATTGGTTGGGCTGCCAGTCACTATCACAATGCAGTATACTCACATTTTAATGGCTAAAATTTCAATATCTTTTGCAGGTGTCCTCTTTATTCTTTGGTTCAACCCATGTGCACAATTCACTATCACTTATTCTTTTCATTTGTGGATTTTCTGCCTATGACATAAGTACGTAGAACTAATTTTCTTGCAATTTGATTATAATATGTTCGATAATTACATTATCTGTTTGTGGTTTCTCTTCATATCTTTGCTTTAGACTTAGTTTTAAGGACGCGCACAAGCTCAAAAACACCTAAATTTACACTACAAAAAAATGCCATTTAGTGGCACATGTTTTTTGTGGCGTTTAGCCTTTGTGCCACTAATTTAGGCTTTAACGGCACTTTGTGTATGCCATATTTGCTTAGCATACATTTTTAATGTCATTTAGTTTTTATGCCACTAATTTAGGATTTTAATGACACTTTGTATGTGCCACTGAAACTTATATGAATTTTTAATGGCACTTTATATATACCACTTAAATTTTCAAGTAATTTTAAAAACTTAAATTTTCAAGCATTCCTTTCCTTCCTAAAAACCCAAAATTTCTTTGAAATTTTTTCCCTCTCATATTTTTAGTTTTCCTCTAAAATTAAACCATCTCCCCCAAAATTTCCCAAATTTATCTCCAGTAGGTTTACTCCAATCCAATTTCACCCTAGTTCAAAAAGAAAAATATCGTAAATATTATATACGGTTCATGAATCACGAGCCTGGTGTGTGGCCGTACAAAACAACCGTCAATTGCATACATTTCAACAAGCAATTGATTCATGGAGGAAACCCCCACTGTGATTCCACCTCCTCCGGCGACATCTAATCACGCTACCGATGCAAAGACGATCGCCAATTCATCGAAAACAAGAGAAGAAGGCGAATTTTCTGCGTTGGAAAACGACGTACGTGTGTAAAACCCTAGCCTATTTCACCTAATTTCTGTATCTATGTGTTTATTATTCGATTTGTGTTGAATCAGTCGTTGTAAATGTGTTTATTTAACGCGATTTTATCTGTAACAATGGCGGAATTCATCGTAAGGTTTGTGTGAAAGTATAAAACCATGGTTGTGTTCGTATTGTAGGAATTGTGGTTGTGTATATGTTTGACAGTGTTTTGATTGTTTAGTTTAGGGTTTTACCTGTTTGTTTTTATTTGTGTTTTGAATATATAACAGTTGTTTTAGGTTTATAAGAAGCTTAGACCGTGGGGTATGGGGGGTTGGGGCTTGGGTTGGGGCATTTGTTGACACGTGGAATGGGAGCTCCCCCACCACCAAAACCCACGCCCATGGAGTATGGTGGGGCTTGGGTTGGGGGGCATGAATTTGGTTTGGCCATTGAGAGCATGCCATGTCACTTACTAGCCCGCCCCACGCCAGGCTTCAAACCCACGCCAATGGGGCCACGCCCAAACCCAAGCCCACCCGGGGTGGTGGCTTGGGCGTTTTCCCCCAACCCACGCCCAAACCCCCGCCCCATACCCCACGGTCTTAATTAGAGGGGGCAATCTTGACCCAAAGCCTTCCAAGTGGGTCAGTTTGGGTTGCTTTTAAAATTGTATGGGTTGGTTTGGGTAAAGTATTTTATCTAAATGGGTCACAATGGGTCACTTGAAATTCCATCTTTTGTTATTTTCGGGTCAAAGCGGGTTGACAACATTAAAGAAATGGGTCGATGTGGGTTAGTGTCTTAAAGAAATGGGGCAGGTTTCGGATCGGAATGGGTTTCGAGCCGGCACAAGTATCCGCACGAGATGGTTTACGGCACGAAACGGGTTTTGGATCGGAACGGGTTCAGTTCAAATTGAGTTTCGGGCCGAGACGAGTTTCGGCACGACGCAGGTTTTGGATCGGAACGGGTTTTGTTATTATCAATTTACTTAATGGTTTGCGACTTTAGTTTTATGGTATATACTCTTGTTCATTTTCCTTTTTTTATTTTTAATTATTTGTTTTTGATGCAATGTGTTAATGCAGCAAAAAAACAGTTATTATGGTAGTCTTGTTCCATTGATCAGAGATGCCTTTCTGGTGGAGGAACTGGTGAGAATCGACTGCCTTTCTAGGTGCCAAATTGAGGGAAGTTCCAAATTGAGGGAAGTGTTAAAGACTGTTTTAACCTTAACTAATGCGTTTTGAAAGTTGTTTTTTTTATTCTTCTATCTGTCTTGTCTGTTGATTATGCATATGGGTAAAATATAGGATTTGGTTCCATGCATAGTAGTTACATTTGACCCTACCCGAAACCCGTTCTGACCCGGACCCGTTTCGACACGAACCAAAACAACCCTTTTTTATGATTGACCCGTTTTGACCCGAACCCTTTTGACCCATGACCCGACCCGACCCAACCCGTTTGCCAGGTCTAAGTTTAATCAAGCAGTTTTGTAACATTTTAGTTATATTTATAAGGACATTGTTTACCTAGATGTATTTAGGACTATCTTATTTTAATAATTTTGGTGTTACAATAGCATGTTTCAGTTGTTTCGCTTAATTTGTAGTTATATTTGGTATTCGTATTGAAGTCCTTATGGATATGAAACTATGATGCATATGTGGTATTATTGGTCGGTTGTTAATATATATGTTGAAGGATTTATATGCTTCTGTAGCTGAAGTAAGCAGTCTGGAGTCCTAGATTGTATAAGTTATTTCAGTCAAATTACACGATGGCATCCAATATACGTGTCGGTAGATGCATCCGCTCAAATTTATGTTGGTTGGGTTATTTTATACCATAGTTAAATAAGTGCTCTATGTCCACTATTAGGCTAGAGTTTAACAACACATCTTTAATTCATTTTGAGTATGCTTTATTCATTTTATATTTAGTGTATGATTTTGAAAATAATTATTTTTGTTTTATTTTATTGAGTTTAATTTGAGCGTGAATTTGAAATCGTATAGGCCTCAAAGCTGTTAAAGTTGGAGAGACTCCCTAGAGTATCTATTGGAACACTTTTGTGACGTTGTTGCAAATAAAGAGTACGTCTCTTTTGCACACATGACACAACACATAACATGTAATTTACATTTTGTTTTTCTATTAACAGATACCAAAATGCGGACTGGCGGTTGCGACCGTTGACTGATGAAATGCTAAGGTTGTTGTTGCTTGTTACAAATTTACACTATTTTTCTTCCTTTTTATTGCATGTTTCTTCATGCTTATGTGTGCCTTTTACTTTTATCTTCCATAGATATGCTAGAGAAGAGACACATTATCTTCTGTACATATACGATCTTATGAAAAGAAAGCTGCTTTCATCATCAACAGATCCAAACTGCCTCGAAGCATCTCTTGTTGAGGTAATAAATTAACCGTTTTTTTTTTCTGTATAATATTTGAAAAATATTTTTGTCTTATAATTTCAGTTAAAACTGTTGATTTCAGGTATACCAACGCAATTATGATCTATGTATGCAGCTATATCAGAAAGAGATTCTGACTGAGAACTCATATCTAAACCTATATGGGTAAATTCTGTTTGTGTTTGTGATACGTTCAGAGATTCCAATTTTGAAATTGTTTTACGACGTCACTTATTTTTGCTGATTCAGGTTGTATGATACTGATCTCAACGGCCAGCAACTTGCGATTGTTGCAGTAAGTCACTGTTTTTTATTCTCTGTTAAAGATATAATAAATAATATATTCGAGGGCTTTTTCTTGTGGAATACAGGGACTTTGTGAGTGGAGAGATGTTATTGCTCGTTCAGAAGATGAAAGTACCGGTTATATATTGCCAAACAAAGTTCTTATTGAAATTGGTAATGCAGTAGCTCTTTCATAATTTCATTCCTCTTTTTTTTAAATTTTGATATTAACTTATTATTTTTATATGTTCTATTTCTAAAGCAAAGCAAATGCCGATGACTACTGGAACATTGCGACACTTATTGAAATCGAGACACCCATATATTGAGTGAAATCTTGGTTCAATCATTGGCATCATTAAGCATTCCATGCAGAATGGCACTGCATTTGAACCTCTTGCCAAGAAAATTGTTGAAGATGATTATTTAACTCGCATGAAGATTGTGAAAGAGATTCATGAACACAATTAAGTTTTGAGTTTTTATTCATACACTTGTTAGTTTATTTGGGTTATATGTTTGATCATTAGACTTAGATCGACACTTATTAGACATTTGGAATGTTTGGAAGATTGATTGAATTCTTAATTGAAGTGATTATTTTATGATTTCTATATTTTACAATTTTGTTTTTATTTTTTAATGTAAATAAATGATAATTGTAATTAATTAAAATTAATATGATAAACGTCAATGGCATTTAATTTGATGTGATTTTTGTGGCAAAAAATACTGGCAGATAAAAAAGTGCCACTAAAGCCTAAAAACTTTGTGCGACGCATTGAAAAAGTGCCACTAAAAGGCTTTAGCGTCAGCGCTTCTTGTGGCACTTTTTTTGTGTGCCGCCCATTCTTACAAGGTTCTTTAGTGGCACTTTCTTGTTTTTCTGTGTCACTTTTTGCATGCCACTAGATGCCATTTTTTTGTAGTGTTATAACTACTAAATTTAGTGAAATGGATGTTGATTTATAATTTTAATTAACCAGGTGGATACGATAAGGAAGACAAAGCAGCTAGAGCTTATGAATTAGCAGCCCTCATGTATTGGGGTCCCACCACCACCACAAACTATCTGGTAGTAATCTTTATCTTATATGACCTAAATTAATTGAAAGTAAGGATGGGCTTGCTAAAAGCTTATACACCGACTCTGATCATATTTTATATAAATTTGGATGATTTAGGTTTACAAGTATGAGAAAGAGCTTGAAGAAATGAACAACATGACTAGGCAAGAATTTGTTGCTTCACTTAGAAGGTATATATAAGTTGTGTCGGTTTCACTTTGTGAATTAAGTGCAATTGTGAGTGCATTAGGTTATATATAGATAGTGTCTAATTAACCTTTAAATTTGTAGGAAAAGCAGTGGTTTTTGTAGAGTAGCCTCAATTTATAGAGGTGTGACAAGGTAACAAATGTTAGTTATCATATAACCGGATGTTCACCGTCCAGTTCGCAAAGTTTTTATCAAAAATATGGATTAAACTGCTAATAATGGTTTTAGATTAAGAAAACCGAACCGACCAGGTTGGTAATTGGTTGGGCTGCCAGTCACTATCACAATGCAGTATACTCTCATTTTAATGGCTAAAATTTCAATATCTTTTGCAGGTGTCCTCTTTATTCTTTGGTTCAACCCATGTGCACAATTCACTATCACTTATTCTTTTCATTTGCGGATTTCTGCCTTTGACATAGGTACGTAGAACTAATTTTCTTGCAATTTGATTATAATATGTTCGATAATTACATTATTTGTTTGTGCTTTCTCTTCATATCTTTACTTTAGACTTAGTTTTAAGGACGAGCACAAGCTCAAAAACACCAAAATTTATAACTACTAAATTTAGTGAAATGGATGTTGTTTTATAATTTTAATTAACCAGGTGGATACGATAAGGAAGACAAAGCAGCTAGAGCTTATGAATTAGCAGCCCTCGTGTATTGGGGTCCCACCACCACCACAAACTATCTGGTAGTAATCTTTATCTTATATGACCTGAATTAATTGAAAGTAAGGATGGGCTTGCTAAAAGCTTATACACCGACTCTGATCATATTTTATATAAACTAGGTTTATACCTGCTCGCGCGTTGCAGCAAGAAAACTGTATGTACAAAAAGCATTTGATAAACCTCATCCGACATCGTTTGATATTGCCTGAAGGAAAAACTCCAGCTATGGTTGAGTTGTTCACATTGTTGGTACACATTGTTTAAAGTTTATTGGATATCCTATTCATAATTAATTTTAAAAAAAATCTACTCTCATGCTTTTGTCCTATAGGCTTACACAATAGAAAATAAAGCAAAAGCCCCAAACACACTTCTAGAGACAATAACCAAAACTGTGCTCTTAACACCATTTTAATTATTATTTGAAACAACATAAGGATTGGACCAGTTTTAGTAAAAAGAAATCAGTTGTTGATGACTGGTACATTAAATTCTCGAAACATTCGAACCCCTCAGAATTCCCTTTCTTAATTTACACAAGCCATGATCTACGATAAAGAATACCTCCTGCTCCTCGATGTCGGCGTGCATGACTTTGTTTCCTCAACATTCGTCAAACGATTCTCTGATGAATCCGAACTCTTGTTATCACTATCTTTGTCCGTGCTAGAAAACATCTTCATATATATTTGTTTTCATATCACCGCCCCCTTCGCTTTATTTGTCCTTTCACCATCTTTCTCCACCTCTCCTTTCAGCGCCTTGAGCTCCTCACCTGTAGGAATTCACCCATTCTTCTTCGGTGTTAGTTCTCCCACCTGGCGCCAGACCCATGGTGGCTTCAGGTGGCAGCCCACCGGTTGATGTGGCTCTTAGCGGCTCAAAAAAGAGGACTTGCACTACCACCCGTAAAGGGAGCCGATCGTTTTGAACAACATGCCTGTACGCATCAGGTGACAATTTCGTACAACCCATTAGCCTGGACATTTGTTTCTTTTCGCTTTTTTCTATCCCAGGGTGTTCCTGTAAATATTTTGAAAATAAAATCAGTTGTTTGATTAGGCATACCAGGCTAAGGAATGAAAAATCCGCGATTCTATAAATCAGTTGAACTAATAGAAAAAACCAAAGAAATGTACCATTTGTTCGGGTGGAGTAACCATGCTTTCCACCAGCGCAGGGACCTCCAATGCATAATTTTCAGCAGCAACATTAGAAGTTATCATCTCTGGCACTATTTTAAAAAAATCCGATCCGATAATCTTCATTAATTTCTCTCTTAACGAAGCATCTGCAAAGATAAAGAGCCAGTAAAAGTCATTTACAAAGCCGGAATAATTGGTCAAATTACAATTCAATCTCACAAGTATCTTCTGTAGAATTCGAATTATATAACAAATCCTATTACAGAAAGCAAAAAGGAGATAAAATAACATATAATAAATCCTATTTCCCCTCATAGTTTCGCCACCACTAATCTGTAGCCAGCTTTTGTTTCGTGTTATTATTCTTAACATAACTGGATTGAAAACATGATAACCAGATCAAGATTGGCCGAACCAAGTGGTTAAACAGAGATTGTTGTTGATTTGGTTATCAGCTAACGAACCAGACGGTCTTTAATCTAAACAAAGTGGTGAAAACTAAAACAAAACTGGAGGAAACCACACATGCATTACACAAGTCGATCACTCAGTTTCACTCCGTTTCAAACTGACAACGAACAAACTGGCCCCTTTTTGAAACATTGGTCATGACATTATATTCATAGAATCTCAACCACATAAGCAAATATTAGCACGTTGATAGCTTCACGATATTAACATTAAAAGCGCCAGCACACATGCTACCTGACATTCTTTCATTTGCTGAACATCCAGATAAATTAATGTTCGGTTTTCAAAACATCGTCAGATCCAGACTTAATCCAAATATCCCAATTTTACAGTTCTAATTAAATCCAACACGTGTACGATGGTTTCGAGATTCTTTCTTCTTTCACTTCATACTTTATCAAAACACATTTTCCAAATAGAATCACTACCAATAGGCACTATCTCAGTATCTCAGATGAAATATTGAAATGTATGAATATGGTGGAACACAATTTTAAGAAAATATTATTTAACCGAGTGATTATTATTTACAAGAAATTAAATCTGATGCACATATTAGATCAATGGTTTGTGAGTGTTCGTGTGCTTACCTGCTCACCGGAATCTTGTCCTACCCGTTCACCGGAATCTTCGCCATAAACGCACCGGACGTTACCTACTCATCAGATACGAAGGTTATCAAATTCAGGCCTTAGTCTCAAAGATTTCGCTCTTAGCCAGCAACATGGTCGAAAAATAAAAACACCTGGTTCGGGTTGTATAATCGGAAAGTAGACGGGTTTTACCTTAATAATCGGAAAATCATAAATGTAGGCGAATCGGTCACCGATATACTCGAAAATGGAACATGCAAGCTTTACTTCTTCTGGACGGAACTTCGCCGGAATAGGACCGGAACCCTAGGTGTTTCGCCGGAGATTCTTGAACCCTTCCTTGTCACTCCGGGATACCCTATCTGCCGTCACCATCGAGTTCTGCTGATGTCGACAGAAACAACAACCGACAACCTAGCAACCACTTACGACTGCTGACCGTCGCTGCGGTGACCGAAAACCCCGGTACCACCGCCGCTGCCGCTAGTGGCTTGTCCGCTATGGTTGTTTCCCTCTTCGTCTAACGTCCTCGATTTGAGGCGACTGTCGGAGGCGGAGGCTTAAACCGGAGTGCCAGCGTCCTCCATCTCCCTGTCTCTATCTCTATCTCTGTGTGTCATCTGTTTGTGAAAGTGACCATCTCCATGTGTCCATCTCTGTGTCTTATCTGTGTTGTAAAAGTGAGTGACTCACCAACGCGTGTCATCTGACTAAGACAATGGAAATAAACCACTGTTCATTTCCATTGTCTTATTAATAGATATTAATTTGGATGATTTAGGTTTGCAACTATGAGAAAGAGCTTGAAGAAATGAACAACATGACTAGGCAAGAATTTGTTGCTTCACTTAGAAGGTATATATAAGTTGTGTCGGTTTCACTTTGTGAATTAAGTGCAATTGTGAGTGCATTAGTTTATATATAGATAGTGTCTAATTAACCTTTAAATTTGTAGGAAAAGCAGTGGTTTTTGTAGAGTAGCCTCAATTTATAGAGGTGTGACAAGGTAACAAATGTTAGTTATCATATAACCGGATAATACACATATGAACGTAAAAAAAGAGTAAATTACCTACATGTATGTAGGCTATGTGTAAGTACAAATATATGGTTTTTTAGGTATAGATAATACACATATGAACGTAAAAAAAGAGTAAATTACAAGTTTTGTCCTTTATGTTAGTCCCAAATTTCAGGCGCTGTCCTTTACCTTTAAAATTGATGAGTTTTGTCCTTAACGTTTCAACATCCTGCACGTTATGTCCTTTAGGGCAAACCCAGTTAGAATTTTATGTTAAGTTATGTCATGTGCATTGCACACGAGGGTAGAACAGTCATTTCCCCTCCCCCACTTATGCTTCCCCCTTTTAAAACCCTAATAACACCCCATGTTCATCTTCAACCCCAATTCATCTTCATCAACTAATCATCATCATCTTCTTCACCCTCCTCCACCTCCACCATCTCCAAATCAACAACAGTCGTCATCACCACCGCCACCACCCTTCATCATCTACAACCATCATCACCACCTACAACCAAACCCACCACAGCCACCTGCAACACCTTCATCGCTACCCAGTTTTTCAACATCTTCACAGAATCACAGGTAACGTATGTTATTATTCATCTCTGTATCATTGAATTTGATAATTTACACATAATAAATTGCTTTAAAAACCTACAGTTATTGAATTTCTGATCGGAACGTTTAGGTTTACGTATGTTATTCATCATCACTCTGTTCATTCAATTCAATACTTTTACCGTTTTTATACTGAATTTGCTTTAAACACGCACTCAGATTTCTGATCGGAACGTTTAGGTTTACGTTTTGAGTCATCTCTGTATCATTAATTTGTTAATTTAGACAGAATTTACTTCAAAAACCTACGCTTATTGAACTTCCGGCCGGAATTTGTGATTGGAACGTTTACATTTAGGTTACGAGTAATCAAATATGCGATTGTTGAAGCTAATAGGTTACCGGTGTGAAATTTTCGACACTAATTGATAAGGATTTACAATGGGAAATGCAGAGTATGTTAAAGAACACGCAACAGGTGTGAAATTTCCGACATCATTAAATCTAGGTGGTGGTGGGGTGTTTGCGATTCAGGCAAAAGCACCTGCCGCATCCTCAAACTTCTTGTAATTTATTCAAGATCAAATCAGATCTGATATGAGAAGGTTTCAGTATGCAGAGTAGTTTTTTTTTCTATAAATCCTTCGTATTTTTTACACATTAGTCCCTTAACATAAGATGTTTGCACATTAGTCCATAGGGAACCAAAATGACAAGAATGCCCTCATGTGCAAGGCACATGACCAGATTTAACAAAAAAAAAATAAACTGGGTTAGGCAAAGGACATAGCGTGCAAGATTTTTAAACGTTAAGGACAAAACTCATCAATTTTAAAGGTAATGGACAGCGCCTGAAATTTGGGACAAACATAAAGGACAAAACTTGTAATTTACTCTAAAAAAAACATAAAATTTAAAAATATGAATCTTAAATCCCAAAGTTTAGTGATTTAGAGTTGTTCTTTTTGTTCTCGCAATGAGAACCAACTTGAGTTGTGAGAGCTAGGACTTCTAAAAGGTTTTTTTTTTTAAAAAAAAAAATTATTTCTCAAAAATCTTTAAAAAAAATCAAGTGTTTCAGCAAAATATAAAAAATAAAAAAAAGAGTAAATTGCCAATTTAGTCCCTGAGTGTTGTCAAAATTTGCCAGTTTAGTCCAAATAGTTTTTTTTTTTTGCATCTGGGTCCCTGACTTTTACATTTTGTTGCCATTTTGCTCATTTTGCCTAACTCCATCCATAAACCCTATCTGTAACCAGGGGTATTTTGGGGATTTCCTTAAAATATGTTTTCAGTTGCCATTTTGATCCAATTACAAAAAATCAAAAAAATTCTAAGAAATCAAAAAACTCCCAAAAAATTCAAAAAAATCTAAAAATAAAAAAAATAAAAAAAATTCTAAAAAATCATAAAAATTCTAAAAAATTCAAAAAAATCTAAAAATCTAAAAAATTCAAAAAAATCATAAAAATTCAAAAAAATCAAAAAATTCTAAAAAAAATCCAAAAATCATTAAATGTTTCGGCACGAACCGTTTCAACCCGTACAGTTTCGAACCCGTACCGTTTCGAACCGAACCGTTTCGACCCGTACCGTATCGAACCGAACCGTTTTGACGCGAATCGTTTTGAACCCGTACCGTATCGAACCGAACAGTTTCGACGCGAACCGTTTCGAACCCGTACCGTATCGAACCGAACCGTTTCTAGCCGAACCGTTTCGACGCGAACCGTTTCGAACCGAACCGTTTCGACCCGTACCGTATCGAACCGAACCGTTTTGACGGGAACAGTTTCGACGCGAACCGTTTCGAACCGAACCGTTTCGGGTTCGAAACGGTTCGGGTTCGAAACGGTACGGTTCGAAACGGTACGGGTTCGAAACGGTACAGGTCGAAACAGTACGGGTAGAAACGATTCGCGTCGAAACGGTTCGCGTCGAAACGGTTCGGTTCGAAACGGTACGGGTTGAAACGGTACGGGTTCGAAACGGTACAGGTCGAAACAGTACGGTTCGAAACGGTACGGGTCGAAACGGTTCAGTTCGAAACGGTTCGCGTCGAAACGGTTCGCGTCGAAACGGTTCGGTTCGATACGGTACGGGTCGAAACGGTTCGGTTCGAAACGGTTCGCGTCGAAACGGTTCGGCTAGAATCGGTTCGGGTCGAAACGGTTCGGTTCGGGTCGAAACGGTTCGGTTCGATACGGTACGGGTTCGAAACGGTTCGCGTCGAAACGGTTCGGTTCGATACGGTACGGGTCGAAACGGTTCGGTTCGAAACGGTACGGGTCGAAACGGTTCGTGCCGAAACATTTAATGATTTTTTTATTTTTTTGAATTTTTATGATTTTTTAGAATTTTTATGATTTTTTAGAATTTTTTTTTGTTTTTAGATTTTTTTGAATTTTTTGGAATTTTTTTGATTTTTTGTAATTGGATCAAAATGGCAACTGAAAACATATTTTAAGGAAATCCCCAAAATACCCCTGGTTACAGATGGGGTTTATGGATGGAGTTAGGCAAAATGATCAAAATGGCAACAAAATGTAAAAGTCAGGGACCCAAATGAAAAAAAAAAAACTATTTGGACTAAACTGGCAAATTTGGACAAAACTCAGGGACTAAAATGGCAATTTACTCTAAAAAATAAGTCATTAGGTGTAAAAATAAATTTCATCGCCGGAACAAAATTTAGATCAGGCGTGAACAAAACTTACATCAGGCGCAACTACCGACTCGACAATTTTTTTTTGCTTTTTCTTTTTAAAGATGTGTTTATAATATTTTCATATATGTTTGTGCAAAAAAAATATGGCCCAACTCACGCGGGAAGTAGAAGTTCTTATGGTTTTCACAACTCGTGGTGGTTCTTAATTGAACCGAAGCCTGATGTAACTCATTACTAATGTATAATCATAAACTTCAAATCCATTATACAACTTGTATATTACATCATTTGAACTATTATCAATACATATTGCCATTAAAGAAGATAAAACGCACAATCTCAATCTATTTGTCGCTTTTGGCTGGGTTAATGGTAAAGATGGTCTGAAGCACGGCAAGAACAAACAAGAAGACTCCTGCAAGTAGAGCAATAATATTCCAGGGATTGTTGAAATAAGTACGCCTCAACCATGCAATATATTTTGACCAGTAACCATTGTAGTGGTGATTCAATTCCTTCCATTGATCTGAGTAAAAAAAATCTTTCAAGGCAACTTCTTTGCATATGTTATTTATCATATTTGCAGCCTCTTGGTTTGAGCCTATATTGTTAACAAGGACTTTTGATTTTACTAATTTAGCAATGTCCTCTTCATTATCAATTAGCATATCCATGGCAATGGCATATGATGTAACATACTGGAATATGGCTTTATTAGAATACATCAGTTCATACGCAATGAGGTTTCTTAAAACCAACTCAGTGAAATCATTAACATACAATACTGGCATTATGAGAGTAGGCCTACCCCAAGGGAAAGAAAAGCACGGCAACCTATATTTTTTCACCTCCATTACCAATGGCCATTCTGTATCTCGGACACGGTTAAAGTTCACCCCTGCCCTATCCAGTTCTACAGCTGACGGAAATCTTGAATTTGAAAATTCTAATGACTTAGCTTTTTGGTACTGATACTGGTAACATTCATGGAGAAGGCCAAGGATATGATGGTGAGTGGGATTTGAGCTGCTCTTAAGTTTGTGCTCTTTAAAAGGGTTAACATGTTCTATAGCTACATGGATAACATCAATAAGAGATGTTGTTTGATCAAATTTAGAAATGGTGCACTCAAAGATATCCTTTAGGACATCGAAGGGGATTTGGTTTTCTAGAAGCACAAGATCATAAAATGTAAACTGGACAAACATCATGTTTCCCATTTTTGATTCTTCACGTTTCTTAATCCTGTACAAGAATTCGAGTATGAAACAACCATCCATAACCATCATTTCGGCAAGTTCGATGTTATTGTAGCTTATTGTCTCGGCATAACAAGACCTGATTTGGTCTATTGAAGCATTCACCATTTGAGCACATGCTTGCAGTGTTTCCTTTTGTGTGGAATCTAAACGACTTAATAGACTGACCACATGAGTGGCTTTTTCTTCTTCACTTGCCTGTAGATTTTCATCTTTTCTGTGTAGAGGCCCAATAGAGACCATCCGAGGCTTGAAAGAATTTTTGTTTTGATTCCTAAAGGTTCTAGGAACCATGTCAATAGATGGTGAAGAGTGTTTAGTCTGATTTTTTCCTTTTTCTAAACATTCAATAAGACTGTTAACGATATCATCTACATCTCCAAGCCCCACTGGAAATGTTTGGTTTAATTCCTGTGAATAGAATGAAGCAAATTGAATTTGCATATCTAATAGAAAAAGAAAACACAAGAAAGTCACTGCGAAAAACAAGCACTACACTATCAGTTACAAGTTACAGCAAGAACTAAAATAAAACTTAACTAACAACCACCAGATTATTGTTGTCTCCAAAATCGAGTTTTGGCTTATTCTGGATTATCGATCTCAACCTGGGCTTTTAATTGGTATCAGGGTAGCAAATGCCAAAGAACAAAGAACAAATAGCAGCAAGCTACAGAAGAAACTACAACCGAAGATCATCAAGCTCAACCAAGGAAGCATCACAGCCGAAGATCAGAGAGATATCTTGCAACAGTTCAAATAAAACAATAATCAACGGCAGCGATTTAGGCTGCCGTTACCAAACTCTACATCCCAGCAGAATAGCTGGAGCTTCTGACTGAATACGCAAAAGAAATTACATGACAAGGAAAAAATAAACAGAAAATAGCGGTGGAAGAGTGGGCTTGTAGTCGGTCACGGGGATAGTAGCAATTGACTACTGTAAAGTGTGATACAGGCGTCGAAGATCGGTAGTTAACCCGGACGAAAACAGTTGGGACAAAGAAGCTGCCTATAGCTAGGATCCCAGTATCAAGAAACACAAGAATCAATTATTAAAGAACATATAATTAGTTGAAATGGAAGAATCAAAGCAACAACGTTTATGTTAAATCTGGGTACAGGATCAGAGAGATGAACACAAAAGGAATTCACTAATTCTTTGTATTAATTTTTGTGAACTAATAAAACTGCAAGACTCAAGGAACATAAATACTAAAAACAATCTAATTCTACTAGGACTCTTATTCTTACTCATACTTATCTCTAAACAATCAGACACTAATCAAATCTAATACTAAGATAGTTCAAATAATAACTAAATACATTTTATTATTCGCCAATATGGTATAGTCCAGTTGGTCAGAGGGTTTTCCGCTAAGTGGTTTCCCCCTGGGGAGGTCTCAGGTTCGATTCCTACTAAGTGCAAATATGGGAGAACAATCAATATGCTGGCCCTTTGGAGTCAACTGGAAATCCAGTTGATCTACCGTTCGAAAAAAATACATTTTATTTTTGTTTTACTCGTTTAGTCCTTCGACTTTAGATCTTCTCCAGACTGCCCCTTGAGATCATCCAAACCTCCCTAGTTGATTTTGTAATTTTATCAGTTTACAAGATGTTCATCGGCCTATATACTTGGGTCAACAATTATTTGGGCCAACACTGCCAAGGTAAAAGTTGTAGGTTCAATCCTAAGATTTGTTGGAAAAGATGTTTAAACAAAAGATGAAGGTTTGGTTGAAAAAGGAAAATAAATAGAGTTAATTTTGTTGTCCATTAATATATGCGAATTTGATCGAAGGAATAAGGATGTGAACAAAAGACAATCTAACTGGTTCGAGTCATAAAAAATCTATGTAATCGCCAGTGGGACAACATTTGTGTGCTACTAACCAAGATCAGACCTGTGGTCAAACATACACAAAGCCATAGGGATGAGCTCGATACCAGTACCGGTACCGAACCGAAAGTACCAGTACCAAAAACGTCAAAAATTGGGTACCGATTCGGTAGAGAAAAAAATCGATATGAGAAATTCAGTACCAGTACCAAATATTAAATGCTCGTCCCTACGAAGAGAGCTATAACAGGCTATAGCCGATAGGATTTGATTAAGGTTAGAGAGTTTGGCTATGGTTAGGTTAGACTGTCTATATATACCTTATAACGCATCATTTTATTATTAATAAATACAACTAGATCTAAATATCAGAATAGAATTATAACTTAATAGTCATTATACCTTCTTCTTTGATCCTAGGTATTCCGTTTTCAGGAGTGACCATGCTTGTTTGGCTGAAGTAGCAGCGGCTATGCTCGAGAAATTTGATTCATCTACTGCTTGTTGGATTAAGAAAAGAGCTTTGGCGTCTTGCTTTTCATATTGGTTCTGAAATACCAAGTCATCACTTGCCTTTGCATCGTCGGTCTCCACAAAGTCCCAAAGGCCCTCGGACTTCAAAAGGGTCTTCATCTTGATGCTCCAGAAATCATAAGAGCCTCCCTTGAAGAGGACAGGTATTTGTTGTTGCCTTACATGGAAAGTGCTTGAGTTTGAAAGCATTTTTCAATAACAGATAATAAAAAGTACGGCAAAGGAACCCCGGACCTAAAGATACCAAGATTGTTGGATTATGTGAGATAACTAAAAATATATTAAATATAGGAAACGAAATAATATTACTGGTGTGTAAGAAAACATAGGAAAGTTGATAAATAGGCACCATACAAAAATTTACAAAATAGATATCAAGTTAGTGAAGTTACTGAAGCTAAATCAGAAAATTTTAGATATAAAGATATCAAACTCAAATCATAACTTTTCATTCGGATATATACCATTAATGTCGTAATTTAACTTGATATGAAGTAACAAACCCAGGCCATTGGTCATGGGCATTTCTAGTTCAAAGTTAGGTGGTATATTCAGGTGTAAAAAAATCTGTTTAACAAAATACAGAAGTTTAAATAGGTATCAATGTTATAAGAGTGTCATCTTTTTCAATAGTAAGTTACATACAAGTCACCAGAAATTACCAATATATATTTTACACTTGCTTTATGTGATTGAAGTAATGAAGTGATCTTTACATAGATGCTAAGCAAAAACAAATCATATAGGATCACATGGTTACCTTACTTCACAGATGAATAGCAGATCGGGTTAATGAAGTGGGTGGTGAAAATGTTGGGTGTGTTGACACAGATTCTTCAAAAGAGTTGCGGAGGTGGCTACGGGTGGAGATGGTGAACATGGGGGTGGATTTTGTGTTTCGTGCCGTTCGGATTGTTGCAATGGATGAAGTCGTGAGCCTCAGCTTTTATAGCCGATGTCCCGAGCTTTTGCATGAAAAAACAGAAAAGAAAACATACAGTAGGGCCGAGTGATGGTATGCTTGTTCAAGAAGAGAAGCACACAAACATTGGATTTTTTTTCTCTTTTTCTCCACCGACAGTTATCATTTTATTTTTTTACTTTTCTTTTATATTTTTTCTTTTATATTGTTATGAGAATTCATATTAAGACTTATATCATGTATTCATTTTATTACTTACCATATTTATTTTCTTCTATTTTATCAATAGGTAAGGGACCCATCGCCTTAGCATAGTGATAATGATGTATGCCCCCCACATAACATACATGTTTTCTTATATTTTTGCTCTGGTGATAATGGAAGTTAGGGTGTGAATTTCTAACACGAACTGAAAATCTGATACGAATCCAACATAAAATTTGTGAGTTTAGATTTAGTCTAAACGGGTTCGGGTCAGTTTCAGGTTGAACTCGCGAACCCGTTTAGGTTAACGGGTCGGGTTCGAGTCAACCTGGTCGGGTTTGCGGGTTGACCCGTTTAACACATTTATACTATATTATAATTTTTTACAAGATATTTTATGTTATAAATTAAATAGGGTGTGTATTTTATGCCATAATTATAACTTAAAAAGAGAAGTTAACATAGATTTTATAATTTAAATATGATATTATTATATACATTTGTGTTTTTTAAGTAAATTTTAATTTTAATATATTAATTTCAGAAAAAATTAAAAAATTCGGGTTAAACGGGTCGTGTTCGGGTCAACCCACGAAATTTCGGGTCGTGTGTAACACACCGGAAACGGGTTTGGTAATCAAACCACGTTAATACTAAAAAGACGGGTAAAGTACCGTTAGTGGTAATAATTAACCCGGTAAATATTAGGATTTAAATAAATAAGCCTAATATTAAATAAAACGTGAAAGAAAACTTTTGAGAAAATAAAGGTTTACAAGAGGCTCGAGTTAACGGGACTTAAAATAAAACGGGTTATAACCTCCCTGAACCTACTAAGTTAACTAGGAATGTTTAACCTAGTTAATAAAAGAAATATTGTTGGAAATAAGTAGGTTAGCCTACTTAATATTAACTAACAAAACTTGAGGGGCCAAAGTGGGATAATTTGAAAGTAGATTTGATAAATTGAAACAAAACAAAACACACATGAAGTGTGTATTCTGGATCGATCAGGAGAAAGCTCATGAGAGCCAAAACCCTAATTCAACCAAATCATCAAATTAGAGCTTAAATTCATGAATGAAAGTGAATTAACGATCAACCAAACGAGGGGATCATAAAGTATGTCGAACTTTTGATGTTGATGAAGTTATGAATTTCGATGAACATCACAAGATGCAATTTATGTATGAAACGTAGAGGCTATGGCCGAATTGGTGATGTATACTTGCTTAGGAACAAAACCCTAAGTAAAAACTCTAGATAAGTTACTATGATTTGAATGTTTAGATGATTTACCACACTTAGATAATTGAGTTTTAATAATATGATAAAGTTGATGATATACATGTGTTTAAAATCATCATACATGATAGTAAGACTGGAAGGTATGGGGCTCGTCCCCATGCCCGTCCCCTTACTGCCACCCCAAACCTTCCACTCCCTTGCTCCGTCGCCGCCCCAGCCTCGTCATCATCGTCCGCCCATAGCCGCCCAAGCCAGGCCTCATCCCCTCACACACACCTATACATACATACACATATATAAAGGGGTTCATCCCCCATCCCCTAGGTCCATCCCCTTGAGACCCATCCTCACACCCGCTTACGTGGCGGTGACATAGCCTCCCCACACCATACCTTCCAGTCTAATAAGAAAATGCTTGAACAATTTATGTGTTTGAGTACATGATTATACTTGCCATGAAATGGGTTTTGAGTGATATGATGAAAATGATGATATATTCATGTGAAATGATGTTTGAGATCATCATGTGTTATGAATGATTAAGGTATTTGGCTAAACTGGAAGTTTAGGTGAATTATATATATATATATATATATATATATATGTATATATATATATATATAGGACAAAGATCTGTTAGGAACCACCTCTTATTGCGAGAAACGCGAGAATCAATGTGAACACAATCAAAAATGCCTAAAAATAGCTAAAATCACACAAAATATATTTTTTTCAATATGTTTTATAAAAAAATCGCTACTTTTCGAAGCAAAAAAAATTTTAAAATTTTTTTTTTTAATTTTTTTTTTTGCCTACTAAAAGTAGCGATTTTAACATAAAAAATATTAAAAAAAATTTATATTTTTTTTAAGGTTTTTTGAGGGTTTAGTTTTTAGCATTTTAGCTTGGGGGGGTTTAGGTTTTTTTTTTTTGGGGGGGGGGGGGGGGTGGGGGTTAGGTTTTTTAAGGTTTTTTTAGGTTGTGTTCACATTGGTTCTCGCGGTTCTCGCAATAAGGGTGGTTCTTGCATTAACCTTACCCTATATATATATATATATATATATATATATATATATATATATATATATATGGTGCGCTAAAATGAAAATCACCTCCAGTTACAAGAACCGCGAGAACCACTCTCCACCAATCAGATAATGACAATCAAAAGGTTAATATACTCATTTAATCAAAACTATCAAATCATCTATCTTTTCTCATTAAAGTCTCTTTTTAAATTCTTTTCAGTTTCTCTCTCCCCTTTTTGTTATTTTGTAAAAAAGTATTAGTAAAAAGAAAGTTTAAAACCGTTAAAAAGTTTTCGTAAAAAATGTAAAAAAAAATAAAAAACGTGTGTGTAAAAAAAGGTTTTTATAAAAAAATATTAAAACGTAAAAAAGTTTTCGTATAAATTTTTGTCATTTGTACAAAAAGTTTTTATGAAAAAAAAAATTTGTAAAAAATTTTTGGTAAAAAAATTTTTGTAAAAAAAAAAAGTTTAAAACGTAAAAAAACGTTTTCGTAAAAAAAGTTTAAAAAATGTGTGTGTAAAAAAAGTTTTTGCAAAAAAAGGTTAAAACCATTAAAAACATTTCGTATAAATTCTTGTTCTTTATTAAAAAGTTTTTGTAAAAAAAAAATTGTAAAAAAGTTTTTTTTGTTAAAAAGGTTTTTGTAAAAAGAAAGTTTAAAACCGTAAAAAAAGTTTTCGTAAAAAAAGTTTAAAATTGTAAAAAAAGTTTTAAAATGTGTGTAAAAAAAGCGCATAAATACGGGGCGAAAAAACGACGCGTAAAAAAAAAAAGCACGTAAAACACGAGGTGTAAAAAACGGCGCGTTAAAACGGGACGTAAAAAACGGCTCGTAGAAAAACCAGGTGATAAAACGACGCGTAAATACGGGTGCGTAAAACGGCGCGTTAAAACGGGGCATAAAAACGGTGCGTAAAACCGGGCGTAAAAAACGACGCATAAACCGAGCGTAAAAACGGCACGTAGAACCGGACATAAAAACGGGGCGTAAAAACCGGCTCGTAAAAACGATTTTTGTAAAAAAAATCCTGACAAAAATTGTTTTTTGTAAAAAAAATCAGATTTTAAAATGTTTTTTAATTAAAAATCTGATTTTAGTAAAAAACGATTAATTTAATAAGATAAAAAAGTAATAAAAACAATATATATAATAAGACAAAACAAGTAAATTTACTAAACTGCCCTTTTAACATTAAAATTTTAAAAACATAATAAGAAAAAAAGAATTTAATATTTTTTATAACATTCAATCTCATCAATCCATCTTCAAAGATCAATAGTTGGAAACTGGTTCTCGTGGTTCTCTTAACTGGGGGGTGGTTTTCATTTTAGCGGCCCTCTATATATGTAACACCCTCAGATCCACACGCGGAGTACTACCGCGAGGCATGTGACTGACTAGGATCCAGCCACTAATTATTTTTGAACCGTTTAGTTATTATTACAAGTAATGGTATAATTAGCGACCAATTTAAATTTTTCAAAACATAGTTTAAGTTTGCAGCGGAAAGGAATGGAGTACATATCGTAATTTAAAACCACAAGTTTATTCGTTATGAACTTACAAACCACACACTCCAGCCGATTGCATTGTCCGTCTTAACAATATTGAGCAACCTGCAAAGCATGCAGTAGGGTGTCAACACAAAGTTGGCGAGTTCACGAGTTTGTCCAGATTTTAATTCCAAAAACTTGTTTCAACAGTTAATTTACTCATTTATACCATGCCATGGGGAGCTACCCCATAAGTAAGATACTAAACTGTTACAATACCGAATACTATGTGACCGTACGTTTCCGTAGTGCCCGTTTGTCAATGTCTATCATCATTGACGGTTTGCCAGAATCTATTAGTTCACTCCCGATCCCATACGCGGGCACGGTGTGAGGCTGGTCTCACCTAAATAGCGCTATCAACTAATAACCCGTTCGCCAGGCCCCGACGACTAATCGGTATTAAGAAGTTGGGACTTGAGTGATAGAGTTTCGTTTAGTATTGCTTGTTGCATCCAATATAAATAGTAATTAACTAAAGGTCCCGCATAAGGGGAGAAAAGTAGGTTTGTATCCCTCACAAGGAGATAGCGTTATTTTTAGTTCCGTTTCCCAACCACCGGGACCGCATGCTTTAAAAGTTGTGTACTCACCTTTGCTTTGCTCAGCAGCCAATTTACTCGTGTTATGTTGGTCAACCATACCCTATTATGGTTTATAAATATTTATTAGGTTCGTATGCAAGTAATGTCACGTACAAACTACACGCATCTAACACATAGAACGTAAGTTCATACTAGCATATACGTTATTGGGCCTATCCTAACATATGAGCAGTTAAACAGTAGCAACACATAGTTCAGTTAAGCAGTGGCAAATAACACACAGTCCAAAACAGGTTATCACATAGTGCGGCCCAATAACGGAGTCAAGCAGCCCAGTCGAGACCAGGTGGTCTCGACTCGGGATCATGAGATCTCGAGTCGCAACCAAAGAGTCTTGGGTTGCAAACAGGAGGTCTCGATTAATGAATGCACGAGTCGAAACCTCCAGTCAGGTCTCGAGTCGAGACCAGGAGATCTCGAGTCGCAACCTAGTTGGTTTCGGGTCCCCTAATGTGCATGCTTGGTCTCGAGTAGTCGTTCAATGGTCTCGAGTCGCAACCTCGCGGTCTCGACTCGCAATCACTGATGCAAGCACAGGTGGAAGCCTTCTAGAACATTCTCCCACTTTTGTACTATCCAATCAGATTTCACGACTATGTACTGCCCAATCAAAATTCACTAACATATTTTCAACATTCTATTCCAATCAAATCAGATCAATCAACAGGTTTTTCAAATATTCATCACATATTCAAGCTTTTCGAATATTACAACTTTCGACAATCAATCTTCAAAAAAATCATATTAGGCATCAATAATTCTAACTTTTCG
The DNA here is from genome assembly GCA_030545235.1 of Helianthus tuberosus. Classification (NCBI taxonomy): domain Eukaryota; kingdom Viridiplantae; phylum Streptophyta; class Magnoliopsida; order Asterales; family Asteraceae; genus Helianthus; species Helianthus tuberosus. Next base: position 59,302,314 of record CM060443.1, on the reverse strand, counting down.
ACAGGAAATTTCTATCTATCCTTTCCAATAAGAATCATTATTTCTTTCTCAACAATCTATCAAATGTTTAATATGCAACTCATGTACCACTCATCAAAACATTTCTCACAATAAACACCAAATAAGTTTCCATTTTTCATATAAAAATCCTCAATCATCAAAACAGTGAACAATGTGCAAAAAAATCGAGGACCACATGAACTCCAAAATAATCAATGGGTCACATATTATCTGTAACACCTCGAAAATTCACGTCCTATAATGTGTTGACATGTGTAATATGTTTAAACGTGTGAAAGAATATTATCGAAGGACTTAAGTTGACAATCATGGAAAGTATGTAAATATACGAGTTCTAAATGTCAACAGTAAATAAATATATTATACATTAACCCTACATGATGCTCATACCTTCAAACGAATAAATCATGGATCATACGAAGCTAAAAGTGAGGGATTACAAACTACAGGGGTTAAATGTGTCAACATGTTTAAGTTATACCTCTGAGTGACCTTTTGACAAACCCGAAGCTTTGTAACGGTTAATTATGCTCACTAGAATCCACGATATAAATTTCATAAAGTTTCGTTATCGTATGAGCAAGTTGTGATCAAATTCGTATGTGAGGGGTTAAAGCGTCAACGTTGAAAGTTAGGACTTTTCGGGTAACAATAATGTTAACCGGGGACTTAACAAAATGGGTATATGTCTTAAGGCCCCTAAACATCAATTTGGAGGGCTCAAAGTGCAAGAAAATGATGTCTAAACAAAGTTTGAAGAGCCAAGGACCATTGCATAAAAAATCAAAAATTCAGATTTGCTGCAGGAGGGCCTAGCGTCACGCTAGGGTCCCTGGGGGGGGGGGGGGGGGCTTGGCGTCGCGCTAGGGGTCATCTGATCCCATTTTCTTGGGTTTTTGCCTGCTATGTGTTTTCTACTCGACTCTTGAACGATTTTCCACATCTTTCTTGGCCCCTAGGCACCCCCTAAGCACTAGGCACACTTGTTAATCAGTTGTGGGCACTTGTAGACTTATTGTGTCAACATATTGTGGTGTTTAAATCACTATATAAAGACCACGAGTTGCAACCAAGTTCCTCACACCTTCATTTGCACTTCTGATCATTCTTGGAGCTCCCAAGCAGGCTCAAGTCTTCACAATTCGTGCATAGGACTCTTGTAAGTATGCTTAACCTTCTTTGATTGAGTTTAACTTAGTTATTTAGCTAAAAGTCAAACCGTCGTAATTAACGGTTGACTTTAAGATTAATCACTAATGGTCTAGTGATTAGTCGAATTAAAAGTAGTTATAAGTTGGTAATTATGTGGGTAATAAACCCTCAAAAGGGTCCCCCGCTGATTTCCACTCTAACTATGTCAAATGTCGGGTCAAACTTGTATTTAAAAAGTCAACAGGATAATTAGCAATGTAGAACATATACAACCTGTTGGATCATTGTTATAACTTAGTAATTAGTGTAAGAACATGTCTAAACATGTTCAACCCGACAATTTCCTATTTAGACCCGGTTCGGAACCGAAAGTCGCATAGTTTGACTGTTACTTTGACTTTCAGTTCTGACCCGTGTTGGTATGATTTAGAAATACCTAAGAGCTTCATTTGGACCAGGTTACATGATAGTATAACCCTCTGTGATTATACACTATGGTTCATTAGTTAACCGATTAATACACATGATTACGTTAATTGCTCATATGTTGACCATTATGCCCTTTTCACCTTAAAACGTGATTTTTGAAAATGTAAAAGAGTAGAAACCTTAATTACTGATATATAGACTTGTATGCAAAGTTTGACATCAGTTTGAGGTGTAGAATAAGAGTTATGCTCGTTAGCGTAAAATTAAAGCTTTATGTTAATAAAACGGCGTAATTAGCGTATAGCCTAGTTAAGCCTACTTTTTGATATCAAATCTTGTACCCACTGATGTAATATATTATTTTGGGATTTTTAAAGATTTTTAATAAATTTTAGGCTGAGCATAACTTATAGTCGTAGGCTTAATCCGGTAATTGTCGGTTTTGCCCTTACGGGCCATAAAATGAGTTTTACATATCCAAACGACTCCAAACCTTTTACTACTGATCTTAAATGATAAATAAATTATTTTAAGCCTTCTGGAATAGTAAAAATATCAGCTTTATGTATCGAACCCGTAAACGGCTTTTAATCGCCTAATTAAGCGTATTTAACGCATAATATGTACTAAGATTATTTTAAACATAACAAGGGTGATACCTACTGATATTTGAGGAAAATTATAATATTTTAACAGTAAGCAAAGGTTGATAAACTCAGACGTCAGTTTTGAGCTTTTCGGCTTATGTGAAATTACCAAAATACCCCTACGGGGCATAGTTTGGTTATAATTGATAAATTTCACTTATATACTTTAATCTACTGATATAACTTAGAAAATTGAGTATGTTTGCTGATTACATTAGGCCTGTAACGCAGGCTGACACTTAAACTCTTTTACAACCTTTAAAATGACCAAACTACCCCTACGGGGCATAGTTTGTGTTTAAATTCGTTTCGGGCATAATGAAAGACATCTTACTGATGTCACAACATATTTGAGGCATAATTAACTTAGGAAACCTGTATATGGCTCTCATGAATACCCGTCACGCTTATTACGCGTACGGTTCGGTTTATGTAACAAGTTTACTTAAATTAGCCGAAACGGGTCAAACCCTATTGGTTTTATCTAAAAATCCAGAATGTGTATGAAATACCCATATAAGACAAGTCTCTAAACATGTCGGGGTTAAATCACATTCTATTCCGGTCTTCGCTTAATCGTGCGTACGAACCGTATCTTCCCGTAAGACTAACCGGTCTAAGCTTAGGCTTAATTAAAGACCCGTTAGCATTCTAATTAGTTATTTATACCATCATTCCAGACTAGAGCTTTCCGGTAAATGGTACCTACGCTTACTTAAGTGAATACGGCTGAGTTATTAGATTCTTGCTATTTAAGACAGGAGCTAGCTCAGGTAAATACTCATAACTTATTTTCCCTATACGGGCTTGGAATACGGTATAATGATACCGCTTGGTCGGGTATTGAATGTTTAATCGGATTGTGATTAAATTATTGAGGTAACCCGGTTTAATCTGTATTGTTTGAAATAAAAGCCTTTAGGGGTTAATGACCATGTCCCGGATATCCCTGACATCATTGTATTATAAAATGGCCACGTCTTAAGCACGAGGTGTAGGCATACACCTGACAGTTGCTTAAGTAATAACGATATCTCACTCTCTTGTGGGCCTATACTTGTGGCGTGTCTGTTAATCTGACTCGGTTTCTACATCGGGCCCTGAACGTACAACGAACATTTAAATCTATATACAAGATTATAATTATATTTGTTCCAAGTTAAAAAGGTTAATTTTGCCTCTGTGCATTTTAATCAAATTATAAAAGATATTTTGTGCCACGTGCATTTAAAACAATTTTCTTAAACTCTTTTCAAATGAGTCGGTTGAGTGTATTTACCAGTGAAAACTGACGTATTTTCCAAAAATGTTAAGTGACGGGTACAGAACGTAATTGGCTGGAAGCTCAGGGCGCTAATAAGGAATCTTGCAAGTTCTAGGCGTCTAAAGTCTGTTGAACAAATGATACGTTTTAAGATCTGCCTGTGGATCCTTTACTTTCCGTTGTAATACTGGATATTACTTTATATTCGGAATGTAATAATATTTATCTTTTGCTTCCGCTGTGCATTCATATATATTGTGTTGTTTGACTATTATGTTGCCAACTACGTCACGATACTCCCCACCGGTGACACGTGGAAAGTCGGGGTGTGAAAGGTTGGTATCAGAGCCAACACTGAGTGAATTAAACGCTAGCCTTTTGCGTTTAATCTCAGTTACACAGTTGCACATTCTTGAGTCTAGACAAGAACATAGGACAAATTCCAATTTGTTTCATTGTCTTTTAATTACTTCCTTGATTATTTTTCTGATTAGCCTTTGCATAGGCAAGTCATTTTTATTAGAAGTCCCGTTTAGGACAACCATATACTTGTTTAAATTTTTAAATGGATGATTATGTTTAAATTATCATTCCTATATTATAAGATCTACCATTATAATAAAATGGCAAAATCTAAAAAGGACAAGACCTAGCCACGTGTCATTTTAAGACCGGGCCAAGATGGTAGTTCCATAATTAGATTCAGATCCATAATTAACACCTCAATTTAGGATTGTTCTGCGTTAAATATTAATAAGAATCTTAAGAGTGAAACCTAGCCTTCGGGTCATTTTAAGGCCGGGCCATGATGGTAAGACCTGTTTAAAAGATTCGAATCCCTGTTAACATCTGTAAATATGTTAACACTCCTAGCAGGCGTGATTCGTTAAAATCACACACGTCATTTTTATATATGGATTCTTTAAAAAGATCCCTACCCCAACTTAATGATCTCTGAATCATGGGTTTAGATCATCAATTAAGATGATCATACTTTGACCATACATTGGTAAAATAATGCCTACGGGCTATAATGTATTGTCCATTTGAGACATTGACATTTGATCTTTATGATTCCTTGTCTATGGTGGTGAGCTATGCTCAAGCCTATTAGTCTGTATGATCAATGCGATCCTGACTACTATCATCAAATAAAGATGATCATATTATAAACATCCCTTAGAAGGGAAATGCCTACGGGCTATAGTTAATGTCCTCCGAGACTAAAGACAGTGGTAGCCTACAACTCCCTGTCAAGAAAAGGTAATGAACTTTAATTCAAACCTTAATGCCTCGATTCTCTGAAATCATGGCTTATAAATTAAACTTGTCTACGCGACTAGGCCATTTGTGCTATTATTAAAACCTTAATGCCTTGATTCTCTGAAATCATGGCTTGTAAATTTAAAACTGTCCATGTGACTAGGCCTTTGCGCCACTTTAATATCCTTAATGTTTTATAACTAGGATAAATTATAATAAAAAATGCTAAATAAATGTAACTAACAAATTAACCAATATGGTTTATATTACCATGGTTAATAAATCGTTTAAAATGATAAGATTGTATAAACTTCCGTATAAACCTTGTCTTTGTTTAATTCTTATGTAGCAATTAAAGCTACATGGCTAGGTCAGAGGAAGAGGACAGTCATCCTTTGGAAAACCGCGCTGATGAGAGGATTAACATAACCAAAGGAGAGCTTCGCTCACTGATAGATACAGCTGTATCTAAAGCTGTAGAGGAGCAATTGAAGGAGTACAGTGAGACACATAGTAAAGCCTCATATGTACCCCACTCTAAGTCTGTCCATAAAACTCATTCAGAGCCGCATAACAAGCCGCCCTCTAAGAAAGAGGAACCAAAGAAGCATGACGATCGACATTTATCTAATGAACACAGTGTTCTTGCAAACCCCGAGATTTCACTGGGGAGAAAGGGGCAATTGATTGTATGGTCTGGTTGGATGAAATGGACACAGTTGTCGATATCAGCGGTTGTGCTGAGAGGGATGTAGTAAAGTATGTATCCCAATCATTCAAGGGAGAGGCGCTAGCGTGGTAGAAGGCTCTCATTCAAGCTGCTGGGAAGATACCACTTTACAACATGTCATGGGAACAGTTTGTTGCTCTCATTTTGGAGAACTACTGCCCTCAACACGAGGTCGAAAGAATCGAATCAGATTTCTTATCATTGGTGATGACAAACTTAGATTGTCAAGCATACCTCACCCGTTTCAATACCCTGTCCAGACTGGTTCCTTACCTAGTAACACCAGAACCCAAGAGAATTGCTCGCTTCATCGGGGGTTTAGCCACAGAAATCAAAGCCAGTTTTAAGGCTTCAAGACCTACTACATTCAGGTCAGCGGCAGATCTGTCGCTATCTCTCACACTCGATGTGGTCAGAAACAAGGCTGCCAAAGCCGCTGAAGATGGAAAGCGTAAAAGGGAGGATGAGAATTCTCATCGCTCCGATAGGAAGAGGAATTCTAAAGATAAGAAGAGTTCCGGGTTTAAGAGAGACAACCAGCAGTCGGGAGGGAAGACCATGTGCGAAACCTGTAGGAAATACCATCTTGGGAAATGCAGACTTGAGTCTCAACCTCTACCATGTGGAATTTGCAAGTCTAAGGAACATAAAACCCTGGATTGCAAGAAGTTGAAAGATGCAACATGTTATGGTTGCAACGAGAAGGGGCATATCAAGACCAACTGCCCTAGGAATCAGATGAAAGCCTAAGAGATGGTGCAGAATGATAACTATATAACAGGTACCTTTCCATATCAAGCAGTTTATGCAGAAATTTATTTGATGCTGGCACATATGATTCTATAATGAATGATAAATGTTGAGAACTGTTGTCTCCGCCTGATTAAGACTCCGTTCATTTAATGCGAGGTAGAAAGTGACCGGTGATACTTTAGAAAATGCTCCAACAAATCCTAGATTGATATTTTATATCTATTAGGAATCGCTCTTTTCTGATACCCTTATGGCAAACTTTCAAACTGTCCAAATTCATCAGTATAATAAAGACAGATGTGACTTTTGATCCCCTGTCAAAAAGGTGATGGACTAGGTCCAACCCTTAAAAGCCATTGATAGTCTTTTGTGACCTAGGCTAAGTGATATTGATATATTTTTAAAAATAACGTTCATTAAGAATATTAGTGCCTTATTGGCCGGTATAGTTTGATGAAACCATGGTTAGTATAGGTTAAGGCCATCAGGGTGATGAATAGCAGATGTTGGATTGCAACTAAGTAAACGATTCATCTGGTAATAGAACTAAATCTCGAGTATGATAAACTCGGATAAGACAACAGTCAATCGCGCCATTGATGGTACGACGCATGCTATTGATACTAAAATAGTAAACCGTAGAAAATTCTAATGTGCCCTCTCTATAGATAAAGTACATCATTATATGAAATTGATATCTCTTTGATCTCTACTGATTTCGAATACCAAATGGTATGACAAAAGCGCTATATGAGGATTTGGTGTATCTTAATAAGTTCCATAGATTGCTTCCATGCCTGATCAGTATGGAGGTTTAATGCATGGAACCACAAAGATATCCCAATGATCATATGATACTAAAGTCAACTAATAGTATTCAAAGAAGATATCCGGAATGAAATTGTCCAAGTGAATATTCCCGATTAAGGAATTCGTGGACTAGTAACATAAATGTGTCACTTATTTGACACAAGCAATGATGAGTGAACTAGGGCCTGAGATTGGGAAAATCTCTGTAACCTCCTTGTATCTTGATTATCTTCTCCTAAGACTGCCATGTTTACCTCTCAAGAGGCAAGTAGAGTTAAGACTAACATCCCGCTTTGGGTTGAAGTGTTGTAAGAACTCATGTTGATTATGGAATAACTGAAACCCTGATTAAGTAAATTTTAAGATATAGATTCACATAACCTGACTCAATATCCTGAGAATTCGGTATAGTTAAATTTAAAAGACGGTTCATTTTGCTTATGCATTGTTACCGCAACCCTACTTAGGCAACGATTAAGAATTGCCATCAGCTGCCCAGGATTGTCGATTTGTTCGACTAACGGCAGGGATTAGCTATTCCTCAAAATTTGTTAAGCAGTGGTTGGAATAACCATCTCACCTTAAGATAAGCTTTTCCATAATAGTTGCCATATAAGTATCAAGGTGGCTCCTTTGGAGACCTTGTATAAATGAAATATCAAAACATCCGTTGGATGGACGAGACCTTGGGGAGTCCAATTATCAGGATCTGAAAGTTGACTTGGAAACAAAGAATAAGATCAAACAAATCCCTAATTATCTATAAGTTTCCATTACTCGGCAAAAAATCAAGGATTAATGGAAAGTAGTAACCTTCCTAAATCCTTGTTAAGAAATAAGGCTCAACAAAAGATATCACCGAGGCAGGGTGTGCCAAATTTGTTAAATTATCAGGCTAGTCAGGCTCTGATTATATAGAATCATTCGAAGGATTCGAATGTATCAAGATTAAATAGCTTAGGAGCTAAGACCTAATTAAGGACTTGGTGGAACGCGCAATGTGACCCACACTAATGATTTAGCAACGTGTCACCAATAAATCAAAAAGCACTATCACATAATAATATGCAGAACTATGATAGTATGAGCAACCTGTGTCGATTGAGGATCGACAGGATTAGAAGCTCCAAAAGGATACATGTGCCTATTATAAAGGTCAATTGGAGCGCCTTAGAGGCTCAAAGGTACTGGGGAAGATTAAGCCCAATATAAGGTAGAAAATACTTCCCTTACCTTAACAAATCTCGAGGTCGAGATTTCTTTTAAGGGGATGAGGATGTAACACCTCGAAAATTCACGTCCTATAATGTGTTGACACGTGTAATATGTTTAAACGTGTGAAAGAATATTAACGAAGGACTTAAGTTGACAATCATGGAAAGTATGTAAATATACGAGTTCTAAATGTCAACAGTAAATAAATATATTATACATTAACCCTACATGATGCTCATACCTTCAAACGAATAAATCATGGATCATACGAAGCTAAAAGTGAGGGATTACAAACTACAGGGGTTAAATGTGTCAACATGTTTAAGTTATACCTCTGAGTGACCTTTTGACAAACCTGAACCTTTGTAACGGTTAATTATGCTCACTAGAATGCACGATATAAATTTCATAAAGTTTCGTTATCGTATGAGCAAGTTGTGATCAAATTCGTATGTGAGGGGTTAAAGCGTCAACGTTGAAAGTTAGGACTTTTCGGGTAACAATAATTTTAACCGGGGACTTAACAAAATGGGTATATGTCTTAAGGCCCCTAAACATCAATTTGGAGGGCTCAAAGTGCAAGAAAATGATGTCTAAACAAAGTTTGAAGAGCCAAGGACCATTTTATAAAAAATCAAAAATTCAGATTTGCTGCAGGAGGGCCTAGCGTCACGCTAGGGTCCCGGGGGGGGGGCATGGCGTCGCGCTAGGGGTCATCTGATCCCATTTTCTTGGGTTTTTGTCTGCTATGTGCTTTCTACTCAACTCTTGAACGATTTTCCACATCTTTCTTGGCCCCTAGGCACCCCCTAAGCACTAGGCACACTTGTTAATCAGTTGTGGGCACTTGTAGACTTATGTGTCAACATATTGTGGTGTTTAAATCACTATATAAAGACCAAGAGTTGCAACCAAGTTCCTCACACCTTCATTTGCACTTCTAATCATTCTTGGAGCTCCCAAGCAGGCTCAAGTCTTCACAATTCGTTCATAGGACTCTTGTAAGTATGCTTAACCTTCTTTGATTGAGTTTAGCTTAGTTATTTAGCTAAAAGTCAAACCGTCGTAATTAACGGTTGACTTTAAGATTAATCACTAATGGTCCAGTGATTAGTCGAATCAAAAGTAGTTATAAGTTGGTAATTATGTGGGTAATAAACCCTCAAAAGGGTCCCCCCTGATTCCCACTCTAACTATGTCAAATGTCGGGTCAAACTTGTATTTAAAAAGTCAATAGGATACTTAGTTTACAATTTATGCATAATTAGCAATGTAGAACATATACAACCTGTTGGATCATTGTTATAACTTAGTAATTAGTGTAAGAACATGTCTAAACATGTTCAACCCGACAATTTCCTATTTAGACCCGGTTCGGAACCGAAAGTCGCATAGTTTGACTTTTACTTTGACTTTCAGTTCTGACCCGTTTTGGTATGATTTAGAAATACCTAAGAGCTTCATTTGGACCAGGTTACATGCTAGTATAACCCTCTGTGATTATACACTATGGTTCATTAGTTAACCATTTAATACGCATGATTCCGTTAATTGCTCATATGTTGACCATTATGCCCTTTTCACCTTAAAACGTGATTTTTGAAAATGTAAAAGAGTAGAAACCTTAATTACTGATATATAGACTTGTATGCAAAGTTTGACATCAGTTTGAGGTGTAGAATAAGAGTTATGCTCGTTAGCGTAAAATTAAAGCTTTATGTTAATAAAACGGCGTAATTAGTATATAGCCTAGTTAAGCCTACTTTTTGATATCAAATCTTGTACCCACTGATGTAATATATTATTTTGGGATTTTTAAAGATTTTTAATAAATTTTAGGCAGAGCATAACTTATAGTCGTAGGCTTAATCCGGTAATTGTCGGTTTTGCCCTCACGGGCCATAAAATGAGTTTTACATATCCAAACGACTCCAAACCTTTTACTACTGATCTTAAATGATAAATAAATTATTTTAAGCCTTCTGGAATAGTAAAAATATTAGCTTTATGTACAAACCCGTAAACGGCTTTTAATCGCCTAATTAAGCGTTTTTAACGCATAATATGTACTAAGATTATTTTAAACATACCAAGGGTGATACCTACTGATATTTGAGGCAAATTATAATATTTTAACAGTAAGCAAAGGTTGATAAACTCAGACGTCAGTTTTGAGCTTTTCGGCTTATGTGAAATTACCAAAATACCCCTACGGGGCATAGTTTGGTTATAATTGATAAATTTCACTTATATACTTTAATATACTGATATAACTTAGAAAATTGAGTATGTTTGCTGATTACATCAGGCCTGTGACACAGGTTGACACTTAAACTCTTTTACAACCTTTAAAATGACCAAACTACCCCTACGGGGCATAGTTTGTGTTTAAATTCGTTTCAGGCATAATGAAAGACATCTTACTGATGTCACAACATATTTGAGGCATAATTAACTTAGGAAACCTGTATATGGCTCTCATGAATACCCGTCACGCTTATTACGCGTACGGTTCGGTTTATGTAACAAGTTTACATAAATTAGCCGAAACGGGTCAAACCCTATTGGTTTTATCTAAAAATCCAGAATGTGTATGAAATACCCATATAAGACAAGTCTCTAAACATGTCGGGTTTAAATCACATTCTATTCCGGTCTTCGCTTAATCGTGCGTACGAACCGTATCTTCCCGTAAGACTAACCAGTCTAAGCTTAGGCTTAATTAAAGACCCGTTAGCATTCTAATTAGTTATTTATACCATCATTCCAGACTAGAGCTTTCCGGTAAATGGTACCTACGCTTACTTAAGTGAATACGGCTGAGTTATTAGATTCTTGCTATTTAAGACAAGGGCTAGCTCAGGTAAATACTCTTAACTTATTTTCCCTATACGGGCTTGGAATACGGTATAATGATACCGCTTGGTCGGGTATTGAATGTTTAATCGGATTGTGATTAAATTATTGAGGTAACCCGGTTTAATCTGTATTGTTTGAAATAAAAGCCTTTAGGGGTTAATGACCATGTCCCGGATATCACTGACATTATTGTATTATAAAATGGCCACGTCTTAAGCACGGGGTGTAGGCATACACCTGACAGTTGCTTAAGTAATAACGGTATCTCACTCTCTTGTGGGCCTATACTTGTGGCGTGTCTGTTAATCTGACTCGGTTTCTACATCGGGCCCTGAACGTACAACGAACATGTAAATCTGTATACAAGATTATAATTATATTTGTTCCAAGTTAAAAAGGTTAATTTTGCCTCTGTGCATTTTAATCAAATTATAAAAGATATTTTGTGCCACGTGCTTTCAAATCAATTTTCTTAAACTCTTTTCAAATTAGTCGGTTGAGTGTATTTACCAGTGAAAACTGACGTATTTTCCAAAAAGGTTAAGTGACAGGTACTGAACGTAATTGGCTGGAAGCTCAGGGCGCTAATAAGGAATCTTGCAAGTTCTAGGCGTCTAAAGTCTGTTGAACAAATGATACGTTTTAAGATCTGCCTGTGGATCCTTTACTTTCCGTTGTAATACTGGATATTACTTTATATTCGGAATGTAATAATATTTATCTTTTGCTTCCGCTGTGCATTCATATATATTGTGTTGTTTGACTATTATGTTGCCAACTACGTCACGATACTCCCCACCGGTGACACGTGGAAAGTTGGGGTGTGACAGGTTGGTATCAGAGCCAACACTGAGTGAATTAAACGCTAGCCTTTTGCGTTTAATCTTAGTTACACAGTTGCACATTCTTGAGTCTAGACAAGAACATAGGACAAATTCCAATTTGTTTCATTGTCTTTTAATTACTTCCTTGATTATTTTTCTGATTAGCCTTTGCATGGGCAAGTCATTTTTATTAGAAGTCCCGTTTAGGACAACCATATACTTGTTTAAATTTTTAAAGGAATGATTATGTTTATATTATCATTCCCATATTATAAGATCTACCATTATAATAAAATGGCAAAATCTAAAAAGGACAAGACCTAGCCACGTGTCATTTTAAGACCGGGCCAAGATGGTAGTTCCATAATTAGATTCAGATCCATAATTAACACCTCAATTTAGGATTGTTCTGCGTTAAATATTAATAAGAATCTTAATAGTGAAACCTAGCCTTCGGGTCATTTTAAGGCCGGGCCATGATGGTAAGACCTGTTTAAAAGATTCGAATCCCTGTTAACATCTGTAAATATGTTAACACTCCTGGTAGGCGTGATTCGTTAAAATTACACACGTCATTTTTATATATGGATTCTTTAAAAAGATCCCTAACCCAACTTAATGATCTCTGAATCATGGGTTTAGATCATCAATTAAGATGATCATACTTTGACCATACATTGGTAAAATAATGCCTACGGGCTATAATGTATTGTCCATTTGAGACATTGACATTTGATCTTTATGATTCCTTGTCTATGGTGGTGAGCTATGCTCAAGCCTGTTAGTATGTATGATCAATGCGATCCTGACTACTGTCATCAAATAAAGATGATCATATTATAAACATCCCTTAGAAGGGAAATACCTACGGGCTATAGTTAATGTCCTCCGAGACTAAAGACAGTGGTAGCCTACAACTCCCTGTCAAGAAAAGGTAATGAACTTTAATTCAAACCTTAATGTCTCGATTCTCTGAAATCATGGCTTATAAATTAAACTTGTCTACGCGACTAGGCCATTTGTGCTATTATTAAAACCTTAATGCCTTGATTCTCTGAAATCATGGCTTGTAAATTTAAAACTGTCCATGTGACTAGGCCTTTGCGCCACTTAAATATCCTTAATGTTTTATAACTACGATAAATTATAATAAAAATGCTAAATAAATGTAACTAACAAATTAACCAATATGGTTTATATTACCATGGTTAATAAATCGTTTAAAACGATAAGACTGTATAAACTTCCATATAAACCTTGTCCTTGTTTAATTTTTATTTAGCAATTAAAGCTACATGGCTAGGTCAGAGGAATTGAACAGTCATCCTTTGGAAAACCGCGATGATGAGAGGATTAACATAACCAAAGGAGAGCTTCGCTCACTGATTGATACAGCTGTATCTAAAGCTGTAGAGGAGCAATTTAAGGAGTATAGTGAGACACATAGTAAAGGTTCATATGTACCCCACTCTAAGTCTGTCCCTAAAACTCATTCAGAGCCGCATAACAAGCCGCCCTCTAAGAAAGAGGAACCAAAGAAGAATGACGATCGACATTCATCTAATGAACACAGTGTTCCATCCAAGAGGATAGTGTTCGATAATGAACCGCGTACCAAGTCATGTACCTACAAATGTGTAGTACACATATAACGCACATGTGCAGTACAATAATTTTTTTTTATATATAAAAATAGTGATTTTTTATAAAAATTTGTAAAAAAAAAAATTGGTATGTTTTTTAGCTTTTTTTTAGGCTTTTTTAGTAGGCCTTCTCATTTAGAAGTAGTTTTCTCATGATCCTCTCCATATATATATATATATATATATATATATATATATATAAGGGGCCGATAAAATGAAAACCACCCTCTGTTAAAAGAACCGTGCGAACCACTATCCACCAATCAGAATAAGGGGTAATTTGATCATTTGATCCAAATGTCTTGTCCATCTCTCTGTCTATGTCTTTGTTGAATTCATACTCTCTCTCCTTTGCCATCACTTTTACCCCCAACATCAATATGTTTCTCTCTCTTCTATCACCTTTTGAAAACCTCGACCCAAACCACAACCTAGTCCCCCCCCCCCCCTCAATTAACGGTCGGCCACCTAGCGAGTCAGGTAGCGTACCGACGAGTTCGAATTCCGGTAGCTAGAGGGATATAAGGCGGTTTTCCTTCTCGTTCCAGCAACAAACTCCGACGAGATTGCATAAGGAAGTGACGAAGTTGTTGTTGGTGAAGTACCAGGAGGAGGGCCGGTTTTGTGAGTTGGTTAGTGAGGATTTGAGGCCTTGGAGGCAGCGCATGTCTCTTCCATGGCGGTGGTGGTGGTGAGGAGGAGTAGGGGGAGGAGGATGAGTGGTGTCATGGTGGTGGTTGCCGGTGGTTTCATGGTGGTGGTGGTTGTGGCTAGGGTTAGGGTTAGTGGCAGGTGAGATGGTGTTAAGGTGGAAATGGGGTTTTTTCGTTGTTGTTGGCATTTGGGAGGACACAGATGACAAGGATGAGTTGTTTTCAGTTTTGACTACTTATTCTTATTTTAGTCAAAGATTTTTTATTTTAAGAGCAATTAAATTACCTTTATTTTATATTTTTGTAATTTTCGTAAGATTAAATAACTTTTTTTATATATTTGTAATTTTCTTAAGTGATGAATAAAACAAGATACATACTTTAAACATTTATATTAGGTTACTAGACTGTGTGAAATCATGCCTCCAAGGCGTGATTGTATTTCTGGGTGAGTTCGTTTTGTGTAAAAAAGATTTTGTAAAAAAAAGTAAATTGTAAAACTTTTTGTATGTAAATTGTAAATCGCAAAACTCTACGTAAAAATTTTAATGTAAAACGCGAAACTATAAAAATTTAAGGTAAAACGTTTTAATGTAAAACGTAAAACGTAAAAATTTTAACGTAAAACGTAAAACTTTAAAAATTTTACGTAAAACCTAAAAATTCGAGGTAAAAATTTTTATCCTGTAAACCGTAAACGTAAAAATTCGAAGCCAATAACACAACCCGATCGCGCCTCGCGACGACCTTTATAACTGGAAATTGTTGTTTAGTTGTTTGTTTTGGACTTATGGACTTGTTTAAACACGTTATAATTCCCGTATAACTAAAACATTTCATGTTTTATGAAATGTAGGTATAAGTTATACCGTATAACTTGAGGTGCCGGATAAGGGTGTAAACAAGCCCAGAGGCTCGAGAGCTACTCGTGATCGGCTCGGTTAAAAGCTCAAAAGAGCCGACCCTTAATGAGCCCGAGCCCAAGCTCGAGCCTTAAATAGAGCTCGTTTTGTTATCGAGCCCGAGCTCGAGCCTGAAATACATAGCTTGTTTAGGCTCGCGAGCCTAAACAAGCCCATACAAGATTTTAATTTTTTATATATAATATATTAATAATATTGATAACATTGATAAGCCGAGCTAGAGCCGAGCTTTGGCTTGTCAAGCGATGTTGAAGTGAGCTCGAGCCGAGCTTTTAGCCCATTTAAGGTTGTTCTCAAAATAGTTCGAGCCGAGCTCGAGCTTTGGGTTTTACTCGCGAGCCGAGCTCGAGCTCAAAGAAGTAGGCTCGAACTGAGCCGAGCTCGAGCTCGACTCGGCTCATTTACACCATGAGTGCCGGAGGATGATCAAGCTCAATAAAGAACCGAACACAATCAAGATTCAAGCCTCCGCATTAAGTTTCGGCGTCATGTTTTAAACGACGATATAAATATATTATGTTGAAATGTTTTAACAAACTCGTATCATAGAATGTATGTGTAATCGTATAAACACATTTTTATGAAAAACTTATATGAAATATTGTTAAATCAAGTGTGGGACTTACAAGTTGGCAATCAGAGCTAAAGGTTAAAGAGTAAATGTGTTTGGTTTGATACTTGATAGCATAATCCAGTAAGTTATTATGTACATTAATGGTCTAGCAGGTTAAAGTGTTGTAAACAACACATAGGGTTATCGTGTAACACACGTTACCCCAAATTAAATTGATAAAAGACAGATGTAGTGTGACAACTGTGTTCTGTAATCATTGTATAATGTAAAACAATGTTGATTATCAATAAATCAATGTGTTTGTGTGTTATTATGTGTATATTTGTGTTTGATGATTTTACGATTTGATTCGATTCCGATTTCAAGCTTTAAATCGCTTTCTAGAAGGTTATACGCAAACTGGTGCGTAAACGCAATCAGTTTAATGCGACGTACACTCCGGAACTGTGACATATGCCAAACATACCTTAAATACCCTTTACATAATTTAGAAATAAGTTTTGAAGGATTCGGTATGGCAAAAACATGTTTATTTAAACTAAAGAACTATTTACGACAAAACTGTGAAACGAACGTTGGTTACCGCTCGGATAATATTTAAATCCAAAAAATATTCTGTTATGATTAAAATTTTATTTTTAATCAGGTTCGTGTTGAAAAATAAATTAAAACGCTTAAAAATGTTATTTTTCAAGTGTAAGCGCGTACCGCGTGTTACTGTGTAACAGTGCTTCTACTGCAAAACGCAGACAACGCAGCCAGTCTCGGCAACTGAAATTTATTTCAGCAATATTTTGGCGAGTTTATTTTGATAGAAAAATAAAAATAATTTAGAATGCCATAAACCGGGATTTAAACGCTAGATAAAATACCCGATATCCAGTTAAACACCTGTTTTTATCTAATTTACCAAACAAAATTACACTTTACCCCCCCCCCCCCCCCCTTCCATTTTCACGGTTACAATGGGGTGGCCCCCACCCAATATTTCGTAGATCTTTACTTGATTTTCTTTTGGCCATGTGTTAGTGCATGCTACTTCTATATCTTCCATATCCTTCTCAATATCTTTATATAATGTTTCCTAGATCACAATCTTACCAAGATCACTCAATATCCTCACTCTCCCTCCCTCCCAAAACCGTAAGCACCCACCACCACTCCCATCTTCATCTTCAACCTTGTTCTTGATGAATCCAACTCCATTTCAAGCAAACTTCAAGTTGGTGTGAAGATCCAAAGGAGTTTCCAAGGTGCTTTCAAGTGATTTCAAACTCCATATCATCAAAACCTCATCCAACAACTTACTTGAATCTTGAAGGTATAACATTTATGTTTAAATCATACTCTTAATTCTTGGTTGTTCTTGATGATTTGAAGTTTCTCTTGAATCTTGGAATTTTCACAAACTTGAAATCTAAAAAGAAATGGGTCTTGATACAAATAAAACTGGTGGTACATATGTGTGTATGTATGACTGTACATATATATATATAGGGGATGGTTCAAATGAAAACCACTTTTATTGTGAAAACTCGAAAACTAACTAAAAAAAGCCTAAAAAACACACAAAAAAAAATTTTTTTTTCAATTTTTTTTATAAATTTCGCTGGTTTTTATATATGAAAAAAAATTTTCAAAAAAAAAAAAAAAAAAAATTTTGGTTGTAATGCACATGTGTAGTACACTAATACGGAAAGACTAAACCACTTAACCCACCCCCAACCGACACCCCCCAAAAACCTAAATTCACCCTCCCACCAAAAGCCTAACCCCCCACCCCCCAAAAACCTAAACCCCCCACCCCCACCCTCCCGAAAACCTAAAACTAAACCCTAAACATAAACCCGAAAAAAACCTAAACCCCCCACCCCCACCCCCCCAAAAACGTAAACCCCCCCCCCCCCCCACCCAAAAAGCTAATCCTAATCTTAAACCTCCAAAAAAACTAACCCTAAAAGCTAAACTAGACTCAAAAAGCTAATTTTAAGCATGTAATGCAATTGTAGTACATGTTATATTGCACATGTGCACTAATATAATAATAGTATTGAAAACAAGACGACACCATAAATCTTTTTTTATGTCATAAAAAATATGCTCGAATATACTTGAATGAAAGATACAAAAATTTGTGATCTTATGGTGCCATTTTTGTTTTAAAATGATAACGTATGGAGAAATGGGAAATGTTTGAAAAGTTATATATTTTTTTTTCCAATTTTACCCCTCATTCATTAAAAGTCTCCCCCCCCCCCCCCTCCTTTTTAGTGGTTTTTAATTAGTTTTCGAGTTTTCACAATAACTAGTGGTTTTCATTTGAACCTTCCCCTATATATATATATATATATATATATATATATATATATGTGGGTATAAGATTTGAGCTTGATTTTTGATAAGTACATGTTTAAGTTGTTGCTTGTTCTTGAATGATATTTAAAATGCAAGTGTTTGATGATTTGTGTAAGACATGATAAATGTTCAAATAAATCAGTAAATAAACATGAATAAATTACATATTTGATGCATTTTTATACATATGAAAAGATGATGATATGATAGTGTGCTTTAGACACTTGTACATGATGATACATGTTGATTTAAAGCTCAAGAAATGATAAAAAAATGATTGTATGACAAAAATGTTTTAGAACAGATTATAAACACTAAAAATAACATTATTTGGTATATTATGATGGCATGAAACTTTGACAGAGGTTTGATAGCCTTGCATGTTGTACATATAGCTTAAAAAGTGGTAAAATATGTGAAATTTGCATAATTTATGTGCTTTATGTGAGACCTGCACTATCATGAGTATAACCACTATTTTATTCAGTAAATAACATGGGTTATGTTAAAATATCAAGTCGTTTCGATTTGGGATGGTTAGGGTAACGTTTGATGCAAAACTTTGCGGTAAAACGGTTAAAAATCGGCTTTTCGGAGGATTTTTATAAAACTGTTTTAGATCAGTAAGTAAACTGATATTTTTGATATAAAAATAAGTATTTTAACTTATATTAAGTTTACTTGGTGATTGATTAGTCATACGTGACTTACGGCACCCAAAAACGTTACCGAATCGCTAAAATACGTGTTTTTCAATGTACACTAGAATAGGTTGTTCATGGGTAAATTTTATGTGTTACAATGAGCTATGTGTTTTACAATATGTGTATGATGATGTGTTAGTTTTGACAATATTATGTGTATTACGCTATTATTAGTATGTTACATTTGAGTATATATATACAAATACACCGATATAACAAAAAATAATAACTTTTTGAAAAAATCTCGAAGTTATGTGAAAATTCTAAGTATCGGAGAAACTTATGTATTTTTGTGGGAATTTCGATTATTAAATCATTCTTATTTAATTTAGGGCGACTAAACAATTTGAGGGATTGTGTTAACATATAAAAACGCACGCACCCAAAGGTGAGTACATAGATCCCCTCTTTTTACATGTTTTGTGGTAACTATGTGAGAACATAGTTCCCCTATTTTATTGTTTTTAATTGTTTTGGGGAGATTCATATGCATCAAAACGATTTCGATATTTTAACGATGATTTCAAAAAGGATTAAGATGGTTTATACTAAATTAACAATGATTTCGACAATGTGAACGAACTTGTTGGTTGTAGTTACATAACGAATGACATTCATTAATTTTGGCCGAACCGACCAGTATTAGGTTATGGTACCATAGGATCTGACAAATCCTGTTATCAGACTGCACGCATGGTTATGTGTGGGTTATGTGGGTAACGACTGAACCTGTTGATTGTTAACTTACCCTTTGGTGGTTTGTTAATACGAGTTGAACGATGGACGAGTTGCGAAGGTTTGAATGTTATAAGCGAGACGACCAAAAGTAGTTTTCACAATTAAAATGAGAACGGTATTAAACAATTGAACGATTTTGAACGATTGAACGATTATGAACGATTTAAACAAATGAACGATGATCTATAACGAGAACGAGTTAAACGATGTCACACAACGATGTTTAAGAAACTATATAAACCATACGAGTTTTATTACGAGAACTATTTATGATTTGGTTTACATAAACAAATGTTTTGGGTTAAGATTCATGGCATCGAGGTTTATAAATTATAACCAATCTGTTTTGACTTGGTTATTCATTTTTCAATACAAACATTTTACAAAACAAGGTTTCTAATATCGATTAACGAAGTTGTACGAGATATTTCAACATGTAAACGATCCATGAATCTGACACTCACACAAAAACTATGTGCTCGCCAGCATTTCTTTGCTGACTTTGTTTTTACATATGTTTCAGGTGATGTTGCTTGAATGCTAGGATGCATGAGTCATATAGGATCTGGACGAGACCTTAGTGACATAATAACGATGATAGTTGATATATAACTTGCTTGTTTCATGCCAAAACAATGTAAATTACTTAATGAATAAATAAAACGAAACTCTTTTGTATCCATGGTTGTGAAACAATAATTATGTTACAACACTCCCCGACGTTTCCGCCAGGGTTTGTTGTTTTACGTGGTCGGGGTGTGACAGAAGAGTTGGTATCAGAGCCAATGGTTATAGGGAATTAGGTTATTAGTAATACTTTGACTTAAACTATAACTTTCTAGGACCCCAACGCAAGTTGATTTGCGTTTAGATTTTTTAAAAAAAGAAAACCGTCACCTACCCTTAGGTGATAACCACGAGGACACAAAATCCGAATTTGCTTCGAAAATTAATCATCCGCTCTAGGATGATTGATGTGCGATAAAGTGTCGTATATATTAGGTGTATATTTTAAGCCCTTTTTAACACTTATTTTAGCCAAGTTTTAAATTTATAAAACACGATATTTTACTAACACTAAACACACATATGGGCAAGTGCACCCATCGTTGAGCGTAGTATAGCGTTGGTAAGATACCGAGGTCGTCCAAGGACACAAGAGCTTTTAATACCGGTTTATCCTCAACGTCTAACCAAAATAAAAAGTTTAGAAAAATGTTTTAAGCTAAGAAAAATAAAAACTAACTAAAATGCTGAATAATAAAAATAAAAGAAAAACAGATAGACAAGATGAATTACTTGGTTCCGACTCGTATCTAGTATAACCTTTGATTATTTCCGCACTTTTGCACATAATTAAGAGATTATCTTAGTTATTGTAGTAGGCCCCTCTTTTGAAGGTGACGTTACCCTCACCCCAGTAGTTTGAGTCAGCAAGGATACAATCCTATAAGGGTGGATTATTGGAAGATAATGAATTAAGTTATTAATGCAGTATTGTGGTAGGCCCCGCTTTTGGCGGTGACGTTACCCTCGGCTAAGTAGTCTGAGTCAGCAGGGATACAGTCCTAAATAGCCGGGTTATAGTATTAATAGTAGTTAACTTATGAGGGGGTCAAAGAGTTTGGACCCCCGCCATCCAATACCGTGAAGCATTGAAGGAGGTCCTACTAAATTTGACCCAGGTCCATTGCAGGACCTCTAAACGCTGAACAATGGCAAGACCTTTACCAAACCATTCCCTTAACCCCCGACCAGGTAGCCAACATACCTCCATATAGACCGTGGAGATATGAATGGTGAAAATCCTTTATTTTATATAGACAGTAAAATAATGCCAAGACACCACGGACAAACGATAAGGAAAGATCACCTTCAACATAAGTAACTAGTTATTAAAGTCATTAATACAAAACCAAATAAAAAGTGCAAAAGATTAGAAATAAAAAGTATTATACTAGACACTGTGTCTTCACCAAGTGATGTAAGAGACTTAGGCAAACATGGCCTTGATTGTCAAGAACTCTTACGATCAATCTTGGATCCCGAGATGACTCACACACTCTACGATGGACAATGGATGATGGTGGTGGATGATGGTGTTGTGATGGTGGTGGGTGGTGGATGAAGTGTGAGAGAGGTGGTGTGCCAAGGGATGAGTTGAAATGAATCCAAGCACTCCTATTTATAGGCTGAACAGAGAGCTGGGCACGGCCCCGTGCCCGTCTGACACTCTCTCTCCTCAATAATTGTAATTCGCAATTACAATTAATGCGCCTGATGTACTTTCGACACGCCCCCGTGTCCGCTGGGCACGGCCCCGTGGTGGGCAATAGAAGCTTCTATATGTTTGTCTTTTCTGCTGCTTCTTGGGCACGGCCCCGTGCTGGCTGAGCACGGGGCGTGTTCAGTCTTCTGACTTCTCTATTTTCCTTTGGAAGGTGCCGTTGAGGGGTCGGGCAGTCCACTAATGTTCCTTTCCTTGTATTTATGTTGGAATTAGCTGTCTTTTTGCTTTTTTTTTTGTGTTTTTGAGCTCATTTAATCCTGAAAATACAAAAGGAAGACAAAAACACTCTTTTTCCAATATTAGTACTTAAAAAGGGTTAGTTTTATGCCTCATTTGATGTAATTTATATGTTGCATTTTACACACATCAAATACCCCCACATTTGAACTTTTGCTTGTCCTCAAGCAAAACTCTTTAATATGTGGCTTACACTCCCAATGGAATAGGTAGAAGAGAAGGTTTTGGGCTTGTCGTAGAGTGTCGGGATATCCAAGATCTTTTTGCGTTTTATTTTTATCTATTTACAATCCTATTCGTAATGATTTATTTAGAACGTTTCATAGGAGAAATTACTTATTTGGGCATAACATGCCTTTTTTAAAATTCCATTTATATACAAGTTCACATACCTCATGGGAGAAATCACTCACACTCGGCCGAAGGTGTATTTTTAGTGAATCACTCGAGAGCGGGGTGGAACTTATTCCTACCATAAGCTTGCCAAGCAATCAATCCTCCTCCTTTTTAACTTTTATACCTTTGTAAATATCAAGAGTACTTTGTGGGTTAAGGGTTAGGCTTGGGTTGAAGGTAGGTGGTTGGGATAGTGGTTAGTGGTTAGTAGAAAAAAGGCGAAAAGCGTAACAAGTGTCGGTTTTCGTAAGATTTTCTATTTTTGCAACTTTTTATTTTGATGAAGCTTTTATTCAAACAAAATTATTTTTGATGAACTTGTTTGTTTTTCTTTTTGCTTCATCAACAACACACATTTTTTTTTTCAAACGAAAAACCGAACTTGTTACAAAGGGTTAAAAATAAAAAAGGTTTTGGTGGGTAAAATGGTTTTTGGTTTGGGTGATGAAATGAAAAGGTTTAGGCTCAAAGGGGCTAACTAGGGGGATTTTTTGGGTAGCTGGTAAAAGAAAAAGAAAAATAATGGTGTAGAAATAAAAAAATGGGTTAGTCCTAATGCCTCCATCATTTACTTACTCGGGTTTAAGTTGATAAGGACCGGGAATGTATCGTCATGGCAAGTTCTAGAGTCGTAAGAACCAAGCGGCTATTCACACAAGAAACGAAAAATGAGCATTTAGTCTAATGATATGTAATTGTGCTCAATAAAGGCTCAAAACTCACTTTTGTGGGAATGGGTTTTTATGTGATCAAGTATATATAATCAAATTTTAACTAAGTTTGCTATGCCTTTTCATAATTTTCTTATGTTGGTTCTTTTTATCACTACGCTATCGGTTGTAAATTTGTAAAAATATAACCTTTTTGAGAACTTGAATTTCCCGAGTTAAACCTAGACAAGTAAAAAAAATGAAATTTTTGAAAAAAATTTGGGGTGATTAGCGGTTCCAATAGAGTTTTGTGTAAGGCTTGTATTTAGGACTTGTAAAATTCAAGGTTTTAGCATCCCCCCCACACTTAAATTACACATTGTCCTCAATGTGTCCCAAAAATAAATTTTAAGTTGATTAGATGTGTAAAATAATGTTAAAAAGCAAAAAAAATTGTGATACTGGGCGCTGAACACGGCCCCGTGTTATCCGGGCACGGCCCCGTGTTCAAGTGCCAGTAACAAAATTAAAACAAGAGAAACAGAAGTCTGGACACGGGGGCGTGTTGGGTGAACACGGCCCGTGTCTAGTTACCTGAACTGGGCGTTTTTCTGCAGGTGGTTCAGCACGGGGCCGTGTTGGTTGGGCACGGCCCGTGTTGAACCTTCTAAAATAGAGAGAATTGTCGGGTTGCCTTGTTCTTGTGCATGAGTTCATTTTTCTCGTTCCCCTTTTCATCCTTTA
Source organism: Helianthus tuberosus (assembly GCA_030545235.1). Taxonomy (NCBI): domain Eukaryota; kingdom Viridiplantae; phylum Streptophyta; class Magnoliopsida; order Asterales; family Asteraceae; genus Helianthus; species Helianthus tuberosus. Next base: position 59,278,440 of record CM060443.1, on the reverse strand, counting down.
CCACCATGAGTGTGTTTTATTCATTACAAACCATCCAAACCTTAAAACCATCATTTCATTTCATCATAGAGAGAACTTACATAATCCTAAATTAAACTAGATAAAACAAGGAATTAATAAACCATGGAGTCCTAGCCTTTACATTATTTTAATTAGCAAAATTTCCAAGAAGTAACTAATCTTGGTTAAACAAGGCCTTTTTGAACTCCTTCTTCCGCGTGCGGTTCTCCTCAAATGTCGGCGAGCCATTCTTCCACCTCCCTTGGAAGGAGAAAAGAAGGCTTATTGGCATTAGTTTGAGGAGTTTCAACTTCCACCGGGATCTCTTGTTGGTGTTCCACAGGAGGTTCCGCCGGAAAGACTTCCCACCCGGTAGGGTTGTTGATTCCGAGCGCCAGGTTCCAATCCTGCTAAGGAAGGACTGGTTCCATCGGGGGTGCTACAAGAATATTTAACCTCTGGTGCAAAAGGTTAATTTCTTGGAAGCTGCTTTCAAGTCCCATCGTAAGATCGTTAATACGGTCGATTAGGACCTCCTCTACTGAAGTCATTTCGTCGAGAGCCTCCCTTAATGCTATCACATAGTGCACAAGTGTAGCTTCAATGGAGGGTCTTCTTCCTCTTCGGCTGTTTGACGAATGCACAGAAGATGTTTCGCTGTTTTCACTTGACATTCTACGAAAAATAAACTGAAAAAGTTTATTTAAATGAAACAGTTACCGGACACGGCCCCGTGCTCAATGAGCACGGCCCCGTGTTCATCTTTCTGCAGAATTTTGGAGCAAGGAAACTTGGATTTTTAAGTTATTTTCTGAACTTGTGGGGTCTTTTTAGTTGCTAATAACTTAAAACAATGTTACATAACATGTTTTTACCAAGATTCCTTGAACAAAACTCATTAATCCTTACCACAAAGTTTGAAGAATTCAAACTTTTAATGGTAGTTCTTTGAAAAAGATGGAGAAGAAGGAAATGGCTAAAAGAGGAAAGGACAAGATGGGTTGTTGGAACCTTCTTTTAGACTTACCTAGGATAGTTTGAGAGAAGATTCCTGCAAATCTCTGCCCCAAGTTGGTCCAAATGTGCAGAATTCTTGGCTGCATTTATAGAAAACGACAGCATCCTGGACACGGCCCTGTGCCTAGTGGACACGGCCCCGTGTGCAGGTGGAGTTCTGACACAGTTTGTCCGTATTCTGACGTACTGATCAGAATGGAATCTTTTGATGGACACGGGGGCGTGTTGGCTGGACACGGCCCCGTGTCGAGGGACTGTTTTATGAAATTGTCTAGTTTTTTAAGGAACTTGTTAGTATCGGGTGGCTCCTGACTGGTTGGAACAACCCCAAAGTGCCTAAGATACCTTAATTGTCCTAGACTAAGGCGAGAACGCAAGAGGTTGTCGGTGAGGGTAATTCCTATTTTCATTCTAGGTGGACAAGTCCAACCCTTTCCCGGGCTCTTGTTAAAGAAGGTGTATGCCGAATCGCTCAGGTCTATGTATGCAACGAACGAAGTTGATGGAGAGTCCTTCACGGCACAATCGACACAGGGACGACTATCGTCCAAGTCTTTGCTAGAAACGAAGGTATTTTCGGGAGCAACGAGGTTGTCGGAATGCGGTTCCAACATTTCTTCATGGTTATCGTCTTGGGGTGGATCAATAAAATCCTTCCTAAGCTCTTTTAACCAATTCAGAATTAGCTTTTCTAGGTGAAATAACTCGTCAAGGAGCATTTCCCCTAGAATATTTGGCTGGGCGCATTCGAGGGAGAAATAGTGCTTATTTTTACTTTCGCCCCTCTTAAGGTTGTAAGAAGTCGGTGGGTCCATGTAGTGGGGCCTATAATTTAGAAAGTAGCATTCTACTTCTTCATGTTTGCCACCACATAATTGACACCACGTACCATAAGAGTGCCGAAAGTAAAAACAATTACTATCACTCATGTTTACGTCAGAAATTACCAACCGCTGGGATCTCACGGTTCTGTTTTCAGTAACTGAAACTTGGGCACGGGGGCGTGTTGAGTGGGCACGGCCCCGTGTTCAGCTTACTGTCTGACGTAAAACAGGATTGCTAGTTCCAATGATTGAGCACGGGGGCGTGTTCAGCGGGCACGGCCCGTGCTGAGCTCTGAAGAAGCTGAAAAACTAAGAAAATCCTAAAAAAAATAAAAAGAAAAAGGAAAGATGATTAGGCCGTTGATTCCTAACTTTCTTAAAATCCTTGTGTCCCCGGCAGCGGCGCCAAAAACTTGATGTGCGATAAAGTGTCGTATATATTAGGTGTATATTTTAAGCCCTTTTTAACACTTACTTTAGCAAGGTTTTAAATTTATAAAACACGATATTTTACTAACACTAAACACACATATGGGCAAGTGCACCCATCGTTGAGCGTAGTATAGCGTTGGTAAGATACCGAGGTCGTCCAAGGACACAAGAGCTTTTAATACCGGTTTATCCTCAACGTCTAACCAAAATAAAAAGTTTAGAAAAATGTTTTAAGCTAAGAAAAATAAAAACTAACTAAAATGCTGAAAAATAAAAATAAAAGAAAAACAGATAGACAAGATGAATCACTTGGTTCCGACTCGTATCTAGTATAACCTTTGATTATTTCCGCACTTTTGCACATAATTAAGAGATTATCTTAGTTATTGTAGTAGGCCCCTCTTTTGAAGGTGACGTTACCCTCACCCTAGTAGTTTGAGTCAGCAAGGATACAATCCTAAAAGGGTGGATTATTGGAAGATAATGAATTAAGTTATTAATGCAGTATTGTGGTAGGCCCCGCTTTTGGCGGTGACGTTACCCTCGGCTAAGTAGTCTGAGTCAGCAGGGATACAGTCCTAAATAGCCGGGTTATAGTATTAATAGTAGTTAACTTATGAGGGGGTCAAAGAGTTTGGACCCCCGCCATCCAATACCGTGAAGCATTGAAGGAGGTCCTACTAAATTTGACCCGTGTCCATTGCAGGACCTCTAAACGCTGAACAATGGCAAGACCTTTACCAAACTGTTCCCTTAACCCCCGACCAGGTAGCCAACATACCTCCATATAGACCGTGGAGATATGAATGGTGAAAATACTTGGACTCAAACCTGTGTGCTCTTGTGACAAGGAACCCGTACAATCCGACACTCGATCAAGATCTAAGGGTAGAAGCAAAGGTAAGTATGTTCTTAAGTATGTATTTGAAGAAAACTAACAGTATGTTATGTGTAAGGTAAGCATAATTGCTTGGAGTGGATGATTCGTGAATGCGTTTTAGGACCGACATCAAGGCATGTGATAAGAAAAATTGATCCCAGGTACGTAAATTTAACCTGTGGGTGCATGTAACGGTAAAATCTATCAAGTGAAGGAAAATTTCAAAAAGGGATATAATAATAGAATGGTAATGAAGTTTTGAAAATGTTACACGTGCTGAAACCTAATTCTTCGGACATAAGGTGACGATTACACGAAGACACGAAACTAGTATGTGGATTGTGTACCTGGCCAGTACACAAGAAACATATGACGTTCGTGAGACCGTGATAATTGTCACAGGTATGTCCATTAGAATTAGGTAATAGGTGGAGGTGAGGGTGAGGGTGAAGGGAAATGTAAGACTTTCAGGGTTTTGAAAGTACCAAAACACATGAGAAGTATGAATGATAAGTTAGAATCCGCGAAACGGGTTCGAAACATAAAAGGAAAGAAATATATGAATGATATGTTAGAAACCACGAGAGGGATTCGAAACATAGAAGGGAATGAATGATAGAATGAAAAAGTTTAAAATTAGTAAATAGGCATGAATCAAATAAGTAAGAATGAATGATAAGAATGAAAGGCTCAAAATTTTAAGTAATTATAGATCGAACGAGTAATTATTCTTTAAGAAGCGGATATTATTCAAGTTATGTTTTGAACATATATATATATATATATATATGTAAATATATGAATATAATTATGCTCAGGTATTGTATACAAGAATGGTTGTAAGGATAAATGAGTTATGTGGGTCAAATGGTGATTGTCATTTGAACCTGGTATTTAATGTTTGAAATGGTCAAGTTATTTAATAGTAGGTGAGCATGATGTACGGTAATGTTACTGTCACAAACTGGAAGGAAATAGTCAAGCAAGGTATGGATAACGAGTCAATGGATTTTGACTCGCTTCAGGTATGTAAAAAGGTTATGCATTTAATAGGAGCTTATTGCTCGACTAGAGAGGGGTGTGTTAGAATTGGGTAATTGGTGAATGTAGATCAGAATGTAATTACAATTGGACTTTTGAAAAGTCAAACAAAGTAAGTTGACAAGTTATTAAGCAAGTAATAGTAAGATAACATGAAGTAGTTGAATTGTCAAGAAGATAAAACTGATAAAAAACCATTGTAGTAGCAAGAAACTTTAGACGGAAGAAATAAGTTATGTGTTATACATATTATTAATTGACTCTTGGGAGTCGGGATGAATGACGACTGCGACCTAGACAAATAACTTAAGTATGGACGGGATGGGTATGTAAGTATGAATGGAAAGAAGTATGAACGTGTACTTCAATACATCTACGATAAGTAAGAAATGCCAGTTTGACCTTGAAAAGTCAAACTGCAAGAAGCTGGCGAAATAAATAACAAAAAAAAAAAGTTGTATGTAAGAAAAGGAATGTGTGATATGTTATAGTATGTACGTAGGGAATTTGTAGAAAAATTTTAGGTGAATAATCACCTAGTAGAATGAATGTTTGAATGAAATGTGGTAACCGCCAATTTTGTAGATGATAGTGGTAGAACTCTTAATGTAATGAAACCAATCGAATTGGTGAAAGGATGTGCACGAGCAGAAGCTCATTAAATGGAATGAAGGGATCGATCCGGTTTTGATACGGACTCGTGGAGAAGCGGGCCGATCTGGTTTGTGGATCGTTAGTCTACGCAATGAATGCAAGGTTAGTAACATGTTTAAATTATAATTGTAAAGAAGAAGTTCAATTTGAATAATACCTTCCATACAAAAGGATGGTATTTGAGTATGGCATAAGGTAGAATGTTGACTTGTGAAGGTAAACAAAGGAATGAATTATAGCTCAGATTTAATGTTGTTGAGTAATGCGCATGTGTGCATTGTGAGTGATGCGTGAAATATATCGAAATTGACCTAAGGGTATACTTAATATCATCTAGCGGTAGCAAACGTAGAATGATGTTTATCTTCCGAGATAAGTATGAATAAAGGAGTATGACATAGTGGTTTTGTTGTGATAACTTCAATTAAATGTTTGTAGTATGTGTATGTTTATGGTTTAAATTTTCATGTGTTTATGAAATTATTAGAAGGAATACTAATAGTGAGATGCATTAATAAGCTCGTGACAAGTACTTATGTGACTAACGCAAGAATAGAATATTGAGTATGATTGGTGAGTAAATTGGAATTTATGGATTCTTTATGATTAGTAAAGGTAAGAAAGTTTTATGCTTAATTAAGAAAGGTAGAAACAAGTCGTAAACTTAGGATGTACAACCAATGGAATAACGAATGAACCGTTAGTAATGAAATGTGCTAGGAACTAGCACTATTAAGTGTAATGAAACTAATAAGAGCTCTGGATAAAATTTCCGATCAATTACGTGTATGTGAAAGTAAATTACTTAATTCGGGAAGGTAGGAATAATGCATACAATTATGTTGTTTATGGATGAAATCTTTAGCTAAGATCCCGAGTGTATCCAGCACGTAATATGCACCTTGAATAAGTACAATGAAAAGATAAAAGTAAGTACGAGAAAGGTTTTGGGGACGAAACCTCCTTTAAGGGGGGTCGATTTGTAACACCCCAAAATTTATAATAGATTATTTTGGTGTCTAAGAGTTAATGTAATTAGTTAAGTCTAATAGATATGATATAAGTTTATAAAGAATGACACATTTATGCAAACATGACAACAAAGATAACCTTAAGGGCTGAATATGTAAATTTGATAAATAAATACATGAGGAATTAAAACTCAGTGAATGTGGTGTATGTGTGTGTCATGAGAAGGGCAGGAGAGGGAGAAACCCTTCTCTTTCAACCAAGCACAACAAATCCAACAATTGAAGGTGTTATGGAGCAAGAATCGAATGCATAAACCTAGTTCCTCTTTAATCTATGTACATTGAACATAAGGTAAGTCAAATTATGTCTTTTAATGATAGTTGACGAAGTGGGTTTTAGTCAATCCGTGAAATCTTATGAAATTGAACTTGTATATAAGTTAGAATCACCATATAGAAGATGTCTTATGCTTGAATCTGAATGTATTGGAGATTTGAGGATAAACCCACTTGTTCAAGTTGCATGATGATCTTGTAGTTGAATAAGTTGAGTAATTTTAATGAATGAATGATTATATACTAACATATTGATAGACTAATATGTTGTAGGATGAATGAATTATGTGAATTAGTCGATTGAATTAGTAGTGAAGTTTACTAGTAGGTTATGCATAAAACACTTGTTGTCACACCCCAACCGATGGCGGAATCATCGAGGCGCGGCATTGAGCGAAACAGATTTTTCAGAAGTTTCCATAACAACTATATTTACCAAATATTTAAAGCAACACGTCCCATACCATCTCGTAAATGATAATACAATTATTACAGAAAAGATCTAGTCAAATTGTTCTGTTCCGACAACTCAGATTTTTATTACAGACAATTGTTTATTGTTGACCTAGGTCTTTCCTAGCCTCGATTTCACAGCAAAGTAAGCAAATAAGCATCATAAGCATCTGTCACATACTTTAAAGTAATAGTCAATAAACATAGTGTAAAGGTGAGCATGCAAGTTTAATAGATATAATAGAGTTCGAAATCGATTACGTATAACCAGCACGTACACAGTGTAAATGAGGCATGTTAGTTATCGACATGAACCTATCGATACCAATGACTGCGAGTTGACTACCCAAGGCAGTTCGTAATACACACTCACCACAGTGAGCCATGTAACAAATTGTCCTTAACAACCCCTGAGAACAGGTGCTGAGTCCAAACAAATAGTACTATCGTTGCTAAGGCAGGTAGACATCATTCCATGTGTAAACATAACAAACAAGCATTCATTAAGTCACGTATAACATGCGGTAATGGTTAGCGTTAAAGTATTGCGTAGTGTGATTGATGTGATTTAGATTAAGTAACGTATGTAACACCCAAAAGTTCCTAAAGCAAAAAGGGATCGAGTATACTCACAGCGATTGATGGATTAAAGGGAGCGCTAGAGAGTAAGATTAGCCTGATCAGAATGATATCATAACGATAAGCGACGCATAGAACGATGCATAGTGCAAGTGGGTCGGACAGCCGGTCGTTCGGATGACAGTCCACTTGGATGGTCATCCGATCGGATGACCTTTTGAGTGGATTGTTTCTTCCTTTGGAAAGGATGTGCTTGTGAAGGATGGCTTGACTTTTGAAGTTTTCGTTGTAGCATTTTGAAAATATAGAAGTATCTCTGCCTTTCAGGTCGGTCGATCGGAAGAACGTTCGATCGGACGATAACCCGATTGGTTGGACACTTTAGTGAGAACAAGTTCACAGCAGTTTGTCACTCGATCGGATTGTAGTCCGATCGGGTGGCAACCTGCTGGTATTGAACATGTTGAAAATTGTTTAAGTATTGAAGTCTGAACATTACTTGGTCGAGTGGTAGTCTGATCGGGTGGAAATCCGATCGGTCAGCCCTTCGTTCAACGTTCATCCTTCAAGGTTTTGAAAACAGAAGTCAAGTGTGTGGCCAAGGTGTAAGTCGATCGGGTGACAGCCCGTTCGGATGACAATCCGATCGGATGGTAGTCCAATCGGACGGCATTCCGTCCTGGTCGTTCCGTTCGTCATACACTTGGTTGTTTTGATAATTTCTCGTTTTATCGAGATTTGTTGATAACGCATTAGACAACAGAAACCTTGTCAAGACTTAGTAACCTGATCGAACAGGAATCACCCAAATCCGACCTGTTAACTGTTCAAGACGGTGTTCCATGTTTAACCCGAAATCGGTAGTCTCGTGGATAGAATCCAGATCTTGAACCAACACCTCAACAAGAAGGAGTTGAAGGTCGGTACAAGCTCCGATTCTATCGGTTTTAAGTGTATTGAGTGTAAAAGAGTTTGAAAGAAAGTTGGAAAACCATCTTTCAATCCCTTTTCACCGTGAATATGTTTAGATCTATGAAAGATCTTTGTTTATTTGTGTGGAAATGGTTTAGATCTAAGTTGTTCTCGGTGGATTGAGGCCAAAACATGAATTTCTCAAGAACACCATGATGACATCATCCTAGAACACCTCGAATCTAGTGATTTCACGGTTAAAAGTTAAGATTCAAAAGATAGAAGGGTGTAGAATCATGTGCAGATCAAAGATGTACAAGATTTAGGTTGAGATCTTACCGAAATTACGAGAAATCGGAGAAAAAGTAAGGTTGGAGCACTGGTCGGACAGGAGAGTGCCAAAAGTGGAAAGTTGTGATGGTGACAGGGGGTATTTATAGGGTTTCCCAAAGTGGAAAGGGTGGATCGATCGGGTGGCAGCCTGGTCGACTGGTCACTTGGTCGATTGGCCAGTTAGTTCGAGTGTTCGGTGCGACGAGTTTTACCGTTTCGATTGCCATTGCGAGCGTTGTGATGCGATGGAGTTCCCTATTCAAATTACTTTTAATCCCAACTGCTATATCTAACATATAATCATCAAGTAATTTAGGATGATTACTCTTGCGTTTAGCATTTGCGATTCGATTACGATTGAGTTTCGATTGTGTTTCGATTAATCACCACAACATAACATAATTTAAACATGCAGAAGTAACACATAAAAGGCACACACACATAAAATAATATCCAGAATGTGTAATTCGAGTTGCGAGCACGATTGAGATAAGCGATGAGCGATCAAACATGCGATAAATATCGAATAAACCTCAATTATTAATAAATACTCCACATAATACAACTAACGTAAAAGCATAAATAGACTATCTACAAGTCAAATAAATCAAAACGAGAATTGAGCAAGGAGTGACAGATCGTAATTAGCAATCTTGTCTCCCTTTGACTTCAATCTTGACTTTGACCTTCGAAACACGGGGTGTTACAGCCTCCCCCTCTTAAGGGAATTTCGTCCCGAAATTAGGCCGAAGCCGTAACAAACAACTGCGGGTACTTCGCCTTCATGTCGCTCTTGAGTTCCCAAGTGAACTATGCGCCTCGTTTGCCTTCCCATCGAACCTTCACAATGGGAATGCGTGAGCGTCTGAGCTGCTTGGTTTGGCGGTCCATGATCTCGACAGGCTTCTCCACGAAGTGTAGTGTTTCCTTTATTTGAAGATCATCAAGGGGTACAATTAAATCATGCCCAGCCAGGCACTTTCGGAGGTTCGAAACATGGAAAGTCGGGTGGACGTTACTAAGTTCCTCCGTTGTTCGAGTCTGTAGGCTACTTTTTCGATCCTTTTCAGAATCTTAAAAGGTCCAACATACCGAGGCGCTAGTTTCCCTTTCTTGCCGAATCTGACCACACCCTTCTAAGGTGATACCTTTAGGAGTACGTAGTCGCCAACGTCAAATTCAAGGGGCTTGCGTCGTCTATCGGCGTAAATTTTCTGACGGCTCCGAGCTTTCAGCAGAATGTCTCGAATTTGGAGGACTTTGTCTGTCGTTTCTTGCAATAGCTCAGGAACGGTTAATTGCGAGTGCACGATCTCGTGCCATACAATAGGCGATCGACATCTTCTTCCGTATAAAGCCTCAAACAGTGCCATTTGAATGCTGAAATGATAACTGTTATTATACGAGAATTCGACTAACGGCAGGTAAGCGTCCCAATTACCACCGAAATCTATGACACACGAACGGAGCATGTCTTCAAGAGTACGGATCGATATCTCAGTCTAACCGTCGGTTTGAGGATGGAATGCGGTACTCAGATTAAGCGTAGTACCAAGAGCCGCTTGAAACGTTTCCCACAATCGCGAGGTAAACCGAGCATCACGGTCAGAGATGATGTCGCGAGGCATCCCATGTCGACAAATGATCTCATCAGTGTAGATTCGGGCTAATCGTTCTACCTTGTAGGCTTCCCGTATGGGCATAAAGTGAGCAGATTTGGTCAAACGGTCGATGACAACCCAGATGCTCTCATGGCCTGATGACGCATGCGAGAGTGTAGTTATGAAATCCATGGCTATACTTTCCCAATTCCATATAGGGATCGGGGGTTATTCGAGTAAGCCAGAGGGTCTTTGATGTTCAGCCTTAACCTTCGAGCAAGTCAGGCATTTTCCAATGTAGAGAGCGATATCCCTCTTCATGCCCGGCCACCAGTACTTGTAGCGAAGGTCCTTGTACATTTTATCGGCATCGGGATGAATAGAATACCGAGATTTGTGGGCTTCGTCCATCATAATCTGTCGCAAATCGTTCTGCTTAGGGATCCAAATTCGGTCCAGATAATGGAATATCCCATTCGACTTATTAACACGTATGCTAGGCTTCGCGAATGAGGGATCCAAATTCGGTCCAGATAATGGAATATCCAGATAATGGAAATTCGGTCCAGATAATGGCTCCATCATGGTGGATTCTTTCCTTCTTCAAGGTGCGTTTAGTAAAACACGCATTCTAGGCTTCGCGAATGAGGGTTTCGAGATGATGCTGGGCAGGAACATTGGGGATGCTATGCAGATAGCTTCGTCTGCTGAGAGCGTCAGCAATGACATTTGCTTTGCCTGGGTGGTAACGAATCTCACAGTCGTAATCGTTGAGAAGTTTTACCCATCGGCGTTGACGCATATTAAGTTCTCTCTGGTTGAATATATGTTGTAGGCTCCTATGGTCGGTGAAGACCGTACACTTCGTGCCATAAAAGTTAGTGTCGCCAAATTTTCAACGCAAAAACAACTGCGCCTAGCTCGAGGTCGTGGGTTGTATATTTCTTCTCATGGATCTTGAGCTGACGAGATGCGTAAGCGATAACCTTGTCTCGTTGCATGAGAACACAACCAAGACCAAGGTTCGAGGCATCGCAATAGACGATAAAGTCGTCGTTTCCGTCGGGTAAAGTGAGGATAGGAGCATTGCAGAGCATATACTTGAGGGTCTGGAAAGCCGACTCTTGTTCGGTTCCCCAAACAAAAGGCTTGTCTTTATCCGTGAGAGCGGTAAGCGGCACAGTGATTTTAGAGAACCCTTCGATAAATCGACGATAATAGCCCGCTAGTCTGAGAAAAGAACGGACTTCAGACGGATTCTTCGGCGTAACCCAACTCTTAACTGCTTCAATCTTTGCGGGATCGACATGGATACCTTGACTATTGACAATGTGAGAGAGGAATTGAACCTCCTCCAGCCAAAATCCGCACTTGGAGAACTTGGCATAGAGTAGATTCCCTTGGAGTAGCTCGAGAACCAAACGTAGATGTTGCGGTTCGGCTTTCGATTTGGAATATATCAGGATATCATAGATGAACACGATGACGAAGCGGTCGAGAAATGGTTTACACACGCGATTCATCAGATCCATGAAAACTTCAGGTGCGTTGGTTATACCAAAAGGCATAACAACGAACTCATAGTGGCCGTATCGAGTGCGGAAAGCGGTTTTGGGTATATCCTCCTCTTGAATGCGTAGCTGGTGATAGCCTGAGCGTAGATCGATCTTTGAGAAACACGTAGCACCTTGTAGCTGGTCAAATAAGTCATCGATTCGAGGAAGGGGATAGCGATTCTTGATGGTCAACTTATTCAATTCCCGATAGTCGATGCACATCCTGAACGACCCATCCTTCTTTTTGACGAAAAGGACTGGCGCGCCCCATGGAGAGGTGCTCAGGTGAATGAAGCCTTTATCAAGCACTTCCTGAAGCTGACTCGAGAGTTCATGCATTTCGGAAAGAGCTAGTCGATAAGGAGCTTTAGCAAGAGGGTTGGCTCCAGGAATGAGGTCGATACGAAAGTCGATATCACGACTTGGCGGGAGTTCGGGGAGATCGTCAGGGAATACCTGAGGAAATTCACAAACAACGGGTACCTGGTTTAACGCCTTTTCTTTCCTTTCCTTCTCCGCTACTACAATGTTAGCCAAGAAAGCTCTGTATTCCTTGCGGAGATACTTGCTAGCTTGGACACATGACATGAGCTTGAGACCTTTCGAAGAAGTTTCACCATAGACACACAATATATCACCGTTAGCGAGCGTGAATCAAATCATCTTATCAAAGCACACAACTTCAGCATGGTTTTCACGAAGAAAGTCCATGCCTACTATGATGTCGAAACTTCCGAGCTGCATCGGAATGAGGTCAACCGGAAAGGTGTGATTGTTGAGTTCAAGAGTACAATCATGGAGAACAGAATTGACAGCGACAGTTCTTCCGGTGGCGACTTCGACATGGAACGTCGAGTGGAGATGGGAGCACTTACGATTAAGGAGCTTCTTGAATTCAAACGACACAAAGCAGTTATCGGCTCCAATATCAAACAAACACGAAGCATAAATACCGTTCACAAGAAACGTACCATTTACCACATTGTTGTCGGCTTGGGCTTGGCGCGCATTGATGTTGAACGTTCTGGCGCGGGCGGCTTGTTGCTGTTGTTGTTGAGGCTGTTGCAGCTGCTGTTGCTGAGGCTGCTGCTGCTGGGGCTCTTGTTTCACAACCCTGTTCGGGCACATGTTCGCAAAGTGGTTGGGATCACCACATGCGAAGCAGACTATGGCGTTGACTGCGGGTGCCTGAGACACTTGCAGGCCTTGAGGGGCTGGGAGCAGAGCTTGATGAGCAGTGACTTGAGCTGGTGCTTGGTGAGGACCAGTACGGCAGTTTGGGGGTGAAGCGGCCGTACATATTGCAGTGCGCGCAAAAACGGCATGCTAGACACACCGGGTGATGATAAGTGCATGTCGGGCAGGCAGGATGGGGGCCTGTGTATGCACGCTTTGCAGGCGGTGCATAGGTAACTGGTGCTGGTGCTGATCGGTGCTGGGGTTGCTGCTGAGCCGGTACGGCTTGGAGTGGAGCAGCAGTGGTTGTGACAGCACAGTTCTTACTGCTGGAGCTGCTGTTGTTGTTCTTCCTATTACGACGAGAGGACTTTGACGTTTGCGATGCGGTGGTGGTGGTGGTGGTGGTGGTGGTGTCGGCGGTTGGTGCAGCGGTAGCTTGGTGTAGGTTCTTCGAAGCTTTATCCCAAAAACCAGCTTTTACTCGCTTGTCGTTGATTTCAGCGGCAAGCAAGTAAGCTTCTTCGATTGTTGCTGGCTTTGAAGCAAGCACAAAATCTGCGACACAATCTGGCAGAGCTCGAATGTACTTCTTGATCGTCATGTCAGGAGTCTTCACTTGATCGGGACAGATGATACTAAGCTGCTTAAAGCGAGCAGTCAGGGCAGCGTTGTCACCATCTTTTTGCTCGATGTGCCAGAACTCATCCTCCAGCTTTTGGCGCTCATGGGGATGGCAGAACTCATCGAGCATAACGTTCTTCAACTCATCCCATGACAGACCATAGGCTGCATCATTTCCGTGTTTGTTCCTCTCAGCCGTCCACCAGTCTAGAGCGCAGGACTGGAAGATGCCGGTAGCATTCAGAGTGCGGAGATTTTCAGGACATCCACTCTGACGCAGGGTGACCTCGATCGAGTCGAACCATTGAAATAAAGCTGTAGGGCCTTCTTCGCCAGTGAACTCTTTTGGTCCACATGCCTTGAACTGCTTGAAGCTGAAAGCAGATTTGGGGGTTTCAGCTCTGTATTCCTCGGACGATTTGCTCATGTTCTCGTACAGTTCACTCACGAGTTGAGGTACGACCTTTGCCATTTGCTTAGAAATCATGGCAGTAAGGCGTTTGTCTGCTTGCTTTCGCCGGGCGTCTGTGGTAGCGCGAGATCCAGATGACGACATTGTATGCAACAGACATCGCCACAGGACTCAACATAATATAATCGAATCTCGACTCACAAGCCTAATAATACTAAAGCTCAGGAACATGTGTAATTACTTAACCACATAGTCACACAGCCACATAATCACGGGTTCACAGAAGCACAGTAGCACATAAGCACGTAAGGCACAGAAGCACATACGCATGTAATCACAAGATGCAGTCAGAATACATAAACCTATCATTCACAGTCCGCGAGCGTTCGAAAGTAGCGATCACGAATAAGACAGCGAGTAGTATAGTACAATCGAATAACTTAGCAAACAATATGGCGTAAGGTCGTTTCTCATGTAGTAGCGATTTGTCAGCGTTCCGAGATGGAGGTGCAATGCGAGTCGTGTGTGTCGATCAAAGCGAAAGGCGAAAACGAATAAGTTACTAAAAATCATAACACATAAACAGATAAATCACATAAACCACATAAATTCACATAAAATTGTCGAATATCAGGGTCGGCAGTAGCGAGCTCAGAATTGAAACACATAAAAAATCGAGAAATAGATTGTCTGCGGCTATATAGACATCGACTAACCAAAGTGATTCGACTATTCACAAGGACCTCTTGTACACACTTTAAACTTCGGGAATGTGCTCTCGCCTCGAATCTAGGCGGATGGCACTCATCTTTTCAGTTATAGTGTGACTTCAAGTCGTTGGAGCCCGTCGAGACTTTGGTGAGAGTTTTGTAAAACAAAGATTAAGGATGAATAAGTCATCAAGGTTCGGGTTTCACCCCTACTTAACAACTTTGTTCCTGTTTTAGTAAAATAGAGACGGAAATTCGCGTTGAAGTACGGATTTCACTCCTGTTTCAACGCAAATTTTCGTGTTTTATAGATAAATACAGATCAAATAAGCAATTTAATCGAGAGTTTGAGGTTTTCACACATAATCTCGATCAAATTACTCGTTTATTTTCGAATAATCGTGCGTTGATAGTGTAGTGCAGGTGTGAATATCGAGATATAGCAATTAAGCTCGTACCAAACCCCTAAGGATTTGTGCAAGTCGGTCAGTTGGTTCTTAACTATAGACTAGGTCGTTTCTAAGACATCAACCTAGACTAGGTCGAGTCTTGCCTAATTCCCTATAGTTACGGCTCTGATACCAATCTGTCACACCCACACCAATGGCGGAATCATCGGGGCGCAGCACTGAGCGAAACAGATTGTCCAGAAGTTTCCATAACAACTATATTTACCAAATATTTAAAGCAACACGTCCCATACCATGTCATAAATGATAATACAATTATTACAGAAAAGATCTAGTCAAATTGTTCTATTCCGATAACTCAGATTTTTATTACAGACAATTGTTTATTGTTAACCTAGGTCTTTCCTAGCCTCAATTTCACAGCAAAGTAAGCAAATAAGCATCCTAAGCACCTGTCACATAAGTTAAAGTAAAAGTCAATACACATAGTGTAAAGGTGAGCATACAAGTTTAATAGATATAATAGAGTTCGAAATCGATTACGCATAACCAACACGTACACAGTGTGAAATGAGGCATGTTAGTTATCGACATGAACCTATTGATACCAATGAATGCAAGTTGACTGCCCAAGGCAGTTTGTAATACACATTCACCACAGTGAGCCATGTAAAAAAATGTCCTTAACAACCCCTGAGAATAGGTGCTGAGTCCAAACAAATAGTACTATCGTTGCTAAGGCAGGTAGACAGCATTCCATGTGTAAACATAACAAACAAGCATTCATTAAGTCACGTATAACATGCGGTAATGGTTAGCGTTAACGTATTGGGTAGTGTGATTGATTTGATTTAGATTAAGTAACGTATGTAACACCCAAAAGTGCGTAAAGCAAAAAGGGATCGAGTATACTCACAGCGATTGATGGATTGAAGGGAGCGCTAGAGAGTAAGATTAGCCTGATCAGAATGATATCATAACGATAAGCGACACGTAGAACGATGCATAGTGCAAGTGGGTCGGACAGCAGTTCGATCGGATGGTAGTCCGATCGGACAGCCAGTCGTTCGGATGACAGTCCGCTCGGATGGTCATCCGATCGGATGACCTTTCGAGTGGATTGTTTCTTCCTTTGGGAAGAATGTGTTTGTGTATGATGGCTTGACTTTTGAAGTTTTCGTTGTAGCATTTTGAAAACATAGAAGTATCTCTGCCTTTCAGGTCGGTCGATCGGACGAACGTTCGATTGGACGATAACCCGATTGGTTGGACACTTTAGTGAGAACAAGTTCATAGCAGTTTGTCACTCGATCGGATTTTAGTCCGATCGGGTGGCAAAGTGCTGGTATTGAACATGTTGAAAATTGTTTAAGTATTGAAGTCTGAACATTACTTGGTCGAGTGGTAGTCCGATCGGGTGGAAATCCGATCGGTCAGCCCTTCCTTCAACGTTCATCCTTCAAGGTTTTGAAAATAGAAGTCAAGTGTGGGGCTAAGGTGTAAGTCGATCGGGTGACAGCCCGTTCGGATGACAATCCGATCGGACGACATTCCGTCCTAGTCGTTCCGTTCGTCATACACTTGGTAGTTTTGATAGTTTCTTGTTTTATCGAGATGTGTTGATAACGCATTAGACAACAGAAACCTCGTCAAGACTTAGTAACCTGATCGAACAGGAATCACCCAAATCTGACCTGTTAACTGTTCGAGACGGTGTTCCATGTTTAACCCAAAATTGGTAGTCTCGTGGATAGAATCCAGCTCTTGAACCAACACATCAACAAGAAGGAGTTGAAGGTCGGTACAAGCTCCGATTCTATCGGTTTTAAGTGTATTGAGTGTAAAAGTGTTTGAAAGATAGTTGGAAAACCATCTTTCAATCCCTTTTCACCGTGAATATGTTTTGATCTATGAAAGATCTTTGTTTATTTGTGTGGAAATCGTTTAGATCTAAGTTGTTCTCGGTGGATTGAGGCCAAAACATGAATTTCTCAAGAACACCATGATGACATCATCCTAGAACACCTCGAATCTAGTGATTTCACGGTTAAAAGTTAAAATTCAAAAGATAGAAGGGTGTAGAATCATGTGCAGATCAAAGATATACAAGATTTAGGTTGAGATCTTTCCGGAATTGCGAGAAATAGGAGAAAAAGTAAGGTTGGAGCGCTAGTCGGACAGAAGAGTGCCAAAAGTGGTAAGTTGTGATGGTGACAGGGGGGTATTTATAGGGTTTCCCAAAGTGGAAAGGGTGGATCGATCGGGTGGCAGCCTGGTCGACTGGCTGATCGATCGAGCGGTAGCTCGATCGAACGGCTGGTCACTTGGTCGATTGGCCAGTTAGTTCGAGTATTCGGTGCGACGAGTTTTGCCATTTTGATTGCGATTGCGAGCGTTGCGATGCGATGGAGTTCCCTATTCAAATTACTTTTAATCCCAACTACTATATCTAACATACAATCATCAAGTAATTTAGGATGATTACTCTTGCGATTAGAGTTTGCGATTAGATTGTGATTGAGTTTCGATTGTGTTTCGCTTAATTACCACAACATAACATAATTTAAACATGCACAAGTAACACATAAAAGGCACACACACATAATCACCACAACATAACATAATTTAAACATGCAAAAAGGGATCGAGTATACTCACAGCGATTGATGGATTGAATGGAGCGTTAGAGAGTATGATTAGCCTGATCAGAATGATATCATAACGATACGCGACGCGTAGAACGATGCATAGTGCAAGTGGGTCGGACAACACTTCGATCGGATGGTAATCCGATCGGACCACCGGTCGTTCGGATGACAGTCCGCTCGGATGGTCATCCGGTCGGATGACCTTTCGAGTGGATTGTTTCTTCCTCTGGGAAGAATGTGTTTGTGTATGATGGCTTGACTTTTGAAGTCTTCGATGTAGCATTTTGTAACATTCCCAAAATTTTAATTTATAAAATTCAAAATATAGTATATAAAAACTTAGGTTATTAAACGGATAGATCATTGGTAATTTGACCGATAGAAATATGAGATATTTGGCAAACGTAGGAACCGTTTAATAATAATAAACATACGTTATAAATAACCTTACTCCGTTTTTCATGAAACTTAGTTCAAAATGTAGATAAGATTATTCTCATTCTAATAACTTATTCATTATTTTATAAAATGTCGTATATTAGAGGTTATAAACGCCAAATAAGTAAAGCAGTTATAATATATATAATTAAATAATAATTAAATAAAAACCTTACATATGTAAAGATATAGGTTTAGAATGTAGACATTCACATTTTCTAAAAGTGTACGTAGCCTTTAAAGAAAAATAATAATAATAAATAAAATAATAACCTAACTTGACAAAATTAGAAGTTGAATGTGCCATACGTATACATTACAACAAAATGAAGACACGTGGTGGAAGCCTTGAGAGCTAAGTATTCAAATTTGAAGTATAAATAGCTTGTCCATTTAACATTCCATCTTCGTGTTTCCGTTTTCTTTCTTTACTTCCTTTCGCTGTCATATAATTCTTACTTCTTCTTTAGTGGTTCAACCATTAATAATAATAAAACTCTGTCCCGTTTTAAGTGTCTTAACCCTTGATCACAGATACCCTGTCCGATTCACGTAGGGCCCCATAACGAATGTCAAGGCTCTGCCCGACTAACATCGTTGGGGTTCTGTCACGCGACGTTGGGATAAAGTTGAATTGGGTTACCATACTGAATGCGAGTGCATTACATATTTTATTAAATAATATACCAAACCTCATAAAATATTTCCAACACCCCCAAAATATTTAGAATGTCCCTATACGTCATAAAATACGAGAAATGGCCCTAAATACCTTTATTTTCATAAAAAGTAAATAAAAAGCAGTTTTTATAGTCTCTCGCGGGCCGCGAAGACTTGGTCTTCATCTTACGCGAGCCGCGAGCGAGAGGATAAGTGGCACGGCCTAGAGCTGCCACGTGGCATGACATGCGTTAACAACCCAGGTGACTCAGCAACGATACCACCGCCTTTTGGCCCTCGCGGGGCGTGTAAGCCATTTTTCTGGCTTTCGCGGGGCGCGACAAAGTGCTATATCAGCACTATAAATAGCTTCGCTCGGATTCATTTGGAATTCGTTCAAATCTCGATTTCCTCTCTAAATTTCTGAATATGTGAAGTAGCATCGAGCATTATACCCCCTAATTAGCAAAGCTCTGGCTCGTTGTAAGTATTTTAACCCTGGTTATGTATTAGATACGCTACCCGATTGATCTAGTGCTCCGTAACGGCTGTCGTGGTTCTGCCCGACGTAGTCGTTGGAGTTTCTGTCTCGGGGAGGGTATTACTAATGTTAAAATGGGTTATTATACTAACGCGTGTGCATTTTTGTAATTTATAGATAATCACAAGGAAACCCTTACAGAAAAACTAAGACAGCAATGTGAGTAATCTCCTTTTTGTAAACAGTTTTTACAAAACCTTAACTATTTTACAATGCAATTTAGCAGTGATTGAGTCTTTGTAATTCTACGATTACTGCCGGTATGTTGGGGTTTTGTATACAAAATGTGAGACACGTTACCATTGGACGGAGAGTTAGCCAATGTGTAATATCACCCACCAGTCAGGATTGACAGTACTAAATGAGTAATTGGGTAGATATAAACATTGTAATCGCTCTCAATACTGTTTAAATTAATAAAACTTTTCTTGATTAAACTGGGATTCACTCACCAGTATTTTCCACTGACAAATGTTTTTAAAACGCGTTTCAGGTAACAAAATGTGAAAGCCAAATAGAAGCCAGCTGGAGAGCACTGAAGGCTTAGAAAAGTGGCTATAAAAGTTACCTAAATAAAAAGAAAATTGTGTTTTCAATAATTAGGGTTTATCCCTATAAATGTATTGTAAAGAAAACTTGGGTTTTATCCCACTTGTTTATTATAAAAATATGGTGTTTAACTCTGATAAAAATATTTCCTAACTACGGTCCTGATGAAAATTTCCTCTGCCAAATTAATAAACACCGATACCATCTGACTGCTTCGCGGCTCCCGCTCCCAGGATGGGGTCGGGGGGTTGTGACAGAAGGTGGTATCAGAGCCACTGGTTTAAGCCATCTAGGTGTTCTTTTAATACCTAAAACTTAAATCTTATGTTAGGAAATTAATGTGACAATTTATGTGTTATTCTGTGTAGATAAATATTAATATTTACATTCTGATTTTTATGTTTTGAGTTCAACGTATGAGTAACCAATATGATTAGACGTACCCATAGGCTACCTAGGCAGATGTATTATGCTACGCTCTTATACAATTAGTAACTTAGGGTACCACCTTAAGTTAGATCCCTTCATAAATAAATGAATGTAGCAATTACAAGAGATAGTTATGAATTGAGATAAACTAATTATATAATAATAGTTTACAACAATAAATAAACAGGGGAAGGATCCACTAAAAAGTGGATTTTGCCTAAGTAGCCTAAGAAGGAATCTTAACCATTCATTTTTCAAATCAATGGTTAAGATGAAAGGGTAGAAGAAAGGAGGAGTGCAAGGGTATATTGGGAAAATCCTATTTATGGACTTTCTCTCTCCACATGCAAGTCACATGCATATTCCACCCTCATTTTTTAAACGTTCATAACTTTTTTATACGACATTATTTTTTCATAAAAATTTCACCGTAAAACCGAGCGTCTCTTTATCTTTAATTTGAGTACCATATTGCTATATAAAATATGAAGACTAAAAAAACCCACTTAAATATGTTGTATTTCTATGTTATATAACATTTTTTGTGCTAAATTTTTGTACTATATTTTTGTGCTAAATTTTTTGTGCTAAATTTTTTTGTCTTAATTTTTTTTCCTCAATTTTTTTGTGCTAGATTTTTTTGTACTACATTTTTTGTTAAATTTTTTCGTGCTATATTTCTTTGTACTAGATTTTTTTGTGCTATATTTTTTTGTACTACATTTTTTGTGCTATATTTTTTTGTACTACATTTTTTGTGCTAAATTTTTTGTGCTAGATTTTTTTGTACTAGATTTTTTGTTTATATTTTTTAAAAACAAAAGGGGTGACACATGTCATTTTCACTCCTATTTATAAGGACCAAAATGCCCTTCATTCCTACTTATTAGGAGTGCCACATGTCATCATCACAATCCTTCTTAGGCTACTTAGGCAAAATCCACTTTTTAGTGGATCCTTCCCCTAAATAAACATATATATATATATATATATATATATATATATATATATTCTTACATATGTAAATATGATGTTTTTAGTTAGGGGGGAAGGATCCACTAAAAAGTGGATTTTGCCTAAGTAGCCTAAGAAGTATTGTGATGATGACATGTGGCACTCCTAATAAGTAGGAATCAAGGGCATTTTGGTCCTTATAAATAGGAGTGAAAATGACATGTGGCACCCATTTTGTTTTTTAAAAATACAAAAAAAAATCTAGTACAAAAAAATCTAGCACAAAAAATCTAATACAAAAAAATATAACACAAAAAATCTAGTACAAAAAATATAGCACAAAAAATGTAGTACAAAAAAATATAGCACAAAAAAATCTAATACAAAAAATATAGCACAAAAAAATTCAGCAAAAAAAATGTAGTACAAAAAAATCCAGTACAAAAAATTGAGAAAAAAAAGGTTAAGACAAAAAAATTCAGCACAAAAAATTTAGTACAAAAATATAGTACAAAAATCCAGCACAAAAAAATGTTATAAAACATAGAAACACAACACATTTTAGTGGGTTTTTTTAGTCTTCATATTTTATATAGCAATATGCTACTCAAATTAAAGATAAAAAGACGCTCAATTTTATGGTGAAATTTTTATGAAAAAATAATGTCGTATAAAAAAGTTATGAACGTTTTAAAAATGGAGGTGAAATATGCATGTGCCTTGCATGTGGAGAGAGAAAGTCTATAAATAGGATTTTCCCAAGATACCCTTGCATTCCTCCTTTTTCCTACACTTTCATCTTAACCATTGATTTGAAAAATGAATGGTTAAGATTCCTTCTTAGGCTACTTAGGCAAAATCTACTTTTTAGTGGATCCTTCCCTTTTAGTTAGGAGCTTAAAGCCATATATATATATATATATATATATATATATATATGCCATATTTAAATGTATAGCCCTAGTTATGTGTATATATTTATATTTATATTCAATCCACAACTAAACATATTTGTTTGTAGTTATTAAGTTAACCGATTAAATTGTGATGGGCAAATTATCAATACATTGAATATATAAAATTTAAGTATTATATATTTAGTGGAAGTTAGCTACCATTAAGGTGAAATAGTATATAAACTACATATATACATTAATTTAGAGAATACATAATATAAATGAAGTGCATAATGGTTAAAAAAAAACCATATTAGTTGTTGTAAATTGATAATATATAAATATGGATTAGCCTAATTATTTATTGTTTAAAAAAATATATATAACACAAGTTTATAATAGCAGTTAAAACTACTTTTAGCAGAATATGTGAGTCGACTAATATATTTTATTAGGCATGATGCATGATTATATATGAAAAGTATGAGATATATTTATCATCTCATATTCTCATTGGATTATGTAGATTTTTAAGATACACCATATAACATTTAAATTATATACATAAGAATAAAGAATCGTTTATATTATTAAGTAGAAGATAAGGGTGGAAAAACAAAAATATAAATAGCTCCAATGAGTGACACATATGCTCCACTAATTTACTTTATTATATAGTATAGATTATTAAAAAAATATTTTTATTCTCTATCATTTAGAATATTGTAGTTAATAAAAGTAATAATTTTTTATGATATATTATAACAAAAGAAAAAAAAGGGTCTGATGGTTTGTACCATCGGTATATATATAAGAGATTAAATTTCTAGAAATAAAAGATATTACAAAATGAAAACCTCTTTTCTTACCCAACTTAAATCAATAATTTAGTATTTATTTATTTATCTTTCCTGACACGTTAAAGTTTTCCTAAACATTCTAGTTTTTGTTTCATTTTCAAGCTAAGAATCAAAATGAATGCCCCACATAAAAATAATTGACTCAAATGTATGTTTAGTACGCTTGTCCGTCAAATTACAATTTTAATATTGTAATACCTTTAAATAAATTACTATTACTATTGTTTAAGATATGCATACATATTCTAAATACATGTATATTACTTAATTACCTAATATATTTAGAATCAATTTTAGAAACGTCAAACTTTGTATTACTTACTATAATACTTCTTTGAGTAAATAATATAATATGCAATAACTTAAGAGTTAAGTTTTAATATTTTAAACCAATATGGTTCAACCCACTAGTTGAAAATGAAATTGTTCCCATGAGTCTAGAAAATTTATATTTGATTAATTTATTTTCTTTAAATCTTTTATTGATCCATCCTTTAATTCCAAAATATTATGTCCAATAAATTTAACAAAAATTTATTTCAATATATTACTTTTATAAAAGGGTAAATAAAGATAGGGGAATAAGCTTGATAATTGGTACCATCGGATATATATAAATTAAAAATATTATAAAATAATTTAATATTGTATATATATGTGTGTATATATATATTATGAGATTTGAAACTTTGTGTTTCTAAATAATAAATATACATTTATAATAGAATTTCTTGATAATATACACAATATAATAATCAAATATCTTTTAAAGATAAACGTAAGAGAAAATGTCACGGGCGATTCATATGAAAACATGAAGTCATATAAGAATAAATCCTAAAACGTATTATGTTTTAAAATACCATCTGTCTTAATAAAATATTCCGTGCATCGGAATCTCAAAATATATAAGCATGAATAGAGTTAGCTCTAAGCATACTCATCACATTGAACCTAGCCATAATATTAATAAAGACAATGATATTTTGTCAAAACTCCATTTTTTTTAAAACAAAAGAAAGCCACAACCATAATAGTAGCTATGCTTAAGCAAAAGAGTTATGATATAAATATTTATTGGTAATACTTAGGATAGTATTTAGACTTGAACCTAAGAAAGAAATACCTTAGTATAAAGCTTCGAGATAAGCTATTTACTTGCGTGGATAAAATGTGATGGTTATTGGTATACCATGAGGATAACGACTAGAACAGTGCAAGTATAATAAATAAGCAATAACACCTGGCCACTGTTATTTCTTGTTTATCGGTGCTACTCGGTTCTAGAATATGATACATAATGAGAATACCAATTTCCTTATTTCTTGATGCAAGCCATAATAAATGATGTACTTCTAAAATCATGATTTAAGAAAATTCTATTTATGGGAAATACAATGATAACTACCTCTCCGGCAAGACTGAGTATGGTGTAGTAGACTCTCCAGCTTGTCCGGGTAAGATGGGGGTACCTCTCTGGCGAGACCGGGTGAGATGGGGTATATGTTATGATAATGGAATTCCCTAAATAGTACCATGACCTGATATCTGACTTGTTTTTAGAAATATGAATCTGTTAAATACATTGACCTTATGAATGGTGTGTATATTACAGTATGTGAAACATATGATTATATAGATATGTATATCTATAAGGAAATCCAAAGACCATAATGATTGGCAATTAGGAATAAATCACGAACATGGTGTTAATAATAATTTTAGATTTATTCATCAGGAATCTCAGGAATATCTCGTATACATCTATAATTTTGACATCAAACACTATTTCGTTTGATCATCCGTCTCGTAACTTGAACGACAAGATGAATTACGGGAACCCTTTAAATTGAGACGCCATCGAAAGTTTAAGAATTCCCCTTGCGATTATTAACACATTAGGAAACCTGTAACTAAAAGTTGTGCGAAGACACAAAACATCTAAAAACTTACGTTAATAGTAATTTTACTTTCATTAAAAACTCTTGAAAAGATAAGAATCTCAAAACATAGAAAATAGTTCTTGTCACACCCCAACCGATGGCGGAATCATCGGGGCGCGGCACTGAGCGAAACAGATTGTCCAGAAGTTTCCATAACAACTATCATTACCATTCAATTTAAGTTAACATGTCCCATACCATGTCTCAAATAGTCAAACAAGTTATTACAGACAAAAACTAAACAAATATTCTGTTCCGACAACTCAGATTTAAGCATAACTAAATTATTTGTTGGTTTCTAGGACTCCAGTTCCTAGCTTCGATTTCATCACAGCCCGAGAAGCATATAAACAACCTAGGCACCTGTCACATACGTTAAAATAATGTCAATACATAAAATGTAAAGGTGAGCATACAAGTTTGATAATAACATATAGAGTTCAAATTCGTTTACGCATAACCAGCACGTACACATAGTGAAATGAAGCACGTTAGTTATCGACATAGATCCATCGATACCAATGACTGCGGGTTGACTGCCCGAGGCAGTTCGCAATACACGATTACCACTGTAATCCATGCAAGTAAAAGATCCTTAACAACCCCCGTGGAAACGGGTGCTGAGTCCAAACTATAGTACTATCGTTGCTAAGGCAGGTAGACAGCATTCCATGTGTAAACATAACAAACAAGCATTCATAAGCCACGTATAACATGCGTTAATGGTTAAGCGTTAAAATAGCTTGAGTAGTGTGATAGTTGTAGTTTGAATAGTTGTAACGTATGTAACACCCAAAAGTGCTAAAGCAAAAAGGGTTCGAGTATACTCACAGCGATATGGATTGAAGGGAGCGCTTTACAGCGAGTACGATTAGCCTGAATAGATTCGATAACGTAACGATAAGTGACGCGTAAAACAGTACATGTGAGGGTGGGTAGGAGGACTGATCGTGCGGATCAGTCATCCGTGCGTAGAAGCCATCCGTGCGCAGGACCCATCCGTACGGATGGTGATGCGTGCGGATGGTGTTCCATCCGGATTGGTCATCCGTGCGTGTGACTGTCCGTGCGGGTGGTAACCCGTGTGGACGAGTTATACGTGCGGACGACTTACCCGTACGGTTAGATTGCTTGTGTGGATAAACGTTCTAGTGGATTGTTTCTTCCTAAGATGTGTTTGTGTATGATGGCTTGTGCTTTGGAGTTTTCGTTGTAGCATTTAGAAAACACCAAAGTGTTTCTACCTTTCAAGCCGGCCGCGCGGACGGCGGTCCGTGCGTGTGGTAGTCCGTGCGGACAGCCTGTGCGCGCGGGCAGAGTCAATCCGTCCGGATAGCCCGTCCGTGCGCACGGCTTGGCCGTGCGGGTGGGGTTCGTTTGATTTTCATTTTAAGGCCTTAGTATCTCATGATCCGATGAGTAATCCATTCAGAGGTCGTCTGTCCGGATTGCTCGTTCGTCGATACTCAAACCTCGCTCGGAAAGTTGGTCCCAAGGGTAGTCCGTACGGGTGGCAACCCGTGCGTATGACC
Source organism: Helianthus tuberosus (assembly GCA_030545235.1). Classification (NCBI taxonomy): domain Eukaryota; kingdom Viridiplantae; phylum Streptophyta; class Magnoliopsida; order Asterales; family Asteraceae; genus Helianthus; species Helianthus tuberosus. The sequence continues at coordinate 59,252,069 of CM060443.1, read as the reverse complement.
TGTGCGTGCGGATGGTAATCCGTGCGCACAGCTTGTCCGTGCGGGTGGCTAGTCCGTGCGGGTAGCCTGTCCGTGCGGACAACTGCTCCGGTTGTTCCGTTCGTCTACACTTGGTTTCTATTGTCGTTTATCGAGACGTTCTGATTACGTGGCAACCACTTGGAGTTGCGTTCTCACCCGCGTGACTAGACCGGTTAGGAACCACCCTAACTCGGCCTGCCGGCGACTCAGAACGGTCGTCCCGGTTAACCCCGAAATCAGTTGTCTAGGGTACAACTCCAGATCTGGAACTAGGGTATCACTATTGACGAGCAAAACACTAGGACTGATCGGATTTGCACCGGTTTTGAGGGTAAAAGAAGGAGAGAACATTAGATTTATTTCTTTCAACTCTTTTATCCTTAGAAAAGTCTAGATCTAGGTGGAATCATTGTAAAAACGTGTAGAAATCGTTTGGATCTGAGATATTCTTGGTGGAATGAGGCCTAGCATGAAGTTCTTACGAACTTCATGGTGACGTCACCCATGATTACCTCAAATCCGGATGATTTCATGGTTAAAATTAAAGATTCGAAAGATAGGAGTGTGTAGAATCGTGTAGCGATTAAAGATGTACAAGAATCAGTGCAAGATCTTACCTGGATTGAGAGAAATCTGAGAAAAAGGTGAAGAATGCGTGTGGTTCGGACGTCACTTGCCAAAAGTGGAAAAAGTGGATAGTGACCCGTGTATTTATAGGATGCCAAAAAGGGAAAGGTGGTGAGCCGTGCGCACGGCACGCACCCGGGCAGGTTATCCGCGCGGGCTGGCCACCCGTGCGGACTGGCAATCCGTGCGGATTGGCCATCCGTGCGGATGGGCCATCCGTGCGGATGCCACCACCTTGGGCGAGCTCGATGCGACGTTGATTCGGCTCGGATTTATGAGCGGTTTGATAGGGTTTCCTAATTCAAATTACTTTCAGTCCCAACTACTTCTTATACGGTTCGATTCGGGATTCGAGTTCGGGTTCGATCATATTCGAGTTAGACTTCGAGTTCGATTGAGTTCGCTTGATTATCACCACACAACATAAAATAAACATGCACAAGTAACACGTAAGGCACACACACACGTATAACTGACAAATAAAATACGAAATTCGAGTTACGATTTGGTGTCGATTTGATTAGCTTGCTTGATTATCTTTATCGCATTGTTACTTCCTATCGTTCACGGTCGTAGATCGGTCGATATATGATTGGTGAGGCTTGACTATTGTAATGTACGACATTTACTCCACATAATCTAAATATAATAGAAACAATTCTACGAGTCACGTCGCGCGAATTCGGTCGTTGACCTTGACCTTGACTTTGACTTTCACTCGTGAAAACACGGGGTGTTACAGCCTCCCCTTGTTTAGGAAATTTCGTCCCGAAATTAAGCTGGAAGCTGTAACTAATTTGTGATTCACGTGTGGAGGATCGCCAAATTAGCCAGGGTTTCACGGTTTGAGAGGAATCTTTTTCAAATTATTTTGATTGCGCTGATCAAACAACAAGATTCGTACCAGATTTCATTGTATAAAGATCTCAATTCGCATCAGATTCGATAAGGTCCTTCAAAATCTTTTTCTTTTTCTTTCAAAACCTTGATCATTGTGGGTTCTAATTTGAATTTGCTTCAGTTGCGATCCGTCTCGTACGACGTGCGGGATCCGTGAACGATCGTGACCAAACACACAAGCAGCAATATAAATTGTGATTCTATTGATTAGGTTCCGGTTTGATCCGTTTTGATTGCGATTCCGACTCATACGACGTGCGGAATCCGTGCACGAGTGAGATCGAACAGACAAGAACGTACAATTTTAACGTGATTCAATAGATTCGTAGGACGTGTACAAGCTTTCTCTCTCTAGCTTCTCTTATTTACAATCTTCATTAGTTTCGACGGTTTCTGCTGGCTTCCATACATATTGTCATATTTCAAATTCTCTGAAATCTCTCTCGAATACTCTCTTTTTAGCTGGACGTTGCTTCTTCGTTAAACAGCTGTGGATACTTTGCCTTCATGTCGCTTTCGAGTTCCCAAGTGAACTCCGCGCCTTGTTTGCCTTCCCACCGGACTTTCACAATGGGAATGCGTGAGCGCCTGAGTTCTTTGGTTTGGCGATCCATGATTTCGACAGGCTTTTCCACGAAGTGCAATGTTTCGTTCACTCGTAGATCGTCTAGAGGAACATGTTTGGCTGGTTCGTAGATGGTCTTTCGGAGGTTTGATACGTGGAAGATCGGATGGACATTGCTAAGTTCTTCCGGTAATTCGAGTCTGTAGGCGACTTTTCCGATCCTTTCCAGAATCTTAAAAGGTCCCACATACCGAGGCGCTAGCTTCCCCTTTTTGCCAAATCGGACTACACCCCTCCAAGGTGATACCTTTAGGAGTACGTAGTCACCAATGCCATACTCGCGGTGCTTGCGCTTTTTATCGGCGAGAAGCTTCTGTCTATCCCGAGCCTTCGCTAGGTTGTCCCGAATTTGGAAGATTTTGTCTGTCGTTTCTTGTAGTAGTTCCGGACCGGTTAGTTGCGAGTGACCGATCTCGTGCCACACAATAGGCGATCGACATCTTCTTCCGTATAAGGCTTCGAAAGGAGCCATCTGGATACTAGCCTGGTAGCTGTTGTTGTACGAGAATTCGACTAACGGAAGGTGTTTATCCCAATTGCCACCGAAGTCTAGAACACATGAACGGAGCATGTCTTCAAGTGTACGAATCGTCCTCTCGCTCTGACCGTCAGTTTGTGGGTGGAACGCAGTGCTTAGATTAAGCGTTGTTCCTAGTGCCGTTTGAAACGTTCCCCACAATCGCGAAGTGAATCGAGCATCACGGTCGGAGATGATGTCACGAGGCGTCCCATGTCGACAAATGATCTCGTTAGTGTAGATTCGGGCTAATCGTTCCACCTTGTAGTCCTCTCGTATTGGCAGAAAGTGAGCTGATTTGGTCAAACGGTCAATGATAACCCAAATGCTGTCGTGACCTGATGACGTGGTTGGAAGCTTGGTTACGAAATCCATGGCTATGCTCTCCCACTTCCACATAGGGATTGGAGGTTGTTCGAGCAAGCCAGAGGGTCGTTGATGTTCGGCCTTGACCCTAGCACAGGTTAGGCATCTCCCGACGTAGAGGGCGATATCCCGTTTCATACCCGGCCACCAGTACCTATATCGAAGGTCATGGTACATTTTGTCAGCACCAGGATGAATAGAGTATCGGGATTTGTGGGCTTCATCCATGATGATCTGCCGTAGGTTAGTTCTCCTGGGAATCCAGATTTTGTCTAGAAAGTGGAATATCCCGTTTGATTTGCTCACAAGCTGGGCTCCGTCGTGGTAGATCCTTTCTTTCTTCAGGGTGCGCTCGTTGAAACATGCATGTTGGGCGTCGCGAATAAGAGCTTCTAGATTGTGCTGGGCTTGAACATTCCGTGTGCTAAGCAGATAACTCCGTCTGCTAAGTGCGTCGGCAACAACATTTGCTTTGCCTGGGTGATAACGAATCTCGCAGTCGTAATCGTTGAGAAGCTCTACCCATCGGCGTTGACGCATATTTAGTTCCCTTTGATTAAAGATGTGTTGTAGGCTCCTATGATCGGTGAAGATCGTACACTTAGTACCATACAGGTAGTGTCGCCAAATCTTTAATGCAAAAACAACTGCGCCTAGCTCGAGATCGTGGGTTGTATAGTTCTTCTCGTGGATTTTGAGCTGACGGGATGCGTAAGCAATAACCTTGTCTCGTTGCATTAAGACACAACCGAGACCAAGGTTAGAAGCATCACAGTAGACAATGAAATTATCGTTTCCGTCGGGTAGCGTGAGAACAGGAGCATTGCAAAGCATGTATTTGAGGGTTTGAAAGGCAGACTCTTGCTTGGTTCCCCAGAAAAAGGGCTGGTCTTTATGAGTAAGAGAAGTAAGTGGTACAGCAATCTTCGAGAATCCGTTGATAAATCGTCGATAATAGCCTGCCAGTCCGAGAAAGGAACGGACTTCAGTCGGGTTCTTAGGCGTGACCCAACTCTTAACAGCTTCAATCTTTGCAGGATCGACGTGAATGCCCTGACTATTTACGATGTGACCCAGGAATTGAACCTCCCCCAACCAGAATTCGCACTTGGAGAATTTGGCGTAGAGTTGATTTCCCTGGAGTAACTCGAGAACCAAACGTAGATGTTGCGCGTGTTCGGATCTCGTTTTGGAATAGATCAGGACATCGTCGATGAACACGATGACGAAACGGTCAAGATACGGTTTACACACCCGATTCATCAGATCCATGAAAACTGCTGGTGCATTGGTTAGGCCAAAAGGCATGACAACGAATTCATAATGGCCGTAACGAGTGCGAAATGCGGTTTTGGGAATGTCCTCCTCCTGTATACGCAGCTGATGATATCCGGAACGCAGGTCGATCTTCGAGAAACACGTAGCGCCCTGTAGTTGATCAAACAAATCATCGATTCGAGGTAGAGGATAGCGATTCTTGATAGTCAACTTATTCAATTCCCGGTAGTCGATGCACATCCGAAACGTCCCATCCTTCTTTTTGACGAAAAGGACTGGTGCGCCCCACGGAGAGGTGCTCGGGCGAATAAAGCCTTTTTCAAGCAATTCTTGGAGTTGGGTTGAGAGTTCACGCATTTCGGACGGCGCAAGTCGGTAGGGAGCTCTGGCAATAGGATTCGCTCCGGGAATAAGATCAATGCGAAAATCGATGTCACGCTTTGGAGGTAGTCCGGGAAGATCCTCGGGAAAGACTCGAGGAAATTCTCGAACCACTGGAACGTCCTTCACTTTCTTCTTCTCTTTCTTTTCCTTCTCCGCTGCTACGACATGAGCCAAGAAGGCCCTGTACTCCTTACGAAGATACTTGCTGGCTTGTAGGCATGATATAAGTTTGAGACCCTTCGAAGTAGTATCTCCATAGACGCACAAAGAATCACCGTTGGCGAGGGAAAAACGAATCATTTTATCGAAGCACACAACTTCGGCATGGTTTTCGCGAAGAAAGTCCATGCCTACTATGACATCGAAACTTCCTAGTTGCATTGGGATAAGATCGATTGAGAAGATGTGATTGTTGAGCTCGAGTGTGCAATCACGAATAACAGAGCTTACAGCGACGGTTCTTCCGGTAGCGACTTCAACTTCGAATGCAGAGGAGAGTCGAGAACGTTTACGACTAAGGAGTTTCTCGAATTCGAGTGACACAAGGCAATTATCGGCTCCAGTATCAAACAAACATGAAGCATAAATACCATTCACAAGGAACGTACCATTGACCACGTTGTTGTCGGCTTGGGCTTGACGAACGTTGAGATTGAAAGTTCTGGCACGTGCGGTCTGTTGTTGATGCGGCTGTTGCTGCTGTGGTTGCTGCTGCAGCTGCTGGGGTTCTTGTTTCACCACCCTGTTTGGGCACATGTTGGCGAAATGGTTCGGGTCGCCACATGTGAAGCATGCTCTGGCTTTGACTGCGGGTGCCGGAGGCGCTTGTTGACCCTGTGGGGCAGTGAGTAGAGCTTGATTGGCAGGAGCTTGACGAATACGGCAGTTGGCAGTGAAGTGGCCGTAGACGTTGCAATGAGCACAGAAGCGGCATTGAATAGTAGTTGGATGATGATAGGTGCAAGTAGGGCAGAGTGGGTGTGGTCCAGTATATGCACGCTTTGCAGGTGGTGCATTGGCCACAGGCGCCACTACTTGACGCTGTTGAGCAGGTGCCGTTTGGATCGGTGCAGCAGTAATCGCACAGTTCTTGTTGGTGGAGTTGTTCTTTCTCTTGTTCTTTCTCTTGTTGCCTGAGGACGTGGGTTCAGTAGTTGGTGTAGCAGCAGTGGCTTGATGTAGGTGCTTGGAGGTCTTATCCCACATCCCAGCCTTGACCCTTTTGTCGTTGATTTCAGCGGCCAGCAGATAGGTTTCTTCGATCGTCGTAGTCTTAGCCGCTTGCACGAAATCAGCAACGCAGTCGGGCAGGGCTCGGATGTATTTCTTGATGGTCATCTCAGGGGTCTTGACCTGGTCAGGGCAGATAATGCTGAGCTGTTTGAAGCGAGCAGTGAGACCAGCATTGTCTCCATCCTTCTGATGTATGTGCCAAAATTCATCTTCAAGCTTTTGACGCTCGTGAGGAGGGCAGAATTCCTCCAGCATGACTGCCTTGAGCTCATCCCACGACAACCCGTAGGCTGCATCATTCCCTCTCTTGTTTCTCTCGGCCGTCCACCAGTCCAGAGCACGGGACTGAAAGACGCCGGTAGCATTCAGAGTTCGAAGATCATCAGGGCAACCACTTTGTCGCAGAGTGACCTCGATAGAGTCAAACCAGTGGAATAGAGCAGTAGGACCTCCTTCGCCTGTGAATTCTTTCGGCCCACATGACTTGAATTGTTTGAAACTGAAAGGTCTCGCAGCAGCTTTGGGACCTTCAGTCCTTGATTCCTCGGATGACTTGCTGGCATTCTCGCAGACACCGCTCACAGCCTTTGCTACCGCTTTCGCGACGATGGAAGCAAGGCGTCTGTCCCTCTTTTCCTGACGAGAGAGCCGATGATGGGATCCAGACGACATTGTCTGCAATAGACACCGCCATGGAACTCAACACATGTATTCGAATCTCACCTCACACGTTTAGGATTACTAAAGCTCAGTAACACGTACCATGTAAACGCATATAGTCACAAATCACAGAATTGCACAAAATCGTATAAACACATAGAGCACATAATCACAATATTCCTAAACGTGTAAGCACAATAGCAAGAAACACATATATTCTTAATCACTAAGGCAGTCAGAAAACAGAAACCTAGTATTTAGAGTTTGCGAGTGTTCGGAAGCAGTGTAACGCGAGTGGTCTGAAATTGTTGTGTGTCGAGTGAGATTTGTGTTTCAGCAGAAGCAATAGTGTTGGGTCGAAACCAATAGTACCTCAAAACGTTAACCATTAACGGAAAATGCATAAAACTTTCATAAAGATTGATAAATCGAAGGTAGATTGTCTGCGGCTAATAGACTTCGACTAACCAAGTAGCTCGACTATTCACAAGGATCCTGCACAACGACCTTCAGGACTATGCCTTTGCCTCGATTCTTGGGCGTCGGCGCAATTCCCTTTGGTTGTGTTGTGTCTTTAGACCGTTGGAGTCCATCGAACTTTGGTGAAGTTTTGTATAAAAGCGGGACGAGTCGTCAAGGTGAGGGTTTCACCCCTATCTTACAACTTCCGTCCTTGTTTTGATAAAGGTTGAGGAGATTATTCATCAAAATATGGATTTCACTCCTGATTTGGTATAATTCTCCTCGTTGGTAGTTAAAACACAAGCTGATTAGGCAACTTTAGTCGAGAGTTTGCGGTTTTCACACCTATTCTCGACCTCATTACCTGTTCACACTTGAAAAATCTCGAGTGCAATGATAGAAAAGAGTAAGTGAAGGTGGTGAGTTTACGCATACGCGTGAGTTGGTCTGTTGGTTCTTAACTATAGACTAGGTCTCTAAGACTTCGACCCGGACTAGGTCGAGTCTTGCCTAATTCCCTATAGTTATGGCTCTGATACCAATCTGTCACACCCCAACCGATGGCGGAATCATCGGGGCGCGGCACTGAGCGAAACAGATTGTCCAGAAGTTTCCATAACAACTATCATTACCATTCAATTTAAGTTAACATGTCCCATACCATGTCTCAAATAGTCAAACAAGTTATTACAGACAAAAACTAAACAAATATTCTGTTCCGACAACTCAGATTTAAGCATAACTAAATTATTTGTTGGTTTCTAGGACTCCAGTTCCTAGCTTCGATTTCATCACAGCCCGAGAAGCATATAAACAACCTAGGCACCTGTCACATACGTTAAAATAATGTCAATACATAAAATGTAAAGGTGAGCATACAAGTTTGATAATAACATATAGAGTTCAAATTCGTTTACGCATAACCAGCACGTACATATAGTGAAATGAAGCACGTTAGTTATCGACATAGATCCATCGATACCAATGACTACGGGTTGACTGCCCGAGGCAGTTCGCAATACACGATTACCACTGTAATCCATGCAAGTAAAAGATCCTTAACAACCCCCGTGGAAACGGGTGCTGAGTCCAAACTATAGTACTATCGTTGCTAAGGCAGGTAGACAGCATTCCATGTGTAAACATAACAAACAAGCATTCATAAGCCACGTATAACATGCGTTAATGGTTAAGCGTTAAAATAGCTTGAGTAGTGTGATAGTTGTAGTTTGAATAGTTGTAACGTATGTAACACCCAAAAGTGCTAAAGCAAAAAGGGTTCGAGTATACTCACAGCGATATGGATTGAAGGGAGCGCTTTACAGCGAGTACGATTAGCCTGAATAGATTCGATAACGTAACGATAAGTGACGCGTAAAACAGTACATGTGAGGGTGGGTAGGAGGACTGATCGTGCGGATCAGTCATCCGTGCGTAGAAGCCATCCGTGCGCAGGACCCATCCGTACGGATGGTGATGCGTGCGGATGGTGTTCCATCCGGATTGGTCATCCGTGCGTGTGACTGTCCGTGCGGGTGGTAACCCGTGCGGACGAGTTATACGTGCGGACGACTTACCCGTACGGTTAGATTGCTTGTGTGGATAAACGTTCTAGTGGATTGTTTCTTCCTAAGATGTGTTTGTGTATGATGGCTTGTGCTTTGGAGTTTTCGTTGTAGCATTTAGAAAACACCAAAGTGTTTCTACCTTTCAAGCCGGCCGCGCGGACGGCGGTCCGTGCGTGTGGTAGTCCGTGCGGACAGCCTGTGCGCGCGGGCAGAGTCAATCCGTCCGGATAGCCCGTCCGTGCGCACGGCTTGGCCGTGCGGGTGGGGTTCGTTTGATTTTCATTTTAAGGCCTTAGTATCTCATGATCCGATGAGTAATCCATTCAGAGGTCGTCTGTCCGGATTGCTCGTTCGTCGATACTCAAACCTCGCTCGGAAAGTTGGTCCCAAGGGTAGTCCGTACGGGTGGCAACCCGTGCGTATGACCTGTGCGTGCGGATGGTAATCCGTGCGCACAGCTTGTCCGTGCGGGTGGCTAGTCCGTGCGGGTAGCCTGTCCGTGCGGACAACTGCTCCGGTTGTTCCGTTCGTCTACACTTGGTTTCTATTGTCGTTTATCGAGACGTTCTGATTACGTGGCAACCACTTGGAGTTGCGTTCTCACCCGCGTGACTAGACCGGTTAGGAACCACCCTAACTCGGCCTGCCGGCGACTCAGAACGGTCGTCCCGGTTAACCCCGAAATCAGTTGTCTAGGGTACAACTCCAGATCTGGAACTAGGGTATCACTATTGACGAGCAAAACACTAGGACTGATCGGATTTGCACCGGTTTTGAGGGTAAAAGAAGGAGAGAACATTAGATTTATTTCTTTCAACTCTTTTATCCTTAGAAAAGTCTAGATCTAGGTGGAATCATTGTAAAAACGTGTAGAAATCGTTTGGATCTGAGATATTCTTGGTGGAATGAGGCCTAGCATGAAGTTCTTACGAACTTCATGGTGACGTCACCCATGATTACCTCAAATCCGGATGATTTCATGGTTAAAATTAAAGATTCGAAAGATAGGAGTGTGTAGAATCGTGTAGCGATTAAAGATGTACAAGAATCAGTGCAAGATCTTACCTGGATTGAGAGAAATCTGAGAAAAAGGTGAAGAATGCGTGTGGTTCGGACGTCACTTGCCAAAAGTGGAAAAAGTGGATAGTGACCCGTGTATTTATAGGATGCCAAAAAGGGAAAGGTGGTGAGCCGTGCGCACGGCACGCACCCGGGCAGGTTATCCGCGCGGGCTGGCCACCCGTGCGGACTGGCAATCCGTGCGGATTGGCCATCCGTGCGGATGGGCCATCCGTGCGGATGCCACCACCTTGGGCGAGCTCGATGCGACGTTGATTCGGCTCGGATTTATGAGCGGTTTGATAGGGTTTCCTAATTCAAATTACTTTCAGTCCCAACTACTTCTTATACGGTTCGATTCGGGATTCGAGTTCGGGTTCGATCATATTCGAGTTAGACTTCGAGTTCGATTGAGTTCGCTTGATTATCACCACACAACATAAAATAAACATGCACAAGTAACACGTAAGGCACACACACACGTATAACTGACAAATAAAATACGAAATTCGAGTTACGATTTGGTGTCGATTTGATTAGCTTGCTTGATTATCTTTATCGCATTGTTACTTCCTATCGTTCACGGTCGTAGATCGGTCGATATATGATTGGTGAGGCTTGACTATTGTAATGTACGACATTTACTCCACATAATCTAAATATAATAGAAACAATTCTACGAGTCACGTCGCGCGAATTCGGTCGTTGACCTTGACTTTGACTTTCACTCGTGAAAACACGGGGTGTTACAGTTCTGGTCAAAGTAAAGTAGAATTCAAAGCAAGGACCAGAATATACTTAATAACTAGGATCAGTGACGAACTAAAAGTATTCCATCACATTTCGGTAAATCTCGAGGACGAGATTTAAAACAAGGTGGGGAGGATGTAACATTCCCAAAATTTTAATTTATAAAATTCAAAATATAGTATATAAAAACTTAGGTTATTAAACGGATAGATCATTGGTAAGTTGACCAATAGAAATATGAGATATTTGGCAAACGTAGGAACCGTTTAATAATAATAAACATACGTTATATATTACCTTACTTCGTTTTTAATGAAACTTAGTTCAAAATGTAGATAAGATTATTCTCATTCTAATAAGATATACATTATTTTATAAAACGTCGTATTTTAGAGGTTATAAGCGCCAAATAAGTAAAGCAGTTATAATATATAATAAAATAATAATTAAATAAAAACCTTACATATGTAAAGATATAGATTTAGAATGTAGACATTCACATTTTCTAAAAGTGTACGTGGCCTTTAAAGAAAAATAATAATAACAAATAAAATAATAAAATAATAACTTAACTTGACAAAATTAGAAGTTGAATGTGCCATACGTATACATTACAACAAAATGAAGACACGTGGTGGAAGCCTTGAGAGCTAAGTATTCAAATTTGAAGTATAAATAGCTTGTCCATTTAACATTCCATCTTCGTTCTTCCGTTTTCTTTCTTTCCTTCCTTTCTCTCTCATATAATTCTTTCTTTTTCTTTAGTGGTTCAACCATTAATAATAATAAAACTCTGCCCCGTTTTAAGTGTCTTAACCCTTGATCACTGATACCCTGTCCGATTGACGTAGGGCCCCGTAACGAATGTCAAGGCTCTGCCCGACTGACTTCGTTGGGGTTCTGTCTCGCGACGTAGAGATAAAGTTGAATTGGGTTACTATACTTAATGCGAGTGCATTACATATTTTATTAAATAATATACCAAACCTCCTAAAATATTTCCAACACCCCTAAAATATTTAGAATGTCCCTATACGTTATAAAATACGAGAAATGGCCTTAATACCTTTATTTTCATAAAAAGTAAATAAAAAGCAGTTTTTATAGTCTCTCGCGGGCCGCGAAGACTTGGTCTTCATCTTACGCGGGCCGCGAGCGAGAGGATAAGTGGCACGGCCCGGAGCCGCCACGTGGCATGACATGCGTCGACAACCCAGGTGACTCAGCAACGATACCGCTGCCTTTTGGCCCTCGCGGGGTGCGTAAGCCCTTTGTCTGGCTTTCGCGGGGTGCTACAAAGTGCTATATCAGCACTATAAATAGCATCGCTCGGATTCATTTGGAATTCGTTCAAATCTCGATTTCTTCTCTAAATTTCTGAATATGTGAAGTAGTATCGAGCATTATACCCCCCTAATTAGCAAAGCTCTGCCTCGTTGTAAGTATTTTAACCCCGGTTACGTATTAGATACGCTACCCGATTGATCTAGCGCTCCATAAATGCTGTCGTGGTTCTGTCCTACGTAGTCGTTGGAGTTTCTGTCTCGGGGAGGGTATTACTAATGTTAAAATGGGTTATTATACTAACCGTGTGCATTTGTGTAATTTATAGATAATCACCAAGAAACCCTTACAAAAAAACTAAGACAGACAGCAATGTGAGTAATCTCATTTTTGTAAACAGTTTTTACAAAACCTTAACTATTATACAATGCACTTTAGTAGTGATTGAGTCTTTGTAATTCTACGATTACTGCCGGTATGTTGGGGTTTTGTATACAAAATGTGAGACACTTTTACCATTGGACGAAGAGTTAGCCAATGTGTAATATCACCCACCAGTCAGGATTGACAGTACTGAATGAGTAATTGGGTAGATATAAACATTGTAATCGCTCTCAATACTGTTTAAATTAATAAAACTTTTCTTGATTAAACTGGGATTCACTCACCAGTATTTTCCACTGACAAATGTTTTTAAAACGCGTTTCAGGTAATAAAATGTGAAAGCCAAATAGAAGCCAGCTGGAGAGCACTGAAGGCTTAGAAAAGTGGCTATAAAAGTTACCTAAATAAAAAAGAGATTGTGTTATCAATAATGAGGGTTTATCCCTATAAATGTATTGTAAAGAAAACTTGGGTTTTATCCCACTTGTTTATTATAAAAATATGGTGTTTAACTCTGATAAAAATATTTCCTAACTACGGTCCTGATGAAAATTTCCGCTGCCAAATTAATAAACAACGAGACCATCTGACTGGTTCGCGGCTCCCGCTCCCAGGATGGGGTCGGGGGTTGTGACACATTTTGAAAACATAGAAGTATCTCTACCTTTCAGGTCGGTCGATCGGACGAACGTTCGATCGGACGATAACCCGATTGGTTGGACACTTTAGAGAGAACAAGTTCACAGCAGTTTTTCACTCGATCGGATTGTAGTCCGATCGGGTGGCAACCTGCTAGTATTGAACATGTTGAAAATTGTTTAAGTATGGAAGTCTGAACATTACTTGGTCGAGTGGGAGTCCGATCGGGTAGAAATCCGTTCGGTCAGCCCTTCGTTCAATGTTCATCCTTCAAGGTTTTGAAAATAGAAGTCAAGTGTGGGGCCAAGGTCTAAGTCGATCGGGTGACAGCCCGTTCGGATGACAATCCGATCGGACGGTAGTCCGATCGGACGACATTCCGTCCTGGTCGTTCCGTTCGTCATACACTTGGTTGTTTTGATAGTATGTCATTTTATCGAGATGTGTTGATAACGCATTAGACAACAGAAGCCTCGTCAAGACTTAGTAACCTGATCGAACAGGAATCACCCAAATCCAACTTGTTAACTGTTCGAGACGGTGTTCCATGTATAACCCGAAATCGGTAGTCTCGTGGATGGAATCCAGATCTTGAACCAACACATCAACAAGAAGGAGTAGAAGGTCGGTACAAGCTCCGATTCTATCGATTTTGAGTGTAAAAGAGTTTGAAAGAAAGTTGGAAAACCATCTTTCAAACCTTTTTCACCGTGAATATGTTTAGATCTATGAAAGATCTTTGTTTATTTGTGTGGAAATCATTTAGATCAAAGTTGTTCTCGGTGGATTGAGGCCAAAACATGAAGTTCTCAAGAACACCATGATGACATCATCCTAGAACACCTCGAATCTAGTGATTTCATGGTTAAAAGTTAAGATTCAAATGATAGAAGGGTGTAGAATGATGTGCAGATCAAAGATATACAAGATTTAGGTTGAGATCTTATCGGAATTGCGAAAAATCGGAGAAAAAGTAAGGTTGGAGCGCTGGTCGGACAGGAGAGTGCCAAAAGTGGTAAGTTGTGATGGTGACAGGGGGTATTTATAGGGTTTCCCAATGTGGAAATGGTGGATCGATTGGGTGGCAGCCTGGTCGACTGGTCACTTGGTCGATTGGCCAGTTAGTTCGAGTGTTCGGTGCGATGAGTTTTGTCGTTTCGATTGCGATTGCGAGCATTGCGATGCGATGGAGTTCCCTATTCAAATTACTTTTAATCCCAACTACTATATCTAACATACAATCATCAAGTAATTTAGGATGATTACTCTTGCGTTTAGCATTTGCGATTCGATTACGATTGAGTTTCGATTGTGTTTCGATTAATCACCACAACATAACATAATTTAAACATGCACAAGTAACACATAAAAGGCACACACACATAAAATAATATCCAGAACGCGTAATTCGAGTTGCGAGCACGATTGAGATAAGCGATGAGCGATTAAACATGTGATAAATATCGAATAAACCTCGATTATTAATAGATACTCCACATAATACAACTAACATAAAAGCATAAATAGACTATCTACAAGTCAAAGAAATCAAAAGAGGAATTGAGCAAGGAGTGACAGATCGCCATTAGCAATCTTGTCTCCCTTTGACTTCAATCTTGACTTTGACTTTGACCTTCGAAACACGGGGTGTTACACTTGTACATCATGCATAAATTGTGGTATGCACACCAAGTGTTTGATGAAATGCCTAGGTGAGATTAATAGATGAAATGGTATGCAAGTAATGGATGAAATCATACAATATGGGGATATGATGTATTTGATAATAAATAAACATGAGAAATCTATTTTTAGATGGAATTCATGTGGGATTTGGTTGGCCATATTATTTGGTAAAAGTATGCATTAGAATATTGTACTCTATGTTGGAGTGGTATGATGTTTACTACATGTTTGAATAATTGCTTATTGATAAGTAAAAGTACACTAAATGTGAAGTATATGAGATCATTAAAACAGGATGAAGTTAGAATGATGTTAGGTTGTTAAGCATATTTCATGGTGTTAGTTGTAGAATTATGTTACTAGAATGAACGGAATTGAATATGTTTGGTGTGTGCATATAACTAGATGATCATGTGGTTGTATGCTTATTGCATCGTGAGTATGAAATGTATATAGTGTCATTAGTATAGTCTACTATAATGACATGGATGTATGAGTTTAAGTCAAAACATCATATGATAAATCGTTGACCTTCTGAAAGTCAACTGTGCATAAGTAGCAATCTTAGACTTTTTGTCACAATTGTAATGTTATAGAAAGTCATATGATGCGTGTTATATCCATACGTGTTACATGTTATGACGTGATGAATTATATGAGTTTGAAAATATTAACTTGTGGAAATATGCCTTATGATTGTTAGAATTGACTAATGAAACTCAAATGTGAAACATGAATTTGATATGATGGTTAATATGTACAATCATGTATGCTAACAAGAATGTGAATGCGATGACATGAAAGTATAGGGATCATGTCAAGATAGATGGAAGCATGGAAGGCTAACGGGTCAAAAGGAGGCGAGGAAATGGATGCGAATACGGACACTTAAGGTAAGTGATTTCCGGAATCACTTCTTATTTATAAATGAAGTTTGGTATGTTGTAGATAGGGAACCTGTAAGGATCGTGTTCGCGACCTTAACTAGTCGGTTCAGAGGAATTCCATCAAATACAGGTGCGGAAAACAAGTATTTGACTTAAAACAGCTGAATCTTCACTTTAACACTGATTTGTATTGATATGAACACAATTACAATCAGTTCTCACACCGGCAACACCTCGGTATGGAAATCTCACAAAAACAACTTATGATTTCGCTTGACACTAACCTCCTATATATAGACTTCAAGGTTTCGCTTGGGATAGACATCAGCATGTCTCAAGCGAAATCTGATGAAATGATTTCGCTTGAGATGCTTCAAGCGAAACCTTCAACTTAAACTATTGTTCAAGCGAAATCTCACTAATTCTATCACATTTTCTCGTTCTATGTGCCCTGATCTATTCTAGCTAGTCTAAGACTCGATACAAGACGAAGTCGACAGATGTAGTGCACCAACAGACTCCCCCTCAGATGTTGACGAGTCGACTATCGAGTCACATCAATGCTGTATCTTCACATCTTCATTCTTGATCAGTCTCCGGGCTTTTCTCTCTCTATCTTCTTCTCCAGAATCACCTGGCTCTATCAGACTCCCCCTTACGATTTGCTGGTATTCATTTGTTCTTCAGCAACATCTGCTTTAGGATCGATGCCTGACTCAAATGTTGTTTACAAGATCATTGCCTGGATCTCATCTAATTCTCTTGATCAGATCTCTTGATTCCTTAAGTTCATCAGCATCAGCAGCTAGCAAACTTTTAGATTCATAATCAGATTCTGACTTTCATAAGCTTTGAATGAATTAATCTGGCTCACCTGTAACAATCTTAACCCAGAAATAAATTTTCTAAATTTAACAATTTAAATGCACCAACAATCTGATATAATCAGATAATTCTCTCTCATATCACAAATCAATGATGAACCAAAAGTAGGTTTTTAAAATACCAATTGTAAGGATTTTAACAAACCTTTTGACATTTTAAGATTCACTCCCCCTCACAACCAAGTCATCATGTTTAGCACTTGAAATTTTGACAATCAGCTTTCCAATTATCAGTTGTCAAAAATCTTTTTGTATTTTTCAAAATTTTATGCTAAAACACACTAAAATCTTTTTGTAATTTTTGATTGTAAAGGAATACAATAAAGAAATATTTACAAACAATATTTTTGTGAGTTTGTGCAAGAGGATCATATCAGTTTCTGAGACAGATCACTAACACCGTTAAGATTCATTTCATATTAAGTTCTAAACAATTTACCTAGATTGTCAGTATGTTTGTCCACTTAAATTTTCACACCAAGTTCAACTGATCCGAGATATGTTGTTAATGTTTTAAGCAACTTAAACTTATCCGTGTGTCCCACTACTTGAATATACTCCTGTATCCAGATCCCAATATTCAGTCTTACAGGTGAATATACCACAGATGATATCTGTCAGGGGAATAAATTATAGTACGAGGGCCGTGAGAGCTCAGGTCGATACTCCCGTATACGCAGAGAGATGACGGCTTCGACTTTCGGTGTGTCCCCTTTAGAGGATCTTTTGTTTCAACAGCCATGATTAGCATTTTTCAATGTTTCATCATTTTTTAGCTGAGGGAGAGCTATATTTCAAGCAAATGTAAAGTATTCTCCGGGGACTAGGCCATTGCTTCCGCAAAATCAGAAGTCCCGGGATAATACCCCAGATATCACTAAGCATAAAGACCTAGTATCTCAGAATAAGGGACCTTTCAAACAAGATTTCAGGGGTTACCTATATATCCAAGTTTGTGTTAACCCACAAAACAAGCAAGTTTGAAATTTAGATTTATATCTCGTCACAATCTACTAAATGTGCAAAAACCTACTGACATATCCGCAGTAAGATTGTTTATCACATTTTTACTTTACATTTCTTTAGCATGTTGTGATAGTCCACTGATGTACTATCATTTCCTCTATATGCAACAAAAACTCATTTTTGAATTTTATCATGTTTTTGTCTTTTTCAAATTTTCAAATGTTTTTGGATTTTTTAAAATTTTATACTCCCCCTAAAATGCAAACACATTTTAGGAAATTTGAAAACAAACTATACAGAAAACATGACAAACTGTACAATAAACTTGACAACTGATATCGAATCGCATCAAATCGCCATTCACTCGACATAAACAATCAGAACTCCCCCTATCACAAACCATTTTCTCATTTAGATTTCAAAACACTTAAGTTTGTTTTAATCAAAATGATTTTTCCGGAAAATGAATTTGTGTTGATAAAAACCATTTGTAAGTCTTATCATTTTAAGAACGGGGATATGGTTCATCATCTTGTTCGTCTCTTGACATATATAGTAAATCAAGTACAAATTAATGTCCCTGATTTACCATTTGCATTCAAGCAACCTCTAAATCAATTGTAAAAATAACTACTTGTAAAAACACACAATACCACTTGTAGGAATGTTACGTCTATATCACCATTTTACCAATCAGGATGCCGATTCCTGCTTCGCACTTACCAACCTGGAAGCTCCGGCGTAGTCATACAACCTGTAAACATCCAAACACTATCAAAAAACTTTCAACCAAAAACTTCAAATATTAGAAAGATGCCGATTCCTGATCCACGATATAAACTTGGGATCTCCGGCATAGTCCTTAGACTATCATGGGAAACAAACTTCCACCCAAGTCTTCTTAGACTTGGTAGCTTCCAATTCTTGTGCAGTAGGGTTGTAAGTTGCCTTTTTAGTTGCATAAAATTCTTTAACCCCCTTAACTTTCCCATTCAACATTTTCCCAAAAATTTTCTTAACACTTCCATTGAATGTTTTCTCGACATCAAACTTAGTTTTCTCTGTGTAAAACTGATTCGAGATATCAACCTTACCCACTTTCTGTTTAACTTCTTCAAATTTTAGTGATGGAAACTCATCATCATTCACTGAAATTTTCACCTCAACCTGTGGCTCTTCTGGTTTTGTGGAACCAGATTCATTGCCATCATTCGCATCAATTTTCTTAACGACCCACACTTGGTTGTCATTCTCTTTCTTTTTATAAAAATTCTTTTTAGAACACTCACCAACCTCATAAGTTGAATTTTCAAAAAATTTAAGTCTGTCGGTTGGTGGTTCAACATCAACAACTTTTTCTTTCAATTTCTGAGAAACTCCCTGTTCTGTTTTGGCATTTTTCTGGCAATTCCATGCAATGTGACCAGTTTCATTGCACTTGTAACATGTACGAGTCTCTCTTTGATAAAACAATTCAGTTCCATTCTTCTTCTTTTCAGCAAGAAACTCTTGATTTGATTGTCTCCAGAATGGTTTCTTCTGTTCCTCTTCTGCACTTCCACCTGACACAAATTCTGTTTTTGTTTTAGAATTTTTCAAATTTTTATGATTTTCTGGTGGAATAAATCCTAATCCTTTCTTTTTGTAGCTACGATTTTGGTTAAATTTCTTTTGAAAACCAGAACCAAAATTGTAACCTTTTTTCTTGTTTAGACGTTGTTGCACTCTTGAAGTGTAAGGTCTTGGATTTTTAGAAAGATTAATATCTTTTATTTCAGAAATGCTGATTTCTGTTAGTTTGAAAACCTTTTTAATCATTTCAGTTTTAACACCTCTTATTGGAAATTCTTTGTCATAATATAATTTGTCCGAATCATTTAAAGTGTATGCAACTTCAAATGTTTCATCATCCAAATTTGCTTTTGATAACAAAAATTCTTTACTATAAGACCGTTTAACCGACGACTTGGAATTTTTGACCGACGAACTCGAACTTTTGACAGACGAACTTGAACA
Source organism: Helianthus tuberosus (assembly GCA_030545235.1). Classification (NCBI taxonomy): domain Eukaryota; kingdom Viridiplantae; phylum Streptophyta; class Magnoliopsida; order Asterales; family Asteraceae; genus Helianthus; species Helianthus tuberosus. The sequence continues at coordinate 59,232,873 of CM060443.1, read as the reverse complement.
CCCAGACTCGGACTTTGACTCAGACTCCTCCTCAGTGTCTAACACCTGATCGACCACCTTTTTGATTAACTCAGACTCATGATCAGTATCGGATGAGGTAAATGTGACATCAATGTTATCTGGTAAAACGTCAGTTGTGTCGGTTTTTAGCTTTATATTGACTGCCTTTTCAAGTTGCTCCTCGTTCGGTTTTCTAGGAGAATACCCTTCCCAAATTGGAGGCGGACACTTGTTATAGCTAACAATCGATTTCTTACCACTATCTTTCTTTTCCATCTTTGGCTTCTCATCTTGAAAAGCTTCCATACCTGCAACAGTTGGGTAAATACGATCAATGAGATAATTAGAACTAGAATAACTTTGTAATAAACGTCTAATTCTCTCATTTTCAATCTTCTCTGTTTCCAACTCTTGCTTCCATTTAGCACTCTCTTCTATGTAAAAGTTGATAGCTTTTTGCTTTGTCATCATCACAGCATTCATCATTGTTAGTGCTTGTTCTCTTTCTGAATTTGTCTTTTGAAGACCAGTTACTGTTTTGTTCAATACATCATAGGATTCTTTCACATAATTGAGATTGAATAGTAACTGCTCTTTCTTCTTCTCATACTCAGCGATTATGTCGTCTTTCGCAACACATTCCTTGCATGCTTCTAAACACTTCTCGCAAGGCTTGACGACTTCAACAATCTTCTCAACTTCGATTGTTTTAACTACCTCAATCACTTTTTCTACTTCAATCACCTTTTCTTCTTCTTTTTCAACCTCGGTAATCTTCTTAACTATACTTTCAACATTCTGAACATCACCATCAGATTCAGTTTGTTGTTCTTTAGCAGCTCTTTTCTCCTTTAGTTTCTCTTCTCGATCTGCAAAATAGAAATGAAAACTTTCAGAAGAAAGATGGGATTTGGCAACATTAACATATTTTTCCTCCTCATCATCACTGCTGATATCAACTGGTGTTTGATCAAAAACCACTTCCTTTTCTAAAGTAACAACATTCTGAACACTCTCATCTGAACTTTGTAAACTTTCATCTAAATCTTCTGAAATTTCTCCAGATATCTCTGAAAATTTATCAGTACTATCTAACCCTTCATCGGTTGACACAGACTTTTCATCTTCACTTTTCACATTCTCCCCGATAGATCTCATCCAAGTAGCAAACAAATCTGGCTCTCGGATGATCTTGGCAATGAACGCTTTGAACTCTCCCTTTTCATCCACAAACATATCCCAACTAAAACCTTCAGGTAGTTTTTCATCATCTTGATCAACTATGCATGCTTTGCTATCAGAAGATATATAGTTGCTCCAGTTGAAATCTACCACACACGCTCTCTTGGAATCCTCAATCTTTCTACCATGAGCTGTCTGTGAATCTTGTGATTGACCAACTTGCTGATAAATGGCTTTCCGGTAGTAATCATCTTTTCCAAACGGATTCTGAGCACCACTAGCTTCCCTGTTCTTACACTCCCGCTTGAAATGGCCTTTTTCCCTGCATCTAAAACAAGTAACTTTAGATTTATCAAAACCTAAAGTAGATACACAAGCATCAAGAAAGTCATTTCTCCCGGTAATTGTTTTGAATTTCTCAGCTCGTCGAAGAACACTTGCGAGACACCATTTTATATCCATAAGTTCCATCTCTTCGGCGTCTATCTGATCGTAATCCTCTTTAGTAAGCATAGGATTGCCGATCCGACCAGCAACAAGACCTTCATAGGATAACATAACTGAACCCAGAAGTGCCATATGGTCTTTAGCAGTGTCTTCAGAGAAACTTTGACCTTGTGGAAGATTTAGAGCTATGTTGCATTGAATCACGTATCCATTTCCTGTTTTTGTACTCTGAGACTGAAAACTCGTGTTAGTCTCTTTCGGATTCACACTCGGAAATGATGAAAACCCGCTGCTATTCTTGTTCGAACCCTGATCAGTTTTCTCAGATGAATCACCAGCACTGAAAGCAGTTTGAATTTTCGGACTTCTCTCAAATTCTGAAACCGGAATGCTACCTTTGTAGTACATTTTAATATCCTGTTGACCACTCGGACTGTTCATCCTAGCTATTTTCTGTTGCTCCAGATCTTGACTTTCAATTTTCTCTATAAACTGTGAGATTGTCAATCCATCATACACACCAGTATTCTTCAAGATCATCAAATACGTTCCCCACTCCTTTTGAGGTAACGCGTCCGCCAATTTATCCACCCACTCCTCACGACCTTTTTCAACACCCAACATAGATAAAGATCGCACCAAATGACAGTATCTCTCGATTAGCTTTTTAGTATCCTCTCCTTGCAAACTACAAAACAAATCAAATTCTTTCTTTAGTAACGCTTTCTTGCTTTTGATCATGTTTTCGCTTCCCTCGAACTTGACCTTTAGCGCATCCCAGATTGACTTAGCAGTTTTGTCGTGCTGTAACAGAATGAATATATCTTCTTTTATCGCCTGCTGCAACAAACTAATCATCATTTTCTCAGCTCTATACATTGCTCGTTCTTGATCAGTGAACTCGGATATTTATTTGATGACTTGCAAATCTGTTCGAGGTAATGTATACTTCTTCAATATGCATTCCCACGATCTGAGATGATTTGCCTGAACCCAGTTTTCAAAGCGATCTTTCCACCCGTAGTATTCTTCAATACTCATCAATTTCGGGGGTTTCTGAGTGGTTCCCGTCTCGTTTTCAAGATTCATGGCTTGAGCAATCGCAGCTGGTGATGACGGTGTTGCAAACGCATTATAGAACCCGGAATCCATACTGACTTAACACGTTACTCAATAACAGATTCTTTCAAGCGAAATAGTCACTTTGTGTTCTTCAAGCGAAATAATCAACTGAACAACCTTTGAAGCGAAATTGTCAATTGAATAACCCTCAAGCGAAAACCTTGAAGCGAAATCAGATAATCTCTGAGACGAAATACTTGAAGCGAAACTTTCTGAAGCGAAAACCTTGAAGCGAAAACCTTGAAGCGAAAATCTTGAAGCGAAAACAGTTTCTGAAGCGAAAACTTTCAAGCGAAAACGAAACCTGTTTGAAGCGAAATGTTAAGTGTCGCTTGAAATTTCAAGCGAAATCGTCCAATGAAGCTTTGTTCTTCAAGCGAAATCCATTCGAAGGTCGATTTTGATCACTTTTAGGTCGAATTTTGCTATGAAACTTTCAAGGATTGATTAGTATGCACTTTTACACAATCGGTGAGAAATTAAATCGATTTTGACCGTGAAAAGTTTCTGAACTGTTACAAGAAGGTGTAGAAGTAAGAGATTTTGATCAATTTCGGCTGAATTTTGCAGAACTCCTCCTCCTGAGCTCTGATACCAATTGTAAGGATCGTGTTCGCGACCTTAACGAGTCGGTTCAGAGGAATTCCATCAAATACAGGTGCGGAAAACAAGTATTTGACTTAAAACAGCTGAATCTTCACTTTAACACTGATTTGTATTGATATGAACACAATTACAATCAGTTCTCACACTGGCAGCACCTCGGTATGGGAATCTCACAAAAACAACTTCTGATTTCGCTTGACACTAACCTCCTATATATAGACTTCAAGGTTTCGCTTGGGATAGACATCAGCATGTCTCAAGCGAAATCTGATGAAATGATTTCGCTTGAGATGCTTCAAGCGAAACCTTCAACTTAAACTATTGTTCAAGCGAAATCTCACTAATTCTATCACATTTTCTCGTTCTATGTGCCCTGATCTATTCTAACTAGTAAGACTCGATACAAGACGAAGTCGACAGATGTAGGGCACCAACAGAACCATGTAGGAATTTACGGGTAAGGGTAAGTACCAAGGTAAGTTCATATGAACTTCGTCTATCCTTAATGTAAATTAAGATGATAGTCTCATCGTGTTAATGGAATGTTCATTATGTTGCTGAATGTTCATCGTGTTAATGGAATGTTCATTATGTTGCTGAATGTTCATCGTGTTAATGGAATGTTCATTATGTTTCTGAATGTTCATCGTGTCAATGGAATGTTCATTATGTTGCTGAATGTTCATCGTGTTAATGGAATGTTCATTATGTTGCTGAATATTCATCTTGTTAATGGAATGTTCATTATGTTGTTGAATGATCATCGTGTTAATGGAATGTTCATTACGTTGTTGAATGTTCATCATGTTACTGAAATGTTCATCATGTTAATGGAATGTTCATCATGTTTGTTGGAAGTTAGTCGGTTATGTTTGTTTGTAATTGCATGGATTTGTGTTGATATGTTTGTAGATAAGGCTCAACTTATAATAAGTGAATGTGACTTATATGTATGTATGTATGTATGTATGTATGTATGTATGTGTGTATGTATGTATGTATGTATGTATGTATGTATGTTGATATGGAACTATAGCGTGTGTAAGTAGTGTGAACTTGTATGTATGTATGTATGTATGTATGTATGTATGTATGTATGTATGTATGTATGTATGTATGTATGTATGTATGTATGTATGTATGTATGTATGTATGTATGTATGTATGTATGTATGTATGTATGTATTTATGTATGTATGTATTTATGTATGTATGTATGTATGTATGTATGTATGTATGTATGTATGTATGTATGTATGTATGTATGTATGTATGTATGTATGTATGTATGTATGTATGTATGTATGTATGTATGTATGTTGATATGGAACTATAGCGTGTGTAAGTAGTGTGAACTTGTATGTACGTACATATGAATGGGATACGTATGAATGTACTTAGATATATGAAAGTGTATACACGTGTTGTAATCTAATGATTGTAGATCACTCGTATACGTATATGTGAAGATTTGGGTTTTCAATATGTTTGAGACTACGTACTCCTAACCATGTTACTATTGAGAATGAAATAAATGGAGTGCAGGTATGGGAACGCCGGACTCTTGAGGAATTGATGTTGGACTCGAGTAAATAAAATTGAGAGGATGTTTCAATGGAATGCCTTATGTAGTTAGAATGTGATATAGCCTTTTAAGTATATGTATTAAATTATATATGATGTTACCATGTACTAACGTGTTGGTTATATATGGTGACCGCAGGTTAGTCAGATATTCATGATGGACAAGTGAACGAGGATCAAGTTGAAGATCATGGACTATACGGGAAAGAAGTCACGTTGTTTGTAATCATTTGTTAATATAGTTACATTAGATAAATGATGAATGATGTATTTATGTTAGAAGGGTTGACCTAAATGATATTTAAGTATGTTAGAGTAGTTAAAAGAAAGAAATTTTACGGTTCATTTTCCGCTGCGTCGTTTTGGGTCAAATCGTGAATAGGGTCTTACACCATCGTCTCTGTCTCATATTTAATTCCTTTTGCCCAAAAACATATCTTAAACTCTTATGATCTGTGAAGACAATAAACTTACTACCATAAAGATAATCTCTCCAAATCTTAAGGGCAAAAACTATGGCTCTTAATTCTAGGTCATGGGTTGTATAATTCTCTTCATGTTTCTTAAGTTGTCTAGAGGCATAAGCTATAACCTTTTGACATTACATCAACACACATCCATATCCTAACTTAGATGCGTCACAATAGACTACAAAGTCTTCAGTTCCTTCTGGTAATGATAGTATGGGTGTGTTGGTTAACCTTTGCTTAAGAATCCTAAAGGCTTCTTCCTGTTTTGGTCCCCATTCAAACTTAATTGATTTGCAGGTCAATGTGGTTAATGGAATGGCTATCCTAGATAAATCGTGAATAAACCGTCTATAATAACCTGCCAGTCCAAGAAAAGTTCTTACTTCCGTTGGTGATTCAGGGACTTCCCGTTTGGTAATTGCCTCGATCTTTGTGGGATTCCACATGAATTCCTTCATGATTAACCAGATGTCCAAGGAATTGCACTTCTTGTAACCAAAATTCGCATTTTGAGAATTTAGCGTAAAGCTTTTCTTTTCTCAATAATGTTAGAAGTGTATGCAGATGCTTTGCATGTTCCTCTTTACTCTTAGAGTAAATTAGAATATAATCTATAAAGACAATTATGAATTTATCCAGGTATGGTTTTCATATCCTGCTCATCATGTCCATAAATGCGGCTGGGGCATTGGTTAAACCAAATGGCATGACTGTAAATTCATAATGGTCGTTCCTTGTTCTGAAAGCAGTTTTAGGAATGTCCTCTTCCTGTACCTTCAATTGATGATATCCTGAGCGTAAGTCGATCTTAGAAAAGAATCGGGCTCCTTGAAGTTGATCGAACGGATCATCGATTCTCGGTAGTGGATACCGATTCTTAATCGTAACGTTGTTCAATTCTCGATAGTCAATGCACATACGCATTGATCCGTCTTTCTTCTTGACAAACAGTACTGGTGCTTCCCATGGGGATGAACTAGGTTTTATGAAACCTTTTCCGAGTAGTTCGTCCAACTGTTTCTTCAGCTCCTGCATCTCCGTTGGTGCTAGTCGGTATGGTGCTTTGGCAATAGGTGTCATTCCTGATATTAGGTGAATCCAAAATTCAACCTCTTTATTAGGCGGCAATCCAGGTAACTCTTCTGGAAAAACATCTGAGAATTTAGATACTACGAGGATATCTTTTAATTCTATTCCTTTAGTGTTAATGATTATTGAAATCATATACATTATTCATCCTTTCCTTGCACAACTTGCAGCTTTCACCACAAAGATAAATTTTGTTGATCTGGTTGGCTTGTCTCCTTTAATTATGATCTTTTCACCCTTGGTTGTACTTACTTGTACAGACTTTTGATCACATAAAATACTAACATGATTGGCTATTAACCAATCCATTCCTAATACCACATCAAATCCGGCTAGATTCATTGGAAAAAGATTAGCAATAAACTTATGGTTTAGAATTTCTATTCTTGCTCCATGCAAGATTTCACTTATCATAATGGAATCTCCATTTTCCGTTTCCACTAGACAGTCTTGTTGAAGTTTAGTTAATGGTTGGTTGAGAAGTTGGTAGAAAGAAGTATTGATAAAACTTTGGTTTGCACCAGAGTCAAATAATACTTTAGCGAAAATATCATTAACTAAAAACGTACCGGCAATCACATCCGGAATCATCTTGGCTTCTTCGGCTATCAGAACGAATTCTCTGGCATTCTTCTTGGGTCCTTCAGTTGTCTTAGCTTTGTTGGTTGTTGCTAGAGCTAGTTTTGGACATTTCGGTTTAATGTGACTAGCTTCTCCCCAATTGTAGCATAGCTTATTACTAGCATTTCTCCTACAATCTTCCTCCTTATGTCCTGGGAATTTTCAATAATTGCAGGACACAACACACTTTCCTGAGTGCTTCTTTTTACAAGACTTGAAGTAGGGTGCATAAGAAGAACCTGTACCTTTCCCACGGTTGGAATTATCGTAGCGAAATTCTTGGGTAAGCCTTTGAGCTAGGTTCTTTCTCTGGTTTTCCTCTTGTGATATAGGATCATGTCATAAAAAAAGAATCTTTTTTCAACTCATTTATATTTAATCCATATTTTCTGGCTTGGCTAGGCGGGATAGCCGAGCCACTTCCCTTTATTTATGATAATGAAACCGTCCGGTCAAAACCAATCCAATAAAGAAACAAATCTATTCAACAAGCAAAAAAGGAGAAAGAGGGATTCGAACCCTCGATAGTAAACTATACCGGTTTTTAAGACCGGGGCTTTCAACCACTCAGCCATCTCTCCGAAAGACTATTTTATTTTATTCCTCCGAATCAGTGTTGTAAAAGTCGCTAGGCGGTCCCTAGTCGGCCGACTGGGGAGTTGGGAGTAATCGGAGAGTACTCGGGGAGTACGCGGACATGGTAACTATAAAGAAAATTAATTGTTATATATTATATATGTTAAAATAAGCATAATTCATGTCAACTGAGTATAATTTAAAATGAAACATGTTTAAAGTTCAAATATTCTGAATACAAGTCCGACTAGTCTGAGTACAAGGTCGAGTAGCCCGAGTACAAGGTCGAGTAGCCCGAGTACAAGGCCGAGTAGGCCGATGTTGACTGATTTTGACCGATTAAAAGTCAACAAACCACGTTGACCGCCTAGACCAACTAGGCCGACTTTTTCCGAGTACGTCTGACTAGGCCGACTAGGCGCCGAGTTTGACCGAGGCCGACTAATTGAGTCCGCCTAGGAGGAAGTCGCCTCAGAGGGGTTCCGAGGACCGAGTACTCGGCCTTGGAATCCGACTTTTACAACACTGCTCCGAATAGAACATAGCCATATGAGTGGATACCGCCACTATCAAAGATCTCGGGTGTGATGGTCAATCTATCTATCCTGATATATGGATAGATATATGATCCAGCATGCCCATTTGTAAAAAAAAAAACAAAATTCCATTCTCCCCCGACTCCATGTACGAATAAAGTGGTAGTGATATAATAAATCATATAGAATCAATGGATTCGTGGTAAAATCCCTGTATGATGTATTTTAGTACAATTTTTGGCCGATATAGGGATCAAATGGTATAGTTCATTTGTTGGTAGCTTGGAGGATTAAAAGCATGACTATTGCTTTCCAATTGGTTGTTTTTGCATTAATTGCTACTTCATCAATCTTATTCATTGGCGTACCCGTTGTATTTGCTTCTCCTGATGGTTGGTCAAGTAACAAAAATGTTGTATTTTCAGGTACATCATTATGGATTGGATTAGTCTTTCTGGTGGGTATCCTTAATTCTCTCATATCTTGAACATATTGTCCTAGATCTAAAACCGAAATGGCCCTCTGATTTATTCTTACACTTTCACATTCAATATAAGTCCCCAAAATCAAAATAAATAGAAGAAAAAAATGAAAAATTAGATATGTACCAATTAATCAGTCAGGGTGTTGGCTAGTTCTACTGCTTCTTCTATGGTTTGAGGCCTAGCTGCCTTGAGTACGTGGCTGATCTCACTAATTAATCCCCAAATGTAACGGGAGATTAATACTTGCTCAGGTGAGGCTAAGGTTGGTACTATCCATCCTAGCATATTCGAAGAATATGGTAGTGTAACCCTTGCAGTCTATTCCAGTCATTTTAAGATTTGAGAACTTATTGTCAATCTGTTCCTTTTCATGAGGATGACAGAACTTTCTTTCGACTATCTCCTTAAAGTTAGTTCATTCCATATTATAAACTCTGTCACTTCCTCTAGACTAGAGAATAGTATTCCACCACTCTAGGGCTGCATTCTTAAAAAGATTATAAGCAAACATAATCTTATCTTCATCTGCACATTTACTTATTTTTATGACTACTTCTGTCTTTTCTGTCCAACGTAAGGCTGAAATGGCTCCTTCGTTGCCTGAGAATTCTATTGGTTTGCAGGCCAAGAATTCCTAGTAAGAACAACCATGTGAGATTGTTCTTCTTCTTTTTGGAATTGGAGCTTGGATTAATGGTCCGTGATTTTCGTTCACGCTGTGACTAGGTTCAGTAGTTTGACGTTTACTTCCAATTGCAGAGTTATTATTTTCTGCTTCTTTAATAGTCTTGATAATATAGCGCATAGCATCTCTAATTCCTTGTGTTACTATGTGTTCGATGGCACTTTTATTCACTTGGTTCTCGTTATTATCATTACTCGGGTTTTCCTGATTTACTTCGTTCGACATCTGAATTGTAAACATTTATCAGGTATTAATATCCCAGAATAAAATTTATACAAACAATCACACAAGCAGATTGATCAAACACGTCGAACATTGCGACTTTACTCTTTTTGTATATATCTATATATATGCATCGATTACATATTACAACTGAAAACACACTAGTAGTTATGCATCAATATCTATTTTAGTCTATCTATTTTAGTTGGTTATATATATATATATATATACTTTATCAAGTACAAATTACACACACACACATATCTATACTATATTAATAAGCATATAGGAAGGGCAGAAATGGTCATTTGCCACTTTACAAGTTTTTAAAGCATTTTGTACAACTAACTAAAGCACAAACGTTGAATCTGATAAAGCAACAAAAGTTTTGGCGGCCAAACAAAATTTTGGGCGGCCAGATCTTGGGCATTCAATTTTTGAATTCCCTTTACTCCATGACACCAGAAGCTTCCAAAAACGTATCCCTAAATATTCCTTTCTCTCTACAATTTCAAATTTTGAATTCAGGAATCAAATCTGGCCACCCATTAAGAAACAATTTATAATTCTCAGAGACAAAATCCAGATCTAACTAGAGTAATCCGCTCTCTCAAGAAACCATTTATACTTCTCAGAGACAAAATCCAGATCCATCTAGAGTAATCCGCACACTTCCACCCATATCTATTGACCTGCTTGAAATTTTCGTCGCTGATACTCCGGCGACCGGCGCTGTTGCTCGATTCGCCGTTAGGTCTCACCAGGTATACACAAATTAGGGAAAATTTGTTTCGGTTTCATGACTTCGCAACGTGAGCATAATCACGATGGTTATAGTCCCTTGTGACTATACCTACTAATTACCACATTGAATAGGTGTAGTGACGAGTCATAGTTTCGGTCAAAATACGCGCCTAAGCGTATTTTGCAACCAAACTATTCTTGGGTATCAAAACCGTTTGTTTTGATATCAAAACCTATTTTCTAACTTTGTTAAACATGTTTTAACATGTTTAACTCATCACTTTTAGGATAGTGCTTGTGTAGAGTCGTAAGTCAAGCGGTCTTGACAACCGCTTGGACTTTCGAACCCGACCCATTTAGTCGATCATTAGGATCCGACCAAACATATAATGTGACCATAGTTATATAGGTAATAACCTTCCGAGGTTATGCCTTATGGTCACCTCGTTTAGTTAGTCGTATGATAGGTAGTTTATATGCCTTTGGAAAATGACCAAAATGCCCTTTTTGCGCATAATTTCATTTTAAACATATGTAACCAATATTTTAACATCTAAACTGATTATATAACATAATTAGATATGTTAAGGCATATCATACTTGTCATAGGACTAGTTAGGCATCTCGAACGCGCTTTCGCGCGAACGACGTGTTAAAGTGGCGTAAGCTACCTTATCGGGTCGTAATGGGTCGTAAGCACTTAGGATAGGTTTCGTTTTAGAATATAGGCTTTGTTAAACCATATCACATGAGTTCCAATACTCATTTGGTTTACAAGACCTCATTCTATCCGCTCTTCCGATTTAGGTATCGATTCCCTAACATAGTATTTATTACCCTAGGAATCGCTTCAACACTTGAACTCTTGGTCTTTTGAGCTTTGTTATACCCTTTGAACCGGGACTATACACAACCCCAGGCGAGTACATAGTTCCCCTCTTTTACTGTTTTCAAATGTTTTGGGGTGATTCAGATGTGTAATCGATCTGTTTTCAAAATGTATGGCATATGTGTGTTCACTAAGTGCTTTTATGTGTATTATTCCGATTATGCAAATGTAATATTTTATCCTTAAGTAGTCTACTATCTTCATAGGTAGATTCATGTAGGATATTTGAAGTACAGTCTTAGATCTTCCTATCTTCATAGTAAGGTTTTTAAGAAGTACTTTACAACTCGATGGTTGGTTTTTTTGTAGATTGTTGGTGATTTAGATAACGAAACTAGATAATACAATAAGAACATGGTGGATACGCCACTGGTACTTCCTATATATAAGTGTGCTTATTGTATTACCTTTCGTGGTGTTATCCCGAATAACCATTAGGATTTAGGATTGTTTTGATTCAATGATTCAATATGACAGAACCCGAATCCTTATAGCATCTATCTATCTATCTATCTTCATAGGTTGATTCTTGTAGGATGTTTAAAGTACTGATAGTGGAGTCCTAGATTGGATTCATTGTGTGCTTTAATGCGTGTTAAGTTAGACAATGTTATGAGAACCCAGGATCCCTGTAGTATCTATCTATATTCATAGTTAGACTTATCTGGGATGTTTAGAGTACTGATATTGGAATCCTTGTTGGATTCATTGTGTACTTTAATGCATGTTAGATTAGACAAAGTGACAGAACCCGAATCCTTATAGCATCTATCTATCTTCATAGGTTGATTCTTGTAGGATGTTTAAAGTACTGATATTGGAGTCCTTGATTGGATTCATTGTGTGCTTTAATGCATGTTTACAAGTTGGTACAAGTTGGTTGGTTTATGTGTTATGTGGTAGTTGTGATTTAATTAACGAAACGGATATAATAAAATAAGAACATGGTGGATATGCCGCTGGTACTTCCTATATATAAGTGTTCTTATTTTATTATTCTTGTAGCGTTATCTGGATTACTTTAGGATTTTGTGTATAATTGTTTCAATGTTTGATTATCAAAATCTTTGTAGAATCTTCCATATTTTTATATGTTAGATTCTTATAAAGATATCTGAGGTATTATCATGACTCATTGATTTGATTTATATAATACTTATATAAGTTTTGATTTATTTCAAAACAGTTATTATTAATCCTTGATTGGATTCCTAATAACACATTAACAAGTTTTTACAATGGTTTAATCGAGATTTCAATATAAGGCATAAATTGACTTAGTAAATATCATATTGCCATATACAAACCTATTTTGTCACGAGTTTTCACAATTAAGATAAATACCAAATGTTTTGCCATTTATTTGGCTAATAAAACCTATGTATTTCCCGGCATTTTTATGCTGACTGTTTTCGCATATGTTTCAGGTTTTCGACTGTTCAAGCATGCAACGCATAAGACTGTATACGGGCCTTAGACTTCTAAAAAGAACACTTACATGTATTCTTTGTTTGTAAAACGATGTTAATGATATTGAAACAATTTAGTACCAGTAGTTGTGAGCAATTTGTAACGTGACTCCCCGATATTTCCGACGCGTGTTGTTATATTACGCGATTGGAGTGTTACAAGATGTAATGGGTGGTGTGTTTTAGAGCAACTTTCAAACCATTAAATGATTGTTTAAAAAGCTATTACTTATCCATTAATTAGTTTAACTCGAGTCCTAAATTAATATATCTGGATTATTTTTCTACTTTCTTTTATTAAAAAGTTTATAGTTGACGAAAACTATGTAATTCGTATCATGAAATTAACCTTCTTACCTTGAATTTTTAACTTGATCATGGCAAAAAGAACAAGAAACTATTTTGGGTACCAACAATAGCCCCACTTAATTGTTCCGTATTGACCCAGTTAATTGTTCTGTTTTGGAGTAACTTACATACTATACAATATATCAAGAGACAACTGATAAACTAACGGTAAACGAGTATACTATTGTAAATCACCACTCCCGCCGCATCGTGTGGGTAAATCCCCATGACCGGTTTGAAGTACCTTAACCGAAAATTTAGATTTTAGTTATGACCCAACTGAATTGAATATTCTCATGCACACCATTAGAATTACTAACAAGTGTTGTGTTTTCGGTTGCTTCGCGAATTTGGTTTTGGTTATGGCTCAAAACCGAACCGCCCCATACATAGCCCTAAACTTACCAACCTAAGTGATATGTTTCCCGTCGCATCACGCGGGTAAATGACTAGTATATGTATATATATATATATATATATATATATATATATATTATTCTAGGTGTCGTTCATCCAATACTACATGTTAGGATTTGAGTTTGGATTGATTGTGTTTTATGTTTGTTTTAAGATGAAAGATGAACAAGTAATGCAGCGGAATATAGATGGAAATAAACTTTGCACACAATCAAACAGGAGAAATGCTTTGAACACACACTTTCACAAAGAACCGAATGATTGAATTTATTTCAACTACGATTACAATGCATGCATGTAACAAACTCCCCCTCAGCCTGAGCTCACAGTGATTGTTCGTACAGGAAGAAAAGTGGTGAAGAGCTAATAGGACAGTACAGGGTACTGTTTTATTTATAAGCACACCCAAACCACTGAAGCATCTTGGCTGACGTCACCATGAAAGTGACATCTAACCTCCTAACAAACTCTAACAACTGATCTAATACAAACACTACTATGCAATCTACTGTTTACAGTATATTACATAATGAAAATTAAAACTACTGCTTTATCCTTCCACTGTTGTGACTCCAGCACTACTTGATACCTTCAGCAGTGCTTGACCCATAGCAGTAGATTGATCAACAGGGCTTTAGTCTACATTAGCCTTTAACTTGGACAGCAGATGTTGTAAAGGATCAGTGGATGGAGGTCATCAAATGTTGAAACCACTTTCAAGGGGAGAGACTCGTATACATAACTTCTGCTTATTTTGGATCCACTACCCTGATCCAGTTTTGGCTTTAATTATATGTTCCTCTGATAGGGTTCAATCCCAACAATCTCCCCCTGGAACAGATAATGCAAAAACCCTTCATTATTGTAGATCTTTATTGCCTCATCAGCAGTTCCCTTATTTGCCCTTTGAGTTGTAACTCAAAGTCTAAGGCATCTGTGTCATCTTCATCCCTACAAAGTGGAAGATCAAGTAGATCCTACAGATCTTCAACACTCAGGCCAAGTGCTTGTTCTCTTGATATTTTCTTCACTTCTCCACTAGACTTGATCACAGTCAGTACATGGGTCTGTTTGTTAGTTTTCCATTTTAGTACTTTTGAGTATGGTGGGTTTCTTGGGAGATTTTTATTGGATTAAGAGTTTGGAGATGCTGGCCTGGTGATGACTGACTGAGCAGTGCTTTGAGTTTGAGCAAGTTCAGGAATATCATCCATCATCTGTTTGTAAACCATTTTTATAACTTCATTACCAGCAGCTATTTCCTCTGATGTTTCTGCATCCATCTGTTTATGCATTCTTCTTTGATAAAAATGGCACCAGGTGGAGCAGTGGCTCTCCTGATTTGCAGCTTTGGTGGTCTTGTTGAAACCTCTGCTTCAGGAAAGTCAGGTTTTTGAGGAATGTTTGGATTTTTCTTTCTTAATTCCTCCAACTTTTTGTAAGTGGCCCTGACTTTGTCTTCTTTCCACCTCATCACTTGGTTCTTTGACCCAAAGTCAGCAGTGATCAATTCCTCTTTCATTCTCCTCAGCTCCAATGCCTTATCAGTTACATTCTTCTTGTATTTTGCCCAATCAGGAGGAGTATGTTTAACCTTGTTTTTAATCATTTCTTGAATCCTGGCTGCTTCACTTTCAAGCTCAGGAATGGTCCATTCTTTGTACATGTGTTTTTCTACCTTATATTTCTTATAAGCCATGATATTTTCAATGTAGTCTTTTCTTAGGGATTAATCTGCTCTTTCTGATATTTGCTGACAAACATTCTTTGTAAACTGCTCCAAAGATCTGACTTGTGTGAACAGAAATTGATAATGCCTTTGAATTTCTTTGTCAGACTTTCCTTGTGAATTTTTCTTGGAGATATCCTCTGCCTGTTGAGCCTTAACTTTCAAGTATTCTTCAATGTTGTTAGGCCTGGTATATCCTTCAATAGATGGTAAACTCCTTTTAGCAGGGTCATCCTCAATGTAGAAAGATTTGATTTCTTCTCTGATAGCCATAAGCTCCAGGGGATATTAGACACTTGCAGGAGTAATGTCAGTTATTGGCTTTTGAACTTGGGCTGAAGAGAGAGGAAAAGGGTTAGGTATGGTAATAAGTGATAAAGGTTGTGAAGATGTTGGTGGTGGTGAAGAATCATCATCTTTTAGAATTAACCTTCTCCTTTTTGGTTGAGGAGAGGCTGATGATGTTTTGGGTGGTTCATTGGTGGTGATTTGAGTGGTGGTTATTGTAGTGGAAGTGATTGGAGTGGGAGGTTGTTGAGTAACAGTTGTTAAAACAACTGGTGTTTCAACCACTGTTGCCATTACAACTGATGATGAGTCATTAGCTGTCTTTTGCTTTTTAGCAGGAGGTGTTGGTGGTGATGGTATATTTGGTGGGGCAGTGGTTGAAATGGGAGCAGTTGTTGTAGTTGAAGTGGTGGTTTTTGGTTTAACAACTGCTGAAACCACTGAAGTACCAACAGTTGTTGATACAGTAGGTGTTACAATAGTTGTTTGGGTGGAAAATTGATGTGTGAGGTTTTTGGTAGGTTTAGGAGTTTGCTTTGTGGGTCTGGATGGTGTGTGTTTGGGTTCCCTCACTTTTCTAGTGGGATTCTTTCTTTTTGACTCAGGATTTTTGTCATCCTTAGATCCAGAAATACCCTGCTCATTCAGCTCCATAAATGCTCTTTTCTCCTATTCCCACCTGGATTTATCCTTAGCCTCTCTATCCCTTTTTACGCTTGCTTTTACTTCAGCAAGTGCATTTGTGGTCACATCAATCTTCTTGATTCCATCTGGCAAGGGAATGGTCTTTAAGCATGCAATCTTTTTGTGGCTCAATGTACAGACCATTTTCATATCCATTTTTCTTCCACTGCTTGATTTTCTCCCCCTTTTTGGCATTATCTGGTGGTGGTTATCCACAAAGAAAACAGTGGGAGGAGAAGTGCAAGTGGTGGTTAGTATGTGGGCCTTTATAGCCTTGATATCAGCTTGGGTATCTTTAAACCTTGACTCCATGAGATTTCTAAACTTTTGGATTTGAAACTCATGCTGCTGATCAGCTAATTCTCTTTATTGTTGGAGCAATGGTTGAAACAAACTCTACAGCTCATCTGAAGTAGCAGAAGATGGTGGAGCAGCTGTTGGAGTTGTTGCAGCAGTGGGAGGTACCTTTTGAACTTTCAACAACTGTTGCAGCATGTCTTTGATTTCTTTAACAGATGTATCCAGGTTGTCAATTCTATCCGTCAATTCTCGTTACATTAAACCATCACCCAACTTAATGGGATCATCTAATTTCCCTCTTACAGTGGTTGTAACAGTGGTTGACTCAGGGAGTGTACTCCAGAAATCATCCACTGATGCCCCTTTGTCTTGGAACTGGGGACTTCTTCCTTTAAATTGAGAGACACTTTTTAGTGAACCAGTGAAGACTGGATACACAAGTGTTCCCAGAGAAGAAATGGCTTTCAAGGAAGTCTTATTGAGGTAACCACTGTCCAAATGCAAACCAGTGGGTTCAGCACTTGTAGTGGCTGCTTCACTTGAACTACCACCAAGAGTTACTTGTAACTTGTCACACCCCAACCGATGGCGGAATCATCGGGGCGCGACACTGAGCGAAACAGATTGTCCAGAAGTTTCCATAACAACTATATTTACCAATTATTTAAAGCAACACGTCCTATACCATGTCATAAAAGATAATACAATTATTACAGAAAAGATCTAGTCAAATTGTTCTGTTCCAAAAACTCAGATTTCTATTACAGACAATTGTTTATTGTTGACCTAGGTCTTTCCTAGCCTCGATTTCACAGCAAACTAAGCAAATAAGCATCCTAAGCAAATGTCACATACGTTAAAATAAAGGTCAATACACATGGTGTAAAGGTGAGCATACAAGTTGAATAGATATAATAGAGTTCGAAATCGTTACGCATAACCAGTACGTACACAGTGTAAAATGAGGCATGTTAGTTATCGACATGAACCTATCGATGCCAATGACTGCGAGTTGACTGCCCAAGGCAGTTTGTAATACACACTCACCACAGTGAGCAATGTAAGAAATTGTCCTTAACAACCCCTGAGTGAACAAGTGCTGAGTCCAAACATATAGTATTATCGTTGCTAAGGCAGGTAGACAGCATTCCATATGTAAACATAACAAACAAGCATTCATTAAGTCATGTATAACATGTGGTAACAGTTAGCGTTTAAAGTATTGCGTAGTGTGATTGATGTGTTTTAGAATAAGTAACGTATGTAACACCCAAAAGTGTGTAAAGCAAAAAGGGATCGAGTATACTCACAGTGATTGATGGATAGAAGGGAGCGCTAGAGAGTAAGGTTAGCCTGATCAGAACGATAGCATAACGATAAGCGACGCGTAAAACGATGCAAAGTGCAAGTGGGTCGGACAGCAGTTCGATCGGACGATAGTCCGATCGGACAGCCGGTCGTTCGGGTGACAGTCCGCTCGGATAGTCATCTGATCAGGTGACCGATCGAGTGGATTGTTACTTCCTTTGGGAGGGATGTGTTTGTGTATGATGGCTTGTCCTTTTGAAGTTTTCGTTGTAGCATTTTGAAAAGATAGAAGTATCTCTAACCTTCAGGTGCATCGATCGAACGACCGTTCGATCGGGCGATAACCCGATTGGTTGGACACCTTAGTGAGAACAAGTTCACAGCAGTTTATCACTCGATCGGATGATAGTCCGATCGGGTGGCAATCCATTGATATTAAATCATGTTGAAAATAGTTTAAGGTTGAAGTCAGAATATTTCATGGTCAAGGGGTAGTCTGTTCGGGTGGTAGTCCGATCGGGCCACAAATCGTTCAATGTTCACAACTTCAAAATGTTTGAAATAGAAGTTAGGTGTGGGACCCAAGGTGTAGTCCGATCGGGTGGCAACCCGATTGGGTGGTAATCCGTTCAGACAGTAGTCCGAGCGGACGACACTCCGACCTGGTCGACCTGATCGTCTTCTTCCTTGGTTGTTTTGATGGCCTTGTAGTTTTATCTAGACGGTGTGACAACGTGCTAATCAACAGAACCCTATCTTGACCCAGTGTCATGATCGAACTGGAATCACCCAAGTTCAACCACTTTACCGGTTCAAGATGGCTCTTCTTGGTTAGCCCGAAATCGATGGTCTCGTGGATAGAATCCAGATCTTGGACCAACACTTCGACGAGAAAGAGTAGAAGGTCAAAATTCAAGAGGCTTGCGTCGTCTATCGGCGTAACTTTTCTGACGACTCCGAGCTTTCAGCAGGTTGTCTCGAATTTGGAGGACTTTGTCAGTCGTTTCTTGCAATAGCTCAGGACCGGTTAATTGCGAGTGCCCGATCTCGTGCCATACAATGGGCGATCGACATCTTCTTCCATATAAAGCCTCAAACGGTGCCATTTAAATGCTGGAATGATAACTGTTGTTATACGAGAATTCGACTAACGACAGGTAAGCGTCCCAATTACCACCAAATTCTATGACACACGAACGGAGCATGTCTTTAAGGGTTCAAATCGTTCTCTCAGTCAGACCGTCGGTTTGAGGGTGGAATGGGTACTTAGGTTAAGTGTAGTACCGAGTGCCGCTTGAAACATTTCCCACAGTCACGAGGTAAACCGAGCATCACGTTCAGAGATGATGTCGCGAGGTGTCCCATGTCGACAAATGATCTCATTGGTGTAGATTCGGGCTAATCGTTCTACCTTGTAGTCTTTTCGTATTGGTAGAAAATGAGCAGATTTGGTCAAGCGGTCAACGACAACCCAGATGCTGGCGTGACTTGATGGCGTGCGCGGGAGTTTAGTTATGAAGTCCATGGCTATGCTCTCCCACTTCCATATAGGGATCGGGGGTTATTCGAGTAAGCCAGAGGGTCTTTGATGTTCGGCCTTAACCTTCGAACAAGTCAGGCATTTTCCAACGTAGAGAGCGATATCCCTCTTCATACCCGGCCACCAGTACTTGTAGCGAAGGTCCTGGTACATTTTATCGGCACCGGGATGAATAGAATACCGAGATTTGTGGGCTTCTTCCATTAGAATCTGTCGCAAATCATTCCGCTTGGGAATCCAAATTCGGTCCAGATAATGGAATATCCCATTCGACTTGTTAACAAGATGGGCTCAATCGTGGTGGATTCTTTCCTTCTTCAAAGGACGTTCGGTAAAACACGCATGCTAGGCTTCGCGAATAAGGGTTTCAAGATGATGCTGGGCTGGAACATTGGGAATGCTATGCAGATAGCTTCGTCGGCTGAGAGCGTCGGCAACGACATTTGCTTTGCCTGGATAGTAACGAATCTAACAGTCGTAATCGTTGAGAAGTTCTACCCATCGGCGTTGACGCATATTAAGTTCTCTCTGGTCAAAGATATGTTGTAGGCTCCTATGATCGGTGAAGATCGTGCACTTGGTACCATAAATGTAGTGTCGCCAAATATTTAACGCCAAAAACAACTACGCCTAGCTCGAGGTCGTGGGTTGTATAGTTCTTCTCGTAGATCTTGAGCTGACGAGATGCGTAAGCGATAACCTTGTCCCGTTGCATAAGAACGCTACCAAGACCAAGGTTTGAGGCATCGCAATAGACGATGAAGTCATCATTTCTGTCGGGTAAAGTGAGGACGGGAGCATTGCAGAGCATATGCGTGAGGGTTTGCAAAGCAGACTCTTGTTCAGTTCCCTAAACGAAAGGCTTATCTTTGTGAGTGAGAGCGGTAAGCGGCATAGCGATCTTAGAGAATCCTTCGATAAATCGATGATAATAGCCCGCTAGTCCGAGAAAAGAACGAACTTCGGACGGGTTCTTCGGCGTAACCCAACTCTTAACGGCTTCAATCTTCGTGGTATCGACATGAATACCTTGACTATTGACAATGTGACCGAGGAATTGAACCTCCTCCAGCCAAAATTCGCACTTGGAGAACTTGGCAAAGAGTCGATTCCCTTGGAGTAGCTCGAGAACCAAACGTAGATGTTGCGCGTGTTCGGCTTTCAACTTGGAATAGATCAGGATATCATCGATGAACACGATGACGAAGCGGTCAAGAAATGGTTTACACACCCGATTCATCAGATCCATGAAAACCGCGGGTGCGTTGGTTAAACCAAAAGGCATAACAATGAACTCATAGTGGCCGTATCGAGTGTGAAAAGCGGTTTTGGGTTTATCCTCCTCTTGGATGCGTAGTTGGTGATAGCCTGAGCGTAGATCGATCTTGGAGAAACACGTAGCTCCTTGTAGCTGATCAAACAAATCATCAATTCGAGGCAGGGGATAGCGATTCTTGATTTTCAGCTTGTTCAATTCCCGATAGTCGATGCACATCCTGAACGACCCATCCTTTTTTTGATGAAAAGAACTGGCGCGCCCCATGGAGAGGTGCTCGAGCGAATGAAGCCTTTATCAAGCAATTCCTGGAGCTGACTCGAGAGTTCATGCATTTCGGACGGAGCGAGTCGATAAGGAGCTTTAGCAATAGGGTTTGCTCCAGGAATGAGGTCGATACGAAAGTCGATATCACGACTTGGTGGAAGACCAGGAAGATCATCAGGAAACACATTAGGAAATTTACGAACCACAGGAACATCTTTCACTTCTATCTTTCCTTTCTTTTCCTTCTCTGCTACTACAATATTGGCCAAGAAAGCTCTCTATTCCTTGCGGAGATACTTGCTAGCTTGGGTACACGACATAAGCTTAAGACCTTTCAAGGGAGTTTCACCATAAACACATAATACATCACCGTTAGCGAGCGCGAATCGAATCACCTTGTCAAAGCACACAACTTCAGCATGGGTTTCCTGAAGAAAATCCATGCCTACTATGATGTCAAAACTTCTGAGCTGCATTGGAATAAGGTCAATCGAAAAGATGTGATTGTTGAGTTCAAGGGTACAATCACGAAGAATAGAATTAACGGCGATGATTCTTCAGGTGGCGACTTCGACATCGAACGTCGAGGGGAGATGGGAGCACTTACGATTGAGGAACTTCTCGAATTCAAACGACACAAAACAGTTATCGGCTCCAGTATCAAACAAACACGAAACATAAATACCGTTCACGATAAACGTACCATTAACCACATTGTTGTCGGCTTGTGCTTGGCGTGCATTGATGTTGAAGGTTCTGGCACGGGCGGCTTGTTGTTGTTGCTGTTGAGGCTGTTGCTGAGGCTGCTACTGCTGGGGCTCTTGTTTCATAACCCTGTTCGGGCACATGTTCAAGAAGTGGTTGGGATCACCACATGTGAAGCAGACTCTGGCGTTGACCGTGGTTGCCTGAGCCGCTTGTTGGCCTTGTGGGGCTGGGAGCAGAGCTTGATGAGAAGTGGCTTGAGCTGGTGCTTGGCGAGGAATAGTACGACAGTTACCGGTGAAGTGGCCGTACATATTGCATTGCATGCAAAATCGGCAGGCGATACCCACAGGATGATGATAAGTACAGGTTGGGCAGGCAGGGTGAGGGCCTATGTATGCACGCTTTGAAGGCGGTGCATAGGTAACTGGTGCTAGTGCTGATCGGTGCTGGGGTTGCTGATGTTGTTGCTGGAGCTGCTGTTGTTGTTCTTCCTCTTGTGATGAGAGGACTTTGATGACTGCGATTCGGTGGCGGTGGAGTCAGCGGTTGGTACGGCGGTGGTAGCTTGGTGCAGGTTCTTTGAAGCTTTATCCCAAAAACTAGCTTTTACCCGCTTGTCGTTGATTTCAGTGGCAAGCAAGTAAGTTTGTTCGATTGTTGCTGGTTTGCAAGCATGCACAAAATCCGCAACACAATCCGGCAGAGCGCGGATGTACTTCTTGATCGTCATGTCGGGGGTCTTCACTTGATCGGGACAGATAATGCTGAGCTGGTTGAAGCGAGCAGTGAGGGCAGCGTTGTCACCATCTTTCTGCTTGATGTGCCAGAATTCATCCTCCAGCTTTTGGCGCTCATGGGGAGGGTAGAACTCTTCGAGCATAACGTTCTTCAACTCATCCCATGAAAGACCATAGGCTGCATCATTTCCGCGCTTGTTCCTCTCGGTCGTCCACCAGTCTAGCGTGCGAGACTGGAAAACTCCGGTAGCATTCAAAGTGCAGAGATTGTCAGGACATCCACTCTGACGCAAAGTGACTTCGATCGAGTCGAACCATTGAAACAAAGCCGTAGGGCCTTCTTCGCCAGTGAACTCTTTCGGTCCGCATGCCTTGAACTGTTTGAAGCTGAAAGCAGCTGCAGGGGTAGCTTTGGGAGTCTCGGTCTTGGACTCTTCAGACGATTTGCTTACAGTCTCGTAAAGCTCACTCACGATCTTAGGAACAACCTTTGCTACTTACTTAGCGACGAGAGCAACAAGGCGTTTGTCTCTCTATTCTTGACGAGTAACTCATGGGTGACGGGTTCCAGATGATGGTCCAGATGACGACATTGTCTGCAACAGACATCGTCATAGGTCTCAGACACAATATAGTCGAATCTCGCCTCACACGTCTAATACTACTAAGGCTCAGGAACACGTATAATCATGCAACCACTTAGGCACATAATCACATATTCACATAAGCACATAAGCACATAAGCACGTAAGGCACAGAAACACAGAAGCACATACGCATGTAATTACAAGATGCAGTCAGAATACAGAAACCTACCATTCCAAGCCTGCGCGCGTTCAAGAATAGCGACCGCGAATAACATAGCGAGTAGTATAGTATAACCGAATAATCATAGCAAACAACATGGCGTAAGGTCGTTCCACGAATGGTAACAATTTGTTAACGTTTTGAGATAGAAGTGCGGGGCGAGTCGTGTGTGTCGATCAAAGTGATAGCGTGAGGTAGCAGTAAACTCGTACATAATCCCTACTGGATATGCACAAGTCAGCCTGTTGGTACCTAACTATAGACTAGGTTGTTTCTAAGACATCGACCCAGACTAGGTCGAGTCTTGCCTAATTCCCTATAGCTATGGCTCTGATACCAATCTGTCACACCCCAACCGATGGCGGAATCATCGGGGCGCGACACTGAGCGAAACAGATTATCTAGAAGTTTCCATACCAACTATATTTACCATTTATTTAAAGCAACACGTCCCATACCATGTCATAAAAGATAATACAATTATTACAAAAAAGATCTAGTCAAATTGTTCTGTTCTGACAACTCAGATTTTTACTACAGACAATTGTTTATTGTTGACCTAGGTCTTTCCTAGCCTCGATTTCACAGCAAGCTAAGCAAATAAGCATCCTAAGCACCTATCACATACGTTAAGGTAAAGGTCAACACACATGGTGTAAAGGTGAGCATACAAGTTGAATAGATATAATAGAGTTCGAAATCGTTAGGTATAACCAGCACGTACACAGTGTAAAATGAGGCATGTTAGTTATCGACATGAACCTATCGATACCAATAACTGTGAGTTGACTGCCCAAGGCAGTTTGTAATACACACTCACCACAGTGAGCCATGTAACAAATTGTCCATAACAACCCCTGAGTGAACAGGTGCTGAGTCTAAACATATAGTACTATCGTTGCTAAGGCAGGTAGACAGCATTCCATGTGTAAACATAACAAACAAGCATTCATTAAGTCACGTATAACATGCGGTAACGGTTAGCGTTTAAAGTATTGCGTAGTGTGATTGATGTGTTTTAGAATAAGTAACGTATGTAACACCCAAAAGTACGTAAAGCAAAAAGGGATCGAGTATACTCACAGCAATTGATGGATTGAAGGGAGCGCTAGAGAGTAAGGTTAGCCTGATCAGAACGATAGCATAACGATAAGCGACGCGTAAAACGATGCAGAGTGCAAGTGGGTCGGATAGCAGTTCGATCGGCGGGTAGTCCGATCGGACAGCCGGTCGTTTGGGTGACAGTCCGCTCGGATGGTCATCCAATCAGGTGACCGTTCGAGTGGATTGTTACTTCCTTTGGGAGGGATGTGTTTTTGTATGATAGCTTGTCCTTTTGAAGTTTTCGTTGTAGTATTTTGAAAACATAGAAGTATCTCTACCCTTCGGGTCGATCGATTAAACGACCGTTCGATCGGGCGATAACCCGATTGGTTGGACACCTTAGTGAGAACAAGTTCACAGCAGTTTGTCACTCGATCGGATGATAGTCCGATCAGGTGGTAATCCATTGATATTGAATCATGTTGAAAGTTGTTTAAGGTTGAAGTCAGAACATTTCATGGTCGAGTGGTAGTCCGTTCGGGTGGTAGTCCGATCGGGCAACAATTCGTTCAATGTTCACAACTTCAAAATGTTTGAAATAGAAGTTAGGTGTGGGACCCAAGGTGTAGTCAGATCGGGTGGCAACCCGATTGGGTGGTAATCCATTCGGACAGTAGTCTGAGCGGACGACACTCCGACCTGGTCGACCTGATCGTCTTCTTCGTTGGTTGTTTTGATGGCCTTGTAATTTTATCGAGACGGTGTGACAACGTGCTAATCAACATAACCCTATATTGACCCCAGTGTCCTGATCGAACTGGAATTACCCAAGTTCAACCGGTTCAAGATGGTTGTTCTTGGTTAGCCCGAAATTAGTGGTCTCGTGGATAGAATCCAGATCTTGAACCAACACTTCGACGAGAAATAGTAGAAGGTCAGAACAAGGTCCGATTCTATCGGTTTTGAGGGCATTGAGTGTAAAAGAGTTGAAAGAAAGTTAGAAACCATCTGTCAATCCTTTTAACCATGAATATATGTAGATCTACGAAAGATATTCGTTTATTTATGTCGAAATCGTTCAGATCTAAGTTGTTCTTGAAGGATTGAAACCAAAACATGAAGTTCCTAAGAACACCATGATGACATCATCCTAGAACACCTCAAATCTAGTGATTTCATGGTTAAAAGTTAAGATTCAAAAGATAGAAAGGTGTAGGAGTGCTTGTAGATGAAGAAAGTACAAGATTTAAGACGAGATCTTACCGGTATCACGGGAAATGGAAGAAAATGTGAGGTTGGAGCGCTGGTCGGACAGAGGTGTGCAAAAGTGGTAAGTTGTGATGTTGACAGGGGTATTTATAGGCTTACTAAAAGTGGAAAGGGTGGAATGTGGCTGGTCGATCAAATTGGCAGTCCGGTCGACTGGCTGGTCGATCGAGTGGTAGCTCGATCGGGCGGCTGGTCGATCGGCTGGTCACTTGGTTGTCTAGCCACTTGATTCGAGTGTTTGGTGCGATGATTTTTACCATTTCGATTGCGATTGTGAGCGTTGCGATGCGATAGAGTTTCCTATTCAAATTACTTTTAATCCCAACTACTATATCTAACATACAATCATCCAAAATTACTTGCGTTTAGCGTTTGTGATTCGATTGCGACTGAGTTTCCATTGCGTTTTGGTTAATCACCACAACATAAACATAAGTGAACACGCACAAGTAACACATAAGGCACACACACAAGTAAATCAATATCTAGAACGCGTAATTCGAGTTGCGAGCGCGATTGCGATAAGCGAACAAGCGATCAAATATGCGGTAAACGTCGAATAAACTTCGATTATAAATAGATACTCCACATAATACAACTAACGTAAAGCATAAAATAGACTAACTACGAGTCAAAGAAGTCAAAACAGGAATTGAGCAAGGTGTAACAGATCGAAATTAGCAATCTTGTCTCCTTTTGACTTCAATCTTGACTTTGACTTTGACTTTCAAAACACGGGGTGTTACATAACTCAAGGGGTATAACCTCCTCAGGTATTGTTGGTGGGTTAGCAATGATTGATACATCAAACCCAGTCACTTGCTGAGGTATGTTCTCATTGACAGGTGAGTGAGAAGGACTGGTTTGTGCCTGGTTCAAATCAAGAGCATCCAACAATATTTTTGTTTGTGGGGGAATTGTGGAGGTGAGTTTGGGTGTAGAAAGCGAATTTGCCCCGGGCAGTGGGCTGTGGATGATGGAAGCAAGTGATTCTAGAGCATCATATTGTGGTGTCCCTATTGATACAACCTGTTCTTTTTGAGAAGAAGTAGGAGAAGTTTCAGGCATGGGTTGAGATCTTTCTACCATCTGCTGTGAGGAAGTAGAAGCAGTGGTTTCCTGTGACTTTTGTGTTGTCACTGGCAGTTGCTCTGGGATCTCATCTTCCAGAGTTGCTTTTTGTGTAGGTTTTGGGGGTTTTTGAGTTTTCTTTTGTCTTGGCTTTTTGGTGATTTTAGGTGTGGGTTTCACAACAGTTGTTTTGCTGCTGTGATCACCTAGAGCAGTGGGCTCTGCAGCAGATACCTGAGGAGCAGTGGTAGCTGCTAAATTCTGCTTAGGCACCTCTGCTTTTGTTTTGCAAGGTGTTGAAAGTATTGTAAAAGTTTTAGTTGTTAAGCTGTTTATTTGAAAAGAGTCACCTTGTTGGAGCACATGAGCATCATCCTTACCAACTTTCTTTTGAAAATAATAACATAGAAATCTTGGAAATAGTAAGAATGGTTTTTTATCAACATTTTTAACTAGATCATTAAAGATATCCTAGGAGTAGTTAAAGTTTTCATTTTGTAAAATAGCATATCCCAGGTATTGAATCTTTAATGGTATCTTATTAAAAGCAGTTGTTTTGTTTGAAACGCACATCAACAGGGTATGAAATAAAAATCTTGTTGCAGGAGGAAAGTTACCTTTTTGTAAGGTATCCCTCTTCATTTGTTCAGCTACCCCATTTCAAGAAAATCAGTTTGATATTCGTTTTTAGAGAAAAAAAATTTACCTTGCTGATCATTAAGTTCGAATACCTATGAAATGGATTGTGGTGTGATTTTGATTGTTTTACCCATTAGAGAGGAATTAATGGCTATGATGTCTTCACCTTGTGTTTCAAGAGTAGCATTTTTCCAAAATTCTCTCTGGGTTTTCAGGTAAATCGGAGCATCTGCTGTCAACAAAGATTTGTACTTTGAAGATGACATAGTGTCAATGATGGAGTCGTAGATATCGATAGTACCAGGTTTTGTGAGAAGACCCAGATAGTTGTGAGGAGCTTTGTATGGAATTTCAATGGGTCTGGTAGCCATTTGAGTGGCCTTTTTGGAAGTTGATTTTGAAGTGGATTTTGCAGATGAAGAAGGATTTGATTTTGTCATGTTGAAGAAGAAGAACAATGAATGATTTGGGAGAAATGGATGATAACTGCTTTGAGAAAGGAATTTTTATGAATTCGATTCGACAGTAAAACCCTGTTTGGGGGTTTTGAGAAGGGTTTTATAAAGGAAAAAGTGAATGCTGACGTGGCAGCGGTCACAAAAATATCTGACCGCTATGTACTGTCCGCGTGCCAACCCCTGATGAGTAGTGGAAGACAGTTGTTTTCGGAAAACCACTGATGGAACAAGACCAGTGGTTGTAACGGTAAAATGAAAGCAGTGGGTGATTTTGAACAACAATGATTACCAAGGAAATGAGAGAACAAGGGTTGACTTTCAGCAGTGGATAGCATTTAGAACAGATGTTTGAACAAAACAATGGTTATGGCAGACTTTTAAGGATTTAATGAAAAATTCATTTTTAGCTATTTTTAAGGATGGGTTTTTGATTTTCTGAAAACATTTTAATGTTTTTATTCATAGAAAAACAGGATTTTGCCTAGTATTCCATGTTTAGCATGCCAATCCTAGAGATCAAGCTTTCAAAGGTGGATGTGTCTAACGCTTTGGTTAGCACATCTGCCAACTGATCTTTAGTTGGAACACGGTAAGAAATCAAAATTTTTTCATAGCAATCCCTCACAAAGTGATGTCTGATATCAATGTGCTTGGTGGTTGAGTGGGAAACTGGATTTTTGATGATATTTTCTGCTGCCTGGCTATTCAACATGAGTGGTATTTTCAAGGCAGTGATACCAAAATCCAGCAACTGATTTTGAAGCCAAAGCAGTTGGGCTGTACAGCTTGCAGCAGCTATATATTCTGCCTCAGCAGTGGATGTGGAAACAACTACTTGTTTTTTGCTTTGCCAAGACACTAAGCAATTGCCTAGGAATTGGCACCCTCCTGAAGTGGACTTCCTTGTCTTGTCACATCCAACAAAGTCACTATCTGAGTAACCTGAAAGCTCAATTTTACCATCAGCTGGATACTAGATACCAAGTGTGGGGGCACCTTTTAGGTATCTGAATATCCTTTTTACAGCAATAAGGTTTGACTTTCTAGGGGCTGATTGGGATCTTGCACAAACACATGTTGCAAACATGATGTCTAGCCTAGATGCAGTTAGGTACAATAAAGACCCAATCATGCTTCTATACAGAGTTTGATCAACCAAATCATTCTTTTCATCAGACATGACTATTTTATCGGTTGCAATGGGTGTACTGCATGGCTTACAATCATCCATCTCAAATTTCTTTAAAAGTTCTTTGGCATATTTTCCTTGATGGATAAAAGTGCCATTTTGAAGTTGCCTTACTTGGAGACCAAGAAAGCAATGGAGTTCACTCATTGCACTCATTTCAAACTCAGCTGTCATGAGTTGCCTAAACTCTTCAAACATTTTATTACATCCACATAAATTTGGACAATCATCAAGTCTTTCCCTTTCCATTTCAAAAACAGTGTTTTATCAATTTTACCTCTTGTGAAACCAATGGAAAGTAGAAAGGTGGAAAGAGTTTCATACCAGGCCCTTGGTGCTTGTTTCAGGCCATACAAAGCTTTATTTAGCTTGTAGACATGATCTGGATTAAATGGATCCTCAAAACCTGGAGGTTGACAAACATAAACTTCTTCTTGAATCTTACCATAGATGAATGCACATTAGATATCCATTTGATACACCTTGATGTTGTGGTTGACAGCAAAGGCTAGAAATAATCTGATAGCTTCCAATCTTGCTACAGGGCAAATGTTTCATCATAGTCAATGCCCTCTTCATGTCTGAACCCTTGAACCACAAGCCTGGCTTTATTATTGACAACAATACCCCTTTCATCAATTTTATTTTTGAAGACCCATTTTGTGCCAATAGGACTCACACCCTCTGGCAATGGAACAAGCTCCCAAACTTGGTGTCTTCTAAACTGTTGGATCTCCTCTTGCATGGCTTCTACCCAGCTGTTGTCTTTTAGTGCCTCTTGGTACTTGACTGGCTGATGGAGAGATAGGAAACCAGCAAAAAGACAAATGTTTTGGGATTGACTTCTTGTGAGTACCCCTTCATTGATGTTGCCAATGATTTGGTCAGGTGGATGAGATTTCAAGAAGATAAGATCTCCTTGGTATGGAACAATGGCATTTAGTGGGGAAGGCTGCAGATGTGAATCATCTGAGCTAACCACTGCTGGTGACTTTCATGATCCAGCAGTGGCTTCAAAAGGCGGTGGAATAGGAGGTAATGGTGTGGACACATGCTGACTTTTATCCACTGTTTGTGGATTTTTGTCAACATTGTTTGATGATGTGGAAGCAGGGGTTGATGGGCTACTTTGGTCAACAACTATTGAGGTAGTAGTGGTTGAACTTTGACAGCTGTTTTGAACATCTGCTGCTCTTCCACTTGACGCAGACTTTTGTTGTGGAATGATGAATTCATATCCATAGTCTGATGATGAGTTTTCTGATGGACCTGCATTATTAGTCTTGACAACAGTATTTTCAAAAGCTAATTTATCAAGATCAAATAATTCTGCAGGATTTGCAGGGATTTTCATTGAAGAGAGTTCATTGAACTTCACATTCAAAGTCTCTTCCACTGCTTTGGTCCTTATGTTAAACACTTTGTAGGCCTTAGCAGTGGTTGAGTATCCCAAATGATATCCGCTATCTATTTTGGCTGCAAATTTTAAAATAGAATCTTTTAAGTTCAAAATGAAACATGGGCAGCCAAACACTTTAAACTATGAGATCAGTAGTTTGATTTTATACAGAAGTTCATAAGCAGTCTTTTGATGCCTGGGGTTGATTAAAACTCTGTTTTGGACATAGCAAGCAGTGTTTACTGCTTCTGCCCAAAAAGTTAATGGCAAACCTGAATCTGCAAGCATGGTTCTGGCAGCCTCAATCAAAGTCCTGTTCTTTCTTTCAACAACCCCATTTTGCTCTGGTGTTCTTGGAATGCTGTACTGCCTTACAATTCCTTTTGACACACAGAAATCATCTAACTCCTTATTTCTGAACTCTGTGCCATTGTCACTCCTAAAGATTTTTACTGGAAGATCAAACTGCTTTTCAACCTGTTTCACAAAGTCTTGCAGAATGCCTGTAGTCTCATATTTTGAGTGTAAAAAGTAAGTCCATGTAAACCTAGAAAAGTCATCAACAATAACCAAACAATATCTCTTTTTCTTAAGACTCATGACTTTAACTGGGCCAAACAATCCATATGGAGCATTTGCAAACATTTGGTTGTTTTGGACTCTTCAATTGATTTGTATGAGCTTTTATGTTGTTTTCCTTTTAGACAGGAAACACAATGCTCAGGACAGGTGAACAGTTTTTGAGGTAAACCTCTTACTAACCCCTGTTTTGAGATAGCAGTAATTGTCTTGAGATTTGTGTGCCCCAGTCTCCTGTGCCATAATTCTGTCTCTTTGTTTGAGGCAGCTGAGAACAGACAGGCATCAGTCCTGGGGCTCTCTTTTGACAAATCAACAACATAAACATTGCCACTTCTATGAGCAACAAGTTGTGTTTTTCCATTTTTTATTATTGCCTCAATCTTTTCAACCATTTCTGGTCCAGCAACCCTACAACAGCCCTTTGTGAAGAATGAGCCATAGCCCTTATCACTCATTTGAGAGACACTCAGGAGGTTGAATTTTAGATTGTCTATTAGATTGACATTTTCAAATTTTACATTACCAGACTGCACTGTACCAGACCCCAGAACTTTCCCTTTACTATTATTACCAAAGGATATATCACCCCCTCCATGGATTTTGAAATCTTTGAGTAAGGCTTTACATCTTGTCATGTGCCTGGAGCCTCCACTATCTACATACCAAAGGCTATCTAAGAATGCAGAAGCTCCCTGCACATGAAGTAACAGTGTCTGGGATGAGTTCAGGTGCATGGACAGTGGTTAGCTCATGGGTTTGAACATTTTTGGGAATGTTTTTCTCTAACCACTGTTGGGGGTCTTGACCAATCACCTGTTGATAGCCAAAAGGAAACCTGTTTACTCTTGGTTTAGAAGGATTTTTGTAAACCTCATAAACATATGGGATCCTTTGGTATGATGGTTGTCCCTTACCTCTTCTGTATTGATTGGCAGGGGGTGCATCAGTCACCTGAACATCTCTTTTGACAGATGTTTGGTTTAGCTGTTTGGACTGGCACAAATAGTGGTTGATTCTTGGTGAATTTGACAGATGATGATGATGATGAACTTAAGGATGTTTTTTCAGTGTACTCATTCCTTTTTAAATCAAAGTTTTTGAGATACACACATTCTTGAGTTTTGTAGTTTGTTTTACCACAGATGGTGCAACTCTCAGCAGAAGCAATGACACTTGTTTTGTTGATATCATATGCTTTTAGATTTAAACAATCTTTTGTTAGATGGTTCTTTTTTTCACAAAAATCACAAAACAGGTTTTTAACTTTTTCTCTTCTTTTCTTCTTCTCAGACTCCTTAGCAACAGAGTTTTGAACCACTGTTGGGATGTCTTTGAGAGGAATAACCTTAGCTTTAGGAGCTTTTACACCATCAGTGGTTGTGAAATCCATTGGTTTGAAATTTTCAAGGATGTCACACTCATCAGACCATGTGGGTTTAAATTGGTATTTCTCAATTTCCTCAAAAGTTGAGGAACCCACAGATCTTTCCAGAGTGATTTTGTTACCAAGTTTGTCAGTAATTTTAACTTCTTGGCCATCCTTGTTTGTGGGAATGATTTCCACAGTGGATTGAACAAAATCTTTTAAAGCATTGTTTTCAATTTCATCATGTTTTCTAAACCCAACACCAAATTTCACATTGCTTTTGATCTTTTTTTCAAGCATGACCTCATAACCTTTGCAAGACTCCACCCATTTCTCACAAGTGATTTGGGTGGATTCCAACTCCTTTTTGCAAACTTGATATTTTTCTACCATAGTTTGGAGTTGGTTCTTGGTTATGCTTTGCTCTTCTTTGAGACTGCAGATTTCTTTATCCTTTTCAGCCAATTTGTTTTTAAGTTCTTTTAAAGACTTCTAAAATTTGACTTCATCATTCAACACTCTATCCCTAAGGTTTTCATTCACCTCTTTAATGTTAGCAAATGCTATGATGCATTTGTCTGAACACAAATTTTCAAGAACCTGAGATGATACCTTAGCATCATGGCACAATCACAAGTATGCTTTTCCTTATTAGTCACCTTCTCTTCCTTCTCACCATGCTTCTTCTCTTCTTCTTTGGACCAGGGATCATTCAGTGGTTCAATCAGGGGTTCTGAACTTTCTACCAGCAATAGTTCACCAGCAACAGCAGTAACCACTGGTTCAGCAACTTCATCCACTGTTTCAGCACTTGTTTGCCCTTTTTCAACATCTAGTTCTTCTTGTATTGACTCTAATGCCATAAGACAAAATTCATCATTAGAAGCATCATTAGTAGCATAGAGTGCAAAATTTTCATCACCTAGCTCATCAGGTAAGCTGCTCTAGTCAACAAAGCCTTGGGTGAAAAAGCTTTGCTGATCTGGTTGAACCACTGCTGGTGGTGTAGCTTGTTGTGTTGCAACTGGTTGCACTTGAACCTGAGGTACAGGAGCCTGGACATGCTGAATTTGAGGGACAGTGGTTTGAACATAATACACAGGAACAGGGTTTGCATAATGAGCAGTGTTTACATGGGCAGCAGGGGTATAACGGGAATAGTGCACAGTGGTTTGGTTTTATGGTCTAGCGTTTGAGCTAGGATGAGTAACTATTGGACCAGTGGTTTGACTCCTACATTCCCTAGCAAAGTGACCTAACCTGTTGCACTTAAAGCACTTGATTTTTGACTTATCCAACCCCACTTTTAAATTCCCATGTAGCCCTGGGAATTTTCTCCCTGCCCTTTTATAAAATTTGCTTGTTCTTACACTAAGCAAAGCCAATTGGTTCAAAATGTCCATTTCTTCAAGATCAGTTGGATCAAAGTGTTGTAAGTCATTTAGTTCAAAGCTCAAGTTATCTGACATCTAGTTTTCACAATTAGCAGTAAAAGCATAATTTGCAGAGTGGGAATCAGAGTTGTTAAAGTTACCACCAGCAGTTTTGTCAATGTAATGATCATAACTTTGATCCTTACTACTGCTACCAGATTCTTCCTGACCAAAAAGAGTTGTGCTGCCAAATGAATAATCATCAGCAACTTTACCAGACTCTTGTAACTTCTTTTTCTGGTTTAACTCTGTTAGTACATTACGTCTGTAGCTTCCGTCAGCATGTAGTCATGTTTTATTCTGTGTTTATGTTTATTGTCTGATTGTATGTATGTAGTTAGCTGGACAACTCAGGAATAGGGTCTGTATGTAAAAGTGTTGTTTGGGACAAGTTTAACTCGTACGGATGGCAATACGCACGTATGGCCATACGCACGGATGACTTATCCGCACGGATAAGTCATACGCGCGGATGACCACACGTACGGGTGAGTCATACGTACGGGTAGCCCACCCGCACGTACAACACTTATTAGTATCCTGAGTCTGTCTATATATAGTAGGTCCGGTGCAACTTTGTAAGAACTTTTGACACACGCACGGGTAGTCTGTACGTTCACCGGAACTTTGTGACTTTCAGAACGATTAATAGAACGAACAGACAAGAAGTTAAACGTTGAATTCTCTGTTGCATAAATCTGTGATTTGTCTTAATGGATTCCGCACACTAAGACGAAATCGATTCATCTTGTTCCTACGATCAGATCCTGTGTCAACGGGACCAACAAGTGGTATCAGAGCATCCAGGGAGCTGAATGGAGATCAACAACACTGAATTCACCGGAATTCAAGTTTCATTTGCCGATCAAAGTCAAATTTCGCCGGATATTTGACTTCTGTTACCGATTTGATTCAAATTTCACCGGAAATTTGACGGATTTCTTCTATATCTACTTAGATTTTACATTTGTTCTTCATTTGTCACCATAAAATCAGAAAAACCTAAAATTGAGCAAGAATTTACGGTTAAAATTTGTTAAAATCGATATCAATCAACTCGCAATCATTCAAAATATAATCCTACTTAGTTTCATAATCAGAATCAATCTAAAACTAGATCAAATTCATCAAAAATCATGTTTAGTTGTTCGTATTTGATGACGTCATTCACCCGTGCGGACAGCTGTCTGAACGGTTTGGATTAGTTAGTTACTGCAAGTTGTTTGCTGACATCATCATTGTTACACGCACGGATTACAATCCGTGCGGATAACCAGAATAGTCAAAAGGTCAAAGCTACCCGTACGCACAACCATCCGAGCGGATTACCGTCCGTGCGGATAGACTTTGTTATCATTTGTATTCCTGTTCGAACGGATAACTATCCGGTTCAAGTGTTTGAAGTTTTAAAATTTGTAAAACAAATTTCTAAGTGTTTGAAAATTGTTTCAGGCACTTGAAATGGAAGAATTCATGAATCCCTTCAGTGAGATGTATGCCTTCGCGGGTAATTCTGGAGACGATACTTCCAATCGTTCAAATGAAAATCCCAATCCAAATCCAAAGAAAACGTTATCCGATGCACTAAGTGTTGAAAGCGTATATGGTACCTACAACAAACCACCAAAGCTAATGGCAATCGAAGAATATAATCGGTGGGCAAAAAGATTCGAAGAATGGATGAAAGCCTTTGCATATCCGAGCTGGAAGAACTTAAAGAACGGTTTTGCTTTAGAAAGACAAGATTATGAGAATTTGTCAGAAGGAGAAGAAATAGATAACTATATAGCTGAACAAAAATGCATCGCTTTGATTCACCAATCCGTAAGAGACGACATTATTTCACTCATTGAATACACAAACGCAAAAGATCTATGGGCAAAATTAAATAAAAAATGTGTAGGAAGTGCAGAAATAATCAAAAACAAAAAGAAATTGTTGAGAAAGGAGTTTGATTTGTTCGGATGTTTAAAAGGTGAATCTGTTTGTAAAATGATTGAAAGATTTGGACACTTAAAGTTGGAATTGGCAAGGCACGGAGTAAACTATCCTCCAGAGGATCTTGTTGACAAACTGTTCGATTCACTACCAGAGGAGATGGATTGGCAGTACTATGCACTGATGTTAAAGAACACAATTAAACCTGAAAGTTTGACTGTCGACTTGCTGATTGAAAGACTAGAAAGTCATGAATTGGAGATAAAGAAAAACAAAGTTAATCATCCATGGAGTTGTACTATCCAAAGAGTTAAAGAACACAATTAAACCTGAAAGTTTGACTGTCGACTTGCTGTAAAATGATTGAAAGATTTGGACACTTAAAACATGGAGTTGTACTATCCAAAGAGTATGATTCCGAAGAATGTTTCTCCAAGAACTGCTTTCTCCGCTGAAAACAGAAATACTTCAAGTAAAGAAAATCCAAGCTCAAACAGTGGTTTTCATGGAGGTTTTTCATCCAACACTCCAAGTCAGGGATCTTCTTCAAGTTCTTCAAGTCAACAACAATCTGTTCCTAAGAACGCGTTTTCTTGCAACATTGCAATCGATTTGAAGAATGCTCAAAATTTTGATGAAGAATCATCCAAACAGCAGATGATCTTTCTAGCATCTGTTTTGGAGTCATACGAAGGGTTAGTAGCCGGGAAGATAGGTAATACCAATCTGACGAAAGAAGATTATGATCAGATTGATCCCGAGGAGATGGAGCTGATCGATATTCGTTGGGCTATGGCCAGTGCTGTTCGGAGAGCACAACGATTCATGGAAATTACCGGCAGAAAGACAATTGGTGGTGCATCTACTAAGCTGGGGTTTGATAAATCGAAGGTGACATGCTTCAAATGTAAGCAGAAGGGTCACTTCAAACGAGAATGCAGAAATGCATATGCCGATGAGTCAGAAAACCCTTTCAGAGATGATTATTACAAGAGAGCAATCTATCACCAGAATAAATCCGAGCCACCCAGATTGAAGCAAGTTGAAGACAACAAATAGAAGTCTAGAGCTCTTGCCGTAATCCATGATGACGAAGGTTATGATTGGAGCGAGCTATTGCCTGAAGAAGATGCTGTGGGTTATGCATTCGTGACAAAGATTATTCCTTTTAAAGACATTAGAACTGAAGAAGAAAAATTCGTCAACCGAAGAATGAAAGCCCAAACCAGAATGAGCAGAATTTATAACACTTACAAAGAAGCAAAAAGAGCAAAAAGGTGGGATGCCGACAGAGAGTGTTACCTTGATCCTCAAGGAAACATTGCAGTTAACCCAGATTCCATCAATGTTGATGCTCTTACCCAACAATTTGTCGAGGAAGAAGAAGCGAGACAAAGAGAATGGTGGGGAGGTGGTGATGAGAAACAAGTTGAGAAAGAAGAAAAAATCAAAGAAGCAGAACAGAAACCAAAGTCAAAGAATGCTGATGATGGAATCATTGATACATCACAAGAGCTAACGGCTGAAAACTTGAGGAAGATGGCAGATAAAGTTCTTGCTGCAAAAGAACTTGAGGTAGTTTCTAGTTCTGGAACTGAGTCAACAAACAAGGTAAGTTCAAATGGTACACTTGAGTCAGGTAAGATTGGTAAATCGGAAAATGACTGCAAAAATTGCATGAAAGAGTGCAAAGTTTGTAGTACAATCACTTACTTCAGTGGTAAGAAGATTGAAGAGTTGACTAGTAAAGTCAAAAGTGTTGAAGATCAAATCTTAAACCGTGACAAAATGCTGAAAGCTTCAAATGATAGATCAAAAGAATTAGCTGATAAAATTGAAAATGATAAAAATGACATTGAAAGAATAAGAAAAGAAAATGAAAAATTGATTATTGAAAGTCGTAAAATTTCTGAAAGTTTTGAGAAGCTGAAGCGAACGGTTAAAGATTCTGATGAGAGAAACAGTAAAACAACAAAAGAAAATCTTCAACTATCAGGGGTTCTTCGAGTAAAAGAGGAGTTAATTAACCAACAACTTGATGAAATTGCAAAATTGAAGCTTCAGTTTGAAGAAGCTAAAATTGAGAATGAATGAATTAATCTAAAACTGAGCAGTTACAACTCTGCAAGCTTTGTTTTGCAACACATTGTTCCAAAACCCATTGGTAAAACCAAAGCTGGCGAAGATGTATACTGTGATGGAACTGGGGTGGG
The DNA here is from genome assembly GCA_030545235.1 of Helianthus tuberosus. Taxonomy (NCBI): domain Eukaryota; kingdom Viridiplantae; phylum Streptophyta; class Magnoliopsida; order Asterales; family Asteraceae; genus Helianthus; species Helianthus tuberosus. The sequence goes on along the minus strand of CM060443.1, from coordinate 59,195,136 downwards.
GTTTCATCAAGTTCCACCACCGGTTCTAAACAATTTCTCAAAGAAGCAATCTGGGTTGGTTAATGATGATATTGAAACAAATGAGATAAAATTGCCAGAATCAATAGATGTGACATTTTCTTCATCTTCATCATCCGATGACAGTGTTCAAACTGAGATCATAAAAGGCATGGCTGAAAGTGTCTTGGATAGTGATTCGACTGAAGATGAAGAATGTTTTCTGAACAACTACATTCCGAAACCAAAATCTAAAAACAACTCAAATGATGAACCGGGTCTTGTGATGTACAAGATGTCTGGTTCTGATAAGTTGTATTCAGACTGGTTAATGTGAAGAAATTGAAAAATGTTTTCAAACTGGTTGAAATTGATTTGTCTGAAGTGGACAGTTTGAAACAAACAAAGAGACATATGAATTTTGAGAAAGATAAAGCTTACTATAAGAAACCTGTTATTCCACCACGTTTTTCTAACAACAATCAAAATAAATGGTCGGGAGGATATCAGGGTGGTAAGAATTATCAAAAAAGAAATGTTCAGAACAAGAAATTTGCTGTGAAAAAGGTGTTTGTGAACAGTTCAAGTTCACTTTCAGAAGAGGAGTCTGAAATCTTTTTAAAATCAAACGAAGAGTTTTTTGAAAAGAAGGCCTCACAGCCTCAGTCTGAAGGTTCAAGTCGGGTAATTGACACCCGAACACGTTTCAAATGTAATCAAGTTGGACATATTACACGAAAGTGTACCAACTTGAAGCCTAAGACTGAAACTGTGAAGAATTCTATCAAGAAAGATGTTGTGAAAGGAAAGGCTCCATTGATTGTTGAGAAAAATGTTTTGAGAAATGATAACACCAAGATTAAAACTGAACCTGTTAAGAATTCGGTAACTAAAAATGATAAATTTTACCAACGGGTTGCCTCACCTCAACAAACATGGAAACCAAAAATTGTCGAAAGAAAGTTGATTCATCAAAGGTGTCTGAAACTGAAAAATCATCATCTTCTACCAAGAAGAAGTATGTACCTTTGAAGTTTTATGAGAAACATAAATTGACTTCTGAAAAGAAGTATGTGGTGAAGAAAAATCAACCAGCTAATCAACCTCAAAAAGACGAATTTTTCTTATTCAAAGAGGTTGAAGTTGGAACTGCTGAAAGCCTTAAAATGAATGATAAAAACTTTCCGCCACTTTACACTAAAACAACTCACCTTAATTTCAAGTTACCTGAGTCAAAAGAGGCTTGGGTAGCATCAAAATCTCATTAAATGTTTTTTTGACATGTGCAGGAGCTTCCAAGATCCGTCTCACGTTGGATTATGGATAGTGGAGCTTCTCGGCACATGACTGGAAAGACAGCGCTGCTGTATGATGTCAGAAATATTAATGGAGGTTATGTGGGGTTCGCGGGTAACCAAGGTGGTAGAATTGTTGGTGAAGGAACGTTATCCAACGGGATCGTCACGTTTGAGAGAGTTAACTACATTGCTGAGCTGGAAAATAATCTGCTAAGTATCTCACAGATATGTGACCGGATGTATACTACTCACTTCACAGACAAAGAGTGTTTGATTTTGAAACCAGGGTTTGTTATTCCTGAAGAATGGATCATCATGAGAGCTCCTAGAGTGAATGATCTGTATGTTTTAGACATGACTGTAGCAACTACAACAACGGGTCAAGCACACTGTTTTGTTTCGAGAGCAACAGAGAAAGAATCAAAGTTGTGGCATCGTAAGATGGGGCACATTCATCTTCGTAAAATGAATCATCTTGTGCACAATGATTTGGTTCTGGGAGTTCACATTAAAGGTTTTCATCTGGAACAAGAGTGCATTAGTTGCATGAAAGGCAAGCAAAAGAAAAAGTCACACCCCAAAAAGCAAGTCAATTCAGTCTCAAGACCTTTGGAGAGACTTCACATGGATTTATTTGGTCCTGTGAATGTCAAAAGTATTACTGGAGAACTTTATTGTCTTGTGGTCACTGATGATTATTCCAGATTCTCATGGGTGCTATTCTTGAAGTCAAAAGAGGAAACTTTTGACAGATTGAGGGGGTTGTTCAAAAAGATTGAAAATTTGTACCAAAGGCGTATCAGAAGAATTAGAAGTGATAATGGTACTGAGTTTAAAAACAACAATATGGAAGAATATTGTGATGAAAGGGGTATCTTGCATGAGTTCAGTGCTCTGTACACTCCACAACAGAATGGAGTTGCAGAATGTAAAAACAGGACACTGATCGAAACGGCCAGAACAATGCTTGCTGATTCAAAGTTACCAATAAATTTCTGGGCAGAAGCTGTTTCTGCTGCATGCTACACGCTCAACAGAGTTCTAACTGTCAAGAAATTCAACAAAACATGCTTTGAGTTGATTAATAACCGAAAACCGAATTTGAAGTATCTTGAACCGTTCGGGTCACCCTGTACAGTTCTAGAACCTTTTGGAAAGATGGGTCCGAAGAGTTTTGAAGGAATATTTGTGGGATATGCAAGTCCTTTACGACGAGTCTTCGTTCCAAGTCTAAAGCGAATTATTGAAGCTCAAAATGTTGAATGCCAAGGTCACACAATGCCTCCACAGAATCCGGGCGACTCATGGCGTTTCAATTATGATGTTTTGTGGGAGTCTTTCAACATGGAAGAAGAACCAGAATTCTTTGATGAGTTGGATATTCTTAGAGAGTATGAAGACGAAAGGTTTCCAGCAGAATCTTTTCGAAAACGACAAGCTTTAAATGATGACGAGGCAGGTCCAAGCAATGCTGGAGAACATGACGATGTTGAAAATGATGTTGCTCAAGAAAATCAGACGGTAGAGAATGTCAATCAAGAATCTGAAAACATACCAATATTCGATCATGATGATTCAGAATCTGAGGGGGAGCTAATCTAGTTTTCAAATCAAACTATTCCAGTTAATGAACAAGTTGCTGATCAAAACGTTACAAATTTGGAGAGTGAAGTAGATGTTTCAGGCGAAGTGATGCCAAGAACGCTTTCTTATCATCCTGAGGAACTGATAATCGGAGAACTGCAATCAGGCGTCCGCACTCGAAGACAACTTGATCAAGGGCTTACATGTTTTTACTCAACAGTTGCTCCTTTACAAACTGAATTCTCATTAAGTTGTTTTATCTCGCAGATAGAACCAAGGACGTACAAAGAGGCACTTACTGAAGATTCATGGTTAATGCAATGCAGGAAGAGTTAAGCCAATTCGAGAAGCTTGGCGTATGGAAGCTAGTAGATTTGCCCGATGGTCACCGAAAGATTAATACAAAATGGGTGTTTAAATGCAAGAAGGATGATCGAGGAGTTATCATTTGAAACAAAGCTCGACTCGTTGTCCAAGGTTTCAGTCAGCAGGAGGGGATAGATTTCACCGAAGTATATGCCCCTGTCGCAAGACTTGAAGCCATCAGAATCTTCCTTGCATTCGCATCATGGAAAGGATTTAAAGTTTTTCAGTTAGATGTGAAGTCGGCATTTCTCTATGGCAAAGTGAAAGAGGAGGTTTATATCGGACAGCCACCGGGCTTCACCGACCCAATTCAAAAAGATAAAGTTTATCTCCTTGACAAAGCGTTGTACGGCTTACATCAGGCCCCGAGAGCCTGGTATGAGACTTTGTCTCAACATCTGTTAGCCAACCACTTCACTCGAGGAAAGATAGACGCCACTCTTTTCACAAAAGAAGTCGATGGGCATCTTCTGATTGTCCAAATTTATGTGGACAACATAATTTTCGGGTCAACAAATGAGCAACTCTGCAAAGATTTTGCACAAGTTATGAAGCAGAAGTTTGAAATGCCTTCAATGGGAGAGATGAAGTTCTTCTTGGGACTTCAAGTTGATCAACTTCCCGAAGGAACTTTCATACATCAAACAAAATACGTTCATGATGTTCTGGAGAAATTCGGGATGTCAGGAATGTCACCAATTTCCACCCCATTAGCGACGAATCATGGGATACATCCTGATCTCACCAGAGAGAAGGTAGACGAAACATTATATCGTTCCATGATCGGCTCGTTAATGTACTTGACGGCATCAAGACCGGATATTATGTATCCAACCTGCCTCGCGGCTCGATTTCAGTCAAATCCTAGAGCTTCGCACATGATAATTGTGAAAAGGATTCTACGCTACCTGAAAGGAACTCCATCTCTGGGGTTGTGGTATCCAAAAGATGGCGACTTCATGCTCGAAGGATATTCTGATTCTGATTTCGGATGCTGCAAAGTGAATGCTAAATCAACAACAGCGGGGTGCCAGTTTTTCGGACCACGATTGGTCACCTGGCAATGCAAGAAGCAGACCTCTGTCGCTTTATCCACTTGTGAAGCCGAATATGTATCTGCTAGCAGCTGCTGCTCTTAGATACTGTGGATCCAGCAACAGATGCGAGACTACGGTTTGCAATTTCTTAACACCCCTATTTTTGTTGATAATGAGGTAGCAATTAACATAACAAAAAATCCTGTTCATCACGCTAAAACAAAACATATTGAAATTCGTCATCACTTCATCCGAGACTGTTTCGAGAAGAAGTTGATACGAATAGAGAAAATCCACACCAATGAACAAAAAGCTGACTTACATACCAAAGCTTTTGACAAAACTCGCTTTAAATATCTTTTGAAACTTAATGGTATGAAGTTGTTATCGGATGCGGAGGAAATTGTTGGCGTTGATGAAGGTGTCATTGTAGATGATGTTGAGAAACAATCTGCAATGGTTTGTCGAATTTTTACTTGTTTTTGTTTTTAGGGGGAGATAGTAGTTTTATTTTCAGAAAATACAAAAACAATAAAAAATTCGAAAAAGCCAAAAACATTAGTAAATTTCAAAAACCCAAAAACATGATAAAATTTCAAAAAGAGTTTGTGTAAAAAGGGAAAATGATAGTACATCAGCTAGACAGTTATTGTACGCTAAAGAAATGGAAAGTTCAAATACGTTAAACAGTCTCACTAATGATGTGTCGATAGGTTTTTACACATTTAGTAGATTTGTTCGGGATATAAACCTAAAATCTTACTTGCTTATTTCGTGGGGAACACCACTTGGATATATAGGTAACCCCTGAAATCTCGTTTGAAAGGTTTCATAATCTGATATACTAGGTTTTTATTCTCAATGATGTCTGGGGTATTATTCCGGGACTTCTGCTGAATGGTAGTTCTGACCTAGTCCCTGGATAATACTTTCTGCAAATGCTTGAAACATAGCATTAAAACCCTCAGCATGCTGAAACAATAAAATTGATAAACGCTGCTGTTGTAGCAAAAAGATCCTCTAAAGGGGACACACCTTAAAGTCGAAGCCGATATCTCTCTGCGTATACGGAAGTATCGACCTGAGATCCCTCGGCCCTCGCATACCTAAATTATGTACAGATATCATTGATGTATACTCACCTGTAAGACTGATTATTGAGATTCTGGATACGGGAGTATATTCAAGAGGTGGGACACACGTATAAGTTTAAGTCTCTAAAGCACTAAAACCGTATCCTGAACAGATTGAAATGTGTGTAAAAATTTAAGATGGATCAGTATATCGACAATCGAGGTGAATTGTTTAATGTTTAGCATGAAATTAAGCTTAATGGTACTTGTGACTTGTCGGAAGCTGATATGATTCCCTAACACGCTCACCAAAAATATGTTTGTAAATAGTTTACATTTACTGCTTTCTGATTTATTCTTCTTGCTTCATTAAAAAATCCCAAAAAGATTTTATTTTTCTGCTTTATTTTTTTTTCCGACAAACCAAAGTGGAGAGTAGATCTTCGGATTTGAAAGTGATAGAAGATGCAGGAAGTCTCTCGATTGGAAGATGAGTTTGGAGCTAATCATGTCTAATCTGTAATTGATAGTGTGAAACACAAGTTCATTAAGTTGATACTTGTAATTTTTCAGAAAAATGTCTGAACAAAATTTTCAAAAGTCAGTATGTTTTGCTTCAAGTCAACCAAGGTCATTAAGTTGGACTTGGTCGACAAATTAAGTTCCTTGGGTCATTAATTTGAACCATGCAATTTAAGTGGATTTCTAAAATCTGACAAATGTTGAGAAAAATCAAAGTTTTCATTGAAAAAGTAAAGTGTGCCTCATTCGGATGTTCATCCGGACGGGTAGCCATACGCACGGATGGCAATGCGCTCGGGTGACCATACGCGTCTGATGATAGTATTAATAGAGAGTCAAAGAGTCAGTCAAAGCTATACGCGCGCACGATACTCTTTCTCTCTCACACTTTGACTTTCTGATTTCGGAATCTTTTGCACGGATCGGTGTTTTCGTTGGTTTGTACCACATTAGCAATGGCAAAGGTATGTTTTTCTAACTTAAATCTGCAATAATCCATTGTTTAATGTCTGTTCATCGCTGTTCATCACGTATCTGTTTTCTTTCGGAGCTTTAAATCTCAGATCTAGTCTGTGTTAGTTCGTTTTGTCATGAATAAATCATAGGTTCTTGTTTATAATGCTTAGATCTAGGATTTTACCGGATGAATTTGTGTTATAACATGCTAAAATCTGATAGATCTGATGTTTGAACGGTACAAAGTGTCGGGTAGGTTTTTGTTAAATTGATCTGTGTATAGGACGATTTAGACATCGTTGAACATAGGGTTTTGATCGATTTAACATTCTCTGTGTAGATCTATGTTAAATTTTAGATTTTGACATAGAAATTTGTGATGTTCATAAAATGTTCTTCATCTGTGACTTATATCTGCACGTACAACTTGTACGTGCGTATGGCAATCCGTGGCACATCATGTTGTACGCACGTATGGTAATCCGTAGCAATGGCATGTTGCACGTGTGCATAGTAATACTTGACAAGTAATGTTGTACGCACGTATGACAATCCGTGTCAAGGACAGGCTGTACGCACGGATGGTAATCCAGAGCTATGCTATGTTGAACGCATGGATGGTAATCCGGAGCAATTCTATGTTGTACGCACGGATGACAATCCGTGGCAAATGTAGACAAGTTGTCCGCACGGACAACTTATCCGCACAAACAAGTCATGCGTACGGATAACTCTTCAAGTGTTATATCTTGCAACAAGTTTTTCTTGACAAAATATTTTGAGATCCCAAAATTTTTAAAATGAAGAAAATTTCTGCAGGATTGGGATAAAGCTCATAATATATATTGTGCTTTGGATGGTGTGTATACCGAAAACACAGTAGTTCAAGATGTTGCAAAATTTTTGAGGGAAAGTAGAGTTTCTAAGGCCTTAACTGATAAGACAGTAGTATATGAATCGCATGTGAAACGTTTTTGGACTGCTGCAAGATACGAAGAAAGTGATAAGACTATTTATTCGGCCATATCAAAGAAAGATGAGAATGGAAAAGATGTAGATTTAGAAATGAAAGTGAATGTTGGTATCATAAGGAGAGTGTTGAATTTAGGAGACAATGATAACGATCCAACCATAGTTTCTGAACGTTTAGTAAAAGGATTGTGGTGTAGGATGGGTTTTGCTGGGAGTGTGAATGGAAGAATGCAGAAGACAAGTTTTAGCCATGCTTATAAGTTCATGATTCATTGTGTGCTTCATGCTTTGTCACACAGAAAAGGTGGATATGATGAAACTCAAGATTACATCATGAATATCATTGCTTGTCTTGTTCTGAACAGACCATACAGTATTTCTCAAGTAATTTTTGATCACATGACTGAGAATGTAAAGGATGGAAGCAAGAGGTTTCTTATGTATCCTAGGTTTGTCCAGATGTTGATAAATGATCAGTTTCAAGGTTTAGAAAAGAAAAGTAGTGACATTTTGGGCCTGAGGCACATGACACCAGATACAATCAGCAGATTGATCAAAGGTCCAGATCCTGGAGCAAAGAGAATGATTTGCAAAATTTCAAATCCAGATTATGTAGCTCCAGAGAATGATGAGTGGAGACATGAAGACAGCAATTCTGATAATGAAGATGACAAGATGAGTTTGTTCTATAAGAAGGATACCAGATGGTGGTGTGTCAAAGATGGAAAAAGGAAGAGAACTCCAAAGACGTCCCCTGCAGTTTCTATTCCAAAGAATGTGAAAAAGGGTATTGTGAAAGGGGGAGTTACAAGGAAATTAGAATTTTATATTGTGAAAATTTCTAATAAATGTGTCAAACATCTGTTTTGCAGGGACTTCTAGAAAACAGCAGCACAAGTTGATAGATGAACAAGTTCTGGAACCGTCAGCTGTTATTCAAGAAGGAACTGAGTTATTATCACAATCTCTTGAAAGTTTCTTAAAGAAAAATGAGGATGTTGCTCAAGGAGTTAAAGATCAAGAAGGTGTTAAAGATCAAGAAGGAGTCGTTCAAGATCTTTCAAGTGATGATGATTCTGAAACCACAATATCAGAATCTGAACTTGATCCTCTTACTCTTGGCAAAGGAAAAGTTCAGTTAAGGAAAAGGTTACCAAAGAAAAGGAAGGGATCAGATGAAGAAGATACAACTTATGATCCTGAGAATCCAAATAAACAAATCAAGAAAAGAAAAGCTGTTGTAGCAGGTTTCATTCCAAGAAGTGTTCGAGCAAGAAAAGGAGAAAGTCAAGTTCAAAAGGAACATGATGGCAAAGATACTCAACATGTTAAATCTCCTCAACCAAAAGAAACAGAGGCAGAAAAGCAGACTAGTCATGATGACTACATTGAAGTTACTGATGCTGGAGTCTTTTCCTCACAATTTCCAAATGTACCAGAAACAATAGAGATTCCAGAATCATCCTCACGGCCAAAAGATTCACATGATTTCTTTAGCCATATACCATCTGCTTCAGGAGATCCATTGGAAGATCTAAATTTTGATGATGACTTATTCAACAATGACGCAGTAAGAGTTCTTGCACAAAAAGTCAAAGATCTTGAGAAAGAAAAAGAACAAGCTGAAAATGAACGTAATCTTTTAAAAGAGCAAGTGAAGAAGATAATGAAAGCTCATGATCAACTTAGAACGGTGATAATTCAGGATGAACGCACCATAAAGAAGATAAAGGAAGATGGTGAAAGTAACACTAAAGTGATTGAAGCTCTTCTGGCAGAAATTTCTTCACTAAACAAGAATCTACAAGATGTAAATCAAACACTCAATCAGGTGGTCAGTGAAATGAGTGAATCTACTTCAAACGAAATGAAAATAATGAAGTTGGAGATGGAAGCCATGAAAGCTGACAAAGTGATGAAAGATGAACAACTCAAGATGTTATATTCTGTTGTAGAAAATCTTTTGAAGAAGGATGTTCATGCTGCTTACAATGAAATTGAAGTAAAGAAAGTTGAAGAGAGAAGACTTGAAAGAGAACGAAGACTGGCTGAGGATGCTATCCAAAAGAACAAAAGTATAATTGAAGATGTTCAAGAAGCTGGTGGTTCTTCTCTTCAAGATGATGCTGAAATGATTGATGCTCAACTTGCTCAAGAACAAGTTGTACATGATCAAGATTTCATGTTGGTTAGAGTGCCTTCTCAAATCATTGATTCTGATGAAATCATTCGTAGAGTTGCTGTTGCACAAAAGAAGAAAAAGGCCAAAGAAGTGATGCTACTTGAATGGAAGACAAAGCAGTTTGTTCTTGTTGGTAAGGCAGAAACTGTGCCACTCAACACAAAAGATGGTCTTTACAGAATAAAAATTATGAAAAGGAGAAAAGAAGCGAAGAAGGCTCGGGGTGAAGAAGTTAGTGATTCTGATGAAGAACTTCTTGTAGATGATGAAGCAGATAAAGATGAAGAAAAGACAACGATGATGAGAAAGACGATGAGAATAAGAAAGATGATGATAAGAAGAATGATGACGAAGATCAAGGTTCATCAGGATTGATTGTGAAGAATTCTATTGATGAACAAGGGATAGAGGAGTTTTTGAATGATCAGATTAACGAGCAAGAAGATGATGATCATCAAGAAACTTCCATTTCTGGAAAGCAACACTCAGATCAGGTATTCCTTTCAAATCCCACTGTCATTTTCTTACAAGATAAAAGTCAAGAGGTGATTGAGGTTAGTAGAACAAGGGAAGAAATGTTAGAGGAATTGGGGTTGCAAGAAGGAAAATTTAAGTTCGATATTGAAGATGAAATCCCTGAAACTTCTGAAGATGTATTTGAGCCAAGATATGCCTTTGAAGCTGATAACTACAATGATGTAATCGTTGAAGATGCTTCAGATTCATCTGATGATGAAGTTCGTTTTCATTATTCTGGGATTGATGCAACATTTCCTTCATTGTCGGAAATGTTCAAGGATCGAAATGAAGATGAAATTAGAAGGAAGATAGTGGAGAAGGTGTCTGCAGAAGGTATTCCAAATACTATACCAAGAGAAAATCTTGCAGTAGAAAGAAAGAAATGGTATAAAGTCATGCCTAAAGAGAGAAAGAAACTACGGGCACTTCAATTCTTTAAGCACGACAAAGAACTCTCTTGGGGTGACATTCTCTCATGGGGATATTTGGAAGATTTAAAAGTTTATGCAATCAGAAGAGAACAGGGAGTGCAGTACTTTGAGTTCTTAGCTGATATCAAAACTTTGCCTTGGTGGGATATAGATGAGCTGGTAAAGACAAAGAACATCAAAGAATTCTATTATGGGTTAGATGTGAAGCAGCACGATCAGAGATTATGGAATTTTGTGAAACTGCAAGCTGAGAAAAGATATCCTGACTGGAAACCACACTTTCCTCAACAGATTGTCAGAACTCTGGAAAGTGGTGAGAAGGATATTACTCTGGATATCAAACCTCCAAGTTGTTTGAAGAATATGCCGTTAAGGGAGATGGAGCAAGATTTCCACGATGAGTTTGAAGGGTGGTTGTATAATCAAACTACAGCTGAAGCAATAATCTCGTTAAATAACAAGTCCACAGGAGAGGCTAGAAGGATCTGTGTGTTAGATCCTATGTGGCTTGTTATCTGCTCAAAGAAGGATATCGACTGTTTGTTCTACAACAAGATAGTTTACGAAAGACCTGATAGAGAGCAAGCTTTGCAATATCAAAAGGTTGTGGATGTTTGTTACGCAAAAGACATAAACTCTGGAAGATACTGGAAGACTAAATGGAGAGATCTAGAGATTGATGAGTTCTTGAAAGTATACAAGCGTGAACAACGTTCAAAGAAGATTGCTGAAAAAGCTGCTGAACGGGGAAGACGTAAATTGGGAATTGTTCCTCCAACAGATCAGACACCAATTGAATCTGAAGAAAACAAAATTCCAAGATGGGAACGAAAGCGTGATGGAGATCCTGTCTACAGACATTGGTGGTTGACTGAGGGAAGACAAAAGAGAAAAAGAATGTTGGAGGAAAGAGCACAGAAAAGAAGAGTGAAAGCGCGTGAGCGAAGACGCAACAGAAGGAATTAAAAGACTATGCTGGAAGGTACTACAGCTACATTCGAGGGGGAGTCTGTTAGTACATTACGTCTGTAGCTTCCGTCAGCATGTAGTCATGTTTTATTCTGTGTTTATGTTTATTGTCTGATTGTATGTATGTAGTTAGCTGGACAACTCAGGAATAGGGTCTGTATGTAAAAGTGTTGTTTGGGACAAGTTTAACTCGTACGGATGGCAATACGCACGTATGGCCATACGCACGGATGACTTATCCGCACGGATAAGTCATACGCGCGGATGACCACACGTACGGGTGAGTCATACGTACGGGTAGCCCACCCGCACGTATAACACTTATTAGTATCCTGAGTCTGTCTATATATAGTAGGTCCGGTGCAACTTTGTAAGAACTTTTGACACACGCATGGGTAGTCTGTACGTTCACCGGAACTTTGTGACTTTCAGAACGATTAATAGAACGAACAGACAAGAAGTTAAACGTTGAATTCTCTGTTGCATAAATCTGTGATTTGTCTTAATGGATTCCGCACACTAAGACGAAATCGATTCATCTTGTTCCTACGATCAGATCCTGTGTCAACGGGACCAACAAACTCCCTTTCATAGGTCAGGAGTCTACCATGAAGTTGGGTCAGGGTCAGATCTATGAACTAAGCAGAGTTTCTAGTTACAAAGGAAATTGTATCCCATTTTTCAGGTAGTGATCTAAGGAACCTGCTATTTTGTATAGAATTAGCAAGTACAACCTTAACAAGCCTTAGCGCACTAATGAGACAACTGAATCGCTCAAACTATTGAGTCAATGATTCACCCTTAATATGACAAAAGGTTTGATACTGCTGATTCAGAATTTCCCTGTTATTTTCAATTACTTCTTCAGTTCCCCCAAATTGTTCCTTAAGTGCATCCCATAATTCCTTGGCACTGTTATTCGAAAGTGCATGACAGGATCCAGACGACATTGTCTGCAACAGACATCATCACAGGACTCAACACATGGTATTCGAATCTCACCTCACACGTTTACTACTAACTAAAGCTTAGGAACACGTATATTCACGTAAACACATAACACATAGAGCACAAAATTACATATACACATAATCACGTAGGGCACATAAACACATAACACCCAAGCATGTCAAGCACTGGAGCAAGGAAACACATACGAATTTAATCACTAGAGGCAGTCAGAAAAAAGAAACCTATTATTCAAAGTCGGCGATTGCTCGAGAGTAGCGTAGTATAAGCGTACATCGTAGCATAAAGTCGTCCAAAGTTTCACAATTTGTTAACGATGTGTAGTGCGTTGTGTGAGTAGTGAAAGCAAGGGCATTAGATCGAACTAGTGATACCTCAAAACGTGAACAAGTAAGCATGAATCACACAAAAACACATAAAATCAGCGAATCATCAAAGTCAGCAATTGCGGCTCAGAATTAAAACACATAAAATTCGAGATGTAGATTGTTTGCGGCTAGTAGACTTCGACTAACCAAAGCGATCCAACTATTCGCAAGGACTTGTCGTCTACGTCTGACTTCCAGGACTGTGTCCTTGCCTCGATTCTTGGGTGTTTGGCACACATCCCGTTAGTCGTGTCGTGACTTCAGGTCGTTGGAGTCCGTCGAGACTTTGGTGGGAGTCTTGTAAAATGTGCGGAACAAGTTCTCAAGGTTAGGGTTTCACCCCTAGCTCAACAACTTCGTCCCTATTTTTGATAAGATAGAGGAGATTATTCATCAAAATATGGATTTCACTCATGATTTGGTATAATTCCCCCGTTGAACAAGCGTTCATTATTGAAAAATAAGGAAGAAATCATCGATAAGTTGACAAAACAACATTGATTAAGTAATTTAGTTGAGAGTTTGCGGTTTTCACACCTAATCTCAACCTTATTGCCTACTTATAGTTGAAAATTCGAGTGCAGTGATAGTGTAGCATAAACGAGAATAGCGAGGAAATAAGCTCGTACATAGTCCCTACTGGTTATGCACAAGTCGGTCTGCTGGTTCTTAACTATAGTCTAGGTATCTAAGACTTCGACCCGGACTAGGTCGAGTCTTGCCTAATTCCCTATAGTTATGGCTCTGATACCAATCTGTCACACCCCAACCGATGGCGGAATCATCAGGGCATGGCACTGAGCGGAACAGATTGTCCAGAAGTTTCCATAACAATTATCAATACTGTTCAATTAAAATAATACATGCCATACCGTATCTCAAACAGTAAATCAATTATTACAGACAAAAAACTAGGCAAATACTCTGTTCTGACAACTCAGATTTAAATAGACAGCAATTGATTCGTTATCTACAGACAACTATTTGTTGGGCTCTAAAGCTTTATTCTAGCTTTAAATTCCTACCACATATGCATCCTAAGCACCTGTCACGTACGTTAAAATAAAGTCAATACATAAAATGTAAAGGTGAGCATACAAGTTTGATAATAGCATATAGAGTTCGAATTCGTTTACGCATAACCAGCACGTACACATAGTGAAATGAAGCACGTTAGTTATCGACATAGATCCATCGATACCAGTGACTACGGGTTGACTGCCCGAGGCAGTTCGCAATACATGATTACCACCGTAATCCATGCAAGTAATAATCCTTAACAACCCCCGCGAACGGGTGCTGAGTCCAAACTATAGTACTATCGTTGCTAAGGCAGGTAGACAGCATTCCATGTGTAAACATAACAAACAAGCATTCATAAGCCACGTATAACATGCATTAATGGTTAGCGTTCAAATAGTATTGAGTAGTGTGATTGTTGTAGTTTGAATATTCGTAACGTATGTAACACCCAAAAGTGCATAAAGCAAAAGGGGTCGAGTATACTCACAGTGATTAATGGATTGAAGGGAGCGCTTAGTGAGTAAGGTTAGCCTGAATAGATTCGGTAGCATAACGAAAAGTGAAGCGTAAGATGTTACAAGGTATGAAAGGGTCGGATAGTGGTTCGATCGGATGATAATCCGATCGGACAGCAATCTGTGCGGATAACAATCCGTTCGGGTGGTCATCCGGTCGGACAGTAATCCGGTCGGATGACGATTCGAGTGGATTGTTTCTGTTGGTGCACACATCTGTCGTCTTCGTCTTGTATCGAGTCTCGGTTCAGTACGGAGCTAATCAAGACATGATGTCATGATGACATCATCTAGGTGACATCATCAATGACATCATATTACAAATACACGTGAGATTGCATGAAAATTACAAATCAGATTTATGAATTATGAAGATCTCGCTTGAAGACAAAAGTCTTTTATTGATGATTTCGCTTGGAAGGTTTCGCTTGAAGTCTTCATGTTTGCTTCAAGCGAAATCTAGAACATTATATATAGGTGAAATGTCATTTCAGTTGTAATTTTTCCAGAGATTCTTCCGGTGAGCCACGAAGTGCGGCCGAAGTGTTGTTAGGTCTGTAATCGCATTCGTTATCAATACAACAACAGTTTAAAGTGAAATCTCGCTGAATTGAACTCGGTTTGTTCGTTTCCGCCGCTCAAACTAAGATAAACTCTTCTGAACGACTCGTTTGGGTCCGAAATCGATCCTACAATTGGTATCAGAGCTAGTGAAGAAGAGTTCTTGTTGATTCAGCCGTAAAATCTGTTTCTACACCTTTCTTTTTCGAAAAACAAAACTTTTTACGGTCAAAATCGGACATATTTCACATATATTGTGCGCAAACATGGTTTAATCAATCCTTGAAAGTTTCAAGTTTAAAATCAGCCTAAATCTTATAGTTTTGTGTGTTTTCGCTTCAACTGCTCGTTAATATGATGACATCAGCAACATTTTGTATGTGATTTCGCTTCAATTGCTCGAACAATATGATGACATCAGCAATATTTTAGATCAGATTTCGCTTGAATTTACTTGTGGATTTCGCTTGAAATCATAAGTTGAGCATGATTTTCGCTTCAAGTTGATGTATTTCTGTTGATTTCGCTTGAGAACATCATTTGATTTCGCTTGAATAGTTGAAGTGAAACTGATTTGTTTGCATTTCGCTTGAAGATACTTTGACATCTGTTTGAAACCTGCAGTTTACTTGAAATATTCTGATGGCTTAACTGAATTGTGTTGTTCATCGAAACCTGCTGTTCATTTGAAAAATCCATTGTCTGCTTAAAAACACATTAATCAGCTTATCATCTTGTGAATATATCGAGTTGTGAGTGCATGGGAATATATTGGTTAATGTGATTGCATGTGATAAATCATTTTGTCGGCTGCATGCTGTTGGTATAAGTGTGAATACATCGGTTTTTGTGTGCATTTGAATTAGTCCTTGTTGTCTAGTAAATTAGTGTGCATCGTAAATGATAATTCAGATTAGAACAATTCGTATAATGTGACGGTCATGTGTAGTGTAAGTAAATTGTCGGCATAGTGATATTTTTGGTCCAATCAAAGTTGATTCTCATTTTTAAAATCTGAATATTACATGTGAATTTTATCGATATGGGCATGTGAGCATGTGATATTGATTGTGTAGGTCAATTAGAAATATTGAATTTTAATTGTTGTCAGATTAGTGGATGTTGCGGTCAAATAGTATTAGTTTCTCATTAAAGTTTGTCGGCACATGTAATTGTTTCGAGATCTCTATACTTGATAATTGTTGTTAGTCATATACAAACAACCTAGTCGGTAATCAGGTCACAAGGTTTGGAGTTTAGTTGGTTTGCTCGGCTTGATCAGTACGTGTGTCAGTCAGGTCATTTTGCGTGGTCGAGTCGCGTGATAAAGTCCAGTTCATACGATTTGGAGTTCAAAGATTTCGAAGGGTCAGGTCAATTGAATTCGAACCGGGTTATTTTGTCCGCACAGTTGGTCAATATTCAGTCCACACAGAAAATTCACAAGTAATCGTCAGGTATTTTTACAAGGCGATACAACTCATTTGAAAATCCGAATCATGGATAACGAATTTTACAAAGCGTTTGCTACTCCGACTACTCCGGGTTCTATCGCTCAGAATATGAACTTGGAAAATGAAACCGGGACATCTCAGAAACCACCAAAACTCATGGATATTGATGATTACAATGGATGGTCCGAACGGTTTGGAAATTGGGTTGAGACGTATCACTTAGATGCGTGGGAACACACTGAAGAGCCGTATGTTAAGCCCACAAAGAACGATGTTGTGAATGGTACTCCGTTGACACTTAGAGAAATGAGTACTGCAGATAAAAAGAAATATCGAGATGAGAAATTGATGGTGAGTCTGCTTCAGCAAGCGATAAAAGAAGATATTTTGATACTGCTTCAACATGATGGAACTGCATATTCGATATGGACAGAGTTGGAAGCAAAGTTTACTGGAAGTGACGATATGCTCAGGAATTTTTGTCCAGATCAAGAATTTATGACCAAAGAGATGTCTAAAGACACTTCAAATGTTAATGTTTTCTTTGCTAATGCTTATGATTTGAAATGTGCAGAAAGATGCAGAAAAGTCATGGAAGCAGCTGAAGAAAAACGAAGGAAGAACAAAGAAGAGGAAGAAGAAGAAGAGAGATTGAAGAACGAAGCGAAAGCTGAGAAAAGAAGAAGAGCTGAGTTTTTACAATCAAGCAGAAGTGTCAAAGAAGTTCCAGAATATGAAGTGAAGATTGATGAAGAACGAGTTGAAGTTTCTGAAAAGTGCATGAACTGTGATTCGTTAATCAAACAAAACAATGAGTTATTGCACAATATTCACAAGTTGAAAGAATCGTATGACACAATGAACAGAGAAATTAACAAATATACTGATTCGAGTGGTGAACAAGCAATGGCGATGAATACTTTGAAAGTAGCATATCTTAGACAGCTGGATGATGCTAACTTTTATATCAAGAAATGTGCTGATTTAGAGTTGGAGCTGGCAACACAAAAGATAGAGACTGAGAAAGTTAAAAAGCTATTAAACAGTTACTCATGTTCTTCTTTTGTTGTTGACAGGATTTATCCAGTAGTGGAGAATTTGAAGACATTTGAAGAAATGAAAATGTCTGAAGAAAAGAAATATGTGACAAAAGATGAAGTGAAGACTTCTGGTAAGAAATCAAGTGTGGTCTACACTAGATGTCCGCCCCCGGTTGAAAATGGATTTTTACCTCGAAATCCAAATTCCAAAAGAGTCGAAAAGGCAATAAACTTACAATGGGAGTCTGGGCCGTCGGATAACTTGCCAGAAAATATTGATGTCATGTACACGTCGTCCGATACTGATCATGAGTCAAAATTGATAAAAAGTTTGGTCGATCAGGTGTTAGACAAAGATGACATAGAGGAGTCAAAACCAGAGTCCAAATCCAAGTCAAAGTCTGAGTCCGATACATCAAAGTCGACAGTCACAAAGGACAAACGGGTTTATGATAAAGAGTTTTTGATATCAAAATCTAATTTGAATGATGAATCATTTAAAGTGGCATATACTTTGAAAGATTCTGACAAATTATATTCTGATGAAGATTTTCCATTAAGAGGTGTAAAAACTGAGATGATCAAAAAGGTTTTCAAACTAACAGAAATCAATAGTTTTGAATTAAAAGATGTAAATCTTATTGATAAACCTACAAAATACACCTCAAGAGTTCAACAAAGATTAAACAAGAAAAAGGGTTACAGTTCTGGTTCTGGTTTTCAAAAGAAGCCAAACCAAAGCCGAAATTTCAAAAGAAATGGTCTAGGTTTTATACCACCGAAAAATTATAAAAATGAGGAAATTTATAAACCAAAAACTGATTTTGTTTCAGGAACAAGTCAAGAGAAAGAACAAAAGAGTTCATTCTGGAAGGAGACAAATCAGGAATTCCTTGCCAAGAAGCAAGAAGTGTTGAAGAAAAATGCTGTGCCAAAGAAGATAGAAACCAGAACCTGTTTTCAGTGCAAGATTGCTGGTCATGTTGCTAAGAATTGTCCGAAAACATTCAAACCAAAGCAGGAAGTATCTGGTAAACTGAAAGAGAAAGTTGTTGAGAAAACTGAACTTTCAACCCGAAAGTTCACAGGCTTTGAAAATTCAATCTTTGAGAAGGGAGAATGTTCAAAGAATGTGATTAAAAGAAAAGAAAATCTGATAAATCAAATATGGGTTGTTAAGGGTTCAGGAAACAGTTCTGGTGATGAATCTGATTCCACAAAATCAGAGGAGCCAAAAGTTGTTAAAGAAAAGGTTGAAAAATCAGTTTCAAAAGTGGATGATGTGAATTTTCCACCTTTGAGTGCTGAAAATTTTAAAAAGAAAGTTGGGAAAGTTGAAATTTCAAATCAATTTTATTCTGACAAGAAGAAATTTGATGTTGATAAAGCTTTTAACGGAACAGTGAAACACATTTTTGGCAAAATGATCAATGGTAAGGCCAAAAGTGTTAAAGAATTTTATGCTGCCAAAAGAGGAGGTCACAGGTTAGTTGAAAGAAAAGATGATGAAGAGATTGTTACACCCAAGGAAGGTCAGGCTTGGGTGGATATATTTTTCAAAGAGTAAAAAACCTGACTTGCCGGAGATCCCAAGTTGGTAATTGTGGATCATGAATCGGCATCATTCTTTATCATGTTTGTATAATGTGTTTTTGAAAAGTTTTGCAGGACTTGCCGGAACTCCCAGGTTTGTAAGCGAGGAGTAGGAATCGGCACCTTGAGAATTCAACCAAAAGATGGTAAATTGGTTGAAAAGCAGGTTTAAGTCGTATGGTTGTGATTTTTACAAGTGGTTCAGAAGTTGAATTGGAATGATCTTACAAGTGGTAAATCAGGGACATTAAGTTGTATCTGATTTACTACATATGATTGGTAAAACAATGTGATGATTTGATCCCCAATTTTACAAGTGATAAAATCAACAAAACTTATTTTCCGGAAAAACCATTTGATTAAAACAAACTTAAGTGTTTTGAAATCATAATGGGAAAATGGTTTGTTATGAGGGGGAGTTCTGATTGTTTATGCCAAGTGGATGACGAATTGAGGCAATTCGATATTAGTTGTCATGTTTGTGTACAGTTTGTTTTCAAATTTCCTAAAATGTGTTTGTATTTTAGGGGGAGTAAGATTTTTAGAAAATCCAAAAACATTTGAAAATTTGAAAAAGCCAAAAACATGATAAAATCAAAAATGAGTTTTTGTTACATAAAAGAGGAAATGATAGTACATCAGTGGACGATCACAGCATGCTAAAGAATTGGAAAGTAAAAATGTGATAAACGGTCTCACTGATGATGTGTCAGTAGGTTTTTGCACATTTAGTAGATTGTGACGAGATATAAACCTAAATTTCAAACTTGCTTGTTCTGTGGGTTAACACAAACTTGGATATATAGGTAACCCCTGAAATCTTGTTTGAAAGGTCCCTTATTCTGAGATACTAGGTCTTTATGCTCAGTGATATCTGGGGTATTATCCAGGGACTTCTGCTGAAAGAAATTTCTGACCTAGTCCCCGGATAATACTTTCTGCAAATGCTTGAAAAATAGCATCGCCCTCAGCAAGTTGATGAAACAATAAAATTGATAGTCGCTGCTGTTGTAATGCAAAAGATCCTCTAAAGGGGACACACCAAAAGTCGAAGCCGTCATCTCTCTGCGTATCGAAAGATCGACCTGAGCTCTCACGGCCCTCGTACTATAATTTATTCCCCTGACAGATATCATCCGTGGTATACTCACCTGTAAGACTGAATATTTGGATCTGGATACGGGAGTATATTCAAGTAGTGGGACACACGAATAAGTTCAAGAGCTTAAAACATTAACCTCGTATCTCGGTTCAATTGAACTTTGTGTGAAAATTTAAGTGGATCAATATACTGACAATCTAGGTGAATTGTTTAGAACTTAAAATGAAATGAAGCTTAACGGTGTTGGTGATTGGTCTCAAAAACTGATATGATCCTCTTGCACGAACTCACAAAAATATTGTTTGTAAATATTTCATTTTCTGCATTTCTATTTCAGTCAAAAATCCAAAAAGATTTTAGTGTGTTTTAGCATAAATGTTTGAAAAATTTAAAAAGATTTTCGACAACTGATTTTGGAAAGCTGATTTTCAAAATTCCGAGTGCTAAACATGATGAACAAATGGTTTGGGTGAAAGTGTTTGAAGATTGTTGAAATGAAATGAGAAAAAGTTTTTACTATATAAAACGTTATACCTGCAAGTGATAAATTAGACTTGAAAATCTTATCCACAAATGATTATCAGAAAATTTATTTTTGGGTAGAGTTTTTGCAGGTTGGCCAGGTTCCGAAACCTGAGTTAGATGAGTGCCAGGTTACGATCTAAGAACCTGTGGAAAGTGAATTCCAGACTGCGATCCCAGCATATCGAAAGGGGGAGTCTGAAGACATCTGAGGAGGAGATTAATTGAAGTATGAAGGAAGCTCAAAGACTGATAAAGACTGAAGATTGCAAAGACTCGACACTTAAGACTCGTCAACATCTGAGGGGGAGTCTGTTGGTGCACACATCTGTCGTCTTCGTCTTGTATCGAGTCTCGGTTCAGTACGGAGCTAATCAAGACATGATGTCATGATGACATCATCTAGGTGACATCATCAATGACATCATATTACAAATACACGTGAGATTGCATGAAAATTACAAATCAGATTTATGAATTATGAAGATCTCGCTTGAAGACAAAAGTCTTTTATTGATGATTTCGCTTGGAAGGTTTCGCTTGAAGTCTTCATGTTTGCTTCAAGCGAAATCTAGAACATTATATATAGGTGAAATGTCATTTCAGTTGTAATTTTTCCAGAGATTCTTCCGGTGAGCCACGAAGTGCTGCCGAAGTGTTGTTAGGTCTGTAATCGCATTCGTTATCAATACAACAACAGTTTAAAGTGAAATCTCGCTGAATTGAACTCGGTTTGTTCGTTTCCGCCGCTCAAACTAAGATAAACTCTTCTGAACGACTCGTTTGGGTCCGAAATCGATCCTACAGTTTCTTCCTATAAGAAGTATGTGTTTGTGTATGATGGCTTGACTTTTGAAGTTTTCGTTGTAGTATTTGAAAACATTGAAGTATCTTTACCTTTCAGTTCGGTCGATCGAACGGTCGTTCGATCGGTTAGGTACTTCAGTAATTAGGTTCTCAGCAGGATGTCACCTGATCGGACGGCTGTTCGATCGGGTGGCACTCCAAACGCGTTGAACATATTGAAAATCGACCAAGTGTTGAAGCATAGTATCTCATGATCCGAAGAGTAATCCAATCGGACGGTAGTCCGATCGAACAGCAGTTCGTTCAATACCGGACTTCAATGAATTGCTCAAGTGTGGGACCATGTGTTAGCCGATCGGCTGGCCTGGTCGATCGGCTGACTGTCCGATCGGCTGGCTATCTGTTCGGACAGCAGTCCGATCGGTCAGCATCCTGACCTGGTCGGCGTGTTCGTCTAACACTTGGTTGTTCTGGTTTTTTTGTCGTTATATCGAGGTATTTTGACAACGAGTCGAACCGTAGACCCCTCGTTCTTATTTGTTTCTCCTGCTCGGACAGGAATCACCCAAATCCGGCCGGTGAACTGTTCGGAGTTTAATGTTTAACCCGGGATCGGTGAACCTCGTGGATAGAATCCGGATCTTGAGTCATGCAAACACCAGAATAATTAGCAAATCGACACAAGCTCCGTTTCTACCGGCTCGAAGGCATTGAGTGTAAAAGAGTTGAAAGAAAGTTGGAAAACCATCTTTAAATCCTTCCCACCATGTAAATGTTTAGATCCATGAGAGATCTTTGTTTGTTTATGTGGAAATCGGTTAGATCCAAGTTATTCTTGGTGGATTGAGGCCAAAACATGAAGTTCATCAAGAACACCATGATGACATCATCCTAGAACACTTGAATCTTGATGATTTCATGGGTAGAAATCAAGATTTGAAAGATAGAAAGGCGTAGGAGTGCGTGTAGATCTAGAAAGTACAAGATTTAGGATGAAATCTTACCGGAATCGAGGAGAATCTGTGAAAAGATGAGTTGAGCGTGCTGGTCGGTCAGAGGTTTCCAAAAGTAGAAAGAATGACAATGACAGGGGTATTTATAGGATGCCAAAAGGGGTAAGTGCCGGCCGATCGGCCAGGCAGCTTGATCGGACAGCCTGTCCGATCAGCCAGGCAGCTTGATCGGACAGCAGTCCGATCGGCCGAGTGTTTCGCACGACGATTTTTGATATTTCGATTTCGATTGCGAGCGGTTCGATTCGATAGGGTTTCCTAGTCAAATTAGTCAAATTACTTTTAGTCCCAACTACTAAATACCATAGCTAGATTGTGATTCGTGTTCGAGTTCGATTTCGAGTTTCGATTGAGTTCGATTGATTACCACAACACAACACAACACAACACAACACAACATAAATAAACATGCACAGATAACACGCAAGGCACACACACACGTACAACAAGTAAAATACGTAGCTCGAGTTGCGATTCATTGTCGATTCGGTTAGCATAGCTTGATTAACTTTATCGCATTGTTACTTCCTATAGTTCACAGTCGTAAGTCGATTAGATAGCGATTAACACACATCGATTTTAGCAATTAACAACACTTACTCCACATAATACAATTAAAATAAAGAAATTTCTACAAGTCAAATTAGTATAACCGGTCGTTGACTTTGACCTTGACTTTGACTTTGACTTGTGAAGACACGGGGTGTTACATGGACTACAGTCAAAGTTAACGGATTTCAAACGAGAAAACAAATGCTTTTCAAACATAAAAAGAGTGCCCTGACACCTATATATATTTTTAAGAATGACACGAGTAAAAGAATGATCTACTGGATCATCATAACCTTCGAGTTATAAATAGTGTAAAGGTCTACGGGACCAAAATGAGCCACGGGTGACGAATAGAAAGAAATGGACCATAAAGGCCTTGCCTCAAGAAGGTGAAAGCCTAAAGAAAAAGCCTACAAGGCTAAATGGAAGAACTTATAGTTTACTTAGACAAAGCGAGGGAACCAGTTGAGAATCCCCGCGTAAAACAAGGACTATAAAAGAATAAATGCCAAGTCGTTAAAATTGTTTGACATAAATTAAAGATAAAATGGTAAACTAAGATTCCGTTTTAGTCAAAAACAACATTTTATCAAACATAAATAGTATGAGATGGACTGGGAAACGATTAACATTAAAAGAAACAGGTCTTGACACCAATAGGTGTAATACGATAAATTTGAGACGAAAGTTTTGAAAACAAAAAGATTGTTGTGAACTTAAACATAACGTAAAGAATGAACCCATAGTAGCACAAGCTACCAGATTAAGGGTCATAAATGCTTATAAGCCTTATGGAAAGGCAATGATTGTATACCCGTGCAGTGAGGTATAAGGTAACCGGTGACTGGTAAGTCTAACCGGCAAGACCGGTTAAGGTAAATTTTAAATTTAAAAACTTGTCCGATGCACTTTTCATTATAGGATTAGTGTGGGATAAATATGATGATAACTTCATATGACCGAGTGACCAAATGGCGACTCGGTCAAGTTAAACAATAAAAATAAATGAGTACAAAACGAAAATGACGGCCCATGAGACCATACTAACAAAGAGTATTGATCACATATACTAAGGGATCATAAGGCAACACAAGCGAAGTATCGGGAAGTCAAATCGAGCAAAAGCACGATTGAAGGAAAAAGCTATAAGGTATGTGTCTATACGCTCTATAGAATTTCATTAATATTACCTATTGATTTTGTGATAAATAATTAAGATAAAAAATCAAGAAATTCGGCTTGTTCTTAAGTGGCGGATTCCGTATGAATGAACGGAATGAATAAATTCAAAAACAAAAGAGTTTAGTTGTTAAAAGCGACGGATTATACTACAACAACCAAACGGGTTAAAATAACGGATTCATGAGGAGTTCGATAGTATAAAAGTGATGGATTTCGCTAAGTTAACCAAACGGGTCAAAATAACAAAATCATATTATTTTGAGTTGCGTTATTTCATAGGAAAGACGCATACGTTTTGTAACCAAAAGACATTAACATATTTTGCAGGCAATACTTACAAATTGTTAAGGTATGAGCAATGCTCAAGTAATTACCGAAACTAAGTCCAAGAGGTTAAACCCAAGGAACTACGTAAGAAAGGTTTAAGGGACGAAACCACTTTAAGGGTGTAGACTTGTAACACCCCAAAAACGGGTTTGCTAATCAAACCACGTGAATACTAGAAAGACGGGTAAAGTACCATTAGTGGTAATAATTAACCCGGTAAATATTAGGATTTAAATAAATAAGCCTAATATTAAATAACAGGTGAAAGAAAGCTTTTGAGAAAATAAAGGTTTGCAAGAGGCCTGACTTAACGGGACTTAAAATAAAACGGGTTATAACCTCCCAGAACCCACTAAGTTAACTATGAATATTTAACCTAGTTAATAAAAGAAATATTGTTGAAAATAAGTAGGTTGTAGCCTACTTAATATTAACTAAAAAACTTGAGGGGCCAAAGTGGGATAATTTGAAAGTAGATTTAATTAATAAATTGAAAACAAAACAAAACACACATGAAGTGTGTGTTCTGGATTGATCAGGAGAAAGCTCATAAGAGCTAAAACCATAATTCAACCAAATCATCAAATTGAAGGGCTAATTGGAGCTTAAATTCATAAATGAACATGAATTAACGATCACCCAAGCGAGGGGATCATAAGGTATGTCGAATTTTTGATGTTGATGAAGTTGTGAATTTTGATGAACATCACAAGATGCGATTTATGTATGAATCGTAGAGGCTATGGCTGAATTAGTGATGTATACTTGCTTAGGAACAAAATCCTAAGTGAAAATTCTTCATAAGTTGGTATGATTTGAATGTTTAGATGATTTACCACACTTAGATAAGTGGGTTTTCGTAATATACAATATACCAACCCTCGCTTGGGTGTAATAAACGTACTTTTTGTTAAGCAACATTCTCTCTAGTATATACATTAGAGTGCAACCACCTTGCATTTTATGTTTAATCTTCTTTATCACATTGTGTACGTCTTTTACAATACACACGTTCCGTGGGTTCTATTCTCTTATAGTTAAATGTATATTATGTGGCTCCATGTTTTGAAAATACAGTCTCTCCCTGAAAAAGTTCTTCGTCCAGAGTCAACCTCCTATCAAATATGTGCCCCTTCTAGATGTTCTGCAGGATCATGGTTATGTTATCCAAGCTTCACCACTAACCTCCAAGCACCAATCTTTGCGACTAGTTTCCCTACCATTTTATAAGGATAACTAACCTTTTCGCTACTAGAACATCTAATTGTGGATGTACTATGGTGTTCGCTTCCACGATCGAACCATATCCTCACCACCCATGCTAACGGCCCATCGCCTTTTGTCATCGTCCGTCGGGTCACAATGACGTAAACATTCTCAGGTGCTCTTCCGACAACCTAAGCATTAACTCATCAACATACACAAAATCCTGAAACAACAATACGTCACACATAAGTGACAGGATTGTCATACCTACTCAATTTCAAACGAAACATCTGGGTTAGGTTCTTCCTCGTACTCATTTGGATCCTTTGCGGACTCGTTAGCACCTTCCTCGTACTCATTAGGACCTTCCTAGAACTCATTAGCACCTGCCTCGTACCCGTGAATACCTTGTTCTTCAACTTGCGAATGGTAAACCCCGTATGCGTACTGTGGATAGTTTTATGCCACGTAAGATAGTTCAGCTTCTTCTACGAACTCCTAAAGCAACTTAATGGTGAGACTTTGGTAAAAATAACAGCCGGATGAATATTAGTGTGAAGTTTCATTTTATTCAACATCCATAAGAATGAAAGGGGTTAAAAGCAATTTCAAGATCTATACGACGCGTATAGCGTTATACGCGTCATATAGGGTTCAATTTTACACCTACCACCCTCAAGATTCCCGACAGTACACATGAGTCAAGCTCCTAGATGACGCGTATAGCGTTATACGTGTTGTATAGGGTTTACTTTGCAGCTTGATTCCGGGACACATGACACATCAATCAGCCTCTATACGACGTGTATAGAGGGCTCATTTAATGCAGGTGAAACCCTATACGACGCGTAGAGTGCTGCTATACGTGTTGTATAGAGGGTGTCCAAACAATTTTGGGGTGTGTCTAAATACCATCACGCTTAAATTAACCTTGTTTTGTATTCCCTATTTATGACTAGTTAATACTACCAAGTAAATACCACCCACATAAAAAAACATAAATATGATGTTCAACCAGATATCAAATAAAAAAGAACCTTAGAATCTCACACAGAGAATCCCATATCGAAACGCACACAATTGCAAATCTCGTGAAACATACCATGAAGCCACATATCTAAGGAAGTTTGGAAAAATTTATACAAACATAGAACATAAATAAATCGTTGCCACATCATCAAACGTTACACGATAGAGTTCTTGCTCTTGAATAGCAACTAGTATGACACGCCGAAGTAAATGAACAAGAAAATATAGAACACATGAAAGTTCAAAAACAACATTACGCGCAACCCTCATCCAATGGACTTTCCTTGTAGTTGTAGTGAGATGCAACAATAGCGTAGATGACAAGATTAATTAGGCTTAGCCCCGCCAATGTCCAAAAATATAGATCCAAACGGCTTTTGTTTAATGTATGCTGAAACCAGTCACTCACCATCCCCACAACATAGACCGATAAAACACCAGCCATGCTTCCTAATCCTAAGACAAAGTTTCGGAAATAGAACTGAACCCCGTACATCGATTCAGGAACTTGGTCTCTTAGAAAACGTTGGATACCACCATTTGTAATCCCATCAGCAGCCCCAACAAGTACAAACTGTGGAAGCAGAAAAAGTACACTCATTGACCCGTGATTCCTAATCACACGTAGTCTTTGAGCTTCCACTATTGCGGCAGAAACGCAACATAACACAGACAAAACCATACCTATGCCAATCCCAATTGGTGCAAAATACTTTCTTGAGATACACTTCACTGGAAGGGCATAAATGTATGACGCTGAGGCCGACATATTATGAACAATTAAAAAGATTGGAAGTTGGATCTTTATGCTTCCAAGTAATTTACTGTCCATGTGACTAGCTTGCTCAAGAAAGTAAGTGTTTGCTAGAGAAGATACCAGTCCACTCCCAACTAACGTTAGTAACATTGGGACAGTACGAATACTAGCCTTGGTGTCTTCCACTTCACGAACAGTACACAGTGTCCAGCTCTTTGACATTGCCTGATCGGGAAACTTGGTAGCAGCCTTGTCCAACCACCTGCAACAAAAACCATGTTAATTGTCTTCTGGTTGAATGCAAGAGATATATAATAATGGAATCATAAAACCTGAGGCTTCTGGTGCGTTGAGCATCATCATTATTATAGGTCTGTTCAAAATTTGTTACTTGTTGAAAATCTTTAGTAACGGAAGCTACAACTACTCTAAGAGCAATTGTTAAAGGGCTCCCCTCTAGCGTAACATCTTTTTTATACTCATGAGATCCACTTAAGAACACCCCCGTTGCGGTCAAGGCACATATAGCAGCAATCCCAAATCGGACTGACCACGACTTTATATATGGAAGTAAAATACCTCCTACAATGATTACAACCATCACCATTATTAAACCTGGTATATGGGAAAACAACAATTCAGCTTGAGCTTTATGTTCAAATGCAACTTTTGCGTCAGCGGGAGCGGGAGCTTCAGCTTTACGTTCAGGTTCAGGTTCAGGTGCAGCTAGAGTTTGAGATTCAGCCAGAACGGGAGCTTGAGCTTTAGGTTCAAGCTCAAGTTCAGCTAGAACGGGAGCTTGATCTTCAGCTTCAGCTTCAGCTTCAGCTTCAGCATCAGCTTTAGCTTGATTTTCAGCCGAAGCGCATGCTAGAGTAGTTTGTTGATCTAAAAAGGATAGTAACGAGACTACATGACCAGCTGTCCCGACTACTAACAATGGTAAGGCGGAAACAAACAGGACTTTTTGTATGTGCCCAATACATTCCTCTTTGTAGTCGCTACATGGGCCAAAGAAGGTTGGAGTTGACAAAGACAATAATCCTAATCCCTGCATGATGAATTCATATTCAGTTTCATAGTTTCATTATTGATCTAGTTTTAACGTTGTAGAAAGAAATGGAATCACTTACGATAGTGTTGGCAATGCTAGAGAGTACAAGCATATAGAAGTCACCCAAGAAGGCATCAACAAAAAAGGCGAACACAATGCCGAAAGCATGTGTGATTCCACCAAAAATGTTTACTATACCAGCAGCATGTGTGATGCTTAGATTCCAGACAGTTGTTAAATAGTTCATCATCACATACGTTGCAAATACAGATATCAAATACGCCCATACTAGTGCTGCCGTTCACAAAGGATAACATGAAATTTATAAAGGAAAATAAGGTGATTATAAGTTATGTACTCAAGGTTAATAATACAACATATATTTAACTTCACATAACACAAGCACTTATCATTAGTTTTATTAGCCAAGAGTCAAGACCTTCTTAAGTGACATTTATAAATAAATTGGCTACTAATGATTAAAATAAAAATATATAGAGGAGTAATTATAAATTATAGCAACAAGTATAGCCTATTCTGCTAATATATAGAATAGCATAGTTAACTTGGTTATGATCATTCACCTGAAATTCTTAAAACCGTAGGCCGTGCTACTTTGTTCCGTTTCCCTGCGGTGTTACCTGCACACAGATATTCAAATCCAAAACTAATTTTTCAGAGAAAAAATAAACAAATTATATTGATTTAGCAATATATTACAAAGACAAAAAAAAAGCATCTAAAAAAGAAAGAAAGAATGAGCCAAGTTGAACAAAAGGGATAAATAGACTTGGATAACAAGTAACCACATGTACACAAAGGTGGTGAGAATAATAAAATACGTATTCACTATTCAGTATTCTGAATGTTGGGAACGCAGGAAAAGAAAGATCCAAGGGTTTTATGTGCGGTTTAGACGAAAGCGGTTGAAGCATGCTACTGTGAACAATGGCGGACCCAGCCTTGTTTTGTGGGTTTACATGAACCCACTCGGTTTAGAAAAAACTAGTGAGAACTTTGTATGATTTGGAAAAAATAGTGAGAATCTACCAAAACGAACCCATTGAAAGAAGTTCTTGGATCCGCCATTGCCTGCGAAGACGAAGACGATGGTAGCAGCTATGTACACAAAGATGGTGAGTACTACTGCTGTGAGATCCAGGAGAATGGAGACTAGATATATGCTTAATTTGTTTGGTGGAAATTATGATAAAATGATGAAATCTACAAATTCATATCAGAAAGTGAACACATAGAGAAAGAAAGACAGGAACCTGGATTGTAGAAATTATCAATAACTTGATGATTAGGCACTGCTCTAAAAATGTATCCTAATAAACTTCCAGCCATTTCGGAGTCAAGGAGAGAGGGGTGTGTTTAAAATGAAGCAATAAAGAAATCTTTTATCAATATAAAGAGTAAAAACTTGTAATTCATTTATCCTTAAAAACACAATTTTCTCTCTTATTTACATCATATAAATTAGCAACAAATGGAGGCATTAGGTGTTGTACCCTATGTTTTGGGGGTTTTTCAAAAAACTTTGTTGATATTTCACTGTAAACCCAAATCTACTTGATATTTTAGGTTTAATCCAAAAGTTTTTCGTTTTTCCAATTTAACCGCACAACTTTTTTACTTTCAACTTTGATCCCCTATGTTTTTCATATTTTGCAAAATTTTTCGCTTTACGCTTGGTTCTAAATTTTGCGAGTTAACACGACGCAATGTGTGTGTGGTTCAACGATTTTACGTTCTGTTATACGCTTCGTTCTAAATTTTGCGAGTTAACATGGCGCAACGTACGTGTGTTGTTTAGTGTAATTACATCGTCTATTTTTTTCCCGTTTAATAAGTTCGTCATAACGCGCGAGTCCTAAATCGACTTAGTTATTATTTTCTATATTTTATATGTCGGTCTAATTTCTCCACGTTAAGACGCCACAACTTCAATGTTGGTGGTCGTTGGCTATAGTGTGGCATTGGTGCTATGTGTCACCGTTTTACGCTCCCGCCGCAACGCAGGGGCTTAATACGATAGGTTATTTGTATGGATACAAGTCATGTAACGTAGTATTTATGATACCATTAATTGTATTGAGCTTATTTGGTGAATTACTTATTTGTATAAGATAGTTATAGAGACTTAACCGAGAAAAACATCTTAAACACATTGTAAATGTAAATCTGATCAACAGCATGTCAATTTCGTTGGCCGCAGCGCTACGCGCGAGAGTCAATTTCTAGTTGTTTTTACTTCACAAACATTTATATATTTCCATGTTATCATCACCTTACACATTTATTTTTTATAACAAAATTCTTTTTAATGTAATAAACAATTTACTTTCTTATTTCATATTATTAAATTTAACAAAATGTATTTAAACTTCTTATTAAATTTGTTGAAAATTTTAATATATAAAATTCTAAAATTAAATATTACATAAATTAAATATCACAAGAATAAAACTTATTCCAAATTAAGGTCATATTTTTCCCTAATTTTGACACACCGTTTTATATGGAATCCAAGTATTTCAAGTTAAGTGGCTTGTATTAAAGAGATTTTTTTGTTCGATTAATGCAATCTTTCCTACTCCAAGATCATAGATTTAACTATTTTGGCATCTAATTGATAGATCTTGGGTTTAAGTCCCGTAAATAACAAGGATTAAAAAGAAATTCACCGTTCAAAAAAAATTTGTCTTTCGTCAAATATATTATTAAGTCTAACAGTGTCACAATTTGTGGCTTTCCCTTTGGATGATTCATTCTAGCCACCTTCTTCTTGCTCATTGAATGAGGCAATCACTGCTAGAAACACGACTCTCACCGACAGACGAGACTCATCGGTAATTACCAAAACATCAATATACCACTGCTGTAAGTTTAAAAATGGAAAATTAAAATAC
Source organism: Helianthus tuberosus (assembly GCA_030545235.1). NCBI lineage: Eukaryota > Viridiplantae > Streptophyta > Magnoliopsida > Asterales > Asteraceae > Helianthus > Helianthus tuberosus. The sequence goes on along the minus strand of CM060443.1, from coordinate 59,163,741 downwards.
TCGTAGGTGATGTCTCGTTAGTAATCATTGACGTGTCAGCGACTTCCACCATAACTCACGAATTTAAGATTATCATGGACAGACTACCTACGGACACGAACACTCGTAAACCTAAGCATTAGTCATCCACTATTGGGACTGTTGAGAGAGAGGGAGGTGGGGGTGAGTGGGTGGATTTTGTAGATGTTTTTTTTTTTTTCAATTTTATAATTAAAAAAAAGTGAAAAAAATAAACAAAAAAGTAATCTGATCAAAATGCCCATACTTAAGAGGCTTTTTTGAATGAAAAAGACAAACAAATATTGCAAACCTCAAGAAAACTAATGAGAAAAAAAAACTCTTTGAACTGGAGGGCAAATTTGCGAAACAACATGGAGTAAATTGGCAATTTACTCAAAAATATAAAGTAAACTTAAAAAATGCAAAATCTTGGTAATTTTTTATTTGTTTTATTTGAAATTATATAAAACAAATTTGTAATACATTCTACTCGAGAATATATATGCATCATTGTCGTCGGTGTCATATGGAGTATCATCTCGTCGTTTGTGATGCTTGGAGTGTCACGTTTGTCGTTGTTTGAAGTATATTCACACTCAACGTTATTTTGTACTTATTCTTTTTTAAGTGAGCTCTTGCACACAAAGGAAGACCGACATTCCTTTGCTATTGGTTTCTTATGTATTCTTGTTCGGCCCAAATAATTTCGCCTTCAAGGGGTGAAGCATTTTGTATTCGTTTCACGTCGTCCAGGTAGTCTTTCAAACGAATACACACTTTCACTAATGTTGGCTGAGTTTTGTTCAACCATCCTAGTACGTACGTTGACCAAATTCGGAGATAACTAAATGGAGTCACTTTGAAAGAAAAAGAAATCATATATCTATGATATCAAATTTCGTTATAACTAAAACGTCACACATTGGTAACTAACAATAAAAAAACGTGGTAACTTAAGCCACATGCTATGGCTTCGGCAAAAGCATGCGGCAAGTGGTGGCATGCAACAAGGGAGTTCACTGATTTGCTGCTCTTGGTGACTTGGCCATTGAAATTGTATCGTTGAAAAGGAAGTAGCCGTTGGGGCTACCCTGACTCATTGAGGACGAGGGTTTGGATTTTTTTTTTTTAATCTTCTATTTAAACCCTTTAACATTTCATTTTCTTCACCACAATCTGTATCTTCTCAACTCTCATATTTTTTTAATTAATTTTATATTTATGTATGAGTTAGTTATTTTTAGTCATTTATGTTTAGTTAGTTGTTTTTTAATTAAATTTAAAAACTGGTTGTAGCAAGGAAGCATTAGAGACATATCCATTTCCTGTCAGTTTGCAAGAGATTTAAGTGAGTAGTGGCATCTAATATGTCGCTAATATGAAGGAGAGAGATGTTGAAGTATGGGATGCATGAAGGGCAAACATACCCGACACACTTACGAGTCATATAATAGCTTATGTTTTAAATGGTACAATTAGGTTTCTATACCAGTTTTCCAATCCAGTTTCTAAACCAGTTCAAACAGTATAATATGCCATACGGTTTCACACCGCAGAATCGGGTCGGTTTCAAACCTACTTCACGTAACCCAATTTCTTCTTCGGTTTCAGATCGTAACTTGATTCCAATGCTCACCTCTATTCCCATTTCCTTTTATTTGAACCCCGGAAATTCTATGAATTATAGAAGAGAGCCAACAAAGGATGTAAAACCCGAAGTACGAACATAAACAAGATAAAAATAAACCAAATCAAAACAAACTAATAAAGTATTGGACTACCACTCTTATATTAAAATCACTCCATCTCTCCTCGTGTATCTCCTTTATGTTTGATCTCCCTTTAATCCATATGAACGAGCTAGATTTTATGTTGTCCACCCTTTTACTGACGGAATCATTATATCCTCTAATAAACTATTAGACTACATCTCTTATAAATAAAATCACTCCATCCTTTCCTATTGTATCTCCTCTATTCCTATCTATCTATATTTTCTATAAAAGGAGAAATTCCAATGACATAAGAAAAGTTGATGTGTCAGCAGGAGAGGCTGTCCAACAATGCTTTTCTTGTGTCATCAACGATGAGGTGGCAGTCATAGAGGGAGCATAGTGACATCATATCAAAGATCTGCCATCAAACCACTGCCCCATTTTTAAATTTCAAAGGTCTGGCCCACATTCAATTATGAAACCACTGATGTTCATTCAAAATTCAAACCACTGATGTTTCATTAAAATAGGAGGGTGATTTGAAATTTAAATTAAAACTTATAGGGATATGTAATTTGTATTTAATTGTCATCAGAACTTCAATTCTTCTCTCTCTCAAATATAAATTCAAACCCAAATCCAAAACCGATCATAATTTCAAAAACCCATTTCAATCTCTCTCTCTACTCTCTCTCTCCATTCTTCACTAATCAAAAATTGAAAATTTGGGTTTCACTTTCAAAATTCAATCCATTTCTCTCTCAACTCTCTATCTCTAAAACTCTAGATACAGAAAAGAGGATGAAGACGACAGAGGTGTTGCTGGTGATGTCTGTTTATTCATCATGTTTAACATCGATTTGAATATTATGCAGACCAACGGTAGTTTAAAAATAGATATTTTTTTATTTTCTCTTTTTATCGCAAACTGAAGGTTTGTATGCTAAATGTTCTTCAGGTAGATCTTGTTGGATTTGTTACTTGGTGTGGAAGTCTTGAGTTCGTTGGCCGAACTTCGAAATGTAATCAAGGTTATAAAATGGATCTCAACTTTATTGATGAAGATGTAATTTCTATTTGTGTTTAAAAATAGATGTATATGAGTTTAAAATAAATCAGGTAACTGTTATTTTTTTGGTAATTGTTAATACAGTTTGTAATCAGTTCTTCTTCTTCTTCGTTATTTCTTGAGCTTTGTTACATGTTTTCCAGATTGAAGTTTCTTCAAATCGTCATCTCCTACAATGCTTCCATCGATTATTCTTTCGCTAAATCTAGTAACAATCCGTGACCTAATTTTTTTCATGATTCTATGAAATTTGTTTGATATGTTTGTAGTTTTTGTTTTTCATAATCTGTTTTGTTGGTTGATTCAGCCATGTTTCATTCATAGATCTCTATAATCCATATTTTTGGTTTCAAATCTGTTTCCTGAGTTATTTACAATTGTAGCACACCAAATATTTGTTATTTGTATTGAGTTGGTATATTGGGATTAAATTGTGACATCTGTGCCTCTACGATCCTCATACAAATACAAAACCAAATAAATCTTGTGTTTCATACTTGGGATTTTTATAAATACGTGTATCATTTGCACATATCAATTCTTGTTCAATTTCGAGCTTTAAATCGCTTTCTGGAAAGTTATACGCGAACTGATACGTAAACGTAATCAGTTTAATATGAAAAACACTCCGGAATAGTGACATATGCTTACATACCTTAAATAACCTTTACATAACCTATAAATAAGTTTTGGAGGGTTTGATGTGTCGAAAACAAGTTTATTCGATCGCAGGGACTATTTGTGTCAAACTGCGAAAGTATGCCGAGTCGGGTCACACCCCCAAATTACCACCTAGGGCATGTCCCTAATGGAGGTGCAACGATCCAACAAAGAGCCACCAATCATGTCAAACACAAGTAATAATGTATGGAAATACTCAATTGAAAGAAATGTATCGTTTGTAAGTTAAACCAAAACCAAAGTATTGAGCGGAAGCATAAATGTATAAGTGTATAAATGTATCAAAACCAAATCAATGTAATTGTTTATCATGACCACAACCACTCCAGCAGCATCAGACGGCAAGTTCCCAAGTTCCTTCAGTGATTACCTACAAGCATGTAAACAAGTGTGTCAGACTACGCTGGTGAGTTCAAGGTTTTGTTAACGTGTGTAGTTACCAGATATCTGTTAAGCCAATTCAACGTTGTGATATGATGCTGTTTATGACTTGTTGAGATACCCTAGGGAGTGTGCCCATATGTATCCGTGAAGTGTGTCCCTTAATAACCTGGAAGTGTGTCCAGTCCCCAATGCCCCTAACCAAGCATTGGTAATGATGCCCAGATAATTAGTTCGCGCCCGTCCTTACCGCCCGATGCGAGGTATCAAACCTAATAGCGCTATCAACTAATTACCCCATTGCCCTACAGGCAATCCGATAATGATAGATTCCATGTTCAATAACCAAAACCCAATTTAACTGTTTACCCAAGATTCCCTTCCAAATTTTTACTAGTTGTCCCAAACCACCGGGACGCATGCTTGAGAAATGCAGTGAACTCACCTTAGGTTTGCTCGGTATGCTAAGTTAAGTGCTCACAAGAAATCAATCACATCCTATAGTGCACGTATACTAAATCAGTTTCATTCGTAACGACTCGCATGCAAATAACATCACGTAATGCGTGGCAGTTAACATCATGTATCACGTAGGAAATTAATCAATCTCATGCACTTCATGCTTCACATAAGTGTCCTTCGCGGTTTAATCTAACTGTATCATCTACTAACATAACTAGCAGTGTTAATGGGTTTAACGAGGTTACCACACTTAATTGGATCAATACACTTTGCTTAGATCACATGCATAACAGAGTTAATCGGAAACATATCACAGTTAACTCACATAACATGGATAACATCATCATCACAATAATCTATCACTTGACACCATCATGTGAGCATTTATTAATTCATGGGCACCTACTGATTCTGATTTACTCATTCCCACGTATACTCACATGGCTACTGCCATGATCACATGAAATTATGATTCTATACTAAAAGATTATATGCACTAATATTAGTTGCCTTAGTGTGGATGAATATCAATATTATGAACCAAAGTCAGTGACCGACAAGTCCCACGATGAATCGATCCCATTGGGCTGAAATCACATTGGGTAATGAAATCCCTTTGGATTTCGTTGAGATGTGATTTCGTCAAGGTGAGAGGGATTTTTGTCAGACTACATCATCATCATTAATAGTTACAAAAACATGGAATCCCTACACATCGACTAATGTTCACATCGATAGTAGTAGCCTTTTTGATTAATTTATTCTATTCATGTAGTCCTTTAAATTGATCAGATCACAAACAAACATATATGTCTACATCCACTAATCGATTAGCATGACACACTAAATGCATCCATTTAAAAGTCTGACATCTACACATGGAAATTGAAATCATGACTGATGAGTTGTCAACATTGAACTTCACAACACATGCATATAGAATTTTGTAGCAGACAATTATATCCAACATACGATCTTATCATGCATAACAGAATCATAACACTATGAACATCCATTAACTAATTTAAATGTGAAATCACTAACCGAACAAAATAACGATCCAATCCGAAGTATCTGACTTCGAATAAGGAGAGGCAGCCGTCGGGTTTCAAAGAACAGCGAGAGAGAAGTTGAGATGTGATTAGGGTTTCTGGTTAACACGTGAAGTTTAAGAATACCCATATAACTAAGGCTACTGGGCCGAAGCCCATTGGTTTTCGCTGACTACATTTGGACGAAAACACTTTAGTGTTTTCGGCTAAATGTGATTTCGTGAGTGGGTGTTTTCAGTTAAAGCTCCCATGTTTAGTTATACAAACATAATATCAATAATTTTACTTATCATGCACATCAAATATAATATATATCAATCATAACACAATATCACATATTTCAAACGTGCATAGTTGCGAAATAAACAAGTCGTGTAATAAACGTGCAATAAATGCGAAGGTGGAAAGCTCAGAAACTCGGGTTGTCACATTATCCCCAACTTGAAAGAAATTTCGTCCCGAAATTTAGCATGCGGTTACTGAGAAAGCTAGGTAAGTTGTATCATTTACTGGTTTTCCTGGGGTGTCACATCATCCCCCCGTTGATTTGGAATTTCGTCCCGAAATTCTGTAGTAGCTTCAGCCTCAGTAGTGGTTGCACTGTTTCCGAATAACTAGGGATACTTAAGTTTCATTTGATCTTCTCGTTCCCAGGTGAACTCTGGGCCACGACGGGAGTTCCAACGAACTCGAACAAGAGGTATTCTAGTGTTCTTGAGGACCTTAACATCCCGGTCCGTGATTTCAATTGGTTCCTCGACGAATCGCAACTGTTCATCGATGGTGAGCTCCTTTAAAGGAACTATGAGGGTCTCATCTGACAGACACTTCTTCAGATTCGACAAGTGAAAGACGTTGTGAACTGCACTGAGTTCAGATGGTAAGTTCAGTCTGTAGGCCACCCTGCCTATCTTCTCAGTAACTTCGAATGGTCCGACATATCGCGGATTAAGCTTGCCTCGTTTGCCAAAGCGAATCACACCCTTCCAGGGTGAAACTTTGAGTAGCACTCGATCCCCAACCTGGAACTCGAGTGGTTTCCTGTCTTTATCAGCGTATACTTTCTGACGGTCGCGAGCTGCCGCCATGCGTTGTCGTATCTGTGCAATCTTTTCTGTCGTATCAACTACGAGTTCTGGACCTGTGATTTGACTATCACCCACCTCTGCCCAACAAAGAGGTGACCGGCATTTACGTCCGTACAATGCCTCAAATGGAGCAGTTTTAATGCTGGTGTGGTAGCTGTTATTGTACGAAAATTCCACAAGTGGCAGATGTTTTTCCCAGCCGTTGCCGAAATCGATTACACACGCACGAAGCATGTCTTCTAAAGTTTGAATAGTGCGCTCAGACTGCCCATCCGTCTGAGGGTGATAAGCTGTGCTCATGCCTAATCGAGAGCCAAAAGATTTGTGCATTGCTTGCCATAGTTCTGAAGTAAAACGTGCGTCACGATCAGAGATAGTGGAGGTTGGCACCCCGTGCCTTGAAACCACTTCTTTTAAGTAGATGTCTGCTAAGGTAGAGAACTTGTCTGTTTCTTTGATAGTCAAGAAGTGTGCAGACTTTGTAAGTCGATCCACGATCACCCAAATAGTGTCATTTCCGCGCTGAGATCTAGGTAGGCCAGTAACAAAATCCATGGAAATTTGCTCCCATTTCCATTGTGGTATCTCTGGTTGTTGAAGTAGGCCTGATGGTTTCTAGTATTCTGCCTTGACTCTCGCACAAGTCAAGCATTTGCTAACGTATGTTGCTATGTGAGCTTTCATGCTAGGCCACCAATATGTAGTTTTGATCTCGTGGTACATTTTATCCGAACCAGGATGTACCGAGTAGCGAGACTTATGAGCTTCATCCATTACCAGCTCGCGTAAGTTGCCATAGAGTGGGACCCAGATACGTCCTGTTACGTGGTAGGCGCCGTCTGCCTTTTGTTCTAACCGTTGCCTTGAGCCGCGTAGAGCTTCAGCTCTAACGTTTTCTGGTTTCAATGCTTCTACCTGAGCATCTCGTATCTGAGAAGGAAGGCTAGACTGAATAGTGAGCTGTAGTGCTCGTACACGCCTAGGTGTAGTATCCTTTCGACTGAGGGCGTAAGCCACCACATTGGCTTTGCCCGGATGGTACTTTATAGCACATTCCTAATCGTTCAACAGTTCAACCCATCGTCGTTGTCGCATGTTCAACTCTTTCTGCTTGAAAATATGCTCGAGACTCCTGTGATCAGTGTATATAGTGCACTTGGTACCGTACAGGTAATGTCGCCATATCTTGAGTGCAAAAACAACAGCTCCCAGCTCTAAATCATGCATAGTGTAATTCCGTTCGTGAATCTTAAGTTGGCGCGAAGCATAAGCAATGACTTTATCCCGTTGCATCAACACACATCCAAGACCTTGGATGGATGCGTCGCAGTAGACTACAAAATCGTCCGTGCCTTCAGGCAATGAGAGAATAGGTGCGCTACAGAGTCTATCCTTTAAGTGTTGAAACGTTGTTTCCTGTGTATTGCCCCAACGATAAACAACACCTTTCTGTGTCAACAGTGTAAGTGGCTGTGCGATCTTTGAGAAGTCTTTGATGAACCGTCTGTAATAACCCGCCAAACCCAAGAATTGACGTATTTCTGTTGGTGTGCGAGGCGCAGGCCAGTTCTTGATCGAATCTGCCTTGGATGGATCAACACGAATCCCATCCTTGTTTACCACGTGACCTAAGAAGTGGACTTCACGAAGCCAGAAGTCACATTTTGAAAATTTGGCGTACAGTTGTTCTGTTCGAAGAAGTTCCAAAATAAGTCTTAAATGTTGCTCGTGCTCCTCCCGACTCTTCGAATAGATTAGGATGTCGTCGACGAAAAACAATAACAAACTTGTCGAGATGGGGTTTGCACACCCTGTTCATAAGATCCATGAAAACCGCAGGCGCGTTCGTTAGCCCGAATGGCATAACCAGAAACTCGTAATGGCCGTAACGAGTTCTGAATGCTGTTTTGGAGACGTCCTCATCCCGGACTCTCAGCTGATGGTAACCTGACCTCAAGTCTATCTTGGAGTAGTAGCTCGACCCTTTCAACTGGTCGAATACGTCTTCGATGCGTGGTAGAGGATAGCGATTCTTCACTGTTACCTTGTTCAGTTCACGATAATACTGGAGCTCCCCAGGGCGAACAGCTAGGACGTATGTAACCCTTTTCCAAGAGTTCTTGCAATTGTTTAGACAGTTCTTCCAGTTCAGTTAGAGCTAAGCGATAAGGTGCTCGAGCTATGGATGCTGCCCCTGGAGCTAGTTACTGTGAGTTGCCAAAGGTTCTTAACCAGCACGAGGAATGCGGATGATCTTTTCTTTGCAAAGCGTCTTTGCTCGATGTTAAGGTAACCAATCCATACCAATATCAATGTCGAAACCATCACAACGTTGGGGTCACTCCTAGTATCACCCTGACCAATCACGAACACTCAACCCCTGGCACCATTGCCGTCGTTATTACCCCCATTGTTGCCTCCATTATTGTTCCTGTTTCCTTGGTTGTGGTCCTGATTCTGATTCTGGTTCAACTGTGGGCCGTGTCTCTTGGATTAACCTTCAGCACTACACTGATGACATCCCTTGTTACCCTGCTGTTGCTGCTGATTCTGTGGAGCTTGTGGTTGCTGTTGCTGGTTCTGGTTCGCAGGACGTGAGCTTCTACAATCTTTGGCTCCATGACCAAGCTTGTTGCATCATTGACAATGATTGCGGTTGCACTGCCCGCCGTGGTGCAAGTTACATCGTTTGCGCTTAGGGTGGTTTCCCCTGTATCCACCCTGCCCTTGACTACTAAAAGGTTGCTGACCAGGACTTTGGTTGTCATCGATCTTTCGCTGCTGTGCCTGGGCTGGAACCGTAGTCGAACCCTTGCTGGGGTTTCCATCCCACTTTCGTTTGTTGTCACTGGGGGCAGCATAAGTAGTAGTAGTGGTAGTAGTAGCGCTGATACGTTGAGACAGTTTGTTCTGTTCCACTGCCTGTTCTGTGAGACGATGAGCAAGACGAGTATTCATCCTGGATGGTAGCAAGGTTGACAAAAGTCACATGACTTTGAATCTCTGGTACTAAGCCTTGGAGGTACAAATCAATGCGTTTGATGAGAGAATTCACCATAGTTGGACATAACACTGCCAGTTCGTTGGATCGTTTCGTGTACGCTTCAATTTCTGACCCCGTCATCTTCAGGTTAAAGAACTCCACATCCAGCTTGTGGATGTCACCACGACTACAATATTCACGTTTGATTAGTTCCTTAAAATCATTCCAGGAAGTGGCATTAGCAGCCGCCAGCCCCAGCATCTGAACTTGCGCGTTTCACTAAGTTAGCGCAGTGCCTTCGAGAGTACCAGTAGCATATTGCTTCCTACGAGCCTCGGGGCATTCACACATTTCAAAGATCAATTCATGCTTCTCGAACCAGTGGAGGAGCCCAACAGCTCCTTCAGTGCCGCTGAAAGTAGTAGATCGGCAGTCCATGAATGTCGTGAATGTGCATACAAGTGGTTGAGCGTGTTGACCTGTTGTGTGCGTAAGAGTATTCATACTTGAGCACGAATGTTGGTTTACGAGAGTAGGATCTAAAGATCCTAGAGTAAGTGGTGATGGCAGGTTACACTTCCTGCCTGGGCAGTTGCGAGTGCTGCAGTAACTTGTTCAGGGATCGAAGTCGCCAACTGGGCTTGAGTTAGGTTAACGCGTCCACTCATGATTCTATAATAGTAGAAAGGGGACGAATTTAGGAGTCGAGAACGAGAAATGTGTTCAGGTTTATCGCGTTAGGAACGATTAACCACCATGTACATACACAAACAGGGAAGAACCCCTCTTACACTCGTTAAGCCTCATTGGGATTTGCATGCAGCACGCGTTATTATTATGTGTGCACCCATGATAATAAGGCGGTTTGCATGCTTCTCTCGATGCTTCTTAACTCATGTTTGAAGTTTCTCCCACCCAAAAAAATATGCACTACCAACAAGATTAGGATTTACTAGGTGCAAGAGTTATGTTACACTATCAATGTGTCATTACACTATCGTGCATGCTATAAACATAGATACGTTTACCAGACATGTAATGCATAAACTAACGAGGAACGAACCTTGCAATCTGAAGCTGAGTGTCATGGTCATCGTTTGGATCAATTCGGTTATAGTCTGGTTTTATGAAAACATTTTAAAACCGAGTTCTCTATAACCAGTGGCTCTGATACCAAACTGTCATACCCCCAAATTACCACCTAGGGCATGTCCCTAATGGAGGTGCAACGATCCAACAAAGAGCCACCAATCATGTCAAACACAAGTAATAATGTATGGAAATACTCAATTGAAAGAAATGTATCGTTTGTAAGTTAAACCAAAACCAAAGTATTGAGCGGAAGCATAAATGTATAAGTGTATAAATGTATCAAAACCAAATCAATGTAAATGTTTATCATGACCACAACCACTCCAGCAGCATCAGACGGCAAGTTCCCAAGTTCCTTCAGTGATTACCTACAAGCATGTAAACAAGTGTGTCAGACTACGCTGGTGAGTTCAAGGTTTTGTTAACGTGTGTAGTTACCAGATATCTGTTAAGCCAATTCAACGTTGTGATATGATGTTGTTTATGACTTGTTGAGATACCCTAGGGAATGTGCCCATATGTATCCGGGAAGTGTGTCCCTTAATAACCTGGAAGTGTGTCCAGTCCCCAATGCCCCTAACCAAGCATTGGTAATGATGCCCAGATAATTAGTTCGCGCCCGTCCTTACGGCCCGGTGCGAGGTATCAAACCTAATAGCGCTATCAACTAATTACCCCATTGCCCTACAGGCAATCCGATAATGATAGATTCCATGTTCAATAACCAAAACCCAATTTAACTGTTTACCCAAGATTCCCTTCCAAATTTTTACTAGTTGTCCCAAACCACCGGGAAGCATGCTTGAGAAATGCAGTGAACTCACCTTAGGTTTGCTCGGTATGCTAAGTTAAGTGCTCACAAGAAATCAATCACATCCTATAGTGCACGTATACTAAATCAGTTTCATTCGTAACGACTCGCATGCAAATAACATCACGTAATGCGTGGCAGTTAACATCATGTATCACGTAGGAAATTAATCAATCTCATGCACTTCATGCTTCACATAAGTGTCCTTCGCGGTTTAATCTAACCGTATCATCTACTAACATAACTAGCAGTGTTAATGGGTTTAACGAGGTTACCGCACTTAATTGGATCAATACACTTTGCTTAGATCACATGCATAACAGAGTTAATCGGAAACATATCACAGTTAACTCACATAACATGGATAACATCATCATCACAATAATCTATCACTTGACACCATCATGTGAGCATTTATTAATTCATGGGCACCTACTGATTCTGATTTACTCATTCCTACGTATACTCACATGGCTATTGCCATGATCACATGAAATTATGATTCTATACTAAAAGATTATATGCACTAATATTAGTTGCCTTAGTGTGGATGAATATCAATATTATGAACCAAAGTCAGTGACCGACAAGTCCCACGATGAATCGATCCCATTGGGCCGAAATCACATTGGGTAATGAAATCCCTTTGGATTTCGTTGAGATGTGATTTCGTCAAGGTGAGAGGGATTTTTGTCAGACTACATCATCATCATTAATAGTTACAAAAACATGGAATCCCTACACATCGACTAATGTTCACATCGATAGTAGTAGCCTTTTTGATTAATTTATTCTATTCATGTATTCCTTTAAATTGATCAGATCACAAACAAACATATATGTCTACATCCACTAATCGATTAGCATGACACACTAAATGCATCCATTTAAAAGTCTGAAATCTACACATGGAAATTGAAATCATGACTGATGAGTTGTCAACATTGAACTTCACAACACATGCATATAGAATTTTGTAGCAGACAATTATATCCAACATACGATCTTATCATGCATAACAGAATCATAACACTATGAACATCCATTAACTAATTTAAATGTGAAATCACTAACCGAACAAAATAACGATCCAATCCGAAGTATCTGACTTCGAATAAGGAGAGGCAGCCGTCGGGTTTCAAAGAACAGCGAGAGAGAAGTTGAGATGTGATTAGGGTTTCTGGTTAACACGTGAAGTTTAAGAATACCCATATAACTAAGGCTACTGGGCCGAAGCCCATTGGTTTTCGCTGACTACATTTGGACGAAAACACTTTAGTGTTTTCGGCTAAATGTGATTTCGTGAGTGGGTGTTTTCAGTTAAGGCTCCCATGTTTAGTTATACAAACATAATATCAATAATTGTACTTATCATGCACATCAAATATAATATATATCAATCATAACACAATATCACATATTTCAAACGTGCATAGTTGCGAAATAAACAAGTCGTGTAATAAACGTGCAATAAATGCGAAGGTGGAAAGCTCAGAAACTCGGGTTGTCACAAGTCGTATAGTAACGAACATTCCGAAACAAGATGATAAGTTAAACATATCCTAAATATCCTTTACATAGCTTTGAAATAGTCTTTGAGGGGTTCAGTATGTGAAAATAAACTTTTTGATCAAACAGGGACTAAAAGCGTCAAAAAGTGCATAAGTTTGCATTTTCGCGCATATCTTACGTTCTGAACATATCCGGACATCCAAAAATTTTTGTAATCATTAAAATATTTTATTTTAGTGATTGGAATGCAAAAATATCATTCGTCGTGAAATTTGGATCGTTTTCGCGTCCGTTTGTGTTTCGTCGTAATTAACCGAATGACGCAACCGTACGACCAAACGAACCGACATCTGAGATAATTTCAAGCATGTTTCAAGTCCCCTATGCTTTAACATTCTTGTAGAGCCTTAAAATGGGTTAACGGGGTTTAAACGCATCGAAAATAGCTTAAACGAGCTACAGGGACCATTTCTGCCATTTTTGAAAACTTTCTGGAACTGGCTAGTGGTGGCATCGCGCGACCCCAATGGGGTGTTGCTTTGGCGGCATGCCACCCCCTCTTTTTGACAGAAAAATCATTTTCAGCAACTGGTTTGAACTTGGGGGCCTTTTATGCAACTTTTTCAATACTATGAGCTGGTTTTGGATCCCCATTGTATTAAAATACCATGTTCTACAATGAAGGGCCAAGATTGATCCTTCTAAACACATGTAATGATCTCATTCATCCTAACTTCCTATAAATAGAAGTGGGTTCTTGGCCATTCTTGCTCACATTTGATTTCAAACTTGCTCTAAGTTGGAGTTCTACACTTCATACCTAAGCAAATTGAATCAAAACCTTCCTAGCTTGGACCTTTTGTAAGCTTTTTTCATGCTTTTTATGTATTTCAAGCATGAAAGTCAAACCGTGTTTGACTTTCTGCTTTGACCATAAATTGGTCAACACAAAGTTTGTTAGAACTTTGTAACGTGAGCATAATCACGATGGTTATAGTCCCTTGTGACTATACCGACTGATTACCACGTCGATTAGTCGAAGTGACGAGTCAAAGTTTCGGTCAAAATACGTGTTTATGCGTATTTTGCATCGAAGCTATTTTCGGGTATCAAAACACTTTGTTTTGATATCAAAACCTGTTTTCTAACTTAGTTAAACATGTTTTAACATGTTTAACTCGTCACTTTTAATCTAGTGCATGTATGGGGTCGTAAGTCAAGCAGTCTTAACAACCGCTTAGACTTTCGAACCCGACCCGTTTGGTCGATCGTTAGGATCCGACCAAGCATATGTTGTGACCATAGTTGTATAGGGAATAACCTTCCGAGGTTATACCTTATGGTCACTTAGTTTAATTAGTTGTATGATAGGTAGTTTATATGCTTTAGGAAAATGACCAAAATGCCCTTTTCATGCATAATTGGTATTTAAGCATATGTAACTTAACTTTTGCCACTTAAACTGATTATGCAACATATTCAAACATGTTAGGGCATATAATACTTGTCATAGGACTAGTTAGGCGTCTAGAACGCGCTTTTGCGCAAACGACGCGTTGAAGTAGCGTAAGCTACCTTAATAGGTCGTAATGGGTCGTAAGCACTTAGAATAGGTTCTGATTTAGGATATAGGCTTTGTTAAACCATATCACATGAGTTCTAATACTCATTTAGTTTACAAGACCTCATTCTATCCGATCTTCCGATTTAGGTGTTAATTTATTAACTAGTGATCCGATTACTAGGTGCTACTTGATTTCCTTGGTTTACCTGAGCTTCGCTAAGTTCATTAGATCGAGGATACTTTGCACTTCAAGTGAATACATATTTCCCCTCTTTTACCGCTTTCAAACGTTTTGGGGTGATTCATATGTGCTAAACGATTACGAGATTTCTAAACGAATGCTCTGGTTTATGTTAAACACAATGATTTCAATTATTTGAACAAACTTGTTAGGGCGTTAGTCGAAAGACAGTTGAATGACATTCATTAACTACTTTAAGCCGACCAGTAGTACGTTATGGTACCATAGGGTATTATGATACCATATGACACACCCCCAAATTCCACAAGCGGAGTATCACCGCAGGTGGCGTGACATGACCAGGATCAAGCCACCAATCATATTGAACAACAAATTAAAGTAAATATAAAACCAACCACAATATAATTGGTGTCCAAAACAAATTAACTAAGTTCAAGTTATTAGCGAAATCATAAAGTTTAAAACCGAAACATAAGTTTAAAAGTTCATAAAGTTTAACATGGAACTCAACAGTCCAAGTCCCACAACGACCTCTCCTTCTAGTGCAAGCTCCATCTAAGCACCTAACGACCTGCAAGGCATGTAGCAACGAATCAACAACAAAGTTGAGCAAGTTCACATTTGGTTGTCCATTTTAACATTGTTCCAAAAACCATAAGTTACTTCGAAAACCATGAGTTAACCAATTCCTTGTTTCCCAAACCATAACAAGTGGGGGCTACCCCATGTTAACCACTAGACCCGTTACCATATCGACTACTGACTGAAGACATGTTTATGTGCCTTGCGTCAATGTCTATCATCATTGACTAAGTGCCTAGATCCATTAGTCCACTCCTGTCCTCTGCGTCACGGTGTGAGGCTTGTCAAACCTAATAGCGCTATTTAAATAATGACCCGTTCGTCAATGGCCAGCGATTAAGTCAATATAAAAATGAGGGACTTCATGATAGAGTTTTGTCTAGTAAGTTATATGTTGTCATCCTTCCTACGGAGGATGGTGGTACGTATTCTGCCCTAGGAGAACACGCAGGTTTGAATGTTGTCATCCTTCCCATGGAGGATGGAGGTACATATCCTACCCAAGGAGAACATGTAGGTTCAATTCTAGTTCCTTAACCCATTCCCAAACCACCGGGAATCCCATGCCTTGTAGAAAGTGTGAACTCACCTCAGGTTAGCTCGGCAGATACACGAAAAGATCACTTGAGCTATATGTGGTCAACCACATCCTAAGATGGTTACCATACAAGTCAGGTCTAGGTTCAAGTAGTGCACATAGGTTTACACATAAACTAACAGGTTACGAACATGTAATGATCATGGCAAACACGTAAGATCACATTCAACACGTTAACAGTCAAGTATACATCATATCCAAACTTGTGCGACTCAGATGATTGGGCTCGCACAAGTTCAACGGCCCAATCATCTTGTGCGATTCGATAAATGAAGCCCAATAATATTCGGCCCAACCTGTTGTGCATCCAACACAACTTGTGCGACTCACAACGGGTTGTGCGGCTGAAACAAACCCTGCCCAATAACATAAGCGACCCAACATTCACATGGCCCAAACAAATAAATAGAAATCAACTTATGCGGTCCATTTAACCTTGTGCGACCCGGATTAACTTGTACGATTACATATATCTTGTGCGACTGGATCCTACTTGTGCGACTGAGTTTTAGGCTTTAAGGCCCAACAACATAATAAGGTTTAAATAGATGTGTGTGGCCCAAGACTTGTGCGATCGGCACTGCCTTGTGCAATCCACATGTCTTGTGCGATCATGCAATTTCTAAGTTGTACCCTGTGCTTAAATGGTTGCACCAAGTCTTGTGCGAATGCATTATGCAACCGGCTTGTGCGATCCGTATTAGATTTCCATATTTTATGGAAATTAGTTACACTTCCCATCTATCCGATCCATTCTAACAATTTCTAACTTTCCAACAATTCGATCAAACTAACAGATTTACCAATTAATTTGCATGAACCCTAATTAATCATATAACAACTCATCATCATCACATCGAATCAGACAGCCTAATTAACATCAAGATACTTGATTCATCATTCAAACATAAACAACAACCATAATCATTTAAACATATTTGCACGTTTCGGTTCTTGATTACTAGCATACATCCTAATCATAACAACACAACCAAACCATCCGAATCCAAACACATATGGCTGATTATATTCATTCGGTTCTAGATCGTTATTTTCATCACATGACTATCAACCCTATATTGAACTAACATGTTACACATGTGAGCCAATTTACATGAACACAAAGCCTCAACAATTTATATCATGATCAATCATATATTATCCCTAAATTATTATGTGAAAACATATAAATCACAATATCACCTAATCAAAACAATAACCATGAAACACTAACCGGTTAGAAGGTAGAACAAGGATGATCTGAATCAAGAAAGCTTCAAGAAGGGGGAATGTGGTCGTCGGCTTCTAGAGAGAGGGAGAGAGATTTAGGGTTTGCTAAACTTTGTGTGTTTTTGTGAAGTGTATGGTTTATACTAACACCCTAGGTGTTATGCGAGCTAAGAGAGTGGGCCAAACCCTTCGTGGGCTGCCCTTGGGTTTCGAGTACAAAGAGTGTGGCCCGAATGAGCTTGTGCGATTACATTACATACATACATTACACAAAATCACATAACATGTAACACTTATTCATTAAAACCAGCATATCAATTAGTCACATAGAGTTCATACATGTTACATTAAACACAAACATAGGTCCTTAAATACGAGTTGTCACATCATCCCTAAGTTGAAATAAATTTCATCCCTAAATTTAGCACGTAGTTACTGAGGAAGCTAATTAGGTTGTGTGGTTTCCTGGGGTGTCACATCCTTCCCCCATTGGTTTGGAATTTCATCCCGAAATTCCACAGTAGCTTCATGTAAGGACCGTGTTCGCGACCTAAATGAGTCGGTTCAGAGGAATTCCATCAAATACAGGTGCGGAAAACAAATATTTGACCTATAAACTGCTGAATCTTCACTTTAACACTGATTTGTATTGATATGAAAGCAATTACAATCAGTTCTCACACCGGCAGCACCTCGGTATGGAAATCTTACAAAAACAACTTATCAACTTCTGATTTCGCTTGACACTAACTTCCTATATATAGACTTCAAGGTTTCGCTTGGGATGGACATCAGCATGTCTCAAGCGAAATCTGATGAAATGATTTCGCTTGAGATGCTTCAAGCGAAACCTTCAACTTAAACTATTGTTCAAGCGAAATCTGATTAATTCTATCACATTTTCTCGTTCTACGTGCCCTGATCTATTCTAACTAGTCTAAGACTCGATACAAGATGAAGTCGACAGATGTAGTGCACCAACAGACTCCCCCTCAGATGTTGACGAGTCGACTATCGAGTCACATCAATGCTGTGTCTTCACATCTTCATTCTTGACCAGTCTCTGGGCTTTTCTCTTTCTATCTTCTTCTCCAGAATCACCTGGCTCTATCAGACTCCCCCTCACGATTTGCTGGTATTCATTTGTTCTTCAGCAACATCTGTTTTAGGATCGATGTCTGACTCAAATGTTGTTTACAAGATCATTGCCTGGATCTCATCTAATTCTCTTGATCAGATCTCTTGATTCCTTAAGTTCATCAGCATCAGCAGCTAGCAAACTTTTAGATTCATGATCAGAGTCTGACTTTTGTAAGCTTTGAATGAATTAACCTGGCTCACCTGTAACAATCTTAACCCAGAAATAAATTTTCTAAATTTAACAATTTTAATGCACCAACAATCTGATATAATCAGATAATTCTCTCTCATGACACAAATTAATGATGAACCAAATGTAGGTTTTTTAAAAAAATACCAATTGTAGGATTTTAACAAACCTTTTTACATTTTAAAATTCACTCCCCCTCACAACCAAGTCATCATGTTTAGCACTTGAAATTTTGACAATCAGCTTTCCAATATCAGTTGTCGAAAATCTTTTTGGATTTTTTCAAAATTTACGCTAAAACACACTAAAAATCTTTTTGTAATTTTTGATTGTAAAGGAATGCAATACAGAAATATTTACAAACACTATTTTTGTGAGTTCGTGCAAGAGGATCATATCAGTTTTTGAGACAAGTCACTAACACCGTTAAGCTTCATTTCATTTTAAGTTCTAAACAATTCACCTAGATTGTCAGTATATTTGTCCACTTAAATTTTCACACAAAGTTCAATTGATCCGAGATACGATGTTAATTGTTTTAAGAGACTTAAACTTATCCGTGTGTCCCACTACTTGAATATACTCCCGTATCCAGATCCCAATATTCAGTCTTACAGGTGAGTATACCACAGATGATATCTGTAATGGGAATAAATTATGCAACCGTGATAGCTCAGGTCAGAACTTCCGTTCAGCAGAGAGCCTAGTTGACTTTTAGGTGTGTCCCCTTTAGAGGATCTTTTGTATTACAACAGCCATGATTAGCATTTTTCAATGTTTCATCATTTTTTAGCTGAGGGTGGTGCTATATTTCAAGCAAGCAGAAAGTATTCTCCGGGGACTAGGCCATTGCTTCCGCAAAATCAGAAGTCCCGGGATAATACCCCAGATATCACTGAGCATAAAGACCTAGTATCTCAGAATAAGGGACCTTTCAAACAAGATTTCAGGGGTTACCTATATATCCAAGTTTGTGTTAACCCACAAAACAAGCAAGTTTGATTTTAGGTTTATATCTCGTCACAATCTACTAAATGTGCAAAAACCTACTGACATATCCACAGTAAGATTGTTTATCACATTTTTTCTTTTCATTTCTTTAGCATGTTGTGATAGTCCACTGATGTACTATCATTTCCTCTATATGCAACAAAAACTCATTTTTGAGTTTTATCATGTTTTTGTCTTTTTCAAATTTTCTAATGTTTTTGGATTTTCTGAAAAATTTTTACTCCCCCTAAAATGCAAACACATTTTAGGAAATTTGAAAATAAACTGTACAATAAAGTGACAACTGATATCGAATCGCATCAAATCTCCATTCACTTGGCATAAACAATCAGAACTCCCTCTTATCACAAAACTATTTTCTCATTTAGATTTCAAAACACTTAAGTTTGTTTTAATCAAAATGATTTTTCCGGAAAATAAGTTTTTATGATATAATCATTTGTAGATTCAGGGTGTGGTTCATCACCTTGTCTATTCTTAACCACTTGTAGCAGATCAAGTACAAATTAATGTCCTTGATTTACCACTTGCAAGTATGCACCATCTATATCAATTGTAAAAATTACCACATGTAGAACACAATATCACTTGTAGGAATGTTACGTCTACATCACCATTTTACCAATCAAAATGCCGATTCCTGCTTCACACTTACCAACCTGGAAGCTCCGGCGTAGTCATACAACCTGTAAACATCCAAACACTATCAACAACTTTCAAACAAAACTTCAAACATTAGAAAAATGCCGATTCCTGATCCACGATATAAACTTGGGATCTCCGGCGTAGTCCTTAGACTATCATGGAAAACAAACTTCCACCCAAGTCTTATTTGACTTGGTGGCTTCCAATTCCTGAGCAGTAGGGTTGTAGGTTGCCTTTTTAGTTGCATAAAAATCTTTAACCCCCTTTACTTTCCCATCAATCATTTTCTTGAAAATTTTCTTAACATTTTCATTAAATGTTTTTTCAATATCAAAATCTGAGCTTTCTACTTTATCAACCATTTGTTTAATTTCTTCCATACTCAGTGATTTAATGTCAACATCATTCATCAAATCTTTGATCTCATCTTGTGACTCCTCTGATTTTGTGGAATCAGATTCATCGCCAGATTGTACATCTGATTTTTTAACAATCCATTTTTGATTGTCTTTTGCACTCTTTTTGTACAATCTTTTAGAATTTTCACCAACTTCATTCTTTGAATTTTCAAAAGTTTTGAAGTTTGTAGTTAGTGATTCATTCTTTTCAACCACTTTTTCTTTAAGTTTTTCAGATACTCCCTGTTTTCTATTGACTTTGTTTGGACAATTGTGAGCGATGTGTCCAACCACTTGACATTGAAAACAAGTTCGTGTGTCTTTTGATTGAAAAACTCCAATTGGATGAAAAACTCCAGTTCCTATTCTTTTTCTTTCAGCAAGGAACTCTTGATTTGATAAGCTATTTGACTCCTCTTCATAGCTTTTTCCTGCAACATATGCCATTTTTTATTTAAAATCTCTAACATATTTTTCATTTTTACGATTTTCAGGTGGAGTAAAACCAAGACCTTTCTTTTTGTAACTACAATTTTGATTTGTTTTCTTTTGAAAACTAGAATCAGAATTATAATTCTTTTTTTCTTTTTTCTTGTTTAACCTTTGTTGAACTCTAGAAGTATATTTTTTAGGTTTTTCAATAGATTTTAGATCCTTAATTTCAGAAAAATTAATTTTCGTCATTCTGAAAACCTTTTTAATCATGTCAAAACGAACACTTCTAATCGGAAACTCTTTGTCAGAGTATAATTTGTCCGAATCATTTAAAGTATATGCAACTTCAAATGTTTCATCATCCAAATTTGCCTTTGATAGCAAAAATTCTTTACTGTAAGACCGTTTTTCCGACAACTTTGAACTGTTGACTAACGAACTTGAACCCCCAGACTCAAACTTTGACTCAGACACCTCCTCAGTATCCAACACCTGATCGACCACCTTTTTGATTAACTCAGACTCATGATCAGTATCAGACGAGGTAAACGTGATATCAATGTTATCTGGTAAAACGTCAGTTGTCTCGGATTTTAACTTTATATTGACTGCTTTTTCGACTTGCTCCTCATTTGGTTTTCTAGGAGAATACCCTTCCCAGATAGGAGGCGGACACTTGTTGTATTTAACAGTCGATTTCTTACCAGTCTCATTCTTTTGCTTCTCATCCTGAAATGCTTCAAAACCTGCAACAGTAGGATAAACTCGATCAATAACATAATCAGAACAAGAATAACTCAGTAATAACCTTCTGATCCTTTCATTCTCAATCTTTTCTTTCTCCAACTCTTGCTTTAGATTAGCATTTTCTTCGATGTAATGATTAATTGCCTTTTGCTTTGCCATCAACGTAGAATTTGTCATCGTTAAAGCTTTTTCTCTTTCAGAGTTTGTTGTTTGAAGACCTGTCACAGTTCTGTTCAACACACTATACGATTCTTTCACATAGCTGATGTCAGATAGTAGCTTTTCTATCAGTCTTTCTCTATCAAACAGAGTCACATCTTTTTCTTCACAACTCTTGCAAATTTCCAAACATTTCTTATAAGGCTTTTCAACTTCAACAATCTTCTCAATCTCAATTGTTTTTACCACTTCAATTACTTTTTCTTCATCCACACTTTTAACTTCTTCAGTTTGAACAACAGTTTCAACCTTTTCATCTTGTTGTTGTTCTTTTGCAGCTTGTTTCTCCTTCAGTTTCTCCATGCGATCTGCAAAATAGAAATGAAAACTTTCAGGAGAAAGATGTTTTTTAGCAATATTAATATGTTTCTCTTCCTCATTATCACTGTTACTCTCCATTGGTGTTTGATCAAACTCTACGGATTTTTTCAGAATCAGCATCTGAAATACCAGAATCAGATGGTGTTTGATCAAAAACAACTTCTTTTTCTGAAGTATCCTCATTTTGCACACTCTCATCTGTACTTAATGATTCAGAATCAGCACTTTCTGAACTTTCTTCAGATGTAATCGATTGATCTTTCACTTTTTCACCAATTGAACTCATCCAAGTAGCAAACAAATCTGGTTCTCTAACAATCTTTGCAATGAAAGCTTTGATATCCCCCTTTTCATCAACAAACATATCCCAGCTGAATCCTTCAGGTAGTTGTTCATCATTTTGGTCCACTAAACATGATGTGCTGTTAGAAGAAATGTAGTTGCTCCAGTTGAAATCTACCAAACATCCTTTCTTTGAATCTTCAATCTTTCTACCATGAGCCGTCTGTAATTCTTGTGTCTGACCAACTTGCTGATAAATGGCTTTCCGGTAGTAGTCATCTTTTCCAAATGGATTCTGAGCACCACTAACTTCTCTGTTTTTGCACTCCCGCTTAAAATGACATTTTTCCCTGCACCTGAAACAAGTAACTTTAGATTTATCAAAACCTAAAGTAGAAACACAAGCATCAAGAAAATCATTTCTCCCGGTAATTGTCTTGAACTTTTCAGCACGTCTAAGAACACTTGCAAGACACCATTTGATATCCATTAGTTCCATCTCTTCTGAATCTATTTGGTCGTAATCCTCTTTGGTAAGCATAGGATTTCCAATTCGACCAGCCACTAAACCTTCATATGAGATAAGCACGGAACCAAGTAATGCCATATGATCTTTCGCAATGTCTTCAGAAAAACTTTGACCTTCTGGAAGATTTAGAGCTATGTTGCATTGAATCACACAACCATTTCCCATCTTTGTGCTTTGAGACTGAAAACTTTCTGATGAAGTCTTTGGATTGACACTTGGATAAGATGAGAATCCACTGCTGCTTTTGTTTGAGCTTTGATCAATCTTTACTGTAGTATCCCCAACACTGTATGCAGTCTGTATTTTCGGACTTTTCTCATCTTCTGAAATAGGAACACTACCCTTGTAGTACATCTTTACATCTTGTTGACCACTTGGATTATTCATCCTTGCAATCTTTTGCTGTTCCAGATCCTGACTTTCAATCTTTTCAATGAACTGAGAGATCGACAACCTATCATAAACTCCAGTATTTTTCAGTATCATCAAATAAGTTCCCCACTCTTTCTGAGGTAATGCATCAGCAAGTTTATCCACCCATTCCTCATTTTCTTTTGTGATGTTCATCATCGACATTGTTCGTACTAAGTGACAGTATCGTTCAATAAGTTTCTTCGTATCTTCTCCGGGCAAACTTGTGAACAAATCAAACTCTTTTTTAATCAATGCCTTCTTGCTTTTAATCATACTTGTACTGCCTTCAACCTTGATTTTTAAAGCATCCCATATTGATTGTGATGTTTTGTCATGTTGAAGTAATATGAAGATGTCTTCTTTGATGGCCTGTTGAAGCAAACTGATCATCATCTTTTCAGCTCGATATATTTCCCGTTCTTCCTTACTAAGATCTGAAAGCTGTTTTTCAGTCTGCATTTCAGTTCGTGGTAGCGCATACTTTGTCAGAATACATTCCCATGATCTTAGATGATTTGCTTGCACCCAGTTTTCGAATCTATCTTTCCACCCATAGTATTCCTCAATTCCCATAAGCTTCGGGGGTTTCTGAGTAGTCCCCGTTTCATTTTCTGAATTCATGTTCTGAGTAATGGAAGATGAACTGGACGATGTTGCAAATGCGTTGTGAAAATCGTTATCCATGTTTTAATCACTTTCAAGCGAACTGGTCAATTGAACAATCTTTGAAGCGAAATGATCAAGCTGATTGAAGCGAGACTAATCAATTCTTTGAAGCGAAATCGTTCAAGCGAAACTGTCTGAAATGAGAATCCTGAAGCGAAAACCTTGAAGCGAAACACTGAAGCGAAAACGTTGAAGCGAAATGTTAAGTATCGCTTGAAAGTTCAAGCGAAATCGTTCAATGAAGCTTTGTTCTTCAAGCGAAATCCATTAGAAGGTCGATTTTGATCACTTTTAGATCAAATTTTGCTATGAAACTTTCAAGGGTTTGTTATCTTGTACTTTTAAACAATCCGTGAGAAATTGAATAGTTTTTTACCGTGAAAAATTTCTGAACTGATGAAAGAAGATGTAGAAGTAAGAGATTTTGAACTGTTTCAGCTGAATTTTGCAGAAATCCTCCTCCAGAGCTCTGATACCAATTGTAAGGACCGTGTTCGCGACCTAAATGAGTCGGTTCAGAGGAATTCCATCAAATACAGGTGCGGAAAACAAGTATTTGACCTATAAACAGCTGAATCTTCACTTTAACACTGATTTGTATTGATATGAAAGCAATTACAATCAGTTCTCACACCGGCAGCACCTCGGTATGGAAATCTCACAAAAACAACTTATCAACTTCTGATTTCGCTTGACACTAACTTCCTATATATAGACTTCAAGGTTTCGCTTGGGATGGACATCAGCATGTCTCAAGCGAAATCTGATGAAATGATTTCGCTTGAGATGCTTCAAGCGAAACCTTCAACTTAAACTATTGTTCAAGCGAAATCTGATTAATTCTATCACATTTTCTCGTTCTACGTGCCCTGATCTATTCTAACTAGTCTAAGACTCGATACAAGATGAAGTCGACAGATGTAGTGCACCAACACTTCAGCCTCAGTAATGGTTTCGCTTTTCTCAAACAACTGGGGATACTTGTCTTTCATTTGGTCTTCTGGTTCCCAGGTGAACTCTGGGCCACGACGGGAGTTCCAACAAACTCGAACAATGGGTATCCCGGTACGCTTGAGAACCTTAACGTCTCGGTCAGTAATCTCTACCGGTTCCTCGACGAATAACAACTGATCGTCGATAGTGAGTTCCTTGAGAGGAACTATGAGGGTTTCATCTGACAGACACTTCTTCAGATTCGACACATGGAATACGTTATGAACCTCGCTGAGTTCTTCAGGTAGATTCAATCTATAGGCCACCTTGCCAATTCTCTCAGTGATTTTGAAAGGTCCAACATAACGTGGATTTAGCTTGCCTCGTTTACCAAAATGTATCACACCCACGAGACTTTTAGTAGCACTCGATCCCCAACCTGGAACTCGAGTGGTTTCTTGCGCTTATCAGCATAGCTTTTCTGACGGTCACGAGCTGCCGCCATTCGTTGTCGTATTTGGGCAATCTTTTCTGTCGTGTCGATGACGAGTTCTGGGCCAGTGATTTGGCTGTCACCAACTTCTGCCCAGCATAAAGATGAGCGGCATTTTCATCCATACAATGCCTCGAACGGAGCAACCTGGATGGTTGTGTGGTAACTGTTGTTATATGAAAACTCTACCAAGGGAAGGTGCCTTTCCCAGCCGTTACCAAAGTCAATTACACATGCTCGAAGCATGTCTTATAGAGTTTGGATGGTGCATTCAGACTGCCCATCCTTCTGTGGATGATAAGTTGTGCTCATGTCTAGACGCGAGCCAAAGGATTTGTGCATCACTTGCCAAAAATCAGAGGTAAAACGTGGATCACGATCAGAAATGATGGAGGTTGGCACCCTGTGCCTCGAAACAACTTCCTTCAGGTAGATGTCTGCCAGAGTGGAGAACTTATTTGTTTCTTTAATAGCTAGAAAATGTGCAGACTTGGTCAGTCGATCCACTATCACCCAAATGGTATCGTTTCCTCGTTGAGATCTAGGTAAGCTAGTAACGAAGTTGTGAAATATGTGCTTGTAATCATTGTAAACAGTTCAATTATCAATGAAATAAAGTTATTTGATCCCAATATTTTTTTGTTTATGTTTGACATTTTTCATGTTTTGATTTTTATTCAATTTCAAACTCTAAATCGCTTTCTGGAGAATTATTCGCAAACTGGTGCGTAAACGTAGTCAGTTTAACGCAACAAATACTCTGGAACGTCAACATATACTTAACATACCTTAAATAACCTCTACATAACTTAGAAATAAGCTTTAAAGGCTTTGGTATGGCAAAATCAAGTCTATTCGCTTACAGGGACTAAATTCGACAAACTGCCAAAGTATGCCGATTTGAACTGTAACGGACATTCAGTAACTTGGCCATAAGTTAAACACACCCTAAATATCCTTTACATAGCTTAGAGATAGGCTTTGAGGGGTTCGGTGTGCTAAAATAAACTTTATGCTCATTCAGGGACTAAAAGCGTCAAAAAGTGCATAAGTTTGCATTTTCGCGCATAATTACGTTCTGAATACATCCGGACATCTAAAAAATTATGTAATCATTAAAATATTTTATTTTAGTGATTGGCTTGATAAAATTCCATTCATCGCGTAATTTGGATCGTTTTTGTGTTCGTTACGACTTCCGACGTAATTAACCGAACAACGCAACCGTACGACCAAAAGAGCTGACATCCGAGATGTTTTTGAGCATGTTTTGAGTTCCCTATACTTTAACTTCATTTTAGAGCCTTGAAATGATGTTAACGGGGTTCAAACGCATAGAAAAAGGCCATAAACATGTGCAGGGACCAAAACTGTCATTTTTGAAACTTTGTTGTATCTGGCACATGCTAGCGCCGCGTGAGCACCAAATGCCTATCCCCGTGGCATTTGACTTTCTGTAAGTATTCTTTCGTTCTTTTCATTCGTTTTAGCTTAAAAGTCAAACTGCGTTTGACTTTCTACATTGACCAGTTTATGATCAATGCGAAGTTAATTTGAACTTCATAACGTGAGCGTAATCACGATGGTTATAGTCTCTAGTGACTATACCTACTGATTACCACGTTATCTAGGCTCAGTGACGAGTCGTAGTTTCGGCCAAAATGCGCGTTCTTGCGTGTTTTGTAACCAAACTACTTTTGGGTATCAAGACCCTTTGTCTTGATATCAAACCTGTTTTCAAACCTCGTTAAACATGTTTTAACATGTTTAACTCGTCACTTTAGGTGTAGTGCTTATGTAGGGTCGTAAGGTAAGCGGTCTAAACAACCGCTTATACTTTTGAACCCGACCCATTTGGTCGATCATTAGGATCCGACCAAACACTCTAGGTGACCATAGTTGTATAGGGAATAACCTTCCGAGGTTATACCTTATGGTCACATCGTTTAAGTAGTTGTATGATAAGTAGTTTATATGCCTTAGAAAAATTACCAAAATGCCCTTTTTACGCCAAATTTCATTTTAAGCCTATGTAACATAATTTTTTACATCTAAACTAATTTGGCAACTATATTAGACATGTTAAGGCATATTTTACTTGTCATAGGACTAATTAAGTGGTCCGAACGCGTTTTACGCAAACGACGCATTAAAGTAGCATACGCTACCTAAACGGGTCGTAACGGGTCAAAAGCACATAGGATAAGTTTCGTTTTAGTATGTAGGCTTTGTTAAACCATATTACATGAGTTCCTAGACTCATTTGGTTTACGAACCCTCATGCTACCCGATCCTCCGAATAGGTCCGTTTATTAATGTAGCTACCTATATTAGGTGCCGTTTGATTCTGTGATCTTCTAGCTTTGCTAGGTGGTTACCTTAGGACTTCTGAGCAATCTCAAGTGAGTACACAGACCCCTCTTTTACTGTTTTTCAAACATTTTGGGGTGAAACACATGTGCGTACTTGTTACTTTCGTGCTTTCCATATTTTCATATTATATATTTGTTATGTTCATTAGTACACTATTAGTACATGATTTCATTTTTTTTTGCAATGTATGTTTACTTAGCATACTTAGCACATTGATTTACATTACATCTTCTTTTGCTGTGTAGGTTTACTTGGCTTGATAGCACATTGTTTTACATTACATTTTCTACTTTGTATGTTAACTTAGCATATTTAGCACATTGATTTACATGACTTTTCTGCTTTGTATGTTAACTTAGCATACATAGTCCATTACTTTCATTACATGTTTACATTTGGTATGACATTTGGTTTGTTCAACGGGTCTAAATTACATTCATTAACATTAGCTACGCCACTCGGTAGTAAGTAATGGTACCATAGGACTTGACAAATCCCGTTCCTGACATCCTAGGTTTGTTTGGGTGTAAGGAATGACTGAATCCGAAAACATTTTACTTTGATAAACTTTACTCTAAGGTTATCCTGCTGTCTCAAGGCTTGAATGTATGCGTTAACTTACCGCATAAGTGTTTGTATCAGTAAAGCATGTATTTATTTAGTTATTTTACAAAACATAACTTTTGATTTATTCAAAATACTTTGTTTTGTACATTTTTACTTGTGGTTTAAGTAGTCTCATTTTACTTACCATACATAACTTTTGTTTAAACATTACATGGTTTATATTCAACTTGGGTTATACTATGACATTTGACTATTGGATTAAACATGGATATTTTACAATGTTGGTTGGTTTAAGTGACTTAAATAACGAGGCGTGTGTAATATGGTACAAGCATGGTGGATACGCCGCTGGTACTTCCTATATATAAGTGCTTGTATGATATTACATATCGTAGCGTCATTTAAACCACTTCAGTTTAGACATATTACATTTACAACACATTATCACCTAAACATTCTTTTGCAAATAACTTGGTTATTACAAACTCTTTTTACTTGGTTATTCTTTTAACCATACATTATTCTTTTATATATACATATCATCTGATTTTGCTAACATTTTTCAAATGATTTATAACATTTTTACTTGTGAGCTTCATCCATCACAAGCTCACGTAGATTACCAAATGCCGAACTGGCAGAAATCATCGTGCAGTAAATGGCTGATGCGTTCCCAAATCTTATTGCTCAATGGAACCAAGCCAACAACAACAATAATGCTCCATGCAACTTCAAGAGTTTTAACTCGGCTAAACCACTCAAGTTCAGTGGTTCTGAAGGAGCAACCGGGCTCCTTCAATGGTTCGAGAGCATTGAGAGTACATTTCGTCACGTCCTGTGTCCTGAGTATCGAAAAGTCGAGTTTGCATCAAGCGTGTTTCAGAAGAGGGCTCTCACATGGTGGAACGGGGTTATGAGAGACTGTGGTGCTGAGGTTTCTTTAGCACAAACATGGGCTGAACTTGGGGCACTTATGATGAGGGAGTTTTGTCCTCGTCATGAAATGCGAGCTTTAGAAAGGGAATTTGATGACCTGAAGCAGGATAGTGGTGAGCACCGGGCATATACTGATAGGTATGAGGAGCTGAGTTTGTTATGCCCAACAATGGTTACCCCAGTCGAGAAGGCTATCGAGAGGTATATCAATGGCCTACCTGACTCCGTACAAGACATCGTTACTGGTAGTAACCCTACCACAGTCCGTCAGGCAATCGAACTATCAGCGACATTGACTGAGTCGCAAGTCCGAAAGGGTAAGCTACATAGAAAAGGTGACAAGGGTAAGAAGTATTCGTCTGACAAAGAGGATAGAAAGAAAGGTAAAAACAAAAAGGGTAAGGATTCTGGTTCCTCGAAGGGTTCTAGGAAGCATAAGGCTTCCCAAAATTTCGCTGTTACTGCACAAGCTGCACCAAATCAGCCTGCGCAACCACTTGCCAAGAAACCTTATCTTGGCAATGCACCTTTGTGCAACAGATGTAACGGTCATCATCAACCGCACCTCCAGTGTCGTCATTGCACCAACTGTGGAAAATCTAGTCATCTTGCTAACACATGCTGCATTCCCGCTAATCAAAATCGGGCAATTCAGAACCCAGCTCAACAAGTTGCTCAGCCTCTTGCTCAACAACAAGGTCAGGCTGCAGGACCTCACTACCCACCAGGTTCTTGTTATAACTGTGGGGATCTGACCCACTACCATAATCAATGTCCAAGATTGGTGAATACGAATCCAGCTCGGGCTCAGGCTCGAGGTCGAGTCTTCAACATGAATACACAAGAGGCGCAAGCAGACAATGAAGTGGTTAACGGTACATTCTTTGTTAATAATCAACCTGCATCTGTTCTTTTTGATTCTGGTGCCGATAAGAGTTTTGTTTCCTTATCTTTTGAGCCATTGCTTTGCATGTCTAGAACGAAACTAGGTAAGCCTTTAACAGTAGAAGTTACTAGTGGTGATCCCGTTGTTCTTGATTCTGTTCTCCGCAATTGCCAATTGAACCTTAACAACCATCTTTTTCCTATCGACCTCACGCCAATGCAACTTGGGAGTTTCGACGTTATAGTGGGTATGGATTGGTTAGCCAAGCATCACACAGAGGTAGTTTGTTTCGAGAAGATTGTTCGTGTTCCACTTTCATCAGGTGAGATCCTACAGGTTCGTGGTGTGAAGCCTGCTAGTAGTCTCAAGCTCATGTCTTGTTTTCAAGCTCGGAAGTATTTGCGAAAGAACTATGTGGCCTTCTTGGCACATGTTGTAGCAGATAAAGGCAAAGGTAAGTCTATTCAAGATATCCCTTTCGTTCGGGATTATCCAGAGCTATTTCCTGAGGAGTTACCTGGGTTACCCCCAGCGCGCCAAGTCGAGTTCCGTATTGATCTTGTACCTGGTGCAACTCCTATTGCCATATCTCCATATTGTCTTGAACCGTCTGAGATGCAAGAGTTGTCTAAGCAGCTTCAGGAGCTTTCAGATAAAGGTTTTATTCGTCCTAGTTTTTCACCTTGGGGTGCTCTCGTTCTTTTTGTCAAGAAGAAGGATGGATCTTTCAGGACGTGCATCGATTACCGTGAGCTTAACAAGCTTACCATCAAGAATCGATATCCCCTACCTCGTATTGATGATCTCTTTGACCAGTTACAAGGTGCTTCTTACTTTTCAAAGATTGATCTGCGTTCTGGGTATCGTCAACTTCGTATGCATGAAGAAGATATTCCCAAGACAGCGTTCCGCACTCGTTATGGGCATTATGAGTTCACAGTTATGCCATTCGGTTTGACTAATGCTCCTACTGTTTTCATGGACTTGATGAATAGGGTTTGTCAGCCTTATTTAGATAAGTTCATCATCGTTTTTATTGATGACATTTTGATATATTCAAAGACGCAAGCTGATCATGAGCAACATCTTCGTCTTACTCTGGAACTCCTAAAGAAAGAGCAACTTTTCGCCAAGTTCTCCAAGTGTGAATTTTGGCTTAAGGAAGTTCAATTTTTGGGTCATATCGTCAACGAACAAGGTATTCATGTAGATCCCTCCAAAATCAGTGCGATTAAGGATTGGGATACACCTACTACTCCTACTGAAGTTCGTTCATTTCTTGGTCTCGGGGGTTATTACCGCCGCTTCATCGAAAATTTCTCTAAGATTGTAGTTCCCCTAACTGCTCTAACGCAGAAGAACAAACCCTTTGAATGGGGTTCTAAACAAGAAGAAGCATTTCAGACCTTGAAGCAGAAGCTTTGTGATGCGCCTATCCTATCTTTGCCCGAAGGTAATGATGATTTTGTCATGTACTGCGATGCATCCAATTTGGGACTTGGCTGTGTTCTGATGCAAAGGAACAAAGTCATAGCATATGCATCGAGGCAGTTAAAGGTGCATGAGAAAAACTACACCACTCATGATCTTGAGCTGGGTGCAGTTGTGCTCGCTCTTAAGATCTGGAGACACTATTTGTATGGTACAAAATATGTGGTTTTCACTGACCACAAAATTCTTCAGCATATCTTTAATCAGAAAGAACTCAACATGAGGCAACGACGTTGGGTTGAACTTCAGAACGACTATGACTGCGAAATTCACTACCATCCTGGTAAAGCAAATGTCGTGGCTGACGCTTTGAGTCGTTAAGAACGTGTCAAGCTTCATTGTGTTCGTGTTCGATCTGATATTCAAGCTCGATCTAATATTCAAGCCCGCATCTCTCAGGCTCAACATGCTTGTGTTTCACAAGACTTTATGGGTAAGGAATTACCCTATCACATTAAGCCTGATCTTGAACTGAAGGACGATGGATCGTATTATTTCATGGACCATTTGTGGGTCCCAAGACTAGATGATCTCCGCACTTTGCTTATGGATGAAGCTCATAAGTCTCGTTATTCTATTCATCATGGCTTAGATATGATGTATAAGGATCTTCGTACTCAGTATTGGTGGCCTGGTATGAAGAAAGACATTGACTTGTACATTTCAAAATGCCTTACGTGTCTTAAGGTTAAGGCTGAACATCAACATCCCTCTGGTCTTTTGGAACAACCAGAGATTCCAGTTTGGAAATGGGAAAACATTGCTATGGATCTCATTACTAAACTTCCGCGCACTAAGAAAGGTCATGATGCCATCTGGGTAGTTGTTGATCGTCTTACTAAGTCAGCGCATTTCTTGCCTATCCGTGAGGATCTATCTGCTGAAAGGATGGCTAAAATCTATGTGGATGAAATCGTATCTCGACATGGTGTTCCTTTGAACATTATTTCTGATAGAGATGCTCGCTTCTCTTCTCGTTTTTGGAGAACCATGCAATCTGCTATGGGGACCCAACTTAATCTGAGCACTTCTTATCATCCGCATTCTGATGGTCAATCTGAAAGAACAATCCAGACCCTGGAGGATATGCTTAGAGCTTGTGTGATTGATTTTGGTGGTAGTTGGGATTCACATCTTCCATTGATAGAATTCTCCTACAACAACAGTTATCACTCCAGCATCAACATGGCTCCTTTCGAGGCTCTCTATGGTCGAAAATGTCGTTCACCAGTCTGCTGGAATGAGATAAGGTTAAGAAAGTTCGTGATAACCTCCAGACAGCTCGAAGCTGTCAAAAGAGTTACGCGGACCAACGACGCAAGCCCTTGGAATTTCAAGTCAGTGATCGTGTATTACTTAAGGTCTCACCTTGGAAAGGTGTGATCAAATTTGGAAAGACAGGAAAACTTGCACCTAGATATGTTGGACCATTCAAGATCATCGAAAGAATCGGTAAGGTAGCCTACAGACTTGAGTTACCTCCTGAACTTGGAAACGTTCATCCAACCTTCCACGTATCCAATCTCAAGAAGTGTTTAGCTGATGAGAATCTCCACATACCACTTGACGAAATTCGTGTAGATAAAACACGGCATTTTGTTGAGAAACCAGTGGAAATTATGGATCGTGAAGTCAAATGGCTTAAACGCAAGCGTATTCCTTTGGTTAAAGTTCGCTGGGAATCTAAGCGTGGACCTGAGTTTACTTGGGAACGTGAAGATCAAATGAAGGCGAAGTATCCGCATCTTTTCTCACGAGTTTCCTCTAAACAAATTTCGGGACGAAATTTCCACAAGTAGGGGAGACTGTGACATCTGTGCTACTAATCATTGTAAACAGTTCAGTTATCAATGAAATAAATTTATTTGATCCCAATATTTGTTTGTTTATGTTTGACATTTTTCATGTTTTGATTTTTATTCAATTTCAAACTCTATATCGCTTTCTGGAGAATTATTCGCAAACTGGTGCGTAAACGTAGTCAGTTTAACGCAACAAATATTTCGGAACATCAACATATACTTAACATACCTTAAATAACCTCTACATAGCTTAGAAATAAGCTTTCAAAGCTTTGGTATGGCAAAATCAAGTCTATTCGCTTACAGGGACTAAATTCGACAAACTGTGAAAGTATGCCGATTTGAACTGTAACGGACATTCCGGAACTTGGCCATAAGTTAAACACACCCTAAATATCCTTTACATAGCTTAGAGATAGGCTTTGAGGGGTTCGGTGTGCTAAAATAAACTTTATGCTCATTCAAGGACTAAAAGCGTCAAAAAGTGCATAAGTTTGCATTTTCGCGCATAACTTACGTTCTGAATACATCCGGACATCCAAAAAATTATGTAATCATTAAAATATTTTATTTTAGTGATTGGCTTGATAAAATTTCATTCGTCGCGTAATTTGGATCGTTTTTGCGTTCGTTAGAACTTCCGTCGTAATTAACCGAACAATGCAACCGTACGACCAAAAGAGCTGACATCCGAGATGTTTTTGAGCATGTTTTGAGTTCCCTATACTTTAACTTCATTTTAGAGCCTTGAAATGAGGTTAACGGGGTTCAAACGCATCGAAAAAGGCCTTAAACACGAGCAGGGACCAAAACTGTCATTTTTGAAACTTTGCTATATCTGGCACATGCTAGCGCCGCGAGAGCACCAAATTCCTATCCCCGTGGCGCTACGCGAGTGAGTGTTCTGGGCAGAAACTCCATTTTTGCAACACAAGGTCCATTTTCAGCACTTCTCTTGAAGTTTAGGGGCTATTTTGTAACATTTTCAAAACTGTTTGCTGGTTTTGGGGCACCCCTAGTATCCCAAAACCATGGGCCACATGTGTACGGTCCAGATCAAAGAACGTTTTACGATGAACGATCTTAACGGTTCTTGATTCTCTATAAATAGCAACACCCACTTCATTTCATCCTCACTCAAAATTTGATCTAAGATGCTCTAAGTTGAAGCCTTTGCTTCTTACCTGAGCTACTTGGGTCAAGATTTTGCTTGCGGGGACCTTCCGTAAGTATTCTTTCGTTTTTTTCATTCGTTTTATCTTAAAAGTCAAACTGCGTTTGACTTTCTGCATTGACCAGTTTATGATCAATGCGAAGTTCATTTGAACTTCATAACGTGAGCGTAATCACAATGGTTATAGTCTCTAGCGACTATACCTACTGATTACCACGTTATCTAGGCTCAGTGATGAGTCGTAGTTTCAGCCAAAATGCGCGTTCTTGCGTATTTTGTATCCAAACTACTTTTGGGTATCAAGACCCTTTGTCTTGATATCAAACCTGTTTTCAAACCTCGTTAAACATGTTTTAACATGTTTAACTCGTCACTTTAGGTTTAGTGCTTATGTAGGGTCGTAAGGTAAGCGGTCTAAACAACCGCTTATACTTTTGAACCCGACCCATTTGGTCGATCATTAGGATCCGACCAAACACTCTAGGTGACCATAGTTGTATAGGGAATAACCTTCCGAGGTTATACCTTATGGTCACATCGTTTAAGTAGTTGTATGATAAGTAGTTTATATGCCTTAGAAAAATTACCAAAATGCCCTTTTTACGCCAAATTTCATTTTAAGCCTATGTAACATAATTTTTTACATCTAAACTAATTTGGCAACTATATTAGACATGTTAAGGCATATTTTACTTGTCATAGGACTAATTAAGTGGTCCGAACGCGTTTTACGCAAACGACGCATTAAAGTAGCATACGCTACCTAAACGGGTCGTAACGGGTCAAAAGCACATAGGATAAGTTTCGTTTTAGTATGTAGGCTTTGTTAAACCATATTACATGAGTTCCTAGACTCATTTGGTTTACGAACCCTCATGCTACCCGATCCTCCGAATAGGTCCGTTTATTAATGTAGCTACCTATATTAGGTGCCGTTTGATTCTGTGATCTTCTAGCTTTGCTAGGTGGTTACCTTAGGACTTCTGAGCAATCTCAAGTGAGTACACAGACCCCTCTTTTACTGTTTTTCAAACATTTTGGGGTGAAACACATGTGCGTACTTGTTACTTTCGTGCTTTCCATATTTTCATATTATATACTTGTTATGTTCATTAGTACACTATTAGTACATGATTTCATTTTTTTTTTGCAATGTATGTTTACTTAGCATACTTAGCACATTGATTTACATTACATCTTCTTTTGCTGTGTAGGTTTACTTGGCTTGATAGCACATTGTTTTACATTACATTTTCTACTTTGTATGTTAACTTAGCATATTTAGCACATTGATTTACATGACTTTTCTGCTTTGTATGTTAACTTAGCATACATAGTCCATTACTTTCATTACATGTTTACATTTGGTATGACATTTGGTTTGTTCAACGGGTCTAAATTACATTCATTAACATTAGCTACGCCACTCGGTAGTAAGTAATGGTACCATAGGACTTGACAAATCCCGTTCCTGACATCCTAGGTTTGTTTGGGTGTAAGGAATGACTGAATCCGAAAACATTTTACTTTGATAAACTTTACTCTAAGGTTATCCTGCTGTCTCAAGGCTTGAATGTATGCGTTAACTTACCGCATAAGTGTTTGTATCAGTAAAGCATGTATTTATTTAGTTATTTTACAAAACATAACTTTTGATTTATTCAAAATACTTTGTTTTGTACATTTTTACTTGTGGTTTAAGTAGTCTCATTTTACTTACCATACATAACTTTTGTTTAAACATTACATGGTTTATATTCAACTTGGGTTATACTATGACATTTGACTATTGGATTAAACATGGATATTTTACAATGTTGGTTGGTTTAAGTGACTTAAATAACGAGGCGTGTGTAATATGGTACAAGCATGGTGGATACGCCGCTGGTACTTCCTATATATAAGTGCTTGTATGATATTACATATCGTAGCGTCATTTAAACCACTTCAGTTTAGACATATTACATTTACAACACATTATCACCTAAACATTCTTTTGCAAATAACTTGGTTATTACAAACTCTTTTTACTTGGTTATTCTTTTAACCATACATTATTCTTTTATATATACATATCATCTGATTTTGCTAATGTTTTTCAAATGATTTATAAAACAAAACAATTAACAAGGTTCATGACTGAATTATATTATACATTTCTCTAAACTCAAGTCATGAATCTTATTTTCATAAAACCTATGTAACTCACAGGCATTTTTATGCTGACGTACCTATTTTCACATGTGTTGTCAGGAGCTGTTGCTTAGGATGTTCGTGACACACTAGGGCGGACCCGTGCCTTAGAGACTTAAAATAAAGATAGAACTAGTTTAATTATGTGATGTACTCTTTGTTTCAGTTATTTTAAGACAATGTAACTCTTTGTTTGATGAATAAAACATAACTTTTAAATGCCATGGTTGTGAAACAATAATTCTGTTACAACACTCCCCGACGTTTCCGCCACGATTTGATGTTTTACGTGGTCGGGGTGTGAAAGAAGTCCTTGGAGATTTGCTCCCATTTTCATGTGGGAATCTCTGGTTGCTGAAGTAGGCCTGATGGCTTCTGGTATTCGACCTTGACCCTCGCACAGGTCTAACATTTACTAACATAGGTCGCTATGTTTGCTTTCATGTGGGGCCACCAGTGCATAGTCTTGAGATCGTGGTACATCTTATCTGAACTAGGATGTACTGAGTAACGAGACTTGTGAGCTTCATCCATCACAAGCTCACGTAGATTACCATAAAATGGAACCTAAATGCGCCCTGCCAAGTAGTAAGCACCGTCTTCCCTTAGTTCTAACCGTTTCTCCAATCCTCGCAGGGACTCAGCCCTAAAGTTCTCGTCTTTCAATGCTTCGACCTGAGCATCACGAATTTGGGCAGGAAGACTAGAGTGAATGGTAAGCTGTAACGCACGTACACGCTTAGGTTTAGTTTCCTTTCGACTGAGGGTGTCAGCCACAACATTGGCTGTGTCTGGATGGTATCTGATTGTGCATTCGTAGTCGTTAAGAAGTTCGACCCATCGACGTTGTCACATGTTCAACTCCTTCTGATCGAAGATATGCTGGAGACTCTTGTGATCGGTGTAAATGGTGCACTTGGTACCGTACAAGTAATGTCTCCATATCTTAAGAGCAAACACCACTGCTCCCAACTCCAACTCATGAGTAGTGTAGTTCTCTTCGTGAACCTTAAGTTGGCGTGTTGCGTAAGCAATGACTTTCTCACGTTGCATCAACACACAACCTAGTCCTTGGATTGACGCGTCACATTAAACCACAAAGTCGTCTGTGCCCTCAGGAAATGAGAGAATAGGTGAGCTACAAAGCTTCAACTTCAGCTGCTGAAATGCGGATTCCTGAGCATCACCCCAAAGGTAGGTGACACCCTTCTGTGTAAGAACAGTAAGAGGTTGCGCGGTCTTTGAGAAATTCTTGATAAACCTTCTGTACTAACCCGCCAAACCCAAGAATTGACGGATTTCAGTTGGAGTTCGAGGTGCAGGCCAATTCCTGATTGAGTCAACCTTGGATGGATCAACGTGAATCCCATCCTTATTAACCACGTGGCCTAGAAAATGGACTTCACGAAGCCAGAAGTCACATTTCGAGAACTTAGCATAAAGCTGTTCTGTTCGAAGAAGTTCCAAAATGAGTCGCAGATGACGCTCGTGTTCCTCCTGACTCTTAGAATAGATCAGGATGTCGTCGATAAACACAATAACGAACTTATCCAAGTAAGGTTTGCACACTCGGTTCATGAGATCCATGAAGACCGCAGGTGCGTTTGTCAACCGAAAAGGCATGACCAGAAACTCGTAGTGCCCGTAACGAGTCCTGAATGCTGTTTTGGAGATGTCCTCGTCTCGAACTCTCAGCTGATGATAAGCCGATCTCAGATCAATATTAGAGTAGAAGCTCGACCCTTGCAACTGGTCGAACAGGTTATCAATACGAGGAAGAGGATAACGATTCTTCACGGTCACCTTGTTGAGTTCGCGATAGTCAATGCACATTCGAAAGGTACCGTCTTTCTTCTTTACTAACAAGACTAGAGCTCCCTAGGGCGAAGAGCTAGGACGAATGAAACCCTTGTAGTTGCGTAGACAATTCTTCTAGTTCTAATGGGGCTAAACGATAAGGTGCACGAGCTATAGGCGTCGCTACAGGAGCTAGCTCGATTTGAAATGAGCTGACGATGTGGCGGAAGACTAGGTAATTCCTCAGGGAATACCTCAGGAAAGTCGCGCACGATTGGAATATCTTCAATCTTCTTTTCCTTCGTTGAAGTGTCAGTAACGAGAGCTAGAATAGCTGTGTGGCCCTTTCGCAAACACTTATGGTCCTTAAGGAAAGAGATAATGCTCACAATGTCACACCCCTTTCTGCAGCGGAAGCACGAGGTGTGATCATGAAAGGTTCTCATTGCATACGAAAGGTAAACATACTACATGCTCATGGAAATCACTTCAAACACCATAATTTGATAACATAAGATAGCGTTTACATCGCGAGTTAGCATAAAACATTGTCTTAAAAGGTTTACAACTTTATTTAAAGACAAACATAAGCGACATCCACGAGCATGGGTAAGACCGCGCGCACATCCACTTCTAGTTACCTGAAATACATGTAAGTTTTGGAAAAACGTCAACATAATGTTGGTGTGAATTCATCAGTTTTCGTATTTAACGCTTGTATACTTTGTATAAAAATCATGGTATGTATTTGTTAAATCACGTATTCAAGTATAAATCAAGTATTTCCATATGTATCAAGTGTTAATGGGTTGCAAAGCCATTAACATGTGACACGACATAGGAAGTCACCAAACCATAAGCAATTATCTAAAGTCGATTCACGATTGAGACACAAAAACACTACTTGGTTCTAGTTGTCACCAAGAGTGGGGCTACCCTGAAACCCATTAGATCTAACCTTTTGTTCTGCGGTCTAAGTATGTACACGATTAATGGTGCTTATGGTACCCTATTCCTGACACGACTTATCGTAACAATTCTTGGCACTAGTTGTCGCCAAGAGTACTTCTCGTTTTAGTACATATCATACCATTTTGTAAATACTGAAGTATTTGTAACATGTATTTCACCCCCGAAGTTATAAAACTGAAAACAGTTAAGAGAAAAGGGGGAGCATGAACTCACAACTTTGCGTTCCGAAGTGTACGCTAGCAAAATCAAACATCCAAAACAATTCCCGACCTACACGTGTCCTAATTCATTCCATGACATAAAGCCCTAGCACATGTGTTGGTCATAATCAAATCATCCAACTAGCTAGATTTGAAATAAGTATTTTCTTGTTTTTAGCACGACGTGCTGACACGTTGGTGATTCGTTCCAAGTCGACAAAATATATATTTACACCGAACTGTAT
Organism: Helianthus tuberosus; assembly: GCA_030545235.1. NCBI lineage: Eukaryota > Viridiplantae > Streptophyta > Magnoliopsida > Asterales > Asteraceae > Helianthus > Helianthus tuberosus. The sequence continues at coordinate 59,123,660 of CM060443.1, read as the reverse complement.
ATTTATTATAACAATGTATCGCCATTATTACACTCGTAGTAGGTTTTGACTAAATCATATCCGGGTATGAAAGTAAATATACTTTTAATCTGGTTACGACAAATAGTTATATACCTAAAAAAAATTATATCTTTGTATTTAGATTATAACTCTCATAATACCACCAATATTTAAAAAAAATGATAAGTTTATATTTGTTTTGTTCAAAGTCTACACTTGTTTATATAAATGCTAGAATACTTACATAATATTAAAGATATGAATTTAGTGTCTTTATGAGTTAAAATTATGTCATTTAAGTTTCTAAGTATCTTTCGAAAATAATCGTAACTTTTTTTGCCATATAGCTATTCATATTTGTAAATGATTTATAACACCATAAATACAAATTTATGAAAATTTATGAAACAGTTCCTCCAATCTTCATAACATACGTATACAAGCAAATAAATTCTCATAAATACATAATATTCACTTTTATTTTGTGATCTTTAATTTAACTTTATTTTTTTCAGAATCACTAGTTTCTATATTATATATATATATATAAACTCTAGACTCTTATCATCCTAATGGTACTATACTTGACCCCAAAATTGTATATGATCCAAAATATCTGTATATGTATATACTCCATACATAAGGAGAGATACCAAGTAAACATTTTGTGAGAATTTTGGGATCCATTTGGCATACTTATTAAACGTTCATATATTCTGTACATTTTCTCATGAACTAACTTGCATAGTGTAGTAAAAGAAACCAAGTTCAGCCAAGTTTATATCTCAAACTATTCATGGATTTTTAAGTGGGAATCACTACTCGGATGATTTGACGTATAAACCACATGAGGAGTTCGAAGGATAATCATAACAACACTTACAAGAGCAAGCGAGGATGCGTTCGAAAGACGAGATGATGAAGAACTCGTACTCGCTTTCCGGGGAATTTGAGACTTGCTTCTTGCGGACCGTGAACTAGCTTTGATCATAAAAGCGACTAGATAAGAAGGAGATTTATAAGGCTAGTTTTGATCTAAGGTTCAAACTCGAAAGAAAACTTACGCTAATGTTAGCTCGAACTAGACACCAAGGCAGTGAGAAAAGTGTCGAACGGAACCCGTGACGATGCTCGGTGACGAACTAGTTTGATTGCTGAAGATTACCACACTAGAACAACTCGGAATCACTTGAGTTGGCTGATATTTTGGGTGGTTTCGGTTGGGTGTGCAGAACCAAGAGAGATGGGTGTGTTTGTTGGGTTCTCCAGAGTGTGATATGTGGATGTGAGTTCAGTATTTATAGGAGTCTTGGATGGGTACATGAAGCCTTGTGAAAGCAACCAAGGTTTTGATAGTTACTCTAAATATTTGGATTTTGACCATTCTAGTTATTGAAATTGGTTTGAATCTGATGGTTTGTTTCATATTTAGTTTGTAGAGAAATCATGATGTTTGCATGGGAGTTTGGTGAGTATGTTATTCAGTACATTTTTTCCTTGGATGGTGTTTTTTTTTTATGAATAAACAATTGAGGAGTGGGGGATTTTTATGCACATGGTGATTTAGACATCACCATACACGATCTCTAGCCAGAGATTTGTATAGGTTTTGTGGTTATTTAATTCCCTAATGTCTCCCCATAGGGAACATAGGTTTTTTAGATTTTGTAAATTTTACTTTAAATAAATTAAAATGAACATGGAGTTGTATGAGGAATCTGGATACATGGTGTCAAGTGAGGAATTTGATTCTTGAAAATTAATATATGAAGATTTATGAAAAATGGATCGAAAGCTGGATAATCATAACGATAAAAAAAATTAATTTGTGAACTCTAGTGTTCTCCATTGTAGTAACGCACATAGTATTGTTCGAATCATCATACTATGTATACCAAAGTGTATCGTGTGTATATGTATATAAACACATATGTATCTATTTATGTGAGCGTACGCCTTTTAAATCCTAAATCTTTAAAATGCGACTCCGCACATACAAATATTAACCGGTGGTTATATAAAAATAAAATTATTAGTCTTTATTAATAAGGTCATATGGGTATCAAATAGAATATTCGAATTTATAGTTTTCTGTTTTGTACCAGCAATAATGTTTGCGTTCGTTTACCGACTGACATCACACCGACAATTTCCATGTATTCCCGGATGTACGAAATGAAATACTTGGACTTTGCTAGACTTTATGGACTCAATTAATACAAAAATTAAGTCTAATGCATGAGATTATGTGAAATAAATTATGATTAGAGTGTACGGAAATTACCGGTTGGTTGCCAGTTGTCACACACAACAGCACCACTCTTGTCGCCACGAATAATAAGAGGTTCTTTACCAGAACAAGGAATGCGGACGATTTTTTCCTTACAAAGGATCTCTGCTCGATGTTGGGATAACCAATCCATCCCAATGACGACGTCAAAGCTACCAAGAACAATGGGAATAATGTCGATAGAGAAGGTCTGACCAGCTAAAACGAGATTACAACCCTTAACTATGTGCGTGGCTTCAAGACTTTTACCATTCGCTAGTTATATAACATGCTTGGTGTTTAAGGGATTTGGGGCACACTTAGGCATCTGACCAACGTTTAAGGAGACATAACTAGTATCGGCACCCGAATCGAATAAAACAGAAACAAAGAAATCATCCAGTAGGAACTTACCCGTCACAACATTGCGATCGTTCCTAGCATCACCCTGACCAATCACAAAAGCACGTCCCCTGTCACCATTGCCATCATTGTTACCCCCATTGTTGTTTCCATTTCCTTGGCTGTTGTTGTTGTTCTGATTCTGGTTCAGCTGTGGACAGTTTCTCTTGAAGTGACCTTCAACACCACACTGAAAACACCCTTTGTTAATACCCTGTTGTTGCTGCTGCTGCTGATTCTGTGGTGCTTGTTGCTGCTGCTGACGATTCTGATTTGCAGGATATGGGCTCCTGCAATCCTTTGCTATGTGACCAGGTTTGTTGCATCTATGACAGCGACCTTTGCTACACTGCCCGCTGTGGTGCAAGTTACAACGGTTGCACTTAGGTTGATTTCCCTTGTACCCTCCTTGTTGACCAGGGCTCTTATAGTCGTCAGTCCTTTGCTGCTGGGACTGGGACTGAGCAGAAGATGAACCCTTGCTTGAACTTCCATCCCAATTGCGCTTGTTGTTGCTAGGAGCATCAGAAGTAGTGGTTGCACTAATACACTTTGGCAGCCTGTTCTGCTCAACTGCCTGATCAGTGAGACGGTGGGATAGTCGAATGACCTGCTGAATCGTGAGAAGGTTAGCCGAAGTCACCATACTCTGAATCTCTGGCACTAAACCCTTGATGTAAAGCTCGATACGTTTGCAGGGAGGGTCCACCATAGTAGGACACAAAGCAGCCAGTTCGTTTGATCTCTTAGTATACGCTTCGATTTCAGATCCTGTTATCTTTAGATTGTAAAACTCCACTTCCAGCTTATGGATGTCATCACGATGGCAATACTCCTCCTTGATCAGATCCTTAAAGTCATTCCATGGGGTTGCATTAGTAGTGGCCAGCCCCAGCATTTGAACCTGAGCGTTCCACCATGTGAGCGTAACACCTTCAACATGGCATTCACACATTTCGAAGACAGACTCGAGCTTCTTGAACCAATGGAGGAGACCTACAGCTCCTTTTGTACCACTGAAGGTACCAGGTCGACAGTCCATAAAGGTCTTGAACGTACACACGGGAGGCTGAGCATGCTGACCTGTTGCGCGAGAAAGAAAAGACAAGAGTAAGCACGAGGGTTGGTCTGCGAGAGTAGGATCTAAACATCCTAGGATAGGTCGAAATGGCAGGTTATACCTCTTGCTAGTGCTGCTGCGAGTGCCTCAGTAACTCGTTCGTTGATTAGAGCCGTCAGCTGGGCTTGAGTCAAGTTCAGGCGTCCACTCATGATCTTCACATCGAAGGAAACACAAGTGAGAATAGTGTCACGAAAGTGCGTAAGTATGGGATGACAGAAGAGAGCAAGCACACAAGGTTTCAAGCAGCAATTGTTACACTAACTAAGCATGTCATGATCAAATGCACTACCTTAACTAACAGGCAGGCAATACAAAAATTAAACCATATCACCTATAGTGTTGAGTCTTGCACGTGGTGCAAAGTGTCGTTGTGGATCGTTGAGCACTGTACAGGTTATAGTCTGGTTTTGTCAAAAACCTTTTCCCTTTTTAAAACCAAGTTCACTATAACCAATGGCTCTGATACCAATCTGTCACACCCCCAAATTCCACAAGCGGAGTATCACCGCAGGAGGCGTGACATGACCAGGATCAAGCCACCAATCATATTGAACAACGAATTAAAGTAAATATAAAACCAACCACAATATAATTGGTGTCCAAAACAAATTAAATAAGTTCAAGTTATTAGTGGAAGCATAAAGTTTAAAACCGAAACATAAGTTTAAAAATTCGTAAAGTTTAACATGGAACTCAACAGTCCATGTCCCACAACGACCTCTCCTTCTCGTGCAAGCTCCATCTAAGCACATAACGACCTGCAAGGCATGTAGCAACGAATCAACAACAAAGTTGAGCGAGTTCACATTTGGTTGTCCATTTTAACGTTGTTCCAAAAACCATAAGTTACTTCGAAAACCATGAGTTAACCAATTCCTTGTTTCCCAAACCATAACCAGTGGGGGCTACCCCATGTTAACCACTAGACCCGTTACCATATCGACTACTGACTGAAGACATGTTTATGTGCCCTACGTCAATATCTATCATCATTGACTAAGTGCCAAGATCCATTAGTCCACTCCGGTCCTCTGCGGCACGGTGTGAGGCTTATCAAACCTAATAGCGCTATTTAACTAATGACCCATTCGCCAATGGCCCGACGATTAAGTCGATATAAAAATGAGGGACTTCATGATAGAGTTGTCTAGTAAGTTATATGTTGTCATCCTTCCTACGGATGATGGAGGTACGTATTCTACCCTAGGAGAACACGCAGGTTTGAATGTTGTCATCCTTCCCATGGAGGATGAAGGTACATATCCTACCCAAGGAGAACATGTAGGTTCAATTCTAGTTCCTTAACCCATTCCCAAACCACCGGGAATCCCATGCCTTGTAGAAAGTGTGAACTCACCTCAGGTTCGCTCGGCAGATACACGAAAAGATCACTTGAGCTATATGTGGTCAACCACATCCTAAGATGGTTACCATACAAGTCAGGTCTAGTTTCAAGTAGTGCACATAGGTTTACACATAAACTAACAGGTTACGAAAACGTAATGATCATGGCAAACACGTAAGATCACATTCAACACGTTAACAGTCAAGTATACATCATATCCAAACTTGTGCGACTCAGATGATTTGGCTTGCACAAGTTCAACGGCCTAATCATCTTGTGCGATTCGATAAATGAAGCCCAGTAATATTCGGCCCAACCTGTTGTGCATCCAACACAACTTGTGCGACTCACAACGAGTTGTGCGACTGAAACAAACCTGGCCCAATAACATAAGTAACCCAACATTCACACGTCCCAAATAAATAAACAGAAATCAACTTGTGCGGTCCATTTAACCTTGTGCGACCCGGATTAACTTGTACGATTACATATATCTTGTGTGACTGAGTTTTGGGCTTTAAGGCCCAACAACATAATAAGGTTCAAACAGATGTGTGTGGCCCAAGACTTGTGCGATCATGCAATTTCTAAGTTGTACCCTGTGCTTAAATGGTTGCACCAAGTCTTCTGCGACCGGTTTGTGCGATCCATATTTGATTTCCATATTTTATGGAAATCAGTTACACTTTCCATCTATCCGATCCATTCTAACAATTTCTAACTTTGCAACGATTCGATCAAACTAACAGATTTACCAATTAATTTGCATGAACCCTAATTAATCATATAACAACTCATCATCACATCGAATCAAATAGCCTAATTAACATCAAGATCCTTGATTCATCATTCAAACATAAACAATAACCAAAATCATTCAAACATATTTGCAAGGTTTCGGTTCTTGATTACTAGCATACATCCTAATCATAACAACACAACCAAACCATCCGAATCCAAACACATATGGCCGATTATATTCATTCGGTTCAAGATCGTTATTTTCATCACATGACTATCAACCCTATATTGAACTAACATGTTACACATTTGAGCCAATTTACATGAACACAAAGCCTCAACAATTTATATCATGATCAACCATATATCATCCCTAAATCATTATGTGAAAACATATAAATCACAATATCACCTAATCAAAACAATAACCATGAAACAATAACCGGCTAGAAGGTAGAACAAGGATGATCCATGTTTTGGTCAAAAATTACCGAAGCAATTAAGTGATCAAATTAGTTTTGTGAGGTAGTGTGCTACTAATACTTAGTGAAAAATATGTTGGTTAAGTTGTTAACAAAAAACAGTTTCAGGATAAAGCCCGAGGATATCAGACTATATCAATAATCAAACAATGAGGAAAAATGTAAAGGTTGACACGAGATGTACGAGGAAAGCCCTTGATCAATCTAGATCTCCGGCAAAAAACCTCGGGAGCTGACAATCGCCGGCTGCCTTGTTCTTTTTATTGCTTGAATAACCAGGATACAATGCAGGATAATGCTCGGATCGAATCTAAGTGTTACAATGATTGTGAATTGTGAGTGTTAGTGTGTGTTTGCAGCTAGAAATGAGAGTGTATGAGTATGAGAGCTCGAAAGTGTGTGAATTCCTATGATCCGGCACTCCTATTTATAGTTACAAGAAATAACAAACTATGCTAAAAATCTGGGATATTATGCTAAAAATCCGGGATACTTGGAATATGCCCTTCTGAACGTTAGGGGGCTGTTTCAACTCGTTTTCCACGTGCATATTAACTATAACTCCGGGTCTTCAGCTCACATAGCCGTTATAACATCAATAGCATTGATTAGCATCCAAAATTCTCGCAGAATATGCCTTTCTTCAATGCTGACCGTTACAAGACCCATTCTTCCGCCATCAACGTCCTTATCCTAACCAATTTGAGCGAGTCTTCAGGGTGATTTGGTCCTCATGAACGTTAGTCCCTTGTAACCAACATTTACAAGCGAATTGTTAGTAATAGTCAGGATACTGCCTCAGGATGTTACCATTATCCTGGTCCGGTATCCTGATCGTAATCAGCTATCATAAAATCAAGATATAGTATCAGGATATGGGCTCATAATTTCACCCATAACAATTGTCCCCAAAAATATAACTGTTAGATATCCCGATTCCAACGGATATATTTTTCAGTCGTTCAACATCCTTAATGAGATAGAGACGTTAATGCGACTTCATGCAACTTCCAAGGTTATACTTTCTCATAAGTAGGTAACCTTCTGGCATGTCTGGTAAGGATATCTGTTTTAAATATTCCTTCATATGTTTGGTTACTTCAGAATATTATCATGTAATGAAATTAGAATTTCTCCCTTTTACGCAGATTCTACCAAGGACCCTGCTACTTTCGATCTAGATGAGCTTGACAGCTTTTCTAAGCCTTCCTTGGTGAAAAAGGAGCTATATGTTGCATCTGCTGCTGCTGTTGAAGGTTTCTCTTATGATGACCTTGGCTTCGTGGAATCCATCGAGCCCATGACCTTTTTTCTTAATAAGGTAAATATCCAGATCCTATATCCCGTACACATATACTGAACATGTATCTTGGTTAGTTTGTATTCAGTGATACCTGTGTTTTGTAGGGTCTAAATCATCTGGTCGTCCTGCACTTAGAAAAATTTTAATTTCCTGCAAGTAGAATAGTTTGACAGTTGAAGGTGGAGGGATCCTGTGTTTTCAGGATGAAGCCTTCAACTGTTTATGTAAATATGCTTTAAAAACTTAATCGTGTTCTTGGTGGATGGGTCTTTTTTTGAGATGAAACCAAGAATACAATCTTTTGGGCCCTTAATAATAAACTATCCTTTTAGCCTTATCTATTGTTGTTATGTTTTTATTTGTCAAAATATGTTCTGAATATCCTGATCAAATATCCTGGTCAGGATACTGATAAAATGTTCAATACTTTTTTCATAAAAATGTTAGACAAAACTTGGTTGAATATGACTTTTTAGAAAACTTAGATCATTTAGATAAGGTTTTCAAGACTTGAATAATAAATCCTACCAGAAACACTTAATCAATAATTTCCAACCTCGACCTTTGAATCCTTTGCAATGTCCCCGGCATGGATGTCCCCTGTCTGTGTAGGATATTGCATTAGTGCATGACATACTTGAGTATTTCTTCACTTAGTGATTAAAATTCGTAGCTTTTTATCCACAAAAGAACGTGTGTAATCACATCTTGTCATATATTTGCAATCTTGTCAAAAACTTTAGTTTTACTGGGGATAAACCCTTAATGTACTAGGGATAAACCCTTAATATCCTGGGAATAAACCCTTAGTATCCTGGGGATAAACCCTTGTTTTCGTGTGCTACAGGCGAGAGTGTATAAACTCCAAGACTTAGAAACGTGAAAACCTTTAAACCTTAGAGAGTATGAAAATACCCTTTCGCGAGAGAGGGTGGTCAATCCTCATATACCTTAAAGATCCAGGATATAGCCAATAATAACGAAATTGTCAACCACTGTTACAAGAACTGGTCCCACTTTCTTGAACTATCCCTGGATAACTTGCGCTCCAGGCGGGGTGTTTAAACCCAATTCGAGAGAAAGGTGAATACCTTTAAACCTGTGAAGGGATCAGGATCCCTTAAACGTGAGAGAGGGGGCCAATTCCCTAATCTTTCAATTTATCCTGAGTGTATATCCTGGAGCTATATCCTGAAGCATATTCTTCAAGACAACTGTAAACTAAGGTGGGTGTTAGCCTGGCTAACACCCCTCCGATGCTTAAGTCAGTATTGGGTTCAAAAGGATAAATAATATCAAATATATTAAAAGAGATAGAATTCATACCATCCCGAGTTAGAAATTAAATTCTAAACTCAATTGAAATGGAGCTTTAGGTGTATAGCATTCCAGGATCTTGGTAGCATATCCCCCTCCATATTCTTGAGTCGGTATGCTCATTTCCCTGATTCTAATTCAATCTCATAAGGTCCTTCCCACTTAGGAGCCAACTTTCCATCAGCAGGATTAGTAGTATTCTGAAAAGCCTTTCTTAATACCCAATCTCCAACCTAAAACCTTCTAGTCCTTATATTCTTGTTATCTGCTCGGGATATCCTCTGTTGATATGCTGCCATCCTTAGCTTTGCTGCATCTCATGTCTCATCAATAGTATCCAATTCTTGTCATAGGGCTTCAAGATTCTGCTCAGGATCCTGGAGGTTAGATCTTGTTGTAGGTATCACCATTTCTGTCAGGATCACTGCTTCGGCTCCAAATACTAAGGAGAAAGGAGTTTGGCCAGTCGCACTCTTGATTGTTGTTCTATCAGCCCACAAAACAAAGGGTAATTCTTCTGTCCATCTTCCTTTCTTAGCTCCTAGTCTCTTCTTCAAGTTGTTGACAATTATCTTGTTTGAGAATTCTACTTGTCCATTTGCTTGAGGATGTACTGGAGTAGATGTGATCATTTTGATTCCCTAACTTTTGCAAAAATCAGTAGTTCTTTTGCTGATGAACTGAGAGCCATTATCACAAATTATATCAGCTGGTACCCTAAATCTTGTCAGGATATTCCTCTTTATGAAGGATACCACTTCTTGATCTCTAACTTGGACAAAGGCTTCTGCTTCAACCCACTTGGAGAAATAATCCATCATTGCCAACATGAAAACCTTTCCTCCTGGAGCCTTTGGAAGCTTTCCGACTATATCCATACCCCATTTCATAAACGGCCAAGGGGATACGATAGGATATAATAGTTCTGCAGGCTGATGCAGGATGTTGCCGTGTCTTTGACATGCGTCGCATTTCCGATCATACTCCATGGCATCCTTTCTCATGGTCGGCCAGTAATATCCTGTTCTCAACACCTTCGAGAACAGAGATCTGCCCCCAGTATGGTTGCCACAGTCTCCTTCGTGTATATCCTGAAGTACCTCCTTGGTTTCAGGATCTTCCAAGCACCTTAGGTACGGACCTGCAAGGGATTTCTTATACAAAATATTATTTATAATAGTAAAACGAGATACCTTCATCCTAAAAGCCTTAGGATTTGCATATTTTGGGATATCTCCTTCTTGAAGATACTTCACAATTGGATTCATCCAGGATTCAGGATCATTCTCAAGATATCAATCACCGGGATCCTGGATACATGCTACTTCTTTATCCTAAGATTTGAAATGTTCTATTGCAGGATACAAGATGTGCACTATTGGTATCTGAGTTCCCTCTGGTATCCTGACAGTAGATCCTAAGTTTGCTAGAGCATCAGCTTCAGCATTCTTTTCTCTTGGTACCTGTTCAAGTGTAAAAATTTCGAAATATCCTGCTAATTTTTTAAAAATTTCAAGATATTCAGCTAACTTTTCACCTTTTACTGCATAAGATCCATTGAAATGGTTAGTAATCAACAGGGAATCAACATATACTTGTAAACATCTAATATTCATATTTTTAGCCAATTCTAATCCTGCTATCAGAGCTTCATACTCAGCTTCATTGTTGGTAGCAGAAAATTCACATTTAATAGCCTTGGGTAGTATGTCCCCCTGTGGCGATTTTAGTAGTATACCCAATCCTACACCTCTCACATTAGATGCACCATCAGTATGTAATATCCAAAATTATGAACTTTCACCTAGTTGTTGTACTTCTAGGTCAGCTTTATCTTCAATATCACTACTAAATTCAGCCACAAAGTCTACTAAAGCCTGAGACTTTATGGCATTTCTAGGTTCATATACTAGATCATAGGCACTTAATTTTACTGACCATTTAGCCATCCTACCCGACATCTCCGGTTTCCTAAGCACATATTTAACAGGATAATTAGTTTTAACAAGAATCCTATGTGTCTCAAAATAATGTCTAAGCTTATTGGTCGACGCCATAACTAGGGCTAATATCAATTTTTCTAAGTGAGAATATCTAGTTTCAGCATCTGACAAACTTTTACTAACATAATAGACAGGATACTGCTGACCTTCATGATCTTTTACCAAAATGGAACTTACTGCATTCCCTAATACTGCAAGATGCAGGGATAATGGTTCACCATCCTCGGGCTTCATCAAAAGAGGTGCAGTTGAAAGATATTGCTTCAATTCCTGTAAGGCTGCTTCATGTTTCTCTCCCCATTCAAATATCTTATTCTTTTTCAGGATATCATAGAATTCCTTGCATTTCTCTAGGGATCTTGAAATAAACATGTTCAACGCCGCTACTCGTCCTGTTAATCTTTGCACATCTTTCATGTTGGATGGTGATTTGATATCCAGGATAGCTTTGATCTGTTCCGGGCTTGCTTCGATACCCCTTTTAGTCACCATATATCCTAGAAATTTTTCTGCCCCCACTCTAAAATGGCATTTGGCAGGATTCAACTTCATTTTTTATTGGTCCAGGATATCAAATGCTCCTTCAATATCCCGGAGATGAACCTCAGCTTTCTTGGATTTTACCACCATATCATCAATGTATACCTCCATGGTGTCCCCCAGTTTGTCTTTAAACATCATGTTCACCAATCTCTGGTATGTTGCACCTGCATTTTTCAAACCAAAAGGCATAGCAGTATAACAATAAAATACATGTTGGTGTCATGAAAGCGGTATCCTCCTGATCCGAAGGTTCCATTTGTATTTGCTGGAATCCTGTGGATGCATCCATGAAGGTTAACATTTCATGACCGGCAGTAGCATCCACCATTGAGTCGATATGAGGCAGAGGGAATGGATCTTTAGGACATGCTTTGTTCAAGTCTGTGTAATCTACACAAACTCTCCATTTCCCATTTTTCTTCTGAACCACAACTACATTTGCTAGCCATTTGGGAAATTTAACTTCCCTAATCATCTTGATTTTCAACAATCTTTTAACCTCTTCCTGAATTATTGCATTCCGTTCAGGAGCAAACTTCCTTTGTTTTTGTTGGACGGGCTTGAAAGACCTATCAATCCCGAGATTGTGAGTTATAATATCCTTGGAAATACCTGTCGTATCCTCGTGTTTCCACGCGAATGTTGACATCCTGCATTTTAAAAAGTTAGTCAATTGACTCTCAATATCCTTTGGAATATTGGTCCCTACGAGCACCGAGATATCTGGATTATCCTGATCCATGATAATTTTCTTAACATCCTGCTCTGAAGCCTCCAAGATATCCTGGGCTCGCATCTTTAATTGTTATGCTGCATTGGGCTTTGTTGAGGATTTCATCGAAAAAGAATAACGCTCCTTAGCTTCTTGTTGATCACTTTCCACTTTGACAACCCCCCAAGGGGTAGGTATCTTGATGCACTGGTGATAGGTAGATGGCATAGCTTTCATATCATGGATCCATGGCCTACCCAATATAATATTGTAGCAGGATAAGGAGTCCATGACACAGAAGCGTTGCATTGAGTTGACCCCTTCAACATACACAGGCAACTTTATTTCTCCCATGGTATTCATGGCTTCTCCACTGAATCCAACAAGCACAGTGGATTTCGAAGTGATATCCATCGGGGATACATTCATCCTCTTCAATGTCTCTAGTTGAATGATGTTGACGGAGCTGCCATTATCCACCAGTATCCTGCGCACAAAGTGATTAGCAACATATAACGTTATTACCAGAGCATCATGATGAGGATCCTGGATAGTATCCCTGTCATCACTGTCGAACGTGATCACTTTATCAGTCGTGAGGGTCGATATCCTAGTTGGCTTATCTCCCCTTTTGGCCTTAGCCTCCTTTACATGTCGTTTGGCTGCAGAATAAGAAGTTCCGCAAATATCGGACCCTCCTGAAATAAAGTTAATTATCTTGGCATCCGCGGGAGGTGATGCTGCTCGTTCAGGATCCTTCTCAGTATCCTAACCCTTATTCTTCTTTTTGCCTAGAAGATCCTTCAGATATCCTTTGCTCAGCAGGTAGCTTATTTCCTTCCATAGGGCTATGCAATCCTCAGTAACATGTAAGAAATCCTCATGGAAGGCACACCACTTAGATTTATCCTTCCAATCAGCCTTTTGCTTGTTCTTTCTGGGCCATCTTGCTTTATCTTCCAAGCCCTGCATAGCATACATTAGTTCAGGTATATTAACATAAAAACAATATTCTGACAATTCAGGATACTCCTCAGGATCCTCATCTTCAACAGCATTCACTTTCTTGCTGTCATTCCTGCCATAAGGCTTAGAGCAGTATGGCTTGTATGAGGATTCTGACTTCATGTTGGTTAATTCGTAGGATGAAGATGAATTCATCCTCTCTTGCATCTTCTTGTCATCTTCCAGCCGAATATATCTTAAAGCCCTGTTCCGAGCTTCATTCAGGTTCCTGCAGGGATTCATTACAAGATCCTGATAAAATTGAGAATCTTTTTGTAACCCCATCTTGAAAGCCTGCACAGCTGTTGCAACATCAAGATGTGGGATATCTAAGGATTCCCAACTAAACTTGTTCACATAATCCTCAAGGATTCCTGAGGTCCTTGGGTTATCCTGTAAAGATCACTGGTTAGTTTCTCAAAAATTCGACTACAAGAAAATTGACTATTAAATAAATTCACTAAATAAGCAAATGATGTAAAGTAGAGCCAAATCCCTTGCACAAGCATGCTTCCTTAAGATCTGGCGGGATAGGGTTAATCTCCATCCTCTCCCTATACTGGGCAATATGCTCCTCAGGATCCGTCGTCCAATCATACAGCTTCATGTTAGGAGTCTGGAATCTCTTTGGGATTTCTGCATCACAAATGGGGTGAGCAAAGCGGGATATGTTGTGACTATCCTGGGATACTTCTGGTATAGGCTGCACTATCCCAGGCACACTTGATATCATATCCTTCAACTTTTGAAGCTCTCTGGTTATAGCTGATGTCACACCTGTATCCTGCAAAGATCCAATACCATTAGTAGTGTTTTGGTCAAAAATTACCTAAGCAATTAAGTGATCAAATTAGTTTTGTGAGGTAGTGTGCTAGTAATACTTAGTGAAAAGTATGTTGGTTTGTTAGTTGGCAAAAACAGTTAACAGGATACGGCTCAGGATATCGAGCTGTATCTATAATCAAACAATGAGCCAAAATGTAAAAGTTGACACGTGATGTACGAGGAAAGCCCTTGATCAATCTAGATCTCCGGCATAAAACCTCGGGAGCTGACAATCGTCGGCTGCCTTGTTCTTCTTATTGCTTGAATAACAGGATACAGTGCAGGATATGATACGGATCGACTAAGTGTTACAATGCGATTCGAGTACAAGTGTGAGTGTTTGTGAGTGGTTACAGGTGGTAGAGAGCAAGAGTGTACGAGAAATTGTGTGTGTGAAGTTGTCTCTACCTATGATCCGATCACCCCTTTATATAGTAAAAGGAAACAACCAACTATGCTAAAAATCCGGGATATTATGCTAAAAATCCAGGATACTGAGATTACTTCCTTTCTGAACGTTGCCAAGCTGTATTAACTCGTTTTCCACGCGCATTCCAACTATAACTCCGGGATTTAAGCTTCCATAGCCGTTATAACATAAATATCTTTGACCAATCTTCGTAACTTTCCATAAAACACGTCAATCTTCAATGCTGACCGTTACAAGAGCTATTTTTCCGCCACCAACGTCCTTATCCTAACCAATTTGAGCGGGTCTTCAGGATGACTTGGTCTTTATGAACGTTAGTCCCTTGTAGCCAACGTATACAAGCAAATTGTTAGTAATAGTCAGGATACTGCCTCAGGATGTTACCAATATCCTGGTTCGGTATCCTGATCGTAATCAGCTATCATAAAATCAAGATATAGTATCAGGATATGGGCTCAGAATTTCACCCATAACTATTGTCCCCAAAAATATAACTGTTGGATATCCTGATTCCAATGGATATATTTTTTAGTCATTCCAACATGTCTGGTAAGGATATCAATTTCAAATATACTGAACTTGTACACATATACTGAACCTGTATCTTGGTTAGTTCGTCTGTATTTTATAGGGTCTAAATCATCTAGTTGTCTTGCACTTAGAACAATCCTAATTTCCTGCAAGTAGAATAGTTTGACGGCTGAAGGTGGAGGGATCCTGTGTTTCCAGGATGAAGCCTTCAACTGTTCATGTAAATATGCTTTAAAAACTTAATTGTATTCTTGGTGGATGGGTCTCTTTTTTGAGATGAAACCAAGAATACAATCCATTAACCATAAACTAAACTTTTTAGCCTTATTTGTTATGTTTTTATTTTGAAAGGTATGTTTTGAATATCCTGATCAAATATCCTGGTCAGGATACTGATGAAATGTTTAATACTTTTTTCATAAAAATGTTAGACAAAACTTGGTTGAATATGACTTTCTAGAAAACTTAGATCATTTAGATAAGGTTTTCAAGACTTGAAAAATAATAAATCATACCAGAAATACTTAGGCAATAATTTCCAACCTCAACCTTTGAATCCTTTGCAATGTCCCCGGCATGGATGTCCCCTGTCTGTGCAGGATATTGCATCAATATATGACACACTTGAGTATCTCTTCACTTAGTGATTAAACTTCGTGACTTTTCACCAACAGAAGAACGTGTGTAAACACAATCGTAGTTTGTCACATCTTTGGAATTTTTGTCAAAAAGTTTAGTTTCACTGGGGATAAACCCTTAATGTACTGGGGATAAACCCTTAGTATCCTGGGGAAAATCCCAAATTTTCTTGCGCTACAGGCGGGAGTGTATAAACTCCAAGACTTAGAAAGGTGAAAACCTTTAAACCTTAGAGAGTATGAAAATACCCTTTCGCGAGAGAGGGTGATCAATCCTCATATACCTTAAGGATCCAGGGTATAGCCAACAGTAACGAAATTGTCAGCCACTTTTACATGAACTGGTCCCGCCACCTTGAACTATCCCTGGATAACTTGCGCTCCAGGCGGGGTGTTTAAACCCAATTCGTGAGAAAGGTGAATACCTTTAAACCTGTGAAGGGATCAGGATCCCTTAAACGTGAGAGAGGGGGCCAATCCTCTAATCTTTCGAAGTATCCTGAGTGTGTATCCTGGAGCTGTATCCCGAAGCATATACTGCAAAACGTTTTCAAACTAAGGTGGGTGTTAGCTTGGCTAACACCCCTCCGATGCTTAAGTCAGTATTGGGTTTCAAAGAATAAATCAAATCAAAAATATTTAAAAGAGATAGAATTCATACCATCCTGAGTTAGAAATTAAATTCTAAACTCACTTGAAATAAAGCTTAAGGTGTATAGCATTCCAGGATCTTGGTAGTATATCCCCCTCCATATTCTTGAGTCGATATGCTCCTTTTCCTGCTTCCGATTCAATCTCATAGGGTCCTTCCCACTTTGGAGCCAACTTTCCATCAGCAGGATTCGTAGTATTTTGAAAAGCTTTCCTTAACACCCAATCTCCAACTTGGAACCTTCTAGTCCTTATATTCTTGTTATATGCTCTGGATATCCTCTGTTGATATGCTGCCATTCTCAACTTTGTCGCATCCCTTGTCTCATCAATAGTATCTAATTCTTGACATAAGATTTCAGGATTTGATTCAGGATCCCGTAGGCTTGTTCTAGCTGTCGCTATCACCATTTATGTCGGGATCACTGCTTCTGCCCCAAATACCAAAGAAAATGGGGTTTGCCCAGTAGCATTCTTCACAGTTGTTCTATCAGCCCATAGGACAAATGGTAGTTCCTCTGCCCATTTTCCTTTTTTGGCACCTAACCTCTTCTTTAAATTGTTGACGATTATCTTGTTCGAGGATTCTGCTTGTCCATTTGCTTGAGGATGCACTGGTGTTGACGTAATCATCTTAATTCCCCAACTCTTGCAAAAGTCAGTAGTTCTTTTGCTGATGAATTGAGAGCCATTGTCACAAACTATCTCAGCCGGTACCCCAAATCTGGTCAAGATATTCCTCTTTATGAAGGATACCACTTCTTGATCCCTGACTTGAACAAAGGCCTCGGCTTCGACCCACTTGGAGAAATAATCTGTCATTGCCAGCATAAAAACCTTTCCTCCTGGAGCCTTTGGAAGTTTTCCCACTATGTCCATTCCCCATTTCATAAACGGCCAAGGGGATACAATAGGATATAATGGTTCTGCAGGCTGATGCAGGATGTTGCCGTGTCTTTGACATGCATCGCATTTCTGAGCATACTCCGTGGCATCCTTTCTCATGGTCGGCCAGTAATATCCTGTTCTCAACACCTTCGAGAACAGAGATCTGCCCCCAGTATGGTTGCCACAGTCTCCTTCGTGTATATCCTGAAGTACCTCCTTGGTTTCAGGATCTTCGAAGCACCTTAGGTACGGACCTGCAAGAGATTTCTTATACAAAATATTATTTATAATAGTAAAACGAGATACCTTCATCCTAAAAGCCTTAGGATTTGCATCCTTTGGGATATCTCCTTCTTGAAGATACTTCACAATTGGAGTCATCCAGGATTCAGGATCCTTCTCAGGATATCCATCACCAGGATCCTGGATACATGCTACCTCTTTATCCTGAGATTTGAAATATTCTATTGCAGGATACAAGATGTGCACTATTGGTATCTGAGTTCCCTCCGGTATCCTGACAGTAGATCCTAAGTTTGCTAGAGCGTCAGCTTCAGCATTCTTTTCTCTTGGTACCTGTTCAAGTGTAAGAATTTCGAAATATCCTGCTAATTTCTTAACAATCTCAAGATATTCAGCTAACTTTTCACCTTTTACTGCATAAGACCCATTGAAATGGTTAGTAATCAAGAGGGAATCAACATATACTTGTAAACATCTAATATTCATATTTTTAGCTAATTCTAATCCTGCTATCAGAGCTTCATATTCTGCTTCATTATTAGTGGCAAGAAATTCACATTTAATAGCCTGGGGTAATATGTCCCCCTGTGGCGATTTTAGTAGTATACCCAAACCTACACCTCTTACGTTAGATGCACCATCAGTATATAGTGTCCAAGATTCTATATTTTCTCCTAGTTGATGCACTTCTAGGTCTACTTCATTTTGAATATCACTACTGAAATCAGCCACAAAGTCAGCTAAGGCCTGAGACTTTATGGCATTTCTAGGTTCATATACTAGATCGTAAGCACTTAATTTTACTGACCACTTAGCCATCCTACCTGACATCTCGGGTTTCCTAAGCACACTTTTAACAGGATAGTTGGTTTTAACATGAATCCTATGTGTTTCAAAATAATGTCTAAGTTTCGTTGATGCCATAAGTAGGGCTAATATCATTTTTTCTAGATGAGAATATCTAGTTTCAGCGTCTAATAAACTTTTACTAACGTAATAGACAGGATACTGCTGACCTTCGTGATCCTTGACCAAAACAGCACTTACTGCATTCCCTGATTCTGCAAGATACAGGGATAATGGTTCACCATCCTCGGGCTTCATCATCAGAGGTGCGGTTGAAAGATATTGCTTTAATTCCTGTAAGGCTGCTTCCTGCTTTTCTCCCCATTCGAACCTCTTATTCTTCTTCGGGATATCGTAGAATTCTTTACATTTTTCTGAGGATCTTGATATAAATCTGTTCAATGCCGCTACTCGTCCAGTTAATCTTTGCACATCTTTCATGTTGGATGGCGACTTGATATCCAGGATAGCTTTGATCTGTTCCGGGCTTGCTTCTATACCCCTTTTAGTCACCATGTATCCTAAAAACTTTCCTGCCCCCACTCCAAAATGGCACTTGGCAGGATTTAGTTTCATATTGTACTGGTCCAGGATATCAAATGCTCCTTTAATATCCTGGAGATGATCCTCAGCCTTCTTGGATTTGACTACCATATCGTCAATGTACACCTCCATGGTGTCCCCCAGTTTGTCTTTAAACATCATGTTCACCAATCTCTGGTATGTTGCACCTGCATTTTTCAAACCAAAAGGCATAGCAGTATAACAGTAAATACCTGTTGGTGTCATGAAAGCAGTATCCTCCTGGTCTGAAGGTTCCATTTGGATCTGCTGGAATCCTGAGGATGCATCCATGAAGGTTAACATCTCATGACCAGCAGTGGCATCCACCATCGAGTCTATATGAGGTAGAGGGAATGGGTCTTTAGGACATGCTTTGTTCAAGTCTGTGTAATCTACACAAACTCTCCATTTCCCATTCTTCTTTTGAACCACGACCACATTTGCTAGCCACTTGGGAAATTTGACTTCCCTGATCATCTTGGACTTCAATAGTCTTTCAACCTCTTCTTGAATAATTACGTTTCGTTCTGGAGCAAACTTCCTTCTCTTTTGCTGGACAGGCTTGAAAGACCTGTCAATTCCAAGCTTGTGAGTTATAATATCCTTAGAAATACCTGTCATATCCTCATGCTTCCATGCGAATGTTGACATCCTGCATTTCAAAAAGCTAGTTAACTGATTTTCAATATCCTGAGGGATATTGGCTCCTACAAGCACCGAGATATCTGGATTATTCTGGTCCAGGATAATTTTCTTAACATCCTGCTCCGAAGCCTCCACAATATCCTGGGCTTGCATCTTTAATTGCTATCCTGCCTTGGACTTTCTTGAGGCCTTCATTGAAGAGGAGTAGCACTCCTTCGCCTCTTGTTGGTCACTTTCAACTTTGACTACCCCCCAAGGAGTAGGGATCTTGACACACTGATGATAGGTAGAAGGTACAGCTTTCATCTCGTGAATCCATGGCCTGCCCAATATAATATTATAGCAGGATAATGAATCCATGACATAAAACCGTTGAATCGAGTTTACTCCTTCGACATATACGGGCAGTTTTATTTCCCCAACAGTATTCTTTGCTTCTCCACTAAACCCTACAAGCACAGTGGACTTTGAGGTAATCTCCATCTCGGGGATGTTCATTCTCTTCAAGGTTTCCAATTGGATAATGTTGACTGAGCTGCCATTATCCACCAGTATCCTGCGTACAAAGTGATTAGCAACATATAAAGTTATTACCAGAGCATCATGATGAGGATCCTGGACAGTATCCCTGTCATCACTATCGAACGTGATCATTTTATCAGTCGTGAGGGTTGACATCCTGGTTGGCTTATCTCCCCTTTCTGCCTTAGCCTCCTTTGCATGTCTTTTGGCTGCAGAATAAGAAGTTCCACAGATATCGGACCCTCCTGAGATAAAGTTAATTATCTTGGCGTCGGCGGGAGGTGATGCTGCTCGTTCAGGATCCTTCTCAATATCCTGACCCTTATTCTTCTTTCTGCCCAGAAGATCCTTCAGATGTCCTTTGCTTAGTAGGTAGCTTATTTCTTTCCTCAGGGCAATGCAATCTTCAGTAACATGTCCGAAATCCTCATGGAAGGCACACCATTTGGACTTATCCTTCCAATCAGCTTTTTGTTGATTCTTCCGAGGCCACCTGGCTTTATCTCCCAAACCCTGCATAGCATACATTAGTTCAGGTATATTAACAGAAAAACAATATTCTGACAATTCAGGATACTCCTCAGGATCCTCGTCTTGGGCAACGTTCACTCTTTTGTTTTCATTTTTATCATACGGCCTAGGGCGGTATTGTTTATGTGAAGATTCTGATTTCCTGTTTGTTGACTCATATGTTGAGGATGCATTCATCCTCTCTTGCATTTTCTTATCATCTTCCAGCCTGATATATCTCAAGGCCCTGTTTCGAGCTTCGTCCAAGTTCCTGCAAGGATTCACATAATCCCTTAGGGATTCTTGAGGCCCCTGTGTTATCCTGTAGAGGTCACTTGTTAGTTTTTCAAAGCTTCTACTACAAGAAAACTGACTATTAAACAAATTAACCAAATGAGCAAATGATGTAATTGAATAAGGTGGAACATTTAGAAGCCATTTCAAGGCTGATCCTGTTAGAGTAGAGCCGAAGCCCTTGCACAAGCATGCTTCCTTGAGTTCTGGCGGGATAGGGTTAATCTCCATCCTCTCCCTATACTGAGCAATATGCTCCTCAGGATCCGTCGTCCCATCATACAGCTTCATGTTAGGAGTCTGGAATCTCTTTGGGATTTCTGCATCACAAATAGGGTGAGCAAAGCGAGATATGTTGTGACTATCCCGGGATACTTCTGGTATAGGCTGCATTATTCCAGGCACACTTGATATCATATCCTTCAACTTTTGAAGCTCTCTGGTTATCGCTGATGTCACGCCTACATCCTGCAATGATCCAAGATTATTAGTAACAGGGATATTGGTGTTAACAGACAAGTTACCAGCTTGGTGATTCTGGCCATATCCTGGAGCACATCCTAGAGAATATCCTGGAGCATATCCTGGATTTCTCACAGTTGAAACCCTGACCGAAGAGGGAATCTCAGGAATATGACTCTGGGAATGGCTAGGCACAATATTCCCCCTGTTATCCTCAGTATATACTGCCGAACTGAAGTTCAAAGATCTAGGCTGCAAGGGAGTGACAGTATCCTCAGTGGGCCTTCTTGAGCTAGATTTCAAGAGTTGTATCTCTCTCATCAGCATTTGGTTGGTCTCCTGCTGTTGCCTCATCTGTTCCTGTACACTACCAAACAAAGTTAGAATTTCTTCATTAGAGGCCAAAACAGGAGCGGATCCTTGAATACTCCGCGTAGGTATAATATCCTGAGGCTGCGAGGAGGCTTGCATCCTTAGAGGAAGTGGAGGAAGCACCGAACCAATTGTTGCAGAGGTTGTAGCAGACACGGTGGAAGAGCTCATGTTTGATCTCGAGGCCATTGTAAATAGTGTAGCAAAAAGTTTTGAAAGTAGAAAACCGATTAACGATTTTACAAAAGCTTTTAGTAGAAATAGCACCACTTGCCCCACGGTGGGCGCCAAATTGTTTTGGTCAAAAATTACCTAAGCAATTAAGTGATCAAATTAGTTTTGTGAGGTAGTGTGCTAGTAATACTTAGTGAAAAGTATGTTGGTTTGTTAGTTGGCAAAAACAGTTAACAGGATACGGCTCAGGATATCGAGCTGTATCTATAATCAAACAATGAGCCAAAATGTAAAAGTTGACACGTGATGTACGAGGAAAGCCCTTGATCAATCTAGATCTCCGGCATAAAACCTCGGGAGCTGACAATCGTCGGCTGCCTTGTTCTTCTTATTGCTTGAATAACAGGATACAGTGCAGGATATGATACGGATCGACTAAGTGTTACAATGCGATTCGAGTACAAGTCTGAGTGTTTGTGAGTGGTTACAGGTGGTAAAGAGCAAGAGTGTACGAGAAATTGTGTGTGTGAAGTTGTCTCTACCTATGATCCGATCACCCCTTTATATAGTAAAAGGAAACAACCAACTATGCTAAAAATCCGGGATATTATGCTAAAAATCCGGGATACTGAGATTACTTCCTTTCTGAACGTTGCCAAGCTGTATTAACTCGTTTTCCACGCGCATTCCAACTATAACTCCGGGATTTAAGCTTCCATAGCCGTTATAACATAAATATCTTTGACCAATCTTCGTAACTTTCCATAAAACACGTCAATCTTCAATGCTGACCGTTACAAGAGCTATTTTTCCGCCACCAACGTCCTTATCCTAACCAATTTGAGCGGGTCTTCAGGATGACTTGGTCTTTATGAACGTTAGTCCCTTGTAGCCAACGTATACAAGCAAATTGTTAGTAATAGTCAGGATACTGCCTCAGGATGTTACCAATATCCTGGTCCGGTATCCTGATCGTAATCAGCTATCATAAAATCAAGATATAGTATCAGGATATGGGCTCAGAATTTCACCCATAACAAGTAGCAAGAGTATTATTATTAGACACGTTACAAGTCTGAGGATTCTGGCCATATCCGGAAGCATATCCTGAACTTCTCACAATAAACACCCTAACCGAAGAGGGTATCTCAGGATTATGACTCTGGGAATGGCCAGGCACAACATTCCCCCTGTTATCCTCAGTATATACTGCAGAACTGAAGTTCAAAGCCCTGGGTTGCAAGGGAGTGACAGTATCCTCAACGGGCCTGCTTGAGCTAGATTTCAAGAGTAGTATCTCTCTTATAAGCATTTGGTTGGTCTCTTGCTGTTGCCTCATCTATTCATGTACACTACCAAACAAGGTTAGAATTTCTTCATTAGAGGCCAAAACAGGAGCAGATCCCTGAATACTCCGAGTAGGTATAATATCCTGAGGCTGTGAGGAGGCTTGCATCCTTGGAGGAGGTGGAGGAAGCACCGAACCAATTGTTGCAGAGATTGTAGCAGACACGGTGGAAGAGCTCATGTTTGATCTCGAGGCCAATGAAAATAATGTGGCAAAAAGTTTTGAAAATAGAAAACCAAGTAATGATTTTGCAAAAGCTTTTAGTAGAAATAGCACCACTTGCCCCACGGTGGGCACCAAATTGTTTTGTTCAAAAATTACCGAAGCAATTAAGTGATCAAATTATTTTTGTGAGGTAGTGTGCTACTAATACTTAGTGAAAAATATGTTGGTTAAGTTGTTAACAAAAAACAGTTTCAGGATATAGCCCGAGGATATCAGACTATATCAATAATCAAACAATGAGCAAAAATGTAAAGGTTGACACGAGATGTACAAGGAAAGCCCTTGGTCAATCTAGATCTCCGGCATAAAACCTCGGGAGCTGACAATCTTCGGCTGCCTTGTTCTTCTTATTGCTTGAATAACCAGGATACAATGCAGGATAATGCTCGGATCGAATCTAAGTGTTACAATGATTGTGAATTGTGAGTGTTAGTGTGTGTTTGCAGCTAGAAATGAGAGTGTATGAGTATGAGAGCTCGAAAGTGTGTGAATTCCAATGATCCGGCACTCCTATTTATAGTTACAAGAAATAACAAACTATGTTAAAAATCCGGGATATTATGCTAAAAATCCGGGATACTTTGAATATGACCTTCTGAACGTTAGGGGGTTGTTTCAACTCGTTTTCCACATGCATATTAACTATAACTCTGGGTCTTTAGCTCACATAGCCGTTATAAGATCAATAGCATTGATTAGCTTCCGAAATTCTCGTAGAATATGCCTTTCTTCAATGCTGACTGTTACAAGATCCATTCTTCCACCATGAACGTCCTTATCCTAACCAATTTGAGCGAGTCTTCAGGGTGATTTAGTCCTCATGAACGTTAGTCCCTTGTAACCAACATTTACAAGCGAATTGTTAGTAATAGTCAAGATACTGCCTCAGGATGTTACCAATATCCTGGTCCGGTATCATGATCATAATCAGCTATCATAAAATCAAGATATAGTGTCAAGATATGGGCTCATAATTTCACCCATAACAATCCGAATCAAGAAAGCTTCGAGAAGGGGAATGTGGTCGTCGGCTTCGAGAGAGAGTGAGAGAGATTTAGGGTTTGCTAAACTTTGTGTGTTTTGGTGAATTGTAGGGTTTATACTAACACCCTAGGTGTTATGCGAGCTAAGAGAGTGGGCCGAACCCTTCGTGGGCTGCCCTTTGGTTTCGAGTACAAAGAGTGTGGCCCGAATGAGCTTGTGTGATTACATTACATACATACATTACACAAAATCACATAACATGTAACACTTATTCATTAAAACCGACATATCAATTAGTCACATAGAGTTCATACACATTACATTAAACACAAAGATAGGTCCTGAAATACGAGTTCACACCATAGGATCTGACAAATCCCGTTATCGGACTTTGACCATGGTTATGGGGTATTGTGGGTAACGACAGAACCTGATGATTGTTAACTTACCCTTTGGCGGTTTGTTAATACAAGTTGAACGAGTAGTGTCACACCCCCAAAATCCACACACGGAGTATCACCGCTTGGAGGCGTGACTAACCAGGATCAAGCCACCAATCATATTGAACATAACAAGTAATAAATAAAATTCAACCATACAATATGAAAGGTGTTTCAAATAAAAAAAACATGGTTAAGTGTTTAGTGGAAGCATAATTGTAAAACCCAATGAAATTATTAAGTACGAAATAAAGTAATGTTTTTAGCATGGCACACACTGCAATGTCCCACAACGACCGTGCCTCCCTGTGCAAGCTCCATGAATACCTAACGACCTGCAAGGCATGTAACAACGAGTCAACAGCAAAGTTGAGCGAGTTCACAGTTGGTTGTTTAGTTATAGCATTCATTTCATAGATCATATATTCGTTTTGTAAACTATGTATCGTATTAATTCATATCGCGGTCTCCCAGACATGCTTGTGAAGATAAGTGGGGGCTTCCCATTTACTAGACCGTGCGTATCGACTACTACGAAAATGTAAGTGGTGCCCTAAGTCAATGTCTATCAGTATTGACCCTTTGCCCATAGTCCATTAGTACACGCCCGTCCGACTGGCACGGTGTGAGGTTTGTTAAACCTAATAGCGCTATTAACTAATGACCCGTTCGCCATAGGCCTCGGCGATTAAGTCGATATAAATGAGGGACTTCAATGATAGAGGTTTGGTCCAGTGTGTAATCTTGGCATCCTACCCACGAAGGATGATTGTAGTTACTATTTAAATCATTAACCCATTCCCAACCCTTTGGAATCCCATGCCTTGGAAAGAGTGTGAACTCACCTTGGTTTGCTTGGTATGATAAAGAAATACACGCTCACAAATAATCAGTCACGACCTATAGTACGCACGTATATACAATCAGTTTCGTTCGTATAGAATCACATGCCATTTATGTCATGAAGTGTGTTTAAGCAATTATCACGTATCATATAAGCAGTTAATCAAAGCCATGCAATTCATGCTTGACGGGATTAATAGGCAGTTAACATACTTTACAAAGTTAACACACTTAACCGGATTTACACACTAACAATGTTACATGTTTAACAGAGTTACATGCATATCCTAACAAAGTTAATAAGTTTAACAGAGTTAACATGTTTACTGAATTAACAACTAACGGAGTTGATAACTAACAGAGTTACATACTAAACAGAACTAATATGCCAGACACTCAACGAAAACACTCCTGGGTGAAATCACCTAGTGGCGAAATCCCTCCTCTGGCGAAAACCCCATATGGCGAAATCACTTGGGCGACGAAATCCCAAGTGATTTCGTCTGGCTTAGGTTTTGACGAAAACACTAAGTGTTTTCGTCCGGTCCTTATGATTTCGTCGGTCCCTGTGTTTTCGTTGGTTACATCCCCATTAACAACAGCAGTTACGTAAACACAGCAACCCTAATCTCATCTAACAGTTACATGACCAATCAATGAAATCATTTAATCAAATCATTGATATGTAAACATATGAATTACCAAATCATTATACAATCCTGATCATCATTCGACTATTATTCAATCATCGATCATCAGCAAGTTGTTTTGGTCATTCAGTTTTCATTATATCTTTTGACATAAAAACCCTAATCTGCTAGCCATATTAGATTAACAATAACAAACATATATCAGCATTTAACACCTTATCGACATGGACAGTGGATTAACAACATGCTTCTATTGTTCCCTATTATTCAAACATATGATATATATTGTAGTTGGTATATATATTAAGGATTATATCATGCTAGCATAATCAACATAAAATCACTATTATAATCGGTAGTTCATATATCATGGCCGACCACTATGTTCCAATTCCTAATACTATTGGACCACAACTAACAGTGACATCACATGTAATTTGGATTGTTGGACTATTGTGCCTATTACATTTAGTGGGTCAGCCACTTTAGCCGCTCATGGAGTCACACAATTCAAGATCAAGGGAAATCGGTACACGTAAACATAACCATAAATTCCAGTACTTTGACAGCGAACCTTCATCGATTATGATAATCATCAACAAGAAAAGTCATACTAACATCACATATACCCATGCTAACTGTTATCAAATTCGTGTATAACAAAGAAAACAAGTAATTAAACAATATATAGATTCGAACTCACAAATCAAAAGATTCGATGACAAAAGATGATGTTTCGTGAAAAGCAAGAGTGCGTCCACTGCCGTAATGATTAGATCAAATCGTAGGGTTTGCAAAGTGTGAGATCCTAATCAAGTTCACGTAAATAAGAAAGGGAGAAGGTGGGCTCGGTTGGGCTTGTAGTACACACATGGGCCGATGATAGTTTAACATACGCAAGAAGTGTGTGTGGCCCAATCAATGACCGTGTATATGCGGCCCAACACAGGTGATCCGATCCACAATGATCCGATCCTCAAACCACCATCATCATTGGTACTTTGGTTTAACAGGTTATTATCATAACGTTTAAGTAACAAAGCGTTTAACAACTGTTAAAGTGGGAATGTGGTAAAGAGAAGTAAAGTAAGTCAAGATCACAAGACTGAAAAACGTACCATGAAAGTTTGGGTTGTCACAAGTAGGACGAGTCACACAGGTTTGAATGCATTAAATGAAAAGACCAAAATTTAGTTTTCACAATTTAAACACGAACCATTGGAACTATTGAGCGATGTGAACTATCTGAACCACTGGAACTATCTGATCTATGTGAATTATTTGAACCACTGGAACTATCTGATCTATGTGAACTATTTGAACCACTAGAACTATCTGATCTATATGAACTATTTGAACCACTGGAACTATCTGAACTATTGGAACGATTTGAACTATTGAACCATTGGAACTATTTGATTTATTGAACTATTTGAACTATTGGAACTATTTGAACTATTGAATGATTGGGTTATGGTAAGTGATTAGGTAACGGGGCGGGTGTAATGTGATAAAAGCATGGTGGATACGCCACTGGTACTTCCTATATATAAGTGCTTTTAACACATTACATATTGTTGCGTTATCTAGATCACTTGGACGAATGTTTTCAAAACGAAGTTACACTACAAGGTTTTCCTAACGATATAAACCATACGAGTTTTATTACAAGAACGATTTACAACTTGGTTAACAAAGACAAATGTTTTCAGTTAAGATTCATGGCTACAATGGTTTTGGCTTATACATATATCAACTTGAAAAAGTTGATAGAAACATACTGCAATATCAAACTCTTTTGTTTTCAAGATATACACTCGAAAACTCTCGTAGTTGGACGAGGTATTGCAATATGAACTCAAGGTCATAAATCTAACACACTCACAAAATCTATGTACTCGCCGGCATTTTTATGCTGATGTACTTTCACATATGTTTCAGTTACCATAATTGATGATGTTTGATGATGATTATGATGCATGCTCACATAGGGATGGACGAGGCCTTAGTGACTTAATAACAATGAAGGACAATATGTTCATGTTTTGTATTTAATTCTCGAGACAATGTAATAAACTTAATTCAATAAAACGAAACTTCAATCCATGTGTTGTGAAACAATGATTCTGTTACGACACTCCCCGATGTTTCCGCCGCGGTTTGTTGTTTTAACGCGGTCGGTTGTGACATAAATACTGAAGTGCTGGAATGACAGCAAGTCCAGGTTATGCTTCAAGCTGTCTTGATCTCTTTGGAGGAGAATAGGTGGCTTTGGGAGGTCTGAAAAATAGAATTGATAAATTTAGGGAAAATGGGGTTGAAAGTTGATAACCCAACAGTTGAGGATCTCATTCTATAGCTTCGATAAATTCGAGGGTATTCTCAAATAATGCTTCCTAGATTTTTGAAGACCGACAAATGTCCAAAGAAGCATCACTGTGGACATTTGTCGGTCTTCAAAAATCTAGGAAGCATTATTTCAGAATACCATTGAATTTATCGGAGCTCTAGAATGAGATCCTCCACTTTTGGGTTATCATCTTTCAAACCCATTTTCCCTAAATTTATCAATTCTGTTTTTCAACAGGGATGTAATGCAATGATTCCTCTCAATTGAATAGACGGACATTTGCTTCCTCTCAAAGGGTTATGGAGTGGTTATAACAGCTGACCATGCTAAGGACTGTTATAACTAACCACTGCTACTTATAAAGACTGATGGACTTAAAGACTGATGAGACCTATCCACTGTTGAAGACAAAACCCAGTTAAAGACTGGCACTTATGTACCTAAGGCCTGATCAACCAAAGGAAAACCACTGGTCAGTAACAGCAGTGGTTCATGTGACACCCCAGGAAAAATCAGGAAAACAACGCAACTTAGCTAGCTTCCTCAGTAACCACGCGCTAAATTTCGGGACGAAATTCTCTTAACAGGGGGAGAATGTGACAACCCTCAAAATCCCATGTATTCCGTAAAATTCATTAATGATAATTAAAGTGCTTGACGACTGTGTGGAATTACTTAACTGCTTTCTGATATCTGTGTTATACTTACATGTATTTGTTAACATACTAGTAGGAAGAAAAGTTACTAAATAGTCCGGTATGCCTTCCTGAGTGTTTAAAAATTAAAAACGTTGCAAAGATATATATGTAGGACACCTTACGAATTAATTAAGCGCTTTAACGGAACAGTATCGAACCGAACAACCGGACTTTACCCGGAACATAAAAAAATAATGCCAATGACATTGTTTACACCTTTCTGAGCCAGTTAGGGCCCCCGAATACCCTAACACCCGTTGTAAATTACAACACACATAACAACTAATCTTAATCACCAACTAACTAACTAAGCTCTAACTATCTTGTTCAAATCCAACCATGCCCCCTTAACCCCCAACCGATTCGGTTCCCATGAGGGGACACCCTCTTACCATTTTGAATATTTTAATCCTTGTTGCCTTATATCTAGAGGGCACATTATCTAGGGAATAATTGGATTAAATGGATTATATATAACACCACTAGATCACAACATTACATACATGCACTTAACTAAAATTTGCTCTCTCCTCTCCCTTCTCTTGATTCTCGGCCGATCACCAAGCCCACACCCACCATCATTTTTGAGTTTGATCAAGGCATTCCAAGCATACACAAAGGTGAAGGATCACGTATAAGGAAGCTCGGTGCTTACGGATTGCCAAGGACCTCACCACAACGCTATTAACCACCCATTTTTCGTCTAGTTTCTTCCCTAGTCTTGTGCTAGTTGTAAGTGCTTCTAAACACCTTATTGATCTTGTCTAAAGAGTTTAATAAGAGATTTGTCGGATAAAAGTCATGAACATATAAGAGCAAAGTTTAAAGTCTACTAAAAATGATGAACATGGTGGTTAATGAGCAAATATTAGTGTAAAACTCTTGGATCTTGTTTTGTTATGATTCTTGGTTGATTATCTGATGTGTTGCTCGTTAATATTAATGTTTGATGTTGTTACGATCACTAATCATGCTAACGGAATCAATCGAACGCGTCTTAGAAGATTAAAGAATGAAAACAGAATCTGTCCAAGTTTTACAGCCAACTTCAGTTGGCTGTAAACAGGTCATAAACTCTACGAAAAACTGATATTTTGAGTCTAAAACGTGTTATTATGAAATACGGTTCTAATGGCACCGGAATCGTAATTTTTGGACTTCGTTTACTATTTTTAAAGCGTCATTTCGTAACAGCAGCTAGAGCTGCATTTTTCTGCTGAAAATATGTGTTTTGTTTTCTGTGATAACTTGGGTTCTGTGTAGAGTTGGATCATGACACTGGTACTGTCGATGACCACCGATGTATTTTTAATTACCCCACTGGAATTTCGTAAATTGGACACTCGATGAATTTTAAATAAATTATCCCGTGGACTGTGGTCAGAAAAATATGAATCTGAGTTCAGTCCAGAAAATGAATTTTTATAAAATATTGGTAATGAACCGGACCCCGATATTTTTACACAATAAAATTTGGAACGTTTAAGACATTCTGTAAAAATGTAGGAATTTTTGGAATAATTTAACTATTTTATTAAAATGTCCGAAAACAGCCCGGTTTTGAATATCAATGCGGAAATGACATAAGTTGTGATTTGCGTGTCTAAATGTCGAGTATACTATCTGTGAATGATCTAACATGTTATATGTGTTACGTGCACTATCGTATGTTTGCTTATGAGTGGGGAATGGATGGGAAGTATATATCGGCATAAACAGTTAAAGTAATGCATGCTATGTGACAGATACGTGTAGAAACTTTGTGCTCTATTTGAAAATCACTAAATGACTAACTGGTAAATCATACTAGGACGTGATTGACCGACCTTGACTATTAGCTATATTTGAGAATCTAACCGAGCAAACCGAGGTGAGTTCACACTTTCTACAAGGCATGGGATTCCCGGTGGTTTGGGAAAGGGGTTAAAGAATTTAAAACTAAATCTACGTATCCCCTTGGGAAGATATGTACGGCCATCCTCCATAGATAGGATGCCATTATTAATCCTACGAATTCTCCTGGTGCAGAATACGTACGTTTGTCCTCCTGGTGCAGGACAACAACCTTAAAACTAGCTAGACAAAACTCTATCATGAAGTCCCTCAATTTATATCGACTTAATTGCCGAGGCCAATGGCGAGCGGGTCATTAGTTAATAACGCTATTAGGTTTAACAAACCTCACACCATGCCAGTAGGACGGGCGTGTACTAATGGACTAAGGCAAACTGTCAGTGATGATAGACACTGATGTAGGGCACAACTATTGTTCGTAGTAGTCGATATCATACCGTCTAGTAGTTCACACGGGGAAAGCCCCCACTGATTATGGTTATGGTTTGGGTAATGAAAAAGGAACTGGTTAAACATACTTTCAACTACGGGGTAACCCCCACGGCAATTATGCCAACGAAAGTCAAACCACGTTTTTCAGAAACAACTTAAAACTAAACAACCAAACGTGAACTCACTCAACTTTGTTGTTGACTCGTTGTTACATGCCTTACAGGTCGCTAAACGCTTGGAGCTTGCACGAGGAAGGAATCGTTGTGGTGTACGGACTGTTATGTTCCGTACTTATTATTTAAATCCTTATGAACTTATTAAACTTGCGTTTTGAACTTTAACTTATAAACTGTGGACTTATGCTTTTGGATTTACTTTTATGCTTCCGCTGTTTAAACTAAACATGGTTAACTAGCTTTGGTCACCAATCGTATTGTGGTTGGTCTTATTTACTTAGTTACGATGTTCAATATGATCGGTGGCTCGATCCTGGTCACGTCACGCCTCCAAGCGGTGGTACTCCGAATGGTGGATTTTGGGGGTGTGACAGTTCAGCATCTACTGCTCCTTATAAACACTGCTGGACTTAAAGACTGAGGAGACCTATCGACTGTTGAATACAAAGTCCTATTAAAGACAGGAACTTTTGTACCTAAGGCCTAATCAACCAAAGGAAAACCACTGGTCAGTAACAGCAGTGGTTCAGCATCTATAGCAGATTCAACATCAGTATTTATGTATCAGTTTTTCTTATGTAATAGTGTTTAGTGTATCAGTGTTTAGATTTTGTTACAGCTTCGATGATGGTTGTTAGATTTGTGAAAATGTCTAACAATTTTGGATTGGGTATATTCATTCACAGTTTTATGATACTTCAGTGTCTATGATGAAAATTATGTTGCTTCCATGATTGAATATTATTGTTATTATATTATATATTGTTAATGTTCATTTTTAGTGACTAAGTACTGCTTTAATGAATTGGTTAGTAGGAAAACTGTTAGAATCTGTTGAGCAATGTTCGCTTCAACAGACCTTATGATCTGTTGATCATTGTCTATTAAAGCACTGTTGTTAAACATTCTCTGTTGAACTGCATCATTTGTTAGTCCATAGCAGAGGTTCTCTTTGGCAGACCTTTCCTTGAACCGTCTCGGTGTTTATCAGCAAATGTTCATCATGATGCGTGTGTAAACAGATGTTTGAAATCCTCTGTTGAACTGTATCATCTGTTAAGGCACAGCAGATATTAGCAATCTATACTGTGGAATGATCAGCAGATGTTATGTTTGGCAGACCTTTATTTCAACAGCAGATGTAAAAATGTTGAAAGATTGTATCATCTGTTAAGTAACTGCAGATGTTACCTTTATGATGCTTTTGTATTCATAGTCAGCAGCAGGGTTGTGTTTATCAGCAGAGGTTATTTGCTATAACAGTCTTTGTGTTTATTAGCTGAGGTTGTTTGGAACAACAGACTTTGCTTGAACAGATTTTCTGTTTGGCATAGCTTTTGGTTTGTCAGACTTTATCTAAATAGAGGTCGAGTGCATAAATTTGTTTGCAGTCAGAGGTTAATTCAAGTGAAGTATGACAATGATCACCCATAAATTTGTTGAAGCCTTTTAAGTGTCGATGACTGCCCATAAATTTGTTGAAGTCTTTTAAGAAAAGCCTTTTAAGTGTCGATGACTGTCCATAAATTTGTTGAAGCCTTTTAAGTATCCATGACTGCCCATAAATTTACAGAGTATAATTCATGTTGTAATGTATCATGAAGAGCCAATTAAAATATATAGAGAATGTACAACAAATGTTTAAGTTAATATAAATAACAAGATAAGCATAGATTATTATAATTTAAATATTCGTAAGTCGTAAGTTTTCAAAATATAGAAGTTTGATACATCACCATCCCATAATTTATCTCAAATGAGATAATACCAACAACCACAACTATCTGTAGACTTTCTTTAAGATCAGCTTGGCTTTTTCTTCAGAGTAGACAAATTTGCATCTCATATTTCTGTAGATACCATTGGGCTTCGTGAACTTCTTGTTGAATTGACAAGCCGTGTATCTAAATCCCTTGCCATGTTTCTCCCATCGAAAGTCAATTATAGTGTCAACTCCATTCAGATTTTCAAATGTCATCTTCAATGTTCTATGAATCCTTGATAAAGACGCTACTTTCACATTCAGACGCTTAAAAATAAATATAAAATACCAATAATTAATAAGAAATAAATAATGTATTTAAGTAAAGTAACAAAAAAACAACTTAATTGTAACAAACATTTAACATCCAAAGAATGAAGAATAATACATTAATAGAATAAACTTACAAAATGTTTGTTGCAGTACCATACGAATTGTAAGGGGTATACATCAGGATCAGCTTCATATTCTGAGATGGCAACATCAAAATATGCGTCGTCGATATCATCAGATGATTCATTCGATACAACATAATCACTATCAGAATTTGTGTCATTGGGTTCTTTAACATCCGACTGGTGATCCAGATCCTCGGTAATTTGAGCAACTTCTAAATTGGGTGAGGAAGTATCGTCTATCCGACTGTCATTGGATTTGGGTGCAACAATCTCACATCCATTCAAATCAAAGGTAGTAAGCAGAAAGATGTAATCCGCTACGTATCTTAAAACAAGTACAATTCCTGTTTGCATACCCATGTAGTGTACAACCTTTTTCCCATCCATCGGTTATAAAGTAACAATTCCGAAGAGGATCATGTTGAAGTACTACATCAAAAGAGTCCCACTGATTCACATAGATCTTAAATGTCTCTTTAAGTTTAGCAACTCCAATACTGACGTTAACTAACTCCATGGGTATTAGCTGAACAAAAAGATATAAAATTATGAAATCAACAAAGGTACAGTAAAATTAACAACTATATCACTAATTACTATAGTAACATTTAAGTATTGGATTAAAATACCAAAACTTACCAACACGTCCTTACAAACATCAGTAAAACTATGGGAGAATGAATCCATACATCCAAACTTCCTCTCAAACGATATTGATGTGAACATAGAAATCATTGGGATTTTTGTTGGATAATGATGAACTTTTTCAAAAGGTGTCAGCAGATATGTATATGGTGCAGTTTTTCTAAATACCAACAGACATCATTCTTTCAATGAAAGGTCAAAGACAACTGAGGACTGTTATGGGTGAAATTCTGAGCCCATATCCTGGAAAATATCTTGATCTATATCTTATTTATGTAGTATCTGTTTACATCCGGGATGCTGGTTCAGGATATTGGTAACATCCTGAACGGTATCCTCGGGATTGCTAATGGATTATGTGCAGGTACGTGTGTTAGAAGCTAGCAACGTTCACGAAGACTTATTCCGCGGAAGACTCGGTCCAAGCCGTTTAAAGAAAGACGTTGAAACCTTATTACTCGGTCTACAACGTTCGTGGTGGAATATTCGGAGCATCCCATATTTATAGGAATATTTGTTTGTATTTCGTTACTATAAATAGGAGGAACACCAGATCAAATAGGACACAACAATCTCACTGCAATCACACTCACTACACTCTAACACTTGTTCTCTCGTAATTTGTACTCTCACACGAATTCATTGTAATACTTAGCGATCTGGTTGATATCCTGCACTGTATCCTGAAGTTTAAAGCAATAAGAAGAACAAGGCAGCTGCGATTGTCAGCTCCCGAGGTTTTGTGCCGGCGATCTAGATTGATCAAGGGCTTTCCTCGTACATCTCGTGTCGTTTCCTTTATTTTTTTTTATTATTTACTCACTGTTTGATCACAGATACAGCTCAATATCCTGAGCCGTATCCTGAATACTGATTTTCTAAATAACTCAACAAGCATATTTTCTATAAACTTTCTAGCACACTACCTCACATTACTAATTTGATCACTAAATTGCTTCTGTAATTTTTGACCAAAACAATTTGGCGCCCACCGTGGGGCAAGTGGTGCTCTCTTTACTAAAAATTTTTGTTAAATCGCTAATCGGTTTTTTTTTTTTAACTTTTTGGTACATTGTCCACAATGGCCTCACGATCAAACATGAGTTCCTCTACTGTGTCTGCTACGACTTCCGCTACTACAGGTTCGGTGCTTCCACCACCTCCTCCAAGAATGCCAGCCTCTACACGACCTCAGGATATTATCCCTACCCGCAGTGTTCAGGAATCTGCCCCTGTTTTAGCTTCTAACGACGAAATTTTAACCTTATTTGGAAGTGTGCAGGAACAGATGAGGCAGCAGCAAGAGACAACCAAATGCTTTTAAGGGAAATACAACTCTTGAAGTCTGGCTCGAGCAGACCCGCTGAGGATATTGTCACTCCATTGCAACCCAGAGCTTTGAACTTCAGTTCAGCTGTGTATACTGAGGATAACAGGGGGAATATTGTGCCCAGCCTTCCTCAGAATCATACCCCTGAAATACCCTCCTCGGTCAGGATATCGACCATAAGGAGCTCAGGATATGCTTCAGGATATGGGCAGAATCCTCCAACGGGTAACATGTTAAATAATAATAATACTCATACTACTAACAATAGTGGATCCTTGCAGGATACAGGTGTGACGTCAGCACTTACCAGGGAACTTCAGAAGTTGAAGGACATGATATCAAGTGTACCTGGGGTGGTCCAGCCAATCCCGGAAGTGTCTCAAGACAACCACAAGATATCTCGTTTTGCATATCCTATCTGTGATGCTGAGATTCCAAAGAGGTTCCAAACCCCCAACATGAAGCTTTACGACGGAACAACGGATCCTGAGGAGCATATTGCTCAGTATAGGGAAAGAATGGAGATTAACCCTATCCCTCCGGATCTCAAGGAAGCATGCTTGTGCAAGGGTTTTGGTTCAACCTTGACAGGATCAGCCCTGAAATGGCTTTTGAATGTCCCTCCACACTCGATTACATCTTTTGCTCACTTAGTAAATTTATTTAATAGTCAGTTTTCTTGTAGTAGGAGCTTTGAAAAATTAACAAGTGATCTCTACAGGATAACGCAGGGGCCTCAGGAATCCCTTAGGGATTATGTGAACAAGTTTAGCCGAGAATCACTAGACATTCCTCATCTTGATGTTGCAACAGCTGTGCAAGCTTTCAAGATGGGGTTGCAAAAGGATTCTCAATTCTACCAAGACCTTGTAATGAACCCATGCAGGAACCTGGATGAAGCTCGGAACAGGGCCCTAAGATACATTCGGTTGGAAGATGACAGAAAGATGCAAGAAAGGATGAACTCATCCAACACTTATGAGTCAACTAACAGGAAGTCGGAATCCTCATTCAAGTCGTATCGGCCTAAGCCATATGGCAGAAATGAGAACAAGAGAGTGAATGCTGTCGAAGATGAGGATCCTGAAGAGTATCCTGAATTATCTGAATATTGCTTTTCTGTTAACATTCCTGAATTGATGTATGCCATGCAGGGTCTAGGGGACAAGGCAAGATGGCCTCGAAAGAACCAACAAAAAGCGGATTGGAAAGACAAATCAAAATGGTGTGCTTTCCACGAAGATTTCGGACATATGACTGAGGATTGCATTGCTTTGAGGAAAGAAATAAGCTATCTTCTAAGCAAGGGATATCTGAAAGATCTCTTAGGAAGAAAGAAGAAGAAGGGTCAGGATACTGAGAAGGATCCTGAGCGAGCCGCATCACCCCCCGCGGATGCCAAGATAATCAACTTCATTTCGGGAGGATCCGACATTTGTGGGACTTCGTATTCGGCAGCAAAGAGACATGCAAAGGAAGCTAAGGCCGAAAGGGGAGACAAACCTGTCAGGATGACTACACTCACAACTGACAAAGTGATCACATTTTATGCTGATGACAGGGATACTGTCCAGGATCCTCACCATGATGCTCTGGTAATAACGTTATATGTGGCTAACCATTTTGTACGCAGGATATTGGTTGATAATGGCAGCTCCGTCAACATAATCCAACTAGAGACACTTAAAAGAATGAATGTATCTCCAATGGATATCACTTCAAAGTCTACCGTGCTTGTTGGGTTCAGTGGAGAGGCCAGAAACACAATGGGAGAGATAAAGCTGCCGGTGTACGTTGAAGGAGTCAACTCGATACAACGTTTCTGTGTAATGGACTCTCTATCCTGCTATAACATTATACTAGGAAGACCGTGGATTCACGATATGAAGGCCGTGCCATCAACATATCACCAATGCATCAAGATACCTACCCCTTGGGGAGTTGTTAAAGTTGATAGCGATCAGCAGGAGGCGAAGGAATGCTACTCATCCTCAATGAAATCCTCAACCAAACCTAGTGCAGCATAACAATTAAAGACGCGGGCCCAGCATATCGTGGAGGATCCGGAGCAGGATGTGAAGAAAATTATCCTAGACCGGGATAATCCCGATATTTCGGTGCTCGTGGGAACCAATATCCCTCAGGATATTGAAGAGCAATTAATTAACTTTTTTAAAATGCAGGATGTCGACGTTTGCATGGAAGCATGAGGATATGACAGGCATATCCAAAGATATTATCACTCACAAGCTTGGAATTGATAAATCATTCAAGCCCGTGCAACAAAAAAGAAGGAAGTTTGCTCCTGAACGGAATACAATTATTCAAGAGGAAGTTGAAAGATTGTTGAAGTCAAAAATGATTAGAGAAGTCAAGTTCCCAAGGTGGCTAGCAAACGTGGTGGTGGTACAGAAGAAAAACGGGAAATGGAGAGTCTGTGTAGATTACACAGACTTGAACAAAGCTTGTCCTAAAGACCCATTTCCTCTCCCCCATATTGATGCAATGGTAGATGCCACTGCCGGGCATGAAATGCTGACTTTCATGGATGCATCCTCAGGATTCCAACAGATCCAAATGGAGCCTTCTGACCAGGAGGATACTGCCTTCATGACACCAACAGGTATTTATTGTTATACAGCTATGCCTTTTGGTTTGAAAAATGCAGGTGCAACATACCAAAGATTGGTAAACATGATGTTCAAAGACAAACTGGGGGACACCATGGAGGTGTACATTGACGATATGGTGGTAAAGTCAAAGAAAGCTCAGGATCACCTCCAGGATATTAAAGGAGCGTTTGATATCCTGGATCAGTATAATATGAAGCTGAATCCTGCTAAGTGCCATTTTGGAATGGGGGCAGGAAAATTTCTAGGATATATGGTGACCAAAAGAGGAATAGAAGCGAGCCCGGAGCAGATTAAAGCCATCTTGGATATTAAATCGCCCTCAAATATGAAATATGTTCAACGATTAACGGGGCGAGTGGCAGCATTAAACAGATTTATCTCAAGATCCTCAGAGAAATGCAAAGATTTTTATGATATCCTGAAGAAGAACAAAAAATTCGAGTGGGGTGAGAAGCATGAACCGGCCCTACAGGATTTAAAGCAATATCTTTCAACCGCACCTCTACTGATGAAGCCTGAGAATGGTGAACCATTATCCCTATACCTCGCGGTATCAGGGAATGCTGTAAGTGCCGTCCTTGTAAAGGACCATGAAGGTCAGCAATATCCTGTTTATTATGTTAGTAAAAGCTTGTTAAATGCCGAAACTAGATATTCTCATTTAGAAAAATTAATACTAGCATTAGTCATGGCATCAACAAAACTTAGACATTATTTCGAGACTCATAGGATTCATGTTAAAACAAATTATCCTGTCAAGAATGTGCTTAGGAAACCAGAGATGTCAGGCAGGATGGCTAAGTGGTCAGTAAAGTTGAGTGCTTATGATTTAGTATATGAACCTAGGAATGCCATAAAATCTCAGGCTTTAGCTGACTTTGTGGCTGATTTTAGTAGTGACATTCAGGATGAGGTAGACCTAGAAGTTCAACAATTAGGAGAATCCTCATGATCCTGGACATTATATACTGATGGTGCATCTAATATAAGAGGAGTAGGATTAGGAATACTACTAAAATCGCCACAGGGGGACATATTACCCCAGGCTATTAGGTGTGAATTTCCTGCTACTAATAATGAGGCAGAATATGAAGCTTTAATTGCAGGATTAGAATTGGCTAAGAGTATGAGTATAAAAAATTTACAAGTATATGTTGACTCTTTGTTAATTACTAACCATTTTAATGGATCCTATGCAGTTAAGGGTGAGAAATTGACTGAATATCTTGATATTCTCAAAAAATTAGCAGGATATTTCGATGTTTTTACACTTGAACAGGTACCAAGAGAGGATAATGCTGAAGCGGATGCCTTAGCAAATCTAGGATCATCAATCAGGATACCGGAAGGGACCCAAATACCTGTGATACATGTCTTATATCCTGCAACGAATCCTCAGGATAACGAAGTAGCGGATATTCGGGGTCCTGGAGTGGAATATCCTGAACAGGATCCTAAATCCTGGACAACTCCAATTCTGAAATATCTTAAAGATGGACACGTCCCCGAAAATGAAAATCCTAAGGCATTTAGGATGAAGGTAACACGATTCACTATTATAAATAATATTTTATACAAGAAATCTCTTGCAGGACCATATTTAAGGTGCTTGGAGGATCATGAAGCCAAAGAAGTACTTCAGGATATACATGAAGGGGACTGTGGTAATCACACTGGGGGCAGATCATTATTCTCGAAAGTATTGAGGACAGGATACTTTTGGCCAACAATGAGAAAAGATGCTGCAGAATATGCTCGAAGATGTGATGCATGTCAAAGGCATAGTAACATACTACATCAACCAGCCGAACCACTATATCCTGTAGTTTCCCCTTGGCCATTCATGAAATGGGGGATGGATATAGTAGGGAAGTTACCAAAAGCTCCGGGAGGAAAAGTTTTTATGTTAGCTATGATAGATTATTTCTCCAAGTGGGTTGAGGCTGAAGCATTTGTCCAAGTAAGAGACCAAGAAGTAGTATCCTTTATAAAAAGGAATATCCTGACTAGGTTTGGAGTACCAGCTGAGATCATTTGTGATAATGGGTCCCAATTTATAAGCAAAAGAACTACTGACTTTTGCAAGAGTTGGGGAATCAAAATGATCACATCTACTCCGGTACATCCTCAAGCGAATGGACAAGCCGAATCCTCGAACAAGATAATAGTCAATAACTTAAAGAAGAGGCTTGGAGCCAAAAAAGGAAGATGGGCGGAAGAGTTACCCTTTGTTTTGTAGGCTGATAGGACAACGGTGAAGAATGCAACGGGCCAAACCCCGTTTTCCTTGGTATTTGGAGCAGAGGCGATGATTCCAACAGAAATGACGATACCTACTGCAAGATCTATGCTGCAGGATCCTGAACAGAATCCTGAAGTCTTATGTCAGGATTTGGATACTATAGACGAAAAAAGAGATGCAGCAAGGCTAAGGATAGCAGCATATCAACAAAGAATATCCAGAGCATATAATAAGAACATAAGGACTAGAAGATTTCGAGTTGGTGATTGGGTGCTGAGAAAGGCTTTTCAAAATACCACTAATCCTGCCGATGGCAAGCTAGCTCCGAAATGGGAAGGACCTTATGAAGTCGAGTCAGAAGCAGGGAAAGGAGCATATCGACTCAGGAATGTGCAAGGGGATATGCTACCAAGATCCTGGAATGCAATACATTTGAAGCTCTATTTCAAGTAAGAGTAGAATTTATTTTCTATCTCGGAATGGTATGTGTTCTATCTCTTTTAAATATATTTGTTTATTATCTTGAACCCAATACTGACTTAAGCATCGGAGGGGTGTTAGCCAAGCTAAAACCCACCTTAGTTTACAATTGTTTTGCAGGATATGTTTCAGGATATAGCTCCAGGATATATACTCAGGATAAGTCGAAAGATTAGAGGATTGGCCCCCTCTCTCACGTTTAAGGGATCCTGATCCCTTCAAAGGTTTAAAGGTATTCACCTTTCTTTCGAATTGGGTTTAAACACCTTGCCTGGAGCGCAAGTTATCTAGGTATAGTTCGAGGTAGCGGGACCAGTTCATGTAAAAGTGGCTGACAATTTCGTTACTGTTAGCTATATCCTGGATCCTAAAGGTATATGAGGATTGATCACCCTCTCTCACGAAAGAGTATTTTCATACTCTCAAAGGTTTAAAGGTTTCACCTTTCTAAGAATTGGAGTTTATACACTCTCTCCTGTAGCGCATGAAATTTAGGGTTTATCCCCAGATATCAGGGTTTATCCCTAGTATGCTAAGGATTCTTTTCAGGATATCAGGGGTTCTGCCCTTGGGCATTCGGAATCCATTCAAGTCAAAATGTAAATACATTTGTGTTTTTGTCGAACACAGGGGACACATGTTTATAAGTATGCACTGGGGACAAATTTATGATAAAGGATTGGAACTGACTCTCTAAGAATCTCTGGTATGATCTCTCCTTTTTGTTTGGACAATTTATAGATTATATTTCAATATTCCTTTTAAGATATCTTTCAGGATATCTCCCAGGATACATTTATGATATGTGTTCCTAAGAATGATCAAACCAAACAATTTTCACAAGTAAAATTTGTGTGACAATAATAAAGTCAAAAGAGTAGTTATATTATTAACCTACCAAAAGATGTGCTCTTAGTTTCACCTCAAAACAAGGCCCATCCACTAAGAGCACTAATAGTTCATAACCATATTTACCCAACAGTTGAAGGCTTCATCTCAAACCGAGACCTATCCACCTTCAACTGTTGTATTGTTCAAAAAGCATGCAGGAAATGTAAATTGTTCAAGTACGGGAAAGTAAAATGCGGAAAAGTAAATTGTTTGTGGAACTACAAACCAACATTCAAATTCAAAAAGGTGGGCTCTGGCCTTGGCACGTATATCCGTCATCGCCCACCTAAATGCCCTCACACAGCGGCATCACCTCCAACCTTCTCAGACTTCTCCGCTCCAGCATCTTGACCAGCATCCTGCGTAGCATCCTGACCAATGTCCATCTCAGCATCACCTCCAGCATCCTTCTTCTCTCCAGCTTGGACCACCACCTCTGCTGACTTAGAGGACTCACCGGCTTCAGCAGGAAGTGGCACAGCTTTGCCTCCGAGCTCCTTTAACTTAGCCACCCAAGATTCAACTGGCCAAGATGGACAAACAAGGCCCGTCTCCTTGGCCTCGTAGGCCATCTTGATGCGTGCTTGTAGCAGGGAGACGATAGCAGAAGCCTTGATTCCCTCTCGAAAGTTGATCAAGGCCTGATCATGATCCATTTGAACGCTGGCAAGTTTGACCTCAGCGTCTTGGGTGACCTTCTTTAGCAAGATTTCATAGTGCCGACTCTTTGCTTCAGCAATAGCACCTTGTTCAGCAACGGTGCTCTCGAGCTGCTTGATCCTGGCTTCATGAAGTGCCACAGTACCACAAGCGTCATTGTACAAGTGGAGCAAATGCTGGAGGCCCTGCACATTAATTACAGGTATGGAGTTAGAATGTATGTTGACTAAGACATCCTACCAGGATATCCTGTTAGGATATACGTGCAGGATATATGTGCAGGATATACATGAAGGATATGCGGCAGGATATTACCTTGTTGAGGAAGGATGTCATTGGCTCTAAGGAGTCAGAGAAGCTGAGTTCGTCATAGGAGAACCCTTCTGGGCCTGGAGCACTGACCTCGAGACCCTTTCTCTTTTTTGTTGCGGAAGCACGGGTTCTTGGATTGGCCTTGGGAGCTGGGAGTGGCTTGGAGCTAGTAGCGACAGGAGTCTCCTTCTTGACTGTGGCTGGAGTTGGATAGCTGTCAAGTTCATCCAGGTCTAGATAGACTGGGACTTTGCTGGAATCTGCACACAGGGAGTAAATTCTAAATCCCTCCTATGAATAACAGAAAAAGAAAGATATATGTGTGCAGGATATCTTGCAGGATCCTTACCAGACATGTTGGCACTGGAAAGAGGGCTTGGAGTCGGTGGAGATGGATTGAAACTTCTCTCTGCCTCTGGAAGGAGTCTGATGGCGTCTATTCTTTCTTGAGAATTTGCAAGAGGAGGTGCAATCTTCCTGAAATCAGCTGCACAAAAATGAAAATTTGTTAGTTCAGAATATGAGA
The DNA here is from genome assembly GCA_030545235.1 of Helianthus tuberosus. Taxonomy (NCBI): domain Eukaryota; kingdom Viridiplantae; phylum Streptophyta; class Magnoliopsida; order Asterales; family Asteraceae; genus Helianthus; species Helianthus tuberosus. Next base: position 59,079,941 of record CM060443.1, on the reverse strand, counting down.
CAGGATAAGAGACAAGATCATTCTTAAACCCTAAGTCCTACCCTTTCTTAACCATCTCATCGGATAATCCGTTCCACCAGGGATTGAATCCCTTTTTACGAAGAAAAACTTGGATTGCCAACCATCCTCGTTCTTGGTGGCACGAAGTATCAATGGGGGGCCGGAACTAGAGTAAAACAGAAACCTAGATGAGCCATGGCATCTAAGCTTGTAGGCTAAAGGGAGGTCATGGACGGAAAGGTCAGGTATGTGGTTTCTCTTGATTTGGTCAAGAACAGACAAAACACGCCAAAGCATTGGCATGGTTTGGCTGAAAGAAATTTTAGTGATGTTAAAGAACTCGGTAATAAAATCCGGAAAGGGGAATCGTAGCCCTAAGGTGAAGGGGAAAGCATTGAAACAAATCCACTCGGTGGAAACCATATCTGACCGGATTTCTCTGTCAAAGGGTCGGAATATGGTTCCATCCGGAAAGATACCGGAAGATTTCAAAGCCGACAGATGAGCACTATCAAAGGTGCATGTTTCATTCTCCGGTTCTTGGAGAAGATTCTGTTGGATGAATGTGGGAGCCGAGTCGCCTGAACTGGATCTCGTTTGCCTAGGCATTTGGTCGCCTGAATTCTAGCCGGAGTAAAATGAAAGATGGTTATGAAGATGAGAGAGAGAATATTACCTTTTTTCTTGTCGATTGTGGGTAAAAAAAAGATGAGGATGAGAAGATATAGGGTATGATGAGTAAATATAGGCCGGGTGGTTGAAAGCTGTCACATCAGAAGTCTTATCTCTTAATTATCTCGGCCACTGTGAAAAAATGTAACCGTTAGGATATCAAACGGTAACATTTTTTGGGACAATTGTTATGGGTGAAATTCTGAGCCCATATCCTGGAAAATATCTTGATCTATATCTTATTTATGTAGTATCTGTTTACATCCGGGATGCTGGTTCAGGATATTGGTAACATCCTGAACGGTATCCTCGGGATTGCTAATGGATTATGTGCAGGTACGTGTGTTAGAAGCTAGCAATGTTCACAAAAGCGAAACAACAGTGGTTTTCATCGTACATTAACATCCGATTCTTTTAAAAGGATTCCATTATTAAACACTCCAAGTGGTATGTCTTATAGGTTTGCAAACAAAATTTTATAAGAAATACATATTTATATGTTATGTTTTAGGAATCCTTACACATGTTTCGTATTTTACAAGTTTCAACAACCAATGTTAAAAGATGGAATGTGTATCATTTTCCTGCTTATGCTACTCCAAATATTAGTAGTAATTTGTTTCACCCATCTACAGAAATAAAAGGTATACTTACTGCAGATATTTTTTGGTAATTTCAAAAAAATTTCACAATACGTTCAAGGTTCTTTTCTTGTGTGGTCAACAATCTTCTTCATTCAAGTATTTTAAATTATGGATACAGATAACACAATTTCAAGTAAGTATGAAGTGCTCCTTCAAGCAAGTCAACGTCAAAGCTTTGCTGAAGAAAGAGAAAAAAGGAAGTATGTTCTTTAACAAAAGAGAAACAACACAGGTTGTCATCCTACATCAACATCTGATTCTATTGAAAGGATTCCATTTTTAAATACTTCAAGTGGTATGTGTTATAGTTTTGCAAACAAAATTTAAAAGAAATATGTATGTATATTTTATGTTTTAGGAATCCTTACATATGTTCTATTTTATAAGTTTCAACCACCAATGTTGAAAGAAGGAATGTGTATCATCTTCCTGGTTATGCTACTCCAAATATTAGTAGTAATTTGTTTCACTCATCTACAGAAGTAAAAGGTATACTTACTGCAGATATTTTTTGGTAATTTCAAATAATTTTCACAATACTTTCAAAGTTCTTTTCTCGAGTGGTTAACAATCTTCTTCATTCAAGTATTTTAAATTATGGATACAGATAACACAATTTCAAGTAAGTATGAATTTAACCTTTAAGCAAGTGAACATCAAAGGTGTACTGAAGAAAGAGAAAAAAAGAAGTGTGTTCTTCAACAAAAGAGAAACAACAGAGGTTGTCATCCTGCATCAACATCTGATTCTGTTGAAAGGATTCCATTTTCAAATACTTCAAGTGGTATGTGTTATAGTTTTGCAAACAAAATTTAAAAGAAATATGCATGTATATGTTATGTTTTTGGAATCCTTACATATGTTCTATTTTACAAGCTTCAACCACCAATGTCGAAAGAAGGAATGTGTATCACCTTCCTACTTATGCTACCCCAAATATTAGTAGTAATGTGTATCACTCATCTACAAAAGAAAAAGGTAAACTTACTGCAGATATTTTTTTCTAATTTAATTATGAATTGTAGTTTTGTACATTTATGTTATATACTTTTGTCTTATAAGATTCATCAAGAAAAATCTCATCAAGGAATGTACATCACACTCATTTTGGAAGTACTAAGCAAACATCCTATTTTGTTGAGAGGACTCCATTATCAGATATTACAAATTGTATGTTTTAAATTTTTGGAAACAAAATATTTGTTTAATCTTAGTTTTTATGAATTGTTATATATGTCTTATTTTACAAGCTTCAATATAGGTGGAATATCTAAAATTGAATTATCAATGAGTGAAGAGATGTTAGCAGATTCTGTGCTTAAGAAGATTCATGGAATTTCTAAAGGTATAAGATACGAATGTAAATTCCTGTTAAGTTTTCAATATGTAGATAACTTATGTTGACTTATAAATTTGCTAAGTCTGTAGATTATATTGATCATGGAGATGTCATCCTTGTGTGTTCTAAATGTGATGCAATATTATGGGAAGATGAAATGCTTAGGGGAAATTAAAAATGTAAGAAAACATCCTATTCTCTTTGTTGTTCAAATGGAGATGTTGAGCTACCATCACCGCATACACCTCCTCCATTACTACGTCATTTATATAAAAGTCATACCTCACAGTCTCTCAATTTCATGGATAATATTCGAGCATATAACATGATGTTTTCCTCACATCTCTTGGTAGGAAGGTTAACAAAAGTTATCAGAGAGGTAAAGGTCCTTATGTATTTAGACTACAATGTTAGAATTATCATCGAATGGGTAGTCTACTTCCGGACGATGGGGAAGAACCCAAATTTTCACAGCTTTACATATATGATTCACAAAACGAAGTGGTAAATCGTCAAAAAGCAGTAAGGTAATTTCTTTATGATAATTGTGGCATTTATGAATATATATTTTGCTTCTCATTATATTTACATTCATTATCATTTGAAATGAATGTAAATTTTAACATTTTATATTTCTGGTAGTTCTCAGATAGAATCCAAAACAATAAGAAACAATCAGCTTGATAGTACAACCATCAAGGGTCTTAAAGATATGTTGGATTCCTGCGATCCTCTTGTCCAGTCCTTCAGAATGGTAAGAGATTGCTTTCAAGAAAATGAGTTTCAAGATGTAAGCTTGAAGCTTATTGGAACAAGAGATAAGGATGTAAGAGTTCACAATTTACCAACAGCATCAGAAATTGTTGCGTTAATAACTGGTAACTTTGATGGAGCATTTGATAAACGGGACATTTTTGTTAGAAAGAAGTCTGGTGGTCTTCCAAGAAATCGTGAGCTTCATTCCTCTTACCTTGCTTTGCAATATCCACTTATTTTCCCATATGCAGAAGATGGTTATAGAGTTGGTATTAAACATAGAGGGATTGCGATTGATAATGAAGTACTTAGAACCAATCTTACAATTAGAGAATTCTTTTGTTACAAAATTCAAGATAGACAGAATCAATTTTCATTGTTACTTAATGCGAAAAAACTATTTCAACAGTTTTTGGTTGATGGGTACACGATGATAGAATCTACCAGGTTGAATTATATAAGGAGACAACAACCTAAACTTAGAACGCAAAGTCTTAAGAAATTGAATGCTACTGTTGAAAGTGGAGAGAATAATGCCTCAAGTTGTGGTAAACCTATACTTTTACCTTCATCATTTACTGGTGGTTCTAGATATATGATGCAAAAGTACTTGGATACTATTGCAATTTGCAAGTCTGTTGGATATCCTGATTTATTCATAACGGTGACTTGTAATCCAAACTGGCCTGAGATTTACAGGTGTTTGCAAGATAAATCTCTTAATGCTGAAGACAGACCCGATATTATCTCTAGATTATTCAAGTGTAAATTGGATTATCTTATAAAAGATTTCAAGAAAGATAAATTCTTTGGTGATATGCAAGCAGGTACCCTTTAGTTATATTTTTTACTTTGAACATCTAATTATATTTATTTAACAGCTCACTGTTGAAAATTTTCAGTTATGTATACAGTGGAATTTCATAAGCGTGGACTCCCACATGCTCACATATGATTGTTCTTGGGTACTGAAAGCAAATTTCCAACTACATCTGATATTGATCGTGTTATTAGTGCTGAGATACCAGATAAAGAAAGAGATCCTAAATTATATGAGCTTGTCAAGCAATTTATGATTCATGGACAATGTGGTATAGACAACCCACTTTGTCCATGTGTGGTTCAGCAAAAATGTTCTAAAAAGTTTCCCAAAAAATATGTAGATGAGACTTGTGTTGATTCTGAAGGATATCATGTCTATCGTCGTCGTTAAACAAGTAATACAGTAGTAAAGAATGGTGTGATCCTTGATAATAGATTTGTAGTTCCTTACAATGCTCTCCTGCTCAGAAAGTATCAGTGCCACGCTAACGTTGAATGGTGCAACCAGTCAGTTCTATCAAATATTTGTTTAAATATATTAATAAGGGGCCTGATAGAGTCACTGCTTCTATTTTTCAAGCCAATAGCACCAAGAATCACACGGAACAGAATGTAGCTGTAGATGAGATAAAAGCATACCTTGATTGTAGATATATCTCTGCTTGTGAAGCTGCTTGGAGAATATTCATGTATGATATACATTATAGATCTCCAGCTGTTGAAGTATTACCTTTTCATTGTGAAGATGGTCAGAGTATTGTGTATAACGATCATGATAATTTGTGTGATATTGTTACTGATCCAACTGTGAAAATGACAATGTTCACAGAGTGGATGAATTGTAATAAAGTCGATGAATTTTCTCGGACATTGAGGTATGTTCAGTTTCCGGGATATTATGTATGGAATGCTAAAAATCGCAAATGGAATCGAAGAAAGCATCCGTATGGATCAATGTCCCACCATCACTTGGTGATTGTTATTACCTAAGGATTTTACTGAATCATATTAAGGGACCAACCTATTTTGAAGATATAAAAACAGTTGATGGGCAGGTTTTTCAAGCATTTAAAGATGCATGTTTTGCACGGGGACTGTTGGATGATGATAAGTAATATGTTAATGCTGTCAAAGAAGCTAGCACATGGTCAACCGGAGATTTCTTGAGGACTTTTTTTGTAATGTTGTTGCTTTCAAATTCGATATCTCGTCCTGGTGTTTTTTGGTCAGAAACGAAGTCCCTGTTATGTGAAGACATTCTGTATCAGCAACGAAAGATAACTGGTATTGCAGGTAATGTGATTATTTTATTAAAGTTATATACACGTACATTAAAATTATGCAATAGCTCTGTTATTAGGGAAAAAACTAATACTTTTTTCAACATTTGTTTTAGATTTGGATCTTCAACAAGAAGAACTTGAAAATATCTGTCTATCTGAAATTGAAAAGTTGCTACTTACCAATGCAAGTATTGTTGGTGCATTTAATTTCTGTTAACTTCGTCTTAATCGAGTCTTATGTCTAGATAGGATAAACGAGCACACAACAGGGTAGAAATTAGGGTTAGTATGTGTGAAAGTGGGTAATTCCGCTTGAAAGTGTCAGTGACCAGTTCAAGCGAAATTAACTAAGTTGATTCCGCTTGAAATAGGCAATGGCAGCTTCAAGCAAAATTAGCTCCACTATATATAGGTGTGTTGTGGTTTCATTTGAAACGGAATTAAGTCATTGTATCTGAGTCGAGGTGCTGCCGAATTGTTATCAGAATTGTAAAAAGCTCAGAATCAATCAATAAGAAGATAATTAGAAAGGAACAAGCTGTTTTACATCAAATTACATTGATTCCGCCTTTGTTTTTAATGCTGAACTCATCGGATTGACTCGTTAGGGTCACACGACGATCCAACAAGTGGTATCAGAGCTCAAGACGAGGAGTTCATACCAATTTCAGCTTGATCTCATCGGATTCTCTCACTTCTACTCTTTCTTTTCTGATTTGAACGAAATTTAACGGTTGAAATGGCTTAAAACTCACACATGTCAAGTGAAACATAGTTTTAACTAATCCTTGAAAGTATTGGACCTAAATTCGAACAAATTCTGATAATATTGGTTAATTCCGTTTGAAAATTTGTTCGAACTTGCTGACGTCATTGTAATCCCGTTTGAAAATATCAGTGTAATTACAAACGGAATTACACTTTGGGTCTAATTTCGCTTGAAAAGTGCAGTCTATTTCAAACGAGATCTAATTCCGTTTGAAACATTCAAACGAAATTACTAATTTCGCTTCAAAGCAGCTAATTCTGCTTGAGTTGGCTTAATTCCGCTTGAAATACCTTATTCCGTTTGAATTGGTATTCCGTGTGAACTGGTAATCTTGTTTGAAAGGTTGTCTCGTTTGAAAAAGCCTAATTTCGTTTGAAGAAGTAATATTGTTTGAGCAATTCCGCTTCAACTAATTTCGTTTGAAATTACTTTTCAAAATTTCAAAAATGTTTCTAAGTGTTTGTTAATTGTTACAGATACTTGAAGATGGATGAGTTCATGAATCCGTTCTGTGATGTTTTTGCTTTCACGGGAAACAACGGAGATGATACTTCAAACAACACAAATGAGAATGCTTCTAATCCGAGTCCGAAGAAAACTCTTTCTGATACTTTGAGTGTGGAGAGTGCTTATGGGACGTACAACAAACCTCCCAAGCTGATGGCGATTGAAGATTACAATAAATGCGCTATAAAGTTTGAAGAATGGCTAAAAGCGTTTGCATATCCAAGTTGGAGAATGTTCAAGAATGGCTTCGTTATGGGAAGATCAGATTTTGAAAATTTGACAGAAACTGAGGAGATAGAAAGATATGTTGCTGAACAAAAGTGCATTGCGTTAATTCATCAGTCTGTGAGAGACGACATAATAGCATTGATTGAGTACACAAATTCGAAAGATCTATGGGAGAAATTGAGAGTGAAATGTGTGGGTAGTGCTGAAATATTTAAAAACAAAAAGAAATTGTTAAGAAAAGAATTTGATTTGTTTGGATGTTTGAAAAATGAATTTGTATCTAAGATGATTGAAAGATTTGGACATCTGAAAATGGAGCTAGCGAGACATGGAATCATTTATTCTCGAGAAGAACTTGTTGATAAGCTGTTTGACTCATTGTCGGATGACAATGACTGGCAATACTTTGCATTGATGCTGAAGAATACTATCGAGTCGGAGAAACTGACGGTTGATTTGTTGATTGAAAGATTAGAAAGCCATGAGCTGGAGATCAAGAAATCTTTCAAAGTCAATCATTCTTCATATCAACAGATTGTTGGTTTATATTACAGAGGAGATGGAATTCCAAAGAATGTGTCTCCTAAAACAGCTTTCTCAGCTGAAGGTTCTTACAAGACAAATCAAGAGAGTCCGAGCAGTGGTTTTCATAGTGGTTCATCATCAACAAATCCAAGCCAATATGTTCCGAAGAATCTATTTCAGTGTAATATTGATGTAGATCTGAAGAATGCACAAACCTTCAGTGAGGAATCAGCAAAACAACAAATGGTGTTCTTAGCGTCTGTTCTAGAGTCGTACGAGAGCCTGGTTGCGGGAAAGATTGGAAACACAAACCTCACCAAGGAGGATTATGACCAGATCGACCCAGAAGAGATGGAGTTGATCGATATCAGGTGGTGTATGGCTAGTGCAGTCAGATGAGCTCAAAGGTTCATGGAGATTACAGGCAGACATTCAATTGGAGGGCCGTCCACAAAACTTGGCTTTGACAAATCAAAAGTCACGTGCTTCAGGTGTAAACAAAAAGGACATTTCAAAATAGAATGTCGTAACGCACCAGCTGATGATACTACAAATCCATTTCGTGAAGATTACTACAAAAGAGCGATCTATCATCAGAACAAATCTGAACCTCCCAGAATGAAGCAGATAGAAGAAAATCCCAAAGAAAAATCTAGAGCACTTGCTGTTATTCATGACGATGAGGGATATGATTGGAGTCAAGTGTTACCGGAAGAAGATGCATTGGGCTATGCGTTTGTGGCAAAACCTGTTCCTTTCAGAGATAGCAGAAATGAACAAGAGAAATACATTAACAGAAAAAGAAAGCTCAAGACAGGATGATTAAAGTTGGTTATATATACAGAGAAGCAAAACATGCAAAAAGATGGGATGCTGATAGAGAATGTTACCTTGATCCCAACGGAAACATTGCTATTGATCCAAAGTCTCTTGATGTTGAAGTTCTCACCAAACAAGTTGCTGAAGAAGAAGAAGCCTTACAGAGAGAATGGTGGGGAGGAGGAGAAGCTGATGAAAAAGAAAAAGAAAAAGAGAAAGAGCAGCAGCCAAAGAAAATTGATAATGGGATTATTGATACGACACAAGAGTTTACCGCTGAGAATCTGAAGAAAATGGCTGACAAAGTGTTCGCTGCGAAAGAACTAGAGGTAGTTTCTGGTTCTGGCACTGAGTCCAAAAACAAGGTCAGTCAGAATGATGCTATTAAAGAGTCAGGTAAGAAAGATAAAACTGAGAGTGACTGCAAAAATTGCATGAAAAACTGCAAGGTTTGTAGTCCAATTGCTTACCACAAAGGTAAAAAGATTGAAGATCTGACAGAAAGAGTCAGAGATGTGGAGGATTAGATCTTAAACCGTGATAAAATGTTAAAAGCTTCAAATGATCGCATAAAAGAACTAACTAAGAAAATCGAAAATGATAAAATTGAAGTAGAAAGATTTAGGAAAGAAAACGAAAAGTTGATTCATGAAAATCGTCAAATTTCAGAAAGTTTTGAGAAGCTAAAACGAACGGTGAAAGATTCTAATGAAAGAAATGGTAAGACATGTACAGAAAATGTGCAATTAAAAGGTGTTCATAGGGTTAAAGAAGAGTTAATCAACCAACAACTGGATGAAATTGCTAAGTTGAAGCTTCAGTTTCAAGAAGCTAAAATTGAAAATGAATGCATCCAGTTGAAACTGAACAGTTACACCTCCGCAAGTTTTGTTCTTCAACATATTGTTCCTAAACCGATTGGAAAGAACAAAGCAGGCGAAGATGTATATGCTGATGGAACTGGGGTGGGGTATCATCAGGTTCCACCACCTGTTCTAAACAATTATTCAAAGAAAAATTCAGGGTTGGTTAATGATGAAGATGAAAATGAAGTGAAACTTCCAGACACAATCGATGTCACATTCACTTCATCGTCCGATGAAGGAAGTGTTCAATCTGAAGTTGTTAAAAGTGTGGTTGAAAGTGTTTTGAAATCTGATAGTGACACTACTGAGGATGATGAATGCTTTTTGGACAAATATATTCCAAAATCAAAATCCAAAAACAACTTAAGTGAAGAAACACATCTTGTGATGTACAAGATGGCAGGATCGGATAAGTTGTATTCGGATCGTGATTTTCCTTTAGAGAATGTGAATGTTGAAAAGTTGAGAAATGTGTTCAAGTTTATTGAAATTGATGTGTCTAAAATTGAAGGTTTGAGAAATGCAAAAAGGCAACTGAATTTTGAAAAAGATAAAGATTACTACAAGAAACCTGTTGTACCACCGCGTTTTTCTAACAACTATCAAAACAGATGGTCGGGTGGATATCAGGGTGGTAAGAAAAATCAAAGAAAAAATTTTTAAAACAAGAATTTTGTTGAGAAAAAGGTGTTTGTTTCGAGTTCGAGTTCACTTTTTGATGAAGAGTCTGAGATTTTTTCAAAATCAAACAAAGAGTTCTTTGAAAAGAAGGCCTCACAGCCTCAGACTGATGGTACAAGTCGAGTGGTTGATACTCGTACATGCTTCAAGTGCAACAAAGTTGGACACATTGCACGAAAGTGCACCAACTTTAAGTCTAAGTCTGAAGTTGTTGAGAGTCAGAAAAGAAAAGCTGATGCAAAAGGCAAAGCACCAATGGTTGTTGCGAAGAAAGTTTTGAAAAATAACAACACCAAAATCAAAACTGAACCCGTAAAGAATGTGGTAACTAAAACTGACAAATTTTACAAACGTGTTGCTTCATCTCAACAAACATGGAAGCCAAAAAGTTTTCCAAAATCAAAGGTTTCAGAGTCAGAAAAACAATTGTCTTCTACCACTTCGGTAAAGATGGATGTTCCTTTGGATTACTATGAGAAACTTGAAAAACAAGAGTCTGTTACTTCTGAGAAAAAGGTTGTTTCGAAAGACCAACCATTTGGTCAACCTCAAAAAGACGAATTTTTCTTATATAAAGAGGTTGAGGTTGGGTCTGCAGAGAGTTTAAAGATGAATGACAAGAATTTTCCGCCACTTTACACTACAAAATCTCACCTTAAAGTTCAGTTACCCGAGACAAAAGAGGCTTGGGTGGCATCAAAATCTCACTAAGTGTTTATGATATATGCAGGAGCTTCCAAGATCCGTTTCACGGTGGATTATGGATAGTGGAGCTTCTTGGCACATGACGGGGAAGAAGACCCTACTGTATGATGTTCGTGGGTTTAATGGAGGTTACGTGGGATTTGCAGGAAATCAAGGTGGTCGAATAGTTGGTGAAGGAACTTTATCAAATGGCATTGTAACGTTCGAAATAGTTAACTACATTCCTGAGCTTGAGAACAATCTTCTGAGCATATCTTAGATCTGTGATTGGATGTATACAACGCACTTTATAGACAAAGAATGTTTGATCTTGAAACCAGGATTTGTTGTTCCCGAAGAGTGGGTTATCATGAGAGAGCCCAGAGTGAATGATCTGTACGTGTTGGACATGAGTGTAGCAACTACTACCACGGGTCAGGCTCACTGTTTTATGTCAAGAGCAACGGAAAAAGAATCAAAGTTATGGCATCGAAAGATGGGCCATATTCATTTACGAAAAATGAATCACTTGGTGCATAACGATTTAGTTACTGGTGTTCATGTGAAAGGTTTTCATCTTGAGGGGGAGTGCATTAGCTGCATCAAAGGCAAGCAAAAGAAGAAATCACATCCTCAAAAGAAAGTCAACTCAGTCTCAAGACCATTAGAGAGACTTCATATGGATCTGTTTGGTCCGATAAACGTCAAAAGCATAACAGGGGATATCTATTGTCTTGTAGTAACAGATGATTATTCAAGATTTTCATGGGTATCGTTTTTTAAGACAAAAGATGAGACGTTTGAGAGCTTGATGGCGTTGTTCATAAAAATTGAAAACTTGCACCAAACTCAAATCAGAAGAATCAGGAGTGACAATGGTACAGAGTTCAAGAACAAAAAAATGGAAGAGTATTGTGATGAGAGAGGTATATTGCATGAATTTAGCACGCCTTACACCCCGCAGCAAAATGGAGTAGCAGAAAGAAAGAATAGGACACTAATTGAAACAGCCAGGACGATGCTTGCTGATTCAAAGCTACCAGTTAATTTTTGGGCAGAAGCAGTGTCAGCCGCTTGCTATACACTCAACCGGGTTCTCACTGTAAAGAAATTCAACAAGACATGTTTCGAGCTGATCAATAACCGCAAACCGAACCTGAAGTATTTAGAACCGTTTGGGTCTCCCTGTACAGTTCTAGAGCCTTTTGAAAAATTTGGTGCAAAAAGCATTGAAGGGATTTTCGTGGGTTTTCAAGTCCATTGAAAAGAGTCTTTGTTCCAAGTTTGAAGCGGATCATCGAATCATAACATGTTGAGTGTCAGGGGTATACTAGGTCGCCTCAGAATCCCGGTGACTCATGGCGTTTTAATTATGATACTTTATGGGATTCGTTTGACATTGAAAAAGAACAAGATTTCTTTGACGAGTTGGATATTTTGAGAGAGTATGAAGAATCACAGGAAAGATTCCCAGCAGAAACTTTCAGTCGTCAACGACAAGCTTCAAATGATGATGAAGCAGGTCCAAGTAATGCGGGTGCACATGATGATATTCAACAATCTCTTGACAATCAGACGACAGTCAATGATAATCAAGAATCTGATGATAGACCTGTATTTGATCATGGTGATTCAGATTCTGAGGGGGAGCAAATCCAGATTTCAAGTCAAACAGTTCCAGTCGATGAACAAGGTGCAAATCAAAATGTTACAAATTTGGAAGGCGAGGTAGAAGTTCCAGGCGAGGTGATGCCGAGAACTCTTTCGTACCATCCAGAGGAGTTGATTATTGGAGAATTACAATCAGGCGTTCGCACTAGACGTCAAATTGACAAAGGCCTTACATGTTTTTATTCAACAGTAGCTCCTTTACAAACTGAGTTTTCACTTAGTTTTTTTATTTCACAGATCGAACTGCGTACATACAAAGAGGCGCTAACTGGAGATTCTTGGGTCAATGCCATGCAAGAAGAGTTGAGTCAGTTTGAGAAGTTAGGTGTGTGGAAGTTAGTAGACTTGCCTGATGGTCAGAAGAAGATAAACACCAAGTGGGTGTTCAAGTGTAAGAGAGACGATCGAGGCGTTATTATTCATAACAAATCTCGACTCGTAGTCCAGGGTTTCAGTCAGCAAGAGGGGATAGATTGCACTGAAGTATATGCTCTGGTTGCTAGACTTGAAGCGATCAGAATCTTCCTAGCGTTTGCATCTTGGAAAAATTTTAAAGTTTATCAGCTAGATGTGAAATCGGTGTTTCTCTATAGGAAGGTAAAAGAGGAGGTATATGTCGGACAGCCACCGGGCTTCACCGATCCAATCCACAAAGACAAGGTGTACTTACTGGATAAAGCGCTGTTTGGTTTACACCAGGCCCCGAGAGCTTGGACGAGACTTTGTCTCAACACCTGCTAGCCAACAGCTTCATCCGAGGAAAAGTGGATGCCACTCTCTTCACCAAAGAGGTTGACGGACATCTTCTGATAGTTCAGATATATGTGGACAACATTATATTTGGGTCTACAAATGAGAATCTGTGCAAAGATTTTGAAAGAGTTATGAAGCAGAAATTTGAAATGTCATCGATGGGTGAGATGAAATTTTTTTGGGACTTCAGGTTGATCAACTACCTAAGGGAATTTTCATACATCAGACGAAGTATGTTCATGATATCTTAGAGAAATTTGGGATGTCAGGTTCTACTCCAGCTTCCACCCCATTAGCAACGAATCATGGGAAAATCCTGATCTCACCAGAGAGAAGGTAGATGAAACGATGTATCGTTCCATGATCGGATCGCTGATGTACTTGACAGCTTCAAGACCCGATATTATGTATCCAACCTGCCTCGCAGCAAGATTTCAAGCTAACCCGAGAGCGTCGCACATGGTAATTGTCAAAAGGATATTACGCTACCTTAAAGGAACTCCATCGTTGGGGTTATGGTATCCAAAAGATGGTGAATTTATGCTCGAAGGTTATTCCGATTCCGATTTCGGATGCTGCAAAGTTAACGCTAAATCAACAACAGTGGGGTGCCAGTTCTTTGGATCACGATTGGTCACCTGGCAATGCAAAAAGCAGACCTCTGTAGCTGTATCCACATGTGAAGCTGAATATGTATCTGCTAGCAGTTGTTGTTCTCAGATCTTGTGGATCCAGCAACAGAAGCGCGACTACGGTTTGCAATTTCTTAATACCCCTATCTTTGTTGATAATGAGGCAGCAATTAACATTACCAAAAATCTAGTTCATCACGCTAAAATGAAACACATTGAAATTCGTCATCACTTCATCCGAGATTGCTTCGAGAAGAAGTTGATACGAATTGAGAAAATCCACACTGACGAACAAAAAGCTTATTTACATACCAAAGCATTTGACAAAACTCATTTTCAATATTTGCTAAAATTGAACGGTATGAAGCTTTTATCGGTGTTGGGGGAGATTCTTGGTGTTGATGAAGGTACCACAGTAGATGATGATGTTGAGAAGCAATCTGCAATGGTTTGTCAATTTTTTACTTGTTTTGGTATTTAGGGGGAGTATAAGGTAATATTTTCAGAAAATACAAAAACAGTAAAAATTTTAAAAATCCAAAAACATGAGATATTTTCAAAATACAAAAACAATAGAAAACCAGAAAAGAGTTTGTGTAAAAAGGGAAAATGATAGTACATTGACTTGACAGTTACAGTATGCTAGAGAAATGTAATGTTTAAAATGGGTTAAACAGTCTCACTGATGATATGCCGATAGGTTTTTACACAATTAGTAGGTTTGTTCGGGATATAAACCTAAAATCTTTACTTACTTATTTCGTGGGGAACACTAATTGGATATATAGGTAACCCCTGAAATCTTGTTTGAAAGATCCCTCTTTCTGAGATACTAGGTCTTTATACTCAGTGATATCTGGGGTATTATCCCGGGACTTCTGATTTTGCGGAAGCAATGGCCTAGTCCCCGTATAATACTTTCTGCTTGCTTGAAATATAGCACCGCCCTCAGCATAAAAAATGATAAAACATTGAAAAATGCTAATCATGTGCTGTTGTAAAAAAGATCCTCTAAAGGGGACACACCAAATGTCACACCCCGACCACGTGGAACATACAAAACGTGGCGGAAACATCGGGGAGTGTTGTAACAGAATTAATTGTCTCAAATCCATGGCAATTGAAGTTTTGTTTTATTGATTGAAAGTGTTACAATGTCTAAATAAACAAAGAAGTACAACATAATTAACTAGTCTTGCATCTTTTAATGTCACTAAGGCACAGGTCCGCCTAAGTATGTCTTGATAAGTCCTATGCTTCATCTCCTGAAAACACATGTGAAAATAGGTACGTCAGCATAAAAATGCCTGTGAGATACATAGGTTTTGTGAAAATAAGATTCATGACTTATGTTTGAGAAAAATGTTTAGTCATGAACCTTGTAATTTGCTTTGTCTTGTAAATCATTTGAAAAACGATAAGTTCAGATGATATGTATAAATAAATGAATAATGTATGGTTAAAGGAATAACCATATAAAAATGAGTTTGTATAAGATAAGTTGTTTGTAAATCAATGTCTTGTGAAAAGTATGTTACTTGTATAAAATGTTCTATGTCTCAAACTGAAATGATTCAAATAACGCTACAATATGTAATACCATACAAACACTTATATATAGGAAGTACCAGCGGCGTATCCACCATGCTTGTATCATATTACACACGCATCGTTACTTAATCACTTAATCAAACCAAACAAATGTCAAAATGTCTATGTCAAATATCCATGTCAAATGTCTATGTCAAATATCCATGTCAAATGTCTATGTCAAAATATCATGTATGGCAAGTGAAATGTCTCAACTAAACCATCAAAGTAATGTTTAACAATTGTAGAAATGTTTATGTATTGTAAGTAATGTAAAGTTAAACGAATAACCTTATAGTAGCATATCAAAAGTATACTTTGGATTTGTAAGTAACATATTAAACTATGTTTTGGTTTCATAAGTAACATATCAAAATATGTTTTAGATGTTTAACAAAATATATGTTGGTTTGTACAATACCACACATGAGAGTATATAAAAATATACTTTAATAGTGTGATTTAAGAATTCATTCAGACCTGGTGCATCAAAATACACCTTTGAGACTATAGAAATACCACAAAGGCAATCCCTATTTGGTTGGAGCAACAAATTGGTTTCAGACATTCCATGACAACAGGAATGGGGTGTCAAATCCTATAGCGCTATATCATACTAACAATCGGTCTGGTGAACATAAAATAAGTACAATTCAACAGTTTATTTTATGTTCTTTGAGAAATTAATGTTTAAACCATAGATAGTCATTTAGTTTGTCAAATGATAAGTAATAACATGTATAATCAATTATACTTTGAAATCAAGAAAATATAAGCATGGGATGAAATCAACTGTACTAAGTATGCTCACAATGAACATACATAGCATAAAATGTAATGTAAAACGATGTACTAAGTACGCACACAATGGGCATACATAGCATGAAATGTAATGTAAAACAATGTACTAAGTACGCACACAATGGGCATACATAGCATGAAATGTAATGAAATCATGTACTATAATGTACTAATGAACATAGCAAGTATATGATGTCAAAACAGGAAAGCATGAAAGTAACAAGTAGGCACATGTGTTCCACCCCAAAACAGTTTGGAAAACAGTAAAAGAGGGGTCTATGTACTCACTTGAGATTGCTCAGTTGTCAAAAGATAACCACCAAGTAATGCTATAGATCTCGGAATCAAACGGCACCTAATATATGTAACTATGTTAATAAACCGGACCTAAATCGGAAGATTGGATAGAATGAGGTTTCGTAAACCAAACGAGTGTAGAGACTCGTGTCATTTGGTTTAACAAAGCCTACATGCTAAATGAAACTTAACATAATTGTTTACGACCCATTACGACCCGTTTAGGAAGCTTATGCTACTTTAACGTGTCGTGCGCGTGAAACGCGTTTGGACCGCCTAACTAGTCCTATGACAGGTATTATATGCCTAAACATGTTACATAATCAGTTACATGACAAAAGTTTAGGTTACATATGCTAAATTACCAATTATGTATGAAAAGGGTATTCTGGTAATTTACCTAAGGCATATAAACTACCTATCATACAACTACTTAAACGATGTGACCATAGGGTATAACCTCGGAAGGTTATTCCCTACCTACTATAGTCACCTAATGTGTTTGGTCGGATCCTAATGATCGACCAAACTGGGTCGGGTTCGAAGGTATAGGCGATTTATTAGATCGCCTACCCTACGACCCTAGACAACGTGGTAATCAGTAGGCATAGTCCCAAGGGACTATGACCAACGTGATTACAATCACGTTGTGAAGTTCAACCGAACTTCGCATTGACCATTACTGGTCAACGCTGAAAGTCAAACAAAGTTTGACTTTCTGACTCGAAAAGCAGTAAAAATAAGGAAAAGAACGAAAGAATACTTACGAAGGGTCCCCGAAAGCTAACCCAGATCAAAATAGCTCAGGTATGAAACGAAGGTTCCAACTTAGAGCTTCCTTAATCAGATTTGTGGGTTTTTGAACAAATGGGGGGTGGGTATTTATAGAAAAGGTAGAGCCGCTAGGATCGTTTCTTGAATAACGTGATTCGATCACATCCGTACACTTGTTGAAAGGTTATGGAAGCTAAATTCCATCCTTATCTTAGTGACTAAGCAACATAGAATATGTGGTGGAGGATCAATTGGTTGCAACTTGTGTTTAAATGCATTTAATCTGGTCAGAAGGTGGGAAGCGGCCCGCTTTAGGATCAGCCAAACACAATGCGGGCCGCCTGAGCATGTCAGATCAGAAACAACTTTCAAAAATGACAGTTTAGGTCCCTGCACGTGTTTAAGGCCATTTCCGACACTTCTAAGGCCCGTAAAGCCAACTTTAAGGCCCTAAAATGATGCCTAAACATTGTGGACATGAAACATGCTCAAAAATATGTCGGATGTTGGTTCGTTTGGCCGTACGAACGCGACGTTCGCTTAATTACGACGGAATGCGCATAAGCGCGTAAAACGATCCAAATGACGAAACGAATGGATTTTTCTTATGCCAAACACTAAAATAAAATATTTTAGTGCTTACATAAATTTTTGGATGTCCGGATGTATTCAGAACGCAAGTTACGCGTAAAAATGCAAACTTGTGCACTTTTTGGCGCTTTTAGTCCCTGAATGACACAAAAGTTTATTTTAGCATACCGAACACCTCAAAGCCTATTTCTAAGCTATGTAAAGGATATTTATGGTATGTTTAACTTATGTTCATGTTCCGGAAAGTCTGTTACAGTTCAAATTGGCATACTTTCGCAGTTTGTCAACTTTAGTCCCTGTAAGCGATTAAGCTTTGATTTCACCACACCAAACCTTCCAAAACTTATAACTGAGTTATGTAAAGGTTATTTAAGGTATGTTAAGCCTATTTCACTTTTCCAGAGTGTTCGTTGGATTAAACTGGTTATATTTACGCATCTGAGCGCGTATAACCCTCCAGAAAGCGATTTAAAAGCTTAAAATCAAACAAGAGTTGATATGTGTAAAAGATACACATAATTTTACAAATCCCAAGTATGAAATACAATATTTCATTGGTTTGGCATTTGTTTGACGGTTGAAGTGACACAGGTGTTACAGTCTCCCCTACTTTAGGAAATTTCGTCCCGAAATTTAATTCTAGAGGAAACTTGTGAAGACAGCTGTGACGGTTTCGCCTTCTAATAGATCCATTGAACCCTTAAGTAAAACTCTGGGCCATGTTAGGATTCTTAGCGAATTTGTTAACCCTCAAAGTGAATTCCTTGTAGCAGTAAAACATGGAATTTTTGAACTATGGATAGAAAAACGTTTCTTATGAAGACTTATCATAGGAAACTTGTGTGTGCTTGAAATCAGAATTGGGGAGCGTAAGATAAAATGACATCGGTCAAGGTCCAAGACTTCTCCCGTATCATTAATCTCGTCACTATGGGTCTTAACACATGACAAAACTTCTTGTGGTTTCTGTGCACTGAATTCCATAATTATGTAGGCCTCCATAATTACGTAATCTCTTGCACAGTCCGCACAGTCCATTTCATAATGCATAGAGGAAAAATCAATTGAATAAACATGAAGCGACTTGACTAGATCACCAAAGGATCTTTTTAACTAAATCAACGAACGATCTTTTTAACTAGATCAACTCATGATCTTCTTAACTAGACCGTCGTACGATCTCCTTAAATAGACCACTTAAGGGATCTTTGTATTTATATCATCACATGATATTTTTGATCAGATTTTCAAAATCAGTCTGTTTAACCAGACCATTCAAGAGGTCCAGTTTTTTTAGAATAGTACTTTAAAACCCAAGGGACTTAACTACAACGTAGAAGTCCATTAAGGATTTAAGATAGTAACTTTGGATATCCTATTATGAATCTCTCATATGAATTATAAAAGACTCTACGAGG
Organism: Helianthus tuberosus; assembly: GCA_030545235.1. Classification (NCBI taxonomy): domain Eukaryota; kingdom Viridiplantae; phylum Streptophyta; class Magnoliopsida; order Asterales; family Asteraceae; genus Helianthus; species Helianthus tuberosus. The sequence goes on along the minus strand of CM060443.1, from coordinate 59,060,819 downwards.
ATTTGGATGGATCACATACAACCACAAAACATGTAAGAAAACACATAAGCACAAAATTAGTTAACTTGATTCTTTAATTTGTTATCTTTAGGTTTAGATAATTAAAGCACACTAGGAATCCAATCCATGGATTTCATTTGGCACTTTAGTCATTTCCAATGATCCATCTATAAAGATAGAAGGATTTTCAATAAGAGTTTGGCTTTGTTTCTTAAAAGAAACTAATGTTTAAGGTTCTTGGGGAGATCACAAGTGATCATAAAAAGACAGAACCATACGAGTAGTTTGTATTTGGGTTGACATCATAAGGTTGTATCAAACATTCACACAATCGTATCAGTTTTGCAAAAATAAAAACGACGAATTTTTATTTATATAACAACTGATTTGTCTTTAAACGTCAAAGATAACAACCAAGGGAAATAACAAAACACTTGTTGTTCACTGCCGCATCCTTGTTTCTGTTTGCCTTGTTGATGTTAAATGCTCATTCTCGCGCTGGAGGTGCGTTAACAAGCCTTGGGCAATTGTTCCTGTAGTGGGTAAGGTCACCACAATTATAACATGACCCCGGAGGGAACCGTGCTTGAACAGCAGCAGGGTTTGCAGCAGCTTGATTTGCATAGCGACAAACATTGATCAAATGTCCCAAACGTCCACAGTGGGTACATTTGTGACACTGCTCTTGCGCTAGATGATGACGGTTGCACTTGTTGCACAAAGGTGCAGTACCCACATAGTTTTGCCTTTTGCGAGGTTGTGCTGGTTGGTTTGGTGCAACCTGTTTGTCTTGAGCAGTTACAGCGCAGTTCTGAGAGGCTTTGCGCTTCTTCTTCTTGGACACCTCAGCATTTTCTTCCTTTGGTTCCACATGAGCAGTCTTGTCAGTTGGTCTTTGGTCGCCCTTCCGAAACAGCTTTTTCTTTCTGATGTGGGATTCAGTCAGAGTGGCAGACAGTTCAATGGCTTGTCTGACAGTAGTAGGGTTACTACCAGTAACGATATCCTGAACTAGATCAGGAAGACCATCTGTATATTTCTCGATCGCCTTTTCCACAGGAGTAACCATAGCAGGACACAACAGACTCAATTCTTCAAAACGGTCAGTATAGGCTCGATGTTCGCCACTGTCTTGCTTCAAATCATCAAACTCCCTCTCCAAAGCTCGCAGTTCATGACGAGGGCAAAACTCCTTCATCATAAGAGCCCTAAGCTCAGCCCAAGTCTGTGCTAATGCAACCTCAGCACCGCGGTCTCTCATCACTCCGTTCCACCATGTGAGAGCCCTCTTCTGAAACACACTTGAAGAAAACTCGACCTTGCGATTTTCAGGACACTGAACGTGACGGAACGTATTCTCAATGCTCTCGAACCATTGAAGAAGCCCAGTTGCTCCCTCAGAACCACTAAACTTGAGTGGTTTAGCCGAGTTAAAAGTTTTGAAATTGCATGGGGCATTGTTGTTGTTGATGGCTTGCATCATTTGAGCATAAAGATTTGGGAAGGCAATAGCCATTTGCTGTGCGATGATTCCCGCCAGTTCGTCATTTGCCATCTGATTGTCGCGTCGAGGAGGCATTCTAAAAGAGGAAACATGAAAGGAAACGAGTGAGAGATTTAGACGAAAAGAATGAGATGAAACAAATCTGATGAAAGCAAGGGTAGTGGTCATTTGTTTGTTATTACAAGGCAACAAACGACCTCGGTGATTAGTCAAAGTGAATAGGTCAAAAATAATGTATCGCGAAGACATGCTCGCCTATAAGTGAACACTCATCCCAAGAATTCCCAGGTAAGCACAACTGGTCTCGCGTCTGATGAGATGTATACGAAGTGCTTGCCTAGACAGAAAACCCAGAATACAGGCATTCACCCTTCCAGTTTGCACGTGTTCACATTATTTAAACCCAAAACCTTGACGAGATTTTGAAAACTCAAAGGGGTTCAAAACCATATAACAGAGAGTTCAAAACTTTACAATAGAGGGTTCAAAACCTAGTAATCAATCATCCTAGAACAGATGATTAGTTTTCAAAGCGGTTTTGAAATTTATGTTTTTGTTGTGGTCGTCGCCTAAGGATAGGTGACGATCTTGTTCTATGACTAAACGCAAGTAACTCGCGTTAGGGTCCTAAGAAAGTTATAGACTAGGTCAAAGCATTACTAATAACCTAATTCCCTATAACCATTGGCTCTGATACCAACTTTTCTGTCACACCCCGACCACGTGGAACATACAAAACGTGGCGGAAACATCGGGGAGTGTTGTAACAGAATTAATTGTCTCAAATCCATGGCAATTGAAGTTTTGTTTTATTGATTGAAAGTGTTACAATGTCTAAATAAACAAAGAAGTACAACATAATTAACTAGTCTTGCATCTTTTAATGTCACTAAGGCACAGGTCCGCCTAAGTATGTCTTGATAAGTCCTATGCTTCATCTCCTGAAAACACATGTGAAAATAGGTACGTCAGCATAAAAATGCCTGTGAGATACATAGGTTTTGTGAAAATAAGATTCATGACTTATGTTTGAGAAAAATGTTTAGTCATGAACCTTGTAATTTGCTTTGTCTTGTAAATCATTTGAAAAACGATAAGTTCAGATGATATGTATAAATAAATGAATAATGTATGGTTAAAGGAATAACCATATAAAAATGAGTTTGTATAAGATAAGTTGTTTGTAAATCAATGTCTTGTGAAAAGTATGTTACTTGTATAAAATGTTCTATGTCTCAAACTGAAATGATTCAAATAACGCTACAATATGTAATACCATACAAACACTTATATATAGGAAGTACCAGCGGCGTATCCACCATGCTTGTATCATATTACACACGCATCGTTACTTAATCACTTAATCAAACCAAACAAATGTCAAAATGTCTATGTCAAATATCCATGTCAAATGTCTATGTCAAATATCCATGTCAAATGTCTATGTCAAAATATCATGTATGGCAAGTGAAATGTCTCAACTAAACCATCAAAGTAATGTTTAACAATTGTAGAAATGTTTATGTATTGTAAGTAATGTAAAGTTAAACGAATAACCTTATAGTAGCATATCAAAAGTATACTTTGGATTTGTAAGTAACATATTAAACTATGTTTTGGTTTCATAAGTAACATATCAAAATATGTTTTAGATGTTTAACAAAATATATGTTGGTTTGTACAATACCACACATGAGAGTATATAAAAATATACTTTAATAGTGTGATTTAAGAATTCATTCAGACCTGGTGCATCAAAATACACCTTTGAGACTATAGAAATACCACAAAGGCAATCCCTATTTGGTTGGAGCAACAAATTGGTTTCATACATTCCATGACAACAGGAATGGGGTGTCAAATCCTATAGCGCTATATCATACTAACAATCGGTCTGGTGAACATAAAATAAGTACAATTCAACAGTTTATTTTATGTTCTTTGAGAAATTAATGTTTAAACCATAGATAGTCATTTAGTTTGTCAAATGATAAGTAATAACATGTATAATCAATTATACTTTGAAATCAAGAAAATATAAGCATGGGATGAAATCAACTGTACTAAGTATGCTCACAATGAACATACATAGCATAAAATGTAATGTAAAACGATGTACTAAGTACGCACACAATGGGCATACATAGCATGAAATGTAATGTAAAACAATGTACTAAGTACGCACACAATGGGCATACATAGCATGAAATGTAATGAAATCATGTACTATAATGTACTAATGAACATAGCAAGTATATGATGTCAAAACAGGAAAGCATGAAAGTAACAAGTAGGCACATGTGTTCCACCCCAAAACAGTTTGGAAAACAGTAAAAGAGGGGTCTATGTACTCACTTGAGATTGCTCAGTTGTCAAAAGATAACCACCAAGTAATGCTATAGATCTCGGAATCAAACGGCACCTAATATAGGTAACTATGTTAATAAACCGGACCTAAATCGGAAGATTGGATAGAATGAGGTTTCGTAAACCAAACGAGTGTAGAGACTCGTGTCATTTGGTTTAACAAAGCCTACATGCTAAATGAAACTTAACATAATTGTTTACGACCCATTACGACCCGTTTAGGAAGCTTATGCTACTTTAACGTGTCGTGCGCGTGAAACGCGTTTGGACCGCCTAACTAGTCCTATGACAGGTATTATATGCCTAAACATGTTACATAATCAGTTACATGACAAAAGTTTAGGTTACATATGCTAAATTACCAATTATGTATGAAAAGGGTATTCTGGTAATTTACCTAAGGCATATAAACTACCTATCATACAACTACTTAAACGATGTGACCATAGGGTATAACCTCGGAAGGTTATTACCTACCTACTATAGTCACCTAATGTGTTTGGTCGGATCCTAATGATCGACCAAACTGGGTCGGGTTCGAAGGTATAGGCGATTTATTAGATCGCCTACCCTACGACCCTAGACAACGTGGTAATCAGTAGGCATAGTCCCAAGGGACTATAACCAACGTGATTACAATCACGTTGCGAAGTTCAACCGAACTTCGCATTGACCATTACTGGTCAACGCTGAAAGTCAAACAAAGTTTGACTTTCTGACTCGAAAAGCAGTAAAAATAAGGAAAAGAACGAAAGAATACTTACGAAGGGTCCCCGAAAGCTAACCCAGATCAAAATAGCTCAGGTATGAAACGAAGGTTCCAACTTAGAGCTTCCTTAATCAGATTTGTGGGTTTTTGAACAAATGGGGGGTGGGTATTTATAGAAAAGGTAGAGCCGCTAGGATCGTTTCTTGAATAACGTGATTCGATCACATCCGTACACTTGTTGAAAGGTTATGGAAGCTAAATTCCATCCTTATCTTAGTGACTAAGCAACATAGAATATGTGGTGGAGGATCAATTGGTTGCAACTTGTGTTTAAATGCATTTAATCTGGTCAGAAGGTGGGAAGCGGCCCGCTTTAGGATCAGCCAAACACAATGCGAGCCGCCTGAGCATGTCAGGTCAGAAACAACTTTCAAAAATGACAGTTTAGGTCCCTGCACGTGTTTAAGGCCATTTCCGACACTTCTAAGGCCCGTAAAGCCAACTTTAAGGCCCTAAAATGATGCCTAAACATTGTGGACATGAAACATGCTCAAAAATATGTCGGATGTTGGTTCGTTTGGCCGTACGAACGCGACGTTCGCTTAATTACGACGGAATGCGCATAAGCGCGTAAAACGATCCAAATGACGAAACGAATGGATTTTTCTTATGCCAAACACTAAAATAAAATATTTTAGTGCTTACATAAATTTTTGGATGTCCGGATGTATTCAGAACGCAAGTTACGCGTAAAAATGCAAACTTGTGCACTTTTTGGCGCTTTTAGTCCCTGAATGACACAAAAGTTTATTTTAGCATACCGAACACCTCAAAGCCTATTTCTAAGCTATGTAAAGGATATTTATGGTATGTTTAACTTATGTTCATGTTCCGGAAAGTCTGTTACAGTTCAAATTGGCATACTTTCGCAGTTTGTCAACTTTAGTCCCTGTAAGCGAGTAAGCTTTGATTTCACCACACCAAACCTTCCAAAACTTATAACTGAGTTATGTAAAGGTTATTTAAGGTATGTTAAGCCTATTTCACTTTTCCAGAGTGTTCGTTGGATTAAACTGGTTATATTTACGCATCTGAGCGCGTATAACCCTCCAGAAAGCGATTTAAAAGCTTAAAATCAAACAAGAGTTGATATGTGTAAAAGATACACATAATTTTACAAATCCCAAGTATGAAATACAATATTTCATTGGTTTGGCATTTGTTTGACGGTTGAAGTGACACAGGTGTTACAGCAAAAGTCGAAGCCGTCATCTCTCTGCTGAACGGAAGTTCTGACCTGAGCTCTCACGGTTCTTCGCAATTTAACCCCTTACAGATATCATCTGTGGTATACTCACCTGTAAGACTGAATATTGGGATTTGGATACGGGAGTATATTCATGAGGTGGGACACATGAATGAGTTTAAGTCTCTAAAACACTAAATCCATATCCTTGACAGATTGAAAATTGTGTGAGAATTTTAATGGATCAGTATATCGACAATCTAAGTGAATTGTTTAATTCTAAGTATGAAATTAAAGCTTAACGGTACTTGTGACTTGTCGAATAGCTGATATGATTCCCTAACACGCTCACCAAAAATATGTTTGTAAATAGTTTACATTTACTGCATTTTATTTATGTAATTCATTTCTAGCTTAGAAACTTTATTAAAATCCAAAAAGATTTTACATTTCTGCTTTATTTTCTGACAAACCAAAGTGGAAAGTTGATCTTCAGATTCAATTTGAAGCAGATGCAGGAAGTTTATGAACTGGAGGATGAGTTGTGAGCTTAACATGATAATTTTGTGAAAGTTGAAAAGTTAAAGCAAGTTCATTAATTTGAAACTTGTAAATTTCAGAAAATTGTTTGAAAAAGTTGAACAAATATCAGTGTGATTTGTCTCAGATCAACCAGGGTCATTAATTTGGACTTGGTAGACTAATTGAGTAATCAGGTCATTAATTTGGACCTGAATACTTAAGTGGATTTCTAATTCTGACAAAAACAACAAATGAGATTGAATGGTAAGTTTGGATTGAAACTGTTATTGTCATATATCTTATATTTAGGTAGAGATTGTGCAGGTAACAGTTATTGAGGAAGCAGCAAAGCAAAATCCCAGCCTACTGATAGGGGGAGTCTGAAGACTTAAAAGTCAGAAGCATTTCCTGGATCTACATTCAAGGGGGAGCTTGAAGATGTTAAAGATTCAGATTCTATGATTCATGCTAGCTGTTGATTGAAGATAAAAGAATTGAAGGAAGCTTCTACAATGTCAAGATAATTTAGGGCAGAGAACAATAGATCAAGACTAAAGACTGAAGACTGGATGCTGAAGACTTCGTCAACATCCAAGGGGGAGTCTGTTGGTGCATTTAATGTCTGTTAACTTCGTCTTAATCGAGTCTTATGTCTAGATAGGATAAACGAGCACACAACAGGGTAGAAATTAGGGTTAGTATGTGTGAAAGTGGGTAATTCCGCTTGAAAGTGTCAGTGACCAGTTCAAGCGAAATTAACTAAGTTAATTCCGCTTGAAATGGGCAATGGCAGCTTCAAGCGAAATTAGCTCCACTATATATAGGTGTGCTGTGGTTTCATTTGAAACGGAATTAGGTCATTGTATCTGAGTCGAGGTGCTGCCGAATTGTTATCAGAATTGTAAAAAGCTCAGAATCAATCAATAAGAAGATAATTAGAAAGGAACAAGCTGTTTTACATCAAATTACATTGATTCCGCCTTTGTTTTTTATGCTGAACTCATCGGATTGACTCGTTAGGGTCACACGACGATCCAACAAGTACAGTGAGAAATTTTGATGATATGCCAAGTGTTCCGGACAATTATGTTTCATCGTCGAATAATCGATTGATAATGAAAGAATTATCGTATGACAGACTAGCTCTTCAAAGGGAAAATGATGGTTATGTAAAGTGTTTATCTGCCGAACAGGAAAGGATATATAAAATTGTTAAGGAAGCGATTGAAAAAGGTGATGGAGGTGTGTTTTTTGTATATGGTTATGGTGGAACTGGAAAGACGTTTCTTTGGAAGACATTCTCAGCTGCATTACGATCAAAAGGTGAAGTTGTATTGAATGTTGCATCCAGTGGAATTGTTTCACCTTTGCTGGATAGTGGTAGAACTGCTCATTCAAGGTTTGTAATTCCAATCAACATTAATGAGAATTCAGTCTGTTCGATAGAGCCTAATACTGAGTTAGGTGATTTAATTAAAAGAGCAACATTGATTATTTGGGATGAAGCACCTATGACTCACAAGCATTGTTTCGAGGCTTTTGATAGAACAATGAGAGACATATCACGTTCCAGTCAACCGAACATGCAATCCAAGCCGTTTGGGGGAAAGGTCATTCTATTTGGTGGTGATTTTAGACAAATTCTTCCGGTCATCCCTAAAGGTACCAGAACAATGATAGTCAATGCCTCCTTGAATTCTTCTTATATATGGCGGCATTGTCAAGTACTAAAGCTAACTGAGAATATGAGATTAAGAGTTGGTTGTCAGGAAGCAGATTTGAATGAAATAAAGGAATTTGGAGAATGGATTTTAAAGCTTGGTGATGGTCTACTTGGTTTATAAATTGATGGTGAGATTGATATTGAAATACCAGATGATTTACTTATTCATGACCAAGTCAATCCTATTTCTTCTCTCATTTCATTTATATATCCGGATATGAATAAGTTTTTGTAGGATTTAACGTATTTCCAACAAAGAGCGATTCTTGCTCCAACTAATGAAGTAGTGGATTCAATAAATAAAGAGTTGTTAGAGAGTCTGCCTGGTGAAGAAAAGGTTTATTTTAGTTCAGATAGTTTATGCCAATCAGAGGAAGAATCAGAGCTTAATATGGCATTGTTTCCTCCTGATGTGTTAAACAATCTTCGTTTATCTGGTTTACCTAACCATAAATTAGTACTGAAACTTGGTGCTCCAGTGATGTTACTCAGAAACATTGATCAGGAAAATGGATTGTGCAATGGTACACGTTTATAAGTCACGAGGCTCGGAAAAGTTGTGATTGAAGCAAAAATTATCACAGGGACTAATATAGGTCATCATACTTTGATTTCAAGAATGAAGATGACATCTTCTGATAAAAGAATACCAGTGAAGATTTCTCGAAGACAATTCCCACTTTTATTGTGTTTCGCTATGACAATAAATAAAAGTCAAGGACAATCATTGGAGCGTGTTGGTTTATATCTTCCACGTCCAGTGTTTAGTCATGGTTAGCTCTATGTTGCTGTATCTAGAGTAAAAAGTAGGAAGGGATTGAAAATTTTGATTTGTGATAAAGAGAAACGAGTCTGTACAACCACTACTAATGTGGTTTACAAAGAAGTTTTACAAAATCTATAAAGATACTAAACATCTGTCAACCTGGCAACGTCTGTTGGGTATAATGGAGGAACTGTTGTTAGGAAATGTTTGTTGGAAAGCAATACAACTTTTTGAAAGCATCTGATACTTGCTCTGCATTAAGCCTATCCTGAGAACACATGTTGTGAAAAATGTTTATATCTGGCGTTGTAGTAACAAGTTTGCAGCTCTCATTTTTAATGAGAGTACTAAATTCTTTGTTAATAACATTATTTTCTTTACATCTGTTTACTAACCTTTGTAATTTCTGTTGACTGACATTTTTAACATGGGTTGACTAACATCTGATAGTTACTATCTATCCATCTGGCAAGCTCTGTTGGAGATAATGGATGACAGTTCTTAGGAAAGTAACATAAGTTTTTAACAGTTAATATACAACAGTGGTTTGCTATCAACATAATGGAATTGCTATTGAATAAACCTATTGATCATTAATTTATATCAATTTTGTAAGTCTGCACTAATTATTTTTTTACTCTCTGTCAATATGTCTTATGCGTGGTTTTCTAAGAAACGACCCGTGTTTGCACACGGGTCTTACCGCTAGTACTATATAATAAAAGAAACTATTTTGGGGACACTTGTCATTATATTAGACCATGTCTTATGGATAATTATCAATTTACTTTAATCTCTTCTAGTTAATTATAGATAACCATTCTATTAAATATTATTTGGTTTAATATCTTACGGATAATTATTATTTAGTTTAATATTTTCTAATTAATTATAGGTAACTCTCATACTAAATATTATTTTTTTAATCTCTTGTACTTAACTATCGATAATTATTATTTAGTTTAAATTTAATGTATATTTCTCATTTATAATATTATTTATTTACTTTTCTATATCACATGACAGACACCTAATTTTTATTTGTAATATACAAATTCACTTTTATTCTTTTTGATGATGTAATTAACTCTAATAAACTTTAAACTTTTACCATAGTATGTATAATGCTAGACATAAAATCAAAAAAACATTTTGGATGGCATCAATAACTTAAGATATAATATAATTATACGTATAATGTGCACTTTTTTAATAAAATAATACCAAACAAAATTACAAATATAAAATCATTGATTTTACTAATAATAACAAAGTCTTAATTTTTTTAAATTAGATTTATTACGGGTTTTTTAAATATAATTTATATTTTATCACTCAAATGATTGCTTATTTGCTTATCGAATAACATGTTTGACCACTGTATCTTTTTTTTAATAATCATTTCTGCAATTACCATATCTATCGCGTACCGAGTATATCCATTAGTTTTTTTAAATATAATTTTCTTATTATTTGGTATATAAAATCATATTTATCCAAGCCGTGTAATACACGAGAGTTTTTAAAGATATAACTTTTTATTAATATTTGGTAAACAATATTACATTTATTCAACCCGCGTAATACACGTATTTTTAAAGATATAACTTTTTTTTTATATTTGGTATAGTGGTTTTAAATATATAACTTTTTTTTATTATTTGGTATATAAAATTACATTTATTCAACACGTACAATATGGTTCCTATAGATATAACTTTTTATTATTTAATATATAAAATTACATTTATTCAACACGTGCAATAAAGGAGGTTTTTAAATTTTTTTTTATTATTTAGTATATAAAATTATTTTATTTAACCCGTGTAATACACGGGGTTATAACCTAGTTTCCTAATAGTCAAATTGTCGGCTTGCCGCTTTACGAGTTACGACTGTTTAATTAAATACTAAAATCCAGCCCTTATTTAATGGGCCTAGTTAGGCACTTCAGGGAACAAGGCCTGCTAGAAAGAAGATGGAGATTGTTTCATTTTTGATGACTTTTGAACAGTGTTGGGCTGTGCTGGGCTTGTCTGTTTGACATGTACGTATAGTCTGTGAATAAATCACACCTCCATCCCATGGTTGGCCCATTAGGCTTACCAATCTAGGCACGGGCATAGGACCACCAAAAATCAAAGGCCTCCAATTTTTAGTAAAATTTTATATATTGTATAATGTATCATGCTCAAATAAAAAAACAACACTAAACCATGTTTTTCATAAAGTTACACAGATAAAAATTGTTTATGAAAAAAGCCCATATTCAAGACCCAGTTTCGAAATTAAACCACAGACATGACTGCAGTCTGTAGTAACCATCTACCACTCGACCTCATCCGAATTGTGTGAATCAGCGCCAAATCCCTAAAATTGAGCCGCAGTCTTCGTTCCTACTTCCTATCGCAGCCTGCTCTTTCGATTTTCTAAGTTATCGGCTATCACTAACGGTAATCACTCATGGCGTCGGGTCTGTCGGGATTGAGGGAGAATTTATGGGCAAAATTAGGGCTAATTACTAAACTTAGGTTAACTTTAGCTGCTAATATTTCTATTAATCTCTATATGTTTTGCAAAAGTGCCTCCACTTCGTAGTCCGCTTAGGGTCTACAAAAATATTGAAACGGCCTTGCTCCATCCACACAGAGGTGTTTTTAGGGTGTTATAGATCATATGGCACTTTTAGACGTTTCTTGGAATGATTTTGGGTGCCCCATCCGTATACAAGAATGAGTTGAACGGAGGGAAGCACCTTAACACGACACCATTTTTAGTTTTTTTTTTCAAATAATAAACAACCCATTAGTTGTTCTTAATGATTAAGATTTAATTTTGAGAAAATTAAGACATAATATTTTTAGATGTGTTTACATGTCAATGTCTACGTTCTCAGAATTTTATTTTTACAGCAATAAATTATATGAAATTATTTTACTTTTTTTTTCATGCATTATCCTATATATTAATTTCCGAACGCTTTGACAGTAAAAATAAAAAATAGTATTATTCTGATATCCTAATAAGCCCGTGTGGTATAGTGGGGCGGGGGGTTTGGGGCATTGGTTGAAACGTGGACTTCGAGGGGCACCACTGGTCAGTTGCATGTTGGGTCGGTATGACGGGGTGTGGCTAGCCCGCGTGGGTTTGGCTTGGCCAAACGGTTGTTTTTTAAGTTTAAATCCTAGCCACCTATAGCCTAGCCAACCCAGCCAATGAGAGCCGGCCACGGAAGACCGCTATGCCCGGCCAACGCCCGGGCTGAAACCCCCGACCAAGAGGCCACCCCGAAACCCAAGCCCACCCAGGGTGGTGACTTAGGCGTTTGTACCCAACCCACGCCCCATGACCCATAGTCTAATTAAAGTAAAGAAACAGTAGAAGCACCTGAACAGTAGAAGCAATTAAACCACGTGGCAGGGAATAGTATCACCTTGCCATTGGTTCAAATGGGTGGCCGCCCCTCCACCCCTCCCTCATTGGACCAACCAATTTATTATTTTATACTCACTTTAAAATTATGTTTTGCCCTTGAATAGTGTTTCTCTGTCATTGGTTCAAATGGGCGGCGAGCAATACTCATTGGACCAACCAGTTTATTATTTTATATCCACTTTAAAATTACGTTTTGCCCCCAGTTAAAAAATACGGTTTTGCCTCAACTTCAAAATACGTTTACCCTTTTGCCCCGAGCTAAAAAATATGATTTCGCTCTCGGTAAAAAAATTACGCTTTTACCTTCAACCAAAATTACGTTTGGGCGGCCGCCACTTCCCTATTAGACCAAACAGTTTATTATTTTATACACACTTTAAAATTACGTTCTTTCCCTGGAATAGTGTTTCTCTGCCATTGGTTCAAATGGGCGGCGAGCAATACCCATTGTACCAACCAGTTTATTATCTTATATCCACTTTAAAATTACGTTTTTGTCCACAGTTAAAAAAATACGGTTTTGCCTCAACTTCAAAATACATTTACCCTTTTGCCCCGAGCTAAAAAATACGATTTCGCCCTCGGTAAAAAAATTACGCTTTTACCCTCAGCCAAAATTACGTTCTCGCCTCAGTTCAAAAAAAAATTTTGTTATTCCCCCGGCTCAAAATTACGATTTTACACCAGTTTATTATTTTATACCTACTTTAGAATTACGGTTTTACCCATAGTTTAAAATTACGTATTTACCCCAAGTTCAAAATAAATTTATGTTTTTGTCCCCAGCTAAAATTTATGAATTTCCCCTCGGTTCAAAATTACGATATCACCCTCAATTCAAAATTATGTTTTTACACCCAGTGCAAAATAAAAATATGGTTTTCTCTTAGCTAAAAATTAGGATTTTACCCTCGGGAAAAAAATTTGATTTTCCCCCAAGTAAAAAAAAATAACTTTGCCCACAGCTAAAAATCGTGTCAAAGAGCTGCCTAACACTCTTTTTACTTTTTATTTGTAGCAAAACTATAGTACTGTTTTTTTAATTGGTTGAGAATTATTCGGCCATCGTCCTGCAACGCGGGCGGGGTATCACCTAGTTAACTATATATCTTGTAATGTACAAAAATACCAACTTACCTTTTTTTTTATTTACACCCGAGATTTTTATTGTGTATCCAATTTTCGCCTATCGACTTTTTTTTATATCTTCTCTATTTTATAAAACTGGGATATAAGTTTATACAATTATAAAACATTTATAATGATACATGAAGATGCATGAATGTATTTCTTGTATCTTGTTATTATAGAAGTAAAATTTAATCTCAGGCATGTAACTACACCGTAAAAAGTAATTTTGTTGTTATTTATTATTGTAGTTGTAGAATTAGGTGAAATAATAAAGGCATTCTAAAAAAGGCTGTGGTTAAAGAATAAGATTACCAAATCTGTGTTGGGGAAAGCAAATATGCTCTAGATCTCTACAAACTCCTACAAATTGACATTTCATCATTCATAACAAAAAATTTCTAAACCATTTTTTTTGACCGCAAACAAAAGATATTTTATTATAACTCTAGCAATTGGCTAGCACCAAACATAAAAGCATACAGCCAAAAGAACTTCACAGCCACAACATACATCAGATTAAATTAAAAAACATCAAAAATTCGCCATTGTTTCCATGTCATGTTGGCCTCCTTTGAGCGGTGTTTTCCCATAAAAAAGTCTTGGCCTTTATCTCTTCGATAATGGCAGTAGGTGACTTCCCCTTCCCTGAAAACATTAATTCATTTCTCATACTCCATATGCTCCGCAAAGTAGCCAAGCAAACCGCATGATACGCTTTCTTTTTCTTCACCGAGCCATCAAGCTGCTTATAGGACTCAAGAATATCCTTGAGACGAAAGGCAATTATCGGCTGCATTTTACAGTTTACACCAATGGTACACTACTTGCCATACGATCTGAGCGAAACCACATGAGACCAGAAGATAGGGGTGTTCATCGAATTTAATATCGAATTTTCAAATTATTCAAATCGAATTATTCGAATAATTTTTATTTTTCCTTAAATTCGTATTCAATTCGAATTCGATTAAAACTTACCGAATTCGATTCGAATAAAAAACCCAATTTGTATTCGATTAAAAATTCGAATTCGAATAAATTCGATTTAATTCAGATTCTTTAAAAGCATGTAAAAACTATCAAAATGAAACATAAATTTAAAACAGTCATAAAGCACGATATCACATTAAAAAGTTCCAAATAAACTACCATAAGTCTAAAATTCAAAACGAGAAGTCGAGAATAACCACTCCACATTACAAGTTAATATTTTTAGGGTTATAAATCTATTGATAGATTTGTTACTTAGGTTTAGGGTATGTTTGGCATGGAGCTTTTAGGAGCTTCTAGCTTTAAGCTTTTAAGAAAAAGCTCCTACTCAATAAAAAGTCTTGTTTGGTTGAAGGAGCTTTAAGCTTTTAGGTTAGGAGCTTGAAGCTTTTGGTTGAACGCTACTACTAGTAGCGTTTAGAAGGAGCTACAAGCTTTTAGGGAAAAAATGACTATTTTAACCTCCAAATATAGGAAACTTTTTAATGCATCAACTTTCTAAATTTTTAGTTATGTCCATTTTGGTCATTTTATACATTTTATTAAAAGCTCCAGCTACTCTACCAAACACCAAATATATCTAAAAAGCTACAGCTACTAACTACCAGCTACAGCTACCAGCTTCCAGTCACCAGCTTACAGCTTAGAGCTAGCAGCCACCAGCTACTTTTGCCAAACATACCCGTAGTGGGTTTGGTAATGGGTAATTTTAATACTTGGAAAAAAATTTGAAAATAATTTTTTAGTATAGCTTAATAAAA
Organism: Helianthus tuberosus; assembly: GCA_030545235.1. Lineage (NCBI taxonomy): Eukaryota > Viridiplantae > Streptophyta > Magnoliopsida > Asterales > Asteraceae > Helianthus > Helianthus tuberosus. The sequence goes on along the minus strand of CM060443.1, from coordinate 59,045,665 downwards.
GTTATAAATGCATTATATATAAAAATAATAAATAAAAATGTATAATTTTTATTCGAATTTCGAATCGAATTTGAAATTGTAAATCCGTATTCGATTCGCATTTGATTTACTTGACTCGAATTCGCATTCGAATTCTTTTAATCGAAACGAATTCTTGATAATCGAATCGAATTTAAACGAATTTCGAATTTTTCGAATTCAAAACGAATTCTGAACACCCCTACCAGAAGATGATCGCTAGTTTCACTATACTCACCACACAAAACGCAATCCAAAGACTTAATCGCAACACCTCACAAAACAATCTGAGCGAACCATTTCTACTTCTGGAATTAATATTTGGGTTCAAACGAACTGGAATTATTCGAATTAAATGACTCAAATCTTATTAAATTAGTTGTGTTTTCCATTTTTTAACGGTGATTTTCTTTTTGAGTGACCCAATGTCACACCGTCTAAACGGCGGCCCTAGCTAAGATCTGCCCAGACTACGTTGTGTTAACCGGGCCCGCGTTGGGTTGGTCAGACTTGGTTACGGCATTTCCCCGGAAACCGTACTGCCTTCACACGAGTTGTCTCGCTGAAGTAACAGCCGGATGAAAACCGGGGTGCGGCTTAGGATCGAACCCCCCTCGGTGGGTTTGTCACCATCATTGCCCAACCACTAAGCATAAACCCAGGGTTATATCCATCCAAGTATGACACAAGTGAGAATTGAACTTGAGTCTCACTAGCTCACAAATAGGGGGATAGTTGTGTTTTCCAATTGATTTGAGTTTTACGCCCACTGGTAATAAAATAAGTTGACTAAATTAACTAGTTTCCTTAACCAAAATTGTGAGATATAATTTTTTTTTTTTTTTGTGAATAAAAAAATTGTCTAATTTAAAATAATTCAACCGGCACAAACGCACGGGCATGTTAAACTTTTGACCTTTATAATTTGTTCATCTTTGTCGTTAACATAAGATTCTTTGGTATTGTAGAGTTTCGCGGAAATAGTATAGCAATCAAAAGTTGTCGTTTATATCTAGAGGCGCATGTTTTTATCAATCAAACATTATCGTTTTAACTAATGGATAAGTTTATTCCAGTGCGACTCGGGCTTGCAATCGGCTTGGTAATCAGGAATCAGACTCGATCAAACTAATGGATAAGTTTATTCCAGTGCGACCGGGATTCGGGGGTCCTCCGTGGCGATTTTCACTAACTCGGTAATCAGGAATCAGACTCGATCAAACGTCGGCGTGACTCGGTCAGGATGACTCGTCAACTCGGTAACGTTGATGCACATTATCTCCAAAATTATTGACGACAACAACCAACTCACGCCCATCTTTTCCAAAATTATATCCGACTCTCGTAGCTTGTCCTTACCATTCTACCACCAAGTACATTCTCACCCACCTACTCCAAAATTGAACTTTAAACATGTATCATTTATATTTATAAACATTTATATTTATGCTTATCTTGACATGAATTATGCTTATTATGAATCTATGACATATATATAATCTCCCAATAATTAATTTTCTTTATAATTTAATATGGTCAAGTACTCCTCACCTAAGCCAAGTGCTCACAACTCCCAGTTAGACGAGTTGGATGCGCCTAGCGACTCCTGCAACATTGGTTTATTCTCATGTTTTCATCAATCTAACGTTGTTGTTTTAAGGAATGGAGAAGTTTATTCTTAAACTGTTATAAATCCGCAAACTGCTCATTATTGCTAGTGATCCAACCTTTAGGTTACCTCTTAATTCATTCGTTGTTAGCTTCTTAAAAACTTGATCAAGTTCAACTCGTGCTTAGGGGCTATTTGTTCACCTATTAATGAGGCTCATAATGGTTAAGACCTCTTACTAGTTCAGCACTTAATGGTTCAGACTGTTTGTTTCACGAGCAGAAGTCTGGATGATTCAGACATTTACCTTTGAATGGTTAACTATTATACTGAGTCTGAATAGTTAAGACCTCTAATCTGAATTAGTTAGATATTTGCCTCTGAACGGTTAAGCATTACATTGGCTCTTAATGGTTCAGACCTCTTACTGGTTCATCACTTAATGGTTCAGACATCTTACTGGTTCAGCACTTAATCATTCAGAAGTTGCCAAACAGCCCCTTATTCGTCTCAAGCTAGTTGGTCCTTATACATTGTTGGACACGAGTTAAAAGTATTTCCCTCATTGACTTGCTCAAAATGTGAGATAACTGGTTTGTTACTTGTGTTGATTTTCAATTTCGTCCTTGATTTCATATTTTATTTCCTTGTATGTTAGTTCTTTAGTCTTGCGTTATTCGATATACTTTTCTGATTTGATAATGTTGCTATTGATTTCAGAGTTAAGAAACATAAATACGAGTCACGTTAAAATTCATATAAATGAGTCAATTCATCGAGGCATACATTGGTTCGAACTAAATATGAATTGCAATTCTTACTTAAATTGGGTATGCTAACTCTTAGCAACATTTTATTGCTTTTATTGAGTTGCACCTTTAGCATTAGGAGATTTTCAAAAACAAAATTTGATTTTTCACTTCTAACCAAAGGCTTTTATCTTTTCCATTTTAACCTCTTTGATTTTTTTTACTTTTAACACAAAGTTTTTCATCTTTTATAAATTAACCACAACATTTTTTACTTGAACTTTGGTCACTAATATTTTTCATCTTTTACAAGTTTTTCGTTTTAGGTTTCGTTCTAAATTTTGCGAGTTAACATGCTCCAACATGTGTGTGGGTTCAACGTTTTTTCGTCTATTTTTTCCGTTTGACAGACACGTCGCTACGCGTCTATTTTCCCTGTTTAATAGGTTCTTCACAACGCGATAGTCCTAAATCAACTTAGTTATTTTTTTCTATGTTTTACGTTTTGGTCAAATTTCTTTGCATTAACACGCCGCAACGGGCGTGCGTGGTTCAACGAATTTACGTATGCTTTGTGTTCGGTGTTATTTTTTCCCTTTTTATTATTTTTTTACGAGGTTTTCCGGTATTGTTGGTCGCTAGCAGTGGTGTAGCATTGCTGCTACTTGGCATGGTTTTACGCCCCGCCGCAACGCCCCGGCTTAATACTAGTTGTTATTAATTAGCTCGGACTGGATTATGAGTAGTCGGCTTAAACTCATTCTTTTGAAGAGCCTTGGGTTTAATCATGTATTCAAAACTATGTTTTTGGGTTTGACTTAAATCAGATTTCTTTTATGCGTCAAGAGGTTCAATCTATCAAGATCAAATCATAGATACAAAGATATTTATGGAAATTAAAAAGAAATAAGAAAGTGTGCTTTTAAAAGAGAAAAAGGCATGATAGTGAAGCACATAGAGACAATAATTGGGTATTGCATAATGGGAAGGAAAGAAAAAAGGGTGTCTTATTCCCACATATCCTATATCTTATTTTCACATCCCCTACTTTATACGGGCCGTATACAATTATAAGGCTCTTATTGAATGTTTTTGAATAGGAAAATGCGCAGGGAATGTTTTTTTTGTTTTATTATATACGGCCCGTATACAGTTATACGAGTCGTATACATATGTATACGATTTGTAAAACGTATACGGCTCAATTGATTTATTTTTGTGGATTTTTGATGTTACCACATGTATACGGGCCGTATAACTATATACGGGCCGTATATATTGGCGTTTTTTCAAGTATCACGTTTTATTCCCGTAAAAACACAATCATTCTAGGGTTTCTAAACTCTTCATCACCTTTAACAATGTCGATAAACGTTGATCGAAACATGCCGCTTAAATCGGAGCACAGGTAGAGTAACGTTACCGATCAGTCCGTTGATGAAAACCTTAACGATCGCAGAGATCTTCGTGTTGGTTATTTATCGATTCCGAGTAACTAGCAGAAGAACCTGACACAAACAAGTTCTTCACAGTTTGTTATTCAGATATCTGTTCGGTCATCTTTCCAAAGTACAACACACGATACTTTTAATAAGTTGTCATAGTTGTCAAATTCGATTTCAACAAATCTTTTCATTTTCCTTCAATTTCTAAAACATTCTCTGTTACATGAAGACGTGTCGGGTTCTTATACTAGTGGTATTTTACTGAAGTATTGGAGATTGAATGTGCGAAATACAAACCGCAACCGTTTTTTACTACGGAAACGGTGGCTATGCGAAATGTTTAAATCTCAGTTGAGGCGGGCATTGTTTAAATCTGAATATAACTAGATGTTACGTGTATCAGCGTTGTTTATCACCCTATGTGAGCATTGGAAACCCGACAAACAGTCTTGATAACTGTGACATTTTATCTATCTATGTGTGTCACATCCATCCTGTTATAGCAATCGATATGATTAATTTTCACATATTTTTTTCTAATTAGCGTTGTTAACTACCAAAAGAATGCATACACAAATAGTTCTAGTGGACGAAGCAAAGAGACCGTTGTGTATCTGAATCAGGTTCTCAAACAAACACTACCAAAGATGGGTTGGTGATAAATACCGGAGCTGTTATCTCGGTTGTTCAGTACTCTCCTATATCAACTTGAACGGTTGATGGTTACAAGGATCGTTCTAATAGATTAAAGGGAATAAACCATTTTTTTACCAATTTTCACTCCAGTAGTTGAAACTTGAGCGCAGGAATCAATTCAAAACCCTCACCCTCAAAATCAACCAGAAACCAAAGGAAAAAAGGGCTGATAATGGCTGATGGTTCTTCGTTGAGGAAACCAAACGTAGACGGAGATGATAGGCCTGGTAACCGGAAGAGAAATCAATTGTATTTTTTTAGTTGCTTCTCTTGTTAAGTTTCTGAACCAACCGAAATCCACAAATTCCAACAGTTTCTTCATAGATTTCGTCCGGTTTCCAAACTCTTTCACACAAAGTTAATATTCATTGTGGTAGATGCAAGCATAAAGTTAGAAAAATACTCAACAAGATTGAAGGGTACACAACTGAAGGTTCAGTGCACGAACAGTTTCTTACGAACGATATGTATCAGGAAGCTCAACTTGAACGGACGATATGTATCAACAACTTGTGAGTGGGAATATGGCTATGAAGAATAGTATGGATAAACAATCACCGGTACGGGTTTTTCTGCTAGTTATTTGGAATGTTTCGAATCATCACAGAAGACGTGTCGGGTTCTTCTGCTAGTAGTATGAGTCTGAGTCCATTGTGGTTCGTGAATGTTTCGAATCATCACAGAAGACGTGTCGGGTTCTTCTGCTAGTAGTATGAGTCTGAGTCCATTATGGTTCGTGAATGTTTCGAATCGTCACAGAAGACGTGTCGGGTTCTTCTGCTAGTAGTATGATCCAAAAATTCCGTTGTTTAAATCAGAATCAGGTTCTCAAGACAAGGATCGTTCTAATAGATTAAAGAGAATAACCCCTTTTTTTTACCATTTTTACCCATAGTATACGAGCCGTATAATAATATACGGCCCGTATACAACCATTGTATACATTGTATACGATCGGTAAAAATATTTTTTTACCAATGGTATACGGCCGTATAAACTGTATACGACTCGTATACATATGGTAAAAAATGGTAAAAACCTCTTTAATCTATTAGAACGATCCAATAAACGAAGAACAAAGCCTATTTTCAAAACGCAGGTTCATACAGTGCTGTAATAGGTTGTGGTTCAGCCAAAATGACATCTAGCATTACGAACGGTTCAAGTAAGTGTCTAGAATTTTGAAAATTAAGGTTTACCTTGTTAGTTTCTCAAACACTACTAAACATCTGCTTTCTGAATTCGAATCAGAATGTTAACTTTTTAGTTACTTATCTTGTTAAGTTTCTGACCCAACCGAAATCCATAAATTCTGTCACTTTGTGTATTGACGAAGCTAACAAACACATTGGTATTTTCTCAAAATGTGCAAACTTGAAGAATCTCACATTAAAGGAGTTTGCAACAACGGGATCAGATGGTTTGAGTATCTTTCATCCTCGTTTGGCTAATCTCACACTTGAAAATGACAACTTTGTGAGGGCCGTATATTGTTATTTCTGTTGTTCAGTACTTCCGAGATCTGACCGAACCGAAATCCACAATTCTTTTACTCATAAACCCTTGAATCCCAACGGTTCATTTGTAACCGTAAGGATGATGCAAATTTGTACGTAAAGATCTCTACACAAACTCTTCTACATCTTTTAACCAGTTGTCCATCACTTAAGACCTTGAAAAGATTTGTTGAAATCGAAGCATTCACGAACCACAATGGGCTCAGACTCATGTTCAAGTAAGTGTCTAAAAATCTGAAAATTCAGGTTTACCTTGTTAATTTCTCAAAACAAAGTCTCGTTTCTTCATCTTCATCTTCAACAACAATGATGAACAGATGATGTCAGATAATACTTCATTTTTCGAGAAACCATTATCTTGTGATACATGAACGTTGTATTCTTGTCTTTTAGAAGAGTTTGTATTGAACCAAGAATACTTCAAACATTCTATACCTTGCAACGTATAGAGGTGCAAGAGAATGGCGAGTTATTTTCAGTTATTTCTGTTGATCCACAAATTCCATTGTTTAAACCAGGATCAGGTTCTCAAGACAAGGATCGTTCTAATAGATTAAAGAGAATAAACCATTTTTTACCATTTTTTACCCATAGTATACGAGCCGTATCAGAATATACGGCCCGTATACAATCATCGTATACATTGTATACGATCGGTAAATTTGTTTTTTACCGAGAGTATACAGCCGTATAAACGGTATACGACCCGTATACATATGGTAAAAAATGGTAAAAAATTTCTTTCTTTCCTTTTTTAGTTGCTTCTCTTGTTAAGTTTCTGAACCAACCGAAATCCACAAGGGTTGTATCGGAATCAAGCGTTGGAAGGATTGTAGTAGCAGGACATTGGTACCACTGTGAAAATTGCATCAGGAGGGGAGAGAGTCTGATACAATAAGGATGTTGGGAATTAAACGCATGTACGTGACAAAATAAGGATGTTCGCATAAACATATATTCGTTTCATAACCTCCTCCTATAAATCAACCACAACTGATAAAGAGCCTGTATTAGAAACCATCCTATGTCTTTTACCAACCGAAGAGGCAGCTGACAAAGAGCCTGTATTAGAAGCCATCCTATGTCTTTTACCAACCGAAGAGGCAGCAGAAGACGTGTCGGGTTCTTCCAACATTCACGAACCACAATGGACTCAGACTCATACTACTCACCCTCCCCTGAGGAAAAGTTTTCTGACCCAACCGAAATCCACAAATTCTGTCACTTTGTGTATTGACGAACCTGACCCCACATTGGTATTTTCTCAAAATATGCAAACTTGAAGAATCTCACATTAAAGGAGTTTGCAACAACGGGATCAGATGGTTTGAGTATCTTTCATCCTCGTTTGGCTAATCTCACACTTGATAGTGAAAAACATCAACAACCGTTTTTTCTTTTCCTTCAATTTCGAGAACATTCTCCCTGTGTATGTGCTTGTGCTGTAGAAACCGGTGATGAATTTCGAGAACATTCTCCCTATTCGGTTATCTTTCCAAACTACAACACACGATAAGTTTAAACTTTATAGTGTGTGATTTGACCAGAAAATGATTGGAGGTGAAGGTTCAGTGCACGAAAAGTTTCTTACGAAATGTACGTGACAAAACAAATATGTTGGGAATTAAACGCATGTCCGTAATCCCGCGTTGATAGCTTCCGTTTTATTCAGACTCCTTACAACTCTCATCAAATGCCTCACCCTTCCTTTTATTCTATAAATATTAAATAAAGAATAACACCATGCCCATAATCCCTCGTTGATAGCTTCCGTTTTATTACAGTCATATGACACGTTTTCTTGTTCTTCAATCTTTGTTACTTGTTGATGTTTTGTTTTTTTCTACTTTTAGAAAGTTTTGAGCACCTCACAACTCTAAAATACTTGAAAAATCAAATTTTCGTTCCATACGTGCCGTATAACAGTATACAGCCCGTATACACATTCGTATACATTGTATACGACCAGGCAAACTTATTTACACATGGTGTATACGGGCCGTATACTGTTATACGGCCCGTATAGAATAAAAACAACTGACAAAGTCATACTGTTATACTGTTATACGGCCCGTATACACCATGTGTAAATAAGTTTTCCCATGTGTTAATATTAGGACCCGATAAAAATCCAAAGTAATGTGTACTATATGTCTGGCACTTCCCTATTGAATTAATCCATTTTTAATTTAATTTTATTACTAGTTTAAAATTAAGGTTTTGTTCATTGTTTAAAATTACGTTTTTTCCCCTAATTCAAAATAAAATTATATTTTTGCCCTGGCTAAAAATTTACGCTTTTGCCCTCAGTTAAAAAACCCATTTCTAATTCTATTCCCATTTTAAATTACGGTTTCGCTCTCCGTCTAAAATTACGCTTTTGCCCCCCGTTCAAAATAAAAATATCTTTTTGCCCCTAGCTCAAAATTACGATTTTGCCCCAACTCAAATTTACGTTTTTGTCCACATTTCAAAATAAAATTAAGTTTTTCCCCATAGCTCAAAATTATGATTTTGCCCCCAGTTTAAAATTATGATTTCGTCCCCAGTTCAAAATATTTTTACGATTTTGCCCTCTATTCAAAATTATGATTTTGCTCCCATTTCAAAAATTACGATTTCTCCCCAGTTATAAATTATGATCTTGCCATCGTTTTACTTTTTTTTTGCAAAACTATAGTACTGTTTTATTTTGCTTGGTTGACTCAATGTAATTTTTACTGTGTCAAGCAGTTGTCTAACACTTGCTAATTTGTCCCGACAAATGAGTAGTTTACCCCCAACTCAAAATTACAGAGCTGTTATTGTTTTAATTTTTTTTAGCAAAGCTATGGTAGTGTTTTCGTTTAATTGGTTGTCTCGATGTATTTTTTTTAGATCGTGTTTTAAATAGTATGTACAAGTAACCTAAATACATGTATACATATTATGAAATTAAGAAATATTTGATTTAAAGCCCCGCAACGCGGGCGGACATATGTGTAATTTTTATTCGTTCAGGCATGCCTGGTACATGCTCATTTGTCCTGAAAAATTACAATTTTGCTCCCAGTTTAAAATTATACTCTTTCCATCGTTTTAGTTTTTTTTTATCGTAAAAGTATGGTAGTGTTTTTGTTTTAATTGGTTGACTCGATGTAATTTTTTTTGACATCGTGTTATGAGTAGTATGTACAAGTAATCGAAACACAGACATACATGTTATGAGAGAGAAATATTCGGCTTATTGCCCCGCAACGCGGGCAGGGCAAAAACTAGTATATTTATACAAATAATATTGTCTAACTAGTGGATGCCACCGCGCTTCGCGACGGGCATTCGTTCGGTATGAAGCGCGAGCATTCCTTATGTACGTTCGGTACGAAGCGCGAGTATTCATTCTGCAGGTTTGCGGACATTCAATTAAACTCAATTTGGTTAACATTTTGTATCAGTTACAACTGATATCCCCAACATTACAAACTATCATCAATCACGTGTTGTAAACCATAAGAATTTATGTGACTGAACTTGGAAAAAAACGACATAGAGTTGAATTATATAACCTTTAGATGATAGGGCCTGTTTCAAAGCTACTTCAGTACTGCATAACCTCATAAAAATAAGGTTATCATGGAATAATTATATCTTCACAAATTCACACAAAAGTTTAGATAATATACCACTTGTCCTCTTGAATCTTAATTCAAAACAGTAATTTGGCATGCCGACACCAGGCAGCGAACTTCCATTGCTAATCAGTGAATATGTTTTTATCGTTAGCATGAGACTAAAAATTGTACATAATAAACTACTTGTAAACATAAAGTACCTGCATAAGCACCTTCATCTCCCTAGTCTTTATAATCAAAATTAAACCCCGAGTAAAAGTGTAATTCCAATCAAAGTTTAAACCAATTATCATTACAGATGTATTTAAAAATCAACCATAATAATCAAAATCTAATTGCATTAATGACATATTTTACCTGAAGCAACAGCGTAGTGGTGTAGCATGCAACAAAACGACCATGTTTGCATCAATTCGGACTCTCTTTTCACGCACTCCTCGGTCAATATACTGAGAGTGAAAACAAAGAAGACCTGGATCAGACATGATAATGCAGGTCGTCCTCGCATTCCATTTTTCTTCCCATGCAAACTGTTGCGAATGGGTACACCGAGCAGTGGCGAAGCTTGAAGTTTTCGTCAGGGGGGTCAAAAACGTATATACCCAAAAAATTCTATAGAACCGGGGGGTCGAAAACATATATACCCAAAACTTTCTATACGAAAACTACATGTACGACACTACTGAGCGAAAAGTTCGGGGGGTCGGGCGCCCCTCCCGGCCCCTTAAATGCTACGCCCCTAACACCGAGGATGGTTTGCTTCGACAACCTTTGAGGTCTTATCCACCCGATCACCTACAAAAATAAACAAAATTAGATATACGCCGTTGAAACAAACATAAAGACATTCACGACACGTTTTTCAACAGCATGCGAACAAATATAAATATTGTTTTCAGAAGTACTCGCCATCATAACTTATTTTGGATACAAAGGATTATTAAAGCTGAGAGCCCGCTTCCTAACTTGAGCGCATCGCGAGAACAGCCTGTGTTTTCTTTGCCGGTACATCCATCTCAGATGATCCCTCAACCAATTGCGTTTACTTCTGTCCCACCACCATCCTAAAACCAAATTCCAAACGTCTAAAACCAATTTGCTGACCAGTAGAATAAATGTTGAATGCATTTTCCCTCTATACATTACGATATATTACAATAGTCATTTACATGAACTTAAACAGATTGGTGTTAAATTAACATATCAAAATTCATTCCATTTAGTTTACTATATAAGAACAATTACTAAAATGTAAATAGTATCGATGATGATACGTTAAATTAAACACACGTGAAGCTGCACACATGATGTGTCTGCAGAGTTCAAATGTAAAATCAAAATCCATTTTAAAGAAATTATGTTTCTAATCAGTTGACTTTGATGTTATGTCGAATGCAGAATAGAAACATAACAGCAATTAACTCACGAAACTTGACCTTTTTTTCTCATAGTTACTTCAGTATCTAGTAGTTGAATTCCAAATGCTACCTAGAATACTTCAATGTTTGTCAAAATACCTACAAACATTACCACAATAAATTATCAAGCTTAACATATCTATACATGTCCTAATAATATAAATTCATAGCTATGTATCTTTGTGAACGAACCTCATATTGACGGATCAGTAGTAACAGGCTCAAAGTTGGAGATAGCAGAAGCAACTTTCGCAAACGCACGTTGGCCGTAAACTCCGTTGTCTCGCCAATTATCTGGACGCTCCTGTAATTCGAACATGAAAACCCTAATTAGGTCAAAATCGGCAACACTAATAAGATAATACAGGACTTACTGGCCAACCGAGCCACGTTTGAGAGTGAGGTTCCCATTAGGCTGGCATCCGGAATCCATGGAGATCCGGTGATCCTTCTGTTATGTCCATCGGAGCAATTTGGCTCCGGTTAATCGGAGAGTTGAACCCGTGCCCGCTGGAACAGTGGAGACAGACGACAGAGATGGCCACCAAAACTGACTGTAGGAGATGGTCGGATCCCCGTTCGTTCACGCTCTCTCTTCTTCGATTCTCCCTCTGTTTCTTATCTCTCTCTTAACTGAATCTCTGGTTTTCTGAACAAAAGAGGAAGCAATGGCAATTCGGTAAATAAGACCCAAAGCTTGGCCACTTATTATACTATTCATAAGAGCTTTCATCAATTGTTATTATATAAAATTATCTAAACCTTGTAAAATCTTTGTAATTTCATATTTATTGCCTAATAAATATGTCTCCGAGCACCACATGCACAATATTTTCTTCTTGCTATACCTATAGATGGGTTAGGCCAGCATATGTCGCCGGTGGAGTACCGTACTATCCTTAAGTATCGCCTCATGATTCCTTTATTCCCAGTTGATGAGGTATGCCCAGTTTGTCATAAGGCGTGTTTGGATTCTTTTGGTGAGCATGCTGTTCATTGTAGAGAGCTCCCGGGGTTCAAATACCGACATGATTTGGTTAGGGATGTCCTTTTTGACATATTCAGGTGCGCTGGTATTTCTGCTAAGAAAGAGGCTCCCGATAATTTCTTAACAGACCCGTTGGAAGGAAGATCTACCCTTCGACCAGCCGACATTCTGGTCTTTGGATGGGTAGGGGGTAAACACGCCTGTGTGGATTTAACAGGGGTTTCCCCGCTTGTGGGCTTAGGGAGTAGTGCTTTCACAGTGGGTCAGGCTGCTTTAAAGGCTGCTTCGGGTAAAGTGATCAAGCATGAGAAAGCGTGCATTGACAACCAGCACGTGTTTATCCCGTTTGCTTTTGATACTTTTGGTTTTCTGGCGCCAGAGGCTGTGGACCTACTTAGTCGAGTTCAAAGGGTCATGCATAGTAATGTTATGACCCCGAGATCTATGAACGTAGTTTTTAAAAGGCTTAGTTTTGCTATTCAAAAAGGGGTAGCGGCGCAACTTGTTGCCCGTTTACCAATTATCTCGATGTAAATTCTTAGAACTTGTATTTGATTTAAAATTTAAATTCAAAAATAAATAACTAACTTGTTACGGTATTTGCTAGTCTGTTGCAGCTCTGTGAGTCTAATATTATCTTTCACGCTTCTCTTATTCCACCTTCGTACTCTATTTCTTAATTTAGAAAGGTTAATTAAAAAGTTATCATATCTTATTTCAAAATATCGTCTTAATAATTCCTATATCTTTATGACTAACTATTTGATATTTCATTTGTTCAACCCATGTAATACACGGGTTTCTAACCTGCTATATTGTCTATATAGAATCACTTTTTTTAACAGCAACACCTAGAATTTTTCTACGACAATTCTTTTCCTTGGGCAAGGCTAGAACCCACATGCCTTTCACTCGTTTACATACTTCAACCGATTTGCATATGAACCCAATACTTAGATTATGGGTTCTCGACATAATAATATCGAAAATTAGATCCCAAAATCATCTTTTTCTTTTATAATTTGAATGAATTATTTGTATCACGATATATGTGTGTTGTGATGTTTGAAAAGGACTATTCCAATTATGGGGTTGGTTGTCATGCACAAGAGGAGGGCCCTGCAAAATTTGTTTTACTTTTGTGGGGTTGTCCTTTGACCTTTCAGATTTTCAAATCCCTTTTATTCATGTTATGCAATGATCGACTTTTTACTTGGTCAAATTCCATCAAATTTGTTACATCACCCCTTCCTCTTATATGGTACACCCATTTGTCTCTTGTATGAATTGGTTGAAGCTACCTATATTATGTTGACTGTCGCGGTGGATGGTCTAATGCGTTAGGCCACTTAACGAGCTGTGTTGAGTGTCACTTGATCTTTATAACCATGTTTCGACAATAAGGCAAAAGGATTAGCATGAGGGAGACCCCTCCAATGATCTAATTGGTATAAAGTGAAATGAAGCAATGATGATATCCTAAAGAAAAAAATAATATCTGTAGTGTGGGCGAAGCCACTAATCGAAGTGTACAAGAGAGATTGCGTTGTTTAAATAAGATGGCAATACAAAAATCTTTACTAAAGTTAGACTTATAGAAAGCAGTTTGCAACACATCTTATGCATTCATGTGTTTGGCGTATAAGTGTATCATGTAACATTACCACAAATGCCAACTATACTTTGTGCATGTAACAAAAATGGTCTCAATGAGAAAAATCTTAATTTTAGAGCATCATTGGTGCATGAAAAGACAAGTATGGATAAAGTCTAGCCTCTTTGCAGAGGTGTTAAGTTCTATCCTACACCCTACTCAGGTTTTCGTCTTACCGTGTGTTACGCCAGAGAATGTTCAGCTCTTGTTGGGGTACAATGGTTGTCAAGTGGCAGTCGGAGGTATGGTTTCCCGGAGGAACGCCCAAGCCAAACTCTGAAGCTAACGTGGTCCCGGTTAAGACAATATAGTCTGGTCAGAGTGGGGCAACAAGGCTCTATAATATGGGAAATGCAGTAACCTAATACAAGAAAGTCACTGTTCTATAAAAAAACTAGTGCTAATACCCGCGAACTTCGCGGTGTTGATAAATGATACGTCTATTTTTTTATGAAAAAAAGTTAGTGTAGACTGATCATAAAAGAAATTGTATGCATCGACATATTATACAAATCCTGAATTTTTTTTTTTTTTGATCAAAATTTTTTAGTTTTTTATTAATATATAAAAAAAACCATGAAGTTACATAAGGATAGCAGGTAGACGGGCAACAAACTGCGCCGCCATCCCCTTCTGAATAGAAAACCCTAATCTGCTAAAAACAAAGCCTCTCCCCTGAGGGGTCGAAAAGTTGCTGTGGACCACACGCTGAACTCTAGCCAAGAACCGAACCGCCTCCGGCGCCAAGGAGCCGAACGTGTCAAACGCCAGGGGGACAAAGGCATGCTGATTATCCTCACAAGCTTTCGCGTGCTTTTCCACCTTCTTTGACTCTGCTTTAAGTACCGCTTGCCCCGCCACAAACCCATTTTCCCGGAACCCGGCTAGGGGGGATACACCTGTGAGATCGACACAAGCATGTTTCCCGCCCTCCCAACCAAAAACTAGCACGTCAGCCGGGCGTAGGGTGGACCTCCCTTCCGCCGGGTCTGTAAGAAAATTAACCGGTGCCTCTTTCTTTGCCGAGATCCCTGCTCGTCTAAGGATATCCATTAACGCGTCTCGAACAAAGTCATGGTGATACTTAAACCCCGGCAACTCTCTACAGTGTAACGCATGCTCCCCGTATTTATCTAGGCATGATTTACGGCATACTGGGCAAGTTTCATTATTCGGGAACATGGGGATCATCAGACGGTACTTAAGGATTGACCGGTACTCCACCGCTGACATACGTTGACCCAGACCTTCAATAGGAATAACAGTTAAGAATTCCTGAGCGTGAGGCCTCTGTAGGCATTCAATAACGGCTTTCTGGCGAGGTGAAAAATGGAAATCTTCTTCCAAACTTTGTGCGATTCGACAACAAAGGGCATTCGCCAAAGTTTTCTGTGGCTTTTTGGGGGCGGTGTCCTTGTTAGAGAAACCGCCGAGATCAAAGTCAGGGAGAGATTCTTGCAACCGTTCCAAGGCGCTGGCATAATCCGGGTCAGTGTTAGCAACCCCACTGTTACGTAAGATGTGGTCCTGCAACTCCCAAGATTGAGACCTGGAAGCCACAAAGGCATAGCCAGCCACATCTCGGGCTGAGAGAAGGCCCAACCCACCAAGCCGCATCGGCAAAGTCGCGATCCGCCACTGGAGTTCACCAAAAAAAGGTCCCCCACATACGACAATGTCTTCTATTGCCTCCCGAAGACCTTTATAAAAACGTGAAACAACATCATCCACAAAGGGGGGCTGGCAAGTTCGCAAATCAAATAGCAACTTTGCAACCCCCATACAAGATCTAAGCAAGAGAAGTTCGCTTTGAGGATCCCGCAACAAGGGAAGGTGTCCCATAATGTCAACAGCACGCGTTGCCCTTTTAGCTGCTAATCCACTAATAAAACTGGCATCACGGCTGACTGCCCCTCCTAGCAGTTTAACACCTCTCTCCGGCCTCCCAATCTCACTGGGAAAAAGCCCTTGCCGTACCTTTACCCCGTTACATGTCGGCCAAAATAACTCAGTTTTTCTAATATTAAGTCGTAGCCCCAAGGCTGGACCCTCCGAACTGATGATGTCAAGAGCTTTAGCAACCTGAACAGCGTCCCCGATAACCGTCCCGTCATCCAAGTACCAAGCACGGAAGGGGAGTTTACAGTTTTCCTGCACCCGAAGCACTAAGGGATGTAGGGCTAAGGCAAAAAGCAAAGGTCCCAAAGGGTCCCCTTGCTGGACCCCTGTGAATGCCCCGATGCGGTCATTCCCCACGTATAGTCTAGCAGGCTGGGCATACAGAAATTGAACCCACGGGAATATTGAGGGGCAATGGCAATGTACCTCGCGAAGCAAAACCGAACGATCAACTAAGTTGAAAGCGTTGGAGAAATCAACCGTAAGCATGGCCAGCGAGCCATCTGAATGAAAAGAATTAAGAAACCTGTTAGCGCTGTGCAGCACGGCCTCCGCCCCATTGGGTACCCCCACCCCAAATTGGTAGTCCCCCAAGTACTTAACAACTTCTTTCCCAACTTTCTTCATGGCTACTTTGGAGACCAATCTTCTCCAAATCGCCCCCACAGCAATGGGGCGAATTCCATTATCAGGCTTCAACAAAGGGGTTAGGGGGCCGAAGCAACAAAATCCGCGAGCACTCTAGGACATAACCCACCAAGCCAAAGGTTTACCACTTTAGTGATGGAAGTAAGCAATCCCGAGGCAGTCGCCGACCCCTCACCGCTAAGAGCGTCCAACAAGTGTTGTGCCCGGAGGCCATCTCGCCCACAAGATGTCCCTTTTGGGAAAGATTTCACACACCTGTGGACGCAGTCTTCATCCACGGATATCCCAGGTTGGGAAAGAGGGGTTGAAGGGAGGTTCGGGGGTGGCGCGAAGGGATGTTTGTCGATAAGGGCTTGCATGGTAGATTCCCCTCGGGGAGCCACCCCACTGGAACACAAAACCTTAACTGCAGCAGTGAAGTGACCATCACTCACCTTCCTAAGACATTGCTTGATGTTGGGGCTAAAATCTTCAACTCTCTCCTGGTGTGCCTCCCCCCCCACGCACGACCCCTTCTCCACTATCGGCAAGGAGGGAATTGATCAAAACCTCAAAACCAGAGCCATCCTTCCACATAGCTAAGGCCCGCAAAATACTATCACACTGCAAGGACTTTCGATTACCCGACCTTCGCTCTTGCCTGGAAGACGGCTTAACCACCTTAAGGGTACAACTGGGTAAGAGCAAGAGTTTGACCCAACTTTCAACAGTCTCAGGGGAAGCTACTACTTTGTGGATGACACATGTCAAAGCTTGTGAAAAAGCCAAACGACAGCTTGGGGGGATGCTCTTAACAGTTCGAACCGGAAGAGAGAAAACACGTTCAAGAAGAGCGGCATCTCCCATTACTCCCTGCGGGGTCCTAAGCTCAAATACCATCCCATGATCTTGGGGCCTTGGGATCCCCACGATAAAATCCTCATCAGACCCGGAATTCCTAGAGAACGTGGAAACCCCATCAGGATGATGACACCCCCTACTAAGTGCGTGTGTCTTCATGCACCTCCCACACAACCAATATCCAAAAACCCGTAGGGTTTCCCCAACATTCGAAAATAAGTCTAAATCCTTGGAAAGCGCATCCTGAAGGGATTCTTTACGATCATCTTTAAAATGAAATTGTTGAATATGCGCGATCAATCTGTTATACCCTGCAGACCCAGGCTTGCCGTCTTTACACTCGTGGAAGTTCCTAAAGGGGCATAGCCACACTCCATTGGACGAGGTGGAGCCAACATCCCCTTCAGGGGCACTCGATGCCATGCTCCTACCCTTGGAAGAGCCCATTGGAAACAATTAAAACCAAGAAATGATAACAAGTCCCCCGTCTCGAGGTGAGCAGGAGGCCCGGTAGCAACCCGCCCAAGAACCGAAGGAGAGGAAAGCAACCTATAGTTGCTAACCCTCCCAGACACCCCACCAAGTGGGTTTTAGAGTCGATCAATCATTCGTGTTTAGTACTTGGGGTTGTCTGTAAGTGGGTTTCAATCAAGATCACTTTTTGTTGCTGATTTTCTCTCAGGCAATTCAACAAACACCTGGTGGGCACTTATTTTTTTGTTTGGTACTTAAAGTTGGAAAACAGAATACAAAAGCAAATAGTGGAAATAAGTAGTGACGCAACGGAAGTATGACAACAGGGGGGGTTAAAAACGAAGGATTAAAGTGGGTTTGTTGTGAAAATTGAAGACATATGAGTGGATGTTGAAAATGTGATGAAGGAAGAAGATACGGTTATTAATTTGTGCCCACTTACAGTACTGAAGGTGTAAAACGGTAGGATTTTGCACCAAGTTGATCACTCCAATTAAGATAAACCCCAATTAAGATATGCAACAACCATAACATGCGGATTAAGAAAACCCTTGAGAACAAGACGACGAACTGATGGAGTTTTGTCAACAGAAGCAATCCAAGCAGTTCAATCCCTCAAGTAATGTTTATGGAAGAAATAAAATGTAAAACAAAAGATCAAATGCTTTGATGGTGTAATTCAAAAAATATATATATTAACTTATGAAAAAGTTATGGCGGTTTAAAAATCGTGGGGTAGTTGGTTTAAAAAAAAATAAAAAAATAAAAAAATAAAAAAAAATAAAAAAAAATAAAAAAATAAAAAATAAAAAAAATAAAAATAAAAATAATGAAAGCATCGTACGATAGATCGAAATTAAAAAACGATAAGTAAACAAAGAAAATAAGTTTTTTTGGAGTGACATATAAATTAAAAAGTCTATTACTCTAACAAAAGTCAAAAATCATTTCTTGCATACTAACTCTATAGACTTGAATCAAAATCCTTCTCATCGTTTTCATCTTTGATCTTACGCTTTGTAGAACAGCTCGGAACTGCTGGGTCGAGTCATACAGATTACGTTTAACATTTGCGATATTCTGCTCCTATACATGCAAAATATTTTTGTCATTCATTAATTTAAAAATTTAGATTTTAATACCTATGCAGTGATAAGGCTCTTCTTAACATGGGAAATAACTGAATCATCGAAGCTTATCACAGTGATATCATAAACTTCGTCAAACTTTTCTATATTATAGTGGCTAACTTGAATCTTATAAGCAAACTGTGACAACTGGCACAAAACCGGTAATTTTCGTACAATTTAATTATTATTTAAGGCTGGAGATATTTGGACACCCATCGCGCCTATTTTCACACATTTTGTGCCCTAGACGCCTCGTATAGGTCTATACGAGGCGTCTAAGCACTGAATTCAAGGGGGTCTGAGAGAGTGTCAGGCACAAAGTTTAAGGATTCTAGACGCCTCGTACAAAGCTATACGAGGCGTCTAGACTTGGGAATTTTTTTTGGCTGAAATGAGGGGTGTTTTGGTATGGTTTTTTGGATAGTTTTTGAAGATGTGTTTTTTGGTTGAAAATTTTTTTGTTTTTAAAAAAAGTTATGTTTTTTTACACTATAAAAAAGTTTTTGTTTTTTAAAAATGAACTATTTTAAAAATCGGCTCTTTAAATATATTATATCGATTAAATATTATAATGTTTTTTACATTTTACTTTTTTAAATATTATTCTTCCGATTAAAATTTTATCTCGTTCAAATATTGTTTCCGTATTATATTCAGGGGATATATTGTTTCCGTATTATATTCAAAACATATTTTGTTTCCGTATTATCTCAATTTAAGACAACAATCATTAAGTAACCGAATAATTGAAAACAAACATAAATATGACATAGATAAGATAACTTTGTACATCCATAACAAAAATATATAAGATAAGATTGTACATCCATAATAAAAATAAAAACAACAACAGGTCTATGCATCCGAATCCGAATCTGGCTGCTGCGGCTGCTGCTGCTGCTGATGTGGTGCTCGAGGTGGTGGGAGCGGTATCGCGGGTAACCCCTCTCTCTCGCGTCTATCCTGCAGCTCCCGAACCACCCAACCTATCAAATCGTTGAGCCTGTCAAGCTCTGCTCGTACCTCCGGATGTAGCGGCGCAGGTCCTGGGGCATGACCTGGAATAGCGTGACGTGGAAACTGAGGCGCCCCGGCAGGTGGCGGTGGCTGTGGCATCGCTGCACCGTCTACATCCTGCGGAGGCTCCTCCACGGGCACTACATCAGCAGGATCTGCAGGAGGATAAACGGGCTCGAAATGCTCTGGTAGGGCCTCCTCTGTCCATATGCCCCCGTTGCGGTTTTTAAACCGCGGGCCAGCTGCGAACCTCCTGATTACCCTCATCCCCCACAGCGACTGCATGCCCATCCGCGTCGGCATGACTGGCGGCGTCCGTAGATGTGGGTCCTCGTGCAGTACGAGGCCAAATGAACGGGCAATGACGGTCACGTACGCCCCGCCATACAAAAATCCGCGCTCCTGCCAGTGATGGGCGGAGGCGTAGTACTGGGCTAGACCGTGTGCTAGCGCGCACGGCCTCCTATACAACAAACGATAAAGGAAAAAAAGATCTGTGGTCGTACACCACTCACGGCTGTAGCCGCGCGCTGAAATCGAAGTAGCGAGCAAATGGTGCAGATACCTGCAGATAGTGTTAGCGAAATACAGAAACAGAGATTAATAAACAATGCACATAATCACAATAATTGCCGTAATAAACGTACGTACCTGTACAGTGGGTCCCTAACAAACGACACCCTCCCCTTCGACTTGTCGTGCTCCCAAGTATTTGGCCCCGCAATCACCTGCCAAAACCCTAGAAGAATGGGTTTGTCAACCACCACTTGCCCCGCTGTGTAAATCTCAGTCTCGATCTCCCCCTGCATGTATAAACCAGAACGCACCGCAAAGTCTGCTAGCGTCATCGTACGCAAAACGCCAGCGAGCCTGAAAGAAATCTCAGGCGGAGGGGGAGCATCTGGGTACGGAAGCGCCACTGGGACCCCAGGAGGGTGAAATGTGAATGACGAAAGGAACTCGACCAACAGCTCCCTGTAGGTCGGCGTGTGCGCCAAATCAAAAAGACGATGCCACGGCGAATCGAGAGGTATAAACCGACGCACTCTATTCGTCTCAGCAAGCTGGTCCATCGCATCCCAGTCGATCGATGCATGCGATCCAATGTATATCCTCCTGAGCTTCTGGCAATGGCGGGCGGCATCGGTGGCGTCAGGATACTCTAGGTACGGACAACCCTGAAGCGTATCCAGAGCCGGCCGCCGCCTCCGTCGTGGACCCTCCTGAACCGGCTGAACCGGCAGTGGCTCAGCAAGATCTATCTGCAGGTCAACCATAGCCCATGTGCTGGTGGCATTGGATAATCCCCTTCCAGCTTAACATGTATGAAGTGGTTCTCGTTTACATGTGTAAGCGTTATGAACAATGGTTGTTGATTAGCCGGAGGACTTAGTAACGGGAAGAAAGTGGAACTCGCACCCATGGTTGTCGTTAACAGGTGCACCCCGATACCGTACGTTTGTACAATAAGAAGCCCTTGCAGTGCTTCATAACATTCTGTTGTATGTGCCACCTGCAAAGAAGCCTGGAGGCGTTTGGAAATACTTTAGCACACGCGCCCATAAGGGCTAGGTCTCTATCGGTTACAATCACACGTGGCTCCATGCATTCATCCAACATTGACTTTACCCTCTCAAGCACCCACACAAAGTTATCACCCCGTTCTTTACTAACAACGGCATGCGCGATAATAAACGATTTGTTGGTAGGCGTCATACCAACAATCTGGATAAAGGGAATATTGTATATGTTGGTCTTGTACGTCGCATCGATCAGCATGACGTGGGGGAATGCACGCCACATGTCTCTCGAGTACCGATGAAGAAAGAAGATCTCTGTTACGATCTCTGTTCCGGGTTCCTCCCGTGTCTTGTAAATAAAGTCGTTGTTTATCAGCTTGTTTTCTAGTGACTGCATGGGAGTCAATCCTTGTCTTTGTTCGGCTCTAATCTTCGCCACAACGTTTTGAACGTCTTTCAGAACATGAAACCTGTCGGGGTCCTGCTTCCTTATCGTTTGAAATATTTTGCGCAACTCCATGTTTTGAGCTGTCAGCTGCTCGATCAGTTTCATTTCGCTTGGAGTAAACCTTCGCACAAACGCGTGGGCCGACAGGTCCTCACAAAGTTCGTGGTTATGTTCAATTTTTCCGTCTTTAATCTCCCAGGTTTCATACGGGTGGTTTCGCACAGCCAGCAGGTAAAACGGGCAACCGGTTTTTTTGCTTCCAGCTTTTCTAAGTGTTGCTGTAGTCTGGTTCTCACCACCACGATCACATTCAAGCCATACCCTCCCGATTCTTCCACCGATTTTCTTTGATCGACGGGTGACAATAACGAAACCATCCGCGTTTGCTATTTCTTGTATCCGATTCTTTAGTTCATCTAAAGAGTTGATAACCTGTAACATCGACAATAATAATAAATAATTTTAATAAATAAATAAATAAATAATAATAATAATAATACAAAAATAGTAATTAATACCTGCTTTTTTAAGTACGGACTGTCCTGGATGGGAGGTGTCTCACCACCATATCTACCATATCCACCATAAACACCGTCTCCTCCGTATCCACTGTATCCACCATCTCCTCTGTAACCACCGTCTCCTCCGTATCCACCGTCTCCTCCGTATCCACCGTCTCCTCCGTATTCACACCCGTATCTATAATCCGGATACCCTTGTTGCGTCGGATAACTTGGTTGACAAGCATGGTATGAGTCATCTACAGGGGTTGTTTCATCAACAGGGGGATGATTGTTCAAATCTAGAAACGGTTTGTTTTGTTCTCCATGTATACTAGACACAACCTCCTCTTGCTCATTAGAATCGGGAACGCAAGACTCCTCCAAAATAAAGAACCGTATCATCATTAGTAAATAATAAACTAAAACAAAAACTAATTAAAACATTTAAGTACCTGTACTGTTAACGGATCGCTTTCGGGCACCCAGTTCTCGCTATAATACTGCCCGAAGACATAGTTACCGTCCCAGTATGATGACATTTAAGTACCTGTAATGAAAGAAGAAGAAGAAGAAGCAGAAAGAAAGATGAAGCAGATTTATGTTGAATGCTCGAGGGTGGACAAAGCATAAACTGTATGTTGCACTTTTTAATAAGTCTTATACGCCTCGTATAGCTCTAGACCCCTCGTATAGCTTTAAGTCACTTGTCAAATGAACAGTAAAGCAGCCCCCTTAAGTCACCCAAGACGCCTCGTATAGGCCTATACGAGGCGTCTTATTGCCTCGTATCCACTCCTCGTACAGACCTAGACTCCCCGTATGATGTGACTGATTTGACATTGTGCTTTGGTGCAGAGCTGGTCGGAAAAGTAACCCTATACGCCTCGTATAGGTCTATACGAGGCGTCCTGAAGGGTGTCAAAATAGGCACTAAGGTGTCTAAATATGTACACCCTTATTTAATATCTGCAATTATGTGCTTAAATGTCAACATTGTCTGATTACATGCTATACTTGTGAATTCATGCACGTTTCATATTTCAAATTTTGCTTATTGCATTACTGTTAGCGTTGCGTCAGAAAGACTAGTAAACTCACCGGTAAGACACACTGTGTCAGCAACTCTGCAGAAAGCAGTCAGACAATAGAATTGGGGCCTAGGAGTAGGTCCAACGTCTAAAATACATTGAAACCCAAGAACGTATACAAGGGTTAACATATAGACTTTCCGGAAGCTATAATATGCACTAAAAAGCACCCGAAACACACTTTAAATACTGGATTTTGCATATTTCAGCAAAATTCAGCATTGTAACAAGTTAGTAACATGTAAAAATATGACTAAATGGTCCTGAATGCTTTCCTAAGTGTCGGGAATTAAAAGTGTCACAAAAGGGTACTTAAAGATCACTAAACGGAGTAGTTTGACACTTTAACGAACCGGTATCTAACCGAAAAACCGGACACTACCCGAAACATCAAAATTATACTAGAAGCATTGTTTATTTATTTCTGAGCTAGTTATGATCCCTGAACACCCTAACACACTACATAACACATCATATGCATGAACACTAATCAATACACTTAAATCCTAACTAGATCTCCTACTATCCATCAAACTTACACTTTACCCCCCCCCCCCCATTGGTTATGGACGGTCACAAGGGTGTGGACCCACCCTTGATTTCCCAAAGATCTCCCTTGATTCTATATGATCTTATAAGATTGGCTATAGATCTTGTATGTACTACTAAAGACACATTACACATTGGATATTTCTTAAACATGTTTATAAGTATGAACCACAAGATCAAGGCCTCATTACCTCACACCACACTTCATCCTCCATCTTTCTCCCTCTCCTCTCCCCACTCTCGGCCGACCCACATCCACCATACCACCACCATCTTCAACTAATACCATCCATTTCCAAGCTCATCCTAAGGTGCAAGAAGGTGTTTAAGGAGGTTTGGAGCTTGTGGATCTTGAAGGGCCTCTTCCATTGGCTTTTATCCAACACTTTTGTCAACTATAACTTCTAGTGTTCTTCCCTAGCCTTGTGCTAGTGGTAAGGCCCTCATGATCTCTTATTACTTCATATATTGTTGGTTAAAAGATGATATACATTGTTAATCTTGAAGAACACTAAAGAACATGATCATGATACTTTAACATAAACTTAATAACATAAGAATACATATTGATTGTGTTGATTTGCTTCTTAATGATTGATTATTTGTGTTAGTGATATTGGACATCATAAGAAACCTACTAGATTGTGATTAAACACATGATCTAGTAAGTTAAGGTGGTGATCTTGTGAAAGACCAATATCATCATGCTTTATGTCTTCATGAACTTGAATGATGAAATTGGTTTTCATATGTAAAGATGATTTAAACACAATACAAATCTTGTAAATAGATGATTACAAAAATAATTTTCTCAAGAAACCAAGTTCATTTATAAGATTTACTAAGTCATGGTTTCTAAGTATACTCATCACATTTTTAGTGTTTAAACAAGACTAGAAACATGTTTGTAACAAGAAAAATACAAAAGAAATATTTTTAGAAAAATCATCTTACTAGTTGTAAAAGACTAAATCTTTCAAGAATGTGATTTAGAAACAAATAAATATGTTTTTAAGGGTAACTCAACCTACTAAATAACATGGTAAGTTACTACAAGTTTTTACAAAAACTTCAAGTTCATGATGTAGAGTAAATTACTTGATTTTGACACTCGGTAAGTGTTAAATGAGTTGATGATTGTTTGTGATGATTTTAAAAGAAAATAAACACATGTTTTAAAAACATGGGAAACCTCCATTCTTATGGGAAACCATGTCAAAATTTCTATAAAATTTTGACACTTAGAAAAATATAAGTTTTGGTGAAACTTATTCCCTAAAAATTTACCTAAAAATATTTACCAAGGTTTCCCTAATTTTTGTGTAAATTTCAAGATTAAGATATGATGATTTATTCAAGATAAAAAAAGGTGATATTAAGTACGTATATTTTTGAGGAAAATATATATATTTACTGGTCACCAAATTTTGTGCTAAGTGTATGTAATATGTATTGTATGTAATGGTGTATTAGGACTTGAAAATACACTAAACACTCCTAAGGAGTAAAAATACAAAAATACACGTACAACATGCATAGAAAAATACAAGAAAATATATTTATGAAAATATATTTCATAAAAGATTATGTAACTTGGACAAGTTACGAACTTAAAATGTCTTTTTGGACGAAAATATATAACTCGGGTGAAAAAGATACAAGATACTTATATTTATTGGAAAAATAATATAAGTAAGATAAATAGTTAAAAATATAAATTATTTTTAACAACAAAGAACACATACATAAAAGATGGTGACTTGTACTTGTGCGATACAAGTCTAGTGACTAACGTTAATAAAACACGTATAGGTCACGACGCTATATAAGCAAACCCGGTGAAGTTTACGGTGCAGGAAACACAAAGTTGTGAGTTCATGTCCCCACTTTTAAACTTTTACTTGTTTTCTAAACTTGGGGAAAATACATGTGTTATGGTATGTTGTATACAAAAACTAACGAATGATACTTTAGATCATGTCATTAATAGGGTGCCATAAGCACCATTAATCAGTTACATACCAAGACCGCGGAACAAAAGGTTAGATCTAATGGGTTTCAGGCAGCCACACTCTTGGTCATAACTAGTACCAAGCAGTGCTTTTGTGTCTCTAGTCGTGAATAGACAACGAAAAATGCCTATGGTTTGGATGCTTCCTATGTCGTATCACATGTTAATGGCCTTTCAAACCATTAGCAATCTCGATTTCCTTATATTTATAGAAATACTTGGTTTCATAAAAATTACATACCATGTTTTCATTCAAAGTATACAAACGTTCAATACAAAAATTGCATGAATTCACACCAACATTAGGTTAACGATTTTCCAAAAACTCACATGTATTTCAGGTAACTAAAGTGGATGTGCGCGCAGTCATACTCTTGCTCCTAGATGTTGTTTATGATTTAGTTATGTTATGTCAAGACTCCGATGCCTCTTTTGCGGGATTTGGTTGTTATATCCCACCTCATGTGGTGATATACTGACTAATCCTTGATATTCATCTTTAAATAATGTTGTAAACTTGTCAGACAATATCGTATTTATGTTGTAAACACAACTTATGTTTTGTTAATGGCATTTGGAGTTATTTTACGAGCATGTAGTATGTTCACCTTTCGTATGCAATGAGAACCTTTCAAGATCACACCTCGAGCTTCCGCCTTAGAAAGGGGTGTGACAGATTGGTGTCAGAGCTGCGATTGTAGTGAACCAGGATTCCTTCTCGAGTCTAGACTACAATCTTTAGGATCCTCTCACGAAAACAATTTTTCAAAAGTTTTCATTGCATAAAACTTTCGCGACATCCACTTACTGAAACTGTTTTCAAGGAGTCAAGTAAGGACACTACGAAACTTAGGGTGCACTGGAGTAGCACTTGTCTTTGACTAGAAATTACTTGCAATTATGTGTGATAATTAATATATACATATACTAGGAATAGAATATATCAGGTATACGTGTCTTCGCCTGAAAGTGGTGGCCTATCTGAAGGAAATGATCCGACGATGAAACGAACTGTGCGGACTGTGCAAGGACTTACGTAATTATGGATGCATACATAATTATGGAATTCAGTGCACAAAAACCACAACAAGTCTTGTCACGTATCATAAGAGATTCCTTCAAATACAAGAGAAGGTCAAACGTGAACACCCTTCCCCCAGCCTATTAAATACTCTATTGGAGTAATAATTTAGGGAATAAAGACAAGAACCGCCAATGTGAAGTAAGATATTTTGTCCTTTACATATATTAAACTTGTACACTGGGGAGATGTAACCCTTATGCATTTTGTTTACTTCGCAAACAATGATGTAACAAGTTGTTTCGATATGTGTAAAGACTCGGTGAATATCTTATGACCCACCATTATTTATCTATTTATGCATGCTTGTTGCTGTATGAATTGATTTATACGTTGGGCGGACTGTTTGATGTCACTTGTGTGGGTATATGTATGTGTATATATACTACTACTGTCTCGTATGACGATATCAAACAAATGTCTAACCCTGTTGTGTTGTGTTCTGTCAGAACATGGCACCTAGGAGAGCTGTGAACAATCAGGATTCCGATCAACCCCCTCCTCCTCTTC
This sequence comes from Helianthus tuberosus, assembly GCA_030545235.1. Classification (NCBI taxonomy): domain Eukaryota; kingdom Viridiplantae; phylum Streptophyta; class Magnoliopsida; order Asterales; family Asteraceae; genus Helianthus; species Helianthus tuberosus. Next base: position 59,018,242 of record CM060443.1, on the reverse strand, counting down.
TACCGAGGACTGCTGAAGAACTGAATGCCCTACTGGAAGAAAGGATCTCCGCAGCTATCGCCCAATACGAGGCGAACCGCACTGAACAAAGTGGAGGACCCAGCAATGCTAGACGTAATGGTCAGGGAAATACATCTGGAGGAAACACAGCTCAAGGCAGCACTTTCAAGCAGTTTCTCGACTGCAAGCCACAGAATTACGACGGCACTGGAGGTGCAGTGGCTTTTGTACGATGGACGGAAAAGACGGATTCCACTATCCGTATGAGCAAGTGTACCGCGGATCAGCAAGTCACTTTTGTTACGGGGTTGTTTGTTGATGAAGCTCTGACTTGGTGGAATTTGCAAGTCCAGACTCTGGGTGATGATGCTGCGTACGGCATGACGTGGGATGAACTAAAGGAATGAATGAGAGAGAAGTATCGCTCTCATGCTGAACTCCAAAGATTGGAGACTGTGTTCTGGCACTTGACCATGGAAGGTGCTGACATTACTGGTTATACCCGAAGGTTCCATGATTTGTCAAGAGTGATCCCCTATATGGTGACTCCCGAATTTAAGCGCGTTGAACGCTACATCTGGGGATTGGCTCCAGAATTTCGCAGCATGGTAACTTTGGCTAAACCTACAACGATCACTCAGGCTGTAACTCTGGCTCTCAGCCTTACTAAAGATGTTGTTCGTATGAAGAAGTTATCACTGAACCCAACTGAAAAGACCAAGACACATGTTGAGTCGTCTGGTGACAAGAAAAAGAAGCATGTGAGCCTGAATCAAGCGACACGTAACAACAAGGGTTCCAACAATAAGAAGCGAGACCCCAACCCTCCTCAGGAGGCGAAAACACTTGCAACCATGAATGACACTCCTACCAGAGGATACCTAGGCACTCTGCCCATCTGCAACAGTGCAAGCGTCATCACGAAGGAGCTTGTCGCGTTCCAAGATGCGACAAGTGTGGAAAACTGGGTCACCATACTGAGAACTGTTGGGGAAAAGGAAATGGAAGTGGTAATAGGAACATGAATGGAAACCGCAACGGTGCTGGTAATAGAAATGGTGGTGGAAATGGTAATGGAGCTGGGCAGAACCAAGGATGCTTTGGTTGTGGAAGCAATGATCATTTCATGAAAGATTGCCCAAGGGGGAACAATGCTAAGGCTCTAGCATTTGTGATTGGAGCAAGGAACGCACGCGAGGACCCTAATATGGTCACAGGTACGTTTCTCGTTAACAATCACTTTGCATCCATACTATTTGACACTGGTGCCGATTATAGCTTCATGTCTGTGGAATTTAAACGTATGCTTGGAATAAAATCTAGTAGATTAGATATTCCTTATTCCGTAGAACTAGCCAATGGTAAACTCGTTGAATCGGGCGAAGTTGTTAGGGGTTGCTCATTAGAACTTGGTGAATGAAGATTTAGCATCGACCTCTTACCTATCCAATTGAGTAGCTTCGATGTAGTGGTCAGAATGGACTGGTTGTCCAAGAACAAAGCCGAAGTTGTTTATCACAAGAAAATCATTCGCATCCCTCTGGCGAATGATGAAACTCTCATCGTGAATGGAGAAAAACGAGACGCGCCTCTGCGAATCATCAGTTGCATGAAGGCGCAGAAGTGCTTAAGGAAAGGATGTGTTGCTTTCCTGGCGCACGTCGTAGATAAGAAGGCTGAGGAGCCGAAACTCGAGGACATTCCTGCAGTGAAGGAATTCCCTGATGTTTTTCCCGAAGACCTGCCAGGGCTACCTCCGCAACGACAAGTCGAATTCCATATAGACTTGGTTCCAGGAGCTGCTCCTGTAGCCAAGGCACCCTATCGGCTTGCACCATCCGAGATGCAAGAATTATCTACACAACTTCAGGAGTTGTTGGATGAAGGATTCATAATGCCAAGCTTCTCGCCTTGGGGAGCTCTAGTATTGTTCGTGAAGAAGAAGAATGGGACACTGCGGATGTGTATCGACTATAGAGAGTTGAACAAGCTCACTGTCAAGAATCGGTACCCACTACCGAGGATTGATGACTTATTCGATCAGTTGCAAGGATCGAGCTACTTTTCCAAGATCGACCTTCGATCTGGATACCATCAGTTAAGGATTCAAGAGGAAAGCATACCAAAGACTGCATTCCGAACACGTTATGGGCATTACGAATTCCTTGTGATGCCATTCGGACTGACGAACGCGCCAGCGGTATTTACGGATTTAATGAACCGCGTTTGCAAACCATATCTCGATAAATTCATGATTGTATTTATCGATGATATCCTGATTTACTCGCGATCGAGAGAAAAGCACGAGCAACACCTCAGGACCATTCTAGAACTACTGAAGAAAGAGAAACTTTATGCAAAGTTCTCAAAGTGCGAATTCTGGATACGCGAAGTACAATTCCTTGGTCACGTTGTGAACGAGAAGGGCATTCATGTAGACCCAGCCAAGATAGAAACGATAAAGAATTGGGAAGCCCCCAAAACCCCAACTGAAGTTCGACAATTTTTGGGCTTAGCAGGCTATTACCGGTGATTTATCGAGAATTTCTCCAAGATAGCTCAACCGCTGACTACCCTTACGCAGAAAGACAAGAAGTACGACTGGGGTGATAAGCGGGAAGAAGCCTTTCAACTGCTCAAAAATAAACTATGCGATGCACCGATACTATCCTTACCCGAAGGCACTGAAGACTTCGTGGTATACTGCGACGCTTCGCGTCAAGGTTTGGGTTGCGTGCTCATGCAATGCCAAAAAGTCATCGGTTACGCTTCCAGGCAGTTGAAGGTGCATGAAAGGGATTACACCACGCACGACTAGGAGCTAGGTGCAGTGGTATTCGCTTTGAATATCTGGCGACACTATTTATATGGTACTCGATATACAATTTTCACAGATCACAAAAGCCTACAACACATATTTGATCAGAAGGAATTAAATTTGCGTCAACGACTTTGGGTCGAGCTGCTGAATGATTATGACTGTGAGATTAAGTACCATCCTGGAAAGGCAAACGTTGTAGCAGACACGCTAAGCCGAAAAGAAAGGGTTAAGACCCTAAGGGTTCGAGCATTGGAAATGACTATTCGAACGAATCTCACTGCACGCATTCATGACGCACAAAAAGAAGCCCTTAAGATGGAAAATCATAGAGCTGAATACCTCCGAGGTATGCTGAAGAATTTGGTGCCAAACAAAGAGGGAACCTTGTACTTTAAGGGGCGTATTTGGGTTCTGCTCTATGGCGGTATTCGAGAAGTCATCCTTAATGAAGCTCACAAGTCGAGATACTCGATCCATCTAGGATCGGACAAAATGTATCAAGACTTGAAAGAATATTATTGGTGGCCGAGACTCAAGTGCGACGTTGCTGTTTATGTTGGAAAGTGGTTAACCTGTGCTAAGGTTAAGGCTGAATATCAGAAACCGTCCAGCCTACTGCAACAACCAGAGATACCCATGTGGAAATGGGAGCAAATCTCGATGGACTTCATAACAAAATTACCCAGGACCCCTAGGGGCATGATATGATATGGGTGATAGTTGATCGATTGACGAAATCTGCGCATTTCCTACCAATCCGAGAGAAGGATAGCACTGGAAAGCTTGCTGAACTATACCTGAAAGAAATCGTGGCACGTCATGGAGTGCCTGTCTCAATTATTTCAGACAGAAATGGACGTTTTGTCTCAAGGATCTGGCAATCCTTCCAGGAGGCCTTTGGATCTCAACTAGATCTAAGCACGGCCTTCCATCCGCAAACAGACGGCCAGAGTAAACGAACCATACAAACGCTGGAAGATATGCTTCGCGCATGTGTTATGGACCTGGGCGACAGCTGGGATACTCACCTACCTTTAGTTGATTTTTTCTACAATAACAGTTATCATACAAGCATAAAAGCTGCACCGTTCGAAGCTCTGTATGGCCGTAAGTGCCGCTCGCCATTATGTTGGGCAGACGCTGGAGACAAACGTATGGTTGGTCCTGAACTTGTGCAAGAGACAACCGACAAAATCATGCAGATCTGAGAGCGCATTAAGGAAGCTCAAGATCGACAAAAGAGCTACGCTGATCGAAGACGAAAACCCTTAGAATTCGAGGTGGGAGACAAAGTTTTGTTAAAGGTCTCACCTTGGAAGGGCGTGGTAAGATTCGGAAAACGTGGAAAACTGAATCCACGATACATCGGGCCATTCAAGATCTTGGAAAGAATTGGTACCGTGGCGTACAAGTTGGACTTACCGGAAGAACTTAACGGAGTACATGATACGTTTCATGTGTCCAACCTCAAGAAGAGTCCAACCCAAGAAACAGTGATCATCCCTGCGGATGAAGTGCATATTAATGACACGCTCCGATTTACAGAACAACCCGTTGAGGTTACAGACTGGAAAGTCAATAAGACCCGGAGGAGTAGTGTGAAACTTGTAAAAGTACGTTGGAACTCTAAGCACGGACCCGAGTACACGTGGGAAAGTGAAGACCAGTTTAAAGAAAAGAACCCCCACCTGTTCAAGAAAACTCCTGCGGGAGATAGATCAGCCTGAATTTCGGGACGAAATTCTTTTAACGAGGGGATACTGTGACAACTGGCACAAAATCGGTAATTTTCGTACAATTTAATTATTATTTAATATATGCAATTATGTGCTTAAATGTTAACATTGTCTGATTACATGCTATACTTGTGAATTCATGCACGTTTCATACTTCAAATATTGCTTATTGCATTACTGTTAGCGTTGCGTCAGAAAGGCTCGTAAACTCATCGGTAAGACACACTTTGTCAGCAACTCTGCAGAAAACAGTCAGATAATAGAATTGGGGCCTAGGAGTAGGTCCAACGTCTAAAATACATTGGAACCCAAGAACGTATACAAGGGTTAACACATAGACTTTCCGGAAGCTATATTATGCACTAAAAAGCACCCGAAACACACTTTAAATACTAGATTTTGCATATTTCAGCATATTTCAGTAAAATTCAGCATTGTAACAAGTTAGTAACATGTAAAAATACAACTAAATGGTCCTGAATGCTTTCCTAAGTGTTGGGAATTAAAAGTGTCACAAAAGGGTACTTAAAGATCAGTAAACGGAGTAGTTTGACACTTTAACGAACCGGTATCTAACCGAACAACCGGACACTACCCGAAACATCAAAATTATACTAGAAGCATTGTTTATTTATTTCTGAGCTAGTTATGATCCCTGAACACCCTAACACACTACATAACACATCATATGCATGAACACTAATCAATACACTTAAATCCTAACTAGATCTCCTACTATCCATCAAACTTACACTTTACTCCCCCCTTTGGTTATGGACGGTCACAAGGGTGTGGACCCACCCTTGATTTCCCAAAGATCTCCCTTGATTCTATATGATCTTATAAGATTGGCTATAGATCTTGTATGTACTACTAAAGACACATTACACATTGGATATTTCTTAAACATGTTTATAAGTATGAACCAAAAGATCAAGGCCTCATTACCTCACACCACACTTCATCCACCATCTTTCTCCCACTCCTCTCCCCACTCTCGGCCGACCCACATCCACCATACCACCACCATCTTCAACTAATACCATCCATTTCCAAGCTCATCCTAAGGTGCAAGAAGGTGTTTAAGGAGGTTTGGAGCTTGTGGATCTTGAAGGACCTCTTCCATTGGCTTTTATCCAACACTTTTGTCAACTACAACTTCTAGTGTTCTTCCCTAGCCTTATGCTAGTGGTGAGGCCCTCATGATCTCTTATTACTTCATATATTGTTGGTTAAAAGATGATATACATTGTTAATCTTGAAGAACACTAAAGAACATGATCATGATACTTTAACATAAACTTAATAACATAAGAATACATGTTGATTGTGTTGATTTGCTTCTTAATGATTGATTATTTGTGTTAGTGATATTGGACATCATAAGAAACCTACTAGATTGTGATTAAACACATGATCTAGTAAGTTAAGGTGGTGATCTTGTGAAAGACCAAGATCATCATGCTTTATGTCTTCATGAACTTGAACTTGAATGATGAAATTGGTTTTCATATGTAAAGATGATTTAAACAAAATACAAATCTTGTAAATAGATGATTACAAAAATAATTTTCTCAAGAAACCAAGTTCATTTATAAGATTTACAAAGTCATGGTTTCTAAGTAAACTCATCACATTTTTAGTGTTTAAACAAGACTAGAAACATGTTGGTAACAAGAAAAATACAAAACAAATATTTTTAGAAAAATCATCTTACAAGTTGTAAATGACTAAATCTTTCAAGAATGTGATGTAGAAACAAACAAATACAAGTTGTAAGTTACTACAAGTTTTTACAAAAACTTTAAGTTCATGATGTTGAGTAAATTACTTGATTTTGACACTCGGTAAGTGTTGAATGAGTTGATGATTGTTTGTGATGATTTTAAAAGAAAATAAACACATGTTTTAAAAACATGGGAAACCTCCATTTTTAGGGGAAACCATGTCAAAATTTCTATAAAATTTTGACACTTAGAAAAATATAAGTTTTGGTGAAACTTATTCCTTAAAAATTTACCTAAAAATATTTACCAAGGTTTCCATAATTTTTGTGTAAATTTCAAGATTAAGATATGATGATTTCTTCAAGATAAAAAAAGGTGATATTAAGTACGTATTTTTTTGAGGAAAATATATATATTTATTGGTCACCAAATTTTGTGCTAAGTGTATGTAATATGTATTGTATGTAATGGTGTATTAGGACCTGAAAATACACTAAACACTCCTAAGGAGTAAAAATACAAAAATACACATACAACATGCATAGACAAATACAAGAGAATATATTTATGAAAATATATTTCATAAAAGATTATGTAAGTTGAACTTAAAATGTCTTTTTGGACGAAAATATATAACTCGGGTGAAAAAGATACAAGATACTTATATTTATTGGAAAAATAATATAAGTAAGATACATAGTTAAAAATATAAACTATTTTTAACAACAAAGAACACATACATAAAAGATGGTGACTTGTACTTGTGCGATACAAGTCTAGTGACTAACGTTAACAAAACACGTATAGGTCACGACGCTATATAAGCAAACCCGGTGAAGTTTACGGCGCAGGAAACACAAAGTTGTGAGTTCATGTCCCCACTTTTAAACTTTTACTTGTTTTCTAAACTTGGGGAAAATACATGTGTTATGGTATGTTGTATACAAAAACTAAGGAATGATACTTTAGATCATTTCATGAATAGGGTGCCATAAGCACCATTAATCAGTTACAAAACAAGACCATGGAACAAAAGGTTAGATCTAATGGGTTTCAGGCAGCCACACTCTTGGTCGTAACTAGTACCAAGCAGTGCTTTTGTGTCTCTAGTCGTGAATCGACAACGAAAAATGCCTATGGTTTGGATGCTTCCTATGTCGTGTCAGATGTTAATGGCCTTGCAAACCATTAGCGATCTCGATTTCCTTATATTTACAGAAATACTTGGTTTCATACAAATTATATACCATGTTTTCATTCAAAGTATACAAACGTTCAATACAAAAACTGCATGAATTCACACCAACATTATGTTGACGATTTACCATAAACTCACATGTATTTCAGGTAACTAAAATGGATGTGCGCGCGGTCATACTCTTGCTCCTGGATGTTGTTTATGTTTTAGTTATGTTATGTCAAGCCTCCGATGCCTCTTTTGCGAGATTTGGTTGTTATATCCCACCTCATGTGGTGATATACAGACTAATCCTTGATGTTCATCTTTAAATTATGTTGTAAACCTGTTAGACAATATCGTATTTGTGTTGTAAACACTTAACTTATGTTTTGTTAATGGCATTTGGAGTTATTTTACGAGCATGTAGTATGTTTACCTTTCGTATGCAATGAGAACCTTTCAAGATCACACCTCGTGCTTCCGCATTAGAAAGGGGTGTGACACAACCAAAGACTTTATCTCCTCTGGAAACGTTGGAGTATCACCTCTCTGTTAAAATTTTAGAAATGTTTAAAAAATAATTATGTAATAAACGTATTGAGTTTGAGAAAAAAATACCAATGCATTATCTTTTAGCAATTCATCTGCATACTTATTCAAAACCTGTATAGCCTGATCATGAAATAAGATAAGGTGAGTTGAATCACTATTGTCCTGAACTTTAATCTTGATCTTTAATTTAGGCATAGGTTTTATGATATGTTCATAACATTCATAGTTTTAGCACTCATAAATTCCGTATTCCTTAAAATCAAGATAACCATCAGGTGGAAGGTATTGCTGAATCTCCATAGTAGCCACGTGTGAACACGTTGGACATGCCATGTAGTGCCAACCAAAACCCGTAAATACGTTCTTGATGGTACCAAATATGATAAGAGATTTTGGCTGCAAAAAAGTAATTGCAAAATATATCGAATAGTTAAAGTACATAAGATGAAGGTGTTACAAAAAATTAATTATATATACCTTAGTTATTTTCCATAACACATGAATGCTACTGAAAGATGCATTGTTAAAAAAATCAGAACACTCATCATGTGTAACAACCCGACTTTTCGGGTCAAGTCGTGTCATTACTCAGATCTGTCATTATTGCTTAATTGTCTTGTACTCTCGAGATCTCGATTATCGCAAACGGGTTTAAACAATATTTTGAAACTATGTTCTACAACGCGTTCACAACGCTTATTCAAATCGCAACTATCGCATTTAACGCAGTTACGACGATTACTATTTAAACGCATTTTATCGCATACTTTATTGCATGCTCATACTAAACTCTATCACAACGCTATCTCGACGCAACTCGAAACGCAGATTTACTTTTATGAATTTTGTGTGTTATGTGTGTCATTTGTGCAATTACTTGTTTAATGTTATGTGGTTATCTCAACACAACGCACACTCGCAACTTGCTTAAACACAACGCAACGCTTAACGCATGAAACGAAAGTCGGAAACCAACAAAACACAACTCGGCTTGTTGAATGACCACCCGATCGAATAGACATCCGTCCGGATGACCATCCGATCGGATGGCCATTCGATCGACTGGCCATCCGACAACACTACTCCACCGCCTTACTCTCCGCTGTCACACTATAAATTGTACCCGTACATCGCTGTTCACTGATGTGACAGCTCCCTATCCGACCAACTCGCTCCCAACTCATTCTCAAGCACTTTTCTCTTGATTCAAGGCTATTTCGTAAGTATTTCTCCCTGAATCTTGTACTTCCACCATCACTACACACTTCTTCATCATCTTCTCCATCAAAATCACTGATTTTCACCATGAAATCACCTGATTTGGACCCCTCTAAGGTGACATCATCTCAGTTGATTATGCAATCGATGGTATGATGTCATCTCATCAAGAATGGTTCAGATCTAAAGGATTTCCACATAATTCAACACAAATATTAACTAGATCTCAAACATTTTCAACGGTTTTCAACATTTTTCATCTCTTTCAAACTTTTCTTCAACATTTTACTCAAAACCGATGGAATCTTGACTCATTCAGACTTTCGTAGTTGAGAGTCGGTCTTGTTGGCCCATGCAGTTGAGCCCAGAAGAACAGATAATAAGGAAAGCCAAAACTGGTTCTTAAATAGTTGGTCATTATAAGCAGTGTCTGCACTAGATTCTTCCCTTGACAGTGGTTTTCTATCATCTGATGAACTCCAAGCACATATCATGTCAACAACTGATAAGCAAAAGTACTGATGAAGAATAAAGACTGAAGCTCTATCTACTAATGTCTCTCAAGTACTGTTGAAGACCAAAGCACTACCCATTCAAGGATTAATCACCCTTTGAAGAAATCACTGATTCTCAGCATCAGTGCTTAGGCTACAACAGTGGAAAGCTGCAACAGTGTTTATGTTATCAGTATTTGTTGTAAATCAGTGTCTATGTAACCAATGCTTATATGTAACAGTGTTTAGAGTTTGTTAGGAGGTTAGATGTCACTTTCATGGTGACGTCAGCAAAGATGTTTAGTGGTTTCGTTTGTACTATAAATAGAACAGTACCTGTACTGTTCTATTCTGTTAGCTCATTCTCACCAAGTTATCTTGTATGAACAAATCACTGAGCTCAAGCTGAGGGGGGGAGTCTTGTTGCATGCATGTATAGTTGAATTTTTTAATAGATACAATCTTTTGACTGAATGTAATCATGTTTGCTCAAAGCTATTCTTCCTTGATTGTGTGTTAAAGTTTATTTCCATTTCCGCTGCACTTAAATCTCTATTTCATCTTTCATTTCTAATTAAACAACACAATATAAGAAACTCAGATCCTTACAATTGGTATCAGAGCATAGGACAATTAAATTCGATCTAACAATCAATTTGACATAAAAGTTCAGCTTAAATTTATTGATACTTAAAAAATGTTCCTATCAGTTGAAAAAACAGAGTAAAAGGTAATCACATACAAAGTTGATTATTCTGAAAACTTTTGTAAAATCAACCAAGATGGCATCACAATCACACGACCCTCACAACACCGAGACTCTTTTCAAGCCACCTATGTTTGTCAGATCTGAGTACAACATCTGGCAACGTAGGATGGGTCATGTCCTAGCACAGCAAAATACCGGCTGGTGGAAGTTAGTCATCTATGGACCACTTGTTCCACAGGTGCCTAGTACTGAAGATCCCAAAGGCTTTGTGGCTAAAAGCCCTGAAACTACTCAGAACAAGATTTTCAAAAAATTGAATTAGATGCAAAGGCTTTTAGCATAGTTGCCTCAGCTCTTCCAAATGACATTTATGCTAGACTGTTACACTGTAACAGTGCCAAAGAGCTGTGGGATTCTTTAAAAGAGCAGTTTGGTGGAACAGAAGAGGTGATAGAAAATAACAGGGAGGCTTTGAATCAGCAGTATGAAACGTTTTGCCATGTGAAAGGAGAATCACTAACACAACAGTTTGAACGTTTTAGTTGTATCATTAGTGAACTGAAACTTGTTAATGTTGAATTTGCAAAATCAACTCTAAATAGTAGGTTTCTAAGGTTATTTCCTAAAAAATGGGATACAATTGCTTTTGTAACCAGAAATTCCGTTGGATTCAAAGAGTTAAGTCTGACTCAACTTCATGGTCGACTCCTCACTTATGAGAGAGAGTTGAACCAGAAAAAGAAGTTACAAGAGTCTGGGATGGTTGCTGATTACTACACATTTGGTAGCACATCACTTCTGGATCAAGAGGAATCTGGTAGTAGTAAGGATCAGAGTTATGATCATTACATTTACATAACTGCTGGTGGAGTTTTTAACAACTCTGATTCTTACTCAGCTAACTATGCTTTTACAGCAAGTAGTGAAAACCAGAGTTCTGACAACTTATCCTTTGAACTCAATGATCTCCAGCATTTTGATCCCACTGATCTGGAGGAAATGGACATATTGCATCAATTGGTACTGCTGAGTGTAAGAACCAGCAAGTTTTATAAAAGAACAGGGAGAAAATTTCCAGGGTTACACGGGAACTTAAAAGTTGGGTTGTATAAATCAAAGTTAAAGTGTTACAAGTGTAACATGCTAGGATACTTTGCTAGAGAATGTAGAAGCCAAAAAAGTGGACCAATCATAACACATCCTAGCCCTAGACCTCAAAACACACAAAACACTGTGCACTATTACCAAAATACCCCTACTGCTCATGTAAACACTGCTCATTATGCACACCCCGTAACACCTGTTCCAGTGCAATATGTTCAAACAACTGTTCCTCAAATACAGTATGTCCAAGCCCCAGTCTCTCAAGTCCAAGTGCAACAACCTGCACCACAACATGCTGCACAAACATCTGCCCCAGCAGAGGCCAGTCAGCAAAGCTTCTTTACCCAAGGCTTTGTTGATTGGAGTAGCATGCCTGATGAATTAACTGATGAAAACTTTGCTCTATTTGCTAAGAATGATTCTCCTGTTGATGAATTCAGTTTTGTAGCATTAGAGTCAATTCCTAAAGGGCTGGAAACTGAAGAAAGAGAATCCAGTGCTGAAACAGTTGATGAGATTGTTGAAACAGTGGTTAGTGCTGTTGTTGGTGAACAACTGTTGGAAAAGGAAACCAAACCACTGTTAGAACCTCTTGCTGACCCATGGTTTAAAGAAGAAGAGAAAGAGAAGGAGAACAACAATGCTTGTGATTATGCCATGATGGCTGCAGCTAAGGTATCACCTCGGGTCTTGAAAAACCTATGTTCAGACAAATGCATCATAGCATTTTCTAATGTTAAAGAGGTGAATGAAAATCTTAGAGACAAGATTTTAAAAGATAAAATACAATTTGAAAAGTCTGTTAAAGAACAGAAAAACAAATTGTTTGAAAAAGAAAGTGAAATCTATAGTCTTGTTGGGATTGAACCCTACCAGAGGAACAGATGATAAAAGCCAAAACTGGTTCAGAACAATGGATTCAGAATAAGCATTTGTTTGCACTAAAACTTTCCCCTTGACAGTGGATCTAACATCTGATGGACTAAAGTACTGCTCTTACAACAACTGCTGCTTTTAAAGACTGATGTTGCTAAAGTACTGAAGCTCTATCTACTAATGTTTCCTAAGTACTGCTGAAGCTTAAAGCACTGCTCATTCATGGACTGATCACCTTTGAAGAAAGCACTGATGGTCAACATCTGTGCTTAGACTACATCAGTGGAAAGTGAAGCAGTAGTTTACCTATGCTTTGTAATTTACTTATAATCAGTTGTTTAGTCATCAGTGGTTGTATGTAACAGTCCTTAGAGGTTGTTAGGCTGTTAGATGTCACTTTCATGCTGACGTCAGCTAAGATGCTTCAGTGGTTTTATCTGTACTATAAATAGAATAGTTTGTACTGTTCTATTTAGGGAGTTTTCTCCTTCAATCCAGACATCTTGTACGATCAACCATTGAGCTTATGCCGAGGGGGAGTTTTAGTATGTAAGGTTGCATTGTAATAATTATGTTTTGTAATCATTCGAATCAATGAAAAACATATGTTTACTACAAACTATTTCTCTCTGATTGTGTTGTAAAGTTTGTTTCCATTTCCGCTGCATTTGATCTCTTTTATTTTCATCTATTTCTTCATTAATCTTCAAACAAACACAATCATGATAGCCCCAGATCCTAACAATTGGTATCAGAGCTTGGACAGTCAAATTTGATCTAACAATCATTTTGATGTAAAAGTTCGGCTCACAATCGTTGATACTTATTAATTGTTCATTTCGTGAAAAATAGAGTAAGGGTTAATCACGAGCAAAGTTGATTAATCAGTGCCTGTAAAACAACCAGGATGACGTCATAATCACAAGATATGAACAACAACATTGGTTCTCTCTTCAAACCACCCATGTTGAAAAGAAATGAATACCACATCTGGGAGCGAAGGATGGGTCACGTCCTAGCTCAACAGAACACCGGATGTTGGAAATCGGTTATCTATGGACCACACGTTCCTATGGTGGCGAGTGCTGAGGATCTAAAGGTCTTTGTTCCTAAGAAAATTGAGAACTATATGGACCAGGATTTTCAGAAAATTGAACTGGATGCCAAGGCATTTAGCATCGTTGAATCTGCACTTCCCAATGAGATCTATGCTGGGCTGTTACATTGTAACAGTGCCAAGGAATTGTGGGATGCACTGAAGGAATAGTTTGGGGGAACTGAAGAAGTAATTGAAAACAACAGGGAAATTTTGAACCAACAGTATGAAACCTTTTGTCACATTATGGTTGAAACATTAACACAGCAGTTTGAGCGATTTAGCTGTCTCATAAGTGAACTTAAGCTTGTTAAAACTGAATTTCCTAAATCAACTGTTAACAGCAGGTTTTTAAGATCACTTCCTGAAAAATGGGATACAATTGCTTTTGTAACCAGAAACTCTGTTGAGTTCAAAGATCTGACCCTGACCCAACTTCATGGTAGACTCCTGACCTATGAAAGGGAGTTAACCAGAAAAAGAAGTTGCAAGAGTCTAGCAAAGTTGCAGATGACTACTCATTTGGCAACACAACTCTTCTGGGTCAGGAAGAGTCTGGCAGTAGTAAGGATCAGAGTTATGATCACTTTATTGACATAACTGCTGGTGGAAACTTCAACTCTAATCCTCACTCATCCAATTATGCTTTCACAGCAAATGGAGATAGCCAGAACTCTAACAATCTATGCTTTGGGCTCAATGATTTGCAGCATTTTGATCCAACTGACTTAGAAGAAATGGACATTTTGCATCAACTTGCTTTGCTGAGTGTTAGAAACAGCAACTTTTACAAAAGAACAGGGTGAAAATTTCCAGGGTTACATGGGAATCTAAAAGTGGGGCTGGATAAGTCAAAGATTAAATGCTATAAGTGTAATAGGCTAGGTCATTTTGCTAGGGAATGCATGAGTCAAACCAATGGACCAATTATTACACATCGCAGCTCAAACCCTTGACCACAAAATAACCAAAGCACTGTGCACTATGCCCAATATACCCCTACTGCCCATGTAAACACTGCCCATTATGCACATCCTGCAACCCCTGTTCCTGTGCATTATGTCCAAAGCACTATCCCACAAATTCAGTATGTCCAAGCCCCTCTCCCTCAGGTTCAAGTGCAACCAGTTGCACCTCAACAAGCTGCACCAAGAGTGGTTCAACCAGATCAGCAAAGCTTTTTCACCCAAGGCTTTGTTGACTGGAGCAGCTTACCAAATGAACTAGGTGATGAAAACTTTGCACTCTATGCTACTAATGATGCTTCTAATGATGAATTATGTTTTATGGCATTAGAGTCAATACCAGAAGGGCTGGAAGCTGAAGAAGGACAGTCAAGTGATGAAACAGTGGACAAAATTGCTAAAGCAGTGGTTACTGCTGTTGCTGATGAAATACTGCTAGGAGAAAGTTCAAAACCCCTGTTGGAACCACTGTCCGACCCCTGGTCTAAAGAAGAAGAAAAGAAGAAAGAATGTGAAAAAAAGAGAAAACTCAAGAAGAAAGTGATCATACCTGTGATTGTGCCATGATGGCTGCATCTAAGGTATCACCTTAGGTTCTTAAAAATCTGTGTTCAGACAAATGCATCATAGCATTTGCTAACATTAAATAGGTGAATGAAAACCTTAGGGATAGGTTATTAACTTCTGAAGTTCAATTTGAAAAGTCATTAAAAGAACTGAAAAACAAATGGAATGATAAAGAAAATGAGATTTGCAGCTTCAAACAAGAGCATAGCATAACCAAGGACCAACTCCAAACAATGATAGAAAAATATCAAGTTTGCAAAAAGGAGTTGGAAGCCACCCAAATCACTTGTGCAAAATGGGTGAATCCTGTAAAGGTTATGAGATCATGCTTGAAAAATAGCTTGAAAATAATGTAAAATTTGGCATAGGGTTTAGAAAAAATGACCAAGTTGAAAACAATGCTGCAAATCAAGCTGGTTTTGTTGAAATTATTCCCACAAACAAGGATGGCCAAGAGGTTAAAATAACTGATAAACTTGGTAACAATATCACTTTGGAAAGATCTGTGGGGTCCTCAACTTTTGAGGAAATTGAGAAATACCAATTTTAACCCACATGGTCTGATGAGTGTGACATCCTTGAAAACTTCAAACCCATGGACTTCACAACCACTGATGGTGTAAAAGCTCCTAAGGCAAAGGTCATTCCACTTAAGGACATCCCAATAGTGGTTCAAAACTCTGTTGCAAAGGAGTCTGATAGGAAGAAAAGAAAAGAAAAGGTTAAAAACTTGTTTTGTGATTTCTGTGAGAAGAAAAAATCATTTGACCAAAGATTGTTTTCATCTAAAAGCATATGATATTAACAAAACAAGTATCATTGTGCCTTCCCAGAGCTGCACCATCTATGGTAAATCAAATCACATCACTCAGGAATGTATGTATCTCAAATCCTTTGATGTAAAAAAGAATGAGTACACTTCAAAAACATCCATGAGTTCATCAAAACCACCAATCAAGAATCAACCACTGTTTGTGCCAGTTCAAACAGCTGTTACAAAACAGCTAAACCAAACCCCTGTTAAAAGAGATGTTTAGGTGACTGATGCATCCCCTGCTAACCAATACCGAATAGGTAAAGGTCAACCACAATACCCAAGGGTCCCACATACTTATGAATCCTACAAAAGGCCTTCTAAACCAAGAGTGAACAGGCATCCCTTTGGGTATCAACAGCTGATAGGGCAAGACCCCCAACAGTGGTTAGAGAAAAACAGTTCCAAAACTGTCTAAACCCCTGAGCTAACCATTGTCCATCCACCTGAACTTAACACAGACACTATTGAGACCCCATCCAAAGCCTTATTGGCTTTGGAGACCCTAATGAACAAACCTTTTACTTGATGTGTAGGGAGCTTCTGCATGCTTAGATAGTCTTTAGTATGTATATAGTGGAGGCTCCAGGCACATGACTGGATGTAGAGCCCTACTCAAAGATTTCAAAACTCATGGAGGGGGTGATATATCCTTTGGTAATAATAGTAAAGGGAAGGTGATGGGGTATGGTACAGTTCTGTCTGGCAATGTTAAGTTTGAAAATGTCAATCTAATAGACAATCTAAAATTTAACCTCCTTAGTGTCTTACAAATGAGTGATAAGGGCTATGGCTCATTCTTTACTAAGGATTGTTGTAGGATTGTGGGACCAGAAATGGTTAAAAAGATTGACGAAATAAAAAAAATGGAAAAACCCAACTTGTTGCTCAAAGAAGTGGCAATGTTTATGTAGTTTATTTGTCAAAAGAGAACCCAAGAACGGAGGCCTGTCTGTTCTCAGCTGCCTCTAACAAAGAGACAGAACTTTGGCATAGAAGATTGGGGCACACAAATCTCAAGACAATCACTGCTTTGTCAAAACAGGGACTAGTAAGAGGTCTTCCTCAAAAACTGTTCACCTGTCCTGAGCATTGTGTTTCCTGCTTAAAAGGAAAACAACATAAAAGCTATTTTAAGTCCATTGAAAAGTCCAAAACAACCAAGTGCTTGCAAATGCTTCACATGGATCTGTTTGGCCCAGTAAAAGTCATGAGTCTTAAAAAGAAAAGATATTGTTTGGTAAATGTAGATGAATTTTCTAGGTTTACATGGGCATATTTCTTACATTCCAAAGATGAGACAGCAAGCATTCTGCAAAACTTTGTCAAACAGGTTGAAAGGCAGTTTGACTTGCCAGTAAAAATCTTCAGGAGTGACAATGGCACAGAGTTCAGAAATAGGGAGTTGGATGAGTTTTGTGTGTCAAAAGGAATTGTAAGGCAATACAACATTCCAAGAACACTAGAGCAAAATGGGGTTATTGAAAGAAAGAACAGGACATTGATTGAGGCTGCAAGAACCATGCTTGCTGATTCAGGTTTGCCATTAACTTTCTGGGCAGAGGCAGTAAACACTGCTTGTTATGTCCAGAACAAACTTTTAATCAACCCCAGGCATCAAAAGACTGCCTATGAACTACTGTATAAAATCAAACCACTGATCTCATACTTTAAAGTATTTGGCTGCCCATGCTTTATCTTGAATTTAAAAGACACAATTTCAAAATTTGCAGCCAAAGTAGACAGTGAATATCATTTGGGATACTCAACCACTGCTATAGCCTACAAAGTGTTTAACACAAGGACCAAAACAGTGGAAGAGACTTTGAATGTGAAGTTCAATGAACTCTCTTCAAAGAAAATCCGTGCAAACCCTGCATAATTTTTTGATCTTGATAAATTTACTTTTGAAAATGTTTCTGTCAAGACTAACAGTGCAGGTCCATCATAAAGTCCTCCATCAGACTATGGACATGAAGTCATTATTCCACAACAAAAGTTTGCATCAAATGGTAGAGAAGCAGATGTTCAAAAAGCTGTCAAAGCTCAACCACTTCTACCTCAACAGTTGTTGACCAAAGTAGCCCATTAATCCCTGCTTCCACATCATCAAACACTGTTGATAAAAGTCCTCAAACAGTGGATAAAAGTCAGCATGTTTCCACACCACTTCCTCATATTCCTCCACCTCCATTTTAAGCCACTGCTGGATCATCAAAGTCACCAGCAGTGGTTAGCTCAGATGATTCACATCTGCAGCCCTCACCATTAAATGTCATTGTTCCATACAAAGGTGTAGGATTGTTTGCACGACCAAAACGAGTCGTTCAGAAGAGTTCTTGTCAATACGAGAGGCGGAAACTAACGTATCGACTTTAAAACAGCTTGATATACACTCTAATTGTCTTTTAGATTGATATCACAGCTTTTTACAGGTAGTAGACACTTCAGCAGCACTTCGGCTCTGGAATTGGAAAGTTACAAACGAAATGAACAGGACCTCTATATATAGACTCACCATTTCGTGCGAAATGGTCACAAACACATGTTTATCGTATTTCGTGCCCTGATCTTTCTAATCTAATACAAGACTCGATACAAGATGAAGTCGGCAGACATATGCACCAAGAGACTCCCCCCTTGGATGTTGACGAAGTTTTCAGTGTCGAGTCTTCGGTATGTCACATCTTGTTGGTGCATATGTTTGTCGACTTCGTCTTGTATCATGTCTTGTAATAGTGTAAAAAGATCAGGGCATGAAATACGAGAAATACATGAAATATGTGTGATAGGACCATTTCGCACGAAATGGAATTATCCATTTCGTACGAAATGAATACTACCCATTTCACACGAAATGAAGTTTGGTCATTTCGCAAGAAATGCCATTTCGTGTGAAACTGATTCATGCGGAATGGTGGGCCTATAAATACCTGCCCTGACCATTTCGTTTGTAATGATCTGATTCTGGAGCTGAAGTGCTTCTGAAGTGTCTCGAGCCTGTAAAACTTTGTGTTTTCAATATACGAGACAGTTTAAAGTGATTATTGTGCAATTCAGCTGAAACAAATTCGATACGATTGAATTCCGCCTTTCGTATTGGATAGAACTCTTCTGAACGACTCGTTTTGGTCGTGCAAACGATCCTACAAGTGGTATCAGAGCTCAGGAGGAAGAGTTCTTACCATTTCAGCTGAAAATTCTGATTTCTACATCTTCTTTTTCAAAATTAACAAGTTTTTACGGTTAAAATGGGCTAATTTTCACACATAACATGTGAAATACTGTTTTCACAAAGCCTTGAAAGTTTCAGAACTAAAATCGGACTAAAACCTGATCAATTTGACAAAAACATGGCCGATTTGATGACATCAGCAGCATTTCGCACGAATTGAACATTCCATTTCGCACGGAATAGCAGGTTTTGATTCCATTTCGCATGAAATCACCCCATTTCATACGAAATCACTCATTTCGCACCAAAGTTGTCATTTCGCTTGACCATTTCTGACGAAATCATCATTTCGCTTGAAAGTTGCTGTTTTCGTTTGAGATTGGTTATATCGTACCAAATTCATTTCGCGTGAATATCATTTCGTTTGAACAGTCTGATTTTGTGAAATTTTGATACCGAATCATGGAATAAGAGTTTTACAATGCGTTTGCTACTCCGATTACTATTGCACAGAACACAATGTTAGAAAATGAAATGGGCACCATGCAAAAACCGCCAAAGCTCATGAATATTGAGGAGTATAAAGGATGGGAGGAGCGATTTGAAAATTGGGTTCAAGAAAATTACTTGGATGCTTGGGAATGTGTTGAAACAAAATATGTTAGGCCGGTGAATGATGATGAAGAGGTCATTGCTATTAAAGATCTAAGTGTTGAGGAGAAAAAGAAATACAAAGATGAAAAGATGATGACTAGTCTATTGCATCAAGCTGTTAAAGAAGATATTTTGGTTTTATTGCAACACAATGGAACTGCATATTCAATTTGGAAAGCATTAAAATCGAAGTTTGTTGGAAGTAAAGAGATGATCAAGAACAAAAAATCACTTTTGAAAAAAGAGTTCGATCTATTTCGTGGTTTAAGAACTGAAAACACCAAGCAGATCATAGAAAGATATTGCAATTTGATAGTTAACATGAAGAGGTTGAGCATCACAAAGGATAATGAAGAATTGATTGAAAAGTTGGCTGATGCGTTGCAACATGATGTTTGGGGCACATACCTCATGATGTTGAGGAATAAAAAAGATTTTGGTAGTCTAACACTGAGTAAGTTTATTGAAAAACTTGAAGTTCAAGAGATAGAACAACGGAAGATCTCAAGAATGAAGGATTTTGATGGTGAACAAGATATTGGTCTTTATTACAAAGGAGGCATAAGTGATAAGACTAACATATCACCAAAGATCGAAACTGGATTCAATGCTAAAAGTTCATCTGGAGGGTCATCTCAAGGATCAAACAGCAAAACGGGATTTTCTTCATATCCATCATTTGATCCAAACTTTTCAGCAACCAAGAATGGCAAGATGTTACAATGCAACATTGCATTAAATCTTGAGAATGGTCAGAATTTCTGGGAAGAGGTTGCAAAAGGTCACATGTCTTTGTTGGTGAGTGTGTTAGAGTCATATGAGAGTTTAGTTGCAGGAAAAATCGGAAATCCAATGTTGACAAAAGAGGATTACGATCAGATTGATGCTAAGGAGATGGAATTAATGGACATAAAGTGGTGTTTGGCTAGTGTGTTGAGAAGAGCTAAGAAATTCAAGCAGATCACAAGAAGAGATGATTTCCGTGATGCTAATGTTTCTACTCTAGGTTTTGATAAATCTAAAGTTACTTGTTTTCGTTGCAGGAAAAAAAGGGCATTTTAAGAGAGAATGCACAAACCGTGAAGCAAGTGGAGCTCAAAATCCTTTCAACAACAATAATTATTATCGGAAAGCAATTTATCATCAAGTTGCTCAACATCCGTATCAACAACAAACACAAACTATTCATGTTAGAAAGGAGATTGAAGAATCAAAGAAAGCTTATGTTGTCAACCAAAAAGATGAAAGTTCATCAAAAGGTTTCAGTTGGGACAAATACATTTCAGCTAATGATGATTATGATCCTAACAAAACTTCAGATTATAAAGCTTTTGTTGCTCGAGTTGTTGAAGATAGTGATAATGATGATTATTATGCAAACAGAATGAAAGAGCACTTAAGAATGCTAGAAGAGAGTGATGACAGTGATAATGGAAAAGTTCGAGTGAAAAAGAAGAAAGTTAAAAAAACAAGTTAACAGTGATGATGAAGAAGTTCGTGTGCTAAGGAAAAAGGTAAAAGAAATTCCAGCTTTCACGGTTGAAGTAGAAGCTGATGCACAAAAGATTCCTGTGAAATGTGAAACCTGTGAAACAGTGAAGAAACAAAACAGTACTTTGATTCACAACATGGACAGATTGAAAGAATCTTATGATGTTCTAAACAAAGCCATGAATCAATACAATCAATCAAGCAGTGAACAAGCAACAGCTATGAAGACACTTCAAGGAGCTTTCATGACAAAGCAAAAAATTGTTAATAATTACATTGAGAAATGTGCTGTGCTGGAACAGAAACTGGAAACCCAAAGAATAGAAACAGAAAGAGTAAATAGGTTGTTAAAAAGTTACTCATCTACTTCTTATGTTATTGACAGGATTTATCCAACCGTTGAAGGCATGAAGGCGTTTGAAGAAGAGGATACTGAAGAAAAGAATTCTGGTAAGAAACATAGTGCCAGTTATACAAAGTGTCCGCCTCCGCTTGAAAATGGATATTTTCCACGAAATCCTAATTCGGAGAGATTCATAAAGGCAACCAATTTACAATGGGAATCTGAGTCTTCAGATAACTTGCCAGACAACATTGATGTCACTTTCACTTCGTCTGATACTGATCATGAGTCTGAGTTAATAAAGAAAGTGGTCGATCAGGTGTTGGATAAAGATGAAACCGAAGAATCAAAGTCGGAGTGAAACTCAGAGTCAAAGTCTGAAACGTCAAGTCAAACAGTCAAAAAGGACGAACGGGTTTATAATAAAGAATTTCTGCTATCAAAAAATAATTTAAATGAAGAAACATTTAAAGTGGCTTATACTTTGAATGATTCTGACAAATTATTTTCTGATGAAGAATTTCCAATAAGAGGTGTTAAACCTGAAATGATAAAAAGGTTTTCAAACTAACAGAAATTAATATTTCTGAAATAAAAGATGTAAATTTTTCTGAAAAATCTAAAAAATACACCTCAAGAGTACAACAAAGAGAAAACAAGAAAAAGGGTTACAGTTCTGGTTCAGGTTATCGAAAGAAACCAAACCATAACGGTAATTTCAAAAAGAAAGGACTTGGTTTTACTCCACCTGAAAATCTTAAAAATGAGAAAAATTATAAACCTAAAACTGTATTTGTTTCAGGATCAAGCTCGGTAGAAGAAGAAAATTGTTCATTTTGGAAGCAGACGAAAAAAGAGTTCCTTGCAAAGAAGCAAGAAGAAATGAAGAATGTAGTTGCTCAGAAGAAAAAGGAAACGAGAACCTGTTTTAATTGTCATAAAGTTGGTCATATTGCCAGAGACTGTTTAAAGGCAACCAACACACAACAGGGAGTGTCTCGTAAACAGAAAGAAAAAATTGTTGAGAAAAGTAAACCACCAACCAAAAGATTTAAAGTTTTTGAAAATTCAACATTTGAAGTTTAGCAACCAAAAATGGGTTGTTAAGAAATCTGATAGCAATTCTAGCGATGATTCTGATTCAACAAAATCAGAGGAGCTATCTTCTGGCGACGAATCTGATTCCATAAAGTCAGAGGAGCCACTGGTTGAGAAAAAGGGTGAAAATTCGGTTCCGCCAATGGATGATGCAAATTTTCCACTATTGCGAGCTGAAAATTTTAAACAAAAAGTTGGAAAAGTTGAGATTTCAAATCAATTTTTTTCTGAAAAGAAAGATTTTGATGTTGAAAAGACCTTTAACCCTACAGTTCAAAAGATTTTTGGAAAAATGATTGACGGGGAGGTCAAAGGGGTAAAGGAATTCTATGAGAAGAAAAAGAAAGGAAAGAAACCGAGTGTTGATAACTTGGAATCTCCCAAGGACCGTCAGGCTTGGGAGAATCACGATAACTGAAAAACCTGACTTGCCGGAGCTCCCAAGTTGGTAATCGTGGAGCAGGACTCAGCATCTTTATTGAAAAATTCACTTCGGTGATATTTCGATTTTCAAAGGATTAATCAAGGACATTAAGTTGTACTTGTTTTATCTTTCCTACAAGTGATAGTTGTTGGTAAAACCTAAAAATGTTAAATTTTTCAAAGTGGTTAAAGAAGAACAAGGTGATGAATTGAACCCCTAACCTACAAGTGGTTTCGACAAAACTAATATTCCGGAAAAACCATTTGATTAAAACAAACTTAAGTGTTTTGAAATCATAATGGGAAAATAGTTTGTTGTCAGGGGGAGTTCTGATTCTTTATGCCAAGTGGATGGAGAATTGAAGCAATTCACAACAGTTGTCACTTTATTTGTACAGTTTGTTTTCAAATTTTCTCAGAAAATCAAAATTGAAACATTTTTTGATTTTAGGGGGAGTAAAAAATTTTTAAAAAAATTAGAAAATTTGAAATGCCAAAAACATCGAAAAATAAAAAATGAGTTTTGTTGTGAAAAAGAGGAAATGATAGTACATCAGTTAGACTGTCACAGTACGCTAATGAAATGGAAAGTTAAAATGTGATAAACGGTCTCACTAAAGATGTGACGATAGGCTCAGCTAGACTAGTAGATATGCGATAACGATACAAACTTAAATGAAAAAGCCTAGTTCTAGTGGGAAACATGGTTGAAAGCATAGTACTTAGTTTTACCCTTCGTGACTGTGTACCTACTCAGTAATCGCTAAATGCTAAAAGAGCATAAAAACCAGTCAGTTTGTGAAATTTCACAACTTGCTGAAAACGTCACTGTGATTGTGTATTTCATTTTGCAAAGATTTAAACTTGTTTGATTTCTTTATTTTGTTTAAGCATTGGACATTCTCTGCGTATACGTGAGTATCGAACTGGATGTTAGTGCCTGAACGTTCTACTTTATTTTTCTTGGTGTTTCGTTTAAATCTTGGATCACCTCTGCGTATATGTGAATATCGAACTGGTGGTTAAGATCTAAACATCTTCAACTTGTTTTTATTTCTTATTTTGTTTAAACATTGGACTTTCTCTGTGTATCGAAAGATCGACCTGATTGTTAATGTTTAAACATTCTGCGTTGTTTTTGCACATATCACAGTTGATGAAAGTTTAAAGGCATTACTTGAGTCAGTGTATTGCATGATGAGGGGATATGCTGAGATCGTGGGGTCCATAAGAATTTAGTGCAAAATTAATATACCTTAATGTATCGGTAAGCATTTCGAAAGTTTTTAGATTGAGTTTACGAGGATAACAATATCGTCAATCTATGTGAATCGTTTAGAACTTAACGTGTTTAAAGCTCAACGGTGCTAGTGATTGGTCTCAAAAATTGATATGATCCTCTTACACAAACTCACAAAAATATTGTTTGTAAATATTCCTTTACTGCATTTTCATTAAAAACAAAACCCAAAAAGATTTTAGTGTGCTTTAGCATAAAATTTTGAAAAATACAAAAATATTTTCGACAACTGATGTTGGGAAGCTGATTTTCAAAATTCCAAGTGCTAAACATGATGAACTGGTTTGGGAGAGTTTGTTTGAGATGAGAAATAATTTTTCAAAATTCTAGGATCTGAAGACATTAAAAGCTAGGTTGATTCAAGAGGGAGTCTGAAGATGTGAGAGCCAGATTCAGATCCTGGAATTATGTTCAAATGCTGATGAACTTAAGGAATCAAGAGACCTGATCAAGAGACCTGATCAAGAGAGGATAAAGCCAGGTTGCGATTCTAATAGAGAAAGTAAAGGAGAGAGGGAGAAGAGAAAAGATTGAGGATGCTTACAATGGAGAATACTTTGGAAGAGAGCACGTAGACTGATAAAGATTGTAGACTCGACATGCTGAAGACTAGTACTGAAGACTCGTCGACATCCAAGGGGGAGTCTGTTGGTGCATATGTCTGTCGACTTCGTCTTGTATCATGTCTTGTAATAGTGTAAAAAGATCAGGGCACGAAATATGAGAAATACATGAAATATGTGTGATAGGACCATTTCGCACGAAATGAAGTTTGGTCATTTCGCACGAAATGCCATTTTGTGTGAAACTGATTCGTGCGGAATGGTGGGCCTATAAATACCTGCCCTGACCATTTCATTTGTAATGATCTGATTCCGGTGCCGAAGTGCTACCGAAGTGTCTCCAGCCTGTAAAACTTTGTGTTTTCAATATACGAGACAGTTTAAAATGATTCTTGTGCAATTCAGCTGAAACAAATTCGATACGATTGAATTCCGCCTTACGTATTGGATAGAACTCTTCTGAATGACTCGTTTTGGTCGTGCAAACGATCCTACACATCTTCAGTCTTGATCAGTCTTCGTGCTCTTCCCAATGTATCTGATAGTGTAAAGCATCCTTCAATCTTTTCACTTTTCAAGAATCTCAACCTGGCTTTTTACCATTCAAGCTCCCCCTTGAATGTTGATCTAATCTTCAATCACCTCTTTCTCTTGTTCATTCCCAGAATCTTATTCCTGGCTCTATCCTCTTTCATCAGCTTCTATCTTTAACAATCTTTTAGAATCAGAAACTGGCTCTTGCATCTTTAGACTCCTCTTTGCTAGCAGACTCCCCCTGAAATCGTTCCGGGATCGCAATCTGACTTAGCTTTTCCACAGGTTCAGGTCGTCTCCTGGCTCTCCGTAGCAACAGGATCAGGAACCTGGCTCAAATCTGCACATCTTCAGGAGTCGAATTCTGGCTAACCTGCACAGTCTCTACCTCAAAATAAATTTCACAAATTTAACAATTTGACTAATTTAACAATTTGACAAATTTATATACCACATGTAGAATCAATCTAAATGATTTAACATCTTAAAATCTTTGATGACCACTTGAAAGAAAAACATTCAGATTTAACATTTTTATTTCAAAATCATTTCTCATTTCAAACAAACTCCCCAACCTGTTGTTCATCATGTATAGCACTCGGAATTTTGAAAATCAGCTCTCCAACATCACTTGTCGAAAATCTTTTTAACTTTTTCAAAAAAATTATGCTAAAACACACTGAAAATCTTTTTGGAATTTGTTTTTAAAGAAAAGCTGTAAAGAAATATATACAGACAATGAGTTTGTGTAAGAGGATCATATCAGTTTATGAGACAAATCACTAACACCCTTAAGCTATAAACATTTTAAGTTCTAAACAATTCACGTAGATTGTCAGTATACTGATCCACTTAAATTTTCACACAAAGTTCAACTGTTTCGAGATACAAGATTAGAGTTTTAAGAACTTAAACTTATTCGCGTGTCCCACCTTAGAATATACTTCCGTATCTAGACTCCTATATTCAGTCTTACAGGTGAATGTACACTAGTGATATCTGTAAAGGGTTAAATGCGAGACCATGAGAGCTCAGGCTATTGCTTCTGCAAAATCAGAGAGATGATGGTTCGACTTTCGGTGGGTTCCCTTTAGAGAATCTTTTCTTCAACAGCACATGATTAGCATTTTTCAATGTTTCACCATTTTTATGCTGAAGGCGAGCTTTAATCTTAAAGCAATGCAAAGTATTATACGAGGACTAGGCTATTGCTCCCGCAAAATCAGAAGTCCAGGTATAATACCACAGATATCACCACGCACAAAGACCTAGTATGTCAGAAATAGAAAGCCCTTCAAACAAGATTTCAGGGGTTATCTATATATCCGAGAGATGTTTCCCACGAAATAAGTAAGTTTGATATTTAGGTTTATATCTCGACAACAATCTACTAAGCGTGTAAAAACCTACTGGCATATCATCAGTGAGACCGTTTATCACATTTGACTTTCCAATTCTTTAGCATGCCATGATAGTCCACTGATGTACTATCATATCCTCTTTTTCACAACAAAACTCTTTTTCATTTTTATCATGTCTTTGGATTTTTCAAATTTTAGAAATTTCTAAAAATTTTTACTCCCCCTAAAATCAAAAATATATTTCAATTCTTAATTTTCTGGGAAAATTTGAAAACAAACTGTACAAATAAAGTGACAACTGTTGTGAATTGCTTCCAATCGCCATCCACTTGACATAAACAATCAGAACTCCCCCTGACAACAAATTATTTTCCTATTATGATTTCAAAACACTTAAGTTTGTTTTAATCAAAATGGTTTTTCCGGAAAATTAGTTTTGTTGATTTTTCACAAACCACTTGTAGGTTAGGGGTTTCATCACATTGTTTTTCAATCATTTGAATGAAAGTTAAATCAAGTTCAACTTAATGACCTTGATTAACCACTTGTAAGTACAAACACTTATTTCAACCACTTGTAGGTTCACCTATCAATACCACATGTAATATGACAATTTTCAAGAATACTACCACTTGTAGATCGAAATATCACAAATGTGAATTCCTCAAGAAAGATGCCGATTCCTACTCCACAATTACCAACCTGGGAGTTCCGACAAGTCAGGATTTTTACATATGAAAAACAGACACCCAAGCCTGACTAGCTTTAGGTGTAACCTTCTCAGTTTCACTTGGGGTTTGAACATTTCTTTTTTCTTCATAAAAATCTTTTACCCCTTTGGCCTTACCCTAGACCATTTTCCCAAAAATATTTTTCACTTTGTCATTAAAAGCCTTTTCGACATCAAATTCTTTCTTTTCAGAATAGAATTGATTCGAAATTTCCACTTTACCAACTTTTGATTTTAAATTTTCAGCCCGCAATGGTGGAAAGTTTACATCATCCATCGGTGGTACTGAATTTCCTCCTTTTACCTCAACTTGTGGCTCCTCTGACTTTGACGAGTCAGATTCATCGCCATATTTCACATTTGATTTCTTAACAACCCATGTTTGATTGCTAAGATTCACCCTTCTTTTGTAAAACCTTTTTGAACATTCACCAACTTCATATTTTGAATTTTTAAACACTTAAAATTTTTCAGTTAGTGGTTCAGTTTTATCAACAACTTTTTCTTTCAGTTTAGAAACGACTTCCTGTTTTGTGTTGGTTGCCTTTGGACAGTTCCAGGCGATGTGACCAACTTCTTGACATCGGTAACAGGTTCTTGTCTCCTTTTTCTGATTATCTCCATTCTTCATTCCCTCTTGCTTCTTAGCAACGAATTCTTTGTTCGATTGCTTCCAGAATGAGCTCTTTTCTTCTTCCTCCGAACTTGCTCCTGAAACAAATACAGTTTTTGGTTTATAAGTTTTCTCATTTTTATGATTTTCTGGTGAAATAAAACCCAATCCCTTCTTTTTGAAATTACCGTTATGGTTTAGTTTCTTTCGATAACCTGAACCAGAACTGTAACCCTTTTTCTTGTTTAACCTTTGTTGATCTCTTGAGGTGTAAGGTTTAGGTTTTGCAGTATGATTTACATCTTTTATTTCAGAAATATTTATTTATGTTAATTTGAAAACCTTTTTGATCATTTCAGTTTTAACACCTCTTATTGGAAATTCCTCATCAGAATATAATTTGTCTGAATCATTCAAAGTATACGCCACTTTGATTGGTTCGTCATTCAAATTAGATTTTGATAAACAAAATTCGTTATTATACACCCTTTTAACTGACGACTTTGAACTGTCAACTGATGATGAACTCGAACTTTCAGATTCGGATTTTGACTCTGACTCCTCATCTTTATCCAACACCTGATCGACCACTTTCTTTATTAACTCAGACTCATGATCAGTGTCAGACGATGTGAACGTGACGTCAATGTTTTCTGGTAACACATCCATTGTTTCAGACTTCAATTTTATATTGACTGCCTTTTTGACTTGTTCCTCATTTGGTTTTCTGGGAGAATAACCTTCCCAGATCGGAGGCGGACACTTGTTATAATTTGCACTTTGTTTCTTACCAGTATCCTTCTCTTCAGTCTTTTTATCTTGAAATGCTTCAAAACCTGCAACAGTTGGATAAATTCTATCAATTAAATAATCAGAACTTGAATAAATTTGTAACAATCGTCTGATTCTTTTATTCTCTATTTTTTCAGTCTCCAACTCTTGCTTCATTTTTGCACATTCTTCAATATAGTGATTGATAGCCTTCTGCTTAGACATCATCACTGCATTCATCATGGTTAAAGCATCTTCTCTTTCATAGTTTGTCTTTTGCAAACTATTCACCGTTCTGTTCAACACATCATATGATTCTTTCACATACTTAACATTGAACAATAATTTTTCTTTCATTTTGTCAAGCTCACTATTCTTCTCATCTTTTTCTTCACACTGCTTGCATGGTTCCAAATATTTTAGACAAGGTTTTGTGACTTCAACAATCTTTTCAACTTCGATAATCTTTTCAACTTCAACAACCTTCTCAACTTCAACCATCTTTTCAGCAACTTTAACTTCTTCAATATGTTCAGACTTCTCTTCCTGAGCAACATTCTTGCATTTAACCTTTTTCAGATTCTTTGCTGCTCGCTTCTCCTTTAGTTTCTCCAATCTATCTGCAAAATAAAATTTAAAACTTTCAGGAGATAATTGAGTTTTTCCAATGTTTATTTGTATTTCTTCTTCATCATCACTGCTATCAGTTGATGATTGATCAAAGACTGGTGTCTTTTCTGAGTTTTCTTCTGAAGAAACAAACTCTTCATCTTGACTTTTCTCATTATTGATAATCACATCCATCCATTCCTTCATCAAGTCTGGCTCTTGAATGATCTGTGCAATGAATGCTCCAAGCTTGGAATCAGTCGGAATGTATTTGTCCCAGCTAAAACCTTCTGCCATTTTTTCATCATCTTGATTAACCAGATAAGCTTTCTTCTTTCCATCATCAATATCATTGGATGATGATGGTTGTTGAGTAACTTGTTGATATATAGCTTTCCGATAATAATCATTATTCCCAAATGGATTCTGAGCTCCTCTTGCTTCTCGATTGGTACATTCCCTCTTGAAATGTCCTTTTCCCTGCATTGAAAACAAGTAACTTTAGATTTATCAAAACCTAAAGTAGAAACATTAGCATCACGGAAGTCATCTCTTCCTGTAATCAACTTAAATTTCTCAGCTCTTCTCAACACACTCGCTAAACACCACTTAATATTTATAAGCTCCATTTCCTCAGCATCGATCCGATCGTAATCCTCTTTTGTCAACATAGGATTTCCGATCCTTCCTGCAACGAAACCCTCATATGATTCTAACACTGTAGCTAGTAATGCCATATGACCTTTAGCGACTTCTTCAGAGAAATTTTGACCGTTCTGAAGATGCAAAGCAATATTGCAATGTAACACATGACCATTACTGTTGTTTGAGCTTTGGAACTGGTGACTTGATGTTGAAACATTCGGATTAACACTCGAATATGAAGAAAATCCACTGTTACTGATTGGAATTTGATTGACTGATCCTGATGAGTTTTCTGCACTAAAAGCAGTTTGGACCTTCGGACTTGTTTCAACATTCTGAACTTTCCTTTGTAATACATCTTGATGTCTTGTTGACCATTTGGATTGTTCATTCTAGCAATCTTTTGTTGTTCAAGGTCTTGTTCTTCAAGCTTTTCAATGAACTTAGAAATTGTCAATTTATCATATTCTACAGTGTTCTTCAAGATCATCAGATATGTACCCCATTCTTTCTGAGGTAAAGCATCAGCTAATTTGTCAACCCATTCTTCTCGATCTTTGTTTATATCTAACAGTGCATTGATCGCACTAAATGACAATATCTCTCAATCAGTTTCTTTGTATTTTCACCCGGTAAGCTAGTAAACAAATCAAATTCTTTCTTTAACAATGATTTCTTACTCCTGATCATCTCCATACTTCCCTCAAACTTAATTCTAAGATCTTCCCAAATCGAACATGAAGTATTGTCGTGTTGAAGTAATATGAAGATGTCTTATTTCACAGCTTGCTGAAGTAGGCTAATCATCATATTTTCAGCCTTATACATATATCTCTCTTTATCCGACAATTCAGAAATAGTTTTGATAACTCCCACATCTGTACGAGGTTTAACATACTTTTTCTCAATACACTCCCAAGACCTCAAATGATTTGCTTGAACCCAATTTTCAAATCGGTCTTTCCAACCATAGTACTCTTCAATACCCATTAGCTTCGGGGGTTTTTGCAAAGTTCCTGTTTCATTTTCCATGTTCACGCTCTGAGCAATGGTAACAGGAGTACTCGGGGCAGTAGCAAACGCGTTATAAAACTCTTCTTCCATGTTTCGGTTTCAAAAATTTCACAAACTTGTTACAAACGATATGACACCCTTCAAGCGAAGTGGACTGCTTCAAGCGAAATGACCCCTTCACACGAAATGAACCTTTCACACGAAATGGATCTCTTGACGCGAAATGGATGATTTCTTACAAAATGGTACAACTTTCAAACGAAATGGCAATCTGGTGCGAAATGAAAACCCTTTTCGTGCGAAATGGAGAATCTGGTGCGAAATGGACGATTTCGTGCGAAATGAATCTACTAGCACCCAATTCGTACGAAATGGAGCACCTGGGTTTCAATTCGTGCGAAATGGATTTATCATTTCATGCGAAATGCTGCTGATGTCATGCTCTCAGCCATCTTTTTGTCAAATTGATCAGTTTTTAGTTCGATTTTAGGTTTGATTCTTACAAGGGTTTATTAAAACAGTGTTTCGCTTATAATGTGAGAAAATCAATCCATTTTAACCGTGAAAACTTGTTTAATTTTGAAAAGAAGGTGTAGAAGCCAGAAATTTGATGAAATCAAGCTGAATTCAGTAAGAACTCTTCCTCCTGAGCTCTGATACCACTTGTAGGATTGTTTGCACGACCAAAATGAGTCGTTCAGAAGAGTTCTTGTCAATACGAGAGGCGGAAACTAACGTATCGACTTTGAAACAGGTTGATATACACTCTAATTGTCTTTTAGATTGATATAACAGCTTTTTACAGGCAGTAGACACTTCAGCAGCACTTCGGCTCTGCAATCGGAAAGTTACAAACGAAATGAACAGGACCACTATATATAGACTCACCATTCTGTACGAAATGGGCAAGACCCATTTCGTGCGAAATGGACACATTGTCCATTTCGTGCGAAATGGACAATGTCCATTTTGTGCAAAATGCCCTTGTTCCATTTAGTGCGAAATGGTCACAAACACACGTTTCTCGTATTTCATGCCCTGATCTTTCAAATCTAATACAAGACTCGATACAAGACTAAGTCGACAAACATATGCACCAACAAAAGGAGATCTAATCTTCTTGAAGTCTCATCCACCTGACCAAATCATTGGCAACATCAGTGAAGGGGTGCTAATAAGAAGCCAATCCCTAAACATCTGTCTTTTTGTTGGTTTTCTATCTCTCCATCAGCCAGTCAAGTACCAAGAGGCACTAAAAGACAACAGCTGGGTAGAAGCCATGCAAGAGGAGCTCCAACAGTTTAGACGACAACAAGTATAGGAACTTGTAGCACTACCTAAGGGTGTGAGTCCTATTGGTACAAAGTGGGTCTTCAAAAATAAAACTGATGAAAGGGGTATTGTTGTCAAGAATATAGCAAGGCTTGTGGTTCAAGGGTTCAGACAGGAATAGGGCATTGATTATGATAAAAAAATTTCCCCTGTAGCAAGATTGGAAGCTATTAGACTGTTCCTGGCCTTTGCTGTCAACCACAACATAAAGGTG
The DNA here is from genome assembly GCA_030545235.1 of Helianthus tuberosus. Classification (NCBI taxonomy): domain Eukaryota; kingdom Viridiplantae; phylum Streptophyta; class Magnoliopsida; order Asterales; family Asteraceae; genus Helianthus; species Helianthus tuberosus. The sequence continues at coordinate 58,985,513 of CM060443.1, read as the reverse complement.
TATCAAATGGACATTAAATGTGCATTCCTCTATGGTAAAATTCAAGAAGATGTATATGTTTGTCAACCTCCAGGTTTTGAGGATCCATTTAATCCAATTCATGTCTACAAGCTAAATAAAGCTTTGTATGGCTTGAAACAAGCACCTAGAGCCTGGTATGAAACTCTTTCCACCTTTCTTCTTTCCATTGGGTTCACAAGAGGTAAAATTGATAAAACATTGTTTTTAAAATGGAGAGGGAAAGACTTGATGATTGTCCAGATTTATGTGGATGGCATCATTTTTGGAAGCACATGTTCTAAAATGTGTCAAGAGTTCAGACAACTCATGACATCTGAGTTTGAGATGAGTGCAATGGGTGAACTCCAGTGCTTTCTTGGTCTCCAAGTAAGGCAACTGCAAAATGGTACTTTCATCCATCAAGGCAAATATGCCAAAGAACTTTTAAAGAAATTTGAGATGGATGATTGTAAGCCATGTAGTACACCCATTGCAACCACAAAGATAGTCATGTCTGATGAAAAGGATGATTTGGTTGATCAAACTCTTTATATAAGCATGATTGGGTCCTTATTGTACCTAACTGCATCTAGGCTAGACATCATGTTTGCAACATGTGTTTGTGCAAGATCCCAATCAGCCCCAAGAAAGTCAAACCTTATTGCTGTAAAAAGGATATTCAGATACCTAAAAGGTGCTCCCACACTTAGTATCTTGTATCCAGTTGATGGAAATATCAAGCTTTCAGGTTTCTCAGATAGTGACTTTGCTGGATGTGACAAAACAAGGAAGTCCACATCAGGAGGGTGCCAATTCCTAGGCAGTTGCTTAGTGTCTTGGAAAAGCAAAAAGCAAGCAGATGTTTCAACATCCACTGCAGAGGCAGAGTATATAGCTGTTGTAAGCTGTACAGCCCAACTGTTATGGCTTCAAAATCAATTGCTGGATTTTGGTATCACTGCCTTAAAGACACCTATCATGTTGGACAGTCAGGCAACAAAAAATATCATCAAAAATCCAGTCTCTCATTCAACCACCAAGCACATTGATATCAGACATCACTTTGTGAGGGATTGCTATGAAAAAGGTTTGATTTCTCTACACCATGTTCCAACTAAAGATCAGCTGGCAGATGTGCTAACAAAAGTATTAGACACATCCACCTTTGAAAGCCTGGTCTCTAGGATTGGCATGCTAAACATGGAATAACAAGCAAAATCTTGTTTTTCTATGCATAAAAGCATTAAAATGTTTTCAGAAAATCAAAATTCCATCCTTAAAATAGCTAAAAATGAAATTTTTCATTAATCCTTAAAACTCTGCCATAACCACTATTTTGTTTCAAACACCTGTTCTGATGATTATTGTCCACTGATGAAAGTCAACCACTATTTTATCATTCCCTTGTTACTCACTGTTGTTCAAAATCAGTGTTTTAACCCACTGATAGCTATCCACTGATAGTTAAAAATCAGCCACTGCTTTCATTTGTCCTTTCAGCAAACCACTGATACTTGTTCGATCAGTGGTTTCCTAAACAACTGTCTTCCATTACTCATCAGAGGTTGGCACGTGGACAATACATATCCGTCAGATCTTTGTAACCGCTGCCACATCAGCATTCACTTTTTCCTTTATAAAACCCTGATCAAATCCCCAAACAGGGTTTTCAGTGTCGAATCGAATTCAAAATTCCTTTCTCAAAGCAGTTACCATCCATTTCTCTCATATCACTCATCGTCTTCTTCCTCTCGCATTCGTACTCAAATTGCCGTTGCTCTTCCATTCAAAGCTCCTCACAATTACTTGGGTCTACTAGTAAAACCAAGTCATACCACCACCTCCGACTCCGTAATTGAAGCTCTTTCATCTTCAAAGTACAAAACTTTGTTGACTTATGATGCCACAGTTTACCTGGAAACCCAGCAAGAATTCTGGAAAAATGCTAAACTTGAATCTAAGGATAAAAAGCCCTTAGCCATTAATTCTTCGATAAAGGGAGTTCCAGTCACAATAACACCTCAAACCATTTCGGAGGTCTTTGAACTCGATGATCTTCAAGGTAAAACTTCTTTCCCTAAAACAAAGTATCAAACTGACTTTCTTGAGAGGGGGTATGAAGAGGAAAAGAAAAAAAGATACTTTACAAAAGGGCAGCTTTCCTCCTGCTACAAGGTTTTTATTTCATACCCTCCTAATGTGTGTATCAAACAAGACCACTACTTTCAATGAAATACCATTGAAGATCCAATACCTGGGTTATGTTATACTGAATGAGGAAAAATTTAACTACTCCTAGGAGATCTTCAATGATCTGGTAAAAAATGTTAATAAAAAATCATTTTTACTATTTCCAAGGTTCCAAAGTTACTATTTTCAAAAGAAATTTTCAAAGAATAATGCTCATGTACTTATCCAAGGAGAACCTTGTCAAATAAACAGCCTAACTCCTGAAACATTCACACGGCTGTCAAAAATTTCCAAAACACAAAAAGAGGTTCCTGAGCAGACTTTAGCAGCAACCACTGCTCCTCAGGTCCCTGCTGTTGAGCCCACTGCTCAAGGTGATCACAGCAGCAAAACAACTGCTGTGAAACCCACCTAAAACCACCAAAAGACCAAAACAGAAAATATCCCAAAAGCCCCCCAAACCTACAAAAAAGGTAACTCTGGAAGATGAGACCCCAGAGCAACTGCCGGTGCCAACACAAAAGTCACCAACCATTGCTACTACTTCCTCACAGTAGTTGGAAGAAAGATCTCAACTTGAGCCTCAAACTCCTCCTGCTTCTTCTCAAAAAGATCAGGTTGTAAGAACAGGGACACCACATTATGATGCTCTGGAATCACTTGATTCCATCATCCACAGCCTAGCTCCCGGGGCAAATTCTCTTTCCACACCCATACTCACTGTCCAAATTCCACTACAAATATTACCATTGTTGGATGCACTTGATATAGCTCAGACATAAATCAGTTCTTCTCAACCACCTATCACAGAGAATATGCCACAACAAGTGACTGAGTCTGAGCTCCCTATCATTGCTAACCCACCAACAACTGAGGAGGTTACACCCCTTGAGTTACATGTAACTCTTGGTGGTAGTTCAAGTGAAGCAGCTACTACAAGTGTTGAACCCACTGGTTTACACTTGGACAGTAGTTTCATCTCTAAGACTTCCTTGAAGGCAATTTCTTCTTTGGGAACCAGAGTGTTTTCAGTATTCACTAGTTCACTTAAAATGGTAACCTCTTTTGAAGAAAGAAGTCCCCAGTACCAAGAAAAAGGGGCATCAGTAGATGATTTTTGGGAAACTTTCCCTTAGTCAACCACTGATACAACCACTGCCAGTGGGAAATCAGATGATCCCATTAAGTTGGGTGATGGTTTAAAGTATAGAGAATTGACGGAGAGGGATGACAAGATTGACACAACTGTTGTCGAGATCAAAACAATGCTGCAACAGTTGTTACAAGCACAAAAGGCACCACCCACTGCTGCACCAGCTGCAACATCTGCTCCATCATCTACTCCTACTCCCACTGAGCTATGGAGTCTATTTCAACCTTTGCTTCACAAACAAAGAGAATATGCTGATCAACAACATGAGGTTCAAACTCAAAAGATCAGAAATTTGATGGAAGCTAGGTTCAAGGATACATAAGCAGACATCAAGGCAATTAAGGCCCATTTGATGAAAACCACTGGCACTGCTCCTCCTTCAATCATTTTTGTGGACAACCCACCACCTAATGATGCAAAAAAGGGGGAGAAAATTAAGCAGTTTAAGAAAAAGGGATGGGAAGATGGTCTGTACATTGAACCAGATGCAAAATCTAACTTAGCTGCAGATCTCCCTAGGCCAGATGGTTCCAAAAAGGTTGATGTAACCTTAAATGCTTTTGCTGATGAAAAAGTAAGGCTGAAAAAGGATATGGAGGCAAAGGGTAAATTAAGGTTTGAGCAGGGGAAGAAAGTTTTAATGGAGATGGAAGAACAGGGTACTTCTGAGCCCAAGGATGAGCAGGAAAATCCAAAGCCTAAAAGAAGACAGCCCAATAGAAAAGTGAGGCAACCCAAATCCACACCTTCCAGACTCACAAAACATACTCCCCAAACTCCCAAAAACTCCTCTCATCAAACCTCCAAACCAACAGATGTTAACCCAACCAATACTACCTCAACACACACTTTAACCACTTCCCTCACCATACAACCCACTGCCGCATTACAAACAAAACCATCATCACAAAAACCACCTGCTGAAAAGCAGAAGGCAACAGTGGATACATCTACTATTGTAATGACAACAGTGGTTAAAGCACCAATTGTTTAAACAACTGTTAGTAAATCACCCATCACCACAAATGTCTCTTCACAAGCCATAATTCCTTTTGTTCCTAAAAATCAAACAAAAACACCTTCTCCCATAAAGGTGTACACAAGAAAAGAAAATCTCAGGTGCATGATGATGACATACCAGCACCTGATCCTATTTCATCTGCTCCTTACAATGTCATTAAGCCTCAACCTTTCATTCCTCCAAAATTGGTCAACCCAATTAAAGATCCAATAGAACTTCAAGGATATGACCCTGATGATGTTGTACCAGTAGCTGCCAGTTATCCACTAGAACTACATGCAGTCAAAAATGAAATGAGGCAGTTCTACTTAGTGGATGATCCTTCAAAAAGGAAATTCCCTTCTCTGGTTGGTTATAGAGATCCAGCCAACATGAATTAGTATTTAAAACTCAAAGCCAGGCAAGCCGATACTAGAGCCAAACTTGAATGCCAAGGGAAAAGTGACAATGAAGTTTCAAGTTATACGCAGTTTTTGCTCACTAAGGTTAAACAATTAGAAGACTATGCAAGAGACCTGAGCAAAGAAATGTCCAACTTGCCTCCAAAAGCTGACTTGCAGGAAGATCTGAAAGAAGACATTATCAAGCTGATCTTGAGTGAAAAATTCTACCCTGCCACAGCTGAACAATTCCAAGACTGGCCGCTTGTTGCTCTCAAAACAGAACTGAATAGAATTGAAAGAGTAAAGAGAGATCCAGGCATGAAAAGATCAGCACCAAATTAGAGCAAATACAAAAAGAAGATTGATGATCTTACTTTGGAGTATAAAAGAAAGAAACAGGAGTTGGTTGATGCAAAGGTTGGAAATGCCAAAGCCATATCAAAATGGACAAGGCAATACACTGATGAGGCTTATGAAAGGATGAGAAAAAGGTGAGAAACCAATCCTAGCCTTCCAAAGAAGCTGTCATACCCCGATTTCCACGTGTCACCGGTGGGCCCGGTGGGGGAGTATCGTGACGTGGTTGGCAACGTAATAGTCAAACAACACAATATAATAATGCACAGCGGAAGCAAATTTAAAATATAATACAACCGAATTTATTTATTGTAATCAAAGTCACAATATCCGGTGTTTATCCACAGTAGGATCGAAACAAAATAACATTTATGGTTCAACAGACTTCTGGCATCCTAAGCTTGCGAGACTTTTTATTGATGCTTAGGAGACAATCCAACCAATTTCGTTTAGTACCTGCATTCAGTCTTTTTGGGAAAATACGTCAGTTTACACTGGTAAATACATTCAACTGACTCATTTTAGAAAATGATTGAAAATTGGTTTGGATGCACATGGCATAAACATTTTTTTTATAACTTGGGAGAATTATTTAATATTATAATCTTGTGAACGAATTACATGTTACTTATGCGTTCAGTAGCCCGGATCTAGTCCGGGTTAAAGATCAATAGACACACCACATAATTGAGTTATACACGACAGGTGTACGCCTACACCCCGTGCTCAGGTCGTGGCCAATCTCGTAAGATGATGCCAAGGATATCCGGGACATGGTCATTAACCCCCCAAAGGCTGTAAAGTAAACAAGACTGTTTAAACGAGCCGATCAAATTATTCAACTACCCACTAAGCGTGGAGATTTGATGCCCGATCAAGCGGTATGCTATATACCGTAACCCAAGCCCGTATAGGGAAAATAAGTTAAAAGTATTTACCTGATGCAAAGTATATTTCACAATAAGCAAATAGCACGTAGCTTTTACTGGTTCTCCTAATCTGGAACGATGGTTTAATATAACCTATTAGAATACTAACGGGTCTTTAATTAAGCTTAAGCTTAGACCGGCTAGTTTCAAAGATACGGTTCGTACGCACAATTAAGCGAAGACCGGATAGAATGTGATTTAGACCCGACAAGTTCAGAGACTTGTTTAATATGGGTCCTTCATGCACATTCTGGATTTTGAGATTAAACCGATAAGGTTTGACCCGTTTCGGCTAATTTATGTAAACTTGTTACATAAACCGAACCGTACGCGTAATAAGCGTGACGGGTAGTCATGAGAGCTATATGCAGGTTTCCTAAGTTAATTATGTCTCAAATATGTTGTGACATCAGTAAGGTGTCTTTCGTTATGCCCGAAACGTGTTTAAACACAAACTAGGCCCCGTAGGGGTAGTTTGGTCATTTAAGAGTTTATAAAAGAGTTTAAGTGACCACCTGAGTTACAGGTCTGATGTAATCAGAAAATATACTCAATTTTCTAAGTTATATCAGTAGGTTAAAGCGTGTATGTGAAACTTATCATTTTTAACCAAACTAGGCCCCGTAGGGGTATTTTGGTAATTTCACATAAGCCGAAAAGCTCAAAACTGAAGTCTAAGTTTATCAACCTTTGCTTACTGTTAAAATATTATAATTTGCCTCTTATATCAGTAGGTATCAACCCGGGTATGTCCAATATGATTTTAAAACATACTATGCGCTAAAAACGCTAAATAAGGCGATTAAAGGCCATTACCGGGTTCGATACTTAAATCTGATATTTTTATATTTCCAGAGAGCTTAAAATAATTTATTTATCATAACTAATCAGTAGCAAAAGGTTTGGAGTCGTTTAGATGTGTAAAACTCATTTTATGGCCCGTAAGGGCAAAATCGACAATTACCGAACTAAGCCTACGACTATGAGTTATGCTCAGCCTAAAATTAATTAAAAATCTTTAAAAATCCCAAAATAATATATTACATCAGTGGGTAAAAGATTTGATACCAAAAGGTATGTTTAACTAGGCTATACGCTAATTACGCCATTTCATTAACATAAAGCATTAATTTTGCGATAATGAGCATAACTCTTAATCTACAAGTCAAACTGATGTCAAACTTTGCATACAAGTCTATATATCAGTAACAAAGGTTTCTACACTTTTACATTTTCATAAATCACGTTTTAAGGTAATAAGGGCATAACGGTCAACATATGAGCAATTAACGGAAACATGCATATTAATTGGATAACTAATGAACCAAGGTGTATAATCACAGAGGGTTGTTCTAACATGTATCCTAATCCAATTAAGTCTCTGAGGCATTTCTAAAGCATGCCTAAATGGGTCAGAACTGAAATTCAAAGTGAAAGTCAAACTATGTGACTTTCGGTTCCGAACCGGGTCTAAACAGAAAATAGTCGGGTTGAACATGTTTGGACATGTTCTTACACTAATTACTAAGTTATAACAAAGATCAAACAGGTTATATATGTTCTAGATAGCTAATTATGCATAAATGACATTTTAAGCATTATGTTGACTTTTTAATTAAAAGTTTGACCCGACATTAGACCTGGTTAGAGTGGTGATCAGGGGAAACCCTTTTGAGGTTTTATTACCCACATAAATACCAACTCATAACTACTTTTAATTCGAGATATGACTGAGCCATTATTGACTAATCTCGAAGTCAAACCGTAATTACGACGGTTTGACTTTTAGCTAATTAAACAAGCTAAACTCAACTAAACAAGAACTAGCAGACTTACAAGAGTCCTATGCACGAGATTGATCACTTGAGGCTGCTTGATAGCTCCAGAAATGATCCACAAATGCAGGAGAAGGTGTGAGAATGAATGTGACATTGGAGTGCCTTATATAGTGGTTTCACTCACCACATTTGATTGACAACCAAGTCTACTAGTGCCCACAATCGATCAACAGGTGTCCTAGAGGCTTAGGAGGTGTTTTAGGGGCCAGGAGAAGTGGAAAAACGGGTAAAGGTCATGCATAACAGCCATGGCAGACAAACAGCAACATTTGCGGAACTGGGCATCCCTCGCGTGGCGCGAGGGACCCCTCGTGTGGTGCGACGACAGGCAGATCAGCAACTTGTTTTTCATTTGCGATTCAGTTCTTGGCTCTTCAAAACTCGAATAGGCACTGATTTCTTGCATGGTAAATCCTTATAATTGATCTAGTAAGGCCTTAAAACATATACCCACTTTGCCAAGTCCCCAGGTAACTTTATTATCACCCGAAAAGTCCTATCTTTCAACGTTTACGCTTTAACACTTCGCACACGAATTTGATCATAACTTTCTCATACGTTAACCAAACTTTATGAAATTTTTGTGGTGCATTCTCGTGAGCATAATTAATATTTACAAAGCTTCGGGTTTGTCAAAAGGTCACTCAGAGGTATAAAATAAACATGTTGACACATTTGGTCCCTGTAGTTTGAAATCTCCTACTTTTAGCTTCGTATGATCCATGATTCATTCGTTTGAAGGTATGAGCATCGTGTAGGGTTAATGTACATTGTATTTATTCACAGTTGACACTTAGAATACGTATATTCACATACTTTCCATGTTTGTCAACTTTAGTCCTTCCAAAATATTTCTTTCACACGTTTAAACTTTAGGACACGTGTCAATATATTATAGGACGTGAATTTCCGAGGTGTTACAGAAGCCTGATTACAAAAGCATTGAAAAATCAAAGAAGCAGGCCCACACTTCTGAACCACTGTTCACATCATCTAAAATCTCTGCCATTGTGATAAACCAAAGAAAGAGGCAAAAGCTGACTGATGCAGAAGAAAAGGAACAAGAAGCTGTGTATTTCAAAGAAGCTAACAAAACAATGGCATTAGAAAATGAAAGCTCAACAATTCTTCAAGATATAGCCAAAAATGTTCTGAACAGGCCCCCATCCCCAAACTCATCTAAAATAAAGACTCTCTCAAGAAACCCACTGAGCTCAAAGATACTAAAGTGGATGTCTCATAAATAGACCCATGTATTGACTCTACTCAAGTCCAGTGGTGAAGTGAAGTACATATCAAGGGAACAAGCACTTGGCCTGGGTGTTGAAGATCTACAGGATCTCCTTGAACTTCCACTGTGCAGGGATGAAAATGATGAGGACTCCATGAACTTTGAACTACAATTCAAAGCTCAAGTTAGAGAACTCCTGATGAGGCATCATCTGTTCCAGGGGGAGATTGTTGGGATTGAACCCTACCAGAGGAACAGGTGATAAAAGCCAAAACCGGTTCAGAACAATGGATTCAGAATAAGCATTTGTTTGCACTAAAACTTTCCCCTTGACAGTGGATCTAACATCTGATGGACTAAAGTACTGCTCTTACAACAACTGCTGATTTTAAAGACTGATGCTGCTAAAGTACTGAAGCTCTATCTACTGATGTTTCCTAAGTACTTCTGAAGCTTAAAGCACTGCTCATTCAAGGACTGATCACCTTTGAAGAAAGCACTGATGCTCAACATCAGTGCTTAGACTACATCAGTGGAAAGTGAAGCAGTAGTTTACCTATGCTTTGTAATTTACTTATAATCAGTTGTTTAGTCATCAGTGGTTGTATGTAACCGTCCTTAGAGGTTGTTAGGCTGTTAGATGTCACTTTCATGGTGACGTCAGCTAAGATGCTTCAGTGGTTTGATCTGTACTATAAATAGAACAGTTTATACTGTTCTATTTAGGGAGTTTTCTCCTTCAATCCAGTCATCTTGTACGATCAACCATTGAGCTTATGCTGAGGGGGAGTTTTAGTATGTAAGCATGCATTGTAATCATTATGTTTTGTAATCATTCGAATCAATGAAAAGTATATGTTTACTGAAAACTATTTCTCTCTGATCGTGTTGTAAAGTTTGTTTCCATTTCCGCTGCATTTGATCTCTTTTATTTTCATCTATTTCTTCATTAATCTTCAAACAAACACAATCATGATAGCCTCAGATCCTAACAAGTCTTAAACATGAACACAGCATAACCAAGGACCAACTTCAAGCCATGATAGAGAAATATCATCCTTGCAAAAAGGAGTTGGAATCCACCCAAATCCCTTGTGAAAAATGGGTGGAATCCTGCAAAGGTTATGAGGTGATGCTAGAGAAACAAATCAAAAGCAATGTAAAATTTGGCATAGGTTTCAAGAAAAATGACCAAGTTGAAAACACTGCTGTAAATGAGTCTGGGTTGGTTGAAGTTATACCAACAAACAAGGATGGTCAAGAAATTAAAATAACTGATAAAAATGGTAACAAAATCATTTTAAAAAAAAACTAGAAGGGTTATCAACCTTTGAGGATATTGAAAAATATCAATTCAAACCCACCTGGTCAGATGAGTGTGACATCCTTGAGAATTTCAAACCAATGGATTTTTTTTCCACAGTTGAGGGTGTGAAAGCACCCAAGGCCAAAGTGATTCCTCTTAAAGACATCCCAACAGTGGTTCAAAACTCTGTTGCAAAGGAAGTTGAAAAGAGGAAGAAGAGAGAAAAAGTTAAAAATTTGTTTTGTGATTTCTGTGAAAAGAAAAACCATTCCACAAAGGATTATTTTCATCTTAAAGCATATGAAATTAACAAAACAAGCATGATTGAGCCTGTAAACAGTTGTACCATCTGTGGAAAAACCAACCATCTCACTCATGAGTGTGTATACCTCAAAACTTTTGAGGTTAAAAGAAAAGAGTACACTTCAAAAACACCCATGAGTTCATCAAAACAACCTGTCATGAAACAACAACCATTTGTGTCTGTCCAAACAGTTGTTACAAAACAGCTGAACAAAAACTCTGCTCCAAGAGATATTCAAGTGACAGATGCACCATCTGCCAACCAATTCCAAAGAGTAAAAGGTCAACCACCATAACAAAGTGTCCCACATGTTTATGAGGACTACAAAAGGCCTTCTAAACCAAAAGTGAACAGGCATCCTTATGGGTTTCAACATCTGACAGGAAATGGTCCACAATAGTGGTTAGAGAAACAATGTTCAAAAGTTGTCCAAACCCCTAAGCTAACCACTGTCCATGTTCCTGGACTTGACACTGACACTGTTGTAACCCCATCCAAAGCCTTATTGGCTTTGGAGACCCTCCTGAACTCATTGTTTACTTGATGTGCAAGGAGCTTCTTCATGCTTAGATAGTCTTTGGTATGTAGATAGTGGAGGCTCCAAGCACATGAATGGATGTAGAGCCCTACTCAAAGAATTCAAAACTCATGGAGGGGGTGATATATCTTTTGGTAACAATTCTAAGGGTAAGGTTTGGGGGTCTGGAACAGTTCAGTCTGGTAAAGTCAAGTTTGAAAATGTTAATCTCATTGACAATCTAAAGTTCAACCTTCTTAGTGTCTCACACATGAGTGACAAAGGCTATGGGTCATTCTTTACTAAGGAGAGTTGCAAGAATGTTGGACCAGAAATGGTCAAAAAGATTTAAGAAATAATAGCCAATGGAAAAACCCAACTTGTTTCTCAAAGAAGTGGCAATGTTTATGTAGTTGATTTGTCAAAAGAGAGCCCTATGACTGATGCTTGTCTGTTCTCAGCTGCCTCTAACAAAGAGACAAGATTATGGCACAGAAGATTGGGGCAAACAAATCTCAAGACAATCACTGCTTTATCAAAACAAGGCCTTTTAAGAGGGCTTCCACAAAAATTGTTCACTTGTCCTGAGCATTGTGTTTCCTTTTTAAGGCAAACAACATAAAAGCTCATTTAAGTCCATTGAAAACTCCAAAACAACTAAATGTTTGCAAATGCTGCACATGGACTTGTTTGGCCCAGTAAAAATCATGAGCTTGAAAAAGAATAGATATTGTTTGGTAATTGTAGATGATTTTTCTAGGTTTACATGGACTTACTTCTTACATTCTAGTGATGAGACTGCAGGCATTTTGTAAGACTTTGTCAAACAGGTTGAAAAACAATTTGACTTGCCAGTAAAAGTCTTTAGAAGTGACAATGGCATAGAGTTCAGAAATAGGGAGTTGGATGAGTTTTATGTGTCAAAAGGGATTGTAAGGCAGTACCACATCCCAAGAACACCAGAGCAAAATGGGGTGGTTGAAAGGAAAAACAAAACATTAATTGAAGCTGCCAGAACAATACTTGCAGATTCAGGTTTACCCTTAACTTTTTGGGCTGAAGCTGTAAACACTGCTTGCTATGTGCAGAACAGAGCTTTGATCAACCCCAAACATCAAAAGACTTCCTATGAAATTCTGTATAAAATCAAACCACTGATCTCATACTTCAAAATCTTTGGTTGCCCATGTTTTATCTTAAACCTAAAAGACTCAATTGCAAAATTTGCAGCCAAAGTAGATTGTGGTTATCACCTGGGATACTCAACCACTGCCAAGGCCTATAAAGTGTTTAAAACAAGGACTAGGTGTGTGGAAGAGACTTTAAATGTTAAGTTCAATGAACTTTCATCTCTGAAAATCCCAACAAACCCTGCTGAATTGTTTGATCTAGATAAATTCACTTTTGAAGATGTGTCTGTCAAGACTAACCATGCAGGTACACCACAATCTCCACCACAAGACAATGGATATGAAGTTGTGATTCCACAAAAAAAAATTCACATCCACCACCAAAGCAGCATATGTTCAAAACAGCTGTCAAAGCTAAACCATTGTTGCATCAACAGTTGTTGACCAAAGTAGCCCTTCAACCTCTGCCATCATATCTTCAACAACTGTTGATAAAAATCTACCAACAGTGGATAAAAATCAACATTGTGTCACATCCATTCCTCCTATCCATCCACTTTAATTTCAAACAGATGTTGGATCATCAAAGTCACCAACAGATGTTAGCTCAGATGATTCACATCTGCAGCCTTCACCATTTAATGCCATTGTTCCATACAAGGGAGATTTAATCTTCCTAAAGTCACATCCACCAGATCAAAGTGGATATGGGTATATCCTTGGTATAGACATGTTAGAACATCGTAAAAGTGTCCTAATATGTTGTCGCAACCCCCGATCCCTGATCCCCGGGAACGGGCGGCCGCGAGCCAGTTTCGGTGGTATCGCATGTTTGTTTAATTTTGGCAGCGGAAATTTTCATCAGGCCCGTAGTTAGGAAACATTGATCAGAGTAAAATACCACATTTTCATAACATTAAACAAATGGGTTAAAACCCAAGTTCATAGTACATGCGTTTTCATAGGAATAAATCCTATTTATTTAATAAAAACATCTAGATTATTTTTAGGTAACTTTATTGCCACTTTTCCAAGCCTTCAGTGCTGTCCAGCTGGCTTCTATTTGGCTTTCACAGTTTGTTACCTGAAACGCATTTTAAAAACATTTGTCAGTGGAAAATACTATTGAGTGAATCCCAGTTTAATCAAGTTTAAATAAAATCATTTCACAGTATTGAGGGCGCATCTGCAATTACATTTGTTTCCAAGATATAACAATTAACATCCATGGTACTGTCATACTCAACTTGTGGAAATGTTACTCCTTTACCAGGTGGTAACAAATTTTGTATACAAAACCTCAACATACTGATGATAATTGTATTCTTACAAATACTCAATAACTGTTATTCGCTTGGAAAAGTATTTAAGGTTTTGTAAAAACAGTTAACAAAAAGCGGATCAACTCACATTGTTGTCTTAGATTTTCCGTAAGGGTTTCCTGGAGATAATCTAAAATTTGCACAAATGCACATGCGTTAGTATAATAACCCATTTTAACATTAGTAATACCTTCCCCGAGACGGCATTCCAACGACTACGTCGGGCAGAACCACGACAGTCGTTACGGAACCCTTGATCAATCGGGCAGTGTATCTAATACGTATCCAGGGGTTATAATACTTACAACGGAGCAAAACTTCGCTATTTAGGGGGGTATACCACCCGAGTATAACGCCTATAATTAAGAAATTAAGATTGAGAAAAAAAGATGAATGAACAGACTGAAGATCCGATGGCTCCTTTATATAGGTGCTGAATCTGGTTCTCTCGCGACCCGCGTAACACAAAGGCATGGCCTACGCGGCCCGCGTCAACCCTGGTCAACAGGGTAGCTTGTCCGGGTCATCTACTAGGCTTGCCATGATGATGACACGTGTCGGCCTGGGGTGTTGCCGCTTTCTTGATCTCTCGCGGCCCGCGTAAGCTTAGGGGGTGGCTAGTGCGGCCCGCCTAAACTTAAAATTTTGATTTTTATTTATTTTTATTAATATTTAATGTATTTGGGGCCCGTTTTTGCTTATGGGGTGTTTTTAGGGGCATATTGGGATATTTTAAAATATTTTAGGGTGTCGGAAAATATTCGAGGGTGTCGTTTATTTAGGATTGTTACATCCTCCCCACCTTATTTTAGAGCTCGTCCTCGAGATCTACTGGAACAAGTGTGGATATTTCCTTTGCATTTCAGATTCAAGCTCCCATGTGTACTTGGGTCTTCTTTTAGAGTCCCACTTCACTTTAACCAGAACTAATCTCTTATGTTTGAGATTCTTGACTTTCCTGTCTTCAATTTGTAGAGGCCTCTCTACAAACTTGAGTTGTTCATTTACCTCTATATCCTTAAGAGGTACCATTAGCGATTCATCAGCTAAGCATTTCTTGAGATTAGATACATTAAATACATCATGTATTCCTGCCATTTCCTCTGGCAGTTGTAGCTGATAGGCTACAGGTCCTATTCTTCTAATAATCTCAAAAGGTCCAACATACCTGTGACTTAGCTTTCCTCTTTTGATGAATCTTACTACTCCTTTCCAAGGAGAGACCTTCAACAATACTTTATCACCTACTTGAAATTCCAACGGTTTGCGTTGGTTATCGGCATAACTCTTCTGTCGATCACATGCTACTTTCAGTCGTTCCTTGACTTGAATAATCTTGTCAGTTGTTTTTTGTACTATCTCAGGTCCAGATAGTTGCTTTTCCCCAATTTCTGCCCAACAGACTGGGGTTCGGCACTTTCGTCCATAAAGTGCTTCGAATGGTGCAGCATTGATACTTGTGTGATAACTATTATTATAAGAAAATTATATTAAAGGTAAGTGATCGTCCCAATTACCTCCGAAATCAATTACACAAGCTCTAAGCATGTCCTCCTTTGTCTGAATTGTTCTTTCGCTTTGTCCATCCGTTTGAGGATGATAAGCTGTGCTCAGATTTAACTTGGTTCCCATTGCTTTTTGGAAACTTGACCAAAAATGAGAGGTAAATCGACTATCCCTATCAGAAACGATTGATAAAGGAATTCCATGTAATGAAACAATTTCATTTACATACAATTTAGCTAGTTGTTCCATACTAAAAGTTTCCTTCATTGGTAGGAAATGAGCTGACTTGGTTAGTCTATCTACAATCACCCAGATTGTATCATTACCTTTCCTTGTTTTGGGTAATTTAGTAACAAAATCCATTGTTATCATTTCCCATTTCCATACTGGCATTTCTAACTGTTGCAATAGGCCTGAGGGTTTCTGGTCTTCAGCTTTAACTTGTGAACAAGTTAAACATTTAGAAACATAGGGTGCTATGTCCTTTTTCATTCCTATCCACCAGAAATTTTTCTTTAAATCCTGGTACATTTTATCATTTCCTGGATGCATCGTATACTTAGACTTATGGGCTTCTTCTAAAATACGATGACGTAGGTTTCCTAATTTAGGTATCCGCATTCTCTTTTTATGGAATCTCCAAATTCCATATGTTCCTTGTTCTAATTCTTTAATCATACCTTTTAGTTTTTCAGTATCTTCCTTGATTACTGATTCTTGTGCTTCTCTTATCTGATCATTTAAATCTACTTGTAGATTAATTTAAGAGAACGTACCCTCTTTGGCTTTTCATGATACTTTCGACTTAAAGCATCTGCCACTACATTTGCCTTTCCTTCATGATACTGGAAATCACAATCATAATCACTAAGCATTTCCATCCAGCGTCTTTGTCTCATATTCAATTCCTTTTGCCCAAAAACATACCTTAAACTCTTATAATTAGTGAATATGGTAAACTTACTACCATAAAGATAATGTCTCGAAATCTTAAGGGCAAAAATTATAGCTCCTAATTCTAGATCATGGGTTGAATAATTCTCTTCAAGATTCTTAAGTTGCCTAGATGCATAAGCTATAACCTTTTGGCATTGCATTAATACACATCCATAACCTAACTTAGAAGCGTCACAATAGATTACAAAATCTTCAGTTCCTTCTGGTAACGCTAGTATGGGTGTATTAGTTAGTCTATGCTTAAGAATTCTAAATGCTTCTTCTTGTTTTGGTCCCTATTCAAACTTAATGGATTTACAGGTTAACTTAGTTAAAGGAATGGCTATTCTAGAAAAATCTCGAATAAATCTCCTATAATAACCGGGCAATCCTAAGAAACTTCTAACCTCAGTTGGTGACTCAGGGGTTTTCCATTTGGTAATCGCCTCGATTTTTGTTGGATCCACATGAATTCCTTCATGATTAACTAAGTGTCCAAGAAATTGTACCTGTTCTAGCCAAAACTCGCACTTTGAAAATTTAGCATAAAGCTTTTCCTTTCTTAATAGACTTAAAAGTGTGTGCAAATGCTTTGCATGTTCCTCTTTACTCTTAGAGTAAATTAGAATATCATCTATGAAAACAATTATGAATTTATCCAAATATGGCTTACATATTCGGTTCATCATGTCCGTAAATGCGGCTGGGGCACTGGTTAAACCAAATGGCATGACAGTAAATTCATAATGGTCATACCTTGTTCTGAATGCGGTTTTAGGAATATCCTCTTCCTGTACCTTTAATTGATGGTATCCTGACCTTAAATCGATTTTAGAGAAAAATCGAGCTCCTTGCAGTTGATCGAATAGATCATCGATTCTCGGTAATGGTTACCGGTTCTTAATCGTGACCATGTTCAATTAACGGTAGTCAATGCACATACGCATTGATCCGTCTTTCTTTTTAACGAACAGTATCGGCGCTCCCCATGGTGATGAGCTTGGTTGTATGAATCCCTTCTCTAATAATTCATCTAACTGTTTCTTCAGTTCCTGCATTTCGGCGGGTGCCAAATGGTAAGGTGCTTTGGCAATCGGTGCTGTTCCAGTTAACAGATGAATTCTGAATTCAACTTCTCTGTCCGGCGGTAGTCCTGGTAATGCTTCTGGAAAGACATCTGAAAACTGTGACACTACTGGAATGTCTTTTATTTATTTTCCTTTAGTGTTAGTGATTATAGAAATCAAATACACTACAGATCCTTTTCTTATATAGCTTGCAGTTTTCATCACAGAGATGAATTTTGTGGACCTAGAGGGCTTATCTCCTTTAATTATGATATTTCTACCTTTTGGTGAATTTACTTGAATCGACTTTTGATCACATAAAATACTGGCTTTATTGGCTATTAACTAATCCATTCCTAATACAACATCAAATCCCATCAGATTCATAGGCTAAAGTTTTGCCATAAACTTTTGATTTAAAATTTCTATTCTTGCTCCCTGTAAGATTTCAAAAATTCTAATTGTTTCTCCATTAGCTGTCTCTACTAGACATTCTTGTGATAGTTTAGTTAATGACTGATTTAAAAGTTTGCAAAACGAAGTATTAATAAAACTTTGGTTTTCACCAGAGTCAAATAATACTTTAGCAAAAACATCAGTAACTAAAAACGTACCAGCTATCACGTCTGGAATCATCTTGAATTCATCTGCAGTCAGAACAGATGCTCTAGCATTTTTAGTGTTCTTGTTGTTTACAGCTGGGGCTAGTTTTGGACAAATTGGCCTGATATGACCTTTTTCTCCACAGTTGTAGCATAATCCATTACTGGATTTCTTCCTGCAATCTTCTTCCTTGTGTCCTGGTATCTTGCAATAATTGCAAAGAGTGGAGCATTTTCCCGAATGTTTTTCTTGCAGACCTTGCAGAAAGGTGCAGAGGTAGAACCCATATTCCTACGGTTGTAATTCCCAGAACGGATTTCTTGAGTAAGCCTTTGGGTTAGGTTTCTCCTCTATTCTTCTTCTCTAGTACGGATTAATTCATCTGTCAAGGTATTCGCTAGTTCTACAGCTTCTTCTATCGTTTGAGGTCTACCTGCCTTGACTACATGCCTAATCTCTCCAATTAATCCCCAGATGTAACGGGAGATTAATACTGGTTCAGGTGATGCAAGGGTTTGTACTATTCTAGCATACTCAAAGAATGTGGTAGTATAACCCTTACTATCTACCCTGGTCATTCTTAAGTTTAGGAATTTATTAGCTATCTGTTCCTTTTCATTGGGAGGGCAGAATTTCCTTTCTACCTTATTCTTAAATTCCTCCCATTCCATGTTGTATACCCTATCACTTCCTCTTGATTGGAGGATAGTGTTCCACCATTCTAAGGCTGAGTTCTTAAACAGATTAGAAGCAAACATTATCTTATCTTCTTCAGCACATTTGCTTATTTTTAAAACAGCCTCAGTTTTCTCTGTCCAGCGTAGAGCTGCAATGGGTCCTTCATTGCCCGAGAATTCTATTGGTTTGCAGGACCAGAATTCCTTATAAAAACAACCGTAAGACACGGTTCTTCTTCTTTTGGTAATGGGCACTTGAAGTACTTGTCCATTGTTCACGCTGTGTTCTGGTTCGATTGGTCGCTTACTTTTATTATTCGCTTCTTGAATCGTTTGAATAATAAATGGCATTGCATCTATGATTCCTTGTGCCACGATATGTTGAACGGCACTATTATCCATTTGGTTTCCATTGTTATTGATGCTTGGATTCTCATTAACCACGTTATTGTTACTCTGGTTATCGTTATTCAGATTTCCTTGATTTCCTTCGTCGGCCATCTGAATTTTAAACATTTACCCCGTATTAATATCACAAAATAATATTAATATAGTCAATCACATGACACGCATTTTTTCCAAAAGCGTCGATCATTGCAACTTTACTCAATTTTCATATACTAGGCATCTATTATACACCAGTACTGAAATAAAGATTACAATACCAACAGAAAGAAAATTACACTAATAGTAGTAGGCATCCATACACACATATTTTATTATTATATTATTATTATTACTATTACCGTCTCCATTCTCACATTCACGGATATGAATTCATCCAGAAATCCATATTGCGCTCGTCGTATTTCCATACGAGTCGCTCTCACACCTGTCTCATCCATTCACTACTTTTTAAATTTCCTCACCAAATGTCCTAAGTTCTTGTACATTTTCTGCACTCATTGGGGGTGCAGGTTCTAGGACTGGGTTCGGAATCTGGGGTACGTGTTCCTGGTATGGGGGTGTAGGTGCCTGGAATCGATAAGGATCTTCTAAAATCTACCTAATGTATTCATCGTGGTAATAGGGATCTAAAGGGTCCATACCTGGGTAGGCTCCTATGTTCTGCATGGGGGTGTCTTCATGTATCGGGTAGCGTTGCACATAGTCCCTAACGTCATCCCACCAGGGATCGTAATTTAGGTCTAGGGGGTTTGGTGCTGGTACCCTAGGTATTTCTTCCGGATTGAAGTCATGCATCTCTACTTGGTTTTCAGGGTTTTCTATATCCATCGGTTGGTCAGGGATAGGTGGCTATGGTTGGGGTGCTATTAGTTGTTCCAAATTAGGGTCAGCTGCAGTGGTGGCTACGATGTGAATATTGGCTATACCCCTATTTATCATATACTGGGCAGAGGCATCTGTCTCTCTCTTGGCTGCTGCTAGTACCCTCTGGTCTTGTAACTTTTTCATACGCTTTCTACGCTCATGTGCCCCTCTACTGAACCATCCCCTCTTTTTCTGAGGAAATTGTAACACCTGTGCCTCCACGGCCATCAAACAAATACCAAACCAATGAAATATTGTATTTTATACTTGGTATTTGTAAAAATATGTGTATCATTTGCACATATCAATTCTTGTTTGATTCCAAACTCTAAATCGCTTTCTGGAAGGTTATACGCGCACCGATGTGTAAATATAACCAGTTTAATGAAACGAACACTCCGGAATAGTGAAATAGGCTTAACATACCTTAAATAACCTTTACATAACTTAGAAATAAGTTTCGAAGGCTTTGGTATGGCAAAATCAAGTTAAATCGCTTACAGGGACAAAAGTTGACAAACTGCGAAAGTATGCCAATTTGAACTGTAACAAACATTCCGGAACATGGCCATAAGTTAAACATACCATAAATATCCTTTACATAGCTTAGAAATAGGCTTTGAGGGGTTCGGTGTGCTAAAATAAACTTTTGGGTCATTCAGGGACTAAAAGCGTCAAAAAGTGCACAAGTTTGCATTTTCGAGCATAACTTACGTTCTGAATACATCCGGACATCCAAAAATTTATGTAAGTACTAAAACATTTTATTTTAGTGTTTGGCATAAGAAAAATCCATTCGTCGCACAATTTGGATCGTTTTTCGCGCTTATGCGCATTCCGTCGTAATTAAGCGAACATCGCGATCGTACGGCCAAACGAACCAACATCCAACATATTTTTGAGCATGTTTCATGTCCACAATGTTTAGGCATCATTTTAGGGCCTTAAAGTTGGCTTTACGGGCCTTGGAAGTGTTGGGAATGGCCTTAAACACGTACAAGGACTGAAACTGTAAATTCTGAAGCATGTTACTGATCAGACAGGGCCAGGCGGCCCGCCTGAGCCTTGTGTGAATCCTGACGCGGGCCGCGTCAGACTTCTGACCAGATTAAATGTTTCTAACAGCCTGTTTGCAGCTGTTTTGCACTCCCAATCTCTCTTCCACATGTCAATTCCTTATGGTGAGTGGCCATTTGACATACCATAACATTCCAACACATGTACGGGTGGGATTCGAGCACGGTTTCCATGAAACGATCTTAACGGTTACCCGAAAACTATAAATACCCATCCACCCCCATTGCAAAACCCACAAGAATCTGATCCTAGAAGCTCTAAGTTGGAACCATTGTTTCATACCTGAGCTACTTGGATCACGATTAGCATTCGGGGACCCTTCGTAAGTATTCCTTCGTTCTTTTATTGTTTTACGTGTCCGAAAGTCAAACTTTGTTTGACTTTCTGTGTTGACCAGTTTATGGTCAATGCGAAGTTCATTTGAACTTCGCAACGTGATTGTAATCACGATGGTTATAGTCCTTTGGGACTATGCCTACTGATTACCACGATGTCTAGGGTCGTAAGGGTAAGCGATCTGATAAATCGCTTATACCTTCGAACCCGACCCATTTGGTCGATCATTAGGATCCAACCAAATACATTAGGTGACCATAGTATATAGGGAATAACCTTCCGAGGTTATACCTTATGGTCGCTACGTTTAAGTAGTTGTATGATAGGTAGTTTATATGCCTTAGGTAAATTACCAGAATACCCTTTTCATGTATAATTGGTAATTAAGCATATGTAACCTAAACTTTTGTCACATAACTGATTATGTAACATGTTTAGGCATATAACACTTGTCATAGGACTAGTTAGGCGGTCCGAACGCGTTTTACGCGAACGACGCGTTAAAGTAGCATAAGCTACCTAAACGGGTCGTAAGCACTTAGGTTAGGTTTCATTTAGTATATAGGCTTTGTTAAACCATACTACATGAGTTTTCATACTCATTTGGTTTACGAGCCCTCATTCTATCCGATCTTCCGATTTAGGTCCGGTTTATTAATGTAGATACCTATATTAGGTGTCGTTTGATTCCGAGATCTCTAGCATTGCTTGGTGGTTATCTTAGGACATCTGAGCAATCTCAAGTGAGTACATAGACCCCTCTTTTACTGTTTTCCAAACATTTTGGGGTGGAACACATGTGCCTACTTGTTACTTTCATGCTTTCCATGTTTTCACATCATATACCTGCTATGTTCATTAGTACATTATAGGACATGATTTCATTACATTTCATGCTATGTATGCCCATTGTGTGCATACTTAGTACATCGTTTCACATTACATTTCATGCTAGGTATGCCCATTGTGTGCATACTTAGTACAGTTGTTTTCATAACATGCTTACAATTTGGTATGACATTTGGGTTGTTTAACATGGAACAATACATTCATTAACATTGATCACGCCGTTCGTTAGTAGGTAGTGGTACCATAGGAATTGACAACTCCCGTTCCGGACATCCTGGGTAGGTGGGGATGAAAGGAATGACCGAATTCGATATACATAAGCAAAGATAATCCTTTAATTTGTTTAAGGGTTTATCGCCACAGTCTCAAGGCTTGGATGTATGCATTCTCACAATACAGCATAGATATTTGTATCAGTATAGCATGCATTTCCACAAAACATAGCTTTGATTTAAACCGTGTTTTACTTCAATACTTTGTTTTTGTGCATATGGTTTAGTTGATATATTTCACTAGCAATACATATCATTTTGGTTACACATTACATTATTTACATTTGACACATAAACATTATTGACATTGGTTACACATTACACGATTTACATTCGACACATAAACATTATTGACATTGGTTACACATTACATGATTTACATTTGACACATAAACAGTATTGACATTGGTTATACATTACATGACTTATATCTTGACAATAAACATTTTGACATATTATTTAATATGTTTGGCAATTGGCTTAAACATAGACATCTTACATTGTTGGTTTGGTTTGAGTAAGTGATTTAAGTAACGAGGCGTGTGTAATATGATACAAGCATGGTGGATACGCCGCTGGTACTTCCTATATATAAGTGATTGTATGGTATTACATATTGTAGCGTTATTTGAATCATTTCAATTTGGACATATAACATTTTATACAAATAACATACTTTTCACAAGACATTAATTTACAAACAACTTATTTTATACAAACTCATTTTACATGGTTATTCATTTAACCATACCTTATTCTCTTATTTATACATATCATCTGATCTTATCGTTTTTCAAAAGATTTACAAGACAAATCAAATTACAAGGTTCATGACTAAACATTTTCTTAAACAATAAGTCATGAATCCTATTTTCATAAACCTATGTATCTCACAGGCATTTTTATGCTGACGTACCTATTTTCACATGTGTTTCAGGATATGATGCATAGGATTTATCAAGATACACTTAGGCGGACTTGGGCCTTAGCGACAATAAAAGATGCAAGACTAGTTATTAATGTTATGTTTCTTTTATTGTCAAGACATTGTAACTATTTTAATCAATAAAACAATATTTCAATTTCCATGTGTTATGAAACAATGATTCTGTTACAACACTCCCCGACGTTTTCCGCCACGTTTTGTTGTTCTACGTGGTTGGGGTGTGACATAAATGGCTCTTCAGACTGAGCCTTAAACACAAAGATTCCTTCTTCCGTACCAGCAGAGTACCCTGAGAGGGCAGGCTGAGAAGAGGAGGTGCCTTCGCTTCTAGGCGAACCAGACAATTGACGATACGCGTCAGATGGTCCTTGGTCGCTCATACTGTAAACTAACAAATAGTCAAATAACACATAACAATAAATACAGTTATGCACGTATTTCCGTAATTTATTTCCTAACAGTTTAAATTTTGATGTCAGCAGAACACCTCTGTGGCTGAATCAGTGGCTTAGCTCTGATACCACCTTCTGTCACAACCCCCGATCCCTGATCCCCGGGAACGGGCGGCCGCGAGCCAGTTTTGGTGGTATCGCGTGTTTGTTTAATTTTGGCAGCGGAAATTTTCATCAGGACCGTAGTTAGGAAACATTGATCAGAGTAAAATACCACATTTTCATGACATTAAACAAATGGGTTAAAACCCAAGTTCATAGTACATGCGTTTTCATAGGAATAAATCCTATTTATTTAATAAAAACATCTAGATTATTTTTAGGTAACTTTATTGCCACTTTTCCAAACCTTCAGTGCTGTCCAGCTGGCTTCTATTTGGCTTTCACAGTTTGTTACCTGAAACGCGTTTTAAAAACATTTGTCAGTGGGAAATACTGATGAGTGAATCCCAGTTTAATTAAGTTTAAATAAAATCATTTCACAGTACTGAGGGCGCATTTGCAATTACATTTGTTTCCAAGATATAACAATTAACATCCATGGTACTGTCATACTCAACTTGTGGAAATGTTACTCCTTGACCAGGTGGTAACAAATTTTGTATACAAAACCCCAACATACTCATGATAATTGTATTCTTACAAATACTCAATAACTGTTATTCGCATGGAAAAGTATTTAAGGTTTTGTAAAAACAGTTAACAAAAAGCGGGTCAACTCACATTGCCGTCTTAGATTTTTCGTAAGGGTTTCCTGGTGATAATCTAAAATTTACACAAATGCACACGCGTTAGTATAATAACCCATTTTAACATTAGTAATACCCTCCCCGAGACGGCATTCCAACGACTACGTCGGGCAGAACCACGACAGCCGTTACGGAACCCTAGATCAATCGGGCAGCGTATCTAATACGTATCCAGGGGTTATAATACTTACAACGGAGCAGAACTTCGCTATTTAGGGGGGTATACCACCCGAGTATAACGCCTATAATTCAGAAATTAAGATTGAGAAAAGAAAGATGGACGAACAGACTGAAGATCCGATGGCTCCTTTATATAGGTGTTGAATCTGGTTCTCTTGCGGCCCGCGTAACACAAGAGCAGGGCCTACGCGGCCCGCGTCAACCCTGGTCAACAGGGTAGCTTATCCGGGTCATCTATTAGGCTTGCCACGATGATGACACGTGTCGGCCTGGGGTGTTGCCGCGTTCTTGATCTCTCGCGGCCCGCGTAAGCTTAGGGGGTGGCTTACGCGGCCCGCCTAAACTTAAAATTTTGATTCTTATTTATTTTTATTAATATTTAATGTATTTGGGGCCCGTTTTCGCTTATGGGGTGTTTTTAGGGACATATTGGGATATTTTAAAATATTTTGGGGTGTCGGAAAATATTCGAGGGTGTCGGTTTATTTAGGATTGTTACATATGTTTTTATTAGGACACTATTTTTGTTGTTCAAAGACATATTACGTGACTATAAAATTGGTTTCATAATCTTATTTGAGATATTAGGACGCTTTTTATTAGTTCTGGGACTTATTACGACCCCTTTACATGAAACGCTTTTACCGTTGGTCCTATTAAATGAAAGGTCCTATAAAATAGCATTTTAGGACACTTTTGCGCGTACTAAATGTCACACCCCGACCACGTAAAACAACAAATCGTGGCGGAAACGTCGGGGAGTGTTGTAACAGAATCATTGTTTCACAACCATGGATTAAATTGCTTCGATTTATAAAATTACTGAACTCATTGTTCTATTACAATTCAGATAATTACAAATATTGTCTTTCAAGTTTTAAAGTCACTAAGGCACGAGTCTATCCTGTGTATAGCATGCATCAACAATCATCACATAGCAGCACCTGAAACATATGTGAAAATAGGTACGTCAGCATAAAAATTCATGTGAGTAACATAGGTTTTGTTGATTTAGATTCATGGCCTTAGTTAACATAAGAAAAAGGTTATATGTTTTACAAAAATAGCCATGATTCCTCGTAAGTTTAAAAAAATGTATTGTTTTGATAAAAGGTTTGTAGTATATTCAAAAATATATTTTGGTTTGGAAAATAGTTAAACGTATAGTATATCAAAATATACTTTTGTTACTGAAATAATAGATTTGGTAGTATATCACAAATATATTTTGGTTTTGAAAGATAACATATCAATTATGCTTTGGTTTTGATAATAACATATCAACTATGTTTTGGTTTTGAAAATAGCATATCAACTATGCTTTGGTTTTTATAATAGCATATCAACTATGCTTTGGTTTTGATAATAGCATATCAACTATGATTTGGTAAATAACAACGTAGTATATTAAAACATATGTTGGATTTTGTACATAGTATATCAAAATATACTTTGGATAATATCACATTTGAGAGCACATCAAACTTTACTTTGGTAGTATATTAAAATATACAAAAGAAACTGTGATTTAGTATTCATTCAAACCTTAGTGTATCAAACTACACTTTGGAGACTATAGAAATACCACAAAGGCCATTTCTATTTGGTTAAAATTTGGTTTCTGACATTCCATACAACAGGAATAGGGTGTCTAGTCCTATAGCGCTATATCGTACTACCAATCGGCTTGGTGAATGTATAAAGAAAGTACAATCCAACAATTAGTTTTAAAATCTTTGAAAATTTGTGTTTAAACCATAGATAATTGTTCAATTCGTCAAAAGATAAGTACTAACATGTATAATCATATAGTTGAAATCATGAATTTAACAAATAGGCACATATGTTTCACCCTAAAACATTTGAAAGCAGTAAAAGAGGGGACTATGTACTTACTTGAGATTGCAAGTTTCCTTGATTAAGTGTCCTAACGAAGCTCGGGAAATCAAGGGATCAAGTGGCACCTAGTATGGAATCACTATGTTAAATAATCGGATCCTAAATCGGGAGATAGGATAGAATGAAGTTCAATAAATCAAATAAGTATTGGAACTCATATGGCATGATTTAATAGACCTAACATTCTGATTTGAAAGTCTACCTAAGTGCTTTTGACCCGTTTCGACCCATTATGGTAATATAAGCTACTATAACGCATTGTTTGCGTAAAACTATGGTCGGATGGTTAACTATGTGCTATGTCAAGTCTTACATGCCCAATTATGCCTAAACATGTTACTAAATCAGATTATATGTCAAAAAGTTGATCACATATGCAAAATATGGATTTATGCTTCAAAAGGGCATTTTGGTCATTTCCTATGGGCATATAAACTACCAAATAAATAACTAACCAATCCTAAGTGGTCATAAGGTATAACCTCAGAAGGTTATTCCCTATACAACTATGGTCACCAAATATGCTTGGTCGGATCCTAATAATCGACCAAACGGGTCGGGTTCGAAAGTCTAAGCGGTTGTCTAGACCACTTAACTTACGACCCTAAACAAGCACTAAACAAGTAGTGACGAGTTAAACATGTCAAAACATGTTTAACTAACTTTAAAAACGGATTTGGTATAAAAACAAAGTGTTTTGATACCTAAAAGTAGTTCTGTTGCCAAATGCGTGCTAAAACGCATTTTGAACGAAACTTTGACTCGTCACTACACCTAGTTAACGTGGTAATCAGTAGGTATAATCGCTAAGGATTATAACCATCATGATTACAATCACGTTACAAAGTTCAAACGAACTTTACGTTGACCATTGACTGGTCAAAGCTGAAAGTCAAACACTGTTTGACTTTCACGCAAGAAAAGCGATAAAAGCACGAAAGAAGCTTACAAAGGGTCCAAGCTAGGGAGAACTTGATATAAAATTCTCAGGTATGAAGTTTTTCAACCTCAACTTAGAGAAATCAGATCAAGGGTGAATGAAACAATGAAAATGCTTGGCTATTTAAAGTTGTTGTGAACTCACAAGATCATTCCATTTGTTTATGTGGCCAACAAGCAATAAATCTCAGCCATCCATGTGTTAAGAGCAGAATAAATGCCTTGGAGAGGTGTTAACTTGGTTAGCACACAAAGATATTGGCAAAAACAGCCCCTGATCTATCAATAGAATGCTGAAAATCATTATCTGGAACTAGGCATGTTTACACGCCCTGCGTAAGATAGGGGACAGGGCTTACGCGGCCCATGTAGTCCCTGCAGATGAGCACAAGTTTCAGTATTAACAGCTTTGGTCCCTGCACTTTCATAAGCCCATTTTTGGCACTTTTAACACCCGTTAAGCCATTTTCAAGGCCCTACAAGGTGGTCAAAGTATAGAGGACACAAAATATGCTCGTAAATATCTCGGATGTCGGTTTGTTTGGTCGTACGGTCGCGTTATTCGTCTAATTACGACGAAACTCGAACGGACGCGAAAACGATCCAAATTAAGCGACGAATGGTATTTTTGCATGCCGATCACTAAAATAAAAATATTTTAGTGTCTACAAAATTTTGCATGCCCAGATGTGGTCAGAACGTAAGATATGCGCGTAAATGCAAACTTACGCCGTTTTTGACACTTTTAGTCCCTGTAAGATCAAATAAGCATATTTTCGCACACCAAACCTATCAAAGCTTATTTCTAAGCTATGTTCAGGTTATTTATGGTATGTTTAGCTTATGATCAAGTTCCGGACTGTACGTTGCCTTATGAAACGGCAGACTTTTGCAGTTTTGACACAAATGGTCCCTGTGAGCGAACAAACTTGTTTTTGACACACCAAACCCTTCAAAACTTATTTCTAAGTTATGTGAAGGTTATTTAAGGTATGTTAAGCCTATTTCACTATTCCGGAGTGTTTGTTGTATTAAATTGATCGCGTTTACGCATCAGTTCGCGTATAACCTTCCAGAAAGCGATTTAAAGCTCGAAATTGAACAAGAATTGATATGTGCAAATGATACACATATTTATACAAATCCCAAGTATGAAAAACTATATTTCATTAGTTTGGTATTTGTTTGATGGTCGTAGGGACACAGGTGTCACACTAAAAACCCAGTTTTCTTGTAGTTTATATATATATATATATATATATATATATATATATATATATATATATATATATATTGTGTGAGGTTCATTGGGGAACACTAAAAAAGTGGGGAACAGTGGGGAACCGACTCAAATGAACTTCGATTGGACTCATTCCAGCGGCGTTAGAACCGTCTCGTCGAACCCTAACTAGGATCTCTTAACCCTAAACCCTAAATTATAACCCCTAAACCCTAAATATATTAGGGTTTGACTTTTAGGGTTTAGCTTTAGGGTTTAGTCTTAGGGTTTAGCTTTAGGGTTTAGCTTTAGGGTTTAGTGTCACACCCTGGCTTTGCGGAAGCGTGGTTAATTTTGGTGTGACTTCTTAATACCATAGCTTAACCATAACAAGCTATATGAATTTAAAAACCATGCAAGTCATCTATTAAGTTTTGAAAATCAAAATACAGTACCATTGTTTGACGAGAACATACTCCAACAACAATAACCTTGTTTAAAAGACATAACAACTTATAACATAAACATAAACGTGATTTAGGGACTGTGTCTTGTCCAGGTAAGAGACACATCCCCTAAACCCTGATGACTTCATGACAATATGCAGCGGAAAACGTTCCATACCGTGCCAGATCCGTTTAATTTCCTGAAATACATGTGAGTTGAAAAATCAACAATAATGTTGAGCGAGTTCATGTGTAAGTGAGTATGTAAAACACTTGTGAGTATAAAAATAGTTGTGGTATGTAGCAGTGTAAGAGGACTTGTGATCACCAATGGTTTGCAAGGCCACTGACATATGTGAAGTGCAAATAGGGAGACTCAAACCTAGCAGATTTCGCCACGGCAAAGTATGTGGACAAAGTCACCCCACGGTCCGTTTCTAGTTTGGCCGGGGGCTGGGCTCGCTACACCCAGATAGATCTACCGCTCCTGTCCCTCGGTCCCTCCATGAGGACTAATGGCCCCATGTTGTTCCTATCCACTCACATGATCGTATAACACCTCCTTACGTTAAACATACCGTTGTAAAGTACTCGTAAATCATAGTAACATGTATTTCACCCCCGCGGTTAAGTAAACTGAAAACAGTTAGAGAAAAGGGGGACATGAACTCACAGTGAATGCGCGTCTCTACCAAGTGTCTCCGATACAGTAAGCTGTGCAACGACCTACAAGTGCTAATTCTATTAGA
This sequence comes from Helianthus tuberosus, assembly GCA_030545235.1. Taxonomy (NCBI): domain Eukaryota; kingdom Viridiplantae; phylum Streptophyta; class Magnoliopsida; order Asterales; family Asteraceae; genus Helianthus; species Helianthus tuberosus. The sequence goes on along the minus strand of CM060443.1, from coordinate 58,955,658 downwards.
CGGACGGCCGTGCCTTAGCTTTACAGTTTATGTCTTTGGGAAATAGTTAGACAACTATTTCGTGTTTATGTTCCGTATACACTTGGTAGTTATTCTTCTTCCCAAGGATGGGGGATACAATACATGTGCGTAAGTTACGTTTTATCAATCTTGTGGTAATGTAATTACCGGTGTAACTTATATGTTTGTGGAAGCGTTCGTAAAGTTTTGGAATCATTAACGCTTGTAAATATTATTTTCACTCTAAAATAATATTTATGTATTTTCACAAAATAATCATAAACAGTGTTGTGACAAATATACTTATCACGTTAATCTTTGTGAAAATCCCACCTCTGAATATTTAGTAAAATATAGTGTTGGCGAAATTTATGTTTCGAAAGTATGTCCAAAAATAGTTCTAACACTTGTTGTGTAAATAAACCTAAGTGTTAGGTTTTTAGAAAATTTCGCCAGAGTTTCCTCTGTAACTGGAGGTGGCCACGCTTTCAAGCGTATCATTTTCTTTTAACAAATCAATTCAACAATCTTCTTTATTCAATCAAACAATTTCCAACACAACAAACTAGTCGATAAGTATGTAAATTTGCATAATCGCATGAACTTGTAGTTTTTCCGAATCTATAGTGTAAACACCCTTTATATATGTAGATCTTTATATAAAGTAACTTTAATCTTGTAGAAACCCCGTGTTTAGAGAAATCCGTCTTTACAACTTCTAGTCATTTTTCCCAAAAATAGCTATTTGTCGGATCTTTTTGTTTCACAAGTGTTTACACACTTGTGGTTTATAAAACCATATTTATTAGTGTAAGATCCTTTAAAATACATGGTTTCTTAAATGTGTGGTTCTTTGAAGATACCACTTGCGGATACGTAGATCCGCTAGTTTTAAACACCATTTTACCGGTTAAATCACTTTTACCCAAATAAAATATTTTCACACAAGTTCATGTATCTTGTGTGGTAGAGTTTCGCCTTTAACCCTTGTGTTTAGTCAAAAACGAGCTTATGTGAAGATACTTGATCTTACAAAGTCAGGTTAAACGGAGATCCGAGCTACCACATCATAGATCGGGTCTAGATAAACACATATTTCAAGTCCTACGACTTTTACACAAGTTATATGCTATTAACCACCACCTTTGTGATTTTACTAGACTTTAATGCATCAAAATGTATGTTTTCGATATTTAACCGACAAACTTCCTTTTAACCACTTTAGATATGCTTAAATATGAGTTTTAAACAATATACCTCTAGCTCGGGGCTAGGGAAGAATCGCGATGAAAAACGCGTGGATAAAAGCTAACGGTAGTGGTCCTTCGTGTTCCGCTTGCTCCAAAGCTCCTAATATGAGACCCTTGAAGTTTGTATGAGCTTGGAATGTAGTGATCAAGATCGAAAATGGTGGGTAAGGGGGGTAGGGTGTTCGGACGAGAGGTAGAGAGCAAGAGAGAGTGAGTGGAAGTTGGTGATATGTGATGGTGATTATGTTAAGTAGACATTAGTACTTATAGGAGGTTTAGGTGTTTTTAACCTTTGGATATTGTGTCTTCATGATATTGAACATCCAAGATTTACAAAATCACAAGTACAAGAGTGGGGTCACTTGGTGACCGAGTTCGGTCAAGGGGGGGGGGGGGGCGGTTTGGTTAGCTTGTAACCAATCTCCAAGTATTAGTTAAATAAACTAAGTTAGGTTAAGTGTTAAACTTAGTTACTTGCGTAATGCGTGTTATGACGGGTGTTAGGGTAATCAGGGACCCTAACTGGCTCAGAAAAATATATTTAGTGAAAATAGTAATATTTTCATGTTCCGGGTAAAGTCAGGTTGTTCGGTTGGATAGTAATCCGTTAAAGCGTTATAAAAGCTTTAAAGTGACGTTATTGTTGTTTTTAGTGACACATTTTGTTTCCAACACTTTAGAAAGTGTCTAGTGTTATCTTCTCATGTTCTGGCACTTTATCAGTCAGCTAGAAGCTGGTTTATTTATTCAAGTGCTGTGTTTGGTACTTAAAGTACGTTTTAGGCACATCTGAATCAGTGTATCTTATCCCTAGAGGCGCGGTACCATAACCCTTATATTCCTACACTCACTACCAGTGTAGCCAAAATATTTGAGGCTCTTAACAGGCCTTAGAGGCAGTGTCTGCCTGATGCTGGTCATATCAGCATGTTTGCCGTGTATCCGTTTAGTGCTACTGTGCTTTTTGTGCATCATGTTTGTCACTAGGGTTCAGTATGTAATTAATGTAGTGACAGCAAATAAAGTATGATGCCAGTAAGTGCATGTATCAGTATGCAGGTAGCAGTTTATCAGCTAGTTCAAACAAGCACAGTAATCAAGTAGTAATTAATCATTAATTAAGTTGTACGGATACCTGGTTTAGTGCGGGTTGTCACATTCTCCCCCCGTTAAATAAATTTCGTCCCGAAATTTAAGTTCTGCTTGTAGAAGCAGGGTTCTTAGGAAATAAGTGGGGGTATTTCTCTTTCATCCGGTCCTCACGTTCCCAGGTAAATTCAGGACCATGTCTGGCATTCCAACGTACTTTGACGAGTTTGACACTGCTCCGGCGGGTCTTGTTAACTTTCCAATCCGTGACCTCAACAGGTTCTTCGACGAAGTGGAGCGTGTCGTCAATATGAATCTCGTCGATAGGAATGGCAACGTCAACTTGAGTTGGACTTTTCTTTAAATTGGATACATGAAATGTATCGTGAACACCATTCAGTTCAGCAGGTAGGTCCAACTTGTATGCTACTGTCCCGATTCTTTCCAGAATTCTGAAGGGACCAATGTAGCGCGGATTTAACTTTCCACGCTTTCCAAAGCGTGCTACCCCTTTCCAGGATGAAACCTTTAACAACACCATTTCTCCGACTTGGAAGTCCACATGCTTCCGGTTTGGATCCGCGTAGGCCTTTTGTCTGTGGCGAGCGGCTTCGATGCGTTTAAGAATGTGCGCGATTTTGTCTGTCGTCTCTTGGACGATCTCGGGACCAGCAAGCTGCCTATCACCTGCGTCAGCCCAACATAGTGGTGATCGGCACTTGCGTCCGTATAGGGCCTCAAATGGCGCAACACCAATACTGGTGTGGTAGCTGTTGTTGTATGAAAATTCGACCAAAGGTAAGTGTTTATCCCAGCTACCGCCTAAATCCATAACACATGCTCTCAGCATGTCTTCCAAAGTCTGTATCGTTCGCTCGCTCTGGCCGTCAGTTTGCGGATGGAACGCAGTGCTCAGATTCAATTGTGAGCCAAAAGATTCTTGGAAGGATTGCCATATTCTTGACACAAACCTTCCGTCTCTATCAGAGATGATCGAGAGAGGTACTCCATGACGTGCGACGATCTCTCTCATGTAAATTTCCGCAAGTTTGCTCGTGCTATCTTTCTCTTTGATTGGCAGAAAGTGTGCGGATTTTGTTAGGCGGTCAACTATCACCCAAATCATATCATGACCTCTTGGCGTTCTTGGCAGTTTTGTAACAAAATCCATTGAGATTTGTTCCCACTTCCACTTGGGAATCTCAGGTTGTTGCAGAAGTCCCGAAGGCTTCTGGTATTCCGCCTTGACCTTAGCGCACGTTAAACATTTGCTCACGTAAACAGCAACGTCGCCTTTCATCCTAGGCCACCAATAGTAATCCTTGAGATCTTGATACATCTTATCCGATCCAGGGTGGATAGAGTACCGTGACTTGTGCGCTTCGTCGAAAATAACTTCCCTTAATCCACCAAACAGAGGAACCCAAATCCTTTTCTCAAAATATAACGTCCCTTCCTCGTTTGGTACCAAAAGCTTCTCCATCCCACGGAGATATTCTTCCTCAAGATTTCCCTCCTTGAGAGCTTCCTTTTGTGCAGCACGAATGCGCAAAGAAAGGTCGGTTCGTATAATCATTTCCAAAGCTCTAACCCTTATGGGCTTGATTCTTTCTTTACGACTTAGGGCATCGGCAACTACATTCGCCTTCCCTGGGTGATATTTTATCTCGCAGTCGTAATCGTTCAATAATTCAACCCATCGTCTTTGCCTCATATTCAACTCCTTCTGGTTGAATATGTGCTGTAGGCTTTTGTGATCCGTGAAGATTGTGCACTTCGTACCATACAGGTAGTGTCTCTAGATCTTTAAAGCAAAAATCACTGCACCAAGCTCTAAATCGTGTGTGGTATAATTCTTTTCGTGCACTTTCAGTTGGCGTGATGCGTAAGCAATGACCTTTTGGCGTTGCATCAACACACAACCCAATCCCTGACGCGATGCGTCGCAGTATACCACAAAGTCATCAGTACCTTCTGGTAGAGCTAAGATTGGCGCGTTACAAAGCTTACCCTTTAATATCTGAAATGCTTCATCCTGTTTGATTCCCCAATCAAACGTCTTGTCCTTCTGCGTGAGGAGCGTCAAAGGTTGAGCGATTTTCGAGAAATCCTCGATGAATCTTCGATAGTAGCCAGCCAACCCCAAGAATTGTCGGATCTCGGTTGGCGTTGTAGGCGTTTCCCAATCCTTGATCGCCTTGATCTTTGTGGGATCAACATGAATTCCATCCCCATTAACCACATGTCCAAGAAACTGGACTTCACGTAGCCAAAATTCGCACTTGGAGAATTTGGCGTACAGCTGTTCCTTCTTTAGCAGCTCCAATATGGTTCTAAGATGCTGCTCGTGTTCAGCCTTCGTCTTTGAGTAAATCAGGATGTCGTCGATGAATACAATCACGAACTTGTCTAAGTATGACTTGCAAACTCTATTCATTAGATCCATGAATACCGCAGGCGCGTTTGTCAAACCAAATGGCATAATGAGGAACTCGTAGTGTCCATAGCGAGTTCGGAAGGCTGTTTTCGGGATACTTTCCTCCTGTATCCTTAATTGATGGTATCCAGATCGAAGATCGATCTTAGAGTAACAGCTTGAACCTTGAAGTTGATCGAACAGATCGTCGATTCTCGGCAGAGGATACCTGTTCTTGATCGTCAGCTTGTTCAATTCTCTGTAGTCAATACACATGCGGAAACTTCCGTCCTTCTTCTTGACAAACAAGACCGGAGCTCCCCAAGGCGAGAAGCTTGGTCGGATAAAACCCTTGTCTAACAACTCTTGAAGTTGTGTCGACAATTCCTGCATCTCAGACGGAGCAAGTCTGTATGGTGCCTTAGCCACAGGCGCGGCGCCTGGAACTAAGTCAATGTGAAACTCCACTTGCCTCTGAGGTGGCAGTCCGGGTAAGTCTTCTGGGAAGACTTCGGGATACTCCCTTACGACAGGGATGTCTTCGATCCTTGGCTCGGCAACCTTCTTGTCTACGATGTGTGCCAGAAAAGCAACACATCCTTTCTGTAAACACTTCCTTGCTTTCAAGCAGCTGATAATCCGCAACGGCGTCTCACGCTTCTCTCCATGAACAACAATGGTCTCACCATCCTCGGTTGGAACACGAACAACTTTCTCGTGACATACTATCTCAGCCTTGTTTCCGGATAACCAATCCATTCCTACCACAACGTCGAAGCTTCCCAATTCGACTGGTAGTAGATCCAAAGTAAACTCACGTTCTTCCAGTTCTATCACACAGCCTCTGATTACTTCGTTGGCTTCAACTAACTTTCCATTAGCTAATTCGATCGAGTAGGGGGTATCTAACTTACTAGCGGTTAAACCAAGTATATTCTTAAATTCTAATGACACGAAGCCATAACCGGCACCAGCATCAAACAAAATAGGTGCAAAAGTTTTGGTTGTTAGAGAACGTACCAGAAATCACACCTGGATCTTGGCATGCCTCACAAGTTCTGATGTTGGATTTTCTCTCACGGTCTTGTTTCAACTTCAGGCATTCCCTCTTAAAATGTCCAACTTCCTTACAATGGTAGCATCCTATCATTCGGCCATTTCCTTTCCCATTTCCACCTAGAGCGTTGTTACTGTTTTCTCCTTGTATGGAACTCTTCATCCCACAACCTTCCTTGTTGTGTCCTTTCCTCCCGTACCAAGGCTTCTGACATCCACCATCACGGTGACACTTGCACTCAGCACATCTTGGTTTGGTTTCTAAGTAAATCTTATCCTTGGCCTGTTTGTTGTTAGGGCAATCTTTCTTTAAATGCCCTTTGTCCCCGCAGTCAAAGCAACCTCGAATAGATCTTTGTTCATCGTTGTTCATTTGGATATCTTCGGTAAGCTTCCTTTTGTTCTTTCCAGACGACTCTACCTGAGTTTTCTTGTCAGGGTTTGCAAGTTTTTCTAGTCTATTTGCTTCCGTAACGAGTGCCAAACCCATCTTACTTGCAACAATGGTTGTTGGTGGCGTAGATGCTGTCATCAAGCTCAAGACTTGAGGCGCCAGTTCCCAAATGAATTGTTCCAATTTCTTCAGTTCTGGTTTTACCAGGTATGGAACAATTTGTGACAGATCATGGAGTCGTTGCACGTACTCCAACACCTTCGGACCTTCCATCATTAGGCTCCGAAATTCATCTTCCCACTTCTGGGTTTCCGTGTGGGGGCAATACTTCTTATGCATCATTCCTTTCAACTCATCCCAAGTTAACGCGTATGCTGTAGTTAGGCCCATTATTCGAACCTGAAGATTCCACCATAATCGAGCTCCATCTTGAAACAACTCAGAAACGTATGGGACCTGTTGTTCTGGCGTACAGCCACTCATTCGAAAGATGGATTCCATACTTTCAATCCATTTTACAAAAGTTATGGCACCCCAGTGCCGTCGAACTTCGGAGGCTTGTAGTTGAGGAAGTGCCAGTAGGAACAACCGTTATTTTCTGAGGTACCTTTGATTGGTTCGGAGCGTAGGGCCTCGTGCTGTGCTATAGCTGCAGCAATTATCTCTTTAAGTTCTGCCTCAGAGGTGGGCATGCGCATTTCGCGTCTTGGCGGCATCTTCTAAAAGATGTTTCACATAGGTTAGGTCATAGCAAGTGAAGTGTACGTATGCATTCAACAATACCAACACATAACATCTCATGTTATCAACAAGTCAATCACATAACCTCTTATGCTATAGGACATAAACAATTGATTGAACATCGCATGTGATGAGAATACTGCGATTGTATTGCCACAATTCGAGACCACAATGTAAGGCTCACAAGTACACCACTATATCATACTACATTAATGACTTAGTAGGGGACGACCCTAGACAAGTCGTGCGATCGCTGGTCATGTTCAGGAGTCTCTGGTTCGTCCTTTCTCAGATTTCAGGACTCCACGTCAAGTTTCTGAATTTCTGTCCTAAAACAACATTTCTTTTCAATCGTTTCCTTGAGCTCGTCCCAGCTCAGTGTATAAGCAGCGTCTGTGCCAAGGGTCTGAACCTGGAGGTTCCATTAAGAGAGTGTGCCATCTAGAAATATCCCTGAGATGTAGGTAACACTCTGTTGGGGCGAACAGTTACTCATTCTTAGAGTGGAGTCGATCTTTTGGACCAACGAACAAATGCAACGGTGCCTCCGGTTCTGACAAAGTTCAAAGGCTTGCAGTTCAGGAACTGTTTATAGGTGCAGCCAGTTGGAGGGTTATCTCCAGTAATGCCATCGTTGTACTTAGAGTGGAGGGCTTCATGTCGTGCATTTATCTGTGAGATGCGTTCTTGCAGCTCGGCTTCTGTCCTTGGCAATGTACTGGTGTTTGTGTCACGCCTGGGTGACATTCCCTTTTTGTCGAAATAGCGTGAAGCGGGTTGGACAATGTCATGTAATCACCCCATTTCACACGCAAATATACTCACTGTATAAGTGGGGAAATAAATTCCTGAGCCTTCACATAGGCTTGTCAATTTGGCTTGTTGCTTGTAATAGAATGAACTCGAGGCTACATCGCCTAGGTCATTTGTGTTTAGGTTATTTCCTGCTGCATTGGTTATCATTAGCTTGGCCTGCAGAGTCCACCAGGATTCCTGTGCACTACAAATCGTTATTACGTGGGCCCCCGTAATAATAAATTGTCTTGCACAGTTACCCCGAATTTTCTCTCATCCAAGCAGATGATCAATCAAGGAGCAACAGCCGGTGCATTGGCATGAACAGGGTCATACTCCAATGCGGGGTCAGGAGCAACGCCTGGCTCAGGGGCCACGGCTAGCTTCGAATCAAAAACTCCATCTCAAAATCAGCTGGATCAACAATCACAGGGGTTACAGGATCCCCCAAGGGCTGGTCTAAGTGCATGAACTCAATTTCATGGTCTGGATCAACGCCAGGCGGAAAAACAGAATTGTCCTCAATATCGCGATCAAACTCAAAACTGTGTGCGGGATCCGGTGCAGCTAATGATGCCCTATCAGGGTCGGCGTCGTGTAAGTAGTGCTGCATTCCCTGTATGTGCGAAGATGCGGATGTTAGAAACTCAAATGAGTCTGGGATAGGGGAATGGACATGAGTTTCCCCTACAGGAGCGTCCGCATGCAGTAGTCTAATACTAGCAGAAATAGGGCCTCGCCCTCAAGTGGGTCCTCCCCTTAGTAGTTCGACATCGTCTTCAGAGACAACGTCGGGGGCATATCAACAACGAGATAAGCGGCAGGGGGCAAATTCCCAACAAGATAGCCATTAGTAGGCCCTGCTACGACTTCAGGCAGCGCACAGAGGGCTGAAAGTCGTCGTTGTCTGTGTTGGTAGTATCGGAAATGTACACCTCGTGCTTCGATGAAACTATGTCGTCTGATACTATAGCCATGGGATTCGTAGTGTCCATCTTTCTAGTACTTGATGAAAGCATGACGTTTGTAACATAAACACATATACGTATAATAATCAATCACATAGTCATATAAACATGTAGTCACCACGTAAACATTCAAATTATCCTTCTAGTCCCACTAGCCAACACTTCTAGTCCCACTAGCAAACACTTCTAGTCCCACTAGCCAACACTTCTAGTCCCACTAGCCAACACTTCTAGTCCCACTAGCCAACACTTCTAGTCCCACTAGTCAACACTTCTAGTCCCACTAGCCAACACTTCTAGTCCCACTAGCCTCCTACCTCAGCCTCCCAGACTGAGCCTAGAATAATAAATAAAATGTGCTCAACATTTGTTTGTAAAAAGTTGTGGATCTGGACTTAAGTGGTATGCAGTAAAATGTTTTCGTGAGAGCCCTAGTGATCATAGTCTAGACTCAAGAAAGAATCCTAGTTCGCTATGATCAGAGCTCTGATACCAAGCTGTCACACCCTGGCTTTGCGGAAGCGTGGTTAATTTTGGTGTGACTTCTTAATACCATAGCTTAACCATAACAAGCTATATGAATTTAAAAACCATGCAAGTCATCTATTAAGTTTTGAAAATCAAAATACAGTACCATTGTTTGACGAGAACATACTCCAACAACAATAACCTTGTTCAAAAGACATAACAACTTATAACATAAACATAAACGTGATTTAGGGACTGTGTCTTGTCCAGGTAAGAGACACATCCCCTAAACCCTGATGACTTCATGACAATATGCAGCGGAAAACGTTCCATACCGTGCCAGATCCGTTTAATTTCCTGAAATACATGTGAGTTGAAAAATCAACAATAATGTTGAGCGAGTTCATGTGTAAGTGAGTATGTAAAACACTTGTGAGTATAAAAATAGTTGTGGTATGTAGCAGTGTAAAAGGACTTGTGATCACCAATGGTTTGCAAGGCCACTGACATATGTGAAGTGCAAATAGGGAGACTCAAACCTAGCAGATTTCGCCACGGCAAAGTATGTGGACAAAGTCACCCCACGGTCCGTTTCTAGTTTGGCCGGGGGCTGGGCTCGCTACACCCAGATAGATCTACCGCTCCTGTCCCTCGGTCCCTCCATGAGGACTAATGGCCCCATGTTGTTCCTATCCACTCACATGATCGTATAACACCTCCTTACGTTAAACATACCGTTGTAAAGTACTCGTAAATCATAGTAACATGTATTTCACCCCCGCGGTTAAGTAAACTGAAAACAGTTAGAGAAAAGGGGGACATGAACTCACAGTGAATGCGCGTCTCTACCAAGTGTCTCCGATACAGTAAGCTGTGCAACGACCTACAAGTGCTAATTCTATTAGACGGACGGCCGTGCCTTAGCTTTACAGTTTATGTCTTTGGGAAATAGTTAGACAACTATTTCGTGTTTATGTTCCGTATACACTTGGTAGTTATTCTTCTTCCCAAGGATGGGGGATACAATACATGTGCGTAAGTTACGTTTTATCAATCTTGTGGTAATGTAATTACCGGTGTAACTTATATGTTTGTGGAAGCGTTCGTAAAGTTTTGGAATCATTAACGCTTGTAAATATTATTTTCACTCTAAAATAATATTTATGTATTTTCACAAAATAATCATAAACAGTGTTGTGACAAATATACTTATCACGTTAATCTTTGTGAAAATCCCACCTCTGAATATTTAGTAAAATATAGTGTTGGCGAAATTTATGTTTCGAAAGTATGTCCAAAAATAGTTCTAACACTTGTTGTGTAAATAAACCTAAGTGTTAGGTTTTTAGAAAATTTCGCCAGAGTTTCCTCTGTAACTGGAGGTGGCCACGCTTTCAAGCGTATCATTTTCTTTTAACAAATCAATTCAACAATCTTCTTTATTCAATCAAACAATTTCCAACACAACAAACTAGTCGATAAGTATGTAAATTTGCATAATCGCATGAACTTGTAGTTTTTCCGAATCTATAGTGTAAACACCCTTTATATATGTAGATCTTTATATAAAGTAACTTTAATCTTGTAGAAACCCCGTGTTTAGAGAAATCCGTCTTTACAACTTCTAGTCATTTTTCCCAAAAATAGCTATTTGTCGGATCTTTTTGTTTCACAAGTGTTTACACACTTGTGGTTTATAAAACCATATTTATTAGTGTAAGATCCTTTAAAATACATGGTTTCTTAAATGTGTGGTTCTTTGAAGATACCACTTGCGGATACGTAGATCCGCTAGTTTTAAACACCATTTTACCGGTTAAATCACTTTTACCCAAATAAAATATTTTCACACAAGTTCATGTATCTTGTGTGGTAGAGTTTCGCCTTTAACCCTTGTGTTTAGTCAAAAACGAGCTTATGTGAAGATACTTGATCTTACAAAGTCGGGTTAAACGGAGATCCGAGCTACCACATCATAGATCGGGTCTAGATAAACACATATTTCAAGTCCTACGACTTTTACACAAGTTATATGCTATTAACCACCACCTTTGTGATTTTACTAGACTTTAATGCATCAAAATGTATGTTTTCGATATTTAACCGACAAACTTCCTTTTAACCACTTTAGATATGCTTAAATATGAGTTTTAAACAATATACCTCTAGCTCGGGGCTAGGGAAGAATCGCGATGAAAAACGCGTGGATAAAAGCTAACGGTAGTGGTCCTTCGTGTTCCGCTTGCTCCAAAGCTCCTAATATGAGACCCTTGAAGTTTGTATGAGCTTGGAATGTAGTGATCAAGATCGAAAATGGTGGGTAAGGGGGGTAGGGTGTTCGGCCGAGAGGTAGAGAGCAAGAGAGAGTGAGTGGAAGTTGGTGATATGTGATGGTGATTATGTTAAGTAGACATTAGTACTTATAGGAGGTTTAGGTGTTTTTAACCTTTGGATATTGTGTCTTCATGATATTGAACATCCAAGATTTACAAAATCACAAGTACAAGAGTGGGGTCACTTGGTGACCGAGTTCGGTCAAGGGGGGGGGGGGGGGGGGTTTGGTTAGCTTGTAACCAATCTCCAAGTATTAGTTAAATAAACTAAGTTAGGTTAAGTGTTAAACTTAGTTACTTGCGTAATGCGTGTTATGACGGGTGTTAGGGTAATCAGGGACCCTAACTGGCTCAGAAAAATATATTTAGTGAAAATAGTAATATTTTCATGTTCCGGGTAAAGTCAGGTTGTTCGGTTGGATAGTAATCCGTTAAAGCGTTATAAAAGCTTTAAAGTGACGTTATTGTTGTTTTTAGTGACACATTTTGTTTCCAACACTTTAGAAAGTGTCTAGTGTTATCTTCTCATGTTCTGGCACTTTATCAGTCAGCTAGAAGCTGGTTTATTTATTCAAGTGCTGTGTTTGGTACTTAAAGTACGTTTTAGGCACATCCGAATCAGTGTATCTTATCCCTAGAGGCGCGGTACCATAACCCTTATATTCCTACACTCACTACCAGTGTAGCCAAAATATTTGAGGCTCTTAACAGGCCTTAGAGGCAGTGTCTGCCTGATGCTGGTCATATCAGCATGTTTGCCGTGTATCCGTTTAGTGCTACTGTGCTTTTTGTGCATCATGTTTGTCACTAGGGTTCAGTATGTAATTAATGTAGTGACAGCAAATAAAGTATGATGCAAGTAAGTGCATGTATCAGTATGCAGGTAGCAGTTTATCAGCTAGTTCAAACAAGCACAGTAATCAAGTAGTAATTAATCATTAATTAAGTTGTACGGATACCTGGTTTAGTGCGGGTTGTCACATTTAGAGTTTAGCTTTAGGGTTTAACTATAGGATTTAGCTTTAGGTTTAGCCTTTAGGGTTTAGCTTTTAGGGTTTATAGTTTAGATTTTACGGTTTAGCTTAGGTTTTAGCCTTATTTTTACCTTTAGGGTTTAGAGTTTAGGAGTTAGGATTTAGGGTTTAGGGTTAAGAGATCTTAGTTAGGGTTCGACGAGCCGGTTCCAACGCCGCTGGAATGAGTCCAATCGGAATTCGTTTGAGCCGGTTCCCCGCTGTTCCCCACTTTTTTAGTGTTCCCCAATGAACCTTCCCCTATATATATATATATATATATATATATATATATATATATATATATATATATATATTCTAGTACAGGAATACTACTTCACGACTTAATATATTAAGAACCAAATTTAGAAACGCCAAACTTTGTATTATCTACTATAATACTTCTTTGAATAAATAAATAACAATAAATTAAGAATCAAGTTCTAATATTTTACAACCAATATGGTTCAACCCTCTAGTTAAAAAAAACAAAATTGTTCTACTGAATCCAGAAAATTTATATTTTGATTAAATTTATTTCTTTTAGTTATCCACCCTTTTTATTCTAAAATATTATGTCCAATAGATTTAACAGAAATTTATTTCAATATGCTATTACTATTGTTATTATAAAAGAATGAATAAAGTTATGGGAATAAGCAGGATAATTAATACTATCAGTTATATAATTGGATTTTTATAAAAATGATTTAGTATTATATATATATATATATATTTATATTTATATGAGTAAATTGCCATTTTAGTCCCTGAGTTTTGTCCAAATTTGCCAGTTTGATCCAAATAGTTTTTTTTTTTGCATCTGGGTCCCTGACTTTTACATTTTGTTGCCATTTTGATCACTTTTCCTAACTCCATCCAAAAACCCAGTTACTCGCCTAACTCCATCCAAAAACCCAGTTACTCTTTTCAATTTAAACCTTTTTCAGTTGCCATTTTGATCCAATTCTTAAAAAAACATAAAAATTCTAAAAAATCCAAATAATTCTAAAAAATCCTAAAAAATTCAAAAAAATTCAAAAAAATCCTAAAAAATTCAAAAAAAATCTAAAAAATCATAAAAATTCTAAAAAATTCAAAAAAATCAAAAAAATTCTAAAAATTCTAAAAAATCCAAAAATCATTAAATGTTTCGGCACGAACCGTTTCGACCCGTAACGTTTCGAACCGAACTGAACTGTTTCGACCCGTACCATATCGTTTCGAACCTAACTGTTTCGAACCCGTACCGTTTCGAACCCGAACCGTTTCGAAACCGTACCGTTTCGAACCCGAACCGTTTCCCGAACCGTTTCGAACCGTACCATTTCAACCCGAACCGTTTCGAACCCGTACCGTTCGAAATGGTACGGGTTCGAAACAGTTCGGGTTCGAAACGGTACGGGTTCGAAACGGTACGGGTAAACGGTACGGGTTCGAAACGGTTCGGGTTCGAAACGGTACGGGTTCGAAACGGTTCGGGTCGAAACGGTTCGGGTTCGAAACGGTACGGGTTCGAAACGGTTCGGGTTCGAAACGGTTCGGGTTCGAAACGGTTCGGGTTCGAAACGGTACGGGTTCGAAACGGTTCGGGTCGAAACGGTTCGGGTTCGAAACGGTACGGGTTCGAAACGGTTCGGGTTCGAAACGGTACGGGTCGAAACGGTACGGGTCGAAACGGTTCGTTTCGAAACGGTACGGGTCGAAACGGTTCGTTTCGAAACGGTACGGGTCGAAACGGTTCGGGTTCGAAACGGTACGGTTCGAAACGGTTCGGGTTCGAAACGGTACGGTTTCGAAACGGTTCGGGAAACGATTCGGTTCGAAACGGTTCGAAACGATATGGTACTGGTCGAAACGGTTCGGGTTCGAAACATTTAATGATTTTTGGATTTTTTTAGAATTTTTTTGATTTTTTAGAATTTTTTAGATTTTTTAGATTTTTTTTATTTTTATATTTTTTTGAATTTTTTAGAATTTTTATGATTTTTTAGAATTTTTTATATTTTTTTGAATTTTTTAGAATTTTTATGATTTTTTAGATTTTTTTTGAATTTTTTAGGATTTTTTAGAATTATTTGGATTTTTTTGAATTTTTATGTTTTTTTAAGAATTGGATCAAAATGGCAACTGAAAAGCTGAAAAGGTTTAAATTGGATGGAGTTAGGCGAGTAACTGGGTTTTTGGATGGAGTTAGGAAAAGTGATCAAAATGGCAACAAAATGTAAAAGTCAGGGACCCAGATGCAAAAAAAAACTATTTGGATCAAACTGGCAAATTTGGACAAAACTCAGGGACTAAAATGGCAATTTACTCTATTTATATTACAGGAAATTTGAAATTTTATGTACGTATGCATATACAGGACAAAATTTCTTGATTGTTTACACAATATAATAATCAAATATATTCTGTAGAAAAACAAGTTTTTATATAAGCAGAAGAAACAAACCTACATGTTTCTCGGAACCTATTCCGATGATTTCTTAAACCAATACCCGCATTTAACCCAGAAGAAACCTTAAGGATACAGGTACTAGCACCAAATCTAAGGGAACAATGGTGGGCCAATGACGGAGAATCTCAGGAACTCATACAAGACCCTTATATCCAGCCACAATTTCCACCATACATCCTGAATGTCTATCCAGCCATGAGCTCTGAGAATATAGCTGAGCTGAGGCAATATGGAGAGAAGCTATTATCAGTAGGACACCGAGCCCGTAATATAGAATAAAAGCTCGCCTGCAACTACGACGAGAGGGAACAACACATAATATAATATTTATACTTTCCTTATATTTTGATAAAATATATAATGAAAGTAAATGATAATATATAACATGCATATATAAAAGCTCGCCTGCAACTACGACGAGAGGGAACAACGCATAATACTGATAGGTATGATTATAGTTGTGCTAATGCAATATGAGCAACAAAATGTTTCCGAATAATTGTTTAGTTTTGTGATATTAATATTAATATCTGAAATTGTTTGCAATTCAGATGTCAAAGGAAATAGCACGTAATCAAGAAATTCAGGCAAGTAATGAAAATTCTTTGGATAAAAGTGCTATAGAAAATATAATAGCTCAAGGAATATCAAATGCCATACCTTCGATCATTGAAGCTATTAAAATTTCTATAAACAAGAATACTACTATACGCTGTAAGCATACTCATCACTTCAAACATAGCCCTAGTATCAATGAGGGCAATGATATTCTTGTCAAAAATCCATTTTCCAAAAGAAAGAAAACCACAACCTATGGTTACTCTTATAAGGAATTCCACTCTGACAAATCCTATAAGAATAAAGGAATTGGATCGTCAATCGCACAACCTATCTGCAGGAACTATAACAAAAAGTATTCAGGAAAAAGCCATTTTTAGAGGACACACTACTGTAACTTCTGCAAGAAGACTGTGTGACAACTGGCACAAACTGGTAATTTCCGTACACATTAATTATTGCCTAATGACTGCAATTATGAGTTTAATTGTCAGCAATGTCTGAACACATGATTTAACAAGTGAATTCATGCACGTTGTATACTACAAAATATTGCTTTATGCATAAACGAGAGCGTTGCGTCAGAAATAATAGTAAACTCACCGGTAAGACACACCGTGTCGACTGAACTGCAGAAAGCAGTCAGACATAAGAATTGAGGCCTAGGTGTAGGTCCGACAACAAGAATGCATTAAAACCCAAGAGTACATACAAGGGTTTAATATATATGCAATACGAAAGCAAAAATAAGCACTAAAAAGCACCCGAAACGCACTTTAAGTGCAGAATTTATACAATTCAGCAATAATTCAGCATTTAGACATATAAATATTATGCAGAAATGTCGTTTTATTATCCAGAATATTTCCCTAGGTGTTGGGAATCGATAGTGTTACAAAAAGGTACTTAAAGGACACTAAAAAGTGTAATTTAGCACTTTAACGAATCGGTATGTAACCGAACAACCGGAGATTACCCGAAACATAAAAATAGTGCTAGAAGCATTGTTTTTATTTTTTTTGAGCTAGTTAGGGTCCCCGAATACCCTAACACCCGTTATAAATTATAACACCCAAATAATCTATTAATTCACCTAACTAATCCCACTAACTAATATTTAGCTAGTTAGTTGAAATCAAACTATTAACCAAACACCCACTTAATCGAGTTCCCCCATGTGGGACACAATTCTTACACCTTGAATATTATATTGAGTTGTGTCTAGTATCAAGAGGGCATATTACACTATGGATTATGGCAATGTATGGACTTTATAATGACATGCAAGACAACATTTCATTTACACAACACACTAAACAAAAAAAATAACCACTCTCTTCCTCTCATCACTCTCGGCCGAGAGCCAAGCCACACATCCACCATATTTTCGATTTCCTTCATCACATTCCAAGCTCATACAAACGTCAAGGATCCCGTATAAGGAGGCTTGGTGCAAACGGAAGGCGAAGGACCTCATTCTCTAGCTTTTATCCACCCGTTTTTCGCCAAGAATCTTCCCTAGCCTTGAGCTAGAGGTATAACACTTAAATCTCATATTTGAGCTTATCTAAAGTGGTTAAAAGGATTCTTATCGGATAAAACTCGTTAACATGCAAGATGATGCTTTAAAGTCTACATAAAACACAAAAAATGGTGGTTAATAGCACATAAGTTGTGTAAATGATGTAGTATTCGAAATGTATGATTATTGAGACCCGATCTATGATTGTGGTAGCTCGGATCACCATTTAACCCGATGTAGTCATGTTCTTGGATCATGACATAAGGTTATGTTAGAAGATATAAGGGTTAAAAGGTGAAACTCTACCACACATGAAACATGAACTTGTGTAAAAGTATTTTTACTTGCAAAATAGTGTTTAAAACTAGCAGATCTACGTATCTGCAAGTGGTATTTTCAAAAGACCAAGCATCAAAAGAAATCACATGTTCTAAACCGGATCTTACACAAACAAAAGTGGTTTTTGTGAACAAACAAGTGTGTGGACACTTGTGTAACAGAAGTTTTAACAAAGAAATAATTTTCATAAAAACCGACTAGAAGTTGTGAGACTTCATATTCTTTAAAAATAAGATTTTTAAGAAATTAAACTTATTTTTAAAGATAACAAGACTTACTAAATGTGCTAGTAGGATACCACACAATTTTGGTAAATATCCAAGTTCATGAAGTGGGGAAAAGTAGTGATTATTGTTGATAATTGTTGTTGATGATTATTGATGATTGATGATGATTTAAAAGAAAATAAACACACGTTCTGAAAACGTGGGAAACCTCCATTTTTAGGGGAAACTCTGTCAAAATTTTTATAAATTTTGACACTTAGAAAAATATAAGTTTTTGAGAAACTTATTCCCTAAAAATGTGTTTAAAAGTATTACTAAGGTTTCCCTAATTTTTGGTGATAAGAAATGAGGATTTCTTCAAGAATAAAATAGATATTAAGTATATATTTTTGAAAGAAAAATATATATTATTTGATCACCAACTTTTGTGCTAAGTGTATATAGTATGTGTTATACGTGCTAGTGTATTAAGACTTAAAAATACACTAATTACTCATGAGGAGTATAAATATAAAAATACACATACAACATACAAGATACATAATTCGGGTGCAAAGTGCAAAACATAAAAGACTTATATTATTTTTGGAGAAAATTATATAAGTAAGAATTGTAGTTAAAAATATAAGAATATTTTTAACACAGGAAAATATATACAAAAGAAAGTGACTGTACTTGTGCGACGCAAGTCTAGTGACTAACGTTAAGAAAACGCGTATAGGTTACGACGTTATTTAAGCAAATCCGGTGAAGTTTACGACGCTAGGAACGCAAAGTTGTGAGTTCATGCTCCCCCTTTTCTCTTTAACTGTTTTCAGTTTTTATAACTTCGGGGGTGAAATACATGTACAAATGTACAAAATTTATAATTGGTATGATATAAATACAAGAAGTACACTTGGTGAGAACGAGAACCAAGTGTGACGAAATATAAGAATACAAGAAGTACACTTGGTGAGAACGAGAACCAAGTGTGATGAAATATAAGAATATGAGAAGCGCACTTGGTGAGAACGAGAACCAAGTACGAGGCGCTATGAGAAATGATAACAAGAAACGCGCTTGGTGAGAACGAGAACCAAGTAGGATGCGTTATGAGAAATAGTGTCACGAATAGGGTACATAAGCACCATTAATCAATAATATACCTAGACCGCAGAACAAAAGGTTAGATCTAACGGGTGCCTGGCAGCCACACTACCGATCGGGGCGAGAATCGAGTAGTGCTTTTGTGTCTCAGAATATACCAATTAAATGCCTTAGGTTTGGTGACTTCCTATGTCGTGTCATATGTTAATGGCTTTGCAACCCATTAACAATCCTGATATTTACAGGAATATTTTAATTACATGAAATTCATACCATACTAAAAATTGATGAATACTTGAGTACGTGGGGTACTCAAGAAGAGATTGAATTAAACTTGAAGTACGTGGGGTACTCAAGAAGAAAATTAAACTTGAGTACGTGGGGTACTCAAGAAGAAATTGAATTATACATGAGTACGTGGTGTACACATGAAAATGGATTTATATATGAAAACTTGATTTATTCACAACTATGTTTTCATACAAAGTATACAAACGTGAAATACAAAACTGCATGAATTCACACCAACTTTATGTTGACGTTTTTCCAAAAACTCACATGTATTTCAGGTAACTAGGATGGATGTGCGCGTGGTCTTGCTTATGCTCGTGGATGTCGTTTGTGTTTAACTTTAAATAAAGTTGTAAACTTTTAAGACAATGCTTTATGCGACTTAGCGATGTAAACGCTATCGTATGTTTTCAAATTATGGTATTTGAAGTTATTTTCTTGAGCATGTAGCATGTTTACTCTTCGTATGCAATGAGAACCTTTCATGATCACACCTCGTGCTTCCACCGTAGAAAGGGGTGTGACAGATTGGTATCAGAGCTGCGATTGTAGTGAACCAGGATTCCTTCTCGAGTCTAGTCTACAATCTCTAGGATCCATTCACGAAAACAATTTTCAAAGAGTTTTCATTGCATAAAACGTCCCGCGACATCCACTACCTGAAACTGTCTACATGAGTCTAGAAAAGACACTACGAGACTTAGAGTGCACTTGAGTAGCACTTGTCGTTGACTAGAAACTACTTGCAATTATGTGTGATAATTAGCATGTACTAGAAGTAGAATGTCACAAGTATACGTGACTCTACCGAAAAGCAATGGCCTATCTGAAGGAAACGATACGAGGATGAAACGAACTGTGCGGACTGTGCAAGGAGTTACGTAATTATGGATGCATACATAATTATGGAATTCAGTGCACAGAAATCAAAGCAAGTCTTGTCACGTATAGATTCCCTCAGTGCAAGCCTACTAAGTACTCTGCTAGAGTAATAATTGTTTGATGTCACTTGTGTGGTATATATACCTGTGAATATATATGATACTACAGCCTAGTGTGACGATATCAAACAAATGCCTAACCCTGTTGTGTTATGTTCTGTCAGAACATGGCACCCAGGAAAGCTGTGAATGCTCGCAATGACGATCAACCTCCGCCTCCCCCACTGCCAAGAACTGCTGAAGAGCTAAACGCTCTACTGGAGGAAAGGATCTCCGCTGCTATCGCCCAGTACGAGGCGAACCGAACTCAAGACAGTGGTGGACCAAGCAACGCTAGGCGTAATGGGAATGGAGATTCGTCTCGAGGCAATGCAGCTCAAGGTAACCTTGAGACACTGTACTAAGCATGAGGAAATTTATGAACGGTCTTTGTTTCATTATTTCTTCGATTGCTCACATGTGAATTGGTTGAATCAGTTCCAGGCTGCACTTTCAAGCAGTTCCTCGACTGCAAGCCGATGAACTATGATGGCACAGGAGGTGCAGTAGCATTTGTGCGCTGGACGGAGAAGACTGAAGCTACTTTCCGCATGAGCAAGTGTACCGCGGATCAACAAGTCACTTTTGCTACTGGGTTATTCGTCGATGAAGCTCTGACTTGGTGGAACCTGCAAGCCCAAACTTTGGGTGATGACGCCGCTTATGGCCTCACTTGGGAGGAACTGAAGGAAAGGATGAGAGAGAAGTACTGCTCTCGTGCAGAACTCCAAAGGCTGGAAACAGAGTTCTGGCACTTAACTATGGAAGGTGCTGACATCAATGGTTACACTCGAAGGTTCCACGACCTGTCCAGAGTGCTTCCCTACATGGTAACTCCCGAATTCAAGCGTGTTGAACGCTACATTTGGGGACTGGCCTCAGAGTTTCGTGGCATGGTGACGTCGGCCAAACCACAAACAATCACCGAGGCTGTAACTCTGGCTGTCAGCCTTACTGAAGATTGTGTTCGTATGAAGAAGCTATCATTGAACCCCACTGAGAAGACCGAGACGCATGCTGAGTCGTCTGGTGACAAAAAGAGAAAGCACACAAGTTTGAACCAAGCAACTCGTAACAACAAGGGTTTCAGCAGGAAGCGTGACACTAACCCGCCTCAGGAGGCAAGGACCCTTGCAACCAAAGCATACCAAGGCTCCATGCCTAGATGCCAAAAATGTAAGTATCATCATGATGGAGCTTGTCGCATTCCAAGGTGCGACAAATGTGGTAAATTGGGTCATCAAACAGAAGACTGTTGGGGAAAAGGAAAGAATCGAAATGGAAACGGTGCTGTTAACAAGAATGGTAACGGGAAAGGGCAGAACCAAGGATGCTTCAAGTGTGGAAGCAATGATCATTTCATGAAGAACTGCCCAGAGAGAAACAACGCTCCGGCTCGAGCATTTGTGATTGGAGCAAGAGACGCACGCGAGGACCCTAACGTGGTCACCGGTACGTTTCTCATTAACAATCACTTTGCATCCATATTATTCGACACTGGCACCGATTATAGCTTCATGTCTGTGGAATTTAAACGTATACTCGGAATAGAATCTAGTAGATTAGAAATTCCTTATTCCGTAGAACTAGCCAATGGTAAACTCGTTGAATCAAGCGAAGTTGTTAGAGGCTGCACACTAGAACTGGGCGAACGGAACTTTATCATCGACCTCTTACCTATTCAATTGGGTAGCTTCGATGTAGTGGTCGGAATGGACTGGTTGTCCAAGAACAGAGCTGAAGTTATCTGTCATGAGAAAATCATTCGCATCCCTCTAGCGAATGATGAAACTCTCATTGTACATGGGGAAAAACGAGACGCGCCTCTTCGAATCATCAGCTGTATGAAGGCACGGAAGTTCCTAAGGAAAGGATGTGTTGCTTTCCTAGCACACGTTTTAGACAAGAAGGCTGTGGAGCCAAAACTCGAAGACATTCCTGTGGTGAATGAATTTCCTGATGTTTTTCCCGAAGATCTGCCAGGATTACCTCCGCAACGACAAGTCGAATTCCGTATAGACTTGGTTCCGGGAGCTGCTCCTGTAGCCAAGGCACCCTATCGACTTGCTCCATCCGAAATGCAAGAATTATCTACACAGCTCCAGGAGTTGTTGGATAAAGGATTCATAAGGCCAAGCTTCTCACCCTGGGGAGCTCCAGTATTGTTCGTGAAGAAGAAGGATGGAACACTGCGGATGTGTATCGATTACAGGGAACTAAACAAGCTCACTATCAAGAATCGGTATCCACTACCGAGGATTGATGACTTATTTGATCAACTGCAAGGATCAAGCTACTATTCCAAGATCGACCTTCGATCTGGATACCATCAGCTGAGAATCCAAGATGAAAGCGTGCCAAAGACTGCATTCAGAACACGATATGGGCACTACGAATTTCTTGTGATGCCGTTTGGGCTGACGAATGCACCAGCGGTCTTTATGGATCTGATGAACCGCGTATGCAAACCATATCTCGATAAATTCATGATTGTATTTATCGATGATATCTTGATTTACTCGCGAACGAAAGAAGAGCACGAACAACATCTCAGAACCATTTTGGAGCTACTGAAGAAAGAGAAACTTTATGCAAAGTTCTCGAAATGCGAATTCTGGATTCGCGAAGTACAATTTCTTGGTCACGTTGTGAATGAGAAGGGCATTCATGTAGACCCATCCAAGATTGAAGCAATAAAGAATTGGGAAGCTCCCAAGACCCCAACTGAAGTTCGACAATTTTTGGGTTTAGCGGGCTATTATCGACGGTTTATTGAGAATTTCTCGAAGATAGCTCAACCGCTAACGACCCTTACTCAGAAAGACAAGAAATACGACTGGGGTCACAAACAGGAAGAAGCCTTCCAACTACTTAAGAACAAGCTCTGCGATGCACCGATACTGTCATTACCCGAAGGCACCGAAGACTTCGTGGTATACTGCGACGCCTCACGACAAGGCTTGGGTTGCGTGCTCATGCAACGCCAAAAAGTCATCGCCTATGCTTCAAGACAACTGAAGGTTCACGAGAGAAATTATACCACTCACGACCTAGAGTTGGGCGCCGTGGTATTCGCCCTGAAGATTTGGCGACATTATTTATATGGTACTCAATGTACAATCTTCACAGATCACAAAAGCTTACAACACATATTTGATCAGAAGGAATTGAATATGCGCCAGCGACGTTGGGTCGAGCTGCTGAATGATTATGACTGTGAGATTAAGTACCATCCTGGAAAGGCAAACGTTGTAGCAGACGCGTTGAGCCGAAAGGAAAGGGTTAAGACCCTAAGGGTTCGAGCATTGGAAATGACGATTCGAACGAACCTCACTACACGCATTCGGAATGCACAACAAGAAGCTCTTAAAGAAGAGAACCGTAAAGCTGAATACCTCCGGGGTGCATTGAAATACATGGTGCCAAATGAAGAGGGAGCCTTATACTTCAAGAAGCGTATCTGGGTTCCACTCTGTGGAGGCATACGTGAGGTCATCCTTAATGAAGCCCACAAATCGAGATATTCGATCCATCCAGGATCGGACAAGATGTACCAAGACTTGAAAGAGTACTATTGGTGGCCGAGACTCAAAAGCGACGTTGCTGTTTATGTTGGAAAATGCCTAACCTGTGCGAAGGTTAAGGCCGAATATCAGAAACCGTCCGGCCTACTACAACAACCAGAGATTCCCGTGTGGAAGTGGGAACAAATCTCGATGGACTTCATAACGAAATTACCCAGGACCCCGAGAGGGCACGATATGATATGGGTAATAGTTGATCGATTAACGAAGTCTGCGCACTTCCTACCGATCCGAGAAAAAGACAGCACTGGAAAGCTTGCTGAAATATACTTAAGGGAAATTGTGGCACGACATGGAGTGCCAATCTCAATCATTTCAGACAGAGATGGACGCTTTGTCTCAAGAATCTGGCAATCATTTCAGGAAGCCTTTGATCTCAGTTAGATCTGAGCACGGCATTCCATCCGCAAACAGACGGCCAGAGCGAACGGACTATACAAACATTAGAAGATATGCTTCGTGCATGTGTCATGGATCTAGGCGGCAGCTGGGATACTCATCTACCTTTAGTTGAGTTTTCCTACAATAACAGTTATCATACGAGCATAAAAGCCGCGCCATTCGAAGCTCTGTACGGCCGCAAATGCCGATCGCCCTTATGTTGGGCAGATGCCGGAGATAAACGTATGGTTGGTCCTGAACTTGTACAAGAGACAACCGACAAGATTGCGCAGATCCGAGAGCGCATTAAGGCGGCTCGAGAACGACAAAAGAGCTACGCTGATCCGAATAGAAAATCGGTAGACTTCAAGGTGGGAGACAAAGTGTTGTTAAAAGTCTCACCATGGAAGGGCGTAGTCAGGTTTGGAAAGCGTGGAAAGCTGAATCCACGATACATCGGACCATTCAAAATTTTGAAGAGAATTGGTACCGTGGCATACAAGTTGGAGTTACCGGAAGAACTTAATGGAGTACATGATACGTTTCATGTATCCAACCTGAAGAAGAGTCCAACGCAAGAAAACGTGATCATCCCGATGGATGAAATACATATTGATGAAGCCCTCCGATTTACAGAAAAACCCGTTGAGGTTACTGACTGGAAGGTCAACAAGACGAGGAGGAGCAGCGTAAAACTTGTCAAGGTACGTTGGAGCTCTAAGCACGGACCCGAGTACACATGGGAACGTGAAGACCAGTTCAAGAAAAAGTATCCCCACCTATTCAAGAATACTCCGGCGAGAGTGAGTTCAGTCTGAATTTCGGGACGAAATTCTTTTAACGGGGGGAGACTGTGACAACTGGCACAAACTGGTAATTTCCGTACACATTAATTATTGCCTAATGACTGCAATTATGAGTTTAATTGTCAGCAATGTCTGAACACATGATTTAACAAGTGAATTCATGCACGTTGTATACTACAAAATATTGCTTTATGCATAAACGAGAGCGTTGCGTCAGAAATAATAGTAAACTCACCGGTAAGACACACCGTGTCGACTGAACTGCAGAAAGCAGTCAGACATAAGAATTGAGGCCTAGGTGTAGGTCCGACAACAAGAATGCATTAAAACCCAAGAGTACATACAAGGGTTTAATATATATGCAATACGAAAGCAAAAATAAGCACTAAAAAGCACCCGAAACGCACTTTAAGTGCAGAATTTATACAATTCAGCAATAATTCAGCATTTAGACATATAAATATTATGCAGAAATGTCGTTTTATTATCCAGAATATTTCCCTAGGTGTTGGGAATCGATAGTGTTACAAAAAGGTACTTAAAGGACACTAAAAAGTGTAATTTAGCACTTTAACGAATCGGTATGTAACCGAACAACCGGAGATTACCCGAAACATAAAAATAGTGCTAGAAGCATTGTTTTTATTTTTTTTGAGCTAGTTAGGGTCCCCGAATACCCTAACACCCGTTATAAATTATAACACCCAAATAATCTATTAATTCACCTAACTAATCCCACTAACTAATATTTAGCTAGTTAGTTGAAATCAAACTATTAACCAAACACCCACTTAATCGAGTTCCCCCATGTGGGACACAATTCTTACACCTTGAATATTATATTGAGTTGTGTCTAGTATCAAGAGGGCATATTACACTATGGATTATGGCAATGTATGGACTTTATAATGACATGCAAGACAACATTTCATTTACACAACACACTAAACAAAAAAAATAACCACTCTCTTCCTCTCATCACTCTCGGCCGAGAGCCAAGCCACACATCCACCATATTTTCGATTTCCTTCATCACATTCCAAGCTCATACAAACGTCAAGGATCCCGTATAAGGAGGCTTGGTGCAAACGGAAGGCGAAGGACCTCATTCTCTAGCTTTTATCCACCCGTTTTTCGCCAAGAATCTTCCCTAGCCTTGAGCTAGAGGTATAACACTTAAATCTCATATTTGAGCTTATCTAAAGTGGTTAAAAGGATTCTTATCGGATAAAACTCGTTAACATGCAAGATGATGCTTTAAAGTCTACATAAAACACAAAAAATGGTGGTTAATAGCACATAAGTTGTGTAAATGATGTAGTATTCGAAATGTATGATTATTGAGACCCGATCTATGATTGTGGTAGCTCGGATCACCATTTAACCCGATGTAGTCATGTTCTTGGATCATGACATAAGGTTATGTTAGAAGATATAAGGGTTAAAAGGTGAAACTCTACCACACATGAAACATGAACTTGTGTAAAAGTATTTTTACTTGCAAAATAGTGTTTAAAACTAGCAGATCTACGTATCTGCAAGTGGTATTTTCAAAAGACCAAGCATCAAAAGAAATCACATGTTCTAAACCGGATCTTACACAAACAAAAGTGGTTTTTGTGAACAAACAAGTGTGTGGACACTTGTGTAACAGAAGTTTTAACAAAGAAATAATTTTCATAAAAACCGACTAGAAGTTGTGAGACTTCATATTCTTTAAAAATAAGATTTTTAAGAAATTAAACTTATTTTTAAAGATAACAAGACTTACTAAATGTGCTAGTAGGATACCACACAATTTTGGTAAATATCCAAGTTCATGAAAAGTGGGGAAAAGTAGTGATTATTGTTGATAATTGTTGTTGATGATTATTGATGATTGATGATGATTTAAAAGAAAATAAACACACGTTCTGAAAACGTGGGAAACCTCCATTTTTAGGGGAAACTCTGTCAAAATTTTTATAAATTTTGACACTTAGAAAAATATAAGTTTTTGAGAAACTTATTCCCTAAAAATGTGTTTAAAAGTATTACTAAGGTTTCCCTAATTTTTGGTGATAAGAAATGAGGATTTCTTCAAGAATAAAATGGATATTAAGTATATATTTTTGAAAGAAAAATATATATTATTTGATCACCAACTTTTGTGCTAAGTGTATATAGTATGTGTTATACGTGCTAGTGTATTAAGACTTAAAAATACACTAATTACTCATGAGGAGTATAAATATAAAAATACACATACAACATACAAGATACATAATTCGGGTGCAAAGTGCAAAACATAAAAGACTTATATTATTTTTGGAGAAAATTATATAAGTAAGAATTGTAGTTAAAAATATAAGAATATTTTTAACACAGGAAAATATATACAAAAGAAAGTGACTGTACTTGTGCGACGCAAGTCTAGTGACTAACGTTAAGAAAACGCGTATAGGTTACGACGTTATTTAAGCAAAT
Organism: Helianthus tuberosus; assembly: GCA_030545235.1. Lineage (NCBI taxonomy): Eukaryota > Viridiplantae > Streptophyta > Magnoliopsida > Asterales > Asteraceae > Helianthus > Helianthus tuberosus. The sequence continues at coordinate 58,928,434 of CM060443.1, read as the reverse complement.
CCGGTGAAGTTTACGACGCTAGGAACGCAAAGTTGTGAGTTCATGCTCCCCCTTTTCTCTTTAACTGTTTTCAGTTTTTATAACTTCGGGGGTGAAATACATGTACAAATGTACAAAATTTATAATTGGTATGATATAAATACAAGAAGTACACTTGGTGAGAACGAGAACCAAGTGTGACGAAATATAAGAATACAAGAAGTACACTTGGTGAGAACGAGAACCAAGTGTGATGAAATATAAGAATATGAGAAGCGCACTTGGTGAGAACGAGAACCAAGTACGAGGCGCTATGAGAAATGATAACAAGAAACGCGCTTGGTGAGAACGAGAACCAAGTAGGATGCGTTATGAGAAATAGTGTCACGAATAGGGTACAGAAGCACCATTAATCAATAATATACCTAGACCGCAGAACAAAAGGTTAGATCTAACGGGTGCCTGGCAGCCACACTACCGATCGGGGCGAGAATCGAGTAGTGCTTTTGTGTCTCAGAATATACCAATTAAATGCCTTAGGTTTGGTGACTTCCTATGTCGTGTCATATGTTAATGGCTTTGCAACCCATTAACAATCCTGATATTTACAGGAATATTTTAATTACATGAAATTCATACCATACTAAAAATTGATGAATACTTGAGTACGTGGGGTACTCAAGAAGAGATTGAATTAAACTTGAAGTACGTGGGGTACTCAAGAAGAAAATTAAACTTGAGTACGTGGGGTACTCAAGAAGAAATTGAATTATACATGAGTACGTGGTGTACACATGAAAATGGATTTATATATGAAAACTTGATTTATTCACAACTATGTTTTCATACAAAGTATACAAACGTGAAATACAAAACTGCATGAATTCACACCAACTTTATGTTGACGTTTTTCCAAAAACTCACATGTATTTCAGGTAACTAGGATGGATGTGCGCGTGGTCTTGCTTATGCTCGTGGATGTCGTTTGTGTTTAACTTTAAATAAAGTTGTAAACTTTTAAGACAATGCTTTATGCGACTTAGCGATGTAAACGCTAACATATGTTTTCAAATTATGGTATTTGAAGTTATTTTCTTGAGCATGTAGCATGTTTACTCTTCGTATGCTATGAGAACCTTTCATGATCACACCTCGTGCTTCCACCGTAGAAAGGGGTGTGACAGACTGGACATAAAGAGGAAGAATGTAGAAGGAAAACTAACATCTGTTTCAACTGCGAAGAACCAGGTCATGTCCGTCCCTACTGCCCGAAGCTATCTAAGGCACCTGATAACAAGGCTAAAACAACAGATGAAGCTAAGGAAAACGCATAAACATTTACGACGCAGGAAGCAACAACAAATTTCAATATAAGCACATGTACGTTTGGGTTATACTAAAGTATTAGTTGACTTTTGGTTCCAATAAAATTTTTTATAAATAAATGGTCATTATATCACAATATTTTCTTTCATAAAGCAAACACTCATTTGCCTCATCTCTTGACAAAATTTATATGTTGCACATGCATTGCTTGTTACGCATGTGATTTCACTTCAAAAGATAATTTTAATTCGAATATTAATTCGTTATACTCAATCAAGACATTTTGATTTTGATAACCTACGTTATTGCAAAAACGTTGACTTCTTGATATCAAGTCGACAGATTTCTTGGGGAACTCCTTTTCTTTTCAAGGTTACTTACAGGATTTTTCATTATAACCATGTCAAAAAACTCTTGTCAATACATGTATTCATTGTTGGAATAGGTCCAAACCAAGTTCAATTGTTTGAACTTGCTCGCAATATATATTCAATTCAAGGTCCCATATGATAAATTGAGATCGTCATATTCAAAGTAATCCTAACAAACACTTCATTTGTTTTAAGTTATAATAGATTTGTTTAAAGTCTTCACCTCCAATAAATCATTTGTTAAACCACGAGACCTTGTGGTGGCGTTTTCTTTGAAGCTTGAACTAACCTAATTTTCTTACCTGATGTACGGATTTATTTGTTTTCTGTTGGTTCATTATCCTAAACCAGTCTTAATACAATTATGTGTTAAGATAAAGGTACATAAATTCATATTATATTCCAATGTACCTCCAACATTTCTTTCATCTTTGATCAATTCTATGACATTCATTTATTCCTTCAATTGAAAATCCTATATTTTTTTGTTCACTTCATTAGAACTTTCAAGTAATTTCGAGAACAATTAAATTTGTTCGGTCACAGTGATTGTTGACCTATTACAATCGTTACGACACCTTGAGGCGTCGGTATAGATTTGTAGCCTGAGCTAATCATAAACATAATCATGTAAATTCATACGTCTTCTGTTCGACTCATTATTTAAAATAATCTTAAATATAATTAAGACCGTGATACACTAAACTCTATTGTATTCTCGGTGTATCTTTGCAATTCAAATAAATATCACTACACTAATTTTTCCCATATCATAATTTGATCATCGACGAATCATTTTCGTGCTTCTATTTTCATTTGAGATTATTGATTTTGAGTCTTCTTCAGTTGACAATCAAAGTAAGTTTTCTTTTGACAGTAAATTCTATTGTTTCTAAAAGTCATTCACAAATTTTCAAATTATATGTTTATTAAATATCTCATTTGATTTGACCCTGGAAAACTTAGTCACCTTGATGATTGTATCATTTCATCTCGTTCATTTGAACATCGATCCCTGAAACTAATTACATTAAACGATTGAGTTCCAATTGTTATATCTTTATTCTGCCTCAGACACCTTGATACTGTTTTTACTAACTAAAAGACATGACATAACCCCAAGGAGATATCGTAGCCCAAATCTCGAGGACGAGATTTAAAACAAGGTGGGGATGATGTAACAACACTCAAAAACACATTACAAGGAACCCTAGTTGAGACCCAAAACATGTACGGTGCAACCCAAAACGAAAATCAAGATTTAGGGTATTTGGGGGGGTCATGGGGGGTACCCTTAAACCTTCCGCGACACGCGAAAGGCACTGATACGTGTCAAAACCAAAAGATCTCGACACCACAGGGATAGAAACACAGCAAGGCAGGTCTAGGAAAAATAGACCTCTCAGGCGACACGCGGAAGGATCCTCGGATCCTGTCGCGACAAGCGGGAGAGTCCAATTTTGGGTATATAAATCCTGGTTTGGGACTTGAGTTTCGGCACCTATTCGACGTCTTTTTGATGAAAACTCTCTCTGTTACCTCCGTTTCTTTCTAATAATACACCCCTAATTAGCAAAGTTCTGCCCCGTTGTAAGTATTTTAACCCCGATCACTGATTCATTACCCTACCCGATTGATCTAGGGCTCCGTAACGCATGTTAAGGCTCTGCCTGACTCACTTCGTTGGAGTTATGTCTCGTGTTGTAAAGCTATGGTGATTTGGGTTATCTTACTAACACATGTGCATTGTATGCTTTTAATAGAAAATAATCAGGAAATCAACAGGAAGCCCGTTGAAATACCTAAGTCTACAATGTAAGTCATTCTCTTTTTCTACCATATTGTTTTACCAAAACCTCAAATGTTTTAAGTCATACTTACAGTGATTGAGTCTATGTGTTCTACAATTGTTGCCGGTATGTGGGGTTTTGTATACACTACTTGTAATCCGTTACTATTGGACAATGGGTTAGCCAATGAGTAACATGACCACAGTCATGGAACTGTGAAATCAGTGAATATGACAAATACTGAATGAGTATATTGGTAGATATTAACATTGTAATCGTTGATGCTCTCAATACTGTAAAGTTATAAAAGTTGTTTTTATTAAACTGGGATGCACTCGCCAGTATTTCTTGCTAATAAAACATTTTTAAAACGCGTTTCAGATAACTTAATGTGAAGCTAATGGAAGCCAGCTGGAGAGCACTGAAGGCTTAGAAAAGTGGCTATAAAAGTTACCTAAATAAAAAGAAGACTTTGTTTTCAATAATTAGGGTTTATCCCTATAAATGTATTGTAAATGAAATTTGGGTTTTATCCCATTATTTATTATAAAAGTTTGGTATTTTAAACTCTGATAATATTTTCTAACTATGGTCCTGATGTATAATTTCCGCTGCCAAATTAATAAACATCGTTACCATCTGACTAGTTCACGACACCCGCTCCCAGGATGGGGTCGGGGCTTGTGACATCCGATGAACTCGTCCCTATATGTATGGTTTGGTTCTCTTCATAACTCCAAAAATTTAATAACTTTGGAAACTCTTAACAAACAATCATTTTATTTATTTATTTTATGTATTTAATGTTATTTAAGGGTATTTTTATCAATTTATTACATGTAATTTTATGATCACTCTATAAATCTGATCACAAGTTTACATGTGTATAACCAAATTATATATATATATATATATATATATATATATATATATATATATATATATATATATATATATATATATATATATATATAACAATTAATTTACATTCATATAATAACCAATATAGATATATGTAATGACAAAATTACATAAAGACACGATAAAATTACGCTTAAATAATATTAAATATATAAAATAAATAAATAACATTATTGGTTGTTTGGAGTTCTCAAAGTTCTTATTTTTTAGTTTTGAAGTGTTTTTTATCTCACACATATATATATGTGACGGGGACAAAACACAACAGTGTTCCGTAGAATGTTGATGCCAGCAACAGTTTTCGACTTATAAAGCAACAACTCGACCAAAATAATAATGAATTAAATAAGGTTCAAAACATAAAAAAAAATAAAATAAAACTAATTAACTTCTAATGTAATATGTCGAATAATACATGCATGATTAATTATAACATAGTATGACATCTTATAATTTTATCAAAAACCTACTAGAAAAAATCATGTGTATCTTAATAGCCATGGTTTCTCTTTATATAACGTATTTTATAGTATCGTTGATAAATAAAACTTATTTCATTAAAGGGAATTGGCCTGCAATAATCTCAACTAGACGTCATTGGCCATTATCAGTCTCACCTTTGAATATTTCTCATGCCAGTCCCACCTTTCACCTATTTTTCCTCCATCGGTCCTCAGTTAAAAAAACTTAACGGAGTTAAGTTTTTTTCTGAATTACAAACTGGCGTATTAGGGCTTTTGATCATAACGAGGATACGAGTCTATTGATGTAAAACTTACCTCGAAACGGTGCTCCAAACGACTTGATTTTTGTTAATTGGAAGTTCAAACACCTTAATTAAAGCATCATTCTCATCGTTTGGAGTACAATTTCAAGGTAGGTTTTACATCATTTGACGCGTATTCTCGTTCTGATCAAAAACCCTAAAACGACAGCTTGTAATTCGGAAAAAAAACTTAACCTCATTAAGTTTTTTTAACTAAGGACCGGTGGAGGAAAAATAAGTGAAAGGTTGGACTGGCATGGGGAATATTCAAAGGTGAGACTGGCAATAGCCAATCACGTATAATTTGGATTACATGCCAATTCCCCTTTCATTAAATACGGATTAATAAATACAATAAAAAATAATGTTTATGTCAGAAATGTAATTTACACATTACTTATACATAAAATATTTGTACCAAACGCATAAAAGCTTTTATAAGACGTCTTAAAATTAAATGCAAATTACAATTTTGTCTCAGAGAGATGTATTTTATAGTACTATATACATATATATGTATATATATATATAAAGTGTATCGTACAAAATACCTTAACGTACGAACTGTACGCGATATCAATTCGCATGTGATGTTAAAAAATAGGATTCGCATGTTCCAAGAAATTGTAAATCGCATGTTACAAATTAAAATGGGAAATCGCATGTTTGAACAAAAACAGTTTTCGCATGTTATTTCAAAAACAAATTTGCATGGTGTAAAAAATTTCCAAAATCGCATGTTTATAAACCAATTTCGCATGTTGATTCTGAATCGCGTACGCAATGTACGTTAAGGGATTTTGTACGTTAAGCTGCCTCTCTCTCTCTCTCTCTCTCTCTCTCTATATATATATATATATATATATACACATACACATATATAGGGGATGGTTCAAATTAAAACCACTTTTAACTCGAAAAAACCTAAAAAACACACCAATTTTTTTTTTTGCAATTTTTTTTTATTAAAAATCACTAGTTTTTGTGTATAAAAAAACTTTTTTTTCAAAAAAACATTGTAGTGCACATGTGTACTATTACACATGTGCACTACAATTTTTTTTTTTTTTAAAAAGTTTTTATTTGTATACCTAAAATAGTGAAAATTGCTATGAAAAAAAATTGTATGTTTTTTAGGCTTTTTTAGTTAGTTTTCGAGTTTTCGAGTTTTCGCGTTAACTAGTGGTTTTCATTTGAATCTTCCCATGTATATATAGGGTCAGGATTTAGGGGAAAGGGTGAAAAGTGTGAGAACGGTGAGAACGATTTTGGTGTTGACATGTGGCATTGATGCTAAATTACATTAAGCGGTAATATTGTCAAAAAAACTCACTCACATGAACTGGGTGTTCAAATAAAAAGTCATAAAAACACCCAATTCAGAAAAACGTCATAAAAATACCCCAGTTGAAAACGCCATAAAACACCTAGTTTAGAAAAACGCCATGAAAAACTTAATTAAAAACGCCATAAAATACTCAGTTTAGAAAAACGCCATTAAAATACCTAGTTAAAACGCCATAAAAACACCTAGTTCAGAAAAACGCCATGAAAATACCTAGTCTAAAACGCCATAAAATGTCATGTTCTGAAAAACGCCATAAAAACCCAGTTCATTTTTTTTTTCGAAAAGTATATCAATAGTATACCCGTTAGAAAGATTAAAAAACGCTAATGGTGAGATTTTTTTTTTTTTTGAAAAAATAATCGCGTATAAAAAAGTTATTGGCGTTTAAATATGATCGGGGGAAATGACATGTGATTAGCATGTGCTCCCTTGTTTGAATCTTTCTATTTTACCCATCCTTGTAGCTCCAATGCCCCTAGTATTTACAAAAATGCCACTGCATCCATCTCAACCACTAACCATTAAGATCTTGTGGTTGAGAATCGTTCTCACCGTTCTCACACTTTGAAGTGTTCTATATATATATATATATATATATATATAGGGTTAGGTTAACGTACAAATGCCCTTATCGTACATTACGTACGCTAAAATCTCAGCCGTCCGATCATCTTCCCGCATTGAATTCGCATGTTGTTTTTTTTGTAAGAATTTCGCATGTTGGTTTTTTAACATGCGATTTCATCAAAATTACCACATGCGAAATTGTTATAAAAAAACAACATGCTATTTCATCAAAATTATCACATGCGAAATTGGTACAAAAAAACATGCGAATTCATCAAAAATTATCACATGCGAAATTGTTATAAAAAAAATAACATGCTATTTCATCAAAATTATCACATGCGAAATTGGTACAAAAAAACAACATGCGAATTTATCAAAAATTATCACATGCGAAATTGTTATAAAAAAAACAACATGCGATTTTAAAATGCGGGAAGATGATCTGACGACTGAGATTGAAGCGTACGTAATGTACGATAAGCAATATTGTACAGTACTCTTTACCTATATATATGTATGTATGTATGTATGTATGTATGTATGTATGTATGTATGTATGTATGTATGTATGTATGTATGTATGTATGTATGTAGGGATCTTAAGAGAAACACATACTAATTGAGAAACGTGAGAACCATTTCGTACCACACATTTTCTTCAAGCTAATAAATAAATAAATAAATAATTACTTCTAATCGTACGTTTTAAAGGTATTTTTATATATACGTATGTGTATATTGTCAACTTTTAATTTTAATTATACACATATGTATATTGTCAATTTTTTAAATTATACATATGCGTATATTATCAAACATATATGCACAATACTAATTTTTCAACTTTAACACGTATTTACATATATGTACACTAGAAAAAACATCATTAGAACCATAATCTTCCTTTATATACATCTATGTACAATCAATTATACACATTTGGACATATATGTGCATTATCAAAACATAGATGTATAATATTTGTTATTCAATTTTAAACACGTATATACATGTATGTATGTATAGTTAAAGATTGACAATATACACATGCGTATATATCCAAAAAACTAACAGAAAAGGCTGAGATTTTTCAAAAAAAGAAATTGCAATTTTGCTTCGGAAAAATTTGTTGTCCAGAATTGTTCTCAAGGTTCTCTATTACCTTAGTGATACATTTTTATATTTTTTATTTCGAACATTTAAATTTTAAACCATCTATGGATGATTTATTGATGAATCATGATGGATTTTTTTATAGAATCATAGCAGACTTCTGGATTAATCATATACATTTAAACCACTAGTTTAGATTTTAATTCTGACGACGGGCCAGTGGGCAGGCCCACTCTACCCGCCTTGGACTGCCTTTAAGAAGCCCAAATTATATAAAAAGCCCATCAGAAGAAACTACCTTGTCCATTAAGTTTCTTTCTCTTTCGTCATGAGCGGGAAACAACTAAGCGGAAGTACAAGCCTCATTTAATGAGCGATAGAAAAAGGATCTCGCCTGAAAACACTGTACTTCTCCGGCAGAAGCATTAATTGGGGATGGCATCTCGCCGCTGGGGGTCAGACACGTGTCTGCACCCCCCGATAACCTCTAGAAGCCGTTGGATCATGCGAGAGAAATATCTAGTATGATAAGATCAAGCTGTTATATAAGAACAAACAAGAAGAACAAAGGCAGGTATCGGCTCCGGCTTTCTCTCATTTATTTCACATTCATTTACTCCTCTCTCATTAACTTCCGACCAATATTCTCCCATATTTACTATATACGTACATCAATAAGATTCACACCAAAGAGGAAACCTTCCGGTGATTATACTCATCGGAAGAAGCTCCTCTCATTTCCGGCAAATTTACTTACTCTCACGCCGGAGCTTGGTCACGGATCCCCCTCCCGGGGTCCCCCGTGACGAGGCTAACGGTTTGTTCTTTTGTAGCAAGCAAGGATAAAAGCTCTTGACGTCACCGAAGATCCATCTAACGTCAGCCGGAGGTTGGGTATTCGACATTGGCGCCATCCGTGGGACATCAGCTAGCCCGGTGTTCCCACACAAACACTCGACGTCCAGAGAGTAGCTTATCCTGCTAAAAACAGCATGACAACCCCACATAACTCACGTGTCACTCAGACGGCACAAAATGACTTGGATAAAGTCACTGTAGAAGATATTACTCATGAAGAAGATGATGAGAATCAGGGAGGAAATCCGAGGGAAACGGAACATATCACTCCCGATTTTGTGGCCATGCACAGGGAAAGGTTAACCAAATGTCTTGAGGACCTAAAGAGACAGGAAAGACTCGACAGCCTCAGAGCCAGGCTCTCTTTTGACACACCCTCCAGCCAGGAAGGAACGAACCTTCAGAACAAGAACAACGGTGGTGACCAGCTAGAAACATTTATGTCTGCCCTAAGGCAGATGTCCTCCGAAGAAAGGGAGGACCTGATCACAGGCCAGAAATCCAAGGGGAAGGAAAAAGGGAGAGACAACTCTGATGACAGCGGTTTGGACCAGCCATACTTACCACGAGATTTGGCTGAGGTTTCAAAATTCACAAGGAGAATCTCAGAAGCACCTATGCCTCCCAAGACAAAACTACCACCAGGTTTTGATCGATATGATGGAACGAGGGATCCGGAAGATCACCTGCATGCCTTCAAAGGAGCAGGGCAACTAGGAAGATGGCCAATGCCGGTATGGTGCCACATGTTTGTACAAACCCTAACGGAAGGAGCCCGGCTTTGGTTCGACAGTCTGCCCCCAGGGAGCATAGACAGCTATGAAGAACTGAGTGAGAAATTCCTCAGGAACTTTGGCCAACAGAGGAAGGTGGTCAAAAATCCAAACGAAATCCTTCACATCAGACAAAGAGATAACGAGCGAATAGACCAATACATGGAGAGGTTCGTTAAAGAGAGTATGAACATCAAGGACGTCCCAGAAGTCTTGAAGATTAGTGGTTTCATAAATGGGCTGAAACACGCACAGCTGTGTGAAAAGCTGGGGGAGGAGTTTCCACCCTCCTTTGACAATCTTATGGACAGAGTCCGGGCCTTTGTCCGGGGAAAGGACACGGTCAGCAAAGCAAAGGAGACGGACGTCACACCTCGGAGGATTGCCCCGGCTGCAAGACCTCCTGACAAAGGTACACCCTATTCCCGGAAACCTTCTTTTGATAGAATGTTACATGACAGGGCAAGGCCCTCATACTCTCCCTATAGACCCCGAGGGAGAGGTCCCCCTTACCCCGATAGCTTCACCCCTCTCATTAAGACCCCAAGTGAGATACTAGCCACAGAGAGGGTAAAGAACTCCTTCCCAAGGCCACCCCCATAAAACCGGGACCAAAAGCACAACCAAACGAATACTGTGAATTCCACAAAGGTTTTGGGCACAAAACCGATGACTGTATGTACCTCAAAAGAGAAATAGAGGCTGCGGTGAAAACGGGGAGACTGGCCCATTTGGTCAATGAAATCAAGGAGGGGGGAGGGGACCGCAAGGGAAGAGATGCACGGGAGCCAGGGAGGGCAGACATTGATATGATTAGAAGGAGAAATGAGTTTGATACTACCCGAAGTGTAAAGGCCAGAATCCTAGGCTCCCCAAACTGCATGAAAGCTCCCATCCTCATGCCGTATTTAGAAGAAAGCGAGGTGCAACGACTCCCACTGAACATCTCAGCTGTGATAGCTGGACACAAGGTGTCCAGGATACATGTGGACGGAGGGTCAGGCGTTGAAGTAATATACGAACACTGCTTCCTTAGGTTCGACAGGGACATAAGGGATAGGTTGGAGGAAGATTCAATCCCATTGGTAGGATTCAACAACAGTGTGTCACATCCCCTGGGAAAAATCAGGCTCCCATTCACAATCGGCGTGGGGGATCGGGTCCGGACAATAGATCTAACCTTTACGGTAGTCAGGGCACCCTCTAAGTACAATGCAATCTTGGGAAGACCCGGAATTGGTGATCTGCAGGCACAGGCCTCTACCCCCCACGGAGCTTTGGTATTCCAAACGCCAAAAGGTCTCGCATGGGTTAAGTCCGCCTACGAGGTAGTTTCCTCCGTATCCAAAGAAGAAGAGCCAGGGAAGTCCCAGGGAAAAAAGGTGGAAGAGTGGGTCCTCTGTGATAGGTTCCCAGAACAGATAGTCAAGGTGGGGAGTCACTTGAGTGACAAATGTAAGAGTGCCCTGAAGGAGTTGCTCCTCCATAACATAGAGGTGTTTGCATTCCAACATGGAGACATGACGGGGGTCCCAAGGAGCCTGACGGAGCACCGACTTAACACATTTACATGGGCAAAACCAGTAAAACAAAAGAAGCGGAGTATGGGACCCAATAAAAGAAGGGCTGCTTGTGAAGAAACTCGGAAGCTGCTTAGAGCGGGGATAGTCAGGGAAGTCAAATACCCGTCCTGGGTTGCCAACCCTGTAATGGTTCAGAAAAAAGACGGAGGATGGAGGATGTGCATCGATTTCCAAGACCTCAACAAAGCATGTCCCAAGGACTGTTATCCTCTTCCAGAGATAGACACCCAAGTGGACTCCTTGTCTCAATACCCCCTGAAGTGTTTCCTGGACGCCTACAAGGGGTACCACCAAATTCAAATGTCAATAGAAGACGAGGAGAAAACCGCCTTCATCACAGACGAAGGGACATTCTGCTACACCAAGATGCCCTTCGGCCTCAAGAACGCTGGGGCCACATACCAGAGGTTTATGAACAGTCTGTTTAGGGAGCAACGAGGAAGGAACTTAGAGGTGTACGTCGACGATATTGTCATCAAAAGCTTAACGGAGACGGCCTTGATAAACGACGTAGCTGAGACTCTCCACACTATGCAGGACGTAAACATGAAGTTAAACCCTGGGAAGTGCTGTTTTGGAGTAGAGGAGGGGAATTTCCTGGGGGTAGTGGTCACCAAGGGCGGGATCAAGGCAAATCCGGAGAAAACCCAGGCGGTGGCTGAGATGCGATCCCCCAGGTCCCTAAAGGACATTCAGCAACTAAACGGAAGGCGAATAGCGTTAAACCGTTTTTTATCAAAGGTGGCTGACAAGACTCTCCCCTTTATGAAAGTATTGAAAGACTGCCTTCAAACAAACAAGTTTAAATGGACAACGGAGGCTGAGACAGCCTTCCAAGAAATGAAAGCATACATCTGTCAGCTCCCGATGCTAGCTACCCCGGTACCCGGGGACCCACTGCTCCTATATCTATCCGCCTCAAAAACGACCATAAGCGCGGTCATGATGGTAGAGCGGGAAGGGAAACAGATCCCCATATATTTCATCAGTAGGACGCTCAAAGGGCCTGAAGAACGATACATGCCCCTGGAGAAGCTCACATTAGCTCTTGTCTTCGCATCCCGAAGACTCAGGAGGTATTTCCATGAACACAAGATTACCCTAATGACCGATCAACCCCTCCAGAAGGTACTCAGGAGGCCGGAACTGTCCGGACGGTTAGCCAAATGGGCTGTGGAGCTAGGGGAACACTCCCTGGAGTTTAAGCCCAGGACAGCCATGAAGGGACAAATACTAGCCGACTTCTTAGCAGAAGTCCCGGAGGACGAAGAAAAGGAACTGTTAAAATGGGAGGCCTTAGAGAAAGAAGAAAGAGAGAAGGAGGATAAGGTGGTGTGGAAGTTGCTCACTGATGGAGCATCCAGTGAAGAAGGAAATGGAGCTGGAATCACACTGATAAGTCCCGAGGGGGTTGAGCTGACATATGCCGTAAGGCTGGATTTTGAGAACACAAACAATACCGCAGAATATGAGGCCCTCCTAGCAGGGATGAGACTGGCACAAAAAATGAAGGCGAAGCACGTAGAAGCCAACACTGATTCACAGCTAGTAGTAAAACAATACCAAGGAGAATATGAGGCTAAGGATAACATCATGGCTCGATACGTGGAGAAAGTTAAGGAGACAGCTAAGGCGTTCAAAACTTTCAAGCTGGAATACATCCCCCGGGGAAGGAACAGGAAATCTGATGCGCTTAGCAAGCTAGCCTCGGTAGCATTCGATCATCTAGCGAAGGAAGTTAAAGTAGAGGTCCTGACATCCTCCTCCCTCAACACCGCGGAAGTGGCCACGGTTGAAAGCCCCCAGGAAACATGGATGACCCCGATAGTCAGATTTCTTCAAGACGGAACTCTACCCGAGGGGGAATGGGCGGCCCGGAAGATAAGGGTCAAGGCCCTACAGTATGAACTGGTCGAAGGAGAGCTATACCGGAGGTCATATCTGGGTCCGTCCCTGAAATGTGTGGACATGGAAGAAGCCGAATATGTAATTAGGGAGATGCATGAAGGGATTTGCGGAATGCACTCGGGACCAAGAACAATAGTGAGAAGGGCAATGAATGCAGGGTTTTACTGGCCGCGGATGTACGAAATGGCATCTGAAGAAATCAAGAAGTGTGACAACTGCCAAGTGCATGCACCAATGACCCACCAACACAAACACCCCATGGTACCAGTTTCGACATCGTGGCCGTTCCAGAAATGGGCCATCGACATAATCGGACCTTTCCCGGAAGGTCCGGGAGGGGTCAAACATGTGGTGGTAGCCATTGATTACTTCACTAAGTGGATTGAAGCGAAGCCCTTGGCAAAAATTACTGGGGACCAGATGGGAAGGTTCGTACTGGATAACATCATATGCAACTATGGGGTTCCGAGGGAGTTAGTAAGTGACAACGGGGTCCAATTTGCTGGAAGGCCCTTCAAACCATGGTGCGAACAGATGCGGATCCAGCAAGTGTTTACTTCCGTTACCTACGCCCAGAGTAACGGGTTGGTGGAGAGAGCCAACCAAAGCGTCATCAAAGGAATGAAGGGTAGGCTGGGGAGAAAACAGAAAGGCTGGCTGGAAGAGCTTCCATTTGTGTTGTGGGCATACAGAACCACCCCCAAAAGTTGCAACGGGGAGACCCCGTTCAGCCTTACTTATGGGACGGAGGCTGTCATCCTTGCAGAGATCGGATCCCCAACTGCTCTGATGAAGCTCCGGGATGAAGAGAATGAGCAGGACCTCAGGATGAACCTAAATTTGTTGGAAGAAAGAAGGGAAATAGCAGCAGTTAAGGAGGCCCAATACAAAAAGCTCCTGGGAAGCTATTACAACGCCAGGATGAAGAAGCTCAACATCGTCCCAGGGGACCTAGTTCTCAGGGCCAACGAGGCTAGTCTGCAAGAAAATACCGGGAAGTTAGGACCCAACTGGGAAGGACCCTACAGAGTCACGTGGGCGAATGGAAAAGGGACTTGCAAGTTGGAAACGCTAGAAGGCAAGGAGGTTCCCAGGACCTGAAACCTCATGCAGCTCAGGAAATATTACATGTAAGGGGTGTACCCCCAAGAAAAACGGCCAAGAGCCACTTTTGTAATAGATAACTACATGTACGGGGGACTGTTCCCTCAAGAGGATAAACCTTTTGTAAACAATCTATGATGGGAAATGTAAGCCCCCAAAGATTAAATGAAAGACGGACGAAAACGTCCCATTTTGAGAAAACAATGGACAGTTACACCTGGGCAGACGTGCCCAAGGATGCCATTAAATCTAAAACTAGAACAAACAAACACACGTGTACAAGGCATTCAAAGCATGCCCAAAAGCCCGGCCGTGGGGCTAGTAAAGGTCTAGCTAACCTAAAATGGACAAAACAAGTTAAAAACATAGCACTACGTTATAAACTTGTCCACCGATTGGCCTCGAACAGACAATCACAGTTTAACGAAGCAAACAACAAAAACAAAAAACAAATAATGCAAACACACCCACATGAACAAAACCACAAAAGGGAATCTGCGTTATTTACTGCAAAAGGCATATACAAAAAAAAGCCCTAACAACTTGGGCAAAAATTAGCAATGTACAAAAATTGCAAACGCAACAAGGCAAAACAAAAACATAGCTCCTCGCTAAAACAGCCTAAAAACCCCAGGAAATCACCAAACTGGCCTCCAGAAAGAACTCCTGCAAAAGCAAAACAAGCAAGAAACAGGATACAAAACAAAAAGGCCATACATCACTATGAGCCATATGGTTAAAAGGCGAAGTGGTCCCCAACACAAAAGACCACCCGCGATAGTCAAACAAAACAGATAAGTATCCTAGAGCAAGTTAAAGTTATTACAACCATATCGAAATGTATCAAATGTTTAGAATTCATTGGGGATCACCCCCGGAAAGAGATGGCGGAGACGAAGGACCGGCAGAAGAGAACAGGGCCTTCAATTCATCAATAGAAATCAGGGGATGCTCCAGGATTTTGGCAAGAATAGCTGGGGTCTTATGACCAAACTCCTCATTCAGCTTGGACAGCTTCTTCTTAACCTTAGAGTCATACAGAGGAGTCTCCTTCCTATCCAAGCCTTGAGCGGAGTACTTGTAGCCATCCTTCAATCCCGATTGGTACCCAACATCCCTGTAGGCCCTGTACACCTGCTCCAAACCGCTCTTAAAATCCTCCGACTGAGCAACAGCAGCAAGGAAGGCCCCAAAACCTTCAGTAATTAGCCAATGCTTCTCCCCCGCCAATCGTTGATTATCATCAGAAGTTACTCCATAGTCCGCGTAAATGGTATTGAGCTGCTCCTAGGAAACGGAGTCAACCTCCTTAAAATGCCTCAGCTCAGCAGCAAGCTCCTCCTTCTCCTCAACCAACGATGCCATCTCCCGCTCCCAAGCTCGTTCCTTCCTCTCAAGCATAGCCCCAGCTCCCTAAACAAAGAATCAGTGAATATGTATAAAAAAAAGAAGGGGGGGAGAAGACTACGCACCTTCTCCTCCTGTAACCTCCTCTCAGCATCAACCACCCGGCTCCTAAGCCCAGCAACAGCCGACTGGGAAGCTTTGAGCTCAGCCTTAAGTCCTTCGTTCGCCTTCCTCAGATCATCAACCCTTTGCAACATCCCAGCACCCCTGAAAAAGCTCTCACACAAGGATATACTGTACTGATCGTCAAAAAGATCATCCCGCAGGGCGGAGTTTACAAATTTATGTGAGGGAGGGACAGCATGGTTCAGAAAGTCCCTGGCAGCTTCAGGAGTCCCTACAACGGAAGAGTTAGTTACCTTCCACTTAGGGACATAAGTAAAGGAGAGGGCGTCGGCAAACAAAGGGGCAAGAGGGGATCGATGAACAGGGCCTTCAAGGGCAGCAGGCTTGCTAGTCCCAGTAGCATGTGGGGGAGAAAGGTCGAAAGCTGAGGAAAAACGAGCCACTCCCACCTCAGAAGCCTTGTCCCGGATGCGGGAAGGAGAGGGACCAGTAGGTATTTCTATAGGCTCCAGGGAACTCCCCTAGGAAATAAGAAAAGAAGCAATCAGGAACTACACAGAAAGACAAAGAAAAAACAGGAGAAAAGAAAGCTTACCAACAAAGGAGCACTCACTAAGCTTGAGGACTTCAAATGCTTAGACAAGGAACCCTTGACCCCAGCAGGAGGAAGATCAGAAACGGCTCTAGAGGGAGGGGGAAGCTTCTGGCCACTGGCGCTACGAAGCCTCTGGCGGATGCTACGAGGTGCAGGATCCGGTTGGGGGCTAGCAGACCTCCTCTTACGAACTAACTGTATCTCCACATCTTCGACATCACTTTGAACAGAAGGATGAACAGGAGGAAAGTCGGGAGAACTCTCCTCCTCACCAGAAGAATGCTCATCATCACCACCCAGGGTGGCAGAACCTCCTGCCCGGATGGATCCCCCGGTAACCTGCACTCCCACATTCAGCCTGGGATCAACCTCATTATCAACCACATATTGTACATCCTTGGAATCACCCTGAAGAAGCCTCCACAATGTTATCTCTGCACAAAAAGAAGGCACTAAAGATGACTACGGAATGTCCAAAAATACAAAAGAAGAATAAATGTAAGAAGCAAACCAAGAACAAAAAGGTACCTTTCTTGCCGAAAAAAGCCCTTGGACGGACTGGATAAGAGGGACTCAGCCCCCCCATAGCAAGCGTCCCTTCGGAGAAAGTAAACGCCCTCGTTGGGTTGTCACACATCTTTTTCCACTGGACAGTCTCGGCTGCAGACAGGGTGGGAATGGTGTCCTCGATAGCAGCGTCAAGATCCCTTGGCAAAGGAGAATCCGGCAACATAGCGGCTGAAACAAAGATAAATCTACACTTCCAGTCCTTCGGATAAGTAGAAGTGGGCATAAAACTGTAACAGGGCCTGGAAACGTTGTTCTGCCGCTTCGCGAAAGTAAACCAGTCTCCATCGGAGATAAGGCGGTAAAACATACAAAACAGAGGAACAGAGGGCTCCCCCGAGATGGCCGCACAAGACAGTTCAAAATGGACCACCCTCATTAACCCTAAAGGATGAATCTGTGAGAAGTGAACGCCGAAGTGACGGAGCAGAGAAACCTTGAAAGTAGAGAGAGGATATCGGACCCCACAGGAAGAAAAGGCAAGGGTGTAAATAGGTATCATGTCCGACGTACATTCTGCCGGCTCATTAGGGCCGGGCAAGGAAGGAGAAAAGCGATCCGGGATGTTATACGCCTCAACGAAGGATCTCAAGTCCTTCGCCGTCAACACAGATCTTATCGAAGACCGGCCACCGCGACTCATGGTTGCAAGGAATAGTAATACAAGGGAGTAGTTGCAGAGGAGAAGAGTAAGTTAGAAAGTTCGAATGGAAAGTCGGAAAGGCCAAAAAGGGGTTTTAAAGAGGCGCCGCTGACATGCAAGTAACCGTCACATCAGAGGTCTCTTCAAAATTTAAAAAATGGGCACGTGTTGCTAAAGGATTAACTCCCGCTAACAATTATTCGGCGGTGTCATCATTATTGGGAACGGCAGGCGATAACTGACCCGGGGTGGGCCCGTCAAAGAAAAAACCACCTCTCTCAAGCAGTTGTGATTCAGCCCCGGATCATGAGCCTCGGGTCTCAGAACCAGGGACTAAAGATGACTTGACGACGGGCCAGTGGGCAGGCCCACTCTACCCGCCTTGGACTGCCTTTAAGAAGCCCAAATTATATAAAAAGCCCATCAGAAGAAACTACCTTGTCCATTAAGTTTCTTTCTCTTTCGTCATGAGCGGGAAACAGCTAAGCGGAAGTACAAGCCTCATTTAATGAGCGATAGAAAAAGGATCTCGCCTGAAAACACTGTACTTCTCCGGCAGAAGCATTAATTGGGGATGGCATCTCGCCGCTGGGGGTCAGACACGTGTCTGCACCCCCCGATAACCTCTAGAAGTCGTTGGATCATGTGAGAGAAATATCTAGTATGATAAGATCAAGCTGTTATATAAGAACAAACAAGAAGAACAAAGGCAGGTATCGGCTCCGGCTTTCTCTCATTTATTTCACATTCATTAACTTCCGACCAATATTCTCCCATATTTACTATATACGTACATCAATAAGATTCACACCAAAGAGGAAACCTTCCGGTGATTATACTCATCGGAAGAAGCTCCTCTCATTTCCGACAAATTTACTTACTCTCACGCCGGAGCTTGGTCACGGATCCCCCTCCCGGGGTCCCCCGTGACGAGGCTAACGGTTTGTTCTTTTGTAGCAAGCAAGGATAAAAGCTCTTGACGTCACCGAAGATCCATCTAACGTCAGCCGGAGGTTGGGTATTCGACAAATTCTTACCAAATGATGTTATTGGATATTTAATGTATTAGATTTGTTCGTTTATGTTCATTTATTTTTGTTCAATTATGTCTAATTGTGTTTGCTCGTTTACGTTTGTTTATGTTTGTTTGTTTGTTACATTAATTCGCGTGTGCCCGTTCACGTTCATGAACTGTTCATTTAGCTTTTTGACAAACGAACACGAACATGCTCATTTTCTTAACAAATGGACATGAAAAGAAAAATCCATTCGATTACATGTTGTGTTTCGTAGAAGTTGAACGAAAGAACAAGAATATGCCCACGCTTGTGTTCGCTCGGTTTATTTGCAGACCTAAAATTAATTCAGATCTTTTTTTACCAAGATCTTACTATATTAGAATTAAAAAAAACCTTAGTAAAACCAACCATTATATGTTGCTAATACCACAACATACTAATGCTAATTATGGTCACTAAATTACTTAAGTCCAAACAACGTGTAAACGTTGTCATCAATTACCATCAGGCGAGAACTGTGTACACGGACAATATGTTCAACATGTTGACAAGATACAAATATTTAGAAAGGTATATGCCGTTGAATTGAACACGTATAGGTGTTGTCTTGTGGCAAGTAAAGAATGTGATAATATGGTCGAACAATATAATTTGGCTACAGTAGTAAAAAAATGGGTTATCGAAACATGGTAATATGTACGTATGTTAGTGGTTATTATTGTGGTATGGTAAATCTTCATAGTGACAATGTGTAATTTAAGGTCAAGCAAAACGTGTAGCTAGGACACAAGCAATCCACTAATCATGCTCTCATCACACGGTTAACCTAGAATGCTCCATAAGAACATCATTTATTTGATACGTCATTTACAAGGGTTACGGGACGCAATCCTCCTAAGACTCCTAACATCTCTAAAACGTACATACATTTGTTGTTCGTAATAAAAGATTTGTTTGGTAGTAGACTATAAGTTCAAAATTCAGATACATTTAGTTAACCGATTTGAAAACATTATTTAACCTATTTGAAAACATGTAAAAGAAAATGTTAGTTTAGTTCTAGACTGTTAGCACCATACAAATTTCGATTTTACAAGCATGTGAAAGTTAATTAAATATAAGCATCTGAATGTTATATACAAGCAAGCATGTGGAAGTCAAATATAATTAAGCATATGAATGTTATATACAAATCATAGCGATTGGCATGCTAATCATTAATATAAAAATCCTAACTTGCAACAACTTATTACATAAAGGATGTATAATGTAGTTAGTAAAATTAAATATTAAAACCTGAAATAACCTGCATGCATGAAGCTTAAAATATGTCATTTACTCTAATTATCATAACAAGACATTAGCCATGCACTTAATGTGTTCTATAAAAGATTATGTTAAAGAAACTAATTTTTTTTTTGAACGGCGATTGACTCCAACAGTCGAGAGGATCACACCCACATTGCATGGGTCTCTAGTCCCCCTCGGGCGAGGCATCCGAGGTTGACCATAGGCGCTCCACGAGAAAATTTCCAGCCGACAGCCACTTGACTGCCGTTGCAGCCTCCGCACTCAAGAGCCGGAGTAACCGCACTGTAATAGAAAACTCGTGTGCGGCTCAAGATTCATAAAGGTTTTTAATAATACAATCCAGTGAAGGCACTGACCAAGTCAAAAAAACGTAGTTATTGCGATCACCGACATACCATCATATAATTTTACAATTATTTACGTGGGGTATATCACATCTTTATGTTATATTTAGTAAATTATATTAACAAAGTAATTATTAAAGTGTTTTTGGAGAATTTGTATTCTGAAAAATGCATATCTATAGCCTAGACTTGGAAACATAAAAACAAAATGTAGGACCACCACTACTTCAATTTTAAATAATTTTCTTGTCTCCTGATTTCCGTTTGTCAACACCTTTTTCTTTCCAACTGTTCTCAAAAATATTAATTATTCAAATTTAATTATTTCTTTATACAAATTTCTGGAAATAATAAATTTAATTCATTTGTCCTAAATTTAGTTATTTCTTTGTACAAATTTCTGGAAATAATAAATTTAACTCATGTGTCCTTAAAAACAGTGGTACGTGGGTATTTACTAAGGATGTTTGACCATAAATTAACAGCATATAAAAAAGAGATGCCAAAATACAAGGTAAAAAATGGCTTTATATGCAGGATAAATTAAGATTAGTTAATAGAAATTATATGGTTAAGATTAGTTAATATAAATTATATAGCTTATGTAATGATACTTGGCGTTGTTTGATTTTTTATCAAAAAGAGTTTTTTGGCCTCTTATGTTTGCGTCGCGCAGACCTTTGGATCTGAGGACTATTTGTTTTTTTCGAATACCTTTCATTCAAAAAGGTCTGCACGTCCTCTTTTTAGTGCAGACATGGACTCTCATCTTCTAACATCGTCTCCTCTTCTGCACATGCTCACATATCACATATGCTCCTCCTCCTACAGAAAAAACCCTAGCACCTTCTCCTCCACCCGTTCCTCCTCCTAGCCGCCACCTATGCCACCTCCACATCGCCGCCCACTCTGCCACCTCCACAGCGTCGCCCCATCTCTCGCCTGGCTTTGCTTCAACTCCGGCCAGCGTTCAATCTCCGATAACCCCCTTTGCAAACTGTAAGATTTATGTGTGTTCCTCGTTGTGTAAGCTAATCAGTTGTATTTGAGATCTTTGGAATTATGATTGAACTTGAACGAATTTAGGGAGTGATTCATGTTTTGGGGATTGAGTGAACTTGAACGAATTAGGAGACTAGGGGATTATCTTGTGCTAAAATGGTAATCTTTTGGAGTTTGAGTGATTCATGTTTTGGATGTTTCTGTGGATTTTTTTGGGTTTTCATTTTAAGTGTTATTTTGGGTATTTTCTGATTTTCAACACAAAGTTGGAATCCAATTTGTTTATCTTTGACTATTTTGATCTTTTTTTTGGCTATTTGATCTACAGAACTTTATGGGTAGTTTGTATGTTGAATCATCTGGTTGGTATTTAGCAGCTTGCAAAAGTTAAAAAACGAACAGTCTTCTTCTTGCAGACTGCAGAGGTTTGGTCCACCTCTTTAGCTACAGATGTCTGCAGATGTGGTCCGCAGATTGCAGACGTCTTACCTCTGAAAAAACAAACACCTTAATATATATAGGGGAAGACTAGATAAGAAACCCAAGTTACGGAAAACCCTTAGAAACTCCTATGTTACATTAAAAAAAAAAAAAAAAAAAAAAAAAAAAAAAAAAAAAAAAACGCATGTATCATACATGTTTTTAAGTGTTTTGAGCCAAAAAAAAGTGCCAAGATATTTTTGTTTCTTTCTAGTTTTCTGTAACATATGTAACAAACGTGTTACGCAGAAACTTGTTTAAATAACGGTTCGATGCTTTTTATTTATTTTTTGTTCATCATTGTTAAAAACATGTATATTACCTATGTTAATTTTTTTCAAAAAAAATTGTTACATAGGAGAAGAAATTCTTATATAGTGAAGGTTTCAAATGAGAAAGAAATTCTTTGTAAGAAGAAAAAATAAACTTTTTTTAACTAATAAGAATGTTTCATTTTGCTTAATTTAATATTAGTATTTAATTTTATTGTAATGGTATATTGTTAAACTTACATAGATCATTAATTTGTAGTTTTTCTATTTAATAGCTAACAACATTAAATTTGTAAATATATATATATATATATATATATATATATATATATATATATATATATATATATATATTAAGGATCCTGTAAAAAGAGGCAAGTGTGTGAGAAGTGTAAGAAGTGTTTTACACCCTTAGAACTAATTTTAATGGTTGAGATCACAATGGCAAAAATGTAAATTGTGTTTTAATTTTTATGACTTATTTCATTTGATAGGGGTGTAAGTGTCAATAAACATGATTTAAATTAAGAAACTATATCAGTTACATCCTATATTCACGATTTTTAGGAAAAAAATAGGGATTCTCTCCTTCCCCACCATACTCCATCGCAATTCGACATCCAGACACCAAAGAAACCCTAGACGTCCTTCTAACAACATCAACGACTTCTTTCTTCGACGATTTTCTCATCTCCTAATTATTCCTTGCTTGATTGTGCTTGGGTACAAAACACCATGTGTTCACGCAAGTGTTTCTTATTTGATATCTGTAAGAAATATTTTAAGATTCAAGGCATGGTGTTTAATATCTGGAAACATTGTATGGTGATAAAGTCAAGATGTTTTAACATCTGGAAACACTATATTGTGATTCAAGACATGGTGTTATAACATTTAGGATAATTGTATTGCTATTCGAGTTATGGTGTTTTAACATCTGAAAGAACTTTAATAAGATTCAAGTGTGATATTTTAAACAGCAAGAAACATTGTAGTTGTGATTCAAGACATGGTGTTTTAACATCTGGAACACAGGTTGTAAAAACACGATGGATTGAACTACGAATTAATTTAAAACACCATATTATGAATGTGTTCTGATGTTTGTGAATGATGGAATACACCATACGCAATTAAAACACCATACCAAGAGCAACTTTTAGAACGCATATTGTAAAAACACCATGAATTGAACAATGAATTTATTTAAAACACCATGTTATGAACATGCTCTAATGTTTGTGAATGGCGCAAAAAACACCTTGAAATAAAGTAGGAATGATTTTATGAACGGTTATCAAGCCCTTAAATCAAGGATTTTCTCCCTACAAACTCGTTAGTGGAAATTCATTACCATATTTGAATTGTTGATCCATTTACAATTATACCCTTAAGTCTTAATTTTAATTAGTGCCACATGTCTTCACCATATTTTTTCTTACACTTCTACAAAAAACACCCTTTTTAAAATAACCTCATCTACACACACACACACACACACATATATATATATGGGGGTGGGATTTAGGGAAAATGCCTAAAAGTGTGAAAACGGTGAGAACGATTTTGGTGTTGACATGTGACGTTGATGCTAACTTACACTAAGAGTAATATTGTCAAAAAGCTCATGCGCATGCCACTCACATGTCAAAGACCATGCACATGTTACTCACATGCATATTCCAGCATCTTTTTTAAACTCTTGTGACTTTTCTATACGTGATTATTTAAAAAAAATACACCATAAAATCGAGTGTTATATAATTTTTCTAACAAATATAGTAATATACTATTGCTATACTTTTGAAATAAAAAAAATAACATGAACTGGGTGTTCAAATAAAAACGCCATAAAAACACCTAGTTCAGAAAACGTCATGAAAAAATACCCAGTTGAAAACCCCATAAAACACCCAGTTCAGAAAAACACCATAAAAACTCAGTTGAAAACGCCATAAAAACACTCAATTCAGAAAAACACCATGAAAAACTCAGTTGAAAACGCCATAAAAACACTTAGTTCAGAAAACGCCATAAAAGCTGGTTGAGAAACGCCATAAAAACACACACTTCAGAAAAACGCCATAAAAACCCTATTGAAAACGCCGTAAAAAAACAAAGTTTAAAACACCATAAAAAACCTTCATTTTTTTTAAATGTATCAATAGTATACTTGTTGGAAAGATAAAAAACGCTGAATTTTATGGTGTGATTTTTTTTAAATACTCCCGTATAAAAAAGTTGTTGGCGTTTAAATATGATCAGGGGAAATGGCATGTTACATCAATCTCAGCCACAAACCACTAAGATTTTGTGGCTGAAAATCGTTCTCACCGTTTTCACACTTTGAGGCGTTTTCTACTGATCATGTTCCTATATATATATATATATATATATATAGGTAGGGGATGGCTAGAATGAGAACCACCACGAGTTGTAAGAACCATGAGAACCGCGCCCCGCGGGTGGCCGTCGGCGACAAAATTTTTTTTACACCTAGATCCGTATATTTTAGGGGGGGTGTAAAATTTTCGGTTCAAACGGCGCGCCCGAGGGGGTAGTTTTTTACGCCCAAAGTTTGGTAAAAAAAAAAAAGAAAAATTAAAAAAACCCAAACTTTGGGCGTAAAAAACTACCCCGTCGGGCGCGCCGTTTGAACCGAAAATTTTACACCCCCCCTAAAATATACGGATCTAGGTGTAAAAAAAATTTCGTCGCCGACGGCCACCCGCGGGGCGCGGTTCTCATGGTTCTTACAACTCGTGGTGGTTCTCATTCTAGCGGCCCCCTATATATATATACAGAGAGAGAGAGAGAGAGAGAGAAAGTATAATGTACTTCAGGGCTTAACCTACATTAACATACATGACAAAATATATAACGTGCGTTATTATCATATAACGTGCGTGATTATGTGGTCCCATGCGTGATTATGTGGTCCCATGTGGTCCCATGCGTGATTATACCCCTGATCCAACAGTTACCATTGTCTCCTACGTGATGTGTGATAAGGCTTTTTGTATGTTAACCTTTCTCTCTCTCTCTCTCTCTCTATATATATATATATTTAAAAAATAATAATTTAGAGTGTATAATAATTTACGAGGTGTGTATAAAATTTGAGTTACTGATCATCATGGGTAACTGATTAGTTGTAGTAATTTAGTTTATTACTGAAAACTGATGGTTTCCATCTAATGTAGTTGTCAACTGTTAATAGTTAGACCATGTGTAGTGGTGACTGAAACAAATGTCTCACCCATGGGCATGAAGCAACACGTGGCAGTCCAGTCAGCATTGGGGCATTTGTTTAAAATGGGTGTAGTGATATAATCTGTCTAATAATACCCCATCCAATGATTACCTAATTATTTATTTTTTTCTTTTAAAATTAAAACTAATAATATTTCTTAAAATAAATAAAAATTACATTACTAAAAAAACTGAAAAAATGCTAAAAAACATAAAATCCAAAGTTCGTATTTGTTACGGATTTGTTTTTAACGCATTTGCGCTAGGATCAACGCTTCTCCTTCGAAGTGATCGATCGATTTAGACAAAAATTCTATGTCTTTCTCCATTTGCCTCGATTCTTCTAGTGCGACAATTTTTTTTGTTTTCGGCGTTTCTTTCTTACTTTGTCTCCAAACGCCTATTACCGAGGTCTCGTATGTCTTGTATGCGTCGGTTCATCTCTTCGAAATCTTGCTTCATTTCGAAACCCGCCGAATACGACTCCGCCCTTCCCCCTTTTTTCCTACTACTTCTACCAGGCGGTCGGGCCAACTCCACTTCCTTATCCTCGTCGTCCACATTAATGTGTAAGTTGACGTTTCGAGCATCGGAAGTGGGTGTTTTCGGATGAACCGAGGAGGGTGTTTTGGATCGTTTTGCTTTACGTCTACTACTAGACGTCATGCTTGGTACATTAGCCCATTTAGGACTTCCACGTTGAAGCTCCCAACAATTCAAGTATGTAAAAGCGCCTCTCGTTTGGTTGAACTCCTCCAACGCTCTTGTTAATATATTCGCGTTGTTTGGCCGCTACCTAAGTTATCCCTCGTGCGTTGGAAAACTTCTTGGAACGAATGACAATTCTGGTTTATATTGGTCCATTTGCTTGATATCAAATCTTTGTCCCGATACTCACCTCTACACATTGCATTAAAAAATGTTTCACGAATTTTATTCCAAAAAATGAGTAGAGTTTGATAGTTGGCTAAAAAAAATAAAACAAATATATTGTTATATCTTAAAAAAATATAGTGTAAAAAAATATAATACAAACTATTTTAAAATATACATATTATTTAAAAAAATACATACTATTTAAAAAAGATAAATTACGCTTACCAACTTCGAGATCCTTCGAGATGTCGAGCCATGCTCGTGCTAACGTGTACTCATCTTTCGGCAAAGCTTGGAAGGTTCTTTTAGTGCATGGAGCGGTAGCGTCTTTTTTTATGGGACCGTCTACCGCGTTGAGACATGATGTGTGTCGGTGTGTATATATTTTTAAGTATATTTTTAGCCATTTTTAACACTTTAGTCAAGTTTTAAATTTATAAAACACGATATTTTACTAACACTAAACACACATATGGGCAAGTGCACCCATCGTGAGCGTAGTATAGCGTTGGTAAGATACTGAGGTCTTCCAAGGACATAAGAGCTTTTAGTACTGGTTTATCCTCAACGTCTAATCAAATAAAAAATTTAGAAAAAGATTTTAAACATGAAAATAAAAACTAAAAATGCTAAAAATAAAAATAAAATAAAAACAGATAAACAAGATGAATCACTTGGATCCGACTCGCATTTAGTGTAACCTTTGATGTTTTCCGCACTTTTGCACTTTTTAAGAGATTATCTTAGTTATAGTAGTAGGCCCCTCTTTTGAAGGTGACGTTACCCTCAACCCAGTAGTTTGAGTCAGCAAGGATACAATCCTAAAGGGTTGGATTATTGAAAGATAATTAATTAAGTTATTAATGCGTAATGGGGTAGGCCCCTCTTTTGAAGGTGACGTTACCCTCAGCTAAGTGGTTTGAGTCAGCAGGGATACAATCCCAAGTAGCCGGGTTAATGTATTAATAGTAGTTTACATATGAGGGGATCAAGCCATTCGCACCCCCGCCATCCAATACCAGTGGGTATTGAAGGAGGTCATAGTAAGCTTAACCCAGGTCCTTGCAGGATCTATACACTGAATAAGGCAAGAACCTTACCAAACCATTCCCTTAACCCCTGACCAGGTAGCCAACATATCTCCATATAGACCGTGGAGATAAGAATGGTGTAAATCTTTTATTTTATATAGACATTAAAATAACGCCAAGACACCACGGACAAATGATAAGGAAGTTTCACCTTCAACATAAGAAACTAGTTATTTAAGTCATTAATATAAAACCAAATAAAAAGTGCGAAAAGATTAAAAAACAAAAGTATTACACTAAATGTTTGTCTTCACCAAGTGATGTAAGAGACTTAAGTAAACATGGGCTTTGATTGTCAAGAACTCTTACTATCAATCTTGGATCCCGAGACTACTACAAACACTCTATAATGGATGATGGATGATGGTGGTAGATGTGGGTGTTGTGATGGTGGTGGAGTGTGGGTGAAGTGGGAGAGAGGTGGTTTGTCAAGGGATGCCTTTGCAATGAACCAAGCACCCCTATTTATAGCCTGCACAGAAGCCCAGACGCGGCCCCGTGTCCAGTGGGCACGACACCGTGTCCATCCTCTTTCTCTTTCTTCATTTAATGCAGTTTGTCTGTATTAGTTGACCACGCCCCCGTGTCCGCTGGGCACGGCCCCGTGTGCAGAAGCGTATCTGTACTATCAAGATTTGCTTGGATTCTGCGAATCTTAGCGTTGACCACGACCGTGTGGAGCTGGGCACGCCCCCGTGTTGGGAAATAGAAGCTTCTAAAACTTTGTCCTTTCTGCAGACACTTGGGCACGCCCCGGTGTCCGCTAGGCACGAGGCGTGTTCAGCCTTCTGTTGTTCTGGTTTTTCTTGGGAAGATGTTGTCGAGGGGTCGGGTATTCCACGTTTATTCCTTTTCTTGTATTTGTGTTAGATTTAGCTGTGTTTTTGCTTCTTTTGTTCATTGACGCTCATTTGTCCCTGAAAATACAAAAGGAAGACAAAAGCACACTTTTTCCGACATTAGTACTAAAAACGGGTTAGTTTTATGCCTCATTTGATGTAATTTATATGTTGCATTTTACACACATCAAATACCCCCACACTTGAATATTTGCTTGTCCTCAAGCAAAACTCTTTATAATGTGGCTTACACACCCAAATGGAATGGGTAGAAGAGAAGGTTTTGGGCTTGTCTAGAGTGTCGGGATTCCAAGATCTTTATTAGGTTCTATTTTTATATTATTTGCAATCCTATTCGTTATGATTTATTTAGAACATTTCATAAGAGAAATTACTTATTTGGGCATAACATGCCTCTTTTAAAAATTCATTTATATACAAGTTTACATACCTCACGGGGGACCACTCAACACTCGGCCGATGATGTATTTTTGTGAAACGCTCGAGAGCGGCATGGAACTTACTTCTACCATATGCTTGACAAGCAATCAATCCTCCTCCTTTTTAACTATAAACCTATGTAAATATCAAGAAGACTTTGGGGAAGGGTTAGGCTTGGGTTAAAGGTAGGTGGTTTTGGGTTAGTGGTCAGTAGAAAAGGGCGAAAGGCGTAAAAAGCGTCAGTTTTCATGAAACATTTTGTTTTTATGACTTTTTATTTTAATTAAGCATTTTTCAAACAAAGTTTCTTTTGATGAACTTGTTTGTTTATTGCTAAACTTCATCAATTTTTTTAAGGATGTCACAAGAAAACCGAGCTTTTTACTAAAATAAAGGGTTTAAAATGAAAAAGGGTTTTGGTGGGTAAAGGGTGTTTATTTTGGGTTTAGAAATGAAAAGGTTTAGGCTCAAAGAGGTTAACTAGGGGGATTTTGGGTAGGTGGGAAAAAAAAAAGAAAAATAATGGGTTAGTCCTAATGCCTCCTTCATTTACTTACTCGGGTTTAAGTTGGTAAGGACCGGGAATGTATCGTCATGGCAAGTTCTAGAGTCGTAAGAAACCAAGCGGCTATTCACACAAGAAATGAAAAAAATGAGCATATAGTTTAAAGATGTGTATTTGTATGCTCAATAAAGGCTCAAAACTCACTTTTTGTGAGAATGGGTTTTTAATGTGATCAAGTATATATAATTAAATTTTAACTAGATTTGTCATGCCGTTTCTTAGTTTCTTATGTTGGTTCTTTTTATCACGACGCTATCGGTTGTAAATTTATAAAAATATAACCTTTTTAGAACTTGTTATTCCCAATTTAAACCAAGACAAGTAAAAAAATTGAAAAGTTTTTGAAAACAATTTGGGGTGTTTAGCGGTTCCAATAGAGTTTTGTGTAAGGCTTGTGATTAGAACTTGCTAAATTCAAGGTTTTAGCATCCCCCCCCCCCCACACTTAAATTACACATTGTCCTCAATTTGTCCCAAAAATAAGTTTTTAGGTTGACTGAATGTGTAAAAAGGTGTGTTAGCCAAAAAATTTCTGTTACTGGGCACCTGGACACGGGCCGTGGTATCTGGGCACGGCCCCGTGTTCAGATTGCCAGTAACAGAAATCAACAAAAAGTGTTGGGATTGAACCCTACCAGAGGAACAGATAATGAAAGCCTAAACCGGATCATGACAGTGGATTCACAATAAGCAGCTGTTTACACTAGAACTTTCCCCTTGAAAGTGATTGGAAACATCAAATGTCCTCTATCCACTGATCGTATACAACAGCCACTGCCCTTAATAACTGATGAAGACCTTAAAGACTGTTGAAGTTTAAACACTGTTGTCCTATCAACTGTTGTTCTCTAAGCGTTGTTGAAGACTCAAGCACTGCCCACCCAAGGACTGATCAACCTTGAGGAAAGCACTGATGAAAGGAGAAAGCAGTAGTTTAGTGTGTCATCTGTTTTATATATATAGTCAGTGGTTAAGATTAGCAGTGTCTGTATAGGAATAGTGGTTATAGGTTGTTAGTTTGTTAGACGTCACTTTCATGGTGACGTCAGCTGAGATGCCTCAGCGGTTTGGTTTGTCTATAAATGGAACAGACCCTGTACTGTTACATTTGATCATTTTGAGTGAGTTCTTCTCCTCAATTCAATCCTTTCAATTTGTGCAACCAACCACTGGAGTATCAGGCTGAGGGGGAGTTGATTTGTAAACATGGTTGTAATCATTTGATTTACTTTGTAATCTTTCGACTGATGCAATTCATGTGTTTATCAAATCCATTTCTCTTTATGATTGTGTTTATAAAGTTTGTTGTTCATTTCCGCTGCACCTTACATATTTTTCATATACATTGATTGATTCAATTTACACAAACAAACACTCTCATAAGAGCCTCCGATCCTAACAAAAAGTAACAGAAGGCTGGGCATGGGGGCGTGTTCAGCGAACACACCCCGTGTCTAGTTACCTGAACTGGGCGTTTTTCTGCAGACCCTTGAGCACGGGGCCGTGTTGGCTGGGCACGACTCGTGCTGAACTTGCTGTAATGAAGAAAAATGTTCGGGAGGCTCTGTTTTTGTGCATTGAGGTGTTGGTTCAAGTCTCCCTTTATACCCTTCATCATCCAAGTGTGTTTTATTCCTAAAAATTAAAAACTAGACTAGAAAAAATAAAGGTTAATCTAACCTAAACTACGGATAGTTCCGCGGAATGCCTCCGAGGTGCGACACGTTTATAAGGGTCCTTGGCTAGACCCAAAGCCAGTCATATGTTACCCAAGTGGGATGGTTTGCGTCCCATGTTGCACCGTCGGAGAGCATCATCCAAGCTTGAGTCTACGACTTTCATGTAATTGACTGGGTCGTCATCTTCTACTCTTTTCCCAACCCCAAACGTCATCTCCTTGTCCCCAACCCTCAATGTTAGCGTTCCACCATTGTGTGAGCCGTGGCTAGGAATGGTATTCCTAATATGAGTGGTACTTCGGTATCTTCCTCCATATCTAATATGACAAAGTCGGCCGGGAAGACAAATTCCCCGACTTTAACCAATAGATTTTCGGCGACACCTTGTCGATATTTAATGGACCTATCGGCAAGTTGTATGCTCATTTTTGTAGGGCTTGTTTTACCTAGGCCGAGTCGGTCGAACATTGATGCGGGCATGAGGTTGATGCTAGCCCAAAGATCGGCTAGTGCATTACGCATGGGTGATTCTACAATTGAACAAGGGATGGTAAAGCTTCCGGGATCGATCTTCTTTTGTGGGAGTTTGTTGAGTAGCAAGGCGCATCATTCTTCGCTTAAATTAACTAATTGCAATGGTTCAATTTTCCTTTTGTGGGTGAGGAAGTCCCTCATAAATTTTGAATATTTAGGCATTTGAGTTAGGACTTCGACAAATGGAATATTAACATGCAATTGTTTTAATAAATTTATGAATTTTGGGAATTGCTCGTCGGTCTTTTGGCGAAGTAACCGACCAGGGTATGGTACCGGAGGATTCTTGGTGGGCTTTTGATTTGGTGGAGGAGCCGTCTCTTGTTGGGGCGTCGACGAAGTTGTGGTTTGGCTAGATCGGCTCTTTTCGGTTGGAGGTAGCGGAGCCTCCTCAGGACCTACGGTACGGTTTCTCAACGTGATGAGATGCACTTGCGCCTTTGGGCTGGTTTCGGTTTTGCTTGGTAACGCGCCTTGAGGTCTCTCGGAGAAATTTTGAGCTAGTTGATTTATTTGTTTTTCAATATTTTGAATACTAGCTTGCTGATTTCTAAAGTTCGATTCCAGTTGTTGAAATCGATCCGAGTTTTTCTTTTCGGTGTCGGAGATGAGGCGAGAGACGGTATCCTCAAGCCTCTCTCGTACCCCTTGTTGTTGAGAGAAATTTTGTGACTCGTTTCTTGTTTGTTGAAAGTTTGTCCGTTGGTTTAGATTTTGTTGATTACTACTATTGTCGAGTTCTCTCCAACCAAGGTTAGGGTGGTTACGCCATCCTTGGTTGTAGGTACCTGTTAGAGGACCTGATGGCCTAGGTCTATTATCAACGTAGTTAACCGTTTCTGTTTGATTATCCATTTCTTTCATACAACTCCAATTTTCATGTGGCCCACCACACCCCTCACAAGCCATAACCGAGGCAGTTTTTGCCATTTCTAACTTTTTGAATTTTGAAGAAAGGGCCTCGATTTGGGCTTGCAAAGAGGTGCTTTCGTCAACCTTATAGGCGCCCGGGGCAAGAGATTTTGTGCCTCGGAGAGTGTGCCACTGAAAATTGGTTTGAGCAATTTCCTCAATTTAATTATAAATTTCATTTGGGCGACGATTACCTAAAAGTTCCCCGGAGCTAGAATCAAGTGTTTGTTTTATGTGTGGTAGCAACCCGTTGTAGAAAGTGGATACTTGTTGCCATACCGCAAGACTATGATGGGGAAACTTTCTTAGTAGCTCCTTGAACCTTTCCCAAGTTTCATATAAGGATTCCCCGTCCTCTTGTGAATATGTATTAATTTCAGTCATTAATTTAGCCGTTTTAGCAGGAGGGAAATACTTCTATAGAAATTTTTGGGCTAGTTCATCCCAGGTGTTTACCGAACCAACTGGGAGGGTGTTAAGCCAAGCCTTAGTTCGGTCTTTTAGCGAAAATGGAAACATTCGGAGGCGGATGGCGTCGTTTGATGCTCCATTGATCCGAAAAGTATCACATATTTCCAAGAAGTTAGTAATATGTAAATGGGGATCTTCGTCCGCAAGCCCATGGAAGGTTGCAGAGTTTTGGAGCATTTGTATCAAATACGGCCGAAGTTCGAACTTGTTGGCTTCGACGTTCGGTGCATTGATAGCGGAGCCAAGATTACCTATGGTAGGCCGTAGGTAATCTATGAGGGTACGTTGATCCGCCATTGGAAGTAAGTCCCCCGAAACTTTCTCTTGGTTTTTAGCTTTAAGTCTTTTTCTTAGAAAGCGTTCGGGTTTGTCTAGAGGTTCTTTTATGTCTTTACTGGAACTGGAGCTCATACACTGCGTGGAAAGTTCAGATGTGGTGCATGGATTCCAAGTCCTGCAATAAAAACAAAAATAACGTCGCTCAGAAGTTTCACCACGGCCCCGTGCTCAGATGAACACGGCCCGTGGTTGGAGATACAGTAATTGTTTTCCGGATCCCTGTTACTGGGGTGCTCGACACGGCCCCGTGTTGCACCGACATGGCCTCATGTTCAGCTCTCTGTAACTAGGAAAATAAAAACTACCAGTAAAAATGTTGGGCACTGCAAGTGTCCGACCAGGCACGACCCGTGCTGAGCTCTGCAGAAGCTGAAAATCTAAGAAAAAAAAAACTAAAAAGAACAGAAATATAAGAAAAAACGATTAGGCCGTTGATTCCTAACTTTCTTAAAATCCTTGTGTCCCCGGCAGCGGCGCCAAAAAACTTGATGTGTGTCAGTGTGTATATATTTTAAGTATATTTTTAGCCCTTTTTAACACTTTAGTCAAGTTTTAAATTTATAAAACACGATATTTTACTAACACTAAACACACATATGGGCAAGTGCACCCATCGTGAGCGTAGTATAGGGTTGGTAAGATACCAAGGTCGTCTAAGGACACAAGAGCTTTTAGTACCGGTTTATCCTCAACGTCTAATCAAATCAAAAATTTAGAAAAAGGTTTTAAACATAAAAATAAAAACAATAAATGCTGAAAATAAAAATAAAATAAAAACAGATAGACAAGATGAATCACTTGGATCCGACTCACCTTTAGCGTAACCTTTGATGTTTTCCGCACTTTTGCACTTTTTAAGAGATTATCTTAGTTATAGTAGTAGGCCCCTCTTTTGAAGGTGACGTTACCCTCAACCCAGTAGTTTGAGTCAGCAAGGATACAATCCTAAAGGGTTGGATTATTGAAAGATAATTAATTAAGTTATTAATGCGTAATGTGGTAGGCCCCTCTTTTGAAGGTGACGTTACCATCGGCTAAGTGGTTTGAGTCAGCAGGGATACAATCCCAAGTAGCCGGGTTAATGTATTAATAGTAGTTTACATATGAGGGGATCAAGCCATTCGCACCCCCGCCATCCAATACAAGTGGGTATTGAAGGAGGACCAAGTAAGCTTGACCCAGATCCTTGCAGGATCTATACACTGAGGCAAGAACCTTACCAAACCATTCCCTTAACCCCCGACCAGTTAGCCAACATATCTCCATATAGACCGTGGAGATATGAATGGTGTAAATCTTTTATTTTATATAGACAGTAAAATAACGCCAAGACACCACAGACAAATGATAAGGAAGTTTCACCTTTAACATAAAAAACTAGTTATTAAAGTCATTAATACAAAACCAAATAAAAAGTACGAAAAGATTAAAAAACAAAAGTATTACACTAAATGCTTGTCTTCACCAAGTGATGTAAGAGACTTAGGCAAACATGGCCTTTGATTGTGAAGAACTCTTACTATCAATCTTGGATCCCGGGACTACTACACACACTCTATAATGGATGATGGATGATGGTGGTGGATGTGGGTGTTGTGATGGTGGTGGAGTGTGGGTAAAGTGGGAGAGAGGTGGTTTGTCAAGGGATTCATTTGCAATGAATCAAGTACCCCTATTTATAGCCTGCACAGAAGCCCGGACACGGCCCCGTGTCCATCATCTTTCTATTTTTTCATTTAATGCAGTTTGTCTGTATTTGTTGACCACGCCCCCGTGTCCGCTGGGCAAGGCCCCGTGTGCAAAAGCGTATCTGTACTATCAAGATTTGCTTGGATTATGCGAATCTTAACGTTGACCACGGCCGTGTGGAACTGGGCACTCCCCCGTGTTGGGAAATAGAAGCTTTTACAACTTTGTCCTTTCTGCACACACTTGGGCACGCCCCTGTGTCCGTTGGGCATGGGGCGTGTTCAGCCTTCTGTTGTATTTCATACTTGGGATTTGAATAAATATGTGTATCATTTGCACAAATCAATTCTTGTTCGATTTCGAGCTCTAAATCGCTTTCTGGAAAGTTATACGCACACTGATGCGTAAACGTAATAAGTTTAACACGACAAACACTCTGGAACAGTGACATAGGCTTAACATACCTTTAATAACCTTTACATAACTTATAAATAAGTTTTGGAAGGTTTGGTGTGTCGAAATCAAGTTAATTCGCTTACAGGGACTAAAATCGACAAACTACGAAAGTATGTCGATTCATACTGTAACGAACATTCCAGAACATAACCATAAGTAAAACATACCATAAATATCCTTTACATTGCTTAGAAATAGGCTTTGAGGGGTTTGGTGCGCTAAAATAAACTTTTTGGTCATTCAGGGACTAAAAGCGTCAAAAAGTGCATAAGTTTGCATTTTCGCGCATATCTTACGTTCTGAATACATCCGGACATCCAAAAATTTATGTAATATTAGAATATTTTTTTAGTGATTGGAATGATAAAATTCCATTCGTCGCGAAATTTGGATTGTTTTTCGCGTCCGTTCGTGTTTCGTCGTAATTAACCGAACAATGCAACCGTACGACCAAACGAACTGACATCTGAGATATTTTTAGCACATTTCATGTTCCCTATACTTTAATTTCATTTTAGAGCCTTTAAATGGGATTAACGGGGCTTAAACGTGTCAAAAATGCATCAAAAACCATGTTTTGCACATTCAGGGACCAAAATTGACAATCTGCCATAGTTATCTTAGGAAGGGACCAAAGTTGAAAATCTGATTTCCAGCTTGTTCCAACTATTCCCCTCATTTGCACATGGTTTTAATGAAACTAGGGGCTTGTTTTGCGGTACCCATGGTATTCTAAAACCATGGGCACACATGTAAGGTCCAGATCGAAGCTCGGTTTTCGATGAACGATCTTAACGGTTCTACGAAATCTATAAATACCCCCCACCCTCTTGCTTCAAACTCACACTTTGATCTGATTTGGCTCTTTAAGTTGAAGTTATACACTTCATACCTGAGAGTAATCGGATCAAAACTCCATAGCTTGGACCCGTTGTAAGTCCTCTTTCATTCTTTTATGCGTTTTAAGCATGAAAGTCAAACTGTGTTTGATTTTCAGCTTTGACCAGTTTATGGTTAACACGAAGTTCGTTTGAACCTCGCAACGTGAGCGTAATCACGATGGTTATAGTCCCTAGTGACTATACCTACTGATTACCACGTTGTTTAGGTGTAGTGACGAGTCGTAGTTTCGGTCAAAATGCGTATTCTTGCGTATTTTGCAACCAAAATATTCTTGGGAATCAAAACCCTTTGTTTTGATATCAAACTTGTTTTCTAAATTCATTAAACACGTTTAAACATGTTTAACTCGTCACTTTTAGTTTAGTGCTTATATAGGGTCGTAAGATAAGCGGTCTAAACAACCGCTTAGACTTTCAAACCCGACCAGTTTGGTCGATCATTAGGATCCGACCAAACACATTAGGTGACCATAGTTGTATAGGGAATAACCTTCCAATGTTATACCTTATGGTCACGTCGTTTAGTTAGTTGTATGATAGGTAGTTTATATGCCTTAGAAAATTGACCAAAATGCCATTTTTGCGCATAAATTCATTTTAAGCATATGTAACCTAAATTTTGACATCTAAACTGATTAGACAACAATATTAGACATGCTAAGGCATATTTTACTTATCATAGGACTAGTTAGGTGGTCCGAACGCGTTTTACGCGAATGGCGCGTTAAAGTAGGGTAAGCTACCTAAACGAGTCGTAATGGGTCGTAAGCACTTAGGATAGGTTCCTTTTTATAATGTAGGCTTTGTTAAGCCATATTACATGAGTTCTTACACTCATTTGGTTTACGAAACCTCATTTTATCCGATTCTCCGATTAAGGTCCGTTTATTAACATAGTTACCTATATTAGGTGTCGTTTGATTCCGTGATCTTTCTAGCATTGCTTAGTGGTTATCCAAAGACTATTGAGCAATCTCAAGTGAGTACATAGTCCCCTCTTTTACTGTTTTCCAAACGTTTTGGGGTGAAACACATGTGCCTACTTGTTACTTTCGTGCTTTCGTTGTTTTCATATCATATACGTGTTATGTTCATTAGTACACTTATAGTACATGATTTCATTGTGTTTTTGCTATGTATGTCCATTTGTTGCATACTTAGTACATCGTTTTACATTTCATTTCATGCTATGTATGTCCATTTAGTGCATACTTAGTACATTATTTTACATTACATTTCATGCTATGTATGTCCATTTAGTGCATACTTAGTACATTATTTTACATTTCATTTCATGCTATGTATGTCCATTTGTTGCATACTTAGTACATTATTTTCATAAAACATGCTTACATTTTGGTATGACATTTGGTTTGTTTAAATGGCTCAAAAATACATTCATTAACATTAGCTACGCCTTTCGTTAGTAGGTAGTGGTACCATAGGAATTGACAACTCCCGTTCCTGACATCCTAGGTATGTTTGGATGAAAGGAATGACTGAATTCGATACACATAACTCAGATAAACCTTTAATTCGTTTAAGGGTTTATCGCCACAGTCTCAAGGCTTGAATGTATGCATTTTCACAATACTGCATAGATGTTTGTATCAGTAAAGCATGCATTATTTACAAAACATAACTTTTGATTATTATTTTCTCAAATGCATTGTTTTGTACATTTCTTTCTTATAGGTCGAGTAAATGCTTTTAATCAATAAAGGCTTTTTATTCACTATACATTACATTTGTTTACACAATAACATTTAAACAATTGTTTAAACATTACATTTAGTTATACATGAACATTTTTACATTGGTGGTTTGTTTGGGTAAGTGATTTAAATAAGGAGACGTGTGTAATATGATAAAAACAAGGTGGATACGCCTCTGGTACTTCCTATATATAAGTGCTTTTATGATATTACATATCGTAGCGTTATTTAAACCATTTCAATTTTGACATATTACATTTTACACAATTAACATTTCTTTACAAAACATTGTTTTACAAACAACACATTTTATACAAATTTATTTTTACTTGGTTATTTACTTAACCATACATATTTCTTTTATATCATCTGTTTCCTTATCGATTTTTATATGATTTATAAAACAAAAACATTTTACAAGGTTCATGACTACTTTTGATAAACATTTTCTTATAAACTTACAAGTCATGAATCCTAAATCAATAAAACCTATGTATCTCACAGGCATTTTTATGCTGACGCACCTATTTTCACATGTGTTTCAGGAAATGATTCATAGGATTGATCAAGATACACTTAGGCGGGCTTGAGCCTTAGTGACAATAAAAGATGCAAGACTAGTTAATTATGATGTGTATTTCTGTTTTTAAGACATTGTAACATCTATTAATCAATAAAACAAAATTTCAAATTTCCATGTGTTATGAAACAATGATTCTGTTACAACACTCCCTGACGTTTCCGTCACGATTTGTTGTTTTACGTGGTCGGGGTGTGAAAGAAGAGTTGGTATCAGAGCTCATGGTTATAGGGAATTAGGTTATTAGTAATGCTTTGAGCTAGTCTATAACCTTCCTAGGACCCCAACGTGAGTTTACTTGCGTTTAGTCATCAAACAATACCGTCACCTATCCTTAGGCGACAACCACAACAAGAACACAAATTTCGAATCCGCTTTGAAAACCAATCATCTGTTCTAGGATGATTGATTACTAGGTTTTGAACCCTCTAAGTTTTCAAAACGATTTTGAAAATAATCACCCACCCTTTCGGATGATTTTTTTTTGGCTTAGTGCCTTCCGAATTTTCAAAATCTCGTCAAAGTTTGGGTCTTATAGTGTGAACACGTGCAATCTGGAAGAGTGGATGCCTGTACTCTGAGTTTTCTATCTAAGGCTAGAGTGTTCGTACAAATCCACATAATCGGACCAGTCACTCTTACCTGGGAACTCTTGGGGTGAGTGTCCACTTATAGGCTAAAGCATGTCTTCGCGATACATTAATATGACCCGATTACTTTGATTAGTCACCATCTCATTTGTTTGCCTTAGGTAACAAACAAATGATCGCAATTTTTTGTGCGTTGCCATTCTGTTTTGATTATCCAATAACATTTCACTTGTTTCTTCCTATGCCTTTCATTTCTTCTAGAATGTCTCTTCATCTCAGCAACACTCAAATGTCCGAGCAAACTGCCAAATTTGCCCAGCGAATAGGCGAAGTAATCCTAAAGTCTGTGGATTTAGGTGTCGACATGTCTCGTCTCAATAATGAAGCCACCCAAGAAGCATCGAAAGAAGCAGAAGCCAAGCCTTCGAAAAGGTCAAGGAAACGTAAAGCTTCAAAGAAACCTGCAGTAGTTGCACCAAATCAAGCGGGACCTAGCCAGGTGGCAGCACCACCAGCCAAGAAGCGGTACAAGGGAACTGCTCCCCTATGCAATCAATGCAACTATCATCATCCAGATCAAACACCATGTTTCAAATGTACCCATTGTGGACGATGGGGACATTTGGTTGACATATGCCGTTTTGCTATCCAAAACAAAGTTGTTGCAAATCTTACTGCTACTCAACTCCGAGCCAACCCTGCTCAAGCTCGCTTTCCACCTGGATCGTGCTACAACTGTGGCAAGATGGGTCATTTCGTGAATAAATTCCCAAAGCTTGCTAATGCAAATCTGACCCACGGATAAGCATTTGGCTGATTACAAGATGCTGCTACTTTGAATAATTTGAAACTTATGCTTTTGTATCTTTTATTGAACCCTGAAACAATCTGTTTTGTTTATAAATAAATTGTTGTTCACAATTCTGATGTACAAGTGTAGTTACATGTGTGCATGGCATTCCCCTATGATACCTACAACAAGGAACTGTGTTCTTACAAACTACTCTTGTGGTTCTCCCATTCAAGTGATCGCTCATAATTTCCTCAGAAATTTTAAAGTACTCGTTTCATTCTAAGAAACAAAGTACAGGAAATAAAGTGACATTATGAGTAACCGTGCATTTTCCACATCTGTGCCTTTAAATCCTTAGTTAGATAACTAAGGGTAATTTTTCGATCCCATGCCCATTGCATTCTGGTTTTCATAGCAACATACATAGTATAAATTTTCAAAACAACCTTCCTGATTTCAAAATACCCCATATAGTTAGAAAACATTTTTAACATAGTATATTTACTTAATATATCAAGTGTATGATTTCAAAGGCATCATTCATGTTTTCAAAAACCTTATACATAATTTCAAAATTCATCTCGCATGATTTTAAAACATTTTGTAAATATACTTATCTAATACACCTACTTTATGATTTCAAAAGTATTATGTAAGGTTTTAAAAACATTAAACACATTTCTAAAAGAACCCCATGCATAGTTTTCAAAAACATTTTCTCATGCATTGACTTAACCTTCAAATTCTGCTTCGTATGTCGCCTTGGCATATCTAGCCCCTTAACTTCATGAGCATTTTTACCTCATGTTTCGACTTAAGCACGTCTAGTGCAAGGTTTTGAAACGCCTCCCGCTTTTAAAATC
Organism: Helianthus tuberosus; assembly: GCA_030545235.1. Taxonomy (NCBI): domain Eukaryota; kingdom Viridiplantae; phylum Streptophyta; class Magnoliopsida; order Asterales; family Asteraceae; genus Helianthus; species Helianthus tuberosus. The sequence goes on along the minus strand of CM060443.1, from coordinate 58,887,731 downwards.
CCAAAAATCCATACGGGATCTTCTTATCTTCACAATTAGATCCTTGTGGATGATTATTGCTTAAATCGGAATCCTTAATTGAATTCCTTGTATACCTTAATTCGAATATTACGATTCCTTGTAATCGAAATCGAATTTTCTTTCTAAAATCTTCCTATCTTCGTAGTTAGATTCTTGAAAATGTTTAAAGTGCCAAATGAAATCCACGGATTGGATACCTGTTGTGCTTTAAATACATGTGCACAATTGACAAAACAAATTAACAAAATGGTAACAAAATCAAGATAAACAATTTGTGATTATGTGTTCATGTGTTCTCTTTTATGTTTTGTGTTTTTGTGTACTCTGGATATTCGTTATCCAAATCCTCGTAAAATCTTCCATATCCTCATATGAGGGATTCATAGTAGGATATTCAAAAGGTACTACCTTAAATCCTTAATAGGCTTCTACGTAATAGTTAAGACCCTTGGATTATATAGTACCATTCCATGATTCAAAAGAGACCCTTTGAGTGCTCTAGTAAAAAAGATTGATTCAGAATCTGGTTAAGAATGGCATGTGATGATATAGCTGAAAAGACTCCTTGGTGAGAGATCATTTAATGATTCAATAAAAAAGGACCCTAGGATAATCTAGTCACAATCATCACAGGTTCGTTCATTGTTTTCTCCCCTACACATTATAAGAGGCACTGTGTGGACCATGCAAGGAATTACATAATTATGGATGCGTACATAATTATGAAATTTAGTGCGCGAAAACCACAGTAAGACTTATCATGTGTAAGAACCTATAGTGGCAACAATAACGAAACGCGAACAATGTAATCGAGGTACGGTGGACGCACCAATAACGCTTTATATACTTGTATATAAGTGTCCCTCTTACATTGCAAGCATGATGGTATTAAAGTTACTAGAAGTTCAGGACTCTAACCAGTGTTTTTTTGATCTTTTCAACTTCATGTTTCAAGATCTCACAAGTTTCCTCTAAATAAATTTCGGGACGAAATTTCCTGAAGTAGGTGAGACTGTGACACCTGTGCCTCTAAGGCCATCAAACAAATACCAAACCAATGAAATATTGTATTTCATACTTGGGATTTGAATAAATATGTGTATCATTTGCACAATCAATTCTTGTTCGATTTCGAGCTCTAAATCGCTTTCTGGAAAGTTAAACGCGCACTGATGCGTAAACGTAATCAGTTTAACGCGACACACACTCCATAATAGTGACATAGGCTTAACATACCTTAAATAACCTTTACATAACTTAGAAATAAGTTTTGGAAGGTTTGGTGTGTCGAAATCAAGTTAATTCGCTTACAGGGACTAAAATCGAAAACTGCGAAAGTATACCGATTCGTACTGTAACGAACATTCTGGAACATAACCATAAGTTAAAAAGACCATAAATATCCTTTACATAGCTTAGAAATAGGCTTTGAGGGGTTTGGTGTGCTAAAATAAGCTTTTTGGTCATTCAGGGACTAAAAGCGTCAAAAAGTGCATAAGTTTGCATTTTCGCGCATATCTTACGTTCTGAATACATCCGAACATCCAAAAATTTATGTAATCATTAAAATATTTTATTTTAGTGACTGGCATGATAAAATTCCATTCGTCGCGTAGTTTGGATCGTTTTTCACGTCCGTTCGTGTTTCGTCGTAATTAACCGAACAACGCAACCGTACGACCAAACGAACCGACATCCGAGATATTTTTGGGCATGTTTCATGTTTCCTATACTTTAACTTCATTTCAGAGCCTTGAAATGGGATTAACGGGGCTTAAACGTGTCAAAAATGCATCAAAAACCATGTTTTGCACATTCAGGGACCAAAATTGACAATCTGCCATAGTTATCTTAGGAAAGGACCAAAGTTGAAAATCTAATTTCCAGCTTATTCCAGCTGTTCCCCTCATTTTCATATGGTTTTAATAAAACTAGGGGCTTGTTTTGGGGTACCCATGGTATTCTAAAACCATGGGCACACATGTAAGATCCAGATCGAAGCTCGGTTTTCGATGAACGATCTTAACAGTTCTATGAAATCTATAAATACCCCCACCCTCTTGCTTCAAACTCACACTTTGATCTGATTTGGCTCTCTAAGTTGAGGTTATACACTTCATACCTGAGAGTAATCGGATCAAAACTCCGTAGCTTGGACCCGTTGTAAGTCCTCTTTCGTTCTTTTATGCGTTTTAAGCACGGAAGTCAAACTGTGTTTGACTTTCAGCTTTGACCAGTTTATGGTTAACACGAAGTTCGTTTGAACCTCGCAACGTGAGCGTAATCCTGATGGTTATAGTCCCTAGTGACTATACCTACTGATTACCACGTTGTTTAGGTGTAGTGACGAGTCGTAGTTTCGGTCAAAATGCGTATTCTTGCGTATTTTGCAACCAAAATATTCTTGGGAATCAAAACCCTTTGTTTTGATATCAAACTTGTTTTCTAAATTCATTAAACACGTTTAAACATGTTTAACTCGTCACTTTTAGTTTAGTGCTTATATAGGGTCGTAAGATAAGCGGTCTAAACAACCGCTTAGACTTTCAAACCTGACCCGTTTGGTCGATCATTAGGATCCGACCAAACACATTAGGTGACCATAGTGGTATAGGGAATAACCTTCCAAGGTTATACCTTATGGTCACGTCGTTTAGTTTGTTGTATGATAGGTAGTTTATATGCCTTAGGAAAATGACAAAAATGCCCTTTTTGCGCATAAATTCATTTTAAGCATATGTAACCTAAATTTTGACATCTAAACTTATTAGGCAACAACATTAGACATGTTAAGGCATATTTTACTTATCATAGGACTAGTTAGGCGGTCCGAACGTGTTTTACGCGAACGACGCGTTAAAGTAGTGTAAGCTACCTAAACGAGTCGTAATGGGTCGTAAGCACTTAGGATAGGTTCCGTTTTAGAATGTAGGCTTTGTTAAGCCATATTACATGAGTTCTTACACTCATTTGGTTTACGAAACCTCATTTTATCTGATCCTCCGATTTAGGTCCGTTTATTAACATAGTTACCTATATTAGGTGTCGTTTGATTCCGTGATCTTTCTAGCATTGCTTGGTGGTTATCCAAAGACTATTGAGCAATCTCAAGTGAGTACATAGTCCCCTCTTTTACTGTTTTCCAAACGTTTTGGGGTGAAACACATGTGCCTACTTGTTACTTTCGTGCTTTCCTTGTTTTCATATCATATACGTGTTATGTTCATTAGTACACTTATAGTACATGATTTCATTGTTTTTTGCTATGTATGTCCATTTGTTGCATACTTAGTACATCGTTTTACATTTCATTTCATGCTATGTATGTCCATTTAGTGCATACTTAATACATTATTTTACATTACATTTCATGCTATGTATGTCCATTTAGTGCATACTTAGTACATTATTTTACATTTCATTTCATGCTATGTATGTCCATTTGTTGCATACTTAGTACATTATTTTCATAAAACATGCTTACATTTTGGTATGACATTTGGTTTGTTTAAATGGCTAAAAAATACATTCATTAACATTAGCTACGCCGTTCTTTAGTAGGTAGTGGTACCATAGGAATTGACAACTCCCGTTCCTGACATCCTAGGTATGTTTGGATGAAAGGAATGACCGAATTCGATACACATAACTCAGATAAACCTTTCATTCGTTTAAGGGTTTATCGCCACAGTCTCAAGGCTTGAATGTATGCATTTTCACAATACCGCATAGATGTTCGTATCAGTAAAGCATGCATTATTTACAAAACATAACTTTTGATTATTATTTTCTCAAATGCATTGTTTTGTACATTTCTTTCTTATAGGTCGAGTAAATGTTTTTAATCAATAAAGGCTTTTTATTCACTATATATTACATTTGTTTACACAATAACATTTCAACAATTGTTTAAACATTACATTTAGTTATACATGAACATTTTTACATTGGTGGTTTGTTTGGGTAAGTGATTTAAATAACGAGACGTGTGTAATATGATAAAAGCATGGTGTATACGCCGCTGGTACTTCCTATATATAAGTGCTTTTATGATATTACATATCTTAGCATTATTTAAACCATTTCAATTTTGACATATTACATTTTACATAATTAACATATCTTTACAAAACATTGTTTTACAAACAACACATTTTATACAAATTTATTTTTACCTGGTTATTTACTTAACCATACATATTTCTTTTATATCATCTGTTTCCTTATCGATTTTTATATGATTTATAAAACAAAAACATTTTACAAGGTTCATGACTACTTTTGATAAACATTTTCTTATAAACTTACAAGTCATGAATCCTAAATCAATAAAACCTATGTATCTCACAGGCATTTTTCTGCTGACGTACCTATTTTCACATGTATTTCAGGAAATGATGCATAGGATTGATCAAGAGCTTTTAGTACCGGTTCATTCTCAACGTCTAATCAAATCAAAAATTTAGAAAAAGGTTTTAAACATGAAAATAAAAACTAAAAATGCTGAAAATAAAATAAAAACAGATAGACAAGATGAATCACTTGGATCCGACTCGCCTTTAGTGTAACATTTGATGTTTTCCGCACTTTTGCACTTTTTAAGAGATTATCTTAGTTATAGTAGTAGGCCCCTCTTTTGAAGGTGACGTTACCCTCAACCCAGTAGTTTGAGTCAGCAAGGATACAATCCTAAAGGGTAGGATTATTGAAAGATAATTAATTAAGTTATTAATGCGTAATGTGGTAGGCCCCTCTTTTGAAGGTGATGTTACCCTCGGCTAAGTGGTTTGAGTCAGCAGGGATACAATCCCAAGTTTCCGGGTTAATGTATTAATAGTAGTTTACATATGAGGGGATCAAGCCATTCGCACCCCGCCATCCAATACCAGTGGGTATTGAAGGAGGTCCAAGTAAGCTTGACCCAGGTCCTTGCTGGATCTATACACTGAATAAGGCAAGAACCTTACCAAACCATTCCCTTAACCCCCGACCAAGTAGCCAACATATCTCCATATAGACTGTGGAGATATGAATGGTGTAAATCTTTTATTTTATATAGATAGTAAAATAACGCCAAGACACCACGGACAAATGATAAGGAAGTTTCAACTTCAACATACGAAACTAGTTATTAAAGTCATTAATACAAAACCAAATAAAAAGTGCGAAAAGATTAAAAAACAAAAGTATTACACTAAATGCTTGTCTTCACCAAGTGATGTAAGAGACTTAGGAAAACACGAGCTTTGATTGTCAAGAACTCTTACTATCAATCTTGGATCCCGAGACTACTACACACACTCTATAATGGATGATGGATGATGGTGGTGGATGTGGGTGTTGTGATGGTGGTGGAGTGTGGGTGAAGTGGGAGAGAGGTGGTTTGTCAAGGGATGCCTTTGCAATGAACCAAGCACCCCTATTTATAGCCTGCACAGAAGCCCAGACGCGGCCCCGTGTCCAGTGGGCACGACACCGTGTCCATCCTCTTTCTCTTTCTTCATTTAATGCAGTTTGTCTGTATTAGTTGACAACGCCCCCATGTCCGCTGGGCACGGCCCCGTGTGCAGAAGCGTATCTGTACTATCAAGATTTGCTTAGATTCTGCGAATCTTAGCGTTGACCACGGTCGTGTGGAGCTGGGCACGCCCCCGTGTTGGGAAATAGAAGCTTCTACAACTTTGTCCTTTCTGCAGACACTTTGTCACGCCCCCGTGTCCGCTGGGCACGGGGCGTGTTCAGCCTTCGGTTCTTCTGTTTTTTCTTGGGAAGATGCTGTCGAGGGGTCAGGCATGCCACATTTATTCCTTTTCTTGTATTTGTGTTAGATTTAGCTGTGTTTTTTGCTTCCTTTGTTCATTTATGCTCATTTATCCCTGAAAATACAAAAAGAAGACAAAAGCACACTTTTTCCAACATTAGTACTAAAAAGAGTTAGTTTTATGCCTCATTTAATGTAATTTATATGTTGCATTTTACACACATCAAATACCCCCACACTTGAATCTTTGCTTGTCCTTAAGCAAAACTCTTTATAATGTGGCTTACACGACCAAATGGAATGGGTAGAAGAGAAGGTTTTGGGCTTGCCTAGAGTGTCGGGATTCCAAGATCTTTATTAGGTTCTATTTTTATATTATTTACAATCCTATTTGTTATGATTTATTTAGAACATTTCATAAGAGAAATTACTTATTTGGGCATAACATGCCTCTTTTAAAATTTCATTTATATACAATTTCACATACCTCACGGGGGATCACTCAACACTCGGCCGAAGATGTATTTTTGTGAAACGCTCGAGAGCGGCATGGAACTTACTCCTACCATATGCTTGTCAAGCAATCAATCCTCCTCCTTTTTAACTATAAACCTTTGTAAATATCAAGAGGACTTTGGGGAAGGGTTAGGCTTGGGTTAAAGGTAGGTTGTTTTGGGTTAGTGGTTAGTAGAAAAGAGCGAAAGGCGTAAAAAGCGTCGGTTTTCGTGAAACATTTTGTTTTTGTGACTTTTTATTTTAATGAAGCATTTTTCAAACAAAGTTTCTTTTGATGAGCTTGTTTGTTTATTGCTAAGCTTCATCAATTTTTTTTTTTTAAGGATGTCACAAGAAAACCGAGCTTTTTTACTAAAATAAAGGGTTTAAAATGAAAAAGGGTTTTGGTGGGTAAAGGGTGTTTGTTTTGGGTTTAGAAATGAAAAAGTTTAGGCTCAAAGGGGTGAACTAGGGGGATTTTGGGTAGGTGGTAAAAAAAGAAAAATAATGGTGTTGAAATAAAATGGGTTAGACCTAATGCCTCCGTCATTTCCTTACTCGGGTTTAAGTTGGTAAGGAATGGAAATGTATCGTCATGGCAAGTTCTAGAGTCGTAAGAAACCAAGCGGCTACTCACACAAGAAACGAAAAAAATGAGCATTTAGTTTAATGATGTGTATTTGTATGCTCAATAAAGGCTCAAAACTCACTTTTTGTGGGAACGGGTTTTTAATGTGATCAAATATATATAATCAAATTTTAACTAGATTTGTCATGCCGTTTCATAATTTTCTTATGTTGTTTCTTTTTATCAAGACGCTATCGGTTGTAAATTTATAAAAATATAACATTTTTAGAACTTGTTATTCCCAATTTAAACCAAGACAAGTAAAAAAATTGAAAAGTTTTTGAAAAAAATTGGGATGTTTAGTGGTTCTAACGCCCCGCTTGCGGTATGCTCATATAATGTATATATGCGTGGGCGCTCGGGGGGCAAAAGTGAAAGTGCACTAATTTTAACGTTATTTTACTAATTTCGTGAAAATAACGTTAAAAGAGGGGGACGGTTAATCATGCATCATGTGGTGGCGTTGATAGCCAAAAGACAAAGGGGTGCATGCACTAATCGGCGTTTGTCTCAATTGCTGAGTGTTATGTGCCTTATGTCCAAGGCTTGATGCAAAACCACAATCGAGCCGGGGGTCTCATTGGAAGCAGCCTCTCTATTCCTACGGGGTAGAGGTAAGGCTGTCTATATCTCACCCTCCTCAGACCCTACCTTAGCTTTGCTATTGGTGGGATATACTGAGTATGATGATGATGATGATGAGGAGTGGTTCTAATAGAGTTTTGTGTAAGGCTTGTGATTAAGACTTGCAAAATTCCAGGTTTTAGCATCCCCGCCACACTTAAATTACACATTGTACTCAATGTGTCCCAAAAATAACTTTTAGGTTGATTGAATGTGTAAAAAGGTGTGTTAGACAAAAATTTTATGTTACTCGGCACCTGGACACGGGCCCGTGGTGTCCGGGCACGGCCCTGTGTTCAGATGGCCAGTAATAGAAATCAACAAAAAGTAACAGAAGGCTGGGCACGGGGGCGTGTTCAGCGAACACGGCCCGTGTCCAGTTACCTGAACTGGGCGTTTTTCTGCAGACCCTTGACCACGGGGCCGTGTTGGCTGGGCACAGCCCATGCTGAACTTGCTGTAATGAAGAAAAATGTTCCGGAGGCTCTGTTTTTGTGCATTGAGGTGTTGTTCAAGTCTCCCTTTATACCCTTCATCATCCAAGTGTGTTTTATTCCTGAAAATTAAAAACTAGACTAGAAAACATAAAGGTTAATCTAAACTAAACTACAGATAGTTCCGAGGAATGCCTCCGAGGTGCACCACATTTATAAGGGTCATTGGCTAGACCCAAAGCCAGTCATATGTTACCCAAGTGGGATGGTTTGCATCCCATGTTGCACCGTCGGAGAACATCATCCAAGCTTGAGTCTATGACTTTCATGTAATTGACCGGGTCGTCATCTTCTACTCTTTTCCCAACCCCAAACGTCATCTCCTTGTCCCCAACCCTCAATGTTAGCGTTCCACCATTCATGTCCACCATTGCGTGAGCCGTGGCTAGGAATGGTATTCCTAATATGAGTGGTACTTCGGTATCTTCCTCCATATCTAATATGACAAAGTCGGCCGGGAAGACAAATTCCCCGACTTTAACCAATAGATTTTCGGCGACACCTTGTCGATATTTAATGGACCTATCGGCAAGTTGTATGCTCATTTTTGTAGGGCTTGTTTTACCTAGGCCGAGTCGGTCGAACATTGATGCGGGCATGAGGTTGATGCTAGCCCCAAGACCGGCTAGTGCATTACGCATGGGTGATTCTCCAATTGAACAAGGGATGATAAAGCTTTCGGGATCGATCTTCTTTTGCGGAAGTTTGTTGAGTAGCAAGGCGTAGCATTCTTCGCTTAAATTAACTAATTGCAATGATTCAATTTTCCTTTTGTGGGTGAGGAAGTCCCTCATAAATTTTGAATATTTAGGCATTTGAGTTAGGACTTCGACAAATGGAATATTAACATGCAATTATTTTAATAAATTTACGAATTTTGTGAATTGCTCGTCAGTCTTTTGGTGAAGTAACCGACCAGGGTATGGTACCGGAGGATTCTTGGTGGGCTCTTGATTTGGTGGAGAAGCAGTCTCTTGTTAGGGCGTCGGCGAAGTTGTGGTTTGGCTAGATCGGCTCTTTTCAGTTGGAGGTAGCGGAGCCTCCTCGGGACCTATGGTACGGTTTCACAACGTGATGAGATGCACTTGCGCCTTTGGGTTGGTTTCGGTATTGCTTGGTAACGCGCCTTGAGGTCTCTCGGAGAAATTTTGGGCTAGTTGATTTATTTGTTTTTCAATATTTTGAAAACTAGCTTGTTGATTTCTAAAGTTCGATTCCAATTACTGAAATCGATCTGATTTTTTCTTTTCGGTGTCGGAGATGAGGCGAGAGACGATATCCTCAAGCCTCTCTCGTCCCCCTTGTTGTTGAGAGAAATTTTGTGACTCGTTTCTTGGTTGTTGAAAGTTTGTCCATTGGTTTAGATTTTGCTAGTTACTACTATTGTCGGGTTCTCTCCAACCAAGGTTTGGGTGGTTACGCCATCCTTGGTTGTAGGTACCTGTTGGAGGACCTGACGGCCTAGGTCTATTATCAACGTAGTTAACCGTTTATGTTTGATTATCCATTTCTTTCATACAACTCCAATTTTCATGTGGCCCACCACACCCCTCACATGCCATAACCGAGGCAGTTTTTGCCATTTCTAACTTTTTGATTGTTGAAGAAAGGGCCTCGATTTGGGCTTGCAAAGACGTGCTTTCGTCAACCTTATGGGCGCCCGGGGCAATTGATTTTGTACCTCGGAGAGTGTGCCACTGAAAATTGGTTTGAGCAATTTCCTCAATTTGATTATAAATGTCATTTGGGCGACGATTACCTAAAAGTCCCCCGGAGCTAAAATTAAGTGTTTGTCTTGTGTGTGGCAGCAACCCTTTGTTGAAAGTGGATACTTGTTGCCATACCGCAAGACCATGATGGGGACACTTTCTTAGTAGCTCCTTGAACCTTTCCCAAGTTTCATATAAGGATTCCCCGTCCTCTTGTGAATATGTATTAATTTCAGTCATTAATTTAGCCGTTTTAGCAGGAGGGAAATACTTATATAGAAATTTTTGGGCTAGTTCATCCCAGGTGTTTACCGAACCAACTGGGAGGGTATTAAGCCAAGCCTTAGCTCGGTCTTTTAGCGAAAATGGAAACATTCGGAGGCGGATGGCGTCGTTTGATGCTCCATTGATCCGAAAAGTATCACATATTTCCCAGAAGTTAGTAATATGTAAATGGAGATCTTCGTCCGCAAGCCCATGGAAGGTAGCGGAGTTTTGGAGCATTTGTATCAAATGCGGCCGAAGTTCGAAGTTGTTGGCTTCGACGTTCGGTGCATTGATAGCGGCACCAAGATTACCTATGGTGGGCCGTAGGTAATCCATGAGGGTACGTTGATTCGCCATTGGAAGTAAGTCCCCCAAAACTTTCTCTTGGTTTTTAGCTTTAAGTCTTTTTCTTAGAAAGCGTTCGGGTTCGTCTGGAGGTTCTTTTATGTCTCTACTGGAACTAGAGCTCATACACTACGTGGAAAGTTCAGATGTGGTGCCTGGGTTCTAAGTCATGCAATAAAAACAAAAAGAACGTCGGTCAGAAGTTTCACCACGGCCCCGTGCTCAGATGAACACCGCCCGTGGTCGGAGATACAGTAATTGTTTTTCGGATCCCTGTTACTGGGGAGCTCGACACGGCCCCGTGTTGCACCGACACGGCCCCGTGTTCAGCTCTCTGTAACTCAGAAAATAAAAACTGCAAGTAACAATGTTGTGCACGGCCCGTGTTCGACCAGGCACGGCCCGTGCTGAGCTCTGCAGAAGCTGAAAATCTAAGAAAAAAAACTAAAAAGAACAGAAAAATAAGAAAAACGATTAGGCCGTTGATTCCTAAATTTCTTAAAATCCTTATGTCCCCGGTAGCGGCGCCAAAAAACTTGATGTGTGTCGGTGTATATATATTTTTAAGTATATTTTTTAGCCCTTTTTAACACTTTAGTCAAGTTTTAAATTTATAAAACACGATATTTTACTAACACTAAACACACATATGGGCAAGTGCACCCATCGTGAGCATAGTATAGCGTTGGTAAGATACCGAGGTCGTCCAAGGACACAAGAGCTTTTAGTACCGGTTTATCCTCAACGTCTAATCAAATCAAAAATTTAGAAAAAGGTTTTAAACATGAAAATAAAAACTAAAAATGCTGAAAATAAAAATAAAATAAAAACAGATAGACGAGATGAATCACTTGGATCCGACTCGCCTTTAGTGTAACTTTTGATGTTTTTCGCACTTTTGCACTTTTTAAGAGATTATCTTAGTTATAGTAGTAGGCCCCTCTTTTGAAGGTGACGTTACCCTCAACCCAGTAGTTTGAGTCAGCAAGGATACAATCCTAAAGGGTTGGATTATTGAAATATAATTAATTAAGTTATTAATGCGTAATGTGGTAGGCCCCTCTTTTGAATGTGACGTTACCCTCAGCTAAGTGGTTTGAGTCAGCAGGGATACAATCCCAAGTAGCAGGGTTAATGTATTAATAGTAGTTTACATATGAGGGAATCAAGCCATTCGCACCCCCACCATCCAATACCAGTGGGTATTGAAGGAGGTCCTAGTAAGCTTGACCCAAGTCCTCGCAGGATCTATACACTGAACAAGGCAAGAACCTTACCAAACCATTCCCTTAACCCCCGACCAGGTAGCCAACATATCTCCATATAGACCGTGGAGATATGAATGGTGTAAATATTTTATTTTATATAGACAGTAAAATAACGCCAAGACTGTTGGTGCATCTACTGTCTGTTAACTACGTCTTAATCGAGTCTTATGTCTAGATAGGTTGAATGAGTGCACAACAGTGATTGAATTAGAGTTTGGTCATGTTTTAGGTAGTGAGTCCGTTTGAAACAAGTCCATCCGTTTGAACATGTTCATCCGTTTGAACATGTCAGTCCGTTTGGAGCCGGCCAGTCCGTTTGAAGAAGGGTCTCGTTTGAACATTTATGTGTCATCTTCAAACGGAAGGGCAACTAGTATATATAGATGTTGTGTAGGTTCATTTGAGACGGACCAGATTGTGTGTGAGAGTCGAGGTGCTGCCGGATTTTTGTCAGAATACAGTGTAAAAGGCTCGGAAATCAGTAATAGAGAAGAAAGTTAAAAGGAACAAGCTGTTGTGACGTTGGTTACATTGATTCCGCCTCTGTAAATGATGATGAACTACTCTGAATGACTGTTTAGGGTCACGAACACGATCCAACAAAGACACCACGGACAAATGATAAGGAAGTTTCACCTTCAACATAAGAAACTAGTTATTAAAATCATTAATACAAAACCAAATAAAAAGTGCGAAAAGATTAAAAAACAAAAGTATTACACTAAATGCTTATCTTCACCAAGTGATGTAAGAGAATTAGGCAAACATGGCATTTGATTGTCAAGAACTCTTACTATTACTCTTGGATCCCGAGACTACTACACACACTCTATAATGGATGATGGATGATGGTGGTGGATGTGGTGTTGTGATGGTGGTGGAGTATGGGTGAAGTGGGAGAGAGGTGGTTTGTCAAGGGATGCCTTTACAATGAACCAAGCACCCCTATTTATATCCTGCACCGAAGCCCCAACACGGCCCCGTGTCCAGTGGGCACAGCCCCGTGTCCATCCTCTTTCTCTGTCTTCATTTAATGCAGTTTATCTGTATTAGTTGACCACGCCCCCGTGTCAACTAGGCACGACCCCGTGTGTAGAAGCATATCTGTATTATCAAGATTTTCTTGGATTCTGCAAATCTTAGAGTTGACCACGGCCATGTGGAGCTGGGAATGCCCCCGTGTTGGGAAATAGAAGCTTCTACAACTCTGTCCTTTCTGCAGACACTTGGGCATGCCCCCGTGTCCGTTGGGCACGGGGCGTGTTCAGCCTTCTGTTGTTCTGTTTTTGCTTGGGAAGATGCTATCAAGGGGTCGGGCACGCCACGTTTATTCCTTTTCTTGTATTTGTGTTAGATTTAGCTGTGTTTTTGCTTCTTTTGTTCATCTACGCTCATTTAACCCTGAAAATACAAAAGGAAGACAAAAGCACACTTTTTCCAACATTAGTACTAAAAAAGGGTTGGTTTTATGCCTCGTTTGATGTAATTTATATGTTGCATTTTAAACACATCAAGACACCTCGGCGACGAGCTCGGGTTGTGTCTCCGACACTGTTTCGATGTAGGGCTCGGTTTTTTCTTGAGCCGCATGCGAACCGCCTATGGATGCAAAGCCATGTGGGCCGTGAAAGAATTACGGAGGCATGCTTAATATTTGCGCGTACACCATCAATTTCGGGTCCATATCTTGGAAATTGTAGGACGGTTGCCAGTTGGGTGGTGTTCGGGCAATATGAAGTTTGGTTGTCGGGTCTAGACGGAACACCGAAGGGGGTCGAAAAGGATTCATGATATATATGTTTTTATAAAATGTAAATAAGTAGCGATGAGAAGAAGGAAAAGTTTATAAAAAATGGAGTTGAAAGTGGGGTTTTTATAGGTAAAAATGGGTTTAAAATAAAGAAAAAATTATTATTTGTAAGGACCGTATTCGCGACCTAAATGAGTCGGTTCAGAGAAATTCCATCAAATACAGGTGCGGAAAACAAGTATTTGACCTATAAACAGCTGAATCTTCACTTTAACACTGATTTGTATTGATATGAAAGCAATTACAATCAGTTCTCACACCGGCAGCACCTCGGTATGGAAATCTCACAAAAACAACTTATGATTTCGCTTGACCTTGATCTCCTATATATAGAGATTAGGATTTCGCTTCAGCATAACTCAAGCGAAATCTTAACATGTTGATTTCGCTTGAGTAGCTTCAAGCGAAATCTCTTCAACATCTAAATGTTCAAGCGAAATCTCACTAACTCTATCACATTTTCTCGTTCTACGTGCCCTGATCTATTCTAACTAGTCTAAGACTCGATACAAGACGAAGTCAACAGATGTAGTGCACCAACAGACTCCCCCTCAGATGTTGACGAGTCGACTATCGAGTCACACCAATACTGTGTCTTCACATCTTCATTCTTGATCAGTCTCTGGGCTTTTCTCTTTCTATCTTCTTCTCAAGAATCACCTGGCTCTATCAGACTCCCCCTCACGATTTGCTGGTATTCATTTGTTCTTCAGCAACATCTGTTTTAGGATCGATGTCTGACTCAAATGTTGTTTACAAGATCATTGCCTGAATCTCATCTAATTCTCTTGATCAGATCTCTTGATTCCTTAAGTTCATCAGCATCAGCAGCTAGCAAACTTTTAGATTCATAATCAGAGTCTGACTTTTGTAAACTTTGAATGAATTAATCTGGCTCACCTGTAACAATCTTAACCCAGAAATAAATTTTCTAAATTTAACAATTTAAATGCACCAACAATCTGATATAATCAGATAATTCTCTCTCATAACACAAATCAATGATGAACCAAATGTAGGTTTTTTAAAAAAATACCAATTGTAGGATTTTAACAAACCTTTTTACATTTTAAAATTCACTCCCCCTCACAACCAAGTCATCATGTTTAGCACTTGAAATTTTGACAATCAGCTTTCCAATATCAGTTGTCGAAAATCTTTTTGGATTTTTTCAAAATTTACGCTAAAACACACTAAAAATCTTTTTGTAATTTTTGATTGTAAAGGAATGCAATACAGAAATATTTACAAACACTATTTTTGTGAGTTTGTGCAAGAGGATCATGTCAGTTTATGAAACAGATCACTAACACCGTTAAGCTTCATTACATATTAAGTTCTAAACAATTTACCTAGATTGTCAGTATATTTGTCCACTTAAATTCTCACACAAAGTTCAAATGATCCGAGATATGTAGTTAATATTTTAAGCACTTGAACTTATCTGTGTGTCCCACTACTTGAATATACTCTCGTATCCAGATCCCAATATTCAGTCTTACAGGTGAATATACCACAGATGATATCTGTCAGGGGAATAAATTATAGTACGAGGGCCGTGAGAGCTCAGGTCGATACTCCCGTATACGCAGAGAGATGACGGCTTCGACTTTTGGTGTGTCCCCTTTAGAGGATCTTTTGCATTACAACAGCAGCGACTATCAATTTTATTGTTTCATCAGCTTGCTGAGGGCGATGCTATGTTTCAAGCATTTGCAGAAAGCATTATCCGGGGACTAGGTCAGAAATTTCTTTCAGCAGAAGTCCCGGGATAATACCCCAGATATCACTGAGCATAAAGACCTAGTATCTCAGAATAAGGGACCTTTCAAACAAGATTTCAGGGGTTACCTATATATCCAAGTTTGTGTTAACCCACAAAACAAGCAAGTTTGATTTTAGGTTTATATCTCGTCACAATCTACTAAATGTGCAAAAACCTACTGACATATCCACAGTAAGATTGTTTATCACATTTTTTCTTTTCATTTCTTTAGCATGTTGTGATAGTCCACTGATGTACTATCATTTCCTCTATATGCAACAAAAACTCATTTTTGAATTTTATCATGTTTTTGTCTTTTTCAAATTTTCTAATGTTTTTGGATTTTCTGAAAAATTTTTACTCCCCCTAAAATGCAAACACATTTTAAGAAATTTGAAAATAAAATGTACAATAAAGTGACAACTGATATCGAATCGCATCAAATCTCCATTCACTTGGCATAAACAATCAGAACTCCCTCTATCACAAAACTATTTTCTCATTTAGATTTCAAAACACTTAAGTTTGTTTTAATCAAAATGATTTTTCCGGAAAATAAGTTTTTATGATATAATCATTTGTAGATTCAGGGTGTGGTTCATCACCTTGTCTATTCTTAACCACTTGTAGCAGATCAAGTACAAATTAATGTCCTTGATTTACCACTTGCAAGTATGCACCATCTATATCAATTGTAAAAATTACCACATGTAGAACACAATATCACTTGTAGGAATGTTACGTCTACATCACCATTTTACCAATCAAAATGCCGATTCCTGCTTCACACTTACCAACCTGGAAGCTCCGGCGTAGTCATACAACCTGTAAACATACAAACACTATCAAAAACTTTCAAACAAAAACTTCAAACATTAGAAAAATGCCAATTCCTGATCCACGATATAAACTTGGGATCTCCGGCAAGTCCTAAGACTTTTAAGAAAAGCAAACTTCCACCCAAGTCTTCTTAGACT
The DNA here is from genome assembly GCA_030545235.1 of Helianthus tuberosus. Classification (NCBI taxonomy): domain Eukaryota; kingdom Viridiplantae; phylum Streptophyta; class Magnoliopsida; order Asterales; family Asteraceae; genus Helianthus; species Helianthus tuberosus. The sequence goes on along the minus strand of CM060443.1, from coordinate 58,871,567 downwards.
TGGTGGCTTCCAATTCTTGTGCAGTAGGGTTGTAAGTTGCCTTTTTAGTTGCATAAAAATCTTTAATCCCCTTTACTTTCCCATCAAGCATTTTCTTGAAAATTTTCTTAACATTTTCATTAAAAGCTTTTTCAATATCAAAATCTGAGCTTTCTACTTTACCAACCATTTGTTTAATTTCTTCCATACTCAGTGATTTAATGTCAACATCATTCATCAAATCTTTGATCTCATCTTGTGACTCCTCTGATTTTGTGGAATCAGATTCATCGCCAGATTGTACATCTGATTTTTTAACAATCCATTTTTGATTGTCTTTTGCACTCTTTTTGTACAATCTTTTAGAATTTTCACCAACTTCATTCTTTGAATTTTCAAAAGTTTTGAAGTTTGTAGTTAGTGATTCATTCTTTTCAACCACTTTTTCTTTAAGTTTTTCAGATACTCCCTGTTTTCTATTGACTTTGTTTGGACAATTGTGAGCGATGTGTCCAACCACTTGACATTGAAAACAAGTTCGTGTGTCTTTTGATTGAAAAACTCCAATTGGATGAAAAACTCCAGTTCCTATTCTTTTTCTTTCAGCAAGGAACTCTTGATTTGATAAGCTATTTGACTCCTCTTCATAGCTTTTTCCTGCAACATATGTCATTTTTGATTTAAAATCTCTAACATATTTTTCATTTTTACGATTTTCAGGTGGAGTAAAACCAAGACCTTTCTTTTTGTAACTACAATTTTGATTTGTTTTCTTTTGAAAACTAGAATCAGAATTGTAATTCTTTTTTTCTTTTTTCTTGTTTAACCTTTGTTGAACTCTAGAAGTATATTTTTTAGGTTTTTCAATAGATTTTAGATCCTTAATTTCAGAAAAATTAATTTCCGTCATTCTGAAAACCTTTTTAATCATGTCAAAACGAACACTTCTAATTGGAAACTCTTTGTCAGAGTATAATTTGTCCGAATCATTTAAAGTATATGCAACTTCAAATGTTTCATCATCCAAATTTGCCTTTGATAGCAAAAATTCTTTACTGTAAGACCGTTTTTCCGACAACTTTGAACTGTTGACTGACGAACTTGAACCCCCAGACTCAAACTTTGACTCAGACACCTCCTCAGTATCCAACACCTGATCGACCACCTTTTTGATTAACTCAGACTCATGATCAGTATCAGACGAGGTAAACGTGATATCAATGTTATCTAGTAAAACGTCAGTTGTCTCGGATTTTAACTTTATATTGACTGCTTTTTCGACTTGCTCCTCATTTGGTTTTCTAGGAGAATACCCTTCCCAGATAGGAGGCGGACACTTGTTGTATTTAACAGTCGATTTCTTACCAGTCTCATTCTTTTGCTTCTCATCCTGAAATGCTTCAAAACCTGCAACAGTAGGATAAACTCGATCAATAACATAATCAGAACAAGAATAACTCAGTAATAACCTTCTGATTCTTTCATTCTCAATCTTTTCTTTCTCCAACTCTTGCTTTAGATTAGCATTTTCTTCGATGTAATGATTAATTGCCTTTTGCTTTGCCATCAACGTAGAATTTGTCATCGTTAAAGCTTTTTCTCTTTCAGAGTTTGTTGTTTGAAGACCTGTCACAGTTCTGTTCAACACACTATACGATTCTTTCACATAGCTGATGTCAGATAGTAGCTTTTCTATCAGTCTTTCTCTATCAAACAGAGTCACATCTTTTTCTTCACAACTCTTGCAAATTTCCAAACATTTCTTACAAGGCTTTTCAACTTCAACAATCTTCTCAATCTCAATTGTTTTTACCACTTCAATTACTTTTTCTTCATCCACACTTTTAACTTCTTCAGTTTGAACAACAGTTTCAACCTTCTCATCTTGTTGTTGTTCTTTTGCAGCTTGTTTCTCCTTCAGTTTCTCCATGCGATCTGCAAAATAGAAATGAAAACTTTCAGGAGAAAGATGTTTTTTAGCAATATTAATATGTTTCTCTTCCTCATTATCACTGTTACTCTCCATTGGTGTTTGATCAAACTCTACGGATTTTTCAGAATCAGCATCTGAAATACCAGAATCAGATGGTGTTTGATCAAAAACAACTTCTTTTTCTGAAGTATCCTCATTTTGCACACTCTCATCTGTACTTAATGATTCAGAATCAGCACTTTCTGAACTTTCTTCAGATGTAATCGATTGATCTTTCACTTTTTCACCAATTGAACTCATCCAAGTAGCAAACAAATCTGGTTCTCTAACAATCTTTGCAATGAAAGCTTTGAAATCCCCCTTTTCATCAACAAACATATCCCAGCTGAATCCTTCAGGTAGTTGTTCATCATTTTGGTCCACTATACATGCTGTGCTGTTAGAAGAAATGTAGTTGCTCCAGTTGAAATCTACCAAACATCCTTTCTTTGAATCTTCAATCTTTCTACCATGAGCCGTCTGTAATTCTTGTGTCTGACCAACTTGCTGATAAATGGCTTTCCGGTAGTAGTCATCTTTTCCAAATGGATTCTGAGCACCACTAACTTCTCTGTTTTTGCACTCCCGCTTAAAATGACCTTTTTCCCTGTACCTGAAACAAGTAACTTTAGATTTATCAAAACCTAAAGTAGAAACACAAGCATCAAGAAAATCATTTCTCCCGGTAATTGTCTTGAACTTTTCAGCACGTCTAAGAACACTTGCAAGACACCATTTGATATCCATTAGTTCCATCTCTTCTGCATCTATTTGGTCGTAATCCTCTTTGGTAAGCATAGGATTTCCAATTCGACCAGCCACTAAACCTTCATATGAGATAAGCACGGAACCAAGTAATGCCATATGATCTTTCGCAATGTCTTCAGAAAAACTTTGACCTTCTGGAAGATTTAGAGCTATGTTGCATTGAATCACACAACCATTTCCCATCTTTGTGCTTTGAGACTGAAAACTTTCTGATGAAGTCTTTGGATTGACACTTGGATAAGATGAGAATCCACTGCTGTTTTTGTTTGAGCTTTGATCAATCTTTTCAGTAGTATCTCCAACACTATATGCAGTCTGAATTTTTGGACTTCTCTCAATTTCTGAAGTTGGAACACCACCCTTGTAATACATCTTTACATCTTGTTGACCACTTGGATTATTCATCCTTGCAATCTTCTGCTGTTCCAAATCCTGACTTTCAATCTTTTCAATGAACTGAGAAATCGACAACCTATCATAAACTCCAGTATTCTTCAGTATCATCAAATAAGTTCCCCACTCTTTCTGAGGTAATGCATCAGCAAGTTTATCCACCCATTCCTCATTTTCTTTTGTAATGTTCATCATCGACATTGTTCGTACTAAGTGACAGTATCGTTCAATAAGTTTCTTCGTATCTTCTCCGGGCAAACTTGTGAACAAATCAAACTCTTTTTTAATCAATGCCTTCTTGCTTTTAATCATACTTGTACTGCCTTCAACCTTGATTTTTAAAGCATCCCATATTGATTGTGATGTTTTGTCATGTTGAAGTAGTATGAAGATGTCTTCTTTGATGGCCTGTTGAAGCAAACTGATCATCATCTTTTCAGCTCGGTATATTTCCCGTTCTTCCTTACTAAGATCTGAAAGCTGTTTTTCAGTCTGCATTTCAGTTCGTGGTAGAGCATACTTTGTCAGAATACATTCCCATGATCTTAGATGATTTGCTTGCACCCAGTTTTCGAATCTATCTTTCCACCCATAGTATTCCTCAACTCCCATAAGCTTCGGGGGTTTCTGAGTAGTCCCCGTTTCATTTTCTGAATTCATGTTCTGAGTAATGGAAGATGAACTGGACGATGTTGCAAATGCGTTGTGAAAATCGTTATCCATGTTTTAATCACTTTCAAGCGAACTGGTCAATTGAACAATCTTTGAAGCGAAATGATCAAGCTGATTGAAGTGAGACTAATCAATTCTTTGAAGCGAAATCGTTCAAGCGAAACTGTCTGAAATGAGAATCCTGAAGCGAAAACCTTGAAGCGAAATGCTGAAGCGAAAACGTTGAAGCGAAATGTTAAGTGTCGCTTGAAAGTTCAAGCGAAATCGTTCAATGAAGCTTTGTTCTTCAAGCGAAATCCATTCGAATGTCGATTTTGATCACTTTTAGATCAAATTTTGCTATGAAACTTTCAAGGGTTTGTTATCTTGTACTTTTAAACAATCCGTGAGAAATTGAATAGTTTTTGACCGTGAAAAATTTCTGAACTGATGAAAGAAGATGTAGAAGTAAGAGATTTTGAACTGTTTCAGCTGAATTTTGCAGAAATCCTCCTCCAGGCTCTGATACCAATTGTAAGGACCGTATTCGCGACCTAAATGAGTCGGTTCAGAGAAATTCCATCAAATACAGGTGCGGAAAACAAGTATTTGACCTATAAACAGCTGAATCTTCACTTTAACACTGATTTGTATTGATATGAAAGCAATTACAATCAGTTCTCACACCGGCAGCACCTCGGTATGGAAATCTCACAAAAACAACTTATGATTTCGCTTGACCTTGATCTCCTATATATAGAGATTAGGATTTCGCTTCAGCATAACTCAAGCGAAATCTTAACATGTTGATTTCGCTTGAGTAGCTTCAAGCGAAATCTCTTCAACATCTAAATGTTCAAGCGAAATCTCACTAACTCTATCACATTTTCTCGTTCTACGTGCCCCGATCTATTCTAACTAGTCTAAGACTCGATACAAGACGAAGTCAACAGATGTAGTGCACCAACATTATTTTTATTAACGTTGGACCAACGGTGAAATCCTCAAACGTTGCGATATTTAGGCGTTTTAAATCAGACGCCATTGAGATTTTTTTGAAAAAAACGCTCAGGGGGCAGTAGTGATGGCGTGGAGGAGCATTTTTTAGGGAAAAACGCCCAAAACCCCCTCTACTACGAATGGTCTTATAATCATCAATTGAAACGTTGAGTTGTAATGTATGCAAGGAAGGTCCATGATCTCATTCTGGTACATCATGTTTTCAAAACAAATTTTACACATTTGTTCTTAAGTTTTTTTATTTATTTGATTGAACTTTCAAGGAACTATCCAAAGTCTCCAACGCGATCAAGATAGATATCCAAGACCCACGAATTACAAAACCTATGTGTTTTTTATTAGTAACGAACATGTGTTTTTAGGGTTGTAAAGGAACTGCGAGTTCGTGTTAGGATCGATTCCGTTACACCGTTGACTGCGTAGATCTCGTATCTTGTGCGGAATCCGAATACGAGAGTGGATCAGATAAGAACAAGCTAATTAAATGTTTTTTCTATTGATACTTTGTCAATATAAAACCACGAAAACAATTTGGCAGAGTTTCTCCTCTCAAACCAAAGATACAAATGAAAAAGACTTCATAACGATATATAGGGACACTAGGCCCGCACCTATAACTACATACGGATGGACAACACTTGGTGCAAACCCACATATATGTGCGGATGAACCCTGTAACTACGGATCAAGGTTAACTGCGGACGTACCAGCTGCGCACAGACCAACTATATATGGAAACCCTAATCTAGCGTGGATCAACTAGTTTCATACGGTTATGCATACGCAGATCCGTGCATATCAACAAACCATATAAAACCCTAAATATGCGCTCAGTTCGTGCGTATGGACTTGTTCTTGTAGGTTATTCACTTTAACACCTTTTCTTGATTCATTTGTTCAGCTATGATACGTGATTGACGCAAGCGATAGACATATGCACTCGCAGACTCCCCCTTGGATATTGTTGCAGTCAATCTCGTAGCATCTTTATTCCATCTGTATCTTCATGAAGCTTTAATAGTTTCAGCACCACAGACTCCACTTTACTTTAACAGACTTCCCTTGTATCAGCATCCTGGTTCACAGCTCCCCCTTTCGACAAACTCTCTTTCCCGACTCCCCCTTGCTTTCAGCTTCCGGATCTAAACCTGGCTCATTATCAATTCAAAACACTTATAAAAATATCTAGCCACTTTAGGATCGAGAACCTGGCTCTTTGAAAGACTAATTATATGATAATTCAAACCATTTGAGATGTCCAAAATCAGGAACCTAGCTCTTAACACAGATATTTTGACAATTAAAGATTTTTAGGACATCCAGGTTTTGTAACCTGGCTCTAATGCAGAATTAAACATTTAAAAACTCAGGAACAAATTACCTGGCTCTCTCCCCCTATCAAATAACTATATATCTGACATTCAAAGCATCCAATCACCACAAACCCTCACTGTTAATCAAATTCAATTTAATGACCTTGATCTATCTGATTATCTACCAAGTTCAAATTAATGACCTTGGAGACTTCACAAAATGTTTTTGATTTTTACATTTAAAACCTCAAGATTCAAATTAATGAACTTGTTTATTTTCAGAGGCATGTTCAGCATACTTAGATTTTGAAACTCAGCTTTCAAACATCGGTTGTCGAAACATAAAGTTGAAACAAAATCTTTTTGTCTTTTACAAAGTTTATGCTAAAATACTCCGAAAATCTTTTTGAAATTTTTTTGTAATGTAATGCAACAAGAAAATATTTACAGACATATTTATGTTGAGTTTGTATCAGAGGATCATATCAGTTTATGACACATCACTAGCACCGTTGATCTATATAAACTTTAAGCTCTAAACGATTTACTTAGATTGTCAGTATACTAATCCATTTAAATTCTCACACAAACTTCAATTGATTAGAGATACGAGATTAATGTTTTAAGAACTTATCTTATTCGCGTGTCCCACCTCAGAATATACTCCCGTATCAAGATTCCCTAGAGTCAGTCTTACAGGTGAATATATCTAAATGATATCTGTCTCTAGGTTAGTGCGAAACCTTGAGAGCTCAGGTTAGAACATTCGTTCAGTCAAAGAGATGAAGGCTCGAGTTAAATGTGTGTTCCGCTTAGGAATCTTCTTTACAACTGCACTTGATATATATCTTTCGATATTATTTCGATTTTTATGCAGATGGAAATCTTTTAAACGCAAAAAGCGTTATACAAGGTCTAGGCCATTGTTGATGCAAAATCAAAAGACCAAGTATAATACCCCAGATATCAATAAGTATAAAGACCTAGTATCTCGGAATCAGGTAATCTCTCAAACGGAATTTTGGAGTACTAAGTCCGTATATCCGAGAGATGTTCCCCACGAGATAAGAAAGTTATTGATTTAGATTTATATCTCGAAATCAATTTACTAAATGTGTAAAAACCTACTGACATATCATCAGTAAGACTGTTTATCACATTTAACTTTCCATTTCTTTAGCATGTTGTGATTGTCTTACTGATGTACCATCATTTCCTCTTTTTACACAAAACTCTTTTTACTTTTCTCATGTTTTTGTACTTTTTCAAATTTTCAAATGTTTTTGTATTTTCAAAATTTTTATTCGCCCTAAAATCCAAAACATTTAAGAAAATCTAACAACCTAACGTAGATAGCTTCATCTCGCCATCCATTTCTACATCACATGCTCTTGTTTCGAATAAAACACCCCCATGATTTACAACACATTGATATTTAACAGTTTGAAAGCCGTTTTTCAATTTTGTTTTATCATGTTTATTCAGCCGTGTGGGTTTCGACATATTCACTCAACCTTTTTTTTATTTTTAACAATTTAAAAAACACAATTTTTATGTTTTCTGTTTTTTATTTTGTTTTTAGTTTATGTTTTATTTATTATTATTAACAAACAAACACTCCCTGAACTCAACTGTAGGGATCCTCCTCCTATGCCAGGCTGCTCCTTTGCTCTTGTTAACATTCAGCTGATTTCTTGAGCACCTGCACATTCAAACAACTCAATTATTTGAATAATGCAACCCAGGCCTGTTTGACCTTGGGTATTGTAACACAATACGAATCATTTAACTTTGGAAAATCTTTGTCATTTTTAATAAACACTTTTTCTTTCTTATTTTCAACATTTTTAGTTGAATCGATTTTCCGTTTATTGTCACTCACAGAAGTCTTTTGTTTCTTGACCACCCAAATTTATCCGTTTGAAACATTCCTTTGATAAAATCTTGAATCATTTTGAACGTTTCGTTTTGACAAATCACTTTTGGGTTTCCATATTTGTTTTGGTTTTGATTCAAACTTGGATGTTTTTGGTTTTGAAGTTTGTTATGGCTTTGAAATATCAGCCTTTGTTTTCCAAATCTGTTTCGTCTCAAATTTGGGTGTCTTTGGTTTCCAAGTTTGTTTTGACTCAAACTTGGTTAACTTCTATTTCTCAACCTCAGATTTCTTTTTCTCAACATCAAAAGGATTCAAATTTGGACATTTGCGACCAACATGTCCAATTTGTTGACATTTAAAACATGTTTTCTTTGAAACGTCTTTGGCCTATTGTTGTTGTTTCTTCTAAGCATAGAATTCCTCATGAGTCTGTCGACTAAATCGGATTTCTTTCTCTTTTTCTGAACTTGTTCCATGAACAAAGTTCATTTTTTTCTGAAGTTTTGACGTTTCAGACCTTTTCATTTTGTTTTATTTCTTTTTATAACCCAACCTAGCCTTTGTGTTTTTTCTGTTTGTACCCAGGTTTTTTCTTGCTCGCTTTTCCGACAGATTTGTCAATTTCAGACTTTTCGATTTCTACCAATTTAAACACTTTTTCAATCTTATCTGCAATCACATTTTGAATCGGAACTTCAATATCTGAGAATAATTTGTCCGATCCAATCATGTAATATTCCAATCCTATTGAATCATCATACGCATTTTTCTCAAATTTTTAATTTTTCAAATAATTTTTATGGTAACTTTCCTCATTTTCATGATGTGATTCGGACTTTTCATTTTTGGTAGAATCGTCTTTCAAAACGCTTTCAACAACCTTACCTACCACCTCTGAATCACCAAGATCATCAAATTTGGAGTAAGTCACATCAATGTTGTCAGGCAATTGGTCAACAATGTTTATTGCTTTTTCCACTTTCTCGTCATCATAGAATGTATAATTATTCTCCAACGGTGGTGGCACCTGATGATATTCTAAACCAATGCCTTTTTTGTTCTTATCAGAAACATGATCATCTAGTGTGATGTTGAAAATACGTTCGAGAATATACGAAGAAGCTTGATAACTTTGAAGTTTATTGACTTTCTTTTCTTTATCAGCTAATTCTCGTTTAACTTCAGCAAGTCATCAATGTATTGATTTAAAACCCTTTGTTTATCTTCAAAATTAGCTTCAAGAAATCTTGTTGTTTCAATATATTTTTAAAGTCTTCTTTCCATACTTTTTTCTTCACTTTTCAAAGTTTCAAAAGCTTATTTTACAGTATGATATGACAATTTCCTTCCATCATATTCGTTTTTCAACTCTTAAATAATCTTATATTTTTGTAAACACTCATTGCAATCTGCTAAACACTTTTGTTTTAAAATTTTATTTTCTTTTTCAAGATAATCACATTTCTATGTCATCTCCTCTTCTTTTTGTTTCAAAAACTTTTCAATTTCAAACATTTCTTTACATTTTTTTTTGAAAACATTTTCTGTTGTTGTAAATTCAATGTTTCTGGATCTTAAATTTTCATCCTTCTCAGTACAGGCACTGCATGTTTCCATGCATTTCCTGAATTGCACTTCAGTTTTGATTTCAGATTTGTTATCAATTTCATCAGTTGACTTAGCATTATCAGACGATTCAGTAGATTCTGTTTGAGTTGTTACCTCAACTTGATCTGCCACCGTTGTATTGTCGGCCGTCTTCTTCACAATCTCATCCTTCAGCTTCTGGCTCTCGTCAACAGTCTCTTCAACACTCTTCTTCTTCTCAACACTCGCATAGATCACCCTTCTTATACCTTCCTCAACTTATTTCTCACAGTTCAGATCCTCTTGAATTCTTCTATAAAACACTCCTGCAGTTGGAATAGCAGCAACAAGCTCTTCAAAATCTACCACATCTGGATTAACTGTTGGATTCCCCTAAGGATCTACAAAACACTTTCTCTCATCATCCCATCTATCTGCACACTTTGCTTCCATGAAAACCTTATACACTTCACTCAACCTCATTCGAGCATGACGTTCCTCTCGAGTCGGTTTTACCTCAGCAACTAATGTCATCATCTTATTTGGAATGTATTTATTCCAACTGAACCCTTCATCATCTTGAATTACCACCAAATCATGTTTCTTCTCTTTTGACGAACTTTCACTGATTTGTTTTTGATTCGTATTTGGTGGTTGTTCATTGTTGCGATGGTAGATTGCTTTCTTGTAGTAGTCATCATTGAAAGGATTCACACTATCATCAACTCCCAAATTCGTGCACTCTCTCTTGAAGTGTCCTTTTTGCTTACATCTGAAGCATGTAATCTTGGATTTTTCAAATCCTAGTTTCATGTTAGGACCTTCAAGACATTGCCTGCCAGTGATCTCCATAAACCTTTGAGCCATCCTGATTACACTCGCCATACACCATCTGATATCCATGAGCTCCATTTCTTCTGGATTGATCTGGTCATAATCTTCCTTTATCATATCCGGGTTTCCAATTCTACCCGCCACCAGACTTTCGTAAGATTCTAGAATAGATGCTAAAAAGCTCATTTGTTGTCTGGCTAAATCAGTGTTCATATTTGGAGAATCTTTCAAATTTAGGGCAATGTTGTATTGAACCATATTCGGATTGGATTTATCTGATGCAGAAGATGAATGATATCCAGAATCATAGTTCGGAGAGACCTGCTCTTTGATGAATCACCGGAGTTCTCAACCCTAAAAGCTGTACCAATCTTTGGTGCTTGACTGTTTAGCATGCTACCACGATAGTAAAGATTTACATTTTGCTGATAAGTAGAATTGATCATTTTGTGTTGCCTTTTTGAATCCAGTTCGTGACTTTCAAGATTTCCAATCAAACCATCTAAAGTGATCTCGTCAAACTTTGTGTCGTTTTTCAGAATCATGACAAAAGTTTGCCAATCATCAACATGAAGTAATGCCTCGATCAGTTTGTCGATGGTCTCTTCTCTGTCCTTCTTGATTTTGAATCTTTCTAGTTCAATTTTCAAATGACATAAACATTCTATCATTTTTTAGACAGTCTCTCCTTTCATGCAGTTGAACAGGTCAAACTCTTTCTTCAGCAAAGAAATTTTGTTTTTCTTGATCTCTTTTCCACCTACTGCTTTAACTTCTAGTGCTTCCCAGACAGACTTTGAAGTTCCATCATGTTTAAGCAAACAAAGAATATCTTCCCTAACTGATTGTTGTACTAATGCAATCATTCTTTGTTCGTTCAAGAATTCTACTTTATCAGTATATTCGTATAATTTCAGTGGGATTATTTCGTTTTTCTCATTAGTTGGTTTTTCATATCCAAAATGTAACATAGACCAACAATCATAAACATATGCTTTCACCAAAATCTCAAACCGATCTTTCCACTAATTTTAATCTTCAATGTTCATTAGTTTAGGTGGTTTTGGATGATTTCCGTATACATTATCATATTTCAAGCTTTAGGAAATTGCATTTGAGACACTTTTTGTTGTGGGTGTCGTTTCGGATGTGAATGTGTTGTTAAACTCATTGTAACACTCCTCTTCCATGATCTTGATGTGCTTGAAAAACCCGCAAACAAACAACAAACACTTGAACACACTTTGAAAGTAAACACTACGAAAGACTTAATACGCGGGGATGGAGAATTATTAATTCGTGCGGATCAACAATTTTATCAAAACCCTAAAAACATGTGTAGATTCGCGCGAATGGCGGTATTGTAGGTCCGTGCGAATCAATTAAATTAAAACTAGATCCGTGCGTACATATCTGAACACAAACATCCATGTTTTTCAATGATTTGATGATGATTTTGTTTGGATTTATGTCTGAAACTTTGAAGGATTGATTAAAACGTATTTTCGCACAATATGTTTGAAAGACAGTCATTTTTAACCGTTAAAATGTCATGAATTTGAATTTTAAAGATGCAAAGAATGAGTAGAAGATGAGTAGAAGAAGAAAAGATGAAATTGGCTTTGTTTTGCTTGAATTTGCTTGAATTCTTGTGCCTTCGATCCTTGCAATCGATCTCCTGCTCTTATACCACTTGTGAGTTCGTGTTAGGATCGATTTCGTTACAACGTTGATTGCGTAGATCTCGTATCTTGTGCAGAATCCAAGCACGAGAGTCGATCAGACAAGAACAAGCTAATTAAATGTTGTTTTCTATTGATAGTTTGTCAATACAAAATCACGAAAATATTTTAGCAGAGTTTCCCCCCTCAAACCAAAGATACAAATTAATAAGACTTCATAACTATATATAGGGACACTAGGTTCGCACCTATAACTACATACGGATGGACAACACTTGGTGCGAACCCACATACATGTGCGGATGAACCCTATAACTACGGATCAAGGTTAACTGCGGACGGACCAGCTGCGCACGGACCAACTATATATGGAAACCCTAATCTGGCGCGGATCAACTAGTTTCATACGGATTTGCATACGCATACCCTTGCGTATTAACAAACCATATAAAACCATGTGCTCAGTTCGTGCGTATGGACTTGTTCATGTAGGTTATTCACTTTAACACCTTGTCTTGATTCATTTGTTCAGCTACGATACGTGATTGACGCAAGCAATAAACATACGCACTCACAGGAACCAAACTTTAAGCGAACAGTTCGTGAATTGTTCGGTGAACAGTTCGTGAACTGTTCGGTGAAAAGTTCGTTTACGTTCGTTTGTTTAGTTAACGAACAAACATGAACAAGAATTTCCGTTCGATTAGTTAAATGAACGAACACGAACAAATGTCTCGTTCGTTCAATTGCGTTCGTGAACGTTTGGTAATGTGTTCGTGAGCGTTCGTTCTTGTTCGTTTGTTTATGGTGTTCATTAAATATTTTTTTAGCATTTATTTATTTTAAATAAACTTTTTATATTCTTTAATTCTTATTTATCTCACCTCCACCTTGTTTATGCACCGTTCCCCTTTCCTTCTCATTATTAACATCGAAAAATACTATCGTACTTTGTCGATTTTATTTGTGTTCGTGAACCGTTCATGAACACGTTCCTTTCCTTAATGAACGAACACGAACAAAAAATCTTGTTCAGTAAGTGTTCATAAACTGTTCGTGAACACATTATATCCTTAACGAACGAACACGGACAAGACCTTGTTTGTGGAAGGGGTATGATCCCAAATCTCGCACCAGGTGCAAGTGACCATCACCCGGTTTACTATCCCACTCGACAAAAGATAATGCCTCAGTCCGTGTGGGCGCGCGCTGAACCGGTTTGCTTTCCCACTCGGATAAAGATGAGATTCTCACCTTGTGTATGAAAATGGTTGTTTTAGGAATCATACACAGAATGCGGTGATTGCTACTAAAGATGGTAGTTGTTACTATTATCTGAATCCACATCTTCTACAACCGTCGTGTTACTACATTTCACACATTGCCATGTACAATCCCGCGCGAGCGCACGTGGGGATGACATTGGATGATGCAACCTGTGAGGCCCTATAATTGAGTAGGTTTAAGCTTATAGTGGGTTAAATAGGTTTGGGATAAGCCATGTGGGCTAATTAAATGTTTTGGGCCTGTTTGGTTATTAATATACATGTGGGCCTGGCCCAACTTGTAACTAGGTCACCCTATGTAACTATAAATAGGGTGAGCCTAGATCATTTTAGGGTTGTTGTTCATTTTCATTGTTCTTCCTAATCTTTTCAAGTTGGTGTACCAGACGGTTCTCTAGAAACCGTGTGCATTTTGATATTCAGTCAATACAAATCATTCTTGTTCTTATCACTTTCTTAGTATTCCGCACTTTGATTGTGATTTTGATATCCGGTTGGTAGTTTTGGGACTTTCACAACCTTCTGAGGCTACAATACCGCGCGGGCGCGCGCAGGGACGGCGAAGGAGGTGTCGAGTAATGTGTAGATATGTTGGCCTATACATGTACAACTTACCCAAAACGCGTTACGGTCTTGAGCCAGCCCGCAAAATGCATGCGCATGGGCAGCATCTTATTATAATACAAGTGGAACTGTCACTTTTACTTCTGTGGCCAACCGGTGAGCGACATGCTTTGACACTAACAACAGCGGTCAGCTGACCACCCAATACGCGACTACCCAGCCCACTTGCATAAAGCTGATGAACAGACTGACAACCCCAGTAGCCCATGTGGCGGTCGTTCCTTCGTGACACTACTACAACAGGATACGTGGTGACACCTCCACCGTGCACCTGACACTTCTGCAATCTACGCTCCTGCTAGGCCTAGGGAAAAGTTGCAAGTTGTTAGTCGGGCCCAAGGGCCATCAAGCGGCCCATTGGTTCCTCTTCTTCACTCTTCGGCTATAAATACCAACTCCAAACCAGGTTTGAGGTAATGCTAATCTGCTCACTCTCACTATCTGCTCACTCTCACTTACTACTTAAACATTTTATCTTGCTTCCAAAGCAAATATTATTCTCACGTCGGAGGGTGGTAAAAAGGAGTAACCCCCACTCCATTCTCCTTGTTGCGAATCATGGTATGTTTCACCGTGCTTGTGACAGATTATAGACGATTGAGCCATCGATCGAGGAAATAAGGGATTGACACTATCTAAGCGAGACTCGACTCCTGAACTAACCTACTGGTTAACCACTGTTTCTTCATTCGTGTTTGTAGCCCTAGCGGGGTTTTTTTTTAGAAATAAGCTGAGAATTATGTATATGTCAATTTATTTGAGTTTTTTTTTTTCCTAAACTAGTGTTGGTGGACAAATTATTTACCAAAATGGTGTTTCTTGAAAACTATTTACCAAAATAGTGTTCCTTGTTTCTTTTGTATTTTTCTTTTCATTTTTAACCAACTTACTAAACTTTGTTTATATTTTTATTAAATTAATCAAATATCTATTTATTTATACTTTAATTAGTTATATTTTTTTCAATCAATCTAATATTTTTTTATTTTTTTATTTTTCCGATCAAACTTTTTATCTTTTTCAGCAATAATCTTTTGTAAAACATCAAGGGAGGAGCTTAGTGGAAACCGTGAGGTGCACCCGCCCCCTCCAATGTTTCAATTAAACAAACAAAAGTCAAAAATAAAAGAAGCTTGTAATTAAGCAAGAACAAAAGGTAATCCACCAAGAGTCGGGAGGTCATCGACCAAGAGCAGAAGCTATTCACAACGGGTATAAATTATTATGATGTTATTTAATAAAATAGAGTGTTAGGAATTTATATTTTTTATTGATATTACGAATATCAACCTATATTACTCAACACTAGCTCTTTGATTTTCCCCTATACAATTAACTCATTATCTATTTCTTTATATTTATATTTATATTACATTTTCTTAGTGCTTTTATATTCCACAATATTGGTTTTACTAGTTTCGGTTTAAAAAAAAAAAACAAAACAAGACTTATATTTTTTGTAGTGGATATATGTGTAAGGTTTTTTTTTTGGTTCAATTTTATTGCTCACTATAAAAATATATTATAAATAATAGAGTAAATTGCCATTTTGGTCCCTGTGGTTTGGGCACTTTTGCCATTTTAGTTCAAATCTCAAATTTTTTTACATCTGGGTCCCTGTGGTTTGCATTTTGTTGCCATTTTAGTCCAAAATCCAAAAACCCACTATTTTGACTGTTGAAAACTGATTATTTTATCCTTTAGTGCAGGGGCATTTTTTATCATTTTTTAAATTTCATTTATTGTAAATTCATTTAAATGTTTAATTTTTTTTTAACCTAACTCCTCTTCATCATTTTCTCATGTCTTCAAAAACATAAACCTCTCTCCTCTCATTCGATCCACCCACACAAAACATAGACCTTGAGCCTCATCATCTTCCTCACTTGTCAAAAACCCAGACCCCCTTGGTCTCTCCCTCTCGATGTCAGCTTCGGCAACCGAAGCCGGAGGTGACGACACCACTCACCCCTGCTCTCGCTCTATTTTTCTCCGACAAACAGCATCTGTCGGCGATGATTCTCAGCCAAACACCCCCCGTTTCTTGCAGTTTAATGGCCGGCCGCCACCGCCACGGTGGTGGCGTAAGGCGACGACGCAAACAGAGAGGAGAGAGAGAGAGAGTAATCGGAGGAGAGAGATGGGCACGAAAGCGGCGGCAGACGAAGGTGCCGTCTCCGACAACGCCAAAAACGGCAGCAGTGGTGTTCGTTGTTCCCGACGAGAAACCGATAAGCCACTCCCAGATCTTTTTTTATATTTTGTTATTTAAGTGTTAATCGACTAGAACGGTTTCTTTTTTTCGGTAAAAATTGACGGGACGAGGATGATGGTGCCGATGATGACGAATCAACGGGGGGGGGGGGGGGGGGGCACCCGTTTGTTTCAGATATGTTGGCGTGGTGGTGCGGGGTTGTTGGTGCGGGATGGTGGTTGGGGATGGTGGTAATGGTAATGCCTGGTGGTAATGGAGGCAGATGAACGAGGTCTGGGTTTTGATGATGTTCTTGAAGATGATGTTCTTGATTTTTTTGAAGATGATGTTCTTGATTTTCTGGGTTTTGATGATGATGTTCTTGAAGATGATGTTATTAATTATTCAAATGTTATAATAAATTAACATGGACCAAAATGCCCCTGCACTAAAGGACAAAATAATCAGTTTTCAACAGTAAAAAAAGAGGGTTTTTGGATTTTGGACTAAAATGGCAACAAAATGCAAACCACAGGGACCCAGATGTAAAAAGTTTGAGATTTGGACTAAAATGGCAAAAGTGCTCAAACCACAGGGACCAAAATGGCAGTTTACTCTAAATAATAAATAGTGTCAACGAACGGTTCATTGATTGTCCATTCATTTAAAGAGCAAGTGTTGATCGAAGAAAAGGAGAACTAATGTTAAAAAGGTATAAAGAGTTGATTGGAAAAATAAAAGAAATTAAAAAAAACATTATTATTATTATTATTATTATTATTATTATTAGATTGATTGAAAAAATATGAATAGTTAAAGAATAAAAAATAAATATTTCATTAATTTAATAGAAATATAAAGAATGTTATATGTTGGTTAAAAAAGAAAAGAAAAATACAAAAGATATAAGGAACACTATTTTGATAAATAGTTTTTTCACAACACTAGTTTAGGAAAAATATATGTAATTTCCCTAACAGGAAAACGGGTTTGATTGAAAACAAATAAGCCGACAATTGTGTATACGCGAATTTAGTTTACTACATATGTAATTTTCCTAACAGGACAATAGAAAATGGTCATCATCCTAAAATAAAAAAATAAAAAATAAATTAGCTGGAAAGTTAAAGTATAAAATAACGATGTCTCGAGATATTCTAGCAAACCTAAAAAGATAGATGGTGAGATGGAACAAAAGGGCTTTTGACACGTGTCTATCTTTGATGAGTAAATGAGTTTAGAAACACGTTTAATATATAAGAGATAAGATAATGAATAAACACATTTGATAATGGTATGATTTTTTTTTAATTTATTGCGTCATTATTTATGTGTAACTCGAATAAAATAACCACAACAACCGTATCATATATTACTATTACTATTACATAAAAGTATAACATTATTTCACTATTTTTATTTTATTTTATCTTATCTAAAATCTTAAACTTGTATGTGGTAAAGCACTACTATACTAAATGATGTTATTTAAAAGTTGGATTATTGTTTTATTTTTTACCACAAACTTGATCGGATGGTCACATTTGGTGGAGTGACACGTGTAAAAATTCACATGGACATACTTTTTTAAAGATGGCTAGCTTGAAATTTAATTTTAATTTAATATTAGACTATTCTTTGTTAATTAACTAGTCTTATAGAAGGCATTTTTGCAAATGCCAGCCACAAATAATTAAAGAAGGTCGTAAAGAACCATCATGTTTAGACATTTAGACGAAGTAAAAAAGGAGTAGAAAACATGTCACATTTCGAAATGATTTCATTGACAACACATAATAACGCTCTAAAGTTATTTGACTGAAAAATTATCAAATAACACTATTATAACTATCACAACCATAAGAGGTCCATTTTCATAAATTCTTTGAATAATATAACATAAATAAATACAATCTAAAAAACATGGTAGATATATGACACTTATAATAAGTGATATCTTATATTGTACACGAGTATCATTTGCTTATTATATATGTAGTTAGAAGATACATTCGGCATGATAAAACATACATACTAGTTCAGATTTATTTATGCGCAACTAATACCCAGCATAACGTATGTTTTAGTACCATCAACACATAATGGCATATGCATCAGCTATATAAGCTTAACACTTAGATGAATAGTTATGTTCGGGTAACAAACATAAAAATTTAAAATCAGAATACCTGCTTTTCTTGGCATCATCTAATCTAATGCGTGCATGGTGTGCACTGCATGACAGCTATGCACCCATAAAAAGTAGTGGACCATATGTCACACGACAATTATGAGAACTAGACAACATAAATATATCAATGAAGCTGCTCTTTATATGTTACACTCCATTTATCCCATGAATTTAATTCTCAATATCAACAATAAATATACGTCCATTGCTTGATAAAGACTTAACATACCGAATTTAATTTATCTCACATTAAAAACGACCTAAAACCATAGAGAAATTGACCAACCATAAGGACATCTCGACGCCTACGACTGGTCATCTTAACCTATAATTTTATAGGTCGATTATGTGTAGTAGTGGACCGTAGGATTAATAGCGTGCATGCGGATTACATGTTTACAACTACCCTCGATTAAAGCTTATAAGTGAACCAAACCCGAACCCGAATTGTTGATCCATTCTTGTTTTCTTGAATGAAGGCTCGCGGAAATGATGAGCATTAAATTCCCACGACTCATTTGAACTTTCATCACAAGTGAAATCGATCACGCCAGCTGGACTAACCGGATAGGTTGTTGTCTCGTTTGCATCATGTTTTCGTTTGTTGTGATGATCGTAAGCTAGCTCGACAATGAGCTTGTAACACTCGTTTATGTCGTCCTGTGTACAAATAACTATGCATGTAAGTACAAGTAGTGTATGCATGCATTTTGATCTTAAGTTATTTAAGTTGTGTCAAATCCACAGCATGATCTTGACCAATGACCAAGTATCATGCAAAGGCAAAAGTAGTTATTAGATGTACATAAGTACATTACGGTCTAAGGGGCTGTTTGGTAGCCTCTTAATGACCATTCAGATGCTACCTCTTAATGGTTAAAAACCTCTGAATGAATAAGAGGTAACCTCAAGTCTGATTGGTTAAGAGGTAACCTCTTAATGACCATTCAGAGGCTACCAAACAGCCCCTAAGTGTCTAACCAAGTAACCAACACAAAAAGACAAAATTACCCTTCTGTCGGAGTACATTAGTGGATGCATATAATAGCCAGCACAAAAGAAGCAGGGTGTTTACTATGACTTTTTCCAACAAAGTACTTTTGCTACCATTTGTTGGAACAATTGTTGTACTATACGCAATGAGAGTTGTACATGAAACATAAGGACAAAGAAGACAAACCTTAGTGGTTTTGAGAAGATCCAGAAGTTGACTTTTGTAGTCAATACAATTGGGAGGATCAATTTCATCTACAACATGAAGCATTGTAGCTGTTGCCAATACGGATGGTTTATAACACACGAATCTTGAATCTTGAAACAAAACAACATCAAAATAGAAACAAAATTTTAAAACTTATATTAAAAAAAAAAAAAAGTCAAAGAGATCTAGTTTGACCATTAAGTTACCTGAAACTAAACAAAGGATCATAGCTTCACATTTCTTGAAAAAATCCCAATGAACATGATCAGTTAATCCAAGCCTTCTTACAATGTGATCAAGAAATGAGATTGGTGTCACTGGGTTCATCCTCCATTTCAAAGTTGACATCACCAAAAGCTCCATTTTTTGTATGTTTTTAGCCTCAAACAAGTACTTAGTGTCCTCTACCTACAATAAAGATTCAAGAAAACAAAGACCCATTTGAGTAAAACAAGAAATCAATCAAGATTTTAAGATCCAACTTCAATCAGTCAAAAATTTTGAAAACCCAGATAGTATATAAAAAAAGAATGATAAATGTATGTTTTTTTTACAAAGGTACAAGTTTATATGCATAAAGTACAAGTGTACAGTATGGTATAATATGGTATAGTATCATACTTGAAGATCTAGTAAGAGTGGCACTTGGGTTTCTTCAACTTTAGCAGCTAAAGAGAGACAACTAACAGCAACAAGTTGAATCATCCAAGGTTTATCTTCTTGAAAATGTAGGCTAGAAAGAAACCTATCAAGATAATTGATGGCTAAAATGGCTGTAAGAGGTGTGAACCCATAGCAACTTTTGACCTTAAGGATCCAATCTACAGCCTCTTTACGAGCAGCAAAAACTGAGGGACTAGTTTTGCCAAAAGAGAGAGTACAAGGTGTTTGTTTTAGCTGCTCTTGTTCTTTTGTGAACAAAGACACAAGCTCTTCATGTTCCCATGACAAATCTAGTTGGTCCAGGGGGGGAAGATGGAGATCAGATGAATCTGTGAGGGTGGTTTGTGTAAATTCATCTTCATACTCATATTCATATTCATGATCTTGTTGTTCATTGCAAAAGAGTGTGTCTAAGAAAGAAGATGAATATGGTGATAAAATGGCCATTGGGGTTGGTGATTAGAAAGAAGAAAAGAAAAGAAATGAAGGTTCATCCATCCATTAGTGTTTCTCTCTCTAGAAGACTGTTCTCTCTCTCTATATGTATCAATCAGAGAGAGAGAGATGAAAGGTTTCAGAAAAAACAGAAAGGAAAAGGAAGTGATAGTATCAGAGCGGGTGTCACGCTTGTCCTTTCTTTATATTTATACACACTGTTTTCGGTGGATTATATTTTGAGAATTTAGATACAATACAAATGTAATTATAAGATACTTGTGACTATACTTTTTATTTTATTTTAGTTTACTCGTGTTTCATTATTTTATGTCCTACACAATATCATTTATTAGTTTTATATTCATGAAAGCAAAGTAACACGAGACTACAAGGTGCATGATATCTATTATTTCAAATATTTTGGCTCTGTACTCTGAATTATTGCTGATATTTTTACTTTTTTATCTTTCTAGTTTACATGTGATATTCAAGCACACTGGGTAAGATTTCAAAGGCTGACATTATACACTCAAACTTCCTATACACTCAAACCTTCTCATGAATTATTTCCCTAAAGTAATAATGTATGAATTTTTTACTTGAGTTACTATGTTAATTAATAGAGTAAAATTTAAAATCACAGTAAAATAAATTAGTCATAAATTTAGTTAGGACGTATAATGGCTACAAGTGACGGAATTTAACGAAGATAAATGTTGATTATCGGTCGCTACATAAATTATATACCTCTTGTAACCAACGGTTAGATTATAATAATATCGTTCAAAAAGACATTCAATAACACAAATTCTTATTCTGCTCACAAACAAATATATATATTACACATGTTGATTTTACCATTTTGGATCATTTCAACAACATTACGTTAATATGTTATACATGGTCAAACATATTGGTCTTATGTTAACTTAAGGTAGTTCACACTATATCCTTAATAATTTAATGATCCAATTTAACAACATAGATGGGATGTATTGCATGTTTTCCTTAAATTGGAAGATATTGGTGAGAAGACTCAAACTAAGCATTGTACTATGTGTTGTTACTAACCTAATTTAACAGGATATAAACTCTAAAAAGTGAAAGTTTTGATCTTTTCCACAAAGCTCTTCTTGTTCTAGGAAAACATGTAATTATCCACTAAATTATTAATGCATGAATCACTTGCAGATGTTCTTTTTTTTAACAGCAAACAACTTCAGCAAGCTGCTAGCATCTATTTGCCAGAACCGAAAATACACCCATACTAAATCAAGAAAACATTACATATCAAACTAAATTAAATGTCTCCCAGCTCTCCCAACTCATATTGTTGTCTTTTGCCCTGTGTTTAAACCATAGGAAAGCTTGGGTGTTAAAAATAATACATGGTATTATTTTCATTCATAATGGGCTTATTTATTTATTTTACATCTGTTGTGTTGGGCTTATTATATGAGCTAGGCTATGTCAGTTTGTTACGAGTTTGTTTAGTTGGTATAACAGATTGATAAACCTGGAAAGATGAAGGGGCTATGTGGAAGTTTATGAGGACTGCGATCATCCTGCTCATTTCTTTTGGACTAAAGTGTAAATGTTGAAGTGGCTGATATAAAAGGGAAACTTCTAGACATTGTTGCATTCTCCCCTTCTCTTTTACGCATACATTCTCTTTGTTTCTTTGTAATTAGGGTTTCATAGATTGTTGAAGTTCAGTGTTGATATCTCTCCTTTGTGTTGGAGAGATTGTATTTCTGGTATTGATGATCATCAGTGGATGATCATCAGGTTTCCTCGTTGTATTTTGTACTGGTTATTGATCTTACATATTGTAAGATCGTTGGGTATTTGGGAGGAACTGTTTTAGGGTTGGTTAAATAAGATTTTGTCACCGTTTTTCGTCACTGTTTCTTGTATTTGATTGTTATTGCTCTTCATACCATTGTTTTTAACATGGTATCAGAGCTTATTGGCTCTTGATTTCTGATTCTGTTTGTTCCGTTGTGTGTTCTTTAGGTTCTGTTCGTTGTGGTTGTTTTTTTTTTGTTCTTCTCTGCTCAAAGAACGTTGTAGATCTGGACCTTGGGAGTGTGTTGTTACAGATCTTGTATCTCGGAAACCCTAGTTAGGGTTTGGTGAATCCGGTGGTTGACTCCTCATCTTCTGGTGATTGTTACATACTGTGTTGGTCTCTGAAACCCTAGAAGGTTTCAGGGCAAACTGACCAGTGTGTGTTGTGTTCCTGATTGCTTGATCTGTGATTTGTAACCCTAGAAGGTTACAATCTCAAATTTGCTTGGAGGGAGTCAAACGCACTTTGTAAGATCGTTCTTTTCCTTTCTCTGGTCTATTTCTTATTATTGTTGGTAGCTGATGCCGGGGTAGTGAGGACCGGCCTTGTTGATTGTTTGTTATAATTGATATCGGGGTAGTGAGGACCTGTTTACTTGATTACTTCATTATTCTGTGTCTTCTCTGTGTTGTTCTATTCTGTGTTACTTGCTGTTTTGTTGTGGTTGTTATCTGTTCTTCTTGTCTTGATTCGTGTATTAGGTCTGTTAGGTATAGTTTTGGCTCCCGAGTAAAGGCTTGTCTAGGCACCATAGAGTGATAAACCTGGAATCTGGTCCCTGACTCAACTTCGCCCTAGGTTGTTGTTTTCTGATTGTCTCATACATTTTTGTGTTATCTGTTGATAACTTCTATGATCTGTTATCTGGTTGATTGTATTTTCTGTGTGTTGTTATTAGGGGTGTTCATGAGCCGATCCGATCCGATCGAGGGTCTGCTCGTGCTCGGATAGAATTACAACCGATCTGATCGGATCGAATTTGCAAAGCAGAAAAGTGATGCTCATGCTCGGATTGAATTGGAATTGAGCGGCTTGTTTTCGCTCGGTTTTTCAAAGCACCGAAATTAAAACATGTGTAGCAAAACAAAAAAACTGAAATCAAGACTATTATAAAGTTGCGTTCAACAAAAACAAATCCTAACTTAATTAAAACATGTCCAACACCTTACTAACAAAATCAATACATAACTAAAATCATGATTCTAAAAATGTTCTTAACAATATCAAGAAGCACAAAATAAAGTACGATATGTGATTGTGTAATAGAGATGACTTTAGCAAGTCATACCAAGGACTTCATCCTCATCATGAGATCGAACAATCAGATTATGAGATTGTTTTAGGAATTAGGAATTTAGGGTTAGATTTTGGTGTGTAGCAGCGGCGAGATATGCAGATCGAACATTTGAACAATCAGTTTATGTGATTATTTTAGGAACTAGGGATTTAGGATTAGATTTTGGTTTTAACTATTAAGTTGAGCTAGTATATTTTTTGGGCTTTTAATCTTTAAAATTTATAATATATATATATATATATTATTTATTTATTAAAAATAATTCGAACGAAACCGAGCGATCGACGGGCGAGCGGACCCTTGCTCATGCTTGGATTGAATTTGAATCGAACCGATTTGAGCGGCTCATTTACAAACTGAGCGGGAATCGAACGAGCATTTTTCGAGCATTTTTTGAGCGATCGTTGAGCAGTTTGGACAGCCCTAGTTATTATCATGGGTGATGGTGAAGGTACCTCTGTTACCCTTATTAGCAATCTAGATATATGAAACCCTTTTTATCTACATCCTAGTGACTCAAGTGTCTTGACAATAGTTAGTATAAAAACTTAAGGGCACTGAGAATTATGATGTTTGGTCTAGTGCAATGAAGCTTGCACTAGAAGCTAAAAATAAGTTTGGCTTTATAAATGGTAAATGTGAAAAACCTGATGATGATGATGATGATGTCTTAGCAGCCCAATGGGATAGATGCAATTTTGTGGTCTTAACTTGGTTATTAAATTTTGTGTCTGAAGAGTTGTTTTTAGGACAAGTCTTCTCCAAACTTGCTTATGAAGTTTGGACAGACTTGAAAGAAACATATGATAAGGTAGATGGTTCTGTTGTCTATGACTTATATAAACGAATTAACTGTATTTCACAAAATGGTAGTTCTGTGGTTGAATATTATAACAAGTTGACAACAATGTGGAAGCAGTTTGATGCAAATAGCCAAAGACTACAATGATTTTTCAACTTTAATCAAGTTAATGCAATTCCTCATGGGTCTTGATGATGTGTATCAACCTGTGAGGACAAATTTGTTGACAAGAGAACCATTTGCTTCAGTCAAGGCTGCTTATGCTTTGATTTCTAGAAAAGAGTCTCATAGACTCTCTAGTAGTGGGTCAAAGGGTCAGTCTGTATCATTTGTGGCTAAGTCAAACCAGTCTAATCAAAACGTTGACCCTAGAAGGAGAAACTTTAGGGAACCTAACCAAAATTTAAAATGTACCAATTGCAATATGTTAGGTCATACTGTTGATCGTTGTTTTGAGTTAATTGGTTATCCACCTGGTATGAAGAAGAGAACTAGTGGGTCTTTTGTTCGGAATAACGGTGGTAATAACATAAATAAGTCAAATATGTCATCTAGTCCTTCTAGTTCTGTTGTGTTTGTTTTACCTTTTACACCTGAGCAGATTTTAAAATTAATAAGTTTAGTTGGTGATAAGTCTGAGGGAAATCGGGTGAAGTCTAATATGGGAGGTATGTCTTCTTATGCATTTGATTTTGTTAGTTGTTCTAGTAGTGTGAGTTTTAATCATGATTACAATTGCGTAGTTGATTCTGGTGCTAACCAACACATGATTAAAAGTGATAAAGATATATTTAATTGTATTGATGTTTTTTTATTGTGGGTTGAAGGTTAGTCATCCTAATGGGACAAGTGTTAGTGTGTTAAAAATTGGAGAACTAAGGTTAATTAACAATGTTGTTATAAAAGATGTGTTTTATGTTCCTGGATATAGTGACAATCTTTTATCTATGCACACGTTAGCCAAGGATAATAATATTATTGTCTTGTTTATTGAAATAATTGTATGTTACAGGATTTGAAATCAAAGAAAATCATGGTGATTGGTAGACAAGAAAATGGACTATATTTTGTAGGAAAAGATGGTAATTCTGTGAATATGTGTTTTAATAGTGTTGTTAGGACAAATTTGTGGCACAGTAAGGTTAGGCCATCCTTCAGATCAGGTTCTGGCTATTTTAAAAGATAGTTTAGGGGTTAATTCTGTTGAACATGGTCCATGTGAGATTTGTCATAGGTCTAAACAAGTCAGAGTTCCTTTTCCACTGAGGGAACATAAGTCTAAGGAAGTAGGTAATTTAATTCACTTAGACTTATGGGGTCCTTATAAAGTATCTAGTTATGAAGGTTACAAATATTTTTTAACTGTTGTTGATGACTTTTCTAGATCTGTTTGGTGTTACCTTTTTGAAAATAAAATGAAAGTTTTTGAAAACTTGAAAGTTTTTTATGACATAATTCTAACTCAGATTAAAAGGAAAGTAAAGGTGTTTAGAAGTGATAATGGTACAGAATTTGTGAATAATCAAATGAATATGTTTTGTAAAATAAAAGGTATTATTCATCAAACTTCTTGCTCATATACCCCACAACAAAAATGGGGTAGTTGAGCGGAACCATAGGCATCTTTTAAATATAGCTAGAGTGATGTGTGTAAAATGCAACATATAAATTACATCAAATGAGGCATAAAACTAACCCTATTTTAGTACTAATGTTGGAAAAAGTGTTCTTTTGTCTTCCTTTTGTATTTTCAGGATCAAATGAGCTTAATTGAACAAAAGGAACAAATATACAACCAAATCTAACATAAATACAAAGAAAGGGAATAAACGTGGCATGCCTGACCCCTCGACAGCATCTTCCCAAAGCAAAAACAAGAATAAAACTGAGCATGGGGTTGTGCCCAGCTGAGCACGGGGCTGTGCCCAGCTCAGCACGGGGCTGTGCCCAGCTCAGCACGGGGCTGTGTCCAGCTCAACACGGGGCGTGTCCAGCTCAACACGGGGCCGTGCTCAGCGAGCACGGGGTCGTGTCCAGGATGGTCAGCCCTGGCACAAAAGACAAATATGTAGAAGCTTCTATTGCCCACCACGGGGCCGTGCCCAGCGGACACAGGGCCGTGGTCAATGCAAAGATACGCAGAATCTTGCCAAATCTGATAGTACAGATATGCTTCTGCACACGGGGCCGTGCCCAGCGGACACGGGGGCGTGGTCAACTAATGCAGACAAGAGCAATTAATGAAGAAAGAGAAAAGGGTGGACACGGGGCCGTGTCCAGGCTTCTGTTCAGCCTATAAATAGGAGTGCTTGGCTCAAGTTTAAACCATCCCTTGGCACACCACCTCTCTCACACTTCACCCACCACCCACCACCATAACACCATCATCCACCACCATCATCCATTGTCCATCATAGAGTGTGTGAGTCGTCTCGGGATCCAAGATTGATCGTAAGAGTTCTTGACAATCAAGGCCATGTTTGCTTAAGTCTCTTACATCACTTGGTGAAGACAAAGTGTCTAGTGTAATACTTTTTATTTTTAATCTTTTCGCACTTTTTAATTGGTTATGTATTAATGACTTTAATAACTAGTTTCTTATGTTGAAGGTAATTCTTCCTTATCGTTTGTCCGTGGTGTCTTGGCATTATTTTACTGTCTATATAAAATAAAAGATTTTCACCATTCATATCTCCACGGTCTATATGGAGGTATGTTGGCTACCTGGTCGGGGGTTAAAGGAACGGTTTGGTAAGTGTCTTGCCGTTGTTCAACGTTTAGAGATCCTGCAAGGGAGCTGGGTCAAATTTAGTAGGACCTCCTTCAATACTTAACGGTATTGGATGGCGGGGGTCCAAACTCTTTGATCCCCTCATAAGTTAAACTACTATTAATACTATAACCCGGCTACTTAGGACTGTATCCTTGCTGACTCAGACTACTTAGCCGAGGGTAACGTCACCTTCAAAAGAGGGGCCTACCATAATTTTCATTAATAACTTAATTAATTATCTTTCAATAATCCGACCCTTTAGGATTGTATCCTTGCTGACTCAAACTACTGGTTGAGGGTAACGTCACCTCCAAAAGAGGGGCCTACTACAATAACTAAGATAATCTCTTAAATAAGTGAAATAGTGCGGAAATAATCAAAGGTTACACTAAACACGAGTCGGAACCAAGTGATTCATCTTGTCTATCTGTTTTTCTTTTATTTTTATTTTTCAGCATTTTAGTTAATTTTCATTTTCTTAGTTTAAAACATTTTTCCAAACTTTTGATTTGATTAGACGTTGAGGATAAACCGGTACTAAAAGCTCTTGTGTCCTTGGACGACCTCGGTATCTTGCCAACACAATACTACGCTCACGATGGGTGCACTTGCCCATATGTGTGTTTAGTGTTAGTAAATATCGTGTTTTATAAATTTAAAACTTGACTAAAAAGTGTAAAAGGGCTTAAAATATACTTAAACCTACATATACACCTAACGCACATCAAGTTTTTGGCGTCGTTGCCAGGGACACAAGGATTTTAAGAAAGCTTAAAATCGACGGCCTAATAAGTTTTTCAAAACCTTTTTTAAAACGCGCGCACATTTTTCTGCATTTTAGTTTAGTTTTGCATTTACAGTAACCTGAACACGGGGCCGTGCTGCACATTTTTCATAAAACACCCAGTAACAGTAGCTTGAACACGGGCCGTGCTCACTGAACACGCCCCGTGCTCAACGAAATCAGTAAATTTGATTAAAACGCACAGATACAGATCCTGAACACGGGGCCGTGCTCACTGAACACGGGGCCGTGTCCAGCCTCTGTTTCCGTTTTTATTTTTGTTTTCTGATCTCGAGACTTGGTTGTGGTCTGCTGAGTGATTCTTATGGATCAATACTCAGGAGGTTACAACTGCACCTACGAGGAGGATGATTATAGGAGTAACTATTGCACTAATTGTAGTAATCCACACTCGGTTCAATATAATCACTCATATCAACCATCCAATTCATACACCTACTATGAGGAGCCCATGTATGAGCCATCAACTTCATACACATCATATGAAGACCAAAGGTATGAACCTCCTCCCTCATACTCATATTTTGATGAACCAAGGTATGAGCCTTCATACTCATACTTTGAGGAACCAAGATATGAGCCTTCACCTTCGTATGCTTACTATGAGGAACCATGGCGTGAACAACCCACCTCATATGAGTATTATGAAGAACAAAATTACGACCCTTATCCATCATATGCTTACAATGAAGAACAATGGTGTGAACCATCTACTTCATATGAGTATTATGAGGAACAAAGGATCGAACAACCGGATTCAAGCTTTGAAAATTCCGATCTTTTTTCTATAACCGAAGTGACCGAGAAGATATTAGAACACCTTAGAGTTATCGATCGTTACATAAAAGAATCTCGCGCAAGGGAAGAGGAGTCCCACGCAAGAGAACAATTAAATAAAGAAAAGATAACTGAAAAGGAAAAAATGGAAGAACAAATAAGTGAAGAACCGACGCATGAGTTAAACAACGAAAAAGGTGAGTCCAACAACGTTAAAATTCAGGAAGAGTCTAATTTTGAAGAAATTAATCTCTTGTCACCTTCTTTTGAAAATCATTGTTTAGTTCCCACTCATGCTAAGTTTTTAAAAGAGTTAAACACTAACACTAAAATTGACGAAATGGTAAGTGTTAAGTTAACTAATGATCAGACCTCGCTAATAAAAGAAGACCCATTTGAAATTAACATTACACCGGTTCCATGTTTCTTTCAAAATTCGTTTATTAGTAATGTCACAATTGATAAAGATCTTTGTGTTAACATAATGCCCAACTACATTTTCGAAAAATTAAGTATTAGTGATTTTTCTCCACTTCAAATACCCATTTTTCTATCTAATCGGAAGGTAATAAAATCAATCGGTATAGTTGAGGATATCTTGGTTCAAACAAATCAAATGGTAATCCCAACCGACTTTGTCATCCTTGATGACGCTCCTCTAGTGTTGGGACGACCATTTGTAGAAACACACGAAGCTTTGAAAAACCGGAAGTACAACAATCTATCTCTTCAATTAGGAGCATTCAAAAAAAGTGTCGACCTTGAGCGATCAATGAAATATCCATTCGGCAATGACGATCCCCTAATTGAAGATGAGCCAGAACCACCTGATAAGGTGGGTCTATCCAAGGACCCTTATAAACGTGGTGCACCACGGAGGCATTCCGCGGAACTATCCTTAGTTTTAGATTAGTTTAACTTTTATATTTTCTAGTTTAGTTTTAATTTTCAGGAATAAAACACACTCGGGATGGTGAAGGATACTAAGGGAAGCTTGAACCAACAACCCATGCACAAACACATAGCCTCCCGACAATTTTCCTTCATTACAGCAAGTTCAGCACGGGGTCGTGCTCACCCCAACACGCCCCGTGCCCGAGGTTCTGTAGAAAATGCCCAGTTCAGGTACCTGGACACGGGGCTGTGCTCACTGAACACGCCCCCGTGCCCAGCTTTCTGTTTACTTTAGGTACTGGCAGTCTGGACACTGGGCCGTGCTCAGCCAACACCACCCCGTGTTCAGCTACCCAGTACCATAAAATCTTGTTTTTAACCCACTTTTACACATTTTAATCAACCGAAAAACTGATTTTTGGGACACATTGAGGACAATGTGTAATTTAAGTGTGTGGGGGGGGGGGGGGATACTAAAACCTTTAATCTTGCAAGTCCTAATAACAAGCCTTACACAAAACTCTATTGAAACCGCTAATCACCCCAAATTTTTTCAAAAATTTTCATTTTTTTTACTTGTCTAGGTTTAATTTGGGAATTTCAAAATTCTAAAAAGATTATATTTTTACAAATTTACAACCGATAGCGTCGTGATAAAAAGAACCAACATAAGAAAATTATGAAAAGGCATGACAACTTAGTTAAAATTTAATTATATACACTTGATCACATAAAAACCCATTCCCACAAAAGTGAGTTTTGAGCATTTATTGAGCATACAAATAAATATCTTTAAACTAAATGCTCATTTTTCGTTTCTTGTGTGAATAGCCGCTTGGTTCTTACAACTCTAGAACTTGCCACGACGATACATTCCCGGTCCTTACCAACTTAAACCTGAGTAAGTAAATGATGGAGGCATTAGGACTAACCCTTTTTATTTCTACACCATTATTTTTCTTTTTTTTACCACCTACCCAAAATCCCCCTAGTTAACCCCTTTGAGCCTAAACCTTTTCATTTCTTAACCCAAAACAAACACCCTTTTACCCACCAAAACCCTTTTTTATTTTTAACCCTTTGTTTTAGTAACAAGCTCGGTTTTTCTTATGACTTCATCAAAACAAAAAAAAAAGATGATTATGATGATGAAGCCAAAAGAAATAAACAAACAAGTTTATCAAAAAGAACTTTGTTTGAAAAAAAAAGTGCTTCATCAAAATAAAAAGTTACAAAAAAAAATCTTACGAAAACAGACGCTTTTTACGCCTTTCGCCCTTTTACTAACCACTAACCCAACCACCTACCTCTAACCCAAGCCTAACCCTTCACCCAAAAAGTCCTCTTGATATTTACAAAGGTGTATAGTTAAAAAGGAGGAGGATTGATTGCTCGGCAAGCTTATGGTAGGAGTAAGTTCCATGCCGCTCTCGAGTGTTTCACAAAAATACATCTTCGGCCGAGTGTTGAGTGATCCCCCGTGAGGTATGTGAACTTGTATATAAATAGAATTTTAAAAAGGCATGTTATGCCCAAATAAAGAATTTCTCTTATGAAAAGTTCAAAATAAATCATAACGAATAGGATTGTAAATAACATAAAAATAAAGCCTAATAAAAGAATCTTGGATTCCCGACACGCTAGACAAGCCCAAAACTTCTCTTCTACCCATTCCATTTGGGCGTGTAGGCCATATTATAAAGAGTTTTGCTTGAGGACAAGCAAAGATTCAAGTGTGGGGGTATTTGATGTGTGTAAAATGCAACATATAAATTACATCAAATGAGGCATAAAACTAACCCTTTTTAGTACTAATGTTGGAAAAAGTGTTCTTTTGTCTTCCTTTTGTATTTTCAGGATCAAATGAGCTTAATTGAATAAAAGGAACAAATATACAACCAAATCTAACATAAATACAAAGAAAGGGAATAAACGTGGCATGCCTGACCCCTCGACAGCATCTTCCCAAAGCAAAAACAAGAAGAAAGCTGAGCATGGGGTTGTCCCAGCTAAGCACGGGGCTGTGCCCAGCTGAGCACGGGGCTGTGCCCAGCTCAGCACGGGGCTGTGTCCAGCTCAACACGGGGCGTGTCCAACTCAACAAGGGGCCGTGCTCAGCGAGCACCGGGTCGTGTCCAGGATGGTCAGCCCTGGCACAAAAGACAAATATGTAGAAGCTTCTATTGCCCACCACGGGGCCGTGCCCAGCGGACACGGGGCCGTGGTCAACGCAAAGATACGTAGAATCTTGCCAAATCTGATAGTATAGATATGCTTCTACACACGGGGCCGTGCCCAGCGGACACGGGGGCGTGGTCAACTAATGCAGACAAGAGCAATTAATGAAGAAAGAGAAAAGGGTGGACACGGGGCCGTGTCCAGCGGATACGGGGCCGTGTCCAGCGGACACGGGGCCGTGTCCAGCGGACACGGGGCCGTGTCCAGGCTTCTGTTCAGCCTATAAATAGGAGTGCTTGGCTCAAGTTCAAACCATCCCTTGGCACACCACCTCTCTCACACTTCACCCACCACCACCATAACACCATCATCCATTGTCCATCATAGAGTGTGTGAGTCGTCTCGGGATCCAAGATTGATTGTAAGAGTTCTTGACAATCAAGGCCATGTTTGCCTAAGTCTCTTACATCACTTGGTGAAGACAAAGTGTCTAGTGTAATACTTTTTATTTTTAATCTTTTCGCACTTTTTAATTGGTTATGTTTTAATGACTTTAATAACTAGTTTCTTATGTTGAAGGTGATTATTCCTTATCATTTTTCTGTGGTGTCTTGGCATTATTTTACTGTCTATATAAAATAAAAGATTTTCACCATTCATATCTCCATGGTCTATATGGAGGTATGTTGGCTACCTGGTCGGGGGTTAAGGGAACGGTTTGGTAAGAGTCTTGTCGTTGTTCAGCGTTTAGAGATCCTGCAAGGGACCTGGGTCAAATTTAGTTGGATCTCCTTCAATACTTAACGGTATTGGATGGCGGGGGTCCAAACTCTTTGATCCCCTCATAAGTTAAACTACTATTAATACTATAACCCGGCTACTTAGGACTGTATCCTTGCTGACTCAGACTACTTAGCCGAGGGTAACGTCACCTTCAAAAGAGGGGCCTACCATAATTTGCATTAATAACTTAATTAATTATCTTTCAATAATCTGACCCTTTAGGATTGTATCCTTGCTAACTCAAACTACTGGGTTGAGGGTAACGTCACCTCCAAAAGAGGGGCCTACTACAATAACTAAGATAATCTCTTAAATAAGTGCAAAATTGCGGAAATAATCAAAGGTTACACTAAACACGAGTCGGAACCAAGTGATTCATCTTGTCTATCTGTTTTTTTTTATTTTTATTTTTCAGCATTTTAGTTAATTTTCATTTTCTTAGTTTAAAACATTTTTCCAAACTTTTGATTTGATTAGACGTTGAGGATAAACCGGTACTAAAAGCTCTTGTGTCCTTGGACGACCTCGGTATCTTGCCAACACAATACTACGCTCACGATGGGTGCACTTGCCCATATGTGTGTTTAGTGTTAGTAAATATCGTGTTTTATAAATTTAAAACTTGACTAAAAAGTGTAAAAGGGCTTAAAATATACTTAAACCTACATATACACCTAACGCACATCAAGAGCGTTAATGTTTCAGGGTGTTCTACTACTGAGGTTTTGGTGTGATTGTATGCTAACTACTGTTTATATTATTAACAGGCTGCCATCTTCTGTGTTAAATGGAAAAAGTCCGTATGAACTTATGTTTGGCTTTAAACCCTCTTTGTCTCATCTTAGAAATTTTGGGTGTCTTTGTTTTAGTACTATTTTAAATGATCCTAACAAATTTGCTTATTTTGCTGATAAGTGTGTTTTGATAGGTTATCCTAATGTGAAAAAAGGGTATAAACTTTGGAGTTTAGATGAAAAAAAGGTTTTCTATTCAAGAGATGTTAAGTTTTATTAACATGTGTACCCTTTTAAGTCAAAACAGATTAATGATAATATTGTGTTTGATAAGAATTTAAATGTGACAACCCTCACCAAACCAGGTATCCGTACGAATTAATTAATATTTAATTAATGCTTAATTACTGTGCTTGCTTACAATTGTGGTTAAACTGCTACTTGAATTTTGATACATACACGTACATGCATCATACTTTATTGCCGTCACTCCATTATTTACACAGAACTATAGTGACAAACTTGATGCACGAAAGCACAGTAGCACAATGAACGGATAACCCCGTAAACATGCTGACATTGCCAGCACTAGACAGATACTGTCTCTGAGGCCAATATGAGCCGGGAATAGTTTACTACATTAGTAGTGAGTGTAGGGAGATGAGGTTTGTAGAACTGCGTCACTAGGTGATAGTTATAGTGACCGGATGTGCCTAAAACGTACTTTAAGTACAAAATTCTGCACTTTAATACAAAATTCAGCATTTAACATAACTAGTAAAGTGCAAAAACATGGGAAAATAATACTAGACACTTTCCAAAGTGTCAGGAATTCATTGTGTCACTAAAACAAATATTAACGACACTTTCAATGCTTATTTAGCACTTTAACATATCAGTATCCAACCGAACAACCGGACTTTACCCGGAACATAAAAATATTGTCAATGACATTGTTTTTCCTTCTCTGAGCTAGTTAGGGTCCCCGAATACCCTAACTCCCGTTATATTTCATAACACACTAGTAATTAGTTTAACCTCCTAACTAAACTCTAACTATGAAGTTGAAATCAAACCAATTACCCCCCCCCCCCCCATAACCGAATCGGCCCCCCTTAGGGGACACACCCTTACAAACTTGAATATTTTAATCCCTTGTGTCTCATATCTAGAATGCACAATATCTAATGGTTAAAGGATATGAATGGTTTATAAAAAGACTTAGGGGTTAATCACTTCATTCACACAACACTAAACAAAATTTCACAACTCTCTCTCCCTCTCTCTTGTGTTCGGCCGTAAGCTTCCACACACCCACCACCACTTTCAAGTTTCAATCTTGCTAAACCACATACAATCCAAGGTGCAAGAGATCATACAATCAAGCTTGGTGCACTCGGAAGCTCAAGGACCGCTCTCGTTTTCTTTTATCCACCACTTTTACGCTTTGAAACTTCCCTAGCCTTGTGCTAGTAGTAAGTGTTCTAAATCTTCATCTTGTTCATATGTTTGGTGGTTAATAGTCGAAAGAACGATGAAATATTAAGGACTCTAAAGAACATCATCAAAGTCTTGAAGTTTAAACTAACTAGAGAAGATGTATGGTTAAATGATGTTGAAATCATGATAAATCTGAAATAAACAAACCATAATCTGCTGTAACAGGCTCATGATCTGAGTTTAATCGTATTAGAAAGGATGGCGAACGTATGGGTGCGTTTTAATAACCTTTAACCTTTAAACAGCATGCTGACTTGCACTTTCAGCAGAATTTAACTTGCTATAACAGGACCTTAACTAAATGATAAATGTATTTTCTGAAGTCTAGATTTATGTACTATGAAATACGGTTCTAATGGCACTGGAATCATAATTTTTGGACTTCGTTTACTATTTTTAACGTGTCGCTTTGTAACAGCAGCTAGAGCTTCGTTTTTACAGCAGAAAATGAGTGTTACATTTTTAGTCATAATTTGAAACCTATGTAGAGTTAGATCATGAAATGTTTACTGTAGATGACCACCGATGTATTTGTAATTATCCCACTGGAATTTCGTAAATCGGACTTACGATCAATTTTCAATAAATTATTCGGCGGACTGTGGTCAGAAAAAAATAAATCTGATTTCGGTCCGGAAAATGATTTTATATAAAATATTGGTGATGATTTGGACCCCGATATTTTTACACAATAATTTTTGGTTTGTATAAGACATTCTATAAAAATTTGGGAATTTTGGGAATAAGATAACTATTTTATTAAAATACCCGAAAATGGCCCAGATTTTTATATTAAACTGAAACGATATAAGTAGTGTTTTGCATGTCTAAATGCCGGGTTGGTTAATTGAGAACTGATTGAATGATTTTACAAAAGAAAATGATACGCTAATAAGCGTGGATACCTCCGTTTACAGAGAAAACTTTGGCGAAATTTTTCCAAGAAAATATAACACTTAGAAATGGTTTTGGTGACAAGTGTTATAAATATATTTTTAACTTGTTTTCTAAAATATAAATTTCGTCATGATTTTTATTAAAAAATAACCAAGTGTCGGAGGTAGATTTTCGTAAATGAAACTGTTAAATATATATTGAGAATATATATTCCATAATAAAACGCTTGTGTGCTTACGTGATTCTTTTGTGAACAAGAGATATATTATTTTTAGAGTAAAAGATAATATTGCTTGAAATATCATGAAAATACGACTCCAAAATAATACCAACGCCCTCACAAATAAATATTTAAGTTACATCGGTATTGTTTATACAACGCGAACTCTAAAATGTAACTTGCGTATTTTCGGAAAATACTCTTCAATGTGTATTTTGATAAAGTATTAATTTGGAAATCAAGGAAGTAAAAATATATTACTTTTGGGAAAAATACATATATTTTGGAAATAAGTTATTTTGGACAAATGAGTTAAGTATATTTTCTAAGTGGGACTTAAAATGTATTTTCGTAATTATAAAGCATACACGTATTAAAAACCCCATCCTTGGGAAGGAAATACGAATACGAATACTTGAGAAGTATTAATACAGAATCACTGCATAAACAATTATTCCAGAACTAAATACAATTATTATAACTTGGAATAATACCAGAATCGTACTAAAAAACATACATACTAAGACAAGGCACTACCCGTTCGTCTAATAGACGTTAGAACATTGTAGGTAGTCGTGTTTGCCGCGGAGATTTGGGTTACACATACTGAAGACGCAATACTGTGAGTTCATGCCCCCCCTTTTCTCTTAACTGTTTTCTGTTTTTACACTTCGGGGGTGAAATACATGTTACATTTACTACAAACGTTTTATACACGGTATCATTAGCTAAGGAATTTACTGCTAGATCACGTGAATGGATAGGCTATTATCGTAAGACCATTAATCCTTGTATAAGGACCAAGAGGCATGAGTGATAGATCTATCGGGTGTTGCAAGCCCCACACATGGGCCAGCGTATGGCTGCATGTGGTGACTATGTCGTTCCGCCGGAAGGACCGGTATGAAATACGTGTTACAGGTTTGAGTGCTTCCTAGACCATGTCACTTATTAATGTATTAGCTACACATTAATTGATCTCTTTTTCCTTATTTGCTACATACCAGGGATTTTCATACATACTGACATTTTTACAAGGGTTTATACAAACTCACCTACACATGAACTCGCTCAACTTTATGTTGACTTTTCAAACTACATGTATTTCAGGAAACTAACGGACCTGGCACGGTATGCACGTATTTTCAAGCTGCGCTTGAATAAAGAAGTCACCCAGGTTTTAGAAGGTGTAACCTCTTCCTGGACGGGTTACATATCCCTAAACCTAGTATTGTTTAAAGCCTTTCGTTAAGTCTTTTTGAACTCAATTTAATCAGATTAAGGTTTGTAACTTATTTTGTGATTGTTGAAAATGGGATTTTTTTTAAACTTTATTAATGGATGAATATCTCATGTTTTTATCATATAGCATTGTTATGATTGTTGCTATGGTATTAAGAAGTCACACCAAATAAACCCACGCTTCCGCAAAGCCAGGGTGTGACAGCTTGGTATCAGAGCCTCGATCATAGCGAACTAGGATTCTTTCTCGAGTCTAGACTATGATCATCAGGGCTCTCACGAAAACGTTTTCAAACCTTTTTACATTGCATACACTATACGTCCAGATCCAGGAAACAAACCTTTTTACAAACAAAAGGCACAAATACACATTTCCAAATTTAAATTTATAGCTCAGTCGGGGAGACTGGGGAAAAATTAGGTCGGGGAGACAAGGAAAAATTTGGTCGGGGAGACCAGGAAAAATTAGGTCAGGGAAACCAGGGAAAAATTAGGTCGGGGAGACCAGGAAAAATTAGGTCGGGGAGACCAGGAAAAAAAATTAGGTCGGGGAGTTCAGAATTTATGATTATAGTTCAGTCGGGGAGACTGAGGGAGTTCAGAATTTATGATTATAGTTCGGTCGGGGAGACTGAGGGAGTTCAAAATTTATGATTATAGTTCAGTCGGGGAGACCGAGGGAGTAGTCCGAGAGACTTGGAATTTTAGTCTGAGAGACTAAGAAATTCAATCTGAGAGATTGGGATATTTTAGTCTGAGAGGCTGAGAAATTCAATTTGAGAGATTGGGAGATTGTAGTCTGAGAGACAGGATAGGATAGTCTGGGGAAGACTAGAATGATTACTTGCTTACATTAATTGAAGCTTACATGCTTATCTGATTTAATGTTGATATACGTGCATATGTGGTAGTTGATCGCACACACAAATTGCTAGTGATTACTATGGATATACCTACTATATACCGACACACACGTCACTTTCCTCAAGGAACAAATTGTCGGATGATAATAACCCTACGGCCGATGTCACAAATGATGAGACTGCATCTGCACCAGAAACATTTACGCCAGGCCATGAGAGTGATCCAGATATGCTGACCAAGGACGAGGACGACTTCTAACAAGTCCGCGCTACCAGATTTTGGTGATACTTTACCCTTTGCGGGCGGTTTCTCTGACAAGAATCCTTCTGTCACACTTATTACAGTCCATGACCCCTTCGCCACTGGACATCCCAATGATGAGCACCATGGCTCCAATCCTAGACAATGCGTCTCTTGTGGACATCCCTTCCGAAGAATGGTTACTCGACGAACAATTGATAACGATATTGACGCGACATTGATGGTCCTTCCGATAACGCCCATAATGATGGAAAGTTAGACGAGAAGGTTATTACCAATTTCACTTATTTGAGACCCCTGTTAACAAGCTATATTCTGATTCTTGCATGCATTCGATTCCAGGCTCCTTTGAGTCTGTGACATCTACAGCCCTACAGACAGCCAGATTACAAGCTTTCTACTACTGACGCAGACAACGACGACATGACTGCTGCACAATCACCTGCTCGAGGCACCACACCGTTACACGACCCAGGGCCTGCTCCTGAGCTAGCTTCTGCACCTTTTGAGTCAGCTTGATGATTGCAACTGCTGGTCCTGCACACTTGCTTGATTATGACCCTGTTACTTTTGGTTTACTGGACATTGCACCTCTACCATCTAACCCAGTACCAGCACCTGACAATTTCCTTATTGGTTGAAACGTTTGTTTTTGCATCCATAACCGCTGATGTTGCTCCTTTTTCCCTATGGAGACCGATGCCAATTGCACTGGCATACTTATCGTTTCCTTTCCGGACTTGCCCGTACCCTAGAAGAGTACTCCAGGTCGGCACCAGCATAACGATCCATTTTGCTACAACAGCATTTTCTACAGCCTTACAGGCCGCACCGTTTACTCCTTTCACCCCTATATCGCTGTGCGAGCCGATTGGATGGATCCTATAATACACTATGCAGATTTTAGACCCTTACCATTCCTCACGTTGTGGAGGCCACATACGAGATGAGTTGCTCCTGTAACACCAACTACAGTTTGAGGATATGAGTAGCAGAACGTTGGAGCTTGAGCTGACACCACAATTGGCAAGTTCAAATGCAAAACATTACATAACCGAAAACATGAATTAAGTGACTACATCACAAGACAACATATTTCCTGAAAAGTTTATGTAAGATACCCCGTCCTCCACCCTGTCTATTGCCAGCATACTTTGATTCGCCACATACATCAAGGTTCCTTTTGCGCTCTCGACCGTTGCTATCACACCGATTCCCAGGATTCTGATACTCATTTCTTTACTATTGAGCGGCAGAGTAGGTAATTACTTCGACGTATATACAAGCTCAAGGAGGGACTCACGCATGTTAGCAGTCACTTTTCTTTCCTCCTCCACCTCAGTCACCAGTATAGTTGGTATCTGGATTATGCGGATTGCATTACACTTGGGTAAAGACACTAAAGATAAGCCGGGATTGCGGAGACTTGTGAGGACCACTTCTAATTACGAAATTTTGATGCACTAATATACGTGTTGGACAAGGGTAGGGTGACCCTATGTCCCTTCTGATGTGATACATTTTGTAAGACACAGTGATTGTGGCCGGAGGATAACGAAAGCCCAATCATCTTTAAACATGTGACAATACTTATGACTAATAACTGATGAAAGACTCAGTCGCTATGTTCCCACTAAGCACGTTGTTGATCAGCGTATTTGTGCTATAACTATAATACTACGTTCTTATTTACAAGTTGTGCAATAATTGTGATGATATGTGATTGAATAATATAACGAACTGTGTATATACATATATGTAATACACCTCTGAGGTCTTATTCGCTAAGTAGAGGCTTGTGTGCCCGTGTACTTAACATGACCTGACCTAACCGACTTTCTTCTAGGAAGATGTCGACTCAAGTGAACACCAACACCAACAACCCTCTGCCGACGACAGAGGCGGAATTTCAAGAACGCTTCTTGCAGTTCATCGCACAGTACAAGGCCTTTCGCTCCGATTGCAGTGGAGGTACCACAGGAAATAACCCCTTCAACGGTAATGTCTAGTCCTTTAAGACACATTACAAAATATTTGGACATTTCCACGAGTGCCTTGCTAAGGCCTTACGCGAATAATGTTGCTTACATCGCAGGCTGCACCTACAAGCAGTTCTTGGACCACAACCCTCGAGAGTTCGACGGCACTTGGGGTGCCTTAGCCTTCGTGCGCTGGGTTGAAAAGACGGATTCTGTTTTACGATTGAGCAAATGTGACCCCGAACATCAGGTCAAGTATGTAGCTGGACTATTTGTAGATGGGGCTCTGTCATGGTGGAACCTTCAGGTTCAAACAATGGGCGAGACTGCTGCGAATGCTTTGACGTGGGACGAGCTGAAGAAACTGATGCGTAAAAGGTATTGCTCCAGGGCAGAAGTTCAGAAGATGGAGACTGAATTGTGGAACTTGAAAATGGAAGGTCCAAAGATAGCCGACTATGTGCAGAGATTTGGGGAATTATCACAAGTTGCTTCGCATTTGGTGGAACCAGAATCCAGGAAGATCGAATGTTTCATCGGGGGATGGCACCTCAGATTCTAAGCCTGGTAACAACATCTAAACCTTCAACGGTCACCGAGGCTATCAACATGGCGCTCACGGGAGAGGCAGTTAGACGAGGAGAATTTTCCACTGCTGAGGAGAAAAAGGAGACTGCTATAGAGGCATCTGGGGATAACAAGAGAAAGCTCGCTAATTTCAAGATGATTACTCGGGGGAGTAGCACGAAGAAGGCCAAAAAGGGAAAAGACTACATGGGTATCCTACCTAAGTGCGACAATTGTTTACGTTATCATGTCGGGCGATGTAGATATGGAAAATATGCTAAATGTGGAAAGAGGGGGCATCCTAAAGGAACTTGTTGGCAAGGTACTGAAACTAGAAATGGAGGCCAGGACGGTAGTGAGAATCACGAAGGGGACAACGACAATGACAATTGTCAAGGCAGAATGAGTGATAAACAGAAACGTGCACAAGGTTGGTTTAACTGTGGAAGCAAGAAGCATTTCAGAAAATATTTCCCTAAGAACGATCTGGCACAAGGATGAAAGCTCCCCACCAGAGCTAGGGAGGCACGCTAGGGATTCAAGCATGGAAATCGGTACGTCCTGAATTACTCAATGTTATGCATCTGTATTGCCAAATACTGTTGCAAATTTTACGATTCGCACCTCTAGAGTTCGGGAGTATAATTGGTTTAAGTAGCGAGTAAGTAGATATTCCAGTACCCATTTGAACTAGCTTAGGGGAAGCTAGTGGAAGCCAACACAGTAACTGGAATCGGCAAGATAGAACCCGGAGAACGTAAGTTTACGCTAGATCTATTGCCAGTTGAGTTGGGAAGCTTCAACGGGGTAATGGGATGTATTAGTTGGCAAGCGATCGAGCGGAGGTTGATATCCGCACCTCGAAGACGAATGAAGGAACGCTTTTGACTCACGAAGCAGGATACGCCACCACCGATCACGAATTGCTTAAGACACGAAAGTTGTTGTGGGAAGGATGTGTTGTTTCCTGGCTCATGTCGGGGACAAGGGAGCCGAAGAACTAAAACTTAACGATACCCCCGTGATCGGAGAATACCCTGAAGTCTTCCTCGAGGACTTACCAGAATTATCTCCTCAACAATTAGTCGAGTCTCGCATCGATTTAATCCCAGGCACCAAGCCTGTAGCCGATGCATCGTAGCGATTTACATTTCCGGAGATGCAAGGATTGACAGTGCAACTTCAGTGGTTGATAAAGAAGGAAGATAACAGACCTACAACTTTTGTTTTGGATAACCTCAGCTCTGCTCGCCAAAAGAAAGGACGAATGACTTTCAAATGACCGGGATTCGGACGAGCTAGCCAACCAGAGTCGGTGGCTCTTGCTGAGGACTAACGAACTTCTTATATAACTGACTGTGAGGACCTAACTACTATTACACGACTGGTCGACAAACGAGCGTCGTTAGCAGTGAATTCAAGAAGAAAGGTTACCGATGAAAATTGTGGGACAATGACTAGTTCTTAGACGTTGTTGGTGCACTAAATGTCTGCTGATTACGTCATAGTCAAGTCTTGTGTTTTAGAATTGTTTGAATGTACGCACAATAGGGTTTAATTAGGGTTTGTATGTGTTAAACTTGAAGATTTCGCTTGAAACAGCTTCAAGCGAAATCAACATATGATGATTTCGCTTCAAGCAGTCTCAAGCGAAATCTCAGGTCTATAAATAGGATGTTGTGTTGTTCATTTGAAAGGGAGAGGTCATTGTGTGAAACACGAAGTGCTGCCGGATTTGTATCAGAAAACGTTGTAAAAGCACGAATATTAATCAGAAAAGAAGGATTAAAAGGATTAGAGCTGTTATGACTTTGTTTACGTTGATTCCGCCTTCGTATGCAAAGATGAACTACCTTAACTGACGGTTTAAGGTCGTAGAACGGTCCAACAGACGTACAGAAAAATGGTGCTTCCTACACAATGTACAAACCGAATCCACACGGGACACGAAATCTGGAGGATTTAGAAAACATATATTTAGGACCTCTAGGAACCCAGGTCCAAACTCGTAAGGGTTTT
Source organism: Helianthus tuberosus (assembly GCA_030545235.1). Taxonomy (NCBI): domain Eukaryota; kingdom Viridiplantae; phylum Streptophyta; class Magnoliopsida; order Asterales; family Asteraceae; genus Helianthus; species Helianthus tuberosus. The sequence continues at coordinate 58,828,448 of CM060443.1, read as the reverse complement.
TATTTAGGAACCACATCTGTCAACTCAATCAACCATCATTAACATGGCGCATATGCCAGTTCCGTTGACCAAACAGAGAGTACTTGGATTTCTTTTACTCCTGGCGAGTAGATGTTTGCATCTCTACTCCCCGTAATAGTAGTTGCATCACGATAATTTTCTCGTTGAGAACGAACACACATTTGCTTCGATATCTGGTCATTTCTTCACTTTAGCAGATACTCGTTGTTCCTTTTCTTGGAAACTTACCTGACATACATGCATCATTTGCTACGCATGTGATTTCGTTTTGAACAAACACTTCATGGGAATTTACATATTATTTTGCCAAACCTAATTACTGATTCCTGATTCGAGTAACCTACATTATTGTTATTGTTGGCTCTTTTGTTACCAAGCCAACACACTTTCTTGAAACCGCTTTCTTTCAAGTTACAGTCATGGTTTATTTTTGCTACCATGCCGTGAATTCCTTTGTTGATACATACGTTTATTGTCGGGTTACGTCGAAACCAAGTTCAATTGCTTGAACTTATCCAGTTCACAGGTTTAATTTGAAACGCTATATGATGTATTGGGAGCATCATATTCAACTATTTTTGCAGAGATTCTTTCATTTCGAGTCGTAGTAGATTTGGTTGGTCTACGACTCCACTAAAACATTTGATTTGTTTCGATACCTTGCGGTGATATTTTCACAAAATTGAAGCTTGCGCTAATTTGGTTACTCACTTCGTACACGGGATTCAATTCCCTATTTAGTTGTTAACAATCCATTTTGGATCTTCATGATCAAAGCGGTGTCAACACAATTGTATGTTAAGGCAATGGTACATATATTCATTTCATAAGCACAATGTACCTCCTAACGTTCTTTCGTTGTCAATCAAATGCCTTGTGATACTCATTACTTTTCATCTTCGATTGGAAACAGTGGTTCCTTTGATGTTCCGTATTTAATTGGAAACTCTGTAACATGGTGTAAATCAAATCTTCAGATTGCCTCAGTACACTTTCATTTGATTTCAAATGCGGTGAACTCGTTCAGTCACCACTATTATTGGGTAATGCCATTACGACACCTTGTGGTGTCATCATAAACTTGTAGCTTGTGCTAATCATGGTAACCGTTGTACACGAGACCACACATACTTTTGTTTGATTTATCATTTAAACATTTCTGATGCAACTACGAATCAAGACAATGATACACCAGATTCGCTTGTATTCCATTCGGTGTATCTTCACCATTCAAAAATGTCAACCCACTAAACCTTACCAGACATTTATTCAGGAATTGACAGATCATTTTACTATTACGTTGAGTTGCTGCTTTTGAGTTCATATAGCGGGTGCTATGTTTGTGAAAACTCGTTTGCATATTGCAACCAATCGTTTAAAATCTTATTAGTCAAAACTCCACTTTTGTAGAACCTCTGCTAGCTGGATTACACTAGTGAAGGGGTAAGGTCCCGAAAACCTCATAAAAAGGATTTGAGACCATACCACAAACTAACTTTTCTAGCCTTTTGACCTTGCGCGACTGCGCACTGGTCCTGCTAAAGGAACAAAGAAATCAGTAGCTTATAATCGCGCGCCCAAAAGATAAATCTTTGCGCCTTCTCCCATTCAATAAAGGATTAAAAAGCCTTTGTACAATACTTCCGCCACAACACCCAGACTTGGATATTATTTTACCCAGACTTGGGGTTTATTCGCCTGTGTCCACATAGTAAGGTGTCACACTGGATTATGACAGTAATCTTCTAGAAAGAAATATAATCGTGCACCACCTAGACGGTTATAACCGTCTGGACACGTGTCGTCACCAGAAGCAATTCTGAAATCACAACAAAGGCATGCGATCAGGGAGTAATCTCCACTTAATCTCTTTCCACGTGGCAATCCCCTAGCCACAGATCAAACCACGATCCGTGTGCATTCACTTCGGATCGAGGTTAATTAACGTCAGATCAAAGAAATCAAACGGAAGAAAAATAACCGCTACGGCGTTAGGCATTTTCCGTTATCTTTTCAATAACAGGTTTTCCCTCCCAAAACTCCCGGTTATAAATAAGAGAACTGTTCAGGTATAAACTCAGACTACTCTCACTCTTCAAATACTTATCTTCTCCAATACCAATACTTATTCTCACGCCGGAGTCGGGTCAAGGAGAGAACCCTCTTCTCCCCTTGGCGAGGCTAACGGTGTTCTTTTTTGCAGAGCTACCGGAGAAGTTAATACATTACGACTGAATCAACCGAGAGAGAGCTAACCCTTTATGCGGATTCAAACCCCCTAACTATCTCGGTTCCGACCATTTAGTTGGTGTTTCTTCATTGGCGCCCACCGTTTTCTCAGTTTTTCTAGTTTCTACCTCGTTTCGATTCAGTTCATTCTATTTTCTGTCTTTACACATGGCAGAAAATTCGTCATCTCACCGACAACCTGGTCCTCAACCAAACGTCGGGAACAATTTACCGATAGAAGGGATCGTGGAGGAAGCCTCGGACGATAATGAGGTCCAATCCAATCGAGCAAATGATCCTGTAACCCCAGGAATGTTACCAGCAAATCTTGCACAATCAATTTTACCACCAGGGGAAACCCCGATATCATGGTATGTCCGGTCTCAAGGAGCATTAAACGCAGTATACTCACAGTTATGTGCTCAAACTGCTCCTGTAACCCAATCCCGGAGGCCGGGATCAAGAGCTCATGCCTCTCAGCGAGAAGAATCAACTTATGATGATACAAGCAGTTACCGAAGACAACATCATGATGAATTTCGTCCTCGTCAACGACAATCGGTGCATGACAGGTTGGGTTCCCAACGGGATACTCACACCGATGAATCCGATCGAACATACCGTTTGAGTGAAAACACCAGCGTCTTCAACAGACTACAGCCAAACTATAACAAATGCAGGCCTCGAGCGGTTTACAACCCCGAGGCCGAGCATAACTATGATTTAGTTTATCGCCCGGACGAAGCGGCAGAAAACTCGAAGTTTATATTAGAGATAGCTTTGGCTCCGTTGGAACGGGCCAAGTTACCATCTAATGTTGGAAAATTCAATGGGTTAACCGACCCTGATGATCATTTAAGGGTATTCACCAGTGCAGGGTTGGTCGGCGGTTGGACCCTTCCGCTGTGGTGTCACTTATTTGTACAAACACTAACTGGCCCAGCGCGAATCTGGTTTGACAACCTACCAACAAGGCAGATCGAATCGTGGAAAGATCTCCGAAGAAAATTTTTAACACATTTCAGCCAACAAAGGCGGTCAAAACGTGATACATCCGACGTTATGAATATCTGGCGTCGCGATGATGAGAATCTGGAAGATTTTATTACCAGATATAATAAAGAAGTGTTAGAAATTGGAGGTGTTAGCGAACAACTAATCCGTGCTCAGTTTAAGTACGCGGTTAGGTGTGACGACATGGTCAAGGTGTTATCGGGAACAGAGGGCCTCCCCACAAGTTGGGAAAAGATAATGGCGGCAGCCAAGGTTTATGCGCAGACCGAGAAAAACCTCACTACAAACCGGCCACCACCACCACACAGCAGGCCGGCAGACTTAAGTGCAAACGGAAAGTACAAAAAGTCATGGCGCGAAGCATCCGGAAGTCGATCTGCGGAAGATACCCGCACAACTAACAAGTTCTCGGCGCAAAAAGAAAACGGACACGAAAATAGGGAGAGACAGTGGACTCCCCTAACGAAAACCCCAGCAGAGGTACTAAGTACCGAGGATCACCAATTCAAACCCCCAATTCCAATGAAGAGTAAATGTGGTCAAAACCCGACGCAGTTCTGCGAATATCATAAGGATAACGGGCACACCACGAACAACTGTATATCTCTGCGCATGGAAATCGAAAAGGCTCTCAAAAATGGAGAACTCACGCATCTGCTCCAGAATATGCGCAAGGAGATTAAACAGATTACTCGGGGAGAAGAAAGCTCAAACAAACGGGCTAAGACTTAAAGAACTCCGTATGTTTTCCGCAAAAAAGACATGACTTATTAGAAGCGGCGGAATTATCAGGGAGTAAGTTAAGTTCCATTTAATTATCCAAAAAACTTTGTAACGCCTCTGAGCATTATCCATGAATAAAATTACAAAGTTTCTATTATTTTTGTGTTTACAAAATGCATGCAATTCTTTTTTAGTAAGAGCAAAAACAGTATGGTAGTATAACACAAAGCTCCATGCGCGGTCAGTGATCACGTCACAAACGACCATAAACTCATACATGAGCTTCATACCAACTTTATTCGCCTTACTCTAAACAAAAGTAATTATACTCATGCAAAATATTGTAAAGACATAACAAAATAAATAGAAACATACTATGTTTGGCGTACAAATACGTCCTGAAAAGTTCAAAGCACAACAGTGTTTAAAACCCATGCGCAACAGCGCACCATCAAAACAAGGATCAACATCCTACATAGAAAAAGTTGTTCAAATACAATTTCACCCCTACTCTAAATCTTCTCCCTCATCCGGAAAGATTTCCTTAAGTTGCGCAACGTGATCATCCGATTGCAGCGCCGCATTTATCAACTCCATCACTGGCAGTTGCAAATTATTAAACTCTGCCTTCATAGCAGCAAGCGCACTGGAAGTATTAACACCAAAGGTAGCAGATTTGCTATCATCCCAGTTAACCTCTAAAGCGCTATTCACATGTTGAGAACATTCCGCATACCCTTGCGTATAACCATCTCGTCGCGCAGCAACCATCAAATTCGCAACAGTTTTATCCAGTTCTTCAGAGTTTAATACAGATTCAGCAACCTATAACATCAGATAAAGATAAGATCGAAGCAAGAAAAGCGCATACATGAACTAAAAGAAGAAAGGAACTTACACATGCAATCCCGCGATCCTTCAACCAGGTCATATCATTCTTCAAGGGTTCAAGCTCGCTTTCCGCTGAAACCCGCGCCATTTCTGAATTCTCCAGTTTCTCTTCAACTTCAGTTAGACGGCGGGAGGTTTCAGTATTCTCGGAACGCGCAAGCTCCAGATCCTTCTTCAATTGTTCCTGGTCAGAAACCAAAGCGGTAAGTTCCTCAAATTCTTTATCTCTAACGGCAAGAGTGGCTAAAGCTTGTACCTCCCGTTGCTCACTTCGCTCCCTATGAGAGCGCGCTTCTTCCAACAAAGCTTCCATGTCAGCTTTTTCTTTCTTCAATCTTTCCACCTCCGCATCTTGATTCTTCAGATTTTCAACCTCAGCCTTGAGGTTATTTATGATGTTACGAAGGCTTGCCTTCTCGGCATTATCCTTCTCACAAATTTTCCTCCAATTTTTGCGCTCCTCAGACAAAAGCGCAGCTTCAGCTTCGGCTTTTCTTTTCCAACCGAAAACTGACCATTCCTCAGTCTTGCGCTCCGCTTCAAATTTCGCTTGCTCAGTCTCTAATTTAGCCTTTAACTGAGCCACAAGTTTTTCATCTTTTGCAAACTTCCTTTGTGATGCAACAAAGGATACTCGCTCTTTATGCATGCTATACCATTCACGCACTATAGAAACATGAGAAGCAGTTTCTGCAAGATAAGACTGATAGGTCTGTTCGAAAGGCTGATTCTCTTGAAATTTAATCTCGCCAGGCGGAAGTATCCCCTGCAACCAGTCTCGACATATCCGCCAGTCCGAGAAAGTATCTCCTTTCTTCACATTCCAAACAGGAATATGAGGATCAGCAGCATCTTTCTCCGCATACATCCGGTAGTAATATTCTCCTAAAGTTTCTTCCGGACGAATTGGAGATTGTTTCTCAACCCCAGCAGAAGAACCTGCCTCCTCAGTAGCGGCCTTTTTAGCATGCTCAGGAACAGTTTCAGAAGATCTAGGAGGAGAAGATTGGATTGTCTCAGCAGTTTCCTTTTCCGGCATCGGTTGATTATCATCATTTATCACACTTGGCTCAACAATCTGTTCAGCTTCTATGTTAATACCAACAGGCTCTTTAGCCTCAACAGTTTTCTCAACATCTTCCCCAGCTACCTCTGAAGGTTCCAACGGAGGGGTAACAGTAGCGCGCGGTGGGGAAGGGGGAAGTTCTTTATCAGCCACAGTTGGTATGACCACAGAGACAAGAACTTCTGAAGAAACAAGAGTCTATAAAAATCCTATCCGAGCAAAGAAAACAAAGAAAATCAATACATACCAGGAATGGATTCTGAAACAAAAGCATCTAGGTTTCCTTTCCTAGTAATTTTCTTCCTCTGCACTTTCTTGAGAGGTTGACCCTCCGCATCAGCATCACCTGGCTTCCTTTTACCGCCCTTCCTACGAACCAAACGCTCGGGACTAGAATCCAGATCGATAGGCTCATTTGGATTGGAAGGAGGAATATCGGCAGAATCCTTCGGTTCTGGTTTCGGTTCCCGCATAGTCACTACAGGAGTAAGACCCTCCAATGAGTCAGAAACCACCACATAGTCACACCTGGAAACAGAAGAGCAGCGCGTACCTTTCTTCTCTCCAGCATTTTTTGCTTTCAAAGACTGCGCTTTAACAGTTTCACTCCTCTTCGGCGCAGAAGTGGACATAGTTGCGCGTTTTTTCTTCTCAGGGCCTATGCCCAAATTCAACAACTCACCTACAAACAAGCGCAAGATAGAGAAATTTACTCAAAGCAAGAAAGAGAAGAAAAACGGATATAAACTCACCAGCACCAGCTGCCGGTTGAACAGATAAGTCCGCGTCCTGCGGAAGCACAAAATTCTTCACAATACCGTGATACCAGAGCTCCTCTTCAGGTTTCTTCTTGATGGTCCCCATTCTTCCGCCTTCCCTCTTAAAAGCAACAACATATAGAGAAACAACTACATTGAAGAGAAAGCAGGTCAAAAAAAAAAAAAGAGAGGAACAGTGACAAAACCCCAATACTTACTATGGCCATCCTCAGTATACACAGGTTTATCATCTCGTTCCATTTTCCAGTTCAAACTCATGCCTGCTCCGACTAGGGCTTTCTCCGGCAAAGCAATATTGGGAACATCCTTCAGATCTTGGTACCAGTTCTCATCAATAGGGGTCTCAATAGATTCAATCGGAACATCGTCTTTCCCTCTTAGCTTCATCTTCATCGGAATCACTTCAGCTTTAATGAAGAAAAATTTCTGTTTCCAATCATGAAATGATTTTGGGGGCTGATGAAGAATTTTCTTTGCGGAAGCCCTCTGAACAAATGAGTAAAATCCTTGAGTACAGTGCATCTGATGAAAAACCCTAAATCGGGGAACGGTTGGCTCCACATGCATCGTTCGACATACAAATTCAAAATGACGAACCCTAACCATACCAATAGGGTGAAGTTGGGAGATATGCAGATTGTAGAATCCAAGAATTTCAAGGAAAAATTTCGTAACAGGCAATCGAAAGTTACCATCGCAGAAAAAATCCCAAAAAAGGGTAATATACCCTGCCGGAGCATTCGCTGCCGTTTGCCCTTCTTCAGGATACAAGGCACCCCAGTTCTCCGGGAATTTAAGATTCTGGATTAAACCCTCAAAAGACGCCCTGGGCCACTTCAATGGTGGAAGTTCAGTCGACATCTCTTCAACAAGATCCTCTTGATGTTCTCCGGTTGACATAAGCAGGGGAGTGACGGAAAGTATTTCTTCAAAACAAGGAAAGGGGAAAAGTTTTCAAACAAAACAATGATTACACAGAAGGGGTTACCCAAACGATTATATACCCATCGCAATAAATAAGCATCAGTAACCGTCGCAGTACTGTTCCGGATATCACGATTACCCAAGCAACAGAAAAAGCAGATGTCAGAACATACACGCGTTTACACGCGCGCGTGTAAGACACGAATGGTAAAAAACAACTGACAATGACAGGCTGTCAAAGTCAATGTCAAATCAAATATTTTTTACAAAAAATCTTTACAAACTCAGTAAATTCAAATCTTTTCAGAAAAGATTTCTTTTCGCGCCCAAAAAACATTTCCCTCTCCTAAGTCCAGTGCTCCACTTACTCGCATAAGTACAACACTAGACTGGGGGGACTTGAAGGGGTAAGGTCCCGAAAACCTCATAAAAAGGATTTGAGACCATACCACAAACTAACTTTTCTAGCCTTTTGACCTTGCGCGACTGCGCACTGGTCCTGCTAAAGGAACAAAGAAATCAGTAGCTTATAATCGCGCGCCCAAAAGATAAATCTTTGCGCCTTCTCCCATTCAATAAAGGATTAAAAAGCCTTTGTACAATACTTCCGCCACAACACCCAGACTTGGATATTATTTTACCCAGACTTGGGGTTTATTCGCCTGTGTCCACATAGTAAGGTGTCACACTGGATTATGACAGTAATCTTCTAGAAAGAAATATAATCGTGCACCACCCAGACGGTTATAACCGTCTGGACACGTGTCGTCACCAGAAGCAATTCTGAAATCACAACAAAGGCATGCGATCAGGGAGTAATCTCCACTTAATCTCTTTCCACGTGGCAATCCCCTAGCCACAGATCAAACCACGATCCGTGTGCATTCACTTCGGATCGAGGTTAATTAACGTCAGATCAAAGAAATCAAACGGAAGAAAAATAACCGCTACGGCGTTAGGCATTTTCCGTTATCTTTTCAATAACAGGTTTTCCCTCCCAAAACTCCCGGTTATAAATAAGAGAACTGTTCAGGTATAAACTCAGACTACTCTCACTCTTCAAATACTTATCTTCTCCAATACCAATACTTATTCTCACGCCGGAGTCGGGTCAAGGAGAGAACCCTCTTCTCCCCTTGGCGAGGCTAACGGTGTTCTTTTTTGCAGAGCTACCAGAGAAGTTAATACATTACGACTGAATCAACCGAGAGAGAGCTAACCCTTTATGCGGATTCAAACCCCCTAACTATCTCGGTTCCGACCATTTAGTTGGTGTTTCTTCATTGGCGCCCACCGTTTTCTCAGTTTTTCTAGTTTCTACCTCGTTTCGATTCAGTTCATTCTATTTTCTGTCTTTACACATGGCAGAAAATTCGTCATCTCACCGACAACCTGGTCCTCAACCAAACGTCGGGAACAATTTACCGATAGAAGGGATCGTGGAGGAAGCCTCGGACGATAATGAGGTCCAATCCAATCGAGCAAATGATCCTGTAACCCCAGGAATGTTACCAGCAAATCTTGCACAATCAATTTTACCACCAGGGGAAACCCCGATATCATGGTATGTCCGGTCTCAAGGAGCATTAAACGCAGTATACTCACAGTTATGTGCTCAAACTGCTCCTGTAACCCAATCCCGGAGGCCGGGATCAAGAGCTCATGCCTCTCAGCGAGAAGAATCAACTTATGATGATACAAGCAGTTACCGAAGACAACATCATGATGAATTTCGTCCTCGTCAACGACAATCGGTGCATGACAGGTTGGGTTCCCAACGGGATACTCACACCGATGAATCCGATCGAACATACCGTTTGAGTGAAAACACCAGCGTCTTCAACAGACTACAGCCAAACTATAACAAATGCAGGCCTCGAGCGGTTTACAACCCCGAGGCCGAGCATAACTATGATTTAGTTTATCGCCCGGACGAAGCGGCAGAAAACTCGAAGTTTATATTAGAGATAGCTTTGGCTCCGTTGGAACGGGCCAAGTTACCATCTAATGTTGGAAAATTCAATGGGTTAACCGACCCTGATGATCATTTAAGGGTATTCACCAGTGCAGGGTTGGTCGGTGGTTGGACCCTTCCGCTGTGGTGTCACTTATTTGTACAAACACTAACTGGCCCAGCGCGAATCTGGTTTGACAACCTACCAACAAGGCAGATCGAATCGTGGAAAGATCTCCGAAGAAAATTTTTAACACATTTCAGCCAACAAAGGCGGTCAAAACGTGATACATCCGACGTTATGAATATCTGGCGTCGCGATGATGAGAATCTGGAAGATTTTATTACCAGATATAATAAAGAAGTGTTAGAAATTGGAGGTGTTAGCGAACAACTAATCCGTGCTCAGTTTAAGTACGCGGTTAGGTGTGACAACATGGTCAAGGTGTTATCGGGAACAGAGGGCCTCCCCACAAGTTGGGAAAAGATAATGGCGGCAGCCAAGGTTTATGCGCAGACCGAGAAAAACCTCACTACAAACCGGCCACCACCACCACACAGCAGGCCGGCAGACTTAAGTGCAAACGGAAAGTACAAAAAGTCATGGCGCGAAGCATCCGGAAGTCGATCTGCGGAAGATACCCGCACAACTAACAAGTTCTCGGCGCAAAAAGAAAACGGACACGAAAATAGGGAGAGACAGTGGACTCCCCTAACGAAAACCCCAGCAGAGGTACTAAGTACCGAGGATCACCAATTCAAACCCCCAATTCCAATGAAGAGTAAATGTGGTCAAAACCCGACGCAGTTCTGCGAATATCATAAGGATAACGGGCACACCACGAACAACTGTATATCTCTGCGCATGGAAATCGAAAAGGCTCTCAAAAATGGAGAACTCACGCATCTGCTCCAGAATATGCGCAAGGAGATTAAACAGATTACTCGGGGAGAAGAAAGCTCAAACAAACGGGCTAAGACTTAAAGAACTCCGTATGTTTTCCGCAAAAAAGACATGACTTATTAGAAGCGGCGGAATTATCAGGGAGTAAGTTAAGTTCCATTTAATTATCCAAAAAACTTTGTAACGCCTCTGAGCATTATCCATGAATAAAATTACAAAGTTTCTATTATTTTTGTGTTTACAAAATGCATGCAATTCTTTTTTAGTAAGAGCAAAAACAGTATGGTAGTATAACACAAAGCTCCATGCGCGGTCAGTGATCACGTCACAAACGACCATAAACTCATACATGAGCTTCATACCAACTTTATTCGCCTTACTCTAAACAAAAGTAATTATACTCATGCAAAATATTGTAAAGACATAACAAAATAAATAGAAACATACTATGTTTGGCGTACAAATACGTCCTGAAAAGTTCAAAGCACAGCAGTGTTTAAAACCCATGCGCAACAGCGCACCATCAAAACAAGGATCAACATCCTACATAGAAAAAGTTGTTCAAATACAATTTCACCCCTACTCTAAATCTTCTCCCTCATCCGGAAAGATTTCCTTAAGTTGCGCAACGTGATCATCCGATTGCAGCGCCGCATTTATCAACTCCATCACTGGCAGTTGCAAATTATTAAACTCTGCCTTCATAGCAGCAAGCGCACTGGAAGTATTAACACCAAAGGTAGCAGATTTGCTATCATCCCAGTTAACCTCTAAAGCGCTATTCACGTGTTGAGAACATTCCGCATACCCTTGCGTATAACCATCTCGTCGCGCAGCAACCATCAAATTCGCAACAGTTTTATCCAGTTCTTCAGAGTTTAATACAGATTCAGCAACCTATAACATCAGATAAAGATAAGATCGAAGCAAGAAAAGCGCATACATGAACTAAAAGAAGAAAGGAACTTACACATGCAATCCCGCGATCCTTCAACCAGGTCATATCATTCTTCAAGGGTTCAAGCTCGCTTTCCGCTGAAACCCGCGCCATTTCTGAATTCTCCAGTTTCTCTTCAACTTCAGTTAGACGGCGGGAGGTTTCAGTATTATCGGAACGCGCAAGCTCCAGATCCTTCTTCAATTGTTCCTGGTCAGAAACCAAAGCGGTAAGTTCCTCTAATTCTTTATCTCTAACGGCAAGAGTGGCTAAAGCTTGTACCTCCCGTTGCTCACTTCGCTCCCTATGAGAGCGCGCTTCTTCCAACAAAGCTTCCATGTCAGCTTTTTCTTTCTTCAATCTTTCCACCTCCGCATCTTGATTCTTCAGATTTTCAACCTCAGCCTTGAGGTTATTTATGATGTTACGAAGGCTTGCCTTCTCGGCATTATCCTTCTCACAAATTTTCCTCCAATTTTTGCGCTCCTCAGACAAAAGCGCAGCTTCAGCTTCGGCTTTTCTTTTCCAACCGAAAACTGACCATTCCTCAGTCTTGCGCTCCGCTTCAAATTTCGCTTGCTCAGTCTCTAATTTAGCCTTTAACTGAGCCACAAGTTTTTCATCTTTTGCAAACTTCCTTTGTGATGCAACAAAGGATACTCGCTCTTTATGCATGCTATACCATTCACGCACTATAGAAACATGAGAAGCAGTTTCTGCAAGATAAGACTGATAGGTCTGTTCGAAAGGCTGATTCTCTTGAAATTTAATCTCGCCAGGCGGAAGTATCCCCTGCAACCAGTCTCGACATATCCGCCAGTCCGAGAAAGTATCTCCTTTCTTCACATTCCAAACAGGAATATGAGGATCAGCAGCATCTTTCTCCGCATACATCCGGTAGTAATATTCTCCTAAAGTTTCTTCCGGACGAATTGGAGATTGTTTCTCAACCCCAGCAGAAGAACCTGCCTCCTCAGTAGCGGCCTTTTTAGCATGCTCAGGAACAGTTTCAGAAGATCTAGGAGGAGAAGATTGGATTGTCTCAGCAGTTTCCTTTTCCGGCATCGGTTGATTATCATCATTTATCACACTTGGCTCAACAATCTGTTCAGCTTCTATGTTAATACCAACAGGCTCTTTAGCCTCAACAGTTTTCTCAACATCTTCCCCAGCTACCTCTGAAGGTTCCAACGGAGGGGTAACAGTAGCGCGCGGTGGGGAAGGGGGAAGTTCTTTATCAGCCACAGTTGGTATGACCACAGAGACAAGAACTTCTGAAGAAACAAGAGTCTATAAAAATCCTATCCGAGCAAAGAAAACAAAGAAAATCAATACATACCAGGAATGGATTCTGAAACAAAAGCATCTAGGTTTCCTTTCCTAGTAATTTTCTTCCTCTGCACTTTCTTGGGAGGTTGACCCTCCGCATCAGCATCAGCTCGCTTCCTTTTACCGCCCTTCCTACGAACCAAACGCTCGGGACTAGAATCCAGATCGATAGGCTCATTTGGATTGGAAGGAGGAATATCGGCAGAATCCTTCGGTTCTGGTTTCGGTTCCCGCATAGTCACTACAGGAGTAAGACCCTCCAATGAGTCAGAAACCACCACATAGTCACACCTGGAAACAGAAGAGCAGCGCGTACCTTTCTTCTCTCCAGCATTTTTTGCTTTCAAAGACTGCGCTTTAACAGTTTCACTCCTCTTCGGCGCAGAAGTGGACATAGTTGCGCGTTTTTTCTTCTCAGGGCCTATGCCCAAATTCAACAACTCACCTACAAACAAGCGCAAGATAGAGAAATTTACTCAAAGCAAGAAAGGGAAGAAAAACGGATATAAACTCACCAGCACCAGCTGCCGGTTGAACAGATAAGTCCGCGTCCTGCGGAAGCACAAAATTCTTCACAATACCGTGATACCAGAGCTCCTCTTCAGGTTTCTTCTTGATGGTCCCCATTCTTCCGCCTTCCCTCTTAAAAGCAACAACATATAGAGAAACAACTACATTGAAGAGAAAGCAGGTCAAAAAAAAAAAAAAAAAAGAGAGGAACAGTGACAAAACCCCAATACTTACTATGGCCATCCTGAGTATACACAGGTTTATCATCTCGTTCCATTTTCCAGTTCAAACTCATGCCAGCTCCGACTAGGGCTTTCTCCGGCAAAGCAATATTGGGAACATCCTTCAGATCTTGGTACCAGTTCTCATCAACAGGGGTCTCAATAGATTCAATCGGAACATCGTCTTTCCCTCTTAGCTTCATCTTCATCGGAATCACTTCAGCTTTAATGAAGAAAAATTTCTGTTTCCAATCATGAAATGATTTTGGGGGCTGATGAAGAATTTTCTTTGCGGAAGCCCTCTGAACAAATGAGTAAAATCCTTGAGTACAGTGCATCTGATGAAAAACCCTAAATCGGGGAACGGTTGGCTCCACATGCATCGTTCGACATACAAATTCAAAATGACGAACCCTAACCATACCAATAGGGTGAAGTTGGGAGATATGCAGATTGTAGAATCCAAGAATTTCAAGGAAAAATTTCGTAACAGGCAATCGAAAGTTACCATCGCAGAAAAAATCCCAAAAAAGGGTAATATACCCTGCCGGAGCATTCGCTGCCGTTTGCCCTTCTTCAGGATACAAGGCACCCCAGTTCTCCGGGAATTTAAGATTCTGGATTAAACCCTCAAAAGACGCCCTGGGCCACTTCAATGGTGGAAGTTCAGTCGACATCTCTTCAACAAGATCCTCTTGATGTTCTCCGGTTGACATAAGCAGGGGAATGACGGAAAGTATTTCTTCAAAACAAGGAAAGGGGAAAAGTTTTCAAACAAAACAATGATTACACAGAAGGGGTTACCCAAACGATTATATACCCATCGCAATAAATAAGCATCAGTAACCGTCGCAGTACTGTTCCGGATATCACGATTACCCAAGCAACAGAAAAAGCAGATGTCAGAACATACACGCGTTTACACGCGCGCGTGTAAGACACGAATGGTAAAAAACAACTGACAATGACAGGCTGTCAAAGTCAATGTCAAATCAAAGATTTTTTACAAAAAATCTTTACAAACTCAGTAAATTCAAATCTTTTCAGAAAAGATTTCTTTTCGCGCCCAAAAAACATTTCCCTCTCCTAAGTCCAGTGCTCCACTTACTCGCATAAGTACAACACTAGACTGGGGGGACTTGAAGGGGTAAGGTCCCGAAAACCTCATAAAAAGGATTTGAGACCATACCACAAACTAACTTTTCTAGCCTTTTGACCTTGCGCGACTGCGCACTGGTCCTGCTAAAGGAACAAAGAAATCAGTAGCTTATAATCGCGCGCCCAAAAGATAAATCTTTGCGCCTTCTCCCATTCAATAAAGGATTAAAAAGCCTTTGTACAATACTTCCGCCACAACACCCAGACTTGGATATTATTTTACCCAGACTTGGGGTTTATTCGCCTGTGTCCACATAGTAAGGTGTCACACTGGATTATGACAGTAATCTTCTAGAAAGAAATATAATCGTGCACCACCCAGACGGTTATAACCGTCTGGACACGTGTCGTCACCAGAAGCAATTCTGAAATCACAACAAAGGCATGCGATCAGGGAGTAATCTCCACTTAATCTCTTTCCACGTGGCAATCCCCTAGCCACAGATCAAACCACGATCCGTGTGCATTCACTTCGGATCGAGGTTAATTAACGTCAGATCAAAGAAATCAAACGGAAGAAAAATAACCGCTACGACGTTAGGCATTTTCCGTTATCTTTTCAATAACAGGTTTTCCCTCCCAAAACTCCCGGTTATAAATAAGAGAACTGTTCAGGTATAAACTCAGACTACTCTCACTCTTCAAATACTTATCTTCTCCAATACCAATACTTATTCTCACGCCGGAGTCGGGTCAAGGAGAGAACCCTCTTCTCCCCTTGGCGAGGCTAACGGTGTTCTTTTTTGCAGAGCTACCGGAGAAGTTAATACATTACGACTGAATCAACCGAGAGAGAGCTAACCCTTTATGCGGATTCAAACCCCCTAACTATCTCGGTTCCGACCATTTAGTTGGTGTTTCTTCAACTAGACTATACGTCAAATGCGTCTTTTACCTTTGACATCCAATGCTAGAAGCACACACCTTTCAACCCTAGGATTCGGGTTGTTATATATTATTGGACTCACCTAATGTGAGTAATGTTTGTTTCGATTTGATGATTATCTACTTCGATATTATTCATATACATACGTGTGTGACTTAACCATAAGAAGTAAGGTAGTGCAAATTTCGAGGACGAAATTTCTTTAACGGGGGGAGAATGTGACACCCCTCACTAAACCAGGTATCCGTACAAATTAATTAATATTTAATTAATGCTTAATTACTGTGCTTGCTTACAATTGTGGTTAAACTGCTACTTGAATTCTGATACATACACGTACATGCATCATACTTTATTGCCGTCACTCCATTATTTACACAGAACTATAGTGACAAACTTGATGCACGAAAGCACAGTAGCACAATGAACGGATAACCTCGTAAACATGCTGACATTGCCAGCACTAGACAAATACTGTCTCTGAGGCCAATATGAGCCGGGAATAGTTTACTACACTAGTAGTGAGTGTAGGGAGATGAGGTTTGTAGATCTGCGTCACTAGGTGATAGCTATAGTGACCGGATGTGCCTAAAACGTACTTTAAGTACAAAATTCTGCATTTTTATACAAAATTCAGCATTTAACATAACTAGTAAAGTGCAAAAACATGGGAAAATATGTCACACCCCCAAAATCCACATGCGGAGTATCACCGCTTGGAGGCGTGACTGACCAGGATCAAACCACTAATCATATTGAACAAGCAAGTAATTAATTGTAAAAGTCCAACCAACATAATTAGTGTCCAAAACAACCATAGTTAAGTTATGAGCGGAAGCATAATGTTTAAAACCAAAACGTAAGTTTAAATATCCAAAGATTTAACATGGCACACAGCTGTCCATGTCCCACAACGACTCTCCCTTGTGCAAGCTCCAACTAAGTACCTATTGACCTACAAAGCATGTAGTAACGAGTCAACAATAATGTTGAGCGAGTTCACAGTTGGGTGTTGGTTTTAGTTGTTCCAAAAATAGTTCCTTTAACTGGCGTTCCTGCCGTGGGGGTTACCCCATATTTGAAAACGTGATTTGTTTAACCCATTAACTCTGGCAATCCAGCCGTGGGGGCTACCCCATGTTAGTTATCTGGCATTTCGGCCGTGGGGGCTACCCCTTGTATACACTAGACCCGTTACCATATCGACTACTAACTGAAGTCATGTTTATGTGCCCTGAAACTGTCAATGTCTATCAGCATTGACGTGCCCCAGATCCATTAGTTCACGCCCGTCCTCTGCGGCATGGTGTGAGGCTTGTCAGACCTAAATAGCGCTATCTAACTAATGACCCGCTCGCCATTGGCCCGGTGATTAAGTCGATATAAAATAGGAGGGACTTCATGATAGAGAGTTTTGGTCTAGTAAAGTTTAACTGTCCGTAAGGACGAGGAATTACATTCCTGAACCATTACTGTCCTACCCAAGAAAGGACGAGGAATCCATATTCCTTAACCCCATTCCCAACTCCTGGGAATCCCATGCTTTGTAGAGTGTGAACTCACCTTGGTTTGCTCGGCAGATACACAGAAAGGTCGAGTCTAAATGATAGTGGTCAACCACGTCCTAACATGGTTATTATACAAGTCAGGTTCACGTTCGAGTTAAGCACATAAGTATCACATAGATAGCAAATAAGAAACACCTACGGATCATGGCAACATACATCAACACGTTCAACAATTAATAGCGTATTCAAGAATGGGCTCGCACAAGCCTTGTGGCCTTGTGCGAGTCATCCGTTGGATCCCATTACTACCCGGCCCAAAGTCAAGAAGCCCAAACAAAGCTATAAGCATAACCACAGCCCAACAAATAAACTTAAACCTTGTGCGAATCCGATCGGGTTGTGCGATCAGACCTGGCCCAACCCAACACATATACCCGGCCCAACCATTTAAATAAACATGCAGCTTGTGCGATCTTAACAACCTTGTGCGACTGGACTCCTTGTGCGACTGGACTCCTTGTGCGACCAGGAGTCTTGTGTGACCAGTTTAATACTTCCGAAAATTATGTCAATCAGTTACAACATTCAATGATTTCCAAATTTATCTATTATCAACTAACAATTTCTAACTATTCTAAGCAACCTACAATCGATCAAACTAAGCAATTTAACAACTAAATCATATGAACCCTAAATATATTCAAAACATAAATATCGATCATAATCATTCACATGATTCCTTACTAGCATACAACCTATCAACCTAACTATTATACTAATCGTATATCACAGCCGATTATTTGCAATTCATTAACAACATCACATGATCAACAATCCGAAACATATACATAACAGCCGATTTAACAAGCAGCATCAAATACAATTCGATTAATGTGACAAATCCGATTAGTGTGAATTATTATCAAATACATGCATGTGAGCCGATTACAAGAACACTAATATTTCACATCATGGTCAATCATCTATCATAACATGGATTAACCACATCTCATTCATAAACCATTCTGAAAGAACATATGATCCACCACATCATCAAACATATAATCGAATAACAATATAACACTAACCGGTTAATAGAATATAGCAAGTATGATCCGAACAAGAGGATGATCCGAACACTAAGATCTTCAATGGAGAGAGAGTGGGTTGCCATCAAATTTGAGAGAGAGAGGATGAGAGGGAGCTAGGGTTTGTGTGTTGTGTTTGTCAAAACAATGAAAAGTATACCCCCCTCTCCTATGAGATTACGCGTAAATAAGAGAATGGGCCGAACCCATTTCGGGTTGCCTTATTGTTCGAGTGTAAGGAGTGTGGCCCAACAAGGGCTTGTGCGACTAGGTTGTGTTGTGCGATCCGAATTGTATATACACTCATACGTAAAGTCACATAAACACATAGAACAACATAACATTCAAATAGATCACAAGTTCATATAATCACATAACGTTCCACATTCGTTACATCAAAGTATAAAGAAAGGTTCCGAAATACGAGTTGTCACAAAATAATACTAGACACTTTCCAAAGTGTCAGGATTTCATTGTGTCACTAAAACAAATATTAACGACACTTTAAATGCTTATTTAGCACTTTAACGGATCAGTATCCAACCGAACAACCGGACTTTACCCGGAACATAAAAATATTGTCAATGATATTGTTTTTCCTTCTCTGAGCTAGTTAGGGTCCCCGAATACCCTAACTCCCGTTATATTTCATAACACACTAGTAATTAGTTTAACCTCCTAACTAAACTAACTAAACTCTAACTATGAAGTTGAAATCAAACCAACTACCCCCCCCCCCCCATAACCGAATCGGCCCCCCTTAGGGGACACACCCTTACAAACTTGAATATTTTAATCCCTTGTGTCTCATATTTAGAATGCACAATATCTAATGGTTAAAGGATATGAATGGTTTATAAAAAGACTTAGGGGTTAATCACTTCATTCACACAACACTAAACAAAATTTCACAACTCTCTCTCCCTCTCTCTTGTGTTCGGCCGTAAGCTTCCACACACCCACCACCACTTTCAAGTTTCAATCTTGCTAAACCACATACAATCCAAGGTGCAAGAGATCATACAATCAAGCTTGGTGCACTCGGAAGCTCAAGGAC
The DNA here is from genome assembly GCA_030545235.1 of Helianthus tuberosus. Classification (NCBI taxonomy): domain Eukaryota; kingdom Viridiplantae; phylum Streptophyta; class Magnoliopsida; order Asterales; family Asteraceae; genus Helianthus; species Helianthus tuberosus. The sequence continues at coordinate 58,809,249 of CM060443.1, read as the reverse complement.
CGCTCTCGTTTTCTTTTATCCACCACTTTTACGCTTTGAAACTTCCCTAGCCTTGTGCTAGTAGTAAGTGTTCTAAATCTTCATCTTGTTCATATGTTTGGTGGTTAATAGTCGAAAGAACGATGAAATATTAAGGACTCTAAAGAACATCATCAAAGTCTTGAAGTTTAAACTAACTAGAGAAGATGTATGGTTAAATGATGTAGAAATCATGATAAATCTGAAATAAACAAACCATAATCTGCTGTAACAGACTCATGATCTGATTTTAATCGTATTAGAAAGGATGGCGAACGTATGGGTGCGTTTTAATAACCTTTAACCTTTAAACAGCATGCTGACTTGCACTTTCAGCAGACTTTATCTGGCTATAACAGGACCTTAACTAAATGAAAAATGTATTTTCTGAAGTCTAGATTTATGTACTATGAAATACGGTTCTAATGGCACTGGAATCATAATTTTTGAACTTCGTTTACTATTTTTAACGTGTCGTTTTGTAAGAGCAGCTAGAGCTGCGTTTTTACAGCAGAAAATAGGTGTTACATTTTTAGTCATAACTTGAAACCTGTGTAGAGTTAGATCATGAAATTTTTACTGTAGATGACCACCGATGTATTTGTAATCATCCCACTGGAATTTCGTAAATTAGACTTACGATGAATTTTAAATAAATTATTCCGCGGACTGTGGTCAGAAAAAGATAAATCTGATTTCGGTCCTGAAAATGATTTTCTATAAAATATTGGTGATGATTTGGACCCCGATATTTTTATAAAATAATTTTTGGTTCGTATAAGACATTCTATAAAAATTTGGGAATTTTTGGAATAAGATAACTATTTTATTAAAATACCCGAAAACAGCCCAGATTTGTATATTAAAACTGAAACGATATAAGTAGTGTTTTGCATGTCTAAATGCCGGGCTGGTTAATTGAGAACTGATTGAATGATTTTACAAACGAAAATGATACGCTAATAAGCGTGGACGCCTCCGTTTACAGAGGAAACTATGGCGAAATTTTTCCAAGAAAATATAACACTTAGAAATGTTTTTGGTGACAAGTGTTATAAATATATTTTTAACTTGTTTTCCAAAATATAAATTTCGCCATGATTTTTATTACAAAATAACCAAGTGTCGGAGGTAGATTTTCGTAAATGAAACTGTTAAATATATATTGAGAATATATATTCCATAATAAAACGCTTGTGTGCTTACGTGATTCTTTTGTGAACAAGAGATATATTATTTTTAGAGTAAAAGATAATATTGCTTTAAATATCATGAAAATACGACTCCAAAATAATACCAACGCCCTCACAAATAAATATTTAAGTTACATCGGTATTGTTTATACAACGCGAACTCTAAAATGTAACTTGCGTATTTTTGGAAAATACTCTTCAATGTGTATTTTGATAAAGTATTATTTTGGAAATCAAGGAAGTAAAAATATATTATTTTTGGGAAAAATACATATATTTTGGAAATAAGTTATTTTGGACAAATGAGTTAAGTATATTTTCTAAGTGTGACTTAAAATGTATTTTCGGAATTATAAAGCATACACGTATTAAAAACCTCATCCTTGGGAAGGAAATACGAATACGAATACTTGAGAAGTATTAATACAGAATCACTGCATAAACAATTATTCCAGAACTAAATACAATTATTATAACTTGGAATAATACCAGAATCGCAACTCAAAAACATACATACTAAGACAAGGCACTACCCGTTCGTCTAATAGACGTTAGACCATTGTAGGTAGTCGTGTTTGCCGCGGAGATTTGGGTTACACATACTGAAGACGCAATACTGTGAGTTCATGCCCCCCCTTTTCTCTTAACTGTTTTCAGTTTTTACACTTCGGGGGTGAAATACATGTTACATTTACTACAAACGTTTTATACACGGTATGATTAGCTAAGGAATTTATTGCTAGATCACGTGAATGGATAGGCTATTATCGTAAGACCATTAATCCTTGTATAAGGACCGAGAGGCATGAGTGATAGATCTATCGGGTGTTGCGAGCCCCACACATTGGCCAGCGTGTGGCTGCATGTGGTGACTATGTCGTTCCGCTGGAAGGACCGGTATGAAATACGCGTTACAGGTTTGAGTGCTTCCTAGACCATGTCACTTATTAATGTATTAGCTACACATTAATTGATCTCTTTTTCCTTATTTGCTACATACCAGGGATTTTCATTCATACTGACATTTTTATAAGGGTTTATACAAACTCACCTACACATGAACTCGCTCAACTTTATGTTGACTTTTCAAACTACATGTATTTCAGGAAACTAACGGATCTGGCACGGTATGCACGTATTTTCAAGTTGCGCTTGAATAAAGAAGTCACCCAGGGTTTAGAAGGTGTAACCTCTTCCTGGACGGGTTACATATCCCTAAACCTAGTATTGTTTAAAGCCTTTCGTTAAGTCTTTTTGAACATAATTTAATCAGATTAAGGTTTGTAACTTATTTTGTGATTGTTGAAAATGGGATTTTTCTAAACTTTATTAATGGATGAATATCTCATGTTTTTATCATATAGCATTGTTATGATTGTTGCTATGGTATTAAGAAGTCACACCAAATAAACCCACGCTTCCGCAAAGCCAGGGTGTGACATTAAATCTGTTAATTTTTTTATCAATATGAGACAAATACACCTGAAGTTTCTTCTATTCCTAATGATGAAGAGGATACTACTCGATCTCATGACACAGTCAGTGATGATCAACAGCCAGTTCCCTCTACATCTGCCACTCCTGTACCAATTGACTTGGGTCATAATTTAGAGTCTAGTGTAGAAAGTAGTGATAGGGAGGAGTCTGGCAGGGCAGAGGACACTAATGTGTCAGATCCTGAGGTCAACCCATCTGAGGGAAACCTAATCGGTCTTAGAAGATCTTCTTGAAATATTTCTGCTCCTAAAATATTTTAAGATTATGTTCTTAATAGTAGTGTGAAGTATGATATAAATAAAATGGTTAATTATGCTTGTTTGTCTTTTGATAATGTTTGTTTTATTAGTTGTTTGAATAAATCAGTTGAACCTAATAGTTATAGTGAAGCTTTGAAAGATTCTAAGTGGGTCGATGCTATGAACTTAGAAATGGAAGCTTTACTACGTAACAAAACCTAGGAACTTGTTGATTTACCTACTAATAGAAAACCCATAGGTTGTAAGTGTATTTATAAGATCAAATACAAAGCTAACGGTGAAATAGAAAGATAGAAAGCTAGGTTGGTAGCTAAAGGGTATAATCAACGGGAAGGTTTGGATTTTGGGGAAACGTTTTCATCGGTTGTGAAAATGGTTACGGTTAGGTGTATTTTAAGTCTTGTTGTTCAAAATGGATGGACTTTGTATCAACTTGATGTTAATAATGCTTTTTTTTTTGTATGGTTCAATATCTGAAAATGTATATATGTCTCTTCCTGAGGGTTATTACTCTAAAAATAATACCGAAGTGTGTAAATTAGTTAAGTTTTGTATGGGTTAAAACAGGCTCCTAGAAAGTGGAATGAAAAATTGACTGATGTGTTTCTTGGTGTTGGATTTGTTCAAAGTCAGTGTGATCATTCTTTGTATATTATGAACAGAGAGTCTGTGTTTGTTGCTTTTTTGGTATATGTTGATGATATTGTTATTACGTGAAATAATGATGTTGAAATTGTAAAAATAAAGGACTTCTTAGTAACAGTTTTCAAATCAAAGATTTGGGTGTTCTAAAATATTTTCTAGGTTTAGAAGTTGTTTATGATAAATCTGGAGTGTGTTTAAACCAACGGAAATATTGCTTAGAACTTCTATCTGAGTTTGGTTATCTTGGGTGTAAACCCGTAAATACACTTATTGAGTTAAGTCATGTTGTAAGTAACAAAATTGGTGGTGAAAAGGAAGAAGTTGTGGACATAACTAATTATCAAAAGTTGATTGGAAAACTGATTTACTTGTCCTTAACACGACCTGATATTTGTTATACTATTCAGTTCTTGAGTTAATATATGCATAAACCTTTTGTTTCACATCTTAAAGTGGCTTTAAGATTGCTAAGGTATCTTCAGTCATGTCCTTGTAAAGGCCTTATGTTTAAAAGAAGTGATAATCTTGATTTAACTTGCTTTGCTGATTCAGACTGGGATAAATGTCTTGATACTAGGAGATCTGTAACTGGTTATTGCATTTTCTTAGGTGATAATATGATCTCCAGGAAAAGTAAGAAACAGAGCACTGTTTCCAGGTCTACAGGGGAGGCTGAGTACAAAGCGATGTGCTCAGCCACCTGTGAGCTTCCTTGGGTTGTTAATGTGTTAAGTGAGTTAAATGTTTGCTGTAAAGTGCTTATAAAATTGTATTGTGATAGCAGTGCTGCTATATCGATAGTAGCAAATCCAGTTTTTCATGAATGAACAAAGCATTTTGAGTTAGACTTGTATTATTTGAGAGAAAAGGTTGCTTTAGGTTTATACAATAGTGAAGGTTAACTCAGAGAGTCAACTAGCTGATGTTTTCACTAAAGGATTAACTGTAAGTCAGCATGAAGTTTTTTGTGAAAAACTTCTGCTTGTGAACCTGTTTAAGCCATATGAATGAAGGGGGATGTTAAAAATAATACATGGTATTATTTTCATTCATAATGGGCTTATTTGTTTATTTTACATCTGTTGTGCTGGGCTTATTATGTGAGTTGGGCTACATCAGTTTGTTATGAGTTTGTTTAGTTGTTATAACAGATTGATAAACCTGGAAAGATGAAGGGGCTATGTGGAAGTTTATGAGGACTGCGATCATCATGCTCATTTCTTTTGGACTAAAGTGTAAATGTTGAAGTGGCTGATATAAAAGGGAAACTTCTGGACATTTTCTGCATTCTCCCCTTCTCTTTTACGCATAGATTCTCTCTATTTCTCTGTAATTAGGGTTTCATAGATTGTTGAAGTTCATGGTTGCTATTTCTCATTTGTGTTGGAGAGATTGTATTTCTGGTATTGATGATCATTAGTGGATGATCATCAGGTTTCTTCGTTGTATTTTGTATTGGTTATTGATCTTACATATTGTAAGATCGTTGGGTATTTGGGGGGAACTGTTTTAGGGTTGGTTAAATAAGATTTTTTCACCATTTTTCGTAGTTATTTCTTGTGTTTGATTGTTATTTCTCTTTATACCATTGTTTTTAACATTGGGCTTGCAAGTCGCCAAAAATTTTATTTACTTCCACCCTTCTACCAGCGAATATACGGTAGTTGCACGCTTTACAAATTGCCCAGCAACAAACCAGCACCCTGCAACAAACGCTTCTTTCGGTTAGAAAACTGCAACCCATTATACACTTGAAAAAGGTCTCGAACGTTGCCCGCTTGAATTTGAGGGATGTTGCACCAGCTGCACACCTTTTTCCAGACAAGAGTTGCAATATAACATGACACGAAAAGGTGGTAAGTGTCTTCGTCGACCTCCCCACATAACTGTCACAACGCTGCCCCTCTGAACATATTTCTTTTTTGCAGCCCTTTCATGGTTGCCAAGCGATCTTGTTCCGCCCTCCATGCGAATACGTTAATCTTTTTCGGGACCCATTTCACCAAAGTATACAGATAGAATGGTACCGCATACTTACTCAATAACTCACGACATGAAGCGATAGTAAAAACCCCATCTTTATTCAGCCGCCACTCCCATTTGTCTTGCACAGCTCATGGCGGGATGTTGTCCAACAACGTCTGAAGGTGGGAACATGTGAAAACCAATGTGTTAACATAATGTTAACAAGTTTTCAACCGTTGAAAAAGAATGATGTGTTGACAAGACCAATATAGGTAAGTGTTGTCTTGTGGCAGATCTGGAATGCGGTAATAGAAAGGAATGCATGGCTGCATGTGCAAGCGATAAAATTAAGACTATGGTAATAAAATAAGTGTTAGGGAAACAAGGTACGTGAGTAAGTATTATGGGTTGTGATGGATTTTCTTGGTGACAAATTGGAATTTAAGGTTGAGCATAACGTGAGGCTAATTATGTGTCTAGCAAGTCATTCACAACATCGGACAATGCACTTTTCTTAATCTGATTCCAACAATACTCTAGTGTGCATGCCTTTCATTTCCTATAATCTTGATTATGGGTCTTAATGCAATCCATTACTCTTGTGTATATATTGAACTATTCCTAACTACGGCTTAAAGTAGGGATGAGCATATGGTATTTGGTACCTGTACCGAATTTCTCGTACCAAATTATTTTCGATACCGAGTTGGTACCCACTTTTTGGTGTTTTTGGTACCGGTAAAATACAGATTTTTACCTTAAAAAACTAATACTGTATCGATCCCGTAGCGGTACCATACTGTACCAAACATTTTCGGTGCCGGTACCCAGTTCTGGCGATTTTCGGTATCGGTATTTACGGTATCGGTACTACTCTCATCCCTTGCGTAAAGGATCTTTGATGATTATACATAAGTTAAAACTTGGTATGCAATATTGTGTCATGTCACATTTGACTTACATGAGTGTTATCATTAACAACAAAACCTAGATTTTATAAGATAAATACACCACAATCTTCCATTTGACTCATCTACATTGTAAGTCCCGTAGAACGGATCTTTCAATGATATCAAACAATCACCAAGTTTGTGCGGAATCCAAACTTGGTGGGATTCAAGAAAAACAAAAAGTATGAAAACGAAGAACAATACCGAATCACTTTTAACACTTGCACATGATTCTATTACTTGAATAAGCAAAACCGTCTAGTACAAGTGTTCTTCACCAACTGATCGCCTCCCTCTCTAGAGAAATTGTAACAATAATGTTCAAAACTAAAAACAAGTTAGAAACTTGTTTTTACACTAACTCAAGCCCACTTCCCTACATGGGCTCCCCTTGTGCCTGCTTGGCCCACATGGCCTATAGCTTGGCCCAAGTAGCCTATAAAGGTCCAAAACCTAATATAAACTAACCCAGTAAGGCCCAGTTCGTAACCATAGCCCGTTGTATTAATTTGATGCGTCAGTCTCACACTTTAGGGCCTAACAATCTCCCCCTAGACTGATGCCATCAAATTGTCTTCATAACATGAATTCAGCAACGTCTTCAACGAAGTCTATGGATGTCGCTATGCTGCAGATGTTGTGGAAGTTCTCAACTTCTGAACTCTCAGCACTAGGTCTCTTTCTTCAGCTCTTGTGGTTAGCTTCATATCAGGATCTCGATCAGCATTTGCTTGAAAATCTTGTCAAAAAGAATGTGAGAGGAGGATTCTCAGCAGCTCTTTTCTTCTTCAGTCTTTGTCTTTCAAGCAAGTTCACAGTACTTCTTCAAATGCACTATCACTGTCCGACGGCAATTCGTATCCGATTCTTCTGACTCCGGTACATCTTGTTGTTGAGCTGCTTTAGGCTTCTTCAGCAACTAACAGCATCTCAGTCTTCATCAACCCCTGTTCTTGATTGAAATCAAGTTCTGCACATGCTCACAAACTCATAAGCAAACATTTCTTATGCAACAGAGAGAGTACCATATGAACACCAGGTACATCCAAGTACTTGTACTTGGATTTCACAATTTAAATTCTTTCAACTTTTGATGATCAGTCAAATCTTCAAGAACAGTTACAATTTTAATTTTAAGAAAAATAAATAAACACTCTATTTTTTGATTTTTGGTTTTATAGAAAAACAAGACACTATTTTTGTATTTTTGAAGTTTTCTATATTTTTTTTATTTTAAGAACTAGAAACAAATAAAAAATCAAAATATAAACAACTACCATAATATACAATTACAATTGCAATGGGATCAAAATTTGTTCTCAGGCAGACTAAGGAACACTTTTCAGTACGAGCCTAATCAAACTGGTCTATGCGATTGCCAATATGTTTGTCCACTTAAACTTTAACGCTCAACTTTCAATTTTTCAACTTCGTGATATGCTTTAGGTAATATTATACTATTATACCCGTGTGTCCCATTCCAAGGCATACCCCCGCGATCAAGGTAAGCTCAACGATTCATCGTAGCAGGTGAGTATACTGATGTCATCCTTTAAGATATCCTGACTGTATCTAGGTCTGCATATAATCTGTTTTATCATGTTTTGATTTCTTAACAATGAACACCCAAATAAATACTAATCAAATCCTGGAAATATAAACAACACACTCTATCATGCAAGTATCTTCCCTACCACATATTTCACAAGTCCAATCCAGATTTCTGAAATCTTAACTGGGAATAGGTTGAGAAGATAACAAAATAGATCTTTTGCAGAGATGGTATAATATACAGATCAAATGAGTTTTTCTCAGTTTGATATAGGTTTCTTGGGTTTCTTTTGGGCACTTGAGGGCCTCTTTCGGGTGTATTAGATCTATAGCGCGACAACGTACAGCTAGGTCAGCATGTATCTGGATGCAGCAGAAGCTGTCGTTGCCTAGCACCTCCAGGTCAGCATATATCTGGATGCAGCAGAGGAGATACACAAGTTTTTCAGAGAAGATTTCAGAATCAGATCAAAATTGTGTGTATCGGGACAACATACAGACATTCAAATAGAAATGAGCTAATTCCAAGTGACTTTCTTTCCTGGGGTCATGTACAATTTTAATTCTGAACAGAAGGACAACCAAGATATCCCCGGATGATTCAACAATATAAAGACCCGAAACCTCAGATGTTGGCTATCTATCAACACAAGATTTAAGACCATAAAATCATACGCCGTTGGCATGTTACCCACATGGTACATAGTTCGTTATGTTTATATCACTTAGTATCTTTTATCATGTTGAGCGTCAAGCCTATCGACATATCGCAGTAGATCCTAGTCTTTTCAGCTATGGCACCTTACATGTGTTAGAAAAACCCTTTAACACGAACAATTATTTCACTTCCCATATCATGCAATCTTTCTTTTTGGCTTTTTCATTTTTCTAATGTTTTTTTTTTTTTTTCTCATTTTCTCCCCCTAAAACAATACATATTTACAGCAAACTCTTTTTGGATTTTCTCGATTTTCTCCCCCTAAACTCTATATCTATCTTTATGTTCCTCTCCCCCCCTAAATTTGTGCATAAATCTTGTATTTTTGCGCAAATTTACCATTTACTAGAGAAAGGACACTATATATACAAAATAATGAACTAAGAAAGAGAAAAGAAAATATTATTATTATTTTTTTAACCGTTCTGTCATCAGATTGAAGACTAATCAATATTCAAAGCAAAGTACTGAATTTAAAAGGTACCTTTTGCTGATCATTTCTTACTTCTGTTATCTCCTCCAAAGGAAACATATCATCTGTAAAAAAAATTTGAACTTTTTGCAACAGTGAAATGTTACCCGTTTTTATCTCTGGAACAACCGCTATCAACATTCCAGAGATAGTCAACAGCTCCTCCTTGGTTGTTCCTGAAAAGTAAGGAGGTTAGTAAGACATGGGTACCCAGGCCATCGTGGTCCTGGGATTTCCTGAAGCATCAAAATAAGACACTTCCTTCAAACACAAGTCCCCTTTCGTTTCAAGGATTGGAGACATTGTTGCTTTGTGTTTTGCTCTCCAAATTTGTTTAGGCTTTTCTAGTTCCTTAGATGCCTTTGGCAAAACAGTTGGCTTATCAACCTTGTTATTTTTTGAAATTTGTGTAGGTTTCAAAGCTTGTTTTCTTTTTGCTTTAGCAGCATTCCAATCCCCATCAGAAGGTTTAACCTTGGGATTCACATTCTTCATTTCCTTAGGTGAGGATACCTTCATTGGCTTAGAATGGTAGTTGTCCTTTGGTGTAACCCTCCGATTTAGCATATAATATGGTACGTAGGGACGATGTGTGCAGTTCCGAGCTATGTGCCCCGCAATGCCACAGTTGTAGCAAGTTTGTCTTTTCATCTGAAAGACGTTTTGAGTAGCTTGATTCGCTCTAGCAGGTCCTGAAGGAAAAACCGGTCCTTTTTGGCCTGGATGCTCCTGCACATTTCTCTTAGACAAAGACGAATTTGGATGCTTGTATGTGCTGGTTGCAGAAGTCTTATTGCTTTGAGCACCATTCTTCGTCTTATCTCCTTGATTGGAGCTTTCAATCACCTTGTCAAGAGCCTTATGTGATCGTGATTGTCTTTGATGAGCATACTTCTTATATCCTCGACTTTGATCTGCTCGTTTTGGCTCCTTTTGTGTGTTGTGAACCGGCTCACAAACACCAGAACAAGAGTGAATATTAGCATTTTGTTGCACCTTTTGACGATGAACACAATTTCTAGCAATGTGTCCAGGAATTCCACAGTTGAAACATGTTTGTCGTTTCAATGTATGGAGATTCTGAGAGCAAGCAGCATTAGCAGATCTGATTTGTCTAGATGACCGAACTTGCTTAACTTGCTTAGGTTGCTTTGGTTGTGTTCCATGTGCCTTTTCTGAGTTCTTTTGTACCTGTTGATCATAACCAGCACAAGCATGAGATGTAGACGGATGATGAGATTCATCCTTCTCACTTTTATCATGATCATTTTGAAAAACCGATGTTTCAATTTTATCTTTAATTTCAGAAACATTTGTCTGTGACTGCATTTATTTCAACTCCTTTTTCTTCTTTTACAAAATCAGGTTCAGTTTTAATTTCAGAAGATAAAGTTTCATCAACACGTGTTTCGTCAACACATGTATCATGTAAATCTACTTGAGGTTTGCTTTCAGTCACAGTTTCCAATGTGGTCCCACTAGATTCAACATTAGGGACGTCCACTGAGGCCGATGCAGAAGAAGAATCAGGACATTCTTGATTTTCTTGGGAAGAAGTTTCAGTGGTTTCTCTGAATGTATCCTGAGGGACCTCACCTGTGACACTATCATCATCTGACAGATTAGAACCATCACATTCACAATTATTAACTGAAGAAAATTCATCACCAGAAACAATGTTCACAGATTCAACACAACCATCATCAGTCTTGCCCAAAACATCAGGCCCATTAGAGGCTAAAGAAAGAAACATGCTAAAAATATTTTGTCCCAAAACAAGATCAGGATTATTTTCATCAAAACAAGGTTTTTGTAAATCAGAATTTAAAACTTGTTCTCCCCCAAGAGTATCTTCACATTTCAAGTCAACCTTTTCTGCACATGCAAACGACTGGTTAGGATCAACATTGCCTTTAGAAACAAAGTTCATTGATGGGGCTGACTTTTTATTACTAGCAGATTCATTCTTGACAGATGACTTATCAATTTTTGGTCCATAAGTCATTTTACCCTCATTAATTAGCTCCTCTTCCGTGAAAGGCAAATAAGTATACTTGTGATTGTAAGGAGGAGGAGCTTTTGTGTATCCCAAACCAGCCCCTTTCTTTTCTTTGTACTCTAGTTGTATATCACATATGTTCTTGACCAAATTACTAGAAGTATCAAATTTTTTAATGTTTATTTCATTTACCTGATATTTGACCTTTAAATCTTCTAGTTCTTTGGTCAGATCACTGATTGTAGCTAGAGCATCTAAAAAATTACAAATTTTGGCACTGAGGTCTTCTTTTAACTGAACAATATCTTTTCTTTGGGCCTCAATTTTTTCTTTGTAAAGTTTTTCATTTTTGGCCAAAGTAAAGTTTTTATTTTTAAGATCTTGGTAATCTTGAATAAGCTCAGCATTATGTAACCGATATGCCTCATTTCTTTCTCTACACTCAGGAGTGCAAAAGACAGAAAGTATCTCTTCACGTTCTTTAGTAATTCCTTGAGCCAGGGGTTTGTTAAACATGAATGCCATACTTTCAGCGGGTAGTTGACACTTTAGTTCTTCTCCTCTAAACACAAACCAAACGAGAACCCGTGTACTCGCTAACTCAAACCCTTTGTATGCGAATTAACCCGCTTTCTGAACCGTACCTCAAAACCTGTCAAACCGATATCACAAACAAACCAACAAACAACCCCCCCCCCCTTTTTTTTAATTTAAGCCCCCCTTTTTTTAATAATTTATAAAAGTATACTTATTATTATTATTATAAAAATCAATGATTATGTAATGATTGATTAATAGTTATATAATGATTATTAATATACAATTATTATTATTAATATAATAAAATCAAAAGAAACACTAATACTCTTCTTCGTTTAACCGCCGTCCAAAACCCTAATTTTTTTTTTAAATCTTGCCGTCAAGACCCTACTCGATATTGCAGGTGATGATGGTGAGGGAGGCCGGAAGAAATGAATATGACCGGAGATGTTTGTGACGGAGGTGGTAATGAACGATGATACGGAAGACCAGAGATGGTGATGATAATCGGAGAAGATGATCGGAGGTGGTTATCGCTGGTTGTGGCAGGTGGCTACAGAGATGTGTTGACGGAGAATGGGCCCGGAGATGATGAACAGTAATGGTGTACAGTTATGGTAGTGAACAGTGACAAGTGATCGTAGGTCGGAGTGGCGCCGAGATGAACAGTGAGTGTAGTTTCGTTACCGGTATGATGGAGAGACTCGGAAACGTTGAGAGATGGTTGCAGGTTCAAGTCGGGTTCACGAAGATGATGATAAACTCGAAACCGGAGTCGAAATCTGCTGATAACTCGAAACCGGAACTCAAAAACTCGAACTCGAAACAGTGAGAAATGGTTGCGACTCAAATATGAATGACTCGAGACTGTGAAATTGAGATTGCGACTCGAGACAGTAGATGTTGATGACTCGAGATCTCGGTTGCGACTCGGAACCGTAGTTGCGACTCGAGACTGTGAAAGTTGTTGAGTCAAGACCTTGAAAACAGTGACGTTGAGTCGAGACGATGATGATGATGAGTCGAGACGGCGATGAAGATGAGTCGAGACCAGTAATGAAGATGAGTCGAGACCTCGAATGATGATGATGACTCGAGACCGTGACTCGAGACCAAAGAAACTGTTATGACTCGAAACCGTACAAGGATGGAAAGTTTGAATTTGGAAGTTAAGAAATTTTCAAAAGATTCTGTCAAATCAACAAATCACCGAAAATTTGTGAAAATTTTAAAATCAAGATATTTTTCAAAATTTTAAAAATTTTGTTTAATTCTTTTAACAGCCTTTTTCAAAATCAAAACACCAAAATATAGTGATTTTTGATAAAATTTCGATGAACATTACGAAGAACGCAAAGATCACCGAACCAAAAATAACGAAAATCTTGAATCTTTGATATCACACCGAACCTAGAAATAGGTTCTAATGGCTCTGATACCACTTGTAAGTCCCGTAGAACAGATCTTTCAATGATATCAAACAATCACCAAGTTTGTGCGGAATCCAAACTTGGTGAGATTCAAGAAAAACAGAAAGTATGAAAACGAAGAACAATACCAAATCACTTTTAACACTTGCACACGATTCTATTACTTGAATAAGCAAAACCGTCTAGTACAAGTGTTCTTCACCAACTGATCGCCTCCCTCTCTAGAGAAATTGTAACAATAATGTTCAAAACTAAAAACAAGTTAGAAACTTGTTTTTACACTAACTCAAGCCCACTTCCCTACATGGGCTCCCCTTGTGCCTGCTTGGCCCACATGGCCTATAGCTTGGCCCAAGTAGCCTATAAAGGTCCAAAACCTAATATAAACTAACCCAGTAAGGCCCAGTTCGTAACCATAGCCCGTTGTATTAATTTGATGCGTCAGTCTCGCACTTTAGGGCCTAACATACATGCATGAGTCCACATTACAAAAACAAAATCAAATCAAACATGTTGTTATGCTACCTATACATACAAACTCTAACAATGGCGCAAGCATTAGACATAAGTGCACCAACAGATTCCCCCTTGGATATTGTCGCAGTCTTGTCTTTGTAGACCTTAAAAACTTCAATCTTTCATTCCGAAAAGTCGCTTCTGATATTCTCTATGATGCTCTTCAAAGCTCTTCTTCGGCTTCTGATTGGTTATCGGCTATTTCATATATTAATATCTCGAGATAGATGCTTTCTTTGTTCTCGTAGCAATCTTCTCTCGTCTTTTCTTATTTTTCTCTTCCTCTATCTTCTCCAACTCTTTCCAATTACTTTCCCACATTCGACCAAAGTGTATTTCATATGTAAACCAATTTCTAACCACTCTCTGAAACTGCATTACTTGCTCTCTGTCTTCCCATGTATAGAATATCTTGTTGAAGAATAGAATTTTAATATCTTTGTCAGACATGTTTACCAGCCACATAGTCCTCCAATTCTTCTCGCCTTCACATAACACTACTACTTCCTCACCCGTCTTTTCAACGTAATACCACCATTTGAAGTATTCATGTATATCATGTTCTATTTCATGAAATGGTATCACCCTCAAAACCTTCGGCCTTTTGTATTTCAATGTCACCAGATACTTTATTATTTCTGGATCAATCTCTGTTTTGGATACGATGCATTTAGGCTCTTGAGGCTTCCAGTACTTGAACCCTGTATGTGCTTCTCTTTAAATAAACTACATGTTGATTGTAAGAATTCAACTCATAATTGATCAGCTTCAATCTGCATAATTCCTTAACGTCCCACCATGGCAAGATTTTTATGTCATTGATAACCCGAAATTATTCTACTCTGTATTCTCTTCGTATGGCTATCTTTCTCAATTTAAGAATCCAACTCCAACTTATGATGTCTCCCATAGAAATGTCTTTGCGTTTCTTAAAGCACTTCAATGGTCTCAAATACTTCCTTTCTTCTTTCAGCTCTTTGAACCATTTCACTAAATCAATAATGGTATTCAAGTCATTAACCACAGGAAGATTCCCTTGTCTTTCGTCAACTTTTGTTTTTAACACATCTTCTACTTCTTCAGTAAACATTTCATTGAACATCGTAAATTGTTCTTTGATGTTGTTAGCATAACGAACTTCTGCATCTTCTAGATCATCTACAATCTCCACCCAAGTAGGGCTATCCAAAAAGCTCGCGACTTGGAGCTCGCTCAAAGCTCGATCGGATTTAGCTCGGAAAAAGCTTGCTCGATATGGCTCGGTTTGAAAGTGAGCCAAGCCGGCTCAGCTCGGTTAGAAAGTGAGCCTAGCTCGGCTCGGCTCATGACGAGCCAAATTGGCTCGGTTTGGCTCATTTGGTAGCTCGGCTCGGCTTAGCTCGAATTATTTTACTTATAATATATTTTATTTTTATATACATATAATATATTACAAAAAAATGATTTTTATTTACATGTATTTAGACTTGTAGTTTGATATTTATGCAATATTTATTGGTTGATTGTCGTGCTATTAAACAAATATTGTATTTACTTGAAATATAAAACTTATTTTGCGTTGTTGAACGTGATTTTGGCTTGTAATGTATTAGATTGAACTTATTTTGAATATGTACTTTTGACGTATTTAATAATATTTTAGAATACTGAATTTTGAAAGTTATGTATTAATTTTTAATTTTAAAATCGAGCCAAACCAAGCCGAGCCGAGCCAGCTCGTTTAAAACCAAGCCGAGCCCAAGCTTAGATTTTCATCTCGGTTTATAATCGAACCTGTCACACCCTGGCTTTGCGGAAGCGTGGTTAATTTTGGTGTGACTTCTTAATACCATAGCTTAACCATAACAAGCTATATGAATTAAAAACCATGCAAGTCATCCATTAAGTTTTGAAAATCAAACACATTACCATTGTTTTAACATACAACCATAACCTTGTTCAGTAGACATTACAACTTATAACATAACATAAACGTGGTTTAAGGACTGTGTCTTGTCCAGGAAAGAGACACATCCCCTAAACCCTGATGACTCCATGACAAGTGCAGCGGAAAACGTTCCATACCGTGCCAGATCCGTTTTAATTTCCTGAAATACATGTGAGTTGAAAAATCAACAATAATGTTGAGCGAGTTCATGTGTAAGTGAGTAGGTAAAACACTTGTGAGTATAAAAATAGTTGTGGTATGTAGCAGTGTAAGAGGACTTGTGATCACCAATGGTTTGCAAGGCCACTGACATATGTGAAGTGCAAATAGGGAGACTCAAACCTAGCAGATTTCGCCACGGCAAAGTATGTGGACAAAGTCACCCCACGGTCCGTTTCTAGTTTGGCCGGGGGCTGGGCTCGCTACACCCAGATAGATCTACCGCTCCTGTCCCTCGGTCCCTCCATGAGGACTAATGGCCCCATGTTGTTCCTATCCACTCACATGATCGTATAACACCTCCTTACGTTAAACATACCGTTGTAAAGTACTCGTAAATCATAGTAACATGTATTTCACCCCCGCAGTTAAGTAAACTGAAAACAGTTAGAGAAAAGGGGGACATGAACTCACAGTGAATGCGCGTCTCTACCAAGTGTCTCCAATACAGTAAGCTGTGCAACGACCTACAAGTGCTAATTCTATTAGACGGACGGCCGTGCCTTAGCTTTACAGTTTATGTCTTTGGGAAATAGTTAGACAACTATTTCGTGTTTATGTTCCGTATACACTTGGTAGTTATTCTTCTTCCCAAGGATGGGGGATACAATACATGTGCGTAAGTTACGTTTTATCAATCTTGTGGTAATGTAATTACCGGTGTAACTTATATGTTTGTGGAAGCGTTCGTAAAGTTTTGGAATCATTAACGCTTGTAAATATTATTTTCACTCTAAAATAATATTTATGTATTTCACAAAATAATCATAAACAGTGTTGTGACAAATATATTTATCACGTTAATCTTTGTGAAAACCCCACCTCCGAATATTTAGTAAAATATAGTGCCGGCGAAATTTATGTTTTGAAAATATGTCCAAAAATAGTTCTAACACTTGTTGTGTAAATAATTCTAAGTGTTAGGTTTTTAGAAAATTTCGCCAGAGTTTCCTCTGTAACTGGAGGTGGCCACGCTTTCAGGCGTATCATTTTCTTTTAACAAATCAATTCATCAACTTCTTTATTCAATCAAACAATTTCCGACACATCAAACTAGTCGATAAGTATGTAAATCGCATAATCGCATGAACTTGCAGTTTTCCCGAATCTATAGTGTAAATCCCCTTTATATATGTAGATCTTTATATAAAGTAACTTTAATCTTGTAAAAACCTCGTGTTTAGAGAAATCCGTCTTTACAACTTCTAGTCATTTTTCCCAAAAATAGTTATTTGTCGGATCTTTTCATTTCACAAGTGTCTACACACTTGTGGTTTATAAAACCATATTTATTAGTGTGAGATCCTTTCTTTAAAATACATGGTTTCTTAAATGTGTGGTTCTTCAAAAATACCACTTGCAGATACGTAGATCTGCTAGTTTTAAACTCCATTGTACAAGTTAAATTACTTTTACACAAGTGAAATATTTTTACACAAGTTTATGCTTTAAGTGTGGTAGAGTTTCACCTTTAACCCTTGTATTTAGTCAAAAACGAGCTTATGTGAAGATACATGATCTTACAAAGTCGGGTTAAACGATGTTCCGAGCTACCACATCATAGATCGGGTCTCAAAAATCACATATTTCAAGTCCTACGACTTTTACACAAGTTATATGTCTTTAACCACCATTTTAAGTATTTTTAGTAGACTTTTGATCATCATCTTTCATTTTAACGAGATTCAACCGACATAATTTCTTTTAACCACTTTAGATAAGCTTAAAAACAAGTTTTAAGTGTTATACCTCTAGCTCGGGGCTAGGGAAGAATCCTGACGAAAAAGAGGTGGATAAAAGCTAACGGTAGAGGTCCTTCGTGTTCCGAGTGCACCAAAGCTCCTAATACGCAACCCTTAGAGCTTGTATGATCTTGGAATGGGGTGAACAAGAACCGAAAATGGGTGGGTGCTTGTAAGGGGGTTCGGCCGAGAGTGGTATGGAGAGGGAGAGAGTGTGTGAGTGTTGATTTGTTGGTGATAATGATCTCATGGTTAAGTGTTTCTACTTATAGACAAAGTTCAAGTGTATTACCCAATGGTAATTATGTAGGCTAGATCTTAAACCAAGATGATTAGGAGATCTTGCAAGGTACAAGTGTGTCCCCCTAGGGGACCGAAATCGTAAGGGGGGGGGGGGGTTATTTGGTTAGTTTGTAACTAATCTCCAAGTATTAGTTAGGTTATTAGGATTTTAATATTAGTTACTAGAGTGTTATGTATTAACACGGGTGTTAGGGTATACGGGGACCCTAACTGGCTCAGAAAAAATATAATTAGTGAAAATAGTAATATTTTCATGTTTCGGGTAAAGTCCGGGTGTCCGGTTGGATAGTAATCCGTTAAAGCGTTACCAAGGCTTTAAAGTGTCGTTATTGTTACTTTTAGTGACACAATTTGTTTTCCCGACACTTTAGAAAGTGTCTAGTGTTATTTTCTCATTTTCTGGCACTTTACTAGTCAGCTAGAAGCTGGATTAATTATTAAAGTGCTGTGTTTGGTACTTAAAGTACGTTTTTGGCACATCCGAATCAGTGTATCTTATTCCTAGAGACGCGGTACCACAACCCTTATATTCCTACACTCACTACCAGTGTAGCCAAAATATTTGAGGCTCTTAACAGGCCTTGAGGCAGTATCTGCCTGATGCTGGTTATATCAGCATGTTCACTGTGTATCCGTTTAGTGCTACTGTGCTTTTTGTGCATCATGTTTGTCACTAGGGTTCAGCATGTAAATAATGTAGTGACAGCAAATAAAGTATGATGCAAGTAAGTAAATGTATCAGTATGCAGGTAGCAGTTTATTAGCTAGTTCAAACAAGCACAGTAATCAAGTAGTAATTAATCATTAATTAAGTTGTACGGATACCTGGTTTAGTGCGGGTTGTCACATTCTCCCCCCGTTAAATAAATTTCGTCCCGAAATTTAAGTTCTGCTTGTAGATGCCGAGTTCTTAGGAAATAGGTGGGGGTATTTCTCTTTCATCCGGTCCTCACGTTCCCAGGTAAATTCAGGACCATGTCTGGCATTCCAACGAACTTTGACGAGTTTGACACTGCTCCGGCGGGTCTTGTTAACTTTCCAGTCTGTGACCTCGACAGGTTCTTCAACGAAGTGGAGCGTGTCGTCAATATGAATCTCGTCGGTAGGAATGGCAACGTCAACTTGAGTTGGACTTTTCTTTAAATTGGATACATGAAATGTATCGTGAACACCATTCAGTTCAGCAGGTAGTTCCAACTTGTATGCTACTGTCCCAATTCTTTCCAGAATTCTGAAAGGACCAATGTAGCGCGGATTTAACTTCCCACGCTTTCCAAAGCGTGCCACCCCCTTCCAGGGTGAAACTTTCAATAACACCCTTTCTCCAACTTGGAAATCCACATGCTTCCGGTTTGGATCCGCGTAGGCCTTTTGTCTGTGGCGAGCGGCTTCGATGCGTTTAAGAATTTGCGCGATCTTGTCTGTCGTCTCTTGGACGATTTCGGGACCAGCAAGCTGCCTATCACCTGCGTCAGACCAACATAGTGGTGATCGGCACTTGCGTCCGTATAGGGCCTCAAATGGCGCGACACCAATACTGGTGTGGTAGCTGTTGTTGTATGAAAATTCGACCAAAGGTAAGTGTTTATCCCAGCTACCGCCTATATCCATAACACATGCCCTCAGCATGTCTTCCAAAGTTTGTATCGTTCGCTCGCTCTGGCCGTCAGTTTGCGGATGGAACGCAGTGCTCAGATTTAATTGTGAGCCAAAAGATTCTTGGAAGGATTGCCATATCCTTGACACAAACCTTCCGTCTCTATCAGAGATGATCGAGAGAGGTACTCCATGACGTACTACGATCTCTCTCAAGTAAATTTCCGCAAGTTTACTAGTGCTGTCTTTCTCCTTGATTGGCAGAAAGTGTGCGGACTTTGTTAGGCGGTCAACAATCACCCAAATCATATCATGGCCTCTTGGCGTTCTTGGCAGTTTTGTAACAAAATCCATTGAGATTTGTTCCCATTTCCACTTGGGAATCTCAGGTTGTTGCAGAAGTCCCGAAGGCTTCTGGTATTCCGCCTTGACCTTAGCGCACGTTAAACATTTGCTCACGTAAACAGCAACGTCGCCTTTCATCCTAGGCCACCAATAGTAATCTTTGAGATCCTGGTACATCTTATCCGATCCAGGGTGGATAGAGTACCGTGACTTGTGCGCTTCGTCGAAAATAACTTCCCTTAATCCACCAAACAGAGGAACCCAAATCCTTTTTCTCAAAACATAACGTTCCTTCCTCGTTTGGTACCAAAAGCTTCTCCATTCCACGGAGATATTCTTCCTCAAGGTTTCCCTCCTTGAGAGCTTCCTTTTGTGCAGCACGAATGCGCAAGGAAAGATCGGTTCGTATAATCATTTCCAAAGCTCTAACCCTTATGGGCTTGATTCTTTCTTTACGACTTAGGGCATCGGCGACTACATTCGCCTTCCCTGGATGATATTTTATCTCGCAGTCGTAGTCGTTTAACAATTCAACCCATCGTCTTTGCCTCATATTCAACTCCTTCTGGTTGAATATATGCTGTAGGCTTTTGTGATCTGTGAAGATTGTGCACTTCGTACCATACAGGTAGTGTCTCCAGATCTTTAAAGCGAAAACCACTGCGCCAAGTTCTAAATCGTGTGTGGTATAGTTCTTTTCGTGCACTTTCAGTTGGCGTGATGCGTAAGCAATGACCTTTTGGCGTTGCATCAACACACAACCCAATCCTTGACGCGATGCGTCGCAGTATACCACAAAATCGTCGGTACCTTCTGGTAGAGCTAAGATTGGCGCGTTACAAAGCTTATCCTTCAGTATCTGGAACGCTTCATCCTGTTTGATTCCCCAATCAAACGTCTTGTCCTTCTGCGTGAGGAGCGTCAAAGGTTGAGCGATTTTCGAGAAATCCTCGATGAACCTTCGATAGTAGCCAGCCAACCCCAAGAATTGTCGAATCTCGGTTGGCGTTGTAGGCGTTTCCCAATTTTTGATTGCCTCGATCTTTGCGGGATCAACATGAATTCCATCCCCATTAACCATATGTCCAAGAAACTGGACTTCGCGTAGCCAAAACTCGCACTTGGAGAATTTGGCGTACAGCTGTTCCTTCTTTAGCAGCTCCAATATGGTTCTAAGATGCTGCTCGTGTTCAGCCTTCGTCTTTGAGTAAATCAGGATGTCGTCGATGAATACAATCAAGAACTTGTCTAAGTATGGCTTGCAAACCCTATTCATCAAGTCCATAAAGACTGCAGGTGCGTTTGTCAAACCAAATGGCATAACGAGGAACTCGTAGTGTCCATAACGAGTTCGGAAGGCTGTTTTTGGGATACTTTCCTCCTGTATCCTTAGTTGATGGTATCCAGATCGAAGATCGATCTTAGAGTAACAGCTTGAACCTTGAAGTTGGTCGAACAGATCATCGATTCTTGGCAGAGGATACCTGTTCTTGATCGTCAGTTTGTTCAATTCTCTGTAGTCAATACACATGCGGAAACTTCCGTCCTTCTTCTTGACAAACAGGACCGGAGCTCCCCAAGGCGAGAAGCTTGGTCGGATAAAACCCTTGTCTAACAACTCTTGAAGTTGTGTCGACAATTCCTGCATCTCAGACGGAGCAAGTCTGTATGGTGCCTTAGCCACAGGCGCGGCGCCTGGAACTAAGTCAATGTGAAACTCCACTTGCCTCTGAGGTGGCAGTCCGGGTAAGTCTTCTGGGAAGACTTCTGGATACTCCCTTACGACAGGGATGTCTTCGATTGTTGGCTCAGCAGCCTTCTTATCTACGATGTGTGCCAGAAAAGCAACACATCCTTTCTGTAAACACTTCCTTGCTTTCAAGCAGCTGATAAATCTTAGCGGCGTGTCACGCTTCTCTCCGTGAACCACAATTGTCTCACCATCATCAGTTGGGATACGAACAACTTTCTCGTGACATACCATCTCAGCCTTGTTTCCGGATAACCAATCCATTCCTACCACCACGTCGAAGCTTCCCAATTGGACTGGTAGTAGATCCAGAGTAAACTCGCGTTCTCCCAATTCTATCACACAACCTATGATTACTTCGTCGGCTCCAACTAACTTTCCATTAGCTAATTCGATCGAGTAGGGAATGTCTAACTTATTAGCAGCTAACCCAAGCATATTCTTAAATTCTAACGATACGAAGCTATAATCGGCACCAGTATCAAATAAAACGGATGCATAGCGTTGATTGATAGGGAACGTACCCGTAACAACATTTGGATCTTGGCGTGCTTCCCTAGCTTCGAGTTGGAACACTCTACCGCGGGCCTGATTCAACGTTGGGCAGTTCTTCTTAAAATGCCCGATTTCCCCGCAGTTATAGCATCCGAGTCTCTGCCCATTACCACCGGCTTGATCATTCCCCGGTTTACGATTCACTGCGCCCGCTTGGTTAGCATTGTTGCCTTGATTTCTGTTACCTCCAAAATTTCCTTGCGGGCGATTCCCATTTCCACCCCGGTTATCATTCCTATTCATATATCCTCCCTGGCCTCCCCGGCCCGCACTAGCCCAACATGATTCCTTTGAGTGGCCCGGTTTTCCACAAGATTCACAAACTCTCATGTTACAATGGCCAGTATGGTGGCGTTGGCAGTTGTTGCATTTGGGCTGGGTGCCCTGGTACCCTTTTCCTCTCTTGGTACTGCCAGCTGATTTTCCTTTCTTTACTGCCATACTGACGCCTTGTTTGAAGTTTGAAAACTTCCTTTTGTTATCTCCTGAGGACTCAACGTGAGTCTCTGTCTTCTTTGCCTTGACTTCATCAAACTTGTTTAGACGAATCGCCTCCTCGGTGAGAGCCACGCTCAAATCGATGGCTTCAGTGATAGTCGCTGGTTTGGAGGAGGTTACCATGCTTATTATTTGGGGAGCCAAACCCCAAATGAAGCGCTCGATTCGCTTGTATTCTGGCGTAACCATGTAAGGAACCACTTGAGATAAGTCGTGAAACCTCTGGATGTATTCTGCAATCTTTGGTCCATCCATCTTTAGGTGCCAAAATTCAGTCTCCAACCTTTGAATTTCTGCGCGTGAACAGTACTTTTTGCGCATTAGTTCTTTCAATTCGGCCCAAGTCAGGGCGTAGGCGGCAGCTTCGCCTAGTGTTTGTACTTGTAGGTTCCACCAGGATAGGGCTCCATCTAGAAACAGCCCTGAAATGTATGTGACTTGCTGATCCTCTGCACACTTGCTCATGCGTAAAACAGAATCGGTTTTCTCAGCCCAGCGGGTAAAGGCAACTGCACCTCCTGTGCCATCGAAGTTGACCGGTTTGCAGTCCAAGAACTGCTTGTAGGTGCATCTTGCACGTATGTTAAAACATGTGTTTGGCATTAGCATCATCGCTAAAATCTCCAACTAGTTCATGGTAGGTCCGAATGGCGTGGTATTACCGTGAGGTGGATTGTTATTGCCTTGGTTAACACTTCCGCTTGCTCCTGGCTGAGATGCTGCGTACTGTGCTATGGCAGCAGCAATAATCTGCTGGAGTTCTGCCTCATTAGTTGGCATGTTTGGTTCGCGTCTTGGCGGCATTTTCTAAAAGATGGTTTCCGTAGGTCAGGCCATAGCGAAAAGTACGTATATAGTAATAGTAATAGCACGTAATATCTCATGTCATCAATACATCACATATATCAATCATCCACATCTCATACCATAACAATTCAAATAAGTAATCAAGCGAAACAGATATGATGAGAATACTGCGATTGTCATACATCAAGACCACAGAGTAAGTGTATCAGTACATCATAGTGTCATACAATCATCCATCAACTAGGGGCTACATCACCCCTGTCTAAAAATCATAACAGATCAGTGTCAAATACAACATCAAGTACATGTCAAAAGTCAAAATCATAAAGTGGTCTCCAAAATGCTGTGCAATCCAACAATCGCCGTCTTCTCATCCTCGTCTATCTAATCAGTGACTGGTGAGCTCTATGCAGATGGTGGTGGAGGAGGGGGAAAGTGAGTATAAAACAACCGGCGTAACTGGAGCCAGTCCTCCTCCTGGGCTCGCTGAGTACGAATAATAGAGGCAACCTGCTGCTCCAGTGTAAAAAGACGAGCAGCAATATCTGGAGGTAATGGTCGAAACGGCTGTAGAGGAGAGTGTGTCTGACCATGACACTGACAAGGTGACAACCGAGCTCTCTCGAGCTCCTGTATACGCTGTGTGTGGGACTCATGCTGTGCGACAAAGGACATCAAGACGTCCTCAATAGTGTGTCCCCTGTGAAAAGAATGGTAGGGATCAGTAGGTGGCACACCGGAGCCAGGTGCCCAAAGAAATGGCTCGCTAGTGGGGTCGAAAGGTGCCACGTGAAACGGTGCAACAGCGGGTGGAACAAATGACGTCTGAGGCATAAAAGGGATAGGCATCGGTACATGCCCATCAGGGTGTGCTGAAGAACCCTCTCCAGGCCCTGCTGGAGGTATAAACATAGGAACCTGAAATGAAAAGTCAACATGTGGTGCAACAGGAATCTGTGGAGGAAAAGATGGAACATCCTCGTCAGCCGGTATCCAACCGTGCTGTGCGGACTCATCCGGTGGATCCCTATGTGCCGCGAACAGTGCATGTCCGGGCTCTAGGGGAACGGGATCAAATAAGGGAGCAACAACAGGGTGGACGGGTGCAAAGTGCTCTATAGGGTGGTCAACAGGTACATCGCCAACGGGCAAAGGAACAACGGGATCAACAGCAACATGATCGCCCTCAATCACAGGAACATCTACAGGGAGATCAGCAACAACAGGCTCAAAAGGGATATCAGCATGTACTGGGTCATGCTCTGGTATAGGGTCTAGAGCGGCTGCCTGCTCAGGGGCAACGGCAGGCTCGAAGTCATCAAAAGCCATCTCAAACTCAAAATCTGGGTCAATAGGATCAAATAGGTCAACAGGGTCTGCCGGATCCTCCATAAACTGATCCATCGGAACATACTCTATGTCACGATCAGGGTCGAATCCCGGGGGAAACATAGGGTCGGAATCCCCCTCATCATCATGGTCAAAAGCGAAACTGGGGATAGGGGCGACAGAAGATGCATGATCAGGATCTGATCCATAAGAGAAGTGCTGTGCACTCTGGACATGTGAGGGTACAGAAGCCACAGACTCAAAGGAGTCCTCGACTGGGGAGTGAACAGGTGACTCCGGGACGGGTGCGTCTGCGATCAATAAGGGATCGGCAGCAGGAAGGGCCTCGCCCTGAGCATCCTCCTCGAAAGGCTCCTCATCAAACATATCGATATCATCCTCCTCATCGTCGATGGGTAAATCGTAAGCTGGGTACGCAGCCAGCGGTATAGGAGCAGGGATCAGTGCCAATGGTAGATCCCCTGCGATAGGACCATCTGCGAGCTCGCCAGCACCGTCAGGTAGTGCAAAAGGCTGAAAGTCGTCCTCATCTGTGCTAGTGAAGTCGGACGTGTAAACCTCGTGCTCCGATGACTCAATGTCGTCTGAAACGATAGGCCTCGGGCCTGTGGTACCTGAACCACCAGTGTCTGCAGAATCCATGTGTCTGTAACATATACACAAACATGCACAAATAGTCAATCATAAATCAAGTAATCACATAAGTCATCAAGTAAGGGCATCACATAATCCTCCTAGTCTTACTAGCCAATACCATCCAGTCTACAAGACTGCTCTATCCTTCACTTAAACCAAACCTCGATCCTCCAGATCGATCCTCAGCCCTCCAAGCCGAGCCTTTTCTTCCTAGCCTTGCTAGCCCACTACCTCGGTCACCTAGACCGAGCCTCGATCCTCCAGATCGATCCTATAACAAACCAACGTGCTCAACTACCTTAATCACCTCGATCCTCCAGACCGATCCTCAGCCCTCCAAGCTGAGCCTATAATTAATAAAATGTGCTCAACATTTGTTTGTAAAAAGTTTTGGATCTGGACTTAAGTGGTATGCAGAAAAATGTTTTCGTGAGAGCCCTAGTGATCATAGTCTAGACTCGAGAAAGAATCCTAGTTCGCTATGATCAGAGCTCTGATACCAAGCTGTCACACCCTGGCTTTGCGGAAGCGTGGTTAATTTTGGTGTGACTTCTTAATACCATAGCTTAACCATAACAAGCTATATGAATTAAAAACCATGCAAGTCATCCATTAAGTTTTGAAAATCAAACACATTACCATTGTTTTAACATACAACCATAACCTTGTTCAGTAGACATTACAACTTATAACATAACATAAACGTGGTTTAAGGACTGTGTCTTGTCCAGGAAAGAGACACATCCCCTAAACCCTGATGACTCCATGACAAGTGCAGCGGAAAACGTTCCATACCGTGCCAGATCCGTTTTAATTTCCTGAAATACATGTGAGTTGAAAAATCAACAATAATGTTGAGCGAGTTCATGTGTAAGTGAGTAGGTAAAACACTTGTGAGTATAAAAATAGTTGTGGTATGTAGCAGTGTAAGAGGACTTGTGATCACCAATGGTTTGCAAGGCCACTGACATATGTGAAGTGCAAATAGGGAGACTCAAACCTAGCAGATTTCGCCACGGCAAAGTATGTGGACAAAGTCACCCCACGGTCCGTTTCTAGTTTGGCCGGGGGCTGGGCTCGCTACACCCAGATAGATCTACCGCTCCTGTCCCTCGGTCCCTCCATGAGGACTAATGGCCCCATGTTGTTCCTATCCACTCACATGATCGTATAACACCTCCTTACGTTAAACATACCGTTGTAAAGTACTCGTAAATCATAGTAACATGTATTTCACCCCCGCAGTTAAGTAAACTGAAAACAGTTAGAGAAAAGGGGGACATGAACTCACAGTGAATGCGCGTCTCTACCAAGTGTCTCCAATACAGTAAGCTGTGCAACGACCTACAAGTGCTAATTCTATTAGACGGACGGCCGTGCCTTAGCTTTACAGTTTATGTCTTTGGGAAATAGTTAGACAACTATTTCGTGTTTATGTTCCATATACACTTGGTAGTTATTCTTCTTCCCAAGGATGGGGGATACAATACATGTGCGTAAGTTACGTTTTATCAATCTTGTGGTAATGTAATTACCGGTGTAACTTATATGTTTGTGGAAGCGTTCGTAAAGTTTTGGAATCATTAACGCTTGTAAATATTATTTTCACTCTAAAATAATATTTATGTATTTCACAAAATAATCATAAACAGTGTTGTGACAAATATATTTATCACGTTAATCTTTGTGAAAACCCCACCTCCGAATATTTAGTAAAATATAGTGCCGGCGAAATTTATGTTTTGAAAATATGTCCAAAAATAGTTCTAACACTTGTTGTGTAAATAATTCTAAGTGTTAGGTTTTTAGAAAATTTCGCCAGAGTTTCCTCTGTAACTGGAGGTGGCCACGCTTTCAGGCGTATCATTTTCTTTTAACAAATCAATTCATCAACTTCTTTATTCAATCAAACAATTTCCGACACATCAAACTAGTCGATAAGTATGTAAATCGCATAATCGCATGAACTTGCAGTTTTCCCGAATCTATAGTGTAAATCCCCTTTATATATGTAGATCTTTTATATAAAGTAACTTTAATCTTGTAAAAACCTCGTGTTTAGAGAAATCCGTCTTACAACTTCTAGTCATTTTTCCCAAAAATAGTTATTTGTCGGATCTTTTCATTTCACAAGTGTCTACACACTTGTGGTTTATAAAACCATATTTATTAGTGTGAGATCCTTTCTTTAAAATACATGGTTTCTTAAATGTGTGGTTCTTCAAAAATACCACTTGCAGATACGTAGATCTGCTAGTTTTAAACTCCATTGTACAAGTTAAATTACTTTTACACAAGTGAAATATTTTTACACAAGTTTATGCTTTAAGTATGGTAGAGTTTCACCTTTAACCCTTGTATTTAGTCAAAAACGAGCTTATGTGAAGATACATGATCTTACAAAGTCGGGTTAAACGATGTTCCGAGCTACCACATCATAGATCGGGTCTCAAAAATCACATATTTCAAGTCCTACGACTTTTACACAAGTTATATGTCTTTAACCACCATTTTAAGTATTTTTAGTAGACTTTTGATCATCAGCTTTCATTTTAACGAGATTCAACCGACATAATTTCTTTTAACCACTTTAGATAAGCTTAAAAACAAGTTTTAAGTGTTATACCTCTAGCTCGGGGCTAGGGAAGAATCCTGACGAAAAAGAGGTGGATAAAAGCTAACGGTAGAGGTCCTTCGTGTTCCGAGTGCACCAAAGCTCCTAATACGCAACCCTTAGAGCTTGTATGATCTTGGAATGGGGTGAACAAGAACCGAAAATGGGTGGGTGCTTGTAAGGGGGTTCGGCCGAGAGTGGTATGGAGAGGGAGAGAGTGTGTGAGTGTTGATTTGTTGGTGATAATGATCTCATGGTTAAGTGTTGCTACTTATAGACAAAGTTCAAGTGTACTACCCAATGGTAATTATGTAGGCTAGATCTTAAACCAAGATGATTAGGAGATCTTGCAAGGTACAAGTGTGTCCCCCTAGGGGACCGAAATCGTAAGGGGGGGGGGGTTATTTGGTTAGTTTGTAACTAATCTCCAAGTATTAGTTAGGTTATTAGGATTTTAATATTAGTTACTAGAGTGTTATGTATTAACACGGGTGTTAGGGTATACGGGGACCCTAACTGGCTCAGAAAAAATATAATTAGTGAAAATAGTAATATTTTCATGTTTCGGGTAAAGTCCGGGTGTCCGGTTGGATAGTAATCCGTTAAAGCGTTACCAAGGCTTTAAAGTGTCGTTATTGTTACTTTTAGTGACACAATTTGTTTTCCCGACACTTTAGAAAGTGTCTAGTGTTATTTTCTCATTTTCTGGCACTTTACTAGTCAGCTAGAAGCTGGATTAATTATTAAAGTGCTGTGTTTGGTACTTAAAGTACGTTTTTGGCACATCCGAATCAGTGTATCTTATTCCTAGAGACGCGGTACCACAACCCTTATATTCCTACACTCACTACCAGTGTAGCCAAAATATTTGAGGCTCTTAACAGGCCTTGAGGCAGTATCTGCCTGATGCTGGTTATATCAGCATGTTCACTGTGTATCCGTTTAGTGCTACTGTGCTTTTTGTGCATCATGTTTTTCACTAGGGTTCAGCATGTAAATAATGTAGTGACAGCAAATAAAGTATGATGCAAGTAAGTGCATGTATCAGTATGCAGGTAGCAGTTTATCAGCTAGTTCAAACAAGCACAGTAATCAAGTAGTAATTAATCATTAATTAAGTTGTACGGATACCTGGTTTAGTGCGGGTTGTCACATTCTCCCCCCGTTAAATAAATTTCGTCCCGAAATTTAAGTTCTGCTTGTAGATGCCGAGTTCTTAGGAAATAGGTGGGGGTATTTCTCTTTCATCCGGTCCTCACGTTCCCAGGTAAATTCAGGACCATGTCTGGCATTCCAACGAACTTTGACGAGTTTGACACTGCTCCGGCGGGTCTTGTTAACTTTCCAGTCTGTGAGCTCGACAGGTTCTTCAACGAAGTGGAGCGTGTCGTCAATATGAATCTCGTCGGTAGGAATGGCAACGTCAACTTGAGTTGGACTTTTCTTTAAATTGGATACATGAAATGTATCGTGAACACCATTCAGTTCAGCAGGTAGTTCCAACTTGTATGCTACTGTCCCAATTCTTTCCAGAATTCTGAAAGGACCAATGTAGCGCGGATTTAACTTCCCACGCTTTCCAAAGCGTGCCACCCCCTTCCAGGGTGAAACTTTCAATAACACCCTTTCTCCAACTTGGAAATCCACATGCTTCCGGTTTGGATCCGCGTAGGCCTTTTGTCTGTGGCGAGCGGCTTCGATGCGTTTAAGAATTTGTGCGATCTTGTCTGTCGTCTCTTGGACGATTTCGGGACCAGCAAGCTGCCTATCACCTGCGTCAGACCAACATAGTGGTGATCGGCACTTGCGTCCGTATAGGGCCTCAAATGGCGCGACACCAATACTGGTGTGGTAGCTGTTGTTGTATGAAAATTCGACCAAAGGTAAGTGTTTATCCCAGCTACCGCCTATATCCATAACACATGCCCTCAGCATGTCTTCCAAAGTTTGTATCGTTCGCTCGCTCTGGCCGTCAGTTTGCGGATGGAACGCAGTGCTCAGATTTAATTGTGAGCCAAAAGATTCTTGGAAGGATTGCCATATCCTTAACACAAACCTTCCGTCTCTATCAGAGATGATCGAGAGAGGTACTCCATGACGTGCTACGATCTCTCTCAAGTAAATTTCCGCAAGTTTACTAGTGCTGTCTTTCTCCTTGATTGGCAGAAAGTGTGCGGACTTTGTTAGGCGGTCAACAATCACCCAAATCATATCATGGCCTCTTGGCGTTCTTGGCAGTTTTGTAACAAAATCCATTGAGATTTGTTCCCATTTCCACTTGGGAATCTCAGGTTGTTGCAGAAGTCCCGAAGGCTTCTGGTATTCCGCCTTGACCTTAGCGCACGTTAAACATTTGCTCACGTAAACAGCAACGTCGCCTTTCATCCTAGGCCACCAATAGTAATCTTTGAGATCCTGGTACATCTTATCCGATCCAGGGTGGATAGAGTACCGTGACTTGTGCGCTTCGTCGAAAATAACTTCCCTTAATCCACCAAACAGAGGAACCCAAATCCTTTTCTCAAAACATAACGTTCCTTCCTCGTTTGGTACCAAAAGCTTCTCCATTCCACGGAGATATTCTTCCTCAAGGTTTCCCTCCTTGAGAGCTTCCTTTTGTGCAGCACGAATGCGCAAGGAAAGATCGGTTCGTATAATCATTTCCAAAGCTCTAACCCTTATGGGCTTGATTCTTTCTTTACGACTTAGG
Organism: Helianthus tuberosus; assembly: GCA_030545235.1. Classification (NCBI taxonomy): domain Eukaryota; kingdom Viridiplantae; phylum Streptophyta; class Magnoliopsida; order Asterales; family Asteraceae; genus Helianthus; species Helianthus tuberosus. Next base: position 58,778,443 of record CM060443.1, on the reverse strand, counting down.
GCATCGGCGACTACATTCGCCTTCCCTGGATGATATTTTATCTCGCAGTCGTAGTCGTTTAACAATTCAACCCATCGTCTTTGCCTCATATTCAACTCCTTCTGGTTGAATATATGCTGTAGGCTTTTGTGATCTGTGAAGATTGTGCACTTCGTACCATACAGGTAGTGTCTCCAGATCTTTAAAGCGAAAACCACTGCGCCAAGTTCTAAATCGTGTGTGGTATAGTTCTTTTCGTGCACTTTCAGTTGGCGTGATGCGTAAGCAATGACCTTTTGGCGTTGCATCAACACACAACCCAATCCTTGACGCGATGCGTCGCAGTATACCACAAAATCGTCGGTACCTTCTGGTAGAGCTAAGATTGGCGCGTTACAAAGCTTATCCTTCAGTATCTGGAACGCTTCATCCTGTTTGATTCCCCAATCAAACGTCTTGTCCTTCTGCGTGAGGAGCGTCAAAGGTTGAGCGATTTTCGAGAAATCCTCGATGAACCTTCGATAGTAGCCAGCCAACCCCAAGAATTGTCGAATCTCGGTTGGCGTTGTAGGCGTTTCCCAATTTTTGATTGCCTCGATCTTTGCCTTGTCTAACAACTCTTGAAGTTGTGTCGACAATTCCTGCATCTCAGACGGAGCAAGTCTGTATGGTGCCTTAGCCACAGGCGCGGCGCCTGGAACTAAGTCAATGTGAAACTCCACTTGCCTCTGAGGTGGCAGTCCGGGTAAGTCTTCTGGGAAGACTTCTGGATACTCCCTTACGACAGGGATGTCTTCGATTGTTGGCTCAGCAGCCTTCTTATCTACGATGTGTGCCAGAAAAGCAACACATCCTTTCTGTGGCATGATAACCTCTTCGCTCTGTATTTTTAGTGATCTTTGCTTGTTGAGCCTCATTCTGCTTTTGCAACCTCTCATTATCTTTAGTTAAGCTTTCAACCTTTGCATTCAACAACTCTACTTTGCCTTCCAACTCTAAGATCTTCTCATTATTCGACTCATTAAAGTAGTCATTTCTCATATTATCCAAAGATTCTATTTGTGGAGTTGATTTCTGTTGTAATGATGATGATCGACTTCCTTGCTCGGGTTTCTTTGGTGGTTGTGGTGGTGTTGATTGTGATGGCGATGATGTGGGTGTCTTGATGTGTATGCTGTGAGGTGTCTCAATATCAATAGTTTCTTCTTCAACAACCGGAGTTACCTTCTTCACTCTATCAGCTTTAGTTTCAATCTCGACAGGCTCGTTGGTAGTATCGTTCTCTGGTAAACCCTCTCTTCTGCAACTAGTTCATCTTCATCAATTAACCTTAAACCAACATCTTTCTTCTATTTCTTTGCAGCAGGAGATCTAATTTTCTTAACACTTGATGAAGAACACTGCTTTTCTTTCTCGCTCTCTTCTGAACAACTAGTACCTCAACTTCAGGTTCATAAGCTTCATCTCTTTAGTAGTTTTTCTCTATCTCTCTGCTATTTTGAATCTTGCCCTCGAATCATAATTGCTTGTGAGAATAGGAACTTCTTCATTAGATTTGGTTCGTTCTTCATCGAACTTTTCTTTATCAGATTTCTCTTTGTTAGAAGTTGTAGACACTACCACCTCTTCTTCAGCCATTGGTTTTTCAACATCTATCACTTTCTTTGCCATGGAGCGCTTTCTCTTTTTCTGAGAACCCTGAGTATCTTCCTCTTTCTTGATTCTCTTGCTATCGTTCTTTCTCAAAATGCCCGAACAAACCTCTGAAAGGTGCAATATCTTCTTCCTTCTTGTTATTGTAAGATTTTAACAGTTCCGGTGTAATACTATTCATATGCTCTAACTCCATTTTATCATTCTCTCTTTCTCCAAATCTTTGACTTAATGATCAATAAGCAATTGTACGAATCTCGGATAGATAAACCATCTAGTATCACAAATGTTGCTTTTCATGTTATTGAATATCACTGATGAGAAATTAAACTTCAGATTTAAGCACAAAGCAGCTAAGCACTCATCAAGTAGTTTGGTGCTACATCAGACCCTCCTTTCCTGGGTCCCAAGCAATGTATCACAACATGCATAAGAAACTTGTACGGTTTGAACACACAACTTTTAGCATAGCTCGTTGCATTAATATATCTGTCATATCTCATTCTAAGAAAGCACCAATTCTCCAACCTTTCATCTAACATGCCTAGATTGTTTGATGAGTCTTTGAAATCCAGTACTTCTCGTATAAGTTGTAAGTCCAGGAACTATCAATTGGATATCACAAACACAATTCTAAGTGCGGGAAAACAGAGAATGGTGTAGAACAAGAAGAAAGATGTCGATTGTATTGAATAATTGCACACAATCCTTAGGATTGTCTGGTACAATATCGAATAAACACAAGTTCAATCAACAACCATGAAAGACCTAGGTGCACCCTATTTATAACATATACGGCGACCTGTTACAACTGGGCCAAACCTAACCCATACACTTCTAACATGATCAACCAAAAAAGCCCAAACAAACTATCTAACCACTCCATAACTAATGTATACAAGACAAACGTAAACCAAAGTTAAAAGAGTAATGGGAGGTATTTTCCATAAGTGTTATTTTGTATTTTCACTAACACTTAAAGGAAAGAAACTAAAATGTATCACATGGAATTAAGGTTTGTACATTAGATATAACAAATAAACAAAATAAAAAAAAATAGAATAGCGGATGTCACATAACAACCATTCTTAGTTATTATTGCTTTATATTATATTTTTATAATAACATACTTATGTATAAACTATAATCCAATCTTATTTAAACATGTTATAAGTATTGAAGTATACTAAATGTATAACAAATATATATATATATATATATATATATATATATATATATATAGGATTGGGTTAAAATGAGAACCACTCCCAGTTGTAAGAACCATGAGAACCATCTTAACCAATCAGGTTATGCCAACATAAAGGGTATGTTGGTCATTTACCCCAAATGTCAAATCTATCCTCTCACCTCTCTCCTCTATTTAATGTTATCTCCTCTCTCCTCTCTCCTCTATTTAATGCTATCTCCTCTCTCCTCTCTCCTCTATTTAAAGTTGTAAGATCCCGCGAGACACCCGCCGGGGGCCGTTGACCACGATTTTTTTTTTACAACTACATGTGTATATTTTAACACCCTACGCAAAGTTTGGGTTTAAACGGCGCGCCCGAGGGGGTTGTTTTTTACGCCCAAAGTTTGGGTTTTTTTAATTTTTTTTAATTTTTATTTTTTTAACCAAACTTTGGGCGTAAAAAACTACCCCCTCGGGCGCGCCGTTTAAACCCAAACTTTGCGTAGGGTGTTAAAATATACACATCTAGTTGTAAAAAAAAAATCGCGGTCAACGGCCCCCGGCGGGTGTGGTTCTCGCGGGTTCTTACAACTCGAGGTACCCAAACCCCGTTTTTTTTCGAGATACGCTTTGTTTTGATGTTGTTGGCTTTTTATATTTTTTTTCCCTAGTCGATGACGATAATAATCTATCTATCTGAGACACCTACCGAGTTTGCGCTTTCTGGGTGTGTCCGTGTTTGCGTAAAAAAGTTTTTGTATAAAAAAAATGTTAAACCGTAAACTTTTTAACTTAAAACGTAAACTTTTTAACGTAAAACGCAAAACTTTTTAACGTAAAATTACGTAAAAAAAAAAAATTAAAACGTAAACTTTTTAACGTAAACTGTAAACTTTTTTAACGTAAAACGTAAATCGTAAAAAGTTTTAGGCAAAACGTAAAATAAAAATGTAAATAACGTTAACGTAAAAAACCGGCGCGTAAAACGTAAAAAACCGGCGCAAAAAACGTAAAAAACCGGCGCGTAAAACGTAAATAACGTTAACGTAAAAAACCGGCGCGTAAAACGTAAAAAAAAGTTAACGTAAAAAACCGGGGCGTAAAACGTAAAAAACCAACGCGTAAAACGTAAATAACGTTAACGTAAAAAAACCGGCTCGTAAAACGTAAAAAAACGTTAACCTAAAAAACCGGGGCGTAAAACATAAAAAACCGGCGCGTAAAACGTAAAACGTAAAAGGTTTTACGTAAAAGGTTTTACGTAAAAGGTTTTTCGTAAAACGTAAATAGTTAATTTTTTTTGGTAAAACGTAAAAAGTTTTAGGTAAAACGTAAAAAACCGGCCCGTAAAACGTAAAAACGTAAAACGTAAAAAACCGGCGCGTAAAACGTAAAAAACCGGCGCGTAAAACGTAAAAAAACGTTAACGTAAAAAACCGACGCGTAAAACGTAAAAAACGGCCCGTAAAAAACGGCGTTAAAAAACGGCCCGTAAAAAACGGCGTTAAAAAATGGCGTGTAAAAAACGACGCGTAAAAAACGGCGTTAAAAAACGGCGCGTTAAAAAAACGGCGTGTTAAAAAAACGACGCTTGAAAAAACCCGGCGTAAAAACGGCGCGTCAAAAATACGTAAAACGTAAAAAGTTTTAACGTAAAACTGAAATTGTAAAAAGTATAAAAAATCTTTAAAAAAAATCAGAATTTAAAAATGTTTTAATAAAAAAATTATGTTTAAAAAATAAAAACTAATATAATAATACAATAAAGTAATAAAAAAACAATAAAGTAAAAAAGACAAAATAGAGTGTTTTTACCTAAATACCCTTTTAGATTATAATACTAAAAACATAATAAGACAAAAAATACTTAATATTATTTTTTAATACTTTTAATCTCATCCATCCATTAACTTGATCTAATGGTCTAAAAGTGGTTCTCATAGTTCTTACAACTGGAGGTGGTTCTCATTTTAGCCATCCCCTATATATATATATATATATATATATATATAACATGTTGTATAGTAGCAAAACAAATATAGTTTCCTATTGTATGTTTCAATTTTGATTTATATATATATATATAATATATATAGGGTAAGGTTCATTTGAGAACCACCTTTATTGTAAGAACCGCGAGAACCAATGTGAACACAAAATAAAATCTAAAAAAAAATCAAAAAAATACTCAAATTTTTTTTAATATTTTTTTAAAAAATCGCTATATTTCGTTACCAAAAAAAACTTTTTTTTTCGAGTAACAGTTATCCATGCACATGTGCATATGTATCATTACTTCGTGAAATTCCGTTATATATTATCAGTAATAGACAATTGCACTTTAATTTACAATACCATCCGTAATACACTACTTTTTACATTACCAATCTTCACAATGCACATGTGCATCATTATGTATAACTATGATATAACGTGTTTTGGTACAAAAAGTTTGTGATTTTGAATGGAGAAGTAGGCCTATATACAATGTTTTTTGTTAGTTATATTTAGTGATTGATGGTTCGATTATAGTTGTCACTTTATGATATAATATGTTGATTGAATGGTATAAATGGTGTTGATATACATGTAATAAAGTGAAAATATTGGTAATAGTATTGTATTATGGATGGTAGGAGGTAATGATATTGTATTATGGATGGTAGGAGGTAATGGTAGTGTATTATGGATGGTATGATAGATGAAAAGGAAAGTGTATTCAAAGTAGTGTACCAAAGCACCTTATTTCATGTTGATACATATACATGCACATGTGCAATTCTAATATTGGTAATGTAAAAAGTAGTGTATTACATATGGTAGTGTAAATGAAAGTGCAATTGTCTAATATTTGTAATGAATTATGGAATTTGTCAAAGAAATGATACATATGCACATGCGCATGGATAACTGTTACTCGAAAAAAAATTGAATTTTTTTTTATTATTGACGAAATATAGCGATTTTTTCCAAAAAAAAATAGTAAAAAAAATTGGATGTTTTTTAGATTTTTTAGGTATTTTTGGTTGTGTTTACATTGGTTCTTGCGGTTCTCGCAATAAAGAATGGTTCTTAACGGATCCTTCTCCTATATATATATATATATATATATATATATAGGGAGCCGCTAGAATGAGAACCACCTCCAGTTATGAGAACCATGAGAACCAATCTCCACCAATCAAAATATGACAACTCAAAGGGTAGTTTAGTCATTTCCTTTTTATGTCTAATCTCTCATCTCTCTCTCCTCTCTCCTCTTTAAAGTTGCAGACATTATTCTCCCACCTCTCTCTCTCATTTAAGTTGCACATCTTCTCTCATCTTCAAAAAACCCCTGCTTCGATCTCAACCCACCACCACATCACAACCACCATCCTCCTGCTCCGATCTCAACCCACCCCTCCATCCGGGTCACCTTCAGTGATGACCGGCTGTCTTCCACCACCGCCGTCTCTATCTCAACCCATCTGTCATCTCTTCCAAACCCTCAGACCTGCAACCCCATCTGTAATCTTGTTTAAGTTCCTGATCTTGCGTGGTTTGATGTTACATCTGGGTTTTGTTTGATTTGTTAGAATGGGCAAAGCAGGTGGTGGGTAGAGGCGGTGCCAGTAGTTCGACCGGTGGTGACGGTGAAAGATGGGTGAAGGGGGTGGGTGAAAGGATGGTTGTTGTGGTGGGTCACGGGCGCCGGTGTGTCGAAGGCTATGGTGGCGGTGAATGGTGGGTAGAGGTTCAGATTCAAAATTTGTCCCTGGACATGTTCAGATTTTTGCTTGTATCGGCTTCCATTAATGGAGGTTGTGAGTTCTGTTTGTTTATTGTTTGACTTCCAGCACATAGTTTCTTTTGTTTTTTGTTTAATCTTGTTTAATTTCTGGATATTTGTGTGGCTTCCAGTTTGTTGGGGGGGATTTGAAGGATTTTGCTGGGTTTTGGTGGTGAGTTTGAATGTTTTGAACAGTTTTTTTGGTGGTGGGTGTTCGAATCTGGGTTTGAATGATATTCTGTTTTTGAATGATGTTCATGTTGAATCTGGGTTTGAATGTTGTTCATGTTGAATCTGGGTTGAATCTGGTGGCTTTTTGAATCGGCGGTGATGATGCAAAAAAAAAAGGACGATGGCGCGGCAAGGATGGAGGAGGGTAGGTTTTTGAACCCGCAACCCCGCTTTGCAGCCTCTGATGTTCGGAAAATCTGAGCCAAAACTTCGTTTTTTTTCTAGAATCCACTCGTCCTTTTGATTTTTGTTTGTTGTGTTTTTTTTTTATTTTTTTTTAGGCGTCGATGATGATAACAATATATCTGAGACGCTTCACTGAGTTTGCGATTTCTGGGTGCGTTCGTTTTTTCGTAAAAAAGTTTTTGTAAAAAAAAAATTAAACCGTAAACTTTTTTGACGTCAACCGTAAACTTTTTACTAAAAAGTTTAGGTAAAACGTAAAAAGTTTAGGTAAAACGTAAAACGTAAATGTTGGGTTTTACGTAAAACGTAAACTTTAAACGTAAATGTTGGGTTTCGTGTAAAAAAGTTTTTGTGAAAAAAAGGTTCAACCGTAAACTTTTACGTAAAACGTAAAAAGTTTAACGTAAAACTTAAAAAATTAAAACGTAAAAAGTTTAACGTAAAACTTAAAACGTAAAAAGTTTTACATAAAACGTAAAATTTAAAAACATAAAAAGTTTAACGTAAAACGTAAAATGTTTTACGTAAAACGCAAAACGGAAAAAACGTTAACGAAAAAAACGTTAACGAAAAAAACCGGGGCGTAAAACGTAAAAAACCGACGCGTAAAACGTAAAAAAACCGGGGCGAAAAACGAAAAAAACCGACGTGTAAAATGTAAAATAACGTTTACGCAAAAATTGGCGCGTAAAATGTTAAAAAAACGTTAACGAAAAAAACCGGGCCGTAAAACGTAAAAAACCGACGTGTAAAACGTAAAATAACGTTAACGTTAAAATTGGCGCGTAAAATGTAACAAAAACGTTAACGTAAAAAACCGGGGCGTAAGACGTAAAAAACCGACGCGTAAAACGTAAAAATCGACGCGTAAAACGTAAAAAACCGGGGCGTAAAACGTAAAAAACCGACGTGTAAAACGTAAAATAACGTTAACATAAAAATTGGCGCGTAAAACGTAAAAAAAAAACGTTAACGAAAAAAACCGGGGCGTAAAAAAAACTGGCTCAAGACGGGTCGTAAAAAATTGGCGCGTAAAAAACGGCGTTAAAAAATTGGCTCGTAAAAAACGGCGCGTTGAAAAAATGGCGTTAAAAAACGGCGCGTAAAAAAACGACGTTGAAAAATTGGCGCGTAAAAAAACGGCGTGTTAAAATAACGACGCTTGAAAAAACCCGGCGTAAAAACGGCGCGTCAAAAAAACGTAAAACGTAAAAAGTTTAACGTAAAACTTAAATTGTAAAAAGTATAAAAAATGTTTAAAAAAATCTGAATTTTAAAATGTTTTTAGTAAAAAGTTATGTTTAAAAAAAAAGTAATAATATAATAAAACAAAAAACTAATAAAAAACAATAAAGATAAAAAGACAAAATAGAGTTATTTTACTAAATTACCCTTTTGGATTATAATATTAAAGACATAATAAGGCAAAAACCATTTAATATTAATTTTTACTACTTTTAATCTCATCCATCCATCCTAAAGATCTAAAGGCTAGAAAGTGGTTCTCATGGTTCTCATAACTGGAGGTGGTTCTCATTTTAGCGGTCCCCTATATATATATATATATATATATATAGGATAAGGATCATGTGAGAAGTAGTAGGCTAAATGAGAAACTTGAGAAGCATTCTGGACCACACATTTTCCCTAAGCAAAAAAATGCAAAAAAATTTTTTTTTTTTTTTTGGGGAAAAATCGCAGCTTTTTCTTTAAGAATTAATTTTTTTTTAAATTTTTTTTTTTGGATTTATACATATGTGTATAATGTTATTCTTTTAACTATACATATATGTATATTGTCCATTATACATATATGTATATACATGTTTAAAATTGAAAAATAAGTGTTATTTAGGGTTTAGCATTAGTATTTAGGGTTTAGCATTAGGGTTTAGCTTTATGGTTTAGGGTTTAGCTTTAGGGTTTAACATTAGGGTTTAGCATTAGGGTTTAGTAATAGTATTTAGGGTTTAGCATTAGGGTTTAACTTTTGGGTTTAGCATTAGGGTTTAGCTTTTGGGTTTAGCTTTAACTTCTGGGTTTAGCTTTATCTTTAGGGTTTGTATTAGGGTTTAGCATTAAGGGTTTAGCTTTAGTGTTTAGTTTTAGCCTTTGGGTTTAGCATTAGGGTTTAGCTTTAGGGTTTAGAATTAGGGTTTAGCATTATGGTTTAGCTTTAGGGTTTAGAGTTTAGGGTTTAGCATTAAGGTTTAGCTTTAGTGTTTATGGTTTAAGATTAACAATATACACATTTTTTCAATTTTAAACATGTATATACATATATGTATAATTGACAATATACATATATGTATAGTTAAAAGATTAACAATATACACATGTGTATAAATCCAAAAAAAAAAAAAATTTTTAATTTTTTTTTAATCCTTAAAGAAAAAGCTGCGATTTTTCAAAAAAAAAAAAAAGAAAGAAATTTTTTTTGCATTTTTTTCACATTTTTTTTGCATTTTTTGCTTAAGGGAAATGTGTGGTCCAGATTGCTTCTCAAGTTTCTCAAATAGGGTGGACTTCTCTTAGGATCCCTACCCTATATATATATATATATATATATATCAAAATTGAAACATATAATAGGAAACTATATTTGTTTTGCTACTATACAACATATTTTATTTAAAGTTAAATAAAAATTATTTCCTTCAACTTATAAGAAATATAAAATATTTTAGAGTAAACTGCCATTTTGGTCCCTGTGGTTTGGCCAGTTTTGCCACTTTAGTCCAAATCTCAAACTTATTACATCCAGGGCCCTGTGGTTTGCATTTTGTTGCCATTTTAGTCCAAAATCCAAAAAACCCCCTTTTTGACTGTTGAGAGCTGCCTATTTTGTCCTTTAGTGCAGGGGCATTTTGGTCATTTTGCTTTTCATTTAATATTTTCTTAATTAAAAATTAATATATATATATATCTATATATTAATATACACACATACATGTACAATCTGTTCATCACCATCATTGACTTGAGCTCTCTCTCCAAACGCAAACACCCATCTTGAATCGTTCATCAACATCATCTGAAAATCTTGAATCGTTTCTGCAAATCTTGAATTGTTCATCAACATCATCTGCAAATCTTGAATCGTTTCTGCAAATCTTGAATCGTTCATCAACATCATCTGCAAATCTCTCCTCTGTTCTCTCTCTCTCTCCTCTCTATCATCTCCGTCTTCAACATCATCGTTCATCAACATCATCGTTCGTTTCTGCAAATCTTGAATCGTTCATCAACATCAACATCATCGTTCATCAACATCATCGTTCATGGCTGATGAGTTTTAGGGTTTTGTGGTTTGTGATTGATTGTAGTGGTGGAGGTGCGTGGTGGGGGTTGTGCAGCAGGGGAGGATGTGCGGTGGTGGGGGTTTTACAATGGGGGAGTAGGTGCGGTGGTGGGGGTTTTGCAGCAGGGTTGGAGGTGCGGCGGTGGTGACGTCGGTGATGATGTTCTTGATTTGTTGTTGAAGATGATGTTCTTGATGATGAACTTTGATTTGTTGTTGTCTGTATGTTCTTGATGATGAACTTTGAGAGATAACTGTTCTTTCGTGGTGTGTGTTGTTACTTGTTCTGTTATGCTTGTTCACCATGAGGCTGTGATGATTTTTATGCTTGTTCACCATGAAGCTGTGATGATTTCACCTAATCCGAGCTTGGCGTGGCAGAATCGGAGGAGGGCAAGTGCGCTTGCAACCTCTGTTTGCAGCCATGGCGGTTTTACAGATCTGAGCCTCGTTTTTTCTTGAAGATGTTCTTGATTTTCTGGGTTTTGATGATGAACTTTGAAGATGTTCTTGATTTTCTGGGTTTTGTTGTTGTTGAAGAAGATGTTCTTGATTTTCTGGGTTTTGTTGTTGTTGTTGTTGTTTTGATGATGATGTTTGATGATGTTCTTGAAGATACAGATCTGAGCCTCGTTTTTTTCTTGAAGATGTTCTTGATTTTCTGGGTTTTGATGATGAACTTTGAAGATGTTCTTGATTTTCTGGGTTTTGTTGTTGTTGAAGAAGATGTTCTTGATTTTCTGGGTTTTGTTGTTCTTGAAAATGTTAAATGAAAAACAAAATGACCAAAATGCCCCTGCACTACAGGACAAAATAGGAGGTTGCAACAGTCAAAAAACTAGGGTTTTTGGATTTTGGACTAAAATGGCAACAAAATGCAAACCACAGGGCCCTGGATGTAATAAGTTTCAGATTTGGACTAAAGTGGCAAAACTGGCCAAACCATAGGGACCAAAATGGCAGTTTACTCAATATTTTATTTTGGAATTAGTTTATATTTGAGTATATTAATAATTGTTATACTCCTGTCATAGTAAAAATAAAAGAAGTGTATTAGTAAGGTTCACTTTGTTTTTTAAGAGGTAAAATGTTTGTAGTGTGTGTACCAGATCTACAGACATTTGTAGAAGAAGATTTAGATCAAACCTCTACAGTTTACAAGAAGAAGACTTTTTGTTTTTAAACATATATAGACTTCTAAAATAAACTAGTGGTCGTGTACGGACATTGGTGGTTGTTGGTGGACGTGGATGGTGGTGGGTGGTGGACGTGGACTGTGGGTGGTGGTGGTGGACGGTGGTGGGTTGTGGACGTGGACGATGGGTGGTGGTAGTGGACGGTGGTGGTAGACGGTGGTGTTTAACAATTTGCAGAACTTAGAAGATTTTAAAAGTGGTTAGGCCAAGTCTGTATCAAGAAGAGTTCGTGCAAACGTTTTTTAGTAAAACGTATCTGGAAAAATAAAAGTCTGTAGATGACAATGTCTACATATGATGCCCAATACAGACAGAAAAACGTACGCTAACTATTTTTAAAATAATAAACACCATCTAGTATCATTGATTTATGAGAGAATAGTAATGATGGAATCTTGAAAAGTAAGTGTGGGAGTATACCAAGTTTTGCTAATTAACTATCAACTTATTATTGTAAACACGTAGAAATTATTACGTTTATAAAGGACGGTAAGTTTTATTAAAAAAATATTTATACATAAATTTATTAATATTGTAATATATTTGTTTTGTCAATTATTTTTTACTTTATGATAACCAACTTTAGATCTAAAAGTTACATGAATATATTCATATTATTTTTAAGAAAACAAATAAATACGTAGAATATAATAAATTAATCGTTTTCCTCTTTTTCTTTTTGCATATTTTTACTTTTGTGGCTTTTTTCAAATTTGGAATATATTTTCGTAAAGAGATTTAATTTGTTTTATGTTGTTATTTTTTTTTGTTTTTTTCTGTATGGTGTCATCTTTAAATTTGAAACATGTCATTATATAAATAGTAAACTTGAAGAAAAAATCGATATATGAGAAAGTTGTCAATTATCTAATTAAAATATATTTGTCTGTATACATTTCTAATTTCTTTCAACAAACAATAGACTTTAAATTACTATATAGCAGGTCAGAAGCTGCCAAAAAAAGTATGGAAAAACATTAAATATTAAATAAAGAATAATCAATATGTAGGTAATAACATAAATCCATCGATTTTTCTCAGTTTTCACTTGTTTTTGTGGGTCATTTGCGTCTAAATCCATTAGTTCATAATTGTGTCGACATCCAATGATTTCAATTCTGTCTTTTTAAACAAGCTTAAATCTTATAAATTAAGTTATTAAAAAATGAATAGTTTGTTATTTATAAAGTATTTTTTTATTATTATATATTTAAAGTACTAAATGCTTATAAAAGGATGAGTACTTGATTGGTGTGGTTTTGGTGTGCATTTCGTTGGCGGGGGGAAACCTATATTTTGATGAAGGTCGGACCCCACGAACACGACCTTTCATATCTTGTTGTTTCTTTAACCCATAACCAAAAACATTCACAAATAAAGAAACTTAGATAAAGTCCGATTTGTCTACTGAATTTATTTTTCATATTCTGTACATGGGAGGGAGACTATATTTACTTATTAATATCCCGTTTTAATTTTGAAACAAATATAGTAGTTAAGATAGTTCGCGTCTTGAAGCTCATTCTAAATCAACTCAAAAATGAATGAGCATAGCTAATGCGAGTTATCTTTTTAGCTTAGCTCTTTAAAAAATAAACGACTTGCTCGATCGTCGAGCTACGAGCTGGCTCAAACTTAAGTTTTAACTTGATAAGAGTTTTTGAGTCAATCCGTACTAACTATACTAACTTCGAGGTTGGAGCTCGAGCTAAAGATGTCTTGACTCGGCTCGCTCGTGAAGCAATAGTAGAAACAAATCAAGTCTGGGTCTAGCAAATTTGTCTTTATGCTTAACACAATTCGAATTTAATGTAAGTTTTATAGGCCTACATCAATCAACTCACTTACGCCTATTCAAGTCATAATGAAACACACATTCACTTTGAGAAAAGAGCCATTTTATGGTTCAACATCAAAGTCAAAACCTTTCCTAACCCGTGTGATCATAACTATTGATACGGGACATATTTGTTTTGGAAATGAGCCATAGCCCTTGTCACTCATTTGTGTGACACTGAGTAAATTAAATTTTAAATTGTCTATTAGATTGGCATTTTCAAATTTTAACTTTCCAACTTGAGCAGTCCCTGACCCTAGAACCTTTCCTTTAGAATTATTTCCAAAAGAAATATCACCACCACCATGAGTACGGATGTTTGTCAATAGAGCCTTACATCCAGTCATATGTTTGGATCCTCCATTATCTGCATACCATAGGCTATCTAGGCATGTAGATACTTCCAACTTGGTGGCCATTAATGCACAAACGCAACTATTTTCATCTTCAGTATTATTCCAAGGATCAAAGATTTTTACATCTTTATCATTACCTTTTTCACAGATATTTGTCTGTGATGGGTTAGATTTACTCTCGACATCTTGTGTGTTGTGAGTTTTCGGAATGTTTTTATCGATTTCCTTGGTATTACTGAGTTTCTCTTTTAACTCATCCCATATCTCTTTTGCAATATTACAGTTTAATAGTTCTGCATAGATCTCGTCTGGTAGAGCTCGTGCAACTAGAATAAGACTTTTGGCATCTATCTTAAACTTTTTGACCTCAAACATAGAGTAATCTTCTGATTTCTCTGGCTCTTATATTTTAGGATTATCAACACAAGGTATCATCAAAATGTATGGTCCGTATATAACTAACCTCCAATATCCTGTGTTTAGTTGAGCAAGATAGTGTACCATTTGACGTTGCCAGATATGATAATTTGATCTGTCAAGCATCGGTGGTTTTCTATCATAACCGGAGATAAGGGAATCATAGTTTTTGAAAGTCATTCTCTTTTGATCTTTTGATAGAAGAACAGAGTATTGTGAAAGATACTATTGAATTCTTACACTTTACTACTCTAAGCTATGAATAGCCAATGTATCTTTAAAGAGCTGATCTTTTTGTGTTAAACTGATTGTGAAATCGAGTTTAAATGTGACCAGGCTCTGATACCAATTGTTGGGATCTGAGTTTGATATTTGCAAAAAAATACTGATTATCACAATTGTCGCAACCCCCGATCCCTAATCCGTGGGAACGGGCGGCCGCGAGCCAGTTTCGGTGGTATCGCGTATTGTCTAATTTGGCAGCGGAATTTTTTTCATCAGGACCGTAGTTAGGAAATATTTGATCAGAGTAAAATACCACATTTCCATAATATTAAACATATGGGATAAACCCAAGTTTGTAGTACACACGTTTTCATAGGAATAAATCCTATTTTATTCAATAAAAACATCTATTTTATTTTAGGTAACTTTATTGCCACTTTTCCAAGCCTTCAGTGCTGTCCAGCTGGCTTCTATTTGGCTTTCACAATTTGTTACCTGAAACGCGTTTTAAAAACATTTGTCAGTGGGAAATACTGGTGAGTGAATCCCAGTTTAATCAAGTTTAAATAAAAACCATTGTACAGTATTGAGGGCGATCTCGCAATTACATTTGTTTCCAAGTTATATCAATTAACATCCATGGTACTGTCAGACCCGACTTGTGGAAATGTTACTCCTTTACCAGGTGGTAACAAATTTTGTATACAAAACCCCAACATACTCATGATAATTGTATTCTTACAAATACTCAATAACTGCTTAATATACATGTAATTATATGAGGTTTTGTAAAAACGGATAACAAAAGGTTCACAAAAAGTGGAACAACTCACATTGTTGTCTTAGATTATCCTTTAGGGTTTCCTGATGACAATCTATAATTTACACAAATGCACACATGTTAGTATAATAACCCATTTTAACATTAGTAATACCCTCCCCGAGACGGCATTCCAACGACTACGTCGGGCAGAACCACGACAGCCGTTACGGAACCCTATATCAATCGGGCAGCATATCTAATACGTATCCAGGGGTTATGATACTTACAACGGAGCAGAACTTCACTATTTAGGGGGTATAATACCCGTAGATTATGCCTACAATTCAGAATTTAGAGAAAGAAAACGTTTTTGAACGAATTCGACTGAAGACCTGATGCCTGCTTATATAGGGCCTCACTTCAACTTTTACGCGGCCCGCGTAAATGTAGACAAGGGTCTATGTGGCCCGCGTCAAACCCTGGTCAACGTGTAGCTTGGCTGGGTCATCGACTAGACTTGCCGGGTGTTGGGCCACGTGGCCACACCGGGCTGCGCCACCTCTTGGGCCTCTCGCGGCCCGCGTAAGGATTGGGGTGGGGTTTACGCGGCCCGCCTCAATCCAAAAATCAGAATTTTAATTAAATTTAATAATATTTAAGGTATTCGGGGTCCGTTTTCACGTATGGGGTTTATTTTGGGACATATTGGGATATTTTAAAAATATATTAGGGTGTCGGAAATAATTCGAGGGTGTCGGTTTTCTTGAGGATTGTTATATCCTCCCCACCTTGTTTTAGAGCTCGTCCTCGAGATCTACTGGAATAAGTGAGGATATTTCCTTTGCATTTCTGATTCTAGCTCCCATATGTACTCAGGTCCTCTTTTGGAGTCCCACTTTACTTTGACCAGAACCAATCTTTTATGCTTGAGGTTCTTGACTTTCCTGTCTTCAATTTGTAGAGGTCTTTCTACAAACTTGAGTTGTTCATTTACCTCTATATCATTAAGAGGTACTATCAGTGATTCATCGGCTAAGCATTTCTTGAGATTTGATACATGAAATACATCATGTATTCCTGCCATTTCCTCTGGCAGTTGTAGCTGATAGGCTACAGGTCCTATTCTTTTAATAATCTTAAAAGGTCCAACATACCTGGGACTTAGCTTTCACCATTTGATGAATATTAATATTCCTTTCCAAGGAGAGACCTTTAACAATACTTTATCTCCTACTTGAAATTGCAATGGTTTGCGTCGGTTATCAGCATAGCTCATTTGTCGATCACGTGCTGCTTTTAGTCGTTCCTTGACTTGAATGATCTTGTCGGTTGTTTCTTGTACTATCTCAGGTCCAGATAGTTGCTTTTCCCCAATTTCTGCCCAACAGACTGGGGTTCGGCACTTTCGTCCATAAAGTGCTTCGAATGGTGCAACATTGATACTTGTGTGATAACTATTATTATAAGAAAATTCTATTAAAGGTAAGTGATCGTCCCAATTACCTCCGAAATCAATTACACAAGCTCTAAGCATGTCTTCCATCGTCTGAATTGTCCTTTCGCTTTGTCCACCCGTTTGAGGATGATAAGCTGTGCTTAGATTTAACTTGGTTCCCATTGCTTTTTGGAAACTTGCCCAAAAATGAGAGGTAAAACGACTATCCCTATCAGAAACAATTGATAGAGGAATTCCATGTAAAGAAACTATTTCATTTACATATAGTTTAGCTAACTGTTCCATACTGAAAGTTTCTTTCATTGGTAGGAAATGAGCTGACTTGTTTAGCCTATCTACAATCACCCAGATTGTATCATTTCCTTTCTTTGTTTTGGGTAATTTAGTAACAAAATCCATTGTTTTCAATTCCCATTTCCACACTGGCATTTCTAATTGTTGCAACAATCCTGAGGGTTTCTGATGTTCAGCTTTAACTTGTGAACAAGTTAAACATTTAGAAACATAGGCTGCTATGTCCTTTTTCATTCCTATCCACCAAAAATTCTTTCTTAAATCTTGGTACATTTTATCATTTCCTGGATGCATTGTATACTTAGATTTATGGGCTTCTTTTAATATATGATGACGTAGGTTTCCTAATTTAGGTATCCATATTCTCTTCTTATGGAATCTCCAAATTCCATCTGTTCCTTATTCTAATTCCTTAATCATACCTTTAGCTTTTCAGTATCATCCTTGATTACTGATTCTTGTGCTTTTCTTATCTGATCATTTAAATCTACTTGTAGATTTTATTTAAGAGAACGTACCCTTTTTGGCTTTTCGTGATACTTTCGGCTTAAAGCATCTGCCACTACATTTGCTTTTCCTTCATGATACTGGATATCACAATCATAATCACTAAGCATCTCCATCCAGCATCTTTTTCTCATATTCAATTCTTTTTGCCCGAAAACATACCTTAAACTTTTATGATCTGTGAATATGGTAAACTTACTACCATAAAGATAATGTCTCCAAATTTTAAGGGCAAAAATTATAGCTCCTAATTCTAGATCATGGGTTGAATAATTCTCTTCATGATTCTTAAGTTGTCTAGACGCATATGCTATAACCTTTTGGCGTTGCATCAACACACATCCATAACCTAACTTAGAAGCGTCACAATATACTATAAAATCTTCAGTTCCTTCTGGTAACGCTAGTATGGGTGTATGGGTTAGTCTATGCTTAAGAATTCTAAAAGCTTCTTCTTGTTTTGGTCCCCATTCAAACTTAATGGATTTACAGGTTAACTTAGTTAAAGGAATGGCTATTCTAGAAAAATCTTGAATAAATCTTCTATAATAACCGGCCAATCCTAAGAAACTTCTAACCTCGGTTGGTGACTCAGGGGTTTTCCATTTAATAATTGCCTCGATTTTGTTGGATCTACATGAATTCCTTCATGATCAACTAAGTGTCCAAGAAACTGTACCTGCTCTAACCAAAATTCGCACTTAGAAAACTTGGCGTAAAGCTTTTCCTTTCGTAATAGACTTAAAAGTGCGTGCAAATTCTTTGCATGTTCCTCTTTACTCTTAGAATAAATTAGAATATAATCTATGAAGACAATTATGAATTTATCCAAATATGGCTTACATATTCGGTTCATCATGTCCATAAATGCGACTGGGGCATTGGTTAAACCAAATGGCATGATAGTAAATTCATAATGGCCATACCTTGTTCTAAATGCAGTTTTAGGAATGTCCTCTTCCTGTACCTTTAATTGATGATATCCTGACCTTAAGTCGATTTTAGAGAAAAATCGAGCTCCTTGCAATTGGTCGAACAGATCATCGATTCTCGGTAATGGGTACCGATTCTTAATTGTGACCTTGTTTAATTCACGGTAATCAATGCACATACGCATTGATCCGTCCTTCTTTTTAACAAATAAAATCGGTGCTCCCCACGGCGACGAGCTTGGCTGTATGAATCATTTTTTCAACAATTTGTCTAACTGTTTCTTTAGTTCCTGCATTTCGGCTGGTGCCAAATGGTAGGGTGCTTTGGCAATTGGTGCTGTTCCTGGTAACAGATGAATTCTGAATTCGACTTCTCTGGCTGGCGGTAGTCCTGGTAATTCTTCTGGAAATACATCTGAAAACTGAGACACTACTGGAATATCTTTTAATTCTTTTCCCTTAGTGTTAGTGATTATAGAAATCAAATACACTATAGATCCTTTTCTTATATAGCTTGCAGTTTTCATCACAGAGATGAATTTAGTGGATCTAGAGAGTTTATCCCCTTTAATTGTGATCTTTTCACCCTTTGGCGAATTTACTTGGATTGAATTTTGAT
Source organism: Helianthus tuberosus (assembly GCA_030545235.1). Lineage (NCBI taxonomy): Eukaryota > Viridiplantae > Streptophyta > Magnoliopsida > Asterales > Asteraceae > Helianthus > Helianthus tuberosus. The sequence goes on along the minus strand of CM060443.1, from coordinate 58,759,530 downwards.
CACATAAAATACTGGCTTTATTGGCTATTAACCAATCCATTCCTAATACAATATCAAATCCTGCCAGATTCATTGTGTAAAGATTTGCTATAAACTTTTGGTTTAAAAATTCTATTCTTGCTTCCTGCAAGATTTCAGAAATCCTAACTGTTTCTCCATTTGCTGTCTCTACTAGACACTCTTGTGGTAGTTTAGTTAATGATTGATTTAGAAGTTTGCAAAATGAAGTATTAATAAAACTTTAGTTTGCACCAGAGTCAAATAATACTTTAGCAAAAATACCATTAACTAAAAATGTACCGGCTATCACATCTGGAATCATCTTGGCTTCATCCGCAGTCAGAACGAATGCTCTAGCATTTTTAGTATTCTTGTTGTTCACAGCTGGAGCTAGTTTCGGACAGTTCAGCTTGATATGACATTTTTCTCCACAGTTGAAGCACTGTCCATTACTGGATTTTCTCATGCAATCTTCTTCCTTGTGTCCTGGCATCTTGCAGAAATTGCAAAGAGTGGAGCATTTTCCCGAATGCTTTTTCTTGCAGACCTTGCAGAATGGTGCAGAGGTAGAACCCATATTCCTACGATTGTAATTCCCAGAACGGAATTCTTGGGTAAACCTTTGATCTAGGTTTCTCCTCTGGTCTTCTTCTCTAGTACGGATTAATTCATCTGTCAAGGTATTTTCTAGTTCTACAGCTTCTTCTATAGTTTGAGGTCTAGCTGCCTTGACTACGTGTCTAATCTCTCCAATTAATCCCAGATGTAACAGGAGATTAATACCGGTTCAGGTGATGCAAGGGTTGGTACTATTCTAGCATATTCAAAGAATGTGGTAGTATAACCTTTACTATCTACCCCGGTCATCCTTAAGTTCAGAAACTTATTTGCTATCTGTTCCTTTTCATTGGGAGGGCAAAATTTCCTTTCTACCATATTCTTAAATTCTTCCCATTCCATATTATAAATTCTATCACTTCCTCTTGATTGGAGGATAGTGTTCCACCATTCTAAGGCTGAGTTCTTAAACAGATTAGAAGCAAACATTATTTTGTCTTCTTCAGCACACTTGCTTATTTTTAAGACAGCCTCAGTCTTCTCTATCCAGCGCAGCTGCAATGGGTTCTTCATTGCCCGAGAATTCTATTGGTTTGCAGGACCAGAATTCCTTGTAAGAACAACCATAAGGCATGGTTCTTCTTCTTTTAGGAATGAGCACTTGAAGTACGGGTCCATTGCTCACACTGTTTTCTAGTTCAATTGGTCGCTTACTGCTATGTTTACTTTTATTATTCGCTTCTTGAACCGTTTGAATAATAAATGACATTGCATCTATAATTCTTTGTGCCACTATGTGTTGAACGACACTATTATCCATTTGGTTTCAATTGTTATTGATGCTCGGATTCTCATTAACCAAGTTAATGTTACTCTGGTTATCGTTATTCAGATTTTCTTGATTTCCTTTGTCGGCCATCTGAATTTTAAACATTTACCATGTATTAATATCACAAAATAATAATTAATATAGTCAATCACATGTCACGCATTTTGGTCAAAAGCGTCGATCATTGCTACTAAATCTATTTTCATATACTATGCATCTATTAGACACCAGTACTGAAATAAAATTACAATACCGACAGAAATTTAAAGTTACACTACTAGTAATAGGCATCCGTAGTTTTTTTTTTCATACACATACACACATATCATATTATTTTATTATTGTTATTACTATTATTACCGTCTCCACTATCACATTCATGGATATGGATTCATCCAAAAATCCATATTGCGCTCGTCATACTTCCAAACGAGTCGCTCTCCCACCTGTCTCATTCGTTCACTACTCTCTAAAATTTCCTCACCAAATGTCCTAAGTTCTTGTACGTTTTTTGCACTCATTGGGGGTGCAGGTTCTAGGACTGGGTTTGGAATCTGGGGTGCAGGTTCCTGGTATGGAGGTGTAGGGGCCTGAAATCAGTAAGGATCTTCTAAAATCTCCCTAATGTATTCATCGTGGTAATAGGGATCTAAGGGATCCAAACCTGGGTAGACTCCTATGTTTGGCATGGGCATGTCTTCATGTATCGGGTAGCGTTGCACATAGTCCCTAACGTCATCCCACCAGGGGTCGTAATTTGGGTCTAAAGGGTTTGGTGCTGGTACCCTAGGTATTTCCTCTGGATTAAAATCATGCATTTCCACTTGATTTTCAGGGTTTTCTATTTCCATTGGTTGATCAGGAATTGGTGGTTGTGGTTGGGGTGCTATTATTTGCTCCAGGTTAGGGTCAGCTGCAGTGGTTGCTAAGATGTGAATGTTGGCTATATCCCTATTAATCATATCCTGGGCATAGGCATCCGTTTCTCTTTTGGCTAAGGCAAGTACTCTCTGGTCTTGTAACTTTTTCATACGCTTTCTACGCTCGTGTGCCCCTCTACTGAACCATCTCCTCTTTTTCTGAGGAAATGGCTCTTCTGACTGAGCCTTAAACACAAAGATTCCTTCTTCTGTATCAGCAGAATACCCCGAGAGGGCAGGCTGAGAAGAGGAGGTGCCTTCGCTTCTAGGCGAACCAGACAATTGACGGTACGCGTCAGATGGTCCTTGGTCGCTCATACTGTAAACTATCAAATAGGCAAATAACACATAACAAGAAATACAATTATGCACGTATTCCCGTAATTTATTTCCTAACAGACTGAATTTTGATGTCAGTCGAACACTTCTATGGATGAATCAGTGGCTTAGCTCTGATACCACCTTCTGTCGCAACCCCCGATCCCTAATCCCTGGGAACGGACGGCCGCGAGCCAGTTTCGGTGGTATCGCGTATTGTCTAATTTGGCAGCGGAATTTTTTTCATCAGGACCGTAGTTAGGAAATATTTGATCAGAGTAAAATACCACATTTCCATAATATTAAACATGTGGGATAAACCCAAGTTCGTAGTACACACGTTTTCATAGGAATAAATCCTATTTTATTCAATAAAAACATCTATTTTATTTTAGGTAACTTTATTGCCACTTTTCCAAGCCTTCAGTGCTGTCCAGCTGGCTTCTATTTGGCTTTCACAATTTGTTACCTGGAACGCGTTTTAAAAACATTTATCAGTGGGAAATACTGGTGAATGAATCCCAGTTTAATCAAGTTTAAATAAAAACCATTGTACAGTATTGTGGGCGATCTCGTAATTACATTTGTTTCCAAGTTATATCAATTAACATCCATGGAACTGTCCGACCCGACTTGTGGAAATGTTACTCCTTGACCAGGTGGTAACAAATTTTGTATACAAAACCCCAACATACACATGATAATTGTATTCTTACAAATACTCAATAACTGCTTAATATACATTTAATTGTATGAGGTTTTGTAAAAACAGTTAACAAAAGGTTCACAAAAAAGTGGATCAACTCACATTGCTGTCTTAGATTATCCTTTAGGGTTTCCTGGTGACAATCTATAATTTACACAAATGCACACGTGTTAGTATAATAACCCCTTTTAACATTAGTAATACCCTCCCAGAGACGACATTCCAACGACTACGTCGGGCAGAACCACGACAGCCGTTACGGAACCCTAGATCAATCGGGCAGCATATCTAATACGTATCCAGGGTTTATGATACTTACAACGGAGAGGAACTTCGCTATTTAGGGGGTATAATACCCGTAGATTATGCCTACAATTCAGAATTTAGAGAAAGAAAACGTTTTTGAACGAATTCGACTGAAGACCCGATGCATGCTTATATTGGGCCTCACTTTAACTTTTACGTGGCCCGCGTAAATGTAGACAAGGGTCTACGCGGCCCGCGTCAAACCCTGGTCAACGCGTAGCTTGGCTGGGTCATCGACTAGACTTTCCGGGTGTTGGGCCATGTGGCCACACCGGGCTGCGCCACCTCTTGGCTCGCGGCCCGCGTAAGGATTGGGGTGGGGTTTACGCGGCCCGCCTCAATCCAAAAATCAGAATTTTAGTTAAATTTAATAATATTTAAGGTATTCGGGGTCTGTTTTCACGTATGGGGTGTATTTTGGGACATATTGGGATATTTTAACAATATCTTAGGGTGTCGGAAATAATTCGTGGGTGTCGGTTTTCTTGAGGATTGTTATAACAATAAAGTTCACAAATAGAGAAACATTATCATAAACAGTTTTCTAATGATTCATATATTTTAAAGTTTTACAACAATGACTTTATAATCTCCCCCTCAGCCAATCACTCACAAGAGCTATTCATACAAAAGAGAATGCATGTGTGAAGTGATAAATAGATCACTAACATGTTTGATCTATTTATACACGTACTAAACCTCTGTTTGTGATGTCAGCTGATGTCACCCTGATAGTGACATCTAACATTCCTAACAGACAAGATTCTCAGATGTTTGCAAACATCTGAGCAATCTTATCCACTGTTCTAGGCTATTCTAGACACTGTTGAAATGAAGTGCCGTTACATTGAATAAACACTGTCTAACCTAAACACCGATGCAGTTGTCCAAACACCTGTTTGGCCTAACAGATGTTTGGTCTTTTTCATCCGACCTTTGCTTGATCAAGGCAAATGCTAGCCTCCAGCAGTCGTTATACTCTTGAGCAACGGTTCCAAGTATTCAACAGATGTTATACATGTTCTTGAAAATATATTCTGAATAGGTGTTAAAGATTCACTATCTTTGGGGAGAGAATTGCTTCATTGGCTGTTTATTTCTTGATCTGAGAGTCATTTTTTAGCTTTTAGATGTCATCTGTTCTTTTGTAGGTTCAACAAGTGGCTCGCAATCGTTTGCACCCCTAATTGCGTTGCTAATGTATTCATCAACAACCACTCAAAAACTATCAATTTGAGCAAATTTACAATAATTGTTAGTTGTGACAACTGGCACAAACCCGGTAATTTCCGTATAATTTAATTAATACTTAATGACTGCAATTATGTGCGTAAATGTCAACATTATCTAATTATATGCTATACATGTGAATTCATGCATGTTTTATACTACAAATATTGCTTTATGCATTAATGATAGTGTTGCGTCAGAAATACTAGTAAACTCACTGGTAAGAAACATTGTGTCAACAATTTTGCAGAAAGCAGTCAGACAATAGAATTGGAGCCTAGGTGTAGGTCCAACGTCAAGAATACATTAAAACCCAAATATATATACAAGGGTTAACATATAGACTTTCCGGAAGCTAGAATATGCAGTAAAAAGCACTCGAAACGCACTTTAAATACAAAATTCTGCACAAATCAGCTATAATAAGCTTTTAACACATAAATATTATGCAGAATTCATGTTTTATTTTATAGAATACCCTCCTAAGTGTTGGGAATTAAAATGGTCACAAAAGGATACTTAAAGGACACTAAACGGTGCAATTTGGCACTTTAACGAACCGGTAACCGAACAACCGGACATTACCCGGAACATCAAAATATTACTAGAAGCATTGTTTTAATGTTTCTGAACTAGTTAAGGTCCCTAAACACCATAACACCCCTTATAACATAATAACACATCAAGTCCCTAAACTTTACACTTGAAACCAACTTATTTATGAACTAGGGATTAAAATTTACACTTTGCCCCCCCTATTATTGTTTACGGTTGCAAAGGGGTGGACCCCACCAAAATATTGCCAAGATATCTCTTGATCTTCCTTGATCTCTTTAGATTGCTTGTGATCTTTCCAAGATATCATATGATCTTATAAAATCTCAAACGATCTATAAGAAGACATGTGCACACTACATCTCACTTCACACACACCACACTTCATCTTCTCCTCCCTTGCTCCCCCATCTACGGTCGTGACACCACCCTACACCACCATCATTCTTCAATCAAGTTCATCCATTCCAAGCTTAACCAAATGTGCAACAAGGTGTTTAAGGAGGTTTAGAGCTTGTGGATCTTGAAGAACCTTCTTCATTTGCTTTTACCCACCATCTTTGTCATCTTCATCTTCAAGTGTTCTTCCCTAGCCCTTATGCTAGTAGTAAGCTCCTTGTAACTTGTTACTTCATATATTGTTGAATAAAAGATGACGAACAATGATAAACTTGAAGAACACAAAAGAACATGTTCATGATACTTTAACATAAGCTTAAACACATAAGAATACATGTAAATAATAATGATTTGCTTCTTGATGAATGATAATTTGTGTTAGTGATATTAGACATCATAAGAAACCTACTAGATTGTGATTAAACACATGATCTAGTAAGTTAAAGTGGTGATCTTGTGAAAGACCAAGATCATCATACTTTATGTCTCCATGAACTTGAATAATGAAGTTGATTTTCATATGTAAAAATCAAATCTTGTAAATATATGATTACAAGAATAATTTTCCCAAGAAACCAAGTTTATTTATGAAATTTACAAAGTCATGGGTCTAAATAAACTAGTCATATTTTTAGTGTTTAAACAAGACTAGAAACATGTTTGTAACAAGAAAAATACAAGAGAAGTATTTTTAGAAAAATCATCTTACAAGTTGTAAATGACTAGATCTTCTAATAAAGTAATTTACAAACAAATAACCATGTTTTTAAGGGTAACTAAACCTACTAAATAACATGGTAATTTACTACAAGTTTTTACAAAACTTCAAGTTCGTAATGTAGTGCAATTTACTTGATTTGGTCACTTGGTAAAGTGTTAAATGAGTTGATGATTGTTGTGATGATTTTAAAAGAAAATAAACATATGTTATGAAAACATGGGAAACCTCCATTTTTAGGGGAAACCATGTCAAAATTTCTATAAATTTTGACACTTAGAAAAATATAAGTTTTGGTTAAAATTATTTCCTAAAAATATTTACCAAGGTTTCCCTAATTTTTATGTAAACTTCAAGTTAAGAAATGATGATTTCTTCAATATAAAAATTGATATCAAGTATGTATATTTTTGAGGAAAATATATATATTTATTGATCACCAAATATTGTGCTAAGTGTATGTAGTATGTATTATATGTAATAGTGTGTTAAGACTTGAAAATACACTAAATACTCCTAAGGAGAAAAGATACAAAATACACATACAACATGCTTAGACAAATACAAGAGAATATATTTATGAAAATATATATTTCTTAATAGACTATGTAACTCGGATAAGTTTCGAACTTAAAATGAGGTTTTGGACAAAATACATAACTCGGGTGAAAAATACAAGATACTTATATTTATTTGTGAGAAAATAATATAAGTAAGATACATAGTTAAAAATATAAATTACTTTTAACACACAAATAATACATACATAAAAGATGGTGACTTGTACTTGTGCGATACAAGTCTAGTGACTAACGTTAATAAAACACGTATAGGTCACGACGCTTTATAAGCAAACCCGGTGAAGTTTACGGCGCAAGAAACGCAAAGTTGTGAGTTCATGCTCCCCCTTTTCTTTTAACTGTTTTCAGTTTTATAACTTCGGGGGTGAAGTACATGTTACTAAATGTTTACAGAAAAGTGAGATTATGTCCCCACTTTTAAACTTTTACATACTTTTTAAACTTGGGGAAAATACATGAGTTATGGTATGATGGATACAAGAAATAAGGAATGATACTAGAAATTGTGTCGCGAATAGGGTACCAGAAGCACCATTAATCGTGTACATACTAAGACCGCAGAACAAAAGGTTAGATCTAATGGGTTTTCGGGCAGCCACACTCTTGGTGATAACTAGTACCAAGTAGTGCTTTTGTGTCTCAGTCGTGAATCGACAACTAGAAAAATGCCTATGGTTTGGATGCTTCCTATGTCGTGTCACATGTTAATGGCCTTGCAACCCATTAACAATCTTGATACATACATAAATACTTGATTAATACAAATTACATACCATGTTTTCATACAAAGTATACAAACGTTCAATACAAAAACTGCATGAATTCACACCAACATTATGTTGACGTTTTTCCAAAACCTCACATGTATTTCTGGTAACTAAAGTGGATATGCGCACGGTCATACTCTTGCTCTTGGATGTTGTTTATGTTGATCTTTGAATAAAGTTGTAAACTTATCAGACAAAATGATGTCTTGTGATGTAAACACTTAACCTATGTTTTCAGATATGTAATGTCATTGGTATTTGAAGTTATTTTTACGAGCATGTAGTATGTTTACCATTCATATGCAATGAGAACCTTTCATGATCACACCTCGTGCTTTCGACTTAGAAAGGGGTGTGACAGATTGGTATCAGAGCTGCGATTGTAGTGAACCAGGATTCCTTCTCGAGTCTAGTCTACAATCTTTACGATTCTTTCACGAAAACAATTTTTTGAAGAGTTTTCATTGCATAAAACTTTCCGCGACATCCACTACCTGAAACTGTTTACAAAGAGTCAAGAAAAGACACTACGAGACTTATGGTGCACTGGAGTAGCACTTGTCTTTGACTAGAAATTACTTGCAACTATGTGTGATAATTAATATATACATATGATAGAAATAGAATATCTCGGGTACTCGTGACTTTACCTGAAAGCAATGGCCTATCTGAAGGAAGTGATGCGAGGATGAAACGAACTGTGCGAACTGTGCAAGGACTTACATAATTATGGATGCATACATAATTATGGAATTCAGTGCACAGAAACCACATCAAGTCTTGTCACGTATCATAAGAGATTCCTTCAAATGTAAGAAAAAGTCAAACGTGAACACCCCTCCCCCAGCCTATTAAATACTCTTTTGGAGTAATGATTCAGGGTGTAAAGACAAGAACCACCAATGTGAAGTAAGATATTTTGTACTTTACATATGTTAAACTTGTACTTTGGGGAGATGTAACCCTTATGCATTTTGTTTATTTTGCAAACAATAATGTAACAAGTTGTCCTGATATGTGTAAAGATATCGGTGAATATCTTATGACGCATCAGTATTTATCTAATTATGCATGCTTGTTGTTGTATGAATTGATTTATACATTGGGCGAATTGTTTGATGTCACGTATGTGGTATATGCCTGTGTATATATACTACCACAGTCTCGTATGACGATATCAAACAAATGTCTAACCCTGTTGTGTTATGTTCCGACAGAACATGGCACCTAGGAGAGCTGTGACCAATCAAGGTTCCTACCAACCTCCTCCTCCTCCTCTGCCGAGGACTGCTGAAGAACTGAATGCCCTACTGGAAGAAAGGATCTCCGCAGCTATCGCCCAATACGAGGCGAACCGCACTGAACAAAGTGGAGGACCAAGCAATGCTAGACGTAATGGGCAGGGAGATACATCGGGAGGAAACATAGCTCAAGGCTGCACTTTCAAGCAGTTTCTCGACTGCAAGCCGCTGAACTACGACGGCACTGGAGGTGCAGTGGCGTTTGTACGCTGGACAGAGAAGACTGATGCCAATATCCGTATGAGCAAGTGTACCACAGATCAGCAAGTCACTTTTGCTACTGGGTTGTTTGTCGATGAAGCTTTGACATGGTGGAATTTGCAAGTCCAGACTCTGGGTGATGATGCTGCGTACAGCATGACGTGGGATGAACTAAAGAAACGTTTGAGAGAGGAGTACTGCTCACGTGCGGAACTCCAAAGGTTGGAGACTGAGCTTTGGCACTTGACCATGGAAGGTGCTGATATTACTGGTTATACTCGAAGGTTCCACGATCTATCGAGAGTAATCCCCTACATGGTGACTCCTGAATTTAAGCGCGTTGAACGCTACATTTGGGGATTGGCCTCCTCCTCCTCCTCTGCCGAGGACTGCTGAAGAACTGAATGCCCTACTGGAAGAAAGGATCTCCGCAGCTATCGCCCAATACGAGGCGAACCGCACTGAACAAAGTGGAGGACCAAGCAATGCTAGACGTAATGGGCAGGGAGATACATCGGGAGGAAACATAGCTCAAGGCTGCACTTTCAAGCAGTTTCTCGACTGCAAGCCGCTGAACTACGACGGCACTGGAGGTGCAGTGGCGTTTGTACGCTGGACAGAGAAGACTGATGCCAATATCCGTATGAGCAAGTGTACCGCAGATCAGCAAGTCACTTTTGCTACTGGGTTGTTTGTCGATGAAGCTTTGACATGGTGGAATTTGCAAGTCCAGACTCTGGGTGATGATGCTGCGTACAGCATGACGTGGGATGAACTAAAGAAACGTTTGAGAGAGGAGTACTGCTCACGTGCGGAACTCCAAAGGTTGGAGACTGAGCTTTGGCACTTGACCATGGAAGGTGCTGATATTACTGGTTATACTCGAAGGTTCCACGATCTATCGAGAGTAATCCCCTACATGGTGACTCCTGAATTTAAGCGCGTTGAACGCTACATTTGGGGATTGGCCTCAGAATTTCGCAGCATGGTAACTTCGGCCAAACCTTAAATGATCACTGAGGCTGTAACTCTGGCGGTCAACCTTACTGAAGATGTTGTCCGTATAAAGAAGTTGTCATTGAACCCAACCGAAAAGATCGAGACGCATGCTGAGTCGTCTGGTGACAAGATAAGGAAGCATGTGAACCTGAATCAAGCCACTCGTAACAACAAGGGTTCCAACAATAAGAAGTGAGACCCCAACCCGCCTCAGGAGGCGAAAACTCTTGCAACCATGAATTACGCTCCTGCCAAAAGGTACCTGGGCACTCTGCCTACCTGCAACCAGTGCAAGAGTCATCATGAAGGAGTTTGTCGCTTTCCAAAATGCGACAAGTGTGGAAAACTGGGTCACCATACTGAGGATTGTTGGCGAAAAGGAAAGAATGGGAATGGAAACCGCAACGGTGCTGGTAATAGAAACAATGGTGGAAATGGCAATGGCAATGGTAACAGAAATGGTAATGGAGCTGGGCAGAACCAAGGATGATTTGGTTGTGGAAGCAAGGATCATTTCATAAAAGATTGCCCAAGAGGGAACAATGCTCAGGCTCGTGCATTTGTGATTGGAGCAAAGAACGCACGCGAGGACCCTAATGTGGTCACCGGTACGTTTCTCGTTAACAATCACTTTGCATCCATACTATTTGACACTGGTGCCGATTATAGCTTCATGTCTGTGGAATTTAAACGTATACTTGGAATAGAATCTAGTAGATTAGATATTCCTTATTCCATAGAACTAGCCAATGGTAAACTCGTTGAATCGAGCGAAGTTGTTAGAGGATGCACATTAGAACTTGGTGAGCGAAGATTTAGCATCGACCTCTTGCCTATTCAATTGGGTAGCTTCGATGTAGTGGTCGGAATGGACTGGTTGTCCAAAAACAAAGATGAAGTTGTTTGTCACGAGAAAATCATTCGCATCCCTCTGGTGAATGATGAAACTCTCATCGTACATGGAGAAACACAAGACGCGCCTCTGCGAATCATCAGTTGTATGAAGGCACATAAGTGCTTAAGGAAAGGACGTGTTGCCTTCCTAGCGCACGTCGTAGATAAGAAGGCTGAGGAGCCGAAACTCGAAGATATTCCTGTGGTGAAGGAATTCCCTAATGTTTTTCCCGAAGATCTGCTAGGACTACCTCCGCAACGACAAGTCGAATTCCATATAGACTTGGTTCCAGGAGCCGCTCCTGTAGTTGTTGGATAAAGGATTCAGAAGGCCAAGCTTCTCGCCTTGGGGAGCTCCAGTATTGTTCGTGAAGAAGAAGGATGGAACACTGCGGATGTATATCGATTACAGAGAACTGAACAAGCTCATAAATCAAGAATCGGTACCCACTACCGAGGATTGATGACTTATTTGATCAGTTGCAAGGATCGAGCTACTATTCCAACATCGACCTTCGATCTGGATACCATCAGTTAAGGATTCAAGAGGAAAGCGTACCAAAGACTGCATTCCGAACGCGTTATGGGCATTACGAATTCCTTGTGATGCCATTCGGACTGACGAACGCGCCAGCGGTATTTATGGATCTGATGAATCGCGTATGCAATCCATGTCTCTATAAATTCGTGATTGTATTTATTGATGATATCCTGATTTACTCGTGAATGAGAGAAGAGCACGAGCAACACCTCAGGACCATTCTGGAACTACTAAAGAAAAAGAAACTTTATGCAAAGTTTTCAAAGTGCGAATTCTGGATTCGCGAAGTGCAGTTTCTTGGTCACGTTGTGAACGAGAAGGGCATTCATGTAGACCCATCCAAGATTGAAGCAATAAAGAATTGGGAAGCCCCCCAAACCCCAACTGAAGTTCGACAATTTTTGGGCTTAGCGGGCTATTACCGACGATTTATCAAAAATTTCTCCAAAATAGCTCAACCGCTGACGACCCTTACACAGAAAGACAAGAAGTACGACTGGGGTGATAAGCAGGAAGAAGCCTTCCAACTACTAAAAAATAAGCTATGCGATGCACCGATACTATCCTTACCCGAAGGCACAGAAGACTTCGTGGTATACTGCAACGCTTCGCGTCAAGGTTTGGGCTGCGTGCTCATGCAACGCCAGAAAGTCATCGCTTACGCTTCAAGGCAGCTGAAAGTGCACGAAAGGAATTACACCACGCACGACTTGGAGCTAGGCGCGGTGGTATTCGCCTTGAAAATCTAGCGACATTATTTATATGGTACTCGATGTACAATCTTCACATATCACAAAAGCCTACAACACATATTTGATCAGAAGGAATTAAATATGCGTCAACGACGTTGGGTCGAGCTGTTGAACGATTATGACTATGAGATTAAGTACCATCCTGGAAAGGCAAACATTGTAGCAGATGCGTTAAGCTGAAAAGAAAGGGTTAAGACCCTAAGGGTTCGAGCATTGGAAATGACTATTCAAACAAACCTCACTGCACGCATACGTGACGCACAACAAGAAGCCCTTAAGATGGAGAATCGTAGAGCTGAATACCTCCGAGGTATGCTGAAGAATTTGGTGCCAAACAAGGAAGGAACCTTGTACTTTAAGGAGCGTATTTGGGTTCCGCTTTATGGCAATGTTCGAGAAGTCATCCTTAATGAAGCTCATAAGTCGAGATACTCGATCCATCCAGGATCGGACAAAATGTATCAAGACTTGAAAGATTATTATTGGTGGCCGTGACTTAAAAGCGATGTTGCTATCTATGTTGGAAAGTGCCTAACCTGTGCTAAGGTTAAGGCTGAATATCAGAAACCGTCTGGCCTACTGCAACAACCAGAGATACCCATGTGGAAGTGGGATCAAATATCGATGGACTTCATAACGAAATTACCCAGGACCCCTAGAGGGCACGATATGATATGGGTGATAGTTGACCAATTGATGAAATCTGCGCATTTCCTACCGATCTGAGAAAAGGATAGCACTAGGAAGCTTGCTGAGTTGTACTTGAAAGAAATCATGGCACGTCATGAAGTGCCTATCTCAATTATTTCAGACAGAGATGGATGTTTTGTCTCAAGGATTTGGCAATCCTTTCAGGAAGCCTTTGGATCTCAACTAGATCGAAGCACGGCATTCCATCCACAAACAGACGGTCAGAGTAAATAGACCATACAAACACTGGAAGATATGTTTCGCGCATGTGTTATGGACCTAGGCGGCAGCTGGGATACTCACCTACCTTTAGTTGAGTTTTTCTACAATAACAGTTATCATACAAGCATAAAAGCCACACCATTCGAAGCTCTGTATGGCCGCAAATGTCGCTCGCCATTATGTTGGGCAGATGCTGGAGACAAACGTATGGTTGGTCCTGAACTTGGACAAGAGACCACCGACAAAATCATGCAGATCCGAGAACGCATTAAGGCGGCTCGAGATCGACAAAAGAGCTACGCTGATCGAAGACAAAAACCATTAGAATTTGAGGTGGGAGACACAGTTTTGTTAAAGGTCTCACCTTGGAAGGGCGTAGTAAGATTCGGAAAATGTGGAAAACTGAATCCACGATACATCGGACCATTCAAGATTTTGGAAAGAATTGGTACCGTGGCTTATAAGTTGGAATTACCGGAAGAACTTTACGGAGTACATGATATGTTTCACGTATCCAACCTCAAGTAGAGTCCAACCCAAGAAACAGTGATCTTCCCTGCGGATGAAGTGCATATTGACGACACCCTCCGATTTACAGAACAGCCCGTTGAGGTTACTGACTGGAAAGTCAACAAGACCCGAAGGAGTAGTGTCAAACTTGTCAAAGTACGTTGGAACTCGAAGCACGGACCCGAGTACACATGGGAACGTGAAAACCAGTTTAAAGAAAAGTACCCCCACCTGTTCAAGAAAACTCCTGCGAGAGTTAGTTCAGCCTGAATTTCGGGACAAAATTCTTTTAACGGGGGGAGACTGTGACAACTGGCACAAAACCAATAATTTTCGTACAATTTAATTAATACTTAATGACTGCAATTATGTGCGTAAATGTCAACATTATCTGATTATATGCTATACATGTGAATTCATGCACGTTTTATACTACAAATATTGCTTTATGCATTAATGATAGCGTTGCGTCAGAAATACTAGTAAACTCACCGATAAGAAACATTATGTCAACAATTCTGTAGAAAGCAGTCAAGCAATAGAATTGGAGCCTAGGTGTAGGTCCAACATCAAGAATACATTAAAACCCAAGTATATATACAAGGGTTAACATATAGACTTTCTGGAAGCTAGAATATGCACTAAAAAGCACCCGAAACGCACATTAAATACAAAATTCTGCACAAATCAGCTATAATCAGCTTTTTAACACATAAATATTATGCAGAATTCATGTTTTATTGATTAAAAGAGTTACAATGTCTTAACACCAGTAGAACCAGAATTAGACTTGTTTTCAGGAAAAAGTTGAGGATACTTAAGCTTCAACTGATCCTCACGCTCCCACATGAACTCCGATCCGCTCCTTGAGTTCCAACGAACTCTAACGATCAAAATTCGACTGGCTAACGAATCTTGATGTCCTGTCCATGATTTCAGTAGATTCCCAATAACCGCAACTTGTCATTAGCCTCTGACTCTATTAAGGGTATCACAAGTGTTTCATCGGACAACCACTGCCTTAGATTCGAGTCATAAATGATATCATGCACGTTACCTAATTCTTCGAGTAACTCGAGTTTGTAGGCGACGGGACCGATCCTTTCCAGAATTCGTAATAACTTAATGTAACGTACATTAAGCTTGCCACGCTTCCCAAGCGTACCACACCCTCCCAGGGTTTTCAACATGATTCGAACGCCTACAATGAACCTCCAGTGTTATCCGATCCCAACAATCTTCCCAAGAGTTTCGAGTACAAGTCCTAGACCTGTGATTAGGTTGTCATCCATCCCCGTCTATCAAGAAGGTTTGTAGGAACGTTATGCGACCTAACGAGTCGATCAGAAGAGTGCTCAGACTGAATCAGAGGCGGAATTCATTGATTCAGTCTTTGTTTAGCTTGATTTCACTATTTAACGTCTCGTTTATTGATCTTCTAACAGTTACAAGCTCTGGAGACAAAATGGCAGGGCTTCGCCGTACCAAACAAGACCACACGTACACCTCTTCTAGATCCGCTTGAATGACCTACCTATATATAGGAGACATAGGTTCGCTTATATGAACATGTACGTATAAGCGGACCTGTATAAACGGACCTGATCAGATAGGTTCGCTTATATGGACATGACACAAAAGCGGACCTAACCAAATAGGTTCCCATATACGGACATGACACATAAGCGGACCTCCTATGTCCGTATAAGCGGACCTACTCTCTAAATCACATACAATCTCATGTTTTCTCATACAATGAGCCCTAACCTAAGACTCGAACTAAGATGTAGTCGACAGACAACTGCACCAACAAGGTTGGCATTATTGTCTACGTAATGCCTCAGCAGAGCTGTCTGGTTACCAAGATGATAACTGCCACCGTAGTACTCAACCATAGGTAAAAGTCCTTCAAATTTGCACCAAATCCAGTCATACACATGCTCGCAGCATGTCTTCGAATGCCAGGAGAGTTTGTTTTCTTTGATCATTTGCCCAACGGCGATGAGCAATGCTCTGGTCCTGATGTGAGCCAAGAGTGTTGTGTATTGCCTGACATAAATCATGCATAGATCAAATTCAGAGGTACAGGAGTTGGCACCTCGTGCCTAAAAGCCACCTCTCTCAAAGGAATATTCACAAGCTGTGAAGACTCGTCAGTTTCCTTGATTGCAATAGACTGTACTAGTTACATGGGACAATCAACGATCACTCAGGTGATATCGGTTCTGTTCTGAGATCTAGGTAGGCCTGTGATAAAATCCATGGTAGTTTGTTCCAATCTCCAAATAGGTGTTTCTGATTGCTGGCACAAACCAAAAGGTTTTTGATGTTCCACCTTGACCTTCGCACAAGTCAAACGCCGTTCACATGCTTCGCTGCGTAGGCCTTCAAGCCCAGTTTTCTGTACAAGATCCTTAGATCCTAATACATTCCATCAAAATCCGGATGACTAGAATATCATAGCCGATGCGCTTCGCTCCACACAAGTTCCATTGGATTGCCGTACAGTGGAATCCGTGGTCGTTCCATGAAGTAGCGAATATCGCCCAACTTGTTAGAAGTTGCTCCTCCATGCCCCGCATGGGTCCATCTTGAAAATTCTCTTCCTTCAACCTTTCGGTGTAAATAGGACAAATCTGATCGGGTATGCTAGAGTCGATAGTGAGTTACAAAGCTCGTACTTGTTCAGGTTTCACAGTCGTAATCATCCAATTGCTCCATCCAGCGATGTCGTTACATGTTTAGCTCCTTCGAAACAAGGGTATATGGGAGGCCCTTGTGATCGGTCTAAATAGTGCATTCGTTACCATCCAATTAATGCCTCCAACTTAAATCCAAGGCCCACGGTTTCCACCGCAGGTTGCGTGTTGTGCAGTCCCTCGTTGTAACTCCGTTACATACGCCATCATTCTCTCGTGTTTGCATCGGTGTGTAGCTGGGACTCTGATTCGAACCATCATGGTATACCACTAGATCGTCTATACTCTTAGGTAAAGACGATGCTCAGTGCATTGCAGAGTTGGGATTTGAAAGCTGAAAAGTCGTCCTCCTGTTTTGTCTTCCACGAACACAACACCCTGCTGTGCTAAAGAGATTTAGGCTGCACGATCTTAGAAAATCCTGTGATGAATCTGTGATAGTGTCTTGTGCGGCCAAGAAATTGTTGTATTCTTGGAGGGATCTTTGGTGTCGATCAGTTTCTAACAAAATGGATCTTAGCGAGATTCACGTGTATTCCCACTTCGTTGTTTTTATGACCAAAAGTACCTCTCAAATCTAGAAGTTACCTTTTAACAAGACTTCGCGTGGTGTGACTCCTCCCTCAGGAGCTCTAGGATAGGATACAAATGCCGCCCATGCTGTTCCTTCCTCCTGGGAATGATTCAAAACATCATCAACAAACACGGTCGATTCTTGTGGTCCATAAAGCTGTTGGTGTGTTGATCAACTCAATGATCTTAGAGTACAAGGTCAAAATGGCCGCACTGCGTTTGATATGCCGTTCTAAGAGCATTCTCCCCTTGGACTTCCATCTGATGGTAGTTCGTCCGTTAGTCAATCCTCAAATGGAAGCTTGTCCCTCGCAACTGGTCGACAGGTTTTCAATACATGGTCAAAAGCAAGCGGTTCTTAACTGTTACCTTGTTAGGTTCTCAATAATCAGTACACATATCCAACGGTACAACCTATCTTCCTGGATATAACTGGGGATCCCCAAAGCAAAAACTAGGTCAAAGCTCATTTCCAACAGTCCCTGTTGTTGATTTGACAACTCTAACAACCCTCCTGGTGCAAGACGGTAAGAAATACGAAGAATCAGGGTTGCCTCTGGCGTGAGATCAAACTGAGAGTCTGTCTAATAGTTGTGGGAGTAAACCTGATAGTTCCTCCCGGTGCATGCTGAGTGGAATCACGAACAATTGGTGGATCCTTGAACCTCTTTTCTTAGCCAAACCATTAGTATCGGTTGCCAACATAGCGGGGTAGTCCCTCCGCAGACGCTTTCTGGCTTTCATTGCTGATATGATGCTAACCTTCACACCACGTATAACTGCGCGATATCTAGATAACCAATCCACACTAACTACTGCATCGAACTATCAAGGATGGCAGAAAGAAGGTCGACGTCGAACACTTGTCCCACAAGGTCGAGTTTACATCCCAATGAAACTTATATCTGGGCCCCGAACTCGCTCGCGGGCCGCGAGGCTTTGGGCCGAATTGGTCGCGGGCCGCCAGCCAAGCCAAGCGACATAATTATTTTTTTTTTGTTTTTATTCTTCATTACTTGTAGCCCAATCCTAGCCTTGTTAAACCATTTAATTGATCCTAGGGGCTTGCAAATTGTTTATGAAAGCTGGTATAACACATGTAAACATCCTAGTAAGTCCCTAAACACATGGCATGATCTTATTCTTTCTCAAAAACTATAAATAGGGGTGAGTTTTCACCATTAGAACTTGCACCATTTCCATTCTTTCTTCCTATAACTCTTCTTTGGAGGACCCTGAGCAATTGGGGACATCCTTTGAGTTTTGTTCAGTCCCTAGGACTACTTATAAGTGTTCCTTTCGTGACTAGTTCTTTTATTAGGCTTTTAAAGCCGAAAAGTCAAGCGTTTACGATAAATGCTTTGACTTTTAGTTAGACCTTAAATGGTTAGGACATTGTTTGCAACGAACATGGATACATGATTGTAATTAGGTAGGTGTTAATCCCTCAAAAGGGCACCTCCTAAGAATCACGTTTGCTTGGTCAATTGATGAGTCCACATAATATTGTTTTAAAAAGTCAACGGGTCAGTTTTTGAAATAATTGCGATATGAGTTTAGAGGTGTTCTAAAATACATTTTATCATTTAAACAACTTAGTAATAATTATTAGAACATGTGTAAACATGTTCGACTCGTCAATTCCAGTTTTAGAGTCGGTTCGCAACCGAATGTCGCGAAGTTTGACTTCTGCATTGACTTTCGATTATGAACCGAACTAGATTAGTTTGCTACTGATTTTAGGTTCCGTTATGTTCGTAATATAATGTAGCATAACCCTATAAGGTTATATTGCACGATCATACTAGAAATCTGAGTTTTTGCACATGTTCTATTAATATGCCGTGCTATGACTATTAAGCCCTTTTTAGAAAAAAATAAGGTTTTAGACACCAATAAGCTTGCAAATGATTTAGGTACTGATATGTTAACATGTTTAACATATTTTGATGTTTACAATCTGGTCATAAACTGAGTTTACGCATATAATCGTAAACTATGCTTTCAAAAGGACTAAAATGCCCTTTTACGTCTAAAATGAGTTTAAACCATAAATTCTTGGCAAAACTCATTATGTACTGATATGATATTATAATTAGGATTATTTGGGATGCTAAATCAGATTGTAAACTGAGTTTATCTTCAAGTTCTTGTACAATGCCGATAAATGACGATAATACCCTTATGGCACATAAAATAGGTTTTAAGCATAATATTCAAACCAAACCTTTTGCTTACTGATATGTTATGACAAATAAAATATTTTCACTTTTCAAAGCTGGTTAAAAGAAGGGGAAAAAGGTTAAGGGTACGACTTGAGTAGGAGTCAAACATCACGATGACTTCTATAGACTACCAAGTTTACATCAGACAACAGAGCGGAACCCCTTTTACACTCGTTAAACATCAGTGGGACTCACATGCACCCCACATTATTATTATGTGTGCACTCATAATGATAATGCAATTTGCATGTTCATCTCAGCTCCTCCCAACTCATGCTAAAAGGTTCCCCAAAATTTAAGTAACGAGACAAAAGACATCACAAAACATGGGCCATGAAAGTCTAGAGGAATGTCGCATTGTGACTCTATCATCCACATAACATAGGCAAGTAACACATGAATTCAGTCTGTAGTGCTAAGTGTGCAATCACATGCACCATTATTGGTAAGCGTACACTAGATATGCTATGCAATAAGTAAACGAGAGACGAACCTTGCAATCTGGAGCTGAGTGTCATGATCGATTTTTGAACTGTTCAGTTATAGTCTGGTTTTATAAAAACGTTTTAAAACCTAGTTCACTATAACCAGTGGCTCTGATACCAAACTGTCACACCCCAAAAATATTACATGCGGAAACCCCCGCTAGGCGTGTGATGTACCAGGATCAAGCCACTAATCATATTGAACTCAAAATCAGATTTCAAATGGAGTTATCAATTATAACTAAAAATGTATTAAACAATAATTTTAATAAAATCCAACAAGTTCAGCGGAAGCAATAAGTAAACCATTGTTTAAATGTTTCAAAACCAAATGTATTAAAATCAATAAGTATGTCATGTGTATCCAATCAGTTCGACCCATGACCACTCCAACCATTCCAGACAGCAAGTTCCATATCTAAGAAATCTAACGACCTGCGAGCATGTAACACATATGTCAGACAACGCCGGTGAGTTCATAGTTTTACGAAAACGTTAGTTACCAAGTGTTTAGATCAGTTCATTGATAATAATGTTGATAATAACTCGAGTACCATACAAGATGTCTTCCAGATTGTTTTGCCCGTCCCTAATACCCCCTATCTAAACATTGGTCATGATTTAGGGTCATTAGTTCACGCCCGTCCTCTCAGGTACGGTGTGAGGGTGCCAAACCTAATAGCGCTATCAACTAATACCTCGTTACCTCTCAGGTAACTAATTCGGTATAAGATGGGACTTAAGGTGATAGGAAAAGAGTGTATTATCTAACATCCCAGTTTTTACCCAGAAAAGACTTATTCCTCTCAGGAATACCCGTTTGATTGTCCCACCCACCAGGACGCATGCTCAAGAGAAATGAACTCACCTTCGGTTTGCTTGGTAAGATTAGTTACTTGTTTATCAGTTGATCAAACACGTCCTAACATGGTTACCGGTAACAATCAGCTTTATGTGCACATAAACCACATATCTCATGTACAATTAATTCATGTACTCCTTGTTCACATATCACACAATTATTGTACACGTATCATGTAGTTCAAGTCATACAGTCAATCTAGCAACACAGGAATATGTAAATTAATCAAGTTAATAATTCACTTAAGCTTTGTGCGATCCACTGCTACTAATCGGTCCAGATTCAATTTATAATCATAACTCAATGTTAATACTAGCTTAGAACTTTAAGTTGTAACAGCCCACTAAGGCTTCGGCCCACTTAGAGTGTACGTTCTACTCCGGATGTGCAGCCCGACTCAAGTAAAATCCCATATGAGTCCAAGGAAATTGTGCGGCCCAACTCACGTGTGTGACCCGGGTAAGTGTGTGGCCCATAGATGTGTCCGGCCCAACTAGACATAAAACCTAAGGGACTGTACGATTTAGATGTAAGTATGCGGCCATGCAAGTGTTATGTGTATGTTATGTAGTTTATCAGTGTATAATTTCATAGTGTGTGACTTATGCATGTCATGGCCCAATAACACTATGCAGCCCAAGATAGTGTGCGATAACCCAACAGTGTGCAACCCTGGTTTAAGTGTACGATCCTACCATGCGACTGACCAGGAAACTTCCTAGTCATGTTTATAACCACCCGAATTTATTGGATCTAATTCCAAGTTCGCAACCGTTTCATCTTGGCAAAACACAATCAATAACAGATTTTACGATTTGTATTATTTCTAACCATACTTTACAGTTTCACAATCATAATCCCTATTCAAAACAAAACATCATAATTCCAATGGACATTCGTTATCATACTAACCCAGATTTCATTAGGCCACATCCAAATCACAGTAACAATTAATCTGTACTCGTTGATCACCATCAGTTTATGCACAAACAACCCTAAGTCATTCATTAACATCACGCATACCTCTAGTTCAACTATATAGTTTTGTTCTAAGAGAATATTCATTGATACCTCTACTATCATGCAACCCTAAACCAATTACATAACAAGTTCACACATAATCGAGGACGGTCACTCGACAGTTAAACAAGACGGATCCACTAACCTCAAGATGATGGTGTCGTGTGTTAGAATAGTGCCAGACGATACCTAGGACTTGATCGAAGGAGAGACTGCCGTTACTTGTTTTGGTGAGAGTCTAGGGTTTGTAATATTTTTGTAAAGAGGTTGTGTGCCCCTTATCATGCATTCACGCATACAAAATAAGACGGAGATGGGCTGGGATCGGTTGGGCTTAGGGGAAACTGGGCCGAGAGCTAAAAAGCCTCAAGTGTAATGTGTTTAACACTTGTGCGACCCAAGTGTTTGGGCCGTAAATGATTTGGGCCGTAAAACCCATCACGATTGCGCGACCCAACCCATGTGTTTAATGTGTTTATCACTAATAAGTTTGTAACTTTTACACATAACCCACTAGTAACGATGACCTTTTAAGACACAAAGAACATGTCGATATAAATCAAGAGAATCGTGGAATTAGATAGTACTAACCTTGAGAGCTCGGGTTGTCACATAAGTCGCCTATGATTGCGCAAAAATGTAAAAATACGGTTTAATCCGTTCACTTGATAATTGAAATAATTGGGGGTTAATGATACCATGTTTGGACAACCCAGTGGGTTAATCGAGTATGTAAATCTGGTAAGAAAAATAAGTCCCTAGAAATATTTAAAAGATCACCTACGGGTTTTCTATATGTATAAAACTCTTTTCGAAAAACTATTTTTGCAAAGAGTCAGTTAATTGTATTTATCAGCTTTGGCTGACGTATTTTCAAAAGATTGAATAGCAGGTACCAAACCTTACAATAGGCTGGGAATACGGGTCGGCTAGAATGAAGACTAAGGAATTTGCACTTCTGATGCTTAAGGCCTATGATGTCTAAAGCTCTGTTTATTTAGATCCTTCATGTGGGCTTGTATCAAATGCTTGTAATACTCTTATACCTTCAAGCTTTATTTTAATATTTTTAATCCAATACTTTCGCTGCATATTATTATATTGTGATAACTGTTATCCAACCGTCACGATTGTACCCATCCGGGCCCACTGGAGATCAGGGTGTGACAGGTTGGTATCAGAGCTACAATTTGAGTGAATTAGACACTAGTCTTTTGTGTCTAATCTCAAATATCACAAAATGCAGATTCCTTTAACAACTCCGAGTCTAGACCTGAATATAAGACTACTCTTAATTATATAGTATTTATTGATTTTATACCGCCACGATGTCACGGACAAGATGAAGAATCTATGATGGGTCGCGGGCTCGATGATCCCTACTTTTGAGTAGCTCGAAGTTCCATATGGTGAACTACATATGTTTTGGAGACGATAACTCCGATACGAGGAAGCTAAACCTCGTCATTTGATGATATATCTATTGATATTCTTGTGATATCATAATATCATTTATCTGAAGTCTATCCATAATTGATAGGACATCCCGGTGATATCTCACCAGCTGATTGAAACAGAAACAACTATGAAAAGTCGTATCATGGTAAGGATATCTGTGCAATTTGCACCAAACTTCTATTTCTTTGATTCAAATGTTCTCTTTTTCTAGAGAATAAGCAGAAAAAGGAATCACCTTTTCCTGATTCATGCTTAAATCATAAATCTCGAGTCTTGGAACTCGATTATTCAAACCCAACTGGGTATTTTATATTATATAAAATTCGGCAACTCTCGCCAGTAATTCCTCAAATTGGAGTACGACAATGAGTTTTATTTCATTGATTTTTAACAACTACGAAGGCCAAACTTAGTTTGATAGAAGCTCCATATGATAATTGGCAGTATCTTAGTGTGTCCCATAGATTGCTTTCATGCCTGGCCAGTATGACGGTTTAAATGCATGGAACCACTAAGATCTCCCAACGGTCATATTGTATTGATATCGACTAATAGTAAGCATCTAATATACTTTGGTGATATTACTGCCATAAGAAGAATCATTGATTTTATGGAGCCCATTTTATTATTTTCCTTCAAATGATATGAAGGTCACATTTATTGCTCCCACCTTATCAAACAGACCTCTTGATTGCGCAATAGACGAATGCCAAAAGCACATGTTCCCACTATTGAGTGGTTGAAAAAGTGCAAATTTTCATCCAAATATGAAACAACATATCCCCAAATCTCCCGATAAGGAGAGGGGCATACATTTAAACGGTGTACTATATTGAGCCGTATCATACATGTTGTACTATATTGAGGCGTATCCCCAGATCTCCCGATAAGGAGGGGGTATATATTTAAACGATGTACTATATTGAGCCATATCAAATACGCTGTACTTTATTGAGGCGTATCCCCGAATATCCCAATGTGGATAAAAGGTATATATATTTAAACGGTGTACTGTATTGAGCCGTATCATATACGCTGTACTATATTGAGGCGTATCCCCAAATCTCCCGATGTGGAGAAAGGGTATATATTTAAACGGTGTACTATATGGAGTCGTATCGTATACGCTGTACTATATTGAGGCGTATACTAAATCTCTAACTAAGGAGAAGTGCATATACTTAAAAACGTCAATTGAGACGTGTCCTGAAATCTCCAACTTATTCCAAACTATGTGGAAGGAGAAGGACTAAACGTGCCAACTCTATTGGATAAAGACAAATTAGTCGGCCGCTAGCAATCAAGCAAATAAATCTCTTTTGAATTTACTCGGTCTACTAGTTCTTATGTAATTAAGACTGGTAAATAAGACCATGATAAAAGACTCTGTCTTAAATATATACTTCCCACCAATGGTAGTGGTTGAAAAGTTGATAGTAGTGGAAAACTGATTCCCTCACACCAATATAATGTTAAAAATCTTTAAGTGATTCTCGTCCAACTATGGGACGACACTTATCTAAGACCTCCAACTAATTCCCGATTGTGGGGAAAGGAGATAGAAATTCCATACAACCATGTGATGCTAATCTTCCCTAAATCTCCCAATGCAGAGAAAAATATATATTTAAACGGTTATTGTATCGAGCCGTATCATATGCACTGACTATATTGAGGCGTATTCCCAAATCTCTCAATGTGGAGAGGGACTTATATCTAAACGTCAACTGCGACGTATTTCCAAATCTCCCAATATGAAGATGGACTTATATTTAAACGTCAACTGCAATGTATTCTCCAATCTCCCACTACAGAGAGGGACTTATATTTTCAACGTCAACTGAGACGCATCTCCAAATGAGGAGAAGAATTTATATTCAATACGTTGACTGAAACGTATCATTAAAACTCCAATTAATTCCCAACTGTGTGGAAACGAGAAAATCTTCGTCAATTTCGTGATAATATCTGTTCCAAATCTCCAACTATTCCCAATTGTGTGGAAGGAGAGGAACCATATTCAATACGTTGACTGAAACGTATCATTAAAATCTCCAATAATTCCCAACTGCGTGGAAAGGAGAAAACTCTCGTCCAACTTCGTGATGATATCTGCTCCAAATCTCCAACTATTCCCAACTGTGTGGAAGGAGAGGAACCATATTAATACGTTAGCTGAAACGTATCACTAAATCTTTAACTAATTCCCAATTGTGTGGAAAGAAGAAAATCTTCGTCAACTTTGTGACGAAACTTATTCCAAAACTCCAACTAATTCCCAACAGCGTGGAAAGGAGGAAAATCTTCGTCAACCTTGTGACGATACTTGTTCCAAGTCTTAAACCATTCCAAACTATGTGGAAGGATAGGAATCATAATACTGCATTATCAGTTAAAACAATGACAGTTGTGACCTTTATGGTTCCCTGTCTAAGGTGGTGGGTTATACCTAAGCCTCATAGTCTATATGATTAATGCGATCATGACTAATATAATCTAATATGATGATCATATCATTTAACATCCTTAGTGATGTTTTGCCTACAGGCTATAACATATTGTCCATTTGAGACATTGCCATTATGATCTTTATGATTCCCTGTTCGATGTGGTGAGCTATGCTCAAGCCTAATAGTCTATATGATCAATGCAATCATGACTAATATCATCAATATGATGATCACATTTAACATCATTGGAGATGTTTTGCCTATGGGCTATATTATATTGTCCATTTGTGACAAAGACAATTTAAAATCTTTTATGATTCCTTATCCAAGGGAGGGGTGAGCTATGCTCGAGCCTCATAGTCAATATGATCAGTGCGATCCTGACTAATATCATCAGTATGATAATCATATTGTAAACTGTGACAACCCTCAAATTCCGTGTATTCCGTACAATTTATTAATGATAATTAAAGTGCTTGACGACTGTGTGAAATTACTTAACTGCTTTCTGATATCTGTGTTATACTTACATGTATTTGTTAACATACTACTAGGATACAGAAAAGTTACTAAATAGTCGGGTATGCCTTCCTGAGTATTGAAAAGTAAAAACGTTACAAAAATATATAAACAGGACGCCTTACGGATTAATTAAGCAGTTTAACGGAACAGTTTCGAACCGAACAACCGGAACATAAAAATATTGACATTGACATTGTTTTTCCTTTTCTGAGCCAGTTAGGGTCCCCGAATACCCTAACACCCGCTATAATTACTACACACTAGTAACTTAATTATTTTCCTAATAATAACTAGTGCTAACCTTTTAGTTGAAAATGAACCATATTGCACCCCCCCTTGATCGATCGGTTTCCCCTATGAGGGACACCCTCCACAAACTTTTAATTATTTTACTTAAAGATGTCTAATATCTTAAAGACATTATACACATTGGTTAATAAGGTATGATGGTTTACATATTAGTCCTCAAGATCACCCATCACATTCTCTTAACACATAACAAAAAATAAATTGCATCTCTTTCTCCTCTCATCACTCTCGGCCGAGAGCTACCTCACACCCACCATCATTTTCCAATTTCATTCTTGCCATTTTACACACATCCTAGAGTGTTAGAATTCATACGAGGAGGCTCGGTGTTTACGGAATCGCAAGGACCTCACCACAACGCTTTTAACCACCCATTTTTCGTCTAGTTTCTTCCCTAGCCATGAGCTAGTAGTAAGTGATTCTAATCACCTTCTTAAGCTTGTCTAAAGTGGTTAATAAGAATTTTGTCGGATAAAAATCATGAACACTAGAGTTCAAAACTAAAAGTCCACTAAAAATAATAAACATGGTGGTTAATGAATGAATGTTAGTGTAAAACTTTTGAAACTAGTTTTGTTATGATTCTTGGTTGATTATCTGATGTTTTTCTGGTTAGTATTGATGTTTAATGTTGTTGTGATTAATAAACTTGTTAACGGAATCAATCGAACACAAGTTAGTAAGTTAAAGAGTGAAAACATAATCTGTCCCGGTTTTACAGCCAACTTCAGTTGGCTGTAAACAGGTCATAAACTCTACAAAAAACTGATACTTTGAGTCTAAAACATGTTATTATGAAATACGGTTCTAATGGCACCGGAATCGTAATTTTTGGACTTCGTTTACTATTTTTAAAGCGTCATTTCGTAACAGCAGCTAGAGCTGCATTTTTCTGCCGAAAATATGAGTTTTGTTTTCTATCATAACATGGGTTCTGTGTAGAGTTGGATCCTGAAACTTGTACGGTAGATGACCACCGATGTATTTGTAATTACGCCACTGGAATTTCGTAAATCGGACGCTCGATGAATTTTTAATAAATTATCCCGTGGACTGTGGTTAGAAAAATATAAATTTGAGTTCAGTCCGGAAAATGAATTTTTATAAAATATTGGTAATAAACTGGACCCCGATATTTTTACACAATAAAATTTGGAACGTTTAGAACATTCGGTAAAAATTTGGGAATTTTTGGAATAAGTTAGCTATTCTATTAAAATGTCCGAAAACAGCCCGGTTTTGAATATTTAAGCTGAAACGACATAAGTTGTAATTTGTGTGTCTAAATGTCGAGTATGCTATCTGTGAATGATCTAACATGTTATATGAGTTATATGCATTATTTTATGCTTGCTTATGAGTGGGGAATGGATGGGGAACTTAAATGGGCATAAAACGTTAAAGTGATGCATGTTATGTGATAGATACGTGTAAGAACTTTGTGCTCTATTTGAAACCACTAAATGACTAACTGGTAAATCGTACTAGGACGTGATTGACCGACCTTGACTGTTAGATATATTTGAGAATCTAACCGAGAAAACCGAGGTGAGTTCACAATTTTCTACAAAGCATGGTAAATTCCCGGTGGGAATGGGCACAGGAATATGGATTCCTCGTCCTTTGAGACGTGTTCAGGAATGTAAATTCCTCGTCCTGTTGGGACGTATTAGACTTACTGGACTAGAACTCTATCAACGAAGTCCCTCCCTTTTTGTATCGACTTAATCGCTGAGGCTATGGCGAGCGGGTCATTAGTTAATAGCGCTATTAGGTTTAACAAACCGCACACCGTGCCAGTGGGACGGGTGTGTACTAATGGACTATGGCACATCGGTGATAATAGACACCGACGCTAGGGCACAATTAATTTTCGTTAGTAGTCGATATGATAAACGAGTCTGGTAGTCTAAAATTATGGGATAGCTCCCCACGGCCAAAGTGCCGGGCTGGATAGCTAGGGAAGGTGGACATGGGATGGTTAACTAATAAACATTTTCGAACTATGGGGTAACCCCCACGGCTGGATAGCCGAATGAGATTAAACTATGTTTTTGGAAACAACTCTAAAATGGACAACCAACCGTGAACTCACTCAACTTTGTTGTTGACTCGTTATTACATGCTTTGCAGGTCATTAGATGCTATGGAGCTTGCATATGGAGGTGGTCGTTGTGGGATGCGAACTGATATGTCCCGTATTTAATGAATAAACTTTATGAACTTATTAAACCTACGTTTTGGACTTTAAACTTATGAACTATGGACTTATGTTTTGAACTTATGTTTTATGCTTCCGTTGTTAACCAAAAATCGGTTTACTTCCTTTTGGTCACCAATCGTATTGTGTTTGGTTTTATTTACTTAATTTTGTTGTTCAATATGATTGGTGGCTCGATCCTGGTCATGTCACGCCTCCAAGCGGTGATACTCCGCATGGTGGATTTTGGGGGTGTGACAGATTGGTATCAGAGCCATTGGTTATAGTGAACTTGGTTTTTAAAAGGGAAAAGTTTTTGATAAAACCAGACTATAACCAGTACAGTGCTCAACGATCCACAACGACGCTATGCTCCATGTGCAAGACTCGACACCATAAGTGGTATGATTTATGTTATATTGTCGGTTAGATAGTTCTCACTGTGCATTAGATAATGTGGTAGTTGCTATTTGAACCTTGTGTGCTTACTCTCTATTGTCGTCCCACACTTACGCACTTTCGCGACACTTTTCTCACCTACGTTGCTTCGTTATGAAGATCATGAGCGGACGCGGAGGACATATCAACCTCACTCAAGCCCAGTTGACGGCTTTGATCAACGAACGAGTTGCGGAGGCACTCGCAGCAAATCCAGCAAGAGGTATAACCTGCTATATCAACCCACCTTAGGACGTTTAGATCCTACCTTCACAAACCAACCCTCATGCTTAATTTTGTCCTTTATTGTCGCGCAACAGGTCAACATGCTCAACCTCCTGTGTGCACGTTCAAGACGTTCATGGACTGCCGACCTACCACTTTCAGTGGCACCGAAGGAGCAGTGGGCCTTCTTCACTGGTTTGAAAAGCTTGAGTCAGTTTTCGAGATGTGCGAATGCCCCGAAGACCGTAGGGTGAAATATGCTACCGGAACACTTGAAGGGGTAGCGCTCACATGGTGGAACGCTCAGGTTCAGCTGCTGGGGTTGGTTGCTGCTAATGCCACCCCATGGAACGGTTTCAAGGAACTGATCAAAGAGGAATACTGTAGTCGGGATGACATCCACAAACTGGAGGTGGAATTTTTCAATTTGAAGATGACGGGGTCTGAGATTGAGGCGTATACCAAGAGGTCGAATGAACTGGCCATCCTGTGCCCTACTATGGTGGACCCTCCCATCAAACGTATTGAGCTTTACCTCAAGGGCCTTGTACCCGAGATTCAGAGTCACATGCCTTCGGCTAACCTGGGTACCATTCAGCAAATTATCAAGTTGGCTCATCATCTCACCGGCCAGGCGGTGGAGCAAAACAGGCTACCCAAACGTATCAGTGCCACAGCTACTTCTGATGCACCTACCGACAACAAGCGAAAATGGGATGGGAATTCAGGCATAGGTTCTACTTCAGCTCAGTCCCAGCAGCGAAAGACAGATGAGTACAGGAGCCCCAGTCAGCAGTCTTCTGGGAATCAAGGTCAGGGTGGATACAAGGGAAATCACCCCAAATGTAATCGTTGTAACTTGCACCACAGTGGGCCATGTGGTAAAGGCAAATGTCATCGATGCAATAAGCCTGGTCACATGGCAAGGGACTGCAGGAGTCAGCATCCGGCGAATCAGAACCCACAGCAACAGCAAGCCCCACCCAATCAACGCCAGCAGCGGCAACAACAAGGTAACAACAAAGGGTGCTTTCAATGTGGTGCTGAGGGCCATTTCAAGAAAGACTGCCCCCAGCTGAACCAAAACCAGAACAACAACCAAAGAAATGGGAACCACAATGGAAACAACAACGGAGGCAACAATGGAGGTAACAATAATGGCAATGGCGCCCAAGGTCGGGTGTTCGTGATTGGTCAGGGAGAAGCAAGGAACGATCCCAACGTTGTGATGGGTAAGTTTCTTCTGGACGACTTCTTTGTTACTGTTTTATTCGATTCAGGTGCTGATACTAGTTATGTGTCCGTAAAAGTTAGCCAAATGCTTAAGCGCACTCCAATACTCCTGAACACCAAACACACGGTAGAACTAGCTAACGGTAAAAGTCTTGAAGCCACACACATAGTTAAAGGTTGTAACCTCGTCTTAGTTGGTCAGACTTTCTCTATCGATCTTATTCCTATCACACTTGGTAGTTTCGATGTTGTTATTGGGATGGATTGGCTATCTCATCATCAAGCGGAGATTGTTTGCAAGGAGAAAATCGTCCGCATTCCTCGTTCTGGTGAAGAACCTCTCATGATTCATGGCGACAAGAGTGGTGCTGTCAAAGGCATAATCTCTTTCCTTAAGGCCCAGAAGTGTTTGCGAAAGGGCCACACTGCCATTCTAGCACTCATTACTGACACATCAACGGAAGAGAAGAGAATTGAGGACATCGCTATTGTACGCGACTTTCCCGAGGTATTTCCTGAGGAATTACCTGGTCTTCCGCCTCATCGCCAAGTCGAGTTTCAAATCGAGCTAGCTCCTGGAGCAGCACCCATAGCTCGAGTACCTTATCGTCTAGCCCCATCGGAACTTGAAGAATTGTCCACACAACTACAAGAACTCTTGGAAAAGGGTTTCATACGTCCTAGCTCTTCGCCCTGGGGAGCTCCAGTCTTGTTCGTAAAGAAGAAAGATGGTACTTTCAGAATGTGCATTGACTACCGCGAACTCAACAAGGTGACTGTGAAGAATCGTTATCCTCTTCCACTTATTGACGACTTGTTCGACCAGTTGCAAGGGTCGAGCTATTACTCCAAGATTGATTTGAGATCGGGATACCATCAGCTGAGGGTCCGAGATGAGGACGTCTCCAAAACAGCATTCAGAACTCGTTACGGCCATTACGAGTTTCTGGTTATGCCATTCGGGCTGACGAACGCACCAGCGGTCTTTATGGATCTCATGAACCGGGTATGCAAACCTTACCTAGATAAGTTCATTATTGTGTTCATCGACGATATCCTGATCTATTCTAAGAGACAGGAGGAACACGAGCAGCATCTACAACTTATGCTGGAACTTCTTTGAAAAGATCAGTTGTATGCCAAGTTTTCGAAATGTGACTTCTGGCTTCGCGAAGTCCACTTTCTAGGCCATGTGGTAAACAAGGATGGAATTCATGTGGATCCATCTAAGGTTGAATCGATCAAGAATTGGCCTGCACCCCGCACACCAACAGAGATCCGCCAATTCTTGGGTTTGGCAGGATATTACAGAAGGTTTATCAAAGATTTCTCCAAGATTGCGTAACCTCTCACTTCACTGACTCAGAATGGTGTCACCTATCGTTGGGGTGATGCATAGTAGTCCGCATTTCAGCACTTGAAGGATAGACTTTGTAGCGCGCCTATCCTCTCATTGCCTGAAGGCACAAATGATTTTGTGGTTTATTGCGACGCTTCCATCCAAGGACTTGGTTGCGTATTGATGCAACGTGACAAGGTCATTGCCTACGTATCGCGCCAACTTAAAGTTCACGAAAGGAACTACACTACGCATGACTTGGAGCTGGGAGCAGTTGTTTTCGCACTTAAGATATGGAGACATTACCTGTACGGTACCAAGTGCACCATTTACACCGATCACAGGAGTCTCGAGCATATCTTCAAGCAAAAGGAATTAAACATGCGTCAACGCCAATGGGTTGAACTCTTGAATGATTACAAATGCGCAATCAAGTACCATCCGGGCAAAGCCAATGTGGTGGACGACGCCCTCAGTCGAAAGGATACTATACCTAAGCGTGTACGTGCTTTACAGCTTACCATCCAATCCAACCTTCCCGCTCAGATTGGTGATGCTCAGGTCGAAGTATTGAAAGCAGAGAACATCAGGGCCGAGTCCTTACGAGGATCGAGGCAGCGGCTAGAACAAAAGGAAGATGGCGCTTACTATGTAACAGGGCGCATCTGGCTTCCACTTTATGGAAACTTACGCGAACTTGTGATGGACGAAGCGCACAAGTCTTGTTATTCAGTACATCCTGGTTCAGATAAGATGTACCACGACCTAAAGACTACATATTGGTGGCCTGGCATGAAAGCCCACATAGCAACCTACGTCAGTAAGTGCTTGACTTGTGCGAGAGTCAAGACTGAATACCAGAAACCATCAGGCCTACTTCAACAACCGGAGATCCCGAAATGGAAATGGGAGCAAATTTCCATGGATTTCGTTACCGGCCTGCCCAGATCTCAACGCGGAAACGATACCATTTGGGTGATCGAAGATCGACTGACCAAGTCTGCACATTTTCTGGCCATCAAAGAAACGGATAAGTTTTCTACTCTCGCAGACATCTACCTAAAAGAAGTGGTATCGAGTCACGGAGTGCCAACCTCCATCATTTCTGATCGTGACGCTCACGTTTAGATATGAGCACCGCTTATCACCCGCAGACGGATGGGAAATCTAAACGCACCATCCAAACCCTTGAAGACATGCATGTGTAATCGATTTTGGTAATGGCTGGGAAAAGCACCTCCCGCTAGTGGAGTTTTCGTATAACAACAGCTACCACACCAGCATTCAGGCTGCTCCATTCGAGGCATTGTACGGACGCAAATGCCGATCACCTCTCTGTTGGACAGAAGTTGGTGACAGCCAAATCACTGGCCCAGAACTTGTGGTAGATACCACCGAGAGAATTGCTCAGATACGACAGCGAATGGCGGCAGCTCGTGACCGTCAGAAAAGCTATGCTGATAAGGGAAGAAAACCACTCGAGCTCCAGGTTGGGGATCGAGTGCTACTCAAAGTCTCACTTTGGAAAGGTGTAGTCCGTTTTGGCAAACGAGGCAAACTCAATCCGCGTTATGTCGGACCATTCGAAGTCACCGAGAAAATTGGCAAAGTCGCCTGCAGGTTGAATCTACCTGAAGAACTCAGTGGAGTTCACAATGTTTTCCATGTGTCGAATATGAAGAAGTGTCTGTCAGATGAGACCCTCATAGTTCCTCTTAAGGAACTCACAATCGACGACCAGCTGCGATTCGTCGAGGAACCAGTAGAGATTACGGATCGATATGTTAAGATTCTCAAGCGCACAAGAATACCTCTCGTTCGAGTTCGTTGGAATGAACGTCGTGGCCCAGAGTATACCTGGGAACGAGAAGACCAAATGAAACTCAAGTATCCCCAGCTGTTTAAGAAAAACGCAACCACTACTGAGGCTGAAGCTACTGCAGAATTTCGGGACGAAATTCCAAATCAACGGGGGGATGATGTGACACCCCAGGAAAATCAGGAAAACAACGCAGCTTAACTAGCTTCCTCAGTAACCACGCGCTAAATTTCGGGACGAAATTCTCTTAACAGGGGGAGAATATGACAACCCTCAAATTCCGTGTATTCCGTACAATTTATTAATGATAATTAAAGTGCTTGACGACTGTGTGGAATTACTTAACTGCTTTCTGATATCTGTGTTATACTTACATGTATTTGTTAACATACTAGTAGGATACATAAAAGTTACTAAATAGTCCGGTATGCCTTCCTGAGTATTGAAAAGTAAAAACGTTACAAAAATATATAAATAGGACGCCTTACGGATTAATTAAGCAGTTTAACGGAACAGTTTCGAACCGAACAACCGGACTTTAACCGGAACATAAAAATATTGACATTGACATTGTTTTTCCTTTTCTTAGCCAGTTAGGGTCCCCGAATACCCTAACACCCGCTATAATTACTACACACTAGTAACTTAATTATTTTCCTAATGATAACTAGTGCTAACCTTTTAGTTGAAAATGAACCATATTGCACCCCCCTTGATCGATCGGTTTCCCCTATGAGGGACACCCTCCACAAACTTTTAATTATTTTATTTAAAGATGTCTAATATCTTAAAGACATTATACACATTGGTTAATAAGGTAGGATGGTTTATATATTAGTCCTCAAGATCACCCATCACATTCTCTTAACACATAACAAAAAAAAATTTGCATCTCTTTCTCCTCTCATCACTCTCGGCCGAGAGCTACCTCACACCCACCATCATTTTCCAATTTCATTCTTGCCATTTTACACACATCCTAGAGTGTTAGAATTCATACGAGGAGGCTCGGTGTTTACGAAATCGCAAGGACCTCACCACAACGCTTTTAACCACCCATATTTCGTCTAGTTTCTTCCCTAGCCACGAGCTAGTAGTAAGTGATTCTAATCACCTTCTTATGCTTGTCTAAAGTGGTTAATAAGAATTTTGTCAGATAAAAATCATGAACACTAGAGTTCAAAACTAAAAGTCCACTAAAAATAATAAACATGGTGGTTAATGAATGAATGTTAGTGTAAAACTTTTGAAACTAGTTTTGTTATGATTCTTGGTTGATTATCTGATGTTTTGCTGGTTAGTATTGATGTTTAATGTTGTTGTGATTAATAAACTTGTTAACGGAATCAATCGAACACAAGTTAGTAAGTTAAAGAGTGAAAACAGAATCTGTCCTGGTTTTATAGCCAACTTCAGTTGGCTGTAAACAGGTCATAAACTCTACGAAAAACTGATACTTTGAGTATAAAACATGTTATTATGAAATACGGTTCTAATGGCACCGGAATCGTAATTTTTGGACTTCGTTTACTATTTTTAAAGCGTCATTTCGTAACAGCAGCTAGAGCTGCATTTTTCTGCCGAAAATATGAGTTTTGTTTTCTGTCATAACATGGGTTCTGTGTAGAGTTGGATCCTGAAACTTGTATGGTAGATTACCACCGATGTATTTGTAATTACCCCACTGGAATTTCATAAATCGGACGCTCGATGAATTTTTAATAAATTATCCCGTGGACTGTGGTCAGAAAAATATAAATCTGAGTTCAGTCCGGAAAATGAATTTTTATAAAATATTGGTAATAAACCGGACCCCGATATTTTTACAAAACAAAATTTAGACCGTTTAAGACATTCGGTAAAAATTTGGGAATTTTTGGAATAAGTTAGCTATTCTATTAAAATGTCCGAAAACAGCCCGGTTTTGAATATTTAAGCTGAAACGACATAAGTTGTAATTTGTGTGTCTAAATGTCGAGTATGCTTTCTGTGAATGATCTAACATGTTATATGAGTTATATGCATTATTGTATGCTTGCTTATGAGTGGGGAATGGATGGGGAACTTATATGGGCATAAACCGTTAAAGTGATGCATGTTATGTGATAGATACGTGTAGGAACTTTGTGCTCTATTTGAAACCACTAAATGATTAACTGGTAAATCATACTAGGACGTGATTGACCGACCTTGACTATTAGCTATATTTGAGAATCTAACCGAGCAAACCGAGGTGAGTTCACACTTTTCTACAAAGCATGGTAAATTCCCGGTGGGAATGGGAATGGGCACAGGAATAGGGATTCCTCGTCCTTTGAGACGTGTTCAGGAATGTAAATTCCTCGTCCTGTTGGGACGTATTAGACTTACTGGACTAGAACTCTATCAGCGAAGTCCCTCCCTTTTTGTATCGACTTAATCGCTGAGGCTATGGCGAGCGGGTCATTAGTTAATAGCGCTATTAGGTTTAACAAACCGCACACCGTGCCAGTGGGACGGGTGTGTACTAATGGACTATGGCACGTCGGTGATGATAGACACCGACGCTAGGGCACAATTAATTTTCGTTGGTAGTCGATATGATAAACGAGTCTGGTAGTCTAAAATTATGGGGTAGCTCCCCACGGCCAAAGTGCCGGGTTGGATAGCCAGGGATGGTTAACTAATAAACGTTTTCGAACTATGGGGTAACCCCCACGGCTGGATAGCCGTATGAGATTAAACTGTGTTTTTGGAAACAACTCTAAAATGGACAACCAACCGTGAACTCACTCAACTTTGTTGTTGACTCGTTATTACATGCTTTGCAGGTCATTAGATGCTATGGAGCTTGCATATGGAGGTGGTCGTTGTGGGATGCGAACTGATATGTCCCGTATTTAATGAATAAACTTTATGAACTTATTAAACCTACGTTTTGGACTTTAAACTTATGAACTATGGACTTATGTTTTGAACTTATGTTTTATGCTTCCGCTGTTAACCAAAAATCGGTTTACTTCCTTTTGGTCACCAATCGTATTGTGTTTGGTTTTATTTACTTAATTTTGTTGTTCAATATGATTGGTGGCTCGATCCTGGTCATGTCACACCTCCAAGCGGTGATATTCCGCATGGTGGATTTTGGGGGTGTGACATTAACATCCTTAGTGATGAAGTGCCTATGGGCTATACTTTACTCTATTGTCGATAAGACAATGATAGTTGTGACCTCTATGGTTACCTGTTCAAAGTGGTGGGCTATACCCAAGCCATGTAGTCTGTATGATCAATGCGATCATGACTAATATCATCAGTACGATGATTATGATTATTGGAACATCCTTTTGTGATGTCAATTGAATCACCCACGGGCCATATTATATCGTCAATTGTGACGATAGTTGCGGTCTACGACCCCTTATCCAAAGGTAATGAACTATTGTCGATAAGAGTAGCAGTTGGGCCTCCACATTTAAAGAATCGATTCTCCAAAATTAATTGATTTATAACCCTAACCGTCAACTTTATGCATTAACAAAAAATAATAATAATATAAGTAACTTTCTTTAGCCCGGGAAGCAATCTCGGGTGATAACCTAGTTACATTGATATAAGAGGTTCTTATCCATTTAGTCCATGACACATTACATTAACTATTCCGGTTAGAAAACCACATAAATGAAACATAAACAATAGAATCAAATAAACAAAGATGATGGCCACTTGGGTTCCGAAAAGATCACATTCCTAGTCCTCCAAATTATCAACCAAGTGGTGAATATAATAGCCTCCACGAGAGATTTCTTAGACTTGATCAAATGCACCGAATCGAGCCAACCACCAATTTCATTCAGAGATTTCAAAGAAGGGAACGAGATTTGAAGCCATTTACCGACTAAATCCCAATAATAGTAGAGGCAATGTAACACTCACCAAAAACATGATCCAACGTTTTCACGTGCCAAGCTCACACTAGACATACTATCGATAGAATATACAACCCCTTGTTACTCAGGTTCCATCTTGTAGGGAGACGATCCAACAAAAGTCTCCACACATGAATATTAACCTTCCGAGGAACAAAGCTATTCCATCTCGTCATACTACCCCCATTAGACAACATAGTTCTGTCAATCTATTTATGAGCACCTTTAACCAAAAAGCAATATCAACATCCAGATCCCAAACCCATTAATCTAGCGAATCCCCCAAAGAAACGTCTTGAATAGGAGCCTTCAAAACTGAAAATTGCATATATTCCGCCCCATCCATAGGATCCCGCCGCCGGCGCCACTCCTAGTTCATACCTACGACATTAGCCTGATGATTGTTACCAAGCCACATATCCTTCCAAAACAAAGTGATTACCGCTCTCATGTATTTTTTATAGTTTGAAACAAAAAAAAAAAGGCTAGAAATGATAATCATAGCTCTTACTGTTACAATCAATAACCTTTTTAACAACAAACTAATCTCTTTTTAATTCTACAAGTATAACACTTCAATTCCTAGAAAATATCTAAGCAAACCAAGATCTTTTATATGAAAATGATTTTATCAATTTACACACCTTTTTATTATCTTTCGAACTATAGCCTTTAGGCTGTGTCATAAAAACATCTTCGGACAAGACCACAATCCTGACTACCACTCATCAGGATTCTCTTTGAACTGGAATCCTGTAACAAACAATTTGTTTCATTAAACACAACAGTCACATGATTATCCTTAGACAATCTATACACAGATAACAAATTCACATTATACCCAGGAACATAAAAGACATCTTTCAGTATTATCTCATTAGTTAATTTAAGATCACCAATCTTTAAAACCTTAACATTGGTTCCATTAGGATGACTAACAGTAATGTTAAACTCAGATACATCAACAATATTTATTAAGTCTTTGTCAGTTCTAACCATATGTTGACTAGCCCCAGAGTCAACTATCCAACCATTCATATTAAAACCGACCGAACTAGAACAACTAACAAAGTTGGAAACATTAAAAATCTCACCTCTTACATTCTGATTCTGAGAATCTGAAGCATTTTTTTCTCCAACTAGACTCAACAATTTTGCAATCTGCTCAGATGTAAAAGGAAACCCAGAACTCCCAACAGACGAAGAAGCATTATTAACAGTATTAGTTTTATAACTATTACCCAAGTTAACTTTACCAGACTGATTGATATTATTACCCCTTCTTTTAAATCCAGGTGGATAACCAATAATCTCAAAGTACCTATCCACAGTATGCCCCAACATGTTACAATGTGTGCATTTTAAACTTGAATTAGAACCTTTATTAATCTTTTTTCTTTGATCAAAAGACTGATTTGTTTTAGACACAAAAGCCACATTCTGAGTTTTTGACCCACTACTAGACATTCTATGTGATTCTTCTCTAGAAATTACAGAGAAGACCACTTTTACAGAGGGTAATTGTTCTCTTGTTAATAGATTTGTTCTAACTGACTGATAAACATCATCCAGTCCCATGAGAAATTGCATCAATTTTATTAATGTTGAAAAATCATTAAACTCTTTTGCAGCTTGACAAGAACATGTAGGAAGATGCAACATAGCATCAAATTGTTTCCACATTGTTGTAAGTTTATTATAATATTCAGCAACTGAAGTACCATTTTGTGAAACACTATTGATTTTTTTATACAAATCATATACAATAGAACCATCAACCCTATAAAAGGACTCTTTGAGATCTGTCCAGACGTCTGAAGCTAACCTAGAAAAAAATTGACCTAAGAAAAGTTCCTTAGATATAGAATTTAACAACCAAGTAAGAACCACAGAATTACATCTGTCCCACTGACTGGCTAACACAGGATCACTCTCAGACCTAACACATTTTCCATCAATAAAACCATATTTGTTTTTTGCTTCTAGAGCTAATTTCATAGCACTAGACCATACAGAATAATTTTTTGTTCCCTTCAGTTTAATACTTACAATTGTCAAAGCACTCGAGTCACTTGGATACAGATATAAGGGATCTCCTATATCTAATTTTCCAATTAAGGTCTGTGAAGTACTACTACCAGTCATTTTCAGGTATCAGTTAATACAAACAAACAATCAGCAAAACAAGAACAGATCACAGAACAGTTATCAACAGATAACAATCAAGAACCAAACAAAATATAATACACTTGAATATTGGCGAAACTGAGTCAGTGTCAAGACTCCAGGTTCATCACTCACAGGTGCCTGGACATGTCTTAACTCAGGAGCCACAAACAGCCGACAACAAAGAACAAACAACACAGATAGGACAGATAATCAACAACAAACAATCAACAGTGTTGGTCCTCACTACCCCGACTTCAACTATCCAATCAACAACAGCAAAAGAAAAAAACTAAAAAACTAAAAAACAGAATAAAACAATCTTACAGAGGGTGCGATAAACTCCAAAGTGGATCAGAACTACAGCCTTCACTTAGGGCTATAATTACAGATCAGAAGACAAGAGAACAAGTATAACCGGTTAGTTTGCTCTGTATCCTTCTAGGGTTACAGAGACCAACACGGGTCTTCAATTGCACCAAATATCTTCGATTCACAACAAACCCTAGGTTAGGGTTTTCATCTCTCCAGATCTATGTTGGATCACAAAGTAAGAGTTTCTGAGACAAGAAACCTTCAAAAACAACCCAAGATCAATCACAATCAGAGATAACCAAGATACAACGGAAAAAACGAAAATCAAGAGCTTGAATGCTCTGATACCATGTAAAAATGGTATGTGTAATCGAACAATATTGAACAACACAACGATAAGCGACAAAAAACAGTGACAAAACTTTATAGAGTTACCCAAACCAAAAAATACCCAAAACCCTCTTTGATCTCACAAAATATGAGATCTAAAATCAATACAAACAACAGATGATCAACTGATGTAAATCAATTGATCTATACAAACCAAATACAACAGATCTCACACGAGATCAAGCAGATCACAACCGATCAACTTCAACTATTACAAACCCTAATCGCCTGATGAAAGAGAAAGAATAGAGACTTCGAGAAGATGATAACAATCTCAACTGTTGACTCCTTTTATATTGAAAATATCTTAATTTTCAATATAAACCTTCAAGTCCATTCTTTAGCAGTTTAACCCTCAGATATTACACCTTTAGCCCCTGATCGTTATAAACTGCACATATCTCACCCAAAAGCTGTTAACAAAATATAACTAACTTTATCTTAATGTCAGTTACATGTTGCAACATGAATTATCAAGTTGCTTATTAATTTAACACAATCA
Organism: Helianthus tuberosus; assembly: GCA_030545235.1. Taxonomy (NCBI): domain Eukaryota; kingdom Viridiplantae; phylum Streptophyta; class Magnoliopsida; order Asterales; family Asteraceae; genus Helianthus; species Helianthus tuberosus. The sequence goes on along the minus strand of CM060443.1, from coordinate 58,718,395 downwards.
ATAACCTTTTTAACAACAAACTAATCTCTTTTTAATTCTACAACATTGTTAATCGCGTTTTGAACCCTAGAGTTCTCGACCTGATAGGGAAGTATATCATTTTACACACCATGATAATGCTAGTCCATGTCTTAGCTGTAATTTTACACACCATGATGCTTTTACTTTGTAACCATCTAAACACCGTTAATGATTTACACTTAAAACTAAGTGTATGCTATTAATTTATTAATAATTAGAGCAGAATCACCTGGATTGTTTAAAGTTATATCATATTATCTAATTTTACCTTTTAAAAATAACTTTAAAAAGTTTTTCATACTATCTCGAAAGTTTTTTTTTTTTTTTTGAATTCTCTAATCCTATTCACCTCGAATAAAACCCTAGTTCTCACAAGAGCACATATAGCAAATTACGGGCACCAGCAAATAATAACTAGGGGTGTCTGAGGGTGTATAGGGTGAACAACCACACAGGGCATGTGCTATAGGGGAGCCAATTTTTGTATTTTCATTTAGGTCTGGCAAGTCGACTAGCATATATAAAAAGATTATAGTAAAAAGATTATAAACTTGGTCATGTTCGAGATAGCTGTATATGAGAACTATATATATTAGTGTATGACTTATCAAGAGTACGTTGATCAACAACTTCGAATCTAAGAATGTTAAGAGCAGGGGCGGAGGATAATGGTGGCCTAGGGTGCCCCGGGCATCACCGATTTTTGAATCGTAGTTTAATTTTAGCAAAAATTCCCGAAATCTTTTTGTAGTGCAAAATATTGGATTTTTTTAAGAGTTCAGCCCCCACTAATTTAAATTATGAGTGTTTGGCCCTCATTGAGTTTTCGTTCAAACTCCGCCACAGCTTAAGAGAGCCTCATGATTATGTAAGATTGTCAATTTGCTACAGTATTTCAGTATTTCTGTTTGATTATTTTTATAATAACCCGCATTATATCATATTATATCATTAAACTTGTTCATCATCTTTTGGACTTATGTTATTTCGGTTATTATTTTGTTTATAATAGTTACTTGTGTGTAGTCAACTATATAGGCTAGTTTATTTTCTAAATGGTAGGATTTAATTAAATTCTTTTACCAACTTGTTAACCGAATAGTGTTGTCTATGAATTTGTTGCCTTCTTCATGCTCAGTTATTCTTATATAAAGTTACCATTATCATAATGACATGTCACGTAAAATCAGTTTTTTACTACTTTAAGCTAGTATGTGGTTCCTTGTGAAAATCCTGCGTCTTTGGTGTCAACCGAAAATAATTTATGTAAAAACTAAAAAAAGTCGTGATTAGATTCATCATGATCGCTGTATTTATTTACAATTTTTCTAATCATCTGACAAAAGTTATTTAATAGAAATCTGAACATAATAGATTAAAAAATTGATAACATTAATTATAACAGGAAACTGGTAAGTAAACGTGAGGTAGATCCAAAAAATCATATCATAGGACTAACAACTTTATAGTCCAGATGAGAGGGGAGACAGTGTGAACGTGCATGAAGTATGAACTATAAATGCAGGATTAAATTAACATATCTGAAATACTAAGTACGTCACTAACGAATCTTTGTCTTACGTAATTACTTCGTCAAAGTACATGTTCCTTTGCCAAAAACAAAATAATTATAGTCTTCAACAAACTTAAAACGTTTTGAAACAATATATTGTGCATTTGTTTGTGTATATGTTTGCATCACCTTCTAATAATGATAGATTGATGATTTTCTGTTAGTGCTATTTTTTGAAACAATTCAGTGAATTGTTATCACTCCAGTGTGGTGACTAGATTTTTTGAAACCGGATATAATACCGTAGGATTCGCCGGATCCAATATGAATTTAAAATTTATAACCCACCAGGGGTTTTTTTTTCCAGATCTTCTGGCATCGGATCTGATCTGGATTTTACCATTAAATAAAATATGAAATTTATTGATTATCCTATATATTATTACTAGGTTACAACCCCGTGTATTACACGGGTTGAATAAATATAATTTTATATACTAAGTAATAAAATAGTTACATCTTTTAAAAACTCGTGTATTGCACGATTTGAATAAACACATATCTTACACGAATAATGTAATCCGTTAACACATTTAGTTATCAAGATGTGTTTTCTAACAAAATGAACTTTTAAGTACTATTTACTTATTGTAACATATCACTTAATTTTTTATTAGGTTAGAGAGTTGTGTATTAGATTGTTTATAATATTCTACGTTGTTTTTTTATTTATTATTATGTTAGAAACTTACGTATTACCTGATATTGGACAATCAGCAAGAAAAAAAAGAAAAGAAATATTTGAGTAAAAAATATTAAATATACAAGAGATAAGCTGGATATTACAATTTAATATTATTATTTCATTGGAGTGTAGAACGGGATAATGAGATCCTTTATTAAAAGTAGGATTCTAAATATACCACATGTATAAAAAAATAGATGTTCTACATGTATTGAATAAATCATTTTAACGAAACAGTTGATTAAAATAAAGATTTTTATTTTAATATGTGAGTATCAGTTATCCTTGTCCTTATCATCAAAATATAGAAACAATTAAAACTACCATTTAAATAAAATCTTTATCTTTATAAATATTTAAAACGCTAATATACTTTTTTAGATTTTAATAATCAATATATTATTATAATAGTTAATATATTATTATCAGTTATCTTTGTCTTTATCATTAAAATCTCTTCTACAAAATTTTAAATTTTAAATTTAGTATTATCAATAATTGACTTTCCATAATTGCGTGAAAAATAATTAAGACCGTCTCATAGATTGCCATGTGTCCCAAACATGGTTTCTTTTATTATATAGTATAGATTATTATTATTATTATTATTATTATTATTATTATTATTATTATTATTATTATTATTATTATTATTATTATTATTATTAGTTGTTTGGTATCTTTTTTATCAAGTTGTGTAATAGTACATGTAAAAATCTATAAAGATGAACTTTAACCGTTTGATATTATTCATTTATTATTTTATTCTATTTTTTTTTAACTTCATGTTATATAACTTATAAAAATTTAAAGTATAAATAAAATATGATTTTTTAGTTTATTTTATATATTTATTATTTATTTTATTAGTTTTGTTTCATCCGAAATCCGGGTTTTTTTACGGGTTTAAATAAAAGCGGTTTGGATAATCCAATCCGGATGCTATAGGATTGAGTTTAATGGACCTTCAAACCGGATAAAATTTTGATCTGAATTTTCACAATCCGGTTTTGACCGTTTGACTTATCTGGATCTGATTTAAAAAAAAAAAAAGAAATCCGATTTCTGCACATCTAACTTTAACTACTATACTATAAACAACAAGCTGAAATAAAATAATCACACTATTAAAAGTTCTATTATTAAAATTTTGAATGAGGGGAATGATGGATAATCCTAGAACCCCTCTAGTTCTCCTAAGTTTCTTATATGATTTTGCCACCAAAGTTTGTAAATTAGGTAATAAAAGGTAGATCTTATATGTTTTAATAAAGAAGTATGATTATATTTTTGTAGTTAAAAACATTTTCAAATAGTTTGTTAGTTGCAATTGCAAGTCATACATCATACATGCATTTAAATTATAACAGATAATTGTTTGTATCGTTGGGCCGACCAATCTGACCTATTAATCCATGACCCGTTTTGGCCCAAATACATGACAAAGAGTGAGCCCATCTGTTATGCATGTGGATGAGTGGATCCGTCTTCAAGACTTCAAGGACAGCCTTTTAGCAGTAGCCCACAAGAAACGGGCCTCCAAAAGTGCAAAAATTCATGCAACCTTTTTAAATATACTACATCCGTCCCATTAAAAGTGTCATATTTTGAATTTTCAAAGTCTTTATTTATAAACTTTGACTTTAATTATATATTTTTTGTGTTATATAAAACTTGATGAAAATTAACCCGATAAAAACACTTGTAAAACACACTCAAATCATATAACTTTCATCAAATATTATCTAACACAAACAAAATTATTTAAGGTCAAAGGTTATAAATAAAGACTTTGAAAATTCAAAATATGCCACTTTTAATAGGACGGAGGGAGTAACATTTTATTTGAAGTGATGTCAGTCAAATTATCATTATCAACAACTCAAACCACAAAGTCCGCGTGTTGGCGGGAATAGCCCTGCCCTTGGGCTAAATGGACGGCAAAGGAATAGTGTCAGGCAGTCCCCTGTTAGCCTAACAAATTTACGATTGTATTCCGTTTTAAAATTACGATTTTGCCATCAGTGCAAAATTATGTTTTTGCCCCCACTTAAAAATAAATTTACGCTTTCGCTTCCAGCTAAATATTTCAATTTTGCCCCCGGTTAAAAATTACGATTTTGCTTCGTTTCAATTTACAGTTTTGCCATTAGTTTTTCCCTTAAAATTACGATTTTTCCCATCAGTGCAAAATTATGTTTTTACCCCCACTTAAAAATAAATTTACGCTTTTGCTCCCAACTAAAAATTCCAATTTTGCACTCAGTTAAAAATTACGATATTTTGCCATTAGTTTTTTTTTCTCACAGCCAAGTTACGATTTTGCCCTGAACTTAAATTTACATTTTGCCCATCGTTTTTGTTTGTTTTCCTGGTGAAATTACAATTTTGCTCCCAGTGTAAAATTACGGTCGTGCCGGCAGCTTCCTAGCACTCCCCCGTTGGTCCATTTAATTTATGATTTATCTCCGAATTAAAATTATAATTTCTCCCTCAGTTAAAAATTACGTTTTTCCCATCGTTTTAGCTTTTTTTTTTTTTTTTTGCAAAACTATAAAGGTTTTTTGTTTTAATTGGTTTACTCGATTTAATTTTTTTTCGTGTCAAGGAGCCACCTAACACTGGCTCATTAGTCCTGAAAAATTACAGTTTTGCCCTAAGCCCAAAATTACGGTCTTTTCATCGTTTTTGTTTTATTTTTCCTAGCAAAATTATAGTAGTCTTTTTTTAATTGATTGAGAATTATTCGGTCATCTCCCCGCAACGCGAGCGGGGCATCAACTAGTTCTATTATATATAACATTTTCCATTTGATTTATGTTTCTTTTTCTACCCTTAACTTTTAGAAACTCTTTAGTTTTATAAAATGTCACTATGACTCTCTCAAGTTGTAAGTGCTTATTTTTATGTATATGAGGGGTCGTTTGGCAACATCTGAATGGTTAAGTGCTGAACCAGTAAGATGTCTGAACCATTAAGTGCTAAACCAGTAAGAGATCTGAACCATTAAGAGCCTGTATAATGTTTAACCGTTTAGAGGCAAATGTCTGACCAATTCAGATTAGAGGTCTTAACCATTTAGACTCTGTATAAATCTTAACCATTCAGAGGCAAATGTCTGAACCATTCAGACATCTGCTCGTGAAACAAACAGTCTGAACCATTAAGTGCTGAACCAGTAAGATGTCTGAACCATTAAAAGCCTCATTAAGAGGTAAACAAACAGCCCCTGAGTTAAATATAAAACGTTTACATTTTTTGGTTGGTCTACGTTTTGGCAATACGTTTTCGTGCTTACTTTTTATGTATGTTTTCAGTTGATCTACATTTTGTCATAAATAATACGTTTTCACTTAACAGTTAGAGTTACTTTACGTTTCAATGCTGCCGCAACATGAGATACCGTTTTTTAACTTAAAGGAAATACTATTTTCTTACGTGCTCTATTTAAGTACATTTCGTTATAAATACAAGTTGGTTTACGGTGTTTTGACGTAATTTTTTTCGTTATAAATGAATGAGGTGAAATATAATACGTTTTCGTGCTTATTTTATGTAGGTTTTCGGTTGGTCTACGTTTTGACGTAAGTTTTGCTCGAAAACAAATCGGGTCAGATATTTGATGGTAAAAATTCGAATTACATTAAGTTTTGATTCCGCCGTAACGTGCGGCGGGTCAAAATACCAGTTAAAAATATATGAAGACCTATCAACGTTCATATAATAACAGTATTTTATAACAAAATACAATAAATCAATCAAATAAATAAAGACATATTTGACGAAATTTTAAAACTACATGGTTCATTTATAATTGTAAGCATCACATGATTTTGTCAAACATGTTTTTATTATGCATTTTTTTTTAAATACGACATGATTCAAACAGTATATGATGATTTATTTCCAGATATGAGTTTGGCATCGACACTTGTACATCAATAAGGTGGCGGAGGATACATTCCGGGGAACGGAGAACCTGATAATGAGCAAATATAGATTCAGAAAAGTTAAAGTTCAATTGTGAATAACGTAAAATAGTCTGTAGCCATAATAAGTTATTTAAAATTATAGGTCTGACTAGAATAAAATCGTAAAAAAAAATAAAAACTAAAATAACTAATGGGTTGGGAAATCGTCGAACCGATTATGATAATTTTAATAACCAATTTTTATGGTTGACTTTGTATTATGGGGTTCGGCTACAAAGTCAAATTCTTAAAAAGTGTAAAAAGTCATAAAACACTATAATTTTAACTATAAAACACACCTAAAACCCACATATAATTGCGTGAAAATTACTAAAACATCGTATTCAAACCATCATTATCATCATCATCATACCCAGTAAATCCCACAAATACCAAAGCTATGACAGGGTCTGAGCAGGGTAGATGTAGACAGCCTTACCTCTACCTCATAGGGATAGAGAGGCTGCTTCCAGTGAGACCCCCGGCTCGATTGTAGTTTTGTATCAAGCCTTGGACCTAAGACACGTAACACTCAAATTATCGGGACCGTATTCAAACCCTAATAGTCCATAAAACTTCAAACACGCAATTGTAGGACTATGACTATAAAACACAATATGCTAATCAACATAAAACACAATAATATTTGCCATTATTCTATAATCAGAGCCTTATCATTCAAAACACATCACAAAACCCACATATATGATGTTTTAGTAATCTGCATTATGTTATTTGTGAGTTTTTTTGTGTGTTTTATGGTTAACGTTATGGTGTTTTATGATTTTTTACATTTTTTTAAGAATTTAAGACTTTGTAGCCAACCCCTAGCCAATATGTTCCATAAAGGTTAAAAAACCGAACCATCTTTCCAATAACCTACTAATTCAAACGCTTTATAATCAAAGCCTACTGATTCAAGCTCTTTATAATCAAAACCAACCGATTAAACAAGTTTCAATCCCAACAGTTTTTGAGTTCTTGCAGTAAAAATAAAAAAAACTGAGTTTTCGTTTGAACCCTCCTTGTATGTATACACATGAAGGAATATTAGGTAGTTACCTGGGGGATAATGTGATCCATAAGCTGGATAGGGCGTAGGAGGATAAGTAACTGGCTGTGGTGGGTATGGTGCCGGTGGATAAGCACTTGGATTATGTTGGTAGGGTGGAGGATAAGCACCGCCGGGTGGAGGATAAGCACCACCTGGTGGATGATAAGCCGGGGGTGGTGCAGCGTACATGGCCGCCGGAGGTGACGGTGCAAAACCCTTTGATGGTTTCTGAGTAAAATCTTTTGGTGGTTTCTGTTAAGAGAAGAAAAAAATCAAAAATTGTTTAGTTGTAGAGAAATAGTTATGGCAAAACAGTTGGTATGATTATGAAGCGTTAGAAGAAGTTACATTTCCGCTAGTAGTATAATGCAATATTATTCGGACCTCTCCGGCATGCCTGTATACAAATAACACAAATCCAAATCATTTTTAGCTCCTTAATCCTCATATTTAAAACTTTATAAATAATACATGCTATTAAAATTTTAACAGAAATTTGAACTAATTAAAAAAAAAAAAAAATTAATTTCATATTTCCTTTGTTTAAAGTTCGATATTTCTTTGTAAAAATGTATGTTATATATATGATTTTTACATGTAAATGATGAATTATAATATATAAAACAATTAATTAAAACCAGTTTACAGAGCTGGAAAGACTGACAACCGCCTAAGCAATAGATCTAGCTGAGTAGTCTTGAGCCATCTTCATTTGGTCAGCTCAGTTGTGGCGTTGACCCATTTTACATTCAAACCGATTGATCATTGGACCAAATTATAAAAAAATATATACTTTTTACTTCTGACGTCTCATTTAACAATTCATTTGGTAACTTTGTAAATGAGGGGAGTTCGCAAGTTCAAACCTTAACAATAAGGTACTTTACAATTTTGGTGTAAAGTAGCGTAGGAGTAACATTTGCCGTTAAAAAATGAAAATAAATAGTAATCAAGGCTCCATATTTCATTTATTTGAGGCTATTTTTTTGTTAACATTCCATATTCACTCACATCTTTAATTTAGTTATATATATATATATATATGTACCTTTTCATTTTTATATTATTTAGGATGTTAAGCGGTAGACAACATGTTGTTAACAATATTAAAAATCACAAACCTGCCGCTTTTACTTTGTAACGGCCAGCTACTATCATCAAATCCCTGAGAAAGAGCTTTTGCCAATGGAATCCTGTACCGAAACCATCTCAGTTTACTCCAGATGCATCAACAAAAACTAACACAATATGATATAAGAGCTAGTAATTACTTTCCGTTACCGATGAAATCATCGTGTGTGACCGTATTGCTATTCCAAACCGAAACATTCAGCTCTCTTAATCCTTCAATTAGTGTAAAAACAAACTTCTCTTGAAATGTAGGATTCTTGCCTCCATCTATACAAAATTTAAATTCATAACATATAACATATATAAATACTTCATTATTCATATGCACATATACAAGTACGATTGTAAAATTAGTGTAAAACATTTTTTTCTTCGTCGTTTTATGTATCGGGATACCCCTCTGAGCAAATATTAGGATACCCTTAAGTTAAAAAAAAAATTAAGATATCCCTGAACTTTTCTTCTAGATCCGCCACTGTATACAAGAATAAGATAAGAGCGGCGACCTGTACAAGTACGAGTCGTCGATTTACTGCTCCCGTATTCGATAGAAACGTAAGGATCTTGCCTTGAAATCCATTCCGTATCCTTCAGTTTACTGCAGCTAACGACTATATTTCGATATGAAAAATAAATTTAGTTTTTGAACCATTTGATAGAAATTGGAGAAATGGCGTACCGGTGACTTCAAGGAGATTGCCATGGATGCCCTGAGTGGCCATTGAAGATAAATTATGCTTTAAAAGTTGAAACTGAGAGTACAATGTATGCAATTCCTTTTATTTATATGATTCTAGTTACTGTTGACTTTAATCAATTTGAACATTTAAACGCGTTTAGCAGCTAAGCATTCAGAACAACTTGTTAGTTTTTTAAGATTCATTAGGAGTAGACTGAAGTCATGCCCATATGTCGTATCCAACTTCAGCAACCCGTTTTTAAATTTATACTTTGAATGGGTTTAACGTGAAAGACAATGTTTTCAAAACCGGACGGAATTAGCCCATCTGGCCCACCATCCGGTTAAACTAAGAATAGTCAGTTTTTTTTTCTAGTTTGGTTATGGTCTAATGAATTGACATAGATGAATTGGTCGGTTTTGAGCAAATCAGTAGCGAATCTAGAAAACCTTTATAGGGGCAACGTTTAAAAAAAAGGGTACCGAAATCGAAACCCTTATGTTAGAAAACTCACTCGGTTTTGATATATTGATCGAAAACAATTAACTCGTTAGATTAGTGAGATTAATAATATTTAGTGGCGCACAATTTCAGGTAAATACGACTAATGTACACAAACTTAAAGATGAGAGTTGTAACACGTTTTCACTTTTGAGTAAATAAAAAAGACAATTACGTGCATAAGATGATTCTATGATTGCTTCAGACACTCATTATATATGTGAATTATGTAAGATACACTACACGGTTATTACGGTTCTCTAACGTGTTATATACCAACACACTAAGACCATGTCTAGTGGGGCTTGAACTTCAAGCCTCTTTCTTAGGCATTATCTGATATGTGACTCCCAGTCAGCAAAGAGACATTATAGGGTTGTAAGTTAAAAGGAGATGTAGTGGTATAATGCCCCGTAATGTCCATTGCAATAATTAGATATTGAAATTGAATTAAAATAAAAAAAAACAATAAAAAAAAAACTTTCCATTGGCCATTTTCTCATCCATCCGCCGTGTTTATGGAAACGCCCAACATAAAAAAAAATCAAAAACGCCCCGGGGGCGGTTGACACGGCGTGGAGGGGCGTTTTGGAGTAAAAACACCCAAATCAAGCCTCACTACTGATGGTCTAACTAAGATGATTTACATATAAAAATGAATATTACATGATTTTGTCAACTTTTGTTTAAGATGGTGTGAAATTACTTTTTAAAAGCAACCTAAATGGATCTTGCATGTATCTAAAACAATTTAAAATAAAATTATGTTACATTCTTATATCTTACATTTTCAAAGTACTTGAACAGTACTTTCTTTTATGGTCAACTTCATATATATTCTTTTATTTTTTAATTACACTTTAAAGTATTGTATGGTGTCCATTAAATGTTTTTAGTTATTTTTTAATATAATTGTTGCAGAATTTTGGTTTTATGGTTTTTTCGACATGTAGATATAAATATCGTTTTAATATACCGTTATACCTTTACCTTTTTTTTGTTATTTTGAATAAGATAATATAAAAATTTTGAATACACTGTTGTAACATGTTTATTTTCATCTTACGATTCGACTAATCTTTTAATCAAATGGGATTCTTTTTGTTCTTTGACGTGACGAACTGAAAAATATTGTTCGAACTAAATCGATACTGGTATCGTATTCGTTTTTTTGTGTTTTCTCGACGTGGCATTATAAAAGTGATTGAAAATAAAGTTGTGTGGCAATAGAGTATTTTTAGTACTGCATGCTATAGCAAGTGTCGGTGACCAAATTGATGCCCTGCCCGAAAAACGTAGCTACAAGTATCGATATTTGTTTAGATTGTTTTCGTTTGATGTAAAACACGTGTCGATATTTCTTTGGGTGTATTTCTTGTGGTTGCTATAAGAATCGAGCCGATACTTTAAGGAACCGTGCCGACATCGACCAAAATCCCGCCGCGAAGCGCGGGAAATCCCATATAGTATTTTCTATGTTATTATAAAACTTGAGCACCATATACGTGTTTTAAGAGAATTTATGAAACTTATCATGTTTGATATACGTCATTAGAAAAGTTCTTATAAGCTTGTTACAGAATGATGCATGAGAAGAAGCCAGGTCAACTGCTGACTTTTTATGGGAATCATTTATAAGGTTGACTTTTACCCTTTCAACGACTTTTTAAATATATTGAATATTAGGTCTTGTTCGATTCAGTAATTCAATTCAACTTTATTTTAGTGTGTGGCACGTACATGACACGGACAAAATATGGTGTTTGATCAATTTTTTGAGAGTAAAATGTAATTTGGTTCATGTGATTTAGGGACGATGTTAGCTTAAGGTTTTTTTTTTTCGACGTGTGAGTCCTCGTCTTTGAAAAAACGTTACAATTTGAGTCCATGCCACTAACTCACACAATCACATCATCTAATGTTTTTATCGTAACACATAACATTAGTATACGTTAAATAAAAATTTAAATTTACATAGCGAACTATAAAAATCACATAATCACATCATCTAATGTTTTTATCGTAACACATAACATTAGTATATAATAACTATTTTATTTTCTTTTTAGCCATATATGGTTTATGTTATATACATGTGATTGTACGACTTTTACGTTCTTTGATTTACATATTGTCATGTATTTTATGAGCTTGTAGTCTAGTAGTATAAATGTAATGCAGATTTAAATCTCTTTAAATACAGGTTGATTAGGTGGTAATTAAGAGTATAAAATATTTAAAATAATAGATAAAAAAAAGTAAAATACCATCCCTTATTTGATATGGTTTTAGTGTAAAATAAAAAAGGATGGATCTTTAATGTAAATCTATATCTCTAATAAAGCAAATCATTGGGGGACACATGTCACCCTATGGTTGATGCCAAATAAGTTGACACCTAAGCACACATGTGGCATATCTCATATGGGAGGACATGTGGCATTGCTCTCATTCTCTGATTGACTTTGGCTTCTTTCATACGCTTTGTCTCTCATGTCTCTCTCATTCTCTCAAAACGTTTCAAACGATTTCTCCAAAACCCTAATCGGCGAATCCTCTACTTAGCAACCCTAATTGGCGATTCCTCTACAAAGCAACCTTAATCGGCGATTCCTCTACAAATCTCGCCTAAACGTTTTTCTATGTTCCCCTCCTTTTTCTTTTATCCGCCTCCGTATGCAGAAACCCTAATACTCATACGCTGTATCTATGGCCACCACACTCTGGTTCTTTGTGCGATCACCCCCTCTGTCTTCTTTATCTAGCGTGATGGTGTTGCTCCTCTTTGTTCCAATTGCGTGTCTTATAGCAGGGCAGATACTAATTTGGGTATGTCATCATACCCTTAAACCATACCCAGATTGGTGGTGGAGAAAGACAAGGATTTTTCTAGGGTTTACTTTGATTCCATGAATGGAGCACAACCGGAAGAAATCATCTCAACGAAGCTGAAGGAAAAAAAAACAGGTTATCAGTTTTACTTTGATTATTAGCATGATATTTGTATATATATATATTTTTGGAGATTAGCGATTGGTTTTAATGGAGAAGAAGCACTGATGAACTCATGTGTGGACTCAGACCAAGGCAGACAAGTCTGCTGGTTGTTTGTGACCACACTACCACTTTGATCTAAGGTATACATCTAACTCCGTTAGCCTTTCTACTAACCTCCCTAAATGTTAAAGGCCTGTTTAAAAGTAATTTTAAAACTTAAAAGTCACCCAAATTTTGAATATCATGAAAAAGATTAATTTAAATTCATCTTAAATTTGTAATAACCTTTACATCTGTGACAAAAATAATATTAGTAACTTAAATCAACATTTGTTCATGAATTCTAGAAAGGCAGAAAGCCATCATCATGTATTTTGAAAGGTAGCGAGGTTTATAACTTCCTTTGTGTTTGGATGAAGTTCTGCTATGAAGAAGATTGGGTTTATCTATTTTGTTTTGTTTTCTTGAAATAATATTGCAATAAAAACTATTAATATATATTATTTATGTGCGTACGACCACACAGTGTGGGCGTGGAGAAGTGGCGTTTATGCTCTTCCACGCTGCACACACCACACCGTCCCCTCGCGTACGGCGTTATTTCAAGCCCTTGAAGAATCCCACCGGCGTTGTGTCTATTGTGCAGTGACGTGGCGTGATATTTGGTTGGATGTGATGGGTAGCTGTTGGACTCCAACGACATTATTTAAAAAAAGATTTAATAATTTTGGTGATTGAATTTATTTGACTTAGAGGTTTTTCTTGAAAGATTTGTTAGTTTTTTTAACTCTTACACATATAACAACACTCGTGATTATTGTTTGTTTCTTCTAATTCTGAAAGTTTAGTTTCATGGCAATGGAAGTTTGTAAAATATCTTGAAAATATGCCGAGCAGTTACTTGACTATAGGAAGGGTAAGATTATTTACCATGGAGAAATATATCCTTTGGCTCTGCATTGGAGTTTATTTGGTCGACAGATGGTGAATATGATGTTAGGAGAACACATCTAAGGTTTAGATTTTTAATAAATCTTCAGGTTGATGCACTCTTTATGCTTAATGATTTTATCAGTGACCAATATGCCCTTTGTGTTGAAAATACGTAAGCATGTTGTGACACTATATACCAAACATGTAGAGTTCAATTATCTTCTTCCGACTACTGAAACGTTATTCTTTTGACTTTATAATAGATTCGATTAAAGCAAGTCATTTACATATAATATTAATGGCCGTAAAAGTAGAGTGTTTTAATTTACCTTTCAGATATGCTGGGACGTGTGCAAGAGCCGGACGGTATGCGCCCCCGTATATACTTCAGGAAATTTAGCTGTTATCTTTATAGTGTATACACATCTGCTTATACACACAAGAATAAACTGGTTATATAACAATCCTTTATACCAAGTAAGTATATTGCTTTTGAAGTTTTGATGATTTTTCGGTTATAAAGTTGGGTACTTTTGAAGTATATTGCTTTTTAGATTATTCTATTGAAGACAAGAGTGAAACTATGTTTGAGACGCTTAACCATCAGGTATTTTTGTTTATAGTTTTTGTATAGTATGTGGTTGTTTTGTGTATATATTCGCTATTATATTTTCATTTTTTATACTTTTTGTTGTACCTTTGAAGTACCCGTCTCTTAGATTTTTGAGTTTTGCCGTTCCCCGTACCCGTATCGTCCCCGTACCCATTTCCGTGCTACATAGAGGTCCACATTAGAATTATGATTGTTAAAGAAACATAGTGTTTCTTTGCAAGATGCCATGGCGTTGGATCGCAATACAGTTGGTTTTTTAATTATATGTACTTAGCAGAGTTGTCAAGAAGAGAAAGAGAAACACACATAAGGCCTCACCCTAATATTGATATCTACCAAGGTTTAAAAAAACGGAAACGAGTTTCGAGGCGTTTTCCCTTCGCCTCACGAGGCGTAAGCCTCGAGGCGAACCGAGGCGTAAGCCCAAGGCGAAGTTAAAAAGTAAATATAAATATTATATATCTTATAAAAATAGTAATACGAACTAAATTCATCATCAAAATAATAAAAAACACACATAAAAAGACATAAATTGCTTGAAATTGACACAAAAACTTAAAAACATAAAAAACAAATATCAAAAACCCCTAAGGCGCACCTGAGGCGCATCCTTTTAATTGCCTCAGCCCCTCTGAGGCGCACATACAGTATAAACCCCCTGAGGCGCGTCTCAGAATCGTTTTTTGGCCATTTCGCCTTGAGGCGCACGCCTCAACCGTTTTTTAAAACCATGATAGCTACATTAAGGTATGAAACCATATAACATAAAAAAAGCATTTTGAATCCTTCATGATCAAGGTTCAAATGATTCGTAGTTTGTTTTGTTGTTACGCAGGTTGCTCGCACCAAAGGGCAAGAAGCTAGTGTCATCACAAATTTTAATCACAAGGTATGATGGATGATGTGGCAAAAAATGGGTTAGGTTGGCCCTAAACATGTATTCTCTCTTTCTTAAATCATTTTTGTATGTTATTAGTGTGTCAAATATAACTACAAAGACTTCTTAAACTAGTGGGAAACCCGCGCGTTGCCGCGGAGTCGATAATATGAAGTGTGAACATACCACCAACTGACCATCAACCCTTACCATCTACAGTACCCTTAACATAGATTACTATATTTGTGTATTTCTAAAAAAGTTGCAAAAAACAAAAAAAGAAATGAGAGAGGAGAGATACATCCTAATGCAAGCCATGAAGAGATTTTGCAAGAAAAACTTGCCCCATAAACGCTATCGTTATTTCCATCATTGGTTTCTTTCGGAGGATGGGCTTGGCATTCGGTTGCAAACTTTTTAAGCCTGTTTAATGCTTCGGTTTCACCGCCTATAAGGGGGCCATTAACAACCGGTTTGACCTGCACAGAAGTCAATGATATTATCAGAATGTACCAAATTTGGGTCCATTGTTATTTCAGCTAAGATCCATTATGTTCCTTGTGTCTAAATAAAGTGTTGGGGTTATTTGGATGCTGTTATTAACCAAGGGCCATAATCTTTGGTGTCGGAATAAATTCGAGGGCTATTTGGATTGTCGTTTTTGGAGTAATTAATGTGACTTGAAAAATCTTAATCAGATAATTAGTTAATTAAAGGGGAGCATTTGAAACAAGTTTGACCTATACAAAAGTCAATAATATTAACAAAAGTCAAAACCTAAAAAATGGATTGATGTTGAAAGTTAACCTACTGGATGCAAACAAGTTGAGCACTTGAGCTATGCTAGAACCCATTTACCAATTCTCCCTTTTATATACTCTTATGAAAGTTGGATAGCATGTTCTTAATGGGATTTGTAAGCATTTTCTTGAAGTCTTGATCAAACCTATCTTCTTGAAATGATTGATCCGTCAACTCTCGATCTGTAAAGTTGACTAATTCTAATTTTGACTCTGGATTGAGTCGCATGAGTATGGTATTCTTGGGCTGCTTCTATTATGTCAAACTCTAACCCTACACATGGTTGGATTCTAGACTTTCCATTTTCTCTTTGCCCATTTGTTTCAAAAATCAGTATACCTGGCTTTGCTTGTATGGTCACGGTGTTGTCTATATCTTGGCTACTCACATGACTCATGCCTTAGAACTATAGAAAACACAAATCGCACCCAACTAATATTTCATATCGTGTATAATATTTCAAATCAAGTATTAATAAATAATTTAACCATTCATTGTACCCATATAACAGAACCATATTTTTGAATTTAACAAGCATGAAAAACATCTTGTAGAGAGATTAGATGGATAGATATCGACTTATCAATTTTAAATATATGTTCTATATAATTAGGGGTGGCAAAATGGGTGGGTTGGGCAGGTTTGGGTAATGGGTTAGGATGGGTATGGGTTAGGATGAGTTTGGGTTAGAATAAGTTTACTAAGTAATGGGTTAGGATGGGTATGGGTTTTTGTCAAAATGGATATGGGCCCGATAGGCTAAAAATATAAATAAATTAAGAAAAAAATTCAAAATTTCAAAAAAAGTAGAAATTCAAAAAATTTCAAAAAAATAATAAAAAATAAAAAATATTTAAAAAAATAAGAAAAATTAAAAAAACCGTGCTTGCCAAAGCCGCCAACACGCTACCAAAACGATCACCTGAAACACTTTTTTGTGTACCCTTGCAGACCCACCTGTTTGTGAGCCTCCATAATGACCCGAAAAGAAAAAAAAAGAGAAACCTTGCACCAAAAACCAATTTACGCCCACACCAAAGCTGCCACAGTCACTACACAGGCCATGAAGATATGCTCGATCGAGTTGTTTCCCAAGCGGCAAAGGCTGCAAATTGAAACAAACAAAACAATGTTCCGTTTCTACAACTCCTGAGAAGCGAGCAATCTACCCATCGAGAGCCTCCAGCCAAAAGTGTAGAGTTTCATTGGCGCACAATTGTTCCAATCAAAAAGCTAGACTGCTACTGTTGGTGTAGCTCAATCTCAGCAGCCCTTCTGCTAAAGCAACAGTGAAAAGACTGGATTATTCTTCCAACCAAAATCATTTATCTTGGCAGCCACTGAAGCGAATTTCAGACAGCTTATTGACCAAATCTGTTAGCTTAGTGACAAAAGTGTTACTCAGATAATTTTGCCTCCATTTCCATTAAACCTTGTGTCTATCTCCACCTCAGTTAAAAATTATCATCATTAATATACAGATATAGGATTACTCACAAATACATCTTGAGAAACAACCAAGGAACAAGTTGATTCCATTAATTTAGTTTATCTATGTAAAAACACAAACTTGTAAATAACTTAAAATGAACAAAGTTATTATGTATTTCAATTACCAACAGAGTAGCAATTCAGAATTCAGATAATGATAGTTGCGCAAGTGCATAAGTCAGAAGTAGCTTAAAACTGAAACATGATATGCCTTCTATCCCAATACAATATGAGCAAACATGAATTTAGTCAATTATACGTATTTACATAAACAAATAAAAAGTAATAAATTATCCATTTCATAATCAAATCTGGATCAGTCGACTGTTGTTATTAAACCGACTCTTTTATTTGTAATTTATGTAAAATACGCACAAGATCATTCAATTTAGGGTAAAATCAAACTTGAAGATCTGAAATCGGTTTCACTTTTTCAACATAGCGATACCAATAGGCATCTCCTAAATGAAAACAAAATAAAGAAATTTAATCGTTTTCATAACATTGATTGCTATCTCCAAAATAAAAACAAAATCACAAGTTTGAAGTAGATTTCTTTTTTTTTTTGAACAAAATAAGACAAAATATTGAATCACAAGTTTGATGGATTGCTAAAGGATACCTTACTAAAAACATATGTAGTCCAAGTCAAAACTGAACCTGTGGTTTCATGTCCAGCAACCAACATTGAGAAAAGGTCATCATGTAGCTATTGACTTGACATCTAAACATAAATCATGAGGAAAATGGTCGTATATTAACAACTCAAATAGCAATTCGGTTCAATACTTACGATTGCAGATCACTTCCCTGCTAGCAAGCAAGAATAGAAAGATTCTTGGGTCTGCACCATTTGCAAAATCATCATCTTAATCTTTAACCAAGTTATCGTTGCTGTGACAAACATGAAGAGATGTACTAACTGCTAAAGCTTTCAAAATATCTAAATCGAACAACTTCAAACATACTTTTAAGAGCTACATACCTGAAATAGTAATCAATTTGACTCACTATCCTAGCATACAACATGGGATCTGCTACAAAGTACATGGGAGGCGGAATCGGTGGCCCGACAACAGGCGCCATGCCTCTGAGTGACTCCGGTGGAGGTGGTGGACCTTGAAAATAGTACACCGGCGGAGATGGAAGATCTGCATACAGATTGAAACATTATACAAAGTGAGTTAAATATAAATAAAAATCAAGATTGTATTTTAGGCTCGTTTAGGCTAGCGAGCCTAAACGAGCTTTGTATTTCAGGCTCAAACTCGCGCTCGATAACTAAACGAACTCTATTTCAGACTCGAGCTCGAGCTCGAACTCATTAAGGCTCGGCTCATAACAAGATACGGACGGGACTATATCAACGACATTTATATAAAATACAAGATTCGGATGATTAAAATACCTTGCATACAAGCTCTCCTTCTCTTCACACTCGTTCATACCTATAAAGATTTCTCTTCACACTCCTTCGTACCTATAAAGATAAAATCCACACATATCAAAATTGTAAATATGAGAAAGAAAAATTACAAAACAAATTGGCTTTGGATTTGCAGCATCACAAACTGGATCCAATATATTGACTATGTTAAGTCCGCTTGTGCACTGGAATTAAAAAAATCATTAGAGATTGTGATTAAAAATTACACATATCTAATTAAATATTTTTCATTTGTACCTCCTCTATCCGTTGAAGATTGTATAAACATGCTGTGTTATCCGGATCAGAATTTATGTAGTTTCCATTACAAGTTTCGTTTGTAGACTGAAATATATCAAGAATAATGATGTTAGAGCATAGCTCGCAAATTGTGAAGTAACTATGTCATGAAGTTGATATAAACTTTTTGTTTACCTCGTATACATCATTTGAAATAAGTGCATACCGGTGGGCAAACTCTAATCTCGAATTAAAATCGTTGAATTTATCGGTTAAAGGGCTTACACATATGCATCCCTGTATAATGGGAAAATATTAATAATAATACTCACACATACATACGTGACTAATCAAACCCAAAAACATACCTATGGAAGTCTCAATCGGAACCCTGAGTAGAAGATTTGGAAGATGATGATCGCCGGAACCCTAGCCTTGACCGGAAATTAAAATCGTTGAATTTATCGGTTAAACGGCTTACACATATGCATCCCTGTATAATGGGAAAATATTAATAATACTCACACATACATACGCGCGTAATCAAACCCAAAAACATACCTCTGGAAGTCTCAATCGGAACCCTGAGTAGAAGATTTGGAAGATGATGATCGCTGGAACCCTAGCCCTTGACCGGAACTGTGGGAGCCGGAGTTTGGAAGAGAAAGAGAGAGAAAATGTTTCAGAGAATGATTGGTCTTTGTATGTCATGAGATTTCGAAGAGAATGATCGGTCGTATGTGAATTTGGAGCATCACCAAATATGTGAGGAGTGAAATCCCCCAATTACCCCTCTAGTGTCTTAAAATGTTGAGCCCTTTCCCATTCTACCCTTCTAAAACATGCTGTATTTCTTTGTACATATTGTTTTAAAACTTGTACACAATGTAAAATTACATGTGTGTACGTCACTTCTTCTTTTTATAATAGTATAGATAGGTTCAACGTGTCATTTTCTTTCAACCAAGCTATTTTTATTTTCTCTACCAAAAGTTTAAACTGTGCTTATTTATTACCCCGGGGACTAATATCCTAAATTGTGTTTATTTATTATTCCAGGTGGAAAATTTTGGTGTTATGGCTAAAACTAAAACGATTACATTTTAGACAAGTAGGACAGAATGCCCTCGGTGTTAAAAATACATAAGCATGTTGTGACACTATATACCAAACATGTAGAGTTCAATTATCTTCTTTCGAATACGGAAACATTCTTCTTTTATTGTTGGATATATATGTATACCATTTATTTTAAAACTATAACAAAATAAATCTTAATTTAGACATGTTAGTAGACTTACTATAATCTTTAAAATGCCGTAACGGTTTACCGTCACAAAAGATTCACCACATATGTTTTCCATGAAACAATCGATTTCAATGTTTTTGTCTTCGATTATCCTTAACCGCAATAACGTTCTCTTTGGCAACTCAAGGTCCCTTATGACATTACTCTATCCGTCAGTGATAACGGATTCCCCACTTACACTTCTCAAAGAAACTGGCCAACTTTTTCCACTTTCATGATGTATCATTTTTTTTGTTCTTTGCCAATAATTTTCATATACGTTCTTAACAAACTCTATTGGAAGCACCTACGGTTACATTTATGTCATACATTTTAGTTAATAAAAGATATACAGAATTGTTTGTGAGCATTGTAGCATACCAGTTTTAACGACGATTGATCTTCTAACGAAGCGACACATGACGAGCTCATTTTTAAATACCTGTAATATACAACATATCTTAGAATCATTTACTACTGAACATTAAGTCATACATATTTGTTCATAGCAATATAAAAATTACATTGTAAGTAATATTAGACAAACATTTTTGATAACTATGACTTTATGATTGTTATATCTATAAAATTTAAACTGATATAATGTCATTAATATTTTCATTATTTATAATCCACATATAAACAATACTAAAGGAACTGTTATCACATGATCATATCCGATTACAAATAAAGAATGATTCATTGTTGAATATTAGTCTATACATATATTGTAATTGATGAGCAAAAATATAAATACATAACTTTAATAAAATCGTATGTTAATATATTTGAAAAAAAAATAATGTAAATCATAAATTTTATGCAAGAACCAAAACCATTTAATCATCCAAATCAAACTATAAACCAAGAAAATCATTTTTTTGATAAGAATATCAACAAAATCTTTAAACCAAATCACACTATTAACCCAAAAAACTAAAGTTCCAAGCACATGCAATACATATAAACCCTTTTAAATATACATAACATACTAATAATTGAATTTCTTTACAAATAGTTAAACTCCGATTTCAACTCTATTTAGTCATTAATCGGTTCAAATAAACATCCTATGAGTTATTTATAGTAATAAAGACAAGTTGAGTTGATAAATCAAGATAACAATCGGCGTAGAAGTGATCGGAGATGTAATCGGAAATTTACCTTTACTAATTTCTTCAACCGCCATTTGGGTAGTTCTTGAGCTTTGTGAAAGAAGGTGAAGTGAAGTTGCAGAAGATGTAGGTGATATGATTGTATGATCTTGAAAGATATTGTAAGAGGTAATTATTTTTATTTTTTAATTCAGTTATTTCATAATTAACATTCACCTTTATTTTTTTTCTATTTCTAATATTCACTCTTATAATTTACTTAAATTCTTAATCCGTAAATATTTGTATAATTTATTTGGTAAATATTTGATAATATACCACTAAAATTGAATCAATATATATATGTCATCTGAATATATATTTGGAAATACAAATCTGCCGAAATTTTATTTAAGTTTTTAAACAATTGTTTTCGAATTATAAGTGAAAGAACAAAGGAAATACAAATCAAAAAATGCAAAATATGTATCTTGAATGTAATAACATTGATTTCGAATTATTATAACCTATATATATATTTCGAATTCTTATTGTTATATTGTAAGAAAAGACTTTTCCACATTAGCCACAACAGGAATAACAATTAGGGTTTGTAGGTTTTCAATATGGGTGAAAGTTCATCAAGGTATTTTTTGTTCTTAATGTTATCAATCTTTGTTTATTTAATGTTTGTAATTTGTGTTTCAGTGAATACCATTAACATGTAATGTTTTATTAATATCATCTTTTTTGAAGCAGTATCAGACATCCTTGCTTTTGTAGACACATGAGTATATCGAGCGGACGAACTTTTACTGGTAATTTCTAAATTCAGATATGAATTATAATTATAACTTATTTTCGATTCTTTGCTTTACCAGGCGATTCCTTCAGACGTTGCGTCCAAATTGTGGAGTAACGAAAAAGGGTTTACAAATGTTCTAATAGAAAGTGATGATGGCCGAACATTTAATGTTTCTTTAAGCGAAGCCAAAGGAAAACATTTTTTTTCCATGGTTGGTCGAATGTTGTCAAACATTTACGACTGAAAGAAGGATGTTTGGTAGTCTTCAATCCTTTAGATTCTACTACATTCAAAGTAACATATTTCATTGATGGTGTAAGTAGTAGCTCTTTCTGGACGTCGCTGTTATCTACAACATCTCACTTTACTGTAAGATTATTTTTTACTTTCTCTTTATTTATTTTAATACATTTATGTTTTCTTAAGAAAAGTAACATTTAGGTTTTCTTATAACAAAAGTAACATTTTTATTATTTTTCTTATTATTCTTTCTATAGTTCATTCCCGAGTCTATCCTACCCAAGTTCTTTGATTATACATCAAATGATATAATTTCCATTATAGATATAGGCAACAAAATCTTTCACGCTAAGATTGAAATGCTTGATGGTAAAGTTGGTTTCACCATTGGTATTGATGCAATTTATAGTCCGTTTCAATTGGAGGTCGGTTGCTATTTGTTATTTACAAGAGGTTTTGGGAATTATTTCCATTTAAGAATTTTTGGTAAAAACGGTGTTGAAATTAACTTTGCTGATGTAGAAGTTGAAGAGGTAACTATACATTTGTTTGGTTCTTTATATATTTAATTACTATATTCTTATTCTAATAAATGTTATATGTGATTTTCAGCCTGTAGTTGCACCTATTGATGCACTTGATGAGCCAGCTATTGATGAAGAACAACATGATGGTCTTTATAAGTTTGTTCGTATGGCTTCTAAAGATTTCGTAAGTTTTAATATTATTTTAGGAACTAATATATATTAAATATTACATTTTTTTATTCACATAAAAATACATTATTAATTTTATATTCTTTTTCTTATTAATTTTTATTTTAAAAACAATACAGCGGCTGCCTAATAATGTTTCAAGGATGGTTAAACTTGATTCTGATTTAAAACCTCTGACCGTCAGACTTCTGCATCTGACTGAGCAAGAGGAGTTTACCAACCGTACCAGACGTGAAAAGATAGGAGAAGGTTTTCGTTATGCATTATGCAAATGGTCGAGATTCATGCGACGTGCGCGCATTAACGAGGGTGATACGCTTCACTTTTCTTTTGATGAAACTCATCAAGTGTTGAATGTTGAATTAGTTGTACCTCACAAAAGGAGTACTGATTAGTTTTTTTACATTTAGGTTTTGGATATTTGGTTTTCATATGATATACATTTACTTTGTTATGGTTAATAGTTTTTAACAATGTTTAATGGTTTTGATATTTATTTTAATACATCTTATCATATGTTAGTTTACTATTACTATTTCTTTTAATGGATAACACAATTTTGATATTATTTAGTGTGCAAACTTTATCGATAATTGTTTCGACTTCCAATGCAGTTTTTGTTATGATATCCATTCATATAATCAGCCACATACCGTTTTACCATTTATTCATACACCTTATTCATCATGCAATTTTTCGTTTATTAATATTAATGTATATATTTATATTTATTTGTTTAGAAAGATAGATTAACAACCCGTGAGTATTCACGGGTTATAACCTAGTAGTAATACGAACTAAATTCATCATCAAAATAATAAAAAACACACGTAAAAAGACATAAATTGCTTGAAATTGACACAGAAACTCAAAAATATAAAAAACAAATATCAAAAACCCCTGAGGCGCACCTGAGGCGCAACCTTTTAATTGCCTCAGCTCCTCTGAGGCGTACATACAGTATAAACCCCCTGAGGCGCGCCTCAGAATCGTTTTTTGGCCATTTCGCCTTGAGGCGCGCCTCGAGGCGCACGCCTCAACCGTTTTTTAAAACCATGATAACTACATTAAGGTATGAAACCATATAACATAAAAAAAGCATTTTGAATCCTTCATGATCAAGGTTCAAACGATTCGTAGTTTGTTTTGTTGTTACGCAGGTTGCTCGCACCAAAGGGCAAGAAGCTAGCGTTATCACAAATTATAATCACAAGGTATGATGGATGATTTGGCAAAAAATGGGTTAGGTTGGCCCTAAACATGTTTTATCTCTTTCTTAAATCATTTTTGTATGTTATTAGTGTGTCAAATATAACTACAAAGACTTCTTAAATAGGTTCAACGTGTCATTTTCTTTCAACCAAGCTATTTTTATTTTCTCTACCAAAAGGCTAAACTGTGCTTATTTATTACCCCGGGGACTAATATCCTAAATTGTGTTTATTTATTATTCCAGGTGGAAAATTTTGGTGTTTTGGCTAAAACTAAAAAGATTACATTTTAGACAAGTAGGACATAATGCCCTCGGTGTTGAAAATACATAAGCATGTTGTGACACTATATACCAAAAATGTAGAGTTCAATTATCTTCTTTCGACCACGGAAACATTCTTATTTTGACTTTATACTAGATTCGATTAAAACAAGTCATTTACATATAATATTAATGGCCATAAAAATGTTACGATTGTCTAGATTTCATTTTATGCATCTACACTAGGAAAAAGATATCTATAGAAAGAATGGAATGTGGAGAGGTTAGATGAATCTTCATCAAGTTTATAATCACCGCTCTAGGTAGGTATTTGTATGAAATTTCACATTTCCTGTCTCAAGCATTATCTTTGACAAGTGGTATAGGGTTTTTTTTTTCTTATTTTTAAGCCTGCCATGTGTTGGTACTTACTGACTGTATTCAATCCCACGTAGTTGCATCATAATCTCGCCGATTATTGAGAGTTGATTGGGTGAACAGAGGAAAATGAAAGCGAAGAAGATACCAACAACAAAAAAGAGAGGCAAACAAGACCGACAGTTGAGCAGCAGCGAAGAGGCAATCAACTCATCCCCACTGGTCACTGCTCCCAGTTGCCATTACTAGTCTACTTGGCTGCAGTCTGGCTACTACAGTTGCGACCAACCGGATGCTCACTGACCACTACACCAGGTTAGTTTTTCTTCCTCTCCCAGCTAGAAATTTTTTATTTTAGTTCAGTTTAGATGTGATTATGTGAAACTGATGTTAAATGAAACTTGATTTTTATTAAACTTTATCAAACGGGTGACTTTTGATGTTGAATGAAACTTGAAGTACGGTGATTAAAACTTGAATTTTAATAGTTGAATTGGTAATTTAAACTTGATTGAATTTTGGGGATTAAAATTTGGAATAATCTTCTTCCTAGATCTGGACTTGCTTCAAGGTAGAAGCTTCAAGTTCACAAACACTTAAAACGCCTCAACAAGCCCACTGTCAAAACCATTGAGGTATTGTAGTTATTGGTTATTTGTGGTGTTTTTTTTTCTAATCAATCGGTTACTATTATTATGTGATTTTTTGTCCAACCCCGGATCCCATATACAAACACAGGAACGGGCGGCCGCGAGCCAGTTTTGGTGGTATCAGGTATTATCTAATTTTGCAACGGAATTTTCATCAGGACCGTAGTTAGGAAATATTTGATCAGAGTAAATACCACATTTTCATAATACTAAACACATGAGATAAAACCCAAGTTTGCAGTACACACATTTTCATAGGAATAAATCCTATTTTATTTAATAAAACATCTATTTTATTTTAGATAACTTTATTGCCACTTTTCCAAGCCTTCAGTGCTCTCCAGCTGGCTTTTATTGGCTTCACACTAAGTTACCTGAAACACGTGTTTAAAACATTTTATCAGCAGGAAATACTGGTGAGTGAATCCCAGTTTAATCAAGTTTTAAATAAAATCCCATTGTACAGTATTGAGGGCGATCCTGCAATTATATTTGTTTCCAAGACATATCAATTAACATCCATGGTACTGTCGAACCCGACTTGTGGAAATGTTACTCCTTGACCAGGTGGTAACAAATTTTGTATACAAAACCCCAACATACTCATGATAATTGTATTCTTACAAATACTCAATAACTGCTTTAATATATAATTAATTAAATGAGGTTTTGTAAAAACAGTTAACAAAAAGCGGATCAACTCACATTGCTATTTTAGGTATTTCCTTTGTGGCTTCCTGGTTATAATCTAGTTAAATAAACAATGCACACGCGTTAGTATAATAACCCATTTTAACATTAGTAATACCCTCCCCGAGACGGCATTCCAAAGACTACGTCGGGCAGAACCACGACAGCCGTTACGAAACCCTAGATCAATCGGGCAACGTATCTAATACGTATCCAGGGGTTATAATAGTTACAACGGAGCAGAACTTCGCTATTTAGGGGGTATAATACCCGTAGATTATGCCTACAATTCAGATTTGAAAGAAAGAAAACGATTTTGAACGAATTTGAATGAAGATCTGATGGCCTACTTATATAGTGCTTCACTTCCGTTTTCTCGCGGCCCGCATAAATCAAGGCAAGGGCCTTACGCGCCCGCGTCAACTATAGTCAACGCGTAGCTTGGCTGGGTCATCAAGTAGGCTTGCCGGGTGTTGGGCCACGTGGCCGCACCGGGCTGCGCCACATTCTTGGCCTCTCGCGGCCCGCGTAAGCGTTAAGGGTGCCTTACGCGGCCTGCCTAAAACCCAAAATCATTATTTTTAATTAATTTTAATAATATTTAAGGTATTCGGGGCCCGTTTTCACGTATGGGGTGTATTTTTGGACATATTGGAATATTTTAAAATATATTAGGGGTGTTAGAAATATTTTGGAGGGTTGATATATCTTTGTACAACTCCTGGATTATTTAATAAAATATATAGTGCATTTACATTAAGTATAGTAACCCAATTCCACTTTTTCCCTACGTCACGAGACAGAACCCCAACGAATTTAGGCAGAGCCTTGACATACGTTACGGGGCCTACGTCAGTCGGACAGGGTATCAGTGATTAGGGGTTACAATACTTAAAACGGGGCAATGTATTATTATTATTATTATTATTATTATTATTATTATTATTATTGGTATAGTAATATAAAAAAGGAAATTTGGAAATAAAAGGGCGGTATCTATAGAGAGAGTAGAAAGAAAATGGGCAATCTTTGGCTGTTAACTTATGAGTGTATTTATAGTATTCTTTCTTACTGGAACCTTGAAGTGCACGCTTTGAATAATTCGTGTGAAGAAGACACGTACGCAAATGATTTATTTAAATTTTGATTTAGTTTCTTTCCATTGGATATGTATACACGTATACATTAATATTTCATTTGTAAGTTTAAATTTATTATTATTATTATTATTATTATTATTATTATTATTAATTTAACTGCTTTACTTATTTGGCGTCTTGTAACTTTTAAAATATAACGTTTTATTAAATAATTAATATGTCATTAGAACGAGAATAATCTTATCTACATTTTGAACCAAGTTTCATTAAAAATAGAGTAGGTTCAAATATAATGTATTTTTATAATTTAATTATTAAATGATTTCTACGCTTGCCCAAAATACCTCATATTTCCATTGGTTGACTTACCCATGATGCATCCTTTAAATAACATAAGTTTTTAAATATTTTATATAAAATTTTTGGGAATGTTACATCCTCCCCACCTTGTTTTAAATCTCATCTTCGAGATTCCCTGAAATATGGATGAATATTTAGTTAGTTTAGTTTCTAGGTATATTCTAGTCTTTATTTTGAATTTCACTTTACTTTGACCAGAACTATTCTCTATGAGATTCTTATTCTTGACTGAAATATGTTTTGTATTTTAACACAACTTTTAGTTACAGGTTTCCTAATGCGTTAATAATTGCAAAGGAAATTCTTATACTTTTGATGGCGTCCCAACTTAAAGAGTTCATGTCGTTCATTTTGTCGCACGAATTTCGAGACGGATGATCAAACGAAATAATGTTTGATATTGGAATTATAGATGTATACGAGAGATTCCTGATAATTAAATCTAGAATTATCATTGACATCTTGTTCGTGATTTATCCCTAATTGTCAATCGTTATGGTCTTTGGATTTCCTTATAGATATACATATCTATATAGTCATATATGTAATATACACACCCTTCATAATGTATTTAACAGATTTATATTTCCAAAAACAGGTCAGGTCATGGTACTATTTAGGGAAATCCATTATCATAACATATACCCCATCTCACCCGGTCTCACCGGAGAGGTACCCCTATCTTACCCGGACAAGCTGGAGAGTCTACTATACCATACCCAGTCTTGCCGGAGAGGTAATTATTATTGTATTTCCCATAAATAGAATTTTTTCTCAAATCATGATTTTAAAAGTGCATCATTTATTTTGACTTATATCAAGAACAAGGAAATTAGTATTCTCATGATGGATCATATTCTAGAACCGAGTAGTATCAATAAACAAGAAATAACAGTGGCCAAGTGTTATTGCTTATTTATCATACTGGCACTGTTCTAGTCATCATCCTCACGGCATACCAATAACCATCACACTTTATCTATGCAAGTAATTGGCTTATCTCAAAGCTTTATACTAAGGCATTCTCCTTAGGTTCAAGTCTAAATACTCTCCTATGTGTTTACCCGTAATTATCAAAATTCTAACTCTTTTATTTATGCATATATATAACCTTAGATTCCGTTGCAATGATTATTTTATTGAGACATATGGTTTTTTTTAAAACATAGTAGGTTTCATGGTTTATTGTCACACCCCGACCATGTTAAAACAACAAAACCGCGGCGGAAACGTCGGGAAGTGTCGTGGCAGAGTTATCGTTTCATAAGCATGGATACAAAAGTGTTTCGTTTTATTGATAATATTAAACATTAACATTGTCTTAACACAAAACAAATAAGTTACATATCGACTAATATTGTTATTATGTCACTAAGGCCTCGTCCAGATCCTATGTGACTCATGCATCCTAGTAATCATCATCAAGCATCAACACCTGAAACATATGTAAAAACAAAGTCAGCAAAGAAATGTTGGCGAGTACATAGGTTTTATAGGAGTGTCGGATTCATGGCTAGTTTAAATGTTGCAATACTTTATTAAAAACCTTGTTTTGAAAAGAGTATAATATTGCAACTTAATTGACCAACTCAAATCAAGCGGGCTATTGTAACACCCCGAAAACGGGTTTGGTAATCAAACCACGTTAATCCTAAAAGACGGGTAAAATACCGTTAATGGTAAAATTGAACCCAGTGAATATTAGGACTTAAACAAATTGTCCTAATATTAATTAAAAGGGGGAAATAAATGCTTGAGAAAAATAAAGTTATGCAAGGCCCGAGTTAACGGGACTTAAAATATAACGGGTTATAACTTCCCGAACCTATTAAGTTAACTAGGGATAATTAACCTAGTTACTAGTATGTGGCTAAGTGATAAATGGTAAGTTGTAGCTTCAATTGATCAAAATAAAACATGAGGGACTAATACTTGCCAAATGTGAAACTTGTTTTAATTAAAACAAGTAATAACACATAATATGTAACACCTGGGTCACTGCGACCATCAAAAAAATACCGAACCAATGAAATATTATATTTCATACTTGGGATTTGTAAAAATATGTGTATCATTTGCACATATCAATTTTTGTTCAATTCCAAACTCTAATTCGCTTTCTGGAAGGTTATACACGCACCGATGCGTAAATATAACCAGTTTAATGCAACAAAGACTCCGGATTAGTGACATAGTCTTAACATACCTTAAATAACCTCTACATAACTTAGAATTAAGTTTTGAAGGCTTTGGTATGGCAAAAACAAGTTAATTCGCTTACAGGGACTAAACTTGACAAACTGCGAAAGTATGCCAATTTGAACTGTAACAGACATTCCGTAACATGACCATAAGTTAAACATACCATAAATATCCTTGACATAGCTTAGAAATAGGCTTTAAGGGGTTCGGTGTGCTAAAATAAACTTTTGGGTCATTCAGGGACTAAAAGTGTCAAAAAGTGCACAAGTTTGCATTTTCGAGCATAACTTACGTTCTGAATACATCTGGACATCCAAAAATTTATGTAAGCACTAAAATATTTTATTTTAGTGTTTGGCATAAGAAAAATCCATTCGTCACGCATTTTGGATCGTTTTTCGCGCTTGTGCGCATTCCGTCGTAATTAAGCGAACATCGTGTTCGTACGACCAAACGAACTGACATCCGACATATTTTTGAGCATGTTTCATGTCCACAATGTTTAGGCATCATTTTAGGGCCTTAAAGTTGGCTTTACGGGCCTTAGAAGTGTCGGAAATGGCTTAAATACGAAACAGGGACCAAAACTATCATTTCTGAAACTTATTTTATGATCAGAACCCCCATGCGGCCCGCATTAGTTTTGGTGTATCCTGAAGCGGGCCGCGTGAGCCTCCCAGAACAGATAAGATCGCTTAGTCAGCTGATTCCAGCTGTTTAATCCACAACCACACATTCTAACTTGCCCTTTCAGCTGATTTAGGGTCATTTTTAGTTACCATAAGGTTCCGACAAGTGTACGCACAAGATTTAATCACGTTATTCGAGAAACGATCTTAACGGTTCGGGAAATACTATAAATACCAACCCATTTCACTTCATTTCTCACAAGAATCTGATCATTTGTGCTCTAAGTTGAAACCTTTGTTTCATACCTTAGCTATTTTGATCTAGATTAGCATTCGGGGACCCTTCGTAAGTGTTCCTTCGTTCTTTTATGCTTTTCAAGTCCGAAAGTCGAACTTTGTTTGACTTTCTGCATTGACCAGTTTATGGTCGATGCGAAGTTCGTTTGAACTTCATAACGTGAGCGTGATCACGATGGTTATAGTCCCTAGTGACTATACCTACTGATTACCACGTTATCTAGGCTCAGTGACGAGCCGTAGTTTCGGTCAGAATACGTATTCTTGCGTATTTTGTAACCAAACTACTTATGGGTATCAAAACCGTTTGTTTTGATACCAAACCTGTTTTCTAAACTTAGTTAAGCATGTTTTTGCATGCTTAGCTCGTCACTTTTAGTTTAGTGCTTATATAGGGTCGTAAGGTAAGCGATCTAAACAATCGCTTATACTTTCGAACCCGACCCGTTTGGTCGATCATTAGGATACGACCAAGCACATTAGGTGACCATTGTATATAGGGAAATAACCTTCCGAGTTTATACCTTATGGTCGCTTCTTTTAAGTAGTTGTATGATAGGTAGTTTATATGCCTTAGGTAAATTACCAAAATGCCCTTTTGACGCCAAAATTCATTTTAAGCATATGTAACATAACTTTTGACATCTAAACTGATTTGACAACAATATTAGACATGTTAAGGCATATGTTACTTGTCATAGGACTAGTTAGGCGGTCCAAACGCGTTTCACGCGAGCGACGCGTTAAAGTAGCATAAGCTACCTAAACGGGTCGTAATGGGTCGTAAGCACTTAGGTTAGGTTTCATTTAGTATGTAGGCTTTGTTAAACCATACTACATGAGTTCCCATACTCATTTGGTTTACGAGCCTCATTCTATCCGGTCTTCCGATTTAGGTCCGGGTTATTAATGTAGTTACCTATATTAGGTGCCGTTTGATATTCCGTGATCTCTAGCATTGCTTGGTGGTTATCTTAAGACTTCTGAGCAATCTCAAGTGAGTACATAGACCCCTCTTTTACTGTTTTCCAAACGTTTTGGGGAGGAACACATGTGCCTACTTGTTACTTTCAAGCTTTCCTGTTTTTCACATCATATACATGCTATGTTCAATAGTACATTTATAGTACATCGTTTTACATTACATTTTATGCTAGGTGTGCCCATTGTGTGCATTACTTAGTACATCGTTTTACATTACATTTTATGCTATGGATGTCCATTGTGTGCATACTTAGTACATTGTTCTACATTACATTTCTGCTATGTATGTTAACTGATAGCATGCTAGCACATTGATTTACATGACTTTTCTGCTTTGTATGTTAACTTAGCATACTTGGTACATCATTTTACATGACTTTTCTGCTTACATTTTGGTATGACATTTGGTTTGTTTAAACTATACTATACATTCATTAACACCGATCATGCCGCTCGGTAGTAGGTAGTGGTACCATAAGACTTGACAAATCCCATTCCTGAAATCTCGGGTTTGTTTTGACGTAAGGAATTACCGAATCCGAATACATATTCTTTTGATAACTCATTTTTACATAGTTATCCGACTGTCGCAAGGCTTGGATGTATGAATTTTCACAATACCGCATAAATGTTCATATTCAGTATAGCATGCATATATTTTACAAAAAATAACTTTTGATTTACTCAAAATACTTTGTTTTGTACATTTTTACTTATGGTTTAAGTAGTCTTATTTTACTTACCATACATATCATTTCGGTTACACATTACTTGACTACTTTTGGACTATAAACATTTGACATGGTTTATACAAGGACTTTTGACTATTGGTTTAAACATAGACATCTTACATTGTTGGTTTGGTTTGAGTAACTGATTAAGTAACGAGGCGTGTGTAATATGATACAAGCATGGTGGATACGCCGCTGGTACTTCCTATATATAAGTGTTTGTATGGTATTACATATCTTAGCGTTATTTGAATCATTTCAGGTTATGACATATAACATTTTATACAAATAACATACTTTTCACAATACATTGTTTTACAAACAACTTAACTTATACAAACTCATTTTTACATGGTTATTCATTCAACCATGCATTATTCTCTTATTTATACGTATCATCTGAACTTATTGTTTTTCAAATGATTTACAACGACAAAGCAAATTACAAGGTTCATGACTAAACATTTTCTTAAACAGAAGTCATGAATCTTATTTACACAAAACCTATGTACTCGCCGGCATTTTTATGCTGACGTACATATTTTCACATGTGTTTCAGGAAATGAAGCATAGGATTGATCAAGATACACTTAGGCGGACATGGGCCATAGTGACAATAAAAGATGCAGACTAGTTATTTATGTTATGTTTCTTTGATTATCAAGACATTGTAACTCGTTTATTCAATAAAACAGTATTTCAATTTCCATGTGCTCTGATACCAACTTTTCTGTCACACCCCGACCACGTAGAACATACAAAACGTGACGGAAACATCTTGCGTTAGGGTCCTAGTGTCACCTATCCTTAGGCGACGACCACAACAAGAACATAAAATTCAAAACCGCTTTGAAAACTAATCATCTGTTCTAGGATGATTGATTACTAGGTTTTGAACCCTCAATTGTAAGGTTTTGAACTCTCTATTTTATGTTTTGAACCCTTTTGAGTTTTCAAAACCTCCTCAAGGTTTTGGGTTTTAAATAATGTGAACACGTGCAAACTGGAAGGGTGAATGCATGTATTCTGGGTTTTCTGTCTAGGCAAGCACTTCGTATACATCTCATCAGACGCGAGACCAGTTGTGCTTACCTGGGAATTCTTGGGATGAGTGTTCACTTATAGGCGAGCATGTCTTCGCGATACATTATTTTTGACCCATTTACTTTGATTTGTCACCATCTCATTTGTTTGCCTTAGGTAACAAACAAATGATCGCAATTTTTATGCATTGCCATCCTGTTTTGATTGTCTGATAACCTTTCACTTGTTTCTTCCAATGACTTTCATTTTCTTCAAGAATGTCTCTTCCTCTCAACACTGGTCAAATGTCCGAGCGAACAGCCAAATTTGCCCAGCAAATAGGCGAAGTGATTCTGAAGACTGTGGAATTGGGAATTGCCATGTCTCGTCTCCACAATGAAGCTACTCAGGAGCCACCAAAGGAAGCAGAAGCCAAGCCTTCACCTAAACCAAAGAAACGTAAGGCTTCAAGGAAACCCGCAGTGGTGGCACCAAAACAGGCAAGACCTAGCCAAGTGACAGCACCACCAGCCAAGAAACAAATCAAGGAATCAAAGACCATGGATGAACAGGCTGAATCCCCTAAGAAGTCAAAGAAGCGAAAGGCTTCTCAGGACTTCGCCGTGGTCGCTCACAATGGTCGAGCCATCCCCAACCAACCAGCTCAACCCCCTGCTAGGAAGCCATACTGCACCCTTGTGCAACCAATGTAGCCTTCATCATCAGGCTAGTGTTAAGTGCCGCAAATGCCAAACTTGTGGACTTATAGGTCATACGATAAGGGTTTGTCCAACTGCAGCAGTACCAAATCAAGCAGGACCCATCCGGGTGGCAACACAACCTGTTAAGAAGCAATACAAGGGAACAGCCCCAATATGCGGCAAATGTAATGCACACCACTTAGCTCACCTACAGTGTCGTCTGTGTGTATTATGTGGGCGAGTTGGTCACCTGGCAAGTGCTTGTCGATGTAACCCGAACCAAGGTGGTCCAAATCAACCACAAGCCGACTCTGTTCAAGCTTGTTTCTCACCAGGGTCTTGCTACAACTGTGGCGAGATGAGCCATTTCCTAAGGGATTGCCCAAAGCTTGCTAATGCAAATCCAACCCACGGATGAGCAGTTGGCTGACTAGAAGATATTGCTGTCTTATGCTTTTGTTTTTCTATTTTCTTGTAATGTGAAACAATCTGTTTGATTATAAATAAATTGTTGTTCACAGTTCTGATATACGAGTGTAGTTACATGCGTGTATGACTTATCCTATGATACCTGTATTAAGAAACTATGTTCCTTACAAACTACTCTTGTGATTCTCTCTTTCAAATGATCACTCATGATTCCCTCGAAAATTTTAAGTACTCGTTTCACTCTAAGAAACAAAGTACAGAAAATAAAGTGATATTATGAGTAATCATGCTTCTGCACATCTGTACCTTTGAATCCTTGGTTAGATGACTAAGGGTATTTTCAAATCTCATACCCATTACGTTTTGAATTTTCAACATACACAGTACAAGTATTTCAAAAACAATCTTCATGTTCTCAAAACATTTCATATAGTTTGAAAACAAATTTTTTTTCAAATGCATTGTCTATGTTACTTCAAAAACATTGGTTATGTTTTCAAAAACAACTTTCATAATTTCAAAATGTTTCATGTAGTCTGAAAACAATATTAACACATTACATTTTCTTATCAAGTGCATGATTTCGAAAAGCATCATTCATGTCTTCCAAAAACCTTATACATAATTTCAAAATTCACCTCGCATGATTTTAAAACATTTTTGTAAATATATCTATCAAATACACCTACTTTATGATTTCAAAAGTATTATATATAAGGTTTCAAAAACGTTAAACACATTTTTCTTAAAAGAACCCCATGCATAGTTTTCAAAAATATTTTCCTCGTACATTGACTTAACCTTCAAATTCTACTTCATATGTCGCCTTGACATATCAAGCATCTTAACTTCATAAGCATTTTACTTCATGTTTTGACATAAGCACATCCCGTACAAGGTTTCAAACATCTTTAACTTCTAAAAATCCATATGGGATCTTTTTATCTTCACATTTAGATCCTTGTGGATGATTATCATTCAAATCAAAATCCTTAATTGGATTCCGTTTGTACCTAAATTCGAACATTTCGGTTCCTTGTAATCGAAATCGAATTTTCTCTTCAAAAATCTTTCTATCTTTATAGTTAGATTCTTGTAAATGTTTAAAGTGCCAAATGAAATCCACGAGATGGATTCCTATTGTACTTTAAATACATGTGCTCTGTTAGCATAACAAACTTCTAGTTAAACAATTTTGTGGTTATGTGACTATGTGTTTATTCATCTTATGTTTTCTTTTATGCATTTTGTGTTTTTGTATACTCTGGATATTCGTTATCCAAATCCTCATAGAATCTTTCATACCTTCATATGATGGGTTCGTAGTAGGATATTCAAAAAAAAAGGTACTACCTTAAATCCTTAATGGGCTTCTATGTAATAGTTAAGACCCTTGGATTATATAGTACTACTCCATGATTCATAAGAGACCCTTTAGTGGTCTAGTCAAAAAGATTGATTCACAATCTGGTTAAAGAACGACATCTAGTGATATAGCTGAACAGACTCCTTGATAGTCTATTTAGATCATTTATTGATTTAATTAAAAGGACTCCATGACGGTCTAGTCACACTCATCACAGGTTTGTTCATTTGGTTTTACACTACACATTATAAAATAGACTGTGTGAACTGTGCAAGGAATTGTCTAATTATGGACGCGTACATAATTATGAAATTTAGTGCACAGAAACCCAGTAAGATTTATTATGTGCAAGAACCGATAGTGACAACAATAACAAAATGAGAACGATGTAATGGAGGTACGGTGGACGCACCAATGACGCTTCATATACTTGTATATAAGTATCCCTCTTACATTGCAAACATGATGTTATTAAAGTTACTAGAAGTTCAGAACCCTAACCAATGTTGTTCGATCTTTTCAAACTTCATGTTTTAAAACTCTCACAAGTTTCTCTAAATAAATTTCGGGATGAAATTTCCTAAAGTAGGGGAGACTGTAACACCTGGGTCACTACGACCATCAAACAAATACCGAACCAATGAAATATTATATTTCATACTTGGGATTTGTAAAAATATGTGTATCATTTGCACATATCAATTTTTGTTCAATTCCAAACTCTAATTCGCTTTCTGGAAGGTTATACACGCACCGATGCGTAAATATAACCAGTTTAATGCAACAAACACTCCGGATTAGTGACATAGACTTAACATACCTTAAATAACCTCTAGATAACTTAAAAATAAGTTTTGAAGGCTTTGGTATGGCAAAAACAAGTTAATTCGCTTACAGGGACTAAACTTGACAAACTGCGAAAGTATGCCAATTTGAACTGTAACAGACATTCCGTAACATGACCATAAGTTAAACATACCATAAATATCCTTGACATAGCTTAGAAATAGGCTTTAAGGGGTTCGGTGTGCTAAAATAAACTTTTGGGTCATTCAGGGACTAAAAGTGTCAAAAAGTGCACAAGTTTGCATTTTCGCGCATAACTTACGTTCTGAATACATCTGGACATCCAAAAATTTATGTAAGCACTAAAATATTTTATTTTAGTGTTTGGCATAAGAAAAATCCATTCGTCACGCATTTTGGATCATTTTTCGCGCTTGTGCGCATTCCGTCGTAATTAAGCGAACATCGCATTCGTACGACCAAACGAACTGACATCCGACATATTTTTGAGCATGTTTCATGTCCACAATGTTTAGGCATCATTTTAGGGCCTTAAAGTTGGCTTTACGGCCTTAGAAGTGTCGGAAATGGCTTAAATACGCAACAGGGACCAAAACTGTCATTTCTGAAACTTATTTTATGATCAGAACCCCCATGCGGCCCGCATTAGTTTTGGTGTATCCTGAAGCGGGCCGTGTGAGCCTCCCAGAACAGATAAGATCGCTTAGTCAGCTGATTCCAGCTGTTTAATCCACAACCACACATTCTAACTTGCCCTTTCAGCTGATTTAGGGTCATTTTTAGTTACCATAAGGTTTCGACAAGTGTACGCACAAGATTTAATCACGTTATTCGAGAAACGATCTTAACGGTTCGGGAAATACTATAAATACCCAACCCATTTCACTTCATTTCTCACAAGAATCTGATCATTTGTGCTCTAAGTTGAAACCTTTGTTTCATACCTGAGCTATTTTGATCTAGATTAGCATTCGGGGACCCTTCGTAAGTGTTCCTTCGTTCTTTTATGCTTTTCGAGTCCAAAAGTCGAACTTTGTTTGACTTTCTGCATTGACCAGTTTATGGTCGATGCGAAGTTCATTTGAACTTCATAACGTGAGCGTGATCACGATGGTTATAGTCCCTAGTGACTATACCTACTGATTACCACGTTATCTAGGCTCAGTGACGAGCCGTAGTTTCGGTCAGAATACGTATTCTTGCGTATTTTGTAACCAAACTACTTATGGGTATCAAAACCGTTTGTTTTGATACCAAACCTGTTTTCTAAACTTAGTTAAGCATGTTTTTGCATGCTTAGCTCGTCACTTTTAGTTTAGTGCTTATATAGGGTCGTAAGGTAAGCGATCTAAACAATCGCTTATACTTTCGAACCCGACCCGTTTGGTCGATCATTAGGATCCGACCAAGCACATTAGGTGACCATTGTATATAGGGAAATAACCTTCCGAGGTTATACCTTATGGTCGCTTCGTTTAAGTAGTTGTATGATAGGTAGTTTATATGCCTTAGGTAAATTACCAAAATGCCCTTTTGACGCCAAAATTCATTTTAAGCATATGTAACATAACTTTTGACATCTAAACTGATTTGACAACAATATTAGACATGTTAAGGCATGTGTTACTTGTCATAGGACTAGTTAGGCGGTCCAAACGCGTTTCACGGGAGCGACGCGTTAAAGTAGCATAAGCTACCTAAACGGGTCGTAATGGGTCGTAAGCACTTAGGTTAGGTTTCATTTAGTATGTAGGCTTTGTTAAACCATACTACATGAGTTCCCATACTCATTTGGTTTACGAGCCTCATTCTATCCGGTCTTCCGATTTAGGTCCGGGTTATTAATGTAGTTACCTATATTAGGTGCCGTTTGATATTCCGTGATCTCTAGCATTGCTTGGTGGTTATCTTAGGACTTCTGAGCAATCTCAAGTGAGTACATAGACCCCTCTTTTACTGTTTTCCAAATGTTTTGGGGAGGAACACATGTGCCTACTTGTTACTTTCAAGCTTTCCTGTTTTTCACATCATATACATGCTATGTTCAATAGTACATTTATAGTACATCGTTTTACATTACATTTTATGCTAGGTGTGCCCATTGTGTGCATTACTTAGTACATAGTTTTACATTACATTTTATGCTATGTATGTCCATTGTGTGCATACTTAGTACATTGTTCTACATTACATTTCTGCTATGTATGTTAACTGATAGCATGCTAGCACATTGATTTACATGACTTTTCTTCTTTGTATGTTAACTTAGCATACTTGGTACATCATTTTACATGACTTTTCTGCTTACATTTTGGTATGACATTTGGTTTGTTTAAACTATACTATACATTCATTAACACCGATCATGCCGCTCGGTAGTAGGTAGTGGTACCATAGGACTTGACAAATCCCATTCCTGAAATCTCGGGTTTGTTTGGACGTAAGGAATGACCGAATCCGAATACATATTCTTTTGATAACTCATTTTTACATAGTTATCCGACTGTCGCAAGGCTTGGATGTATGAATTTTCACAATACCGCATAAATGTTCATATTCAGTATAGCATGCATATATTTTACAAAACATAACTTTTGATTTACTCAAAATACTTTGTTTTGTACATTTTTACTTATGGTTTAAGTAGTCTTATTTTACTTACCATACATATCATTTCGGTTACACATTACTTGACTACTTTTGGACTATAAACATTTGACATGGTTTATACAAGGACTTTTGACTATTGGTTTAGACATAGACATCTTACATTGTTGGTTTGGTTTGAGTAACTGATTAAGTAACGAGGCGTGTGTAATATGATACAAGCATGGTGGATACGCCGCTGGTACTTCCTATATATAAGTGTTTGTATGGTATTACATATCGTAGCGTTATTTGAATCATTTCAGGTTATGACATATAACATTTTATACAAATAACATACTTTTCACAATACATTGTTTTACAAACAACTTAACTTATACAAACTCATTTTTACATGGTTATTCATTCAACCATGCATTATTCTCTTATTTATACGTATCATCTGAACTTATTGTTTTTCAAATGATTTACAACGACAAAGCAAATTACAAGGTTCATGACTAAACATTTTCTTAAACAGAAGTCATGAATCTTATTTTCACAAAACCTATGTACTCGCCGGCATTTTTATGCTGACGTACATATTTTCACATGTGTTTCAGGAAATGAAGCATAGGATTGATCAAGATACACTTAGGCGGACATGGGCCTTAGTGACAATAAAAGACGCAGACTAGTTATTTATGTTATGTTTCTTTGATTATCAAGACATTGTAACTCGTGTATTCAATAAAACAGTATTTCAATTTCCATGTGTTATGAAACAATAATTCTGTTACAACACTCCCCGATGTTTCCGTCACGTTTTGTATGTTCTACGTGGTCGGGGTGTGACATAATACACACACTAAGGGTGTGTGTGGAGATCGACCAGGAAGAGCTCTTTGGAGCCCAAACCCTAACTTCAACAAGAATCAACAAATTGAAGGTCAAATCCAGCTCAAATCAACAAATTGAATGATGTGCGTGAAGTGTGTTATGGTTTTAATGTTTATTTTAAGCCCTTTTACACTTTCTTTAGCCAAGTTTTAAATTTATAAAACACGATATTTACTAACACTAAACACACATATGGGCAAGTGCACCCATCGTGAACGTAGTATAGTGTTGGTAAGATACCGAGGTCATCCAAGGACACAAAAGCTTTTAGTACCGGTTTATCCTCAACGTCTAATCAAATCAAAAAGTTTCGAAAAAGGTTTTTAAACTAAGAAAAATAAAATCTAACTAAAATGCTGAAAAATAAAAATAAAAATAAAAGCAGATAGACAAGATGAATCACTTGGCTCCGACTCGTGTTTAGTGTAACCTTTGATTATTTCCGCACTTTTGCACTATTTAAGAGATTATCTTGGTTATTGTAGTAGGCCCCTCTTTTGGAGGTGACGTTACCCTCAACCCAGTAGTTTGAGTCAGCAAGGATACAATCCTAAAGGGTCGGATTATTGAAAGATAATTAATTAAGTTATTAATGCAAAATGTGGTAGGCCCCTCTTTTGAAGGTGACGTTACCCTCGGCTAACTAGTCTAAGTCAGCAGGGATAAAGTCCTAAGTAGCCGGGTTAAAGTTTTAATAGTAGTTTAACTTATGAGGGGATCAAAGAGTTTGGACCCCCGCTATCCAATAC
Source organism: Helianthus tuberosus (assembly GCA_030545235.1). Lineage (NCBI taxonomy): Eukaryota > Viridiplantae > Streptophyta > Magnoliopsida > Asterales > Asteraceae > Helianthus > Helianthus tuberosus. The sequence continues at coordinate 58,677,202 of CM060443.1, read as the reverse complement.
CGTTAAGTATTGAAAGTGGTCCTACTAAATTTGACCCAGGTCCTTTGCAGGATCTATACACTGAACAATGGCAAGACTCTTACCAAACCGTTCCCTTAACCCCCGACCAGGTAGCCAACATACCTCCATATAGACCGTGGAGATATGAATGGTGAAAATCTTTTATTTTATATAGACAGTAAATTAATGCCAAGACACCACAGACAAACGATAAGGAAGAATCACCTTCAACATAAGAAACTAGTAATTAAAGTCATTAATACATAACCAATTAAAAAGTGTGAAAAGATTAAAAATAAAAAGTATTACACTAGACACTTTGTCTTCACCAAGTGATGTAAGATACTTAGGCAAACATGGCCTTGATTGTCACGAACTCTTACGATCAATCTTGGATCCCGAGACGACTCACACACTCTATGATGGACAATGGATGATGGTGGTGGATGATGGTGTTATGATGGTGGTGGGTGAAGTGTGAGAGAGGTGGTGTGCCAAGGGATGGTTTGAGCTTGAGCCAAGCACTCCTATTTATAGGCTGAACAGAAGCTCGGGCACGGCCCCGTGTCCAGTGGGCACGGCCCCGTGTCCACATCCTTCTCTTTCTTCATTAATTGCTCTTGTCTTTATTAGTTGACCACGGCCCCGTGTCCGCTGGGCACGACCCCGTGTGTAGAAGCATATCTGTACTATCAAGATTTGCCTTGATTCTGCGAATCTTATAGTTAACCATGGCCCCGTGTCCGCTGAGCACGGCCCCGTGGTGGGCGATGGAATCTTCTACAACTTTGTCTTTTATGCTGACACTTGGGCACGCCCCCGTGCTCACTGAGCACGGGGCGTGTTCAGCCTTCTGCTCTCTTGTTTTGCTTGGGAAGATGCTTTCGGGGAGGTCGGGCATGCCACGTTTATTCCTTTTCTTGTATTTATGTTAGATTTAGCTGCCTTTTTGCTTCTTTTGTTAATTTGAGCTCATTTAATCCTGAAAATACAAAAGGGAGACAAAAACACACTTTTTCCCACATTAGTACTAAAAAAGGGTTAGTTTTATGCCACAATTGATGTAATTTATATGTTGCATTTTGCACACATCAAATACCCCACACTTGAATCTTTGCTTGTCCTCAAGCAAAACTCTTTATAATGTGGCTTTACACTCCCAAATGGAATTGGTAGAAAAGTAAGTTTTTGGGCTTGTCATAGAGTGTCGGGATTTCCAAGATTCTTTATTTTAGTTTTATTTTTATTTATTTACAATCCTATTCGTCATGATTTATTTAAAATTTTTCATAAGATAAATTACTTATTAGGGCATAACATCCCTCTTTGAAATTCTATTTATATACAAGTTCACATACCTCACGGGGGATCACTCAACACTCGGCCGAAGATGTATTTTAGTGAATCACTCGAGAGCGACATGGAACTTACTCCTACCATAGGCTTGCCAAGCAATCAATCCTCCTCCTTTTTAACTATATACCTTTGTAAATATCAAGAGGACTTTTGGGTGAAGGGTTAGGCTTGGGTTAAAGGTAGGTGGTTGGGTTATTGGTTAGTGGATAAGGGCAAAAAAGCGTAACAAGCGTCGGTTTTCGAAAGACTTTTTATTTTTGTAATTTTTTATTTTGATGTAGCTATTATTCAAACAAAGTTATTTTTGATGAACTTGTTTGTTTATTTCTTTTGCTTCATCATACATTTTTTTTGAAAGTCATACGAAAAACCGAACTTGTTACTAAAACAAAGGGTTAAAAATAAAAAGGTTTTGGTGGGTGAAAGGGTGTTTGGTTTGGGTTATGAAATGAAAAGGTTTAGGCTCAAAGGGGTTAACTAGGGGGATTTTGGGTAGGTGGTAAAAAAAAGAAAAAAATAATGGTATAGAAATTAAAAGGGTTAGTCCTAATGCCTCCATCATTTACTTACTCGGGTTTAAGTTGGTAAGGACCGGGAATGTATTGTCGTGGCAAGTTCTAGAGTTGTAAGAACCAAGCGGCTATTCACACAAGAAACGAAAAATGAGCATTTAATTTAAAGATATGTATTTGTATGCTCAATAAAGGCTCAAAACTCACTTTTGTGGGAATAGGTTTTTATGTGATCAAGTATATATAATTAAATTTTAACTAAACTTGTCATGCATTTTCATAATTTTCTTATGTTGCTTCTTTTTATCACGACGCTATCGGTTGTAAATTTGTAAAAATATAACCTTTTTAGAATTTTGAAATTCCCAAATTAAACCTAGACAAGTAAAAAAAATGAAAATTTTCGAAAAAAATTGGGGTGATTAACGGTTCCAATAGAGTTTTGTGTAAGGCTTGTTATTAGGACTTGCAAGGTTCAAGGTTTTAGCATCCCCCCACACTTAAATTACACATTGTCCTCAATGTGTCCCAAAAATAAGTTTTTAGGTTGATTGAATGTGTAAAAGGTGTGAATCAAGCAAAAATTTGTGTTATTGGGCGCTGGACACGGCCCCGTGTTGTCCGGGCACGGCCCCGTGTTCAAGTGCCAGTAACAAAAATTAAACAAAAGAAACAGAAGCCTGGACACGGGGGCGTGTTGAGTGAACACGGCCCGTGTCCAGTTTACCTGAACTAGGTCATTTCTGCAGACTGTGCAACACGGGGTCGTGTTAGGCGGATACGGCCCGTGCTGAACTTGCTGTAATGAAGAAAATTGTCGGATGGCCCTGTTTTCCTGCATGGGGTGCCGGTTCAAGTTTCCCTTGTTATCCTTTGCCATCCTGAGTGTATTTTATTTGTTTCAACACCATCCAAACACAAAATTAACTAAAACCATCATTCATTAAGTCATAGAGAGAATTACATAATAGTCCTAGAAAATTGAAAATAAAGTAGAAAATAAAAGTTAAAGGTCCTAAATTAGATAGGTCAAGTGATACGTAAATACATCCTAAGGAGTTCTACTTCTACAATAAGAACCAAAATTCCGGAAATAGTCTTCCGGTATCTAAAAGTCTTGTAGAACTCCGAGCCGAGGGGTGTTTAAAGCCATTCTTCTATCTCTCTTAGGAGGAAGAAGGCAGCGTCATTCTCTTCAACATCTTGTGGAGGAGGAGCGACACCGACCGGAACCCCTTGTAGCACTTCCCGAGGGGGCTCCGGATGCATGGCGTACCACTCGGCCGGTATGATGACTTCAGGAACCACATTCCATGCCCTTTGGGTAATGATTGGTACCAAAGGAGGAGAAGCGAGAATGTTCAACCTTTGGTTCAAAAGGTTGACCTCTCGAAGACATCCCTCTAGTCCCACCGTTAAATGATTAATACGGTCAACCAATGCCTCTCCCACCCCTGTCATTTCATCAAGGACCTCTCTTAGGGCGTAAACATAGTTTACAAGAGAATCTTCAACCGTTGATGACCTTCTCCCTTTCCGGTTGTTTCTAGAGTGTGATGAAGATGTTCCGCTAGTTCTGCTCGCCATTCTGATAAAACAAACCGAGAAGAGTTCAACTTTATGAAGTCAGTACTTCGGACACGGCCCCGTGTTCAATGAACACGGCCCCGTGTTCAAATGTTTGCAGATTTTTAGGACAAGGGATCTTGGAGTTTTAATTTGTTTTTATGATGTTTAAAACGTTTTTAAGCAGAAACAACTTAAAACATTATTGTAGAACTTATTTTTAACAAGATCCCATGAATAAAAATCTAACAAACATCTCACTAAAGCTTGAAATTATGGAGATTTCAAGTTCTAATGGAAGCATGAAGAAGATGGAAGTGGATAAAAGAGGAAAGGACAAGAAGGGTGTTGAGAAACTTCTTTTGGAAAATACCTAGGATGGTATGTGAGAATATTCTCCAAATCTCTGTCCCTTGAATGGTTCAAATGTGCAGGATTCTTGGCTGCATTTATAGAAAACGACAGTACGTTGTACACGGCTCCGTGTCGGCTGGACACGGCCCCGTGTTCAGGGGAATCCTGACACATTTTTTCTGTATTCTGACATGAAATCAGACGAGAATCTTTGAGTGGGCACGGGGGCGTGTTGACCTGGACACGGCCCCCTGTCTAGAAGCTGTCTTATGGAGTTTGCCTATTTTTAAGGAACTTTTCCGGATCGGGCGGTTCCTTACTGGATGGAACAACCCCAAAGTGCCTAAGATACCTTAATTGTTCTAGCTTGAGACGGGAACACAAGAGGTTGTCGGTGAGGGTGATTCCTATGTTATATGTAGGTGGACAACTCCAACCCTTTCCCGGGCTCTCGTTAAAGAAGGTGTATGCCGAATCGCTCAGGTCTATGTATGCATCGAACGAAGTCGATGGGGAGTCCTTCATGGCACAATCGGCACAGGGACGACTATCGCTCAAGTCCTCACTAGAGTTAGAAGTATCGTCGGGGACAACGAAGTTGTTTGAATGCGATTCCAACACTTCTTCTTGGTTATCATCTTGAGATAAATTATTGAAATCTATCCTAAGTTCTTTTAACCAATTAAGAATTAGATCTTCTAATTGAAATAGTTCATCAAGAAGCATTTCTCCTAGAAAATCTGGTTGGGAGCATTCGAGGGAGAGATAGGGATTATTTTTACTTTCGCCCCTCTTAAGGATACAAGGAAACGATGGGTCTATATAGTGGGGCTTATAATTTAGAAAATAACATTCTAATTCCTTATGGGTACCACCACATAATTGATACCACGTACCATAAGAGTGTCGAAAGTAAAAAGTATCAGTATCACTCATGTTTGTGCCAGAAATTACCAACCGCCGGGATCTTACGGTTCTGTTTTCAGTAACTGAATCTTGGGCACGGGGCTTGTTGAATGGGCACGACCCCGTGTTTAGCTTACTATCTGACTTAAAACAGGATTGCCAGTTCCAATGATTAGGCACGGGGCGTGTTCAGCGGGCACGACCCGTGCTGAGTTCTGCAGAAGCTGAAAAACTAAGAAAAATCCTAAAAAAATAGAAAAGTAAGAAAAACGATTAGGCCGTTGATTCCTAACTTTCTTAAAATCCTTGTGTCCCTGGCAACGGCGCCAAAAACTTGATGTGCGTGAAGTGTGTTATGGTTTTAATGTTTATTTTAAGCCCTTTTACACTTTCTTTAGCCAAGTTTTAAATTTATAAAACACGATATTTACTAACACTAAACACACATATGGGCAAGTGCACCCATCGTGAGCGTAGTATAGTGTTGGTAAGATACCGAGGTCGTCCAAGGACACAAGAGCTTTTAGTACCGGCAACGTCTAATCAAATCAAAAAGTTTAGAAAAAAGGTTTTTAAACTAAGAAAAATAAAATCTAACTAAAATGCTGAAAAATAAAAATAAAAATAAAAACATATAGACAAGATGAATCACTTGGCTCCGACTCGTGTTTAATGTAACATTTGATTATTTCCGCACTTTTGCACTATTTAATAGATTATCTTAGTTATTGTATGTCACACCCCAACCGATGGCGGAATCATCGGGGCGCGGCACTAGGCGAATCAGATTGCTCAAGAGAATCCATAACAACCATATTGCGATAATATTTAATACATTCGTTATCCCATACTAACAAATAATACAATCACATAAGTTATCACAGATTTCTTGTCCTCTCGAACAATACAAATCCGACAACCTAATTTTAGATGAGTTTCTAGACTCCCTAGCTTGATTTGATATAGCTTGCGATCTAACCTGCAACATACGTTAAAATATTTGTCAATACAAAAGTATTGGCGAGTATACAGGTTTGATATGTATAGCGTAATAGATAAAAAGTGTAGCGAATTTCCATATGCATAAACGTAACACACGACATATATACTCTCACAAAGCTGATACTACCAACTAAGTCCTCGATGCTCGAATATGCGATGGCAAACTAGACCCCGTCGGGAGCAATAGTACTATACTAGTCATGGTGGGACGTCGCGAGTATAAGCCCTAGCACATATGCAACTAGCATCACGTATATCTATGCATAACAGTTATTCGCAAGTGGTAATTCGATTGATTGAATAATTCGTTTGATAAGTTCGATTTGATAGAAACGTATGTTACACCCAAAATACGATTAAAAAGGGTTCAAGTATACTCATAGTGCGTATTTAGCGAGAATACAACTTGATTGAGTCAGTTGCGAGTACGTCTGCGTTAATCATCGAAGGATATAGTAAACGATGCACGGTTAAGCGAGAATAGCATCGAAAAGTCAGTTATCCGGTCGGATGGTGCTCATCCGTTCGGATGGGCTCATCCGATCAGATGACACATGGATCGAATGACAATATGGATCGGATGGGCTGGTCCGGTCGGATGGCAGTGGTTCGATCGGATGACCTCCTGTTCGATCGGATGGCCTGCTGTCCGATCGAATGGCAGCCTGTCCGATCGGCTGGGCTGCTGTCCGATCGGCTGGCAGCCTGTCCGATCGACTGGGCTGCTGTCCGATCGGCTGGCAGCCTATCCAGCTGATATTCGACTAATTTTGACGGTTTTTCCGCGGTTTTGATTGGGACGGTGTTCCTTCATGCTTAACAACCGAAATTCCATCAAGTCTGACCCGTTCTAACGGCTGAGAACCACCCCGTTCCATCAGATCTGGCCGTTCTTGATGGCTTTTCTCAAGTTTAACCCGAAATCACACAAACTATGGCTAGGTAACTTAGGTTTGGTGAGATTTGTTATAAAACAGGTGAAATTACTTAGATTCGAGCTGTTTATGATAAGAATGAGGTCACACTTTGAAGTTCATGTGAACTTAGGGTGACATCATCTTCAAGTCACCTCAAATCCTTAGGAATCACACCACTTCTTGATTAGAAAGCATAGATTTAGACTTGATTTATGTAAAGACATATGGAAATCACTCAGATCTTGCCTAGGATGACATCACCCATGAAATTCATAAGAACTTTATGGTGACATCACCCTAGAATGCCCAAATCCAAAGATTCCACGGTTAGAAGTGGAGATTTAACAGGTAGGAAGGTGTAGAATTGGTTATAGATCAAGGAAGTACAAGATTTGAGTTAAAAACTTACAAGAATCGCGAGAAATCGAGAGTTAAAGGGGTTGGAACGTCTGGTCGAGCAGCAACAGTGACAACAAGTGTGTTTGAGGTGAATGAGGGGTATTTATAGGCAAGGAGGAAGGAAAAGAGGGCAGGTTGGCCTGGATTGGACGGCCCGTTCGATCGGCCGGCATGACCGTTCGATCGGTTGGCATGCCAGTCCGATCGGTTGGACCATGTCTGCCCGATCAGTTGGACCGTCCGATCGGTTGGTCCAGCCGTTCGGCTGGCCCATCCGTACGGAGGCCTCTCGTTCCTCGTTTTTGGTGCGTTGCGATATTTTGGGCCATATTTTCCTATATTTATATTATTATTTATTTATATATTATAATTACTCACAAAAAGGGTCGTATATACGTATCCATATTCCAAAGTTTCGATATAACGAACGGTTTTCGATTCGAGTATGCGATTATTAGCGACGCTTCGCGGCCATTAGGGAGGGTAGTATAGGTCCTTTCCTGATGTCGTCACGAACGTTATTGTGTGTTGTGCCACAAAGACTGACGGGGTACCACTTGCTCGTATTGTTATCATCGTCACAACGACTGGAGCTATAGCACTTTCCCAAGAGTCCTTGTTAGCGTTAATTATTTGCGTTTCGACACATCACGGCCACCGAGGATGGTAGAATAGGTCCTCACTCTGTGCCATCATGAGTGTTAGTGTTTGTGATTGGTGTAGTATAGTGATAATGTATTTCGAAAATATGCGATTATCCTTCGAATAGCGATGTATGCGATATAGTTACATTATGATCCGAATCTCTGGTGCTAGGCGTAACGAGCATATCGAGTGGTAACAACGCACGAAAGTGCGGGTTGTTACAGTCTCCCCTGCTTTAGGAAATTTCGTCCCGAAATTAATCCAACAGGTAGACTTTTGAGAATTGATCCTGTATATGTAGCGATACAACGAGTGATTTGACCGAGAGTCGACGAACAAGAGTGCTTCGAATAAGAGAGATCGATTGCGATAGCGAGGAAGCGACGTAAGAGACAAAAATTAGATACCACTAGTGGCGTTACAAGGTACCTCGTGTCGTGAAGAATCCGTTAGTTCGGTACGATTGTAATTTTAAAGAACTTGAAAGGTCATTTTAGATGGAACTAAATGAGTTGATCGTTAACCAGCGTTACAAGAAACGTTCATTTTAGATATTTAAAAGGAATTTAGGATGGAAATCTTGAAAATTTTCCTTTTAACATAAGGTCAACTGAGTCGATGTTAACCAATGTTGCAAGGAAGTTTAGGTTTTAAACATTTTAAGAAATTCAAAGATGTAAACTGGGGTTACGAAAACTCTCCTATGGCATGGGTTCAAGCTGAACTCGATGTCGAACCAATGTCTTAAGAAGGATTTCGTTTGGATGTTGTAAAAGCTTTTAAGGAAAACTTGGACTTATGAAACTCTTCTTGGACATGGAGTTAGCTGATTCGATGTTATCTCCACGTCATGAGAAAATTTCACTTGTCCACCGGTTTTAAATAAAAAAAAAATTATAAAAAGACGTTTTAATCAGTACAAAAGTTAGTTAATCACCGAGTCCCACTTGGCACTTTCCCACGAAAGTTTGTTAATATGTTTAAAACACTTATATATAGGAAGTACCAGCGGTGTATCCACCATGCTTTGCCCATATTACTTCTGTTTCGTGAGGCAGTGTCAGTTGTGCCGGTATGACACGGATATAATTTGCGCTTACTCGGCCCAATCGATGGGAAGTCGGACCGAGTATAAGGTAGGATCGAATAGGTTAAGCCGGCGATTTGTATTGCGGACGTAGCTACAACAGCATGCGCGAGTAGCCTGATGACACGAAATGCTTACGTGCCGTGTTTGGATAGGCGTCGAGCGGTAGACGATAAGCGATTTGCGCAATGTCGATTAGATTCCACATAGAACCCGCATGGCATGTTTCCACGAGAGGTTGCTAACATGGTGAAACACCACGTTTAACCAGGTTAGTTGTACCTCGTGAAGCGATGTCATGTGTACTAATACCACACAGACTGTAATGAACACCAAGCCAGTGATAAGCGGTACGCGATACGCGAATAAGCGGTAGACTATACGTGATAAGCGATAAGCGATTAGAGGATTAAGCGAATAATACAACACCAGTAATGACGGCGATGGTAAACAAATTACGATAAGCGGCAGTTGTTGCGTTGCAAGCGATGGAAGGATGCGCGATTTATGCGGTACGATTCGATTGACTATACCACAGAGTTTAACCAATATCAGACCCCACATGGCCTTTTTCCACGAGAGCCTGCTGATATGACTAAAATGCCTTGCTTTAATCATATAAGCTTCATCTCGTGAAGCGAGGTCATGTGTGCTAACTTCACACAAATATTACAGATAACGGTAGGCGATAGCGATAGATTGATTCACAACAAACTATATAGATTCACATAATAAGCGATAGAGATTGCGAGATACACATGATAAGCGATTGCGATTAGTCGAGTTTTGTTTCGAATAAGCTTTCCGTTACGTAGCGACGCATCATGGCTATCGAGGAGGGTAGAATAGGTCCTCACCCGACAACATCGTGAGCGTTAATGTGCTTGATGAGATTGGTTGCTATAGACTCACGACCAGTCTTGCGTTGATGCAATTGTCCTGCAAGGTAGACTCTCCAGAGTCCATTGATGAGGCGATTGCATTGCGTTTGCAGACTTACGACAAGTCTTGCGATGATGCGATTCAGTTGTTACGCCTTGCGATTGAGTGTAGTGTGTTGAAAATAATCACAATAGTATAATAGGTCTAATAACTTTCAACTCCACGTGGCACTGTCTTCACGGAACTTCGGTCGTATGATAAAGCACACCTTGCTTGACCCCTACTACTTTCATCCCGTGATTTGGTGTCACCTTTTGTCAATACGCTTATGGCACCTTAGAATTCACTATGATCTCCGTGCACTGACCCAAATAATCCCGTGTGCACCCGTGATTAGTCGTTCGTTGCACGTATATCGTACCTCGTTCTAAGAGTGTAGTGGGGGTAAAACACATTATTTCGTGATATAGTATATAGTATGTGTGTGAATCTAGTCTAGGTGCGACGACTAGAGTGTGATAGAGAAAACGGAAACGAGAGTTAACGTTACACATAATGGAAACATTGAGTAATAGAGTAGGTTCGAAGCTTAGAAATTAACGTCGAAAATTCGTATCATTACAACTTTATCCTACACTTGCTAGAGGTTTGATGCTGAAGACTTTTACTGGAGCTGTTGTTGTTCTCAAGTTCGCGGTTCGATGCGGCAGTTGCGGGTGAAGTGGCCATAACGGTTGCAGTTACTGCAATAGCGACAGTCAGCCCCAACTGGATGATGATAGGTGCATGAGTAACACTGGGGATGTGCTCCAGTGTAAGCTCGCTTTGGAAACACCGGAACTGCTTGAAGAGGTTTCGGTTGCAGCAGTTCGGTTGTTGACGAGCTCGGGCTTGAAATCTTTCGCTTGCGGTTGGGTTTGTCGGTGTCTTGCGATGGGGTGCCGTCGTTGGAAGATTCGTCTGAGGACTCACTCGTAGAATCCTTGGCCGATTTGTCGTTGGAAGAATCGTCGGTAGATTTTCCAGAAGAATCGGCAGCAGATTTGTCAGATGAATCGTCAGTAGATTCATCAGGAGAATGGTTAGCAGATTCATCAGGAGAATCGTTGACAGGATCGTCCGGAGAGTTTATGGCGGTTTCTTGATAAACTTGCTTGCCAGAATTCTTGTAGGAAAACTTTTCCATGAGTCGTTTGTTGTTGATTTATGCGGCTAAGCGGTAGGTTTCTTTGATAGTAGCAGGTCTTGCAGCTTCGACAAAATCACCCACACACTCAGGCAAGCCACGAATGTACTTCGCGATGGCCTTTTCTGAAGTGTTGACCTGACCTGGGCAGATTATGCTAAGTTGTTTGAACCTTGCGGTGTAGCCTGCATTGTCACCTTTGGCTTGCTTGATTTTCCAAGATTCGTTTTCTAGCTTCCGGATCTCGTGGGGAGGACAATATTCCTTCTACATGAGCTCTTTCAGCTCATCCCAAGAGAGAGCGTAAGCTGCGGAGATCCCACGATTGTTACGTTCGGCGGTCCACCAGTCGAGTGATCGCGATTGAAATACTCCAGTAGCGCAAGTGGTACGGAAACTATCAGGACACCCACTTTGACGAAGGGTAACTTCGATAGAGTCGAACCACTGGAGTAGTTGAGAAACACCTCCTTCACCTGTCAATTCCATCGGGTCACAGGCTTTGAAGTGTTTGTAGAGAAAAGTAGATTGCGGCTCTTCTGTCTTAACGTCTTCCGAAGTTCGAGAGTTGATAAGAGAGTGCACTCGTGTGGCAATCTGAGGAATGACTTTGACCACTTCCTTGGTCACAAGTGAGGCAATCCTCTTTTCGCCCCTTCGTTTGGCTCGCCTCTTTGCTAACATTCTCGAAGTAGAGTTGTTGGAAGGCATCTAGACAGAAAGAGACTTGGAGTGAGATTCGATCATAATGATTTTTGAGTTTTGCGATGCGATTGAGCGCGTTCAAAACTTGATGCGATAGTATATTAGTAGTGCGAATCACATAGGAGTCACATAGGAGACACGAAATTCCTAAGTTCTCACAAAATGACTTGTTTGTTTATATATATATATATTTATATAGGTGTAATTTGTAGTCATTCACATATAGGTCGATTTAGAATAAGCGAGGACGCGTTGAAGTGAGAAAGCGAGAGCGAAGGCGATAGATTATGTATTAGTTTTGTTGCGATCATTCGGGTTTCGTTTTAGATTGCGATGGCTATGCGAATTGTGCGTTTATAAAGCAGGGAGTGAAAATCGTTAAATCGAGAAATTGACAAAGCGTAAAGTTTCAAAACGTAAATAAGTTCCAACCATTTGTATGATTGGCGGGTCGTATGATAGAGTGCCTTGGGTGTTTAGGCGTTGACTTCCCAAGGTAACCCAACTATATTTAACCAGTTCGTGCACGCGCGTTGACCTAGAAGACTTCATGCTTCCAATGGGATGCAGCTCATGGCATTCGTCTTCCTAGTCATCGCGTGGCTCGAGTTATCGTGATAGTCGAGTCCTTGGTGAGAGCTTTTTGAAAACCAATTTAGAGAGCAGAACGGCTTATTAAGGTATGGGTTTCACCCCTGACTTAACAGCTTCGTTCCTAATTGTGGTTATGTTCTTCGAATGAATTCGTGAGTCCCACTAGATTTCGAAATGGAGACTTTCGTCGAGGTGTGGATGTCACTCCTAACTCGATGAAAGGTTCTTGTGCTAGAAAAATGCGCCGAGTGAGCGATCTCATCGAGAGTTCTTGGTTTTCACACTTGATCTCGACTGGATCACTCGATTTTGTTATGCGAGTATTTTCGAAAACGTGTGTATTGTGTCAGCCTTAGGAAAGGCTAAGTAGTTTTCCAGCCTTAGGAAAGGCTTCTTCGTGTGAATCTGTAGTAAGCGGTGTTCACACAAAGTCGTAGCTTTTAGCAACTTCGATCGAGAGTATCAAGTAGGCCCGATACAAACCCTACTGGGTTCGTACGAGTCGGCCTGTTGGTACTTAGACTATGGACTAGGTCAATTTCTAAGACGTCGACCCGGACTAGGTCGACTCTTGCCTAATTCCCTATAGTTATGGCTCTGATACCAATTTGTCACATCCCAACCGATGGCGGAATCATCGGGGCGCAACACTGGGCGAATCAGATTGCTCAAGAGAATCCATAACAACTATATTGCGATAATATTTAATACATTCGTTATCCCATACTAACAAATAATACAATCACATAAGTTATCACAGATTTCTTGTCCTCTCGAACAATACAAATCCGACACCCTAGATTTTAGTTGAGTTTCTAGACTCCCTAGCTTGATTTGATATAGCCTGCGATCTAACCTGCAACATACGTTAAAATATTTGTCAATACAAAAGTATTGGCGAGTATATAGGTTTGATATGTATAGCGTAATAGATAAAAAGTGTAGCGAATTTCCATATGCATAAACGTAACACATGACATATATACTCACAAAGCTGATACTACCAACTAAGTCCTCGATGCTCGAATATGCGATGGCAAACTAGACCCCGCCGGGCGCAATAGTACTATACTAGTCATGGTGGGACGTCGCGAGTATAAGCCCTAGCACATATGCAACTAGCATCACGTATATCTATGCATAACAGTTATTCGCAAGTGGTAATTCGATTGATTGAATAATTCGTTTGATAAGTTCGATTTGCTAGAAACGTATGTTACACCCAAAATACGATTAAAAAGGGTTCAAGTATACTCACAGTGCGTATTTAGCGAGAATACAACTTGATTGAGTCGGTTGCGAGTACGTTTGCGTTAATCATCGAAGGATATAGTAAACGATGCACGGTTAAGCGAGAATAGCATCGAAAAGTCAGTTATCCGGTCGGATGGTGCTCATCCGTTCGGATGGGCTCATCCGATCGGATGACACATGGATCGGATGACAATATGGATCGGATGGGCTGGTCCGGTCGGATGGCAGTGGTTCGATTGGATGACCTCCTGTCCGATCGGATGGCCTGCTGTCCGATCGGATGGCAGCCTGTCCAGCTGATATTCGACTAATTTTGATGGTTTTTTTGCGGTTTTGATTGGGACGGTGTTATTTCATGCTAAAAAACCAAAATTCCATCAAGTCTGACCCGTTCTAACAGCCGGGAACCACCCCGTTCCATCAGATCTGGCCGTTCTTGATGGATTTTCTCAAGTTTAACCCGAAATCACACACACTATGGCTAGGTAACTTAGGTTTGGTGAGATTTGTTATAAAACAGGTGAAATTACTTAGATTCGAGTTGTTCATGATAAGAATGAGGTCACACTTTGAAGTTCATGTGAACTTAGGGTGACATCATCTTCAAGGCACCTCAAATCCTTAGGAATCACACCACTTCTTGATTAGAAAGCATAGATTTAGACTTGATTTATGTAAAGACGTATGGAAATCACTCAGATCTTGCCTAGGATGACATCACCTATGAAATTCAAAAGAACTTTATGGTGACATCACCCTAGAATGCCCAAAATCCAAAGATTCCACAGTTAGAAGTGGAGATTTAACAAGTAGGAAGGTGTAGAATTGGTTATAGATCAAGGAAGTACAAGATTTGAGTTAAAAACTTACAAGAATCGCGAGAAATCGAGAGTTAAAGGGGTTGGAACGTCTGGTCGAGCAGCAACAGTGACAACAAGTGTTTTTGAGGTGAATGAGGGGTATTTATAGGCAAAAGGAAGGAAAGGAGGGCAGGTTGGCCTGGATTGGACGGCCCTTTCGATCGGCCGACATGACCGTTCGATCGGTTGGCATGCCAGTCCGATCAGTTGGACCATCCGATCGGTTGGACCATGTCTGTCCGATCGGTTGGACATGTCCGTCCGATCGGTTGGCCCATCCGATCGGTTGGTCCAGCCGTTCGGCTGGCCCATCCGTACGGAGGCCTCTCGTTCCTCGTTTTTGGTGCGTTGCGGTATTTTGGGCCACATTTTGCTATATTTATATTATTATTTATTTATCTATTATTATTACTCACAAAAAGGGTCGTATATATATATCCATATTCCAAAGTTTTGATATGACGAACGGTTTTCGATTCGAGTATGCGATTATTAGCGACGCTTCACGGCCATCAGGGAGGGTAGTATAGGTCCTTTCCTGATATCGTCACAAACGTTATTGTGTGTTGTGCCACAAAGACTGACGGGGTACCACTTGCTCGTATTGTCATCATCGTCACGACGACTGGAGCTATAGCACTCTCCCGAGAGTCCTTGTTAGCGTTAATTATTTGCGTTTCGACACATCACGGCCACCGAGGAGGGTAGAATAGGTCCTCACTCCGTGCCATCGTGAGTGTTAGTGTTTGTGATTGGTGTAGTATAGTGACAATGTATTTCGAAAATATGCGATTATCCTTCGAATAGCGATGTATGCGATATAGTTACATTATGATCCAAATCTCTGGTGCTAGGCATAACGAATATATTGAGTGGTAACAAAGCACGAAAGTGCGGGTTGTTACATTGTAGTATGCCCCTCTTTTGGAGGTGACGTTACCCTTAACCCAGTAGTTTGAGTCAGCAAGGATACAATCCTAAAGGGTCGGATTATTGAAAGATAATTAATTAAGTTATTAATGCAAAATGTGGTAAGCCCCTCTTTTGAAGGTGACGTTACCCTCGGCTAACTAGTCTGAGTCAGCAGGGATACAGTCCTAAGTAGCCGGGTTAAAGTTTTAATAGTAGTTTAACTTATGAGGGGATCAAAGAGTTTGGACCCCCGCCATCCAATACCGTTAAGTGTTGAAGGAGGTCCTACTAAATTTGACCCAGGTCCTTTGCAGGATCTATACACTGAACAATGGCAAGACTCTTATCAAACCGTTCCCTTAACCCCCGACCAGGTAGCCAACATACCTCCATATAGACCGTGGAGATATGAATGGTGAAAATCTTTTATTTTATATAGACAGTAAAATAATGCCAAGACACCACAGACAAACGATAAGGAAGAATCACCTTCAACATAAGAAACTAGTAATTAAAGTCATTAATACATAACCAATTAAAAAGTGCGAAAAGATTAAAAATAAAAAGTATTACACTAGACACTTTGTCTTCACCAAGTGATGTAAGATACTTAGGCAAACATGGCCTTGATTGTCAAGAACTCTTACGATCAATCTTGGATCCCGACACGACTCACACACTCTCTGATGGACAATGGATGATGGTGGTGGATTATGGTGTTATGGTGGTGGTGGGTGGTGGGTGAGGTGTGAGAGAGGTGGTGTGCCAAGGGATGGTTTGAGCTTGAGCCAAGCACTCCTATTTATAGGCTGAACAGAAGCTCGGGCACGGCCCCGTGTCCAGTGGGCACGGCCCGTGTCCACATCCTTCTCTTTCTTCATTAATTGCTCTTGTCTTTATTAGTTGACCACGGCCCCGTGTCCGCTGGGCACGACCCTGTGTGCAGAAGCATATCTGCACTATCAAGATTTGCCTTGATTCTGCGAATATTATAGTTGACCACGGCCCCCTGTCCGCTGAGCACAGCCCCGTGGTGGGCGATGGAAGCTTCTACAACTTTGTCTGCGAATAAAGGTCGGGCATGCCACGTTTATTCCTTTTCTTGTATTTATGTTAGATTTAGTTGCCTTTTTGCCTCTTTTGTTAATTTGAGCTCATTTAAT
Source organism: Helianthus tuberosus (assembly GCA_030545235.1). NCBI lineage: Eukaryota > Viridiplantae > Streptophyta > Magnoliopsida > Asterales > Asteraceae > Helianthus > Helianthus tuberosus. The sequence goes on along the minus strand of CM060443.1, from coordinate 58,660,902 downwards.
CCTGAAAATACAAAAGGGAGACAAAAACACACTTTTTCCAACATTAGTACTAAAGAAGGGTTAGTTTTATGCCACAATTGATGTAATTTATATGTTGCATTTTGCACACATCAATGAACACGTATAAACGATCACCAAGTCAAGGGGATCATAAGGTATGTAAAATGATGTTTGGTGAAGTTGTAAGAACTTGATAATCATCCTAATCGCGAATTAGGCATGGATTAGAGAAGCTATGGCTAGATTAGTGATATATACTTGCTTAGGAACGAAACCCTAAGTGAAAATCATACATAACATGTTATGAATTTAAGGATGTGATGAATTAACACACTTAGATAAGTGGGTTTTAATGTTATGATGAAATTGATGATATAACTATGCTTAGAATCAACATGCATGATAACGAATAGAAGGTGTTTGATTAAACCATGGATTTGGGTACAAGATCATACTTCTCACGAAATGGGTTTTGTATGATATAAAAGAATTGATGATAAGATCGTGATAAAGATGTTTGAAAATCATGATATCTACTAGTTGATATGTAGAACTTGATTTTATTAGGTGTTCCGGCGGATGCTAGTTATATGATAAAACGGGTTTTCACTTATAAATGAGAAACCTTAGTTCTTGTGAAAATAAATAAATAAGTTAGATTTAATAATCACTTGAACTAGTTGAGATATTGGAAATATAAGGAACCGGGTAAAAGATTTGTTAGACAGTGGCTTAAAAGAACGTCTACCGGGTGATTAGAGAAAATGCCTAAACTAGTTGACAAACTTGGATGCGCATTTTATACACTTATGGGCATTCGACTTTTGAAAGTCAAACTGACCTACGATGTGATGAATGATAATTAGACATAAAAATGCGTAAGGTGAAATAATCGTATTAAGCCATGATTAAACTAACCACCCTGTGAATGATGAATAATAGTTGGCGCTTAACAAGCTAGGTGAAGCTTGGGGAGAAGGCGGGTCAAACAAATCAAGTATGAGAAGAAAGGCGTAATATGGAAATGAGGTAAGTATAACTTACACTAGTCATATATTTTAGAATGTTCTTTTGTCGTTTTGATTACGAATAAAGCAAATGCATAATTGAGTTATGGTGTTCCGACGTGTAGTCGTACGGAATAAGATAACTAAATAGGATAAGAAACCGTGTTGATGGTAAAAAATGAGTTAAATAGGTAATTCGATCATGTTATGACGAATGAAACACGTACTTTAAAAGGTTACCATATAAGGTAAAATCATGATCACCAATAAGGGTAAAATTGTAACTTGGTCACTTGTGACAATAATTGTTGGTTATGAAAGATAATTATTCTCGTAAAGCCTTAATAGGTTAAAAAGCGTTAAGTGGAGTTTTATAATTGAAATGACCGCGCGGTGTAAACCGGAGCGAGTCGTGTGGACGAGATGGAAATAATCTTCATCCCGCCAATATAATCGGTCATTTAGACCAAACGGGTCAAAGGGGTGAAATTATTACCCTTTTGACAATATTGACTAATGGTTTGCCGAGTTGTATGATTACATAAATAATTACCAAGTGGATATTTACATCGCTATTACTTAGTGGCTATTGAAACAAGGTATTGAAACGAGTCAATATATTGATCCAAGTCAGGTATGTGTGTTTAAAATTTAGGCTAAGTGATTGGATTGGCTGAAAGTGCAATGAAGTCCTTTATGGTAAAGGATGGAGCTAAGTTAACAGAAATGCCCTCGAGAGGTATATTGAGCAAACAACTTTAAAAGGTTGTTAGAAACGAGTCTTTAGATTAAATAATTACTTTGGACAAGCAAGTAAGCGGAGAGTTGAACTTCATGAGTCAAAGTCTTAAAAATGCGCAAATACCCATAACGGATCAAAATAAGCACTTGAGCGTAAACGAATTTTTATTATGTAAGAAACCCGTGATTTGAGATTAATAAGATAGAGGATATTAAAATTATAAATTTCATGAGTTTAAAGAGCAAATAAACATGTTTGTTTGATAAAACTCGAACGGGTAAAAATTTGGTAAAAAGGGCAATAAGCCGAAGTCTTAAAAGTCTGAAATTTTGTTTAACCGGATCTTGGATTTTAACTTCATAAGGTGGAGAATCAAATTACAATCATGTAGGAAGAAACGGTGGGTCAAACGGGTAAGCAGATTGAAAGATATGAAAGTTTTCGTGTCAAAAACGGCAAAACGGAATGGGCTGATACAGGGGCCACCGTAACTTACGGTGCCCACCGTAAGTTACGGTGGGGGCTGAAATCATTACGCCAGATAACTCCTGCTTTACGGTGGGGGTACTTTGATTCAGGGGCCACCGTAAGTTATGGTGCCCACCATAAGTTACGGTGGAGGCCAGTTTCATCTCCCTGTTTATGGAATCAAGAGACTAATGTTGGGATTTCTTTCCATTATCATTATCTTGCCTAGTATCGTAAATTAAACTATCAATACTAACACTTAAGCTGGTATTGGCCATAGGTTTATGTCGAGAGACCCGGAAGAATATCAAGCGTCGAGCAAGAACCGAACACACACACTAAACGAAGCTTCCGCAATGTTGTTTCGTCGTTATTCTAAACGGCGAATTAAATCACACTATGTTGTTTTGTTTTTAAGTTTAGAAAAGTTTTAACAAACTTGTATTTTCATTGTAATTGTAACTGGAATTATTTGATTATGGACTTAAATTATACAAAAAACGTAAAATAATAACAAGGGTGTTACAAGTTGGTATCAGAGCCCTGGTTTAAGGGATTCAAGCATGGTGGAGAAAAACTATGCTTGGACTTAAACCTTATGCTCTTAATAAAGATTGGTGTTCGGTTAGAGGCTTGATCGCAAATCCAGTAAGTGCATGTATGGTAATCGTTTACTGTATTAAAGTGTTGTAAACAACACATAGGGTTATCGCGTAATACACGTTACCCAAATTAAATGATAAACATAGCTAACAAAATCTCGTGCGTTGACACATATAGTAGAAAAGCCTTGTATTATGATACGAGCATTTAGTAAAGTTGACATTACTAACTTTTATGAATGTCTTAGTTGAAGGACACTTGCATTTAAAGATGACAAGAGTTGAACAAATTACGGATATGATAGCGGAACGGTCCGAAGTATGACAAGAGAACCATGCTCACCGAGGGCTAAATCGCGTAACGACCGCGAACAGGGTTAATGGAAAGGAACGCCCGTCGGGGAAGCATTACCAGGTGCGCGTTTTTAAATATAATCGCACCAATAGCAATATGCTACAAACATGTAGAGAACGATTGTTGTAAATTAGAAACTTGAAAAAAACCCTGAATAGAATACCTATCCAGGATATTATTGCCAAGAAAACTAAATAGAGGTGTTACTTACATAGGGCGTGATGTGAAAACTATGAAAAGGTCGTGTGTGTCATGTGTTAATCGCTTACTCTGGCCAAGTAAGTAGTGGCATATGTTACCATGAGCTTCTTATAGCGGACACATTTACATCCGATGTAGTAAGGACGGGGTGAATGGGACAAATTAAAAGTACCCAAATGAGCAAAATACGTGATAATAATGTAAACGCACAGCCGGGTGACGGAAGCGTATTACATTATGATAATGAGCCCGAGTAAAGGGATACAGATTATTGTAAAATGATTAAGATATGCAACGGGATGGAATGTATTTACACTTGAACCCGGAGAATGCAAATATGACTCTTAATGGGCCGTTTTTGTAAAACGCCAAACCTGAGGACAAAGTCAGAATATAAAAGTGAAACGAAGTCTTAATGCATACCGGAAGGGTTGCAATAATAACGACTTCGGTAAAACACCTGGTTGATGGGTAAGGAGTTAAACACATGAGTAGACCGAGAAACGGGAATTCGCATGGAAAGTCAAAAGACTCGGGTTTTGAGTCATGACTAAAAGACGACAAGATAAAGTAAATAGAAATTTTGATAAACTTACGTTCAACTATTTTAAAGTTGAACGGGTCGAAAAAAGAATGAAGTTTGACATTCATAAGTGGTGAATTTTCACGCGACAAGTCAAACGAAATAAAAAAAAAGAGAGAGAACAACGCTTGCTAAAATAAGTAAGCGCGAACCGAGTAAATGAAAGTGAGAAATATTAATAAACCTAGGCAAAGGATTATAGGCGTTAAAAAAACATTAAAATAAAAGAACTCGATTAATGGGTTGTAAAGAAGTATAATTATGAACCGGAAAACGGTGAGCGTAAAACAAACCAATGTGTAAATAATGTAAGGAGTCATAAAGTCGGAAGATTAGTCCGAAAGTAAACGAATGAAGCCTTTGACCACGGTCAAGGTCAACTAAAGCTCAAAAGCAAAAATAAATGATTCGAAATATAACAAGGGGTGCCTTGGAGCTATATATATATATATATACACACATTTGAATATAGACACGAATAAAAGATGATCTATGGGATCATCATAATCTACGGGGTCAAAAGTAGTGTAAAGATCTACGGGACCAAGAAGACCTTTGGGTTACAAATAGAAAGAAACAAATTGTCGGGGTTTCACCTTAAAAAAGGTAAAAAGGTGAAAATCTAAAGAAATAGCCTATGAGGCAAAGTGAAAGAACCTACGGGTCAATAGTATAAGATGAGGAAATTGGTTGTAACTTTTGGCGTAAAATAATAACGGAAGATAAAGTTCGTATAAAAGCGATAGGTTTCGCTAAGTTAACTAAGGGCCTGCTTGGTTGGCTCTGAATGAAACCATTCAGAGGTCCACCTCTGAATCGGTCAGAGGCATATGTGTTTGGTTGATTAAAAGACCCACCTCTTAATGGTTCCATTCAGTCTGAACCATTCAGTTAATAACACACGCTGAAAGAAAATGTTGACACACCTACCCTTTGCCCTAAAAACAATCTGTGCTCTCCTCTCCTTATCATCACCGATAACACAGAAATCGTCACCGATAACACAGAAATCGTCATCAATCGCAAGAAAAAGGAGGAGACGAAAGAAGACGGGGAGGAGTTTTACCGGTGAAATTCATCGTCGGAGCCTCAAACCACCACCGTCGCCTCCACTGTCGCCGCCGTGAGCGGCGGTGCCGCTGTTTGTCTTGAGTCCGGTTGTTCAGCGGCGGCACACATTCAGCAGCGGCGGAGTTCCGTTGTTTGTCTTGAGTCCGGTTGTTCGGATCTAGGGTTCTTGATTTGGGGATCTGGTCATCGGATTGTTCTTGGTGGTTGCAGGTAGGGAGAGAAAGGGGAAGAGGAGATGATGATGATGATGATGATAATGGCGGTGTTGCAGGTAGGGAGAGAAAGGGGAAGAGGGGGGGGGGTGATGACTGAAAACTGATGAATGATGATGACGATATTGGGTTTATAGAAAAAAAATTAAAACGGGTTTATTTTGTGGGGAGGGGTAAAAATGTCATTTTACACTGTCATCCAGATATGGAACCAAACAACACTTTACTGGTTCAGCACTTACCCATTCAGACCCTCTTACCCATTCAGACCTCTTATTCATTCAGCACTTATTGGTTCAGATGTTGCCAAACAGCCCCCAAATGGGTCAAAAGCGAAGAGATCATAAAAGGCCGGGTTGACAATAAGATATACCCTAATGACGGGGAGTATAATGACGGCGACTAATAAGTCTGGCCGGTAAAACCCTTCAAAGTCGGAGTAGTGTTACGACTTATCACTTATATAAAGCGCCTGTTGAAATAAGACTAACTTGAAGTAAACATAATGAAAGTAAATACTACCGAACGATCAGATGACAACTCGGTCAAATAAATGACAAGAATAAGAATTACAAAATGAAATTATCGGCCTGCGAGGCCATACACATAAAAGGTGCATACGCTTTGAAACCAAAAGCACATTACCATACTTTCCTGGTAGGAGTATTATGTGCGAGCAATGCTCAAGTGATCACCGAAGCTAAGGTTCGGGTGATCGAAGCTAGTAAAGTACGTAAGAAAGGTTTCGGGGACGAAACCTCTTTAAGGGGGGTAGACTTGTAACACCCCGGAAACGGGTTTGGTAATCAAACCACGTTAATCCTAAAAGACGGTAAAATACCGTTAATGGTAAAATTGAACCCAGTGAATATTAGGACTTAAACAAATATTCCTAATATTAATTAAAAGGGGGAAATAAATGCTTGAGAAAAATAAAGTTATGAAAGGCCCGAGTTAACGGGACTTAAAATATAACGGGTTATAACTTCCCGAACCTATTAAGTTAACTAGGGATAATTAACCTAGTTACTAGTATGTGACTAAGTGATAAATGGTAAGTTGTAGCTTCAATTGATCAAAATAAAACATGAGGGACTAATACTTGCCAAGTGGGAAACTTGTTTTAATTAAAACAAGTAATAACACACAATACACACACTAAGGGTGTGTGTGGAGATCAACCAGGAAGAGCTCTTTGGAGCCCAAACCCTAACTTCAACAAGAATCAACAAATTGAAGGTCAAATCCAGCTCAAATCAAATGCATGAACACGTCTAAACGATCACCAAGTCGAGGGGATCATAAGGTATGTAAAATCTTGATGTTTGGTGAAGTTGTAAGAATTTGATAATCAAACTAATCGCAAATTAGGAATGGATTAGAGAAGCTATGGCTAGATTAGTGATATATACTTGCTTAGGAACGAAACCCTAAGTGAAAATCATACATAACATGCTATGAATTTAAGGATTTGATGAATTAACACACTTAGATAAGTGGGTTTTAATGTTATGATGAAATTGATGATATAACTATGCTTAGAATCAACATGCTTCATAACGAATAGAAGGTGTTTGATTAAACCATGGATTTGGGTACAAGATCATACTTCTCACGAAATAGGTTTTGTATGATATAAAAGAATTGATGATAAGATCGTGATAAAGATGTTTGAAAATCATGATATCTACTAGTTGATATGTAGGACTTGATTTTATTAGGTGTTCCGACGGATGCTAGTTATATGATAAAACGGGTTTTCACTTATAAATGAGAAACCTTAGTTCTTGCGAAAATAAATAAATAAGTTAGATTTAATAATCACTTGAACTTGTTGAGATATTGGAAATATAAGGAACCGGGTAAAAGATTTGTTAGACAGTGGCTTAAAAGAACGTCTACTGCGTGATTAGAGAAAATGCCTAAACTAGTTGATAAACTTGGATGCGCATTTTATACACTTATGGGCATTTGACTTTTGAAAATCAAACTGACCTACGATGTGATGATTGATAATTAGATATAGAAATGAGTAAGGTGGAATAATTGTATTAAGCCATGATTAAACTAACCACCTTGTGAATGATGAATAATAGTTGGCGCTTAACAATCTAGGTGAAGCTTGGGGAGAAGGCGGGTCAAACAAATCAAGTATGAGAAGAAAGGCGTAATATGGAAATGAGGTAAGTATAACTTACACTAGTCATATATTTTAGAATGTTCTTTTGTCGTTTTGATTACGAATAAAGCAAATGCATAATTGAGTTATGTTGTTCCGGCGTGTAGTTGTATGGAACAAGATAACTAAATAGGATAAGAAACCATGTTGATGGTTAAAAATGAGTTAAATAGGTAATTCGATCATGTTATGACGAATGAAACACGTACTTTAAAAGGTTACCATATAAGGTAAAATCATGATCACCAATAAGGGTAAAATTGTAACTTGGTCACTTGTGACAATAATTGTTGGTTTTGAAAGATACTTATTCTCGTAAGCCTTAATAGGTTAAAAAGCGTTAAGTGGAGTTTTATAATTGAAATGACCGCGCGGTGTAAACCGGAGCGAGTCGTGTGGACGAGATGGCAATAAGCTTCATCCCGCCAATATAATCGGTCATTTAGACCAAACGGGTCAAAGGGGTGAAATTATTACCCTTTTGACAATATTGACTAATGGTTTGCCGAGTTGTGTAATTACAGAAATAATTATCAAGTGGATATTTACATCGCTATTACTTAGTGGCTATTGAAACAAGGTATTGAAACGGGTAAATATATTGATCCAAATCAGGTATGAGTGTTTAAAATTTAGGCTAAGTGATTGGATTGGCTGAAAGTGCAATGAAGTCCTTTATGGTAAAGGATAGAGCAAAGTTGACAGAAATGCCCTCGATAGGTATATTGAGCAAACAACTTTAAAAGCTTGTTAGAAACAAGTCTTTAGATTAAATAATTACTTTGGACAATCAAGTAAGCGGAGAGTTGAACTTCATGAGTCAAAGTCTTAAAAATGCGCAAATACCCATAACGGGTCAAAATAAGCACTTGAGCGTAAACGGGTTTTTATTATGTCAGAAACCCTTGATTTAAGATTAATAAGATAGAGGATATTAAAATTATAAATTTCATGAGTTTAAAGCGCAAATAAACATGTTTGTTTGATAAAACTCGAACGGGTCAAAATTTGGTAAAAAGGGCAATAAGCCGAAGACTTAAAAGTCTGAAATTTTGTTTAACCGGATCTTGGATTTTAACTTCATAAGGTGGAGAATCAAATTACAATCACGTAGGAAGAAACGGTGGGTCAAACGGGTAAGCGGATTGAAAGATACGAAAGTTTTCGTGTCAAAAACGGTAAAACGGAATGGGCTGATACAGGGCCCACCGTAACTTACGGTGCCCACCGTAAGTTACGGTGGGGGCTGAAATCATTACACCAGATAACTGCTGCTTTACGGTGGGGGTACTTTGATTCAGGGGCCACCGTAACATACGGTGCCCACCGTAAGCTACGGTGGAGGCCAGTTTCATCTCCTTGTTTATGGAATCAAGAGACTAATGTTGGGATTTCTTTCCATTATCATTATCTTGCCTAGTACCGTAAATTAAACTATCAATACTAACTCTTAAGCTGGTATTGGCCATAGGTTTATGTTGAGAGACCCGGATGAAGATCAAGCACCGAGCAAGAACCGAACACACACACTAAAAGAAGCTTCCGCAATGCTGTTTCGTAGTTATTCTAAACGGCTAATTAAATCACACTATGTTGTTTTGTTTTTAAGTTTAGAAAAGTTTTAACAAACCTGCATTTTCATTGTAATTGGAATTATTTGATTATGGACTTAAATTATACGAAAAACATAAAATAATAACAAGGGTGTTACAAGTTGGTATCAGAGCCCTGGTTTAAGGGATTCAAGCATGGTGGAGAAAAACTATGCTTGGACTTAAACCTTATGCTCTTAATAAAGATTGGTGTTCGGTTCGAGGCTTGATCGCAAATCCGGTAAGTGCATGTATGTTAATCGTTTAGAGAATTAAAGTGTTGTAACAACACATAGGGTTATCGTGTAATACACGTTACCCCAATTAAATGATAGTCATAGCTAACAAAATCTCGTGCGTTGACACATATAGTAGAAAATCCTTGTATTATGATACAGGCATTTAGTAAAGTTGACATTACTAACTTTTGTGAATGTCTTAGTTGAAGGACACTTGCATTTAAAGATGACAAGAGTTGAACAAATTATGGATATGATAAAGGAACGGTCCGAAGTATGACAAGAGAAGCATGCTCACCGAGGGCTAAATCGCATAACGACCGCGAATAGGGTAAATGGCAAGGAACGCCCGTCGGGGCAAGCATTGCCAGGTGCGCGTTTTTAAATATAATCACACCAATAGCAATATGCAACAAACATGTAGAGAACGATTGTTGTAAATTAGAAACTCGAAAAAAAAACCTGAATAGAATACCTATCCAGGATATTATTGCCAAGAAAACTAAATAGAGGTGTTACTTACATTGGGCGTGATGTGAAAACTATGAAAAGGCCGTGTGTGTCATGTGTTAATCGTTTACTCTGGCCAAGTAAGTAGTGGCATATGTTACCATGAGCTTCTTATAGCGGACACATTTACATCCGATGTAGTAAGGACGGGGTGAATGGGACAAATTAAAAGTACCCAAATGAGCAAAATACGTGATAATAATGTAAACGCACAGCTGGGTGACGGAAGCGTATTACATTATGATAATAGCCCGAGTGAAGGGACATAGATTAATGTAAAATGATTAAGATATTCAACGGGATGGAATGTATTTACACTTGAACCAGGAGAATGAAAATATGACTCTTAACGGGCCGTTTTTGTAAAACGCCAAACCTGAGGACAAAGTCGGAATATAAAAGTGAAACGAAGTCTTAATGCATACCGGAAGGGTTGCAATAATAACGACTTCGGTAAAACACCCGGTTGATGGGTAAGGAGTTAAACACATGAGTAGACCGAGAAACGGGAATTCGCATGGAAAGTCAAAAGACTTGGGTTTTGAGTCATAACTAAAAGACGACAAGATGAAGTAAATAGAAATTTTGATAAACATACGTTCAACTATTTTAAAGTTGAACGGGTCGAACAAAGAATGAAGTTTGACATTCATAAGGGATGAATTTTCACGCGACAAGTCAAACGAAATAAAAAAAAAGAGAGAGGACAACGCTTGCTAAAATAAGTAAGCGCGAACCGAGTAAATGAAAGTGAGAAATATTAATAAACCTAGGCAAAGGATTATAGGCGTTAAAAAACATTAAAATAAAAGAACTCGATTAATGGGTTGTAAAGAAGTATAATTATGAACCGGAAAACGGTGAGCGTAAAACAAACCAATGTGTAAATAATGTAAGGAGTCATAAAGTCGGAAGATTAGTCTGAAAGTAAACGAATGAATCCTTTGACCACGGTCAAGGTCAACTAAAGCTCAAAAGCGAAAATAAATGATTCCAAATATAACAAGGGGTGCCTTGGAGCGATATATGTATATATATATATACATTTGAATATAGACATGAATAAAAGATGATCTACGGGATCATCATAATCTACGGGGTCAAAAGTAGTGTTAAGATCTACGGGACCAAAATAGAAAGAAACAAATTGTCAGGGTTTCACCTTAAAAAGGTAAAAAGGTGAAAATCTAAAGAAATAGCCTACGAGGCAAAGTGAAAGAACCTACGGGTCAATAGTATAAGATGAGGAAATTGGTTGTAACTTTTGACGTAAAATAATAACGGGAGATAAAGTTCGTATAAAAGAGATAGGTTTCGCTAAGTTAACTAAATGGGTCAAAAGCGAAGAGATCATAAAAGGCCGGGTTGGCAATAAGATTTCCCTAATGACGGGGAGTATAATGACGGCGACTAATAAGTCTGGCCGGTAAAACCCTTCAAAGTCGGAGTAGTGTTACGACTTATCACTTATATAAAGCGCCTGTTGAAATAAGACTAACTTGAAGTAAACATAATGAAAGTAAATACTACCGAATGATCAGATGAAAACTCGGTCAAATAAATGACAAGAATTAGAATTACAAAATGAAATTATCGGCCTGCGAGGCCATACACATAAAAGGCGCATACGCTTTGAAACCAAAAGCACATTACCATACTTTCCTGGTAGGAGTATTATGTGCGAGCAATGCTCAAGTGATCACCGAAGCTAAGGTTCGGGTGATCGAAGCTAGTAAAGTACGTAAGAAAGGTTTCGGGGACGAAACCTCTTTAAGGGGGTAGACTTGTAACACCCCGGAAACGGGTTTGGTAATCAAACCACGTTAATCCTAAAAGACGGGTAAAATACCATTAATGGTAAAATTGAACCCAGTGAATATTAGGACTTAAACAAATAGTCCTAATATTAATTAAAAGGGGGAAATAAATGCTTGAGAAAAATAAAGTTATGAAAGGCCCGAGTTAACGGGACTTAAAATATAACGGGTTATAACTTCCCGAACCTATTAAGTTAACTAGGGATAATTAACCTAGTTACTAGTATGTGGCTAAGTGATAAATGGTAAGTTATAGCTTCAATTGATCAAAATAAAACATGAGGGACTAATACTTGCCAAGTGGGAAACTTGTTTTAATTAAAACAAGTAATAACACACAATACACACACTAAGGGTGTGTGTGGAGATCGACCAGGAAGAGCTCTTTAGAGCCCAAACCCTAACTTCAACAAGAATCAACAAATTGAAGGTCAAATCCAGCTCAAATCAAATGCATGAACACGTATAAACGATCACCAAGTCGAGGGGATCATAAGGTATGTAAAATCTTGATGTTTGGTGAAGTTGTAAGAATTTGATAATCATCCTAATCGCGAATTAGGCATGGATTAGAGAAGCTATGGCTAGATTAGTGATATATACTTGCTTAGGAACGAAACCCTAAGTGAAAATCATACATAACATGCTATGAATTTAAGGATTTGATGAATTAACACACTTAGATAAGTGGGTTTTAATGTTATGATGAAATTGATGATATAACTATGCTTAAAATCAACATGCATGATAACGAATAGAAGGTGTTTGATTAAACCATGGATTTGGGTACAAGATCATACTTCTCACAAAATAGGTTTTGTATGATATAAAAGAATTGATGATAAGATCGTGATAAAGATGTTTGAAAATCATGATATCTACTAGTTGATATGTAGAACTTGATTTTATTAGGTGTTCCGACGTATGCTAGTTATATGATAAAACGGGTTTTCACTTATAAATGAGAAACCTTAGTTCTTGCGAAAATAAATAAATAAGTTAGATTTAATAATCACTTGAACTAGTTGAGATATTGGAAATATAAGGAACCAGGTAAAAGATTTGTTAGACAGTTGCTTAAAAGAACGTCTACCGGGTGATTAGAGAAAATGCCTAAACTAGTTGATAAACTTGGATGCGCATTTTATACACTTATGGGCATTTGACTTTTGAAAGTCAAACTAACCTACGATGTGATGAATGATAATTAGATATAGAAATGCGTAAGGTGGAATAATCGTATTAAGCCATGATTAAACTAACCACCTTGTGAATGATGAATAATAGTTGGCACTTAACAAGCTAGGTAAAGCTTGGGGAGAAGGCGGGTCAAACAAATCAAGTATGAGAAGAAAGGCGTAATATGGAAATGAGGTAAGTATAACTTACACTAGTCATATATTTTAGAATGTTCTTTTGTCGTTTTGATTACGAATAAAGCAAATGCATAATTGAGTTATGGTGTTCCGACGTGTAGTCGTACGGAACAAGATAACTAAATTGTGACAACCCGCACTAAACCAGGTATCCGTACAACTTAATTAATGATTAATTACTACTTGATTACTGTGCTTGTTTGAACTAGCTGATAAACTGCTACCTGCATATTGATACATGCACTTACTCGCATCATACTTTATTTGCTGTCACTACATTAATTACATACTGAACCCTAGTGACAAACTTGATGCACAAAAAGCACAGTAGCACTAAACGGATACACAGTGAACATGCTGATATAACCAGCATCAGGCAGACACTGCCTCTAAGGCCTGTTAAGAGCCTCATATATTTTGGCTACACTGGTAGTGAGTGTAGGAATATAAGGGTTGTGGTACCGCGTCTCTAGGAATAAGATACACTGATTCGGATGTGCCTAAAACGTACTTTAAGTACCAAACACAGCACTTTAATAATTAATCCAGCTTCTAGCTGACTAATAAAGTGCCAGAACATGAGAAAATAACACTAGACACTTTCTAAAGTGTCGGGAAAACAAAATGTGTCATTAAAAATGTTAATAACGACACTTTAAAGCTTTTTAACGCTTTAACGGATTACTATCCAACCGAACAACCGGACTTTACCCGGAACATGGAAATATTAGTATTTTCACTATTTTTATTTTTCTGAGCCAGTTAGGGTCCCTGATTACCCTAACACCCGCCATAACGTGCAACATACAACTAACGAGGTTAAATACTTAACTTACCTATTTAACCTAAACTAATCACCTAACTACCTAGTCAAGATCGAACTAACCCCACCCCCCATACCCTAACCGGCCCTAAACCATGGGGGACACCATGGTACAAATCTTGATTATTTAATTTAAGCATGTTTAGTATCCTTGGGACATATAACCCATTGGATAAAACCCTTAATTTTTGCCTATAAATAACATCACTAACACTTGAGAATTATCACTAACACAAACCACATTTCACTCTTCCTTTCTCCTCTCATGGTTCTCGACCGAAACCCCCACCACCTACACACCCATTTTCGGTTCTAGTTCACTCCATTCCAAGATCATACAAACATCACAAGTCGCGTATTATTAGCTCTTGTGCACTCGGAACGCGAAGGACCTCTACCGTTAGCTTTTATCCACCCACTTTCCGTCAAGATTCTTCCCTAGCCCCGAGCTAGAGGTATATTGTTTAAAACTTGTTCTTGAATGTATTTAAAGTGGTTAAAAGGAATATTGTCGGTTAAATATCGAAAACATAAGTTTTGATGCATTAAAGTCTAGTAAAATCACAAAAATGGTGGATAATAGCATATAACTTGTGTAAAAGTCGTAGGACTTGAAATATGTGATTATTGAGACCCGATCTATGATGTGGTAGCTCGGATCTTCGTTTAACCCGACTTTGTAAGATCATGTATCTTCACATAAGCTCGTTTTTGACTAAATACAAGGGTTAAAGGTGAAACTCTACCACACAAGATGCATGAACTTGTGTAAAAATATTTTACTTGTGTAAAAGTGATTTAACCGGTAAAATGGTGTTTAAAACTAGCGGATCTACGTATCCGCAAGTGGTATCTTCAAAGAACCACACATTTAAGAAACCATGTATTTTAAAGAAAGGATCTTACACTAATAAATATGGTTTTATAAACCACAAGTGTGTAAACACTTGTGAGACAAAGAGATCCGACAAAGAAGTAAATTTGCCACTTGTTACTAGAAGTTGTAAAGACGGATTTCTCTAAACACGAGGTTTTTATGAGATTAAAGTTACCTTATATAAAGATTTACATATATAAAGGGTGTTTACACTATAGATTCGGAAAAACTGCAAGTTCATGCGATTATGCAAATTTACATACTTGTCGACTAGTTTGTTGTGTCGGAAATTGTTTGATTGAATAAAGAAGATTGTTGAATTGATTTGTTAAAAGAAAATGATACGCTTGAAAGCGTGGCCACCTCCAGTTACAGAGGAAACTCTGGCGAAATTTTCTAAAAACATAACACTTAGACTTTTTACACAACAAGTGTTAGAACTATTTTTGGACATACTTTCGAAACATAAATTTCGCCAGCACTATATTTTACTAAATATTCGGAGGTGGGATTTTCACAAAGACTAACGTGATAAATATATTTGTCACAACACTGTTTAGGATTATTTTGTGAAAATACATAAATATTATTTTAGAGTGAAAATAATATTTACAAGCGTTAATGATTCCAAAACTTTACGAACGCTTCCACAAACATATAAGTTACACCGGTAATTACATTACCACAAGATTGATAAAACGTAACTTACGCACATGTATTGTATCCCCCATCCTTGGGAAGAAGAATAACTACCAAGTGTATACGGAACATAAACACGAAATAGTTGTCTAACTATTTCCCAAAGACATAAACTGTAAAGCTAAGGCACGGCCGTCCGTCTAATAGAATTAGCACTTGTAGGTCGTTGCACAGCTTACTGTATTGGAGACACTTGGTAGAGACGCGCATTCACTGTGAGTTCATGTCCCCCTTTTCTCTAACTGTTTTCAGTTTACTTAACTGCGGGGGTGAAATACATGTTACTTTGTTTACAAGTACTTTATACACGGTATGAATTACGTAAGGAGGTTTAGATCATGTGAATGGGTAGTTAGAACACCGAGGGACTCGAGCGGTAGATCTATCTGGGTGTAGCGAGCCCAGCTCCCGGTCCAACAGAACAGGCCTCTCGGAGGACTAACAGAACGGACCTGGAGTGACTTGGTACCCAACGCAAAAATCGGCTAGGTTGTGTCTTTCCTACTTGCATTTCACAACATGCTAATGGCCTTGCAAACCATTGGTGATCACAAGTCCTCTTACACTGCTACATACCAGGAAACTTTTATACTTACAAGTGTTTTTACTTACTCACTTGCACATGAACTCGCTCAACATTATTGTTGATTTTTCAACTCACATGTATTTCAGGAAATTAAACGGATCTGGCACGGTATGGAACGTTTTCCGCTGCACTTGTCATGAAGTCATCAGGGTTTAGGGGATGTGTCTCTTTCCTGGACAAGACACAGTCCTTAAACCACGTTTATGTTATGTTTTAATTTGTAAGGTTGTTGAACAAGGTTATGGTTGTTGGTTAAAACAATGGTACTGTATTTTGTTTTCAAAACTTAATAGATGACTTGCATGGTTTTTAAATTCATATAGCTTGTTATGGTTAAGCTATGGTATTAAGAAGTCACACCAAAATTAACCACGCTTCCGCAAAGCCAGGGTGTGACAGCTTGGTATCAGAGCTCTGATCATAGCGAACTAGGATTCTGTCTCGAGTCTAGACTATGATCACTAGGGCTCTCACGAAAACATTTTTTCTGCATACCACTTAAGTCCAGATCCACACTTTTTACAAACAAATGTTGAGCACATTTTATTAATTATAAGTTCAGCTTGGAGGGCTGAGGATCGATCTGGAGGATCGAGATGATTAAGGTAGTCGAGCACGTTGGTTTGTTATAGGATCGATCTGGAGGATCGAGGTGAACAAGGTAGCTGAGCACGTTGGTTTGTTATAGGATCGATCTGGAGGATCGAGGTTTGGTTTAAGTAAAGGATAGAGCAGTCTGGTAGACTGGATGGTATTGGCTAGTAAGACTAGGAGGATTGTGTGATGCCTTACTTGATGACTTATGTGATTACTTGATTTATGATTGACTATTTGTGCATGTTTGTGTATATGTTACAGACACATGGATTCTGCAGACACTGGTGGTTCAGGCACCACAGGCCCGAGGCCTATCGTTTCAGACGACATTGAGTCATCGGAGCACGAGGTTTATACGTCAGATTTCACCAGCACGGATGATGATGACTTTCAGCCATTCGCCTTACCCGACGGCGTTGATGAGCTCCCAGTTGATCTTCCAGCCGGGGATCTACCACTGGCACTGATCCCTGCTCCCATACCGCTGGCTGCGTACCCAGCTTACGATTTACCCATCGACGACGAGGAGGACGACGTCGATATGTTTGAGGAGGAGCCTTTGGAGGATGCTCAGGGCGAGGCCCTACCTGCTGTTGCTCCCTTACTGATCGCAGATGCTCCGGCTGCAGAGTCACCTGCTCATTCCCCAGTCGCGGACTCCTTTGAGTCTGTGGCTTCTGTACCCACACATGCTCATAGTGCGCAGCACTTCTCCCATGGGTCCGATTCTGACCAGGCTTTTTCTGTTGCTTCCATACCTGGACTTGTTTTTGACCATGACGACGAGGGGGATTCAGATCCTATGTTTCCACCAGGATTTGATCCTGACCGTGATTTAGAGTTTGTCCCGATGGACGAGTTGATGGAGGATCCAGCAGATCCTATTGACCCTTTTGATCCGATTGATCCCGATTTTGATTTTGACATGGCGTTTGATGATCTTGAGCCTGCCATTGCACCTGAGCAGGCAGCTGCCCTTGACCCTTTACCAGAGCATGACCCTGTGCATGCTGATGTACCTTTTGAGCCCATTGCTGATGATCACCACATAGATGTTCCTGTTGATCCCATTGGTCCTTTACCCATTGTTGTTGTACCAGTTGACCCCCCTCTCGAGCACTTGGCACCCGTTCACCCTGTTGTTGCTCCCTTATTTGATCCCGTTCCCCTAGAGCCCGGACATGCACCGTTCGCGGCGCATATGGATCCACCGGACGAGTCTGCACAGCACGGGTGGATACCGGCTGATGAGGACGTCCCACCGTTACACCCACAGATCCCAGACACTCGACACGTTGACTTTTCGTTTCAGGTTCCTATGTTTATACCTCCAGCAGGGCCTGGAGAGGGCTCTTCAGCTCACCCTGATGGGCATGTACCGATGCCCATGCCTTTCATGCCTCAGATTCCTTTTGTTCCACCTACTACAGCTCCTTTTGGTGTGGCACCGTTTTCCCCCATGCCACCCACTGATCCATACCACAGGTTCCACGTGGGACATACCATTGAGGATGTATTGATGTCGTTTGTATACCAGCATGAGTCGCATGAGCAGCGACTACAGGAGTTGGAGAGAGCCCATCTGCAGCCATGTCAGTGCCATGGCCGGGTACCCTCTCCGTTGCAGCCATCACGACCATTACCCCCTGACTATGCTGCTCGTCTTACTACTTTGGAGCAGCAGATTGCTTCCATTATTCGCACACAGCAGGCGATGGAGGCGGACTGGTTACAGTTGCGCCATTTGTTTTATACCCGTTTTCCTCCTCCTCCACCACCATCTGCTTAGAGCTCATCGGTGCCACATGGGTAGGCGAAGTGAGAAGGCGGCGATTGCTTTTTGACTGCACAGCATTTTGGGGAAACTACGTTATGACTTGACTTTTGTTATGTACTTGATGTTGTATTGATACTGATGTAGCTTTTGACAGGGGTGATGTAGCCCCTAGTGATTGATGATTGTATGTATACACTTACGATGTGGTCTCATTTATATGGCAATCGCAGTTTTCTCACCATATTTGGATTCGCTTGATTACTTGTTTATATTTTATGACATGGGATGTGTGTGATTGATATTTGTGATGTGTGATAACCTGAGATGTTATGTGATTATACTATTACTACCGTTATATACGTACACTATACTACGAACTGATTTACGTATTATAACAACGGAGCCTTACCATGGCCTAACCAACTTAAACCATCTTTTAGAAGATGCCGCCAAGACGCGAACCAAACATGCCAACAAACGAGGCAGAACTCCAGCAGATTATTGCTGCTGCCATAGCACAGTACGCAGCATCTCAGCCAGGAGCGAGCGGAAGTGTTAACCAAGGCAATAACAATCCACCACACGGTAATACCACGCCATTCGAACCTACCATGTCCTAGCTGGACATCTTTAGCAATGATGCTAATGCCAAACACATGTTTTAACATACGTGCAGGATGCACCTACAAGCAGTTCTTAGACTGCAAACCAGTTAACTTCGATGGCACAGGAGGTGCAGTTGCCTTTACCCGCTGGGCTGAGAAAACCGATTCTGTGTTACGCATGAGCAAGTGTGCAGAGGATCAGCAAGTCACGTACATTTCAGGGCTATTTTTAGATGGAGCCCTATCATGGTGGAACTTACAAGTCCAAACACTAGGCGAAGCTGCCGCCTACGCCCTGACTTGGGCCGAATTGAAAGAACTAATGCGCAAAAAGTACTGTTCACGCGCAGAAATTCAAAGGTTGGATACTGAATTTTGGCACCTAAAAATGGACGGTCCGAAGGTAGCAGAGTACGTTCAGAGGTTTCATGACCTATCTCAAGTGGTTCCTTACATGGTTACGCCAGAATACAAGCGAATCGAGCGCTTCATTTGGGGTTTGGCTCCCCAAATAATAAGCATGGTAACCTCCTCCAAACCAGCGACTATCACTGAAGCCATCGATTTGAGCGTGGCTCTCACCGAGGAGGGGATTCGTCTAAACAGGTTTGGTGATGCTAAGGCAAAGGAGAAAGAGACTCATGTTGAGTCGTCCGGAAATAACAAAAGAAAGTTTTCGAACTTCAAACAAAGTGTTAGCGGTGATGGTAAGAGAGGAGCACCAAACACGCCAACTCAGGGTACGACTGGCAGTGGAAGGAAAGGAAGGGGATATATGGGCACCCAGCCCAAGTGTAACGCCTGCCAGCGTCACCATTCTGGTCAATGTGGGCTAAAAGTATGTGAGGTGTGTGGAAAACGTGGTCATTCTAAGGATACTTGTTGGGTCCCTGTCGGCCGCGGAGGCCAGGGAGGATATGGACATAGGAATGATAACCGTGGTGGAAATGGAAACCGCCTACCAGGAAACTTTGGAGGAAACAGAAACCGAGGCAACAATGCAAACCAGGCTGGCAATGCCAACCAGATCAACACCCCATCCGGAAATGGGGATGGGAACGGGCAGAGGCTCGGATGCTATAACTGCGGGGAAATCGGGCATTTTAAGAAGAACTGCCCAACGTTGAATCAGGCCCGTGGTAGAGTATTCCAACTAGAAGCCAGAGAAGCACGCCAAGATCCAAATGTTGTTACGGGTACGTTCCCTATCAATCAACGCTATGCATCCGTTTTATTTGATACTGGTGCCGACTATAGCTTCGTATCACTAGAATTTAAGAATATGCTTGGGTTAGCTGCTCATAAGTTAGACATTCCCTACTCGATCGAATTAGCTAATGGAAAGTTAGTTGGAGCCGACGAAGTAATCAGAGGTTGTGTGATAGAATTGGGAGAACGCGAGTTTACGTTGGATCTACTACCAGTCCAATTGGGAAGCTTCGACGTGGTGGTAGGAATGGATTGGTTATCTAGAAACAAGGCTGAAATAGTATGTCACGAGAAAGTTGTTCGTATCCCAACCGATGATGGTGAGACAATTGTGGTTCACGGGGAGAAGCGTGACACGCCGCTAAGATTTATCAGCTGCTTGAAAGCAAGGAAGTGTTTACAGAAAGGATGTGTTGCTTTTCTGGCACACATCGTAGATAAGAAGGCTGCCGAGCCAAGGATCGAAGACATCCCTGTAGTAAGGGAGTATCCAGAAGTCTTCCCAGAAGACTTACCCGGACTGCCACCTCAGAGGCAAGTGGAGTTTCACATTGACTTAGTTCCAGGCGCAGCGCCTGTAGCTAAGGCACCGTACAGACTTGCGCCGTCTGAGATGCAGGAACTGTCAACACAACTTCAAGAGTTGTTAGACAAGGGTTTTATCCGACCAAGCTTCTCGCCTTGGGGAGCTCCGGTCTTGTTTATCAAGAAGAAGGACGGAAGTTTCCGCATGTGTATTGACTACAGAGAATTGAACAAGCTGACGATCAAGAACAGGTATCCTCTGCCAAGAATCGATGATCTGTTCGACCAACTTCAAGGTTCAAGCTGTTACTCTAAGATCGATCTTCGATCTGGATACCATCAACTAAGGATACAGGAGGAAAGTATCCCGAAAACAGCCTTCCGAACTCGTTATGGACACTACGAGTTCCTCGTTATGCCATTTGGTTTGACAAACGCGCCTGCGGTATTCATGGATCTAATGAATAGGGTTTGCAAGCCATACCTGGACAAGTTCGTGATTGTATTCATCGACGACATCTTGATTTACTCAAAGACGAAGGCTGAACACGAACAACATCTTAGAACCATACTGGAGCTGCTAAAGAAGGAACAGCTATACGCCAAATTCTCCAAGTGCGAGTTTTGGCTACGCGAAGTCCAGTTTCTTGGACATGTGGTTAATGGGGATGGAATTCATGTTGATCCCACAAAGATCGAGGCGATCAAGGATTGGGAAACGCCAAGGACGCCAACCGAGATTCGGCAATTCTTGGGTTTGGCTGGTTACTATCGAAGGTTCATCGAGGATTTCTCGAAAATCGCTCAACCTTTGACGCTCCTCACGCAGAAGGACAAGACGTTTGATTGGGGAATCAAACAGGATGAAGCATTTCAGATACTGAAGGATAAGCTTTGTAACGCGCCAATCTTAGCTCTACCAGAAGGTACTGATGACTTTGTGGTATACTGCGACGCATCGCGTCAGGGATTGGGTTGTGTATTGATGCAACGCCAAAAGGTCATTGCTTATGCATCACGCCAACTGAAGGTGCATGAAAAGAACTATACCACACACGATTTAGAGCTTGGCGCAGTGATTTTCGCTTTAAAGATCTGGAGACACTACCTGTATGGTACGAAGTGCACAATCTTCACAGACCACAAAAGCCTACAACATATATTTAACCAGAAGGAGTTAAATATGAGGCAAAGACGATGGGTTGAATTGTTAAACGACTACGACTGCGAGATAAAGTATCACCCAGGGAAGGCGAATGTAGTTGCCGATGCCCTAAGTCGTAAAGAAAGAATCAAGCCCATAAGGGTCAGAGCTTTGGAAATGATTATACGAACCGATCTTTCCTTGCGCATTCGTGCTGCACAAAAGGAAGCTCTCAAGGAGGGAAACCTTGAGGAAGAATATCTCCGTGGAATGGAGAAGCTTTTGGTACCAAACGAGGAAGGGACGTTATGTTTTGAGAAAAGGATTTGGGTTCCTCTGTTTGGTGGATTAAGGGAAGTTATTTTCGATGAAGCGCACAAGTCACGGTACTCTATCCACCCTGGATCGGATAAGATGTACCAGGATCTCAAGGATTACTATTGGTGGCCTAGGATGAAAGGCGACGTTGCCGTTTACGTGGGCAAATGTTTAACGTGCGCTAAGGTCAAGGCGGAATACCAGAAGCCTTCGGGACTTCTGCAACAACCTGAGATTCCCAAGTGGAAATGGGAACAAATCTCAATGGATTTTGTTACAAAACTGCCACGAACACCAAAAGGCCATGATATGATTTGGGTGATTGTTGACCGCCTAACAAAGTCCGCACACTTTCTGCCAATCAAGGAGAAAGACAGTACTAGTAAACTTGCGGAAATTTACTTGAGAGAGATCGTAGCACGTCATGGAGTACCCCTCTCGATCATCTCTGATAGAGATGGAAGGTTTGTGTCAAGGATATGGCAGTCCTTCCAAGAATCTTTTGGCTCACAATTGAATCTGAGCACTACGTTCCATCCGCAAACTGACGGCCAGAGCGAGCGAACGATACAAACTTTGGAAGACATGCTAAGGGCATGTGTTATGGATTTAGGCGGTAGCTGGGATAAACACTTACCTTTGGTCGAATTTTCATACAACAACAGCTACCACACCAGTATTGGTGTCGCGCCATTTGAGGCCCTATACGGACGCAAGTGCCGATCACCACTATGTTGGTCTGACGCGGGTGATAGGCAGCTTGCTGGTCCCGAGATCGTCCAAGAGACGACAGACAAGATCGCGCAAATTCTTTAACGCATCGAAGCCGCTCGCCACAGACAAAAGGCCTACGCGGATCCAAACCGGAAACATGTGGATTTTCAAGTTGGAGAAATGGTTTTACTGAAGGTATCACCCTGGAAAGGGGTGGCGCGCTTTGGAAAGCGTGGAAAGTTAAATCCACGCTACATTGGTCCCTTTAGAATTCTAGAAAGAATTGGGACGGTAGCATACAAGTTGGACCTACCCGCTGAACTAAATGGCGTTCACGATACATTTCATGTGTCCAATTTAAAGAAAAGTCCAACTCAAATTGACGTTGCCATTCCTATCGACGAGATTCATATTGACGACATGCTCCACTTCGTTGAAGAACCTGTTGAGGTCACGGATTGGAAAGTTAACAAGACCCGCCGGAGCAGTGTCAAGCTCGTCAAGGTTCGTTGGAATGCCAGACATGGTCCTGAATTTACCTGGGTACGTGAGGACCGGATGAAAGAGAAATACCCCCACTTATTTCCTAAGAACCCTGCTTCTACAAGCAGAACTTAAATTTCGGGACGAAATTTATTTAACGGGGGGAGAATGTGACAACCCGCACTAAACCAGGTATCCGTACAACTTAATTAATGATTAATTACTACTTGATTACTGTGCTTGTTTGAACTAGCTGATAAACTGCTACCTGCATATTGATACATGCACTTACTCGCATCATACTTTATTTGCTGTCACTACATTAATTACATACTGAACCCTAGTGACAAACTTGATGCACAAAAAGCACAGTAGCACTAAACGGATACACAGTGAACATGCTGATATAACCAGCATCAGGCAGACACTGCCTCTAAGGCCTGTTAAGAGCCTCATATATTTTGGCTACACTGGTAGTGAGTGTAGGAATATAAGGGTTGTGGTACCGCGTCTCTAGGAATAAGATACACTGATTCGGATGTGCCTAAAACGTACTTTAAGTACCAAACACAGCACTTTAATAATTAATCCAGCTTCTAGCTGACTAATAAAGTGCCAGAACATGAGAAAATAACACTAGACACTTTCTAAAGTGTCGGGAAAACAAAATGTGTCATTAAAAATGTTAATAACGACACTTTAAAGCTTTTTAACGCTTTAACGGATTACTATCCAACCGAACAACCGGACTTTACCCGGAACATGGAAATATTAGTATTTTCACTATTTTTATTTTTCTGAGCCAGTTAGGGTCCCTGATTACCCTAACACCCGCCATAACGTGCAACATACAACTAACGAGGTTAAATACTTAACTTACCTATTTAACCTAAACTAATCACCTAACTACCTAGTCAAGATCGAACTAACCCCACCCCCCATACCCTAACCGACCCTAAACCATGGGGGACACCATGGTACAAATCTTGATTATTTAATTTAAGCATGTTTAGTATCCTTGGGACATATAACCCATTGGATAAAACCCTTAATTTTTGCCTATAAATAACATCACTAACACTTGAGAATTATCACTAACACAAACCACATTTCACTCTTCCTTTCTCCTCTCTTGGTTCTCGGCCGAAACCCCCACCACCTACACACCCATTTTCGGTTCTAGTTCACTCCATCCCAAGATCATACAAACATCACAAGTCGCGTATTAGGAGCTCTTGTGCACTCGGAACGCGAAGGACCTCTACCGTTAGCTTTTATCCACCCACTTTCCGTCAAGATTCTTCCCTAGCCCCGAGCTAGAGGTATATTGTTTAAAACTTGTTCTTGAATGTATTTAAAGTGGTTAAAAGGAATATTGTCGGTTAAATATCGAAAACATAAGTTTTGATGCATTAAAGTCTAGTAAAATCACAAAAATGGTGGATAATAGCATATAACTTGTGTAAAAGTCGTAGGACTTGAAATATGTGATTATTGAGACCCGATCTATGATGTGGTAGCTCGGATCTTCGTTTAACCCGACTTTGTAAGATCATGTATCTTCACATAAGCTCGTTTTTGACTAAATACAAGGGTTAAAGGTGAAACTCTACCACACAAGATGCATGAACTTGTGTAAAAATATTTTACTTGTGTAAAAGTGATTTAACCGGTAAAATGGTGTTTAAAACTAGCGGATCTACGTATCCGCAAGTGGTATCTTCAAAGAACCACACATTTAAGAAACCATGTATTTTAAAGAAAGGATCTTACACTAATAAATATGGTTTTATAAACCACAAGTGTGTAAACACTTGTGAGACAAAGAGATCCGACAAAGAAGTAAATTTGCCACTTGTTACTAGAAGTTGTAAAGACGGATTTCTCTAAACACGAGGTTTTTATGAGATTAAAGTTACCTTATATAAAGATTTACATATATAAAGGGTGTTTACACTATAGATTCGGAAAAACTGCAAGTTCATGCGATTATGCAAATTTACATACTTGTCGACTAGTTTGTTGTGTCGGAAATTGTTTGATTGAATAAAGAAGATTGTTGAATTGATTTGTTAAAAGAAAATGATACGCTTGAAAGCGTGGCCACCTCCAGTTACAGAGGAAACTCTGGCGAAATTTTCTAAAAACATAACACTTAGACTTTTTACACAACAAGTGTTAGAACTATTTTTGGACATACTTTCGAAACATAAATTTCGCCAGCACTATATTTTACTAAATATTCGGAGGTGGGATTTTCACAAAGACTAACGTGATAAATATAGTTGTCACAACACTGTTTAGGATTATTTTGTGAAAATACATAAATATTATTTTAGAGTGAAAATAATATTTACAAGCGTTAATGATTCCAAAACTTTACGAACGCTTCCACAAACATATAAGTTACACCGGTAATTACATTACCACAAGATTGATAAAACGTAACTTACGCACATGTATTGTATCCCCCATCCTTGGGAAGAAGAATAACTACCAAGTGTATACGGAACATAAACACGAAATAGTTGTCTAACTATTTCCCAAAGACATAAACTGTAAAGCTAAGGCACGGCCGTCCGTCTAATAGAATTAGCACTTGTAGGTCGTTGCACAGCTTACTGTATTGGAGACACTTGGTAGAGACGCGCATTCACTGTGAGTTCATGTCCCCCTTTTCTCTAACTGTTTTCAGTTTACTTAACTGCGGGGGTGAAATACATGTTACTTTGTTTACAAGTACTTTATACACGGTATGAATTACGTAAGGAGGTTTAGATCATGTGAATGGGTAGTTAGAACACCGAGGGACTCGAGCGGTAGATCTATCTGGGTGTAGCGAGCCCAGCTCCCGGTCCAACAGAACAGGCCTCTCGGAGGACTAACAGAACGGACCTGGAGTGACTTGGTACCCAACGCAAAAATCGGCTAGGTTGTGTCTTTCCTACTTGCATTTCACAACATGCTAATGGCCTTGCAAACCATTGGTGATCACAAGTCCTCTTACACTGCTACATAC
The DNA here is from genome assembly GCA_030545235.1 of Helianthus tuberosus. Classification (NCBI taxonomy): domain Eukaryota; kingdom Viridiplantae; phylum Streptophyta; class Magnoliopsida; order Asterales; family Asteraceae; genus Helianthus; species Helianthus tuberosus. The sequence goes on along the minus strand of CM060443.1, from coordinate 58,634,572 downwards.
CAGGAAACTTTTATACTTACAAGTGTTTTTACTTACTCACTTGCACATGAACTCGCTCAACATTATTGTTGATTTTTCAACTCACATGTATTTCAGGAAATTAAACGGATCTGGCACGGTATGGAACGTTTTCCGCTGCACTTGTCATGAAGTCATCAGGGTTTAGGGGATGTGTCTCTTTCCTGGACAAGACACAGTCCTTAAACCACGTTTATGTTATGTTTTAATTTGTAAGGTTGTTGAACAAGGTTATGGTTGTTGGTTAAAACAATGGTACTGTATTTTGTTTTCAAAACTTAATAGATGACTTGCATGGTTTTTAAATTCATATAGCTTGTTATGGTTAAGCTATGGTATTAAGAAGTCACACCAAAATTAACCACGCTTCCGCAAAGCCAGGGTGTGACATAAATAGGATAAGAAACCGTGTTGATGGTTAAAAATGAGTTAAATAGGTAATTCGATCATGTTTTGACGAATGAAACACGTACTTTAAAAGGTTACCATATAAGGTAAAATCATGATCACCAATAAGGGTAAAATTGTAACTTGGTCACTTGTGACAATAATTGTTGGTTTTGAAAGATACTTATTCTCGTAAGCCTTAATAGGTTAAAAAGCGTTAAGTGGAGTTTTATAATTGAAATGACCGCGCGGTGTAAACCGGAGCGAGTCGTGTGGACGAGATGGCAATAAGCTTCATCCCGCCAATATAATCGGTCATTTAGACCAAACGGGTCAAAGGGGTGAAATTATTACCCTTTTGACAATATTGACTAATGGTTTGCCGAGTTGTATGATTACAAAAATAAATATCAAGTGGATATTTACATCGCTATTACTTAGTGGCTATTGAAATAAGGTATTGAAATGGGTCAATATATTGATCCAAGTCAGGTATGTGTGTTTAAAATTTAGGCTAAGTGATTGGATTGGCTGAAAGTGCAATGAAGTGCTTTATGGTAAAGGACGGAGCTAAGTTGACAGAAATGCCCTCGATTGGTATATTGAGCAAACAACTTTAAAAGGTTGTTAGAAACGAGTCTTTGGATTAAATAATTACTTTGGACAAGCAAGTAAGCGGAGAGTTGAACTTCATGAGTCAAAGTCTTAAAAATGCGCAAATACCCATAACGGGTCAAAATAAGCACTTGAGCGTAAACGGGTTTTTATTATGTCAGAAACCCTTGATTTAAGATTAATAAGATAGAGGATATTAAAATTATAAATTTCATGAGTAAACATAATGAAAGTAAATACTACCGAATGATCAGATGAAAACTCGGTCAAATAAATGACAAGAATTAGAATTACAAAATGAAATTATCGGCCTGCGAGGGCATACACATAAAAGGCGCATACGCTTTGAAACCAAAAGCACATTACCATACTTTCCTGGTAGGAGTATTATGTGCGAGCAATGCTCAAGTGATCACCGAAGCTAAGGTTCGGGTGATCGAAGCTAGTAAAGTACGTAAGAAAGGTTTCGGGGACGAAACCTCTTTAAGGGGGTAGACTTGTAACACCCCGGAAACGGGTTTGGTAATCAAACCACGTTAATCCTAAAAGACGGGTAAAATACCATTAATGGTAAAATTGAACTCAGTGAATATTAGGACTTAAACAAATAGTCCTAATATTAATTAAAAGGGGGAAATAAATGCTTGAGAAAAATAAAGTTATGAAAGGCCCGAGTTAACGGGACTTAAAATATAACGGGTTATAACTTCCCGAACCTATTAAGTTAACTAGGGATAATTAACCTAGTTACTAGTATGTGGCTAAGTGATAAATGGTAAGTTGTAGCTTCAATTGATCAAAATAAAACATGAGGGACAAATACTTGCCAAGTGGGAAACTTGTTTTAATTAAAACAAGTAATAACACACAATACACACACTAAGGGTGTGTGTGGAGATCAACCAGGAAGAGCTCTTTAGATCCCAAACCCTAACTTCAACAAGAATCAAAAAATTGAAGGTCAAATCCAGCTCAAATCAAATGCATGAACACGTATAAACGATCACCAAGTCGAGGAGATCATAAGGTATGTAAAATCTTGATGTTTGGTGAAGTTGTAAGAATTTGATAATCATCCTAATCGCGAATTAGGCATGGATTAGAGAAGCTATGGCTAGATTAGTGATATATACTTGCTTAGGAACGAAACCCTAAGTGAAAATCATACATAACATGCTATGAATTTAAGGATTTGATGAATTAACACACTTAGATAAGTGGGTTTTAATGTTATGATGAAATTGATGATATAACTATGCTTAGAATCAACATGCATGATAACGAATAGAAGGTGTTTGATTAAACCATGGATTTGGGTACAAGATCATACTTCTCACAAAATAGGTTTTGTATGATATAAAAGAATTGATGATAAGATCGTGATAAAGATGTTTGAAAATCATGATATCTACTAGTTGATATGTAGAACTTGATTTTATTAGGTGTTCCGACGTATGCTAGTTATATGATAAAACGGGTTTTCACTTATAAATGAGAAACCTTAGTTCTTGCGAAAATAAATAAATAAGTTAGATTTAATAATCACTTGAACTAGTTGAGATATTGGAAATATAAGGAACCAGGTAAAAGATTTGTTAGACAGTTGCTTAAAAGAACGTCTACCGGGTGATTAGAGAAAATGCCTAAACTAGTTGATAAACTTGGATGCGCATTTTATACACTTATGGGCATTTGACTTTTGAAAGTCAAACTAACCTACGATGTGATGAATGATAATTAGATATAGAAATGCGTAAGGTGGAATAATCGTATTAAGCCATGATTAAACTAACCACCTTGTGAATGATGAATAATAGTTGGCACTTAACAAGGTAGGTAAAGCTTGGGGAGAAGGCGGGTCAAACAAATCAAGTATGAGAAGAAAGGCGTAATATGGAAATTAGGTAAGTATAACTTACACTAGTCATATATTTTAGAATGTTCTTTTGTCGTTTTGATTACGAATAAAGCAAATGCATAATTGAGTTATGGTGTTCCGACGTGTAGTCGTACGGAACAAGATAACTAAATAGGATAAGAAACCGTGTTGATGGTTAAAAATGAGTTAAATAGGTAATTCGATCATGTTTTGACGAATGAAACACGTACTTTAAAAGGTTACCATATAAGGTAAAATCATGATCACCAATAAGGGTAAAATTGTAACTTGGTCACTTGTGACAATAATTGTTGGTTTTGAAAGATACTTATTCTCGTAAGCCTTAATAGGTTAAAAAGCGTTAAGTGGAGTTTTATAATTGAAATGACCGCGCGGTGTAAACCGGAGCGAGTCGTGTGGACGAGATGGCAATAAGCTTCATCCCGCCAATATAATCGGTCATTTAGACCAAACGGGTCAAAGGGGTGAAATTATTACCCTTTTGACAATATTGACTAATGGTTTGCCGAGTTGTATGATTACAAAAATAATTATCAAGTGGATATTTACATCGCTATTACTTAGTGGCTATTGAAATAAGGTATTGAAATGGGTCAATATATTGATCCAAGTCAGGTATGTGTGTTTAAAATTTAGGCTAAGTGATTGGATTGGCTGAAAGTGCAATGAAGTGCTTTATGGTAAAGGACGGAGCTAAGTTGACAGAAATGCCCTCGATTGGTATATTGAGCAAACAACTTTAAAAGGTTGTTAGAAACGAGTCTTTGGATTAAATAATTACTTTGGACAAGCAAGTAAGCGGAGAGTTGAACTTCATGAGTCAAAGTCTTAAAATGCGCAAATACCCATAACGGGTCAAAATAAGCACTTGAGCGTAAACGAGTTTTTATTATGTAAAACTCGTATGGTTTATATCATTTCGAAAACCTCGTTTGTGTGACATCGTTTCAAAATCGTTTACCCAAGTGAACTAAATAACGCCACGGAATGTAATATGTTGAAAACACTTATATATAAGAAGTACCAGCGGCGTATCTACCTTGTTTTCACCACATTACCCCCGTCCCGTTATCTAAACACTTAACCAAAAACCAATCGTTTATCCAACTCGTTTAATCTTGTATGAATCGTTCCCAAATCGTTAATTTGTTTAAATCATTTAAATCATCCTCGTTTTAAGTGTGAAACTATTTGTGGTCGCCTCGCTAATAACATTCAAACCTTCGTGACTCGACTACCTCGCTTCTCGTATTAATAAACCACCAAAGGGTAAATTAACATTCAGATTCAGTCATTACCCACCTAACCCACACATAACCATGGGTGCAGTACGATAATGGGATTTGTCAGATCCTATGGTACCATAACCTAATATTGGTCGGCTTGATCAATGCTAATGAATGTCATTCATTATGTAATTACAACCAACTAGTTTATTCACTTTATTGAAATCGTTATTAGTTTAATATAAACCATCTTAATCATTTTTGAAATCATCGTTATAATATCGAAAATCATTTTGAAAACCATCGTTAAAACCTTGAAAACATTTAGCACATATGAATCACCCCAAAACAATTGAAAACTGTAAAATAGGGGAACTATGTACTCACTTGGAGTGCAAACTATCCTCAATCAATAGAACTTCAACAAACTCGAGCAAACCAGAGAAATCAAACAACACCTAGTAATCGAATCACTAGTCAAACAATAGACACCTAAATCGGAAGATCGGATAGAATGAGGTCTTGTAAACCAAATGAGTGTTGGAACTCATGTGATATGGTTTAACAAAGCCTACATCCTAAATCAGAACCTAACCTAAGTGCTTTCGACCCGTTGCGACCCATTAAGGTAGCTTGCGCTACTTTAACGCGTCGTGCGCGCAAAAGCGCATTTGAGACGTCTAACTAGTCCTATGACAAGTTTTATATGCCTAAACATATTTAAATATGTTGCATAATCAGTTACGTGACAAAATTTTATGTTACATATGCTTAATTACCAATTATGCATGAAAAGGGCATTTTGGTCATTTACCTAAGGCATATAGACTGCTTATCATACAACTACATTAAACTAGGTGACCATAAGGTTTAACCTCGGAAGTTTATTACCTATGCAACTATGGTCACTAAACATGTTTGGTCGGATCCTAATGATCGACCAAACGGGTCGTGTTCGAAAGTCTAAGCGGGTGTTTAGTCCGCTTGACTTACGACTCTACACAAGCACCAAACTAAAAGTGACGAGCTAAACATGCTAGGACATGTTTAGTTAAGTTAGAAAACAGGTTTTGATATCAAAACAAATGGTTTTGATACCCTAGAGTAGTTTGGTTACAAAATACACATAAATACGCATTTTGGCCGAAACTACGACTCGTCACTACGCCTAGTCAACGTGGTAATCAGTAGGTATAGTCACAAGGGACTATAACCATCGTGATTACGCTCACGTTGCAAAGTTCAACGGAACTTTGTGTTGACCATTGACTGGTCAAAGCTGAAAGTCAAACTTGTTTGACTTTCATGCTTGAAACTCAAGAACAAGCAAGAAGAGGACTTACAAAGGGTCCAAGAAGGATGTTTGATCTAAAATAGCTCAGGTATGAAGTGCAAACACCCCAACTTAGAGCTGATTTCAGATCAAGTGTGAGAATGAAGTGAAGTGGGGGTTGCTATTTATAGTAAGTTAGGATCAATATGAGGATTCCAAGTGGTTTGAGGGAGTGATCTTGGCCATACATTTGGGTTAATGTTATTAGAATACAATGGGGGCGAAAACCAGCTCCAGGTATTGCAAATATTACATTAAAACCCCTGAATTTAGCCCAGATTGTTGTTTCTGATCTTTCTGTCTGACAAGGCCACGCGGCCCGCATAACATATTGTTGGGATTGAACCCTACCAGAGGAACAGATAATTTAAGCCAAAACTGGGTCAGAGCAGTGGATCCAGAATAAGCAGATGTCTACATACAAGTCTCTCCCCTTGAAAGTGATTTCAACATCTGCTGACCTCCTATCTGCTGATCATGCAAACTGCTGACCTACAACTGCTGCTCAAGTAAAGACCTGATGAAAGACTAAAGCCCTGCTGCTCAATCTACTGTCTTGAGTCAAGTACTGCTGATCCGGACAAGCAATGCTGGGTTCACAGCAGTGGAAGGATGTAGCAGCTGTTTAAGTGTCTTTTATGTAATGAAATGTAATAGCAGTAGTTAGTATAGCAGTGTTTGTATAGATCAGAGGTTAGAGTTTGTTAGGAGGTTAGATGTCACTTTCATGGTGACGTCAGCTAAGATGCTCAGTGGTTTGCTAGTGCCTATAAATAGAACAGTGCTCTGTACTGTTCTATTAGCTCTTTGCAATACTGTCTTCTTTGCACGAACAAACACTGAGCTCTGGCTGAGGGGGAGTTTGTATTCAAGCATTACTTGTAATCGTTGTTGAAATTAAATTCAATCATTTGGTTCCTTGTTGAAAATGTCTTGATCAAAGCAATACTCTCATTTGATTGTATGCAAAGTTTGTTTCCATATTAATTCCGCTGCACAACTCTTTCATTTTCATCTTAATTTCAAACGTAAAATACAATTAGAAACAAACTCAGATCCAACAATTGGTATCAGAGCCTGGACAGTCAAATTTGATTTAACAATCATTTTGACATAAATAGTTCGGCTCATAACAGTTGATACTGATCATTTGTTCGTTCGTTGAAAAACAGAGCAAGGATTAATCACCATCAAAGTTGATTTCTCAGTGTCTGTAAAACAACAAGAATGACATCACAATCTCAGGATGATAAAAACAACATCGGCACACTTTTTAAACCACCTATGGTAAAAAGAAATGAGTACAACATCTGGCAGAGGAGGATGGGTCACATCCTCGCTCAACAAAGCACAGGTTGTTAGAGGTCTGTCGTCTTTGGTCCCCACGTTCCCACAGTGACAAGTGCTGAAGATGCTAAAAAGTTCGTTCCAAAACCAGTTGAAAATTATACCGAAACCGACTATCAAAAGTTCGAACTAGATGCTAAAGCGTTTAGCATCATAGCATCAGCGCTGCCCAATGAGATATATGTTGGACTGTTACACTGTAACAGTGCCAAAGAGTTATGGGACGCGCTTAAGGAACAGTTTGGGGGGACCGAAGAAGTCATAGAAAACAATAGGGAAATCCTGAACCAACAGTACGAAACATTTTGTCATGTTAGAGGTGAATCACTGACGCAACAATTTGAGCGTTTCAGCTGTCTCATCAGTGAACTGAGGCTTGTTAATACCACTTTTACAAACTCAACTCAGAATAGCAGGTTCCTCAGATCACTGCCAGAAAAATGGGACACCATAGCTTTTGTCACCCGAAACTCACCTGAGTTCAAGGATCTGACCTTGACCCAACTCCATGGTCGACTCTTGACCTACGAAAGGGAGTTGAACCAGAAAAGGAAGTTACAAGAGTCAGGAAAATCCGTTGGTGATTATACATTCGGTAACACTGCTCTTCTAGGTCAAGAAGAATCTGGGAGCAGTGGTAAGGATCAGGGTTATGATCACTTCATTGACATAACTGCTGGGGCAAATTTTAACAACCCTGATCCTCACTCTGCAAGTTATGCATTCACTGCAAACGAAAACCAGATGTCAGACAATCTAAGCTTTGAACTCAATGATTTACAACATTTTGATCCCACTGACTTAGAAGAGATGGATATTCTGCACCAGTTGGCTTTGCTCAGTGTTAGAACTAGCAAATTCTATAAAAGAACAGGGAGAAAATTCCTAGGACTTCATGGGAATTTGAGGGTTGGGTAGGATAAATCGAAAATCAAGTGTTACAAGTGCAATAGGTTAGGGCACTTTGCTAGGGAGTGCAGAAGTCAAAACACTGGACCAATAGTTACTCACCCTAGCTCAAACCCTAGACCACAAAGTCAAAACACTGTGCACTATACCCAATATACCCCTGCAGCTCAAGTGAACACTGCTCACTATGCTGCTGCCCCTGTGCCTGTGCATTATGTCCAAACTACTGTCCCACAAATTCAGTACGTTCAAACCCCTGCTCCACAGGTACAAGTGCAACCTGTTGCACCTTAAACCACTGCTCCAGCAGCAGTACAACCAGATCAACAAAGCTTTTTCACTCAAGGGTTTGTTGACTGGAGCAGTATGCCTGATGACCTTAGTGATGAAAATTTTGCACTCTATGCTTTTAATGAACCTTCTAATGATGAATTTTGTTTGATGGCATTAGAGTCAATAACAGAGGGGGTTGAAACTGAAGGTGAACAGCTAAGTGATGAAACAGTGGATGAGGTGACTGAAGCAATGGTTACTGCTATGGCTGGTGAATTACTGCTGGGAGAAAATTCAGAAACCCTGATTGAACCACTGACAGGCCCATGGTCCGAAGAGAACAAGGAAGAAAAGAGAGAAGAAAAAGCAGGTGAGAAAGAAGAAAGAGCTGATGATGAAGAAAATCCTCAATGTGATTGTGCAATGATGGCTGCTGCCAAGGTATCACCTCAAGTTCTTGAAAAACTGTGTTCTGACAATTGCATTATTGCTTTTGCTAACATCAAAGAGGTAAATGAAAACCTTCGGGATAAAATCTTAACTGATGAAGTCAAATTTGAAAGATCTTTAAAAGAACTTAAAAACAAATTGACTGAAAAAGAAAAAGAGATCAGCAGTCTGAAAGAAGAATAAAGCATAACCAAAACTCAACTCCAAACTATGGTAGAAAAATACCAAGTTTGCAAAAAGGAGTTGGAGTCCACCCAGATCACCTGTGAAAGATGGGTGGAATCATGCAAAGGGTATGAGGTTATGCTTGAAAAAGAAATAAAAAGCAATGTGAAATTTGGTGTTGGTTATAGAAAACATGATGACGAAACCACTGCTTTTGGAAAATCTGTTCAAACCACTGATGTAACCACTGAGTTCATCCCCACAAACAAGAATGGCCAAGAAGTGAAAATCACTGACAAACTTGGTAACAAAATCACACTTGACAGACCAATGGGATCCTCTACTTTTGAGGAGCTTAAAGATTATCAGTTTAAACCAAAATGGTCTGATGAGTGTGATATTCTTAAAAATTTCAAGCGAATGGACTTTACATCAACTGATGGTGTTAAAGCTCCAAAAGCTAAAGTCATTCCTCTCAAGGACATCCCAACAGAGGTTAAAACCTCTGCTGCAAAGGAGACTGAAAAGAGAAGGAAGAAAGAAAAAATTGATAACTTGTTTTGTGAATTCTGTGAGAAAAGGAATCATCTAACAAAAGACTGTTTCCACTTAAAAGCTTATGATTTAAACAGAACAAGTGTCATTATTTCAGCTGAAAGTTGCATTGGTTGTGGTAAAACAAACCACAAGACTCAAGCATGTGTGTATCTCAAAAACTTTGATGTGAAAAAGAATGAGTACATTGCTAAAACATTCTTGAGTTCATCATCATCATCTGTCAAATTCACCAAGAAACAACCACTGTTTGTGCCAGTTCAAATAGCTGTCACAAAACAGCTGAACCAAACATCTGTCAAAAGAGATGTTCAGGTTACTGATGCACCCCCTGCCAATCAGTTCAGAAAAGGCAAGGAAAAACAGTCTTACCAAAGGATTCCACACGTTTATGAGGCCTACAAAAGGCCCTCTAAACCAAAAGTGAACAGGCATCCTTTTGGGTACCAACAGGTGATTGGTCAAGACCCTCAACAGTGGTTAGCAAGAAACAGTACTAAAACTGTCCAAACCCCTGACCTAACCACTGTCCATCATTCTGCATCCATCCCAGACACTGTTGAGACCCCATCCAAAGCCCTGTTGGCTTTGGAGACCCTAATGAACTAATCCTTTTACTTCATGTGCAGGGAGCTTCTGCATGCTTTGATAGTCTTTGGTATGTAGATAGTGGAGGCTCCAGGCACATGACAGGATGTAAAGCCCTCCTCAAAGACTTTAAAATCCATGGAGGGGGTGATATATCCTTTGGGAATAATAGTAAAGGAAAAGTTCTGGGGTCTGGTACAGTGCAGTCTGGAAATGTAAAATTTGAAAATGTCAATCTGATAGACAATCTAAAATTCAACCTTCTGAGTGTATCACAAATGAGTGACAAAGGGTTTGGGTCATTCTTCACAAAAGATTGTTGTAGGATTGTTGGACCAGAAATGCTCAAGAAGATTGAAGCAATAATAAAAACTGGTCAAACTAAACTTGTTGCTCAAAGAAGTGGCAATGTTTATGTTGTTGATATGTCAAAAGAGTGTCCCAGAGCTGATGCCTGTCTGTTCTCAGTTGCCTCTAACAAAGAGACAGAACTTTGGTACAGAAGGCTGGGGTACACAAATCTTAAGACAATCACTGAAATTTCAAAAAATGGTTTGGTGAGAGGCCTACCACAAAAATTGTTTTCATGTCCTGAACATTGCATTTCCTGTTTAAAAGGTAAACAACATAAAAGTTCTTATAAGTCCATTGAAGAGTCCAAAACAACCCAGTGTTTGCAAATGCTACACATGGATTTGTTTGGCCCAGTTCAAGTCATGAGCCTCAAGAAGAAAAGATATTGTTTGGTTATTGTTGATGACTTTTCTAGGTTTACATGGACTTTCTTTTTACACTCAAAAGATGAGACTGCAGGCATTTTGCAAGACTTTGTGACACAGGTTGAAAAGCAATTTGACCTTCCAGTGAAAAGCTTTAGGAGTGACAATGGCACAGAATTTAAAAATAAGGAGTTGGATGCCTTCTGTGTGAAGAAAGGGATTGTAAGGCAGTACAGCATCCCTAGAACACCAGAGCAAAATGGGGTTGTTGAAAGAAAGAACAGAACTTTGATTGAGGCTGCTAGAACTATGCTTGCAGATTCAAGTTTGCCATTAACTTTCTGGGCAGAGGCAGTAAACACTGCTTGCTATGTCCAGAACAGAGTTTTAATAAACCCCAAGCACAAAAAGACTGCTTATGAAATTCTGTATAAAATCAAACCACTGATCTCTTACTTCAAGGTGTTTGGCTGCCCACGCTTTATTTTGAACCTAAAAGATTCCATTTCAAAATTTGCAGCCAAAATTGATTGTGGTTATCATCTGGGATACTCAACCACTGCCAAGGCCTATAAAGTGTTCAATACACAGACCAAGGCAGTGGAGGAGACTTTGAATGTAAAGTTCAATGAACTTTCATCAATGAAAATCCCAGCAAATCCTACAGATCTGTTTGATCTTGAAAAATTTACTTTTGAAAATACTGTTGTCAAGACTAACAGTGTAGGTCCATCAGAGGATACATCACCAGACTATGGGTATGAAATCATCATCCCTCAAAGGTCTGCCACAAAGGGAAAAGCATCAGCTGTTCAAAACAGTTGTCAAAGCTCAACCACTGCTACCTCAACAGTTGTTGACCAAAGTAGCCCATCAACCACTGCTTCCACATCCTCAAACACTGCTGACAAAAGTCCCCAAACTGTGGATAAAAGTCAGCAGGTGTCCACTTCATTACCTCCTATTCCACCACCTTTTGAAGCCACTGCTGGATCATCAAAGTCCCCAGCAGTGGTTAGCTCAGATGATACACATTTGCAGCCTTCACCAACAAATGCCATCATCCCATACCAAGGAGATTTAATCTACTTGAGATCTCATCCACCTGATCAAATCATTGGCAACATCAATGAAGGGGTGCTCACAAGAAGCCAAACCCAAAACATTTGTCTTTTTGCTGGTTTTCTATCACTCCATCAGCCAGTCAAGTACCAAGAGGCACTGAAAGACAATAGCTGGGTAGAAGCCATGCAAGAGGAGCTCCAACAGTTCAAAAGACAACAAGTATGGGAGCTTGTACCACTGCCAGAAAAGGTTAGTCCCATTGGCACAAAGTGGGTCTTCAAGAACAAAACTGATTAAAGGGGCATTGTTGTCAAGAATAAAGCCAGGCTTGTGGTTCAAGGTTACAGACAGGAAGAGGGGATTAATTATGATGAAACATTCGCCCCTGTTGCAAGATTGAAAGCCATTAGACTGTTCCTGGCCTTTGCTGTCAACCACAACATGAAGGTGTTTCAAATGGATATCAAAAGTGCTTTCCTCTATCGTACAATTCAAGAAGAGGTGTATGTTTGTCAACCTCCAGGTTTTGAGGATCCATTTTATCCTGATCATGTCTACAGGCTAAACAAAGCCTTGTATGGCCTAAAACAAGCACCAAGGGCCTGGTATGAAACTCTTTCCAACTTTCTACTCTCAAATGGTTTCAAAAGAGGTAACATTGATAAAACATTGTTTCTAAAATGGAGAGGGAAGGATTTAATGATTGTCCAGATTTATGTGGATGACATTATTTTTAGAAGCACATGTAACTCAATGTGTGAAGAGTTTAGAGAACTCATGACAGCTGAGTTTGAAATGAGTGCAATGGGTGAGTTGCAATGCTTTCTTGGTCTCCAAGTTCAGCAAATGCAAAATGGAACTTTCATTCATCAAAGCAAATATGCTAAAGAACTTTTGACAAAATTTGATATGAATGATTGTAAACCATGCAGCACACCCATGGCAACAAATAAGCTTGTCATGTCTGATGAAAAGGATGAGCTGATTGACCAAACTTTATATAGAAGCATGATTGGGTCTTTATTGTACCTAACTGCATCTAGACCAGACATCATGTTTGCAACATGTGTTTGTGCAAGAAGTCAATCAGCTCCCAGAAAATCAAATCTCATTGCTGTAAAAAGGATATTCAGATACATAAAAGGTGCTCCCACACTTGGTATCTGGTATCCAGCTAATGGGAATATCAAGCTTTCAGGCTTTTCAGACAGTGACTTTGCTGGATGTAACACCACAAGGAAGTCCACATCAGGAGGGTGCCAGTTTCTAGGTGATTGCTTAGTCTCATGGCAAAGCAAAAAGCAAGCAGCTGTTTCAACATCCACTGCTGGAGCTGAATACATTGCTGCTGCAAGCTGTACAGCCCAACTCATGTGGCTTCAAAATCAGTTGCTGGATTTTGGTATCACTGCCTTAAAGACACCACTCATGTTGGATAGCCAGGTAGCAGAAAATATCATCAAAAATCCAGTTTCCCATTCAACCACCAAACACATCGACATCAGACATCACTTTGGGAGGGATTGCTATGAAAAAGGTTTGATTTCTCTGCATCATGTCCCAACTAAAGACCAGTTGGCAGATGTGCTCACAAAAGCACTTGATACAGCCACCTTTGAAAGCTTGGTCTCTAGGATTGGGATGCTAAACATGGAATAACAAGCAACATCTTGTTTTTCTATGCATAAAAGCATCAAAATGTTTTCAGAAAATCATAAAATCCATCCTTAAAAATAGCCAAAAATGATTTTTCATTAAAATCCTTAAAAGTCTGCCATGTGACAACCCGCACTAAACCAGGTATCCGTACAACTTAATTACTGATTAATTACTGCTTAATTACTGTGCTTGTTTAAACTAGCTGATAAACTGCTACCTGCATACTGATACATGCACTTACTTGCATCATACTTTATTTGCTGTCACTACATTATTTACATGCTGAACCTTAGTGACAAACATGATGCACAAAAAGCACAGTAGCACTAAACGGATACACAGTGAACATGCTGATATAACCAGCATCAGGCAGACACTGCCTCTAAGGCCTATTAAGAGCCTCAAATATTTTGGCTACACTGGTAGTGAGTGTAGGGATATAAGGGTTGTGGTACTGCGTCTCTAGGAATAAGATACACTGATTCGGATGTGCCAAAAACGTACTTTAAGTACCAAACACAGCACTTTAATAATTAATCCAGCTTCTAGCTGACTAGTAAAGTGCCAGAACATGAGAAAATAACACTAGACACTTTCTAAAGTGTCGGGAAAACAAATTGTGTCACTAAAAATGTTAATAACGACACTTTAAAGCTTTTGTAACGCTTTAACGGATTACTATCCAACCGGACACCCGGACTTTACCCGGAACATGAAAATATTACTATTTTCACTATTTATATTTTTCTGAGCCAGTTAGGGTCCCTGATTACCCTAACACCCGTCATAACACGCTATATATTACTAACGAGGTTAAACACTAAACTAACCTATTTAACCTAAACTATATCCTAACTACACTAGTTTGGATCGAACTACCCCCCCCCCCCCCCCTTCTCATAACCGGCCCCTAACTAGGGGAACACATATGGTACTTGATGATTTGGCTAATCTAGATTGCTAAGCATCTTGGGGACATATTAACCAATGGGTAATAACACATGAATTTTCCTATAAATACTAGAGATTAACTAACATAACACACACTAATCAACACCACAAAAATTACTCTCCCTCTTGCTCTCTACCTCTCGGCCGAACACCCCTCTCCCCACCATCATATTTTCGGCTCTTGATCACTACATTCCAAGATCATACACGCGTTAAGGATCACGTATTAGGAGCTTTGGTGCACTCGGAGCGCGAAGGACCACTCCCGTTAGCTTTTATCCACCCACTTTCCGTCAAGATTCTTCCCTAGCCCCGAGCTAGAGGTATAACACTTAAAACTTGTTTTTAATCATATCTAAGGTGGTTAAAAGGAATATTGTCGGTTAAATATCAATAACATACATTTTGAAGCTTTAAAGTCTAGTAAAAATACTAAAATAAGTGGTTAATAGCTTACAACTTGTGTAAAAGATGTAGTATTTGGAATATGAGATTTTTGAGACCCGATCTATGATGTGGTAGCTCGGATCACCGTTTAACCCGACTTCGTAAGATCTTGGATCTTCACATAAAGCTTATTTTGGTTAACACAAGGGTTAAAAGGTGAAACTCTACCACACAAGAGACATGAACTTGTGTAAAAACATTTTTCTTGTGTAAAAGTGATTTAACTTGTACAACGGTGTTTGAAACTAGCGGATCTACGTATCTGCAAGTGGTATTTTTAAAGAACCACACATTAAAGAGATCATGTATTTTAAAAAAAAGTGGATCTTACACAAACAAACATGATTTTTATAAACCACAAGTGTACAAACACTTGTGAAATGAAAAGATCCGACAAGTAACCGTTTTTGTAAAAGATGACTAGAAGTTGTAAAGACGGATTTATCTAACAACAAGGTTTTTACGAGATCAAAGTTACTTTATATAAAGATCTACATATATAAAGGGGATTTACATTATAGATGCGGAAAAACTGCAAGTTCATGCGTTTATGCGATTTACATACTTGTCGACTAGTTTGATGTGTCGAAAATTGTTGGATTGAATAAAGAAGTTGTTGAATTGATTTGTTAAAAGAAAATGATACGCTTGAAAGCGTGGCCACCTCCAGTTACAGAGGAAACTCTGGCGAAATTTTCCTAAAAACCTAACACTTAGACTTATTTACACAACAAGTGTTAGAACTATTTTTGGACATATTTTCGAAACATAAAATTTTGCCATGACTTTAATTACTAAATATTCGGAGGTGGGATTTTCACAAAGATTAACGTGATAGATATATTTGTCACAACACTGTTTATGATTATTTTGTGAAAATACATAAATATTATTTTAGGGTAAAAATAATATTTACAAGCGTTATTGATTCCAAGACTTTACGAACGCTTCCACAAACATATAAGTTACACCGGTAATTACATTACCACACGACTGTTAAAACGTAACTTACGCACATGTATTGTATCCCCCATCCTTGGGAAGAAGTATAACTACCAAGTGTATACAGAACATAAACACGAAATAGTTGTCTAACTATTTCCCAAAGACTTAAACTATAAAGCTAAAGCACGGCCGTCCGTCTAATAGAATTAGCACTTGTAGGTCGTTGCACAGCTTACTGTATTGGAGACACTTGGTAGAGACGCGCATTCACTGTGAGTTCATGTCCCCCTTTTTCTCTAACTGTTTTCAGTTTTCTTAACTACGGGGGTGAAATACATGTTACTTTGTTTACAAGTACTTTATACACGGTATGATTTACGTAAGGAGGTTTTAGATCATGTGAATGGGTAGTTAGAACACCGAGGGACTCGAGCGGTAGATCTATCTGGGTGTAGCGAGCCCAGCTCTAGGCCCAACAGAACGGACCTCTCGGAGGACCAACAGAACGGACCTAGAGTGACTTGGTTGCCCAACGCAAAAATCGGCTAGGGTGGAGTCTTCCTACTTGCATTTCACAACATGCTAATGGCCTTGCAAACCATTGGTGATCACAAGTCCTCTTACACTGCTACATACCAGGAAACTTTTATACTTACAAGTGTTTTACTTACTCACTTGCACATGAACTCGCTCAACATTATTGTTGATTTTTCAACTCACATGTATTTCAGGAAATTAAAACGGATCTGGCACGGTATGGAACGTTTTCCGCTGCACTTGTCATGGAGTCATCAGGGTTTAGGGGATGTGTCTCTTTCCTGGACAAGACACAGTCCTTAAACCACGTTTATGTTATGTTATAAGTTGTAATGTCTACTGAACAAGGTTATGGTTGTATGTTAAAACAATGGTAATGTGTTTGATTTTCAAAACTTAATGGATGACTTGCATGGTTTTTAATTCATATAGCTTGTTATGGTTAAGCTATGGTATTAAGAAGTCACACCAAAATTAACCACGCTTCCGCAAAGCCAGGGTGTGACAGCTTGGTATCAGAGCTCTGATCATAGCGAACTAGGATTCTTTCTCGAGTCTAGACTATGATCACTAGGGCTCTCACGAAAATATTTTTCTGCATACCACTTAAGTCCAGATCCAAAACTTTTTACAAACAAATGTTGAGCACATTTTATTTATTATAGGCTCAGCTTGGAGGATCGAGGTGATCAAGGTAGTTGAGCACGTTGGTTTATTATAGGCTCGTTCTGGAGGATCGAGGTGATCAAGGTAGTTGAGCACGTTGGTTTATAGGCTCGGTCTGGAGGATCGAGGTGATCAAGGTAGTTGAGCACGTTGGTTTATAGGCTCGGTCTGGAGGATCGAGGTGATCAAGGTAGTTGAGCACGTTGGTTTATTATAGGCTCGATCTAAGAGGTCGAGGTGGAGAATATAGCAGTCTTGTAGACTGGAAGAAATTGGCTAGTAAGACTAGGAGAATGATTTGAATGTTTACGTGGTGACTATGTGAGTAACTGATTATATGATTGATTATTATACGTATATGTGTTTGTGTTACAAACGTTATGCTTTCATCAAGTACTAGAAAAATGGACACTACGAATCCCATGGCCATAGTATCAGACGACATAGTTTCATCGAAGCACGAGGTGTACATTTCCGATACTACCGGCACAGACAACGATGACTTTTCAGCCCTTTTGCACTGCCTGAAGTCGTAACAGAGCCTACTGATGGCCATCTTGTTGGGAATTTACCACTGGCGGTGATCCCTGCTCCTGTGCCCCTTGCCACTTATTCTGTTGATGATACGCCCTCCCGACGTGGCCTCTGACGACGATAACGATCTACTGAAGGAGGACCCATTCGAGGGCAGGACCCTATCGCCGCTGGTATTAGTCTACTGCATGCGGACGCTTCTGCAAGGGGAACTTATGTCCTTTCCCCTATCCCAGACTCATTTGAGTTTCTGACATCCGCATCTTTGCATACACAGGGAGTGCAGCACTACTTACACGACGCCGACCCTGATATGGCATCACCAGCTGCACCGGATCCCGCACACAGTTTTGAGTTTGATCGCGATATTGAGGACAATCCTGTTTTTCCGCCTGGTGTTGATCCAGACCAGGACATTGAGTTTATGCACTTAGACCAGCCCTTGGGGGATCCTGTAACCCCTGTGATTGTTGATCCAGCTGATTTTGAGATGGAGTTTTTGATTCGGAGCTAGCCGTGGCCCCTGAGCCAGGCATTGCTCCTGACCCCGCATTGGAGCATGACCCTGTTCATGCCGATGCACCTACTGTTGCTCCTTGATTGATCATCTGCTTGGATGAGAGAAAATTTGGGGTAACTGTGCAAGACAATTTATTATTATGGGGGCCCACGTAATAACGATTTGTAGTGCACAGGAATCCTGGTGGACTCTGCAGGTCAAGCTAATGATAACCAATGCAGCAGGAAATAACTTAAACACGAATGACCAAGGCAATGTAGCCTCAAGTTCATTCTATTACGAGCAACAAGCCAAATTGGCAGGCCTATGTGAAGGCTCAGAAATTTACTTCCCCACTCATACAGTGAGTATATTTGCGTGTGAAATTGGGTGATTACATGATGGCTTATGTTGCTATATACACCTCATAGACAATTGAAACGTTGTCTAACCCGCTTCACACCACTTCGACAAAAGGGAATGTCACCTAGACATGACACAAACACCAGTACGTTGCCAAGGACAGAAGCCGAGCTGCAAGAACGCATCTCACCGATAAATGCACGACATGAAGCCCTCCGCTCTAAGTGCAACGATGGCATTACTGGAAATAACCATCCAACTGGCTGCACCTATAAACAGTTCCTGAACTGCAAGCCTTTGAACTTTGATAAAACAGGAGGCACCGTTGCATTTGTTCGTTGGTCCGAAAAGACCGACTCCATTCTAAGAATGAGTAACTGATCGCCCCAACAGAGTGTTACCTACATCTCGGGGATATTTCTAGATGGCACACTCTCTTAATGGAACCTCCAGGTTCAGACCCTTGGCACAGACGCTGCTTATGCACTGAGCTGGGACGAGCTCAAGGAAACGATTGAGAAGAAATGTTCTTTTAGGACTGGAGTTTAGAAGCTTGAGGTGGAATTCAGGAATTTGAAAATGGACGAACCAAAAATTCCTGAACTCGTCCAGCAATCGCACGACTTATCTAGGGTCGCCCCCCTACTTAGTCAAACCGGAGTTCAAAAGGATTGAACGATTCATTTGGACACTTGCACCCCAGATCAGGGGTATGGTTACTACCTCAAGGCCCTCAACCATTGCAGGGGCTATCAATATGGGTGATTGATTTATGACATAAGATGTTATGTGATTGATTTATTGATAGCATGAGATGTTATGTGTTGGTATTGTTGAATGCATACGTACACTTCACTTGCTATGACCTAACCAATGTGAAAACATCTTTTAGAAGATGCCGCCGAAACGCCCAACGCCAATGCCTACTAATGAGGCAGAGCTACAGCAAGTCATTGCAGCTGCCATAGCACAATACGCAGCATCTCAGCCAGGAGCGAGCGGAAGTGTTAACCAGGGCAACAACAATCCACCTCACGGTAATACCAAGCCATTTGGACCTACCATGAACTAGTTGGAGATTTTAGCGATGATGCTAATGCCAATCACATGTTTTAACATACGTGCAGGATGCACCTACAAGCAGTTTTTAGACTGCAAACCGGTCAACTTCGATGGCACAGGAGGTGTAGTTGCCTTTACCCGCTGGGCTGAGAAAACCGATTCTGTTTTACGCATGAGCAAGTGCGCAGAGGATCAGCAAGTCACATACATTTCAGGGCTGTTTCTAGATGGAGCCCTATCCTGGTGGAATCTACAAGTACAAACCCTAGGCGAAGCTGCCGCCTACGCGCTGTCATGGACCGAATTGAAAAAACTTATGCGCAAAAAGTACTGTTCTCGCGCGGAAATTCAAAAGTTGGAGACTGAATTTTGGCATTTAAAGATGGATGGACCAAAGGTTGCAGAATACGTTCAAAGATTCCATGACTTATCTCAAGTGGTTCCTTACATGGTTACGCCAGAATACAAGCGAATCGAGCGCTTCATTTGGGGTTTGGCTCCCCAAATCATAAGCATGGTAACCTCCTCCAAACCAGCGACTATCACTGAAGCCATCGATTTGAGCGTGGCTCTAACCGAGGAGGCGATTCGTCTGAACAAGTTTGGTGATGTAAAGGCAAAGGAGAAAGAGACTCATGTTGAGTCGTCAGGAAGTAACAAAAGAAAGTTTTCGAACTTCAAACAAGGGGTTAGCAGTGATGGTAAGAGAGGAGCACCAAGCACGCCAGCTCAGGGTGCAGCTGGCAGTGGAAGGAGAGGAAGGGGATATATGGGCACCCAGCCCAGGTGTAATGCTTGCCAGCGTCACCATTCTGGTCAATGTGGGCTAAAAGTATGTGAAGCGTGTGGGAAACGTGGTCACTCGAAGGATACTTGTTGGGTCCCTGCCGGCCGCGGAGGCCAGGGAGGATATGGAAATAGGAATGATAACCGTGGTGGAAATGGAAACCGCCTACAAGGAAATTTTGGAGGTAACAGAAATCAAGGCAACAATGCTAACCAAGCAGGCGCAGTGAATCGTAATCCGGGGAATGATCAAGCTGGTGGTAATGGGCAGAGACTTGGATGCTACAACTGCGGTGAAATCGGGCACTTTAAGAAGAATTGCCCAACGTTGAACCAGGCCCGTGGTAGAGTGTTCCAACTCGAAGCTAGGGAAGCACGCCAGGATCCCAATGTTGTTACTGGTATGTTCCCTGTGAACCAACGCTATGCATCCGTTTTATTTGATACTGGTGCCGATTATAGCTTCGTATCGTTAGAATTTAAGAATATGCTTGGGTTAGCCGCTAATAAGTTAGATATTCCCTACTCGATCGAATTAGCTAATGGAAAGTTAGTTGAAGCCAACGAAGTTATCAGAGGCTGTGTGATAGAATTGGGAGAACGTGAGTTTACTTTGGATCTACTACCAGTCCAATTGGGAAGCTTCGACGTGGTGGTAGGAATGGATTGGTTATCCGGAAACAAGGCTGAGATAGTATGTCACGAGAAAGTTGTTCGTATCCCAACCGATGATGGTGAGACAATTGTGGTTCACGGTGAGAAGCGGGACACACCGCTAAGATTTATCAGCTGCTTGAAAGCAAGGAAGTGTTTACAGAAAGGATGTGTTGCCTTTCTGGCACACATTGTGGATAAGAAGGCTGCTGAGCCAAGAATCGAAGACATCCCTGTCATGAGGGAATACCCAGAAGTCTTCCCAGAAGACTTACCTGGACTGCCACCTCAGAGGCAAGTAGAGTTCCACATTGACTTAGTTCCAGGCGCCGCGCCTGTAGCTAAGGCACCTTATAGACTTGCTCCGTCTGAGATGCAGGAATTGTCGACACAACTTCAAGAGTTGTTAGACAAGGGTTTTATCCGACCAAGCTTCTCGCCTTGGGGAGCTCCGGTCCTATTTGTCAAGAAGAAGGACGGTAGCTTCCGCATGTGTATTGACTACAGAGAACTGAACAAGCTGACGATCAAGAATAGGTACCCTCTGCCAAGAATCGACGATCTGTTTGATCAACTGCAAGGCTCTAGCTTTTACTCTAAGATCGATCTTCGATCTGGATACCATCAGTTAAGGATACAGGAGGAAAGTATCCCGAAGACAGCCTTCAGAACTCGTTATGGACACTACGAGTTCCTTGTTATGCCATTTGGTTTGACAAACGCACCTGCGGTATTCATGGACCTAATGAATAGGGTTTGCAAGCCATACTTGGACAAGTTCGTGATTGTATTCATCGACGACATCTTGATTTATTCAAAGACGAAGGCTGAACACGAGCAACATCTTAGAACCATATTGGAACTGCTGAAGAAGGAACAACTGTACGCCAAATTCTCTAAGTGCGAGTTTTGGCTACGCGAAGTCCAATTCCTTGGGCACGTGGTGAATGGAGATGGAATCCACGTAGACCCAACAAAGATCGAGGCAATCAAGGATTGGGAAACGCCAAAGACGCCAACCGAGATTCGGCAATTCTTGGGTTTGGCTGGCTACTATCGAAGGTTCATTGAGGACTTTTCAAAGATCGCTCAACCTTTGACGCTACTCACCCAGAAGGATAAGACGTTTGATTGGGGAATCAAACAGGAAGAGGCATTCCAGATACTGAAGGATAAGCTTTGTAACGCGCCAATCTTAGCTCTACCGGAAGGTACCGACGATTTTGTGGTATACTGCGACGCATCGCGACAAGGATTGGGTTACGTGTTGATGCAACGCCAGAAGGTTATTGCTTACGCATCGCGTCAGTTGAAAGTGCACGAAAGGAACTATACCACACACGATTTAGAACTTGGCGCAGTGGTTTTTGCCTTAAAGATCTGGAGACACTACCTGTATGGTACGAAGTGCACAATCTTCACAGATCACAAAAGCCTACAGCATATATTCAACCAGAAGGAGTTGAATATGAGGCAAAGACGATGGGTTGAGTTGCTAAACGACTACGACTGCGAGATAAAGTATCACCCAGGGAAGGCGAATGTAGTCGCCGATGCCCTAAGTCGTAAAGAGAGAATCAAGCCCATAAGGGTCAGGGCTTTGGAAATGATTATCCGAACCGATCTTTCCTTGCGCATTCGCGCCGCACAAAAGGAAGCTCTCAAGGAGGGAAACCTTGAGGAAGAATATCTCCGTGGAATGGAGAAGCTTTTGGTACCAAACGAGGAAGGGACGTTATGCTTTGAGAAAAGGATTTGGGTTCCTCTGTTTGGTGGACTAAGGAAAGTTATTTTCGACGAAGCGCACAAGTCACGGTACTCTATCCACCCTGGATCGGATAAGATGTACCAAGACCTCAAGGATTATTATTGGTGGCCTAGGATGAAAGGCGACGTTGCTGTTTACGTGAGCAAATGTTTAACGTGCGCTAAGGTCAAGGCGGAATACCAGAAGCCTTCGGGACTTCTGCAACAACCTGAGATTCCCAAGTGGAAATGGGAACAAATCTCAATGGATTTTGTTACAAAACTGCCAAGAACGCCAAGAGGCCATGATATGATTTGGGTGATTGTTGACCGCCTAACAAAGTCCGCACACTTTCTGCCAATCAAGGAGAAAGACAGTACTAGTAAACTTGCGGAAATATACATGAGAGAGATTGTCGCACGCCATGGAGTACCTCTCTCAATCATCTCTGATAGAGACGGAAGGTTTGTGTCAAGGATATGGCAATCCTTCCAAGAAGCCTTTGGCTCACAGTTGAATCTGAGCACTGCGTTCCATCCACAAACTGACGGCCAGAGCGAGCGAACGATACAAACTTTGGAAGATATGCTGAGGGCATGTGTTATGGATTTGGGCGGTAGCTGGGATAAACACTTACCTTTGGTCGAATTTTCATACAACAACAGCTACCACACCAGTATTGGTGTCGCGCCATTTGAAGCCCTATACGGACGCAAGTGCCGATCACCACTATGTTGGTCTGACGCGGGTGATAGGCAGCTTGCTGGTCCCGAGATCGTCCAAGAGACGACAGACAAGATTGCGCAAATACTTAAACGCATCGAAGCTGCTCGCCACAGACAAAAGGCCTATGCGGATCCAAACCGGAAGCATGTGGACTTCCAAGTCGGAGAAATGGTGTTATTGAAAGTTTCACCCTGGAAGGGGGTGGCACGCTTTGGTAAGCGTGGGAAGTTAAATCCGCGCTACATTGGTCCTTTCAGAATTCTGGAAAGAATTGGAACAGTAGCATACAAGTTGGACCTACCTACTGAACTAAATGGCGTTCACGATACATTTCATGTATCCAATCTAAAGAAAAGTCCAACTCAAATTGACGTTGCCATTCCCATCGACGAGATTCATATTGACGACACGCTCCACTTCGTTGAAGAACCTGTTGAGGTCACGGATTGGAAAGTTAACAAGACCCGCCGGAGCAGTGTCAAACTCGTCAAAGTTCGTTGGAATGCCAGACATGGTCCTGAATTCACCTGGGAACGTGAGGACCGGATGAAAGAGAAATACCCCCACTTATTTCCTAAGAACTCTGCATCTACAAGCAGAACTTAAATTTCGGGACGAAATTTATTTAACGGGGGGAGAATGTGACAACCCGCACTAAACCAGGTATCCGTACAACTTAATTACTGATTAATTACTGCTTAATTACTGTGCTTGTTTAAACTAGCTGATAAACTGCTACCTGCATACTGATACATGCACTTACTTGCATCATACTTTATTTGCTGTCACTACATTATTTACATGCTGAACCTTAGTGACAAACATGATGCACAAAAAGCATAGTAGCACTAAACGGATACACAGTGAACATGCTGATATAACCAGCATCAGGCAGACACTGCCTCTAAGGCCTGTTAAGAGCCTCAAATATTTTGGCTACACTGGTAGTGAGTGTAGGGATATAAGGGTTGTGGTACTGCGTCTCTAGGAATAAGATACACTGATTCGGATGTGCCAAAAACGTACTTTAAGTACCAAACACAGCACTTTAATAATTAATCCAGCTTCTAGCTGACTAGTAAAGTGCCAGAACATGAGAAAATAACACTAGACACTTTCTAAAGTGTCGGGAAAACAAATTGTGTCACTAAAAATGTTAATAACGACACTTTAAAGCTTTTGTAACGCTTTAACGGATTACTATCCAACCGGACACCCGGACTTTACCCGGAACATGAAAATATTACTATTTTCACTATTTATATTTTTCTGAGCCAGTTAGGGTCCCTGATTACCCTAACACCCGTCATAACACGCTATATATTACTAACAAGGTTAAACACTAAACTAACCTATTTAACCTAAACTATATCCTAACTACACTAGTTTGGATCGAACTACCCCCCCCCCTTCTCATAACCGGCCCCTAACTAGGGGAACACATATGGTACTTGATGATTTGGCTAATCTAGATTGCTAAGCATCTTGGGGACATATTAACCAATGGGTAATAACACATGAATTTTCCTATAAATACTAGAGATTAACTAACATAACACACACTAATCAACACCACAAAAATTACTCTCCCTCTTGCTCTCTACCTCTCGGCCGAACACCCCTCTCCCCACCATCATATTTTCGGCTCTTGATCACTACATTCCAAGATCATACACGCGTTAAGGATCACGTATTAGGAGCTTTGGTGCACTCGGAGCGCGAAGGACCACTCCCGTTAGCTTTTATCCACCCACTTTCCGTCAAGATTCTTCCCTAGCCCCGAGCTAGAGGTATAACACTTAAAACTTGTTTTTAATCATATCTAAGGTGGTTAAAAGGAATATTGTCGGTTAAATATCAATAACATACATTTTGAAGCTTTAAAGTCTAGTAAAAATACTAAAATAAGTGGTTAATAGCTTACAACTTGTGTAAAAGATGTAGTATTTGGAATATGAGATTTTTGAGACCCGATCTATGATGTGGTAGCTCGGATCACCGTTTAACCCGACTTCGTAAGATCTTGGATCTTCACATAAAGCTTATTTTGGTTAACACAAGGGTTAAAAGGTGAAACTCTACCACACAAGAGACATGAACTTGTGTAAAAACATTTTTCTTGTGTAAAAGTGATTTAACTTGTACAACGGTGTTTGAAACTAGCGGATCTACGTATCTGCAAGTGGTATTTTTAAAGAACCACACATTAAAGAGATCATGTATTTTAAAAAAAAGTGGATCTTACACAAACAAACATGATTTTTATAAACCACAAGTGTATAAACACTTGTGAAATGAAAAGATCCGACAAGTAACCGTTTTTGTAAAAGATGACTAGAAGTTGTAAAGACGGATTTCTCTAACAACAAGGTTTTTACGAGATCAAAGTTACTTTATATAAAGATCTACATATATAAAGGGGATTTACATTATAGATGCGGAAAAAACTGCAAGTTCATGCGTTTATGCGATTTACATACTTGTCGACTAGTTTGATGTGTCGAAAATTGTTGGATTGAATAAAGAAGTTGTTGAATTGATTTGTTAAAAGAAAATGATACGCTTGAAAGCGTGGCCACCTCCAGTTACAGAGGAAACTCTGGCGAAATTTTCCTAAAAACCTAACACTTAGACTTATTTACACAACAAGTGTTAGAACTATTTTTGGACATATTTTCGAAACATAAAATTTCGCCATGACTTTAATTACTAAATATTCGGAGGTGGGATTTTCACAAAGATTAACGTGATAGATATATTTGTCACAACACTGTTTATGATTATTTTGTGAAAATACATAAATATTATTTTAGGGTAAAAATAATATTTACAAGCGTTATTGATTCCAAGACTTTACGAACGCTTCCACAAACATATAAGTTACACCGGTAATTACATTACCACACGACTGTTAAAACGTAACTTACGCACATGTATTGTATCCCCCATCCTTGGGAAGAAGTATAACTACCAAGTGTATACAGAACATAAACACGAAATAGTTGTCTAACTATTTCCCAAAGACTTAAACTATAAAGCTAAAGCACGGCCGTCCGTCTAATAGAATTAGCACTTGTAGGTCGTTGCACAGCTTACTGTATTGGAGACACTTGGTAGAGACGCGCATTCACTGTGAGTTCATGTCCCCCTTTTTCTCTAACTGTTTTCAGTTTTCTTAACTACGGGGGTGAAATACATGTTACTTTGTTTACAAGTACTTTATACACGGTATGATTTACGTAAGGAGGTTTTAGATCATGTGAATGGGTAGTTAGAACACCGAGGGACTCGAGCGGTAGATCTATCTGGGTGTAGCGAGCCCAGCTCTAGGCCCAACAGAACGGACCTCTCGGAGGACCAACAGAACGGACCTAGAGTGACTTGGTTGCCCAACGCAAAAATCGGCTAGGGTGGAGTCTTCCTACTTGCATTTCACAACATGCTAATGGCCTTGCAAACCATTGGTGATCACAAGTCCTCTTACACTGCTACATACCAGGAAACTTTTATACTTACAAGTGTTTTACTTACTCACTTGCACATGAACTCGCTCAACATTATTGTTGATTTTTCAACTCACATGTATTTCAGGAAATTAAAACGGATCTGGCACGGTATGGAACGTTTTCCGCTGCACTTGTCATGGAGTCATCAGGGTTTAGGGGATGTGTCTCTTTCCTGGACAAGACACGGTCCTTAAACCACGTTTATGTTATGTTATAAGTTGTAATGTCTACTGAACAAGGTTATGGTTGTATGTTAAAACAATGGTAATGTGTTTGATTTTCAAAACTTAATGGATGACTTGCATGGTTTTTAATTCATATAGCTTGTTATGGTTAAGCTATGGTATTAAGAAGTCACACCAAAATTAACCACGCTTCCGCAAAGCCAGGGTGTGACATGCCATAACCACTGTTTGTTCAAAAGTTTGCTCTACTTAAAAGTCTGTCCACTGCTCAAAGCCATCCTCTGATTCTCTCATTTCCTTGATAAACTCTGTTGCTCAAAAGCAGTGTCTTATCCACTGATATGCTATCCACTGATAGTGAAAATCATCCACTGCTTCCATTTTACCGTTGTAACCACTGCCTTCATCAGTAACTTTCATAAAAGTACTGTCCTTCATTTTCCCAGAGCTTGGCATGTGGGCAGTACATAGTGGTCAGTACTTTTGTAACCGCTGCCACGTCAGCCTTCACTTTTTCTTCTATAAAACCCCCACTTCATACCAAAAACAGGGTTTTACTGTCGAATTGAATTCTCAAAAATTCTCTTCTCAAAGCAGTTTTCATCTCATTTCTCCACAAATTTCTTCGATCATCATCTTCAAAATGACAAAATCGAAGCCATCCACAAAACCCACTTCAAAATCATCATCGAAAACAGCCTCTCAAAAGGCAATCTCCACTGAAATCCCATATAAACCATCTTACAATCTCCTGGGTCTTCTCACAAAACCAGGAACCACCAATGTTTTCGATTCCATCATTGACACCATGGCAAAATCAAAGTACAAAACTTTGTTAATCGCCGATGCACAAATCTATTTGGCGACCCAAAGAGAGTTCTGGAAGAATGCAACCCTTGAAAAACAAGGAGACACTGCAACCACCATACACTCTTCTATAAAGGGTAAAACTGTCCAAATCACGCCACAATCCATTTCAGAGGTCTTTCAACTCGATGATCAGGAAGGTAAAATTTCTTTCACTAAAAACGAGTTACAAACTGACTTCATTGAGAGAGGGTATGAAGCCACAATGATGAAGAAACTTACCTTACAAAAAGGTTATTTTCCTCCTGCAACCAGATTTTTATTTCATACCCTCCTACTATGTATTTCAAACAAAACCACTTCTTTCAATGAAATCCCTTTAAAGATTCAAAATCTAGGATATGCAATTCTTCAAGAAGAAAATTTTAACTATTCTCGGGAAATCTTTAAAGATTTGGTTAATAATGTTGAAACAAAATCATTCTTACTGTTTCCAAGGTTTCTAAGTTACTATTTTGAAAAGAAATTCAGTAAGGATGATTTAGCTGCAATAAACCAAGGTGATTATACTCAAATAAACAGTTTAACAACTGAAACTTTTTCAAGAATGTTAACACCTTGCAAAACACAAGCAGAGGTGCCTGAGCAAATTTTAGCAGCTACCACTGCTCCTCAGGTATCTGCTGTTGAGCCCACTGCTCAAGGTGATCAAAGCAGCAGCACAACTGCTTTGAAACCCACACCTAAAATCACCAAAAGGCCAAAAAGAAAAACTCAAAAACCCCCCCAAAACCCATCAAAAAGGCTACTCTGGAGGATGAGATACCAGAGATACTGCCTGTGACAACACAAATGTCACAAGAAACCACTGCTGCTACTTCCTCACAGCAGATGGTACAAATATCTCAACCCATAACCGAAACTCCTCCTGCTTCTTCACAAAAAGAACAGGTTGTACACATAGGGCCACCACATCATGATGCTCTGAAACCACTTGGTTTCATCATCCACAGCTCAATGCCCGGAGCAAATCCTATTTCTACACCAAACCTCACATCCAAAATTCCATCACCAACTAAATTGTTGTTGGATGCAATTGATTTGAACCAGGCACTAAACAGTCCTTCTCAATCACCCATCAATGAGAATATAACTCAAAAAATGACTGTGTCTGCTATATCAATCTTTGCTAACCCACCAACACAACCTGAGGAGGTTACACCCCTCGAGTTACACGTAACTCTTGGTGGTAGTCCAAGTGAAGCAGCCACTACAACTGTTGAACCCACTGGTTTACAGTTGGACAGTGGTTACATTAATAAGACTTCCTTGGAGGCAATTCCTTACATAGCACCTCTGCCAACCACCAGTGGATTTATTTATCCTACTGGCAACATCAAAAGGTTGTCAAGTGTTGAAGGAAGAAGACCCCAGTACCAAGACAAAGGGGCATCAGTGGTTAGTATTTGGAGTACACTCCCTACCTCAACCACTGATAAAACCACTGTTAGTGGGAAATCAGATAATCCCATTAAATTGGGTGATGATTTAAAACATAAGGATTTGACGGAACGAATTGAAAAGTTGGATACATCTGTTGCAGATCTTAAAAACATGCTACAGCAGGTGTTGAAAACACAAAAGATGCAATCCATTGTTGTTCCATCTCAAGCACCTGCTCCACAACAAGCATCTGCTACAAATGAGCTCTGGAATCTCTTCCAACCTTTCCTCTAACAACAAAAAGAAATGGCTGATCAGCAACATGAACTTCATGTCCAAAAGCTGAGAAACATTATGGAGTCTAGGTACAAGAACACTCAAGCAGATATTAAGGCAATCAAGGCCCATTTATTGGAATCCACTGGCACTGCTCCTCCAACAGTACTTTTCATTGATCAACTCCCAGAAGATAATGCCAAAAAGGGGGAGAAAATTCAGGAGTGGAAGAAGAAAGGAATAGATGATGGTCTTTACATTGAACCTGAAAGGGATGCTATGACCAGAAAAATTCATGTGCCAGATGGTAGTAAAAAGGTTGATGCAACTGAAGAAGCACTTGATGAAGGAGTGGCAAGTGTTAAAAGAGATAGAATGGCAAATGATATCTCAAGATGGAATGAGGAGAAAAGAGCTTTTATGGAGCTGTATGCACAGGGTTGTTCTGGATCAAAAGATACTAAAAATCCAAAGACAAAAAGGAAACCTAAGTCCATCCCATCCAGATTTCCAAAGCCTCCAAAACCACCATCCAAAAGCCATCAGCATCAAACCTCCACCCAAACAGCTGTTGTAACTCCTGTTGTATCAACTACTGTTGGTACCTCAGTTGTTTCAACATCTGTTCTCACTTCAACACACACCACAATCACTACGTTACCACCACCACTGTCACCACCAAAAACAATCTCACCACCAATTTCACCTGCTGACAAAAAGCAGAAGACAACAGATGTTATAACATCTGTTTTAATGGCAACAGTGGTTGAAACACCAGTTGTTTCAACAACTGTTAGTCAATCACAAACCACTGCCACTAAATCTACCACCACTGTTCCATCTCAAACATCATCAGTCTCTCCTAAACCAAAAAGGAGAAGGCTAATTTTAAAAGATGATGACACATCTCCACCTCCAACATCTTCAAAATCCCTGTCACTTGTCATAATTCCAAAACCCATACCTCTCTCTTCAGCTCAAATTTTAAAACCATTACCTCCAGCTGGTGTCTCATTTCCTCTGGAACTCATTTCAGTTAGGGAAGAAATTAAATCTTTCTACTATGAGGATGACCCAGTCAAAAGGAGTTTGCCATTAATTGCAAGATATCCCAGGCCAAATAATATCGAAGAATACTTGAAGCTCAAGGCCAAGCAAGCAGAGGATATCGCAATCAAAAACAGAAAAGGGAAATCTGATAGAGAATTTCAGCAAAACTATCAGTTTTTACTCTCACAGGTCAGTGCTATGGAGCGATTTGCTAAAAATGTATGTCAGCAAATTTCAGAAAGGGCAGATGAGTCCTTAAGAAAAGACTACATTGAGAACATCATGACCTACAAGAAATACAAGGGGGAGAAATACATGTACAAAAACTGGACCATTTCTGAGCTTGAAAAAGAAGCAGCCAGGATTCAAGAAATGATCAAACATAAGGTCAAGCAGACTCCCCCTGAAAAATTCAAACAATTTGAAGCTGAGAAGGCATTAAGGGTGAAGAGAATGAAAGAGGAGCTGATAGCAGCTGATTATGGGTCAAAGAATTCTGTGTCAAAGTGGGGAGAAGATAGGGTCAGGGCTACCTACAAGAAGTTAGAGGAACTTAGAAAGAAAGATCCAAAAGCTCCATAAAAGCCTGACTATTCTAAAGCAGAGATTTCAAAAAGAGCACCAAAGCTGCAAGCTAAAAGAACCAATGATCCAGCTGGTGCTGCCATCTACAAAAGAAGGAGCAAAAACCAGTCGAGTGCTGAAACAATTCAAGATCTAAAAGCTGGAGATGCTATTGTAAAAGCAGGCATGAAATTAATGATACAAGAAGATCTTGAATTGGAACAATCTACAAGTGCTGCTCAGCCAGTCATGAATAGGCCAGCCTCACCAAATACCTCTGCAAATAAACATCTCCCAAGAAACCCACCAGGCTCAAAAATACAAAAGTGGGAAACTGACAAACAGACCTGCGTATTGACTTTGCTCAGGTCTAGGGGAGAAGTGAAGAAAATATCAAGGGAACAAGCTCTTGGCCTGAGTCTTGAAGATTTACAGGATCTCCTTGATCTTCCACTTAGCAGGGATGATGATGATACAGATGCCCTAGACTTTGAACTGCAGTTTAAAGGTCAGATAAGGGAACTGCTGATGAGGCAATAAAGAATTCCACAATAATGAAGAGTTTTGGCATTATCTGTTCCAGGGGGAGATTGTTGGGATTGAACCCTACCAGAGGAACAGATAATTAAAGCCAAAACTGGGTCAGAGCAGTGGATCCAGTATAAGCAAATGTCTACATACAAGTCTCTCCCCTTGAAAGTGATTTCAACATCTGCTGACCTCCTATCTGCTGATCGTGCAAACTGCTAACTTACAACTGCTGCTCAAGTAAAGACCTGATGAAAGACTAAAGCCCTGCTGCTCAATCTACTGTCTTGAGTCAAGTACTGCTGATCCGGACAAGCACTGCTGGGTTCACAGCAGTGGAAGGATGCAGCAGCTGTTTAAGTGTCTTTTATGTAATGAAATGTAATAGCGGTAGTTAGTATAGCAGTGTTTGTATAGATCAGAGGTTAGAGTTTGTTAGGAGGTTAGATGTCACTTTCATGGTGACGTCAGCTAAGATGCTCAGTGGTTTGCTAGTGCCTATAAATAGAATAGTGCTATGTACTGTTCTATTAGCTCTATGCAATACCGTCTTCTTTGCGCGAACAAACACTGAGCTCTAGATGAGGGGGAGTTTGTATTCAAGCATTACTTGTAATCTTTGTTGAAATTCAATTCAATCATTCAGTTCCTTGTTGAAAATGTCTTGATCAAAGCAATACTCTCGTTTGATTGTATGCAAAGTGTGTTTCCATATTAATTCCGCTGCACAACTCTTTCATTTTCATCTTAATTTCAAACGTAAAATACAATCAGAAACAAACTCGGATCCAACACATATACATGAAACCTTACACGGCCCGTGTAAGTATGTTTCACTGATCGTCAAAACAGGTCCCTGCACTTCAGAATCTTGCATTTCGGCTCATTTTTGACACGTTTAAGCCCCGTTAACCTCATTTCATGGCTCTAAAATGAAGTTAAAGTATAGGGAACTTAAAACATGCTCAAAAATATCACGGATGTCGGCTCGTTTGGTCGTACGGTTGCGTTGTTCGGTTAATTACGACGGAAGTCGTAACGAACGCAAAAACGATCCAAATTAAGCGACGAATGAAAATTTATCATGCCAATCACTAAAATAAAATATTTTAATGATTACATAAATTTTTGGATGTCCGGATATATTCAGAACGTAAGATATGCGCGAAAATGCAAACTTGTGCACTTTTTGACGCTTTTAGTCCCTGAATGACCAATAAAGTTTGTTTTAGCATACCGAACCCATCAAAGCCTATTTATAAGCTATGTAAAGGATATTTAGGGTATGTTTAACTTATGATCAAGTTCCGAAGTGTTCGTTAATATACAAATCAGTATAGTTTTGCAGTTTGACACAAATAGTCCCTGCGATCGAACAAAGTTGATTTCAACACACCAAACCATTCAAAACTTATTTCTAAGTTATGTGGAGGTTATTTAAGGTATCTTAAGCCTATTTCACTATTCCGGAGTGTTTTTCGCGTTATACTGACTGTGTTTACGCACCAGTTTGCGTATAACCTTCCAGAAAGCGATTTGAAGCTTGAAATTGGAGTCGAATCTAATTGAAAATTCACCAAACACAAATACACACATAATAACATCAAAACACATATAGTAACACCAAATCACATTGTTTTGTTAATAATCATCATTGTTTTACATCGTACATCGATTACAGAGTACAGTTGTCACAGTCTCCCCTACTTCAGGAAATTTCGTCCCGAAATTTTATTTAGAGGAAGCTTGTGAAAACAAATGCGGATATTTTGCCTTCATTTGGTCCTCACGTTCCAAAGTAAACTTTGGGCCACGTTTGGACTCCCAACGAACTTTAACCAAATGAATCCGTTTGTTCTTCAACTGTTTGAAAGTACAGTCCACGATCTCCGTTGGTTTCTCGACAAAGTGCATCATTTCATCGATTCGGATCTCGTCGAGAGGAATGTGAAGATCAGCGTCAGCTAAACACTTTCACAAATTGGACACTTGAAAAGTTGGGTGAATATTTCCAAGCTCTGGAGGTAGCTCTAGTCGATAGGCAACCTTCCCAATTCTTTCCACAATCTTAAATAGTCCCACATATCGAGGTGCAAGTTTTCCTTTCCTTCCAAATCTCACCACTCCCATAAAGGTGACACCTTGAGTAGGACACGGTCTCCGACTTGAAATTCTAAGGGCTTGCGTCGTAAATCCGCATAACTCTTTTGACGGCATCTAGTTGTCACAAGATTATCGCTAATTTTCTTGATTTTGTCTGTTGTTTCCAGAACGAGCTCAGGTCCAGTAAGCTGAGCTTCACCGGTCTCGTTCCAACAGACAGGTGAACGACATTTTTGACCGTAGAGAGCTTCGAATGGTGTCATTTTAATGCTAGATTGATAACTATTGTTGTAAGAGAACTCGATCAATGGCAGATGAGAATCCCAATTACCACCAAAGTCTATCACACATGCTCTAAGCATATCCTCCAAAGTTTGAATCGTCCTTTCAGATTGACCATCTATTTGGGGATGATAAGCAGTGCTTAGATTCAGTTGGGTTCCCAAAGCAGATTGCATGGTCTTCCAAAAATGAGATGAAAATCGAGCATCATGATCAGAAATGATATCCAAAGGAACACCAAGTCGTGATACAATCTCATAAACATAAATCTTTGCAAGTTTATCAGCCGATAGATCCTCGCGAATCGGAATAAAATGAGCTGATTTTGTTAATCGATCGATAACAACCCAAATAGCATCATGACCTTTAGACGTACGCGGTAACTTAGTGATGAGATCCATAGCAATGTTCTCCCACTTCCAAACCGGTATCTCTGGTTGTACAAGCAAACTAGAAGGTCGTTGATGCTCAGCCTTTACTTTGAGACAAGTTAGGCATTTCGATACATACAAGGCAACATCCTTCTTCATACCAGGCCACCAGTACTGAGTACGAAGATCCTTGTACATTTTATCAGCACCATGATGGATAGAATATCGAGACTTATGAGATTCGTCCATCACTAGGGTGCGAAGATCGTCTTGTTTCGGAACCCACAAACGATCCTTGAAGTAGAGTAAACCATCGTCTTTCCTTTCGAGCTTAAGCTCAAGTTGAAGCGGTAGCTCATTTTTCAATAAACCTTTGATCACACAGGATCGTTGAGCTTGAAGGACACGAGAATGGATGTCGGATAGAGCTCGGACAGAGTGAAGCTTGACTCGCTCTTTTCGACTAAGCGCATTGGCTACGACATTCGCCTTACCAGGATGGTAGAGAATCTCGCAATCGTAATTGTTCAAGAGTTCAACCCAACGTCGTTGCCTCATGTTCAGCTCCTTCTGATTAAGAATATGCTGGAGACTTTTGTGGTCTGTGAAAACCACACACCTCATTCCATAGAGGTAGTGTCTCCAGATTTTAAGCGCGAAAACCACAACTCCTAACTCAAGATCATGAGTCGTATAGTTCTTCTCGTGAACTTTCAATTGTCTAGATGCATATGCTATAACCTTACCTCGTTGCATGAGGACGCAACCAAGGCCTAAGTTGGACGCATCGCAATAGACAACTAAATCATCGTTTCCCTCGAGCAAAGATAGAACAGGAGCATTACATAACTTCTGCTTCAGCGTTTGGAATGCTTCTTCTTGCTTGGCTCCCCACTCAAAAGGCTTATTCTTCTGAGTCAAAGCAGTGAGTGGAACCGCAATCTTCGAGAAATTAGAAATGAATCGACGATAATAACCAGCAAGACCAAGAAAAGATCGAATCTATGTAGGTGTCGTCGGCGTACTCCAATCCTTAATAGCAACAATCTTGGATGGATCCACATGAATACCCTGCTCGTTGACTATATGACCCAGAAACTGAACTTCTTTAAGCCAGAATTCACACTTGGAGAATTTAGCGAAAAGTTGTTCCTTCTTAAGGAGTTCCAACGTTAAGCGAAGGTGTTGCTCGTGATCGACTCGAGTCTTCGAATAAATGAGAATATCGTCGATGAACACAATAATGAACTTTTCTAAATAAGGTTTACAGACCCTATTCATTAAGTCCATAAAGATAGCTGGGGCATTCGTCAATCCAAAAGGCATGACAGTGAACTCGTAATGCCCATATCTCGTGCGGAAAGCAGTTTTGGGAATATCTTCTTCGAGAACACGAAGTTGATGATACCCAGAACGCAGATCGATCTTAGAAAAACACGAAACACCTTGCAGCTGGTCAAAGAGATCATCAATTCGAGGTAGGGGATATCGATTCTTGATGGTAAGCTTATTAAGCTCACGATAATCGATACACATTCGAAAAGACCCATCTTTCTTTTTCACGAAGAGGACTGGAGCTCCCCAAGGTGAATAACTCAGACGGATGAATCCTTTATCAGATAACTCTTGAAGCTGTTTCGATAACTCTTACATCTCTGACGGTGCAAGACGATAAGGTGCTTTTGCGATCGGGTTGGCATTGGGTACAAGGTCAATATGAAATTCAACTTGACGAACTGGAGGCAAACCAGGCAGTTCATCAGGAAACACCTCTGGATAATCCCGAACAATCGGAATATCCTGAATACTCTTGCTCTTGCCTTTCTCCTCAGTGACATGTGCTAGAAAAGCAACATATCCTTTTCTTAAATACCTCTGAGCTTCCATACACGACATAAGCTTCAGTCCACCTGAAGGTTTCTCGCCACGAACTTCTAGAATTTCGCCAGAAGACAAAGGGATACGAACAATCTTATCGATGCAAACCACCTCAGCGTGGTGTTTGGTTAACCAATCCATTCCAACGATAATATCGAAACTCCCAAGTTGCATCGGTGTGAGGTCAATAGGAAAAAGATGGTTATCAAGGTTTAACTGACAACCATGAATAACAGAATCAAGAACAAGAGGTTTACCAGTAGCAACTTCGACAGATAAGGGTTTCCTCAATTTAGTTCTAGGTATCGCAAGCAAAGGTTCAAAATATAACGAAACAAAACTTCTATCGGCACCAGAATCAAAGAGAATAGATGCAGGTCGATTATTAACATGAAACGTACCATTCACCACCTCGTTATCAACCCTCGCTTCATTTGCATTCAAATTGTATGCTCACCCTCGAGCAGGATTCACATTGGTGTTGACGTTCGCATTCGGGTTCGCATTCGGGTTCGCATTAGCATTCGCGTTTGCATTCACCAGCCTTAGACAGTTGTTACGGAAGTGACCAAACTCTCCACAATTGAAACGTGAACCTGGTGGGAATCTAGCAGCATTCCCTTGTACCGGAGATTGAACCTGGGCAACTTGATTTTGTCCTAAACGACAAACATTGGCCAAATGCCCAAGTTTACCACACGTCGTGCACTGCTTACAAGCTTGCTGTGCAACATGATGGCTGTTGCAGCGAGCACAATGAGGTGCGGTACCAGCATATGCCTTCTTCGCAGGAGGTTGAGCCGGTGGGTTCTGATCAGTCTGTGCTGTAACAGCAAAATTCTGGGCACCCTTTCGCTTCCTCGATTTCTTCGACGACTCACCTTCTTTACCCTTACCTTTTTCTTATCCTTCCCAGAATCAGTCACCTTCTTTTTATCACCCTTGCGGGTGAGTTTTCCCTTCCTGACTTGAGTCTCAGTCAGGGTAGCAGACAACTCGATCGCTTGACGAAGGGTAGTAGGATTAACACCGGTCACAATATCCAACATAGAATCGGGTAGACCATCGATATATCTCTCGATTGCTTTCTCTGGTGGGGTAACCATGGTGGGATACAATAGATTGAGTTCCTCAAAACGATCCGTGTACGCACGGTGCTCAGCCCCATCTTGCTTTAAATTGTCAAACTCTCGTTCCAAAGCTCGAATTTTGTGATGGGGACAAAACTTCTTCATCATGAGAGCCCGAAGCTCTTCCCATGTTTATGCCAACGCCACTTCGGCACCCCTATCGCGCATAATACCATTCCACCAGGTAAGCGCTCACTTCTCAAACACGCTTGATGCAAATTCAACCTTACGCGCATTCGTACACTGCACATGTCTGAATGTGCTCTCGATACTCTCGAACCACTGCAGGAGCGCAGTTGCTCCTTGCGACCCAGAAAACTTTAGAGGCATTGCAGAATTGAAATTCTTGAAATTACACTGTGCATTATTGTTGTTATTATTGTTGTTGTTGTATATCTCGTGGACTTGGGTCACAACACCGGGATACGAACAATCTTATCGAAGCAAACCACCTCAGGGTGGTGTTTGGTTAACCAATCCATTCCAACGATAATATCGAAACTCCCAAGTTGCATCGGTGTGAGGTCAATAGGAAAAAGATGGTTATCAAGGTTTAACTAACAACCACGAATAACAGAATCAAGAACAAGAGGTTTACCAGTAGCAACTTCGACAGATAAGGGTTTCCTCAATTTAGTTCTAGGTATCGCAAGCAAAGGTTCAAAAGATAACGAAACAAAACTTCTATCGGCACCAGAATCAAAGAGAATAGATGCAGGTCGATTATTAACAAGAAACGTACCATTCACCACCTCGTTATCAGCCCTCGCTTCGTTTGCATTCAAATTGTATGCTCGCCCTCGAGCAGGATTCACATTGGTGTTGATGTTCGCATTCGGGTTCGCATTAGCCTTCGCGTTTGCATTCACCAGCCTCGGACAGTTGTTGCGGAAGTGACCAAACTCTCCACAATTGAAACATGAACCTAGTGGGAATCTAGCAGCATTTCCTTGTACCGGAGCTTGAACCTGGGCAACTTGATTTTGTCCTAAACGACAAACATTGGCCAAATGCCCAAGTTTACCACACGTCGTGCACTGCTTACAAGCTTGCTGTGCAACATGATGGTCGTTGCAGCGAGCACAATGAGGTGCGGTACCAGCATACGCCTTCTTCGCAGGAGGTTGAGCCGGTGGGTTCTGATCAGTCTGTGCCGTAACAGCATAATTCTGGGCACCCTTTGGCTTCCTCGATTTCTTCGGCGACTCACCTTCTTTACCCTTACCTTTTTTCTTGTCCTTCCCAGAATTAGTCGCCTTCTTTTTATCACCCTTGCGGGTGAGTTTACCCTTCCTGACTTGAGTCTCAGTCAGGGTAGCAGACAACTCGATCGCTTAACGAAGGGTAGTAGGATTAACACCGGTCACAATATCCAGCATAGAATCGGGTAGACCATCGATTTATCTCTCGATTGCTTTCTCTGGTGGGGTAACCATGGTGGGACACAATAGACTGAGTTCCTCAAAACGATCCGTCTATGCACGGTGCTTAGCCCCATCTTGCTTTAAATCGTCAAACTCTCATTCCAAAGCTCGAATTTCGTGACGGGGACAAAACTCCTTCATCATGAGAGCCCGAAGCTCTTCCCATGTTTGTGCCAACGCCACTTCGGCACCCCTATTGCGCATAATACCATTCCACCAGGTAAGCGCTCGCTTCTCAAACACGCTTAATGCAAATTCAACCTTACGCGCATTCGGACACTGCACATGTCTGAATGTGCTCTCGATACTCTCGAACCACTGCAGGAGCGCAGTTGCTCCTTGCGACCCAGAAAACTTTAGAGGCTTAGCAGAATTGAAATTCTTGAAATTACACTGTGCATTATTGTTGTTATTATTGTTGTTGCTGTATATCTCGTGGACTTGGGTCACAACACCGGGAAGCACAGCAGCCACTTGCTGAGAGACCAGGGCTGCGATTTCTTCAATAGTAAAAGATTGTGCTTCACGTTGAGGAGGCATGGTCTAACAAGGAGATATGAGAAACGAGTGAGGTTGATAATTAGGAAAAGCAAAAGAGGTATCGACAAAACACAAGGAAGGCGATCATTTGTTCGTTACCTCGAACAAACAAATGATACACAGTGACTAATCAAAGTAAATGGGTCAATATAATGTATCGCCGAAGACATGCTCGCCTATAAGTGAACACTCACCCCAAGAGTTCCCAGGTAAGAGTGACTGGTCCGATTATGTGGATTTGTACGAACACTCTAGCCTTAGACAGAAAACTCAGGGTACAGGCATTCACTCTTCCAGTTTGCACGTGTTCACATTATTTAGACCCAAACTTTGATGAGATTTTGAAAACTTAAAGGGTTCAAAACCTTATAACAAAGGGTTCAAAACCTAGTAATCAATCATCCTAGAACAGATGATTAGTTTTCAAAGCGGATTTGAATAGTGTGTTCTCGTTGTGGTTATCACCTAAGGGTAGGTGACAGTTTTGTTTTAAAAATCTAAACGCAAAGAAATTTGCATTAGGGTCCTAAAAGTTATAGTCTAGGTCAAAGCATTACTAATAACCTAATTCCCTATAACCATTGGCTCTGATACCAAATCTTCTGTCACACCCCGACCGCGTTAAAACAACAAAACTGCGGCGGAAACGTCGGGGAGTTTCGTGGCAGAATTATCGTTTCATAACCATGGATACAAAAGTGTTTCGTTTTATTGATAATATTAAACATTAACATTATCTTAACACAAAATAAACAAGTTACATATCGACTAATATTGTTATTATGTCACTAAGGCCTCGTCCAGATCCTATGTGACTCATGCATCCTAGTAATCATCATCAAGCATCAACACCTGAAACATATGTAAAAACAAAGTCAGCAAAGAAATGCTGGCAAGTACATAGGTTTTATAGGAGTGTCGGATTCATGGCTAGTTTAAATGTTGCAATACTTTATTAAAAACCTTGTTTTGAAAAGAGTATAATATTGCAACTTAATTGACCAACTCAAATCAAGCGGGCTATAGCTTATAAAACCTCGTAGCCATGATTCTTAACCCAAAAACATTTGTTTTAGTAAAGCAATTTGTAAAACATCTCGTATTAAATCGTTAATAAAACTTGTTAATAAACCTCGTTAATAAAACTCGTATGTTTTATATCATTTCGAAAACCTCGTTTGTGTGACATCGTTTCAAAATCGTTTACCCAAGTGAACTAAATAACGTCACGGAATGTAATATGTTGAAAACACTTATATATAAGAAGTACCAGCGGCGTATTTACCATGTTTTCACCACATTACCCCCGTCCCGTTATCTAAACACTTAACCAAAAACCAATCGTTTATCCAACTCGTTTAATCTTGTATGAATCGTTCCCAAATCGTTAATTCGTTTAAATCATCCTTGTTTTAAGTGTGAAAACTATTTGTGGTCGCCTCGCTAATAACATTCAAACCTTCATGACTCGACTACCTCGCTTCTCATATTAATAAACCACCAAAGGGTAAATTAACATTCAGATTCAGTCATTACCCACCTAACCCACACATAACCATGGGTGCAGTACGATAATGGGATTTGTCAGATCCTATGGTACCATAACCTAATACTGGTTAGCTTGATCAATGCTAATGAAAGCCATTTGTTATGTAATTACAACCAACTAGTTTATTCACTTTATTGAAATCGTTATTAGTTTAATTTAAACCATCTTAATCGTTTTTGAAATCATCGTTATAATATCGAAAATCGTTTTGAAAACCATCGTTAAAACCTTGAAAACATTTAGCACATATGAATCACCCCAAAACAATTGAAAACAGTAAAATAGGGGAACTATGTACTCACTTGGAGTGCAAAGTATCCTCAATCAATAGAACTTCAACAAACTCGAGCAAACCAGAGAAATCAAACAGCACCTAGTAATCGAATCACTAGTCAAACAATAGACACCTAAATCGGAAGATCGGATAGAATGAGGTCTTGTAAACCAAATGAGTGTTGGAACTCATGTGATATGGTATAACAAAGCCTACATCCTAAATCAGAACCTAACCTAAGTGCTTTCGACCCGTTGCGACCCATTAAGGTAGCTTGCGCTACTTTAACACGTCGTGCGCGTAAAAGCGCATTCGAGACATCTAACTAGTTCTATGAAAAGTGTTATATAGCTAAACATATTTAAATATGTTGCATAATCAGTTACGTGGCAAAATTTTATGTTACATATGCTTAATTACCAATTATGCATGAAAAGGGCATTTTGGTCATTTACCTAAGGCATATAGACTGCTTATCATACAACTACATTAAACTAGGTGACCATAAGGTATAACCTCGGAAGGTTATTACCTATGAAACTATGGT
Source organism: Helianthus tuberosus (assembly GCA_030545235.1). Lineage (NCBI taxonomy): Eukaryota > Viridiplantae > Streptophyta > Magnoliopsida > Asterales > Asteraceae > Helianthus > Helianthus tuberosus. Next base: position 58,592,989 of record CM060443.1, on the reverse strand, counting down.
CACTAAACATGTTTGGTCGGATCCTAATGATCAACCAAACGGGTCGTGTTCGAAAGTCGTGTTCGGAAGGTTCTTCTTCATCAACTTTTAAACCCTCTAACTCTAAATCTAAAAGCTTATCCTCTCTAGACAACTTAATTTCGACCTCTTCATCTTCTTCCTCTACACCAAACATCAAACCTATTGATTCTCCTAAATCTACTTCCTCTTCCATCACTTTATCTTTTTCTACTTCATCAAACATCCAACCAATGGAATCCCCCAATTCCACTTCTTCTTCAATTACTTCTTTTTTCACTAACGACCTCTGATACGCTGCCCATTCTTCTTCGTCTATTTCATCATCAGAGTCACTCCCGAAGTCATATATAATACCCTTCTGAACCGGAGGTGGGACTTCGTCGTCCATTATCGTCTCCGTGACTGGAATGATCTCCTCATCTGACTCTTCTTCTACTTCCTCTAGGTCTTCTCCCTTCCATCTCTTATATGCAGCCAATTGGGCATCTATCTCTTCATCACTACACGAGAAATCAATTATTAACTGACCCGTATTCTCTTCTCGGTCTTCCTCTAACTCACCCCGCTCTCGAACTAACTCCTCTACTCCTTTTTTACTTCTCTCTGTAATTTCAGCCATGCTTTCCAGGGTAGCCTGATTTTGCGCCATTATCTGAGCGAACATCTCTTCTATCCTACTCATACTACCCTCAAAACCTCTATCGCTCGTTTGAACCAGGTTACATTGCGGCTGCTGATATAGATCATTGTAATATGGCCGATTATCATAACCTTGCAAAGAATACCCCTGTGAAAAATATGGATGCGGCTGCACAAAAGGGTTAGCATAATATGGCGTAGAGGACCCCTCATATTGGGGGCATTTAACAGTAAAATGAGGTCCTCCACAAATTTCACACATATTTACAAGACTCAAGAAAAATAAAAGACACGGACAATTAGACTCCTACGACTCAAATAAAAGAACAAAAAGACTCACCAGACTCACCACGAAAACACAAAACAAAAAACAAGTAGCACAGATTATGTCAATTAAGTCCAAACAAAGTAATCAACGCAATCGCCAAAGAGTCCCCGGCAACGGCGCCAAAAACTTGATGTGCTCGAAACGGGTCAACTAAAACAACTAAAATTTACCCTAATTCTAGACTCTCTAAGTTTTAAATTTATAAAACTAAGACTCTCTAAAACCTAAACCACACAACCGGCAAGTGTACCGATCGATGAAGTATAGCCTAAGGAAGTCCGAGTATCGAACCCAAGAGACTCTACTGATTACGCTAACGACTCTATCTAGACTTAGACTGACACGACTTAACTAAATGTTTGTTGATTGGGGGGGGGGGGGGTTCTAAAAATCCTAAGAATGCAAATAACGACTAAACTAGATTAGCTAAAAGACTAACACGAACTTGGACGAAGACTCTGACCAGTGGAGAATGAAGACTACCTAGGCTAGACGCAAGCTAAACTCAGAATGGATCTCTATTCGATGATTTTGTGGTGTGGAACCGGGATCTTAAGATGCTAAACCTATTAAGACACCACTAAGCCCCTCAAACACTCTCAAGGCAATTCTTGTGGCACTACCTAGGCTGTTACGTTTACCGGTTTTCTAGATTTCTTTTCCGTCCTCTAGTTTCTTGAAAGTGCCTATATAAGACGCTCTACTTTGCCGCGCGAACGTCTAAAGCGACAATGGTTTCTAATCTTGGTTTAATAGGCTATGGAATGTTAAGGACTTATAACCAAACCTAGACCTATCAATATCCTCGAGCCTTTCCGCGACGAGTCTAGCAGCACACTTGATTTTATAAAATTACCGAATATTACTTCTAAGGTTACTTATGCAATTTTCACCCTAAAGGATTAATGATTTATTATGTGATAAAGACCGTCACCTAAATCAAGAAACCTAGCCCGACTCTATTCCGTGATAAAGACCGTCACCAAGAATCGAACGAAGCAATAAACAATAATAAAACAATTGTCAAACACGCATATGCACCAAGGTAGATTCCCAAAGCTTTTACAATACAAGAATAACCACAACCATACCAAAAATCAAATAAAGATCCAAACTTTGTTAAACTATTGTCATTAACCTAGGTAGTATATGAAGTTTAGCCAAGAAGCATGTCTAAAAACGCAATATCAATCAATGTAAAAACAGAATTCATCATGTAACAAGGTTTAAACAAACGAAAACAAGAGAATAAGATGGTTAAACCCGTTTTCTCTACTCCCGAATGCTTTCAAGATGCTACCCGATGATTCCACGCTTCCCGAGTACTCCAAAACCTTCAAATCAGCCTCTAATGATGCAAAAGAAGTCCCAAAATTCGTATCCTCGGCTGATTCCGTCCGTCTAATGTTACGTGTCCCCTCCCAGCCGTCCAAGAATGATATTGTATTTGTATGATTATTGGCGGTGCACATGTGGGCTGGGCCCCTTTACCGCCTCCAACTCCTTTTTGCGTCTCATCGTTCCTCATAAGATTGATTCATTCAATATATAACATAATATATTTAAAAGTTGACTTCCAAAACCCAATCATCACTTTTCACGAAATAGGTTGGCCTGGGATTGCTTTTGGCAGCCCAAATTTCATCATAATTGACATTTTAAGCCCACATAAATCTTGAGGTTATGTCCACTTGACTTGATTACAGCTGTTCGATGTAGTTCAATATATAATATTTGTTTTCTTTTTCCTTGTGTTGCACCCTAGCAATAGAATGAGCTTGAACCAATCAAGGAAAATAGCGGCAATTTTAATTCGGCCACTGGCGGTCTAATCTACCCAACTAGCTGGTTATTTATGTATTACTCATTTTCGCTCCATTTGCACAGAACCTGTCCCACCACAATATAATATAATAAAGCACTAAAACTAAATAAAAATAAATAAAACCTGTACAAAAATTATACAATTTACACGGGACAAATATGCGTATTTTACCCCATATCAAATATCCCCACACTTAACCTTTTTTTCGTCCCCGAAAAAGAATTATGCAAAACGGAATCATAGTCGGAATAATCATACGGGCCAAAGTATAAGTTATTTTATTAAAACCGAAACTCGTGTTAGCCGCGATTGCAAGTATATCGATCCACTTAAACCCAACCCAGTTCTGAGCCCTTATCATGCAATTTAGTTCAAGTTCGATCAATCTACCTAGGGTCTCACACTAAGAATTGCAAGTCCACCTAATCCCCCCTCAAGCTTATAGGATAAAAGGAACAACCACTGGGTTATTTCCTAACCGTTTTATACCAAGATAAAGAGAGTTTAAAATCAAATCTATTTTTTTCCATTTTTTTTTTCTTTTTGCTTTGCTTGCTTTTTTTTTTTTTTTTCATTCGTGAGACTAGACGATGCTTTCCCTAACCCAGCGGTATTCCGACTGTAGAGTCGCTATCCCCAATCACAGATTACATAGGTTTCGGTACTTTTATTCGGCAAGTCGATTTCACACATCCCAGAGGCATTCCGGCTGTAGAGTCGCTATCCCCAACTCGGATTACATAGGCCTGTGCTACTTTCATTTAGTTTCTAGCTCACTTTTTATTCTATTTTTTTTTTCAGCGAGATAATGACAAAAACTCTAACGATCTTAGCTTATAACGGCATCCCTTATACTATTTTTGGCGGTTTCAATTTCCTCACTTTCCCTAGATGAGAACCCACTAGTAGACCGACAATTAGGTAATTTAAAATCAAAGAAACCCAGAACCGAATCAAGCCTACCCACATATCCCAAACTAGACACAAGCACGATTATTTTAATCTCATATTATCATTATTTGAACCCGACCAAAAATCCAACTTTTCTATCATTTTCCGTTTTTATTTTTTTGCAAACTTCTTATTTCAAAAGACATTTTTACATTTTTTCAATTTTTTTGGATTTTTCAATTTTTTAATTTTTTTTTGTATTTTTCGATTTTTATGACACGACTAACTAACTAATGACACTAAACGATAGTTTCCCATCCCCACACTTAAACTTTACATTGCCCTCAATGTAAGATGGAAACCGACACAAAAAAAACTAAAAAAAAATAAGAAATAAAAATACTAAGGGCATAAATGGAAAGGACTTAGCTGGTTTAATAACGCGTAAGCTCCAAATCTCTCGTCCAATCCAGCTCGATCGTATAGCATTTCGTTCGCGATCGGCTTTGACACTGACTAACATGCTTGATAAATGCCTTGAAATTCGATCAGCAGCTCCAAAATCACCCGAATGGAGATTGAGTACGGGTGGTACATATTCGAACCTGCATCAACAAAAACAAGCAAAATACCAAAGCAATACCGACTCGACACAAATGACTCAAAAACTACTAAATTAGACTCATAGTACAAACTCTACAAAACCTCCCCACACTTGAATTTAATCAGGAGGTTTCTCCTTGACTTGAACCCTGTCCAACCCGTTTAATTCCACCCGAACCTCAAAAATACTTAAAAAATTATTGGTGGAATTATAAAATATTTGAAAATTTTTAAACGGGTCAGACCACCAAAATTTAAACATACCTGGAAGAAACCGGATGCGTGGCATGTAATGATAAGAATGATCGTGCGTGAACGACTTCTTCCTCTCCATCTTGCCCCAACCTTCGATCCTCTTCCGGTTCAGAACCTTTTCCTTTCTTTTCTTTGCCTTCCCTCGTGGCTTTTCTGATTTTTCAGTTACCCCTACCACGGGCCAGCTGTGGTGCTCTTCTTCTTCCACCACTCTCGCGGGATGATCCCCACACTTAGTCTCTTTGTCTAGGGTAGGTTCTTCTTCATCAACTTTTAAACCCTCTAACTCTAAATCTAAAAGCTTATCCTCTCTAGACAACTTAATTTCGACCTCTTCATCTTCTTCCTCTACACCAAACATCAAACCTATTGATTCTCCTAAATCTACTTCCTCTTCCATCACTTTATCTTTTTCTACTTCATCAAACATCCAACCAATGGAATCCCCCAATTCCACTTCTTCTTCAATTACTTCTTTTTTCACTAACGACCTCTGATACGCTGCCCATTCTTCTTCGTCTATTTCATCATCAGAGTCACTCCCGAAGTCATATATAATACCCTTCTGAACCGGAGGTGGGACTTCGTCGTCCATTATCGTCTCCGTGACTGGAATGATCTCCTCATCTGACTCTTCTTCTACTTCCTCTAGGTCTTCTCCCTTCCATCTCTTATATGCAGCCAATTGGGCATCTATCTCTTCATCACTACACGAGAAATCAATTATTAACTGACCCGTATTCTCTTCTCGGTCTTCCTCTAACTCACCCCGCTCTCGAACTAACTCCTCTACTCCTTTTTTACTTCTCTCTGTAATTTCAGCCATGCTTTCCAGGGTAGCCTGATTTTGCGCCATTATCTGAGCGAACATCTCTTCTATCCTACTCATACTACCCTCAAAACCTCTATCGCTCGTTTGAACCAGGTTACATTGCGGCTGCTGATATAGATCATTGTAATATGGCCGATTATCATAACCTTGCAAAGAATACCCCTGTGAAAAATATGGCTGCGGCTGCACAAAAGGGTTAGCATAATATGGCGTAGAGGACCCCTCATATTGGGGGCATTTAACAGTAAAATGAGGTCCTCCACAAATTTCACACATATTTACAAGACTCAAGAAAAATAAAAGACACGGACAATTAGACTCCTACGACTCAAATAAAAGAACAAAAAGACTCACCAGACTCACCACGAAAACACAAAACAAAAAACAAGTAGCACAGATTATGTCAATTAAGTCCAAACAAAGTAATCAACGCAATCGCCAAAGAGTCCCCGGCAACGGCGCCAAAAACTTGATGTGCTCGAAACGGGTCAACTAAAACAACTAAAATTTACCCTAATTCTAGACTCTCTAAGTTTTAAATTTATAAAACTAAGACTCTCTAAAACCTAAACCACACAACCGGCAAGTGTACCGATCGATGAAGTATAGCCTAAGGAAGTCCGAGTATCGAACCCAAGAGACTCTACTGATTACGCTAACGACTCTATCTAGACTTAGACTGACACGACTTAACTAAATGTTTGTTGATTGGGGGGGGGGGGGGGTTCTAAAAATCCTAAGAATGCAAATAACGACTAAACTAGATTAGCTAAAAGACTAACACGAACTTGGACGAAGACTCTGACCAGTGGAGAATGAAGACTACCTAGGCTAGACGCAAGCTAAACTCAGAATGGATCTCTATTCGATGATTTTGTGGTGTGGAACCGGGATCTTAAGATGCTAAACCTATTAAGACACCACTAAGCCCCTCAAACACTCTCAAGGCGATTCTTGTGGCACTACCTAGGCTGTTACGTTTACCGGTTTTCTAGATTTCTTTTCCGTCCTCTAGTTTCTTGAAAGTGCCTATATAAGACGCTCTACTTTGCCGCGCGAACGTCTAAAGCGACAATGGTTTCTAATCTTGGTTTAATAGGCTATGGAATGTTAAGGACTTATAACCAAACCTAGACCTATCAATATCCTCGAGCCTTTCCGCGACGAGTCTAGCAGCACACTTGATTTTATAAAATTACCGAATATTACTTCTAAGGTTACTTATGCAATTTTCACCCTAAAGGATTAATGATTTATTATGTGATAAAGACCGTCACCTAAATCAAGAAACCTAGCCCGACTCTATTCCGTGATAAAGACCGTCACCAAGAATCGAACGAAGCAATAAACAATAATAAAACAATTGTCAAACACGCATATGCACCAAGGTAGATTCCCAAAGCTTTTACAATACAAGAATAACCACAACCATACCAAAAATCAAATAAAGATCCAAACTTTGTTAAACTATTGTCATTAACCTAGGTAGTATATGAAGTTTAGCCAAGAAGCATGTCTAAAAACGCAATATCAATCAATGTAAAAACAGAATTCATCATGTAACAAGGTTTAAACAAACGAAAACAAGAGAATAAGATGGTTAAACCCGTTTTCTCTACTCCCGAATGCTTTCAAGATGCTACCCGATGATTCCACGCTTCCCGAGTACTCCAAAACCTTCAAATCAGCCTCTAATGATGCAAAAGAAGTCCCAAAATTCGTATCCTCGGCTGATTCCGTCCGTCTAATGTTACGTGTCCCCTCCCAGCCGTCCAAGAATGATATTGTATTTGTATGATTATTGGCGGTGCACATGTGGGCTGGGCCCCTTTACCGCCTCCAACTCCTTTTTGCGTCTCATTGTTCCTCATAAGATTGATTCATTCAATATATAACATAATATATTTAAAAGTTGACTTCCAAAACCCAATCATCACTTTTCACGAAATAGGTTGGCCTGGGATTGCTTTTGGCAGCCCAAATTTCATCATAATTGACATTTTAAGCCCACATAAATCTTGAGGTTATGTCCACTTGACTTGATTACAGCTGTTCGATGTAGTTCAATATATAATATTTGTTTTCTTTTTCCTTGTGTTGCACCCTAGCAATAGAATGAGCTTGAACCAATCAAGGAAAATAGCGGCAATTTTAATTCGGCCACTGGCGGTCTAATCTACCCAACTAGCTGGTTATTTATTTATTACTCATTTTCGCTCCATTTGCACAGAACCTGTCCCACCACAATATAATATAATAAAGCACTAAAACTAAATAAAAATAAATAAAACCTGTACAAAAATTATACAATTTACACGGGACAAATATGCGTATTTTACCCCACATCATATAACCTCGGAAGGTTATTACCTATGAAACTATGGTCACTAAACATGTTTGGTCGGATCCTAATGATCAACCAAACGGGTCGTGTTCGAAAGTCTAAGCGGGTGTTTAGTCCGCTTGACTTACGACTCTACACAAGCACCAAACTAAAAGTGACGAGCTAAACATGCTATAACATGTTTAGTTAAGTTAGAAAACAGGTTTTGATATCAAAACAAACGGTTTTGATACCCTAGAGTAGTTTGGTTACAAAATACATATAAATACGCATTTTGGCTGAAACTACGACTCGTCACTACGCCTAGTCAACGTGGTAATCAGTAGGTATAGTCACAAGGGACTATAACCATCGTGATTACGCTCACGTTGCAAAGTTCAAGGGAACTTTGTGTTGACCATTGACTGGTCAAAGTTGAAAGTCAAACTTGTTTGACTTTCCTGCTTGAAACTCAAGAACAAGCAAGAAGAGGACTTACAAAGGGTCCTAGAAGGATGTTTGATCTAAAATAGCTCAGGTATGAAGTGCAAACACCCCAACTTAGAGTTGATTTCAGATCAAGTGTGAGAATGAAGTGAAGTGGGGGTTGCTATTTATAGTAAGTTAGGATCAATAGGATGATTCCAAGTGGTTTGAGGGAGTGATCTTGGCCATACATTTGGGTTAATGGTATTAGAATACAATGGGGGCCGAAAACCAGCTCCAGGTATTGCTAATATTACATTAAAACCCCTGAATTTAGCCAAGATTGTTGTTTCTGATCTTTCTGTCTGACAAGGCCACGCGGCCCGCGTAACATATACATGAAACCTTACACGGCCCGTGTAAGTATGTTTCACAGATTGTCAAAACAGGTCCCTGCACTTCAGAATCTTGCATTTCGGCTCATTTTTCACACGTTTAAGCCCCGTTAACCTCATTTCAAGGCTCTAAAATGAAGTTAAAGTATAGGGAACTTAAAACATGCTCAAAAATATCACAGATGTCGGCTCGTTTGGTCGTACGGTTGCGTTGTTTGGTTAATTACGACGGAAGTCGTAACGAACGCAAAAACGATCCAAATTAAGCGAAGAATGAAAATTTATCATGCCAATCACTAAAATAAAATATTTTAATGATTACATAAATTTTTGGATGTCCGGATATATTCAGAACGTAAGATATGCGCGAAAATGCAAACTTGTGCACTTTTTGACGCTTTTAGTCCCTGAATGACCAATAAAGTTTGTTTTAGCATACCGAACCCCTCAAAGCCTGTTTCTAAGCTATGTAAAGGATATTTAGGGTATGTTTAACTTATGATCAAGTTCCAGAGTGTTCATTAATATACAAATCAGTATAGTTTTGCAGTTTGACACAAATAGTCCCTGCGATCGAACAAAGTTGATTTCAACACACCAAACCATTCAAAACTTATTTCTAAGTTATGTGGAGGTTATTTAAGGTATGTTAAGCCTATGTCACTATTCCAGAGTGTTTTTCGCGTTATACTGACTGTGTTTACGCACCAGTTTGCGTATAACCTTCTAGAAAGCGATTTGAAGCTTGAAATTGGAGTCGAATCTAATTGAAAATTCACCAAACACAAATACACACATAATAACATCAAAACACATATAGTAACACCAAATTACATTGTTTTATTAATAATCATCATTGTTTTACATCGTACATCGATTATAGAGTACAGTTGTCACATTTATAATGACTTCTTGTTTTCATATGAATCGCCAATGATATTTTCTCTTATGTTTATCTTATAGAAGATATTATATTGGGTATACCATCAAGAAATTCTATTGCGTATATGCATATATGTATATAAAATTTCAAATCTCTAGTTAATATCAAACTTACGAAATATATAGACACATATAAAATAATAACTATACATCTGATGGTACCAATCATCAAGCTTATTTCCATGACTTTATTTTATCCTTTTATAAAAGTAGTATATTGAAATAAATTTCTGTCAAATATAATATTTTGGAATTAAAAGTTTAGGGAAATAAATTACTCAAAATATAAATTTTCTGGACTCATAAGAATAATTTTATTTTTAACTAATGGGTTAAACTATACAAGACTTCACTATTTATATTACCTTAATAATTTCTCCTCAAGTAACCATCTATATATCTATTCCAATTATCACATTCCTACCTTATCCTTTATAAGAATCAATTATAATATACATTTAAGATTGAGAGGCATTATTTAGAAGAATATGTGCATATGTGACCCATGACATTGTATTTATGGGTTACCAAGAGATATATATACTATACATAAATTACTTTCTGTAATTGAAAACTTTAGTTATAACAATATAGCGGATATATATAAGATTAAATATTAATATATAGTATAAACTTAAAATACATAACAATTTTTTTTCAAACCTTATGTAGCGTACTTCATCCCATATCATCAAAGTATGTCTATTTTATATTCAAAATATATTTAGTGTTTTAATTTATGTTAAGATTAATATTTTACTTCGTATGTATTCGAGATTTATATTCAAGTATTCAATTAAATAGATCTTTTATAGATTCACGTAATCGACTTTATAAAATTTATTTGTGTCACGGGTACATCACTGATATTTTATGACCACAATTATTTTATGAGAATCTCCATTTCTATTATTATTCTTTTAGTATTAAGTTTAACCAATCATAATTCAATCTGATCTCTTTTATTTTCATTATAATCTTTTTAAAGCATGAGAACTTCGAAACTACTTAAGGTAAGTTTAACATCCAATTTATCAATTCAACTCATTTACTAATATTGTATTATTTAACTATTATACATCAGCCAGCTGACTCGAATACTTTTCTTTATAATTTAGGATACATAATCCTATAACTAATATGACTGGTTAATCTTATAATCTTATATTAATTATCTCCATGCATAAGACCTAGACATACCTTAATATTAAAGATCTATAGAAACGCTTTCATCGTTTAGTTATGCCTTTCTACGTAGTCCAACCAACCCAAATCTCTAAAAATTTTAAATGATTTTATTTAATCATGAATACCCATCATATTCATTTAACCATCTATTTTATCACTAAGTATTTCAATAGAAACCTTTATAAGTAATTCCAACATCAGTTATTTTATAAAACTATGAAAGTATGAAGTCTTATGGCCAACTGGTTACAAACCAGAAGGGATAAAATGGAGTGGTAAATTGGTACATCTGAGTTTCAAAACTTGCTTTGGCTCGATCCACTAAAGCAATCTTTTAAATTTTATTAATTCTTAAAATCCTTTGGTTAATTTAATAGCTTCGGTTTTATTTATTTAAATATAAATTATTTTGAAACAATATTATTAAAACCACAAAGGTTTAAAGCTTTATACCATATATTTAAATATATATTTTAAGCCAAAGTAAATTATTGGTTCCAAAAGAAAGTCATGAACATGATTGCTTTGTTAATAACTAACTTAGTTTGGTGTATATTAATATTAATTGAGTAGGCGATATTAATTATCACAGACAAATTTCTAGTATAAGCATTTGGGTACAATCATAAAAATAGATTGATTAAAAACGGCGAACGTTGCGACTTATATATATATATATGTATTTATTACAAACTACACCTGGAATTCAAAATATACTAGTGATTATGCATCCATAACTTATTTTAGTCTATATAGGTTATAGGAGTATTATGCTCAACATGCTTTTATGTAAGGTTTATTCTATCTCCTGTCTCTACTAAGTTGTTATCTAATGGGCGAAGTTCCTTTAAAGTTTCTGGCTCATAGATGGCATGGGTGCTGGCACTGGTCTGGCGGTTCAACGATTTAATATAAGTTAGCATTTACTGCTGTAGTGGCTAACATATGGAGATTTACCCATTGTTCATCTAATTCATCTTCCCATGGTAGGTTATTGGTTGTTTCCCGAGTTTGTGCATTTATTTCCTTATTGATTATCACTCCCTTTGGATGTGACTTCTTTATTTTCTTTATTTTCTCTTGACTTTTTCTAATAATCCTACTTCTCTTCTTAGTGGTAAATGGTTTCTTAGACTGTGCCTTATGAATAAATATTCCTTCCTCAGTATCTGCTGAGTATCCTGAGGGATTTGGTTGAAATGAGGTTCCCTTATCTTTTGGTGAACTATCTAATTGACGATAGATGTCCGAAATTCTTTGCTTACCCATACTGTAGACTAACAAATAGTCAAATAACATAAAACACATAATTATATAAATTATTTCCTAACACAGAATTTAAAACTTAAGTGTCAGCAGAACACTTCTTTGGCTTGAACCAGTGGCATGGCACTGATACCACCTTCTGTCGCAACCCCCGATCCCTTATACAAACACAGGAACGGGCGGCCGCGAGCCAGTTTCGGTGGTATCGGGTATTGTCTAATTTGGCAGCGGAATTTTCATCAGGACCGTAGTTAGGAAATATTTGATCAGAGTAAATACCACATTTTCATAATATTAAACACAAGGGATAAAACCTAAGTTTGCAGTACACACATTTTCATAGGAATAAATCCTATTTTATTTAATAAAAACATCTATTTTATTTTAGGTAACTTTATTGCCACTTTTCCAAGCCTTCATTGCTCTCCGGCTGGCTTTTATTGGCTTCGCACTAAGTTACCTGAAACACGTGTTTAAAATATTTTATCAGCAGGAAATACTGGTGAGTGAATCCCAGTTTAATCAAGTTTTAAATAAAATCCCATTGTACAGTATTGAGGGCGATCCCGCAATTATATTTGTTTCCAAGACATATCAATTAACATCCATGGTATTGTCGAACCCGACTTGTGGAAATGTTACTCATTGACCAGGTGGTAACAAATTTTGTATACAAAACCCCAACATACTCATGATAATTGTATTCTTACAAATACTCAATAACTGCTTTAATATATAATTAATTAAATGAGGTTTTGTAAAAACAGTTAACAAAAAGCGGATCAACTCACATTGCTATTTTAGGTATTTCCTCTGTGGCTTCCTGGTTATAATCTAGTTAAATAAACAATGCACATGCGTTAGTATAATAACCCATTTTAACATTAGTAATACCCTCCCCGAGACGGCATTCCAACGACTACGTCGGGCAGAACCACGACAGCCGTTACGGAACCCTAGATCAATTGGGCAGCGTATCTAATACGTATCCAGGGGTTATAATACTTAAAACGGAGCAGAACTTCGCTATTTAGGGGGTATAATACCCGTAGATTTTGCCTACAATTCAGATTTGAGAGAAAGAAAACGATTTTGAACGAATTTGAATGAAGATCTGATGGCCTGCTTATATAGTGCTTCACTTCGGTTTTCTCGCGGCCCGCATAAATCAAGGCAAGGGCCTTACGCGCCCGCATCAGCTATAGTCAACGCGTAGCTTGGCTGGGTCATCAAGTAGGCTTGTCGGTGTTGGGCCACGTGGCCGCACCGGGCTGCGCCACATTCTTGGCCTCTCGCGGCCCGCGTAAGGGTTAAGGGTGCCTTACGCGGCCCGCCTAAAACACAAAATCATTATTTTTAATTAATTTTAATAATATTTAAGGTATTCGGGGCCCGTTTTCACGTATGGGGTGTATTTTTGGACATATTGGAATATTTTAAAATATATTAGGGGTGTCAGAAATATTTTGGAGGGTTGATATATCTTTGTACAACTCCTGGATTATTTAATAAAATATATAGTGCATTTACATTAAGTATAGTAACCCAATTCCACTTTTCCCTACGTCACGAGACAGAACCCCAACGAATTTAGGCATAGCCTTGACATACGTTACGGGGCCCTACGTCAGTCGGACAGGGTATCAGCAATTAGGGGTTACAATACTTAAAACGGGGCAAAGTATTATTATTATTATTGGTATAATAATATAAAAAAAGGAAATTTGGAAATAAAAGGGCGGTATCTATATAGAGAGAAGAAAGAAAATGGGCAATCTTTGGCTGTTAACTTATGAGTGTATTTATAGTATTCTTTCTTACTGGAACCTTGAAGTGCACGCTTTGAATAATTCGTGTGAAGAAGACACGTACGCAAATGATTTATTTATATTTTCATTTAGTTTCTTTCCATTGGATATGTATACACGTATACATTAATATTTCATTTGTAAGTTTAAATTTATTATTATTATTATTATTATTAATTTAACTGCTTTACTTATTTGGTGTCTTATAACTTTTAAAATATAACGTTTTATTAAATAATGAATATGTCATTAGAACGAGAATAATCTTATCTACATTTTGAACCAAGTTTCATTAAAAACAGAGTAGGTTCAAATATAATGTATTTTTATAATTTAATTATTAAATGGTTCCTATGCTTGCCCAAAATATCTCATATTTCCATTGGTTAACTTACCCATGATGCATCCTTTTAATAACATAAGTTTTTAAATATTTTATATAAAAATTTTGGGAATGTTACATTTTTGAAACGTCTAATTTTTGTTGCTATATGCTATAAAAATGATAGGTTCTTGATTTTAATCAAGAAATCAATTTCTAAATTTTATAAACTTAATGTAGGAGTGGTTGAGACGTCTGGTGAGAAGAGAAGACGGGAGAAGTTGTTGGATGCAGGAACTGAATCCGGAAGAGTGATGAGTTTGATCAAGGCGTTTTAGAATAAACTGACATTACCCAAGGTGGATGATGATGAAGACGATGATGATGATGATGTTGAGAAGGAGAAAGAGGAGGAGCGGGTTTAAGATTGGAAGGAAGGTGATTCGAAATGGGAGTTTTCATCGTCTTCATTCTGTTCGCCTGATCTTTTACTCACTGCGGAGAATTTAGGGTTGAATTCGCGTGTTTCGTCTTCGTTGGATAGCAAGCGTGGGAGGTTTGTTATTAAGTTAATTGAAATGAATGCCTTTAAATGTATGTTGAATTTGCTAATTTTGATACATTACGTATCCGCGGGTTTGATACATTACGTACCTGGGGGTAGAGGGATGATTTTGTTACTTGAACTTTTATTTCTTTCAAAGGATTATTTCAACAATTTTAAGTTAAATATTTGTGTGTTAGTCCACCCGCGAAATTCGCGGGATCTTAGACTAGACAAAGATGTGAATGTAACGAGTAAAACAACAAATCTAGTCTACAAGGAAGTTTTTTCCGGCATTTGAATAGTTTTCTGTTTGTTTATTCCAATGTATGCGTTTGTACAGAATATTACATTTCAAAGTAAATAATATAATTTTGGTTTAAGCCGCGTTTAATTCGGGCAGTAACCTAGTAAATACATAACCTCAATGAACCACATAAATTTTAGATATGAGAGTCAAGATCGAGTCTTTATATTCGAAGCAAAAAGAGTTTTTATTATTTCTAATTTTAAATGCCATTAACATTTGATCCCTCTTAAAATCATACTTTAACCTTGAAGGTCATCTACAATTCGCCATAAAATTAGAATAATCTTTATGTAACTTTATTATACGAAAAAGATATTTCGTAGGTATTTATATTAATCTTACATTAATATTCACAAAATACGCAATTTAAATACAATTAATATACTTTATAAAACCATAATCACATTAGATGATGTGATTATGTGATATCGGTAGTTCTCTATGTAAATTTAAATTTTTAATTAACGTATAAAGGTAAAATAATCATAAATCATGAGTTATAAAAGTTTTGTGAATATCGTGTAATATGTGATATATAAACACAATAATGTAATTGAAAAATATATACTAATTTTATGCATTTTGGTATGTTATGGTATGTGTTTATATTAATCTTACGTTAATATTCGCGAAATTCGCAATATAAATACAAATTATATACTTTATAAAACCATATTCGCAAAATACACTATTAAAATACAATTAATATTCGATCAGGGACTCAAGTGGATAACAGGTTTTAAACCATACGGACTCAAAGAAAAGGGATAAATGGACATTCTGTTAGTTTAGTTAACTGAGTTAGTAGCAGGGACTCAAGTTGTAGCGCTTTTTCAAATATGGGGACCCAGACGTCGAAATTTGAAAAAAAGGACTCATGCTGACACCGGCCCTAAAGCACAGGGGCGCAAATTGCATTTTACTCTTTTTTTATTAAGACATGATAAAAACAAAAAGGTAGAATGTGTGCACATCTTCATCCAGAAATCGTAGAGAGAGTGGTAGACGTGTTATGATGGCTAAGGTGATCTTGATGATCACATTTTAGAGAGAGAAGGGAGAGACATAATTGATGTTATGATTGTGATTGTTACTGTGTTACCTTTAAACCTTCTCTAGTAATCTATATTTATATACACCAAAGAGGAAACCCAAAAATTTATCCGGTAAGGGTAATTATGTCCATCAAATAATTACCAATTAATGATATGCGAATAATAATAAAATCAAGGTGAATTGGCCTGTAATAATCCCAACTAGACATCATTGGCCAGTGGCATTCCTACCTTTGAATATTCTCCATGCCAGTCCCACCTTTCACCTATTTTTCCTCCACCGGTCCTCAGTTAAAAAAATTTAATGGAGTTAAGTTTTTTTTCCGAATTACAAACTGGCGTGTTAGGGCTTTTGATTAGAACGAGGATACAAGTCTACTGAAGTAAAACTTACCTCGAAACGGTGCTCCAAACGACTTTATTTTTGTTAATTGGAAGTTTAAACACCCGAATTGAAACACTGTTTTCATCGTTTGGAGCACAATTTCAAGGTAAGTTTACATCATTCGACTCGTATCCTCGTTCTGATCAAAAGCCCTAAAACGTCAACTTATAATTCACAAAAAAAAAACTTAACTCCGTTAAGTTTTTTTTTAACTGAGGACCGGTGGAGGAAAAATAAGTGAAAGGTGGGACTGGAATGGGAATATTCAAATGTGGGACTGACAATGCCCAATGACATCTAGTTGGGATTATTACAGGCCAATTCCCCTAAAGTCAATGATCACTTATTATATATATTATAATAAGGACCATATAATATATTTTATAAAAATATATTCTTACATTCTCTCACTTAGCCGAGTTTTCATTTATTATGAGCATTATTTAAGCATGATCATGATTTAATACTCATTTTAGCTCTAAACCAAAATCGTAATAGAGAAATACAGTCATTGAATCGAAATTCAATTCAAGGCCCCCATTAATCATACTACAATCCCAAATTTAAAACCTATGTCATTGGGATTAAATTGATAAATAAGCCCTTAACGTTTAGTTTGTATAAACGATGTCTATACGTCATTAGGTTAGCATAAACATGTTTTATAGAAAAACAAATTCATATAAGTGAGGAAATTTTATTAATAAAACATAAGTAAGTACAATATGCAACTAAATAAGGTCTTTAGTAACTCCCATCTTCGAAATAAGTTCTTCGAAAACTATAAGTGGGAAAACTTTAGTAATCGGACTCGCAAGCATATTCTTAGTACTTATATACTCAATACAATGATTTAGTTCCTCAACTCACTCACGCACGGACACGTACTTTGTATCAAGATATAATCCAGCTCCAGTCATAGTAAAGATTCAATGGTCTAGAAATGGAATTAACAGCTTTGAGTCAAGTGATTAGATTCTTTGGCAACGCTGCATGTTATAACGAGTGAGGACACACTCAATGTAGGCCCTTTAGGATAATGCTAAGATCCCATTGTGTCTATCTCAATGTATTTCGATGCGAAGAACGTAAGAAGCATCTCTGAGATCCTTCGTTTCGAAATTACGCAAAAGTAAGTGCTTCTACTCATGCAACATGTCTAAACTATTACATTCCAATAGAATATCATCTACATAAAGGCCAAGTGAAGTAAAGTGGCTCCCACTCATCTTGAGGTAGGTGTATTGATCCTTTTTATTCTTCAGGAAACATTGTTTCTTTATATCTTCATCAAATTTTAGATAACATTGATGTGATGCTTACTTCAACCAGTGTATAGATTTCTTTAACTTACAGACTAAATGTTCTTAACCTTCAGGCTGTTTCATGAATGTGTCTTCTTCTAAGTTGTCGTTAAGTAAAGCGGGTTTGACATCCATCTGATACAGCTCTGAATCAAAATGAGCTACTAAGGCCATTACGGTCCTTAATGAATCCTTTCAATAGACAAGGGAAAAAGTATCTTGATAGTCAATTCCCTCTTTTTGAGTGTAGCCCTTTACAACCCATCTCCCTTTATAGCGTTTAATGTTCCCATTCGGATCCATTTTTGTTTTAAACACTCATTTACATCTACTTGTTTAACACCGTTGGGTAATTCTATCAAATCCAAAATGTCATTAATCTTAATGGAGACAAGATCATCATTGCTTTATTCCATTCAGAAGACGGAAAAATGCTAATGGCTTCATTATAAGAGATAGAATCATTAACCTTTCCAGCATCCATTTAAGCTTCAATTAGGTAGGTTACATAATTGTCAAAATTAGTAGGCCTTCTAGACTTAGATGACCTCCTGAGTTGATTATCAAGTTCAACATTGCCATGATATTAATCGTTTGAAGTGCCTTCATTTTCTGGTATATTAAGTTCTGAATGGGAAGGAGGTGGTTCAGTGACATTTGGTGCAGCATCAGGTACAAGGAGATTAATTAGAGTTAAAATAAGCAACGAGTGTCTCCCCCTACATCTTGTACTTCTTGAAAATCTTCATAAGGATTTTCACTGCTTCCATTGACCTTCAAATTAACTTGGTACACGGCACACTTGGTTTTTACAATTCGAGTGACATGGGAAGGATAGTAGAAACGATAACTCTACAATTTGTGTAAAGTTTCCTTAGGTAAGGATTATTAAGTTTAACTTCGGCAAGATAGCCCCACACTTTCATATATCTTAGACTCGATTTCCTTCCTGTCCAAAGTTCATAAGAAGTTTTAGGGACAGATTATCACACCCCAACCCGTAACGGATTATCGGTTGGAAAAAGATACTTGTTCAAAGCTTATGGCACTATTAAATGTTTCAATATTTATTCATGTCACAATTTAAAATGTCACATTAAACATAATAAAATTCAAATAATTCAAACAAAATTCATAACATAAAACATAAAAATAATCCTGTTTATTTTATCTAAGGCAATCCTACGTGTCTTCATCCTCGTTTCGTTAAAGCTGGTTTCTTAACCCATGCATAAAATACTTTTGGGTCAACTAAAAGAAGTTAGTGAGTAAATCTAAGTATATATAAAAAAAGTATTTAAAAATGATTACATACAAATCAAGTGTAAATAAGACAATCACAACCAATAACAACAATCACTAAATAAATAAATACAAACCAAATGTGATATGCGAGTCTCAAGCCCCAAAGAGCGATGGCGATACCTAGCTCACCCATGGCCATGGGGAATCGGTCAGCTAGTGGGTCCATAATGTGACACGCTAAAATACAATTGATTGAGACTTCATGTTAGGATCCGAGTTTCAATTGTTTGCAAAAGTTTAAGATGAACAATGGAAGATGATGACAATTATGGAAATAGTGCAGGGGAATGAAGATAAACTTTAATTCACAAACAATGGGAGATTTCCTTTCATCATGAATACTTTAAACTGAATGATTGAATATTACAATAATTCATTTATGCATGAATACGATCTCCCCCTCAGCCTTAGATCACTCAATTTGTTTGTACAAAATGTCAAGTGTGTGAAGTGATAAATAGAACACTACATACACTGTTCTATTTATAGTGCAATGCAAACCACTGTGGAATCTATGCTGACGTCACTTAGACAATGACATCTAACAACTATAACAACCTCTAACATCTGCTACAACTAAGACACTGTTACATTGAAAACACTGTTATCTATCCTCTGTTGATTCAATGTCTGATGAGCCTATGTTGTGGTTGACAGCAAAGGCTAAGAACAATCTGATGGCTCCAAGTCTTGCTACATGAGCAAAATTTTCATCATAATCGATGCCCTCTTCTTGTCTAAAGCCTTGAACCACTAACCTGGCTTAGTTTTTTACAACAATGCCCTTTTCATTAGTTTTATTTTTGAAGACCCACTTTGTGCCAATCGGACATACTTCCTTTGGCAGTGCTACACGTTCCCATACTTGTTGTCTTTTAAACTGTTGGAGCTCCTCTTGCATAGCTTCTACCCAACTGTTGTCTTTCAGTGCCTCTTGGTACTTGACTAGTTGGATGAGTGATAGAAAGCCAGCAAAAAGACAGATGTTTTGGGATTGACTTCTTGTGAGAACCCCTTCACTGATGTTGCCAATAACTTGGTCTGGTGGATGAGATTTAAGGAAGATTAGATCCCCCTTGTATGGAACAATGGCATCGAGAGGTGAAGGCTGCAGCTGTGAATCATCTGAGCTAACATCTGTTGGCATTTTTGAAGAGCCAACTTCTGTTGGAGATGGAGGTGGAGGAATAGGAGGAATGGGTGTGGCACAATGTTGGCTTTTATCCATAGATGATGGACTTTTGTCAACAGAGGTTGGACTTGATGAAGTGACAGAGGTTTGATCAACAACTGTTGATGCAGCAGTGGCAGAGGTTTGGTAGCTGTTTTGAACATCTGCTTCTCTAGTGGTGGAAGTGACTTTGTGTTGTGGAATCACAATGTCAATTCCATGATCTTGAGGGAAAGATTGTGGTGTACCTGCAGGGTTAGTCTTGAGAAACACATCTTTAAATGTAAATTTATCAAGGTCAAATAGTTTAGCAGGATTTGCTGGGATTTTTAATGAAGAAAGTTCATTGAACTTTACATTCAAGGTCTCTTCAACACACCTAGTCCTTGTGTTAAACACTTTGCAGCCATTGGCAATGGTTGAGTATCCCAGAAAATAACCACAATCCACTTTGGCTGCAAATTTTGAAATTGAATCTTTTAGATTTAAAATGAAGCATGGGCAGCCAAAGATTTTGACGTATGAGATCAGTGGTTTGATCTTGAATAGAGTTTCATAGACAGTCTTTTGATCCCCAGGGTTGATTAAAACTCTGTTCTGCACATAGCAAGCAGTGTTTACAGCCTCTGCCTAAAAGGTTAAGGGTAAACCTGAGTCTGCAAGCATTGTTCTAGCAGCTTCTATCAATGTTTTGTTTTTCCTTTCAACCACCCCATTTTGTTCTAGTGTTCTTGGAATATTGTACTGCCTTACAATCCCTTTTGACACACAGAACTCATCCAACTCCATGTTTGTAAAATTTGTTCCATTGTCACTCCTAAAGATTTTTTCTGGTAGATCAAATTGCTTTTCAACCTGTTTCACAAAGTCTTGCATAATACCTGCAGTCTCATCTTTGGAGTGTAAAAAGTAAGTCCATGTAAACCTTGAAAAATCATCAACAATAATAAGACAATATCTTTTCTTTTTCAAACTCATGGTTTTTACAGGGCCAAACAAGTCCATGTGCAACAGTTGTAAGCACTGGCTTGTTTTAAACTCTTCAATGGACTTGTATGAGCTTTTATGTTATTTACCTTTTAAACAGGAAACACAATGTTCACCACAAGTAAAAAAATTTTGGTGGAAGGCCTCTTATAAGGCCTTGTTTTGAGAGTGTGGTGATAGTTTTAAGATTTGTGTGCCCAAGTCTCTAGTGCCATAACTTTGTCTCTTTGGTAGAGGCAGCTGAGAACAGACATGCATCAGTCATTGGATTATCCTTCAACATATCAACCACATACACATTGCCACTCCTGTGAGCAACATGTTGTGTTTTGCTCCCAGCTATGATTCCCTCAATCTTTTTAACCACATATGGCCCAACAATCTTACAACTTTCCTTAGTGAAGAATGACTCATAGCCCTTGTCACTCATTTGAGACACACTAAGGAGATTAAATTTAAGATTGTTAATAATATTGACATTTTCAAACTTGAGTTTCCCAGCGTGAACAGTTCCTGACCCCAACACCTTCCCTTTTGAATTGTTACCAAATGATATATGACCCCCTCATGTTTTTTGAAATCTTTGAGTAGGGCTCTACATCCAGTCATGTGCCTAGAGCCTCCACTATCTACATACCATAAACTATCTAAGCATGCAGAAGCTCCCTGCACATCAAGTAACAAATTAGTTTAGGTGAGTCTCCAAAGCCAAGGTGGCTTTGGACAGGGTCACAGACATGTCAGCCTCAAGTCCAGGACAATGGTCAGTGGTTTGCACAGAGGTTTGGGTAGATTTTTGTAACCACTACTGAGGACCATTTCCTGTCAGATGATGATAACCATAAGGATGCCTATTCATTTTTGGTTTAGATGGCCTTTTGTAGGCTTCATAACCATGAGGAACCTTTTGGTACAATGGTTGACCATATCCTCTTAGGAATTGGTTTGCAGGTGGTGCATATGTTACTTGAACCTCTCTTGGAACAGAGGTTACATTCAGTTATTTTGTAACAGGTGTTTGGACAAGGACAAAGGTTTGTTTGTTTTGGATGTTGATTTTTGTGGACTCTCCAGAGTTTTTGATTTAATCTTTTTTCTTTTGATTTCAAAAGTTTTAAGATAAACACACTGTTGAGTTTGATGGCTCTTTTTCCCACGGATTGTGCAATGGGGTGCAGGCACAATCCCACTAGTTTTGGTGATGTCATATGCTTTTAGAAGAAAACAATCTTTAGTGACATGATTCTTCTTTCCACGGAAATCACAAAACAAGTTTTTGACTTTCTCTCTTTTCTTCCCTTTTTCAACCTCCCTTTCAACAGAGGTTATAACCTATGCTGGGATGTCTTTTAAGGGAATGATTTTAACCTTGGGTGCTTTAACACCTTCAATTGTAGAGAAGTCCATTGGCTTGAAATTTTCAAGAATGACACACTCATCAGACCAAAGGTTTAAATTGATATTTTTCAATTTCCTCAAAAGTTGAGGATCCTTCTGGTTTTTCTAAAATAGTTTTCTTGACCAGCCAGATTTGTGGGAATTATTTCAATTTCCTCCATTTTGATCAGCGACTTTTATTTCTTGACCAGCCAGATTTGTGGGAATTATTTCAACAAAGCCAGATTCATTTACAGTAGTGTTTTCAGAAACTTGGTCATTTTTTCTAAACCCAATGCCAAATTTCACATTTC
Source organism: Helianthus tuberosus (assembly GCA_030545235.1). Classification (NCBI taxonomy): domain Eukaryota; kingdom Viridiplantae; phylum Streptophyta; class Magnoliopsida; order Asterales; family Asteraceae; genus Helianthus; species Helianthus tuberosus. The sequence goes on along the minus strand of CM060443.1, from coordinate 58,570,173 downwards.
TTTTGATCTGCTTCTCAAGCATCAACTCATAACCTTTACAAGATTCTACTCATTTTTCACAAGTAATTTGGATAGACTCGAGCTCCTTTTCGCAACTCAGGTATTTTCCTCCAATTGTTTGGAGTTGATCATTGGTTATGCTTGATTCGTGCTTTAAGCTGCTGATTTCATTTTCTTTTTCAAACAATTTGGATTTTAACTCTATAAAAGTTTTCTCAAATTGTACTTCATCGTTTAAGATCTTGTTTCTAAGGTTTTCATTCACCTCTTTGATGTTAGCAAAAGCAATAATGCATTTATCTAAACACAAGTCTTTTAAAACTTGAGGTGATACCTTAGCAGCAGCCATCATGGCACAATCACATTCACCATGACACACACTGGAATCCCATGGGTCAGTTAGAGGTTCCAACAGAGATTCAGCAACCTTTTCTTCTAACATCTATTCACCAACACTTTCTTCAGTAACATATGTTTCAGTATTCTCTTTCACCACCTCAGATTTAGACTCCACTTCCTCAGATTCAAGCCCTTCTAGTATAGTTTCTAGTGCCATAAAACAGAATTCATCAGGTTTCTTATCAGAATTAGCAACTAGAGCAAAATTTCCATCAGTTAAGTCCTTAGGTAAGCTGCTCTAATCAACAAAGCCTTGTGTAAAGAAGCTCTGCTGACTGGCCTCTTCCTGAGCAGATGTTTGTGCAGCTTGTGGTGCAGGTTGCACTTGGACCTGGGGTGCTGGGGCTTAAACATATTGAATTTGAGGAACAGTGGTTTGGATATACTGACATGAACAGTGTTTACAGGTTGTGCAAAATGAGCAGTGTTTTGCATCTGATGAGCAGGGGTATATTGGGAATAATGAACAGTGTTTTGAGGTCTTAGACTAGGGTGTGTAACTATAGGACCACTGGTTTGGCTCCTACATTCCCTAGCAGAGTGACCAAGCTTATTACACTTATAACACTTAATCTTTGATTTATCCAACCCAACTTTTAAGTTCACATGCAACCCTGGAAACTTCCTACCGGTTCTCTTGTAAAACTTGCTTGTTTCACACTCAACAAAGAAAGTTGATGTAAAATGTCCATTTCTTCCAGATCTGTGGGGTCAAAATGTTGAAGGTCATTTAATTCAAAGGACAAGTTGTCAGAGATCTGGTTTTCCCCATTTGCTGTGAAAGCATAGTTGGGTGAGTAATAATCAGAGTTGAATGTTCCACCAGATGTTATGTCAATGAAATGATCATAACTTTGATCCTTACTGCCACCAGATGTTTATTCCTAACAAAAAAGTGCTATACTACCAAATGAGTAGTCTTCAGCCACTTTTCCTGACACTTGTAGCTTCTTTTTCTGGTTAAGCTCTCTCTCATAAGTGAGGAGCCTACCATGAAGCTGAGTCAAACTCATCTCCTTAAAACCAATAGAGTTTCTAGTAACAAAGGCTATAGTGTCGCATTTTTCTGGTAGTGATCTTAGAAATCTACTATTCAAAGTTGAATTAGCATACTCTACGTTTACCAGTTTTAATTCACTAATCAGACAACTAAACCTTTCAAACTGTTGGGTTAATGACTCTCCTTTGACATGACAAAACGTTTCATATTTTTGGTTCAACACCTCTCTGTTGTTCTCAATGACCTATTCTGTACCACCAAATTGCTCTTTTACTGTATCCCATAACTCCTTTGCACTGTTACAATGTAACAGACCAGCATACATATCATTTGGTAGTGCTGTAGCAACTATACTAAATGCTTTAGCATCTAACTCAAATTTCTGAAAATCCCGCTCAGAGTAATTTTCAGGTTTCTTAGGTACTTGGACCTTCGGATCTTCTACACTCGGCACCATCGAAACATGTGGTCCGAAGATAACCGATTTCCAGCATCTGGTGTTTTGCTGTGCAATTACATGACCCATCCTACGTTTCCAGATATTATACTCAGATCTGACAAGCATATGCGGTTTATACAGGGTGCCAGGGTTGTGAGGATCTTGTGTGTTTTGAGACATTTTGGTTGTTTTACAAAGCTTCATTAAACTACTTTGAACGTGATTAAACTTTTAACTCTGTTTTTCAACTTCCTAAGAACAAACTATATCAATGAACTGAGCTGATATTTAATATCAAATTAATTGTTAAATCGAATTCGATTGACCTAAGCTCTTATACCAACTGTTAGGATCTGATTTTCAATTGTTTTCAAAAGTTTAAGATGAACAATGGAAGATGATAACAAATATGGAAATAGTGCAGCAGAATGAATATAATCTTTAATTCACAAACAATGGAAGATTTGCTTTCATCATGAATACTTTTAACTGAATGATTGAATATTACAATAATTCACGTATGCATGAATACAATCCCCCCCCCCCTCAACGTTAGATCACTTATTTTGTTCGTACAAAATGTCAAGTGTGTGAAGTGATAAATAGAACAGTACATGCACAACTAAGACAATGACATCTAACAACTATAACAACCTCTAACATCTGCTACAACTAAGACACTGTTATCTATTCTCTGTTAATTCAACGTCTGATGAGCCTTATCCTCTGTTGAGCCTCGGCAGACCTTCTTCATCAGACTTTGTCTTCTTTAATCAAACGGTGATCAGACCTTTGCTTCCTGCAGACTTTAGTCTTCATCAGCGGTTTACTTTGGCAGACCTTGTGAATCGGCAGACTTTAGCTTGTAGCAGACCTTTGGTATCAGCAGTTGTTTGACGCCTTTGCCATTGGGAGGAGAATGTCTTCAAGCACTGTTATGAAGGATCAATTGATTGTAGACAATTTTGGCTTCAATCAACTGTTCTTAAGGTGAGATCCACATGATCCAACACTTCATAACCACACATTAATTTTGTATGCTTTGATATTTGAATATAATAACTTTATAAATCAGAAATCTGACAATATCTTATATATTTATTTAAAATCATTAAATTTATAAAAGACTTAATTTGTTTTATAGTTTAGTTAATCCTTTAATTACCAAACAATTTACCATAAGTCAAGAAGTTTGTCATAAAAAATCCACATAAATATATTCTAGAAAAATCAGAAACAATATTTTTCAAATTTTTTTTTTTTTGATAATTTTATATTTTTATATATAGTAAAACATGATTAAAATATGCGATAAATCCATATGATCTCTAAAAATTACACAAACTAAACTAACATGATAATGAAAAGTAATCTAATTTCAGTTTCACCAAAACACATACCTAAGATCAAAAGCCCCATTATCTAAAGTCTAAGAACCCGAAAATAAGAAGAAATTAAATTCGGATTCGTATGCCCCCTATCACAAAAATATATAGAGGGGTTTTGTAGAGCATGAAAAATTAAAGATATTAGGCTCAAGAATCACCTGAATTGATTATGAATTGAGAGAAATCAGTAGAACAAGTTCCAAGCCTTAGAATCTCCTTTCCTTAAATTCGGTGGATTAGAGTATGGGCTTGCCGAATTTAGGAGTGAGGATTTTGTGAAAAATAGTGTTAAATGTCGTCTGAGACTGATATTGTCACACCCCCAAAATACCACATGCTGAAACACCGTGGGACTTGTGACGTACCAGGATCCAGCAACCAATCACATTGAACCACAACATAGTATTAAATAAAAGTTTCCATTTATTTCATAAAGTAATTCCTAAAACACCACTTAAAACAAATACGTTCAGCGGAAGCATGATGTAAATAGTTATTCAAGTAATTCAAAACAATTGTGCAAAACCAATAAACATGTATCCAAGAGCTACGACCCATGACCACTCCAGCACTCCCAGATAGCAAGTTCCAACCATGAATCTAACGACCTGCAAGCATGAATACAAATGTGTCAGACGACGCGGGTGAGTTCATAGTTTTATGAAAACGTTAATTGCCAAGTGTTTAGTCCAGTTTGTTAATAATAATGTTGATAATAACTCGAGTACCGTACAAGATGGCTCTAGATTATTTTTCCCGTCCCCAATGCCCCCTATCTAAGCATTGGTCCTGATTAAGGTCATTAGTTCACACCCGTCCTCTCAGGTACGGTGTGAGGTTGCCAAGCCTAATAGTGCTATCAAGTAATACCCCGTTACCTCTCAGGTAACTATTTAGTAGAAGATGGGACTTAAGATGATAGGAAATGAGTGTATTATCTAACATCCCAGATTTTACCCAAAAGACTTATTCCTCTCAGGAATACCCATTTGATTGTCCCACCCACCGGGACGCATGCTCAAGAGAAATGAATTCACCTTGGATTGCTCGGTAATTTAAATTACTTGTTCACAGTTGATCTACCAACCACGTCCTAGTCATGGTTATCAATACTAGTCAGTTTTGTTTACAAATGAGCCACGTATTTAACAAGTAACATCACTTAACACGTAACAGCATCAACACATAGTATAACAACCCTCTAAAATATTTTCGACACCCCTAATATGTTTAAAATGTCCCTATATGCCTTAAAACATACCCCGTATGAGAAAACCGAGCCCAAAATACCATATATAATTAAAAATAAAATGAAAACAAGATTCAGTCCTCGCTCGCGTGCCGCGAACGAGTTGATGGTGATCTACGCGGGCTGCGACAACTCATAGTCAGGGCGAGACCCCAGACCACCACGTGGCAGCCTCGTGTCACGCCTAGTGGCCGAATCAGCATAGTTAGGGCCTACCCTAGCTGGCCTAGCGAGGCGCGAAGACCCCCTCCTTCTCTTACGCGGGGCGCGACGAAGACAATAATTAGGCCTATAAATGGAGGCCATCGGCCTTCAGTCCAAACCGTTCAATCTCTCTTTCTATCTCGAAATTCTACATAGCAATTAAAATTTTTGGGCATTATACCCCCCTAAATAGTGAAGTTCTGCCCTGTTGTAAGTATCATAACCCCGGTTACGTATTAGATACGCTGCCCGATTGATCTAGGGTTCCGTAACGGCTGTCGAGGTTCTGCCCGACGTAGTCGTTGGAATGCCGTCTCGGGGATGGTATTACTAATGTAAAAATTGGGTTATTATACTAACGCGTGTGCATTGTGTAATTAATAGATAATCACCAGGAAATCCTAAAGGAAAACCCTAAGACAGCAATGTGAGTAATCTCCTTTTTGTGAACCTTTTTGTAAACTATTTTTACAAAACCTTAATTATTTTAAATTATAAATAGCAGTGATTGAGTCTTTGTAATCTTCAATTACTGCCGGTATGTAGGGGTTTTGTACACAAAATGTGGAACACATTACCATTGGACAAAGAGTTAGCCAATGTGTAATATGACCCACCAGTCAGGATTGGCAATACTGAATGAGTAATTGTTTAGATATAAACATTGTAATCACTCTCAATACTGTTAAATGATAAAACTCTTCTTGATTAAACTGGGATTCACTCACCAGTATTTCCCACTGACAAAAATGTTTTTAAACGCGTTTCAGGTAACAAAATGTGAAAGCCAAATAGAAGCCAGCTGGACAGCACTGAAGGCTTAGAAAAGTAGCTATAAAAGTTACCTAAATAAAGAGATGTTTTTACTTAAATAAAATAGGGTTTATCCCTATGAAAATGTGTGTACTAGAAACTTGGGATTTTCCCATGTGTTTAATATTATAAAAGTGTGGTATTTTACTCTGATAAAATATTTCCTAACTACGGTCCTGATGTAATTTCCACTGCCGAATTGATAAACATCGATACCACTGAAACTGGTCGCGATCGCTCGTTCCCGGGTAAATAGGGGACGGGGGTTGCGACAGAAGGTGGTATCAGAGCTAAGCCACTGATTCAGCCACAGAATTGTTCTGCTGACACTTAAGTTTATTCAATATGTTAGGAAATAATCTATGGGGTTTCGTGCATATCTGTATATTATTATTGTGTGTTATTTGACTCTTTGTTAGTTTACAATATGAGCAACCAAGGACCTTCTGACGCCTACCGTCAGTTGTCTAGCTCACCTAGAAACGAAGGTACCTCTTCACAGCCTACCCTCTCGGGGTATTCAGCTGACAATGAAGACGAGATATTCGTGTTCAAGGCTCAATCTGAAGAGCCATTCCCTCCTAAGAAGAGAGGATGGTTCAGCAGTGGTGCGCATGAACGTAGGAAGAGGATGAAAAAGTTACAACAGCAGCGAGTTTTAGCAGCCGCTAAGAGAGAAACAGATGCTCACACCCAAGATATGCTCAATAGGAGTCTAGAAAATTTTCATATCCTAGCAACTACAGCTGCGGACCCTAATTTAGAGCAACTCATAGCACCCCAACCATTACCCTTGTTTCCCACACAACCAATGGAGATTGAAGTCAACTCAGAAAACCAAATCCCAGCCCCAGCTTTTGACCCAACTTAGATACCTAGAATACCAGCACCCAATCATTTAGACCCAGACTACGACCCGTGGTTTGACGACCATAGGGATTACCAGCAACGCTACCCAATACCAGAGGAACCCATGCCAAACCTAGCAGCTTACCCAGGTCTGGACCCTCTAGATCCCTATTATGATAATGATCAATACATTAGGAAAATTCTCGAGAACCCTTACCCACATGAAGAACCCATGCCCCAGTTCCCAAACCCAGTACCAGCACCTGCACCACCCATGAGTACTGAAAATGTGCAAGAACTCCGAACCTGTGGTGAGGAGATTTTATAAGAGAGTGAAAGGATGAGACAAATAGAGGAACGACTCGTCTGGAAGTATGACGAGCGTAATATGGAATTCTGGATGAACCCATTCCAGTAATAGTAATAATAATAAAATAATGAGTAAACTGCCATTTTGGTCCCTGTGGTTTGGCCAGTTTTGCCACTTTAGTCCAAATCTCAAACTTATTACATCCAGGGCCCTGTGGTTTGCATTTTGTTGCCATTTTAGTCCAAAACTCAAATTTGACCAGATTTCCCACTTTTGACCCCCCTGTTTTGTCCTTATCCTCAGGGGTATTTTGGGTATTTTTAATAAATATAATGCCTGATTATCATCATCTTCAACATATCATCTACATCTTCAACATATCTTCATCTACAGACATCTCTCTCTCTCTCTCCACTGTTCTCTCTTCATCACCATCATCAGTCTACTCCATCTTCATCACCATCATCTCATCTTCATCATCAACATCACCGTCCCCGCCATCTTCATCACCATCATCATCACCATCATCTCACCACCGTCGCCGCCAACACCACCGTCGCCTCCATCTTCATCACCATCATCTCATCTTCACACCATGGCAGTTTCATATCTGAATCGAAATCAGGGGTTTGAGCTTTGAGTTTCAGATCTGAATCGAAAGAGGAGAGAGAGAAGAGAGAGAGTCAGTTAGGGTTTTGAGCTTTGAGTTTCAGATCTGAATTGAAATCGGTATTTTGTTTCAGTTTTTTGAGAGAGAGGCAGTTTGATCGAAAGAGGAGAGAGATAAGAGAGAGAGGCAGTTTGTTTCAGTTTGATTGAAATCGAAATCGGTATTCTGATGTTGTTTGATTGTTTGAGTTTGATTGAAATCGAAATCGGTATTTTGTTTCATTTTGTTTCAGATCTGAATCGAAATCGAAATATTTTGATCGATTCGGTATTCTGATGTTGTTTGATTGTTTGATTGTTTCTGATGTTTTCATTTCAAATTCGGTATTTTGTTTCAGTTTTTTCAAATTAGGTGTTGGCGGTGGTTATGGTGGTGGCGGGTGGAGCGACGGTGGTGGCACTGCAGATATGTATATGTATTGAGAGAGAGAGAGAGAGAGAGAGAGAGAGAGACAACTGTTCTTTCGTGGTGTGTCTTGTTACTTGTTCTGTTATGCTTGTTCACCATGAGGCTGTGATGATTTTTATGCTTGTTCACCATGAGGCTGTGATGATTTCACCTAATCCGAGCTTGGCGTGGCAGAATCGGAGGAGGGCAAGTGCGCTTGCAACCTCTGTTTGCAGCCATGGCGGTTTTACAGATCTGAGCCTCGTTTTTTCTTGAAGATGTTCTTGATTTTCTGGGTTTTGATGATGAACTTTGAAGATGTTCTTGATTTTCTGGGTTTTGTTGTTGTTGAAGAAGATGTTCTTGATTTTCTGGGTTTTGTTGTTGTTGTTGTTGAATTGTTTTAAATATAACATAAATGACCAAAATACCCCTGCACTAAAGGACAAAATAGGCAGCTCTCAACAGTCAAAAAGGGTAAAATTTGAGTTTTGGACTAAAATGGCAACAAAATGCAAACCACAGGGCCCTGGATGTAATAAGTTTGAGATTTGGACTAAAGTGGCAAAACTGGCCAAACCACAGGGACCAAAATGGCAGTTTACTCTAAAATAATATATATATATATATATATGTATGTTTGAAATATATATATATAGGGAAAGGTTAAAATGAGAACCACCTCGAGTTGTAAGAACCACGAGAACCACCCCCGCGGGGGGCCGTCGGCGACGAAATTTTTTTTACACCTAGATCCGTATATTTTATCGGGGGGTTTAAATTTTCGGTTCAAACGGCGCGCCCGAGGGGGTAGTTTTTTACGCCCAAAGTTTGGTAAAAAAAAAAGAAAAATTAAAAAAACCCAAACTTTGGGCGTAAAAAACTACCCCCTCGGGCGCGCCGTTTGAACCCAAAATTTACCCCCCGTGTTAAAATATACGGATCTAGGTGTAAAAAAAATTTCGTGGTCAACGGCCCCCCGCGGGGGTGGTTCTCACTGGTTCTTACAACTCGAGGTGGTTCTCATTTTAACCTTCCCCTATATATATATATATATATTGTAGTATAGACCACCTTGTGGTTAGTGATGCATACTAGTATTGTATTTTTATTCCAGTTGTAATTGTAATAAATATAGATGCATACTATAAAATAGAGTAAGTTGCAATGCTCGACGATTTTCGATCAACATGCTTGTTGTGTGATTGTTGCATTGGATATTTTTATTCGATATTAATACTTGGTAATTGTTTAAAATCCAGATGGCCGATGCAGCAAATCCGGAAAACCAGAATAATGAAAATCAAATAAATAATAGTGAAATTCGACACCTTGTAACCCAAGGAATTAGAGATGCCATGCCAGCCATTATCCAAAATGTTAGGGATGCGGAAAATAATGATAAAAGTGGTAATGGAAGTAAACGAACCTATATAGAACCTAGTCACAGCGTGCACAATGGACCCATACTTCAAGTGCCCATTCCTAAAAGAAGAAGAACCATGTCTTATGGTTGTTCTTACAAAGAATTATGGTCCTGTAAACCAATAGAATTCTCTGGCAATGAAGGGGCCATTGCAGCTTTACGCTGGATAGAAAAGACTGAGGCAGTTTTAAAAATAAGCAAGTACGCAGAAAAAGACAAGATAATGTTTGCTTCCAATCTGTTTAAAAACTCAGCCTTAGAATGGTGGAACACTATCCTCCAGTCTAGAGGAAGTGACAGGGTTTACAATATGGAATGGGAGGAATTTAAAAATATGGTAGAAAGAAAATTTTGTCCTCCCAATGAAAAAGAACAGATAGCAAACAAGTTCTTAAACCTTAGAATGATTGGAGTGGATAGTAAGGGTTATACTACTTTATTCTTTGAATATGCTAGAATAGTGCCAACCCTTGCATCACCCGAACCAGTATTAAACTCCCGCTATATATGGGGATTAATCAGTGAGATAAGGCATGTAGTCAAGGCAGCTAGACCTCAAACTATAGAAGAACCTGTAGAACTAGCAAACACTTTGACTGATGAATTAGTTCGTACATGATAAGAGGACCAGAGAAGAAACCTAGCTCAAAGGCTCACCCAAGAATTCCGTTCTGGAAATTCCAACCGTGGGAAAAATGTAGGTTCTGCTTCTACACCTTATTGCAAGTATTGCAAAAAGGAAGCATTCTGGAAGATGCTCCATATACTGTAACTTCTGCAAAATATCTGGACACAAGGAAGAAGACTGCAGGAAGAAACCTAACAATAGGATGTGCTACAACTGTGAAGAACAAGGCCATATCAAGCCAAACTATCCGAAACTAGCTCCAGTCATGAACAACAAGACTACTAAAAATGCTATAGCATTTGTTCTGACTGCAGAAGAAGCAAAGATGATCCCGGATGTGATCGCCGGTACGTTTTTAGTTAATGATGCTTTTGCTAAGGTATTATTTGACTCTGGTGCAAACTAAAGTTTTATTAATACTTCATTTTGAAAACTTCTCAATCAACCATTAACTAAACTCCCACAAGAATGTCTAGTAGAAACAGCAAATGGAGAAACCATTAAGATTTCTGAAATCTTGTAGGAAGCAAGAATAGAATTTTTAAATCAAAAATTTATTGCAAACCTTTACCCAATGAATCTGGTAGGATTTGATATTTTGTTAGGAATGGATTGGTTAATAGCCAATAAAGCCAGTATTTTATGTGATCAAAAATCGATCCAAGTAAATTCACCAAAGGGTGAAAAGATCACAATTAAATGAGATAAACCCTCTAAATCCACAAAATTCATCTCTGTGATGAAAACAATAAGTTATATAAGAAAAGGATCATTAGTATATTTGATTTCTATAATCACTAACACTAAAGGAAAAGAACTGAAGGATATTCCAATAGTATCCTAGTTTCCAGATGTGTTTCCAGAAGAATTACCAGGGTTACCACCAGACAGAGAAGTGGAATTCAGAATCCACCTGCTACCAGGAACAACACCGATTGCCAAAGCACCATATTGTTTGGCACCTGCAGAAATGCAAGAATTAAAGAAACAGTTAGACAAATTATTAGAGAAAGGATTGATACAGCCAAGCTCATCGCCATGGGCAGCATCGATTTTTTTCGTCAAAAAGAAAGACGGTTCGATGCAAATGTGCATCGACTACCGTGAATTGAACAAAGTCACGATCAAGAATCGGTACCCATTACTGAGAATCGATGATTTGTTTGATCAATTGCAAGGACCTCGATTTTTCTCTAAAATCGATTTACGATCAGGATATCATCAATTAAAGGTACAGGAAGAGGATATTCCTAAGACCGCTTTCAGAACAAGGTATGGCCATTATGAATTTACTATTATGCCATTTGGTTTAACCAATGCCCCAGCTGCATTTATGGACATGATGAACCGAATATGTAAGCCATATTTGGATAAATTCATAATTGTCTTTATAGATGATATTCTTATTTATTCTAAGAGCAAAAAGGAACATGCAGCGCATCTGCACGCACTTCTAAGTTTATTGAGAAAAGAAAAGCTTTAAGCTAAGTTTTCAAAATGTGAATTAACAGGTACAGTTTCTTGGACATTTAGTTAATCATGAAGGAATTCATGTGGATCCCACAAAGATCGAGGCGATTACTAAATGGAAAACCCCTGAGTCACCAACCGAGGTTAGAAGTTTCTTAGGATTGGCTGGTTATTATAGAAGATTTATTCAAGATTTTTCTAGATTAGCCATTCCCTTAACTAAGCTAACCTGTAAATCTGTTAAGTTTGAATGTGGACCAAAACACGAAGAAGCCTTTAGAATCCTTAAGCAAAGATTGACCAATGCACCCATATTAGCGTTACCAGAAGGAACTAAAGACTTTGTAGACTATTGTGACGCTTCTAAGTTAGGTTATGGATATGTATTGATGCAACGTCAAAAGGTTATGGCCTATGTGTCTAGAAAACTTAAGAATCATGAAGACAATTATTCAACTCATGATTTAGAATTAGGAGCTATAAGTTTTGCCCTTAAAATTTGGAGACATTACCTTTACGGTAGTAAGTTTACCATTTTCACAGATCATAAGAGTTTAAGGTATGTTTTCGGGCAAAAGGAATTGAATATGAGACAAAGACGCTGGATGGAAATTCTTAGAGATTATGATTGTAATATCCAGTACCATGCAGGAAAGGCTAATGTAGTAGCCGATGCTTTAAGTCGAAAGTATCATGAAAAGCCAAAAAGAGTGCATTCTCTTAAGTTAAATGTGCACGTAGATTTAAATGAACAAATTAAAGAAGCACAAGAATCAGTAATCAAGGACGATACTGAGAAATTGAAAGGAATGATTAAGGAATTAGAACAAGGAACAGACGGAATTTGGAGATTCCATAAGAAAAGAATGTGGATACCTAAATTAGGAAACCTACGCCACCGTATATTAGAAGAAGCCCATAAATCTAAGTATACGATGCATCCTGGAAGTGATAAGATGTATCAACACTTAAGAAAGAATTTTTGGTGGATAGGAATGAAGAAGGATGTAGCAGCTTATGTTTCTAAGTGTTTAACCTGTTCATAAGTTAAAGTTGAACATCAGAAACCCTCGGGTTTATTGTAGCACTTAGAAATACCAATTTGGAAATGGGAATTGATAACAATGGATTTTGTTACCAAACTACCCAAGACAAGGAAAGGTAATGATACAATCTGGGTGATTGTAGACAGGCTAACTAAGTCAGCTCATTTCTTACCAATGAAAGAAACTTCCAGTATGGAACAATTAGCTAAATTGTATGTAAATGAAATAGTTTCATTACATGGAATTCCTTTATCAATTGTTTCTGATAGGGATAGCCATTTTATCTCTCATTCTTGGACAAGTTTCCAAAAAGCAATGGGAACCAAGTTAAATCTAAGCACCACTTATCATCCTCAAACAGACGGACAAAGCGAAAGGACAATTCAGATAATGGAAGACATGCTTAGAGCTTGTGTAATTGATTTCGGAGGTAATTGGGACGATCACTTACCATTGATAGAATTTTCTTACAATAACAGCTATCACACAAGTATTAATGCTGCACCATTCGAAGCACTTTATGGACGAAAGTGCCGAACCCCAGTCTGTTGGGCAAAAATTGGAGAAAAGAAATTATCTGGACCAGAGATAGTACAAGAGACAACAGACAAGATTATTCAAGTTAAGGAACGATTGAAAGCAGCACGTGATCGACAAAAGAGTTATGCAGATAACCGACGAAAGCCATTGGAATTTCAAGTAGGAGACAAAGTGGTATTGAAAGTCTCTCCTTGGAAAGGAGTAGTCAGATTCATAAAAAGAGGAAAGCTAAGCCCTAGGTATGTTGGACCTTCTGAAATTATCAGAAGAATAGGACCTGTAGCCTATCAGCTACAACTGCCAGAGGAAATGGCAGGAATACATGATGTATTTCATGTATCTAATCTCAAGAAATGCTTAGCTAATGAATCACTATTAGTGCCACTTAAGGATATAGAGGTAAATGAAAAGCTTAAGTTTGTAGAAAGGCCTCCACAGATTGAAGACAGGAAAGTCAAGAATCTAAAACACAAGAGATTAGTTCTGGTCAAAGTAAAATGGGACTCCAAGAGAGGACCAGAATACACATGGGAGCTTGAATCAGAAATGCAAAGGAAATATCCACACTTATTCCAGTAAACCTCGAGGACGAGTTCTAAAACAAGGTGGGGAGGATATAACAACCTTCTAAAATATTTTTGACACCCCTAATATGTTTATAATGTCCCTATATGCCTTAAAACATACCCCGTATGCGAAAACCAAGCCTAAAATACCATATATAATTAAAAATAAAATAAAAACAACATTCAGTCCTTGCTCGCGGGTCGCGAACGAGTTGATGGTGATCTATGCGGGTCGCGACAGCTCATAGTCAGGGCGAGCCCCCAGACCGCCACGGGGCAGCCTCGTGTCATGCCTAGTGGCCGAATCAGCACAGCTAGGGCCTACCCTAGCTGGCCTCGTGGGGCGCGAAGACCCCCTCCTTCTCTTACGCGGGGCGCGACGAAGACAATAATCAGGCTCATAAATGGAGGCCATCGGCCTTCAGTCCAAACCGTTCAATCTCTCTTTCTCTCTCGAAATTCTACATAGCAATTAAAATTTTCGGGCATTATACCCCCTAAATAGCGAAGTTCTTCCCCGTTGTAAGTAGCATAACCCCGGTTACCTATTAGATACGCAGCCCGATTGATCTAGGGTTCCGTAACGGCTGTCGAGGTTCTGCCCGACGTAGTCGTTGGAATGTCGTCTCGGGGAGGGTATTACTAATGTAAATATTTGGTTATTATACTAACGCGTGTGCATTGTGTAATTAATAGATAATCACCAGGAAATCCTAAAGGAAAACCCTAAGACAACAATATGAGTAATCTCCTTTATGTGAACCTTTTTGTAAACTGTTTTTACAAAACCTTAATTATTTTAAATTATAAATAGCAGTGATTGAGTCTTTGTAATCTTCAATTACTGCCGGTATGTTGGGGTTTTGTATACAAAATGTGGAACACGTTACCATTGGACAAAGAGTTAGCCAATGTGTAATATGACCCACCAGTCAGGATTGGCAATACTGAATGAGTAATTGTGTAGATATAAACATTGTAATCGCTCTCAATACTGTTAAATGATAAAACTCTTCTTGATTAAACTGGGATTCACTCACTAGTATTTCCCACTGACAAAATGTTTTTAAACGTGTTTCAGGTAACAAAATATGAAAGCCAAATAGAAGTCAGCTGGACAGCACTAAAGGCTTGGAAAAGTGGCTATAAAAGTTACCTAAATAAAAAGATGTTTTTACTTAAATAAAATAGGGTTTATGCCTATGAAAATGTGTGTACTAGAAACTTGGGATTTTCCCATGTGTTTAATATTATAAAAGTGTGGTATTTTACTCTGATAAAATATTTCCTAACTACGGTCCTGATGTAATTTCCGCTGCCGAATTGATAAACATCGATACCACTGAAACTGGTCGCGGCCGCTCGTTCCCAGGTAAATAGGGGACGGGGGTTTCGACAGACACATAGCATGACGGAATCATTATATATCATACGGTCTAACATGCGGGCTCATCAATACTTATTACATAACAGTCCAAACATCAAGTACCCAAATGTGCGGCCCAGACATTCAGGCCCACATGACTTGTGCGACCCGAATGACCTTGTGCGATCCGAATGGTGCTAAGGCCCATCAGTGCACAAAGCCCAAATGGCTTGTGCGACTGCCACCCGATTGTGCGATTGAGTCCGGTTTTGTGCGATTCATGCTGGGCCCAACATAGACTTGTGCGACTTAACCCAACAGTCGGCCCAATCCTTTGTCAGCCCAAAGGCTTGTGCGATTGGACTACACCTTGTGCGAGTCACAACAACTTATGCGACTCGGTGTTATTGTGCGATTAGATTGGCTTGTGCGATTAAGCCAAGTCTCCAATTTCATTTACACATTTTCCTTAATTATAGCCCATCAATATCTCAATCAAGTTACACAGGATTTGAAACAGTTATTCATAGATCCATACATTGAAATTATTATCTCATGATTAATTCCATCATCTTCATTTACAATGAATCAATCAAACACATCATCTTCATTTACAATGAATCAATCAAACACATATAATTCAAGATCCAAACACCGAACTAACACTACTATGAACATGTTATACTACCAAGTCATTGATCATCCTCATAACATTAATCTGAGCTATTGATTAATCCTCAATTTAACCCTAAGACTGAGTGTAGTGGGGCAACCTTTTGAGTGGGCGTCTTGCGACACGTGGCGCCACGTCACATAAGAGGATTTTGACCAAAAAAGGGGGAGTGGGGCAACCTTGCTGGGTGGGGCGTCTTGCGACACGTGGATTGATTTATTTTCTCTTTTTTTATGTAAAAGATATAAAAAAAGTCCTATTTTTTATAAAAGTATTGATCAAAGTAAATAAAAACTAATACTTCAATAAAAAAATTACTTCAACCAAAATAAAAAAATACATCAACTAAAAAAAATACATCAACAAAAATAAAAAAATACAATCAACAAAAATAAAAAAATACATCTACTACTCATCGTCACTAACGTACTCGTTTAGGTCGAGGTCGACTACATTGTTATTATCTTCATCCTGGTTATCTCCTTCATCCTCGTTAACGAGTTCCGCCTCGTATCCTGGTTCTTTGTTGTCCCATAGGTGATCGATCAAGTCATACATAAGCATGGTGTGTTTCTGTCTATTCTTTATATCCATTATGTTCTCGAGTCGTGTCTCCGATGATACTTCTTGTGTCCAATACTCCGGGAACAATGAAGGGTCATTCTCATTGTAATCTTGGCAAATGGCTTTGTCTTCGTCTTCCAATATCATGTTATGCAAAATAATGCATGTGTAAATGACGTCATGCATTTTTTCCTTTGTCCAGTATCTTGCTGGATAATTGATGACGTGCCATCGCTTTCGAAGAACTCCAAACGCTCGCTCGATATCTTTTCTTGCTGATTCTTGTTTTCTCGTGAAATATTTTCTTTTAAGATCAATAGGCTCGGTGAACGTCTTTACGAACATTGCGTACTCCGGATAGATACCGTCAGTTAAATAATATCTGTGTTTGTAGTAATTATCGCTCGCATAAAACGCTGAAGTTGGTGCCAACCCGTTTATAATCTCTTCAAGAACCGGCGAAGACTCAAACA
This sequence comes from Helianthus tuberosus, assembly GCA_030545235.1. Classification (NCBI taxonomy): domain Eukaryota; kingdom Viridiplantae; phylum Streptophyta; class Magnoliopsida; order Asterales; family Asteraceae; genus Helianthus; species Helianthus tuberosus. Next base: position 58,553,713 of record CM060443.1, on the reverse strand, counting down.
CGTTGATGTCGTTGTGAGAACCTTGTTGACCAAAATATGCATTCCATATCCAAAGATCATAAGATGCAACCGCCTGCAATATTAACGACGGTTTGCGAATGTCGCCTCTAGTATGTGTACCACGCCAAGCGGTAGGGCATTGTTCCCACTTCCAGTGCATGCAGTCCATGCTACCGATCATACCGGGGAAACCGTGAACGTGCTCATGCACTTCGTACATCCTTTGGAGATCACTCCAAGTCGGACGTCGTAAATAAGCCGGCCCATACAACTCAATCACACCTATATAAATTTAATTTAAAAAGTGTATGAGTGTGTCTCGTGCAGTCTTGGAAGACATTCTCAGGTACTCGTCAAATGAATCAACGCTTGTGCCATATGCAAGTTGTCGGATGGCCGCAGTACACTTTTGTAACGAAGTAAAGCCAAGATACCCACGAGCGTCATACTTTTGTTTGAAATAATCATAATCTTCCTCCATGTCGTTTGTAATACGGGTAAATAGACGTTTACTCATGCGAAAGCGACGTCTAAATATCTTCGCGTCATATACCGGCTCCTCCCCGAAATAGTCTTGCATCAGCCGTTGTTGTCCTGCGGCACGATCCCGCATAATATAATTTCTTCTTCTAATCAGTGGGTCATCCGTTTCATTGTCCTCGCTAGCAACGTGAACCATTAAATTGATTGTTGTCATTACCGCCTCGTTGATGGCTTCTTCAAATTCATAAGAACTAGATGAAGTTGTATCGTCGTCGGACGAGGATGACGAAGGGACGTTGAACTCCATTTGTGGTTCCAAAAAAACAAAATGGTTATGTTGAAAGAATGTAGTTTTAGAGTGTGTTGTGTTGTATATTTTTAGAGTGTGTTGTGTTGTATGGTAGATGTATATATATATATATATATATATATATAGTTATCTGGTTAAAAAAACATAAAATTTACTCAATATATCCGTTGGAATAACGGCTATATGTTTGAATTGTGTGTTGAGTGGGCGACGAGAAGAGGTTGGGCAAGGGGGGGTCGCCACCCAAGTCGCCCCCGGGGGCGGTGTTCCAGGCGATATGGGGCGACCTGGGGGTGGGAGTCGCCCCACTACACTCAGTCTAAGAACACTAGCAATTCATGTGATGTGCTCATGTATGTTCAATCAACAGTTTAACACCAAGATCATGTTTCCTTAACATACGTTTATGCAAATTATCATGGTTCATATCATTTATCATGTTTTCTAGCAATAACCCTAGACCAACATGATCGCACATCATCAAGCCAAATCAACAAGATCAAAACAATTCTATTCATACTAACCAAGAGGTGTAGGGTGCTCTTGATGAGTTGGATGAGAAAAGTAATGCCACACAATGAGAGGATCTCGGTAAGTGGAGAAAGTTGTCGTCGATCAAGAGAGGAAGGAGAGAGAGGATTAGGGTTTTGTGTGTGTTCTTGATTCGCAAATTATGAGAAACAGTCCCTACCATTGGGTGTTTGTATTCGTATAAAGAAATGGGCCGAACCAATGCTTGGGTTGCCCCTTTGGGTCACGAATTCACAGCAAGCAAGTATGATTGGGCCCAGAAGAGTGTGAGGGGTTATGGACAAAGTGGGTGGCCCAAACGAGCTTATGCGATCGAGCAAGTATTGTGCGACCAAGCTTTGTTATATACACATAAACTTACAATACAATCACATAACATGTAACCTAACATTTCATTGCAAACAAACACAATGGTTAATCACATAACGTTCATACAAGCTACCTTAAAGCACAACGAAAGGTTCTAAAATGCGAGTTGTCACATCATCCCCAACTTGAAAGAAATTTCGTCCCGAAATTTGACAAGCAATCGCAGAGGAGTGAAGCGACGGATTAGGATGTCTGTGGATTTTCCTCAGGTGCCACATCATCCCCAACTTGAAAGGGAATTTCGTCCCAAAATTCACCAGTTTCATCAGGATTAGATTGGTCAGTTGGGAAAAGTTGAGGATACTTGAGCTTCATCTGATCCTCGCGTTCCCACGTGAACTCCGAACCACGTCTTAAATTCTAACGAACTCTCACGATCGGGATTCGACTATGCTTACGGACCTTGACCTCCTGATCCATAATTTCGATAGGTTCTTCAACAAATTGCAATTTTTCGTCGATTTTTAATTCTTGGAGTGGTAACACAAGTGTTTCATCGGACAAACACTTCTTTAGTTGCGAAACATGGAAGACATCATGAACGTTACCCAACTCAGCAGGTAACTCGAGCTTGTAGGCCACTTTACCAATTCGTTCCAGAATTTTGAATGGCCCAACATAATGTGGATTAAGCTTACCGCGCTTCCCAAAGCGTACCACACCCTTCCAGGGTGAGACTTTCAACATAACGCGATCGCCTACAGCGACCTCCAAAGGCTTCCTACGCTTGTCAGCGTAGCTTTTCTGAAGGTCACACGCTGCCACCATACGGTTCCTGATCTGGCCAATCTTCTCAGAAGTTTCAAGCACCAGTTCCGGACCTGTGATCTGGCTATCTCCCACCTCAGCCCAACAAAACAATGCCTCGAACGGAGCTGCCTGGATGCTGGAATGGTAACTGTTGTTGTAAGAGAATTCTATCAAAGGCAAGTGTTTCTCCCAACCTTTACCAAATTCAATCACACAGGCCCGCAGCATGTCTTCAAGTGTCTGGATGGTTCATTCACTTTGACCATCCGTCTGTGGGTGATAAGCAGTACTCATGTCGAGATGTGAGCCGAATGATTTATGCATTGATTGCCACAAATAGGATATGAAACGCGGATCACGATCAGAGATAATAGAGGTTGGCACCCCGGCCTAGAAACCATTTCTTTTAGATAAACAGCCGTAAGTTGTGAGAACTTATCAGTTTCCTTGATTGCAAGGAAGTGCGCAGATTTCGTGAGACAGTCAACGATTACCCAGATGGTATTATTTCTGTTTTGAGTTCTTGGTAACTAGTGACAAAATCCATAGCAATTTGCTCCCATTTCCACATGGGTATTTCTGGTTGCTGAAGCAAGCTAGAGGGTTTCTGGTATTCCACCTTGACTTTCACGCAAGTCAAACATTTACTCACATACGCTGCGATGTGGGCTTTCATCTTCGGCCACCAGTACAAGACTTTTAGATCCTGATACATCTTATCAGAACCTGGGTGAACAGAGTATCTAGACTTGTGCGCTTCTTCCATCACGAGCTCTCTAAGATTACCATACAAAGGAACCCATATCCGTTCCATAAAATAATGAATGCCAGATCTCTCTACGAGTAGTTTCTCCATGCCCCGCAAATATTCAGCTTCCAGGTTTTCTTCCTTCAACGCTTTAGTCTGAGCAGAACGGATCCAATCAGGTAAATTAGAGTGGATAGTGAGTTGCAGAGCGTGGACACGCTTGGGTTTCGTTTCCTTTCGACTAAGGGCATCAGCTACAATGTTAGCTTTACCTGGATGGTACTTGATTGCACAATCGTGGTCGTTTACGAGTTCTACCCAACGACATTGTCGCATATGCAATTCCTTCTGATCAAAGATATGTTGAAGGCTCTTGCGGTCGGTATAAATAGTGCATTTAGTACCGTACAAGTAATGCCTCCAGATTTTTAACGCGAAAACCACGGGCCCCAATTCCAAGTCATGAGTCATGTAATTCTTCTCGTGGACCTTCAACTGCCGGAGAAGCGTAAGCTATCACCTTCTCGCGTTGCATCAGCACGCAACCGAGACCCTGAATAGAAGCGTCATAGTACACTACAAAGTCTTCGGTACCCTCAGGTAAAGACAGGATCGGTGCACTGCAAAGTTTTTGTTTGAATAGCTGAAAAGTGTCTTCCTGTTTTGTTCCCCAAGAGTATACAACCCCTTTTGTGTCAACGAGGTAAGAGGTTGAGCGATCCTTGAGAAATATTTGATAAATCTACGGTAATACCCAGCGAGAATTAGAAATTATCGCACCTCTGAAGGATTCTTTGGTGCCACCCAATTTCTGATAGCATCAATCTTGGCAGGATCCATGTGTATCCCCATTTCGTTAACAATGTGGCCAAGGAAGTGTACTTCTCGAATCCAGAAGTCGCACTTAGAAAACTTCGCGTAGAGTTGCTCCTTCCTCAGAAGCTCCAAGATGAGATGCAAGTGTCGCTCGTGGTCCTCCTTGCTCTTAGAATAGATCAAGATGTCATCGATGAACACAATGACGAAATCATCAAGATACGGTTTGCACACATGGTTCATGAGGTCCATGAAGACAGCTGGTGCGTTAGTTAACCCGAATGGCATAACCAGAAACTCGTAGTGGCCATATCGCATTCGAAAAGCCGTCTTAGGAACATCCTCCTCTCGGACTCTCATCTGATGGTAGCCCAATCTTAGGTCGATTTTTGAATAGAAGCTTAACCCTTACAACTGGTCAAACAGATCCTCGATGCGCGGCAAAGGATAACAGTTCTTAACCGTCACCTTATTGAGTTCATGATAATCTATACACATACGAAAGGACCCGTCTTTCTTCTTCACAAAAAGGACTGGGGCTCCCCAAGGCGAAGAACTAGGTCGGATAAAGCCTCTATCCAACAGTTCTTGAAGTTGGTTAGACAATTCTTGCAACTCTCCTGGTGCAAGACGATAAGGGGCACGAGCAATCGGGGCTGCTCCTGGTGTAAGGTCGATCTGAAATTCCACCTGACAGTGTGGAGGTAAACTAGGAAGCTCCTCAGGAAATACATCGGAGAACTCACAAATGACAGGCAGATCTTCGATTCTTCTTTCTTTAGGCTGAGTGTCAGTAATGAGTGCTAATATAGCAGGGTAACCCTTTCATAGGCACTTCTGGGCTTTCATAGCTGAGATGATGCCAACCGTTGCACCACCACGATGACCTTGAACCGACAGAGATTCTCCACTGGGAAGAGGGACACGTACAATTTTCTCCTTACAAAGAATTTCCGCCTGGTGCTTAGACAACCAGTCCATACCAACGCCTACATCGAAGCTTCCAAGAGTAACGGGGAGTAGGTCGATGTCAAATACTTGACCCATGTGATCGAGTTTGCATCCAAAAAGAACATGTGAAGCTTCAATCGATTTTCCATCAGCTAATTCTACTACGTGTTTGCTTACAAGACGTGTAGGAGTCAACCCTAACTGACGGCTGAACCCCAAAGACACTTAACTCCAATCGGCACCAGAGTCGAATAAAACAGAAGCAAATAGTTTGATCACAGAAAACGTACCGGTCACCACGTTGCCATCATTCCTAGCTTCCCCAGCACCGATAGTAAACACTCTTCCACGCGCACCATTCCCACCATTGTTTCCATTGTTGTTGTTCCCAGTGTTGTTATTGTTATTACCAGCATTCTGATTCAGCTGAGGGCAATCCCTCCTAAAATGGCCCTCGTCTCCGCATTGAAAGCATCCCTTACGATTACCATGGTTCTGCTGAGGTTGTTGCCTTTCCTATTGTTGCGGTTGCTGCTGCTGTGGAGGTTGCTGTTGCTGCTGTTTTGGGAGGGGGCCCTGCAATCCCTTGCCATATGACCCACTTTGTTGCACCTGTGATAGATTTGAGTGCACGGTCCTCGATGATGGTAGTTGCACATGTTACACTTTGGTTGTTTCGCCGCGTAAGAACCCTGATTCGAATTGTTGCCCTGATTCTGATTAACGGAGGACGACTGACTAAAACTACAGTTGATACTATTGTCTGGCTTCTTCTGTGACTAGTTTGAGTTGGACACTTTGTCCACATCATTCCATTTACGTTTGTTATCAGTAACAGGAGTAGTAGTTGTAGCAGTAGTAGCAACAGTAGCAGAAACGCGTGGTGGTAGCGAGCCACGCTCCACTTCCTGGTCAGTGATCTTGTGAGCTAAGCGGATGATTCGAGGCAAGTTGTCGAGATTCGCCGCAGTGACCAAACCCTTGACTTGCGTTGCTAGACCGTTGATGTACAGTTCAATTCTACGATGGGGTGGTCGCGATAAGTTTGGGCACATGTTCGCCAACTCATGAGACCGCTTTGTATACGCCTCAATTTCAGAGCCTGCCATCTTCAGGTTGTAGTACTCGTTCTCCAAATTTTGAATCTCATCCCGAGGGCAGTACTCTTCACGCATCAGCTCATTGAAATCGTCCCAAGTAGTCGCGTTCGCCATTTCAATACCCAGCATCTGGACTTGGGAATTCCACCAAGTCAAGGCACCATCTTCAAGTGTGCCTGAAGCATACTTTACTCTGTCCCCAGCAGGACAGTTACACATAGCGAACACCGATTCCGCCTTTTCAAACCAACATAGCAGCCCCACAGCTCCTTCAGTCCCACTAAACGTCTGTGGCTTGCAATCCATGAATATTTTAAACATGCAAACAGGCAGATTGTTCTGATTCTGATTAACTTATTGACCTAGGAACGAAAGGAAATACAGCACACGAGTAAGAGTCGAGTACGCGACACAAGGATAAAGAGTATTTGGCACACATCATACCAGCTTGCTGAGCCGCTAGGGCTTCAGCCACACGAGTATTGATTAGGTTGGTTAGTTCAGCTTAGGATATCACAATGTTGCCACGTCCACCGCCGCGGCCTCCACCACGTCCACCAGTTCGTCCGCTCATGATTCTATATAAGAAGAGTGGAAGAGGTTAAGGGTCGGGTTTGAGTAGGATTCAAACATTGCTATGACTTCTACAGATTATTGAGTTCCATAACTACGTCAAACAACAGAACAGAACCTCCTTCACACTCATCAAGCCTCGCTGGGATTCACATGCACCCCACATTATTATTATGTTTATCTCAGCTCCTCTCAACTCGCGTTAAAAGATTGCTCTGTTTCGAGTAACAAGACAAAAGACACCACAATACATAGATCACGAAAGTCTAGAGGGAACCTCACACTATCAGTTACCTAACATAGGCAAGTAACACATGAATTCATTTTGTAGTGCTAAGTGTGCAATCACGTGCAACGACATACATAGGTGTACACTATATATGCTATGCAATAAGTAAACGAGAGACGAACCTTGCAATCTGGTGCTGAGTGTCATGGTCGATTTCAGAACTGTTCGGTTATAGTCTGGTTTTATAAAACGTTTTAAAACCTAGTTCACTATAACCAGTGGCTCTGATACCAAACTGTCACACCCCCAAAATACCACATGCGGAAACCCCGCTAGGCGTGTGACGTACCAAGATCCAGCCACCAATCATATTGAACAAACACAGGATATAACAAGAAAACCCATTCATTAAATTAAATCATTCTCTAACACAACTCAAGTTTAATGTATTAAGCGGAAGCATAATGTAAACCATAGTTTAATGTTGTAAAACCAAGTGTACGGAAACTAAGAAGATTGTTTCATATTTCCAGAAGCTCGACCCATGACCACTCCAGCAATCCCAGACAGCAAGCTCCTTGTCCATAAAATCTAACGACCTGCGAGCATGCAACAAGTGTATCAGACAACGCTGGTGAGTTCATAGTTTTACGAAAACGTTAATTGCCAAGTGTTTAGTTCAGTTTGTTAATAATAATGTTGATAATAACTCGAGTACCATACAAGATGGCTCCAGATTATTTTGCCTGTCCCCAATGCCCCCTATGTAAGCATTGGTCGTGATTAAGGTCATTAGTTCACGGTCGTCCTCTCAGGTACGGTGTGAGGTTGCCAAGCCTAATAGCGCTATCAACTAATACCCCGTTACCTCTTAGGTAACTATTCGGTAGAAGATGGGACTTAAGGTGATAGGAAATGAGTGTATTATCTAACATCCCGGTTTTTACCCAAAAGACTTATTCCTCTCAGGAATACCCATTTGATTATCCCACCCACCGGGACACATGCTCAAGAGAAATGAACTTTCCTTGGATTGCTCGGTAATGTAAATTACTTGTTCACAGTTGATCTACCAACCACGTCCTAGTCATGGTTATCAATACTAGTCAGTTTTGTTTACTAATGAGCCACGTATTTAACAAGTAACATCACTTAACACGTAACAGCATCAAACATAGCATGACGGAATCCTTATATATCATACGGTCTAATATGCGGGCTCATCAATACTTATTACATAACAGTCCAAACATCAAGTACCCAAATGTGCGGCACAGACATTCAGGCCCACATGACTTGTGCGACCTGAATGACCTTGTGCGATCCGAATGGTGCTAAGGCCCAGCAGTGCACAAAGCCCAAATGGCTTGTGCGACTGCCACCCGATTGTGCGATTAAGTCCAGTTTGTGCGATCCATGTTGGGCCCAACATAGACTTGTGCGACTTAACCCAACACTCGGCCCAATCCTTTGTCAGCCCAAAGGCTTGTGCGATTGGACTACACCTTGTGCGAGTCACAACAACTTGTGTGACTCGGTGTTATTGTGCGATTAGATTGGCTTGTGCGATCAAGCCAAGTCTCCAATTTCAGTTACACAGTTTCCTTAATTATAGCCCATCAATTTCTCAATCAAGTTACACAGGATTTGAAATAGTTATACATAGATCCATACATTGAAATTATTATCTCATGATTAATTCCATCATCTTCATTTACAATGAATCAATCAAACACATCATCTTAATTTACAATGAATCAATCAAACACATATAATTCAAGATCCAAACACCGAACTAACACTACTATCAACATGTTATACTACCAAGTCATCGATCATCCTCATAACATTAATCCGAGCTATTGATTAATCCTCATTTTAACCCTAAGAACACTAGCAATTCATGTGATGTGTTCATGTATGTTCAATCAATAGTTTAACACAAAGATCATGTTTCCTTAACATACGTTTATGAAAATTATCATGGTTCATATCATTTATCACGTTTTCTAGCAATAACCCTAGACCAACATGATCGCACATCATCGAGCCAAATCAACAAGATCAAAACAATTCTATTCATACTAACCAAGAGGTGTAGGGTGCCCTTGATGACATGGATGAGAAAAGTAATGCCACACGATGAGAGGATCTCGATAAGTGGAGAAAGCTGTCGTCGATCAAGAGAGGAAGGAGAGAGAGGATTAGGGGTTTGTGTGTGTTCTTGATTCACAAATTATGAGAAACATTCCCTACCATTGGGTGTTTGTATTCGTATAAAAGAAGTGGGCCGAACCCATGCTTGGGCTGCCCCTTTGGGTCACGAGTTCACAACAAGCGAGTATGATTGGGCCGAGAAGAGTGTGAGGGGTTATGGACAAAGTGTGCGGCCCAAACGAGCTTGTGCGATCGAGCAAGTTTTGTGCGACCAAGCTTTGTTTTATACACATAAACTTACAATACAATCACATAACATGTAACCTAACATTTCATTGCAAACAAACACATTGGTTAATCACATAACGTTCATACAAGCTACCTTAAAGCACAACGAAAGGTTCTAAAATGCGAGTTGTCACAAATGTAACGCTTCGCATTTCTGTTCTTTCCTTATTTAGAACATTATATTCATATTTATATATTTAGAAACTTTTAATCGTGTCGTATTCGTATTTCATTTCCAATCTTGTAATCCAAGACTTTGATCATAATGGAAGTTTATTTTTGTATACATATACGTGTTACATACATATGTTATACGAAAGCAATCATCGAATACGTGGTTATACGAAAAACCGAGACTCGAAATACTTGGAAATATTAATCATACATGCAACACACTCATACCATACCTTGATAAACTTTGAATACCTAAAAACGGGCTAAAATACTAGTAAACAACAAAAAATAACATAATTACAAAGTTCAGGGGCCAAAATGAACATTTTCAGACTGCACTCCCTAGTGCCATGCGGGAGACACCCAGTCATCCCCAGCAAGGCACGGGAGACTCCCTAGCCTCCATACACTCCTAAACACTTTCCAAACACCTAATCCACTCTCAAAATCTCCAAAACTCTCAAGAATTCTCCATTTTAGGAAGAAAACATTTGGTGTTCTAAGTGAGTTCTCACTCACTTTTCTTCGCCATTCTTCTTCTTTTCTTCTTTCAAACTACTTAATAACCTCTAGGAAGGTTTCCGCTAGTTTTCCATGGCAAACTAAGGTGGAACATCACCACATTTGAGGTCCAAAGTAGTGTTAAAATTCTGTTTTGATAATACTTTTATTACCCATTCTATAAGCATGTTTAACTTGAACAATATTGCACCAACCTTGCTTCTAACCAAACCTATGGTTATGGAGCTTGAGTATGGTTGAATAATATGAGTTTAGGGGTTCAAACACCTTCTAAACTTTCTGTTTTGACAAGGTTTAAACAACCTACGAGTGATGAGACCATCCAAGCTCACCATCTTCAATATGGCGAGACTTGTGTTTTGGTGAAAGTGTGAACCATGCAAGCTTTGGCTTTCCAATCTTGTTCCACTACCTCACTTGTTGATTTTTTATCTTCATACCACTAAGTCTCAAAAAATTTCCATCAAAGGGACAAGGCTACATCATGTCCCCAAACACTTTCCATGTATGGGATGCGCGCATCTAGCTAGTTCACTTGTTTGTTTGTAAATTTAGTAGGTTTTAGTATTATTATTTTCATATTCATGACCAACTGAAATCATCAACAATGTTGATGATTTTGTGCTTTGGTGAATCATATAATGAGGTTAAGTGGATGGAATCCATCCTACCTCCTTACATGACCATTCTCATGGTACCTTGGTTTACATTCGTATATGTTCACTTTTAAATTCCTAATCTAATCCATTAAACTAAAACCGAAACTCACACACCTTTGTCTCCCTTTAGGGTAACTTCAGTGTTTAAATCTCAAGAACTCTTCCAACTCACATATGTGGAATCTCTACGCAAACCATGAGTATACATAACCTTTTTTTCCGTTTTCACACTTTTGGGTGCAATATATATCGTATTAAAACTCACACTAACACACTTATGCAAATACATTATTTATACAAACGAATCTGATATACATGTTTTATACGTTTATGCTTTAGGAATACATGCATGTTAGAGGCCATTCTTTCACTATACTTTGTCATTAACTTCGTATGAGCCTACCTTAACATGTATAGCGCTATAGGAGTAGAACAGCGCCCTTGTTGGGTCTATGTTAAGTAATCATACAAACGGTCTTGTCATTGTGACGACAAGATTATGCTAGTGGAATCTTTGGGTTGACACGTATGTGATGCATGCTAGTTCATGATATGTTATGCCTTAGTATACGTTTTTGCCATGTGGATCTCGTTAAAATTCATTATACATATGCTAGTACACTAAACGTGTATGCTCACCAATGCTTTTGTGTTGACATGTTACTTTAATATATATTGTAGGAGCTTGGTTTTGATGCGTTGAAAGAAATCTAGTAGGAAGGACTAGAAACGCACTTAGCTTTAATTCATGTTTTGTTATTTAACTTTGTTATGTTCTAAATGTTGTACTTTTGCTTTGAAACGTTGTATTACCTTTAGTATGAATTGAAAAATCATTATTTTAAATACTTGTCAGAATTAGTCAATTCGTCTCACTCCGATGTTTCCGCCATCGGTTAGGGTGTGACAACTAATGTCAATGTGAATGACTTTTAATAAATTAGAGCTCCTAGTGGCACCTTTCTTATTCGTTGATGTCATTTTACTTTTAAGGAATTTGACACAAGTTACCAAGTCATTGAAATAGAGAGGCACTAAGACTCATCCTTCATGAGTCGAGATAAGCGTTCTCATCAGATGTGGCCTAAACGTTGATGCGATAACATGGATGAAGTTTCTAAGTCTTGTTTTCGTGTATTGTTTGTTAATCATTCACTAATATTATATGATAACAAAGATTTGGAAAAATCATCATCTAGTTCAAATTTATAGAGATCACCATCTAGAAAACCATGACCACACACTTGAGAATTAAAAGAAATAGAAAGTTTGCTATGACCATGAGAAACATCAAAACTGTCCATGTCTAAATTTGGTCCAGATACAAGATTCTGAGTAATCTCATGAATATATAAGGTATCATAAAGTTTAATACATAAATCAGTTTTCTTAACTAATTGAAAGGTTACCACAACTTTGACTTCAAGTTATTTGTCATTCCCTAGTTTAAGTGTTCTTTGGTTTCTTTCCAGCTTCCGGATTGTATGGAGTCCCTGAGTAGAACATGAACCACAGAACCAGAGTCAAACTACTATGTATTAACCGGAACATTTAAATTAATGGACTCAAGTATCATGTAATACTATTACCTTTCTTAGCTAGCCACTCCATAATGTCTAGGCAGTCTTTCTACTTATGTCTATCCTTACGACAGAACTTGCAATGCGGCTTCCCAGTGGAGGTCTTAGAGCTAGAGGCAGCACTTGGATTATTCTTCCGAACTTTAGAAACTTCCTTCCTTGGATAAGGTCCATTCCTCTTCTTTGAATTGGTAATAGTGAGGTAAGCAACATCAGGTTTCTCCAGCTTCATACAATCTTCCTCTTGCATGCACATAGCGATCAACTCACTCATTGTACATTTATCCTTCTGAGTATTATAGTTGATCTTGAAGACTTCATAGGCATCAGGAAGAGAAGTCATGATGAAGTGTACTAGAAAACCAATACTGATCTCCATGTCTAATCCCTTGAGCTTATGAGCCACGTCATTCATCATCATGATTTGCTCATAAATATTGATCCTGCCATCATATTTCATAGTCACCAACTTCAGTATAAGAGTTCTAGCATGCGCCTTAGACGTCCCCTTGAATTGAATCTCTACAAAAGTCGATAGGTTTTAGCAATGAGTGAGTCTAGAATTGCTCCTCTGATTGCAATGCTAATGGAGTTCTTCAAATATATAAGAGACATACGGTTGCACCTCTACCATTTCTCAAACACTATCTGCTCAGCATGAGTGCTTTTGTTAGTAAGTGGTGGAGGGGCGTCCGCTTAGTGCAAAATCTAAAATTCAGCAAAGCAAGAGTCAGCATATGGGGATCTTTCTAAGCAACAAAGTTATCTCCAGTTAATGGTAAAATCCCAAAAGTAGGAGCTACAATGGAAGTTAGAAGAGAAGAAAAACATACTTAACTAGAAAAACTTAGAGTGATCTATGGAGCAATTAGTCTAAGGCAGACAAAATTTAGGTCCATTTTATTAATGAAGTTGTGATAAATCTATTATGAACATCAATACTAATAGACTAAGTTAAAATTCTACTTGAATAAAAACACATGACATTTGGGCAGAATTGAAACTATTTAAGCATTTTGGGAAAAAAAAAAAAAAAGGTGCAAAATAATTGTAACACATCACTTTTGGCAGAAGTGAAACACTTAATTTGTTAGACACAAGTTAGTTTTGCAAGACATAAATGTAACACATCACCTTTGGGCAAAAGTGAAACATTTATGTATATTAGACAAAATGTTATGTGAATATTAAACAGATTTAGAATATTCATTTAAGTGACAATGCTCATTTAGACATGAATAACAATGCATATGTAAGACATCACATTTGAGCTGAAATGAAACATCAAAGTGTTATTTAAGTTGAGCAATATTAGTTTTGTAAAAAAAAAATCATTTAAAATTTAAGGTTTAACAAAACTAGTCAATTGGTTAAAAGCCAACATTTAATATTTTTAGGGAATGTTTTTAATAATGTCATTTAAGTAATGCAATGATTCCTCTCAATTGAATAGACAGACACTTGCTTCATAGGACTCACTTGAATCGTCTCGAAAGTACTGAATAACCGAGATAACAGTTCCGGTTTCATCAGCTGCATTTGGAACAAGAAGTCCAACAATTCGTTCATTGTTGTCTCAACAATATGAATGCGCGCAATCATAAACATTGTCGATCAACGCACATTATGTGTTTCAAATCAAGGGTCCCATCATTACAACCACTTTTTTCAACGGGGATGTAATGCAATGATTCCTCTCAATTGAATAGACAAACACTTGCTTCATAGGACCTCGAGAAAGACTATGTAGCGTCTCTGTTTCTCTCTCACACAGAAACACGCACTGGTTCGAAGCTTTTTGCAGCTCGATAATGGCGTCAAGAGTGTGTGGGTACTAGGTGTCAGCACAAATGGGACAATTTGGCAGGAAACATTATAAATGAAAGATGATGAAAGCGCCTTGGTAGTTTTTACCATATAACACATGATAAAAGCGCTTCTCTAGACAATATGGGATTATATTCCGTTTTAGGGTTCAACACCTGTAACAATGTCGATAAACGTTGATCGGAACACGTCATAGAAACTTTGAACAAGATAAGATGGATGAGATATCGGCAGTTAGCTCGAAGAAGTTTCTCTCAATCATTCAACACGTGTAATCCAGAGGTCGGTCTCGGGTGGGCATAATATCCATGGGCCCTATTGTCGGATCTGTGACTCCATGGAAGATGTGATTAAGGTAAGCGTGCCATAAATTTGCATCTGATTTTTAAAACATTTCCTATTGACATAATATTTTACAAATTGGGAACCACATATTCGTGTGTAAAAGCTCGGAAAGATGACCGAATAGAGATCTGAATATCGTGCTTTCCACCAAACACTGAATAGAGATCTGAATATCATGCGTTGAGCAAATACACAACGGTTCTCCAATTCCATATCAGTAATGTAAGGAGAAGCGTTGAGAAAACGGACATCCATCAAGCTCAAAAGGACTATGTAACATCTCAGATGTAATAACAGTACGTTTAGCATTCGTGCCTGCTTGAATTGCAGGAAGCAAAGGATAACGAAGATGAACATTGTATTTATCACGAAAGTACTAAACAACCGAGATAACAGCTCTGGTTTCATCAGCTTCATTTGGAACAAGAAGTCCAACTATTTGTTCATCAAGCTCAACTGAGATAACACAACGGTTCTCCAATTCCAGATCAGTAATGTAAGGAGAAGCGTTTAGATAACGGACATCCATCAAGCTCAAAAAGAAAACTTGTGTTTCCCATAGCCACCATTCCCATAGTCATAAACGATTGTGGTTTGTATTTCCCATAGCCACCGTTCCCATAGTAAAAAACGGTTGCGGTTTGCAATTCCCGGTTGTACCGCGAGTGGGCATAAGATCTGTGGGCCCTATTGTGTATTGAACGTGAACCATGCTTGTACAATATTATTAAAAAGAATGCACGCAACAAATTTGAGAACAGTGACAGCTTATTAAAAGTTCCTCAGGCTCACGGCAACCGCACTGGTAACAAACTTGTATTGCAAGTGGTTGTTCTGGAAATTGAAGGAAAAGGACTGCGATTCTGTTTTTCAACGGGGATGTAATGCAATGATTCCTCTCAATTGAATAGACAGACACTTGCTTCATAGGACTCACTTGAATCGTCTCGGATGTAATAATAGTACGGTTAGTGGATGTTAATTGCTGGGATGTGACTGTTCAGAAAGTAGAAATCACCTCCAATCCTTTCCTAGTCAAATCACTCACTATAAAGCTTAAACTTATTGTTATCTAACTACCGAGTCACACTAATTCGTTGAAACCACACATTCGTGTGTTACAGTTTGTAAAGATGACCGAACAGAGATCTGAATAACAAATTGTGGAGAACTTGTTTTCGTTATCCTTCTTGGTACGCTAAAATATGTCAACATACACTAAAATACGCAAAAATACGCTAAAGTACGTCGAAATACGTTAAAATATGCCGAAATACGTTAAAATATGCTAAAATACGCTGCAATATATTAAAATACGTCATATTACGATTAAATACGCTAAAATACGTCGAAATACGTTAAAATACCCTGAAATACGTAAAAATAACCTAAAAATAGGTTAAAATAAGCTAAAATACGTCTGAATACGCTCAAATACGTCAAAATACTATAAAATACACAACAATATGTTAGAATACGTCAAAAAAGGCAAATATACGCTAGAATACGCAACTAATGATATTTCATCATGTGTCATACATATAACACGACACTATACAATACAAGTGGATTTCAATCAAAACTGTACGTAATCATAGAATACCATAATCGCACGCAACCGAACGTCACCGCAACGACGCATGTTGAAGGTATACGTCATAAAATGACAAAATATGCGATAGTTCATCAAAAAACGACACGTATACGCATCAAACTGAGGAAAACATGATGAAACCAATTTTCAAATTATGTCATATACGATCGTATAGGCCTATGTTGTATCGTATATCGGCTTAATACATATCGTATAGGCCTATACGATGTGTATTAAACTTTGAATTGTCTCAAAAATACCCCTTAATTTATCAAAAAACAGGGGTATTTACGCATCGTATAAGCCTATACGATGCGTATTAAACTATGAATTTCTCAAAAATACCCCTGAATTTATCGATTATGTTTTTCAACGAGGATGTAATGCAATGATTCCTCTCACTTGAATCGTCTCGAAAGTACTGAACAACCGAGATAACAGCTCCGGTTTCATCAGCTGCATTTGGAACAAGAAGTCCAACAATTCGATGAAACCACATATTCGTGTGTTGCAGTTTGGAAAGATGACCGAATAGAGATCTGAATAAGTTTCTGGAATTGGAGAACCGTTGTTACCAACAAATGTTTCCTAGATGTTTGAAGACCAACAAATGCCCAAAGTAATGCAATGATTCCTCTCACTTGAATCGTCTCGGAAGTACTAAACAACCGAGATAAAAGCTCAGGTTTCATCAGTTGAATCGTCTCAGAAGTACTGAACAACTAAGATAACAGCTCCGGTTTCATCAGCTGCATTTGGAACAAGAAGTCCAACAATTCATTCATTATTTGTTGCTGTCTTAACAATATGAATGCACACAACCATAACTATTTTCGATCAACACACATTATGCGTTTCAAAACAAGGGTCCCATCATTACAACCACTTGTTTTCAACAGGGTTGCAATGCAATGATTCCTCTTAATTGAATAGACAGACACTTGCTTCATAGGCTTTGAAACCGGACGGAATCTATGAAGAAACAGTTCAATTTCACGGTGAGTTGAGAAATTAGCGATGGAGAAACTGTTCGATTTCATGTGTCGTGATCTTGGTGGGCATATGATCCGTGGGCCCTATTGTCGGGTCTGTGACTCCATGGAAGATGTGATTAAGGTAAGCATGTCGTAAAGTTGCATCTGATTTTTAAAACATTTCCCACTGACATGCATCAGGAAAGAAGAATATAAAGAACCTTCAAAAGTTAGAGAATATATAGAACCTTATTGTCGGATCTGTGACTTCATGGAAGATGTGATTAAGGTAAGCGTGCCGTAAAGTTGCATCTGATTTTTAAAACATTTCTCACTGACATAATATTTTAGAAATGGCGACAACTAGGAAAACGCCTCAAACCCACCAACATCGTATCTCTCCGGCACCGGCAATGCGACTCTTCTACTCTCAAACAAAAACGGTCCACCTTAGGGCAACATCTCTCCGGAACCGGCAATGCGACTCTTCTACTCTCCGGCACAGACAT
Organism: Helianthus tuberosus; assembly: GCA_030545235.1. Taxonomy (NCBI): domain Eukaryota; kingdom Viridiplantae; phylum Streptophyta; class Magnoliopsida; order Asterales; family Asteraceae; genus Helianthus; species Helianthus tuberosus. The sequence continues at coordinate 58,536,224 of CM060443.1, read as the reverse complement.
GCATTAGGAAAGAAGAATATAAAGAACCTTCAAAAGTTAGAGAATATAGAGACTTCAAAAGTTAAAAATATTTTATTAGCTATTATACTTGCAAGTTGCAAACAAGAATATGCGTTGACTTATTCATGTGACAGTCAACAAGCGTATCGTAGTTGTGGAGAACAACCTCGTTTAATAGCAAGATAAGAAGGATGAGATATCGACAGTTAGCTCGAAGAAGTTTCTCTCGATCATTCAACACGTGTAATCCAGTGGTCGGTCTCGAGCGGGCATAAGATCCGTGTGCCCTATTGTCGGATCTGTGACTCCATGGAAAATGTGATTAAGGTAAGTGTGCCGTAAGTTTGCACCTGATTTTTAAAACATTGCCCACTGACATAATATTTTACAAATTGGAAACCACATATTCGTGTGTAAAAGCTCGGAAAGATGACCGAATAGAGATCTGAATATCCCCTTGATAGTTATTACCATATGACATATGATAAAAGCGCTTCTTTAGACAATCTGGAATTATGTTCCGCAAATTAGGAATCACATATTCGTGTGTAAAAGCTCGGAAAGATGACCGAATAGAGATCTGAATATCCCCTTGGTAGTTGTTACCATATGACACATGATAAAAACGTTTCTTTAGACAATCTGGAATTATGTTCCGTTTTAGGGTTTCTTCATCACCTATAACAATGTCGATAAACGTTGATCGGAACACGCCGCTTAAATCTCAGTTATGTCTCATTGCATTGTGACAATACTTACAGGGGTGTTGGTCTTTTCTCCCACTGTGCAAACTTGAAGAATCTCACCATATCACATTGTAGACTGGTGGGCTTGAATAGTTTTAATATATTTCATCTTGGACTATCTAGTCTAACACTTGAAAATGGATATGATCGTGCCAAGATCTTTATCTATCATGTCATCGACCAACTGCTTGAAATCCCTTTCGTTTCCTAACACTTGAAAATGGATATGATTGTGTCAAGAACTTTATCTATTATGTCATTGACCAACTGCTCGAAACCCCTTTCGTTTCTCGGGTTCGCATTCGACACAACACACCAAAAAATAAACTTCAATAATCCAGTGCCTTGATACGCATCGTATAGGCCAATACGATGCGTATCAAGCCTGCCGCTAGACAACACCTGCACATGTCAGTCTGCCAAGTCTTTTACTTTATTCAATACGCATCGTATAGGCCTATACGATGCGTATTGAATTGAAAAAGTGTGCGAATAGATAAGGGGGTGTGCCAATAGATTCTCTCATTATTTTTTAAAACGAAACCAAGTAGGATTTTGACCTTTAAATAAATAAAAACATGGTAGCGAGTACAAATGAATAAAAAGATGGACCTTTTCCAGTATACACATTGAAAAAACCTAAACAAATAATATTCAGCAACTAATTTTATATGCATATACATATATTTAAATTTGACCGGATGAAATCCATACCTGTTAGGTTTCCCGTATATTGTAACGATCATTGGACTTCTTCTTGATCTTTATTCAAACCTTTAACAATCATCGGCGACATTAATGGAGTTTTCAAACCAACACCACTAGCTTCCTGGTCACCGGTAGCCACTGACGAAACCTCCGCATACTCGTTACCGTTACCATTTGTTTCTTTTATGGGCTTTTCCTTGAGAATAGTAATCCCGTTAAGAACCTCCAACGCAAACGAACATTCTTCTTCGTCGGGTTCAATCCCGTCTTCATCGAATCTGGGTTTGTCTTCCCACAAACTCTCTTGATAGATTGGTTCGTAGAACCGGGGGTGGGGATGGCAGAAAGGATGCTCCTCTTCCTCGTTCACATCGTCCCGGACGATGGTTGCCGATTCGGTTTCCATAACGCGCAACTCCCGTTGTAACTCAAGATATCGGGCTCGTTGACGAAGCCGTCTGATCTCTTCAAGATCTTGGACTCGTTGTCGGAGCCGTTTGACCTCTTCAAGATCTCGGACTCGTTGTCGGAGCCGTTTTATCTTTAGATCCCGTGGATCGGGATAGACTCCATCGCTGCCTCGGCCGGCGGATCTACGAGTAGGAGGTCGATCTTCTCCACGAGCACATGAATAGAAAACACTCATCTCGTTGCCTCTGTCGGCGACTCTACGAGCAAACAAGTATTCACCTTCACGTCGAGCCATTTGAGAACCAAAGCTCTGATACCAACTGATGCAGTTTCTCACGCAATCAAATGGCTCAAAAACAATTAGTTATCAATGACGATAAAAGCGAACCGAATGGTTCCAAGAACAATGTTCTTTCAATTCAAAATCAATCAAAAACTGATTAAAACATAAACCCTAGATCCTAATTTATAGTGAATAAAAAAGAGATAAACTAGGAAATTAAAATCCCCACAAAATAGGCAACTAAATAAAAGACTAAAATTAAAATAATAAAATATTAAAATTGTTTGTGCTTGCATCTGGATGCTCCTGCATCACTTTCTAGTAATAAGAATGGGTTTTTCAATGGATTTATCGTAACTAATCACTAATTTATAAAAAAAATATTAATTTATGTTCATTTGTGTTTAGTAAATTATGTCCATTTGTGTTGTTTATTGTTTGTTAAATCATGTAAGTTTAATTATGTTTGTTTATGCTCGTTTAGGTTTTAAACGAACGAACATAAACAAACACAAACATGCCCAATTTCTTAATAGACGAACATGAACAAAAAAATGTGTTCAATTATATGTTTGTGTTCATGTTCGGCTAAAGTTATCATTTACAGGCCTATTTGTAGCAAAATCAACTGCAATAAAATAATATACTCACAGTAAATGCATTTTCCACCAAATGGAACACGGGCCCCTGCATACCAACCAGTTCATCAAACGGAACATCCTCTGCACCATCACCGTCATCCAAACCGTCAAACATCTGTTCCACATGTGCCTCGAGCCGAGCCGCTTGCATCTCCCACCTGGCAGCAACGTTTTCCGCATTCCTTCTAATCAACTGACCGGCCCCACCAATACCGTGGGCCCCGACAACATCTTCACCATTCCTTGCAAATCGAGCACCGTTTTCATCTAATTCATCCTCTCTATCACCTTCCTGCCCTCCAAGTTCTCTTAAATGTCGAAAATAGTCCCTCAAAGATGTTGCACCGAGAAAAATAAACACAAAGCTTGCAGAGAGGAGGAACCCGTGAAGACAGTCGGTGAGAATGAGTGTAGTTGAAATATGACTTAAGAAAAGTCTATTGGCTTCGTTAAAACTCCTGATGAATGAGAGTCGCCATATCCAGAATGTGATAAATGGTATGATTAAAAGCCATACCGATAGCACGAATATCAAACGTATAAAGAACTGGATCATGGTATAGGCTTTCATTGCTATTCCAATAATAAATTCCTGAAAAGGTAGCCTTCTAGGGGCATTTTTGGCATATACAGGGGAGAATGAAAAGGGGTGCTTGCATACCTGCAGTACATGGTGTTATTATGACAAACCAGTGAAGCAAGGCGAATAAATCCACTACATTATGAAATCGTGCTGGAAACTTCATAACAAAATTCCTAATCCACATGCTATGTACTTTTTCACTTCAAGCTAGCCTTTCTGATTGTCAGAAACAAGATCAGTATACTCACAAGATGTAAACTTCATCAAATCTCCTATATATTTTTATAACTCTAATGAAACAAACATACTCAAAACAAATGTATGTGGAATGAGAGAATCGAATCATCAACACTGCATTTCACTTAAGAATCATAACAGAAAGATACCCAAATTAAGAAAAACTATGCATAGCATCACAATCAGAGGTATTATAACCAGTACTAATAGAGAAGCCTACAAATGCACAAAAATCCCATGTGTGCCAGCAAATCAGGAACTATCTACTGGCCATTGCAGAACACAGGATCTTTGTTTGTTGAAGCACCAAGATAGAGAGAAATATCCATATAAGATTTGTGATATTATACATACAAGATACTAATACCCCTAGTCTTTTCAGTAGAATGTTAAGATTCAAAAACCTTCCTTGCCTTATTGATTAAAAAAACACCAACCTGACAATACAATTGTTACTGCAACATTTATAAACAATCAGACTAACATATGACTAAATGAGATGATACAGCAGTTCGCAAGTAACCGACATACATAAAACTGAAAGTAAACTGATGTGTAGTAACTGCTTACATAAACTAAATGTGAACTGCCTGCCAACTGCTCTAACAAAAGATGATCTACCAGCCCAGCCATATCATTTAAATACAAAGAGTGATGGATGGTCTTGCATAAGGACCAAATCAACAAACAGATGATAAAACCTTGCAATCATCAATAGATCAAATTCACAACAGACTATCCACATAAATAAGCAATTCAATTCAATTCAATTCATTTGTTACCACAAAAGCTTGCCACTCTCCTACTGTAACTTTTTATCCGCTCTAGGTCACAAAACTGTCTCCTAATTATGATGATGGAAATCTGTACAAAATATTCAAATAACCTGTGTAAATTTCTTCTAATTTTGAGAGAACCAGTTTCGCATACATATCATGAATAACCTAATATCTTAATAATTAAGAGGAAGAGAGAAATGAAAGGAACCTCGCAGTGACGAGCGTTGCTGTGATTAAGCCACTGAAGAAGACAGTCTTGGTGAACAAACTTAATACTGCCGCTACAAGCACACGGATACCGGAGTGGATTATCGGCGTCTCCTGAATTCCGGCAGATCCGGCAAACGTCCTCCTCTTCTTCGTCGTCATCGTACCTGTTGCTCGATAAGTTATTGTTATCGGTGGAAGTAGATGAGGATTCCGGTAGGTTTCCGACGCCGTCGGGTGGTGCGATCTCCATCGGTTGGGCTACAGTCTGTACACGTTTCTGTGTATTTGCGATATTGGCGGTGGAAGGAAGGACTTGAATCAATGATGAGTCACACGGTGGTTAACGGTCGCAGCTGAGACTCAAATTTATACATGCTATTTTCATGACATAGATAGAAGGAAAAATTACAAAAAGGGTCCACATATTTACACACCTTATTGCCTATTTGGACACCCTTCAAGACGCCTCGTATAGACCTATACGAGGCGTATAGCCTTTTTCAATTTCCAAGAGAATCTCTGATTATGTCATATTTTGTCTTATTTGCCTCGTATACGCCTCGTATAGGCCTATACTGGGCGTCTAGGGGAAAAAAGACCATTTAGCCCCTGATTTAGGCCTATACTGGGGGTAAATTGGTCTTTTTTGCCTCTCTTATATGCCTAGTATAGGCCTATACTAGGCGTATATAAGGGTTTTTTTTTTTTTTTTTTAACAATATTAATCGTTTTAGCAAAACTTTTATACAAAAACAAGTTTTTTTATTTTAAATAATTAATATTAGGACCCCTCGTTGGTTTTTTTTTTTAGTTGAAAAATGGATGTTTTGATAGGGTAATTTGATTGTTTTTGGAGGGTGATGTTTTTTGAGTAAAAAAATGGGTGTTTTGGTGGGGTAATTTGAGTTGTTTTTTTAAAAAAAGTTTTATTGTTTTTGTATAAAAGTTTGCTAAAACGATTAATATTGTATAAAATGTTTGTTAAAAAAAAAAAAAAAAAAAACCCTTCAAGACGCCCAGTATAGGGCTATACTGGGGCTATACGAAGGGTCCAAAAGACCATTAAACCCCTGAATTGCCCCCAGTATAGGCCTAATTCAGGGGTATAATGGTGTTTTGGACCCCTCGTATACGCCCAGTATAGCCCTATACTGGGCGTCTATTATTATTTTTTTTGTTTTCTTTTTTTAATATTTAAAAAGAAAAAACAAAAAAAAATAAAAATATACGCCCAGTATAGGGCTATACTGGGGCTATACGAAGGGTCCAAAAGACCATTAAACCCCTGAATTGCCCCCAGTATAGGCCTAATTCAGGGGTATAATGGTCTTTTGGACCCCTCGTATACGCCCAGTATAGCCCTATACTGGACGTCTATTATTTTTTTTTGTTTTCTTTTTTTAATATTTAAAAAAAAAAACAAAAAAAAATAAAAATATACGCCCAGTATAGGGCTATACTGGGGCTATACGAAGGGTCCAAAAGACCATTAAACCCCTGAATTGCCCCCAGTATAGGCCTAATTCAGGGGTATAATGGTCTTTTGGTCCACATAGACGCCCAGTATAGCCCTATACTGGGCGTCTTGAAGGGTTTTTTTTTTGTTTTCTCTTTTTAAATATCAATAACACTAATATTAACTATAAAAAACTCATATTAATTATAATAACACTAATATTAATTATAAAAAAACTCATATTAATTATAAAAAACTCATATTAATTATAATAACACTCATATTAATTATAATAACACTAATATTAATTATAAAAAACTCATATTAATTATAATAACACTGATATTAATTATAAAAAAACTCATATTAATATCAATAACACTAATATTAATTATAAAAAACTCATATTAATTATAAAAAACTCATATTAATTACTCAAAAAACATCACCCTCAAAAAACAATCAAATTACCCTACCAAAACATCTATTTTTCAACTAAAAAAAACCAACGAGGGGTCCTAATATTAATTATTTAAAATAAAAAAACTTGTTTTTGTATAAAAGTTTGCTAAAACGATTAATATTGTATAAAATGTTTGTTAAAAAAAAAAAAAAAAAAAAAAAAAAAAAAAAAAAACCCTTCAAGACGCCCAGTATAGGCCTATACGAGGCATATAAGGGGCAAAGGGTCACATATGAGGCCTATACGAAGGGTCCTATACGCCCAGTATAGGCCTATACGAGGCGTCTTGAAGGGGTCAAACCAGAAGTGACATGAGTCAGGCACTGATTTTGATGTAACCCTATACGCCTCGTATAGGCCTATACGAGGCGTCTAGGGCTTAAAGGTGTCCAAATAGGCAAGGAGGGTGTCCAAATAGGTCCTGCCTTACAAAAATGATTTTGTAAGGGTGAGAGGGGCACTCCTCTCTCTTAGGGGAGTAACCTCTCTTACACACACCCAGTCAGCACGTGATACGTCAATTCCCCTCTTAAGTACTCATTTTGCACTCAAACGTTGGCATCACTTCACTCACACAATTATTTTTTTATAAAAAAAAAAGAAAAAAATATGATTGGTGGAAAAAGGGTGGACCCACATTAACATCCAATCACCCCCTCTCTCTCTCTCCTCTCTCTCAAGCGGTGACTACTTACCGAGCCAAACACAAAACGCGCGGTAAACCTTTGTTGGTGGCAGTGTACCCGCACGGTGAAAGGAGTCCCCGCATGCGGTCACCGAAGGTGCCACGCTTACCCTAAGTATCATGTACTGGATGTGTCTGAAGGTGTATGGAATGCGTCTTTAAAAATTCCTTTATTGATGCGTTTAGAGGTGCATGGAATACGTCTGGAATGACATGAGATGGGTCTGGAAGTGCATGAAATGCATCTGAACTCACCTGCAACATTTGAAACGTCACATGTCTTTTTTATTGGGTGCTTAAGAGATCTACATATGGACACTTCAGGTGCTTGAGAGGTTGCTTTAAGGACGCATGAGTTGGCTTTTTTGAAAGTTATAGTGGTTAATAAGCTATTTTCGTAATTTTCCTAGATAGAATCTAATAACTTTTATTTATTATTATAAAACATTAAAAGTAATTGCTAAAATGTTTAACAAAATAATTTTCTTTGAGGAATCTTATAAACGGAGTGTTGAAAATTCAATTATTTAGGCTAGAGTATGATTTTTATTTTATTTCTTTATCAAGAAATTCATAGGTTTTCAAGAATAAATATACCATGAAATGCATATTCTAAGGTTTAAAGTTTAAATCTCATTGGTTTCGAAAACACGCCATTTAACTATCACAATGCAATTCTTGTCACTTTATATAATTGGATAACTATGTATACGTTATATGGGTCAAGTTATTCTACAAAGGCTTCTAATTGTAAGAAGTGTAAGAAGGATTTATAGAATGACAAGTGTCCAATAACCTAAAACTAAACTCACTATATATATTTTTTGGTGGGTGATGTGTGTGTGTGTGTGGGGGGGGGGGGGGGTAGGTTTTTGGTGGTGGTGGATGTTTAAGGTTTTTTTTTTTTTGTAGTGGGGTTTTTTTGTGTAGTTGGTTTTTTAGGTTATTGGACACTTGTCACTCTATAAATCATTCTTACACTTCTTACAATTAGGATCCTTTGTATTTAATCATAATCCTACGTTATATATATTTTTTTTTTCCATTCTAACACATTGTTTAGCTGTTTTACAAACATTTTTTTATCTTAAAAAATATTAATAAGGAATATTAATACGTTCATATAAATCTCAAAACTTGGTTAGTTACCCCTCATATAAAAATGTCTACTTGTCAATTCTAACATAAATTAACAAGTATTATAATATCTGCCAATAACGATGTATAGGAATATAGTTTATAGGGAAAAGATCAAATAAGAAGTTTATTTTGGCTAGCAAGTGTAGGAAGTAATAGGATTAGGACATGTGGCAACATTTAAAATAAAGAAAAATGGTATTTTAGTCAATCCAATCATTTCTTCTTCCTTTTCAAAACCCAGTAACTTCAAAACTCACCATCTTCAACCATTTCTTCACTTTCTATCTCAATAATCACTACATTATAGTGCGATTTTCATCACACATCAATGATTCAAACACCCGATCAACGTGTTCTTCAGCTTTTTTTGAAGAAAACTCAGTTTAATTTCATAAAAAAATCTCGTTTTTTCCGGTGATTTTGGAGATAATCACTCGATTCGTTCGATTCGAGAGCTGATAAGTGTTTCAATCATTCAAACTTCGTCAATTGTTGAAGAAATCATTTCGATCCATGTAAGAAATTCTTTAATTTCATTTTTACGATTTGGGTTTTTGATTTAGTCATTGCGTTTTACGATCTTGGCGGGAGTTCGGGGGCAGCGCCCCTGGTAGCGGGGTCCCAGGGGCGGCAGCCCCTGGCTGGGGTTGAGCTGCCAGGTCAGCTCGGAAATTTTTTTTTCCTATTAAATTGCTGTAATAAAAATGCATCAGAAAAATTAATTTTCTATAAATTGCCTCTGGAAAACTGCATTCGTAGACAGTGTTTCTGGTTCTGTAAACAACAGGTTCTGGTCATTGCGTTTTAGTTAGATTCTGGTTCTGTGAACAACAGTTTATGGTTCTGTGAACAACAGTTTCTGGTCATTGCGTTTTAGACAGTTTCTGGTTCTATGAACAACAGTTTCTGGTCATTGCGTTTTAGACAGTTTCTGATTCTGTGAACAACAGTTTCTGGTCATTGCGTTTTAGAAATAAAACATTTTTGAAGTGTTTTTACTCATTGCGTTTTAGGTAAACACATTTTTATGTGTATTCAGTTCATTGCGTTTTAGAGAGAACAGTTTCTTTTGTGTTTTTAGGCCATTGCGTTTTAGAAATAAGACATTTTTATGTGTTTTCTAGGCATTGCGTTTTAGAAATAAGACATTTTTAAGTGTTTTCTGTCCATTGCGTTTTATAAAGTACACTTTCTTTTGTGTTTTTAGGCTATTGCGTTTTAGAAATAAGACATTTATTTGTGTTTTCTGGTCATTGCGTTTTAGAAATAAGACATTTCTTTGTGTTTTTTGTGCGTTGCGTTTTAGAAAAAGTCATTTGTTTACGTTTTTTTTTATTGCGTTTTACGCAACTGAGTTTTCTCCATTGCGTTTTACGCAACTGGGTTTTCAAAAAAAAAATCGAAAATATAGCAATAGTATACTCGTTTTAAAGATAAAAAAACGCTGGTTTTTTTGGTGCAATTTTTATAAAAAAATAATGTCGTATGAAAAAGTTATTAACGTTTAAAAAATGGGGAGAATTTGAGGAGAGAGAAACTATTGTGCTGAATTGACTAGAAAGCCCCTAACAAACACACGTGCCTTTTTTTTTGCTTAAATTTCATTCATTTAATCTTAGCCCTTGATTAATTAAATGGATGGTTAAGATCACTTCCTAGCCTTCCTAGCCAAATAAACTTCCTATTGTATCTCCACCCTTAGTTTATAACTCCATTATTCTAACATTTTTTTGATGTGTAATTTATCATTTTTTTTTCTTAAGATTGCCACTGTGTTAAACTTAAACTGGACTTGCTAAATAACATCTAAGATTATATTAATTCATTAAAATGAACTCCAACCTTGAAGTAGACTTGTTCACATATGGTCCAACTATCCAAGAACTAAATTGTAGTAAACTCTAGTTAATAATGTATTTATTTTATTTTAGTTACGGCAAAATTATCCTATATATTAAAAAACAAAGCTAATGAATAGTACTTGTCACATCATAATCAATAGTAAATTTTCCTTATTGGTTCACGTACATCCACTCACATATAACATATAGACACGTGACAAAGTTAATGAATAATAAAGTGGAATTTTTGCCAAACACCCCTACCCACCCGAAATACCCACCCGAAACACCCTCCCTTGGCCGAAATTGTTGACTTTTGAATAACACTTAAAAATTGTTTTTTTTATAAATACTTAAATATTAAAATACCCACCTGAAACACTACCCACCCAACACTACCCACCCAAAACACCCTCCCTTGGCCGAAATTGTTGACTTTTGAATAACACTTAAAAATTGTTTTTTTTTTATAAATACTTAAATATTAAAATACTTATTACTTACTATATACACACACATATTAATAATGTGATTCAGTTAATAAAACAAGAGGGTTTTATACACATCTCTGTTTTATGTGTTTTACAGAGACTCAAGTTCAAATAATGGGTTTTTTTTTCCATTTTATGCTTACATAACTTCACGTCATCTTCCTTTTTCTCCTCTTTCACACGTTTTTCTGATTGTATTTATATAATTCTTATTCCTTATTTGTTGGGTTAGTGGATGCTTAGACATCGCAATAGTCGCCATCGCCAGGAGTTACTAACTCGCTTGCTGTCAACGGCTCTGTTGTATGAAAACTCCACTTGTCAACTTAAAAATAAGACACTAAATAGCACAGCTTTAATAACAACCAAGTATTTAGTCTTGCGGCGCGCAACATTAAAACCTAGTTAGATAAAATTATAGAAAACTTCTTCTCATCCTCACTTTAACGAGTTAATCCAACTTTATTCGATCTCTTCAATTTAAGCCAAGTATTTAATCTTTTTTATTTATATTACAACTATATCAAACCACCCATTTTGACTAAGGTCAAAATGTCCTTTATTTATATTTTTAGCGAAGCAAAGCAGGTTTTCTCAAATGACCCAAACTTTATATTGACACATAATTAACATTCAAACTCAGACACATCCCTTGGGTGTTAATCTACCAAATGACCAAATCCATTAGTAACTAGATTCAAATGGTATGTAATTTTGTCTTGATTTTAACTCCAAGTTGTGGCCAGTGGCGGAGCTTGACAAAAGTTCCGAGGGGCAAAAAATATAAAATTTTACACTTCTAACCGAAACATTCGAGAGGGGGAGGGTTGCACCCCCACTTTACACTAAACTTCGCCATTGGTTGTGGCTTCGGTTTACCATTGACTTTCGAGATAATATTGAATGGATGAGAACAACTCATGTGCTTATGATAAAATTAAAATTTGTTTTCAATCTTTAAAATGTGACCTTTTGTTGGTGAGAACAACTCACCATTGGTTTACTTTCGTAAAAACCAAGAATAGGTTTGTTTAACAAGTTGTTGGTGTTAAGTGGTGAAGAAACACATAACTAATTTTAAGGTTAATTAGTTTGGTTTATATTTCAAACATGGGGGTTAATCTCATTAATCTTTCCTGAGCTCCGATGTAATCCGATCTTCCTGCAAAACAGCAACACCGTTAGCTCGTTAAGAGGGGAATATGGGGGGTTTCCCTCTTAACCAGACTTCGGCATGAGAATAAGTAACTGCTTTGAGGAAATAAGTGTGTGTTAAGAGTGAGTAGAGAGAATGTAATCCTTAACCTGTGTATGGAGGTCTCTATTTATAGCCGGAGAGGTGTAAGAGGAGATGGGCTGATGGGCCTTGGTCCGGAAGGCGACAACCAGGAATATCCTTCCTGTTTCGTTGGTCTCGACCGTTAATGGTTTCTAGAAGTTCTCCGATGCTGGCGCACCTTGATTGGAGCCACGTGTCCTAGTTGTCGGCCTTGTTGTCCCTCTGCCATCAACAGGTGAGTGGAGACCGTGAAGCAGTTGTCGCCGCCTCCTGATTGGTGCCACGTAGACGTCCTTGTGTACTCTCTGTCTCCTGCGCGTCAATCGATCGTGGAGCACGATAGAGCATAGCCTGGTGGACGACGATTGCCTCGTTTTCTGCCACTCGTACCTTTGGTACTTTCTAAAGTGGCCTTGCGCCGTAACTCATGCGCGACCCTTGTTGTGCACGTAACTAGCCCGCGCAGGGTTGTAGGAGTTGAAGGCTCTTATTCAGAATGCTAAGTGTGACACTGATGTACTCCCTTGCTTGGGACTCGCGCGAGGTCCAGGCTTTACTGAGCAGCCCGCGCGAGTTCCATAGATTAATCAGCTTATTGAATAAGGAGTATGGTGTAACACCCGTCTAATTATTTAAACATTTTCGTTTAATTTGCGAAAATAGACATGACATTAGATGTAAATACTGTCAAATAATACGGGTGAATTAAAACTTTTACAATTTGAAAATAATACCAATTATTATATAAAGAATTGCCGTTTAAAAGTAACGACGAAACAAAGTGTGTGGAAGCTTGTTTCCCATTCGTGTTCGGTCCTTCCAAGAGCTTGATCTTCATCCGGGAACACTTGGTATTTTTCCTGTGATCAAAGCCAACTCAAAAGTTAGTTTTGATGCTTATACAATAGGTTAAACAAGTTCTAAACAACAAACCATGAATTAAACGAAGATATTCCAGTTTTGTAGTCTGTCGCGGGCCGCGACGTAACGTCGCGTGTCGCGACAACTTTAAACCCATCTGTTGCGTGTCGCGAGGAACTACGTTTTCCAGCAGGTTCAGATCTGTGTCCTGCATATTTCAGCAACAACAGTTTTTAAGGAATTAGCCATAATTTCTTCGTTATAGCTCCGTTTTATGCGACTCTTTTTCCTATGCGTCCGTAATTTAATTCTCCATCTAATGGAGTTAAAATCCAACATCCGACATAATAAAAATTCGGACTTTTAACTCTTCGGCTTATTGCCCTTTTTACCAACTTTTGACCCGTTCGTGATTTCATCTAACAAACTTGTTGCGGTTCTTGTTTCTTTTGTAAACATATCATTATGATTATTTCCTATTGTACAAGGCTCAAATCACGGTTATTATACATTCTAAACCCGCTTATGCTCAAGTGCTTATTTTGACCCGTTAAGGACATTTATGTCCTTTTAAGCCTAATTACGCTCACATCTACTATGCCTCATAATCCTACTCGTTCATTTTGATTAGTTTTTCCACCACAACTATGAATGTGGTGGGTTAAATATAATAGACTATCTATTCCGAGTTTACCCCTTAAATATGCTATTTTGCGACAATACGCATTTTAAGGCATTTAACCCTTGATAGTTTATGCCTACTATTTTCATACGCGTCTAAAGGTTACAAGATCGTAATATAAGTTCCTAAACAACCTTTATGGGTTGTTTACCCAATTTACCCTTCAAGGGCATTTTAGTCAACATTAGCCCCTCATTTACTACGAAGGGCTTTCGCTACATATATGGTCATAAAGTATATTATTCACAGCTATATTTACACGTACCTGGCTCAGATCAACAAGTTGACCCAGTTTATACCTCGTTTTCATTATCACGCCATCAATGATGACGCAACTATCTGATTTGCTAATCGGTCCTGTTAACATAAGACTTGACAACCACATTAGTCGATATTGTCAAATGGTGTTATCACCACCATTCGACCCGTTTAGACTATATGCCCAACATTATCTATTTAAATCAAAAACACCGTTTTTGATTTCCAATTCATACATTATCCCATCCCGGATTTTATAACCATACCCTTTTTCTTTTACACTCTTTTCTTACAGTTTCAACCCATTTCGGCTTACGCCATGGGTATCCTTTTAACCTTGATTTACATAAGTCGACACTTGACAAATTCCAAATTTCCAATATTATCGTTTTCACGTTTACAACGTATCGAATAAACGAGTATTCTACATAAGTGTGTAAATTACACTTACCTCGCATCCACGCCACGCTTTTCTTTCCGTATTTGCTCTGTTTGACCCGCTCCCTCCTCCAAGCTTTCACCTAGCTTGTTACGCGTCAAACTATTGTCAATCATTTACAAGGCGGTTAAATTAGTCATTAACAATCACGACTATTCCACCTCACTTATTTTCTATGTCTAATTATCATTCATCACATCGTAGGTCAGTTTGACTTTTTAAAAGTCAAATGCCCATTAGCATACTAATTGCATATTCGAGTTCGTCAACTAGTTTTAGCATTCTTTAATTACCCGGTAGGCGTTATCTTTAGACCACCGTTTTACCCAAAGTTCTAACCACTTTTATCACATTTAGAACTCTTTTTAATCACATTTTGCATAATAGCCAAAACATCACAATTAGTTGTTTTAGCTACAAAAATTCTAATTTCGAGCCTTCTTTGAGGCATTTCAACAAACACTTTATGGGCAGAAATTTACATGATTAAACATCAATTCTCTAGTTTATCATTTAGCCCTAATTTCACATCATTCATCCTTTTTACATGATTGATAACCTCAAATTTTCTGGAATCACTTCAAAATTGTCAATTTACACTAGATCAACAATCTATTTCCTAGTGTTCATCAAATTACACATAATTCACTAATCACCTACAATGGTGATCATAGTTTCCACTAAAATTTCACATGATTTCAGCTTGTGTTTGTCTAGGGTTTGTCCCTAGACACTATAGTTGTTCCTAAATCATCATAACATACACATGCAACCATAATTTCAGAAATTCCCAATTTCATGAGAATTTCAAGTTCAGAGTTTTCCTTAAATTTTACATACCTTGGAATCCTCTTGCGATGAGGATCAATAACCTATGCTTTAATTTCGATTTCAGCTTTGAATGAGCCTTCAATTTGGGAGTTCTAGTGATTTTAGGTTTGTGAGAGTGGGGTGTCGCCCCTGCCCTTCTCCTGTACGACCAGACCCTTCAAAATGGGTGTTTGGTTTTGATTTTTGTTAAAAACAATATTATAGTTTCAATTTTTAACAATTAAGGCCCCTCTACTTTGTTCAACATATAGTTTGGTAGCTTTTAACCTTATTATAAGCTATTTCTAGACAATTAATTAACTAGGTTAATTATTCCTAGTTAGCTTACTGGGTTCGGGAATTCATAACCCGTTTTATTTTAAGTCCCGTTAACTCAGGCTCTTATAAACTTAATTCCTTAAAACTTTGATTCGTTTTTTTTATTTAATATTAGGATTTCTTATTTAATCCAAATATTTGCCGGGTTATTTTTTTTACTAATAACGGTACGTTACCCGTCTTTTAGTAATAACAGAGTTTAATTACCATGCCCGTTTTCGGGGTGTTACAAGTCTACCCCCCTTAAAGAGGTTTCGTCCTCGAAACCTTACTTACATAGTTCGTCGAGTTCTAAACTCAATGCGTTTGACCTGAGTAATCTCTTAAGCATTATTCATACTTTAACCAATTGTTAGTATTACCAGAAAAATTATGGTAATATCTTTTTGGTTACAAAACCCCTACGTACCTCATACGACATAATGTAACTTGAAATAACGTAATTCCGTTATTTCTACTAGTTCAGTTAACTTAGCGATTTCCATCGCTTTTATATATTATCGAACTCTTGGTGAATCCGTTACCTTGACCCGTTTAAAGGTCTTTAGTGAAATATTTCATTTTTAGCAATAATTCCTTTTGTTTTCAGATTTATTTATTCGGTTCAGTTATACTGAATCCACCGCTTACAAGCAAACCAATTTTTTTTTATTGGTTTGAATTACTAGCTTTAACCGGTCTTACTAACTAGACTTATTATTCCCGTTACTTTTCACCGCTCGCTTGGTTATAATGTGATTTTACTTCACATTACATTTCCTAACCGTGATCGTGTCACATCATGTTTACTTTATATCAACCTTTCATTTTCGAAAAGATCACCTTTCGAATATATCGTCTTGCGCCTATCCGCGTCAAGACTTGTATCTTTTATGCTTACTATTTAATTTCCTATTAGAATTTATATTTTTAAAAACGGTATTTCTTATCAAAACTGAAGTTTTAGTATAGCTTCTTCTCTTTAACTTTTGTCAATTATCCCTACCGGGTATTGACAAGCCGAAAATTTATTCTTTTACAGTCTTTGTTTTATGCGGGGATTCTCAATTTATTCCCTCGCTTTGTCTAATTAACCCGTAGGTTTTATCACTTTGCCTTATAGGCTATTTCATTAGACTTTCACATCTTTAAGGCGAGGTCCTTATAATCTATTTCTTTCTAGTCTTGACCCGTTGGGTCATTTTGGTCTCGTAGACCTTTCCATTGTTTATGACCACAATGGTTTGGTTGTTCCCGTAGATCATTCCTTACTCATGTCATTCTTAAAATACATGCTTGGCGTCAAGGCATCCTGTTTTTGTTTAAAAATCATTTATTTTCACTTTGGTATTTTCTTTGACCTTGACCGTAGTCTAAGGCTACATTCGTTTTCTTTCGAATTATCTTTCCAACTTCTTGACTTCTAACGTCAATTACACGTCGGTTTGCCCTACTCTTACCATACCCGGTTCTTACCTATACTTCTTTACGCCCCATTACCCGGGTTCTTTTATTTTAATGTTTTTAACACCTATAACTCCTTTACATAGGTTTATTAATATTTCACACTTTTATTTATTCGATTCACGCTTACTTACTTTAGCACGTGTCATCATTTATTTAATTCGTTTGACTTGTTCATGTGAACTTTCACGACTTGTGAACGTCAAATTTCATTCTTTGTTCTACCCGTTCGACTTTAAATTAGTCGAACGTAATTTTATCAAAATTTCTATTTACAGTATCTCATCATCTTTTAGTCGTGACTCGAAACCCGAGTCTTTTGACTTTCCATCCGCGTTCCCGTTTATCGGTTTACGCATGTGTTTAAATCCTTACCCGTCAACCGGGTGTTTTACCGAAGTCATTTTCATTGCAACCCTTCCGGTATGCATTAAGACTTCGTTTCGATTTATTTAGTCGTCTTAGCGAAATCCGTCGCTTTTATTCGATCATGTCCTTTATTCTTTACATAACCACCATTGGCGGCCTTTTAATTACGAGTGACGATTATCATCGTTATCCTTGCTTTACTACAACTAAAGTTAACAACCTTAATTATCTTTTTCGTGTGGGCAATACATTTGTTTTTATGATCCGGCGGATCATCTATACTTTGGTTTTACTTGCCCATTTTGTCAACCATGGCTCTTTCGTCCAAAATGACTTATTTTCGTGAATTTTCCTTAGGTCATTTATTTATAACTTCATTTACATTGATCTTTGTCCCTTCTCTCGGGCTCATTCTTCTAATGTAATACGCTTCCGTCACCCGGTTGTGCGTTTACATGATTATCGAGTATTTTGTTCATTTATTTCATTTGGGTACTTTTTAATTTGTCCCATTCACCCCGTCCATACTACATCGGATGTAAATGTGTCCGCTATAAGAAGTTCATGGTTTCATATGCCACTACTTACTTGGCCAGAGTAAGCGATTAACACATGACACACATGACCTTTTTATAGTTTTCACATCACGCCCTATGTAAGTAACGCCTCTATTTGTTTTCTCTTGGAAACAATATCCCGAATACATTTTCTATTCGGGTTTTCTAAGTTTTTAATCTACATATGCAACTTTCAATTTCTACTTATTTGTTGCATATTACTATTTGTGCGATTATTTAAAATGTGCACCTGGTAATGTTTGCCCCGACGGGCGTTCCTTGCCATTAACCTCGTTCGCGGTCGTTACGCGATTTAGTCCTCGGTGAGCATGCTCCTCTTGTCATACTTCGGACCGTTCCATCATCATATCCACAATTCGTTTGACTCTCGTCGTCTTCAAACGCGAGTGTCCTTCAATTAAAACATTCATAAGAGTTAGTAACGTCAACTTCAATAATCGCCCGTATTATAATACAAGGCTTTTCTATTATACGCGTCAACGCGCGCAATTTCGTCAACAATTTTCATCTTTTAATTTAGGTAACGTGTATCACACGATAGCCTTATGTGTTGTTTACAACACTTTAGCGTGCTTAAACTTATTAACATACCTGTACTTACCGGATTTGCGATCAAGCCTCGAACCGAACACCAATCTTTATTAAGAGCATAAGGTTTAAGTCCAAGCATAGTTTTCCCACCATACTTGAATCTCTTAAACCAAGGCTCTGATACCAACTTGTAACACCCATCTAATTATTTAAACATTTTTGTTTAATTTGCGAAAATAGACATGACATTAGATGTAAATACTGTCAAATAATACGGGTGAATTAAAAATTTTACAATTTGAAAATAATACCAATTATTATATAAAGAATTGCCGTTTAAAAGTAACGACGAAACAAAGGGTGCGGAAGCTTGTTTCTCATTCGTGTTCGGTCCTTCCAAGAGCTTGATCTTCATCCGGGAACACTTGGTATTTTTCCTGTGATCAAAGTCAACTCAAAAGTTAGTTTTGATGCTTATACAATAGGTTAAACAAGTTCTAAACAACAAACCATGAATTAAACGAAGATATTCCAGTTTTGTAGTCTGTCGCGGGCCGCGACAGACTCAACACTATCTTACGCGGGCCGCGACGTAACGTCGCGTGTCGCGACAGCTTTAAACCCATCTGTCGCGTGTCGCGAGGAACTACGTTTTCCAACAGGTTCAGATCTGTGTCCTGCATATTTCAGCAACAACAGTTTTTACGGAATTAGCCATAATTTCTTCGTTATAGCTCCGTTTTATGCGACTCTTTTTCCTACGCATCCGTAATTTAATTCTCTATCTAATGGAGTTAAAATCCAACATCCGACATAATAAAAATTCGGACTTTTAACTCTTCGGCTTATTGCCATTTTTACCAACTTTTGACTCGTTCGTGATTTCATCTAACAAACTTGTTGCGGTCCTTGTTTCTTTTGTAAACATATCATTATGATTATTTCCTATTGTACAAGGCTCAAATCACGGTTATTATACATTCTAAACCCGCTTATGCTCTGGTGCTTATTTTGACCCGTTAAGGACATTTATGTCCTTTTAAGCCTAATTACGCTCACATCTACTATGCCTCATAATCCTACTCGTTCATTTTGATTAGTTTTTCCACCACAACTATGAATGTGGTGGGTTTAATATAATAGACTATCTATTCCGAGTTTACCCCTCAAATATGCTATTTTGCGACAATACGCATTTTAAGGCATTTAACCCTTGATAGTTTATGCCTACTATTTTCATACGCGTCTAAAGGTTACAAGATCGTAATATAAGTTCCTAAACAACCTTTATGGGTTGTTTAACCAATTTACCCTTCAAGGGCATTTTAGTCAACATTAGCCCCTCATTTACTACGAAGGGCTTTCGCTACATATATGGCCATAAAGTATATTATTCACAACTATATTTACACGTACCTGGATCAGATCAACAAGTTGACCCAGTTTATACCTCGTTTTCATTATCACGCCATCAATGATGACGCAACTATCCGATTTGCTAATCGGTCCTGTTAACATAAGACTTGACAACCACATTAGTCGATATTGTCAAATGGTGTTATCACCACCATTCGACCCGTTTGGACTATATGCCCAACATTATCTATTTAAATCAAAAACACCGTTTTTGATTTCGAATTCATACATCATCCCATCCCGGATTTTATAACCATACCCTTTTTCTTTTACACTCTTTTCTTACAGTTTCAACCCATTTCGGCTTACGCCATGGGTATCCTTTTAACCTTGATTTACATAAGTCGACACTTGACAAATTCCAAATTTCCAATATTATCGTTTTCACGTTTACAACGTATCGAATAAACGAGTATTCTACATAAGTGTGTAAATTACACTTACCTTGCATCCATGCCACACTTTTCTTTCCGTATTTGCTCCGTTTAACCCGCTCCCTCCTCCAAGCTTTCACCTAGCTTGTTACGCGTCAAACTGTTGTCAATCATTTACAAGGCGGTTAAATTAGTCATTAACAATCACGACTATTCCACCTCACTTATTTTCTATGTCTAATTATCATTCATCACATCGTAGGTCAGTTTGACTTTTTAAAAGTCAAATGCCCATTAGCATACTAATTGCATATTCGAGTTCGTCAACTAGTTTTAGCATTCTTTAATTACCCGGTAGGCGTTATCTTTAGACCACCGTTTTACCCAAAGTTCTAACCACTTTTATCACATTTAGAACTCTTTTTAATCACATTTTGCATAATAGCCAAAACATCACAATTAGGTGTTTTAACTACAAAAATTCTAATTTCGAGCCTTCTTTGAGGCATTTCAACAAACACTTTATGGGCGGAAATTTACATGATTAAACATCAATTCTCTAGTTTATCATTTAGCCCTAATTTCACATCATTCATCCTTTTTACATGATTGATAACCTCAAATTTTCTGGAATCACTTCAAAATTGTCAATTTACACTAGATCAACAATCTATTTCCTAGTGTTCATCAAATTACACATAATTCACTAATCACCTACAATGGTGATCATAGTTTCCACTAAAATTTCACATGATTTCAGCTTGTGTTTGTCTAGGGTTTGTCCCTAGACACTATAGTTGTTCCTAAATCATCATAACATACACATGCAACCATAATTTCAGAAATTCCCAATTTCATGAGAATTTCAAGTTCAGAGTTTTCCTTAAATTTTACATACCTTGGAATCCTCTTGCGATGAGATTCAATAATCTATGCTTTAATTTCGATTTAAGCTTTGAATGAGCCTTCAATTTGGGAGTTCTAGTGATTTTTAGGTTTGTGAGAGTGGGGTGTCGCCCCTGCCCTTCTCCTGTACGACCAGACCCTTCAAAATGGGTGTTTGGTTTTGATTTTTGTTAAAAACAATATTATAGTTTCAATCTTTAACAATTAAGGCCCCTCTACTTTGTTCAACATATAGTTTGGTAGCTTTTAACCTTATTATAAGCTATTTCTAGACAATTAATTAACTAGGTTAATTATTCCTAGTTAGCTTACTGGGTTCGGGAAGTCATAACCCGTTTTATTTTAAGTCCCGTTAACTCAGGCTCTTATAAACTTAATTCCTTAAAACTTTGATTCGTTTTTTTTTATTTAATATTAGGATTTCTTATTTAATCCAAATATTTGCCGGGTTATTTTTTTACTAATAACGGTACGTTACCCGTCTTTTAGTATTAACAGAGTTTAATTACCAAGCCCGTTTTCGGGGTGTTACATATGGTCCAGCACGCGACCTGATTGGTCTGCGCGGCTTTTTGGGACCATACCCATTCAAGTGGTGTTATGGTATAGGCTCAGTTAGGGTGGTGGTGGTGGTTCGATAGGGCCTATATGGGGAGAGTTGTCGCAACCCCCGATCCCTTATCTGTCCCGGGAACGGGCGGCCGCGAGCCAGTTTCGGTGGTATCGCGTATTGTCTAATTTGGCAGCGAAATTTTCATCAGGACCGTAGTTAGGAAATGTTTTTCAGAGTAAAACCACCATTTATATATAAATAAACATATTGGGATGAAACCCAAGTTTTTATTACAAGCTGATTTACAGGGATAAATCCGATTTTATTTGAATTAAAACGCCTTCTTTATTTAGGTAACTTTTATAGCCGCTTTTCCAAGCCTTCAGTGCTGTCCAGCTGGCTTCTAATTGGCTTTCACATTGTGTTACCTGAAACGCGTTTTAAAAACATTTGTCAGTGGGAAATACTGGTGAGTGAATCCCAGTTTAATCAAGAATTATTAATTTAATTTAAACTTAACAGTATTGAGGGCGATTACAATGTTTATATCTACCCAATTACTCATTCAGTACTGTCAATCATGACTGGTGGGTCATATTACACATTGGCTAACTCTTTGTCCAATGGTAACGTTACTCACATTTTGTATACAAAACCCCAACATACCGGCAGTAATCATAGAATTACAAAGAGTCGATCACTGCTAAATTGCATTGTAAAATAGTTAAGGTTTTGTAAAAACTGTTAACAAAAAGGAGATTACTCACATTGCTGTCTTAGATTTTTCGTAAGGGTTTCCTGATGACAATCTATAATTTACACAAAAGCACACGTGTTAGTATAATAACCCATTTTAACATTAGTAATACCCTCCCCGAGACGACATTCCAACGACTATGTCGGGCAGAACCACGACAGCCGTTACGGAACCCTAGATCAATCGGGCAGCGTATCTAATACGTATCCAGGGGTTATAATACTTACAACGGAGCAGAACTTCGCTAATTAGGGGGGTATAATACCCGCGTATAAAGCCTACTATTCAGAAATTGAGATTGAGAAATGAAAATGGGACGAACAGACTGAAGATCCGATGCATTCTATTTATAGTTGCTGAATATGGGTTTGTCGCGGCCCGCGTAACATGAGCACAGGGCCTACACGGACCGCGTTGACCTCCGGTCAACGTGTAGCCCATCCGGATCACTATGTAGGCTCGACATGTGTTGGGCCAGGTGGCGGCCCAGGGCTGCGCCACATTTTGAGCCTCTCGCGGCCCGCGTAAGGGTTACGGGTATCTTACGCGGCCCACCTCAACTTAATAATCAACGAAATCAGATTTCGACCTTCATACCGCCCGCGTAAAGGTTGGGGTGGGTCTACGCGGCCCGCCTCAGCCCAAAATTTCAATTTTTATTTATTTTTAATACTATTTAATATATTTGAGGCCCGTTTTCGCGTATGGGATGTATTTTTGGACATATTGGGATATTTTAAAATATTTTAGGGTGTCGAAAAAAATATTCGAGGGTGTCGGTTTATTTAGGATTGTTACATCCTCCCCACCTTGTTTTAGAGCTCGTCCTCAAGATCTACTGGAACAAGTGTGGATATTTCCTTTGCATTTCAAATTCAAGCTCCCATGTGTACTCATGTCCTCTTTTGGAGTCCCAGTTCGCTTTGACCAGAACTAGTCTTTTGTGCTTGAGATTCTTGACTTTCCTGTCTTCAATCTGTAAAGGTCTTTCTACAAACTTGAGTTGTTCATTTACCTCTATATCCTTAAGAGGTACCATCAGTGATTCATCGGCTAAGCATTTCTTGAGATTAGATACATGAAACACATCATGTATTCCTGCCATTTTCTCTGGTAGTTGTAGCTGATAGGCTACAGGTCCTATTCTTCTAATAATCTCAAAAGGTCCAATATACCTGGGACTTAGCTTTCCCCGCTTGATGAATCTTGCTACTCCTTTCCAAGGAGAGACCTTCAACAGTACTTTGTCTCCTACTTGAAATTCCAATGGCTTGCGTCGGTTATCGGCATAGCTATCCTGTCGATCACGTGCTGCTTTTAGTCGTTCATTTACTTGAATAATCTTATCAGTTGTTTCCTGCACTATCTCAGGTCCAGATAGTTGTTTTTCCCCAATTTCTGCCCAACAGACTGGGGTTCGGCACTTTCGTCCATAAAGTGCTTCGAATGGTGCAGCATTGATACTTGTGTGATAACTATTATTATAAGAAAATTCTATTAAAGGTAAGTGATCGTCCCAATTACCTCCGAAATCAATTACACAAGCTCTAAGCATGTCTTCCATTGTCTGAATTGTTCTTTTGCTTTGTCCGTCTGTTTGAGGATGATAAGCTGTGCTTAGATTTAACTTGGTTCCCATTGCTTTTTGGAAACTTGACCAAAAATGAGAGGTAAATCGGCTATCCCTATCAGAAACAATTGATAAGGGTATTCCATGTAAAGAAACAATTTCATTTACATACAATTTAGCTAGCTGTTCCATACCGAAAGTTTCCTTCATTGGTAGGAAATGAGCTGACTTGGTTAGCCTATCTACAATCACCTAGATTGTATCATTACCTTTCTTTGTTTTGGGTAATTTAGTAACAAAATCCATTGTTATTAATTCCCATTTTCACACTGGCATTTCTAGTTGTTGTAACAAACCTGAGGGTTTTTGGTGTTCAGCTTCAACTTGTGAACAAGTTAAACATTTAGAAATATAGGCTGCTATGTCCTTCTTCATTCCTATCCACCAGAATTTTTTCCTTAAATCCTGGTACATTTTATCACTCCCTGAATGCATCGTATACTTAGACTTTTGGGCTTCTTCTAATATACGATGACGTAGGTTTCCTAATTTAGGTATCCACATTCTCTTTTCATGGAATCTCCAAATTCCATTTGTTCCTTGTTCTAATTCCTTAATCATTCCTTTCAATTTTTCAGTATCATCCTTGATTACTGATTCTTGTGCTTCTCTTATTTGATCATTTAAATCTACTTGTAGATTTAATTTAAGAGAACGTACCCTTTTTGGCTTTTCATGATACTCTCAACTTAAAGCATCTGCCACTACATTTGCTTTTCCTTCATGATACTGGATATCACAATCATAATCACTAAGCAATTCCATCCAACGTCTTTGTCTCATATTTAACTCTTTTTGCCCTAAAACATACCTTAAACTCTTATGATCAGTGAATATGGTAAACTTACTACCATAAAGGTAATGTCTCCAAATCTTAAGGGCAAAAATTATAGCTCCTAATTCTAGATCATGGGTTGAATAATTCTCTTCATGATTCTTAAGTTGTCTAGAGGCGTAAGCTATAACCTTTTGACGTTGCATTAATACACATCCATAACCTAACTAAGAAGCGTCACAATAGACTACAAAGTCTTCAGTTCCTTCTGGTAACGCTAGTATGGGTGTATTGGTTAATCTTTGCTTAAGAATTTTAAATGCTTCTTCTTGTTTTGGTCCCCATTCAAACTTAATGGATTTACAGGTTAACTTAGTTAAAGGAATGGCTATTCTAGAGAAATTTTGAATAAATCTTCTATAATAACCGGCTAATCCTAAGAAACTTCTAACCTCGGTTGGTGATTCAGGGGTCTTCCATTTAGTAATTGCCTCGATTTTTGTGGGATCCACATGAATTCCTTCATGATTCACTAAATGTCCAAGAAATTGTACCTGTTCTAACCAAAACTCGCACTTTGAAAATTTTGCATAAAGTTTTTCCTTTCTTAATAGACTTAAAAGTGCGTGCAAATGCTTTGCATGATCCTTTTTCCAAATTAGAATATCATCTATGAAGACAATTATGAATTTATCCAAATATGGCTTACATATACGGTTCATCATGTCCATAAATGCGGCTGGGGCATTGGTTAGACCAAATGGCATGACAGTAAATTCATAATGACCATACCTTGTTCTGAAAGCAGTTTTAGGAATATCCTCTTCCTGTACCTTTAATTGATGATATCCTGACCTTAAATCGATTTTAGAGAAAAATCGAGCTCCTTGCAATTGATCGAACAGATCATCGATTCTTGGTAATGGGTACCGATTCTTAATCGTGACTTTGTTCAATTCACGGTAGTCAATGCACATACGCATTGATCCATCCTTCTTTTTAACGAACAGTATCGGCGCTCCCCATGGCGACGAACTTGGCTGTATGAATCCCTTTTCCAGCAATTCATCTCATTGTTTCTTCAGTTCCTGCATTTCGGCTGGTGCCAAACGGTAAGGTGCTTTGGCAATCGGCGCTGTTCCTGGTAGCAGGTGAATTCTGAATTCGACTTCTCTGTCTGGCGGTAGTCCTGGTAATTCTTCTGGAAACACATCCGAAAATTGAGACACTACTGGAATGTCTTGTAGTTCTTTTCCTTTAGTGTTAGTGATTATGGAAATCAAATACACTATAGATCCTTTTCTTATATAACTTGCAGTTTTCATCACAGAGATGAATTTTGTGGATCTAAATGGTTTATCTCCTTTAATTGTGATCGTTTTACCTTTTGGTGAATTTACTTGGATTGACTTTTGATCACATAATATAATGGCTTTATTGGCTATTAACCAATCCATTCCTAAAACGACATCGAATCCTGCCAGATTCATTGGGTAAAGGTTTGCCATAAACTTTTGATTTAAAATTTCTATTCTTGCTCCCTGCAAGATTTCAGAAATCCTAACAGTTTCTCCATTAGCTGTCTCTACGAGACATTCTTGTGGTAGTTTAGTTAATGACTGATTTAGAAGTTTGCAAAACGAAGTATTAATAAAACTTTGGTTTGCACCAGAGTCAAATAATACTTTAGCAAAAACACCATTAACTAAAAACGTACCAGCTATCACGTCTGGAATCATCTTGGCTTCATCTGCAGTCAGAACAAATGCTCTAGCATTTTTAGTGTTCCTGTTGTTCACAGCTGGAGCCAATTTTGGATAGTTTGGCTTGATATGACCTTGTTTCCCACAGTTGTAGCATACCCTGTTGTTGGCTTTCTTCCTGCAGTCTTCTTCCTTGTGTCCTGATATTTTGCAGAAATTGCAATAGATGGAGCATTTTCCAGAATGCTTCCTTTTGCAATGCTTGCAATAAGGTGCAGAGGTAGAACCTATATTCCTACGGTTAAAATTCCCAGAACGGAATTCTTGAGTAAGCCTCTGTGCTAGGTTTTTCCTCTGGTCTTCTTCTCTATTACGCACCAATTCATCAGTCAAGGTGTTTGTTAATTCTACAGCTTCTTCTATAGTTTGAGGTCTAGCTGCCTTGACTACATGTCTAATCTCTCCAATTAATCCCCAGATGTAACGGGAGATTAATACTGGTTCTGGTGATGCAAGGGTTGGTACTATTCTAGCATATTCAAAGAATAAATTTGTGTACCCCTTACTATCAACTCCATTTATCCTAAGATTTAGGAATTTGTTTGCTATTTGCTCTTTTTCATTAGGAGGACATAATTTCCTTTCTACCATGTTCCTAAATTCTTCCCATTCCATATTATAAACCCTATCACTTCCTCTAGACTGAAGGATAGTGTTCCACCATTCTAAGACTGAATTCTTAAATAGATTAGAAGCAAACATTATCTTGTCCTCTTCCGCACATTTACTTATTTTCAGAACAGCCTCAGTCTTTTCTATCCAGCGTAGAGCTGCAATAGGTTCCTCATTGCCCGAGAATTCTATTGGTTTACAGGACCAAAATTATTTGCAAGAACAACCGTAAGACACAGTTCTTCTTCTTTTGGGAATGGGCACTTGAAGTACAGGGCCATTGTTCACGCTGTGTTCTGGTTCAATTGGTCGCTTACTGCTATGTTTACTTTTATTATTCGCTTCCTGCACTGTTTGAAGAATAAATGGCATTGCATCTATAATTCCTTGTGCCACTATGTGTTGGATAGCACTATTATCCACTTTGTTTCCATTGTTATTGACGCTTGGATTCTCATTAACCAGGTTAATGTTACTATGGTTATCGTTATTCAGATTGTCTTGATTTCCTTTATCGGCCATCTGAATTTTAAACATTTACCCCGTATTAATATCACACAAATAATATTTTAATATAGTCAATCACATGACACGCATTTTTGCCAAAAGTGTCGTTCATTGCGACTATACTCTATTCATATACTATTATGCATCTATTACACACCAGTACTGAAATAAAAATTACAATACCAACTGAAATAAAATAGTAGTAGGCATCCGTACACACATATTTTATTTTATTATTTTTATAATATTATTATTATTATTATTACTATTACCGTTTCCACCATCACATTACGGATATGGATTCATCCAGAAATCCATATTGCGCTCGTCGTACTTCCAGACGAGTCGCTCTCCCACCTGTCGCATTCGCTCACTACTCTCTAAAATTTCCTCACCAAAAGTCCTAAGTTCTTGTACGTTTTCTGCACTCATTAGGGGTGCAGGTTCTAGGACTGGGTTCGGAATCTGGGGTGCGGGTTCCTGATATGGGGGTGAAAGTGCCTGAAATCGGTAAGGATCTTCTAAGATCTCCCTAATGTATTCATCGTGGTAATAGGGATCTAAAGGGTCCATACCTGGGTAGGCTCCTATGTTCTGCATGGGTGTGTCTTCATGGATAGGGTAACGTTGCAGAAAGTCCCTATTGTCGTCCCACCAGGTGTGACAACCCTCACCAAACCAGGTATCCGTACGACTTAATTAATGATTAATTACTGCTTAATTACTGTGCTTGTTTGAACTAGCTGATGAACTGCTACTTGATATCTGATACATGTACTTACTTGCATCATACTTGCTTGCTGTCACTACATTATTTACATACTGAACCTTAGTGACAAACATGATGCACAAAAAGCACAGTAGCACAATACACGGATAACCTATTGAACATGCTGATAAAGCCAGCATCAGGCAAACACTGCCTCTAAGGCCTGTAAGAGCCTGAGATATTTTGCTACACTAGTGGTGAGTGTAGGGATACAAGGGTTGTAGAACTGCGTCACTAGGAATAAGTTACAATGACTGGATGTGCCTAAAACGTACTCTAAGTACAAAACTCAGCACTTTACACAATAATTCAGCTTTTAGCTAACTAATAAAGTGCCAAAACATGAGAAAAATATTGCTAGACACTTTCCAAAGTGTCGGAAATAAGTTGTGTCACTAAAAATAACAATAACGACACTTTAAAGCTTTATTAAGCACTTTAACGGATTACTATCCAACCAAACAACCGGACTTTACCCGGAACCTGAAAATATTGTTATTTTCACTATATATCTTTTTCTGAGCCAGTTAGGGTCCCTGAGTACCCTAACACCCATTGTAACACACTATACACAAGTAACCAAGTTAAACACTTAACTAACTTGGTTTAACCTAACTAATACTTAGTGTCTAGTTGAAATCGAACCAAGGACCCCCCCCTCTTGACCGAATTCGGTCCCCTAGGGGACATACCTTGTACTTGTCGATTATTTAATTCCCAAATGCTTAATATCTAGGAGGCACATTAACCCTTGGATAATTATCATTAACATTGTCTATAAGTTCAAGAATTAACACATGATCATTTTAACCACACATCACCCAAGCACCACTCTCTCTCCCTCTCTACCTAGCTTCGGCCGAACATCCCCTTATACATCCATCCATTTTCGGCCTCCATCTTCACATCACAAGATCATACAAGCTTCAAGGGTCTCGTATTAGGAAGCTTGGTGCAAACGGAACGCGAAGGACCTCTTTCTCTTGCTTTTATCCACGCCATTTTCGTCAAGATTCTTCCCTAGCCTCGAGCTAGAGGTATAATGCTTAAAACTCGTATTTGATCTATTCTAAAGTGGTTAAAAGGATTTTTATCGGTTAAAACTCGTTAACATGCAAGATGATACGTTAAAGTTGACTAAAAACACTAAAAATGGTGGTTAATAGCTTATATGTTGTGTAAATGATGTAGTATTCAAAATATATGATTATTTAGGCCCGATCTATGATGTGGTAGCTCGGATCATCGTTTAACCCGGTTTGGTAAGATCATGGATCTTAACATAAGCTTGTTTTGAATAATACAAGGGTTAAAAGGTGAAACTCTACCACACGCGAATCATGAACTTGTGTAAAAGAGTTTTACTTGTGAAATTGTGTTTAAAACTAGCAGACCTACGCATCTGCAAGTGGTATTTTCAAAGGACCAAGCGTTAAAGAAATCACGTATTTTAAAAGATAGATTTTACACTAACAAGCATGATTTTTATAAACCACAAGTGTGTAAACACTTGTGAAATGAAAAGATCCGACAAAATAACAGTTATTGTAAAAGATGACTGGAAGTTGTAAAGATGGATTTTCTCTAAAAACGAGGTTTTTACAAGATCAAATTACCTTATATGAAGACCTACTAAATTTAAGGGGATTTACACCACAGTTTTGGGAAAACTGCAAGTTCATGTAATTTTTGGCAATTTACACATATGTTGATTAGTTGTTGTGATGAAAGTTGTTCTGATCAAATAAAGAAAATTGTTGAGTTGATTTGTTAAAGAAAATGATACGCTTGAAAGCGTGGCCACCTCCAGTTACAGAGGAAACTCTAGCGAAATTTTTCTAAAAACCTAACACTTAGAACTATTTACACTACAAGTGTTAGAATTATTTTTGACATGTTTTCGAAATATAAATTTCGCCATGACTTTATTTACTAAATATTCGGAGGTGGGATTTTCACAAAATTTAACGTGATAAATATATATTTTTCACACACTGTTTATGATTATTTTGTGAAAATACATAAATATTATTTTTAGAGTAAAAATAATATTTACGAACGTTAACGAATCCAAATTAATACGAACGCTTTCACCATAAATATATAAGTTACATCAGTAATTATATTACCACTCGATTGTTAAAACGTAACTTACGCACTTACGGAAATATTTATGAACGCGTATTTTAACAACGTATTATTGGAGGAAAATTATGTGAGATGAAAATATAATATTTTGAGAAAATACTTATATTTTGGAATTGGAAATATGAATATATATTAAGTGACACTTAATGATATAATTTGAACGCACATGTATGGAATCCCCCATCCTTGGGAAGGAGATTAACTACCAAGTATATACAGAACGTAAACACGAAATAGTTGTCTAACTATTTCCCAAAGACTTAAACTATAAAGCTAAGGCACGGCCGTCCGTCTAATAGAATTAGCACTTGTAGGTCGTCGCACAGCTGTCTGATTTGGAGTACTTGGTAGAGACGCACCGACTGTGAGTTCATGTCCCCCTTTTTCTCTAACTGTTTTCAGTTTTCTTAACTGCGGGGGTGAAATACATGTTACTTTGATTACAAGTACTTTATACATGGTATGGTTAGCGTAAGGAGGTTTACTACTTAGATCATGTGAGTGGGTAAGCAGAAACACCGAGGGACGTAAGCGGTAGATCTATCTGGGTGTAGCGAGCCCAACTCTAGGCCCAACAGAACGGACCTTTAAGAGGCCCAACAGAACGGACCTTGAGTGACTTTGTACCCAACGCGAAATCTGCTAGGTTTGAGTCTTCCTACTTGCACTTCACACATACTAATGGCCTTGCAAACCATTGGTGATCTCTTTTTCCTTACACTGCTACATACCAGGGAACTTTTATACTTACAAGTGTTTTACATACTCACTTACACATGAACTCGCTCAACATTATTGTTGATTTTTCAACTTACATGTATTTCAGGAAATTAAAGATCTGGCACGGTATGTTATGTTTTCCCGCTGCATAAGGGTTCCAAGGTCATCCCAGTTTAGGAAATGTGACTCTTTCCTGGACAAGTCACAAATCTTAAACTGCGTTTATCTCATGTTGATGTTTATGTTTTTCAAGACAATGTTTTATGTTATGATGTTGTAAGTCTCTAAGACAATGGTATGTTACTCTGGTTTTTAAAAACTTAATCAAATGGATGATCTTGCATGATTTTATTTCATATAGCTTTGTTATGGTTAAGCTATGGTATTAAGAAGTCACACCAAAATTAACCACGCTTCCGCAAAGCCAGGGTGTGACAGCTTGGTATCAGAGCTCTGATCATAGCGAACTAGGATTCTTTCTCGAGTCTAGACTATGATCACTAGGGCTCTCACGAAAACATTTTTCTGCATACCACTTAAGTCCAGATCCAAAACTTTTTACAAACATATGTTGAGCACATTTTATTATTTATAGGCTCAGCCTGGAGGGCTGAGGCTCGGTCTCGAGGATCGAGGCTCGGTCTAGGTGACCGAGGTAGTTGGCTAGTGAGGCTAGGAAGAGTAGGCTCAGTCATGAAGGCTTAGGCTTGGTCAAGGGGACCGAGGCTCGATCTAAGAGGTCGAGGTGGAGGATAGAGCAGTCTTAAAGACTGGGAGAAATTGGCTAGTGAGACTAGGAGAATTATGTGATATCTTCCTTGGTGACTTATGTGATTATCTGATTGTATGACTGATTATTTGAGCATATTTGTGTTTATGTTACAGACTCATGGATTCAGCCGGTACTGGCGTTTCGGACACCACTGGACCCATACCTATCGTATCTGATGACCTCACATCCTCCGAGCACGAGGTGCACACATCTGACTATACCAGTACTGACGAGGATGATTTCCAGCCCTTCGCACTACCCGATGGTGCTGATGAGCCTGCAGATGACCCTCCCGCTGAGTACCTACCTCTAGTAGAGATTCCGGCTCCTATACCCTTAGCCGTTTATCCAGCATATGATTTCCTTCTTGACGCCGAGGCTGACGGCGATGTTGACCTGTTTGAGGAGGAGCCCTTTGAGGATGAGATCTAGGGCGAGGCCCTTCTTCCTGCGGATGATCTTCTGATGATCGCTGACGTTCCCGCTGAGGATTCGCCTGCACATTCTCCTGTCCCAGACTCCTTCGAGTCTGTGGCATCAGCACCTTCTCACACATTGAGCGCACAGCACTTTGCGCATAATTCTGATCCTGACCAGGCATCCTCTGTTGCACCTATACCCAGTTTTGCGTTTGACCATGATGACATAGAGGATTCTGATCCCATCTTTCCCCCGGGATATGACCCGGATCGTGATATCGAGTTTATACCTATGGATCAGCCCATGGAGGATCCAGCTGACCCAGTAGACCCTATCGACCCCGAGTTTGACTTCGAGATGGCTTTTGATGATCCCGAGCCTGTCGTCGCTCCTGAGCAGGCAGCCGCTCTAGACCCCATACTTGAGCATGACCCCGTACATGCTGGCATCCCTATTGAGCCTGTTATAGCAGACCCACCTGTTGATGATCTCCTCGTGGATGTTCCTTTGATATAGGGCGATCATGTTGTTGTTGATCTTGTTGTTCCCCTACCTGTTGTCGATATACCTGTTGACCATCCTGTTGAGCACATTGCACCTATTCACCCTTTTGTCGCTTCCCCACCTGATCCCATCCCACTAGAGCCCGAGCATGCACTGTTCGCGGCACACATGGATCCACCAGATGAGCATGCACAACACGGTTGGATACCTGCTGATGAGGATGTTCCACCTTTTCCCCCTCAGATCCCTGATACACGACATGTTGATTATTCTTTTCAGGTTCCACAGTTTGTACTTCCAGTGAGGACTGGAGAGGGTTCTTCAGCCCATCCTTTTGGGCACGTACCGATGTCTATCCCCTTCATGCCCCAGATGTCATCTGTTCCACCCTCTGTTGCTCCATTTCATGTGGCACCTTTTGATCCCACCAGCGAGCCGTTCCTTTGGGCACCAGGCTCTGTTATGCCACCGACTGACCCCTACCATTCTTTCCACATGGGGTATACTATCGAGGACGTTTTGATGTCTTTTGTCGCCCAGCACGAGTCACACACGCAGCGCATCCAGGAGCTTGAGAGAGCTCAGCTGCCACCATGCCAGTGTCATGGTCGGACACACTCTCCTCTGCAGCCATTTCGACCCTTACCTACAGATTATGCTGCCCGTCTCTTTACACTAGAGCAGCAGGTTGCTTCTATCATTCGTACCCAGCGAGCCATGGAGGAGGACTGGCTCCAGTTACGTCGTTTGTTTTACACCCACTTTCCCCCTCCTCCACCGCCATCTGTATAGAGCTCATCAGTGCTGTTTGGGTAGACGTTGGTGAGAAGACGGCGAATGCTTTTGACTGCACAGCATTTTTGGAGACTACTTTATGATTCTGACTTTTGTTGTCATGTATTTGATGCATTGACACGGATTCGATATGATTTTTGGACGAGGGTGATGTAGCCCATAGTCGACTAATGTTGTATGACACTGTGATGTACTTGTACGCTTACTATGTGGTCTCGATATATGGCAATCGCAGTATTCTCATCATACGTGATGCTTGATTTGGTTATTTGTATTTTAGGACATGGGATGTTGTGTGATTGATGTTTGTGACATGGGATGTTGTGTGATTGATATGATTATAACATGAGATGTTATGTACTATTACTATCGTTATATACATACGCTAAATTATGACCTGACTTATGTAATATAACTATGGCCTGACCGACGTAAACACATCTTTTAGAAGATGCCTTCATCTGCTTTACCCCTGAAACCTTTGAACGTATTCCATGACTTATCGCATGTGGTACCCTACATGGTCACTCCTGAGTTCAAGAGAATTGAACGTTTTATTTGGGGACTAGCTCCTCAAATCATAAGCATGGTAACCTCATCCAAGCCTGCGACCATTACTGAGGCGATCGATTTGAGCGTAGCTCTCACTGAGGAGGCTATTCGCCTGAACAAGTTTGATGAGATCAAGACCAAGAAGGCAGAGACTCACGTCGAGTCATCAGGAGGTAACAAACGGAAGTTCTCGAACTTCAAGCAGGGCGCCAGTGTGGTGGTTAAGAAAGGAAGATCAGACACGCCAGCTCAGGTTACAACTGGTAGAGGAAGGAAAGGAAAAGGGTATATGGGCACCCAGCCCAAATGCAACACCTGCCAGCGCCACCATTCTGGTCATTGCGGGCCAAAAGTATGCGAAGCATGTGGGAAACGTGGCCACTCGAAGGACACTTGTTGGGCCACTGCTGGTCA
Organism: Helianthus tuberosus; assembly: GCA_030545235.1. Taxonomy (NCBI): domain Eukaryota; kingdom Viridiplantae; phylum Streptophyta; class Magnoliopsida; order Asterales; family Asteraceae; genus Helianthus; species Helianthus tuberosus. Next base: position 58,501,574 of record CM060443.1, on the reverse strand, counting down.
GGGAGGCCAGGGAGGATTCGGAAACAGAAATAACAACCGGGGCGGAAATGGAAATCGCCCACAAGGAAACTATGGAGGTAACGAGAATCGAGGCAACAATGCTAACCAAGCGGGTGCCGTGAATCGTAATCAGAGGAATGATCAAGCTGGTGGAAACGGGCAAAGACTTGGATGCTATAACTGCGGTGATATCGGGCATTTTAAGAAGAACTGCCCAGAGTTAAACCAAGCCCGTGGAAGAGTGTTCCAACTCGAAGCAAGGGAAGCGCGCCAGGACCCCAATGTTGTTACTGGTACGTTCCCTGTAAATCAACGCTATGCATCCGTTTTATTTGATACTGGTGCCGATTATAGCTTCGTGTCGCTAGAATTTAAGAATATGCTTGGGTTAGCCGCTAATAAGTTAGATATTCCATACTCAATCGAATTGGCCAATGGGAAGTTAGTAGAAGCCAATGAAGTTATCAGAGGTTGTGTGATCGAATTAGGAGAGCGTGAGTTCGCTTTAGATCTACTACCAGTCCAATTGGGAAGCTTCGACGTGGTGGTAAGAATGGATTGGTTATCAGGAAACAAGGCAGAGATAGTTTGTCATGAAAAGATTGTTCGTATCCCAACCGAAGATGGCGAGACAATTGTGGTTCACGGAGAGAAGCGTGATACGCCATTGAGAATTATCAGCTGCCTGAAAGCGCGAAAGTGTTTACAGAAGGGATGTGTTGCCTTCCTGGCACACATTGTGGATAAGAAGGCTGCTGAGCCAAGAATCGAAGACATCCCTGTCGTGAGGGAATATCCAGAAGTCTTCCCAGAGGACTTACCTGGACTGCCACCTCAGAGGCAAGTAGAGTTTCACATCGACTTAGTTCCAGGCGCCGCGCCTGTGGCTAAGGCACCATATAGACTTGCTCCGTCTGAGATGCAGGAACTGTCGACACAACTTCAAGAGTTGTTAGACAAGGGATTTATCCGACCAAGCTTCTCGCCTTGGGGAGCTCCGGTCCTGTTTGTTAAGAAGAAGGACGGTAGTTTTCGTATGTGCATCGACTACCGGGAGTTGAACAAGCTGACGATCAAGAATAGATACCCTCTGCCAAGGATTGATGATCTGTTCGACCAACTGCAAGGTTCAAGCTTTTATTCAAAGATCGATCTTCGATCTGGATACCATCAGTTAAGGATACAAGAGGAAAGTATCCCGAAGACAGCCTTCAGAACTCGTTATGGACACTACGAGTTCCTTGTTATGCCGTTTGGTTTAACAAACGCACCTGCAGTCTTTATGGATTTGATGAATAGAGTTTGCAAGCCGTACTTGGACAAGTTCGTGATTGTGTTTATCGACGATATCTTGATTTAATCAAGGACAAAGGCTGAGCACGAGCAGCATCTAAGAGCTATTTTGGAGCTGCTAAAGAAGGAACAGTTGTATGCCAAGTTCTCTAAGTGCGAGTTTTGGCTACGTGAAGTCCAGTTCCTTGGGCACGTGGTAAATGGAGATGGAATCCACGTGGATCCAACCAAGATCGAAGCGATCAAGAATTGGGAAACGCCAAAGACGCCAACCGAGATTCGACAATTCTTGGGTTTGGCTGGCTACTATCGAAGGTTCATTGAGGATTTTTCAAAAATCGCTCAACCATTGACGCTCCTCACCCAGAAGGATAAGAAGTTTGATTGGGGAATCAAGCAGGAAGAAGCGTTCCGGATACTGAAGGATAAGCTCTGCAATGCGCCAATCTTAGCACTACCGGAAGGTACAGATGATTTTGTGGTATACTGTGACGCTTCGCGTCAAGGATTAGGTTGTGTGTTGATGCAACGCCAAAAGGTTATTGCTTACGCATCGCGTCAACTGAAAGTGCACGAGAAGAACTATACCACACATGATTTGGAACTTGGCGCAGTGGTATTTGCACTAAAGATCTGGAGACACTACCTTTATGGTACGAAGTGTACAATCTTTACAGATCACAAGAGCCTACAGCACATATTCAACCAGAAGGAGCTGAATATGAGGCAAAGACGATAGGTTGAGTTGCTGAACGATTACGACTGCGAGATAAAGTATCATCCAGGGAAGGCGAATGTGGTCGCCGATGCCCTGAGTCGAAAAGAGAGAATCAAGCCCATAAGGGTTAGAGCTTTAGAAATGATTGTACGAACCAATCTTTCCTTGCGCATTCGTGCCGCGCAGAAAGAAGCTCTAAAGGAAGGAAACCTTGAAGAAGAATATCTCCGTGGGATGGAGAAGCTACTGGTACCAAACGAGGAAGGAACGTTACGTTTTGAGAAAAGGATTTGGGTTCCCCTGTTTGGTGATTTAAGGAAAGTTATTTTCGATGAAGCTCACAAGTCGCGGTACTCTATCCATCCAGGAGCGGATAAGATGTACCAGGATCTCAAAGATTACTATTGGTGGCCTAGGATGAAAGGCGATGTTGCTGTTTATGTAAGCAATTGTCTAACGTGTGCTAAGGTGAAAGCGGAATACCAGAAGCCTTCAGGACTTCTGCAACAACCTGAGATTCCCAAGTGGAAATGGGAACAAATCTCCATGGATTTTATTACAAAGTTGCCAAGAACGCCAAGAGGCCATGATACTATCTGGGTAATAGTGGATCGATTAACGAAGTCAGCACACTTCTTACCTATCAGAGAGAAGGATAATACGAGCAAGTTGGCTGAAATTTACATGAGAGAGATCGTCGCGTGCCATGGAGTACCTCTCTCAATCATCTCTGATAGAGACGGAAGGTTTGTGTCAAGGATATGGCAATCCTTCCAAGAAGCCTTTGGCTCACAATTGAATCTGATCACTGCGTTTAATCCGCAAACTGACGGCCAGAGCGAGCGAACGATACAGACTTTGGAAGACATGCTGAGAGCGTGTGTTATGGATTTGGGCGGTAGCTGGGATAAGCATTTGCCTTTGGTCGAATTTTCATACAACAACAGCTACCACACCAGTATTGGTGTCGCGCCTTTTGAAGCCCTTTACGGACGCAAGTGCCGATCACCCCTATGCTGGGCTGACGCAGGTGATAGGCAGCTTGCTGGTCCCGAAATCGTCCAAGAGACGACAGACAAGATTGCGCAGATTTTAAAACGCATCGAAGCAGCTCGCCACAGACAGAAGGCCTATGCGGATCCAAACTGGAAACATGTGGAATTCCAAGTTGGAGAAATGGTGTTATTGAAAGTCTCACCCTGGAAGGGTGTGGCACGCTTCGGGAAGCATGGGAAATTGAATCCGCGCTACATTGGTCCCTTCAGAATTCTGGAAAGAATAGGACTAGTAGCATACAAGTTGGACCTACCTGCTGAACTCCATTCTGTTCACGATACATTTCATGTATCCAACCTGAAGAAGAGTCCAACTCAAGTTACCGTTGCCATTCCCACCGACGAGATTCATGTTGACGACACGCTCCACTTCGTTGAAAAACCGGTGGAGGTTACGGATTGGAAGGTAAACAAGACCCGCCGGAGCAGTGTCAAGCTCGTCAAAGTTCGTTGGAATGCCAGACATGGTCCTGAATACACCTGGGAACGTGAGGACCGGATGAAAGAGAAATACCCCCACCTTTTTCCTAAGAACCCTGCATCTACAAGCAGAACTTAAATTTCGGGACGAAATTTATTTAACGGGGGGAGAATGTGACAACCCTCACCAAACCAGGTATCCGTACGACTTAATTAATGATTAATTACTGCTTAATTACTGTGCTTGTTTGAACTAGCTGATGAACTGCTACTTGATATCTGATACATGTACTTACTTGCATCATACTTGCTTGCTGTCACTACATTATTTACATACTGAACCTTAGTGACAAACATGATGCACAAAAAGCACAGTAGCACAATACACGGATAACCTATTGAACATGCTGATAAAGCCAGCATCAGGCAAACACTGCCTCTAAGGCCTGTAAGAGCCTGAGATATTTTGCTACACTAGTGGTGAGTGTAGGGATACAAGGGTTGTAGAACTGCGTCACTAGGAATAAGTTACAATGACTGGATGTGCCTAAAACGTACTCTAAGTACAAAACTCAACACTTTACACAATAATTCAGCTTTTAGCTAACTAATAAAGTGCCAAAACATGAGAAAAATATTGCTAGACACTTTCCAAAGTGTCGGAAATAAGTTGTGTCACTAAAAATAACAATAACGACACTTTAAAGCTTTATTAAGCACTTTAACGGATTAGTATCCAACCAAACAACCGGACTTTACCCGGAACCTGAAAATATTGTTATTTTCACTATATATCTTTTTCTGAGCCAGTTAGGGTCCCTGAGTACCCTAACACCCATTGTAACACACTATACACAAGTAACCAAGTTAAACACTTAACTAACTTGGTTTAACCTAACTAATACTTAGTGTCTAGTTGAAATCGAACCAAGGACCCCCCCCTCTTGACCGAATTCGGTCCCCTAGGGGACATACCTTGTACTTGTCGATTATTTAATTCCCAAATGCTTAATATCTAGGAGGCACATTAACCCTTGGATAATTATCATTAACATTGTCTATAAGTTCAAGAATTAACACATGATCATTTTAACCACACATCACCCAAGCACCACTCTCTCTCCCTCTCTACCTAGCTTCGGCCGAACATCCCCTTATACATCCATCCATTTTTGGCCTCCATCTTCACATCACAAGATCATACAAGCTTCAAGGGTCTCGTATTAGGAAGCTTGGTGCAAACGGAACGCGAAGGACCTCTTTCTCTTGCTTTTATCCACGCCATTTTCGTCAAGATTCTTCCCTAGCCTCGAGCTAGAGGTATAATGCTTAAAACTCGTATTTGATCTATTCTAAAGTGGTTAAAAGGATTTTTATCGGTTAAAACTCGTTAACATGCAAGATGATACGTTAAAGTTGACTAAAAACACTAAAAATGGTGGTTAATAGCTTATATGTTGTGTAAATGATGTAGTATTCGAAATATATGATTATTTAGGCCCGATCTATGATGTGGTAGCTCGGATCATCGTTTAACCCGGTTTGGTAAGATCATGGATCTTAACATAAGCTTGTTTTGAATAATACAAGGGTTAAAAGGTGAAACTCTACCACACGCGAATCATGAACTTGTGTAAAAGAGTTTTACTTGTGAAATTGTGTTTAAAACTAGCAGACCTACGCATCTGCAAGTGGTATTTTCAAAGGACCAAGCGTTAAAGAAATCACGTATTTTAAAAGATAGATTTTACACTAACAAGCATGATTTTTATAAACCACAAGTGTGTAAACACTTGTGAAATGAAAAGATCCGACAAAATAACAGTTATTGTAAAAGATGACTGGAAGTTGTAAAGATGGATTTTCTCTAAAAACGAGGTTTTTACAAGATCAAATTACCTTATATGAAGACCTACTAAATTTAAGGGGATTTACACCACAGTTTTGGGAAAACTGCAAGTTCATGTAATTTTTGGCAATTTACACATATGTTGATTAGTTGTTGTGATGAAAGTTGTTCTGATCAAATAAAGAAAATTGTTGAGTTGATTTGTTAAAGAAAATGATACGCTTGAAAGCGTGGCCACCTCCAGTTACAGAGGAAACTCTGGCGAAATTTTTCTAAAAACCTAACACTTAGAACTATTTACACTACAAGTGTTAGAATTATTTTTGACATGTTTTCGAAATATAAATTTCGCCATGACTTTATTTACTAAATATTCGGAGGTGGGATTTTCACAAAATTTAACGTGATAAATATATATTTTTCACACACTGTTTATGATTATTTTGTGAAAATACATAAATATTATTTTTAGAGTAAAAATAGTATTTACGAACGTTAACGAATCCAAATTAATACGAACGCTTTCACCATAAATATATAAGTTACATCGGTAATTATATTACCACTCGATTGTTAAAACGTAACTTACGCACTTACGGAAATATTTATGAACGCGTATTTTAACAACGTATTATTGGAGGAAAATTATGTGAGATGAAAATATAATATTTTGAGAAAATACTTATATTTTGGAATTGGAAATATGAATATATATTAAGTGAGACTTAATGATATAATTTGAACGCACATGTATAGAATCCCCCATCCTTGGGAAGGAGATTAACTACCAAGTATATACAGAACATAAACACGAAATAGTTGTCTAACTATTTCCCAAAGACTTAAACTATAAAGCTAAGGCACGGCCGTCCGTCTAATAGAATTAGCACTTGTAGGTCGTCGCACAGCTGTCTGATTTGGAGTACTTGGTAGAGACGCACCGACTGTGAGTTCATGTCCCCCTTTTTCTCTAACTGTTTTCAGTTTTCTTAACTGCGGGGGTGAAATACATGTTACTTTGATTACAAGTACTTTATACATGGTATGGTTAGTGTAAGGAGGTTTACTACTTAGATCATGTGAGTGGGTAGGCAGAAACACCGAGGGACGTAAGCGGTAGATCTATCTGGGTGTAGCGAGCCCAACTCTAGGCCCAACAGAACGAACCTCTAAGAGGCCCAGCAGAACGGACCTTGAGTGACTTTGTACCCAACGCGAAATCTGCTAGGTTTGAGTCTTCCTACTTGCACTTCACACATACTAATGGCCTTGCAAACCATTGGTGATTTCTTTTTCCTTACACTGCTACATACCAGGGAACTTTTATACTTACAAGTGTTTTACATACTCACTTACACATGAACTCGCTCAACATTATTGTTGATTTTTCAACTTACATGTATTTCAGGAAATTAAAGATCTGGCATGGTATGTTATGTTTTCCCGCTGCATAAGGGTTCCAAGGTCATCCCAGTTTAGGAAATGTGACTCTTTCCTGGACAAGTCACAAATCTTAAACTGCGTTTATCTCATGTTGATGTTTATGTTTTTCAAGACAATGTTTTATGTTATGATGTTGTAAGTCTTTAAGACAATGGTATGTTACTCTGGTTTTTAAAACCTTAATCAAATGGATGATCTTGCATGATTTTATTTCATATAGCTTTGTTATGCTTAAGCTATGGTATTAAGAAGTCACACCAAAATTAACCACGCTTCCGCAAAGCCAGGGTGTGACACCAGGGGTCGTAATTTGGGTCTAGGGGTTTCGTGCTGGTACCCTAGGGATTTCTTCTGGATTGAAGTCATGCATCTCTACTTGGTTTTCAGGGTTTTCTATCTCCATGGGTTGGTCAGGGATTGACAGTTGTGGTTGGGGTGCTATTATTTGCTCCAGATTTGGGTCAGCTGCAGTGGTGGCTAGGATGTGAATATTGGCTATACCCCTATTTATCATGTCCTGGGCATAGGCATCTGTCTCTCTTTTGGCTGCTGCTAAGGCTCTCTGGTCTTGTAACTTTTTCATACGTTTTCTACGCTCATGTGCCCCTCGACTGAACCATCCCCTCTTTTTCTGAGGAAATGGCTCCTCTGACTGAGCCTTAAACACAAAGATTCCTTCTTCCGTATCATCAGAGTACCCTGGGAGGGCAGGCTGAGAAGAGGAGGTGCCTTCGCTTCTAGGCGAACCAGACAATTGACGGTACGCGTCAGATGGTCCTTGGGCGCTCATACTGTAAACTAACAGATAGTCAAATAACACATAACAATTAAATACAGTTATGCACGTATTTCTGTAATTTATTTCCTAACAGTTTGAATTTTGATGTCAGCAGAACACTTCTGTGGCAGAATCAGTGACTTAGCTCTGATACCACCTTCTGTCGCAACCCCCGATCCCTTATCTGTCCCGGGAACGGGCGGTCGCGAGCCAGTTTCGGTGGTATCGCGTATTGTCTAATTTGGCAGCGGAATTTTCATCAGGATCGTAGTTAGGAAATGTTTATCAGAGTAAAACCACCATTTATATATAAATAAACATATTGGGATGAAACCCAAGTTTTTATTACAAGCTGATTTACAGGGATAAATCCCATTTTATTTGAATTAAAACGCCTTCTTTATTTAGGTAACTTTTATAGCCACTTTTCCAAGCCTTCAGTGTTGTCCTGCTGGCTTCTAATTGGCTTTCACATTGTGTTACCTGAAACGCGTTTTAAAAACATTTGTCAGTGGGAAATACTGGTGAGTGAATCCCAGTTTAATCAAGAATTATTAATTTAATTTAAACTTAACAGTATTGAGGGCGATTACAATGTTTATATCTACCAAATTACTCATTCAGTACTGTCAATCCTGACTGGTGGGTCATATTACACATTGGCTAACTCTTCGTCCAATGGTAACGTTACTCACATTTTGTATACAAAACCCCAACATACCGGCAGTAATCGTAGAATTACAAAGGCTCAATCACTGCTAAATTGCATTGTAAAATAGTTAAGGTTTTGTTCTGTTTACAAAAAGGAGATTACTCGCATTGCTGTCTTAGATTTTTCGTAAGGGATTCCTGGTGACAATCTATAATTTACACAAAAGCACACGTGTTAGTATAATAACCCATTTTAACATTAGTAATACCCTCCCCGAGACGGCATTCCAATGACTACGTCGGGCAGAACCACGACAGCCGTTACGGAACCCTAGATCAATCGGGCAGCGTATCTAATACGTATCCAGGGGTTATAATACTTACAACGGAGCAGAACTTTGCTAATTAGGGGGTATAATACCCGCGTATAAAGCCTACTATTCAGAAATTGTGATTGAGAAATGAAAATGGGACGAACAGACTGAAGATCCGATGCATTCTATTTATAGTTGCTGAACGCGTAACATGAGCACAGGGCCTACGCGGCCTAGGCTCGACATGTGTTGGGCCAGGTGGCGGCCCAGGGCTGCGCCACATTTTGAGCCTCTCGCGGCCCGCGTAAGGGTTACTGGTATCTTACGCGGCCCGCCTCAACTTAATAATCAACGAAATCAGATTTCGACCTTCATACCGCCCGCGTAAAGGTTGGGGTGGGTCTACGCGGCCCGCCTCAGCCCAAAATTTCAATTTTTATTTATTTTTAATACTATTTAATATATTTGAGGCCCGTTTTCGCGTATGGGGTGTATTTTTGGACATATTGGGATATTTTAAAATATTTTAGGGTGTCGAAAAAAAATATTCGAGGGTGTCGGTTTATTTAGGAATGTTACAAGAGCGGGATAGGATGGGCGACAATGGGGGGTTGAGAGACCTAAAGGCGAGAGAGCCTATGTTTTCTATGACTTGATTAGACTATAGAGAGTAAATTGTCATTTTAGTCCCTGAGGTTTGGTTTAAATTGTCATTTTAGTTTAAATAGTTTTTTTTTCTTCTCTGGGTCCCTGATTTTTCTATTTTCTTGCCATTTTGATCACTTTGCCTAACTCAGTCTAAAAATCTGGTTATAACCAAGGTTATTTTTAGCATAACTGTTGTGTAGTGATAACCAGGGGTAGTTTACAACACAATTTATAAACCTCATAATAATTTAATGCCAAAAATACCCCTGCTTATAACCTAGTTTTTTGACTAAGTTAGGTAATGTGATCAAAATGGGAAGAAAAAGAAAAAGTCAGGGACACAGAGGAGAAAAAAAAACTATTTGAACTAAAATGACAATTTAGACAAAAACTCAGAGACTAAAATGGCAATTTACTCGACAATAAAATATTAAGTTTTAAAAGTAAATTGGTAATTTTTACTATTTTAGGTAAGATAGTAAGACACATGTCTCTAAAAACATTACGTATTTGTAACACAAATTGACATAATGATAAGACTTTGGGGCTGTTTGTTTGTGTCTGAATGGAACCATTCAGAGGTTCACATCTGATTCGGTCAGATGTAGAGGTGTTTGGTTCACTAAGACATCACCTCTGAATGGAGCCATTCAGAGCTGAATGGTTCAGACAAATTTGATATCTGAATGGAATTTTGACAAGCTTGCCCTCATCCACACTGCCCCTTCATCTCCACACCTACCGAGTCAACATAACCGCCACCACTGTCGGCCGGCCTGAAGCCGTCGCCGCCGGAGTCTTCACCGTTATCAACGTCACCGCCGGAGTCTTCACCGTCATCAACCTCAACGGCCTATCCTCATCGTTAAAGCTCGGCTCATTCGAGCTACTCCTTTCCGGTCTCTCTTTCCCTCCGACTCTTCTCTCTCTCTCTCTCTCTTCTCGTTCCTGTCCTCTCCCTCTGCTCGTACATGCCCCTCCCATCACGTCACCGCCGGCCTCTCTACCTTAGGGTTCGGACCGGTGACGCCGACGATCTGCGGTGAAACGATCGGAAAACCTAGAGAGAGAAGATTCTAGAGAGATAGAGAAAGATATGAACAGGGAGTGTTGATTGTGTTGAAACTTGAAACTGAAATCAAAGATATGAAAGAAGGGTCTGGAAAATGAATATAAAGAGATGAACAGAGGAGTGTTTTTTGTCCTTTTGTTGATATAAAGCAGGGGTAAAAATGTCATTTTACATAGTCATTCAGATGTGCAACCAAACAGCATTTTACCAGTTCAGCACTTAATGATTCAGAGCCTCTTATCCATTCAGACCTCTTATTCATTCAGCACTTATTGGTTCAGATGTTGCCAAACAGCCCCTTTGTGTTGTGGGCTCTAAAGGTAGAGGCGTGGAGAAGTCACGTCAGTAGGTGGGGTGTTGAGCACGAACACACTGCGACGACTAGAGTGCAAAAAGGGTGTGGGGCAGCTGCATAGGGCAATTCGCAGGCATGGGGGCAGTGGTGTTTTGAATTTTTTTTTAATATTTAATAATATATAACCGAATCATACAAAACCATCTTAAGCCACAACAACATTTCACATTTCACCTTTTCACAACAAATGTTCTTGGGTGTGAAATGTGAAATTCTCCACCGCCTAGGTGACGCTTTTTTTTTCACTTCTCACATTCACCACAAACACGCAGTCTAAGGAAACAAGTATTATAGAATCACAATCATAACGTCATGTGGTATCTGAAGTCTTTTAGATTGGATCATTTTTGTATACATTTTTCAAAGATACTTGAAGCGGATTTTTTCATGTTTGTACCGCATGTTGTTTCATTTCAAGTAGCGCATCCTCAAAACATTTTGCTAACTTTTCGGGGTCTGGAATGATGTCTTTGGCGACTAGAATCTGCATATCGGCTTTTCCTGCATAACTCACCATATGCATTGTGATTGCCTGCAATCAATCAACATCAACACAAACCATTAAAACACACATTTTTCTTACAAACGTATGGTGGTGGTGTTTGTACTTAAAGCATAGAAAGTTGTACGTGGGGTAAACTTGATGATGTAGCTCTCATGTATGTGATCGGGATGCCCGCAACCGTAATCTCTTCTCTCGGGCCAACAACATTTGAAATGGTGAAAGATGTGTTACAAATTACTCTGTACTCAAGCAAGCTTGCAACCTACAAATACAAATTGTTGATCAATACTTCAAACTCAAATTCAATAGCAAAGATGTAAAATTGAGAGTTATAACCCTTTATTTATATAATAGAAAAAAAGGTTATTGGATTTTAATAATCCTAAGTTTCACCTGTTGGCCGATAATAATCTTAACTTTAAAAATTCCCTCCAATAATCTCAACTTGTAAAAGTTTGGCCGTCATTGATCATTTTCTAACGTAGGTGCACTTAAATCAATTAAGGAGTCTCTATGTGTAATTGAATCTATTGAGGAGACCAAATTCTTATAAGTCTGAAAAGTATCAATGGCAGCCAAACTTTACAAGTTGGGATTATTGTAAGGAATTTTTAAAGTTGGGAGTATTATCGGCCAACTACTAAAACTTAGGATTATTAAAATCCAATAACAAAAAAAAAAAAACGAAATAAACTCATTCAACCTTAAAAATATCCCAATTTGTAAAGGATCAAAATACAATTTAACAAATATTTACATGTCTAAAACTAATAGGTTAAAATTAGAGTTAATTACTGTTTTCGTCCCTATGGTTTGTCAAAAATCACTATTTCAGTCCATTAGTTTAAAAATTGTGATTTCAGTCCCTATGGTTTCACTTTCGTAACCATTTCAGTCCACCTCTGTTAACCCCATCCATTTATTCTGTTAAGTACACGTGAATTGACCATAATGCCCTTATTAATAAAAAACAAAAAGATATCCAAATGAGTTAATTACTGTTTCCGTCCCTGTGGTTTGTAAAAAATCACTATTTCAGTCCCTGTGGTTTCACTTTCGTAACAATTTCCATGGTTTTTTAATTTAATTAACACAAGGGTAATTTAGGTATTTAATTAAAAACTTAACGGTAAAATAGACGGTGTTAGGAGACTAGACTGAAATGGTTACGAAAGTGAAACCACAGGGACTGAAATAGTGATTTTTGACAAACCACAGGGACGGAAACAGTAATTAACTCACTTGGATATCTTTTTGTTTTTTATTAATAAGGGCATTATGGTCAATTCACATGTACTTAACAGAATAAATGGATGGGGTTAACGGAGGTGGACTGAAATGGTTACGAAAGTGAAACCACAGGGACTGAAATCACAATTTTTTAAACTAATGGACTGAAATAGTGATTTTTGACAAACCACAGGGACGAAAACAGTAATTAACTCTTAAAATTAATAATACATTTTTTAAGGTAGAAATACGCTTACCGTCATAGATTTTGCTAAATACCTTATGTAAGGCGTAAACAAGTCGAGTCTTTTGTTAACTACTCATAGAGCGCACTAAAAGCTTGAATCGAGCCGAACTTAAACGGATTCGAGTCTAATTTGGAGCTTGTTTAATAAATGAGTCCGGACCAGAACTTGACTGGGCTCGCGAACCTAAGCGAGCTTATTATTTATATAACTAAGATATATATGTATAATTTCATATAACAAATATTATTATATGTATAGTGATGATAAAAATAACTTTAAATAAAATATATCTATTATAACTATATATAAAAAATCATAATTATAAATATTTGCATAATAATTACATGTATATGTACATAAATGAAATACTTAAATATTTAATAAGTAATAAACGACTTGAGCTTGAGCGTTAGAAAAAGAGCTTAAAATGAGTCGAGCTCAAGCTCTCATAAATAGGGCAACCCAAGCTTCAACTTAGACAAGTTCGGTTCGGCTCGTTTACATCCCTAATCTTATATCTTCTTAGAAACGAGTCATCTATAAGTCAAATTAGTGGATGGTATAAATGACTTGTTAACCAATGTAACAATATTAAAACAGATTTTAACCTTAATTTAATCAATTATTAAGAACATAATGTAAATTCACCTTTGCTCCAAAGTACTTCATAACAAAGTATCCAATCTGGTGTGATAGATAAGCCTCCATAGACAACTTCTTCCTATCCATCATCATTTTGGCTCTCTTCAAATACTCAAGTGGATCAGACCGATTTCTATGATAGTAAACAGGTAGGAGCATAATACCAACTTTATTTCCCCACCCTGCTGTCCCTGCATTTTTCTTCATCAATTCTTTTATATCCTGGTAAATATACAAATTGTCTTCAGAGTTTACCCATATAAAATCTACCCCTACGATGTTTCAGGGTACGTAACCTGGAGTCCTGGCGATGGTCTTAGATTAACAAGTGCGACGCCAGTCATTTGAAGCCCCTCTGGAAGAGCTGGGAATGATTAAAAACAAGTAATTAACTCAATAAGCATAATATCAAACTTGCAATTTGATTTTACTCTATACAAATCAAATAAAGTCGAATGTAAAAAAGACATACAGTCAGGTGATCGGCTGTCCAAATATTTTGATAGCCCTGATGATATTACGCCAAAAAGAACGTCATTTATCGTCTGCATTCAATAATATGTTATGATGTTTATACCCTTGACAATGAAAACGATAAGTCTACTCCATGACAAAATTTAACCCTATATATATTGATCGATTCACTTTAAACTGGTTGATTCATTGTAGCTCGGTCCATTAACTCGTCTATTGATGACATTCGATGGTTCTCTTTTCTCAATTTAACTGGTAGGAGATAATCAAAAACAAAAAAATTGTTTATGCAACACATAAAGTAGTTGATTATCACAATTCACAACTCCAAATGTACTAGATAATCTGTTTAAACGTCTTCTTGTAATCTTAAAATTTGATAATTTAGTCAACTCTATATTTATGGCTCCAGTCCATTATTACGTCCAATATATATACCATGATACCTAATTATGAGTTGATGTATAATGATTGTAAAAAATATATATATACCATGATACCTAATTATGTTTTTGCAAACACAAGATATTCCTACGAAAGGGTTTAATAACGCCTCCTTAGTCATTATATATAGGTGCATGATCGAAGAGAAAGAGATATTTCTAGAATAATGCCCGAAAATGAGGAAAATGATGGAAAGTAATGAATAAATGAGCATTAAGCGACATTAACCGTTACACATTTTTTTTGAGGCATTATAATGCTGATGTGGCAAAAGATGTCCCTTGGGGACATTAACCATAGAGGGATTTTAAAAATTACCGCGTTGGTGACCACGCTCTTGGCCGTTTTCATGTCTTGAAGGCTAAACTTGGCGGTGACAAGTTTTCTCGGCCATAGCTCCACCCCTTCTCCGCCTCTAACCACCGTCTTTCTGTCTTTCACCCATACTCCCCGCATTATAAACTCAAACACATATATCAAAGTAAACCAAAACACCTTCAATAGTTTCAAGATATTCTCCAAAGTTCCCGATCTCTTAGCTTTTTGTGTCGAAGAAATAGTAGGTTCGATCGTCAGCATTTGTTCTGGGTCATCGAGTCTTCGACACATAGTTATCCCCAACGACACAATAGAGATTCCGTCACCAAGCGCGTGGTGAACACGCATCACCACGCACTTGTGCGCAGATAAAAGATGAAACTCCCACAACGGTTTATCGGTGTTCAATGGAGACGATACCGTGAGGTCAGCAAGGTAGCCGTTGACCACTTCCTCATCGTTATCTCCTTCACCTACGGGGTTGGGATGGACGATGATGTGGCGGTTGATGTCGAGTTTGGTTATTCTCCAATGTTCACGACCTTGATTGTCCGTGACTAAAAGGCTGGAAAATCTAGGGTGTTTGATGATCAGGGAATTGGAGATGGCGGTTCGGAGGGCATCAGGTTCGATCGGGCGTTCAAGTCCGAAAGCGGTGTTAATGATCTGTTGAGTTGCCGGTTGTATGAACAACCGGCCACCCGGTGATAGTGGTTCATCGTACTCACTATCCATTGTACTCACACGTCTACGTTGTAGTGTATTTATTTATTTTAAAATAGTTTGGTACTTTTTTTTTCTTCTTAAAATAGTAAAATTATGGTAATTTAAGACTAGAAAAGTACGCCGAACATCCGAACCAAACATAAAAAGGTGGGCGACGGAATGGAACAGGTGTCACGTGAGACTGACAAAATGAAAACAAGTTTTAGCAGTGGCAAACATACGATGATGACGGCAAGGATTGTATGTATTACCATCTTTATCAAAGACCAAAACTATGTACACACTTGGGTGTACAGATAGTCACCTCAAAAAGATGTTTTTTCTTCTTATGTTTTTTGTTCTTATGTGCACACCCTGCAGTGTCGAACTTTGGTCAAAACGCGGCGTTTTGGTCCGGTTAACCAGACAAAGATTGACGGGTGTCTGACGGGTCTGTTGACCGGACCAAAACGCCGAGCTTTGGCCGCGTTTTGGTCCTGTCAACCAGACCGGGTGTCAGTCTTTTGTCTGGTTGACAGGACCAAAACGCGGCCAAAGCTCGGCGTTTTGGTCCAGTCAACAGACCGTTAGAAACCCGTCAGTCTTTGTTAGGTTAACCGGACCAAAACGCCGCGTTTTGGCCACAGTTCGATACTGCAGGGTGTGCATATAAGGACAAAAAACACCTTTTAAGGTGTGTAGATAGGCAAATGAGTGTGCCAATAGGTACACCCTTATCAAAACATATAGACAAATGCTTGATTAGTAACGGTTGTATAAACGAATCAAATCAAAGGCTAACTAACTGTTTATGAATTGTTTATCGAGAGGTTTTTGTTTATGTATGTTTATCTAATAAATGAATAAACATAAGGGGGTGGGGGTGGTCACTAGTGATAGAATTCTATCACTCACATTATCCAATCAACTCATGCCATGTCATCAACCATTTTTTCATCACTCACAACCTTTTTTTGGTGGCAATAGTCATCACTCACCACCACACCCAACAATTTCCCTCAACCAACAATTACCCTCACAATAAAACCCATCACGGCGTTGAAAAAATCACGGAATCGGAAACTGTGATTGTATCACGCGTTATAGCAAGGTGGCGGTGGGAAAATGCATTATTCCACGCGTTGAAGTTTGTTTTCGTGATGCTATCACTGACCGCCCCTGTGGCCTAAGGGTGAAAGGGTGCTCAAACACATGAGAGTGGTAGACTCTTTACTTAGTCAATGTCTCAATCACTCCTTATTTTGCACTCAATGTCTCAATCACTAGTGTGCTTCACCCCAACATTTTTTATTAAATAAATAAATAAAATAAATGTGTGATTTGTCATAAGAAAGTACGGCCCTCCATTAACCCTCTCTCTCATATGTGAGTAGTCACCATTCCCGCCTTTCACCGCTTACCAAATGGGTGCCGGCGGCGTTATGCCGCGTGACAAACCCCCTTCCCCGATCACTCTGTCGAACCACCCCTACCACCTTAAACAAATGTTTTTGTTCATTTAGTTAAACGAATGGGTATGAACGCACGTTTTATTCATTCATTATACATTTTATGTTCCTTACTTTACTTTACTTTTGCTTTGTTTTAAGTTTGTTCGTTTGTTTATATACTCATTAATTAATATTCTTTAGACCATACTATTGTTAGTTTATGAAATTAAAATTCCATGCAATACAATTTAGTCTAGATTTTTTTTATGAAATTAAAATTCCATGCATTACAATTTAGTCTTGATTTATTGATCTTTTTGGACCAACACAATGATGTTCACATTTACGTATATTGGTGTTTGCTCGATTATGTTTGTTCATCTATGTTTATTTGTTTACATTTGTGAACCCTTTGTTTATGCTATTAATAAACAAACATAAACAAATGTGAACCCAATTTTCTTACCTAGTGAACAAGAAAACTCCATCCGTTTAGTTGTTCGTGTTTGGTTATTTTTTGGTTAAAGTTAAAAGAACGAACATAGACACGCCCCGTTCGTGCTCATTCCGTTCGCTTACAAGCGTATTACAATAAACCGTTTTTAGCATTAATGTATAACTAACAACGTATTTTACGTGTCACTATTTTAAATTTAAAAAAAAATTCATATTGATATATAATTAACTATTTTTTTGTTATTACCCTGATTTCAAAATAGTAATATTATTATTTCTTATTCTCCTGATCAATTCTTGCGTATCTATAGTATGTGTGGCTACGATTTTTTGAAGACTAATTCTTTATATACGTCTTTGTCATGTGATTAATGGAGAAATTAAAATCCACATCTACACACCACCCAGAGAATGGATGGATGTAGTTTTTTTTCAATGAATATGTTAGATGTGGGTATGAAAAGAATGACAGGTTGTTCGACTTTTCTTTCACGTTACTACGAGGTTTTATTTCTTGTTCATCATCAAAGAATAATAACACATATGTAGGAACCGTTCACGTAATTAAATAAAATAAACAAATTTTTATTCAAAGATTACAATACAGAAATTAAAGAAAGCTGGAAAACTAATACAATTACAACTGAAATAAAGAAAATACAAGAAAGAAGATGAAGTAGATGACTAAGGCACGTGATCACACGCTTCCCTTAAAACAAATTCCGAGTCTCCCAGGAGTACTCGTTTTGTTTCCCAGGGTACAACAGCCGGAGCAGTAGTACTGCCGGAATTCGCCTACAACCCGAAGGTTACCTTGAAAAACTTGCCGGAGAAAGATCAGAGAAAGTAGAGAGGAAGTTAATAAAGCTGTTGTGTAGCTGGTGATCTTCTTCAGCTGGGTATGGAGCTGTATTTATACAGCTCCCGGTTTGAAACAGCCAAAAAACGAATTAAATGAGAGGTTTAAATTGCATTAAACATCTTCAATGCAATTTAATACGTCACTTAATTCTCAGTCAAAGCCTTTAAACTCGTCAGTTACGAAGTTGGACTGAAACTGCACTGTCATTCAATGTTGGAAGCTTCTACGCGTGCGCGCGCGCAAGCCACCCTGGTGCGCGCGCGCCCATGCGCGGTGCGTCCTCTTGGCTCACAGTCATGCGCGCGTGCGCCTTCGTGCCACGTATACCCGCGCGCGGACTGCCACGTCACGCGCTCCGAACCTGCACTCCACTTGGTCCCTGCAGCCTATGAGATCCACCACGCGCACGTGGTCAAAAATACAAAGGCGGCTCTCAAGCGGCTCTGCGAGCGAAGTGCAAAGTGCGCCATCAAAACGCCACATTGCGCCTCATCGCCCACGCCACGCGCGCGCGCGAGCGAGCCTGTGCGAGTGCGAGTTAGGGTGCTCCGCACCCTTCGCGAGTACACTAGTGAGTGCTCTCATGAAACAATAAGGATGGAGAGTTCCCACTTAAATACCCCTTTAAGTTCCATCTCTCATCCGATGTGGGACAAGGTGCTACTTTCCCTTTTGTTTCGGCATTGAATGTTCCAAACACCCAACTTTGAGCATCGATATCTCATTCATCTTAGCTCCGTTTTGGACGTGGTTTAGTTCGTTGCGAAGCTCTCCCAACATAGAACACAAACCCACAAATAAATATATAAAACCCGCTCATTTTATTATATTTATTTTTAGTCCAAAATAGGAAAAAATCATTTTCCTATATTTGTGAAAAATGTTATTTTCACCTATTTTTCCAACAATCCCCCACATGAAAAATGCTATTTTCATCAAATTTTCAACAATCCCCCATATGTATGGAAATGGATCTTTTCCTTACACTTTTCAACGATAAACTTCGACAGTTGAGTATTGCAAGATAGGTAGGTTGTCACCTTTGAACCTTCTTTTGTGAAGCGCACTTAGCTTACTAGCGGTGTGTAGACGCGATGTCCTTGAACATACCCCCATTTGTGTAAATGACAATACACTTCACACAATACTCTCCCTGGTTTGGCCAACTCCTCATTGTCGTGTCCTATTATGGTCCTGGAACACTAGCCTGGTTCTGCGAGAGCTCTAGGATTTGCGCACCCCACAAATCCATTTGAAGCGACCCTACTTCTCTCTAACATAGGTGATTCCTCTGAATCATTAAAAGCATCATGGTTATTTGATTTCCCGTAATCGTTAACCTTCATATGCTTAGCCTCACTTCAATGTCACTGATTGGAATGGACTAGGAAGTATATGTAACTCCCTTTTATTTAGTTTGGGGTACTCCCCCACAGTGACTCCGTTTGGTAATATGATTAAGTTGTCCTATTGAACTTAGATCTTGGGATCTCCAGTCAATTAAGTTAGGTTTCCCTCATATTCCCATTTATCACGGGCTTTAGTCCCATTCCTCTTGACGACGTTTCTACTAACTCTCTGCTTAAGCCCTTTGTTAACGGGTCCGCAATGTTATCCGTTGATCTCACATAATCAATTGTGATAACACCCGTTGAGAGTAGTTGTCGTATCGTGTTATGTCTACGTCGCATATGCCTTGATCTGCCATTGTACATCAAGCTTTGAGCTCTACCAATCGCTGATTGGCTATCACAATGTACACATATGGCTGGCAAAGGCTTTGGCCATCTTGGAATATCTTCCACGAATTGACGTAGCCATTCCGCCTCCTCGCCTGACTTATCCAAGGCGATAAATTCTGATTCCATTGTGGATCTTGCTATCAACGTTTGCTTAGAAGACTTCCAAGTAATAGCAGCTCCTCCAAGTGTAAACACGTAACCACTTGTTGATTTGGAATCTTTATTATCCGATATCCAGTTTGCATCAGTGTATCCTTCGATCACCGCTGGTTGTCGGGTATAATGCAGTCCATAATCTCTTGTGTATCTTATGTATTTAAGCACCCTCGTGATAGCTTTCCAATGATCCGCGCACGGATTGCTGGTGTATCTACTTAGCCTACTCACCGCGTAAGCCAAGTCGGGTCTAGTACATGTCATTAGATACATTAGACTGCCAATAATTCTTGAATACTCTAACTGAGCAACTCCATCTCCTTTATTCTTCTTGAGATGTTGGGAGGTATCAACTGGAGTTCGAGCTACACTCGTATCTCCCGAGTTGAATTTTTCAAGAATTTTATCGACATAGTGAGATTGACTTAACACAAGACCTTCTTGGGTTCTTATGATCTTTACTCCAAGAATCACATCCGCTAAACCCATGTCTTTCATGTCAAATCTCGCTTTTAACATGCTTTTAGTAGCTTTGATAATTTTATCATTACTCCCAATGATAAGCATATCGTCTACATAAAGGCATAAAATCACATAACCTTCATTTGTGTCTTTGAAATAAACACATTTGTCGCACTCATTTATTTTGAAACCATTGTCAATCATGACATGATCAAACTTTTGGTGCCATTGTTTTGGTGCTTGCTTCAAACCATACAAAGACTTGACGAGTTTACATACTTTACCCTCTTGACCTGGGGTAGAGAAACCTTCAGGTTGCTCCATGTAAATCTCTTCTTCTAAATCGCCATTTAGAAATGCGGTTTTAACATCCATTTGGTGAACTTCCAAATTTCTTAAAGCCGCTATAGCAAGAACCAATCTAATCGAGGTTATGCGCGTCACAGGCGAGTAGGTATCAAAGTAATCTAGACCTTCCTTTTGTCTAAATCCTTTAATCACCAGCCTAGCCTTGTATTTATCAATACTTCCATCAGTTTTCATCTTCCTTTTGAATATCCAGCGATATCCAAGTGGTTTGCAACCAGGTGGAAGATCTACTAACTCCCAAGTATGATTTTGCAATATAGAATCTATTTCATTTCTTATTGTTTCTTTCCATTGAGGTCCTTCTGAAGAAGAAACCGCTTCGCGATATGTATTGGGCTCGCCCTCAACCATATAGCTAACGAAGTCTGGACCGAAGGATTTTTCAAACCTTGGCCTTTTGCTTCGCCTACGGTCACTTTCTTCAACCTCAGGTTGTTCATGTGTCTTATCATGAACTACCTCATCAACTTGTCTAGATGAGCTTTCACCTACTTCAAAATTAGGTGTTGATGACGTTGCATGTGTTTGTCTTCTCAAAGGAAACACATTTTCAAAGTAAGACACAACGTTAGGATTCACCTCCATGATAGTGTTTACGTGTACATCAGGATTCTTGGACTCATGTACAAGAAAGCGATGTGCACTACTTTGATGCGCATACCCAATAAATATGCAATCAACAGTTTTGGGTCCTATCCTAAGAGCCTTAGGAGGTGGTACAATCACCTTTGCTAGGCACCCCCACACTTTCAAGTATTTATATGAAGGCTTTTTCTTTTTCCATAACTCATATGGAGTCTCGTCTCTCTTTTTCAATGGTATCTTGTTCAAAAGATAATTGGCCGAGAGAATGGCCTCCCCCCACATTTCCTGGCTCATCCCATAACTTATCAACATGGCGTTCATCATTTCTTTTAATGTGCGGTTCTTTCGTTCCGCCACGCCATTTGATTGTGGAGAATAAGGAGGTGTACACTCATGTACAATGCCACTTTTTGCGCATAAATCGGCAAAAGGTGCAACATATTCGCCTCCTCGGTCGCTTCGCAAAGCTTTTATCTTCTTTTGAAGTTGATTCTCAACTTCATTTTTATACAAGATAAATTTACTTATTGCTTCATCTTTACTTTTTAGTAAATATACATAGCAATATTTAGTACTATCGTCAATAAACGTGATGAAGTACTTATTTCCACCTCTTGTGGGTACCGCTTTTAAATCACAAATATCGGTGTGAATTAAATCAAGGGGTTCGGTTATTCGTTCAACCGATTTTGATGATTTTCTTGTAAGTTTGGATTCAACGCATGTTTCACATTTATAATGTGAATCAATATGGAATGTTGGTATACAATTTAAATTGATCAAACGGCGTATTGAATTAAAATTAACGTGACCTAATCTACCATGCCATTTATTCGATTCAGAAAACTCAAGCATATAAGTAGAAGTAGTAGCAATTTATTCATGTTCTTTTTCACAGCCATTACATTCAATTTGAACATATCATTTTGGGCATAGCCCTTGCCTACATACATTCCTCGTTTAGTTAGTACAAATTGATCGCTCTAAAAAACTAAACGAAATCCAAACTTATTAAGCAACCAACCCGAGACTAGGCTCTTGCGCAAGTCTGGGACATATAACACGTTGCTTAAAGTGAGCTCCTTCCCTGAAGTCCATTTCAAAATCACCGTTCCTTCACCCTTGATGTCCGCGGTGGCTGCATTTCCCATGTACAGCTTCTCATCTCCCGCAAGCTCTTTGAAGGTGGTAAAGAGGCTCCTGTCTGGGCACACATGACGGGTCGCTCCCGTATCAACCCACCATCCTTTTGGAGTGTTGGTCACAGCATTGACCTCATCCAACATTGCGGTTTTGTCGGAAATCATTGCCACCAAAGGCATTCCGTCTTCATCCACCATGTGCGCACGCTCACGCTTTGGTTTCTTGCATTGGTTAGCCCGATGCCCCGGCTCGTCACAGTTGTAACAAGTCCCTTGGAACGTTGGAGGTTTCTTTTTCACAACCCCTTTCTTCGGTCCAAGTTTGCTAGCCTTTGCTTTCTCTTTGTCCTTTTCCCCCTTACCTTTCGCGCCCTTAGAGGATTGCCCATGCTCAACCACGTTTGCGCTAGCAGAAGTTTGCGCCTGGCTGCCTTTTAGGGCAATTCTATTGCCCTCTTCAATCCGAAGACGAACAATAAGGTCCTCTAAAGTCATCTCCTTTCGTTTGTGTTTAAGATAATTCTTAAAATCCAACCAACCAGGAGGTAACTTTTCAATCATCGCTGCCACTTGAAATGTCTCGCTAAGTGTCATGCCTTCCGCAAAGATGTCATGTAGTATAATTTGGAATTCTTGGACTTGATTCATAACACTATTAGAATCAACCATTTTGAAATCCAAGAAACGGGCTACCACAAATTTCTTTCTGCCAGCATCCTCCGTTTTGTACTTCTTGTCCAAGGCATCCCAAAGGTCTTTGGAAGTCTTGACGTTGTAGTACACATTATACAATGCATCCGACAGGCCGTTTAACACATAGCCACGACATATGAAATCCGAATGCTTCCACGCATCTACCGCGCACTGTCTTTGTGCGTCGGTCTCCCCTTCCACAGGTTGGGGAGCGGTTTCCGTCAAGAACCTCGCAAGGTTCATGGGGGTCAGGTAGAAGAACATCTTCTGCTGCCACCTTTTGAAGTGTAGACCCGAGAACATCTCGGGTCGTTCAGCGTGATTGGCCACTGTGGACGCTCCCACAGTGGTGGCGTTATGAGGGGTTCCCGTCACAACATTTGTGGTGTTGTTAACGTTGACATTTTCGTTCGACATGCTGAAAAAATTAAAATTTTAAAGTTTTAGTTAAGAAATTCTGATTTACGCAAAACCAGAAATAACTAGTAAATTTTAATTTTACCACAAATTGACTGTTTAGGCTTCTAAGTCCAACTTTGAAGACCAAAAACAGAAAATTTTTAATAGTTTTAGAACTTACTGATTGGCTTCTAAGTCCAACTTTGAAGACCAAATCAGAAAGTTTTAGCAATATTAGGACAAAAACTGAAAGTAACCAGAAAGGTTTTCAACCAAAGTCGCCCCTTTGAAGATGAAAACCAAAAAAAAAACCCTGTTTTTAAACACAAACTGAGTGAAAACAAAACTGGTTTGAATCACTTAACAGAATGGTTTTGATTACACGAACGGTGTTTAAAAATTTGTTTTAAGATTGTAGGAACCGTTCGTCTAATTAAATAAAATAAACAAATTTTTATTCAAAGATTACAATACAGAAATTAAAGAAAGCTGAAAAACTAATACAATTACAACTGAAATAAAGAAAATACAAGAAAGAAGATGAAGTAGATGACTGAGGCACGTGATCACACGCTTCCCTTAAAACAAATTCCGAGTCTCCCAGGAGTACTCGTTTTGTTTCCCAGGGTACAACAGCCGGAGCAGTATTACTGCCGGAGTTCGCCTACAACCCGAAGGTTACCTTGAAAAACTTGCTGGAGAAAGATCAGAGAAAGTAGAGAGGAAGTTGGTAAAGCTGTTGTGTAGCTGGTGATCTTTTTCAGCTGGGTATGGAGCTGTATTTATACAGCTCCCGGTTTGAAACAGCCAAAAAACGAATTAAATGAGAGGTTTAAATTGCATTAAACGTCTTCAATGCAATTTAATACGTCAGTTAATTCTCAGTCAAAGCCTGTTAACTCGTCAGTTACGAAGCTGGACTGAAACTGCACTGTCATTCAATGTTGGAAGCTTCTACGCGTGCGCGCGCGCAAGCCACCCTGCTGCGCGCGCGCCCAGGTCTGCACGCCCATGCGCGGTACGTCCTCTTGGCTCACAGCCATGCGCGCGTGCGCCTCCCTGACTCAAGTCCATGCGCGCGTGCGCCACGTCACCTGTGAGCCTCTACGATCACGCCACATAGTCGCGCCGTTTTGGCTCACTTTGGTGCGCCGCGCACGACACCTCCGGACCCATGCACCATGCGCAACCGCGCGCCTTCGTGCCACGTATACCCGCGCGCGAACTGCGACATCACGCGCTTCGAACCTGCACTCCACTTGGTCCCTGCAGCCTATGAGATCCACGACGCGCACGTGGTCAAAAATACAAAGGCGGCTCTCAAGCGGCTCGCGGCGATGCGAGCGAAGTGCAAAGTGCGCCACATTGCGCCTCATCGCCCACGCCACGCGCGCGCACGCGCGCGAGCGTGCGCGAATGCGAGTTAGGGTGCTCCGCACCCTTCGCGAGTACACTAGTGAGTGCTCCCATGAAACAATAAGGATGGAGAGTTCCCACTTAAATACCCCTTTAAGTTCCATCTCTCATCCGATGTGGGACAAGGTGCTACTTTCCCTTTTGTTTCAGCATTGAATGTTCCAAACACCCAACTTTGAGCATCGATATCTCATTCATCTTAGCTCCGTTTTGGACGTGGTTTAGTTCGTTGCGAAGCTCTCCCAACATAGAACACAAACCCACAAATAAATATATAAAACCCGCTCATTTTATTATATTTGTTTTTAGTCCAAAATAGGAAAAAATCATTTTCCTATATTTGTGAAAAATGCTATTTTCACCTATTTTTCCAACAACATATCTTTCGCTTAATTTGTAAAACCTCGTATTACAAATTATTATTATTATTATTATTAGTATTAGTATATATTTTTTAATAGGTAATATTCATTAAAATGCCAAAATAACAAAGGAAGAGACCATTTGTACTAAAGAGGTAATAATCGAAGAGGTAAAAATAGAAGAATAAAATGAAAAACTTATGCATAAACCAAACCAAGAAGAATGTAAGTCTAAAACTGACGATTTTAAACAAACTTTTCAAGAAATTCACGTTTTACAACCCTCTTTTGAAAATCATTGTTTGATATCTTCTCATGCCAAGTTTTAAAAGAATTAAACACTACTACTAATTAGTATTAGATCCATGAAAAATGCCACGTGGCGATTGACCCATTAAGAAGTTGACACGTGTTAACTCTTTTTAGAAAAACGTGCGAAAGATGAAAAATATATAGTTAAAAAGTTGAAAATAAAAAAGTTTTGGGATTAAATTGTAAAAGATGAAAAACACAAGTGACTATTTTCCACATGACTGATAAAATTGTCAATACTAAAAAGACAAAGTAGGACATGATTACCATGTTTGAACTAAAAATGTAATCATTAACTGCTTCATCTAATGATTATGTTTTTTTTTTTTAGAATTGGAACTTTAATGTTAGCAATGAGGTGGTGGTGAAGTGGTAAGGGAGAGAATTAGTGTTCTAAGTAACCTAGGTTCGACTTCTGCTCTCCCCATATTTTCTTCGACACCTGGTGATGATGAGTGACTAGGCGAATATGTGGAGATCGCTAGTTCGATCCTTGAACTGAGCGGGTTTTACCTCATGTAACAACCCGCGTTCCTGGAGTCAAAGTACAAGTCAAAGTCAAAGGAAGAAAATATTGCTAATTGCGATCTGACACTCCTTGCTTAACTATTGATTGTACTCCCCGATTTGTAATCGATACACCATTTTAAGTTACTATAGTTGTATTATGTGGAGTAAATGCTAATAATCGCCATTTATCGCTAATCGACTTATCGCTAATTGCATCGCAATCACATCGCAATACGATTTGTGTGTTCTGGATATTGTTTTACGTGTGTGTGCTACTTATGTGTTAGTTGTGCATGTTTAATTATGTTTGTGGTGATTATTCGAAAACGCAATCGCAATCTATCACAACGCAATCTCATCGCAACACAAAACGCAGAATGGGTATGTTTAGGTTTATGACTGTTGGTTAGGTTATTTGTGGAATTAATGTGAATTACTATCGCATCGCTTACTCACATCGCATCGCGACGCACAACGCACAAAACAAAAACACGAAAACCAACTTGCGGCAACCCTTCGATCAAATGACCATTCGAACGAATGGTCATTCGTACGGATGACCATCCGATCGGATGGTAATCCAATCGGGTTGCCATCCGATTCGTTGCACTGCACCACTTTCCCTTTTTGGAATCCTATAAATAGCACCTGTCACACCACAAACAGTGATGTGACAGCTCTGGTGCGACTCTTCAACCTCTCAGGCCTTTCTCCTTCAATTTCTCGCGATTCTTGTAAGTTTCCAACTCCAATCTTGTACATCTATCATCTACACACACTACTTCATCTTTTTCACCATCAAATCTTCACTTTTAACCATGAAATCACCCGATTTGAGGTGTTCTAGGATGATGTCATCATGGGGTTTTTATGAACTTCAAGTTTTGACCTCATTCCACCAAGAACAACTCAGATCTAAAAGTTTTCCATATGTATAAACACTGATTTTGCCTAAATCTAGATATTTTCAAGGATTAAAAGGATTCAAAGATGTTTTCATAACTTTCTTTCAACTCTTTTACATTCATGCACTCAAAACCGATAGTATCGGAGCTCATTCGGGCCCTCCACTCGTTTCCTAGTGATGTGTCGGTCTGAGATCCGATTCTTATCAAAGAGACAACCGATTCACGGGTTGAACATGAACAACTGTCATGACCAGTTAACTAGTCTGATTAGGGTGATTCTCGTCCGACCGGATAACTTGGGCTTGGGGGAGTTTCCGTTGTTTAACACGTTGTCATATCATCTCGATCAAACCACAAACTTAACAAATTTCAAAACAAGCGAGTCACCAAACGGACTGCCGTCCGATCGGATTGCCATCCGATCGAACGCCAATCCGATCGGATGACATATGGTCTTCAATACTTAAACTTTTTATAACATTTTCAAACATCATCAAAACCAGCGAATGGCCATCCGATTGGATGACCATCCGATTGAATGACCATTCTGCTGTGGACTTGTTCTCTGAGGAATGTCTCACTGGACGGATCGCCATCCGACCGAACGACCGTTCGACCGGACGACCTGAAAGGTAGAGATACTTCTTTGTTTTCAAAATGCTACAACGAAAACTTCAAAGCCATCATACATAAACACATCCCTCCCAAAACGAAGGACAATCCGACCGAATGGCCATCCGTCCGAATGACCATCCGTACGGATTGTCATCCGACCGGATGACCTTTCGTCACTTCAGGTCACTTGCATCGTTTTACGTGTCGCTCGCCATTTATGCTATCGTTCTGTAATCAGGCTAACTCTCCAGTGCTCCCTTCAATCCAAGAGAGTGTTTATTTACTAAACACGATTTGTGAGTATACTTGATCCCTTTTTGCTTTAAGCACTTTTGGGTGTTACATACGTTACTTATGCTAAATCACATCGATCACACAACGCAAACACTTTTTATACGCTGATCTCTAATGCATGTTATACGTGTTACTCGATGAATGCTTGTATGTTATGTTTACACAATGATTGTTGCCTGACACCTTAGCAACGATAGTACTATAGTTTGGACTCAGCACCTGTCGAGGACGGGGGTTGCTAAGGGTATTTCTTCACGTGTCACGGTGGTGATATGTGTTGTGCACTCTACAACTCGCAGTCACGTCTGTGCATATTTCATTGTCGATAACCTACTAGCTTCACATTATACATGTTACATGCTGGTTATGCGTAAACTCGTTTTCGCTACTATTATACTATTAAACTTGAATGCTCACCTTTACACTATGTGTATTGACCTTTACTTTAACGCATGTGACAGGTGTTTAGGATGCTTTGCTTGTTACTTGCTGGAATCAAGCTAGGATGGAGTCTAGAAACAAATCTAGTAAAATCTGAGTTGTCGAAACAATTTATTTGCCTATGAGATATCTATGTCTGTAATAACTGCTTTATTTTGATGAGTTATGGTATGGGACATAATATTAATTATCTGGTAAATTAGTTGTTATGGATTCTCTTGGACAATCTGTTTCGCTCAGTGTCGCACCCCAATGTTTTCGCCATCGGTTGGGGTGTGACACCTCATGGCACTGTCGTGCCTTTGGACGAGTGCTCACGGGCTTCAACCCTAGGTGAGGGTTTTTCTCGGTTCGGAGGCTAGTGTATCCCGATGTAGTGAATTTCGCCAGTAACCTATTTGGAGGATTCGTTGGCCGTTCAAAAAAAATATTTTATGACATGCTGAAAAAATATGTTGTGTTGACCTAGCAAAAGTATGCAGTTGTGTAATATACACACATATACAACTATTGTAGATCAACCGAACCCTAACCCTCGCATCAGTGCCATCCTTGGGAGATGGTCAAACTACAAGACTAACAATACGACATATCCTTGTTAATAGAAACTTAGACTTATTGTATGTAACTAGAATTGCTTCCTCGTGTTGCGTGGATCGATTTTTTAATATGATATGAGCTTGCTGGGTTTTTTTTCAACTGTTTATGAATGTAGACCAACTGAAAACGTCTATAAAAATAAGTACAGAAACATATTATATTTGACATGAGTAATTTTTGAAAAAAAAAATACGTTTAAACGTAAACAAAATTGAACTTATACCAATACGTACATAAAATAAAATACGTAAAACTCGAGGGGGACAAAATGTCATTACGTCGAAACGTAAACCAACATAAATTATACCGACAGGTATGTAAATGTCAAAATATAGACCAACTGAAAACATCAATAAAAATAAGCACCAAAAAGTATTATATTTTACATGAGTTATGAAACGTAAAATAACTCGAATTTATACTGTCTAATAAAAACATATTATATTTTACCCGACTCGTTCCCAAATAAAATTTATGTCAAAACGTACACTAACTGAATACTTCCATAAAAATAAACACGAAAACGTATTAAATTTGTTGGGACTCATTTTTGGAAGAAAAACGTCAAAACGTAAACCAATTTGAATTCATACCGGCCCGTATATAAAATAAACACATAAAACTCGAGGTGGGTCAAAATGACATTTTTTATAAAATTTTAGAAAGGTGATCGAGGAAGTACAATTGCAAATGCTTAAAGTTTAAAGGGTGAATTTTAAAATTAAAAAAAAAAACAAAAAAAATACATTGTCAAAGCCACTGTAGCTAAGTGGTCATCTTATTATATATACTAGTATTTTGCCCGTCGCGCGTTGCGTCGGCGCGCGGCGGGTGAAAACATATAGTAAGACAAAACATGATTCGTAAAACGCAGTGCGTAAAAGACAATTACAAAAAAAAGTGTAAAACACAAAGGTAGACATAAAGTGTAAAACATAATGCCTAAGATATTTCGTAAAACACAATGCATTGACATTTGGAAAAGTAGGAGTTGTAGTCTAGGGGTTACAATTGTAATTTTTTTAAAGTTGGGCGGGTGTAAAAATGGAGTAATAGTGCAAGGGGTAAAAAACCAAGTCTAAAAAAGACAGTGTAAAAGTATAGGGGTGGTGGCGAAAATATGTAAAAGATGAGGGGATGTTGGTGGAAATATAAAAGAAGAGGGTTGGTGGCGTAACTGTGTAAGAGCTAAGGGGGTGATGGTGGAAAAATAAAGTAGAGGGTTAGTGCTGGCAAAGTTCGAAAGATGAGGTTGTGGTTTTAAAAATTCAAAGTAGAAGATTTAGGGACTAAATTTGTTATTTTATGAAACATTAAAGGTTACAAAGTCAAAAGGCTAAAATTGCAATATCCTTAAATTACAGGAGCTGAAAGGCAAAGCCGATGAAAAATCAATTGACTTTGTCCTTTAAGATCTTACTAAGGCTTTTATTTTTGTATATTACAAAAAGGAAATGTGTTTTACGTAAATATGATGTCACTTCTTCAGCCTTATTTGAGTAATGAACAACCACCTCTTTATCTCTTTCAAACCCTGTAGCACTTTTTTACCAAACCACCTACCACACCTTCCCTTTAGCAACTTCCATCATAGATCAACCATTCGCCACCAACCCGAAATCACACCATCACGACACCCATTCACGATTTCGACCACCAGAAAGCAACAAAAATTATTTTAGAGATTTCCAAGTAGAGAGAGAGAGTGTGCGTGTGCAGCCATGGTACCATACAAATCTGCATCAAAATCATCAGTGTTGTACGGTACTCTCTCAGCTCCTCCTTCAGTATCACAGGCTAGTGAGGAACATCAACCAGGACCGACAATCAATGGCCGGTGGCGATTTCATCTACATTCAAGAAACTGTTACATATTTAAGAAGCTCCGGCGATGCCTCGTTGTTCGGGTCGTATAGTTCGTTCCAACCAAACATCAAATTCGTTGTCGTATGCCTTCTCTTTCACCGGAGAAGTACGACGCCGATGGTTTCCTCCAACTCATCTAGGGTGCCATTGGGTTAAGTGCGTGGGAGAAATAAAGAAAAGGAGAAAGGGCAAACTGGTCATTACACAATATACGAAGGGCTTTTTTAGAAATTTGTCGGTGCATGTAGCACCGACTTTCTTCTTTAAGATGTTATAGAATATGGTCTCTCTTATTATCGATATTCTCTACTGTAAAAACTTAGAGCTTATATATTTCTTTTTAGCTTCCCGCGTGAAGATTTTTCAGGAGGTAACCCTCCAAGATACCATGTCTACCTGCGCACGCTTAAATGTGACGTTTTTTTTGTGTGATCAACAACCATTGCACCCAAAGAGGGGTGATGAGATTTGAGGCGGTGGATGTCTTACGAACCCAACATCTCTCATTCCACACCTGATGTGAGATTTGCCTATGGTGTTATAACAACTCCGTTATAAAGTTATTGTCCTTAATAAGGCTTGCCCCACCATGCCAATCCGCTATGTGGGATTTGCCTAAGGTGTCTTTCTGAACACTCCTGTGACTCACCATCCTTGATAAGGTTTGCCCCACTATCCCAAAGAATACATGAGTGACTCTGATACCATTTGTTACATCTAGCCTTTCGTACCACCAATATCATCTAATTTGCTCAGTTGGAGCTTACGGATTTATTTTTTGTTGCTTAGTTGGAGACTTCCAAGCAAGTTCTACTCCCACATGAACGCACTTAATTGTACAGTTCTAATGAAATCCACAAACATTGCACTTAAAACGCGTTGCTGATATCTAAGGCATGGCATGTATTATGAACCCGTCATCCTTCATGTTCACGGCTGATATAGAATTTGCTTAGGGTGTTACGCTATAGCTTCAACAAAGCGCCATTAGTTTTACCCATGATACCAACCGCTATAAAACCACACAAACCAAAAGAATCAAGAGGTATGCGGAGGTACCATGAGAAGTTTATTATTGTGTTTGGACATGTTGCTATAATTCGTACGAATACATAAATGTTAGTAATAACCAAGTACTCAAGCTACTTATACCATCCATCCATGTCCTTAGGTGACCTTAAAAGGGTATTTTCTTTAAATCTATTATTAGCATTAATGCCATATCTAACCTAAAGTTAAATATACTAATATAAGAATTAGTAGGCAGAGATTTTGGTAAAAGCTTATGTCTAATTTTTTTGCGGTAAATTAGTACTCAAGATTTTGCTTTGATTTTTTTTTTTAGATTAAATGTGTACTCCAAAAATGTTTCATTAATTTTTACCTTAATAACGAATGCAAGGTTGCAAAGTCAGGAGGGGACAAAAAGTTGACTTTTTGTAACTCATGTGTATATAATTTCTATACTATACACTCATATTAAACTTAATAATTCCGCCCCGTTTAGTGGACTTGACAAATCAAAGAAAAAAAAAAGCCAACTTTCATGAAGTTGGGTCACCGATAGTTAAAAGTCAAGGAAGGCCAACCATTTTCGTGGTCCAGAAAATCACCAATTTAATGGTGGTAGACTGCTATTAGTGTTTCTATAATCGGATCAAACCAACCGGCCAGTCTAATCAGATACACTATATACACAATTCGTCTGGTCGAATACTTTTAAATCGTCTTCATTTGCGTCAGCCAGTTATCATACTGACCGCTTGAACATTTCAACCGAGGTCGGACACTTATACCATCAAAAAAAACATTCGTTTTCTTCTAAGACTCATCTACTTTCATGTTTTGATAAATTAATGTAATATTATGTTTTAAATTAGTTGTATATATATTTAAAATTATAAATTATTTAATAAATTGCCGTGTTTTAGTTGCCACAAATGAAGACGACTTCATAACCAAACATAGCACAACAAGTCATCAATTTGATGACCGTGAGTTGTGTGGTCCACAAACATCAGTGCGTAACGTTAACGGAAAATGTAACAGAAATTTAAAAATTACCGCGTTAGCGACGGCACTCTTCACCGTTTTCATATCTTCAAAGCTAAATTGGGCGGTAACAAGTTTTCTCGGCCACAACTCCACCCCTTCTCCGCCTCGAACCGCCGTCTTTCCGTCTTTAACCCATGCTCCCCTCATCATAAACTCAAACACATAAACCAAAGTAAACCAAACCATTTTCACTAGCTTCAAAATACTCTCCAGAGTCCCCGAATTCTTATGTTTTTGCGTAGATGAAGTTAGGGGCCCGATCGTAGGCGTTTGATCCGGATCATCCAGTTTTCTACATAGAGTCAGCATCAACGATACGAGAGAGATTCCATCACCGAGCGCGTGGTGAATGCGCAACACCAAACACTTGTGCGCGGATAAAAGGTGGACCTCCCACAACGGTTTATCCGTGGTCAACGGAGACGATACTGTGAGGTCGGCTAGGTATTCGTTGACCACTTCCTCATCGTTATCTCCTTCACCTACCGGGTTGGAACGGATGATGATGTGGCGGTTGATGTCGATTTCGGTTTTGCGCCAGTGTTCACGTCCATGGTTGTCCGTGACTAAAAGGCTGGAAAATCTAGGGTGCTTGATCAAGAGAGAACCACAGATGACGGTTCGAAGGGCGTCAAGTGTGATCGGCCGTTCAAGGCCGAACACGCTGTTTATGATCTGGTGAGTTGCCGGTTGCACGAACAACCGGCCGCCTGGTGATAGTGGTTCGTCGATCTCCATACACAGTTAGAGAGTCACGGGGATATCAATTATAATTGTCGTATACACTTTAATTTATAGTTTGTCAACTTTTTTTTTCTGCTTAGATAGTCAAAATAATAACATAATATAGTACTTTTTTATTCGAAATTCCAATAATGAACTAGTCAACATTCAACAAAGACACAACCAACACCAAACACTCAACACAAATCAAGAAAGTCATGGCATCAAACAATGAACCAAACACAATTTACGCAGTTTAATAAGACAAGTGCTATATTATATAATTATATAAGAGTAAACTGCCATTTTGGTCCCTGAGGTTTGGCCAGTTTTGCCATTTTAGTCTAAATCTCAAAGTTTTTGTATCTGGGTCCCTGTGGTTTCATTTTTGTTGCCATTTTGTTCCAAAAGTGAAATCAGTTTATATTTGTCTTATAAAATCCTACTATTTTGTCATTTTCCTTAGTGGCAAAATAGTGATTTAAGCATTAATATATTATATAAATAAAATAACAAAGCCTGAAGAACATCAAATATCTAAAATCATCACAAAATCAAAAGCATGATCCAACAAATTTCATCCACTAATCTGAAAACACAGAACGAATTAAAAAGCCCCAAAACAAACATTATCCAACATCTCACATAAACCAAACAAGCAAATGGAATATTTAATATGAATTCAGATAAACTACAACAAAACGCCAGATAATTGTAAGAATATTCCGATGAAGATGAAGGATTATACATGTACCCTTAACCTCTACTCTCTCTCTCTCTAAACACCAATCTATCTCTCTCTCTCCTCTCTCTCAAACACCACTGCCACCGAACTCCATGTAACACGTCATAAAATCATGTCCAATAATGTATCGACACGTGTCCCTAATCCTAATTATGTCAAACGTTGACTAGGAGGGACTATTATCGCCAAACAGTTAAAACTTTGAATGCGAAAGGACTGAAAGTGTCAACATGCTTAAACTAAGTCTCTGAGTGACATTATACGGTATTCATGTTCTCATATTAAGCCACTTGTTGGATAATCGAAACCGTTTGCGATAAACACAAAAGTTTCGGTAACGGAGGGTTAAAAATGTCAACATGTTAAATCTTACCTCTGAGTGACATTTTAACGAATCCGGAGCATTACAATGTTTGATCACACTCTTGGGAATACCTAATATTTTCCGTTTAGGGCTTTGATGCCGTTAAACGATAATACGCACAAGTTCATGCGTTAAAAGGGTTAAAAGTGTCAATATGTTAATTCTTACCTCTAAAAGACCTTTTAACGAACCCGGAGCATCGTGATATTCGTTCATACTCTCGGGAATGCCTAATATGGGCTATGTAAGGCCTTGATGTCGTTAAACGATATTACGCACCACTTTGTGCGTTAAAAGGACTAAAAACGTCAACGTGCGAAACTATGCCTTTGAGTGACCTTCTAAACGAAACGGGAACTCCGTAAGCTTGGTCATACTCTCGGGCATGCCTATGATTGGTCACAAATAATATTTGTACCTTATAATAACAATATATTTGGTTATATAAGGTTTTGTGCCAAAAATGTCAATAACAAAAGTTAAAAGTGCATATAAAAAGCACAGGGACCAAAACAATCAACTGCCAAACCTGTCTTGGGCCGGACACTCACTCGCGGGCCACGAAGTATTGGGCCGAGGCGGTCACGGGCCGCCAGAGATCAGATCTGCAGAATTATTTTTTTTTTATTTTGTTTTCTTTGCTTGTTCACCACACATACAACCTATACTCACATAATTCGATTCTAGGGGCTCTTAGTTTGTTTTAAAACCTGGTAATACACCTGTAAAGATCTTATAACTCCTCTCAAACACATGGCAATCATCCATTAAACTCTCAAACACTATATAAAGGAGTGTTCATCCATCCTTCAACCTTGCACCATTCATTTCTTTCTATCATTCTCTTTTTGGAGCTCCTGAGCATTAGGAGCATACCATTTAGTTCTCTTCAGTCCTTAGTACACTTGTAAGTGTTCCTTTCGTGGCTAGTTATTTTATTTGGCTCTTAAAGCCGAAAAGTCAAGCGTCTACGATAAAACGCTTTAACTTTTAGTTAGACCTTAAACGGTCAAGCCATTGTTCGCAACGAACATGGCTACGTGATCGTAATTAGGTAGGTGTTAATCCCTCAAAAGGGCACCTCCTAAGAATCACGTTTGCTTGGTTAATAATTACGATATGGGTTTAGAAGTGTTCTAAAATATGTTTTATCACTTAAACAACTCGGTAATAATTAAAATAATTACGATACGGGTTTAGAAGTGTTCTAAAATATGTTTTATCACTTAAACAACTCGGTAATAATTATTAGAACATGTGTAAACATGTTCGGCTCGTCAATTCCTGTTTTAGGGTCGGTTCGCAACCGAAAGTCACGTAGTTTGACTTCTACGTTGACTTTTGGTTATAAACCGAATTAGACTAGTATGCTACTGATTTTAGGTTCCGTTGTGATCGTATTTTAATGTAGTATAGCCCCATAAGGTTATATTACACGACCGGACTAGGAATCTGAGTTTATGCGCATGTTCCATACTTTGACTAAAATGCCCTTTTGTTTAAAAATAAGGTTTTAAATACAAACGAACATGAAAATGAGTTATGTACTGATAAGTAAACATGTTTAGGATAATTTGATGTTTATAATCTGGTCATAAACTGAGTTTACACATATAAGCGTAAACTATGCTTTTAAAAGGACTAAAATGCCCTTTTAAGTCTAAAATGAGTTTTAAACATAATTTTGTTATAAAACTCAATTACCTACTGATATGATATCATAATTAGGATTATTTGGGATGCTAAGTCAGATTGTAAACTGAGTTTAACTTCAGTTTCGCATACAACGCCGATAAATGACGAAAATTCCCTTATGGCACATAAAATGCGTTTTAAGCATAATATTCAAACCAAACCTTTTGCTTATTGATTTGTTATGACAAATAAAATATTTTAACTATTCAAAGCTGGTCATAACATCATATTTCATAAATCTTCG
Organism: Helianthus tuberosus; assembly: GCA_030545235.1. Taxonomy (NCBI): domain Eukaryota; kingdom Viridiplantae; phylum Streptophyta; class Magnoliopsida; order Asterales; family Asteraceae; genus Helianthus; species Helianthus tuberosus. The sequence continues at coordinate 58,464,945 of CM060443.1, read as the reverse complement.
CATAAATCGTCATTTAACGACATTAACGCCGTTTAGGCGCGTAGTATGATTTTAAACCATATGTATGAACCAAGACTTGTTACCTACTGATATTATAAACCATTTTAAATGTTTTCACACTAGGTATAAGTCATGAACTCAGAATCCCAAATAAAGTCTCAAAACTATGTGTGAAATGACCAAAATGCCCCTACGGTGCATAGTTTGGTCATAAAGCATAAATCACACATATGTTTGATATCCTACTGATATGATATCATAATTTAAACATTTTTACAGAATTTTTATGACTATAACATCAGTTTACTTGCAAGCTCCTTTTATAAGTTATAAAATTACCAAAATGCCCTTATGAGGCATTGTCGCAACCCCCGATCCCAGGTTCCCCGGGAAACGGGCGGCCGCGAGCCAGTTTCGGTGGTATCATGTATTGTCTAATTTGGCAGCGGAATTTTTCATCAGGACCGTAGTTAGGAAATGTTTATCAGAGTAAAATACCACATTTTCATAGCATTAAACAAATGGGTTAAAACCCAAGTTCATAGTACACACGTTTTTATAGGAATAAATCCTATTTTATTTAATAAAAACATCTATTTTATATTTTGGTAACTTTATTGCCACTTTTCCAAGCCTTCAGTGCTCTCCAGCTGGCTTCTATTTGGCTTTCACATTTTGTTACCTGAAACGCGTTTTAAAAACATTTGTCAGTGGGAAATACTGGTGAGTGAATCCCAGTTTAATCAAGTTTAAATAAAAAGTCACAGTGTACAGTATTGAGGGTGATCCCGCAATTATATTTGTTTCCAAGACATTACAATTAACATCCATGGTACTGTCGAACCCGACTTGTGGACATGTTACTCCTTGACCAGGTGGTAACAAATTTTGTATACAAAACCCCAACATACTCATCATAATTGTATGCTTACAAATACTCAATAACTGTTATTCGCATGGAAAAGTATTTAAGGTTTTGTAAAAACATTCAACAAAAGATTTACAAAAAGTGGATCAACTCACATTGCTGTCTTAGAATTTCTGTAAGGGTTTCCCGGTGATAATCTATAATTTACACAAATGTACACGCGTTAGTATGAATAACCCATTTTAACATTAGTAATACCCTCCCCGAGACGGCATTCCAATGACTACGTCGGGCAGAACCACGACAGCCATTACGGAACCCTAGATCAATCGGGCAGCGTATCTAATACGTATCCAGGGGTTATAATACTTACAACGGAGTAGAACTTCACTAATTAGGGGGTATAATACCCGAGTATTACTTCTACTACTCAGAAATTGTGATTGAGAATGAAAGAAATGAACGACGGAAAACGAAAACCCGTTGCTTTCTTATATAGTGCCTGATCTCGGTTCTCTCGCAGCCCTCGTAACACAAGCCCAGGGCTTACGCGGCCCGCGTCAACCCTGGGTCAACGCTATAGCTGGGCTGAGTCGATGTGTAGGTCTGCCGGGTGTTGGGCCACGTGGCGGCACCGGGCTGCGCCACTATTCTAATCTAACGCGGCCCGCGTAAGGTTGAGGTGGGGTTCACGCAGCCCGCCTCAACTTATAATTCAACGAAATCTGATTTAAACCTCTATACCGCCAGCGTAAAGGGTTGGGGTGGGCCTACGCGGCCCGCCTCAGCCCAAGATTTCAATTTTTATTTATTTTTAATACTATTTGATATATTTGAGGCCCGTTTTCGCGTATGGGGTGTATTTTGGAACATATTGGGACATTTTAAAATATATTAGGGTGTCGGAAAATAATCGAGGGTGTCGGTTCAATTGAGGATTGTTATATCCTCCCCACCTTGTTTTAGAGCTCGTCCTCGAGATCTACTGGAACAAGTGTGGATATTTCCTTTGCATTTCAGATTCAAGCTCCCATGTGTACTCAGGTCCTCTTTTGGAGTCCCACTTCACTTTGACCAGAACTAATCTCTTATGCTTGAGATTCTTGACTTTCCTGTCTTCGATCTGTAGAGGCATTTCTACAAACTTGAGTTGTTCATTTACCTCTATATCCTTAAGAGGTACTATTAGCGATTCATCAGCTAAACACTTTTTGAGATTAGATACATGAAACACATCATGTATTCCTGCCATTTCCTCTGGCAGTTGTAGCTGATAGGCTACAGGTCATATTCTTCGAATAATCTCAAAAGGTCCAATATACCTGGGACTTAGCTTTCCTCTTTTGATGAATCTTACCACTCCTTTCCAAGGAGAGACTTTTAACAATACTTTATTTCCTACTTGAAATTCCAATGGTTTGCGTCGGTTATCGACATAGCTCTTCTGTCGATCACGTGCTGCTTTCAGTCGTTCCTTGACTTGAATGATCTTGTCGGTTGTTTCCTGCACTATCTCAGGTCCAGATAGTTTCTTTTCCCCAATTTCTGCCCAACAGACTGGGGTTCGGCACTTTCATCCATAAAGTGCTTCGAATGGTGCAGCATTGATACTTGTGTGATAACTATTATTATAAGAAAATTTTATTAAAGGTAAGTGATCGTCCCAATTACCTCCGAAATCAATTACACAAGCTCTAAGCATGTCTTCCATTGTTTGAATTGTTCTTTCGCTTTGTCCGTCCGTTTGAGGATGATAAGCTATGCTCAGATTTAACTTAGTTCCCATGGTTTTTTGGAAACTTGACCAAAAATGAGAGGTAAATCGGCTATCCCTATCAGAAACAATTGATAAAGGAATTCCATGTAATGAAACAATTTAATTTACATACAATTTAGCTAGCTGTTCCATACTAAAAGTTTCCTTCATTGGTAGGAAATGAGCTGACTTGGTTAGCCTATCTACAATCAACCAGATTGTATCATTTCCCTTCCTTGTTTTGGGTAATTTGGTAACAAAATGCATTGTTATCAATTCTCATTTCCACACTGGCATTTCTAATTGCTGTAACAAACCTGAGGGTTTCTGGTGTTCAGCTTTAACTTGTGAACAAGTTAAACATTTAGAAACATAGGCTGCTATGTCCTTTTTCATTCCTATCCACCAGAAATTTTTCCTTAAATCCTGGTACATTTTATCATTTCCTGGGGGCATCGTATACTTAGACTTATGGGCTTCTTCTAATATACGATGACGTAAATTTCCTAATTTAGGTATCCACATTCTTTTCTTATGGAATCTCCAAATTCCATCTGTTCCTTGTTCTAATTCCTTAACCACACCTTTTAGTTTTTCAGCATCATCCTTGATTACTGATTCTTGTGCTTTTCTGATTTGATCATTTAAATCTACTTGTAGATTTAATTTAAGAGAACGTACCCTTTCTGGCTTTTCATGATACTTTCGACTTAAAGCATCTGCCACTACATTTGCTTTCCTTTTCCTTCATGATACTGGATATCACAATCATAATCACTAAGCATCTCCATCTAGCGTCTTTGTCTCATATTTAACTCCTTTTGCCCGAAAACATACCTTAAACTCTTATGATCAGTGAATATGGTAAATTTACTACCATAAAGGTAATGTCTCCAAATCTTAAGGGCAAAAATTATAGCTCCTAACTCTAGATCATGGGTTGAATAATTCTCTTCATGATTCTTAAGTTGTCTAGATGCGTAAGCTATAACATTTTGACGTTGCATTAATACACATCCATAACCTAAGTTAGAAGCGTCACAATAGACTACAAAATCTTCAGTTCCTTCTGGTAATGCTAATATGGGTGTATTAGTTAATCTTTGCTTAAGAATTTTAAAAGCTTCTTCTTGTTTTGGTCCCCATTCAAACTTAATGGATTTACAGGTTAACTTAGTTAAAGGAATGGCTATTCTAGAAAAATCTTGAATAAATCTTCTATAATAACCGGCCAATCCTAGGAAACTTCTAACCTCGGTTGGTGATTCAGGGGTTTTCCATTTAGTAATCGCCTCGATCTTTGTTGGATCCACATGAATTCCTTCATGATTCACTAAATGTCCAAGAAACTGTACCTGTTCTAAGCAAAACTCGCACTTTGAAAATTTAGCATAAAGCTTTTCCTTTCTTAATAGACTTAAAAGTGCGTGCAAATGTTTTGCATGATCCTCTTTACTCTTAGAGTAAATTAGAATATCATCTATGAAGACGATTATGAATTTATCAAAATATAGCTTACATATTCGGTTCATCATGTCCATAAATGCAGCCGGGGCATTGGTTAAACCAAATGGCATGACAGTAAATTCATAATGACCATACCTTGTTCTGAAGGCAGTCTTAGGAATGTCCTCTTCCTGTACCTTTAATTGATGATATCCGGATCTTAAATCGATTTTAGAGAAAAATCTAGCTCCTTGCAGTTGATCGAACAGATCATCTATTCTCGGTAATGGGTACCGGTTCTTAATCGTGACTTTGTTCAATTCACGGTAATCAATGCACATACGCATTGATCCGTCCTTCTTTTCAACGAACAATATCGGCGCTCCCCAAGGTGACGAACTTGGTTGTATAAATCCTTTTTCCAGTAATTCATCCAATTGTTTCTTCAGTTCCTGCATTTCTGCTGGTGCCTAACGGTAAGGTACTTTGGCAATTGGTGCTGTTCCTGGCAGTAGGTGAATTCTAAATTCAACTTCTCTGTCTGGTGGCAGTCCTGGTAATTCTTCTGGAAATACATCTTGTTAGTGCACTATGTCTATTGACTTCGTCTTGTATCGAGTCATGTAATGTAATAGGATAGAATAACCAGTGTTCGGGGTGCGAGAAACAGATTTTGAGGAAATAGGTGATGATTCTGCTTGAAAGTGTCAAGTGACATTTCAAGCGAAATCAGAAGGAATTGATTCCGCTTGAATCTGCCTTGTCCATTTCAAGCGAAATCTCCCTTAGTATAAATAGGAGCACTTAGTTATTCATTTGCAAGGTTCGGATCTGAGTAGCGAAGCTCTGCTGGATCGTCTCCAGGTTGTAAATCAGTATCATATCAATATAAGAGACATTTAAATTGAATCGAGTGTCCGTTTCATTGATTCCGCCTTTGATTCGGATATAAAGCTCTTCTGATCGACTCAGTCAGGTCGTACAGCGATCCTACAAGTGGTATCAGAGCACAGGAAGAAGAGTTTAGCTCGATTACATCAGTTTTCTGACTTCTACACCTTCTTTTTCGAATTGGACAAGATTTCACGGTCAAAATGGATTGAATTTTTCACAGTACATGCGAAACAGTGTTTTAACAAAGCCTTGAAAGAATCAGTTCAAAATTCAGCTTAAAAATGACAAAAACAGGCCAAAAACCTTATTCCGCTTGAACGAACTTCATGGTTTCTCTTGAAAAATTTAGATGATTTCGCTTCAAATCATGATTTCGCTTGGAATTAGCACTTGATTCCGCTTGAAACAGTAGTTCCGCTTGATAAATCCAGCTGATTACGCTACTAAGTGTCATCTAAGTGATTCCGCTTGAAAATATAGTCCTGGTTCCGCTTGAAAGTGGTTTTCTGGTTAAAAGTTTGATTTCGCTTGAACGTGTCGTACTTGTGATTTCGCTTGAAATCCTTATTTCGCTTGAAAGTGGACTTTTTCGCGTCAAGATCATTTCACGTCAACCGAGTGTCAGTTTATTTCAAGTTGATTGATATTGTTTAAACTGATTGTGTTTGTTTGTTTGTCTCCAGGTGATTGAAGATATACAAATTGTGAATTTCAAGAAACTGTTTGAAGATGTCAAGCAGCGGTGAAGAATTTTACAACACGTTTTACAATGCTTTTACTTCAGAATCATCCGAAAGAAGATCTGAAACAAGAGAATATTCGAAAGAGATTTTAGGGAATTTTAAGTATGAGAATATGTATGGAAGCCAACAGAAACCACCGAAATTAATGAAGATTGAAGATTATAACTGGTGGAAAAATCGGTTTGAGGGTTGGGTAAAAGCTTTTGCTTCTGAAAGTTGGTTAAAATTGAAATATGGATATACAGAACCAGTAAAAGAAGGAGGAGAGTTAGTAAACGAAAAAGAGTTCACAGAAATGGATGTAAAAAATGTTGTAGCTGAATACAAAATGATTACATTGATAAAACAGTCAGTGAGAGAAGATATTATTTCGCTACTTGAACAAGAAAAAACATCGAAAAGTTTATGGGAAGCTTTGGAGGTAAAGTGTGTATGTAGTGCTGAGATTGTGAAAAACAAAAAGAAATTGTTACGTAAAGAGTTTGATTTATTTAGTTGTATGAAGAATGAATCTGTTTGTAAAATGATCGAGAGATTTGGGCATCTGAAGATGGAGCTGGCAAGACACAAAATAACATACACTCAAGATGAGTTGGTCGACAAATTGTTTGATTCATTGCCGAATGAGCAAGATTGGCAATACTTTGCCTTGATGTTGAAGAACACAATCAAGTCTGAAGAGTTGACAGTGGATTTGCTAATTGAAAGACTAGAAAGCCATGAGTTGGAAATCAAGAAATCTAAAGTCAACAATTCAGCTTATCAGCAGAATGTAGAGCTGTATTACAGAGGAGAACTTCCAAAGGCTGGGTTTTCAAGAACAACATTTTCTGCAGAAAGATCAAATACTGTGAATCATGAAACTCCTCACAGTGGTTTTCACAGTGGATCTTCATCAACAGCTTCAAGACAATCTGCATCAAAGAATTTATTTCAGTGTAATATCGCTGTGGATCTAAAGAATGGTCAGAATTTCAGTGAAGAGTCAGCAAAACAACAGATGGTGTTTTTGGCCTCAGTATCAGAGTCATATGAGAGTCTCGTGGCAGGCAAGATAGGCAACACCCCCTGACGAAGGAAGACTACGATCAAATAGATCCTGAGGAGATGGAATTGATCGACATAAGGTGGTGTACGGCCAGTGCAGTGAGGAGAGCTCAGCGTTTCATGGAGATTACAGGAAGAAAGTCTATTGGTGGACCATCTACCAAGTTAGGCTTTGACAAATCGAAAGTCACATGCTTCAAGTGTAAACAGAAAGGTCATTTTAAAAGAGAGTGCCGAAATGCTTATGCTGATGATTCTGAAAATCCATTCAAAGAAGATTATTACAAGAAAGCGATTTATCATCAGAACAAAACTGAACCTCCTAGAATGAAGCAGCTTGAAGAAAAATCAAGAGCTCTTGCAGTTATTCATGACGATGAAGGTTATGACTGGAGTCAAGTTCTCCCTGAAGAAGATTGTGTTGGATATGCATTTGATCAAGAGAGAACCAGAGATGACGGTTCGAAGGGCGTCAAGTGTGATCGGCTGTTCGAGGCCGAACACGCTGTTTATGATCTGGTGAGTTACCAGTTGCACGAACAACCTGCCGCCCGGTGAGAGTGATTCGTCGATCTCCATACCCATTTAGAGAGTCACGGGGATATCATTTAGAATTGCCGTATACACTTTAATTTATAGTTTGTCAACTCTTTTTTTCTGCTTACATAGTCAAAATAATAACATAATATAGTACTTTTTTATTCGAAATTCCAATAATGAACTAGTTAACATTCAACAAAGACACAACTAACACCAAACACTCAACACAAATCAAGAAAGTCATGGCATCAAACAATGAACCAAACACAAGTTACGCAGTTTAATAAGACAAGTGCTATATTATATAATTGAGTAAATTGCAATTTTACCCACTGGGGTTTAGGGCAATTGGCATGTCTACCCCCCCCCCCCCCAAGGAAATAAATGCAATTTTACCCCCTAACGTTTGGGGTTATGTCGCAACTTTACCCCCCGGACCATGTTTCCATCACAGATCACCGTTTTCTTTTAATGGTCAAAGGGCAAATAGGTAAGATCACCATTCTCTTCAGCTATCACCATTCGCTTCAGCTGCAACCTCATAAAATTCCCATTTCATCACTTTGAAACCCTCAACATAACCTACCTCTAAATTCAAGAGCTGCTCATTGGCGATCTTCAAGAATTACAGTGGATTAGAACTCTGTTACGAGCATGGATCTTCGATTGTGGAAGCTACGAGCTGAAGACCAGTATTTCGAACCGGATGAAATGTACCGTAAGTGACATGCAAGCTCACAGGGTCTGAATTAGGTAAATTTTGAATCTTTTTCTGTGTTAATTTGTTATTGTTGTTTGTTTACAGGTCAAACCCAATCTCAATTTACCATAACATTTCACCATGGAGGTAATTTTGTAGAAAACCCAAATAGGAATTACTTTGGTGGGAAGATGAACTACATTGATCATGTAGATTTTCGAGTGTTGAATACTGATGTTTTAGAGGAGATGGTTAAGAAATTAGGATACAATGATGGTCTGTTTTTCTGCATTCATTATAAGAAACCGTACTGTTCGTTGGATTTTGGTCTTAGGACATTAAAATGTGATGTTGACTTATAGCCTATCTTTGATCATGTGCGTCAAGGAGTCCACATTATAGACATGTATGTTGAACACCAGAGGTCAACAATCTTGATTGAGTCAAGTGAAGTTCCTGTTGATAGAACATGTAAAGCAATTGTTCCAACATCATTTACAATAAATAATCAGATCATAGTATGAATGAAGATGAGGAATAAATTGAAGATCATAATGAAGAGAGTGAAGGAAGTGATCCTGATTATGAGTATATTGAGGAAGATAATTTGGTTTATGAAATAGAGGTGGATATGCAGAGGTTCAGGGCTAATGTTGAATTTACTAGGGAAGAACTGGATGGTTCAATTAATGGGGATCATGATGATGAGAGAAGCGAAGAAGGTCATCTGCCTGTAGACCTGGAGGACTTTGAAAGTGGGTCTGATGACAATTCAAGCCTTAGAGATAAGATTGCCAGGAAGATAAGGAGGAGAAACAAGGGTGCTTTAAAAGGTCCAAATGATCTGCCATTCTTTGTTGGTCAACTTATTGATGACAAGAAAAAGATGAATCAGATGGTGAAAGATTATGCTCTTAAGGCAAGGAGGGATGTGTTTATTCTAAAAAAACGAATTGTTAAGGTATAGGGTAGTATGTTTTGGAAGTAATCCACCACTACTTGGTCCTGTAAAAAAGAAGGGGGATGAGGGGCAAAATAGTAAATGCACCAAAGTAGGGCAAAAATACAAACACCTTAAAAAGCATACCAAGCCCACCTGTCCTTGGGCAGTTCACATCTCAAGAAATACAGACAAGGATAAGTGGTGTGTGAAGACCATTCATAATCAACATAATTGTTTGAGAACAAGGGCCGTTTCCTTGTACACAATGAGTTCGATTGCCAAAGAGATCCAACCTATGATTGAAAGCAATCCAGACATGCCAATTCATGCAATTCAAAGTCAACTGCTTTGGAAGCATCAACTAGAAATATCACTACATAAGGTCTTCAGAGCCAAGAGGATAGCAACTACGAGGATTTATGGTGATTACCAAGAACAATATGGTCTGCTAAGGTCATACTGTGATGAACTTCTAAAAGCCAACCCATGTAGTACAATTAAAATTGATGTGGAGCCATGTGGGAACTCAAGTAGTCCTACAAGGCAGTTTCGAAGGATTTATGTTTGTTTTGCCGCTATGATGAGAGGATTTAAGATGATTGGAAGACCATTGCTGGGTGTGGATGGTTGTTTCATGAAAGGTCCATTTCCTAGACAGATCTTGAGTGCTGTTGGTATAGATGGGAACAATAGCATATATCCAGTTTGTTATGCCCTTATTGAGGCAGAAACAACCCAAAGCTGGAAATGGTTTTTGCAACTGTTAAGAGATGACCTAGGGTGTACGGCTGAGTCCAGCTATGCTATCTGTTTTTCCTAATGGCGAGCACATATTTTGTTTGAGGCACATCCATGAGAACATGAAATCCAAGTGGCGTGGAGATCTTTACAAGAATTTGCTTTGGTCTGCCGGAATTTTAACAAAGCTATGGAAGAAATTAAGACAACAGAACGAGCTATGTATGACTGGCTGAATGAGATCCCATACACAGCTTGGTCAAGAGCATATTTTTCTGGAAGAGCTAAATGTGATATGTTGCTGAACAACATATGTGAGGTTTTTAACAGATAAATCATAGGAGCAAGGGACAAGACGATTATCACATGCCTAGAATTCATTAGGGAGTACATGAACAAGAGGATAGTGAATGTCAAGAAATTGCAAGCAAAGTGTATGGGGCCACTGACACCTCATGTCACTGAGGTCTTCGATGAGATCAAGAAACAGGCTGCTGAAATGTCTGTTTTAATGGTTGATTCAGACAAGTATCAAGTAACAGGTCCGAGATCACAGTGTGTTGTGAATGTTAAACATAAAACTTGTGCATGCAGGAAGTGGGATTTGATAGGGATGCCTTGCAAACATGCAGTTGCAGCCATATGGGATATGTCAAGGAATAGCATTGATGCTGGCATACCAGAAGAGTGGGTTTCTGATGTGTATTGGCTGTCAACATGGAAGAAAGTTTATGACAATGTGATAGATCCAATCAACGGGCCGGAGATGTGGACTCCTTCACAGTGTCGAACAACACTCATCCCACCAAAGCATCATACACAAGTTGGAAGGCCAAAGAAGAAACGAAAGAAGGCATTTGGTGAAAAAGAGCTTGAGTAGGAGTTCGACAAATGAGGTAAAATGACCAGAAAGGGAACCAGCATCAAGTGTGGTAAATGTGGGAACATGGGTCACAATGTCAGGAGCTGCAAAGGACAAGGGGTGAACAATCCACTGCTTTACGGGAATCACACACTGCCACTCAAGGTGCACCGGTTTACAATCTTTATGAGTGACAGATGGTTTGTAACTTTAGACTATGTTTGTTTGTTTGTCAAGTTTGTTCAAGACAATGTTTGGTTTGTCAAGTTTGTTCAAGACAATGTTTGGTTTACAATCTTTATGAGTGACTGATGGTTATATTGTCATGAACATGTTTGGTTGTTTGAATATAGTTTGTATATGGCTGCTTTAATACAAATAACTAGGTTATCTACCCGTGTGATACACGGGTTGAACAATTTAAGTTGGATAAAACATAAAAATATGATAAAAATCAAGAAAAAAATGCTTATTACATTTATGAAAAAAATTTACAATACACAAAAGTATAAAGAAATCACAAGTCTCTAAATATTTTCTTATATACAACTTTTGTCGTATCATTTGAAACTTTCCTTTCTATACCTATAGACCCGTGTATCACACCTGCAAAATAACAAATATACGTACCGATGATGAAGCGAATGCGTTTGTTGACTTGTAGTAAGCGATCTTGAAACCTTCAGATGTCCATAAAACTCCATCAACATGCTTCAAGATTGCAACTCGAATGATGGATTTACACAGAGTTTACATCTGAAGTCCCATGGAACATATAAGTAAACACTTTTAACACTCATAAGTCACACCCCAAAGATGATCTTTGTTGTTGGTCACTTGCCACATCAATTGTGTCGGGAAGTAGCTTCATCTACAATAAAAGGTGAAAAAACAACAAAAATATTTAATCATGTACATAATACTACATACCTGTACAGCTTTCTAAAGCAGAGTTGTTTTTTGCCAGCATGGCCACATGGCCCCTGGTCGGAAATTTCAAGCTTCGCCACTATTCTCAGCCTGCTCCTTATACTTGATCAATTTTGACCCACATAATTGCATCCAAGGATTTATAAGCATATATCAGTCATGGGAAATCAAATATAATAATCAAAAGTGTACACAACTCATGTATGTAAGGGATAAAAGTAAACCATATTTTTCAGAATATCATCCTTATCACTTTCTCCAACATTTTAGAATCGGAAAAATATCTATTTCCTACATATGTTTGAATAAAACAATATAACTACAACTGTATAGCGACTGGGTAACTATGAAAAAAACAGACGGGACTGGACTGCAAAATTGAGAAAAACGGATTTTAATATGTATATGTTTGCATTTGAATGCATAGGTGTATTAACGGTTAACAAAAAAATTATTTATCTATCAAATACTTAACCTGAAGTATGTGAAATGTAATATGCTTTATTAAATTAAAAAATTCTGAATACTGTAATATGTAAGCCTCTTTCTTTTATTTTAAAAAAATGACCTCCAGATAGCTGGGATTGATGTTGAACCAATCTTTTATTTATTTGTTTAGTTTCAAAATCTACCCGGTAGAAACAACATGATGTAGTCTTATCCATTGCTTGAGAACCTCAAATTGTGACAAGTTATAATAACAGAACCAATCAAGAAAACAGAACTGCCGTCCTGGTTACACATTTTAACGCTATCATCAATCCTCAAGGAATCTAAATTAATGTTTTGAGATGAAATTAAAACCAAAACCTAAAATCAAGGACATATTTCGACTTACCAAGAAACTCCAAATTTTCAGAGATCGAGATCGAAACCACGGTGGATTCCGGTGAGACAGCGACGAGTCTTAACAACCCAAAATAGAATTGATCGTACATCATATGTGTTGCTATGGAAACCATGTTTTGATCTAGAATCGTCGAAAGTATGTACGGATTGTTGTAAGCGTCGATAGTTAAAAAGCTTGAAGAAATTATGGGTAGTTTAGAAGAAATTTGAAGAAAATATAAGCAAACTAAACGCAAGATTGACAAAGATAACCAAACCTTGAAACAGAAGTATCTCTCGGTTGGATTCGATTATGATCTTCATAGCATCGCGGATATGGATCGCAGTTAGGGTTTAGAGAAGAATGGCGTTTTATCAATGGATATAGGAGAATATAGATAGATATGGGTCGGGTTAGTTGTGATTGAGGGTCAGTGAGTTGTAAAATCGGGTTATCGGGGATTGAGCGGGAAAACAAAAAAAAGGAGGCCCTCAACGAATGCCAAGTGTCCCCAAAAGGTTTTGTTTATTATATTAGTAAGATGTGTTCAAACAGAATTTTGGCGGAAAGTGATTCGATTACATTGCAACATTTAGTACAAATAAGAGGTCCAAAATACAAACATACAACCAAACAAATCTAGCCTATTTCCAGTGACAATCATCCAAACAAGACCAATCCGAATCAGAACCATGCTCCCCTTCATATGGGTCAAAGTACCAATCATCCTCTTCATCCCAATATGTGTAATCCCATGCATGTTCCAGCACTTCAGGGTCATAATCCTTTGTCGGATCTCCGAATATCTTTTCATAATCAGTTTCTTGCTCCATGTAAGGTCTGAGTATCTCAGAGTCTTGATCCTCAAAGTATACATAACTATCTGGTTCTTCGGCTGCAACGACGTCTTCATCCTTAGCAATATCTTTCTCATTCTCAACTATATCATTCTCTTTGTCAGCAATACCTACAGAATTACAAGCAGGCTACCAAAACAAACATAAAGTAAGAACTTGAAAAGGACCATTGCATAAACTTGAAAACTCATAACTCAAATACAGTTAGAGTCAAAATACACAAACTAATCCAATTTCTCCACATTTAACTAGTTAAGCAAAAAAAGTAGAACAATCAAGACCCAAGTAATCCCTAAGTACATCTTCAGTTTGAACACATCGCCATTCTTGTACCGAGCCAACTGGTCTTTGCACTTAGCCAACTCATCCTTATCTTTAATGCTTTGAATTAAAGCAGGCATTACCTCTCGACAAATCGGACATCCCTGTTCTTGACCAACATCAGCCCATATGAGGAATCCACATCCTCCAACCTATTATCGGACATCATAAGCAACACGACAAACAAACTTGAGTTTCAATAAGCATAAAACAGAAGAAACTTACACATCGAACATACCATAGACCAGGATTAGCTTTGGATTCTGATTGTTTGACCACTGTTTTCCCACCACAAGGACAGATGATGTCTGAAGCTTGAGTTTTGCCCATTGTCTCCTTGGATCGAAGCACAAAGGAAGAAGATGAAGACATGTTCAGCAAGAGCGATGAATTTGGGGGTCGATTGAAGAATTGGGTGAGAACATCGTTTAGGGCAGTGAATTGAGGGCTTCAAGCTTCTTAATGGGGAAGACAAAGGGTACTTTGGACATTTCAATACACACTAACGGTAATATTAACGTTGACATCGTCCGGGGGGTAAAGTTGCGACATAACCCCAAACGTTGGGAGGTAAAATTGCATTTATTTCCTTAGGGGGGGTAGACATGCCAATTGCCCTAAACCACAGGGGATAAAATTGCAGTTTACTCTATATAATTTACCAAGAAAATAGAAACATTTAACATACTAAGCTCTAAGCTCTTTTAGCAAATATTTATTTAACTTAATTTCACATGTTAGGGGGAATAATGAAATTTAGGAATTAATTTGTACTTCACTTATAATCCCACTAATGGTATCTTTTGGTTTTGTATATTACAGAGAGTGGCGAAGCTTAAGATTTCTGACGAGGGGTCGAAAACGTATATACCCAAAATTTCTATAGAACCAGGGGGTCGAAACCATATATACCCAAAAATTTCTATACGAAAGCTAAATACATAACACTATTGAGCGAAAAGTTCGGGGGTCGGCGCCTCCTCTTCTAACCTGCGCCACTGATTACGGAAGTGTATTTATTAACTTTACTTAATGAAATATTAATCATCTTTCATTAAATATAATAATTATTATTTCTTATTCTCCATTGATTCTTTTGTACGTATATACGTAAATGTGACTACAAAAACTTGGACGACAATTGTTTTACATTATTTTATCATGTGAAGAATACAAGACTTAAAATCCACATCTACATGTCACCCACATATTTTGAGTGGATGTAGGTTTTTTTAATATATATACTTTGGGTATGAAAAGAAGGGTATCTTGTTCAACCTCTTATTTCACATTACGATTAGTTTCGATTGTATTAATTTTCTATTTTTAGTGAAATAAACATGACCCGATTACGTACGTAAACTTCTTGGTTGTTGGGTTATACCAGTAATCTTGTTATACCATACCGTTAGTATGTGGAAAACACAAATTATGATCTGATTGTTTCTTACACGTCTATTGAAAGTGTCAATATCGAAAAGACACATTAGCTATCATAAAAGGAAAATGCTTTTGAGTAATATAGTGATGGAAAATTAAGTATATTTTGTCGAAGGAGTATAATGATATAACAACTATTGTTGCAAGATTGCAAACGTTTGATACCTTTATGCACTAAAAAAAGGTTTGATACCTTTATACCATTTGGAGGGTCTAACCGTCCCTCTAATTGCACTAAAAAACCAACCGTTAGGAACCAAACAAAATCAAGCCAGCAATATCACGGAAGTGTTTATTGTTATGTTTCTACATGTTGTTGTTATAGGCGTACGGGTACATAAGTATTAATGATATGCAAGTGCTCAAGCTACCCATACCATGCACTCATGTGAGTCATGTCTGTGAGTTACGTTAAAAGTGTATCTTTCCAAAAGAAGGCACAAAGAAAAGAAGAAAAGGTAATCATAATTAATAATTTCATTCTACATGTGCACATGCTAGATTAAATAACGTATACCAAATCACCAACATAACACACAATAGTGCACTATAGCATTACATAAAAAATAAAATAATGATAAACACGTGTTGAGTATGCTTTATTTGTAAAGGGGTGGGGTGGTCATCACTCATCACTCACAACACTCAATCAAGTTTCGCCATGTCATCAACCATTTTTCCATCACTCACAAACTTTTTTAGTGGCAATGGTCATCACTCACAACACCCAACAATAAACCCTCACACCCACTCACATGTTCCATCACTCACAAACCATAAAGCGTGAAATATATCACGCACATCATTCCATCACTCGCTACATATGAAGGTGGCGGTGGTCTTGTGCACTTCTCCACGCGTGATAGAATTCTATCACGGGCAAACCATTTACCACCCCTAGTCCCCTAAGGGTGGCAAAGTTAAAAAAAATAAATAAGGATGAGCATTATTATTACTGTATACTAGCGGTAAGACCCGTATACAAACACGAGTCGTTTCTTAGAAAACCATGCATAACAAATATAAATGATGAATATAGTTATATTTATATAGACTTATAAATAAAATAAATAAATAAGTCAGTCGGTAAATACTTAAAGTTTAGAGTATAAAAAATACAACTGCTTATTGTGAATCCACTGATCTGATCCAGTTTTGGCTTTATCAATTGTTCCTTTGGTAGGGTTCAATACCAACAATCTCCCCCTGGAACAGATGATGCCAAAACTCTTCATTATTTTGGATTTTTATTGTCTCATCAAGAGTTCCCTAACTTGACCTTTGAATTGTAATTCAAAGTTCATAGAGTCCGCATCATCCTCATCCGTGCACAGTGGAAGCTCAAGGAGATCTTGTAAATCTTTAACACCCAGGCCAAGTGCTTCTTCCCTTGATATATGCTTCACTTTACCATTGGATTTGAGCAGAGTTAATACGTGGGTCTTTTGATCAGACTTCCACTTTAGTATCTTTGAATCCAATGGGTTTCTTAGGAGAGTTTTTATTGTTGATGAGTTTGGAGATTGAGGCCTGGTGATGACAACTTTGGCAGGGTCTTGAGATTGTGCTGAGTCTTGTTTTTTCTGCCATAAGTGTCTGAAGAACCATTTTCATGATGTATTCTTCTAGAGCTTTGTCTTCTTTTGTTAATTCATCCATCTGCTTTTGTTTCCTTCTTTAATAAAGGATGGTAGCATGTGAAGCAGTGGGTCTCCTGATTGTCAATTTTTGTTGTTTGACTGGAACCACTGGTTCTGGATAATCAGGCTTTTTAGGAGCAGTGGGATCTCTCTTCCTTAACTCTTCCAACCTTTTTTAGGTAGCTGACACCTTTTCTTCTGACCACCTTGTAACCTGGTTCCTTGACCCATAATCAGCAGTTATCAGCTCTTCTTTCATTCTTTTCAGTTTCAAGGCCCTTTCTGGTACATTTTTCTTGTAATTGGCCCAGACTGGAGGAGTTTGCTTTACCTTGTCTTGAATCATCTTTTGAATTATGGCTATCTCCTCTTGCAGTTCACTGATGGTCCATTCTTTGTATTGATACTTTTCTAGCCATGTACTTCTTGTATGCCATGATGTATTCAAGGTAGTCATTTCGCATGCTTTCATCATCTTTTTCTGATAATTTCTGACAAAGGTCTTTTGAGAACTGCTCTAAAGTTCTAACTTTGGTGAGCAGGTATTGCAAATTTCTTTGAATCTCTTTGTCAGACTTTCCCTCTGTGTCTCTTTTAGATCCTCTGGCAAAGGATAACCTTGAACAGATGGGAGTTTCCTCTTTTCAGGGTCATCTTCAGAGTAGAAGGATTTGATTTCCTTCCTGACTACTAGAAGATCTAGAGGATATTGTACTCCTGCAGGGACAATGGCAGTGTTTTGATTGAAGGCTTGAACTGAAGATAATGGAACAGGGTTTGGAAGGGTGACAGGGACAATGGTTGTGTAGATGTTAGAGTTGGGGAAGTGTCATCTTCCAGTACAATGTTTGTTATCCTTCTCCTTTTGTGCTTTGAAGAAGTTGGTGGTGTATTTGTGGGTTAAGTGGTAGTGATTGAAGTAGTGGGTATCTAACTAACAGCTGTTGAAACAACTGGTGTTTCAACCACTGTTGTCACTACAACAATTGATGTGTCAACTGTTGTCTTCTGCTTTTTCGCAGGTGGTTTTTGTGGTGGTGATATTGTTTTTGGTATGGTAGTGGATTGAGTGTGGGTTGATGTAGTAGTGATGGCAGTTGTTGGGATAACATCTGTTGAAACCACTGAAGTACCAACAACTATTGATACAACAGGTATTTTAACATCTGTTGGTTTGGAGGTTTGATGAGAGGAACTTTTGGGGATTTGAGGAGTTTGTTTGGTGGTTTTGGAAGGTGTGGTTTTGGGTTGGCTTACTTTTCTGGTTGGTTGTCTTCTTTTAGGTTTAAAAGTACCCTGCTCTTCTTTTTCCATCAAAACTTTCTTCTCCTGAGTAAACCTTTTTGACCCTTTTATTTCCATTGACTCTTTCATGTTTGCTTTTAGTTCAGCAAATGCATTTTGAGTCTCATCAACTTTTTTAGAACCATCTAGCCTTGGGATTTCTACCACAAGTTTGGACATTGGATCTGGTGGCATGTATAAACCATCTTGTTTTCCCTTCTTCCCTTTAGTTTTCTCCCCCTTTTTGGCATCATCAGGATTTTCAACATAGATGATTGAAGGAGGAGCAGTGCCAGTGGTTTGAAGCAGATGAGCTTTAATGGCTTTGATATCTGCTTGAGTATCTTTATACCTAGTTTCCATGATATTTCTGACCATTTGAAGTTGAACTTCATGCTGTTGATCTGCATATTGTCTTTGTTTGTGAAGCAGAGGTTGAAACAGATGCCATAGCTCAGCAGGGGATGGAGCAGATGTTGCAGATGGTGCAGCAGTGGGTGTAGCCTTTTGAGCTTGTAACAACTGTTGCAGCATAGTTTTGATTTCTACAACAGATGTGTCAAGTTTATCAACCCTCTCCTTCAATTCTTTGTATTTAAAACCATCACCCAAGTTAATGGGATCATCTGATTTCCTACCAGTGGTGGTTGTATCAGTGGTTGACTTAGGAAAAGTTTCCTAAAAATCATCCACTGATACCCCTTGTTCTCGGTACTGGGGACTTCTTTCTACAGCAGAGGTTGCCATTTTAAGGTCACCAGTGTATAATGGAAACACACCATTGGACACTATGGTTCCCAAAGAAGAAATTGCCTTCAAGGGAGTCTCACTAATGAAACTACTGTCCAGGTGTAAACCAGTAAGTTCAACACCTGTAGTAGCTGCTCCACTTGAACTACAGACAGGAATTACTTGTAATTCCTACAGTGTAGCCTCCTCAACTGTTGGTGGGTTAGCAGAGATAGAGACACCAGACTCAGTCACTTGTTGTGGTATATTCTCATTGACAGGTGATTGAAAAGAACTGATTTGTGTCTGGGCTATATCAAGTGCATCCAACAGAGGTATCATTGATGGTGGGAGTTATGCAGTGAGGATAGGGGTAGAAAGAGAATTTGCCTCGGGAGCTGGGCTGTTGAAGATAGATTCAAGTGAATCTATTGCTTCATATTGTGGTGTCCCTGTTGATACAACCTGATCCTTTTAAGAGGATGCAGGAGGAGTTTTAGGCTCAGGTTGAGATCTTTCTTCCATCTGCTTTGAGGAAGTAGCATCAGTGGTTTCAGGTGACTTTTGTGTTGTCACAGGTGTTACCTCTGGGGTCTCATCTTCCAGAGTCACCTTTTTGGTGGGTTTGGGGGGGCTTTTGGATAGTTTTCTTTTTGGTCTTTTTGGTGATTTTTGGTTTGGGTTTCACAGCAGGGGTTGTGCTGTTGTGATCACCAGGAGCAGTGGGCTCAACAGCAGGGGCCTGAGGAGCAGTTGTTGCTGCTAAATTCTGCTCAGGTACATTTGTTTGAGTTTTTGAAGGTTTTGACATCCTTGTGAATGTTTCAGAAGTTAGGCGGTTTATTTGAATAGGATTTCCTTGGATAAGCACATGTGCATTATCCTTTGAAAATTTCTTTTAAAGATAAAAACTTAAAAACCTTGGAAACAATAAAAATGATTTTTTATTAACATTCTTAACCATATTATTGAAAATCTCCTGAGAGTAGTTAAAATTTTCTTCAGCCATGATAGCATAGCCCAGGTATTGGATTTTCAATGGTATTTCATTAAAAGCTGTTGTTTTATTTGACACACACATGAGGAGGGTATGGAATAAAAACCTCATAGCAAGTGGAAAACTGCCCTTTTGTAAAGTATCCTTTTTCATTTCTTCTTCATACCCTCTCTCAATGAAATCAGTTTAGTACTCTGATTTTGGGAAATAGCTTTTACCTGTAAGATCATTGATTTCAAAAACCTCTGAAATGGTTTGAGGTGTGATGGTAACTGGAATTCCCCTTATTGATGAAGTAATAGCTAAGGTCTTTTTGTCCTTAGTTTCAAGCTTTGCATTTTTCCAGAACTCTCGTTGGGTATCCAAGTATATGGTTTTATTACGGGTCAACAAAGTTTTGTAATTTGAAGATGAAAGTGCATCAATCACGGAATGAAAATCTGTGTTTTGACTTCTTTTTGCAAGTGTACACAGGTAGTTATGACGGGTTTTGAATGGAAGATCCATGATGAATCGAAGGTGGTTAAGAACGAAGGAAGAAGATGAGTGATTTGAGAGAATTTGGTGAAAACTGCTTTTGAAAGGAATTTTGAATTCGACTCGACAGTGAAAACCCTGTTTGGGGTTTTGATCAGGTTTTTATAGGTGGAAAAAGTGAATGCTGACGTGGTAGCGGTTACAAAAGATCATCTGCTAAGTACTGTCCATGTGACAACCTCTGATGAATAATGGATGACAATTGTTAGGAAACCACTGGTGAATCAATATCAGTGGTTTACAGTGCTGAAAATGAAAACAGTGGCTGACTATAACTATCAGTGGATAGCCTATCAGTGTACTAAAACACTGAGGTTTAACAACAGTGATTAACAAAGAAAATGAGAGAACAGAGGTTAACTTTCAGCACTGGATAATATTCAGCAGAACAGATGTTTGAAACAAACAGTGGTTAAGGCTGACTTTTAAGGATTTAATGAAAATTTTCATTTTTAGCTATTTTTAAGGATGATTTTTTGATTTTCTGAAAACATTTTAATGCTTTTATTTATAGAAAAACAAGATTTTCCTGTTATTCCATGTTCAGCATACAAATCCTAGAGATCAAGCTTTCAAAGTAGATGTGTCTAAAGCCTTTGTTAGCACATCTGCCAGCTGATCTTTAGTTGGAACATGGTGCAGAGAAATCAAACCTTTTTCATAGCAATCCCTCACAAAGTGATGTCTGATATCAATGTGCTTGGTGGTTGAATGTGAAACTGGATTTTTGATGATATTTTCTGCTGCCTGACTATCGAACATGAGTGGTGTCTTTAAGCCAGTGATACCAAAATCCAGCAGTTGATTTTGAAGCCATAGCAGTTGGGTTGTACAGCTTGCAGCAACAATATACTCTGCCTCAGCAGTGGATGTTGAAACAGCTGCTTGCTTTTTGCTTTGCCAAGACACTAAGCAATTGCCTAGGAATTTGCCTTTTGCTTTTCCTTCAACCTCCACAAAACACTATTTTAACCCAACAGTGGTTTTAAACCACCGTTTTAAACCAACAACAGTTTCAACCATAGTTTTCTCCACAAAAAATACATTTAACCCAACTGTGGTTTCAAACATCTGTTTTCCTACATCTGTTGACCAAAGTCAACAGATGTATCAACTACTGTTTTATTTTCAAGCATGTTCCTTCTCCAAAAAAAACAATATTTTAACACAACAGTCATTTCAATCCCCTTCAACCTCCACAAAACACTATTTTAACCGAACAGTGGTTTTAAACCACCGTTTTAACCAAACAGGTGTTTCAAACACAATTTTCTCCACAACACTCTGCTTTATCTCAACAGTAGTTCTAAACATCTATTTTCATCCATCTGTTGACCAAAGTCAACAGATGTATCAACCACTGTTTTATTTTCAAACATCTGTTCCCAATAACAGAGTTTTGATCATTTAAACAGACCTTTGCCAATATTACAAGCTTTTACACTCTCAAACCTAAATATTTATGTACTTAATTTAAATAACAAACATGGTTAATAATTTTAACACAACTAATTATATAAAAACTACAAGTGTCAAACAGAGGTAACTATATAATAAACAAAGTTCAAAACAACAAACAACAATCAATAGAATACAGCATACTAATTCCTAATCAATGGGCGAAAAAACATACAAAGTTCATCCATCTGTTGACCCAAGTCAACAGACCTTTGCCAATATTACAAGCTTTTATACTCTCAAACATAAATATTCATTTACTTAATTTAAATAACAAACATGGTTAATAATTTTAACACAAATATTTATATAAAAACTACAAGTGTCAAAACAGCAAACAACATTCAATAAAATACAACATACTAATTCCTAATCAATGGGTGAAACAATAGTCTCGATAAGTAAAACTCCTTTCGGACCATTGTAGTTGTCAACATGTTGGAGGTATTTCAGAAGTTCGTTGCTCAGATCAACTTCAACCATATCCCCTCAGATGCTTGTTATCAGCCACTTGTTGTCTTCAATTATATTAGTCCTTCGGCGCCAATCTACATAATCAACTACACGAGGATTATTGAAAACAAACACCTTCATCCAGCCTTCTTCTTCATATCTGAGCAAATCAGCAGTTAGCTCAGCAGACTTTCCAATAATAATCAAATGCAGCCTCTTTGCGATGGTCAAAAATGCCCTTGGCAAGGATTGACTACAATACTCTTTGGAAAACGAAGCATTCTGAAAGTCTCACTCAGAACATCAAAAGCAACGATGTTCCTCTCACCTAGTGGATACCAATAATTTGAAACCATAAAATATATGGTTTTATCAGTATAAACTCCTGTAGACCATGAATAACCACTTGAACCATAATTGTTTACGCTACCGAAATTTATTGTTCTCCATGACTCACGACGTCGTGAGTAAACACGAGCAACAGCTACATTACGGTAACATCTGATGTTCAGCACTTTCAGATCATTGAATTGATCAAAATAAATTCCACCAGTATCAGAGTTTCGATCATGATTGTAATTGAAGTAGTCATCAGAAAAAAACCTTATAGCGCCTGGTAGTTGGATTCCAAAGAATCAGCTCACAGTAAATCCCTTCATTGCAAACTAACAACAAACCATTAAATGACGATAGAATACGTAAGAATCTAGGGTGGACATTGTTAGGAAAACTTAAGGTTTTGCTTCTAACAACATCCAAATTACTAGCAACTACGTCGTTGATGTGCACAAAATGCAACATATAAATTACATCAATTGTGGCATAAAACTAACCCTTTTTTAGTACTAATGTTGGAAAAAGTGTGTTTTTGTCTTCCTTTTGTATTTTCAGGATTAAATGAGCTAAAATTAACAAAAGAAGCAAAAAGGCAGCTAAATCTAACATAAATACAAGAAAAGGAACAAAGGTGGCATGCCCGACCCCCTGACAGCATCTTCCCAAGCAAAATCAAGAAGACAGAAGGCTGAACACGCCCCGTGCTCAGTAAACACGGGGGCGTGCCCAAGTGCCAGCATAAAAGACAAAGCTATAGAAGCTTCTATCGCCCACCACGGGGCCATGCTAAGCGAACACAGGGCCATGGTCAACTATAAGATTCGCAGAATCCAGGCAAATCTTGATAGTACAGATATGCTTCTGCACACGGGGGCGTGCCCAGCGGACACGGGGGCGTGGTCAACTAATGCAGATAAACTGCAATTAATGAAGACAGAGAAGGAGGATGGACATGGGGCCGTGCCCAATGGACACGGGGCCGTGTCCGAGCTACTGTTCAGCCTATAAATAGGGGTGTTTGGCTCATTTGCAAACCATCCCTTGGCACACCACCTCTCTCACACTTCACCCACCACCCACCACCATCACAACACCATCATCCACCACCATCATCCATTTTCCATCATAGAGTGTGTGAGTCGTCTAGGGATGCAAGATTGATCGTAAGAGTTCTTGACAAACAAAGGCCATGTTTGCCTAAGTCTCTTACATCACTTGGTGAAGATAAGTGTCTAGTGTAATACTTTTTATTTTTAATCTTTTCGCACTTTTTACTTGGTTATGTATTAAAGACTTTAATAACTAGTTTCTTATGTTGAAGGTGATTCTTCCTTATCGTTTGTCCGTGGTGTCTTGGCATTATTTTACTGTCTATATAAAATAAAATATTTTCACCATTCATATCTCCACGGTCTATATGGAGGTATGTTGGCTACCTAGTCGGGGGTTAAGGGAACGGTTTGGTAAGAGTCTTGCCTTGTTTAGTGTATAGATCCTGCAAGGACCTGGGTCAAATTTAGTAGAACCTCCTTCAATACCCACCGGTATTGGATGGCGGGGGTCCAAACTCTTTGATCCCCTCATATGTAAGCTACTATTAATACTTTAATCCGGCTACTTAGGACTGTATCCTTGCTGACTCAGACTACTTAGCCGAGGGTAACGTCACCTTCAAAAGAGGGGCCTACCATAATATGCATTAATAACTTAATTAATTATCTTTCAATAATACAACCCTTTAGGATTGTATCCTTGTTGACTCAAACTACTGGGTTGAGGGTAACGTCACCTTCAAAAGAGGGGCCTACTACAATAACTAAGATAATCTCTTAAAAAGTGCAAAAGTGCGGAAATAATCAAAGGTTACACTATACACGAGTTGGAGCCAAGTGATCCATCTTGTCTATCTGTTTTTATTTTATTTTTCAGCATTTTAGTTAGTTTTATTTTCTTAGTTTAAAACTTTTTTCTAAACTTTTGATTTGATTAGACGTTGAGGATAAACCGGTACTAAAAGCTTTTGTGTCCTTGGACGACCTCGGTATCTTGCCAACACTATACTACGCTCACGATGGGTGCACTTGCCCATATGTGTGTTTGGTGTTAGTAAAATATCGTGTTTTATAAATTTAAAACTTGGCTAAAAAGTGTTAAAAAGGGCTTAACATATACATTAAAAACTAATAACACTCACGCACATCAAGTTTTTGGCGCCGTTGCCGGGGACACAAGGATTTTAAGAAAGTTAGGAATCAACGGCCTAATCGTTTTTTCTAATTTTTCTGTTTTTTTTAGGATTTTCTTAGTTCAGCTTCTGCAGAACTCAGCACGGGCCGTGCCCGCTGAACACGCCCCGTGCCCAATCCTTGGAACTGGAAATCCTATTTTAAGTCAGACAGTAAGCTGAACATGGGGCCATGCCCACTCAACACGCCTCGTGCCCAAGATTCAGTTACTGAAAACAGAACCGTAAGATCCCGACGGTTGGTAATTTCTGACACAAACATGAGAGATACTGATATTTTTTACTTTCGGCACTCTTATGGTACGTGCTGTCAAATATGTGGTGGCTCTCATAAAGAATTAGAATGTTATTTTCTAAATTATAAGCCCCACTATATAGACCCATTGTTTTCCTGTAGCCTTAAGAGGGGCGAAAGTACAAATAATCTCTATCTCTCCCTCGAATGCTCTCAACTGGATCTTCTAGGAGAAATGCTTCTTGATGAACTATTTCAAATGGAAGATCTAATTCTTAATTGGTTAAAAGAACTTAGGATAGATTTCAATAATTTATCTCAAGACGATAACCAAGAAGAATTGTTGGGATCGCATTCAAATAAAAACAACTTCGTTGTTCCCGACGTTACCTCTAACTCTAGCGAGGATTTGAGCGATAGTCGTCCCTGTGCCGATTGTGCCGTGAAGGACTCCCCATCGACTTCGTTCAGTGCATACATAGACCTGAGCGATGCGGCATACACCTTCTTTAACGAGAGCCCGGGAAAGGGTTGGACTTATCCACCTACATTTAGCATAGGAATCACCCTCACGGACAACCTCTTGCGTTCTCGTCTTAGTCTAGAGCAATTAAGGTATCTTAGGCACTTTGGGTTGTTCCATCCAGTAAGGAACCACCCGATCTGGATGAGTTCCTTAAAAATAGACACACTTCATAAACAGCCTTTCGACACGGGGCCGTGCCCAGGTCAACACGCCCCCGTGTCCACCATAAGATTCCTTTCTGACTTTTTGTCAGAATACGGACAAAATGTGTCAGGATCTTGCCTGCACACGGGGCCGTGTCCAGCCGACACGGGGCCGTGTCCAGCATGCTGTTGTTTTCTATAAATGCAGCCAAGAATCCTGAACATTTGGACCATCCAGGGACAGAGATTTGAAAGGATCTTCTCACCTACCATCCTAGGTATTTTCTAAAAGAAGGTTCTAACAACCATCTTGTCCCTTCCTCTTTTATCCATTGCCTTCTTCTTCATCTTTCTTGTCTCAACACCTCCATTGAAACTTGTTCCCAAGCTTTATTGTGATGTTTGTTAGATTTTTTTCCAAAGAATCTTGTTAAAAATAAGTTGTACAACATTGTTTTAAGTTATTTCTGTTTAAAAATGCTTCATAAGTTGAAAAAATAATTTGAAACTCCAAGATTCCTTATTCCAAAAATCTGCAGAAAGGTGAACACGGGGTCGTGCTCGTTGAACACGGGGCCGTGTCCAATGTACTGTTTCATTAAAGTGAACTATTTTTGTTTGTTTTCGTAGAATGTCTAGTCAAAACAGTGGTACCTCTTTTGCGCACTCCAGAAACAGTCGAAGGGAGAGAAGGTCATCGATTGAAGCAACTCTCGTACGTTACGTAATGGCATTACGTGAAGCTCTTGACGAGATGACTTCGGTAGAGGAGGTCCTAATAGACCATATAAATTATCTTACGGTGGGGTTAGAAAACAGTTTTCAAGAAATCAACCTCTTGCACCAAAGGTTGAACATTCTTGTGACACCTCCCATGGAACCAATCCTCCTTCAAGAGGATTGGAACTTAGCACTTGGAATCAACAACCCAACCGAATGGGACGACATTCCAGTGGAGACTCCTCTTGAAGATCTACAAGAAGTCCCGGTGGAGGTTGCACCACCTCAAACCAATGCCAATGAGCCCGCCTTTCTTCTCCTTAGGGAGATAGAGGAGTGGCTCGCCGACGTGTGAGGAACCCATGCCCGGAGAAAGAAGTTTTTCAAGCCGCATCCAACTGAGGGAATTATCTTCTCGGAAATTTTGCTAATAGAATAAGTATTAGGCTAGAAGTTCTTGGTCCATATTTCTTGTGTTTCTTTGACCTATTTATCTAGAATTCTAACTTTTAGGATTATTATGTAATTCTCTATGACTAAATGAATGATGGTTTTAGCTAAATTGGTATTTGGATGATGTTGTAATGAATAAAACACACTCGGGATGGTGAAGGATGACAAGGGAAACTTGAACCAGCACCCCATGCACGAAAACAGGGCAATCTGAATAAATTTTCTTCATTACAGCAAGTTCAGCACGGGCCGTGCCCGCCCAACACGGCCCCGTGCTGCACAATCTGCAGAAAATGCCCAGTTCAGGTAACTGGACACGGGGTGTGCTCACTGAACACGCCCCCATGCCCAGGCTTCTGTTTCTCTTTATTCATTTCTGTTACTGGCGATCTGAACACGGGGCCGTGCCCGGACACCACGGGGCCGTGTCCAGACGCCCAGTAACATAAATTTTGTTTTTTCACACCTTTTTACACATTCAATCAACCTAAAAACTTATTTTTGGGACACATTGAGGACAATGTGTAATTTAAGTGTGGGGGGGGGGGGGGGGGATGCTAAAACTTTGAATCTTGCAAGTCCTAATCACAAGCCTTACACAAAACTCTATTG
Organism: Helianthus tuberosus; assembly: GCA_030545235.1. Taxonomy (NCBI): domain Eukaryota; kingdom Viridiplantae; phylum Streptophyta; class Magnoliopsida; order Asterales; family Asteraceae; genus Helianthus; species Helianthus tuberosus. The sequence continues at coordinate 58,437,663 of CM060443.1, read as the reverse complement.
GAACCGCTAATCACCCCAATTTTTTTTTCAAAATTTTTCATTTTCTTTACTTGTCTAGGTTTAACTTGGGAATTTCAAATTCTAAAAAGGTTATATTTTTACAAATTTACAACCGATAGCGTCGTGATAAAAAGAACCAACATAAGAAAATTATGAAACGACATGACAAGCTTAGTTAAAATTTGATTATATATACTTGATCACATAAAAACCTATTCCCACAATAGTGAGTTTTGAGCCTTTATTGAGCATACAAATAAAAATCTTTAAACTAAATGCTCATTTTTCGTTTCTTGTGTGAATAGCCGCTTGGTTCTTACGACTCTAGAACTTACTTGCCACGATGATATATTCCCAGTCCTTACCAACTTAAACCTGAGTAAGTAAATGATGGAGGCATTAGGACTAACCCTTTTTATTTCTACACCATTAGTTTTTTTTTTTTACCATCTACCCAAAATCCCCCTAGTTAACCCCTTTGAGCCTAAACTTTTTCATTTCTTAACCCAAAAACAAACACCCTTTTTACCCACCAAAACCCTTTTTATTTTAAACCCTTTGTTTTAGTAACAAGCTCGGTTTTTCGTATGACTTTTCAAAAAAAAAATGTTGATGATGAAGCAAAAGAGAAATAAACAAACAAATTCATCCAAAATAACTTTGTTTGAATACTGGCTTCATCAAAATGAAAATGAAAATTGCAAAAATAAAAAGTCTTACAAAAACCGACGCTTTTTACGCCTTTCGCCCTTTTACTAACCACTAATCCAATCACCTACCTTTAACCCAAGCCTAACCCTTCACCCAAAAGTCCTCTTGATATTTACAATGGTATATAGTTAAAAAGGAGGAGGATTGATTGCTTGGTAAGCCTATGGTAGGAGTAAGTTCCATGCCGCTCTCGAGTGATTCACAAAAATACATATTCGGCCGAGTGTTGAGTGATCCCCCGTGAGGTATGTGAACTTGTATATAAGTGGAATTTAAAAAAAAGGCATGTTATGCCCTAATAAGTAATTTATCTTATGTAATGTTTTAAATAAATCATGACGAATAGGATTGTAAATAAATAAAAATAAAACTTAATAAAGAATCTTGGAAATCCCGACACTCTATGAGAAGCCCAAAAACCTTCTCTTCTACCCATTCCATTTGGGAGTGTAAAGCCACATTATAAAGAGTTTTGCTTGAGGACAAGCAAATATTCAAGTGTGGGGGTATTTGATGTGCACAAAATGCAACATATAAATTACATCAATTGTGGCATAAAACTAACCCTTTTTTAGTACTAATGTTGGAAAAAGTGTGTTTTTGTCTTCATTTTGTATTTTCAGGATTAAATGAGCCCAAATTAACAAAAGAAGCAAAAAGGCAGCTAAATCTAACATAAATACAAGAAAAGGAACAAACGTGGCATGTCCGACCCCCCGACAGCATCTTCCTAAGCAAAATCAAGAAGACAGAAGGCTGAACACGCCTCGTGCTCAGTAAACACGGGGGCGTGCCCAAGTGCCAGCATAAAAGACAAAGCTATAGAAGCTTCTATCGCCCACCACGGGGCCGTGCTCAGTGGACACGGGGCCGTGGTCAACTATAAGATTCGAAGAATCCAGGCAAATCTTGATAGTACAGATATGCTTTTGCACACGGGGGTGTGCCTCACGGACACGAGGGCGTGGTCAACTAATGCAGACAAACTGCAATTAATGAAGACAGAGAAGGAGGATAGACACGGGGCCTTGTCCGAGCTACTGTTCAGCCTATAAATAGGGGTGCTTGGCTCATTTGCAATCCATCCCTTGTCACACCACCTCTCTCACACTTCACCCACCATCCACCACCATCACAACACCATCATCCACCACCATCATCCATTGTCCATCATAGAGTGTGTGAGTCGTCTCGGGATCCAAGATTGATCGTAAGAGTTCTTGACAATCAAAGGCCATGTTTGCTTAAGTCTCTTACATCACTTGGTGAAGACAAGTGTCTAGTGTAATACATTTTATTTTTAATCTTTTCGCACTTTTTACTTGGTTATGTATTAATGACTTTAATAACTAGTTTCTTATGTTGAAGGTGATTCTTCCTTATCGTTTGTCCGTGGTGTCTTGGCATTATTTTACTGTCTATATAAAATAAAATATTTTCACCATTCATATCTCCACGGTCTGTATGGAGGTATGTTGGCTACCTGGTCTGGGGTTAAGGGAACGGTTTGGTAAGAGTCTTGCCTTGTTCAGTGTATAGATCCTGCAAGGACCTGGGTTAAATTTAGTAGGACCTCCTTCAATACTATCACACCCCAACTGATGGCGGAATCATCGGGGCATGGCACTGAGCGAAACAGATTGTCCAGAAGTTTCCATAACAACTATCATTACCATTTAATTTAACTTAACATGTCCCATACGATGTCTCAAATAGTAAACAAATTATTACAGATAAACATCAAGACAAATATTTTGTTCCGACAACTCAGATTCACACAAAATAGTTTATTTATTGGTTTCTAGGACCTCCGTTCCAAGCTTCAATTTCATCACGGCACAGAGAGCATCCTAGACCTTTCCTAGCCTCAAGTTCACAGCATGCTAAACATGTAAACTTCCTAAGCACCAGTCACATACGTTAAAATAAAGTCAATACATATAATGTAAAGGTGAGCATACAAGTTTGATAATAGCATATAGAGTTCGAATTCGTTTACGCATAACCAGCACGTACACATAGTGAAATGAAGCACATTAGTTATCGACATAGACCCATCGATACCAATGACTGCGGGTTGACTGCCCGAGGCAGTTCGCAATACATGATTACCACCGTAATCCATGCAAGTAAAAGATCCTTAACAACCCCCGTGTGAATGGGTGCTGAGTCCAAACTATAGTACTATCTTTGCTAAGGCAGGTAGACAACATTCCATGTGTAAACATAACAAACAAGCATTCATAAGCCACGTATAACATGCATTAACGGTTAGCGTTCAAATAGTTTAAGTAGTGTGATAGTTGTCGTTTGAATATTCGTAACGTATGTAACACCCAAAAGTGCTAAAAGCAAAAAGGGATCGAGTATACTCACAGCGATTAATGGATTGAAGGGAGCGCTTACAGCGAGTACGGTTAGCCAGAATAGATTCGGTAACGTAGCGATAAGTGGCGCGTAAAACAGTACAGGGTGAGAGTGGGTAGGACAGCTGGTCGTCCGGATGGTCATCCGTGCGGACAGCTATTCGAGTGGATTGTTTCTTCCTATGGGTGAGATGTGTTTGTGTATGATGGCTTGTCCTTTGAAGTTTTCGTTGTAGTATTTGAAAAGCATTTAAGTATCTCTACCCTTCAAGTCGGTCGTGCGGACGATAATCCGTCCGGATCGTAGTCCGTACGGACGACGACTTTAATGGTGAGTCACTTGGTGAAATTGGTGAAATCCGTCCGGATGGTAATCCGTGCGGACAACGACAATCCGTTCGGATGGTAGTCCGTGCGGACAACGACAATCTGTCCGGATGGTAGTCCGGTCAGATGAACATGTTGTAAATCGTTTAAGGTCTTTGTATCTCATGATCCGAAGAGTAATCCATTCAGAGTGTCGTCCGTGCGGATTATTCATTCGTCGATACTCAAACCTTGCTCAGATATGGGTCCCAAGTGTAGTCCGTCCGGATGGCAACTCGTCCGGATAGCCTGTCCGTGCGGACACCAGTCCGTCCGGACAGCATCTCGTTTGGGTCGTTTCGTTCGTCTACCCTTGGTTGCTTTTGTCGTTCTATCGAGATGTTTTGATTACGTGTCGACCAATCGGAATTGCATTCTTACCCGCATGACTTAAGCCGGCCAGGAATCACCCCAGCTTGGCCGGTCGGCGGCTCAGAATGGTCATTCTGGTCTAACCCGAAATCAGGTGTCTCGTGGGTAGAATCCGGATTTAGGACTAGTGCATCACTAATATTGAGTAGAAGACTAGAACTGATCCGATTCTTATCGTCCTTGAGTGTAAAAGGAGGAGAAAACTTATATTTATTTCTTTCAACTCTTTTATTCTTTTGAAAAGTTCAGATTTATGCGGAGTTGTTGTGAAATCTTGTGGAAACCGTTCAGATCCGAGTTATTCTTGGTGGAATGGGGTTAAACTTGAAGTTCATAGGAACTTCATGATGACGTCATCCTAGAATACCTCAAATCTTGATGATTTCATGGTTAAAAGTTAAGATTTAAAAGATAGAAAGGTGTAGAAGTGCGTATAGATCAAGAAAGTACAAGATTTAGGGCGAGATCTTACCTGGATTGAGAGAAATCGAAGAAAAGGTGAAGAGAGCGTGCTGGTCGGACGTCACTTGCCAAAAGTGGAAAGTTTGGAGAGTGACCCGCATATTTATAGGATGCCAAAAGAGGAAAGTGTCATCCGTCCGGATTGCACGTCACCCGGATGGTCATCCGTGCGGATAGCAATCCCGGTTGGATGCACTCACACTTCCCCAGGTGGCTATTCGTGCGGATGGTCTGTCCGTGCGGACATCAGTCCGTGCGGATTGGCGCCTGGGTGGTGTGTTTGGTGCGACGATCTTTGACGTTTCGGTTCCGATTGCGAGCGATTCGATAGGGTTTCCTAGTCAAATTACTTTTAGTCCTAACTACTTCGTACCTTGCGTAATCTATTTTCCACCATCTATCCTAGTTTGATCGTGATTCGAGTTCGAGTTCGATTGCTTTCGAGTTAGATTTCGAGTTTCGATTGGGTTCGCTTGATTACCTCAACACAACATAAACATGCACAGGTAACACGTAGGGCACACACACACATATAAACAACAAGTAAAATACATAGTTCGAGTTGCGATTCGATGTCGATTCGATTAGCATAGCTTGATTGTTAGTTGATTAACTTTATCGCATTGTTACTTCCTATAGTTCACAGTCGTAGGTCGATTTAAATACGATTAGTACTCATCGATTATTGCAATGAACGACACTTACTCCACATAATACAAATAAAATAAAGACATTTCTACAAGTCAAGTTGCGCGAAATCGGTCGTTGACTTTGACCTTGACTTTGACTTTCACTTATGAAAACACGGGGTGTTACAGCCTCCCCTTGTTTAGGGAATTTCGTCCCGAAATTAAGCTGGAAGCTGTTACAACCGCCATGAATCACGTGGAGAACTTTCTCTATCTAGACTTTCTCCTGGAACAACTGTGGGTACTTTGCCTTCATGTCGCTTTCGAGTTACCAAGTGAACTATGCGCCTCGTTTGTCTTCCCATCGGACTTTCACAATGGGAATGCGCGAGCGTCGAAGTTGCTTGGTTTGGCGATCCATGATTTCGACAGGCTTTTCCACGAAGTGTAATGTTTCGTTCACTTGTAGATCGTCTAGAGAGACATGTAAATCGTGGTCGGCTATGCACTTTCGGAGGTTCGACACGTGGAAAGTCGGGTGGACGTTACTAAGTTCCTCCGGTAGTTCGAGTCTGTAGGCGACTTTTTCGATCCTTTCCAGAATCTTAAAAGGTCCAACGTATCGAGGCGCGAGTTTCTCTTTCTTGCCGAATCGGACTACACCCTTCCAAGGTGATACCTTTAGGAGTACGTAGTCACCAACGCCAAATTCACGGGGCTTGCGCTTTTTATCGGCGTAACTTTTCTGTCGATCCCGAGCTTTTAGTAGGTTGTCTCGAATTTGGAAAATTTTGTTTGTCGTTTCTTGTAGTAGCTCCGGACCGGTTAGTTGCGAGTGACCGATCTCGTGCCACACAATAGACGATCGACATCTTCTTCCATATAATGCCTCGAATGGTGCCATTTAGATGCTAGAATGGTAGCTGTTGTTATACGAGAATTCGACTAACGGCAGGTATTTATCCCAATTACCACCGAAGTCTAGAACACACGAACGGAGCATGTCTTCAAGAGTACGAATCGTTCTTTCAGTCTGACCGTCGGTTTGAGGGTGGAAAGCGGTACTTAGATTAAGCGTTGTACCGAGTGCCGTTTGAAACGTTTCCCAAAGTCGTGAAGTAAACCGAGCATCATGATCAGAGATGATGTCACGAGGCGTCCCATGATTACAAATGATCTCGTCGGTGTAGATTCGGGCTAATCGTTCTACCTTGTAGTCTTCTCGTATCGGCAGAAAGTGAGCTGATTTAGTCAAACGGTCAACCACAACCCATATGCTGTCGTGACCTGATGACGTGTGTGGTAGCTTGGTTATGAAATCCATAGCTATACTTTCCCAATTCCACATTGGAATTGGTGGTTGTTCAAGTAAGCCAGAGGGTCTTTGATGTTCGGCCTTGATCCTAGCACAAGTTAGGCATTTTCCGACGTAGAGAGAGATTTCTCTTTTCATACCTGGCCACCAGTACTTATAACGAAGATCTTGGTACATTTTGTCGGCTCCGGGATGAATGGAATACCGAGATTTGTGGGCTTCGTCCATCAGAATTTGTCACAAATTGGTTCGCTTGGGAATCCAAATTCGGTCTAAAAAGTGGAATATCCCATTCGATTCGCTCACAAGCTGGGCTCTATCGTGGTAGATTCTTTCTTTCTTCAAGGTGCGTTCGTTAAAATATGCATGTTGAGCGTCGCGGATGAGAGTCTCGAGATTGTGCTGGGCTTGAACGTTACGAGTGCTAAGCAGATAACTCCGTCTGCTAAGTGCATCGGCAACAACGTTTGCTTTGCCTGGGTGATAACGAATCTCACAGTCGTAATCGTTGAGAAGTTCTACCCATCGGCGTTGATGCATATTAAGTTCCTTCTGATTAAAGATATGCTGTAGGCTCCTATGATCGGTGAAGATCGTACACTTAGTACCATACAGGTAGTGTCGCCAAATCTTTAATGCAAAAATAACCGTGCCTAGCTCGAGATCATGGGTTGTATAGTTCTTCTCGTGGATTTTGAGCTGACGAGATGCGTAAGCTATGACCTTATCCCGTTGCATGAGAACACAACCGAGGCCAAGGTTGGAAGCATCATAGTAGACAATGAAATCATTGTTTCCGTCGGGGAATGTGAGTACAGGAGCATTGCAAAGCATGTGCTTGAGGGTTTGAAAGGCAGTCTCTTGTTTAGTTCCCCAAACAAAAGGCTTGTCTTTATGCGTAAGAGAGGTAAGCGGTACAACGATCTTTGAGAATCCTTTGATAAAGCGTCGATAATAGCCCGCTAGTCTGAGAAAGGAACGGACTTCAGACGGGTTCTTAGGTGTAACCCAGCTCTTGACAGCTTCAATCTTCGCAGGATCGACGTGAATACCCTGACTATTAACAATGTGACCCAGAAATTGAACTTCCCCTAACCAAAATTCGCACTTGGAGAACTTGGCATAGAGTTGGTTCCCCTGGAGTAACTCGAGAACCAAACGTAGGTGTTGCGTGTGTTCGGTTTTCGATTTGGAATAGATCAAGACATCGTCGATGAATACAATGACGAAACGGTCGAGATACGGTTTACACACGCGATTCATCAGATCCATAAAAACCGCTGGTGCGTTGGTTAAACCAAAAGGCATGACAACGAATTTGTAATGGCCGTATCGAGTACGAAACACGGTTTTGGGTATATCCTCCTTTTGAATGCGTAGCTGGTGGTATCCTGAACGTAGATCGATCTTCGAGAAACACGTAGCGCCTTGTAGCTGATCAAACAAATCGTCGATTCGAGGTAGAGGGTAGCGGTTCTTGATAGTTAAGTTATTCAATTCCCGATAGTCGATGCACATCCTGAACGACCCATCCTTCTTTTTGACGAAAAGGACCGGCGCGCCCCAAGGAGAGGTGCTCGGGCGAATGAAGCCTTTCTCAAGTAATTCCTGGAGTTGGGTTGAGAGTTCGCGCATTCTGGACGGCGCGAGACGGTAGGGAGCTTTGGCAATAGGGTTGGCTCCAGTAATGAGGTCGATACGAAAGTCGATATCACGACTTGGCGGTAGTCCGGGAAGATCCTCTGGAAAGACATTAGGAAATTCTCGAACCACAGGAACGTCTTTTACTTCCTTCTTCTCTTTCTTTTCCTTCTCCGCTACTACAATGTTAGCCAAGAAAGCCCTGTATTCCTTACGGAGATACTTGCTGGCTTGGATACATGACATAAGCTTGAGCCCCTTTGAAGTAGTATCGCCATAGATACACAATAAGTCACCATTCGCGAGCGAAAATCAAATCATCTTGTCGAAGCACTCAACTTCAGCATGGTTTTCTCGAAGAAAGTCCATGCCTATTATGACGTCAAAGCTTCCGAGTTGCATCGGGATAAGGTCGATCGAAAAGATGTGATTGTTGAGCTCAAGAGTACAATCACGAAGAACAGAATTGACAGTGACGGTTCTTCCGGTAGCGACTTCAACATCGAATGTCGAGGAGAGTTGGGAACATTTACGACTAAGGAGTTTCTCAAATTCGAACGACACAAAGCAATTATCGGCTCCGGTATCAAATAAACATGAAGCATAAATACCATTCACAAGGAACGTACCATTGACCACGTTGTTGTCGGCCTGGGCTTGACGTACGTTGAGGTTGAAAGTTCTGGCACGTGCGGCCTGTTGTTGCTGCTGCTGTTGTTGTTGCTGCTGTGGCTGCTGTTGCTGAGGCTCTTGTTTCACAACCCTGTTTGGGCACACGTTGGCGAAATGGTTCAGGTCACCACATGAGAAGCAGGCTCTGGCTTTGACCGCGGGTGCCGGAGGAGCTTGTTGACCCTGTGGGGCAGTGAGTAGAGCTTGGTTGGCAGGAGCTTGACGAATACGGCAGTTGGCAGTAAAGTGGCCGTATACGTTGCAATGAGCAGAGCGGATATGGTCCAGTGTATGCACGCTTTGCAGGCGGTGCATTGGCCACAGGCGCCGCTACTTGACGCTGTTGGGCAGGTACAGCTTGGATCGGTGCAGCAGTGATCGCACAGTTCTTGTTGCTGGAGCTGTTCTTTCTCTTGTTCTTCCTCTTGTTGCTTGATGAGGTGGGTTCAACAGTTGGTACGGTAGCGGTAGCTTGATGCAGATGCTTCGAAGTCTTATCCCAGACGCCAGCCTTAACCCTTTTGTCATTGATTTCAGCGGCCAACAGATAAGTTTCCTCGATCGTCGTAGTCTTAGCCGCTTGCACGAAATCAGTAACGCAGTCAGGCAGTGCCCGGATGTACTTCTTGATTATCATGTCGGGAGTCTTGACTTGATCGGGACAGATAATGCTGAGCTGTTTGAAACGAGCAGTGAGACCAGCATTGTCACCATCTTTTTGCTGTATGTGCCAAAATTCATCTTCCATCTTTTGACGTTCGCGAGGAGGGCAGAATTCCTCTAGCATAACTTCCTTGAGCTCGTCCCACGATAGACCGTAGGCAGCATCGTTCCCTCGCTTGTTCCTCTCGGCCGTCCACCAGTCTAGAGCTCGGGACTGGAAAGCGCCGGTAGCGTTCAGAGTTCGAAGGTCATCAGGGCAACCACTTTGTCGCAGAGTAACCTCAATGGAATCAAACCAGTGGAATAGTGCAGTGGGACCTCCTTCGCCCGTGAATTCTTTTGGCCCACACGACTTGAATTGCTTGAAACTGAAAGGCCTTGCGTTAGCTTTAGGTCCGTCAGTTCTCGATTCCTCAGACGACTTACTGACATTCTCGTAAACATCACTCACGGCCTTTGCTACACTTTTCGCGATGATGGAAGCAAGGCGTTTGTCCCTCTTTTCTTGACGAGAGAATGCATGACGGGATCCAGACGACATGGTCTGCAACAGACATCGTCACGGAACTCAACACATTGTATCCGAATCTCACCTCACACGTCTACTACTTACTAAAGCTCAGTAACACGTACAATTACGGAAATACTTAACATGAAATCACATAATCACATAAGCACGTAGAGTACATAATCATTTAATACCTAAGCACGTAAGCACAGAAGCAAGGAAACACATACGCATTTAATCAATAGAGGCAGTTAGAAAACAGAAACCTAGGTCTGGAGAAAGAAGCTAGAGAGGGAAAGTAGAGTGGGAAAGGAAAAAGGTGATTCAAGTTCCTTTGTACTTTTCACATCTATATTGAATCACATATTATATTACGTCTTGTGTGGTTCGGTCTCGTTCGTTCACGGATTTCGCATGTCGAATGTGTCGTTACGTAATCGTTTCGAAGTCAAAATAAGCACATAATCACAAGATGCAGTGCGAGTCGTGTGTGTCGATCGAAGTAAAAACAAAAATCGAGTGAATCCCAAAGTTTAAACACATAATTAGGGAAAACACATAAATGGGCACATAAAATCGGCGAAACATCAGTGTCAGCAGTTGCGGACTCAAAATCGAAACACATGAAATTTGAGAAATAGATTGTCTGCGGCTAGTAGACGTCGACGAACCAAAGTGGTTCGACTATTCATAAGGACCCGTTGTGCATTTTTAACCTTTAGGACCGTGCCTTTGCCTCGATTCTTGGGCATCTGGCACACATCCAGTTGGTCATATTGTGACTTCAAGTCGTTGGAGTCCCTCGAGGCTTTGGTGAGAGTTTGTGTAAAAGCGGAACAAGTCGTCAAGGTTAGGGTTTCACCCCTGGCTTAACAACTTCGTTCCTGTTTTGGTAAAATTGAGGAGATTATTCATCAAAATATGGATTTCACTCCTAATTTGGCATAATCCTCCTCGCTTGTAGTTAAAGTGCGAGTTGAGTAGGCAACTTTAGTCGAGAGTTTGCGGTTTTCGCACCTATTCTCGACCTTATTGCTCACTCCTAGTTGAAAGTTCGAGTGTGGTGATAGTGTAGAATAAGCGAGAATAATGAGAAGTAAGTTCGTACATAGCCCCTACTGGTTATGCACAAGTCGGTCTGCTGGTTCCTAACTATAGCCTAGGTATCTAAGACTTCGACCCGGACTAGGTTGAGTCTTGCCTAATTCCATATAGTTATGGCTCTGATACCAATCTGTCACACCCCAACCGATGGCGGAATCATCGGGGCATGGCACTGAGTGAAACAGATTGTCCAGAAGTTTCCATAACAACTATAATTACCATTTAATTTAAGTTAACATGTCCCATACCATGTCTCAAATAGTAAACAAATTATTACAGATAAACATCAAGACAAATATTCTGTTCCGACAACTCAGATTCACACAAAATAGTTTATTTATTGGTTTCTAGGACCTCCGTTCCTAGCTTCAATTTCATACGGCATAGAGAGCATCCTAGACCTTTCCTAGCCTCAAGTTCACAGCATACTAAACATGTAAACTTCCTAAGCACCTGTCAAATACGTTAAAATAAAGTCAATACATATAATGTAAAGGTGAGCATACAAGTTTGATAATAGCATATAGAGTTCGAATTCATTTACGCATAACCAGCACGTACACATAGTGAAATGAAGCACGTTAGTTATCGACATAGACCCATCGATACCAATGATTGCGGGTTGACTGCCCGAGGCAGTTCGAAATACATGATAACCACCGTAATCCATGCAAGTAAAAGATCCTTAACAACCCCCGTGTGAATGGGTGCTGAGTCCAAACTATAGTACTATCGTTGCTAAGGCAGGTAGACAGCATTCCATGTGTAAACATAACAAACAAGCATTCATAAGCCACGTATAACATGCATTAACGGTTAGCGTTCAAATAGTTTGAGTAGTGTGATAGTTGTCGTTTGAATATTCGTAACGTATGTAACACCCAAAAGTGCTAAAAGCAAAAAGGGATCGAGTATACTCACAGCGATTAATGGATTGAAGGGAGCGCTTACAGCGAGTACGGTTAGCCTGAATAGATTCAGTAACGTAGCGATAAGTGGCGCGTAAAACAGTACAGGGTGAGAGTGGGTAGGACAGCTGGTCGTCCGGATGGTCATCCGTGCGGACAGCAATCTGTGTGGATAGTAATCCGCTCGGTTAGTCATCCGTGCGGGCAGTTTGTCCGGGCGGGTGGCTATTCGAGTGGATTGTTTCTTCCTATGGGTGAGATGTGTTTGTGTATGATGGCTTGTCCTTTGAAGTTTTCGTTGTAGTATTTGAAAAGCATTTAAGTATCTCAACCCTTCAAGTCGGTCGTGCGGACGATAATCCGTCCGGATGGTAGTCCGTACGGACGACGACTTTAATGGTTAGTCACTTGGTGAAATTGGTGAAATCCGTCCGGATGGTGGTCCGTGCGGACAACGACAATCCGTCCGGATGGTAGTCCGTGCGGACAATGACAATCCGTCCGGATTGTAGTCCGGTCGGATGAACATGTTGTAAATCGTTTAAGGTCTTAGTATCTCATGATCCGAAGAGTAATCCATTCAGAGTGTTGTCCGTGTGGATTATTCATTGGTCGATACTCAAACCTTGCTCGGATATGGGTCCCAAGTGTAGTCCGTCCAGATGGCAACTCGTCCGGATAGCCTGTCCGTGCGGACACCAGTCCGTCCGGACAACATCTCGTTCGGGTCGTTCCGTTCGTCTACCCTTGGTTGCTTTTGTCGTTCTATCGAGATGTTTTGATTACGTGTCGACCAATCGGAATTGCATTCTTACCCGCATGACTTAAGCCGGCCAGGAATCACCCCAGCTTGGCCGGTAGGCGGCTCAGAATGGTCATTCTGGTCTAACCCGAAATCAGGTGTCTCGTGGGTAGAATCCGGATTTAGGACTAGTGCATCACTAATATTGAGTAGAAGACTAGAACTGATCCGATTCTTATCGTCCTTGAGTGTAAAAGGAGGAGAACACTTATATTTATTTCTTTCAACTCTTTTATTCTTTTGAAAAGTTCAGATTTATGCGGAGTTGTTGTGAAATCTTGTGGAAACCGTTCAGATCCGAGTTATTCTTGGTGGAATGGGGTCAAACTTGAAGTTCATAGGAACTTCATGATGACGTCATCCTAGAATACCTCAAATCTTGATGATTTCATGGTTAAAAGTTAAGATTTAAAAGATAGAAAGGTGTAGAAGTGCGTATAGATCAAGAAAGTACAAGATTTAGGGCGAGATCTTACCTGGATTGAGAGAAATCGAAGAAAAGGTGAAGAGAGCGTGCTGGTCGGACGTCACTTGCAAAAAGTGGAAAGTTTGGAGAGTGACCCACGTATTTATAGGATGCCAAAAGAGGAAAGTGTCATCCGTCCGGATTGTACATCACCCGGATGGTCATCCGTGCGGATAGCAATCCCGGTCGGATACACTCACACTTCCCCAGGCGGCTATCCGTGCAGATGGTCTGTCCGTGCGGACATCAGTCCGTGCGGATTGGCGCCTGGGTGGTGTGTTTGGTGCGACGATCTTTGACGTTTCGGTTCCGATTACGAGCGATTCGATAGGGTTTCCTAGTCAAATTACTTTTAGTCCCAACTACTTCGTACCTTGCGTAATCTATTTTCCACCATCTATCCTAGTTTGATCGTGATTCGAGTTCGAGTTCGATTGCTTTCGAGTTAGATTTCGAGTTTTGATTGGGTTCGCTTGATTACCTCAACACAACATAAACATGCACAGATAACACGTAGGGCACACACACACACACGTATAAACAACAAGTAAAATACATAGTTCGAGTTGCGATTCGATGTCGATTCGATTAGCATAGCTTGATTGTTAGTTGATTAACTTTATCGCATTTTTACTTCCTATAGTTCACAGTCGTAGGTCGATTTAAATACGATTAGTACTCATCGATTATTGCAATGAACGGCACTTACTCCACATAATACAAATAAAATAAAGACATTTCTACAAGTCAAGTTGCGCGAAATCGGTCGTTGACTTTGACCTTGACTTTGACTTTCACTTATGAAAACACGGGGTGTTACAAATACCCACCGGTATTGGATGGCGGGGGTCCAAACTCTTTGATCCCCTCATATGTAAGCTACTATTAATACTTTAATCCGGCTACTTAGGACTGTATCCTTGCTGACTCAGACTACTTAGCCGAGGGTAACGTCACCTTCAAAAGAGGGGCCTACCATAATATGCATTAATAACTTAATTAATTATCTTTCAATACTCCAACCCTTTAGGATTGTATCCTTGCTGACTTAAACTACTGGGTTGAGGGTAACGTCACCTTCAAAAGAGGGGCCTACTACAATAACTAAGATAATCTCTTAAAAAGTGCAAAAGTGCGGAAATAATCAAAGGTTACACTATACACGAGTCGGAGCCAAGTGATTCATCTTGTCTATCTGTTTTTTATTTTATTTTATTTTTTAGCATTTTAGTTAGTTTTATTTTTCTTAGTTTAAAACCTTTTTCTAAACTTTTGATTTGATTAGACGTTGAGGATAAAACGGTACTAAAAGCTCTTGTGTCCTTGGACGACCTCGGTATCTTGCCAACACTATACTACGCTCACGATGGGTGCACTTGCCCATATGTGTGTTTGGTGTTAGTAAAATATCGTGTTTTATAAATTTAAAACTTGGCTAAAAAGTGTTAAAAAGGGCTTAACATATACATTAAAAACTAATAACACTCACGCACATCATCGTCAACGACAATTGACGTGTCTTTAAAGGAGAGTAGTTTCTTTTGTAGTGAATCTCCACTTCGGAAAGCATGCATCATCTGAAATCCATGACTTGACAATTCCCTATAAAAATTCTTGGAAAGACATTTGAAACGACCAATATCTTCTGCAGAGAGCCTTGTGAAAATTTCGTCAACAATCACTTGAAACCCAATGTTTTCCATTTTGCAGTGAACCAATGCGTCTTTGAAAGTAAAAGAAATTGTAATGATATTGTTAAACAAAATTTTTTTGAAGATGATTGAGTAGATGGCTGAAAACGGAAATGATCAAAACCTCTGCCCAATGTATTTTATATACCCAATGAAGGCGGTTAAGACTAAATACATCGTCAGACGAAAGAATATGATGCGACACTCGTTAGGCTTTTAATGCATTTCCATGGGAAAATATAAAATTAAACATGTTATTATAATTACAATTAACCTCTTCATTTACCATAAGATGCCTTTACCATAAGACGGAACTGAGAGAGTGACGTGCATTAATTGCAAAGTACATATCCCCTGGCATTTTGAATTTGAAATTACCGGCAATTTCAAAACCACTGCTAAGGTATATGTTTGCCAAAGGAAACATCTGCTAAGTTATACTTTCTTGGCGATGGGCAGTAGTTTGCCCTCTTGAATGTGGGCCAGACCTTTGACATTTAAATATAGAGCAGTAGTTTGAAATTAAATGTATTTTAACTCAGATAAAAAATATCAGATAAAAAACCTATTCATTTAAAGACCAGCAATAAAAAGATATTGCGAACATCTATTAGCCAACAACAGATATTGCCAACAGTAGCAAGTCAAACAGCCATTAGATTAGCAGAAGATCACCACTAAACAAATGTTCTCTTTGGGCAGACTTTACCCTTGACAGAGAGTTAAAGTAGGAGATGCATCAGTATTTACAATTGAGAGGAGGAAATTCTTCGAAAAGCTCTATTAGGCAACAACAGATGTTGGCAATAGTAGCAAGTCAAACAGCCGTTAGATTAACAGATGATGATTTACAGCAGATCTATACACTAACAGAAATTGATACAACATCAACATAATCTAATTAAACTCAGAGACAATTTCACTTCTACATCAAAAGTACCGATCTGCAATAATCAGATGATATTAAAAATTACATAATAATACTTATTCAGCTTAAAATTAGTAAAAATAAAATTCTCCGCAAACATTATGAATATTAAGAGATCAACAATTACATCGAGTACTGAACAACGAAACTTTAAAATCTAACAACAACACCAAGAAATTTACGAATCTAACAGCAAAAATTTAGTGCTTTTAGCTTAAACTCCATCGAGTACCGAACTTCTCAATGTATATCTTCGACAATCGCCATGAACTCCATGGAAGTACTGAATGCATCAACATCAGGTTTCTGGAAACCTGGTCTCTCGTGAACAGACCAAGATGCAGTACATGAAAACACTTCTTCAGCTGTTGAAGAGTAGCCCTATCCTCATATACTTAATCCTTATCTTGCTTCATAAAGAGCTGCTTTAAACCAAACTTTATGCTTCTTTTAATACAAAAAAGACAGGAAAGACCATTGCTCTAGTAAGATAAAATCTTATCTTACAGCAGTAGCAGATCCTTTCTTGCGTTTAGTAGGAACTACTGTGGGTTCTACATCATCATCATCTGCCCAAAGTCATTTTAAATGTACATTTAATAATCTTTCTTTCTGTTTAATTTAACTTTATCCTTCTTTTAATACAAACCTATAATAACCCGCAGCAGACTGTATGAATTTCAAACAACTGTGATTAGACTGAAATATAAAGCGAGAATTAGAGTATATCACTTCAAAATTAGAAATTCAAAATTTCAAAATTAGAGTAGCAAAAAAAACATACTTTAAACGATGTTGGAACAATGATGCTGGAAACAACCGTAGAACAATCATCATCATCATCTGCTTAGATCATTCACAATCATCATTTAGTCATAACTCAGATAAAAAAAACTTTAGTAAAATCAAAACAAAAACAAACATAATCATATATATCACATTACCATCATCAAGGCAAACCACATATCCCCAAAATTTGTTCTGAAAGTGGGTCAGAGAGAGCTTCCGTTTTCTCTTATCCTTTATGAACAAATGTCGAGTATTGAGAAGAAGGGATTTGAGGGAGAGATACATTAGAAATGTGGTTTGAAAATACAAAAGAAGAGAACACGAGAATGTAAGTATGAAGAGTGAAATGAGAATATAAATCAGTTTATATAAGAAGATGATTGACAGAAGTGAGTGAGTGACATGCGTTAATTGAAAATTACATATTCCCATGTATTTTGAATTTCAAATTACCCGCAATTTCAAAACATCTGCTAACGTATACGTTTTCCAAAGGAACCATCTGCTACTTTCATGTAGATGGGCAGTGGTTTGCCCTTTGGAATGTGGGCCAGACCTATAACATTTGAATGCACAAGGCAGTGCTTTGAAATTAAATTAAATGTATTTTAAAGTGATTTATATATTAGGCTTTATGATGTAATAATGACATAAGAAAAACATTGTTGGACAGCCTCTCCTGCTGATACATCAGCTTTTCTTATGTCATTGGGATTTCTCCTTTTATAGAAAGTATAGATTAATAAAATAATTGAAATAAATAGTGATTTTAATATTATAATAATATATAGCTTTTTTAATACTTTTATTTATATATATATTTGAAATAAATAGTTATTTTAATATTATAATAATATATAGTTTTTTAATACTTTTATTATTTTAATCTTATAATAATAGTTATTTTCTTTACTTTTTAACTTTAATCTTTTTTTAATATCAACGGTTGGGATAAGCTTGGTGTCAACCGGTATCGAACCAGTACTGGTATCGAAAATATCGGGCGGTCCTGTTCGGTATCAGTACATGAAGGTAAAAACCGGCACTAATACAGAAAACGCCAAAAGTTGGTGCCGAATTGATATTGGAAATCTTTTGGTTCGGGAAATTCAGTGCTGCTACCCGGTATCATTTGCTCATCCCTGATCACGGTTACCGTACGAACAACAGTTTCGTACAACTTTTTTTTTTGTTGAGTTTCTTCAACTTTTAATTTTTTCTTTTTTTAGTTTCAGGGGTAGGGATGAGCTAGGTGCCAAACGATACAGAATCGGTACTGATACCGAAAATACCGATTACGGTACCGGTATATGAAGGTAAAAAAACGGTAGTGAACCGGTACCAGGAACGCCAAAAGTCGGTACCGAATTGGTACTTAGGATCTTTCGGTTAGACAAATTTGGTACCGGTACCAAGAACAATTTGCTCATCTCTGACCACGGGTTTCATACGAACAACATCGTTACCATACAACTTTTTGGTTGATTTTCTTTCGGTTATCTTTTACTGTTTTTTCTACATTTTCTTTTTATTTTGTCAGCAGTTTCGTTCACAGCACACTCGTAGTGATTTCAAAACACATGTAAACACAGACTAAATAACAAAAGAAATTCGGCGCAACGCGGCGAACTTTTTTAAACCTAGTTATTTTAATTTTATAATTGAAATGAATAGTGATTTTAATATTATAATAATATATAGCTTTTTTTAATACTTTTATAATTTTAATATTATAATTATAATAATAGTTATTTTCTTTATTTTTTAACTTTAATCCTTTTTTAATATCAGGGGTTGGGATAAGCTTGGTGTCAACCGGTATCGAACCAGTATTAATATCGAAAATACCGGTACGGTCTTGTTCGGTATCAGTACATGAAGGTAAAAACCAGCACTAATACAAAAAACGCCAAAAGTTGGTGCCGAATTAATATTGGAAATCTTTTGGTTCAGGAAATTCAGTGCGGCAACCCGATACCGTTTGCTCATCCCTGATCACGGCTACCGTACGAAGCCGGTCTGTTGGCACTTAGACTATAGACTAGGTCAATTCTACACAACTCGACCTAATTACCAATAGCTATGGCTCTGATACCAATCTGTCACACCCCAACCAATGGCGAAATCATCGGGGCGCGACACTAGGCGAATCAGATTGCTCAAGAGAATCCATAACAACTATTTAGTGACAATATTTAATGCGTTCATTATCCCATACTAATAAACAATATATCAGGAAACAGTCATACAGATTTCATGTTCTCTCAAGCAATATAAATCCGACAACCTAGATTAATTGTGAGTTTCTAGACTTCCTAGCTTGTTTTCGAGATGGTTTGCGATTAACCTGTAACATACGTTAAAATAATGTCAATACAAAAGTATTGGCGGGTATACAGGTTTGATATAGTAATAAAGTAGGTAAAAGCGCTGTGAATTTCCACATACATAAACGAGATACACAACATACACACTACGAGACAAATACTACCAGCTAAGTCACTCGATGACTGCGATGGGGATCCCATAAAGAGCGTGATTTTCCTAAACTAGACCTCGTCGGTTGTGAGTCCAACTATAGTACCATACTAGCTAAGGTGGGACGTCGCGAGTAAAAGTCCTAGCACGTATGTATCAAGCATCACGTGTAAATATGTACGTCAGTTATTCGCATGTGATAATAGTTTAGAGTATGTACTGCGTTTTGATAAGTGAGATTTGGATAGGAACGTATGTTACACCCCAAAGTGTGTTTAAAGCGTTTAAAAAGGGGGTCAAGTATACTCACAGTGTGTTTTTAGCACGTAAACACAATCTAGATAGAAGGAAGCGCGTCTGAGTTAGCCTATGAACAGTAGCATAAGTCGTTGAACAGTGTGTAAACAGCGTGTTGGATGAGATAAGTGTCGAATGATGAGTCGGACGAAAGAATACCCATCGATCAGATGGTCATCCGAGCGGATGACCATTCGAATGGATGGCTATTCGAATGAGATGTGTGTGTTTTAAACTGTTTTGAAACTTTTGAAGTTTTCGTTGTAGTATGTAAACAAGTCATCCGGTCAGATGGTCATCCGGACGGATGGCCATTCGATCGGATGGCTATTCGATCGAGAGTTTGGTAGTTTGAAGTTTTAACTAAATCGTTTCGAACAAGGAATAGTTTAAGGGACAGGTCACCTGGTCGAATGGTCATTCGACCGGATGGTCATCCAATCAGATGATCATTCGAGTGGGCGATCTGCTGGCTTGAAAACTTGAAATTTTCTAAGTTAGAAAGTTTGTGGTTTAACGGAGACGACGTGATGACATGTTAAACAATGGAAAACACCCCAAGATCCAGCTCCTTCAATCGGATGGAATCACCCCATTCGATCAGTTTCATTGTTCTTAACAAAGTTTTTGGTCTAACCCGTTAGTCGGTCATCTCTCCGGTGGAAATCTGTTTTCAAGCCGGCCTTCCACTATGAAATGAGTAGAGAGTCTGAGTGAGTCTAGATTCCATCGGGTTTTGTATAAAAGTTGAAGAAAGTTGAAGAAAAGTTTGGAAACAGTTGAAAATCTTGAGATCTTGTTGATATTCATGTTGAATAGTGCAGAAATCCTTTAGACCTGAACCAACCTTGATGGGATGACATCACACCACAGTTTGCATATGCAACCGAGATGATGTCACCTTCAAGGAGTCTAGATCAGGTGATTTCGGGAAGAAAAACCAGTGATTTTGATGGAGAAGATGATGTACAATGTAGCAACCCGTACTCTCGTTGTCGAGAGAAGGGTATTTTAGTAATACACGTAGTTATTATTATTATTATTATGATGTACAATGTAGCAACCCGAACGCAATGCAACCATTTCAACTTTGTACATCATGATCATTGAGTTGATCAACACACCAGCAGCTTCATGGATCGCATGAATCGACCATATTTGTTGACAAGGTTCTGAATCCTGACCAGGAGAATGGAATGCCATGGGTGGCATTTGTATCTTATTTTAGAACTTCTGAGGGAGGAACCACTCTGCGCAAAGTCTTGATAAACGTAATTTCTGGGTTCGAGAGGTACCTTTTGGGCATATAATCAGCGAAGTGGGAATGTACGTGGATCTCGCTAAGGTCCGTCTTGGTTGGAAACTGATCGACACCAAAGAGTCCTTCGAGGATACAACAATTTCTTGGTCTTGCTTGATGCTATCGCAGATAAATCGCAAGATTTTCGAAGGTCGCGCAGCTTAAATCTCTCTAGCACAGCAGGGTGCTGTGTTCGTGAAAGACAGAACAGGAGGACGTCTTTTCAGCTTTCGAATCCCAACTCTGCAATGTACTGAGCATCGTCTTTACCAGAGGGTGTGGGTGATTCAGTGGTATATCCTTATGGTTCAAATCAGAGTCCCAGTTACACGTCGACGCAACACAAGAGAGTGATGACTTACGTAATAGAGTTACCAGAGGAACTGCACGACACAACCGGCGGTGGAAATCGTGGTCTTTGGATTTACTTGGAGGCATTACCTGGACGGTACCGAATGCGTTACCTAGACCGATCATAAGGGCCTCCCGTGAATCGATGTTCGAAAGAGCTAAAGCATGCAATGACATCGCTGGAAGGAACTACTGAATGAGTACCACTGTGAAACCTAAACATACACGAGCTCTACAGCTCGCTATCGACTCTAACATACCTGATCAGACTCGCTCTGTTCAAACAGGTTGAAGCACTGAAGGAAGAGAACCTTTTAGCCAAGTCCATGCGGGGCATGGGTAAGTAACTCAAACTCAAAGATGGCATCAGTTGAGTTGTGATGTAATCACCTGACTAAAACTGAACGTTTTCTCATGGTCAAGGAAACCGACAAGTTTTCAAATCTTGCAAACATCTACTTGAAGGAAGTAGCTGCTAGGCGCAGGGCGCCTGACTCCTATTGTCTCTAGACATGACTTACGTTTCACGTCAGATTTGTGGCAAGGCATGCATAAATCCTTCGGCTCACGATCATGCATGAGCACTACTTAACACCCACGAACGAATGGTCGAACCAAACAAACTCCTGAAGACATGCTGCAGGCATGTGCTACCGATTTTGTCCTCGGTTGGAAACAACACCTACCTCATTTACAGTACTGATGGAACTCAACCTTATGTGAAACAACCATCCACTAGTACTACCACTCAGGACGTGCAACCATTATTAAGAGTGTTTTGGTGATTGTTTGCCTACTATACCAGTTCGCGTCGTCGATGCAAGACTTTTGATACAGCATGCACCTTAAAGTGAGTTAACAACTTTTACTGAAGGCATGTGTCCAAAGTTGGGACAACGCACTATTTCCCTGGTTTTGGAAATACATACGGTACCCCTAGCTTGAGGCTACACGAGCGTCCTTAGAAAAGTGCACATTCCCGGGTATTGGGAACCACTACTATCCCATGATTGGGATTACTTTATATTCCTGGATTGGAATACTACTATCCCTGCATTGGGACTGCCTTATATTTCTAGATTGGATTACTACTATCCCTAGATTGGGGATGAATACTTTTCAAACTAATATTCCTGGAGGAATACTTTTAAACATGTTGGTGTAATTTTGATAGTTAGTTGATAAACTCAACTTTATCACTTCGTTGAGGAACAGGTTGAGACCAACCCCCCCCCCCCCCCCCAAGCGTTGTAAGTTACCTATAGATCGAGTTCGTTGGAACTCACTTCAAGCTATCGTTTTAGAACAATTTTCGGGATGAAAATTCTTTCAAGTAGGGGATGATGTAACACCCGGCCCTCACAGGGCATTACGTTTATGTTTGAGTAAACCTATTATCTTAGAAATTCCACATACACTCGCAGCACGGTATACACAATATTCTTGAGGAAATAAATATAACTTATATAATACTCCCTGCTATGTGAAATAAGTATAAACTATGTGAATTTTCATGTCATGCGAATTTCGTGACTTTACGTGATACATGATTTTATGTGCTATGTGCTTTGCAAGATTCGTTTTGTGAACTTGTGTGAAACTACGTGTATTTACGTATAACAGTAAGGTCATTAACAGATCTATGAATATAACACATCGTATATCTTAGCTTAAATTTCGAGGACGAAATTCCTGTAACATGGGGAGAATGTAGCAACCCGTACTCTCGTTGTCGAGAGAAGGGTATTTTAGTAATACACGTAGTTATTATTATTATTATTATTATTATTATTATTATTTAACCTTTAAGGTTTGTAACGTTAATTTTGTAATCCTGTGATACTAACTTCTCATTAATTGTTCTTTCTAACGCGCTGCGTTGAACATCCTGGGTTGTTGTAACTCGGTTAGTTAGCATGATAATATACTTGGGCCACGTACATTTGGGCCAACACACACACGTATACTTGGAGCCCAACCCAACACCCGCATTCAAACCTTAGAGTTGGGCTGTGTAGATATTACTAACTACTTGGACCTTGTTACTAATTACTTGTGGCAGCCCAAGTGAGTGGGCTTGAGCCCACTTCGGCTAGTAATGTAAACTGCCCAAACCCTCACATTATATTATATTAATATGTAATATGCATCTTGATGGGATTAAACTTAAAACACAAACCAAAACCCTAAAGCTTTTCCCCTGATCGCACGATTTCAGTAGCAGACCCCCCCCCCCCACTCGAGTTAGCATCTAATTCGATTAAAATTCTTGGTTAGTGGTTCTTGTCTGTTGTTATTCAAAATTTCATGATATTGTTTATATGTGATATTGAATCTGATGGATTGCATGATAGTGTTTATATGAGATATTGAATCTGATTGATTGCATGATATTGCTTCTATGTGATATTGAATCTGATTGATCATGTATTATTTGATGTTGTTTATTAGTGGCTTCTAGTATATGTGATCGTTGTCAAAGGATAATCGTTTCCGATGGGTTGATCGGAAACTAGATGGATTGGTTTAGGATATGATTAACATGCTGATGATCTAGAGGGATTAAATGAATGATTAATGATTTAACTAAACCGCTGAATTCGAATTGTTAATGATGATGTGATCGGCTGTAAACGTGATTAGGGTTTGTCTATGTAGGAGATAACTGTTCCCCGACGAAACATCAGGTTTCGTCACATGCATCAGCTCGACGAAACATCAAGTTTCGTTACATGTTCCTACTCGACGAAACATCAAGTTTCGCCGACTGCATGGTGTTCCGTCTCTGTGCTGATTGTAAGTGTGAGCTTGTTATATGGGTTTGTATGTCTGCATGTTTGTAACTTTTGGTTCACGTGGGATAGTTATGTGCCATTAATAACCGATGTGAGTCTAAATTTGGTAGTTTGTTGGTTGGTTTAACAAGGGGCATGATAGGGTCCATGGGTTGTTAATATTAATGGGTAAATTAATGTTGATGTCCAATCTTGCTGCCAAAAGTCTTCCATTGAAACCTTAACGCTCTGTTCCCGAGTTAACTTAACGAGGGATAAGAAAAGAAAGCAAAAGTGAGAAAGGAAAGGACGAGAAAGGAAAAAAAAAGATGACTTTCCCACCGTTTCCTCCCAAATCGGAAGGAAAGAAAAATTAAAGAATTTAGCCTAGCTTTCCCGTCATTTCCTTTCTTTTCCTTCCTTAAATGAAACTCGGGAACACGACATGTTTTATTTTCCTTTCTTTTCCTTCCTTAAATGAAACTCTGGAACACACAATATTTTTACTTTCTTTTTGTTTCCTTTCCTTTCCTTCCGTTAGTAAACTCTAGAACATAGTGTAAATGGCGGCTGCTTTCTCCTTTTGATGTTGATGATGTATGTTCATATCCAAATCAAAACCCCTAGACTTTATTGTCCCTCAAGTCGGCCCCACCAAGAAGTCCACATGACCGATGATGTTTTATATGATGTGATCTATGTTTAATTAATAAAAGAATGTTAGTAATCATATGAAATTCTAGGGAATTGGTATATCAATAGTTTTATCGGTCCAATATAGTTGAAGTGGTGGCCATGTGAGATCTAATCATGCAAAGTAGTTATTTTAATAAGTTGTCAGTAGGTATAGCATGAGTTATTAATGATGAGATGATGCTTTGTGTGTGTGATTGAAATCTGTGAAAGTGGCAGCTCTAATCTTGGATTTGGATAGTATGCATAATATAATTCTAGTACACAAAGAATAAGAATGATAAAGATGGGACGGTGAAACTTGGAACTGTTATGCTATCGACGAAAGCCCATGTCCCACGAAACTCATTGGGCTTTCGCCACACATAGGGTCGACGAAACTCATTAGAGTTTCGCCATATGGGGTTTCGTCACCCTGACCAACGGACTGTTACAATACATGCATATGAATTGAAGGAATTGTATGAGATGAGCTGTGTAACTACTATGTTGCTTGTATGCACATTATGACTATACATGAACGTAAACTGATTACGAGTGCTTACATATCATAGGCTTTGACTGATTTATTTGTGAACAAGTAACTAAACAAACCGAGCAAACCAAGGTGAGTTCACACTTTCTACAAGACATGGGATTCCCAAGGGTTGGGAATGGGTTAAAGAACTAAAACGGAAACTACATATTCTCCTTGGGTAGGATATGTACAGCCATCCTCCATGGGTAGGATGCCAAGATTTAAACCTCGCGTATTCTCCTTGGGTAGGATACGTACGTTCGTCCTCCTTGGGTAGGACAACAAGATTAAACATACTGGACCAAAACTCTATCATAAATCCCTCATTTTATATCGACTTAATCGCCGAGGCTGATGGCGAGCGGGTCATTAGTTAATAGCGCTATTAGGTTTAACAAACCTCACACCGTGCCGGTAGGACGGGCGTGTACTAATGGACTAAGGCAAAGGGTCAATGATGATAGACATTGACTTAGGGCACAACTTACTTTCGTTAGTAGTCGATATGGTACGGTCTGGTAATTCACATGGGAAGCCCCCACTAATCATTGAGAAGGTTTGGGAAACAGGGTTACTGATTAAAACGTGGTGTACAAAACGAACTTACGATTATTGAAACAAAATCAATACCTAATCAACCAACTGTGAACTCGCTCAACTTTGTTGTTGACTTCGTTGTTACATGCCTTGCAGGCTTTTAGGTGCATATCTTTGGAACTTGCTGTCTGGGATGCTGGAGTGGTCATGGGTCGAGATACATGGAATCGCAACACAAGTCTAATGGTTTACTTAAGCGAGGATTATAAAACATTTAACAAATGATTTATGCTTCCGCTGTGTACTATGTGTTATATGTAGTGTTTTGAAATACTTCCAATTAATAAATGAAAGTTTATTTAATTATTCTTACGAGTTCAATGTGATTGGTGGCTAAGATCCTGGTACGTCACACGCCTTGCGGTGATACTCCGCTTGTGGTATTTTGGGGGTGTGACATACAAGTGTGTAGTGATGATGATTCTACAAGATTTGAAGAGAGACACTTACGAAATAGCCTTGAATCGTGATGAAAAGTGACTGAAAATGCCTAGAGAGCGAGTTATCGGATGAGAAAACCAAAGGTGCTGAAATGAGACACAATGGCCCTATTTATAGGGAGGAGTGGAAGTTAAGGCGGTCGAATGGGTCGGATGGCTTCCGGTCGAATGGTCATCCGATCGGATGGCCATCCAAGCGGATGGTCATCCGGACGGGAGTCCATTCGGTCGGATGTCCATTCGGACAGCATTATCTCGTTTGTTAGTTTTCCAACTTTCGTGTCGTTCGACATGTTTTGTTGCGTTAATTATCATGGGTACCTTAAGCGTTATAGCGAGACAAGTAGTGTCGTGTTGGGTTGTGTTTCAGTGCGATCATTGAGTTGCACGTGCCAGGGAGTGCGTGTTTAGACATGTTTAATACTCAGATATTTATATTTATCTATTATTATCATATATATATATATATCTCTAAATATAATAAAGGAAAAGTTATGAATCCTAGCTGGCAACATTCTAACCCCTCCACGTTAGTATAATCTTATGTGTAATTTTGTAAGGTTTTTTTATTTTTTATGTTTAATTAAAGCACAGTCCCCAACTCTCTCTGTCACATCTCTTTCACCCTGTACACACAAAACGTCAAAAAACCCAGCTCATACCCATCTTTTTCTTTCTTCTTCAAAATTCAAATTCATTGTTTCCTAAACTAGATCTACCAAACAAATTCCAAAACCCATTGAGAGAGAGAGACCAGAGTTGAAAGGGGATTCATGTTGAACCCTAATGGCGACACATCCAAATCTGATCCAGCCCCTCCATCTTATGTAAATCCATCTTCTTTTAGTTTGATCATCTATCAAATGTGAGTTCCTATGTCATTATCCAGTATGTTTCGCAGATCAGAGTTTTTAATTTGTCCAGTCTTACTTTGTTTTTAGGGTTTGAGTTTTCAAGATATTCTCATTTATTGAAGGAAGGGTTGCTGTTGTTTCAACAAATCAGGTTCGTGAATGCACCTTTCACTTTAATTTTGCTTGAATTTGAATTTGTATGTTTGTCTCCTTCGAAATTAGGGCAAATTTGTTGTTTCAACTCACTGTTTTATAGATTCTTTCATCACTTTTCTTCTTATCTAATAACATTAGATCTCATACGTGTTGTAAGGTACGATTAGATCTGTTCATGTTGTTAATTGCATAATTTGGCGTTTTTATACAATTATTGATCGGTTTTTGGTGAAAATGAGAAGTAGGTAGACTTTTGGTGTTTGATTGAGATTGTTTACTCTTCGATGTGTTGTTTACATGATATGTTTTGATTAGGTTATGATGTATGAAGATTTGTGTAATTATGTTTATTTATACATGCGTTTTTGTGTGGATCGGTGATTTAGATTGAATTTAGAACTAGGTTGTGTTGGATTGGGATTAGATGCTATAGTTTATGAAGGGTTGATTTAGTAATAGTGTAATACTCAGGTTAGTAATAGTGTAAATACAAGTTTTTTAAGTAAAAATATAAGTTAGATCTAGGTGTTGATGACGGCCTCCAACCGTTAGAATCGGCAGTAACCCATAGTTTTTGCACACTAATCTGTTTAAAAAAAAGTCAAACTTGAGTCAAACTATGAAGTTTTGCAGTCATGAACTGAATAACATTTATTTTAGGGTCAAATGAATTAATGATCTGTTTGAATAACCAATTTGAGAATTGAGATTGCTTATTTCACTAATGGATTCAAACTTACAAGTTAAAATAGCTGATTATAGTCTCCTACTTATAAGTGTAAGCATAATATGTTTACATAAGCAATCCCAAATAGGTCTTGATTTTATGGTTTTAAATCTAACTTTGTAATCATTTGTACAATTTGAGTGGATAATGTTTTTATTTATGATTTCCATTCGATGAAAATGGTTGGGGGGTACGTTTTAACTTACAAGTTATAAGTTGGTACATTTGTGATTTTTTCTACATTGAATACGTATCACTTTAATGTATCATTTCAATCTGTCTTCTTCCAACTGTTTGATACAATTAATGTCTAGCTGGGCCTAAAAAGGTTTTTTTTTTTTTTTGGGAGAGGTGGCCATATACATCATCACCATTACTCATGAAGCATGGCTCTTGAAGCTGTAACACGAATATATTGACCTGATACTTACAGGAAGTTGTAACTAGGTATTAGATGGTGGTATGTTAAAAACATATTTATAGCTTTGTTTATCTAGGAGACCCTAACAATATCCCAAAATATTTCCCTTTACTTATTTACATGCTAGCTAAGTACATATTTATAACTTAGTCAGTAGGTCATGTAGATGTCCCATTTACTTATTTACATGCTAGCTAAGTATATAATGCAGTTGAGAGAACAATCAATGAAAAATATAGTTGAGCCTATCTATCTAGCTAGCTACCAATGGGGTGGTGGTCCATTGGCAAAGGCAAAGCCTTTAAATCACCAAGGTTGGGAAGGGGGAGGTCTTGGGTTCAAGTCCTACAGACGACAGGAGATTAAAGAAATTAGCCGTTCAAAAAAAAATCTATCTAGCTAGCTTTTTTTATTTTTTTATTTTCTCCTTCTTTAACTCTCATTCAAATGTGGGACCTTACTGTCATGTGATCTTGTTCAATTAAACCACTATAGCCAAACTGTCATAAGCTCCCATTATAGTATATATACAACGTAGTAGTAACTGGTTCAAGGACCAAGTGTATATCAAGTGTGGGGCTTGTGTTTTTCACAATTCTTAATGCGGTTTTATTCAGTTTGTCGGCATGAAACCCTTTTGGGGTTCTTGCTGATTTTGTTATTTTCAGGCAGTTTGTGTTTTGGTGATGACAAAGTTATTGAGGTTGTAGGGATTGGAGAATATGGTGATTGTAAGGAGAGTAATATTAAGAGCAGCCATGCTTTATCAGGTAACAATGCAGTTAGATTGTCTATTTCTGCTGTATATGATAGTTTACTAATTTGAAGTCAAGTTTAACACTTGAATTTATTACATTAAAATGACTACGTATATCCGCATAACCATGTCCTGTCTCGTGTTTATAAGGTTGTTATCATGGTTCTTTACTTAAACATACAGGGAAAATTACCAAAATCGACAAGTTAACCTAAAAAATTATTAAAATAAGCATTGTTTTTGCAGTTTTTACCAAAATAGACAAACACGCCGGCTAAGGCAGTTAAACTTTAACCACACGTGGTCTCTTTTTATTGGCTTTAATAAAACGTCCGCTAAGACTGAAATTTAGACAACGCTTTTCTTTAAGGCTAATTTAGCCCACACTTTTTTAGATGGTGGCTAAAAGGGTAGGCTAAATTTAGCCCAAGCGTATTATTATTTGAGTAAATTGCACAAAACGTCCTTTATGTTTTCTCAAACTTGCAGATTCCATCCTTAATGTTTAAAATTTGCTAAAACATCCTTTAAGTTTATTTTTGTTGCTGGTTCAATCCTTTACAACTAACCACGTTATTCGAATCAGTTAAATTCCCTCACATGCATAACATGTGAGGGTAAACTTGTCATTTTAGTTGATCTTCTTATCCAGAGTTGGTTTGTTTTTGAAAAATCCAGTATTTTCTCATGGTCAACTTTACGTGGCTTTGTCGAGAGTCAAGAGCAGAGACGGACTCAAATTATCAATTCTTGATAATGATGGTAACCTTACTAATAGGACATCTAATGTTGTATACAAAGAAGTTTTTGTTTACTTGTAATTTGTATTGGTACTTCTATATGTATTTTGTGTAGTTCGTACCGAGCCGCATTTTCAGGCTAATTGTTTAGATTTTACAGTTAATTAATGCATAAAATACTTATGTCATTATACCATTGATGTACCCGACAACACTGTTAAATAAGATATTTTTCTGTGAAGTAAATGCCCTAATTTATTCAATTTATGTTTTTTTTGTCTCGGTAAGGTCTGTCAAACATGTGTCTTACTAAGTGAAGTTATTCTTTTATAGATATAGATTTTTTTTAACACAACCCATAACCCGTGAAACTCACGGGTATATAACCTAGTATATATATATATAACAGGTCATAGCATAAGTAATTGCGTTCGAGTCCGCGTTAGCGTTGCATCACGACGAGCGAGGGGAGTAGTTTAAGTACTCACGTGATGTCATCGTTAGTGTTAGTGTTAGTGTATGCGTTGTGATGTGCGATATAGCGTGTTGAAAGTATGCGATATAGTGCGAACATATGCGAAGTAGCGTTTGTAAGCGATGAAGTTACATTATGATCTGAATCTCTGGTGCTAGGCGTAACGAATGTAACGAGAGTAACAAGCGCGAAAGTGCGGGTTGTTACAGTCTCCCCTGCTTTAGGAAATTTTGTTTCGAAATTAATCCACAAGGAGGGCTGTGAAAATTGACACGAGTAAGTAGCTATAAAAGCGTTAGAGTAAGCGAAGGATGTGCGAGCGGTTGATCGAGCATTGACGGGTGAGAGCGTTGCGATGACATGGAGAAAGTGATGAGTGTGGCAATTCAATTGACTAAAGGATGGTATCTCACGAGTTAGAGATTTGAAAGATGTTTTGAGTTCTCGAAAAGTTTTGTTAATTTGTTACAAAAGGTTTTAAAGGAAACTCGGTTATGAAAAATTTCTCACGGGGTGGCGTTAAACGGAGTAGATGTTCACACCAGCGTTGTAAGAAAATTTTTTGTTGAGTTATTAAAAGATTTCAAGAAGATGCAAGTTGTTTTACGAAAATTTTCTTACGACGTGGTGTTAACTTGAGTCGATTGTTAAACCAACGTTACAAGAAAGTTTTGTTTTGTCCAAAGGTTTTGATTAAAATTTAGGAAATTCCCCCTTTGTTTCTACCGGTCTGCAAAAGTTTTATTTATAAATAAGTTTTAATCAATGCAAAAAGTTTAAATTTAGAGTCGAGCCCCACATGGAACCTTTCCATGAAAGGTTGATTTTATGGCTAAAACACTTATATATAGGAAGTACTAGCGGCGTATCCACCATGTTTTAGCCATATTGCCTCCGCCCAGTGGAGCAGTGTCATGTGTGTCGACATGGTATGAATAGATTTTCGTTTCCTCGGTCTAAGCAATGAGTGGTGCCAGTGAGTGCGTTTAGACATGTTTAATACTCAGATATTTATATTTATCTATTATTATTATTATTATTATCATATATATAACAGGTCATAGCATAAGTAATTGCGTTCGAGCCCACGTTAATGTTGCATCACGACGAGCGAGTGTAACAACCGTCTAATTTCTATTCGATTTTAATAAAAATATGATGATTTTATATAAAAAGTACTTTATTTCAACACAAGTACAAAATCGAAGTTTTAAAGTAATCACATACTAGTTAACTACTAACTAGTTTAAATATTCAAAAACATGATTAGTAAATTGTTTACATCATAAACATTGTCTAAACAAAGTTAAATTAACGCGGAAGCTCCAAAAGTTCGTGTTCGGTTCTTCAAAACATGCTTGATCGCCATCCAGAATGACCCCATCATCACCTAGAGTCAAAACCACCTAAAAAGTTAGTTTTGACATTGATATAATGCATATAAATGAGTTCTTGTATCGAATCATCAAAAATAAAAATAAAAATTCAGTTTTGGGCCTGTCGCGTGTCGCGCCAGAACCCCCTCGTCTTGTCGCGTGTCGCAAGGACTCCCGCGTGTCGCGCCAGATCCAAAGGAACCTGTCGCGTGGCGCGGGGGAACTTGGTTTTCCAGCAGGTGCAGGTTTTTGACCTGCATTTCCTGCCAGCTCCGAAATTCACTATTTTTAACTTCAAATGGTCATAACTTTTGATCCGAAGGTCCGTTTTAGGTGATTCTTTTTCCTATACGTCTGTAATTTAATTACCGACGTGTCTATTACAATTATTATACCGAAAATTTGGTTTACGGACCGAACGACTAAATTCACTATAAAATTGTTCGACCCATTATATTTACACTCATTTTGTTACCATTGCAATAGTAACCATATGGCGCTTTTACCCAACATCCGGGGCTTAATATCAGCGGCATTTCACTACCAATCTTATGGATTCATGCTCTTGTGATTGTCAAAACCAAATGCTAAATATCAAACACTAACACTACTTATTACACAATTATTCGACCCGTTTGGCTCACTTATGGAATCCTCCATTATAATGACTACCAAACACTTCCTAGTCGATTGTTAACCTATTAATTCGAGTAGTGAACATCGTCACCTCAATCAACACAACTTTTATTCTAAAACGCAACTATACATGTTCTAATAACAAATTTACTTAATGTAACAAATCGAGTTACATACCTTCAGTGCACACCCTTCAAATGTGCGTCAACACCGGCTTGTCCGCTCGACGCTCCGACTTCCTTTCCATTAGAGTTCATTCATATCACATTTAGAACTCTTTGATTCACATAATACGCATAATGTACCAATTAGTGTAAGTATGCGTTTTTGTTCATATTTCTACATTTAGCCTTCTCTTAGGCATTTTTACAAACACTTTAAGGGCAGAATTTTATACAATTCATTATCAAGTTCATAACTTGTTACATAGCCGAAATTAACATCATCGGACAATTTCATATTAACCTTTAACATCAATAACCAGAGCTTACTTCATAAATCAGATTACACTAGCATAAAAACCAAAAATCCTAGTGTTTATTAAGCTCTCACAAACCCAGTAATCACCTTCAATGGTGTTCATGGGGTTCACTACAATTAGGCATGATTTAATCATATACTTGTCTAGGGTTTACTCCTAGATACTATATTGTTTCTATTCCATCCATATAAAAAACATGCAACCATAAATATCGAATTCTCTAAGTTCACTCTGAAATTCAACTAGAGATTTCTCATGAATTTCACATACCTTGTGACTCCTTTTTCAGTGGAGATCACTATTTCGTGCTTGGATTTTGATTTAGAATTGATTTTGACCTTCAATTTGAGAGATTAGACAAGAACTAGGGTTGTGGGGGTTTCTCCTGGTCGCCCTGTGCTTCAATCCACCAGACACACACTCTTGTGTGTGTTTGGTGTATTTTATTTTGTTTTTATTAAATCAAGTTTCAAATTTAACACTTTTAGTCCCTCAAATTTTCCTTAGTTCATGTTTTGAGTGTTTTAACCCACTTATGAGTCACTACAAGACGTGTAATTAACTGGGTTATTTAGTCCTGATTAGTTTGTTCTCGTTTATTTAATACTTTGTAATTCTAATATAAAACTTTATATTTTCGGGGTGTTAGAAGTCCACCCCCCTTAAAAGGGTTTTGTCCCCAAAACCATAGTACGTACCAAATTATGTAGGGTAGAGCCGTTGCATCTCTTCTACGGACTCCCATGTGGTATCTGAGCCCTTTTTGTGTTTCCGTTTGACCTTTACTTGATTAATCACTTTGTTTCTCAAGCTTTTTACTTTACGATCTAGAATCGCAATCGGCTTCACTGCGTAGTTAAGACTGTTATCCACTTCAATGTGATCATAATGGATGTAAGATGTTTCTTCGGCTAGACATTTCCGGAGATGTGATACGTGGAACGTGCTATGTATCCCACTCAACACCTCAGGAAGTTCGAGACGGTACGCTACCTTACCAACCCGTTCGATGATTTTAAATGGCCCAATAAACCTTGGGCTTAACTTTCCTCTTTTTCTAAACCGAATAATCCCCTTCCATGGAGATACCTTTAACATAACCTTGTCACCGACTTGAAATATGATTGGTCTTCTTCTTTTGTCTGCATATGATTTTTTTCGATCCTGAGCAGCTTTCAAATGGGTTCGGACCAAATCAATCTTCTCATTCGTGATCTGGACTACATCCTTATGTGCAAGCTCGCGTGGACCAACCTCGCCCCAACACCCCGGGGTTCGGCATTTTCTACTGTAAAGCATCTCGTACGAAGCCATACCGATGCTTGCGTGGTAACTGTTATTATATGAAAATTCGACCAATGGTAGATAGACATCCCAACTACCCCCGAAGTCGATAATGCATCCCCGTAACATATCCTCCAACGTCTGTATTGTTCTTTCACTTTGTCCATCCGTTTGTGGATGGTAGGCGGTGCTAATGAACAATTTAGTTCCCATTTGTTCTTGGTATTCGCGCCAAAAGTTCGAAGTAAACCGAGTATCTCTGTTGAACACAATAGATATCGGTACCCCGTGGCGTGCCACTATTTCATTGGTATATACCTCTGACATCTTTTCGGATGTATAAGTCTCACGAATTGGAATGAAGTGAGCACTTTTCGTCAATCTATCCACGACTACCCATATAGCGTCAAAACCGCGGCTGGTTTTGGGCAGTTTGGTCAACAAGTCCATTGTGATTTGTTCCCATTTCCAAACTGGGATATCCAACGGTTGCAGTTTACCATACGGCTTTTGGCATTCTGCTTTGACTTGCAAACACGTCATGCACTTTTCCACATATTTTACAACATATCTTTTCATTCCGGGCCACCAATAGTTTTACTTTAAATCGTTATACATCTTGGTTGCCCCCGGATGAATTGAATAATGGGATTTATGAGCTTCGTCAAGTAGGAGCGCCTTGACCCCACACGAATTTGGGACCCATATTCTTCCGAATCGAGTCTTTAATCTGTTGCTACCATCCGCCAAGTCCTTCAACTGACCAACTATCCTTTCCTTTTTCAAGTTTTCCTCTTTTACCGCCTCGACTTGTGCTTCTCGGATACGTTCAAGTAAACCCGAGGTTACAACAAGTTGCATCGACTGCACTCGTATTGGGACATAGTCCGTTTTCCTGCTCAAGGCATCCGCCACAACATTAGTCCTTCCGGGGTGGTAATGTATTTCACAGTCATAGTCTTTTACCGTTTCTAACCATCGCCTTTGTCGCATATTTAACTCCTTCTGATCGAAGAAGTATTTTAAACTCTTGTGGTCGGTAAATATGGTGCACTTTACCCCGTATAAATAGTGCCTCCATATTTTGAGCGCAAACACCACCACCGCCAGTTCGAGATCGTGCGTGGGATATTTCTTTTCATGCACCTTTAATTGCCTCGAGGCATAAGCTATCACTTTGCGTTGTTGCATTAAAACACATCCGAGCCCCGAAAGTGACGCATCCGAATAGACTACCAAGTCTTGGACTCCGTCCGGCAACGTTAATACCGGAGCTTGTGTTAACTTTTCTTTTAGCGTTTGGAACATTCTTTCTTGTTCAACACCCCAAATGAACCTCTCCTCTTTCTGAGTTAATTTAGTTAACGGCGAAGCAATCTTGGAGAAATCTTGAATGAATCTCCTGTAATATCCCGCAAGCCCTAAGAAACTTCTTATTTCCGAAGTATTCTTCGGAGGGCTCCATTTCGACATGGCCTCTATCTTTGACGGATCTACCAATATTCCGTCGGCACTTATGATGTGGCCAAGGAATTGCACCTCTCGTAACCAAAAGGCGCACTTTGAAAATTTCGCATACAACCTTTCTCGTCTGAGTGTCTCTAACACCTCCTGTAAATGATGCGCATGCTCTGCCTCACTTTTCGAGTACACCAGAATGTCGTCGATAAACACGATCACCGACTTGTCCAACATTGGCTTGCAAACCCGGTTCATGAGGTCCATGAAAGTCGCGGGTGCATTCGTCAGCCCAAATGACATCACGAAGAACTCGTAATGTCTGTATCGTGTGCGGAAGGCCGTCTTCGGTACATCCTCTTCCTTGACCTTTAATTGGTGATACCCCGATCTAAGGTCGATTTTTGAAAACCAATTCGCACCTTGTAATTGGTCGAATAAATCATCTATTCTCGGAAGCGGGTATCGATTCTTTACCGTGAGTTTTTTTAACTCCCGGTAATCGATACACATTCGCTTGCTTCCGTCTTTCTTTTTCACGAATAGTACCGGTGCGCCCCAAGGAGACACACTCGGCCTTATAAATCCTTTATTGAGCAAGTCTTGAATCTGCGACATTAGTTCTTGTAATTCTGACGGCACGAGTCGGTACGATGCTTTAGATACGGGTTTCGCGCCCGGAACCAATTCGATTCCGAACTCTACCTCTCGTTCAGGCGGTATTCCCAGTAAATCTTCCGGAAACATATCTTTGAAGTCACGTACTACCGGCACGTCTCCAATCTTCGGTGATTCTTTCTCGGGCTCATTCGCGTATATCATAAATGCTCTACATCCATGTTTCATGAGCTTGTGAGCTTTCAACATCGAACATATTATACGATTGCCTCCTTTCTTGCCATAAATTGTAACGTGTTTTCCGCTCGGAGATGTTAGTTTTATCTCTTTACGGAAACACACGACTTTCGCGTGGTGTCGGGATAACCAATCCATCCCAACAACCACTTGAAATTCTCCCATCGACATCGGGATTAGATCTATCGAGTATTCTTCGTCATCGATACTTAATTTACAGCCTTGACAGACATCACACACTATGAAACTCTTGTTATCCCCTATTTCAACTTCTAAGGGCACAGATAATTTTGTCAATACAATTGAAGGATGTCGAATAAATCCATGTGAAACAAAGGATTTATTCGCACCCGTATCAAATAATACACGTGCATGAATTGAGTTTATTGCAAATATACCTGAGACCACATCGGGTTCTGTTTTCGCTTCAGCCGCCGTTAGTTGGAAGGACCTGGCCTTCGCCTTTGAAGCTTCTGTTGGAGATTCTTTGGTGTCTTTCTTTCCAACCAAGTCCGGGCATTCGGACTTTTTATGGCCCGGTTGGTAACACTTGTAGCATACAGAGACCTTTCCCGGACAAAACGATGCAGTGTGCCCGGTCTTCCCACATATGGGACACGGTTTGTCTTTGAAGCAGCACTCACCCTTGTGCCCCTTTCCACACACCTTGCAACTCGGCGATCCACCCTTCGCATCCGTTTTCTTCACCGACTCAGCCGTTCGAGCCTTTTTTGTAGGGCTCGGGTTAACTTCCACTACCCTTCGTTCACCCAGTTCTATTTGCTTTTAAAGTTTGATTTCTCTCTCCCGAGCCGTATTTATGATCTCGGTAAGCGTCTCATACTTGGAAGGGGTCATGAACTCTCGGTACTCAGCACTTAACATATTATAATAATAATAATATATTTTTTGCTCCTCCGTAGTCACTAACTCATCACAGAACCTTAGCTTATCCATGAATATGCCCGTGATTTTATCAATCGTTTCACCCCTTTGTCTTAACTGGATGAACTCCTCCTTGATCATGTTGATGACTGCCTTAAACTCGTTGATCATGTTGATGACTGCCTTAAACTCCCCCTTTGTCTTAACTGGATGAACTCCTCCTTTGTCTTAACTGGATGAACTCCTCCTTGATCATATAAAACAAACGGCGCAACTGTAACCAGTCCGCCTCCATCGCCTGCTGTGTGCGAATAATGGAAGCAATCTGCTGCTCCAAAGTAGTAAGGCGAGCAGCATAGTCAGGGGGTAAAGGTCGTGATGGCTGCAACGGAGAGGGTGCCCGGCCATGGCACTGACATGGCTGCAGATGGGCTCTCTCTAACTCCTGTAGTCGCTGCTCATGCGACTCATGCTGGTATACAAACGACATCAATACATCCTCAATGGTATGTCCCACGTGGAACCTGTGGTATGGATCAGTGGGTGGCATGGGGGAAAACGGTGACCACAGCAGTGGCTCACGTGTGGGGTCAAAGGGTGCCACACCAAAAGGAGCTGTAGTGGGTGGAACAAAAGGAATCTGAGGCATGAAAGGCATGGGCATCGGTACATGCCCATCAGGGTGAGCTGAAGAACCCTCTCCAGGTCCTGCTGGAGGTATAAACATAGGTACCTGAAATGAAAAGTCAACGTGTCGAGTGTCTGGGATCTGTGGGTGTATCGGTGGAACGTCCTCATCAGCCGGTATCCACCCGTGCTGTGCGGACTCGTCCGGTGGATCCATATGTGCCGCGAACAGTGCATGTCCGGGCTCTAGGGGAACGGGATCAAATAAGGGAGCAACAACAGGGTGAACGGGTGCCAAGTGCTCGAAAGGGGGGTCAACTGGTACAGCAACAATGGGTAAAGGACCAATGGGATCAACAGGAACATCAATGTGGTGATCATCAGCAATGGGCTCAAAAGGTACATCAGCATGCACAGGGTCATGCTCTGGTAAAGGATCAAGAGCGGCTGCCTGCTCAGGAGCAATGGCAGGCTCAAAGTCATCAAACGCCATGTCAAAATCGAAATCAGGATCAACCGGATCGAAAGGGTCAATAGGATCTGCTGGATCCTCCATCAACTCGTCCATCGGGACAAACTCTAAGTCACGGTCAGGATCAAATCCTGGTGGAAACATAGGATCTGAATCCCCCTCGTCGTCATGGTAAAAAACAAGTCCAGGTATGGAAGCAACAGAAAAAGCCTGGTCCGAATCGGACCCATGGGAGAAGTGCTGCGCACTATGAGCATGTGTGGGTGCAGAAGCCACAGACTCAAAGGAGTCCGCGACTGGGGAATGTGCAGGTGACTCCGCAGCCGGAGCATCTGCGATCAGTAAGGGAGCAACAGCAGGTAGGGCCTCGCCCTGAGCATCCTCCAAAGGCTCCTCCTCAAACATATCGACGTCGTCCTCCTCGTCGTCGATGGGTAAAACAGGGTATGCTGCAAGGGGTACTGGAGCAGGGATCACAACGAGTGGTAGATCCCCGGCTGGAAGATCAACTGGGAGCTCATCAACGCCGTCGGGTAAGGCGAATGGCTGAAAGTCATCATCATCCGTGCTGGTGAAGTCTGACGTATAAACCCCGTGCTCCGATGACTCAATGTCGTCTGAAACGATAGGCCTCGGGCCTGTGGTGCCTGAACCACCAGTATCTGCAGAATCCATGTGTCTGTAACATATACACAAATAGTCAATCACCAATCAAGTAATCACATAAGTCATCAAGTAAGGCATCACATAATCCTCCTAGTCTTACTAGCCAATACTATCCAGTCTACAAGACTGCTCTATCCTTTACTTAAACCAAACCTCGATCCTCCAGATCGATCCTTAGCCCTCCAGGCTGAACCTTTTCTTCCTAGCCTTGCTAGCCCACTATCTTGGTCACCTAGACCAAGCCTCGATCCTCCAGATCGATCCTATAATAAACCAACGTGCTCAACTACCTTAATCACCTCGATCCTCCAGACCGATCCTCAGCCCTCCAAGCTGAGCCTATAATTAATAAAATGTGCTCAACATTTGTTTGTAAAAAGTGTGGATCTGGACTTAAGTGGTATGCAGAAAAATGTTTTCGTGAGAGCCCTAGTGATCATAGTCTAGACTCGAGAAAGAATCCTAGTTCGCTATGATCAGAGCTCTGATACCAAGCTGTCACACCCTGGCTTTGCGGAAGCGTGGTTAATTTTGGTGTGACTTCTTAATACCATAGCTTAACCATAACAAGCTATATGAATTTAAAAACCATGCAAGTCATCCATTAAGTTTTGAAAATCAAACACAATACCACTGTGTTAACGTACAGCCATAACCTTGTTCAGTAGACATTACAACATATAACATAACATAAACGTGGTTTAAGGACTGTGTCTTGTCCAGGAAAGAGACACATCCCCTAAACCCTGATGACTTCATGACAAGTGCAGCGGAAAACGTTCCATACCGTGCCAGATCCGTTTAATTTCCTGAAATACATGTGAGTTGAAAAATCAACAATAATGTTGAGCGAGTTCATGTGTAAGTGAGTATGTAAAACACTTGTGAGTATAAAAATAGTTGTGGTATGTAGCAGTGTAAGAGGACTTGTGATCACCAATGGTTTGCAAGGCCACTGACATATGTGAAGTGCAAATAGGGAGACTCAAACCTAGCAGATTTCGCCACGGCAAAGTATGTGGACAAAGTCACCCCACGGTCCGTTTCTAGTTTGGCCGGGGGCTGGGCTCGCTACACCCAGATAGATCTACCGCTCCTGTCCCTCGGTCCCTCCATGAGGACTAATGGCCCCATGTTGTTCCTATCCACTCACATGATCGTATAACACCTCCTTACGTTAAACATACCGTTGTAAAGTACTCGTAAATCATAGTAACATGTATTTCACCCCCGCAGTTAAGTAAACTGAAAACAGTTAGAGAAAAGGGGGACATGAACTCACAGTGAATGCGCGTCTCTACCAAGTGTCTCCAATACAGTAAGCTGTGCAACGACCTACAAGTGCTAATTCTATTAGACGGACGGCCGTGCCTTAGCTTTATAGTTTATGTCTTTGGGAAATAGTTAGACAACTATTTCGTGTTTCTGTTCCGTATACACTTGGTAGTTATACTTCTTCCCAAGGATGGGGGATACAATACATGTGCGTAAGTTACGTTTTATCAATCTTGTGGTAATGTAATTACCGGTGTAACTTATATGTTTGTGGAAGCGTTCGCAAAGTTTTGGAATCATTAACGCTTGTAAATATTATTTTTACTCTAAAATAATATTTATGTATTTTTCACAAAATAATCATAAACAGTGTTGTGACAAATATACTTATCACGTTAATCTTTGTGGAAATTCCACCTCCGAATATTTAGTAAAATATAGTGCTGGCGAAATTTATGTTTCGAAAGTATGTCCAAAAATAGTTCTAACACTTGTTGTGTAAATAAGCCTAAGTGTTAGATTTTTAGAAAATTTCGCCAGAGTTTCCTCTGTAACTGGAGGTGGCCACGCTTTCAAGCGTATCATTTTCTTTTACAAATCAATTCAACAACTTCTTTATTCAATCAAACAATTTCCGACACAACAAACTAGTCGACAAGTATGTAAATGTGCATAATCGCATGAACTTGTAGTTTTTCCGCATCTTTAATGTAACTCCCCTTTATATATGTAGATCTTTATATAAAGTAACCTTAATCTTGTAAAAACCTCGTGTTTAGAGAAATCCGTCTTTACAACTTCTAGTCATTTTTTCCCAAAAATAGTTATTTGTCGGATCTTTTCATTTCACAAGTGTCTACGCACTTGTGGTTCATAAAATCATGTTTACTAGTGTAAGATTCATCTTTAGAAAAACATGATTTCTTTAAAGTGTGGTCTTTCAAAAATACCACTTGCGGATACGTAGATCCGCTAGTTTTAAACACCATTTTACCGGTTAAATCACTTTTACACAAGTAAAATATTTTCACACAAGTTCATGTATCTTGTGTGGTAGAGTTTCACCTTTAACCCTTGTATCTAGTAAAAAACGAGCTTATGTGAGGATACATGATCTTACAAAGTCGGGTTAAACGATGTTCCGAGCTACCACATCATAGATCGGGTCTCAATAAACACAAATCTCAAATACTACAACTTTTACACAAGTTATATGTTATTATCCACCATTTTTGTGATTTTACTAGACTTTAATGCATCAAAACTTATGTTTTCGATATTTAACCGACAATATTCCTTTTAACCACTTTAAATACATTCAAGAACAAGTTTTAAATGATATACCTCTAGCTCAAGGCTAGGGAAGAATCTTGGCGAAAAGTGGGTGGATAAAAGCTAACGGTAGAGGTCCTTCGTGTTCCGCTTGCTCCGAGGCTCCTAATACGTGACTTGTGAAGCTTGAATGGTGATGGAATGTTGAAAGCAAGAGCCGAAAGTATGGTGGTGGGTGGTGGGGTGTTCGGCCGAGAATGGGAGAGAGCAAGAGAGAGTAATTTGTTGTGGTGAGTTTAGTGATAATGCTCTAGTGTTTAGTGTTGGTATTTATAGATAAATTCTTGTGTTATTACCCAATGAATAAAGTGTCCCCAAGATGCTTAACATGTGAGATTAACCAAATCACAAGTACAAGGGTGGTGCCCCCTAGGTAACCGATTCGGTTTGGGGGGGGGGGGTCCTTGGTTCGATTTTAAGTAGGTGGTTAGGATAATTAGTTTAGTTAAGTAAGTTAACCAAGTATTTAACTTAGTTAGTTGCATGTTACACGTTATGGCGGGTGTTAGGGTAATCAGGGACCCTAACTGGCTCAGAAAAATAAAAATAGTGAAAATAGTAATATTTTTGTGTTCCGGGTAAAGTCCGGTTGTTCGGTTGGATAGTAATCCGTTAAAGCGTTACAAAAGCTTTAAAGTGTCGTTATTGTTATTTTTAGTGACACAACTTGTTTTCCCGACACTTTAGAAAGTGTCTAGTGTTATTTTCTCATTTTCTGGCACTTTACTAGTCAGCTAGAAGCTGGATTAATTATTAAAGTGCTGTGTTTGGTACTTAAAGTACGTTTTTGGCACATCCGAAACAGTGTATCTTATCCCTAGAGACGCGGTAACACAACCCTTATATCCCTACACTCACTACCAGTGTAGCCAAAATATATGAGGCTCTTAACAGGCCTTAGAGGCAGTGTCTGCCTGATGCTGGTCACATTAGCATGTTCGCCGTGTATCCGTTTAGTGCTACTGTGCTTTTTGTGCATCATGTTTGTCACTAGGGTCCAGTAGGTAAATAATGTAGTGACAGCAAATAAAGTATGATGCAAGTAAGTGCATGTATCAGTATGCAGGTAGCAGTTTATCAGCTAGTTCAAACAAGCACAGTAATCAAGTAGTAATTAATCATTAATTAAGTTGTACGGATACCTGGTTTAGTGCGGGTTGTCACATTCTCCCCCCGTTAAATAAATTTCGTCCCGAAATTTAAGTTCTGCTTGTAGATGCAGAGTTCTTAGGAAATAGGTGGGGGTATTTCTCTTTCATCCGGTCCTCACGTTCCCAGGTAAATTCAGGACCATGTCTGGCATTCCAACGTACTTTGACGAGTTTGACACTGCTCCGGCGGGTCTTGTTAACTTTCCAATCCGTGACCTCAACAGGTTCTTCAACGAAGTGGAGCGTGTCGTCAATATGAATCTCGTCGATAGGAATGGCAACGTCAATTTGAGTTGGACTTTTCTTTAAATTGGATACATGAAATGTATCGTGAACACCATTTAGTTCAGCAGGTAGTTCCAACTTGTATGCTACTGTCCCAATTCTTTCCAGAATTCTGAAAGGACCAATGTAGCGCGGATTTAACTTCCCACGCTTTCCAAAGCGTGCCACCCCCTTCCAGGGTGAAACTTTCAATAACACCTTTTCCCCAACTTGGAAGTCCACATGCTTCCGGTTTGGATCCGCGTAGGCCTTTTGTCTGTGGCGAGCTGCTTCGATGCGTTTAAGTATTTGTGCGATCTTGTCTGTCGTCTCTTGGACGATCTCGGGACTAGCAAGCTGCCTATCACCTGCGTCAGACCAACATAGTGGTGATCGGCACTTGCGTCCGTATAGGGCCTCAAATGGCGCGACACCAATACTGGTGTGGTAGCTGTTGTTGTATGAAAATTCGACCAAAGGTAAGTGTTTATCCCAGCTACCGCCTAAATCCATAACACATGCCCTCAGCATGTCTTCCAAAGTTTGTATCGTTCGCTCGCTCTGGCCGTCAGTTTGCGGATGGAACGCAGTGCTCAGATTCAATTGTGAGCCAAAAGATTCTTAGAAAGATTGCCATATCCTAGACACAAACCTTCCGTCTCTATCAGAGATGATCGAGAGTGGTACTCCATGACGTGCTACGATCTCTCTCAAGTAAATTTCCGCAAGTTTACTAGTACTGTCTTTCTCCTTGATTGGCAGAAAGTGTGCGGACTTTGTTAGGCGGTCAACAATCACCCAAATCATATCATGGCCTCTTGGCGTTCTTGGCAGTTTTGTAACAAAAT
This sequence comes from Helianthus tuberosus, assembly GCA_030545235.1. Classification (NCBI taxonomy): domain Eukaryota; kingdom Viridiplantae; phylum Streptophyta; class Magnoliopsida; order Asterales; family Asteraceae; genus Helianthus; species Helianthus tuberosus. Next base: position 58,394,083 of record CM060443.1, on the reverse strand, counting down.
CCATCGAGATTTGTTCCCATTTCCACTTGGGAATCTCAGGTTGTTGCAGAAGTCCCGAAGGCTTCTGGTATTCTGCCTTGACCTTAGCGCACGTTAAACATTTGCTCACGTAAACAGCAACGTCGCCTTTCATCCTAGGCCACCAATAGTAATCTTTGAGATCCTGGTACATCTTATCCGATCCAGGGTGGATAGAGTACCGTGACTTGTGCGCTTCGTCGAAAATAACTTCCCTTAATCCACCAAACAGAGGAACCCAAATCCTTTTCTCAAAACATAACGTTCCTTCCTCGTTTGGTACCAAAAGCTTCTCCATTCCACGGAGATATTCTTCCTCAAGGTTTCCCTCCTTGAGAGCTTCCTTTTGTGCAGCACGAATGCGCGAAGAAAGATTGGTTCGTATAATCATTTCCAAAGCTCTAACCCTTATGGGCTTGATTCTTTCTTTACGACTTAGGGCATCGGCGACTACATTCGCCTTCCCTGGGTGATATTTTATCTCGCAGTCGTAATCGTTCAGCAACTCAACCCATCGTCTTTGCCTCATATTCAACTCCTTCTGGTTGAATATATGCTGTAGGCTTTTGTGATCTGTGAAGATTGTGCACTTCGTACCATACAGGTAGTGTCTCCAGATCTTTAAAGCAAAAACCACTGCGCCAAGCTCTAAATCGTGGGTGGTATAGTTCTTTTCGTGCACTTTCAGTTGGCGTGATGCGTAAGCAATGACCTTTTGGCGTTGCATCAACACACAACCCAATCCTTGACGCGATGCGTCGCAGTATACCACAAAATCGTCGGTACCTTCCGGTAGAGCTAAGATTGGCGCGTTACAAAGCTTATCTTTCAATATCTGAAACGCTTCATCCTGTTTGATTCCCCAATCAAACGTCTTGTCCTTCTGCGTGAGGAGTGTCAATGGTTGAGCGATCTTTGAAAAATCCTCGATGAACCTTCGATAGTAGCCAGCCAAACCCAAGAATTGTCGAATCTCGGTTGGCGTTGTAGGCGTCTCCCAATTCTTGATTGCCTCGATCTTTGTGGGATCAACATGAATTCCATCCCCATTGACCACATGTCCGAGAAACTGGACTTCGCGTAGCCAAAACTCGCACTTGGAGAATTTGGCGTACAGCTGTTCCTTCTTTAGCAGCTCCAGTATGGTTCTAAGATGTTGCTCGTGTTCAGCCTTTGTCTTTGAGTAAATTAGGATGTCGTCGATGAATACAATCACGAACTTGTCTAAGTATGGCTTGCAAACCCTATTCATTAGATCCATGAATACCGCAGGCGCGTTTGTCAAACCAAATGGCATAACGAGGAACTCGTAGTGTCCATAACGAGTTCGGAAGGCTGTTTTCGGGATACTTTCCTCCTGTATCCTTAGTTGATGGTATCCAGATCGAAGATCGATCTTAGAATAACAGCTTGAACCTTGAAGTTGATCGAACAGATCGTCGATTCTTGGCAGAGGATACCTGTTCTTGATCGTCAGCTTGTTCAATTCTCTGTAGTCAATACACATGCGGAAACTTCCGTCCTTCTTCATGACAAACAAGACCGGAGCTCCCCAAGGCGAGAAGCTTGGTCGGATAAAACCCTTGTCTAACAACTCTTGAAGTTGCGTCGACAATTCCTGCATCTCAGACGGCGCAAGTCTGTAAGGTGCCTTAGCTACAGGCGCTGCGCCTGGAACTAAGTCAATGTGAAACTCCACTTGCCTCTGAGGTGGCAGTCCGGGTAAGTCTTCTGGGAAGACTTCTGGATACTCCCTTACGACAGGGATGTCTTCGATTCTCGGCTCGGCAGCCTTCTTATCCACGATGTGTGCTAGAAAAGCAACACATCCTTTCTGTAAACACTTCCTTGCTTTCAAGCAGCTGATAAATCTTAGCGGCGTGTCACGCTTCTCTCCGTGAACCACAATTGTCTCACCATCAGCAGTTGGGATACGAACAACTTTCTCGTGACATACTATCTCAGCCTTGTTTCCGGATAACCAATCCATTCCTACCACCACGTCGAAGCTTCCCAATTGGACTGGTAGTAGATCCAGAGTAAACTCGCGTTCTCCCAATTCTATCACACAACCTCTGATTACTTCGTCGGCTCCAACTAACTTTCCATTAGCTAATTCGATCGAGTAGGGAATGTCTAACTTATTAGCAGCTAACCCAAGCATATTCTTAAATTCTAATGATACGAAGCTATAATCGGCACCAGTGTCAAACAGAACAGATGCATAGCGTTGATTGATAGGGAACGTACCGGTAACAACATTTGGATCTTGGCGTGCTTCCCTGGCTTCTAGTTGGAACACTCTACCACGGGCCTGATTCAACGTTGGGCAGTTCTTCTTAAAATGCCCGATTTCCCCGCAGTTATAGCATCCGAGTTTCTGCCCGTTTCCATCCCCATTTCCAGCTGGGGTGTTGTTCTGGTTGGCATTGCCAGCCTGATTTGCATTGTAGCCTCGGTTTCTGTTTCCTCCAAAATTTCCTTGTAGGCGGTTTCCATTTCCACCACGGTTATCATTCCTATTTCCATATCCTCCCTGGCCTCCGCGGCCTGCACTAGCCCAACATGATTCCTTTGAGTGGCCCGGTTTTCCACAAGATTCACAAACTCTCATGTTACAAGGGCCAGTATGGTGGCGTTGGCAGTTGTTGCATCTGGGCTGGGTGCCCTGGTACCCTTTTCCTCTCTTGGTACTGCCAGCTGATTTCCCTTTCCTTACGGCCATACTGACGCCTTGTTTGAAGTTTGAAAACTTCCTTTTGTTATCTCCTGAGGACTCAACGTGAGTCTCTGTTTTCTTTGCCTTGACTTCATCAAACTTGTTTAGACGAATCGCCTCCTCGGTGAGAGCCACGCTCAAATCGATGGCTTCAGTGATAGTCGCTGGTTTGGAGGAGGTTACCATGCTTATTATTTGGGGAGCCAAACCCCAAATGAAGCGCTCGATTCGCTTGTATTCTGGCGTGACCATATAAGGAACCACTTGAGACAGGTCATGAAACATCTGGACGTACTCTGCTACCTTCGGTCCATCCATCTTTAAGTGCCAAAATTCAGTCTCCAACCTTTGAATTTCTGCGCGTGAACAGTACTTTTTGCGCATTAGTTCTTTCAATTCGGCCCAAGTCAGGGCGTAGGCGGCAGCTTCGCCTAGTGTTTGGACTTGTAAGTTCCACCAAGATAGGGCTCCGTCTAGAAACAGCCCTGAAATGTATGTGACTTGCTGATCCTCTGCACACTTGCTCATGCGTAAGACAGAATCGGTTTTCTCAGCCCAGCGGGTAAAGGCAACTGCACCTCCTGTGCCATCGAAGTTAACTGGTTTGTAGTCTAAGAACTGCTTGTAGGTGCATCCTGCACGTATGTTAAAACATGTGTTTGGCATTAGCATCACCGCTAAAATCTCCAACTAGTTCATGGTAGGTTCGAATGGCGTGGTATTACCGTGAGGTGGATTGTTATTGCCTTGGTTAACACTTCCGCTTGCTCCTGGCTGAGATGCTGCGTACTGTGCTATGGCAGCAGCAATAATCTGCTGGAGTTCCGCCTCGTTTGTTGGCATGTTTGGTTCGCGTCTTGGCGGCATCTTCTATAAGATGGTTTAAGTTGGTTAGGCCATAGTAAGGCTTCGTTGTTATAGTACGTAAATCAGTTCGTAATATAGTGTACGTATATAACGGTAGTAATAGTATAATCACATAACATCTCATGTTATCACACATCACAAATATCAATCACACAACATCTCATGTCATAAAATGTAAACAAGTAATCAAGCGAATCCAAATATGGTGAGAAAACTGCGATTGCCATATAAATGAGACCACATCGTAAGTGTATACATACAATCATCAATCACTAGGGGCTACATCACCCCTGTCAAAAGCTACATCAGTATCAATACAACATCAAGTACATAGCAAAAGTCAAGTCATAACGTAGTCTCCTCAAAAAGCTGTGCAGTCAAAAAGCAATCGCCGCCTTATCACCTCGCCTACCCAAGTGGCACCGATGAGCTCTAAGCAGATGGTGGTGGAGGAGGGGGAAAATGGGTATAAAACAAACGGCGCAACTGTAACCAGTCCGCCTCCATCGCCTGCTGTGTGCGAATAATGGAAGCAATCTGCTGCTCCAAAGTAGTAAGGCGAGCAGCATAGTCAGGGGGTAAAGGTCGTGATGGCTGCAACGGAGAGGGTGCCCGGCCATGGCACTGACATGGCTGCAGATGGGCTCTCTCTAACTCCTGTAGTCGCTGCTCATGCGACTCATGCTGGTATACAAACGACATCAATACATCCTCAATGGTATGTCCCACGTGGAACCTGTGGTATGGATCAGTGGGTGGCATGGGGGAAAACGGTGACCACAGCAGTGGCTCACGTGTGGGGTCAAAGGGTGCCACACCAAAAGGAGCTGTAGTGGGTGGAACAAAAGGAATCTGAGGCATGAAAGGCATGGGCATCGGTACATGCCCATCAGGGTGAGCTGAAGAACCCTCTCCAGGTCCTGCTGGAGGTATAAACATAGGTACCTGAAATGAAAAGTCAACGTGTCGAGTGTCTGGGATCTGTGGGTGTATCGGTGGAACGTCCTCATCAGCCGGTATCCACCCGTGCTGTGCGGACTCGTCCGGTGGATCCATATGTGCCGCGAACAGTGCATGTCCGGGCTCTAGGGGAACGGGATCAAATAAGGGAGCAACAACAGGGTGAACGGGTGCCAAGTGCTCGAAAGGGGGGTCAACTGGTACAGCAACAATGGGTAAAGGACCAATGGGATCAACAGGAACATCAATGTGGTGATCATCAGCAATGGGCTCAAAAGGTACATCAGCATGCACAGGGTCATGCTCTGGTAAAGGATCAAGAGCGGCTGCCTGCTCAGGAGCAATGGCAGGCTCAAAGTCATCAAACGCCATGTCAAAATCGAAATCAGGATCAACCGGATCGAAAGGGTCAATAGGATCTGCTGGATCCTCCATCAACTCGTCCATCGGGACAAACTCTAAGTCACGGTCAGGATCAAATCCTGGTGGAAACATAGGATCTGAATCCCCCTCGTCGTCATGGTCAAAAACAAGTCCAGGTATGGAAGCAACAGAAAAAGCCTGGTCCGAATCGGACCCATGGGAGAAGTGCTGCGCACTATGAGCATGTGTGGGTGCAGAAGCCACAGACTCAAAGGAGTCCGCGACTGGGGAATGTGCAGGTGACTCCGCAGCCGGAGCATCTGCGATCAGTAAGGGAGCAACAGCAGGTAGGGCCTCGCCCTGAGCATCCTCCAAAGGCTCCTCCTCAAACATATCGACGTCGTCCTCCTCGTCGTCGATGGGTAAAACAGGGTATGCTGCAAGGGGTACTGGAGCAGGGATCACAACGAGTGGTAGATCCCCGGCTGGAAGATCAACTGGGAGCTCATCAACGCCGTCGGGTAAGGCGAATGGCTGAAAGTCATCATCATCCGTGCTGGTGAAGTCTGACGTATAAACCCCGTGCTCCGATGACTCAATGTCGTCTGAAACGATAGGCCTCGGGCCTGTGGTGCCTGAACCACCAGTATCTGCAGAATCCATGTGTCTGTAACATATACACAAATAGTCAATCACCAATCAAGTAATCACATAAGTCATCAAGTAAGGCATCACATAATCCTCCTAGTCTTACTAGCCAATACTATCCAGTCTACAAGACTGCTCTATCCTTTACTTAAACCAAACCTCGATCCTCCAGATCGATCCTTAGCCCTCCAGGCTGAACCTTTTCTTCCTAGCCTTGCTAGCCCACTATCTTGGTCACCTAGACCAAGCCTCGATCCTCCAGATCGATCCTATAATAAACCAACGTGCTCAACTACCTTAATCACCTCGATCCTCCAGACCGATCCTCAGCCCTCCAAGCTGAGCCTATAATTAATAAAATGTGCTCAACATTTGTTTGTAAAAAGTGTGGATCTGGACTTAAGTGGTATGCAGAAAAATGTTTTCGTGAGAGCCCTAGTGATCATAGTCTAGACTCGAGAAAGAATCCTAGTTCGCTATGATCAGAGCTCTGATACCAAGCTGTCACACCCTGGCTTTGCGGAAGCGTGGTTAATTTTGGTGTGACTTCTTAATACCATAGCTTAACCATAACAAGCTATATGAATTTAAAAACCATGCAAGTCATCCATTAAGTTTTGAAAATCAAACACAATACCACTGTGTTAACGTACAGCCATAACCTTGTTCAGTAGACATTACAACATATAACATAACATAAACGTGGTTTAAGGACTGTGTCTTGTCCAGGAAAGAGACACATCCCCTAAACCCTGATGACTTCATGACAAGTGCAGCGGAAAACGTTCCATACCGTGCCAGATCCGTTTAATTTCCTGAAATACATGTGAGTTGAAAAATCAACAATAATGTTGAGCGAGTTCATGTGTAAGTGAGTATGTAAAACACTTGTGAGTATAAAAATAGTTGTGGTATGTAGCAGTGTAAGAGGACTTGTGATCACCAATGGTTTGCAAGGCCACTGACATATGTGAAGTGCAAATAGGGAGACTCAAACCTAGCAGATTTCGCCACGGCAAAGTATGTGGACAAAGTCACCCCACGGTCCGTTTCTAGTTTGGCCGGGGGCTGGGCTCGCTACACCCAGATAGATCTACCGCTCCTGTCCCTCGGTCCCTCCATGAGGACTAATGGCCCCATGTTGTTCCTATCCACTCACATGATCGTATAACACCTCCTTACGTTAAACATACCGTTGTAAAGTACTCGTAAATCATAGTAACATGTATTTCACCCCCGCAGTTAAGTAAACTGAAAACAGTTAGAGAAAAGGGGGACATGAACTCACAGTGAATGCGCGTCTCTACCAAGTGTCTCCAATACAGTAAGCTGTGCAACGACCTACAAGTGCTAATTCTATTAGACGGACGGCCGTGCCTTAGCTTTATAGTTTATGTCTTTGGGAAATAGTTAGACAACTATTTCGTGTTTCTGTTCCGTATACACTTGGTAGTTATACTTCTTCCCAAGGATGGGGGATACAATACATGTGCGTAAGTTACGTTTTATCAATCTTGTGGTAATGTAATTACCGGTGTAACTTATATGTTTGTGGAAGCGTTCGCAAAGTTTTGGAATCATTAACGCTTGTAAATATTATTTTTACTCTAAAATAATATTTATGTATTTTTCACAAAATAATCATAAACAGTGTTGTGACAAATATACTTATCACGTTAATCTTTGTGGAAATTCCACCTCCGAATATTTAGTAAAATATAGTGCTGGCGAAATTTATGTTTCGAAAGTATGTCCAAAAATAGTTCTAACACTTGTTGTGTAAATAAGCCTAAGTGTTAGATTTTTAGAAAATTTCGCCAGAGTTTCCTCTGTAACTGGAGGTGGCCACGCTTTCAAGCGTATCATTTTCTTTTACAAATCAATTCAACAACTTCTTTATTCAATCAAACAATTTCCGACACAACAAACTAGTCGACAAGTATGTAAATGTGCATAATCGCATGAACTTGTAGTTTTTCCGCATCTTTAATGTAACTCCCCTTTATATATGTAGATCTTTATATAAAGTAACCTTAATCTTGTAAAAACCTCGTGTTTAGAGAAATCCGTCTTTACAACTTCTAGTCATTTTTTCCCAAAAATAGTTATTTGTCGGATCTTTTCATTTCACAAGTGTCTACGCACTTGTGGTTCATAAAATCATGTTTACTAGTGTAAGATTCATCTTTAGAAAAACATGATTTCTTTAAAGTGTGGTCTTTCAAAAATACCACTTGCGGATACGTAGATCCGCTAGTTTTAAACACCATTTTACCGGTTAAATCACTTTTACACAAGTAAAATATTTTCACACAAGTTCATGTATCTTGTGTGGTAGAGTTTCACCTTTAACCCTTGTATCTAGTAAAAAACGAGCTTATGTGAGGATACATGATCTTACAAAGTCGGGTTAAACGATGTTCCGAGCTACCACATCATAGATCGGGTCTCAATAAACACAAATCTCAAATACTACAACTTTTACACAAGTTATATGTTATTATCCACCATTTTTGTGATTTTACTAGACTTTAATGCATCAAAACTTATGTTTTCGATATTTAACCGACAATATTCCTTTTAACCACTTTAAATACATTCAAGAACAAGTTTTAAATGATATACCTCTAGCTCAAGGCTAGGGAAGAATCTTGGCGAAAAGTGGGTGGATAAAAGCTAACGGTAGAGGTCCTTCGTGTTCCGCTTGCTCCGAGGCTCCTAATACGTGACTTGTGAAGCTTGAATGGTGATGGAATGTTGAAAGCAAGAGCCGAAAGTATGGTGGTGGGTGGTGGGGTGTTCGGCCGAGAATGGGAGAGAGCAAGAGAGAGTAATTTGTTGTGGTGAGTTTAGTGATAATGCTCTAGTGTTTAGTGTTGGTATTTATAGATAAATTCTTGTGTTATTACCCAATGAATAAAGTGTCCCCAAGATGCTTAACATGTGAGATTAACCAAATCACAAGTACAAGGGTGGTGCCCCCTAGGTAACCGATTCGGTTTGGGGGGGGGGGTCCTTGGTTCGATTTTAAGTAGGTGGTTAGGATAATTAGTTTAGTTAAGTAAGTTAACCAAGTATTTAACTTAGTTAGTTGCATGTTACACGTTATGGCGGGTGTTAGGGTAATCAGGGACCCTAACTGGCTCAGAAAAATAAAAATAGTGAAAATAGTAATATTTTTGTGTTCCGGGTAAAGTCCGGTTGTTCGGTTGGATAGTAATCCGTTAAAGCGTTACAAAAGCTTTAAAGTGTCGTTATTGTTATTTTTAGTGACACAACTTGTTTTCCCGACACTTTAGAAAGTGTCTAGTGTTATTTTCTCATTTTCTGGCACTTTACTAGTCAGCTAGAAGCTGGATTAATTATTAAAGTGCTGTGTTTGGTACTTAAAGTACGTTTTTGGCACATCCGAAACAGTGTATCTTATCCCTAGAGACGCGGTAACACAACCCTTATATCCCTACACTCACTACCAATGTAGCCAAAATATATGAGGCTCTTAACAGGCCTTAGAGGCAGTGTCTGCCTGATGCTGGTCACATTAGCATGTTCGCCGTGTATCCGTTTAGTGCTACTGTGCTTTTTGTGCATCATGTTTGTCACTAGGGTCCAGTAGGTAAATAATGTAGTGACAGCAAATAAAGTATGATGCAAGTAAGTGCATGTATCAGTATGCAGGTAGCAGTTTATCAGCTAGTTCAAACAAGCACAGTAATCAAGTAGTAATTAATCATTAATTAAGTTGTACGGATACCTGGTTTAGTGCGGGTTGTCACATGAAGATTGCTAGAGACATCATAACGCTATTTGTGACAATATTTAAATAATTCCCATTTCATTTCATAACTTCAAATTGTCAACATTACATAAACTCAAATAACAACAAGTTCAAAAGAAATACGTGACAACATAAGCAAAATGGATACAACATATTAAACCTAAACGTCTATATGTGTATCTAGGCATCAACGCTACTTCATTTCATAGCATCGTCGTCATCAACCTGTAACATGTTTAAAATACAAATCAATGCAAAAGCAATGGCGAGTATACAAGTTTGGTACGTACATAGCAAAAGATAAGTTTTAAACAATTCCTCATAGCAAGCATGTGATTCAAGATAAACAATAAATATGGCATGTGTCTAACATATCAAACCAAGGAAACGCAACAGGCTCATGACATTACCTCAAGTTTACGGGCGGGTCGTTAATCCTATAGCTCTAAAATTGGCAGATGTTACAGTCTCCCCTACTTTAGGAGATTTCGTCCTCGAAATCTAAGATTAACGTATTTTCATAAAAATTTAGAACAATCCACATGCCATACTTAGTTAACAAGATTAACGTATTCCTGGCATGTGAATACACAGGTCAACCCATCGTGTATGTTAAGGTGTGGCTTCTTACGAAGTTAATGACAAGTTTATCACATAAAGTTTCACCCAAGTAACACGAATCCAGTATAACGTATTAGCATGCACGTGAAATAAATTCCAAAATTTTTTGAAAAGGAACGTTCAATCATAAAATTTCATTGAGAACGAAGAAAAGTTGGTAACTACCTCCGAGGTAAGAGAATCACCTCTAGCTCGTTGGTGAAGTTAGAAAGTGAGTGGAGCTAATCATCAAGGTTTGGGAATCACCCCTATCTTGATGATAAGTTTCCATTTTTAGGAATATGAGTATTAACAAGCATCAAGATGTATCAAAGTATTCATATATAATGTATTATTTTGTGCATTGCATAAGAAAAATGTTCATGTGTAAGTTTTTGATAAATAAACATGTTACACCCCAAAAGTGGTAAAAGTAAAAGGGGGAAATACGAGTATACTCACATAATTGCTAAGTCTTCCGATTATCCAAGTGTTGACGAGCGTAAAAGATTTGGAGGATGGAACACCGAGGTCACCCTATATGGGCAAACGATGGTGCATGAGTAAACGGGAGTCCAAAAGAACGAACGAGAGTGTTTATCCTAGATGTTTAAAATATCGCGAACTCGTTATTATTTACTAGGTTAAAAATAAATAATCCTAATATTTATGTTTTGCAAAATTGGAATTCGTATATTATATTGTCTTGATATATATAAAAAAAAATATTGTTATAAAAGAATTTGTGCATTCATGCTATTAATTTAGAGGTTATAAAGAAAACGAATCAAAATAAAAGAAATCGTTTGAAATTATATACGTATTGTCTCGTGGATTTTTTACGAAAACGGGCAGAGTTTCCTCTGTTTTTGGACGATCCCAACAACCAAGGTGTCGATTATTATTTGTCAAAATTCAGCAAGTAACAAAACATTATATATTTATACGAGTTTCATAATGGAAATAAGTGTATTTATACAAGTTTCAAAACACGACTAATGAACAAATTCGAGTAACTAAGGTTTCGCGATTAAAACAGTAACCGAATATATAAACAATACTACTAATAAAAAGTGTGTCGTTTAAGATTATACCAAGTCTTGGATCGATAGTTGACTAGCTTTGACCAGGTTTGACCTGTTGACTACTGTTGACCAAACCGAGACTGTTGTTGACCGACCCGAAATCTGAACATGAGCCAAAACCAGGTTGAAACGAATCTGAAAACAAACCCGAAACAAAAACTGATTTTTGGAATAAAACAGAAGTTTAACGAAGAAGCTCAAAACCCTTACCGGAGCTGAAACGAGACTGAACCGGCTGACCAAGTTGACTGGTGTTGACCCGACACGTGAACCGACGCCCGAAGTTAACCAAGACTCGAGTTAGACCCGTCTGCAAACCCGAGTCGAACCGTGGCTGAACTGAGACTCGAGTCAGACAACCCGATTCGAACAGAACCGGATCTGGAATGGGTGCATCAGGCTGAACCGGACCGAGCACCACCATGAGCCGTCGCACAGCACCGCACCGTTATCAGTTCCGACGTTTTAGTACCGTAATGCACCACCACCTCCGCCGTCACGCGTCCCCGACGTTATTACTGCTGTTGTTTGTGCGCCGCCGCCACTGTGGTGGTGGTCCGCCGTTTGTGCAGGGCGAGGGAGAGGAGAACGAGAGTGGTAGAGGTGTTCGTGTGGTTGGCCGAAGATCCATTCCGGTGACCGAAGGATCGGGATAGATGAAGGGAGGCGGCTGCATTTTTTTGAATTAGGGTTTCTTTGATACAAGATGTAGAGACAAAGTGTCGGCTGATGTTTTGAAAGAGAAGGGTTTGGGGTATTTTATGACTTCAAGTAAATACACAATTAGTCCCTCAACTTTAATAAACCAACCTATATCATGATATATATATATATACATATTTTTTTTAAGGATCTAACTTTACAATTAATTAACTAGGTTAGTTTATATTACTAGCTTTAAAATTTAACGAGACTGACTAGATTATTATAAGAATTAAACTTTTAAATTGTAAATTTAATTAATTTAATTAGTTAAACAACGAATAAATAACCCTAATTATAACGAATTAAATTAAGGATAAAGATGTTTCGATGATACAACGGATTGTAATTTTTGAAAGGGACAACCTTCTAAAAATAGATCTTCTAGGCTCTATTTCTAAGTTAGGAAAGTTATGAAAACCCGGAGCGTTACAGTCTCCCCTCCTTTAGGAAATTTCGTCCCAAAATTTATTCAAGAGGAAGACTCGAAAAGGTTTTTGGCAAGCCGAAGAGGATTGTTTAAACTTGCGGCTTTGGAGTTTGAGACAAGGGAGAATAATTGAGGTATAAGGGTGAACGATTGATCTAATAACGATTATGAGTATAAGAATAGCATAAGTATCGGGTAGACAAAAGTAGTGTTAAGGATAAGGTCTCGTCGTGGATAATCGGATATAATGCGTTTGTGAGTTGTTTAAAGTTTGTATTAGGTCCAAAAAGGTTTGTAAAACACTGAATTTCTCGTGGCACGTTTTACGAAAGTTTGGTAACATGGTGGAAACACTTATACATAGGAAGTACCAGCGGCGTATCCACCATGCTTTGACCATGTTACGTCCGTTTCGTTATTCGTGTCATGTTACGTTCCGTGTCTTACCATACACAATAGTATACTCTATGGTTCTCATACGCCTATCACTATAATCCCGTGTGCACCCGCGATTATATTGATCGTCGCATGATCCGCATAGCTTGTACTAGTCGTGTATGAGTCAGGGTATACATAATTTAAAAATTAAGAATGTGTACGTGTAAGAATGTAGTATGTAAGCAACTCCATGCTTAAGTATGTATGAGACCCACGTAAGCAAATCACTCGGATTACGCTCGCGTATGGGTACGAATGTATGAATCATGAGTTTAAGTATGAATATGCATGTATGTATGAGCATAAACATAAAACGTGTAAGTAGTATGTGGATAAGCCTAAGCATAAAACGTATGAAAAATGAGTATAAATGCGAGTACAAACATGAGTATAAGTGTAATCACAAGGCGTATGAGTATCAATACAAGTATCAGTGGGAACATAAGATGTATGAGCATAGATATGAATATGAATGTGAATATAGGTGTAAAACATGAAGGTTAGGTATGAATAAAATATCTGTGTATGAATATAAGTGTAACAAAGTTGTATAAGTGCAAATGAAAACATAGATCGCATGAATTTGAATACGAATGTGGTATAGGCATGAACGTAAGGACAACGTAAATGTATAATTGTGAGTGTATGTATAAACGTAAAACGTATAAATTTTGAATCATGAGCATAACATAAGTGTGTAAGTGTGAACATACGAGAAGGCATAAAATGCATAAGTATGGATGTAGGGAATAATGATTTTGTTTATAGTATAGATTAAAAATACACGAGTTTGTGCGCGTAAAAGACTAAAAGTTTTGAGTCTGAAAGAAAAAGGAACGAGTGATGCGCGTGAGATAGTTGTGACTAAAACGTGTAAAATGATATGCATATATAGTTGTTTACGCAAAACGTGAAGTTAAAATAGATTGAGTTGTCACGAAATATAGACTCTAGTTTATGAATGTAAAGGGAGTATTAAGCGTCTATTGGTTATGTGGAAAGTACTTTGTAAAGGAATGGAAATGCTACTGCGGTTTTAAAAAAAGTTTACATAAGTTGAAAATTTGTCGGTTCTTATGGAGTTTCCTTGCCCACATGTTTTGAATTTAATTGACGTATCGAGTGAGGTTTTGAAAAGTTCTAGAGATTAATAAGTTTGCATCGTTTTAAGTAACTTTGTGTTAGATAATTTTGAAACTTACAGCTTCTTGTGAAAAAGTTGATCATTAGAAAAAGGAATTTGGTACATGAACTTAGTGATTGTTGAAAAATGTTTCATTGGTTTTGAAAAGAAATTTTTTTTTTTTGTAATGATTGAATAATATTGGTAATATTTCGTAGGTGTGTGCGAAAAAGTTGATTTGATTCTCAATTGAGAATAACAATCTCTAGTTTAATGGTGTGAGAAGAGCATGATTCAATGTTTACGTTGATTGGTGAATTTGTGGGCAACGGATTTATTAAACCGACTAGGCTGACAAGTAGTATTTCGTGAAATTTTGAAAATCGATGAACACGCGTTTATTGGTAACATTAAAATTTTGTGTATGCGAGTGATGTGAAATTAGATTATAGAATAAGAGGTACGTTTAAATAAATGAAGCATTTGAAATATATGATAAATGATTTAGGTATAAACATGATCGTGTTTACATAATATAGTCTATTAAAAGAAAGCGTTGGTAACGATCACTTAGGTAAGGAAATCACTCCTATCTCGATGATATGTCTCCACTTGTCGTTACAAGGAATATGAATTTAAATTACATGAAATCGTGCATATGTATAAATGTATGGAAAAGATTCAATATGTTGTGTGTGTGAGAAGAAAATATCGGAAGTAAATTCGTATTTGAAAGATTGCATCGTATAAAATAAATAATAAAACACATGATTGATTAAAATTTAGGATGGTTCCAAAACGGAACTTTGACTAACCAAAGTGGTCGAAAAGTCTTTCGAATTTGAGGAGCATGCTTTGGCCTAATAGGTGAAATACTCTCGCCGACAAGTCGGTTAATGGTATTTACCCTTCCGGTTACTACATGTCCTCAATTCAACTGAAATTTCGAGACTTGGCGGGATTAATGAAAATCAAAGAGTGGAACTAGTCGACAAGGTGCGGGTTTCACCCCTAACTTGGCGTTTTAGTATCCTAAGTGTGGTTGGTACTCGTCGGGTCAAAAGTTAATTTCGACACTTTGACGAGGGTCCACTAGAATTTGAAATTTGAACTTCTCCATCAAGGTGAGGATATCACTCCTAACTTGATGGTGAATTTATGTAAAAAGAAAAAGTAGATGGATTGAGGGTCGTTCACCAAATTATGGGTTTCACGCCTATTTTGGTGAAGTCGTCTCGTTTGTGTAATACGAGTGGCCTTGATGTTAGTATAAATGAGAAAGAGACGTATGCTCAAAATAGAAATAACAAGTATAAACATAATAAGTATTGCAAGAAATAATACGAAAAAGGCATTTCAAGGATAGCACATAAGGATGGAATAATGCAAAAAGTATTAACAAACGAAGCAAGTATTAACACAAAAGTGGCATATATGTTTAAAAGATTAAAAGAGAATAAATTATGGGCAAACAAAGTAACATGCAAGTAGTCCAAGCAAAACATGAGAATAAAGCTCTAGAACTATAGACTAGGTAAAAAGCATGGCAATTCTACCTAATTCCCTATAGTTATGGCTCTGATACCAATCTGTCACACCCCAACCAATGGCGGAAACATCGGGATGAGACGAAGTGTGAAGATTGCTAGAGACATCATAACGCTATTTGTGACAATATTTAAATAATTCCCATTTCATTTCATAACTTCAAATTGTCAACATTACATAAACTCAAATAACAACAAGTTCAAAAGAAATACGTGACAACATAAGCAAAATGGATACAACATATTAAACCTAAACGTCTATATGTGTATCTAGGCATCAACGCTACTTCATTTCATAGCATCGTCGTCATCAACCTGTAACATGTTTAAAATACAAATCAATGCAAAAGCAATGGCGAGTATACAAGTTTGGTACGTACATAGCAAAAGATAAGTTTTAAACAATTCCTCATAGCAAGCATGTGATTCAAGATAAACAATAAATATGGCATGTGTCTAACATATCAAACCAAGGAAACGCAACAGGCTCATGACATTACCTCAAGTTTACGGGCGGGTCGTTAATCCTATAGCTCTAAAATTGGCAGATGTTACAGTCTCCCCTACTTTAGGAGATTTCGTCCTCGAAATCTAAGATTAACGTATTTTCATAAAAATTTAGAACAATCCACATGCCATACTTAGTTAACAAGATTAACGTATTCCTGGCATGTGAATACACAGGTCAACCCATCGTGTATGTTAAGGTGTGGCTTCTTACGAAGTTAATGACAAGTTTATCACATAAAGTTTCACCCAAGTAACACGAATCCAGTATAACGTATTAGCATGCACGTGAAATAAATTCCAAAATTTTTTGAAAAGGAACGTTCAATCATAAAATTTCATTGAGAACGAAGAAAAGTTGGTAACTACCTCCGAGGTAAGAGAATCACCTCTAGCTCGTTGGTGAAGTTAGAAAGTGAGTGGAGCTAATCATCAAGGTTTGGGAATCACCCCTATCTTGATGATAAGTTTCCATTTTTAGGAATATGAGTATTAACAAGCATCAAGATGTATCAAAGTATTCATATATAATGTATTATTTTGTGCATTGCATAAGAAAAATGTTCATGTGTAAGTTTTTGATAAATAAACATGTTACACCCCAAAAGTGGTAAAAGTAAAAGGGGGAAATACGAGTATACTCACATAATTGCTAAGTCTTCCGATTATCCAAGTGTTGACGAGCGTAAAAGATTTGGAGGATGGAACACCGAGGTCACCCTATATGGGCAAACGATGGTGCATGAGTAAACGGGAGTCCAAAAGAACGAACGAGAGTGTTTATCCTAGATGTTTAAAATATCGCGAACTCGTTATTATTTACTAGGTTAAAAATAAATAATCCTAATATTTATGTTTTGCAAAATTGGAATTCGTATATTATATTGTCTTGATATATATAAAAAAAAATATTGTTATAAAAGAATTTGTGCATTCATGCTATTAATTTAGAGGTTATAAAGAAAACGAATCAAAATAAAAGAAATCGTTTGAAATTATATACGTATTGTCTCGTGGATTTTTTACGAAAACGGGCAGAGTTTCCTCTGTTTTTGGACGATCCCAACAACCAAGGTGTCGATTATTATTTGTCAAAATTCAGCAAGTAACAAAACATTATATATTTATACGAGTTTCATAATGGAAATAAGTGTATTTATACAAGTTTCAAAACACGACTAATGAACAAATTCGAGTAACTAAGGTTTCGCGATTAAAACAGTAACCGAATATATAAACAATACTACTAATAAAAAGTGTGTCGTTTAAGATTATACCAAGTCTTGGATCGATAGTTGACTAGCTTTGACCAGGTTTGACCTGTTGACTACTGTTGACCAAACCGAGACTGTTGTTGACCGACCCGAAATCTGAACATGAGCCAAAACCAGGTTGAAACGAATCTGAAAACAAACCCGAAACAAAAACTGATTTTTGGAATAAAACAGAAGTTTAACGAAGAAGCTCAAAACCCTTACCGGAGCTGAAACGAGACTGAACCGGCTGACCAAGTTGACTGGTGTTGACCCGACACGTGAACCGACGCCCGAAGTTAACCAAGACTCGAGTTAGACCCGTCTGCAAACCCGAGTCGAACCGTGGCTGAACTGAGACTCGAGTCAGACAACCCGATTCGAACAGAACCGGATCTGGAATGGGTGCATCAGGCTGAACCGGACCGAGCACCACCATGAGCCGTCGCACAGCACCGCACCGTTATCAGTTCCGACGTTTTAGTACCGTAATGCACCACCACCTCCGCCGTCACGCGTCCCCGACGTTATTACTGCTGTTGTTTGTGCGCCGCCGCCACTGTGGTGGTGGTCCGCCGTTTGTGCAGGGCGAGGGAGAGGAGAACGAGAGTGGTAGAGGTGTTCGTGTGGTTGGCCGAAGATCCATTCCGGTGACCGAAGGATCGGGATAGATGAAGGGAGGCGGCTGCATTTTTTTGAATTAGGGTTTCTTTGATACAAGATGTAGAGACAAAGTGTCGGCTGATGTTTTGAAAGAGAAGGGTTTGGGGTATTTTATGACTTCAAGTAAATACACAATTAGTCCCTCAACTTTAATAAACCAACCTATATCATGATATATATATATATACATATTTTTTTTAAGGATCTAACTTTACAATTAATTAACTAGGTTAGTTTATATTACTAGCTTTAAAATTTAACGAGACTGACTAGATTATTATAAGAATTAAACTTTTAAATTGTAAATTTAATTAATTTAATTAGTTAAACAACGAATAAATAACCCTAATTATAACGAATTAAATTAAGGATAAAGATGTTTCGATGATACAACGGATTGTAATTTTTGAAAGGGACAACCTTCTAAAAATAGATCTTCTAGGCTCTATTTCTAAGTTAGGAAAGTTATGAAAACCCGGAGCGTTACAGTCTCCCCTCCTTTAGGAAATTTCGTCCCAAAATTTATTCAAGAGGAAGACTCGAAAAGGTTTTTGGCAAGCCGAAGAGGATTGTTTAAACTTGCGGCTTTGGAGTTTGAGACAAGGGAGAATAATTGAGGTATAAGGGTGAACGATTGATCTAATAACGATTATGAGTATAAGAATAGCATAAGTATCGGGTAGACAAAAGTAGTGTTAAGGATAAGGTCTCGTCGTGGATAATCGGATATAATGCGTTTGTGAGTTGTTTAAAGTTTGTATTAGGTCCAAAAAGGTTTGTAAAACACTGAATTTCTCGTGGCACGTTTTACGAAAGTTTGGTAACATGGTGGAAACACTTATACATAGGAAGTACCAGCGGCGTATCCACCATGCTTTGACCATGTTACGTCCGTTTCGTTATTCGTGTCATGTTACGTTCCGTGTCTTACCATACACAATAGTATACTCTATGGTTCTCATACGCCTATCACTATAATCCCGTGTGCACCCGCGATTATATTGATCGTCGCATGATCCGCATAGCTTGTACTAGTCGTGTATGAGTCAGGGTATACATAATTTAAAAATTAAGAATGTGTACGTGTAAGAATGTAGTATGTAAGCAACTCCATGCTTAAGTATGTATGAGACCCACGTAAGCAAATCACTCGGATTACGCTCGCGTATGGGTACGAATGTATGAATCATGAGTTTAAGTATGAATATGCATGTATGTATGAGCATAAACATAAAACGTGTAAGTAGTATGTGGATAAGCCTAAGCATAAAACGTATGAAAAATGAGTATAAATGCGAGTACAAACATGAGTATAAGTGTAATCACAAGGCGTATGAGTATCAATACAAGTATCAGTGGGAACATAAGATGTATGAGCATAGATATGAATATGAATGTGAATATAGGTGTAAAACATGAAGGTTAGGTATGAATAAAATATCTGTGTATGAATATAAGTGTAACAAAGTTGTATAAGTGCAAATGAAAACATAGATCGCATGAATTTGAATACGAATGTGGTATAGGCATGAACGTAAGGACAACGTAAATGTATAATTGTGAGTGTATGTATAAACGTAAAACGTATAAATTTTGAATCATGAGCATAACATAAGTGTGTAAGTGTGAACATACGAGAAGGCATAAAATGCATAAGTATGGATGTAGGGAATAATGATTTTGTTTATAGTATAGATTAAAAATACACGAGTTTGTGCGCGTAAAAGACTAAAAGTTTTGAGTCTGAAAGAAAAAGGAACGAGTGATGCGCGTGAGATAGTTGTGACTAAAACGTGTAAAATGATATGCATATATAGTTGTTTACGCAAAACGTGAAGTTAAAATAGATTGAGTTGTCACGAAATATAGACTCTAGTTTATGAATGTAAAGGGAGTATTAAGCGTCTATTGGTTATGTGGAAAGTACTTTGTAAAGGAATGGAAATGCTACTGCGGTTTTAAAAAAAGTTTACATAAGTTGAAAATTTGTCGGTTCTTATGGAGTTTCCTTGCCCACATGTTTTGAATTTAATTGACGTATCGAGTGAGGTTTTGAAAAGTTCTAGAGATTAATAAGTTTGCATCGTTTTAAGTAACTTTGTGTTAGATAATTTTGAAACTTACAGCTTCTTGTGAAAAAGTTGATCATTAGAAAAAGGAATTTGGTACATGAACTTAGTGATTGTTGAAAAATGTTTCATTGGTTTTGAAAAGAAATTTTTTTTTTTTGTAATGATTGAATAATATTGGTAATATTTCGTAGGTGTGTGCGAAAAAGTTGATTTGATTCTCAATTGAGAATAACAATCTCTAGTTTAATGGTGTGAGAAGAGCATGATTCAATGTTTACGTTGATTGGTGAATTTGTGGGCAACGGATTTATTAAACCGACTAGGCTGACAAGTAGTATTTCGTGAAATTTTGAAAATCGATGAACACGCGTTTATTGGTAACATTAAAATTTTGTGTATGCGAGTGATGTGAAATTAGATTATAGAATAAGAGGTACGTTTAAATAAATGAAGCATTTGAAATATATGATAAATGATTTAGGTATAAACATGATCGTGTTTACATAATATAGTCTATTAAAAGAAAGCGTTGGTAACGATCACTTAGGTAAGGAAATCACTCCTATCTCGATGATATGTCTCCACTTGTCGTTACAAGGAATATGAATTTAAATTACATGAAATCGTGCATATGTATAAATGTATGGAAAAGATTCAATATGTTGTGTGTGTGAGAAGAAAATATCGGAAGTAAATTCGTATTTGAAAGATTGCATCGTATAAAATAAATAATAAAACACATGATTGATTAAAATTTAGGATGGTTCCAAAACGGAACTTTGACTAACCAAAGTGGTCGAAAAGTCTTTCGAATTTGAGGAGCATGCTTTGGCCTAATAGGTGAAATACTCTCGCCGACAAGTCGGTTAATGGTATTTACCCTTCCGGTTACTACATGTCCTCAATTCAACTGAAATTTCGAGACTTGGCGGGATTAATGAAAATCAAAGAGTGGAACTAGTCGACAAGGTGCGGGTTTCACCCCTAACTTGGCGTTTTAGTATCCTAAGTGTGGTTGGTACTCGTCGGGTCAAAAGTTAATTTCGACACTTTGACGAGGGTCCACTAGAATTTGAAATTTGAACTTCTCCATCAAGGTGAGGATATCACTCCTAACTTGATGGTGAATTTATGTAAAAAGAAAAAGTAGATGGATTGAGGGTCGTTCACCAAATTATGGGTTTCACGCCTATTTTGGTGAAGTCGTCTCGTTTGTGTAATACGAGTGGCCTTGATGTTAGTATAAATGAGAAAGAGACGTATGCTCAAAATAGAAATAACAAGTATAAACATAATAAGTATTGCAAGAAATAATACGAAAAAGGCATTTCAAGGATAGCACATAAGGATGGAATAATGCAAAAAGTATTAACAAACGAAGCAAGTATTAACACAAAAGTGGCATATATGTTTAAAAGATTAAAAGAGAATAAATTATGGGCAAACAAAGTAACATGCAAGTAGTCCAAGCAAAACATGAGAATAAAGCTCTAGAACTATAGACTAGGTAAAAAGCATGGCAATTCTACCTAATTCCCTATAGTTATGGCTCTGATACCAATCTGTCACACCCCAACCAATGGCGGAAACATCGGGATGAGACGAAGTGTGAAGATTGCTAGAGACATCATAACGCTATTTGTGACAATATTTAAATAATTCCCATTTCATTTCATAACTTCAAATTGTCAACATTACATAAACTCAAATAACAACAAGTTCAAAAGAAATACGTGACAACATAAGCAAAATGGATACAACATATTAAACCTAAACGTCTATATGTGTATCTAGGCATCAACGCTACTTCATTTCATAGCATCGTCGTCATCAACCTGTAACATGTTTAAAATACAAATCAATGCAAAAGCAATGGCGAGTATACAAGTTTGGTACGTACATAGCAAAAGATAAGTTTTAAACAATTCCTCATAGCAAGCATGTGATTCAAGATAAACAATAAATATGGCATGTGTCTAACATATCAAACCAAGGAAACGCAACAGGCTCATGACATTACCTCAAGTTTACGGGCGGGTCGTTAATCCTATAGCTCTAAAATTGGCAGATGTTACACATAAGGTTGACATTGTCTTCCAACCTTTTAACTCGTTCTTCAACTAACGATAACAGTGTGTTTTGAATTTTGTTTGTGAAACCGGATAGACTACCCTCAATTGCCTTCCCCACTTCTTCAACAATTATCTCTTTTATTTGTTCGGTGCTTGTCGGCACCGGATCATTATCATTCCTTTCCGTCATCTTGAAACTGAAATGTTTACATCAATTATTAAACATTTCATTTAGAACATAGCTTTGTTTGTTTCGGTTTAGCCAAGTTCGTAACTTGCTTTGACCGTTCTCATTTAGTGCACTTTCCGGGGTTGAGTGTGTTAACATGCTCTTCCCGTGCACATTAATTCACATCTCTTTTTCTTACATAAGATAAGATCTACTAAAATAAACAACTAATTCTTACCGGACGATCGATCAAGCTTGAACCGAACACTTTGTTGACAACCTTGAGCTCTGATTACCAACTTGTAACAACCATCTATTTTCTATTCGATTTTAATAAAAATATGCATGATTTTATACAAAAAGTACTTTACTTCAACACAAGTACAAAATTGAAGTTTTAAAGTAATCACATACTAGTTAACTACTAACCAGTTTAAATATTCAAAAACATGATTAGTAAATTGTTTACATCATAAACATTGTCTAAACAAAGTTAAATTAACACGGAAGCTCCAAAAGTTCGTGTTCGGTTATTCAAAACATGCTTGATCGCCATCCGGAATGACCCCATCATCACCTAGAGTCAAAACCACCTAAAAAGTTAGTCTTGACATTGATATAATGCATATAAACGAGTTCTTGTATTGAATCATCAAAAATAAAATAAAAATTCAGTTTTGGGCCTGTCGCGTGTCGCGCCAGAACCCCCTCGTCTTGTCGCGTGTCGCGAGGACTCCCGCGTGTCGCGCCAGATCTAAAGGATCCTGTCGCATGGCGCGGGGGACTTGGTTTTCCAGCAGGTGCAGGTTTTTGACCTGCATTTCCTGCCAGCTCCGAAATTCACAATTTTTAACTTCAAATGGTCATAACTTTTGATCCGAAGGTCCGTGTTAGGTGATTCTTTTTCCTATACGTCCGTAATTTAAATATCGACGTGCCTATTACAATTATTATACCGAAAATTTGGTTTATGGACCGAACGACTAAAATCAGTATACAATTGTTCGACCCATTATATTTACACTCATTTTGTTACCATTGCAATAGTAACAATATGGCGCTTTTACCCAACATCCAGAGCTTAATATCACCGGCATTTCATTACCAATCTTATGGCTTCATGCTCTTATGATTGTCAATGCCAAATGCTAACTATCAAACACTAACACTACTTATTACGCAATTATTCGACCCGTTTGGCTCACTTATGGAATCCTCTATTATAATGACTTCCAAACACTTCCTAATCGATTGTTAACCTATTAATTCGAGTAGTGAACATCATCACCTCAATCAACACAACTTTTATTCTAAAACACAACTATACATGTTCTAATAACAAATTTACTTAATGTAACAAATCGAGTTACATACCTTCAGTGCACACCCTTCAAACATGCGTCAACACCGGCTTGTCCGCTCGACGCTCCGGCTTCCTTTCCTATAGAGTTCATTCATATCACATTTAGAACTCTTTGATTCACATAAAACACATAATTTTCCAATTAGTGCAAGTATGTGTTTTTGTTCATATTTCTACATTTAGCCTTCTCTTAGGCATTTTTACAAACACTTTAAGGGCAGAATTTTATACAATTCATTATCAAGTTCATAACTTGTTACATAGCCGAAATTAACATCAATCGGACAATTTCATATTAACCTTTAACATCAATAACCAGAGATTACTTCATAAAATCAGATTACACTAGCATAACAACCAAAAATCCTAGTGTTTATTAAGCTCTCACAAACCCACTAATCACCTTCAATGGTGTTCATGGGGTTCACTAGAATTAGGCATGATTTTATCATATACTTGTCTAGGGTTTACTCCTAGACACTATATTGTTTCTATTCCATCCATATAACAAACATGCAACCATAAATTTCGAATTCTCTAAGTTCACTCAGAAATTCAACTAGAGATTTCTCATGAATTTCACATACCTTGTGACTCCTTTTTCAGTGGAGATCACTATTCCTTGCTCGGATTTTGATTTAGAATTGATTTTGACCTTCAATTTAAGTGATTAGACAAGAACTAGGGTTGTGGGGGTTTCTCCTGGTCGCCCTGTGCTTCAATCGACCAGACACAGACTCTTGTGTGTGTTTGATGTATTTTATTTTGTTTTTATTAAATCAAGTTTCAAATTTAACACTTTTAGTACCTCAAATTTTCCTTATTTCATATTTTGAGTGTTTTAACCCACTTATGAGTCACTACAAGACTTGTAATTAACTAGGTTATTTAGTCCTGATTAGTTTGTTCTCGTTTATTTAATACTTTGTAATTCTAATATAAAACTTTATATTTTCGGGGTGTTATAGCGAGGGGAGTAGTTTAAGTACTCACGCGATGTCATCGTTAGCGTTAGTGTATGCTTTGTGATGTGCGATATAGCGTGTTGAAAGTATGCGATATAATGTGAACATATGCGAAGTAGCGTTTGTAAGCGATTAAGTTACATTATGATCCGAATCTCTGGTGCTAGGCGTAACAAATGTAACGAGACTAACAAGCGCGAAAGTGTGGGTTGTAGCATTAATAACTCGGGAGAAGTGATAAAAAGGATTAACTCATTAGGTGACTTTGAGTTTTGAAGACATCGTTTTAGGAGCAAAGTTAAAGGCAACTAAAAATAAAGTCAAAGCTTGGAGATTAAGGATAAAAGAGATAGAGGAGTAGAAATTTAAAGAAACCGTGATGAAAATTGAATATGCTCGACTACACTGCTGAAAACAAGCCACTCGAAGATAAAGAAATTAAAACATGGAAGGAATGCAAAGTATGGTTGCGGGAATAGCAATTGATAAAGATAAAAGACTTCAAGCAAAGAGCACGAGTGAAGTGGTTGTGTAATGGAGATGAAAATTGTAGGTTTGTTTTCAAGACGTAGTCAATAACTACATTGCACAATGCAAGGTGAGTGGACTGAGGTTAAATGGGGAGTGGGTAACAGACTCAAACATAATCAATGAAAGTTTCAGAGAATATTATCTAAGAAGGAATTTCGGCTATATTCGAATATGCCTTTCTAGGAGCATTATGGTCTACAACTCAAATGGTCCCTTATGAAGTCTCTATTGGACTTACACTTAAAGGCGTCTTGAGAGCGCGTTTGGATCCACGAAGGAAATCGCTCAGATGTTACCCTACCCAAATCGGGCATGGATGTAACACTCGTCTTATAATTTCATTGTTTAATCATAAAATACGGACTTTTTTAAAAACGAAATACATAATTAACAAAAACTTAGTTAATAGACTAAGATGTACTTCATTATAGTGTTTAACATAGTCGACAAACTAGATTAAAAAATTCAACATTCAGTACAGTTTATGAAACAACATGGTTTAAACTAGATTAGATTAGTGTGGAAGCATTTAAAACTTGTGTTCGGTTCTTGATTCCCATGCTTGATCGACATCCACAACAACACGAGCATCACCTATGGCCAAAACCACATCAATTGTTAGTTTTGACATCTTAATATCAAGTAAATACAAGTTCTATTGCTTAAATAATGAAAAACAAACAAAATTCTGCAATAAGGGGCTGTCGCGCACCGCGACAGATCAGGGCCAAGCCTTCGCGGCCCGCGACCTCCGTCGCATGACGCGACGATGATGGCGTTTTGGCATCGCGCAGCGCGACGGCTTCATTTAGGCAGAAGCTCTGTTGTTTGATGCTGTATGTTTGCCCAACACTTTTATTTCCATTGTAAAAATTTAAACTAACATAACTTTCGTTCTACATGTCCGTTTACCCGATTCTTTTTCCTATATGTCCGTATTAAAATTTCGGATCTAACCATGTAAATTTCACTTAATGAAAAACAGTTTACAAACAAGTGGTTCACAAATTCCTTGATTCAATTATCCGACCCATTAACTAGTGTGCATATTGTTCAATATAAACTTCTTGGGCATTCAAGACTCATTCACCCATTCCCCGGGCTTGAAATTCTTAACATATCCATACCATTACATGGCTTTACGCTCGCATTCGAGTTTCATGCTTGTTTTCTAAAAATACAAGCATGCCACTTTATGCAATTCTTACATTTAACTTCTGCCATTCGACCCGATAACACAGATTCATAACTTGGCTTAATGTAACAATTCATTGCTAAATTGCTACCTAGCATTAGCGCAATATGAGACTTTCAATTTTCTACGCACAAGATCGTTTTATGAACATAGTTATGACCCGTGTGATTGACGAGTGAAAATCCTCGCCTTAATGTCAAACCAAACTGTTTTTAACTAATATTTTCACCTGTTTGAGTGTCGAGTGAACTTCGCCACTTCAATGACACGTCAAACGCATATTCTACATTACAACACCATTAAGAAGCTAAAAATAAACGTTTATTCGTAATGTGACGGGACCAAAGTCACGTACCTTTAGAGCAATCCTTTCAAACGCGTATCACCACTAGCTTGTCCGCTTGACGTCTCGGTTTCCTTGCCTATAGAGTTCAACCATAGTTGTTTAGAACTCTCTTCTAGCATATAACGCACAATTTTCCACACTAGTAAATTTGCATTTTTAGTCGGGTTTTTAACATTTATCTTCTCTTAGGCATTACATCAAACACCTAATGAGCATGATTTCATACAATTAAAAATCAAGTTCTTAACTAACTATTTAGCCAAGATTTAAGCATCCTTTCACAAGTTCATGTAAATTTTTCATATCAACAAGTCAGAATTCACTCCATAGAGCTCGAATACACTAAGTTAACAATGATAATCCTGGTGTTTAATGATGTGTGCGAGTGTGTATATAAGTTTAAGTATATTTTAAACCCTTTTTACACGTTAGTCAAGTTTTAAATTTATAAAACAAGATATTTTACTAACACCAAACACACATATGGGCAAGTGCTCCCATCGTGAGCGTAGTATAGTGTTGGCAAGATACCAAGGTCGTCCAAGGACACAAGAGCTTTTAGTACCGGTTTATCCTCAACGTCTAATCAAATCAAAATTTAGAAAAAGGTTTTTAAACTAGAAAAATAAAAACTAACTAAAATGCTGAAAAATAAAATAAAAATAAAAACAGATAGACAAAATGAATCACTTGGCTCCGACTCGTGTTTAGTGTAACCTTTGATTATTTCCGCACTTTTACACTTTTTAAGAGATTGTCTTAGTTATTGTAGTAGGCCCCTCTTTTGGAGGTGATGTTACCCTCAACCCAGTAGTTTGAGTCAGCAAGGATACAATCCTAAAGGGTCGGATTATTGAAAGATAATTAATTAAGTTATTAATGCATATTATGGCAGGCCCTTCTTTTGAAGGTGACGTTACCCTCGGCTAAGTAGTCTGGGTCAGCAGGGATACAGTCCTAAGTAGCCGGGTTAAAGTATTAATAGTAGCTTACATATAAGGGGATCAAAGAGTTTGGACCCCCGCCATCCAATACCGGTGGGTATTGAAGGAGGTCCTACTAAATTTGGCCCAGGTCCTTGCAGGATCTATACACTGAACAAGGCAAGACTCTTACCAAACCGTTCCCTTAATCCCCGACCAGGTAGCCAACATATCTCCATATAGACCGTTGAGATATGAATGGTGAAAATCTTTTATTTTATATAGACAGTAAAATAATGCCAAGACACCACGGACAAACGATAAGGAAGAATCACCTTCAACATAAGAAACTAGTTATTAAAGTCATTAATACATAACCAAGTAAAAAGTGCGAAAAGATTAAAAATAAAAAGTATTAAACTAGACACTTGTCTTCACCAAGTGATGTAAGAGACTTAGGAAAACATGGCCTTTGATTGTCAAGAACTCTTACGATCAATCTTGGATCTCGAGATGACTCACACACTCTACGATGGACAATGGATGATGGTGGTGGATGATGGTGTCGTGATGGTGGTGGGTGGTGGGTGAAGTGTGAGAGAGGTGGTGTGCTAAGGGATGGTTTGCAAATGAGCCAAGCACCCCTATTTATAGCCTGAATAGCAGCTCGGGCACGGCCCCGTGTCCACCTTCTTCTCTGTCTTCATTAATTGCAGTTTGTCTGCATTAGTTGACCACGCCCCCGTGTCCGCTGGGCACGACCCCGTGTGCAGAAGCGTATTTGTACTATCAAGATTTCCCAAGATTCTGCGAATCTTAGAGTTGACAACGGCCCCGTGTCCACTGAGCACGACCCCGTGGTGGCTGCTAGAAGCTTCTACAGCTTTGTGTTTTCTGCTGACACTTGGGCACGCCCCCATGCTCATTGAGCACGTGGAGTGTTCAGCCTTCTGTTCTCTTGGTTTGCTTGGGAAGATGCTGTCGGGGAGGCTGGGCATGCCACGTTTGTTCCTTTTCTTGTATTTATGTTAGATTTAGCTGCCTTTTTGCTTCTTTTGTTCATTTGAGCTCATTTAATCCTGAAAATACAAAAGGAAGACAAAAACACACTTTTTCTAACATTAGTACTAAAAAGGGTTAGTTTTATGCCACAATTGACGTAATTTATATGTTGCATTTTGTGCACATCAAATACCCCCACACTTGAATCTTTGCTTGTCCTCAAGCAAAACTCTTTATAATGTGGCTTTACACTCCCAAATGGAATGGGTAGAAGAGAAGGTTTTTGGGCTTGTCGCAGAGTGTCGGGATTTCCAAGATTCTTTATTAAGTTTTATTTTTATTTATTTACAATCCTATTCATCATGATTTATTTAAAACATTACATAAGATAAATTAATTATTAGGGCATAACATGCCTTTTTTAAAATTCCACTTATATACAAGTTCACATATCTCACGGGGATCACTCACACTCGGCCGAAGATGTATCTTAGTGGATCACTCGAGAGCGGCATGGAACTTACTCCTACCATAAGCTTGCCAAGCAATCAATCCTCCTCATTTTTAACTATACGCCTTTGTAAATATCAAGAGGACTTTTGGGTGAAGGGTTAGGCTTGGGTTAATGGAAGGTGGTTGGGTTAGTGGTTAGTAAAAGGGCGAAAGACGTAAAAAGCGTCGGTTTTCGTAAGACTTTTTATTTTTTTTAAAGTTTTTATTTTGATGAAGCCATTATTCAAACAAAGTTATTTTTGATAAACTTGTTTGTTTATTTCTCTTTTGCTTCATCATCATCATTTTTTTTAAAGTCATAAGAAAAACCGAGCTTGTTACTAAAACAAAAGGGTTAAAAATAAAAAGGTTTTGGTGGGTTAAAGGGTGTTTGTTTTGGGTTATGAAATGAAAAGGTTTAGGCTCAAAGGGGTTAACTAGGGGGATTTTGGGTAGGTGGTAAAAAAAATAATGGTGTAGAAATAAAAAGTGTTAGTCCTAATGCCTCCGTCATTTACTTACTCGGGTTTAAGTTGGTAAGGACCGGGAATGTATCGTCGTGGCAAGTTCTAGAGTCGTAAGAACCAAACGGCTATTCACACAAGAAACGAAAAAGGAGCATTTAGTTTAAAGATATATATATTTGTATGCTCAATAA
Organism: Helianthus tuberosus; assembly: GCA_030545235.1. Taxonomy (NCBI): domain Eukaryota; kingdom Viridiplantae; phylum Streptophyta; class Magnoliopsida; order Asterales; family Asteraceae; genus Helianthus; species Helianthus tuberosus. The sequence continues at coordinate 58,364,594 of CM060443.1, read as the reverse complement.
AGGCTCAAAACTCACTTTTTGTGGGAATGGGTTTTTATGTGATCAAGTATATATAATCAAATTTTAATTAAGCTTGTCATGCGCTTTCATAATTTTCTTATGTTGGTTCTTTTTATCACGACGCTATCGGTTGTAAATTTGTAAAAATATAACCTCTTTAGAACTTGAAATTCCCAAATTAAACCTAGACAAGTAAAAAAAATGAAATTAGCGGTTCCAATAGAGTTTTGTGTAAGGCTTGTTATTAGGACTTGCAAGATTCAAGGTTTTAGCATCCCCCCCCCCCCCCCCACAGTTAAATTACACATTGTCCTCAATGTGTCCCAAAAATAAGTTTTTAGGTTGATTGAATGTGTAAAAATGTGTGAAAAGCAAAATTTTATGTTACTGGGTGTCTGGACACGGCCCCGTGGTGTCCGGGCACGGCCCCGTGTTCAGATCGCCAGTAACAGAAATTGTCAAAAAGAAACAGAAGCCTGGGCATGGTGGCGTGTTCATTGAGCACGCCTCGTGTCCAGTTACCTGAACTGGGCATTTCCTGCAGATTGTGCAGCACGGGGCCGTGTTGGGCGGGCACGGCCCGTGCTGAACTTGCTGTAATGAAGAAAAATTAGTCGGGTGGCCCTGTTTTTTTTTTTTTTTTTGTGCATGGGGTGCTGCTTCAAGTTTCCCTTGTTATCCTTCACCATATCGAGTGTGTTTTACCCATTACAACATCATCCAAACACCATTTTAACTAGAATCGTCAATCATTCAAATAGAGAGAATTACATAATAGTCCTAATAAGTTAAAATTTTAGATTAATAGGTCAAAAGAAACACAAGAAATCTAAACCAAGAAGTTCTAGCCTAATACTTATTCTATTAGCAAAATTTCCGAAAAGATAATTCTCTCGGTTGGATGCGGCTTGAAAAACTTCTTTCTCCGGGCATGGGTCCCTCACACGTCGGCGAGCCACTCCTCTATCTCCATTGGGAGAAGAAAGGCGGGCTCATTGGCGTTGGTTTGAGGGGGTGCAACCTCCACCAGGACTTCTTGTAGATCTTGAAGAGGAGGTTCCACTGGAATGTCGTCCCATTCGGTCGGGTTGTTGATTCCAAGTGCTAAGTTCCAATCCTCTTGAGGGAGGATTGGTTCCATGGGAGGTGTCACAAGAATGTTCAACCTCTGGTGCAAGAGGTTGATTTCTTGAAAACTGTTTTCCAACCCCACCGTAAGATAATTTATATGGTCTATTAGGACCTCCTCTACCGACGTCATCTCATCAAGAGCCTCACGTAATGCCATTACGTAGCGTACGAGAGTTGTTTCAATTGATGACCTTCTTTCCCTTTGACTGTTTCTGGAGTGCGCAGAAGAGGTTCTACTGTTTTGACTAGACATTCTACGAAAACACACCAAAAATAGTTCATTTTAAAGGAACAGTAACTCCGGACACGGCCCCGTGCTCAATGAGCACGGCCCCGTGTTCACCTTTCTGCAGATTTTTGGAACAAGGAATCTTGGAGTTTCAAATTATTTTTCCAACTTATGAAGCATTTTTTAGCAGAAATAACTTAAAACAATGTTGTACAACTTATTTTTAACAAGATTCCCTGGACAAAAATCTAACAAACATCACAATAAAGCTTGGGATCATGGTGATCTCAAGCTTCAATGGAGGTGTTGAGGCAAGAAAGATGAAGAAGAAGAAGAAGAAGAAGAAGGCAATGGATAAAAGAGGAAAGGACAAGATGGTTGTAAGAACCTTCTTTTAGAAAATACCTAGGATGGTAGGTGAGAAGATCCTCTTAAATCTCTGTCCCTGGATGGTCCAAATGTGCAGGATTCTTGGTTGCATTTATAGAAAATGACAGCACGCTGCACACGGCCCCGTGTCGGTTGGACATGGCCCCGTGTGCAGGCAAGATCCTGACACATTTTGTCCGTATTCTGACAAAAAGTCAGAAAGGAATCTTTTGGTGGACACGGGGTGTCACACCCCAACCAATGGCGGAAACATCGGGATGAGACGAAGTGTGAAGATTGCTCGAGACATCATAACGCTAATTGTGACAATATTTAATTTAAACCATTTTCATTTCATAACTACATTGTCAACAGTACAAGAATGTCAAATAGCAAGTTTCAAAATACGAAATCATCATATCAAAATTTGATACAACATTTTAGACCTAAACGTCTAGGTGTGTATCTAGGCATCAATGCTACTTCTTTTCATTTCATCGTCATCAACCTGTAACATGTTAAACATAAAAGTCAATGCAAAAGCAAAGGCGAGTATACAAGTTTAGGCATATGTATAAGCATAAAAATGTTTAAAACGAATCCACATGGCAACTTTGTTAATACATGATCTAACATGGCATGCAATATTTCTAGCCAAACCAATGTCAACGCAAAGTTACATTCAACATGACCCGAGTATAAAGGGGGCGGTGCGTCACTCCTATAGCAGCTATACATGTCAAATGGAGGCTTGTGAAGCTAATGACTAAAACATATTACATAAGTATCACCCATGAAAGCATCAAGTATCATAGCATTGTATTCATGTATAAGGATTGTTTTGTATGTTGCAAAAAGAATAAGTGTAAGTGTGTTTAAATAAGGTAACATGTTACACCCCAAAAAGTGATAAAGGTAAAAAGGGGAAAATACGAGTATACTCACAATATCGCATAAGCTTTCCGATTATCCAATGTGACGAGTGTATGAGGTTAGGAGGATGGAACACCGAGATCACGCTATAAGGGTAAACGGGGTGTATGAGTATACGGAAACACGACGAAGGACATGAATTGAAACTTAGCGTATAACTAGTTGATATATGTGTGTATATTTATATTTAAGTACAAATACATGTATTTAATATAGTTTTAGTAATAATCTAAATTAAGTTTATAGAAAAATATTATAAAAGTGTTGACAAAATAATTATACATTCACAATTATTGTTATAAAAGTTATTCCAATACGTTTTCATTAGTGGTTCGACTATGATATATATATATATATATATATATATATATATATTTATATATTATATAGTTTAAGTAATATTTCTAAATTAATTCATCCAAAAATATTGTTAAAATGTTATCCAAAAATAAAAGTGGTTATACATAGGTATCTATTTTATAAACATTAGCCGAAGTAGTTAGGTTCTGATTTATAAACTAACGTGTTTCGTTTTGAGGAATTTTACGAAAAACGGGCAGAGTTTCCTCTGTTTTTGGACGATCCCGACAACACAAGTTGTCGATATATTTGTCAAAATTCAACCACTATTCATAATGTAAACAATATATATAAGCACTCTCGTACAATACAAAACGCAAATAATTTATTAATTGTATCAGTTTATTGTTTCGTTTCGAAAGTCGTAAAAGTTTATCTTCCTTATAATAACAAACTCAACTGTTATACATCTTACAGTTTCGCCTAAGATGAACAAACTAATAATACTAAATAGACTGAAGCGAGGCGAGTGGAAGAATCGATACCGAAAACAGTGATGTTGACCGAGGTTGACTGAGTGGAACTGACCCGAACCGGACATGGCTGAACCTGTACAGAACCAAGACCCGGAGCGCTAAACCTGACCGAGTGTTCGCGATGACTGTTTGACCACCGCTAACCCGAGCCCGAACCGAGACACGAGTTACGTTGATTGTTGCTGACCGGCTATCACCACTGCCGTAAACCTGAACCAAACCGGGGCATGACCCGAGCCAACAAGTGACCCGAACGGAAGCGAGTCTGGCCAGAACCTGAACCGGGTTGGTCTGACCACCGAAGAATGGATCGAAACTTAACCGAAGAGTCAAAACTCGTACCTGAATGTGACCCGAGTTGAGACTGAAACTAGATAGAACCCGAAACTAACCGGAAACCGCCGGCTGGAGTGACGCCGACGACGTCGCCGTCGTCGCGGCTCTCTCTTCTCTCTGCGTCTCTCTCTCTACCTATGTCCCGTCACCGCGCCGCCGTCGTTATTTCACGCGCCGCCACCAACAGTTGGTGGCCGGCTGTTTACTCTAGAGCCGAGGGGGTGGAGCCGAGAAGGGGTGTGCGGCTGCTTGTTTGAAAGAAAGGTTAGGGGTGGAGGTGGTTTAAAGAGATGAAGGAGATGGGGATTGAGAGACACAGGAGGTGTAAGTGTGGGTTTAGGGTTTTCACTAGGAAGTAGATGGAGAAGATGAAGTGTCTGTGTGTTCTTGGTTATGTGGGTATACGTATGTGTGTTGGTAAGTGAAGGAAGTGAAGCATCAGGATTCTATTTCTGCTTTTGGTTTGTGATTGAGGGTTTAGGATAAGGTTGTAGATAAATAAAAATAAGAGAAGTGGAAGGGAAAGACCCATGAGCGGCTGATGATAAAAGAGGATTAGGGTTTGTTAGTGTTATAAGATTAGGGTTTAATAAGGGGTGTAAACTTAGGGTTTACTTAGTGGGTTCGGGCTTGGGCCCAAGGCCCGCAAGCCCAATCCTCGTGTTTAGTGGCCCGATAAATTTCTGAAAATTGTCGTAATTTATTATTATTATTATTTTTTAAACTTGGAAATACGTAAATACGGGGCATTACAGTCTCCCCTCCTTTAGGAAATTTCGTCCCGAAATTTATTCAAGAGGAAGACTTGAAGGGGTTTTGGCAAACAGAAGAAGTTTGTTTAAAATAGAGTCTTTGGAGTTTGAGACAACAGAGAAAAATTGAGATATATATGGGTGAACGATTGATCTAATAACGATTATGAGTATAAGAATAGCATAAGTATTGGATAGACAAAAGTAGCGTGTTAAGAATGAATTCTCGTCATGGATAATCGGAGATAATGCGTTTGTGAGTTTGTTTAAAGTTTGTATTAGGTCCAAAAACGCTTGTAAAACACTTAATTTATCATGGCACGTTTTACGTAAGTTTGGTAACATGGTGAAAACACTTATATATAGGAAGTACCAGCGGCGTATCCACCATGTTTTAACCACATTACGTTCGTTTCGTATTCGGTGTCATGTTACGTTCCGTGTCTTACCATACACAGTAGTACACTCTATGGTTCTCATACGCCTATCACTATAATCCCGTGTGCACCCGTGATTATATTGATTGTCGCATGATCCGCATAGCTTGTACTAGTTGAGTATGAATCAGGGTATACATAATTTTAAATTAAAAAATAAAAGTGTAAGAATGTAGTATGTAAACGAGTCCATGCTTAAGTATGTATGGGACCCACGCAAGCGAATCACTCGGATTACGCCCGCGTATGGGTACGAATGTATGGATCATGAGTATGAATGAAAGTGTGAGCATAAGTATGAGTTTAGGTATGAATAAGCACGCAAGTATGTGTATCGACATAACACGTACGAGTAGTATGTGTATATGTATAAGCACGCAACGTATGAGTATAAGTGATAACATGAAATATATGAGTATAGGTAAAATCATGAAACGTATGAGTATAAGTATGAATACGATTATAAGTATAGGCATAAAACGTATGAATGTAAGTGTAGGTATGAATATTTAAATTTATGTATATAGTGTACGTTGGGACATCACGGATTTAGGTGTATAAAATTGTCCAAAAGGTTAAGTATGTAAATACGAATGATTATAAGTGAATTGTTGCGTTAAAACGACTTAAACATGTAGGACGATACGTGGGTATAGTTGTTTAAATGAAATGTTGAGTTTATCGTATCAAAATTAGATTGAGCTTGGTTTGAAATGTAGAATATAGTTGCATATGTAAAAGGATATAAGGTACTCATTAGTTAAGTCTAATGCATTTTGTAATAAATGGAAATGCTACTTTTGTTTTAAAAGAGTTTACGAAATCCAAGGATGGTCGGTCTCCAAGAAGTCTTCTTGCCCACGTGTTTGTAAATTGGTGTAAAAAGGTTTTCAATCAAAAGTAATTTCATTTCATTAAACAAGAAGTTATGAATTTAGGAGGTTCTTGTGAAAACGAGGATCCTTAGAAAAGAATTTTAGCAAAAGGACTTTGCGATTGTTAAAAGTTCTAACAAATGATTTGTTGATGTGAAAAGAATCTTCGGTAAAACGATCATATAACATCCATAAGATCTTATAGGTGTAAAAGAAAGGTTGGTTTGATCCTCCGATTGAGAATGAAAATCTTTAGTTTGGTGATATATATCATGAGTGCGTTTTAGTGATTAAGTCGAATATGAAGTTCATGGGCAAGATATTCCTTGGACCGATTAAATTGATAGGTAGCATTGCGTAAGGTTTGAAAATTTGTGTAGTAAAACGTTTAAGATAAGTTAAGAATCCGTGTATGTGAGTTAGGTAAAAAAAATAGGTTGTAGGATAGAAAGTATGCTTGATAAAACAATGTATTTCGGAATCGTTTACGTATGTATTTTGAATGATGATAAATAATTTAGGTATAAAACATGATCGAGTTTGCATAATAAGATATTTTGAAGAGACGTTTTGGTAACGATCACCTAGGTAAGGGATTCACCCCTAACTCGTTGGTGAGGTCGTTTTTTTTTTTTAAAAAAAAAGGAGTGGAGTTAATCGTCAAGGTAAGGAAATCACTCCTATCTCGAGGATATGTCTCCACTTGTCGTTACAAGGAATATGAATTTAAATTACATGAAATCATGCATATGTATAAATGTGTGGAAAAGATTCAATATGTTGTGTGTGTGAGAAGAAAATATCGAAAGTAAATTCGAATTTGAAAGATTGCATCATATAAAATAAATAATAGCAACACACGTTTGATTAAAATTCGGATGGTTCCAAAACGGAACTTTTGACTAACCAAAGTGGTCGAAAAGTCTTTCGAACTTGAGGAGCATGCTTTGGCCTAATAGGTGAAATACTCTCGCCGACAAGTCGGTTGACGGTATTTACCCTTCCAGTTACTACATGTCCCCAATTCAATTGAAATGTCGAGACTTGGCGGGATTAATGAAAATCAAAGAGTGGAACTAGTCGACAAGGTGCGGGTTTCACCCCTAACTTGGCGATTTAGTATCCTAAGTGTGGTTGGTACTCGTCGGGTCAAAAGTTAATTTCAACACTTTGGCGAGGGTCCACTAGAATTTGAAATTCGAATTTCTCCATCAAGGTGAGGATTTCACTCCTAACTTGGTGGTGAATTTCGTGTAAAAAGAAAAGTAGAAGGATTGAGAGTCATTCACCAAATTGTGGGTTTCACGCCTATTTTGGTGAAGTCGTCTCGTTTGTAATATGAGTGTGGTCGGATTTAGAATAATCGAGTAAAATGCATGAGGGAAGCGTATGTCAAAGGAAATACATGAACAAGTATAAACACATAAGAGAGCATATCAAGAATGGTGCTTGGACAACGAAATGATAAAGCATGTATTAACACATAGAGAAATACGTCAGGAATGACACATAAAGAATCGAATGATGATAAAACAAGTATTAACACATCATAAAACAAGCATTAATGCATAAGAATAACATGTCAAATATTACACATGAGTGGCATACATGTTTAAAAGGGCATAATTAAGAAACAAATAAAGTATCATGTAGTTGTTCAAGCAAAACATACGAATAAGGCTCTAAAACTATAGACTAGGTTAAAGCATTCCTACTTTTCCTAATTCCCTATAGTTATGGCTCTGATACCAATCTGTCACACCCCAACCAATGGCGGAAACATCGGGATGAGACGAAGTGTGAAGATTGCTCGAGACATCATAACGCTAATTGTGACAATATTTAATTTAAACCATTTTCATTTCATAACTACATTGTCAACAGTACAAGAATGTCAAATAGCAAGTTTCAAAATACGAAATCATCATATCAAAATTTGATACAACATTTTAGACCTAAACGTCTAGGTGTGTATCTAGGCATCAATGCTACTTCTTTTCATTTCATCGTCATCAACCTGTAACATGTTAAACATAAAAGTCAATGCAAAAGCAAAGGCGAGTATACAAGTTTAGGCATATGTATAAGCATAAAAATGTTTAAAACGAATCCACATGGCAACTTTGTTAATACATGATCTAACATGGCATGCAATATTTCTAGCCAAACCAATGTCAACGCAAAGTTACATTCAACATGACCCGAGTATAAAGGGGGCGGTGCGTCACTCCTATAGCAGCTATACATGTCAAATGGAGGCTTGTGAAGCTAATGACTAAAACATATTACATAAGTATCACCCATGAAAGCATCAAGTATCATAGCATTGTATTCATGTATAAGGATTGTTTTGTATGTTGCAAAAAGAATAAGTGTAAGTGTGTTTAAATAAGGTAACATGTTACACCCCAAAAAGTGATAAAGGTAAAAAGGGGAAAATACGAGTATACTCACAATATCGCATAAGCTTTCCGATTATCCAATGTGACGAGTGTATGAGGTTAGGAGGATGGAACACCGAGATCACGCTATAAGGGTAAACGGGGTGTATGAGTATACGGAAACACGACGAAGGACATGAATTGAAACTTAGCGTATAACTAGTTGATATATGTGTGTATATTTATATTTAAGTACAAATACATGTATTTAATATAGTTTTAGTAATAATCTAAATTAAGTTTATAGAAAAATATTATAAAAGTGTTGACAAAATAATTATACATTCACAATTATTGTTATAAAAGTTATTCCAATACGTTTTCATTAGTGGTTCGACTATGATATATATATATATATATATATAGGATTAGGTTCAAGAGTGAACACTAGTGTAGCTTGCGAACTGAGTGAACTAATCCTGGCCATACACGTGTGTAGATCAATGGCCAAGATTTGGTGTTGAAATACACTAGTGTATTTTACGATTTGATGATGAGATCCTGGCCATACACATATGTAGATCAATGGTCAGGATTTGTTCACTCAGTTCGCAAATACACAAGTGTTCACTCTAGAACCTCACCCTATATATATATATATATATATATATATATATATATATATATATATATATATATATATTATATAGTTTAAGTAATATTTCTAAATTAATTCATCCAAAAATATTGTTAAAATGTTATCCAAAAATAAAAGTGGTTATACATAGGTATCTATTTTATAAACATTAGCCGAAGTAGTTAGGTTCTGATTTATAAACTAACGTGTTTCGTTTTGAGGAATTTTACGAAAAACGGGCAGAGTTTCCTCTGTTTTTGGACGATCCCGACAACACAAGTTGTCGATATATTTGTCAAAATTCAACCACTATTCATAATGTAAACAATATATATAAGCACTCTCGTACAATACAAAACGCAAATAATTTATTAATTGTATCAGTTTATTGTTTCGTTTCGAAAGTCGTAAAAGTTTATCTTCCTTATAATAACAAACTCAACTGTTATACATCTTACAGTTTCGCCTAAGATGAACAAACTAATAATACTAAATAGACTGAAGCGAAGCGAGTGGAAGAATCGATACCGAAAACAGTGATGTTGACCGAGGTTGACTGAGTGGAACTGACCCGAACCGGACATGGCTGAACCTGTACAGAACCAAGACCCGGAGCGCTAAACCTGACCGAGTGTTCGCGATGACTGTTTGACCACCGCTAACCCGAGCCCGAACCGAGACACGAGTTACGTTGATTGTTGCTGACCGGCTATCACCACTGCCGTAAACCTGAACCAAACCGGGGCATGACCCGAGCCAACAAGTGACCCGAACGGAAGCGAGTCTGGCCAGAACCTGAACCGGGTTGGTCTGACCACCGAAGAATGGATCGAAACTTAACCGAAGAGTCAAAACTCGTACCTGAATGTGACCCGAGTTGAGACTGAAACTAGATAGAACCCGAAACTAACCGGAAACCGCCGGCTGGAGTGACGCCGACGACGTCGCCGCCGTCGCGGCTCTCTCTTCTCTCTGCGTCTCTCTCTCTACCTCTGTCCCGTCACCGCGCCGCCGTCGTTATTTCACGCGCCGCCACCAACAGTTGGTGGCCGGCTGTTTACTCTAGAGCCGAGGGGGTGGAGCCGAGAAGGGGTGTGCGGCTGCTTGTTTGAAAGAAAGGTTAGGGGTGGAGGTGGTTTAAAGAGATGAAGGAGATGGGGATTGAGAGACACAGGAGGTGTAAGTGTGGGTTTAGGGTTTTCACTAGGAAGTAGATGGAGAAGATGAAGTGTCTGTGTGTTCTTGGTTATGTGGGTATACGTATGTGTGTTGGTAAGTGAAGGAAGTGAAGCATCAGGATTCTATTTCTGCTTTTGGTTTGTGATTGAGGGTTTAGGATAAGGTTGTAGATAAATAAAAATAAGAGAAGTGGAAGGGAAAGACCCATGAGCGGCTGATGATAAAAGAGGATTAGGGTTTGTTAGTGTTATAAGATTAGGGTTTAATAAGGGGTGTAAACTTAGGGTTTACTTAGTGGGTTCGGGCTTGGGCCCAAGGCCCGCAAGCCCAATCCTCGTGTTTAGTGGCCCGATAAATTTCTGAAAATTGTCGTAATTTATTATTGTTATTATTTTTTTTTTAAACTTGGAAATACGTAAATACGGGGCGTTACACGGGGGCGTGTTGACCTGGGCACGGCCCCGTGTCGAAAGGCTGTTTATGAAGTTCGTCTATTTCTAAGGAACTTATCCAGATCGGGCGGTTCCTTACTGGATGGAACAACCCCAAATTGCCTAAGATACCTTAATTGCTCAAGATTAAGATGAGAACGCAAGAGGTTGTCGGTGAGGGTGATTCCTATGCTAAATGTAGGTGGACAAGTCCAACCCTTTCTCGGGCTCTCGTTAAAGAAGGTGTATGCCGAATCGCTCAGGTCTATGTATGCACCGAACGAAGTCGATGGAGAGTCCTTCACGGCACAATCGGCACAGGGACGACTATCGCTCAAGTCCTCACTAGAGTTAGAGGTAACATCGGGAACAACGAAGTTGTTTTTATTTGAATGCGATCCCAACAATTCTTCTTGGTTATCGTCTTGAGATAAATTATTGAAATCTATCCTAAGTTCTTTTAACCAATTAAGAATTAGATTTTCCATTTGAAATAGTTCATCAAGGAGCATTTCTCCTAGAAGATCCGGTTGAGAGCATTCGAGGGAGAGATAGGGATTATTTTTACTTTCGCCCCTCTTAAGGCTACAGGAAAACAATGGGTCTATATAGTGGAGCTTATAATTTAGAAATTAACATTCTAATTCTTACCACGTACCATAAGAGTGCCGAAAGTAAAAAATATCAGTATCTCTCATGTTTGTGTCAGAAATTACCAACCGTCGGGATCTTACGGTTCTGTTTTCAGTAACTGAATCTTGGGCACGGGGCGTGTTGAGTGGGCACGACCCCGTGTTCAGCTTACTGTCTGACTTAAAACAGGATTGCCAGTTCCAATGATTGGGCACAGGGCGTGTTCAGCAGGCACGGCCCGTGTTGAGTTCTGCAGAAGCTGAAAAATTAAGAAAATCCTACAAAAAACAGAAAAATTAGAAAAAACGATTAGGCCGTTGATTCCTAACTTTCTTAAAATCCTTGTGTCCCCGGCAATGGCACCAAAAAACGTGATGTGTACGAGTGTGTATATAAGTTTAAGTATATTTTAAGCCCTTTTTACACGTTAGTCAAGTTTTAAATTTATAAAACAAGATATTTTACTAACACCAAACACACATATGGGCAAGTGCACCCATCGTGAGCGTAGTATAGTGTTGGCAAGATACCGAGGTCGTCCAAGGACACATGAGCTTTTAGTACCGGTTTATCCTCAATGTCTAATCAAATCAAAAGTTAGAAAAAGGTTTTTAAACTAGAAAAATAAAAACTAACTAAAATGCTGAAAAATAAAATAAAAATAAAAACAGATAGACAAGATGAATCACTTGGCTCCGACTCGTGTTTAGTGTAACCTTTGATTATTTCCGCACTTTTACACTTTTTAAGAGATTATCTCAGTTATTGTAGTAGGCCCCTCTTTTGGAGGTGACGTTACCCTCGACCCAGTAGTTTGAGTCAGCAAGGATACAATCCTAAAGGGTCGGATTATTGAAAGATAATTAATTAAGTTATTAATGCATATTATGGGAGGCCCCTCTTTTGAAGGTGACGTTACCCTCGGCTAAGTAGTCTGAGTCAGCAGGGATACAGTCCTAAGTAGTCGGGTTAAAGTATTAATAGTAGCTTACATATGAGGGGACCAAAGAGTTTGGACCCCCGCCATCCAATACCGGTGGGTATTGAAGGAGATCCTACTAAATTTGACCCAGGTCCTTGCAGGATCTATACACTGAACAAGGCAAGACTCTTACCAAACCGTTCCCTTAACCCACGACCAGGTAGCCAACATATCTCCATATAGACCGTGGAGATATGAATGGTGAAAATATTTTATTTTATATAGACAGTAAAATAATGCCAAGACACCACGGACAAACGATAAGGAAGAATCACCTTCAACATAAGAAACTAGTTATTAAAGTCATTAATACATAACCAAGTAAAAAGTGCGAAAAGATTAAAAATAAAAAGTATTACACTAGACACTTGTCTTCACCAAGTGATGTAAGAGACTTAGGCAAACATGGCCTTTGATTGTCAAGAACCCTTACGATCAATCTTGGATCCCGAGACGACTCACACACTCTACGATGGAAAATGGATGATGGTAATGGATGATGGTGGTGGATGATGGTGGTGGGTGAAGTGTGAGAGAGGTGGTGTGCCAATGGATGGTTTGCAAATGAGCCAAGCACCCCTATTTATAGCCTGAATAGCAGCTCGGGCACGGCCCCGTGTCCACCTTCTTCTCTGTCTTCATTAATTGCAGTTTGTCTGCATTAGTTGACCACGCCCCCGTGTCCGCTGGGCACGACCCCGTGTGCAGAAGCGTATCTGTACTATCAAGATTTCCCCAGATTCTGCGAATCTTAGAGTTGACAACGGCCCCGTGTGCGCTGAGCATGACCCGTGGTGGCTGATAGAAGCTTCTACAGCTTTGTCTTTTCTGCTGACACTTGGGCACGCCCCCGTGCTCATTGAGCACAGGGCGTGTTCAACCTTCTGTTCTATTGTTTTGCTTGGGAAGATGCTGTCGGGGAGGCTGGGCATGCCATGTTTGTTCCTTTTCTTGTATTTATGTTAGATTTAGCTGCCTTTTTGCTTATTTTGTTCATTTTAGCTCATTTAATCCTGAAAATACAAAAGGAAGACAAAAACACACTTTTTCCAACATTAGTACTAAAAAAATGTTAGTTTTATGCCACAATTGATGTAATTTATATGTTGCATTTTGTACACATCATTTAACATAATTCTACAAAACCCACTTGACACATGAGTGTAGGATCATGAATTCACAATTACAAGCATCAATTCAACAAGTAAATGGCTAGGGTTTAGTCCTAGACATAATTTCATTCTCAATTTCATCCAAACAATGATCATGCAAGCTCAAATTCGAATTTCATGAGTTCATCTAAAATTTAAGATGGAACCAAATAGTGAAATTTCACATACCTTATGATCCCTTCGCCGAGGTGATCACTAATCTATATTCAGATTTCGATTCAGACTTGATTTGAGCCTTCAATTTGTGAGTTTTGTAAGAGTTAGGGTTTGAAGGGGAACTCCCTGGTCGCCCCTTGCTCTGATCGAACCAGACACACACTTAGGTGTGTGTATGGTGTCTTATTTTGTTATTAAACATTCAAGTTTTGAGTTTGATAAGTTTGGCCCCTCTACTACACACAAGTTATTTAAAGGGCATTTAACCATATTTGTTCTATTATGTCAAGACACTAACTAATTAGGTTATTTTATCATGACTATTACCGATATTTAGTTTAAAATATGATATCTATATTTTCGGGGTGTTACATGTCCACCCCCTTAAAAAGGTTTCATCCCCGAAACCAAAGTACGTACCAAACAATACAGGGTAGAGTTGTTGCATCTCCTCTTCGGACTCCCATGTGGTATCCGAACCCTTTCTGTGTTCCCATTTGACCTTTACTTGATTAATCACTTTGTTCCTCAAGCTTTTCACTTTACGATCTAAAATCGAAATCGGCTTCACCGCGTAGTTTAGACTATTATCCACTTCAATGTCATCATAGTGGATATAAGCTGTTTCGTTGGCTAGACATTTCCGGAGATGTGATACGTGGAACGTGCTATGTATCCCACTCAACTCCTCGGGCAGTTCAAGACGGTATGCTACCTTACCAACCCGTTCAATGATTCTAAATGGCCCAATAAACCTCGGGCTTAACTTTCCCTTTTTTCTAAACCGAATAATCCCCTTCCATGTAGATACCTTCAATATAACCTTGTCACTGACTTGAAACTCAATTGGTCTTCTTCTTTTGTCTGTATACGATTTTTGTCGATCCTGAGCTGCTTATAAATGGGCTCAAACCAAATCAATCTTCTCATTTGTGATCCGGACCACATCCTTATGTGCAAGCTCACGTGGACCAACCTCATCCCAACACACCGGGGTTCGGCACTTTCTACTGTAAAGCATCTCGTACGGAGCCATACCGATGCTTGCGTGGTAACTGTTATTATATGAAAATTCAACCAACGGCAGATAGACATCCCAACTACCCCCGAAGTTAATAATACATGCCCGTAACATATCCTCCAACGTCTGTATTATACTTTCACTCTGCCCATCCGTTTGTGGATGGTATGCTGTGCTAATGAACAATTTAGTTCCCATTCGCTATTGGAATTCGCGCCAAAAGTTCTAAGTAAACCGAGTATCTCTGTCGGATACTATGGATATCGGTACTCTGTGGCGTGCCACTATTTCATTGGTATACACCTCTGACATCTTTTCGGATGTATAAGTCTCACGAATCGGAATAAAGTGAGCACTTTTTGTCAATCTATCCACAACTACCCATATAGCATCGTATCCGCGGTTGGTTTTGGGCAGTTTGGTCAACAAATCCATTGTAATTTGCTCCCATTTCCAAACTGGGATGTCCAACGGTTGTAGCTTACCGTATGGCTTTTAGTGTTCTGCTTTGACTTGTAAACAGGTCAGACACCTCTCCACATATTTCACAACATCTCTTTTCATTCCGGGCCACCAATAGTTTTGCTTCAAATCATTATACATCTTGGTTGCTCCCGGATGGATAGAAATAATAATGGGATTTATGGGCTTCGTCAAGTAGGAGCGCCTTGGCTCCGCACGAATTTGGAACCCATATTCTCCCAAAACAAGTCTTCAACCCTTGGTTACCATCCGCCAATTCTTTCAATTGGCCAACTATTCTGTCCTTCTTCATATTTTCCTCCTTCATTGCTTCAACTTGAGATTTTCGGATTTGTTCAAGTAAACCTGATGTTACAATTAGTTGCATTGATCGCACTCGAATGGGCGTATAATCTACCTTTTGGCTCAACGCATCCGCCACCACATTAGCTTTCCCCGGGTGGTAATGTATATCACAATCGAAATCTTTGACAGTTTCTAACCACCGCCTCTGTCTCATGTTTAATTCCTTCTGATCGAAGAAATATTTCAAGCTTTTATGGTCGGTAAAGATAGTGCATTTTGCCCCATACAAATAATGCCTCCATATCTTTAAGGCAAACACTACCGCCGCTAACTTGAGATCGTGTGTAGGATAATTCTTTTCATGAGTCTTTAGTTGTCTAGAGGCATAGGCTATAACCTTGCCTCGTTGCATCAAAAGGCACCCAAGACCTAAATGCGACGCATCTGAGTAAACTACCATGTCATCAACCCCATCCGACAATGTCAATACCAGAGCGTGGGTTAATTTTTCTTTAAGCGTTTGGAACGCTTTCTCTTGATCTTCGCCCCAAATAAACTTTTCGTCTTTACGAGTTAGTTTGGTCAACGGCGTAGAAATCTTGGAGAAATCTTGTATGAATCTCCTATAATATCTCACAAGCCCCAAGAAGCTTCTGATTTCCAAAGGATTATTCGGTGGATTCCATCTCGCCACAGCTTCAATTTTTGACGGGTCTACCAACACCCCGTTCGCACTAATAATGTGCCCGAGAAATTGCACTTCTCGTAACCAAAAAGCACATTTAGAGAATTTTGCATATAATTTCTCTCTCCTGAGTGTCTCCAGCACTTCACGTAAATGGCTTGTATGTTCTGCTTCATTCTTTGAGTACACTAAGATGTCGTCGATGAATACTATCACCGACTTATCCAACATCGGTTTGCAAACCCGGTTCATGAGGTCCATGAAAGCCGTGGTTGCATTGGTTAACCCGAAGGACATCACGAGGAACTCGTAATGTCCATACCGCGTACGAAAGGCCGTCTTCGGTACATCCTCCTCTTTGACCTTCAACTGGTGAGAACTCGACCTAAGGTCAATCTTTGAGAACCAACTCGCGCCTTGTAACTGGTCAAATAAGTCATCAATTCTTGGGAGTGGGTATCGATTTTTCACCGTGAGTTTGTTTAACTCCCGGTAGTCGATACACATACGCATACTTCCGTCTTTCTTTTTCACGAATAGCACCGGTGCACTCCACAGAGACACACTCAGTCTAATAAACCCCTTGTCGAGCAGGTCTTGAATCTGAGACATTAATTCTTGTAGCTCTGATGGCGCGAGCCTATACGGTGCTTTGGTTATGGGTTTCGCGCCCGGAATTAATTCGATTCCGAATTCTACCTCCCGTTCAGGCGGTACTCCCGGCAAATCTTTCGGAAACACATCTGTATACTCTCGTACCACCAATACATCTTTAATCTTCGGCAATCCCTCCTCGGGTTCATTTGCGTAAATCATGAATGCTCTACATCTGCGCCTCATAAGTTTATTGGCCTTTAACATTGAGCATATAACGGGATTACCCCCTTTTTCGCCATAAATGGTAACATGTTTTCCACTTGGAGATGTTAATTTTATCTCCTTGCGGAAACACACGACCTTCGCGTGATGTCAGGATAACCAATCCATCCCGACCACTACTTGGAATTCTCCCATCGACATTGGGATCAGATCTATTGAGTATTCTTCACCGTCGATACTCATCTTATAATCTTAACACACATCACATACGATAAAACTTTTGTTGTCACCTATTTCTACTTCTAAAGGCATAGGTAATTTTGTCAATTCAAATGAAGGATGTCGAATAAATCCATGTGAAATAAAGGATTTATTCGCACCCGTATCAAATAACACATGTGCGGGAATTGAATTTATGGCGAATATACCTAAGACCACATCGGGTTCCGCCTTCGCCTCGGCTACGGTTAACTGGAAGGATCTGGCTTTTTCTTTTGGAGTCTCTGTATGTGAATCCTTGCCATCCTTCTTCCCGACTAGCTCCGGGCATTCAGATTTCTTGTGACCTGGCTAGTAGTATTTATAACACACCGACACTTTCCCCGGGCATAATGCAGCCGTGTGCCCTGTCTTCCCACAAATAGGACACAGCTTATCTTTAAACCGGCACTCGCCCTTGTGCCCTTTCCCGCAACCCTTACAACTCGGCGACCCGCCTTTCCCATCCTGTTTCTTAGATGACTCAGTTGTACGCGCCTTTTTCGTAGGGCTTGGATTAACAACTTGTGCCCTTCTTTCACCCCTCTCTATTTGCTTCTTCAGCTCTATCTCCCTTTCTCGAGCTGTATTAAAGATTTCTGTCAGAGTCTCGTATTTCGAGGGAGTCATAAACTCCCGATACTCTGCACTTAGCATATTATAGTAATAATACACTTTCTGTTCTTCGGACGTTACCAGCTCATCACAAAATCTCAGTTTGTCGAGAAAGATCCCCGTGATCTTATCGATAGATTCACCTTTCTGCCTAAGCGGAATAAATTCTTCCTTGATTCGATTAATAACTGCCTTGGGACTGTGGTGTTTAAGGAATGGTACCTTAAACTCGTCCCACGTCATCGCTCATGCCGTTTCGCTTCCAATTTCCTTTTTCTTGTTATCCCACCAATCCTTTGCTTGACCTCTCAGCTGACCTGTACCGTAAGCTACGAAGTCATTTGCGTCGCTGTGGGTTTTCTCAAACACCCCTTCAATATCTCTCAGCCATCGTTGGCATATTATTGGATCCACCTCTCGGTTATAAAGTGGCGGTTTACATGCCATGAATTCCTTATATGAGCAGCCCTTGCACTCTCTTGACTTTTCCTTTGTTGTGTTGGTACTATCCTCCAACTTCTTGATTCTTTCTTTGACTAACGAAAGTACCGTGTTTTGAATCTTATCTATGAAACCGGATAGGCTATTTTCAATTGCCTTTCCTACTTCTTCGGCAATTACTTCTTTCATTTGCTCGGTGACTATCGGCACCGCATCATCATTACCTTTGTCCGTCATCTTTGAAACTGAAATGTTTACACCAATCATTAAACATTTCATCTATAACATATACTTTATTTGCTCCGGTTTAGCCAAGTTCGCAACTTGCTTTAACCGTTCTCGTTTAGTGCACTTTCCGGGTTTGAGTGTGTTAACACGCTCTTCCCGTGCACGTCACTTCATATTTTTCTTTTACATTAATAAACCTACTAAAATGATTATCTCTTACCAGATGTTGATCAAGCTTGAACCGAACACATTTTGTTAACAACCTTGAGCTCTGATTACCAACTTGTAACACTCGTCTTATAATTTCATTGTTTAATCATAAAATACGGACTTTTTTAAAAACGAAATACATAATTAACAAAAACTTAGTTAATAGACTAAGATGTACTTCATTATAGTGTTTAACATAGTCGACTAACTAGATTAAAATATTCAACATTCAGTAGAGTTTATGAAACTACATGGTTTAAACTAGATTAGATTAGCGCGGAAGCATTCAAAACTTGTGTTTGGTTCTTGATTCCCATGCTTGATCAACATCCACAACAACACGAGCATCACCTATGGCCAAAACCACATCAATTGTTAGTTTTGACATCTTAATATCAAGTAAATACAAGTTCTATTGTTTAAACAATGAAAAACAAACAAAATTCTGCAATTGGGGGCTGTCGCGCCCCGCGACAGATCAGGGCCAAGCCTTCGCGGCCCGCGACCTCTATCGCGTGACGCGGCAATGATGGCATTTTGGCGTCGCGCAGCGCGACGGCTTCATTTCGGCAGAAGCTCTGTTGTTTGATGCTGTATGTTTGCCCAGCACTTTTATTTCCGTTGTAAAACTTTAAACTAACATAACTTTCATTCTACATGTCCGTTTTAGCCGATTCTTTTTCCTATATGTCTGTATTAAAATTTCGGATCTAACCATGTAAATTTCACTTAATGAAAAACAGTTTACGAACAAGTGGTTCACAAATTCCTTGTTTCAATTATCCGACCCATTAACTAGTGTGCATATTGTTCAATATACACTTCTTGGGCATTCAAGACTCATTCACCCATTCCCCAGGCTTGAAATTCTTGACATATCCGTACCATTACACGGATTTATGCTCGCATTCGAGTTTCATGCTTGTTTTCTAAAAATACAAGCATGCCACTTTATGCAATTCTTACATTTAACTTCTACCATTCGACCCGATAACACGGATTCATAACTTGGCTTAATGTAACCATTCATCGATAAATTGCTACCTAGCATTAGCACAATATGAGACTTTCAATTTTCTACGCTCAAGATCGTTTTATGAACATAGTTTTGACCCGTTCGATTGACGAGTGAAAATCCTCACCTTAATGTCAAACCAAACTGTTTTTAACTAATATTTTGACCCGTTTGAGTGTCGAGTGAACTTCGCCACTTCAATGACACGTCAAACGCATATTCTACATTACGACACCATTAACAAGCTAAAAATAAACGTTTATTCGTAATGTGACGGGACCAAAGTCACGTACCTTTAGAGCAATCCTTTCAAACGCGTATCGCCACTAGCTTATCCGCTTGACGTCCCGGTTTCCTTTCCTATAGAGTTCAACCATAGTTGTTTAGAACTCTCTTATAGCATATAACGCATAATTTTCCACACTAGTAAAGTATGCATTTTTAGTCGGGTTTTTAACATTTATCTTTTCTTAGGCATTACATCAAACACCTAATGAGCATGATTTCATACAATTAAAAATCAAGTTCTTAACTAACTACTTAGCCAAGATTTAAGCATCCTTTCACAAGTTCATGTAAATTTTTCATATCAACAAGTCAGAATTCACTCCATAGAGCTCGAATACACTAAGTTAACAATGATAATCCTAGTGTTTAACATAATTCTACAAAATCCACTTGACACATGAGTGTAGGATCATGACTTCACAATTACAAGCATCAATTCAACAAGTAAATGGCTAGGGTTTAGTCCTAGACATAATTTCATTCTCAATTGCATCCAAACAATGATCATGCAAGCTCAAATTCGAATTTCATGAGTTCATCTAAAATTTAAGATGGAACCAAATAGTGAAATTTCACATACCTTTTGACCCCTTCATCGAGATGATCACTAATCTATACTCAGATTTCGATTTAGACTTGATTTGAGCCTTCAATTTGTGAGTTTTGTAAGAGTTAGGGTTTGAAGGGGAACTCGTTGGTCGCCCCTTGCTCTGATCGAACCAGACACATACTTATGTGTGTGTTTGGTGTGTTATTTTGTTATTAAACATTCAAGTTTTGAGTTTGACAAGTTTGGCCCCTCTACTATACACAAGTTATTTAAAGGGCATTTAACCATATTTGTTCTATTATGTCAAGACACTAACTAACTAGGTTATTCATTCCTAGTTATTTTATCTTGACTATTAACGATATTTAGTTTAAAATATGATATCTATATTTTCGGGGTGTTACAATGGATCAGAGGGAACCACAACATGGGGAATGTCCACGTGTTATTGCAAGGCTCATTTTGAGTTGTGGGTCATATGGCGGGAAAATTTATCTGATCAAGGGTTGGGGCACAAGGGTCCTAGTACTATCAGGTCTGAAGAAGGCCGGAGGTGACTATAATGAGCTTAATTTCACTCACCTGCCTAAACGGCGAGCACACACTCGTACGTGAGAGCAAGAGATCACCCAAAGAATGGATGAGAATTAATTTCGTGAACCATACCTGTCACACCCCAACTGATGGCGGAAACATTGGGGTGCGAGCACTAGGCGTTCAGATTGCTCATGAGATTTCCATAACACTATTATTTCGATAAAAGTTAATTGATTTCATGCAATAGTCTAACAATGTCATCACAAATATCAACTTACAAGCCAAATCATAAATTTATCAAAATTGTTCAAAATACTAAATTATCTAGGCGACGTTTCTAAGCATCTCCTAGCTTGATTTCCATGTTCCATCGCAACCTATCAGCCTGCAACATGTATTAAAATATCAATACAAAATTATTGGCGAGTATACAAGTTTGATAATAGAATAATAGATTAAAACAGCTCATATCCATGATGTGAGTATAAAAACAGTTTCAGCCGCGCTAGTGTCGCAGTCCATGCAGTGATAGCCTAAGTATCCCGATGCTTTAGTGTTTACCCAAGACTCAAGGTAAACTAGAATCCTCTTAACAATACCCCCTGAGAATAATGGGAGAGGTGCACCCCCCTATAGCGCTACTATTGTTAAGGCGGAACTACACACCCTGGATTAAACGTCACATATCACAAATACAATACTAGAATGCACAAGTTTCACATACACGTAGGATAGAGTTTAGTTTGCAAAGATTCAAGTTTATATAGAATACATGTTACACCCCAAAGTTTAAAAGTAAAAAGGGGATCGAGTATACTCACAGTGATTGCTTAACAGTTGCAACTGTTATTGGATCAAAGGGAGCTCTTTTAGAATTAGCCTGATTAGATTACAGTAGGATAAGAGTCGGCAAGATAACGAGATTGAATAAATGTTGGAAGTTGTCATTGGATCGGATGGCTGTCCGATCGGATGGCTATCCGATCGGATTGCTAGCCGAGTGGTGAGATGCGTGCAAGGAATCGGATGGCTGCCCGATCGGATGGCCATCCGACCGAGTTGCCACTTGACTTAAAATCTGGAAAATAAGGTGGCTGCCCGATCGGATGGCTGTTCGATCGGGTTGCCACTCGATCCGAATGATTAGTACATTATTCACCTCAATCGGATGGCTGCTCGATCAGACGGCTGTCCGATCGGGTTGCCATTTGATCAAGACTTCCAGGTTTTGAAAAGTTACAAGTGTTTGAAAGATTTCAAGCAAGTGTCACCTGATAGGGTGGCTTTCCGAGCGGATTGTTGTCCGATCGGATTGCCGCTCGATCGGGCGACCCTTGTTCTTGTTTACCATTTTGTAAAATTTCTAAGTTTCTAGCTTAACGGTGACGGTAAGGCACGTACTGTGACAACAGTAAACTCATTAGCACACCGCCGTTCTGATCGGGTGGGAATCACCCATGTCCGATCAGTCGTCTGTTCGTAATGAGTTAATGTTAGAATCCGTGCCTTGCTCGTCTTTTCCAGAAAGAATTTAGATCAACACCAACTCTAGACTATTCATCAGATCTACAGTTAGTTTAGACCCGGTTTCCACCGAAAAAAGTAAAAGTTTGAGAAAAAGTAAAGATACTCAAGTTTTTAGGAAAAAGTCTAGATTTAGCTTAGATTTAGTGTGAAAACGCATGAAATATCTTAGATCTGTGCTAGATCTTGCTCAGAGTGACATCACATGGCAGTTTGTATAGACCCCCATGATGACATCACCCTCAAGAACTCAGCTCCCAGAGATTTCACGGTGAAAACTGTGATTTCAAGTGAGAATCACGTAGAGAATGTTGTGTAGATCAAGAAAGTACAAGAATCTAGCCTAAAACGTACCGAAATCAGCAAGGAAAGGAGGAAAACGAAAAGTGCTTGTGTTTGGCCGAACAGAGCTGTCACATCACTCAAAATGGTGATGTGACAAGCCTATTTATAGGAAGGGAGTTAAGTGGGGGCGGTATAAGGTGGATAGGGTGATCACCCGTTCGGGTGGTCATCCGATCGGACGGTCATCCGATCGGACGGTCATCCGATCGGACGGTCATCCGATCGGACGGCCACTCCGGCCATTCCATCTTTCCGCGTTCCCGATTTTGATTCATTTGCGCGTTAGGTTAGTCGTTGCGTTACGTAGTTTGGGTAAAGTATCTAGATTACATTTCAAACCAAAAGCTTCCAAGTTTCATAGATTCCGCCAGTGACAAGGCTCCAGCCTCTCGTTCCACCAAGAATCAAGTTTCACGAGTCTAAGGAGTCAAGCACCAAATAAGTTTTAGGAGTCAAGAATCATAGTTTCTCAAGCATCAAGAATCAAGAGTCCAAGTATCAAGTGTCAAGAATCATAAAGAATCTAGTTTCCATAGTATCAAGAATTAAGTGTGTATATTTAAGTATCAAGAGTTAAGTATCTAGATTAAGTCTCAAGTCTCATAGTTTAAGTGCCAAGAATCAAACATTTAGAATAAAGAGTCAAGCATCATAGTATCAACAATATTCACACCATAAGTATCAAAACATCAACTCCATAAAACCACAGAGACTAAAATTGACAACTTATTAGAAGTTCAGGGACTATTCTTGCCAAATGTCTAAAGTTCAGGGACGCTGGGCGTTACAGTCTCCCCTCCTTCAGGAGATTTCGTCCCCGAAATCTTAGAAGTAGACTGCTCGAAGAGGTGCGGGTACTTGGCCTTCATATCACTTTTCAACTCCCAAGTGAATTCGGCACCACGCTTTCCTTCCCATCGAACCTTAACAATGGAAATTTTGTTGCGCCTCAGACGCTTGACAGTTTGATCCATGATTTCGACTGGTTTATCCACAAACTGAACAGCTTCGTTTATTTGTAAGTCCTCAAGAGGAAGTTGCAATCCTTCGTCGGCTAGGCATTTCCGTAGGTTAGACACGTGGAACACTGGATGCACGTTGTTTAGCTCTTGCGGCAAGTCGAGTTTGTATGCTACCTTGCCAATCCTTTCAAGTATCACGAAAGGACCCACATAGTGAGGAGCAAGCTTTCCCTTCTTTCCAAAATGAACTACTCCCTTCCAGGGAGATACCTTGAGAAGAACTCGGTCACCAACAGCAAATTCCAAAGGCTTCCGCCTATTGTCAGCATAGCTCTTTTGTCTGCTCCTCGCCTTGATCAAGTTATCATGGATTTGAAGAATCTTATCCGTCGTTTCTTGAACAATCTCAGGGCCACTGAACTGCTTTTCCCCAACCTCATGCCAGCTGAGAGGAGATCGGCATTTTCGCTCATATAAAGCTTCGAAAGGAGCCATCTGAATACTGGAATGGTAGCTATTGTTGTACGAGAATTCTATCAATGATAAATGTACATCCCAGTTACCACCAAAGTCGATGACACAAGAACGTAGCATGTCCTCTAGGGTTTGAATAGTGCGCTCGGTCTATCCATCCGTCTGAGGATGAAAGGCCGTGCTAAGATTCAAGTGCGAACCCATAGCGGACTGGAAGGTTTGCCAAAGACGTGAAGTAAAACGGCCATCACGGTCAGAGATTATGTCTAAAGGTACGCCATGACGGCTTATAATCTCATCGGTATAGACTCGAGCAAGTTTCTCCACTCTGAAATCCTCACGAATGGGAAGAAAGTGAGCGGATTTGGTCAAACGATCTATTATCACCCAGATACTATCATGACCTTTAGAGGTATGGGGTAGCTTAGTAATAAAGTCCATAGCGATACTATCCCATTTCCAAACTGGTATCTTGGGTTGTTCTAAGAGTCCAGAGGGACGCTGGTGTTCATCCTTTACCTTCGAGCAGGTAAGGCACTTAGACACATATACATCAATATCCCTCTTCATGCCAGGCCACAAATAATTCGTACGCAGATCCTGGTACATCTTATCGGCACCTGGATGGATAGAGTAACGGGATTTGTGAGCCTCGGTCATAATGAGCTCACGGAGATTATCGTGATCTGGCACCCAGATATGATTCAAATAATGCTGAAGACCATCAGACTTAGTTTCGAGTTGATTAACATTTGCGCCAAGAACTTCCACAAATATACTTCCTTCATTAGCGGACGAATATTGAGCTTCACGAATACAAGCATTCAAATCACTGGATAGACGAATAGCCTTGACATGAGTCCTACGACTAAGAGCGTCGGCTACTACATTCGCCTTGCCAGGGTGGTAGCGAATTTCGCAGTCGTAGTCGTTAAGTAGTTCCACCCAACGTCTCTGCTGCATGTTCAGCTCTTTTCGGTCAAAGATATGCTGAAGACTCCTATGGTCGGTGAAGACCACACACTTAGTACCATAAAGGTAGTGTCGCCAGATCTTCAACGCAAAAATAACCGCACCCAGCTCCAGATCATGGGTAGTATAGTTTTTCTCATGTACTTTGAGCTGTCGAGAGGCATAAGCAATAACCTTGTCCCGCTGCATGAGCACACAACCCAAATCCACGGTTCGAGGCATCACAATATACCACAAAATCGTCGTTGCCATTAGGTAGAGTTAACACAGGAGCATTACACAAAAGATTCTTAAGGGTCTGAAAGGATTCCTCCTGTTCGGAACCCCAAACAAAAGGTTTCTTCTTTTGGGTTAAAGTAGTAAGAGGAACAGCGATTTTAGAAAAATCCGTGATGAATCGGCGGTAATAACCCGCCAATACTAGAAAAGAATGAATCTCAGGCACGGATTTAGGCGTACACCAATTCTTCACTGCCTCGATTTTCGAAGGGTCAACATGAATACCCTGACTACTAACAATATGACCTAGAAACTGTATTTCATCAATCCAAAACTCGCACTTAGAAAACTTAGCATACAGTCGTTCACCACGTAAAAGTTCGAGCATAAGACGTAGATGGCGAGCATGATCAGCTTTAGACTTGGAATAGATAAGAATATCATCAATAAAGACTATAACGAAACGATCCAAATAAGGTTTAAAAACACGGTTCATAAGGTCCATGAACACTGCAGGTGCGTTGGTCAACCCAAAAGGCATGACTACGAACTCGTAGTGTCCATATCGAGTACGAAACGCAGTTTTAGGAATATCATCTTCGAGGACACGTAGTTGATGATATCCGGAACGTAGGTCAATCTTAGAGAAACAGGACGCGCCTTGTAGTTGATCAAACAGGTCATCGATACGAGGAAGCGGATAATGGTTCTTCACGGTAAGTTTATTCAGTTCGCGATAGTCGATACACATTCGGAAGGAACCATCCTTCTTCTTGACGAATAACACAGGAGCACCCCACGGGGAGGTACTTGGACGAATGAAACCCTTATCTAGTAACTCCTGAAGTTGACTAGATAATTCTTGCATCTCAGAAAGTGCAAGACGGTAAGGAGCCCTGGCGACAGGAGTCGCACCAGGTACGAGATCAATACGAAAGTCAACGGATCTGGGAGGAGGAAGACCAGGAAGATCTTCAGGAAAGACATCGGTGAAGTCACACACCACTGGAACGTCGCTTATGTTCTTCTCCTTGCCTTTTTGTTCCACCACGTGGGACAATAATGCAGGGTACGTAAGCTTCTGCTCGCTTGTGTGCATGACATCAATCTTAGTCCTTTTGAAGGTCGGTCTCCATAGACGATCAAAGTATCACCAAAGGGAAGAGGAAGACGAACAAGTTTCTCGTGACAAACAATCTCGGCATGATTCTTACGCAACCAATCCATGCCGATAATAACGTCAAAGCTACCTAGACGCATGGGTATGAGATCAATAGAAAACACGTGATCATTAAGAGTCAGGGAACAATTACGCACGATAGAATTAACAAGAATCGACTTACCATTAGCGACCTCAACAGAGAATGGCTCAGGTAACTTGGAGCGTGTACAGTTTATCAAAGACTCAAATTCCACGGACACAAAGCTTTTATCGGCACCAGTATCAAATAGAATCGAAGCATAAAGGTTATTAACAAGGAACATACCATTGACAACGTCATTGTCATTACGAGCCTGTTTTGCATTTAGATTGAACGCTCGTCCACGAGCGGCTGGCTGCTGATCCTGGTTCAGCTGAGGACACTGGTTACGGAGGTGGGTAGTATCTCCACACTTGTAGCATGCACGAACAACGTTGACTGGCCTTGGGTTCTGCGGAGGTGCTGGAAGAGCTGCTTGAGCTGGTGGAGCAGGAGCTTGCTGAGCTTCAGGAGCAGGATTAGCTTGACGACAGTAGGGAGCCGTGTGACCATAGCGGTTACAGTTGGTGCACAATCGGCATGCAGAAGTAACAGGATGATGAAAGTTGCATGTCGCACACTTGGTGTAAGGCCCAGTACATTGTTTCTTCACTTCCGGAGCAGCAGGGTTAGCAGCAGCCGTAGCAGGAGCAGGCTTAGTGGTAGAGTTAGCAGCATGGTTAGCAGCAGGGGTAATAGCATTACATCCCGAACCCTGAGTTTTCCGTTTCTTGTTCCTGCTTCCACTTGGCTGCTGAGTGACTTGATTTGCAAACTTCGAAGGAGCATGGGTAGCAAACTGCTTATCACACACACGATTGTTGTTGAGACTAGCTGCGAGATGGTAGACTTCCTCAATAGTTTCTAGCTGAGCTGCTTCAATGGAATCACGCATAGCGGGAGGTAGGCCGTTGATGTACTTGGTTATCATTCGCTTAGGAGTCAAAACCAAGTGGGGAACGATAAGACTCAGCTGCTTAAAACGGGTAGTATAAGCCAGATTATCATCACCAATCTGCTCCAAGTGCCAAAACTCTTCTTCAAGCTTCAGTTGTTCATGAGGAGGGCAGAACTCGAGCATCATGAGTTCACGCACCTCAGCCCATGGAAGAGCATAGGCTTCTTCATTAGAACGGATGTTTCTCTCATTCGACCACCACTCCAATGCCCTGCCTTGAAACATTCCAGTCGCACTCCTGGTTTTCAAATGATCTGGGCACTCGCTGTTAATGAAGGTAACTTCGATGTTGTTGAACCACTCAAGCATAGCAGTTACCCCATCACTGCCCGTGAAAGGCTTAGGTTTGCAAGAGATGAAATGTTTGTAGTTGAACTTGGCAGGCTTCTGTTTCTCAGCCTTGGAGTCCGCAGAGGATGGCAGAGTGTTTGATCCTTGAAGCTCAGTGACGATTCTTGGCATGACTCGAGCGATATGATCAGCCATGAAAGACATCATCTTCTTCTGAGACTTCTCTCTGGATCTCCTAAGAGCGTCAGATGTTCTGCGAGCAAACATCTACAGATCCGACAAACGGGATCGTATAAGTCTAAGTTCACTAGATCTCACAATATAGATTACACACACGATAGATTTAAGAATCTAGATTGAACCATCACAAAATTCACGACCTTCACATGGCGCGTTGCACGAAGCTCGGTCAACATGCCAAAAACGCTTATATATAGGAAGTACCAGCGGCGTATCCATCACGCTTCGGGCACATCGCCTTACCCCGTACTCGGTGTCATGTTACGTGTCGCAATTACCACACATAACAATTTACTCACCATCATCATCATCATCATATATCATAGATTTGACAGATAGTTTAGCATAGATTGCTCAAATAGATTTCGTAGATTAGCTTGGCAGTTCACCATAGATTAACTCAAAATATTAACATAGATTAACTCAGCAAGTTAACACAAAAGATCAACATATAACATGCTAGAGCACACATTAGTTCTCACGTAGATTCCCCCTATGTTGTACGAATAGCTTTAGAGCTCACGTAGATTACACAGACTTTCATAGATTTCACAAGTAGAATTTTCATAGATTACATAGTCTGCTTATAGATTGTATAGGCTTCCTATAGATTGCATAGACATTCCGTAGATTACATAGACTTTCCACACTGGTCTGCAAACACTAATCTCGTATGGCACTTGGTATGAAAGTTGGTAACATGCCAGAAGCACTTATATATAGGAAGTACCAACGGCGTATCCACCATGTTTCGGACATGCCACTTCTGTCTCATACTTCCATGTCATCTTAGTGTTTCATACCCACAACAATACGTCACATCACAATAGTCAATCAAGACTACCACATAGATTACACATAAAATAAGACTTCATAAATTTAGTTCGATCTGAGATTAGAATTAACGTTTTAGGTTGCGGGCAACGTGCAATTTGTGTAAGAATATTTCAAAAACAAACGAAGAATCAAGTTCAAAACCTGATAGATAAAACCATATTCATAAGAAATCGAGATGACATAAAAGTAAGATAGGCTTATAAAACACAGGATTGTTCCGGGTAGAGGAACGACGACTAACCAAAGTGATTCGAACCCCTTTCGAATTGAGGTATCGTGTTCCGACTTACTTAGACAAATACGTCATCGATGTTAGGCCTACGATATATGTCCTTTTGGTCAGTTCACATACTCAATTGATTGGTAGACACGAGACCTTGGCGAGACATAAAATTATCAAGGAATGGGACTAGCTATCAAGGTCTGAGTTTCACTACTAACTTGATACCAATCTGTCACACCCCAACCGATGGCGGAAACATTGGGGTGCGAGCACTAGGCATTCAGATTGCTCATGAGATTTCCATAACATTATTATTTCGATAAAAGTTAATTGATTCCATGCAATAGTCTAACAATGTCATCACAAATATCACATTACAAGCCAAATCATAAATTGATCAAAATTGTTCAAAAGACTAAATTATCTAGGCGACGTTTGTAAGCATCTCCTAGCTTGATTTCCATGTTCCATCGCAACCTATCAGCCTGCAACATGTATTAAAATATCAATACAAAAGTATTGGCGAGTATACAAGTTTGATAATAGAATAATAGATTAAAACAGCTCATATCCACGATGTGAGTATAAAAATAGTTTCAGTCGTGCTAGTGTCGCAGTCCACGCAGTGATAGCCCAAGTATCCCGATGCTTTAGTGTTTACCCAAGACTCAAGGTAAACTAGAATCCTCCTAACAATACCCCCTGAGAATAATGGGAGAGGTGCACCCCCTATAGCTCTACTATTGTTAAGACGGAACTACACACCCTGGATTAAACGTCACATAGCACAAATAGAATACTAGAATGCACAAGTTTCACATACACGTAGGATAGAGTTTAGTTTGCAAAGATTCAAGTTTATATAGAATACATGTTACACCCCAAAGTTTAAAAGTAAAAAGGGGATCGAGTATACTCACAGTGATTGCTTAACAGTTGCAACTGTTATTTGATCAAAGGGAGCTCTTTTAGAATTAGCCTGATTAGATTACAGTAGGATAAGAGTCAGCAAGATAACGAGATTGAATAAAATGTTGGAAGTTGTCATTGGATCGGATGGCTGTCCGATCGGATGGCTATCTGATCGGATTGCCAGCCGAGTGGTGATATGCGTGCAAGGAATCGGATGGCTGCCCGAACGGATGGCCATCCAACCGAGTTGCCACTTGACTTAAAATCTGGAAAATAAGGTGGCTGCCCGATCGGATGGCTGTTCGATCGGGTTGCCACTCGATCCGAATGATTAGTACCTTGGTCACCTCAATCGGATGGCTGCTCGATAGGACGGCTGTCCGATCGGGTTGCCATTTGATCAAGACTTCCAGGTTTTGAAAAGTTACAAGTGTTTGAAAGATTTCAAGCAAGTGTCACCTGATAGGGTGGCTTTCCGAGCGAATTGCTGTCCGATCGGATTGCCGCTCGATCGGGCGACCCTTGTTCTTGTTTACCATTTTGTAAAATTTCTAAGTTTCTAGCTTAACGGTGACGGTACAGCACGTACTGTGACAGCAGTAAACTCATTAGCACATCGCCGTTCTGATCCGGTGGGAATCACCCCTGTCCGATCAGTCGTCTGTTCGTAATGAGTTAATGTCAGAATCCGTGCCTTGCTCATCTTTTCCAGTAAGAATTCAGATCAACACCAACTGTAGATCTGACCAACTCTAGACTATTCATCAGATCTACAATTAGTTTAGACCCGGTTTCCACCGAATAAAGTAAAAGTTTGAGAAAAAGTAAAGATACTCAAGTTTTTAGGAAAAAGTCTAGATTTAGTGTGAAAACGCATGAAATATCTTAGATCTGTGCTAGATCTTGCTCAGAGTGACATCACATGGCAGTTTGTACAGACCCCCATGATGATATCACCCTCAAGAACTCAGCTCCCAGAGATTTCACGGTGAAAAGTGTGATTTCAAGTGAGAATCACGTAGAGAATGTTGTGTAGATCAAGAAAGTACAAGAATCTAGCCTAAAACGTACCGAAATCAGCAAGGAAAGGAAGAAAATGAATAGTGCGTGTGTTTGGCCGAACAGAGCTGTCACATCACTCAAAACGGTGATGTGACAGGCCTATTTATAGGAAGGGAGTTAAGTGGGGGCGGCATAAGGTGGATAGGGTGGTCACCCGTTCGGGTGGTCATCCGATCGGATGGACATCTGATCGGGTGGTCATCCGATCGGACGGTCATCCGATCGGACGGCCACTCCGGCCATTCCATCTTTCCGCGTTCCCGATTTTGATTTGTTTGCGCGTTAGGTTAGGCGTTGCGTTACGTAGTTTGGGTAAAGTATCTAGATTACATTTCAAACCAAAAGTTTCCAAGTTTCATATATTCCGCCAGTGACAAGGCTCCAGCCTCTCGTTCCACCAAGAATCAAGTTTCACGAGCCTAAGGAGTCAAGCACCAAATAAGTTTTAGGAGTCATGAATCATAGTTTCTCAAGCATCAAGAATCAAGAGTCCAAGTATCAAGTGTCAAGAATCATAAAGAATCTAGTTTCCATAGTATCAAGAATTAAGTGTCTATATTTAAGTATCAAGAGTCAAGTATCTAGATTAAGTCTCAAGTCTCATAGTTTAAGTGTCAAGAATCAAACATTTAGAATAAAGAGTCAAGCGTCATAGTATCAACAATATTCACACCAAAAGTATCAAAACATCAACTCCATAAAACCACAGAGACTAAAATTGACAACTTATTTGAAGTTCAGGGACTATTCTTGCCAAATGTCTAAAGTTCAGGGACGCTGGGCGTTACAATACCACTCCAGACCAAGAATGCGGTTAGATGGTTTCTCGAAACTAAGTAACACACAAGTGGATAATTTGGTAACACCATTTGAAAGGGATGAGATTAAAACGAAAATATGGGAGTGTGGTAGCGACAAAGCTCCAGGACCCTGAGGAATAACATTCACGCTCATCAAAAAATATTTGAAAGAATTTGAACCACTCATGGGGAGTATAATGCAACAACTTTTTATTCACGGTTCAATTCAACAAAGTGTAAGTTCTTCTTTCATCTCATTGATGGGTATGTTATTTTACAAGAGGGCGTCAGTACTAATAAATGGGTCACCAACTGGGAAATTCTAATACACACGAGGGGCTTCGCCAAGGCGACCCATTATCCGCATTTTAATGATGTTAAAGAATCTAAGAAGAATCTTAAGATGCGTTTATTTGGTTTCCGGACTAAAAGTTAACCAAAGAAAAAGCCATTTTTATGGAGTTGGAAAAAAAGAAGACGAAGCCATTCGTGGGTTTAGCTTAATGGATTAGCTTTTAGCATTTAGCTTGGGTGGGTGGGGGGGGGGGGTTATGTTTTTTTAGGGTTTTGGGGGGGGGGGGGGTGGGGTTAGTTTTTTTTGGTTATTGGATTTTAATAATCCTAAGTTTCACCTGTTGGACGATAATAATCCCAACTTTAAAAATTCCCTCCAATAATCCCTACTTGTAAAAGTTTAGCCGCCATTAATCTTTTTCAAACATATAATAATTTGGTCTACTCAATAGATTCAATTACACCTAGAGACTCCTTAATTGATTTAAGTGCACCTATGCTAGAAAAGGATCAATGGCGGCCAAACTTTTACAAATTGGGATTATTGGAGGAAATTTTTAAAGTTGGGATTATTATCAGCCAACAAGTGAAACTTAGGATTATTAAAATCCAATAACCTTTTTTTTTAGATTTTTTTAGGTTTTGGGTGGTGGTGTAGTGGGTTTATTTTGTTGTGTTCACATTAGTTCTCACAATAAAGGTGGTTCTCGCATAAACCCTACCATATATATATATATATAGAGGGTAGGGTTCTAGATTGAACACTAGTGTATTTGAGAACTGGGTGAACAAATTCTGTCCATTGATTTACATTATCAAATCGTAACATCATCAAATCCTGGCCATTGATTTACACTTATGTATTGATAATCAAGGGATAGGATTAGTTCACTAGTGTTCACAATCAAGAGTGTTATTCACTAATGAACCTAACCCTATATATATTGTTATACATTATGCATATATATAATTCGTGAGCACCCATGAATGGTTAATAAATATTTTAAGTTTTGGAATATTGGATTTTAATAATCCCAACTATTTGTTGTTTGCTGTCAACAATTCCAACTTTAAAAATAACCATTGGCAGTCCTAACTTTTAACATATTAGCCTTCAATGGACCCTGACTAACAGAACCCTAACGCCGTTAGTCTCTTGTAGCCGAAAAACGTTTTTTGGCCGGAAAACTCATTTTTGGCCGGAAAACTCAACATTTTTGTCCCGAACCTCTTTGTAACCTTATTATGGACCTTTGGGAACATTTTTCTAGTAAAAGCCCCAATTATTAAAGTCGCTGGAAAACTCTTTTTTCGCCGAAAAACTCAACTTTTTGGCCGGAAAACTCAACATTTTCATCTCAAACCTCTTTGTAACCTTACATTGGATCTTTAGAAACCTTTTTTTAGAAAAAAAAAAAAACGATTTTCCAGCGACCGGAGACTAACGACGTTAGGGTTCTGTTAGTCAGGGTCCATTGGTGGCCAATATGTCAATAGTTGGGACTGCTAGTGGTTATTTTTGATGTTGGAACTATTAGTGGCCAACGACGAATAGTTGGGATTATTAAAATCCAATATTCCTTAAGTTTTTGATTCAATTTTCAATAATGTTTTATTCATCATTTAGGTCAGATTTGGCAGATTTAGAAAAGGAAAAAGAAATGATTAGTAACTCAGATCAAATGTTTTTGACAAACGGGCCAGAAGAACGGTTCGCTCTATAGTGTTCTCATATGATCAATCCGTTTTTTTTCTTCTCATCAAACCATACGCAAGAAGTCTTTGTTCCCTTCAAACAATTTTTCCCCGTTTGGTGCTCTGGTGCTCTCACTTGATGATTACTCGAACTTGTTTTTGAAAGGGGTATCCCATTCAAAGGACATCATCATATGGGGGTAGGAATCTGGACTTGCATCACTAGGAAGGCCATCGTCGGTATCATTGGCGATCTCTCCTTAAATGGTTTTGATGCTCACTAGAGATTGCCATTGCTATTGGCAGTTTTTAGGATTTCAATAACTAATTGGATAAGTAGTTGCATAGAAAGCTAGATATCACCAATAGCAAATATTTGTAAATTACATTGGTTTATTTTTGTAAAAATCGTGAAAATGTTTGTTTACTTGGTTGTTGGAATTGGTGTAAGGCGGTGTTATGGTATCGATTCGATTCGGGTGTATATGGGAGAGAATGGGCGATGGTGTTTGTAAACGTAAGGGAGAGACGATGAGGGAGGGAGCATGGGGCCAATCCAAGCCAAAGGTTTTAAATCCATGTCATTTTGCACGTTTTTATAAATTGCTTATGGATGGTTTTGGGTTAAGTAACATAGTCAACGAGTTAGATTAAGCAGTTTTAGCATACCGAAAAAGAACTAATTAGCACTCCTACTAGATTTTTGTAACAAATAGGTCAGAAGAACAGTTTACTCTAGAGTGTTATTATATGATAGTCCACTTTTTTTCTTCTTGAGTTAAATGCCATTTTAGTCCCTGTGGTTTGGGCCATTTTGACAGTTTAGTCCAAAGGTTTCATTTTTAACATGTGGGTCCAAAAAGGTTTCACAGTTACCATTTTAGTCCACTGGGTTAACTTCATCCATTTTTTTTGTTAACCAGAAGGCCATTTCGGTCATTTTATATGGTTGAATTGTCCTTTTAGTTAACAGAATTACATACAAAATGACCAAATTGGCCTTCTCGTTAACAGAAAAGTGGATGAAGTTAACCAAGTGGACTAAAATGGAAACTGTGAAACCTTTTTGGACCCACAGGTTAAAAATGAAACATTTAGACTAAACTAGCAAAATGGCCCAAAGTCCCAAACCACAGGGACTAAAATGGCATTTAACTCTTTCTTCTTTTATCAAACCACAATTAAGAACTCTTTGTTCCCTTAAATGAACTCTTTTTTCCCACTTGGTGCACTCACTTGATCATTACTCGAACTTTTTTAAAAGGGCGTACCCCGCTCAAAGAATCACTACAAGTGGGTAGAAATCTGGACCTATCATGGGTAGCATTGACAATCTCTCCTGAATAGTTTTGATATTCAGTAGAGATCACCATTGCTATTAAGAATCTCTAGGATTCCAAATAATTGACTGGATAAGTTGTTAGCTAGAGATTGCCAATAGTAACAACGACCTCTAGCCCACATCAATTGATTCAGAAGAGATTGCCAATGCTACCGGTGATGACCCTTGTCGTCAAGGGCGTTGCTTTGTGAGGGCGGGAGGGGGCGGCCGATCCGTCGATATTTTCGCTCGTTAGTGGAGAGTATGTAGTTTTTGTATAGAAATTTTTGGGTATACACGTTTTTGACCCTCCGGTTTTATAGAAATTTTTGGTATATACGTTTTCGACCCACAGGTCGGAAATCTCAAGCTTCGCCACTGCTTGTCGTGATGCAAGTCTAGTTATACCCCCTTGTTATGATCCTTTGTGTGAGGTTGCCCTTTTCAAAAAAAAAAAAAAAACAAATATTTATTATAAGTACCATGGTTGTAAAACAAGGTTTCCAAGGTCGAGTACTCCCCGAGTAGTCGCTACAAGGCAGGCTGCCGAGTCGACTTTCTTTGACAACGCCTAATTACTCGGAGTCGGTTAAACGCGGTCAACCTCGGCCAGAATTGGATCTAGTAGGTCAACTCGGGCTTAGTTTGACTTAAATAATAATATAACATAATTTCTACGCCTATCATATTAAATAATCAATATCATTTTCACGTATTTTGCTATAAATATTAGTAAATTTGTGTTATTTGACATATATTTAATCTCCAAAAAGTAATTTCTTTATAATTTAACATGTCCGAGTACTCTCCGCGTAGACCGAGTACTCTCAACTCCCCGGTCGACCGACTAGGGAGCGCCTAGTGACTTTTTTAACCATGATAAGTACCCTCCAATCAGATTTTCCGTTATGTCAACAACTCTCTTTTAAGAGCATTAGTTGAACCCCTTGAAGCTCATATCCACCATGCGAATAGTCGAATATCTTATAACTGATTGACCAAAGCAAATTAAACCAATTTTGAACAGGCTCTAACCCCAACTCTGATATGACTAGTTACTCAACCCGTCCATTTTATCGGGCTTAAAAGGGAGGGGAGAGAGTATACTTTTTTGTTTAAGACATAAGTAGTGTAATATTTTAGCTGATGGCACAAAACAATTATTTATTTGTAATGAAAATAGATATAATGATATGAGAAATAGCATACCATTCTTTAGTTTTAAGACACTGTTATAGAATCATAATCATAACCTCATTTGGGTACGAACACAAAAAAAAAAAAAAAACATACTAAATCTTTTAAAGTGGATCATTTTTTATATGTTTTAAAGAAAGTAGAACCGATTTTTCTCATATTTGTACCGCGTATTCTTTCATTTCGAGTAGTGCATCTTCAAAACATTTTGCTAACTTTTCGGGGTCTGGAATGAGGTCTTTCGCGACTAGAATCTGCATATCGGCCTTTCCCGCATAACTCATGATATGCATTATGATTGCCTGCATTCAAAATCAAGACAAACCATTATTATAACACTCATTTTGCTAACAAATGTGTGTTTGTACTTAGAGAATACAATATCGTACGTGGGGCAAACTTGATATTGTAGTTCTGATGTATTTGATTGGGATGCCTGCAACCGTCATCTCGTCTCTTGGGCCCACCACATTTGAAAACGTGAAAGAGGTGTTACAAGCTACTCTGTAAGAAAGCGAGCTTGCAAACTACACATGCAAGTTGTTTATCATTGCTTCAAACTCACATTCAATAGCAAAAATATGAAAACTATAGTTATAATCCATTTAAGTATACCATAAAAACACAAATCAAAACATTTAGGGGTTGATTGGCAACTTCTAAATGGTTAAGTGCTGAACCAGTAAGAGATGTAAACCATTAAGTGTTGAACCAGCAAGAGGTCTGAACCATTAAGAGGCACTATAATGCTTAACCGTTAAGGGGCAAATGTCCGACCAATTCAGATTAGAGGTCTTAACCATTCAGACTCAGTATAATGCTTAATCATTCAGAGGCAAATGTCTGAACAATTCAGACATCTGCTCACGAAACAAACAGTCTGAACCATTAAGAGCTGAACTAGTAAGAGGTCTGAATCATTAAGAGCTAAACAAACAACCCCTTAACCTCAAACAATACAATTGATGTGTAAAGGTGCACCATAAACATAAATATTTTGACATTTACATATAATTTTCAATATATAAACTAGTATACAACAAATTTGTCTAAAATATATTTCAGTCAAATTATACAAGCTCATGTGGAGTTATAATAATTCCTCTAGTCTATATAAATTTGCCATTCTTAAATAATATGCTAGTATTATATGTAAAAATAACAAGTCAACTATATTTTCTTTTTGTAAAATAAAACACATTTCTCATAACTAATAGGTTAAACACAGTATTTTCTTCTCATGTTAAAAAAATGCAGTTGACCGCCATAGATTTAGCTACATAGAGTAACATAAGTGTAAACAAGTTGAGCCACTCCTTAGCACTCGAGAGGGTTCACTAAAACCTCGAATCCAGTCAACGTTGAACATGCTCAAACCGAGCTTGACTAGGCTTTAGCGAACTTAAAAGAGCTTATTATCTACCAAATTATCATCTTTTTAATATTAAATTTGTAAGTATAAATAAAAGTTGAAATCATAAATATTCATATAA
Source organism: Helianthus tuberosus (assembly GCA_030545235.1). NCBI lineage: Eukaryota > Viridiplantae > Streptophyta > Magnoliopsida > Asterales > Asteraceae > Helianthus > Helianthus tuberosus. Next base: position 58,326,630 of record CM060443.1, on the reverse strand, counting down.
ATAATTGTATATGTGCATAAATGAAATATTTAAATATTTAATAAGTATAAAATAAGTCAAGCTCAAGCTAAAAAATTACTCAAACTTTTTAAGAAACTAGTGAAATTTGAGTTTATACAAGCTCTGTTCGACTTATTTGATACTATCTTAGAAAAGATTGATTAATAAGTGGAACCAGACAAGGGTATATATATAATGAACATAATGTAAATTCACCTTTGCTCCAAAGAATTTCATAAAAAAGCTTCCAATGTGGTGAGATAAAAAAGCCTCCATAGACAACTTCTTTCTATCCATCATTTGTTTGGCTCTCTTCAAGTACTGAAGTGGGTCAGACCGATTTCTATGATAGTAAACAGGCAGGAACATAAAACCAACTTTATTTCCCCACCCTGCTGTCCCTGCATTTTTCTTCATCAATTCTTTCATATCCTGATAAGTTTACAAACTTTCTTAGAATATACCGGCATAAAGTTTAACTTACAAAAAGTTAGCCAAACCGTTAAACTCGACAAACTAAACCAAAACCAAACTCGTTACATTTAGAATGTTCACTTGTGAACCATAAAAAGACATAAATAGTAACCTAACCACTCTAGGCCTTTAGATATAAAAAAGGGTTGGGGTTAAATTAGAGCGGAACTAGAACTTTTTAGTCAAGTTATTATAAAAATATTGATTTCTTCTCTACAGGCTACGACTAATTAAGGGCCCAACTCATGTTTTCCTTATAAAAGCTCAAATTTTAAAAATAAAAACCTAACAAACTCCAATGATTAGGGTCCGCTGACGCTGCTAACCCCCTTGTTCCGGAGCTTTTTCCCAAAAGAGTTGTAGTGGAAAAAATATTTACCTAAATAGGTGTTTTTTTAGGTTTTGTTTTTCCAAAATGATAGTGGTGGAAAAAAAAATATTTACCAAACTAAGTGATTTAGAAAAAAAAATATTTATCAAAATGAGTATTTTTATTTGTTTTATTAATTTAAATATTGTATTTTTTGATTTTGTTTTTTTTTATTCAAGATCACATTTTTTCTTTTCAAACAACTCAAAATGCTTTTTATTTTACTTTAACTAACTTATTATATCTCTTTTCCTTTTTCTTTGTTAAGGTTTTTCTTTTATTTCTTTATATTTAAGCATGGGAGGATCTTAGAAGGCCTACGCCAGGGCCACGGCCCTGGCAAGTTTTTCGGCCGTAGTGCTAATTTTAAGCATTTCTATCGAATTTTTTTTAGGGTTATTGGATTTTATCACCCGCAACTATCGGCCTTTGGCCGTTGACACCCGCAACTAACACTTTGACACCCGGCACCCCCAACTTGACTTTTTGTTTGCACTGGCACCACTCAGTTAAATATTCTCTAACTTGGTTTGTTTCTTATCCTACGTGGCACATATTTGATGAGGTGGACATGGTACGTGGCAAATGATCAGGTTTGACCCAAATACTAAACAGTCCCCAGTGTTCATCTTTGAAAACCTTCACCGACCACCGTGTAAACAACCATGAAACACCACCGTCCACCACCGAAACCCCTTTTATCGTCACCATCAACTACTACTATCCCACACTAACCTGTATCTACCTAACCCCAAACTACCATCCATAGTCCAAGTTCACCCCTGCCTCTCTCCCATTCCAACATCAACAACCATCCCCACCATGTAAACATCACTAATCGGAGGTCAGGAAGTGTCTACGCCGCTGACATCAACAACATAAACCAATAATTCAATCGTTAGATCCGCATTTGAGTCGTCTAAGAGGATTTGACTGAATAATGAACAGTGAATTCTTACCGGAAACTCCTAAATTGTTGTCTAACGCCGCTGCAAGAGCCATGACAGCAACGGTTCTTTGCCGGAACCTATTCACGTCACCACCATGTTCATCATTAGACCACCATTCTTACCATACCCACTATCATTCCCACCAGAATCCCTACCATGTTCATCATCAGACTCGTCACTACTGGAAATCGTTACACAGATCTGGGCCGGAAATCGTTACTCGGTGACGAAGACGAAGCGCAAACTCTGGGGAGAAACCTGCCGCCGTGATGATGAGGGAGTTGAGAGAATCGAGGTTCTGGGCCGGAAATCAGTATCGGTGATGTAACCTGCACCGATGCATAGATTGCGAGATTAGGGTTTTCAATTGATGTTCATTTGGGGTTGGGATACAGAAGCAAGTTTTTGGGTTTTGAAGATGACTTGTGATGTTCATTTGGGGTTGGGGATACAGAAGAAGTTTTTGGGTTTTGAAGATGACTTGTGAAGATACCAAATGCTCTCTTAACATACACTGCCACGAATTCGCCATGTAACCATGTCCACCTCATCAAATATGTGCCACGTAGGATAAGAAACAAACCAAGTTAGAGAATATTTAACTGAGTGGTGCCAGTGCAAACAAAAAGTCAAGTTGGGGGTGCCGGGTGTCAAAGTGTTAGTTGCGGGTGTCAACGGCCAAAGGCCGATAGTTGCGGGTGATAAAATCCAATAACCCTTTTTTTTATATATACTATGTTCGGCCCGGGCATTTTTTAGTGCCCGTGTCTTTCGGCCCTGAGACGTTCAACACAAGATCCTCCACTGTATTTAAGTAAGTTAAATAATTCAAATACAAAGTTTTCTCTCTTCATTATTAATTCCATAAAATTAAAATTAACAAAGAGTATTGATTGTTAATTATTTACACAAACCAAATAGTAAATGAAACATTACCTCGGCAAAATAAATAAAAAAAAGTAGGTGAGAGGTCTTTCTCAACAATTTCAATTTGTTTTAACATGGTTCGGTCATAAAATAAGATTTTTTTAATAAATTATATGTATAGTTGATTGAAGAAAAAAAGTATAAAAGTGATAATAAGTTGATTGGACTAAAAAAAGAAGATTTATAATATAATTAGAAAACAAAGAAAAACACTCATTTTAATAAATATTTTTCAAATCACCTATTTTGGTAAATATTTTTTTTCCACCTACACCTATTTGGGAAAAAACTCCTTGTTCCGCCCTAGGTTATAATAACATGTGAATATACCCATTTATATATGGACAGGTTATATGAGATACAAATCCAATATACCCCGACGCCCTAGGTTATAATAACATGTGAATATACCCATTTATATATGGACAGGTTATATGAGATACAAATCCAATATACCCCGACGATGTTTCTAGATACGTTACCTTGAGTCCCGGTGATGGTCTTAGATTAACGAGTGCGACACCCGTAATTTGAAGTCCCTCTTGAATAGCTGAGAATTAAAGACAAGTAATTAACTAGATAAGAATGAATATCAAACTAGAAATTTAATTTTGATTCATTACAAATTAATGAATATTAAATAAAAAAACATACAGTCTCGTAATCGGCTGTCCAAATACTTTGATAGCCCTGATGATATTACGCCAAAAAGAACGTCATTTATCGTCTGCATTATTCACTAATATGTTATGAAGATTAAACATGAAAAAGCTAGTCAATCCTATACATAATGTTTTGTATCTTTTCATCATCTTGTACATGAAAGGTGCACAACTTGGGTGAGACAAGGCGAGATAGGTGCCTTAGTCTGTCCCAGGCGTTCGGACGACAAAAAACAGGTCTCGCCCAATTAAAAATGAGTACGGACAAATCAAAACAGGTCTAAGTTAGTCTAAAATGTAATACATTTATATGATTTATCTTATTAGGTGAATATAAGTACATGCTTTTAAAATAATTACAGGATATAAGTAATTGAAATTAGAGTGAATTTCATGGATTGTCCTTTATCTTTATATCCATTTTCAGGCGTTGTCCTTTAAATATGTTTTTTTTAACGGCAATTTTGGATCACTGACGGACCACTGGAGTATCATCGTGCCACCAGCAGAACCACCCGATCAAATCCATCTCCACTAGGCAACAATGCCTATACACCAATTCAGGAACCCAATAAATCTGGGAAAACCCACTTTGTGGGAATCGAACCCATTAACTAATGGTCATAAGCCTTATCCTACCCCCAAGATACCAAGTGTTCAAACTAGATCAAACTAAAATATTGTTTTATAGAAAAGAAAACACTCAACGATACCCATTTCAAGGGGTTGAAATCATAAACATGTTTATTTTTAGACAAATATACATGAAGTGTTCAAATTAGATAAAACTAATCTATATCTATATCTATATCTCTATATCATATAATAAAGTAAACCTATTAGGAACACATGTTGTATTATTACGTATCCTCATAATTGTTTTCCCGCCTTTTTCTATATCTAATTTAGTTAATTTCTTTTAGATTTATATAATATTTATATATTTCCTAACTGATAATAAGTGATAACCCATAATTATAGATAAGTTTTATTTTTATTTTAAATATTCTTTATGTTTAAAAATTATTTATATATTTTCTAATTGATAAATGATAAGCCATTATTATACATAAGTTTTTTACGTATTCTTTAGGTTCAAATATTATTTATATTTTCTATCTCTAATTTAGTTAATTTCTTTTAGATCTATATATTATTTATATATTTTCTAACTGATAAGTGATATACCATAATTATAGATAAGTTTTATTTTTAATTTTAAGTATTCTTTATGTTTAAATATTATTCATATATTTCTAATTGATAAATGATAAGCCATTATTATAGATAAGTTTTTTTACGTATCTTTTAGGATCAAATATTATTTATATTTCTAACTGAATTCATTTGATTACTTTACAAATTTCGTAATATTATGAATATTTCTTAAGGTTATGTTTTCTTTTGTATTCCAACTAAATAAAATTAAATTCATTCATGATTTATTATTATTATTAGTATTATTAATGTTATTATTATTTGGTTATATAATTAGGATGTTACACAAATAAAACTACATAAAAGATAACCGGCTTATAGCCCAGCGCTATCATAACATGTGATAAATGTGTTCCTACAAATTATCTACCAAACTGCATAAAATACTTTTATTATTATTATTATTATTATTATTATTATTATTACTACTACTATTACTATTATCAGTATTGTTGTTGTTGTTGTGTCATACGTTATAATTTAGTGAGCCGAAGATTTATTTTCTCTCTTATTTCACACTCTTTCGCATTCTATACCAATGGAGACACGTAGTTGCATCAATAAAATACTAAATAGTTATTAATAAGAAGAGAAAATAAAAGAAATAGTTAAAATATGAAATATTAAAGCATATAAAGTATATTTGTTCCCTCTAAATACTGATTTAACCGGGTTTATAACCCACGTTCAAACTCTAGATATATAATAAAACTAATTAAGTTATATCCTCATCAAATAAAAAAATATATATTTCAAAATTTGTGGTTTTACATTATTTTCCGAAGTTAAATTTATAACTTATTATCAATTCACGGATTAGCCTTATTAGTTGTTACTAAGGGTGTTCACAATTCGATTTTTAAAACCGTGAAACTGATATATCTTATCACAAAAACCGTTTTATAATTATTATATATTTATTTTATTCAACCTGTGTGATACACGGGATTCTAACCTAGTATATTATAATAATAATATAACATATGAGTAAGATGCATATATCTACTTTATTTTGATAAGAAATATCCTAAAATACAAAATATAGCTTGGTCGGTTCGGTTTATATACATATTATAATCAGTGGCGAAGCTTGAGATTTCCGACGAGGGTTTGAAAACGTATATACCCAGGAATTTCTATAGAACCGGGGGGTTGAAAACATATATACCCAAAAAAATTTATACGAAAGCAACATACATAACACAAATGAGGGAAAAGTTTGACACCTCCCTCGTCCCCTTCTAACCTACGCCCTGATTGGTGAAATCATGTGCGATAGTTAAAAATTCATTTGCGCTTCAATTAAATTGAGAAGGGCTGCTCGTGGATCAAGAAAAAGAAAAGGAAAGTTCGTATTATGAAGTCACCCTTGCTTTCTTTCCGCTAGCCCAATGTTTGCGATCTCTAGGATTTGGGCTTGCATCGATCAAATCAGAGAACGGAAAGATCAAGTCAAACATGTTTTAACACTAGTGGGATGCGACAGGTGTCATTGATGTTTATTTGAATAGCGCAATTTAGTCCAACATGTCTTAAACACTGATTTTGCATCAAACCCTCCAACAACATCCTGGAATTTGGCGAGATCCACCACTAACCCACCTGAATTTGCATCAAACCCTCCAACAACAGTCTCGCTGGGGCTTAAAACACCTTCGATCGCGGATATGTGACCGGATCCTGAACCTTGAGTACGTCAATTTCCGACGAATCACCGAACTTTGACGTCATCGGAAGTGCTTCCACAAGCTCCAGGATCGGCTGTAACGTGCCTTGAAGAACTGTATCCACTGACGCCTGACACACATGCCAGTTCCTGGTCCATAGTAGTCTGACGGCACCGGTCACCGGATTTACAGTCCGGCCGACAACTTCAAACAGTAGCGATTGAAACCCCATCGGAACCCTAACTTTTTCGTTGCCGGTAACACCACCACAGATACATCCAACATCCACCACAAACACCCAACTACCACCACCATTGCACAGCCCCACTCCACAGTACCCATTCACCCACTAAATCAGAAATCAGTTTCTACTTTCAAACGCACCGGTCACGCACGGTTCCGCCGTGGACCGTCGTCTACCATCGGAGACACTAACGGACCTTCATCTTCTTCACATTCGGAAGGTAAATCACGAGATACGACGTCGTTTGTAGAAAACGAGTGTTTTTCAAACAAATCGATGACGGAGATAACGACGGCGTCAACGACTTCGTCTTCTGTAGTATCGTCTTCCACCGGTGGAAACTTAGACGCAAGTGTTTCCAATGGTAAACAGTTTTCTTCGTTAGGTTTAGTAGCTCCGGCGCTGGTGCCATTGTTTATAATTTGATTGATTTCTAATTTAGTGAGTGATTTAGAAAGAGAAAGAATAGTGTGGTGCTAAGGGGTGAATGAGTTTTATATAATTAAAAAACTTTTATTAATATATTATGATGTTAAAAGACAATAATACCCTTATACAGGGTCTACATAATCAGATTTAACTAGAAATTTTAATTGGGTTAGGGCCAAAGGACGTAACGTGTAAAGATTTTTCCTATAAAGGGCAAAACCTGTCAAAATTCGTTGAAAAGTACACCGCCTGTAAAAAGAGTATAAGATAAAGGACAAAATGTGTAATTTATCCTTATTATTATTATTGTTATAAATATTTAGTAATTATTTGCTTAAGTGTTTAAATAAGATAATAGTTAATTTAAACCAAGTGGGTTGGCCCACACGATGCGACAATGTCACCAAGGTTCTTTTGGATAGCACAATCTAACCTGAGATGCCTTCGACGCTAATTATATTTGGGTATTATTATTATTGTTGTTGTTGATGTTGTTGTTGTTGTTGTTATTATTATTATCATGTAAATATTTAGTTATTATACACTTAAGTATTTAAATAAGATAATATTTAATTAAAATAGTATCTATACTATATAATAAAAGAAACCACTTTAAGTACACTTGTCATTATATTAGGCCATCTCTTATAGATAATTATTATTTTAATTTAACCTCTTCTAATTAATTATAATATTATTAGTTTAATATCTTATGGATAAATATTATTAGTTATGAATTTTAACTTTGATGTTAACCTTTCAATATTCGTATAATTTTATAATAGATATGGAGCTTTGTTCTAATGAATTATGTATTTTTTTATATCTACAAAATGTAAAGCAAGTATGTAGCCATATAAATCATTTAAACTTATGTATCAAATACTATGTGACTATTTATCGTCGAAACATGCTATATTGAAAGTTTTGGGTGTCAAATTTAATAAATTGAGGAATCAATTATAGAATGATTAAATATTATTTTAGAGAGGAAATCATAGTTTCAAACTGATTCATTTGATTTTATTCGATTCATGATTATTTTTTTCTGCAGAATTGGCCTGTAATAGTCCCAATTAGATGTCATCGGTGACAGTCTCACCTTTGAATATTTCCCTCATCAGTTCCACCTTTCACCTATTTTTCCTACACCGGTCCCCCGTTAAAAAAACTTAACGGAGTTAAGCTTTTTTTCCAAATTACAAACATATTTTTTAGGGTTTTTGATCAGAACGACGATCCAAGTCCATTGATGTAAAACTTACCTCGAAATGGTGCTCCAAATGACTTGATTTTTGTTAATTGAAAATTTAAACACCCGAATTGAAGCGTTGTTTTCATATCGTTTGGAGTACCAATATTCATAAAATCTTAAATATAAAAGGACTTATTTCATTCTTCCATATTTAGACCATGCATACCTTTGTGATTTCACTTTAATCCATATTTAGACCATATACTTTAGTTCAATTTCTTTATAGTCTATTCGGTTAACTTTATACTGGGTATTAAATTTATAAATAAGACTTTATCCAAAATTATATTTATTTAATACACTATTAATCCAAAATTATATTTATTTAATATACTATTAATCTAAAGTTGCATTTATTCAACTCTTGTAATACATAGAGTTTTTAAAGATTTAACTTTTTTATTATTTGGTATATAAATTACAATACACGAGGTTCTTAAAAATATAATATTTTTTATTATTTAATATATAAAATTACTTTTATTCAACTCGTGTAATAAATGGGGTTTTTAAAGATATATTGTTTTATTATTTAGTATGTAAAATTACATTTTTTAACCTGTGTAATACACGGGGTTATAACCTAGTTTAGTTATAAAATATAAATAGTATATGTACATTTAAATCTTTATTATAAATAAGATAAGACGATAGTTAATGTTACTAATTAAATAATCTAACTTGCATTAAATAATATTAATTAGGAGAAGATTATTAATTTTTTTGAAAGGTAGAAGATTATTAAGTATGGGTAAATTCGAAGTATTGCATAGAGCACTTTACAAGCACACCACCCAGGAACGGTGTGGAGGGCGGTATTGTTAAGGGGCCAGAAGAATTTCACCGGTGTGGAGGGCAAGGTGGGAGACGACGTGGCCGTATTCTATTGGATGTGGGAGACTAGCGAACAATCAGTTTGACTAAAACATGTTTTTTTTTAATTTTTAAAAAATGCCTACATATTAAACTCATTTAACCCAAATTTTAATAAACACACAACATATCCAACCCAATTCTCTACCCATTTATATTTTCACTCCGAATTTTAACATCATTTTTATAAAATGGAAGGCCCACGTTCGTCATCTTCATTGTCTTCGCCATCGTCTTCACTTGGGAAGCTTCTTTTATTCTCGTCAGATAACGAGGGACTAGCTCTAATAATTTTAGTGGTTCTGTATCGAAAGACAAAGGGTGATCCTTAGAACCTAAGAGGAAGAAATAGTACACGATGAATCACCACATATGATTTATTGGTAAGTGATTATTTTTCACCAAACCCTATGTATGATGATAGTTCTTTTAGGCATTGTTTCCGTACGATCCGCAGTTTATTTCTTAGAATATCAAACGATTTATCAAGTAAATATGAATATTTTCAACAAAAAATGGATGCACGTGGTAGTCTTGGATTTAGCATGTTGCAAAGGGTCACGACCGTGCTTAGACAATTGACTTATGGCACGGATTCAGACATTATAGATGAATATATAAAAATGTCGGAACGAACTGTGAGGAAAAGCCTCCATTATTTTTTTAGTTCTCACAATCAAATAAATTGTATAATACTAATGACACGCTACTCTTGAATATGAATATATGATACCCTATGTACCTTAACTATTTAGATTAATTAGGTTTTTGCATGACTTGAGAATGATCATCATAACCTACTTGGTATTTTTTATAAAAAAAGCTCACACTTTATAAAAATTTGCATACTCAAAAGAAATATATAAAAATTGGGTGTTATTAGACCATCTACAATACGAATATGTCCTTGCTGTTGATTATATCAGTAGAACATGGGTAAAACATAAACCCTAATTAAATAAATTCAATCATAGATAATAAATCATGTGTACCTGGTTAGCCAGTAACCGCATCAGAGAATGAAGTAGACGTCATGTTTGTCAGATTGATTCGGTTCCCCTTTAGGATGTATGTTCTTGATGGTAGTACCGAGTTCTTTAGGGTTGAAGAACTCGTAGTAATGGAGAGAGAGGAGGGGCGATTTTAGTGTTGATGTTATGAATGTCTAACCCTAATCCCTCTCTAATAATCTCCTTATATACACCCAAGGGGAAACCCAATTAGTTAATTAGGGTAAATCGGCCCATCAACAATTACCAACTAATTATATTATAGGTTTAATATATTTTGATCCAAATAATATAAATGATTATAATGGCTACACAATTAAATATAACATAATAATTATATTTAATCTTACATTCTCCCACTTAGCCGAGTAATCATTTATCATGAGTATTAGATTAGTCTGATCAGAAGTTAATACTCATTTTAGCTTTAAACCAAGAACCGTAGCAGAGAAATACAGCCGTTGAATCATTATTCGACTCAGGACCCCCATTAATCATACTACAGCCTCAATTTAAAACCTAACAGTTATGATCAAAATAAGTAAGCCCTTTAACGTTTGATTTGTATTTATAGTTGTCTATATGTCATTACACCGGCAGAACATATGTAAGAGACATACAAAATCAAACTGATGAGGAAAATTAATTAATAGTTAGTCATTCATAGTACGATATGCAGTTGTACATGGTCATCAATTAAAACCCGTCTCTTTTATGAGCTCTCTTAATAAGACTTATGGGTAATAGACCTTCAGTTATAGGATCCTTAAGCATATCACGAATGTATTCGATACAAATATTTAGTTTCCTCAATTCGTTCATAAACGAATAATTAATTGTGTATCGAAATTTAATGCAGCACCTCTCGAACTGTTACTGTTCAAGGAGACATGGTAGCTGACTTTATCACAACAAGTCTTCAATATATTAATTATATGGAGTTAATAAAGTCATGAGTCCACTGATAAATTTCCAACAACATTTAGTGACTATATTATTTCGTTATAACTTAGGTTGTTGTTATCAGTCCATTATGACTCCTCCATGAGATAGGTTTTGTCTGCTGACATAAAAATATACCCAAAATTACATTTTGTTATCTTTGAATATCTCAAAGTTAGAGTAATAAACCGGTTTTAATTCTCACTTCTTCTTTAAAATTATAGTCTCTCGTTTCCTTTAAAGATATTGTAATACTCTATTAGATGCTTCACATTAATCTAGACATTTCTAGTGTGTTGCAATGTGAGTAATATCTAAACGAGTATAGACTTGAACTTACATAAGGCTTCTAATTAATGAAGCGTAAGGAAACAATCTCATTTATCCTATTATCCTCTAAAGGAGAGCAGTATTGTTTGTTACATATGCAAGGACCAATTTAATGTTAAACTTATGGAACGAAAGTAATGTCCCATTTTGTCTATCTCAACATGTTATGATATCTATTATGTAAGAGATATCTCTGAGATCTCATTATATCAAAGTTTGTAACAACAATACTTTGGCTTGTGTAACATATACTTGTCAAAAGAATGTCATCTATATAGACAAGTTTAATTTAATTGCTCCCACTCATTTTGAGGTAGGTACATTAATCCACTTGGTTGTTGATGAAAATAATTACGTTAAGATTTCATCACATTATGATGTTTGCATTAACCCATACATGGATTTTATTGGCTTATAAATAAAGTGTTCTTTAACCTTAAGTTTAGAACTTTCAGGTTGTTTTATGAACATGTAAATATGTCAGCCAGTTGTTAGGGAAAGTTGTATTAATGTTCATGTAATGTAGCTCAAAATTATTATAAGCTACTAGAACAGTGATGATCCTAAAAGAAATCTTTTGTTAGATATGTAAGAAAGATTCTTTAATAATATATCTCTTCTTGAGTATAACCTTTGACAATCAATCATGCTTCTTTGTGTCTTAACGTTTATATCAGGATTTGGTTTAGTTATGAACACTCTTAGGTTATTCAATCAAATCCCAAACGTTATGCGAACACATAAAACAGTTTTACTAGAAAACAGTTTTATTCTATTTAGAAGATTAATTGACGCTAATGGTTTAATTAGGAGAGATAGGATCAGTAAACTTTTCCAAAATCCATTTCAACTTCAGTTAGGGAGGTTATGTAATCATCAAAGTTAGTAGATTTTTAAACCTAGATGACCTCCTGAGTTGATTATTGGGTTAGTTAGAAGTTTCATTTTTTTATGGATTAGCTCTTGGTTAGGTTGCTATCATTTTAAGGATTCTAAGTTTGTAAGAGTTGGTGCAGCATGGTGTACAAGAGGTGTAATCGGAGAGTGAAATTTAATGACACTCTTCCCCCCGCCTCTTGTATTCCTTGCAAGTCATGATAAGGACTTTGACTGCTCCCACTAACCTTAGAAATCTTTAGGAACTCAGCATGCTTAGGGTCAATATGTAACGACCAACCAATTCTAATAGAGAAACGAGTTAATGACATTAGTCGTTATAGTTTCTCTTGTTGAGGATTATGTTAGTTCAGGTAAGAAATCTAAGTGTGCCCACAACTAAGCAACAATGAAACTTTTGTAAGAGTAGCTTTAGATTTTAAGGAGACAAGTTATGATAGAACAGTGTCATAATGGAGCAGTGTCTTGTACAAGAGGTGTAAATTGAAGTAATATAAAGTTTTCACTCCCCCACCTCTTGCAACTATTGCAAGTTATTATTAAGACACCTAATGCTCCCACTGATCTTTAATATCTCTAGAATGCTACAAGAGAAGTTTCAATGAGCTACGTGACGTAGGAACCCATCACATATACGTTAGACTTTATTTGATTTCGTTAATGTCCAAATATCATAAGAAACTTAGGGACATATTTAATAGAAATCTTATTAAGTACATACATGAATAGATTTCTTCTAAGACCGTGGGCTATATGAGACTAATTTAGATACAAGCAGATAGTCTTTGATTGATAAATGAATTATGTCTGAATATTCCATTTTGGAATAAGTTCCACGAATGTTAATGAAGTATAACTTATGATGGACCCATACTTATTCCTTAAGCCAAGTAATATTTAGGGCTGTAACGTCATGATTTAAAATCACTTAGAATGAGATTAGATAAAAAATCATCCTCATTAACCATGTCATGATTTCTCATGAATTTTGGTTATAATGGATGAAATTTATAAGTCTCATTTTACTTTTGTCAAATTCTCATTTGCATGATGACAAAAGTTGTGAAAATGTAAGGTATTATCTAGTTTCATCTTAGTAATGTTTCTATCCAGATATTTAGAACAAATAAAATGAGGGTTTAAGGTAAGTGTGACTTCATGTTGGTTATGCAAACCTCACAACCTTCATATCATAGCTTAATTATGATACTATATTCTGATTAATATTCAGAATTTGTAAGGTATCGAATAGCTTTGTTAGAAGACTGCTTATTATGGTTCTTATAGCGTTAACATTTAATTTTGTCACTAACTCTCAAGTTAGTTATTTGTCGAGTTCTGGTAAGGAAACGTATGGAACTAGAGTCAACTAATCATGTGTTAATTGGAATATTAAAATTAACAGACTTAAATATCATTAGTAAGTGACTATCTAATTAATTTATCCAACTGTTCTTTAGAATAATGGATAGTCTCGTTGCTTATGTCTAGTCTAATGACATAATGATGCAGTGAGATTTTCCCTTGAAGAACCTTAGAGGTGGAATTAACAGTTGTAATTTGTCTATGGACCTTAGAACAATCCTCTTTTAAGGTTTTAAGTGGTTGTAAGGTGAGTAACAACTTATTTTTCCAGCTTCAAACATTTATTTCTTTGTACATATGTTGCTTATCAACACACTCATTATACTTTGGTATTTTTGAGTGTTATAGTTGATTTATAAGGCATCAAATTGTACAAGTGAAAATCTTAGTATGTAATGTACTGAAAAATTGTACTTATTTCCATGCGTAAGCCACTAAGTTTATGGGTCATGGTATTGTACATTATTATGTATTCACATATACCACTTAGCTTTATAGTTTAGAATTTTAAATGAAGGCATGCATCTTAGGAGTTCTAGTGATTATTCCATATATAAGAGATTAGCCTTAGGAAAGACTTAATCTGAAATAACTTTAGTGATAGCATTATGTTAGAGAGTTCTTGATTATCATAAGAGACATCATGTTCGATTTATCCTAATCATCATGCTCTAATTTTCTTCTTTATAATCTTTATCAGAAGAGAGCAATAGGATTATTGTGTCTTAAGAAATAATCAAGGATTTAATTTAAGAGCTAATTCTAATAGAAACTTTAAATAAAGCAAACATTTTAGGTTTAGGAATTAGAGTGGATGAGATATTAATTTATAGAAGAAAATTACAGTGAGTAAAATTATGGGTACTAGGAATAAGGCAGACGAAATGATCATAAAAATTAATTAAGGATCATTGATGTAAGGATCATTATGTGAAGAAGTTGTGATATGTCTATTACTAACATCAAAATAATAGACTTGTTTAAAAATTCTACTTAAACGAAGACAAATCAGTTTTGGCCAGAAGTGTAATCATTTAAGTATGTGTGCAAAGTAATCGTGACAAATCAGCTTTGGCCAGAAATGAGACAATCACTTTAGTTATGCACTTGTCAAGCATGCTAAACATAAATGAATTAAATCAGCTTTGGCCAGAATTAAGACATTTCACGTTTGTAATGCATACTTAACATAGCTTTTATAATACTTGAACAATAAATAGATATATTAAATCAGCTTTGGCCAGAATTAATACATCAGAAGCTCATTCAAGTTAAGCTATTTTGGTTTTGTAAAACATTATTTTATTCTGATTAATTATCTAATTACAAAACCAATTATTTAATAGCTAAATTTTAGTTCACATTAAACAGCCTAAAATAATGAGGTTTCGAGTGAGAACTCGACTCAGTTATGAGATCTCGAGTGAGGTCTCGAGTCAAGTCTCGAGTCAGGTCTCGACTGAGTTATGAGATCTCGAGTCAGTAATGAGGTCTCGAGTCGCAACCTTGGTCTCGAGTTGTAGCCTTATGGTCTCGAGTCGCAACCTTATGGTCTCGAGTTATAACCTTATGGTCTCGAGTTGTGAAGATTTAAGACCCTTAGTCGAAACCTCAGTGGTCTCGAGTCGAGACTGTTGTCTCGAGTCGTAAAGTTTTGAGAACCCTTATGATTTCGAGTCAAGACCTTGTGGTCTCGAGTCGAGATCTGATGGTCTCGAGTCCACTGTTAACAGCTGTTATTGTGATAAGTTTGAATCAGCTAATTTTAAGGGATTTGATTATAATTTCAAAATATCTTATGTGTATCTATCCAAGTTAATTATTCGATTATAATTAAAATTATATTTTATTCGAAACTTGGAGATAAAGTTACACAAATTTAGGAAATATAATCAAAATATGATCTATCACAAAAGTAGGTGATATTATAACAAACATTCATATCAATACAACTAAATAAAAAAAAAATGAAATCTCAATATAATAATTGATTTAAAATTTGAATGAGAAATTTCATCCATTCCACGAATTTCAATTTAAACGTGGATTAAAATATGAATTTATGGAGTCAATTGCAAGAACACATAACTTCAATTAAATATTCATGTGAAGTTTAATACAGAAAGCAATTCATTGAATTAATTATACTTTCAAATTTCAAAGCCACATAAAGAAATTAATTAATAAGTAGTGGGAACTAGTAATGTTCTGGGCGATTATTCTCATAAAAAACGATTTAGTCACCATCAAACAAAAGGTAATTTTGATTGATTTAATTTTCAAATCAATATCCAGATCATAAATCGCAAATCTGGAAAAATACAATCTTAGTGTTTTGATTAATTCCTATAGTTCAATTCATTGATATCCTTGATTGAATTGATATAATCAACATACGCTCTGATACCACATGTTGATTATATCAGTAGAACATGGGTAAAACATAAACCCTAATTAAATAAATTCAATCATAGATAATAAATCATGTGTACCTGGTTAGCCAGTAACCGCATCAGAGAATGAAGTAGACGTCATGTTTGTCAGATTGATTCGGTTCCCCTTTAGGATGTATGTTCTTGATGGTAGTACCGAGTTCTTTAGGGTTGAAGAACTCGTAGTAATGGAGAGAGAGGAGGGGCGATTTTAGTGTTGATGTTATGAATGTCTAACCCTAATCCCTCTCTAATAATCTCCTTATATACACCCAAGGGGAAACCCAATTCGTTAATTAGGGTAAATCGGCCCATCAACAATTACCAACTAATTATATTATAGGTTTAATATATTTTGATCCAAATAATATAAATGATTATAATGGCTACACAATTAAATATAACATAATAATTATATTTAATCTTACACTTGCCTTCATAAATGTCCTTGGCTTCATTAACTCCTAGGTGACATCGTCCTCATTGTGGCCTTGTGGGGCTAAGTTTGTGGAATGCTTTTGACTTCGTGTCTGTAACCATAAGCGCCCAATGACATGGGAATGGGGGGCCTCAAAAGAACCTTTTGAAAATAACATATAGAAATATTTAGGGTAGGATTAGTGTAAAAATGAGTGGTTTTGTGAGAAGTGTAAGAAGTGTTTTAAACCTTAGATTTTGTACTTAATGGTTGAGATCAAGAAAGACTTAAAATGTAAATTATGTTTTATTTCTTTTTGACTAATTTGGCTACATCAGAGGTAATAGTGTTTTTTTATATTATATTATTAAATAAAGAAACTGCCATCAGGGGCGGTTCTTAGAAGGAGAATGGCAGGGCCACGGGCCGGGCAAATTTTTCTGCCGTAATGCTAATTTTTCGCATTTCGATTGAAATTTTTTATATATACTATGTTTGGCCCGGGCTTTTTTTAGTGACGTGTCTTTCGGCCCTGGCACGTTCAACGGGCAAGATCCGCCACTGACTGCCATCAACTTTAATGCACATAAAAGTTTCACCCATCTTTTTTGAACGTCAATAACTTTTTATACGTAACGTTTTTTTTAAAAAATAAGTTACACCATAATAACGAGATTTTTTTATCTTTAATATGAGTATCATATTGTTATATTTATATAGATAAACGAATTACGTATAACATGATATGAAGCCTACTGGAATGTAGGTTAAAAACACCATACGAAGAACACATACTGGACTGCATGTTTAAAACACCATGAATGCATGTTTAAAACACAATACGAAGAACACATACTGGACTGCAGGTTTAAAACCAAGGGCGAAGGTTAGAAGGGGCCGGGAGGGGCGCCCGACCCGCCGAACTTTTCGCTCAATGATGTTATGTATGTAGCTTTCGTATAGAAATTTTTGGGTATATACAATTCGACCCCTCGGTTCTATAGAAATTTTTGGGTATATATGTTTTTGACCCCCCTATCGGAAATCTCAAGCTTCGCCACTGTTTAAAACACCATGAATGCAGGTTTAAAACATCATACGAAGAACATACGAAGAACACGTACTGGACTGCAGGTTTAAAACAACATGAATGCAGGTTTAAAACACCACACAATAGATTTTCGCACAGAACATAAAAGAAACCGTATTACAATGATAGTGATAACTTCTTGCGATCTTGGAGATTTATACGAGATGACAAATAAATCACAGATTCTTAAAGGATTAAAAAAATAAATTGTAATCCTAAAATAACTCCCAGGCGGTTATAGAAATATATATCATTTAACTGAATTAATATAACTAAAGGATATATGTCAGCCCCACAATATTTCTTATACTTCTCACACTCAAACCCTTTTTCCACAGAATCCTCAATCTAAATACATATACATTATTATACTATTATAAAATAGGTTTACAAATCTATTAACTTATTAATTTAATAATTTATCTAATATCACTGTCGTAAAAGATATTCACAGTATTAATGTTTTTTAATAAGGTTTATAAATTATTATGATTTATAATATTTCAAGTATTAATGTTTTAAATAAGGTTTAGAAATTTATACGATTTATAATACGGGGAAGGATCCACTAAAAAGTGGATTTTGCCTAAGTAGCCTAAGAAGGATTGTGATGATGACATGTGCCACTCCTAATAATTAGGAGTCAATGGCATTTTAGTCCTTATAAATAGGAGTGAAAATGACATGTGCCACCCCTTTTGTTTTTTAAAAATACAAAAAAAAATCTAGTACAAAAAAAATCTAGCACAAAAAATCTAGTACAAAAAAATATAGCACAAAAAATCTAGTACAAAAAATATAGCACAAAAATGTAGTACAAAAAAATATAGCACAAAAAAATCTAGTACAAAAAATATAGCACAAAAAAATTTAGCAAAAACAATGTAGTACAAAAAAATCCAACACAAAAAATTGAGAAAAAAATTTAAGACAAAAAAATCAGCACAAAAATTTTAGTACAAAAATATAGTACAAAAATCCAGCACAAAAAAATGTTATACAACATAGAAATACAACACATTTTAGTGGGTTTTTTTAGTCTTCATATTTTATAGCAATATGGTACTCAAATTAAAGATAAAAAACGCTCGATTTTATGGTGAAATTTTTATGAAAAAATAATGTCTTATAAAAAAGTTATGAACGTTTAAAAAATGGGGGTGAAATATGCATGTGCCAAAGTCCATAAATAGGATTTTCCCACGATACCCTTGCACTCCTCCTTTCTCCTACACTTTAATCTTAACCATTGATTTAAAAAATGAATGGTTAAGATTCCTTCTCATCCTACTTAGACAAAATAAACTTTTTATTTGATCTTACCCCTCTATAATACATCAACTTAAAGAGAAATTTTATAGGGTTAGAGTTCAATAAGCTATCTTATATAGAATTATGATCGGCCATAAAGTAGAAATTTCTATGTTTTCTTATTTAGTTTCGTAGTTTATCTCTAAGTTCTAGCATAAACATTAGGGTTCGATATTGTTTTGTTAGTCTTTTGATTTTGATATAAAAAGTAGTTGTAAGCTTGTTATTTGAAACCTTTCGGTTCAAATCGTTTGATAATATTCCTGAGTGTTTGGGCCTTTTGAATGGCTTCCACTGAACGCATTACAAACTAACATCGGATAAGTAGATTAGACGATACCTGCAAGATTTACATCTCTCCGAGGACTTCGCTTTTCCTATACTTTTATTTGTTTTAGCCTTGCTCAGCGTTACTTTGTCGTTTATATAATTTATAGGGGAGTATATATGTATTTTGAAGGGGTTAGTGCTTCTTTTTCTTACATTTTTGCTCTTTTGTACGTTGTTATGATAGTTTACTCGCTACCTTATTCTAGCGATAATTTACTACTATCATTATTATTACTATAATATGGTTGGTGCATTGATTCTCTTAGACTATACGTAATGGTTTTACTAAAAAGTCAAAAAAAATGACTACAACGTCGTTGTCACGTAAGCAGGATTGTTTTCACTCAATTTCACATTGAAATTAAATAAAAGTGAAGTTTGTGAATATCATAAAAAGTCGGTGAACCTCACGGTTATCATTCATCTCGTCCACTACACGCCCGGTATTTGGCTCTCAGAGAAAGAACTCATGCCAAAAAAACGACCACCAGAAATCGTGTGGGGGCGTGAAATGGTGACATGGCCATGGGCATTAGCCTATTATAGGAGGCCTTACCTGCATCGTATGTTACCTACTAGATTACTATATTGTAAACGTCAAAAGATGTATTTTAGAAGTAGAGGTCTCGCTAAGAAAAGCATATTAATCTTTTTGGATAGAGAAAATGTTTGCCTTTATTACACACTTCAAACTCTATCGATTGCTCTAGAATATATGAGTTTTATTGAATACAAAGTCTATGTATTGCTCTAGGATATATGAGTTTTATTGAGTAAGTGTGTTTATTATTAACATATTAACCTATTAAACTTTAATAAATCAGTTTATATAAATTTTAGTAATCTGTTAAAAAAAATTAAAACGGTTATATGTGTATATACATCAGCTTGCAAAACTCTTAAATATATATTATTATATTTTTGAGTAATCAAGTTTTGTTTTTTATCTAAATACCTAATTTCAGATAATGTTTTTTGGCGTCAAAATTGATTGAGTTTGTGTTTTATGTTTAAAATCTTGCACGTTGTGTTCTTTGGCCCTAACTAAGTTATTTTCTTGTTAAATATGGTCATGAGCCTTACACATGAGGGCATTCTTGTCATTTCATCTCCTTGTGCACTATTGTGTAAATAACTTATATCAAGAGACTATTGTGTAAAAACTAAAAAAAAATGTATAAATAAAAAAATGTTGCTATCTCTCTCTCTCTCTCTCTCCAAATCTAAGATGGCAACCTTCTCCAAATTTGAGATGGTGGATGGTGACGGGTTGGGGTTTCATTAGGTATGAGACTGTGGCGGGTTTAGCGGTGGTGGATAATAATGGTGGATGTGGTCGTGGGTTTAGCAGTGGTGGAGACGGTGACGAGTTGTGATGGTGGATGTGGTGGTGGGTAGTGGATGGTGATGGTGATGGGGGGTTTAGCGGTGGTGGATGGTGATGGTGAAGACGGTGACGGGTTATGATGGTGGATGTAGTGGTGGATGGTGATGGCGATGTCGGGTTGAGCATTAGTGGATGGTGATGGTGGAGACAGTGGCGGGTTGTGATGGTGGGTGATGGATGGTGATGGTGATGGTGATGGTGGGTTGAGTGGTGGTGGATGATGATGGTGGAGACGGTGGCGGGTTTTGATAGTGGATGTGGTAATGTGGTAGTGGGTGATGGGGAATGTGGTAGTGGGTTTAGTGGTGATGGTTGGTGATATAGGTTGTTTGGGAAAGCGGGTGATGATGGTGGGTTATGGTTGGTGCTTAGTGATTTGGGTTGTTTGGGAAAGCGATTTGGGGGTGGTGATGATGGGTTGTGGTTGGTGCAGTGGTGGTTAGAGGACAAGGGGCGGTGCGTGATAGCACCGTGATACACAACCTTCAACGCGTTATACCCACCGCCACTCCAAGTTCAACGCGTTATAGTTCAACGGTAAACCCGATTTCGTTATTTTCTTCACGGCGTGATTGTTTTTTTTGTGAGGGTAATTGTTGGTTGGGGGAAAATTGTTGGGTGTGGTGGTGAGTGATGACTATTGCCACTAAAGAAGGTTGTGAGTGATGGAAAAAATGGTTGATGCCATGGCGGAACTTGATTGAGTACTTGTGAGTGATAGAATTCTATCACTAGTGACCACCCCCACCCCCTTAGGGGGTGGTGATGATGGTAGAGAGAGGGATAATGTGTGTGAGGGGTAGAGAGAGGGAGACTGTGTGTGAGGGGTAGAGAGAGAGAGAAGTTAAGATATGTTTATAATAATAGTATTAATATTTTTAGAAAGTAATTTTTTTTTGTTTTTTTAAATAATATTAAATAAATTGGTAAAAAGACTAAAATACCCTTGGTTGATCAGATTTAACTAGGAAAATTAACTTGGTTAAGACCAAAAGACACAACGTGCAAGATTTTGAAACAAAAAAGTAAAAATCCCATCACTTTTGACGTCAAAAAACACATGGAATTTGGTATCCAGATAAAGGACAAAACTTGTAATTTACTCTATTTTTTTATTTTAACTACATGATATTTAAACAATATGAAATTTAGTCAAAACTATATGATGATGCATTACGTTAATGTGGGCTAACCCACTTGTTAAACACATATGCTTCTTAAAGAAGGGGATTCAAGTTCAAACATGAAGAAAGAAAATATTTTATAATATTTGGTGTAAAACAGAAAAAGACTTAACATTTCCCTTTCAAAAAAAAAAATAAACAAAATGATATGCATTACAAATAGATCGAATATACGTTTCTAAAGAATAAATGATTTGTCGATGTGGTTGGTGATGAATGTATTTATGAACGTTTATTTTTGCCGGTTGTAATTTTCAAAATACCTTTTAATTTGCTTATAGTACGTAAAAACGAATGGAATCCGATGATAAAACTAAAACGATAACGAAAAGATTAGCATGGCTATTACGCACGATGACACTTAAAAATATAACAAAAGTTAAGATATTACCGCGTTGGTGACGACGTTCTTCACCGTTTTCATGTCTTGAAGGCTAAACTTGGCTGTGGCAATTTTTCTCGGCCACAACTCCACCCCTTCTCCGCCTCTCAGCACCGTCTTTCGGTCTTTAACCCATACTGCCCGCATTATAAACTCAAACGCATACATCAAACTAAACCAAACCATTTTCAGTACTTTCAAAATCTTTTCCAGCCTTCCCGGTTTCTCAGCTTTTTGTGTAGACGAAACTAGATGTTCGATCGTCGGCGTCTGTTCTGGATCATCGAGTCTTCTACACATAGTTATCCCCAACGACACGATGGAGATTCCGTCGCCAAGCGCGTGGTGAACACGCATCACCACGCATTTGTGCACGGTTAAAAGATGGAACTCCCACAAAGGTTTATTAGTGTCCAATGGAGAGGAGACCGCGAGGTCAGCGAGGTAGTCGTTGACTATTTCTTCATTGTTATCTCCTTCGCCTACCGGGTCTGGACGGACGATGACGTGGCGGTGGATGTCGAGTTCGACTTTCCGCCAATGTTCACGCCCGTCACTGTCCGTGACTAAAAGGCTGGAAAATCTAGGGTGTTTGGTTATGAGAGAGTCGGAGATGGCGGTTAGGAGGGCATCGGGTTCAATCGTGCGTTCGAGGCCGAAAGCGGTGTTTATGACCTGGTGAGTTGCCGGTTGTACGAACAACCGGCCGCCCGGGGATAGTGGTTCGTCGTGCTCAGTATTCATTTTTGTGAGCAAAAGGTATATTGGTTGGAGGGCTGTATATGGTTTTATTTATAGTTTCTTTAACTCCTTTTACTTCTTCAAAAGTCTAAGATCATAAAATTTTAGTAAACAAAAGAGTTAATTTTCCTGTTCCTCAAACTTCTAAAAAGAGACATTTTTCTCTTTGATTTTTTCTAACTTATCATCATTTTCCTTCTCGCCTCTAACCACGTCCATTTCCACTATTAAAACTTAGTCATATGCCCCTCACATAAGAGTTATTTCAGTCTTTTCCAACCTAAACATTTTATCCTTTTTATTTTATTATTAATTCAGTGAATCCTTTTTTGTTTTCTTATGTATATACATACATTATATATTATAAATAAATATACATAAATTTCTCTTTTTAACTCTCTTATATCTTTATACCCGTAAGAAATTGTCACTAGCCACCGCATTCATCACCACTAGCAACCACCATTGAACCATTAGCCACCACCCGCCATCAGCAATCACCACCGTACCCCAACGTCACAGCCAACAACAACATTTTCCTCAAACCACCACCTGTTTTGTTTAGGGTTTTGAAGTCGAGAGAGGAACTAAGAAGATTCTTACCGACTCCGGCGGTGACAAGCGTTTCAAACTCGAAAACATGTGGCATTATAGATCTCGTGGTCGGATATTGAGTAAATTATAAAAAAATGTCCTTTATGTAAACACCAGATTGCAAAGTATATCATTTGTCTTCAAAAAGTACAAAAAAACGTACTCGATTTTTACAAACCCTTGCACGTTTCCTCCTTTAGCCCTAACCCAATTTATTTTAATGGTTAAATCTAACCAAATGGTCCCCACTTGAAGGCGGATTAGACTTTTGTCATCTATACTTTCTATAAAAGGAGAAAACCAAGTGACGTAAGAAAAACTGAGGTGACAGCCATAGAGGTTGTCCAACAATGCTTTTCTTATGTCATTACTGCATCATAAAGCCTAATATATAAAATCAGTTTAAAATCATACCTCTGCCCTTCATTTAAAAGTCCAACCTCTACACTTCATTCAAAATTAAAACCTTTGCTCTTCATTCATAATTCAAATCTCTGCTCTTCATAACAAAAGCAAACCTCTAGCTAGATTCAAAATTCTGGCTCCAGATTCAAGATTCAAAATTCAAAATTCAAACCATATATTCGAACCCTATAAATAACATATAGGAATCTGGCTCTACATTCAAATTTCAACTCATCTCTCTCACTCATATCTGCGAGCATCTCTCTCTCTCTCTCTCAAATGCATAGCTCTCATGATTCAGCCGGTTAATCTCCAATTACAGTTCTTTGTTCGAACATTTGTTGATTCTGTTTACACATTATTGTTCCAATATCATGTGTTCGAACATTTGTTGATTCTGTTTACACATTATCATTCCAATATTATTGTTCCAACATCGTTGTTCCAATGAAGTTTCCCATCACACATCAACGTTTCAACATCGATGTTTCAATATCATTGTTGCAACATCGTGAAGGGTTGCATGTGCTACCTTCTTTGATGGGAGAGTTGCATTGTTCCGACATCGTTAAATCAAAATTCAGCTTTTCTTATGTCACTCAGATTTTCTTCTTTTATAGAAAGTATAGATTGTTGCAACATCGTGAAAAGTTATATGTGCTATCTTCTTTGATGGGAGACTTGCATTTTAGGTTTGTGGCTTATTTTTATTAACTGTAGTTATACTAATTTAATTTGATTATGAAGAAACAAGTGTTGATAATGTTGATAGTTTTTATTAACAGTCACATTTTAGAATATGTTAATATGCATATTGATAGTATTAAATTAAATAAACATACATAAAAAGATAAAAGTTTACTGAAATATGCATAAACTATTACACACTAGAGTTAACACTTGCTAGGATTTCGTAGACTCTGGCCTTTCTCCATGTGATTTCATTCTCTCTTTTGCTTTTCAGATCAGTTAACATGTCGTAGATTTTCTGATCCTGTTTTAGTAGTTGTGTCAGAAACTCTTCTGTATTTTTCTGGAAATATGATGGAGGAGAGTGGAGGACTTCATCAAGTAATGCTATGCTGTTCCAGGTTTTGTTGTAATTTGTGTCATTGATTATGCCAACTTTTCTGTTTTGTCTTCATCTGATCTTTTTTCTTTGAGTGACCACATCAAGAATTGTGTTTTAACATCGCTGGTGTCTGACCAGTGGTAGAAGCATCTGTTTGCCATCTATATTTTTGTTGGATTTGCTGATTTTGATTTGTTTTTGACAGACAGAGATTTGTAAGACAATTTGTTGATGTTTTGAATCAAACTAATCATCGGTCTTTTATAGTGTTTAAAACGCGTCTGTATGGTAAATGAAGTGGTTAATTGTAATTATGATAACTTGTTTTTTTTTCTTTGAAGTTTTAAAATTTGTCCCTTGGGTTTCTTGATATTTAATTTATAGTTTTCCCATAAAAGCTAGGGTTTGAAAAGGTTTTTGCATTAAAAGGCTGCTGTTTTGAAATATAAATTTATATGTTTATATTAAATCTACACGTTTTGCTTGATAAGATTATTAAATGTACAATGAGTTTAAATCTGATTTCTTGGGCTGTTAGATATTTCACTATATAAACTCATTGCCACTTCACCTGTTTTTCATCACGTTTTGCTATGAAGATATCATACTTTCAAATCACTTGAGTAATATATAAGTTAAAATGGCGTCATAAACTTCTGCAGAGTCTGATGATTTAAAGTAGCGCTTTATCAGGCAAATTGAGGAACAGGTGTATGAGGACAGGGCTACTCTTCAAGAGCTGAAGAGATGTTTTGATAGACTGCATGTTGGCCTGTTCACGAGAGAGCAGGTTTCCAGAAATCTGATGTGGATGCCCTCAACTTCCGTTCGTGAGCTTTGTGTTGTCAGCAATATAGAGTGCGGTGATGGAGACGTGGAGTTCATGGCGATGCTGAAGGACATACATCGAGAGGTTTAGCAATCGATGGAGTTGAAGCTAAAAATTTCTTAATTCTTGCTGTTATTGTTAGATTTGAAAGTTTCGTTGTTCAGTATGTTATGTAATTGTTGATCTTTTAATGTCATGAATAAATGAATAAATTTTAATCTTATGAATCTTTGTTGTCACATTTTACTTTTACTTATTTAGTGTTTGAGTTTGATTTAGATTATGTTGATGTTGAATTGTGTGTGAACAGATGTTTGGTAAGTCAATAGAGGTTTAATAGGATTAAAGATTGTTTTAAGGGTGAACAGATGAGTGCAAAGACAAACAATGTATAAAATTTGATCATTAATAACAGTTTTTTTGAATAATTTGCTCCTCCAAATTACAAAGACTCAATATTTGGAGTTGTAAAAGGTCTGTTGTAGCTAAAGTCTAGTAAAAGAGAACATCTGCTGATGAAGAAAGATCGAAGAAGCAAAGGTCTGCTATGGGTGAACAGATGTTAAAGAACAACAAATGATATTCAAAATATACTGCTCAACAGAGGTTTTTATAGTAACAGTGGTTAGGCTAATAGCAGATGTTGGGAGTTTGTTAGTCTATTAGATTAGATGTTGCTTACTAGGTGAACATTGTAATTGCAATCTTTGTATAAGCATGCTGCTGACATCATTCTTCTCATTATTATGAAACAAATGTTTATCCTAACGACTGTTGATTTACCACTGTTGAATAAATGAATAAATTTTAATCCTATTAATCTTTGTTGTCGCATTTTAGTTTTACTTATATTAGCAAGCATAAGTATTATTATATAGTTTTGAATATCATCTGAGGATTGCAGACAGATATTGATGTAGACGTGTAATTGTGTATGAGTTTGATGTAGATTATGTTGATATTGAATTGTGTCTGAACATATATTTGGTAAGTCAATAGAGGTTTAATAGGATTAAAGGTTGGTTTAAGGGTGAACAGATGATTGTAAAGACAAAATAATATAGAATATCTGATCATCAATAACAGTTTTTTGAAGAATTTGCTCATCCAAATTACAAAGAGTCAATATTTGTTGTTGTAAAAGGTCTGTTGTAGCTAAAGTCTTGCAAGAAAGAGCATCTGCTGATTAAGAATGTCTGAAGATGCAAAGGTCTGCTATAGGCCAATGGATGTTAACGAATAACAGATAATATTCAAATTATGATGCTCAACAGAGGTTTTCATAGTAACAGTGGTTAGGCTAATAGCATATGTTGGGAGTTTGTTAGGCTATTACATGTTGCTAACTAGGTGAACATTTGTAATTACAATCTTTGTATAAGCATGTTGCTGACATCTATGAAACAACTGTTTATCCTAATGACTGTTGAGTTACCACTGCTGAAAACAACTGTTTTTGAAACCTCTACTTGGCTAAAAATTCATCCACTGCTGAAAGATATCATCAGTTGCCATAACTTCAGTTTATCCTAATGACTGTTGATTTACTACTGTTTCCAACCTCTATTGTTGCCCAACAGAGGTTTCCAAACAATTTGTCATCGATTATGAGAAGTGCTTAGGTTAAAGCATGATGATGAAAGCATTCTTCTCATTCTTATGAAAAAAAAGTTTGTTATTCTGCCGCATATATTTCCATTTCTATTTTATCTTCTTCCATTGTGATCATCTTAACTGTCATAACAATCATAACTTTTGTTTAAGCTAACGACTGTTAACTTACACTGTTCCTAACCTCTGTTGTTGGCCAACAGAGGTTTCCAAACAACTGTCATCCATTATCACAAGAGAGGTTCTGACGTGGACAGATGTTAGCTAAAAATTCAAATACTGCTGAAAAGTATCATCTGTTCTCATAACTTCTGTTTATGCTAACGACTGTTTGACATACACTGTTCCCAACCTCTATCGTTGGCCAACAATTTCCAACATATTAAAAACTCTCCAACATAAACCCTGCTTCATCCCCAAATCACCTTCTTCTCCGATCATGGCTCTGAGATAAAAAAACCCTCACAACTACCTCCACATCTTCGAGAAAACCAGCAAAAATACCAGCTTTCACTCAATAATTGAACTTTTTACGTCATCAAAATAAAAATCAATCCTTACTGCTGATGATCCGGTTCATACGGAAACACTCCGACAATTTTGGTTTAATGCTGAAATAGAGTCCGAAGATAATAATCCGGTTGCTATCACATCTAAGGTCGGAAAAAGTGTGGTTCGAATTTCCCCATCTACAATTTCCACTACATTTACATTGGACGACTTGGGAGGTAAGACCAACTTTGAAAAACGTGAACTTCATGCAGAGTTCATTGAAAGAGGGTATGGTGCACAATTAAAGAAAGTTACTATGTACAAACCAAACTTCCCTCCGCCAATGAAATTTTTGTTCCATACTCTTTTAACTTGTCTCTCAGCCAAGACCACCGCATTTACTGAGATACCTTTAAACATTCAGTATTTGGGTTATCCTATTTTAACAAAATCTGATTACAATTTATCACAAGCACTGTTTTCTGATTTGTTGACTAATGTGAAAAATGTGAAAAAGTTGAAAAAAAGTGATTGTGATAATGCTTTTCTGTTGTATCCAAGACTTCTAAGCTACTACCTACGAAAAAAAGTGCACAAACAGATATTGAACAAGGTGTAGCTTTTCAAATAAATAGTCTTACAAGTAAAACTTTTACCAGACTTATGGATAAAGAGTCAAAAGTTTCAAAACAGAAACAAAGGGGGATGAGCCTGCTTTAGATGCGTCCACATCTATTGCTCAAACCTCTGTTGTTGATTGAATTGCTCATGGTGATCATGACACCACAACTGGTGTTGTGAAACTCACACCAGCAAAACGCAAAAAGAAACCTGCCACATCCAAAAAGCCCACCAAAACCAAACAAAATAAAAAGGGTCCTCTGGAAGATGAGATCCCAGAGGTTAACCCAGTGACAACACAAATGTCACTTGAAACCACTACTGCTACTTCCTCACAGTTGTTGGAAAGATCTCAACCCATCCAAATCCTCATGTATCCTCACAAAAGGATCATGTTGTAAGCACAGGGATACCACAACATGACGTAGACCTTTCATATGAAAGTATGTTTAAAAGCCCCTATCCCCGGGCAATCTCACTTTCTACACCACAACCCTCTTCTCAAGTTCCATCAACAATATTACCTCTGTTTGAAGCAATTGAAATTCTGAATCAAAACAATCCCTCTCATCCATACATTACTGAGAGTATAACCCAACAAATGACTATGTCTGAACCAATTCAATCTGCTATCCTACAAACAGTTGAGTAGGTTATGCCCGTTGAGTTTTACGAAACTCTTGGTGGTAGTTCAAGTGGACCAGCCACTACAACTGTTGAACCCATTGGTTATCAATTGGACAGTGGTTATCATTAAGACTCCCTTGAAGGCAACCACTGTTGAGGTTACAACCGTAATCTCTGCTTCAATGGGAAGTCCCCAAAACCAAGAAAAAGGGGCATTTGTTTCTGATAATATGGAGTCTTCTCCTATTATCAAAACAAATACAACCACTATAGGTGGGAATTCAGATAATCCTATTAAAGTAGGCGATGAATTAAGTTATAAGGATTTGACGGTTAGAATTTCTACCATTGAAACAAATGTTGCTAAAATGAAAGAATTGATAAAGCAGATGATGGAGCTTTCTAAAAGTCAACCTAGCACTCAGCAAATTGCCAATGAGATTTGGAATTCTGTGCAACCCATCCTTCAAGCTCAGTGGAATTTGGCTGAAAGTAACCACAATTCCCATTTGGAATTTATCAGAAATATGGTTGATGCTAGGTATAAAGACACACAAGAAGATGTTAGGAACATTAAGGAACATCTGTTCAAACTTACTGGCTCTACCCCTACATCAATCTTTGAGAAAAATGACGATGATGCCAAAAAGGCAGAGAAATATTCACTGAGAAAGTTGCCAGCTGATTCAAAAGCTAAACCAAAACCAAATGTGCGACAACAACCAGAGTCAGCTGAACAAAAATCTTCTGCAAAAGCTTTAGAAGCTGGAAAGGAAAAAGGGATTGATGAGATCCTAAACAAGAAAGGTGGAGAGATAGATTTTGGAAAAGCAGAAGAAGCAAGATAAAAAGGAAAGCACTGCTACTCCTACAGAAATTGTATCTTCTGCTAAACCTAAATGCAAACCTTCTCAAGAAAAACCACCACAAAAGAATAAGAAAATAGCTTCAACACCATCATCACCCATTCTGCCAATAGATGCTGATATAACAAAAGTATCAGCAGATGTTAGCCAAACAGCTGCTGAGACACCAGTTGTTTTAGCAGAAGTTTGTCAAACATCTGTCATGCTCATTTTCACTACACTAACAACATTCCAACCACCTCCAACATCACAAAGACTTCCCACACATTCACCTTTACCACCAAAATGTGCTTCTTCACCAGAAAAACCTAAACCCAAACCTTCTCCAGAAAAATCACCACAAGAGAAGGAGAAAATAGCTTCAACAGCATCATCACCAATTCATCCAATAGATGCTGATACAACAAAAGTATCAGCAGATGTTAGCCAAATAGCTGTTGAGACACCAGTTGTTTCAGTAGAAGTTTGTCAAACATCTGCCATAATCATTTTCACTACACCAACAACAATCCAACCACCTCCAACATCACAAAGATTTCCATACATTCATCTTCACCACCAAAATGTTCTCCTTCACTAGAAATCATGTCCACACGTAAGAGAAAAACTCATGTTGTGTTTGAAGATGATGAGAATATTAAATCAGTAATCCCCGTATCATCTGCTCCCATTCAAAAGAGTCCATCCTCATCATTTCCACCAAGAAAACCCACTTCATCCCTTCCAATTGCTACACTACCATCAGTCATTCCCCTGGAAGCTCAATATCCTCTGGAGTTAGTCATTGTTAAAGGTGAAACTGAATTATTCCTCACAATAGAGGATCCATGTAAAAGATCCTTCCCATCTCTTTATGGCTATAAGAAGCCTCAAAACTTAGATGAGTATCTGAAATTAAAGTAACACAGGCCAAGGTTATAGCAAGGGAGAATAGCATAGGGATAGATGACAGGGAATACCAAAGGTTCTTATCATTTCATCCTAGCAAAGTCAGAAAACTTGAAGACTTTGCTAGGGACCTGAGTAAATCCATGTTTGAGAGGCCAATAATTCCTGAGCTTCAAATGCAACTGAGGGATGATTATGTTGGACACATCATGAAGTACAAACCATATAATGCAACTAGAGATCAATTCAAAGACTGGCCATCAGATGCTCTTAGAGAAGAAATCAATAGAATCACAAAAATGCACAATGATCCTCTGGTAAAGCCAACTCCACCTAATTGGAAGAAAGTCAAAATAGTGGATTCAGATGAGGCATTGAAGTTTAAAAGAATGAGAGCAGGGCTTGTGGCTGCTGGTTATGGTTCAGCTAGATCCATTGCCAGATGGTCTAAACTGAAGATAATTGAGACCAACAAAAAGCTGGAAGAACTTAGAGCTGAAGATCCAAATGTTCCTCAAAATCCAGTCTATCCTACAACTACTGATCTATCTCAAAAGATCTATACTCCCAAAAAGCTTCTCTCATCATCTGCTTTATCTAAATCCATTGCAAATTTAGTTAGCAGACCACAATCACCAAACTCATCTTCAATATTTCTTTTCCCAAGAAAACCAGCTGATCCAAAAATAGTAAAGTGGAAGTCATGCTCAAAAACCCAAGTATTGACTTTGATCAGATCAGATGGTATTGTTGAATAGATTAAAATGGATAGTGCATATAATCTGAATCCATACGATATCCAAGATTTGTTAGACCTTCAACTTGAAAGGGATGATAAAAAAGACATGTTCTCCATGGACTTTGAACTACAATTCAAAGGAGAAATCAGGGAGATGTTGATGAGAAATAAAAATCAGTAATAAAGAAGGGTTTTGGTATCATCTGTTGTATAGGGAGATTATTGGATCAGCAGTTGTGACATTGTCTCCAGTAGCATATTTAACCAGGAGACAACATGTAGCAAAGGAGATGTTGCTGTGTAACACACTCTTGATTGAGCTTTGATGAAAGTTGTTGAGGCAGGTGATCGTGTGTTTGTAGTTAATGTTTGTTGAAACTTAAGTTGTATTCGAATTCTATTAAGTTTGTTAGACATCTTTTATATGTACGTATGTCTATAAATAGTTTATATTATCAATGGGTGGATACTCCCTTTTTTCGATAGGAGAATGGAAATAGCCGTATGTAACTGATATATTAACCGATAATCTATGTTTATAGTTGTCTTTTAGCTATAATAGATAACACGTTTTGGTACAATATCTATATACCTATCTGTACTTTCTATTAAAAGGTGTTATGTATGGTTTTCTAGAAACCACCCGTGTTTAAACACGGGTCTTACTACTAGTTTATCTATATAAAACAATTTTATAAAAACAAAAAAAAAATAACCTCCTTTCTTTCAAACATATTTCAGATTTCTCTCTCCCTCAGATTGTAACATCCTTCCTTCCTATTGAGCAATGGCAGATCAGCTTACCGATGATAAGATCTCCTGTGACACCTGTCACACCCTGGCTTTGCGGAAGCGTGGGTTTATTTGGTGTGACTTCTTAATACCATAGCAACAATCATAACAATGCTATATGATAAAAACATGAGATATTTATCCATTAATAAAGTTTTGAAAAATCCCATTTTCAACAATCACAAAATAAGTTTACAAACCTTAATTTGATTAAATTGAGTTCATAAAGACTTAGCAAAAGGCTTTAAACAATACTAGGTTTAGGGATATGTAACCCGTCCAGGAAGAGGTTACACCTTCTAAACCCTGGGTGACTTCTTTATTCAAACGTAGCTTGAAAATACGTGCATACCGTGCCAGATCCGTTAGTTTCCTGAAATACATGTAGTTTGAAAAGTCAACATAAAGTTGAGCGAGTTCATGTGTAGGTGAGTTTGTATAAACCCTTGTAAAAATGTCAGTATGTATGAAAATCCCTAGTATGTAGCAAATAAGGAAAAAAAAGAGATCACCATTGGGTTGCAAAGCCAATGATATGTGTGAAGTGCAGTAGGAAGACTCAAACCTAGCAGATTTTTGCGTCGGGCTCAAAGTCACCACCTGGTTCATTCGGCGGACTCAGGGGTTGGGCTCGCTACACCCAGATAGATCTACCGCTAATGACCCTCGGTCCTACAATGAGGATTAATGGCCTCAAGTTCCCGCCTACCCACTCACATGATCTAAGTAGTAACCCTCCTTACGCTAACCATACCATGTAAAAAGTATTCGTAATCATAGTAACATGTATTTCACCCCCGTAGTTTAAAAACTGAAAACAGTTAAGAGAAAAGGGAGACATGAACTCACTGAAGTGCGTCTCGAAATAGTATCTCCCAATCAACCTGCTGCGTGACGACCTACACGTACTAACTTCTATTAGACGGATGGCCGTGCCTTGGCTTAAGGTTTAACGTTTTTGGGAAATAGTTAGGCAACTATTTCGTATTTCCACTTCTTAATTATTTATTAATTATATTCCTTCCCAAGGATGGGGTTTTTAATACATGTGCGTTTTTGTAATTCCAAAAATATATTATCAAGTCTCACTTAATAAAATATATTTTTTATTCATTTGTCTAAAATATTCTATCTCCAAAATATACATATTTTTCCCAAAAATATTATATTTTATTCCATACAATTTTCCAGAATAATACTTTTATCAAAACACGCATTTAGGAGTATTTTTCCGAAAATACATAAGTTACATTTTTAAAGTTCGTGTGGTAATAATAATACCGGTGTAACTTAAATATTTATTTGTGAGGGCGTTGGTATTATTTTGGAGTCGCTACTTTTTAGTGTGTACGAGTTATATTATTTTTACCCTAAAAATAATATATGTGTAGTTCACAAAATAATCATAAAATCACACAAGCGTTTTACTATGAAATATATATTCTAAATATATATTTAACAAGTTTTATTTACGAAAATCCACCTCCGAATACTTGGTTATTTTACAATAAAAATCATGGCGAAATTTGTTTGGGAAAACAAGTCAAAAATATATTTATAAACACTTGTCACAAAAATATTCTAAGTGTTATATTTCTGGAAAAATTTCGCCAGAGTTTCCTCTGTAACTGGAGGTGGCCACGCTTACTAGCGCATCATTTTCTTTTTAAAATTCAACCAACAACTTTTCAACCATCAATATTCAATATTCAAACATCAACTAGTCAAAAATAAGTATAGATCGCAAACACATGAACTTGTAAGTCGTGTAAAATTATGTAGTAACCTTCCAACATTTTTAATAGATCTTGTTTTCTTTAAAAACATGTTTAACTTCTTAAAAATTTTGTTTTCAAAGAATATGTTGTTTTACAACTTCTAGTAAAAAATTACAGAAATATTTCTTTGTTAAATCCTTTTGTTACACAAGTGTTTACACACTTGTTTGTTCACAAAAACACCTTTAGTTTATGAAAGATCCGGCTTCAAAATAAGACTTGTATATTTTACTTGGTTCTTCGAAAATACCACTTGTAGATCTTTAGATCTACTAGTTTAAAACTCTATTTTACAAAAAACATCAACTTTACACAAGTTCATGTTTATGTATGGAAGGGTTTGTCATCTTGTATCTTCTACCCTTAACATATTGCTAGTTCATATTCCATGAAACGACCTAGCGTGGTTAGATGACGATCCGTTCCATTACTAGCAACCATCAACATAAAATAACCATAACTAAACAAGATTCACAAGTTTTACACCATTATTTACCCTTTAACCAACAAGTTTATCATTCTTACAAGACTTTATGCTTTGATCTTAAGTGTTCTCGAGTTTTAACCGTTAAACTTCTTATTAACCACTTTAATCATGAACAAGGAAGTGTTTAGAAGCACTTACTACTAGCTCAAGGCTAGGGAAGAAACAAGGCGTAAATGAGGTGGATAAAAGAAATCTAGAGAGGTTCTTGAGTTTCCGAGTGCACCGGGCTTGTTTGTATGTCACCTTACACCTTTGTATATGTGAAGAATGCTTGTAACAAAACTTGAATGATGGTGAGGGTGGGTGTGGTGATCTCGGCCGAACACACCAGGGAAGGGAGAATTGGGTGTTGCTTGAAGGTGATAAGAATGAAGAAATAATAGTTTACTAGTGGGTTAGATAAAGGACCTTCAACATCTAATACCCCTTGTGTCATGTGTCTCCTTATCCACCAACCATATCTAATATAATAATGAAAAGAATCATGGGGGTGGTGTCCCCATGTAACCGATTTGAAAAAGAAAGGGGGGTATGGGGTTGGGTTTCAATGATAAGGTTACTATCTAGTTAGTTTTAGTTAGGATTTTAATTAGGGTATTAGTGTGTTATGTAATATAACGGGTGTTAGGGTGTTCGGGGACCCTAACTAGCTCAGAAAAGTACAAATAATGTCATTGATACTATTTTTATGTTCCGGGTAGAGTCCGGTTGTTCGGTTGGATACTGATCCGTTAAAGTGCCAAATAAGTATTTAAAGTGTCTTTAATATTATTTTTAGTGGCACAATAAATTACCAACACTTTGGAAAGTGTCTAGTATTATTTTACCAAGTTTTTGCACCTTACTAGTTATGTTAAAAGCTGAATTTTGTGATAAAGTGCAGAATTTTGTAATTATCACATGTTTTAGGCACATCCGGTCACTATAAACTTCACCTAGTGACGCAGTTCTCCAATCCTCACCTCCCTACACTCACTACTAGTGTAGTAATCTATTCCCGGCTCATTCTGGCCTCAGAGACAATATCTGTCTAGTGCTGGCAATGTCAGCACGTGTACTGGGTTATCCGTATAGTGTGCCCACTGTGCTTTTGTGCATCAAGGTTGTCACTGATGTTCGTGTGTAAATAATAGAGTGACAGTAATAAAGTATGATGCATGAGTATGTATGTATCAGAAATCAAGAAGCAGTTTAACCACAGTTGTAAGCAAGCATAATAATTAAGCATTAATTAAATATTAATTAATTATACGGATACCTGGTTTTGTGAGGGTTGTCACATTCTCCCCCCGTTAAAGAAATTTCGTCCTCGAAATTTGTACTACCTTAACTCCTTTTGGTTAAGTCACGCATGAATAATATCGAAGTAAATAATCATCAAATCGAAACAGACATTACTCACGTTAGGTGAGTCCAAGAATATATAACAACCCGAATCCTAGGGTTGAAAGGTTTGTGCTTTTAGCATTTGTTGTCAAGGGTACAAGGCGTACTTGACGTATAGTCTAGTGTAATCCAGCTATCAGAGGTTCCACAAAAGTGGAGTTTTGACTAATAAGATTTTTAAACGATCGGTTGCAATATGCAAACGAGTTTTTGACAAACCATAGCGCCCGCTATATGAATTCAAAATCAATCAACTCAAATGCCATAGTAAAATGATCTGTCAACTCCTGAGTAAACGTCTGGTAAGGTTTAGTGTGTTGACATTTTTGAATGGTGAAGATACACCGAATGGAATACAAACGAATTTGGTGTATCATTGTCTTGATTCGTAGTTGCATTAGGAATGTTTAAATGACAAGTCAAACAAAAGTACATGTAGTTTTGTGTGAAACGGTTGACCATGATTGGCACAAGTTACAAGTTTGTAACGACGCCACAGGGTGTCGAAATGAAATAATTTATTAATAGTGGTGATTGAACAAGTTCACCGTGTTTTAAACCAAATGAAAGTGTACTGAGACAATCTGAAGGTTTGATTTATACCATGTTATAGAGTTTCCAATTAAATACGGAACATCAAAGAACCATTGTTTCCAATCGAAGATGAAAAGTAATAAGTATCGCAAGGCATTTGATTGACAACGAAAGAATCGTTAGGAGGTACATTGTGCTTATGAAATGAATATATGTACCATTGCGTTAACAGACAATTGTGTTGAGACCACTTTGATCGTGAAGATCCAAAATGGATTGTTAACAACTAAATAGGGAATTAAATCCGTGTACGAAGTGAGTAACCAAATTAGCGCAAGCTTCAATTTTGTGAAAATATCACCGCAAGCTATCGAAACAAATCAAACGTTTTAGTAGAGTCGTAGACCAATCCAATCTACTACGACTCGAAATGAAAGAATCTCTGCAAAAATAGTTGAATATGATGCTCCCAATACATCATATAGCGTTTCAAGTTAAACCTGTGAACTGGATAAGTTCAAGCAATTGAACTTGGTTTCAACGTAACCCGACAATAAACGTATGTATCAACAAGGAATTCTCAGCATGGTAGCAAAATAAACCATGAATGTAACTTGAAAGAAAGCGGTTTCAAGAAAGTGTGTTGGCTTGGTAACAAAAGAGCCAACAATAACAATAATGTAGTTTACTCGAATCAGGAATCAGTAATTAGGTTTAGCAAATAATATGTAAATTCCAATGAAGTGTTTGTTCAAAACGAAATCACATGCTTAGCAAATGATGCATGTATGTCAGGTAAGTTTCCAAGAAAAGGAACAACGAGTATCTGCTAAAGTGAAGAGATGACCAGATATCGAAGCAAATGTGTGTTTGCTCTCAGCGCTAAATCAACGTGATGCAACTACTTTGAGGGGAGTAGAAATGCAAATATCTACTCGTTAGATGTAACAGTGAAGACTTCAACGGAAGAAAACTTAAGTACTTTCGGTTTTGTTAACTGCAATGACAAGTTTGTCAAGTTAATGATGTTTGATTGAGTTGACAGATATGGATCCTAAGTAAACCCTTACGAGTTTGGTCCTGGGTTCCCAAAGGTCTTAGATATAAGTTTTCTAGATTCTCCAGATTTCGTATCCCGTGTGGATCCGGTTTGTACATTGTGTAGGAAACACCATTTTGTTTATGTCTAAGAACAAGTCATTGTCCCACAATTTCGCCCTGGTATACTTTCTTCCTGAATTTCACCGCTAACGACGCTCGATCATCGACCAGTCGTGTAGTAGTAGTTGGGTCCTCATAGTCAGTTATGTAAGAGGTTCGTTAACCCTTAGTAAGAGTCACCGACTCTCGTGTGTTAGCTCGTTCAGCCCCTGGTAGTTGATGTTTATTTGAAAATCATCATCCTTCTTTCTGATGAGCAGAAATGGGGTTATCCAAAAGGGACATCTTGGTCTGTTATCTTCCTTCTCTATCCACTGCTAAAACTTCGCTGTCAATCTTTGCATTTCCGAAGGTGTAAGTCGCTCAGGGTGCATTGACTACAGGCGTGATGCCTGGAATCAAATCGATGAAAAAATTTGACTTGTCGTTGAGGAGGTAATTCTGGCAAGTCTTCGAGGAAGACATTAGGGTATTCTCTGATCACGGGGGTATCGATAAGTTTTAGTTCTTCGGCTCCCTTGTCCCCGACGTGATCCAGGAAACAACACATCCTTCTCACAACAACTTTCGTGCCTTAACCAATTCGTGATCGGTGGTGGCGTATCCTGCTTCGTGAGTCACAATCGTTCCTTCATTCGTCATCGAGGTGCGGATATCAACCTCCGCTCGACCGCTTGCCAACTAATACATCCAATTACCACGTTGAAGCTTCCCAACTAAACTGGCAATAGATCTAGCGTAAACTTACGTTCTCCGGGTTCTATCTTGCCGATTCTAGTTACTGTGTTGGCTTCCACTAGCTTCCCCTAAGCTAGTTCTAATGGGTACTGGAATATCTACTTACTCGCTACTTAAACCAATTATACTCTCGAACTCTAGAGGTGCGAATCGTAAAATTTGCAACAGTATTTGGCAATACAGATGCATAACATTAAGTAATTCGGGACGTACCGATATCCATGCTTGGATCCCTGGCGTATCTCCCTAACTCTGGTGGGGAGCTTTCATCCTTGTGCCTGATTGTTTTTAGGGCAATATTTTCTGAAATGCTTTTTGCTTCCACAGTTAAAACAACCTCGGGCACGTTTCTGTTTATCACTCATTCTGCCTTGACAATTGTCATTGTCGTTGTCCCCTTCGTGATTCTCACTACCGTCTTGGCCTCCATTTCTACTTTCAGTACCTTGCCAACAAGTTTCTTTAGGATGCCCCCTCTTTCCACAGTTAGCACATTTTCCATATCTACATCGCCCAACTTGAAAACGTAAACAATTGTCGCACTTAGGTAGGATACCCATGTAGTCTTTTCCCTTTTTGGCCTTCTTCTTGTTACTCCCCCGAGTAATCATCTTGAAATTTGCGAGCTTTCTCTTGTTATCCCCAGATGCCTCTATAGCAGTCTCCTTTTTCTCCTCAGCAGTGGAAAATTCTCCTCGTCTAACTACTTCTTCCGTGAGTGCCATGCTTATGTTGATAGCCTCGGTGATCGTTGAAGGTTTAGATGTTGTTACCAGGCTTAGAATCTGAGGTGCCAATCCCCTTATGAACTGTTCAATTCTCTTAAACTCTGGTGCCCCTAGGAGTAAGCCAACTTGTGATAATTCGTTAAATCTCTGCACATACTCCGCTATCTTTGGTCCTTCCATTTTCAAGTTCCACAGTTCTGTTTCCAGCTTCTGGACTTCTGCCCTCGAGCAATATCTCTTACGCATCATATCTTTCAGTTCGTCCCACATCATAGCATACGCAGCGGTCTCGCCCATTGTCCGAACTTGATGGTTCCACCATGACAGAGCCTCATCCACCAATAGTCCAGTTATATACTTGACTTGATGTTCGGGGTCACATTTGCTCAATCGTAAAACAGAATCTGTCTTTTCAACCCAGCGCACGAAGGCTAAGGCACCCCCAGTGCCGTCGAACTCTCGAGGTTTGTGGTCCAAGAACTGCTTGTAGGTGCAGCCTGCGATGTAAGCAACATTATTCACGTAAGGCCTTAGCAAGGCACTCGTGGAAATGTCCAAACGTTTTGTAATGTGTCTTAAAGGACTAGACATTACCGTTGGGGGGGTTATTTCCCGAGGTACCTCCGCTGCAATCGGAGCGACGGGCCTCGTACCGTGCGATGGCCTGTAAGAGGTGCTCTTGCATTTCTGCCTCCGTTGTCGATAGAGGGTTGTTGATATCGTTGTTCCCTTGAGTCGACATCTTCCTAGAAGAAGGTCGGTTAGGTTAGGTCTAATTTGCTTCGTGCGTGCATTTGGTTGTTTAGTGGTCATAAGTACATACACATAACAGGTTACCATATCAACCAATCAAATAATAGTATAATCATAGTATGACCAAGTAATTCGGTAATTATGTTTAATGAGAGCATAGCAAGTAAGCATGTAGTATTATAATTATAGCACACACACATAGATCAATGACGTGCTTAGCGAAGACCTAGCGACTGAGCTTTCATTGGTTATTGGCCACAAAGTGTTGTCGCATGTTTAAAGATGATTGGGCTTTCGTTATCCTTCGGCCACAATCACTGTGTCTAACAAAATGTATCACATCGAAAGGGACACAGGGTCACCCTACCCTTGTCCAATAAGTATATTAGTGCATCAAAATTTCGTAATCAGAAGTGGTCCTCAAAAGTCTCTGCAATCCCGGCTTATCATTAGTGTCCTTACCCAAGTGTAATGCAATCCGCATAATCCAGAAACCAACTATACTGGTGACTGAGGAGGAGGAAAGAAAAGTAAACTGTTAACATGTGTGAGTCCCTCCTCGAGCTTGTATATACGTTGAAGTAATTATCTGCTCTACCGCTCGATAGTAAAGAAATAAGTATCAGAATCCTGGGAACGGTGTAATAGCAACGGTCGAGAGCGCAAAAGGAACCTTGATGTATGTGACGAATCAAAGTATGCTGGCAATAGACAGGGTGGAGGACGGGGTGTCTTACATAAACTTTTCAGGAAATATGCTGTCTTGTGATGTAGTCACTTAAATCATGTTTTCGGTTATGTAATGTTCTGCATTTGAACTTGCCAATTGTGGTGTCAGCTCAAGCTCCAACGTTCTGCGACTCATATCCTCAAACTGTAGTTGGTGTTACAGGAGCAACTCATCTCGTATGTGGTCTCCACAATGTGAGGAATGGTAAGGGTCTAAAATCTGCATAGTGTATTATAGGATCCATCCAATCGGCTCGTACAGCGATGTAGGGGTGAAAGGAGTAAACGGTGCGGCCTGTAAGGCCGTAGAAAATGCTGTTGTAGCAAAACGGATCGTTATGCTGGTGCCGACCTGGAGTACTCTTCCGGGGTACGGGCATGTGAGGAAAGGAAACGATAAGTATGCCAGTGCAATGGGCGTCGGTCTCCATAGGGAAAAAGGAGCAACATCAGCGGTTATGGATGCAAAAACAAACGTTTCAACCAATAAGGAGATTGTCAGGTGCTGGTACTGGGTTAGATAGTAGGGGTGCAATGTCTAGTAAACCAAAAGTATCAGGGTCACAATCAAGCAAGGGTGTAGGACCAGCAGTTGCAACATCAGGCTGACTCAAAAGGTGCAGAAGCTAGCTCAGCAGCAGGCCCTGGGTCGTGTAACGGTGTGGTGTCTCGAGCAGGTGATAGTGCAACAGCCATGTCGTCGTTTTCTTGTGTCAGTAGTAGAATGCTGTACTCCAGCTGTTTGTAAGGTTGCAGGTATCACAGACTCAAAGGAGTCTGAATGCATGCTAGAATCAGAGGATGGCTTGTTAACAGGGGTCTTAAGAAGTGAAGTTAGTAGCAGTTTCCTCATCTAATTTTCTATCGTCATGGGCGTCGGCAGGAGGACCATTGATAAGCATGCCAACGTAGTCATATATTGTTTGTCGAGTAGCCAACCTTCAGTAGAGATGTCCGCAGGAGGCGCATCATCGGGGATTGGAGCCATGGTGTGTCCATCATTGGGATGACCAGTGATGGAGTGGTCATGGATTGAAACAAGAGTGACTGAAAGATTCTTGTCAGAGAAACCACCAGCAAAGATGAAGTATCACCAAAACATGGTAGCACGGACTGTTAGAAGTCATCCTCGCCCTTAGTCAGCATATCAGGATCACTCTCAGTATCTGACGTAATTTTCTCTGGCGCAGATGTAGTCTCATTATCTGTGGCGGTGGTTGTAGGGTTATCAATGTCTGATAACTCGTTCTCTATTTAGAGTGACATGTGTGCCGGTGCGTAACATGTATATCCATAGTAGTTACTAACAATTAGTGTATGCGTATAACTACCACATATGCACGTACATCAACATTAAATCAATTAAGCATGTAAGTCCCAATTAATGTAAGCAAGTAATCATCCTGGTCTTCCCCAGACTATCCTCCCAGTTTCTCAAACTGAACTCCCTAGTCTCTCAGGCTAAAATCTCCCAGTCTCTCAGACTAATCTCCTGGTCTCCCCGACCAAATTCCTGGTCTCCTCGACCTAATTTTTCCTGGTCTCCCCGACCTAATTTTTCCTGGTCTCCTCGACCTAATTTTTCCTGGTCTCCCCGACCTAATTTTTCCTGATCTCCCCGACCTAATTTTTCCTGGTCTCCCCGACCTAATTTTTCCTGATCTCCCCGACCTAATTTTTCCTGGTCTCCCCGACCTAATTTTTCCTGGTCTCCCCGACCTAATTTTCCCCAGTCTCCCCGACTGGACTCCCTCAGTCCCCCCGACTGAGCTATAAATTTAAATTTGGAAATGTGTATTTGTGCCTTTTGTTTGTAAAAAGGCGTTTGTGCCCTGGATCTGGACATTTAGTGTATGCAATATAAAAATGTTTTCGTGAGAGCCCTAGTGATCATAGTCTAGACTCGAGAAGGAATCCTAGTTCGCTATGATCGAGGCTCTGATACCAAGCTGTCACACCCTGGCTTTGCGGAAGCGTGGGTTTATTTGGTGTGACTTCTTAATACCATAGCAACAATCATAACAATGCTATATGATAAAAACATGAGATATTCATCCATTAATAAAGTTTAGAAAAATCCCATTTTCAACAATCACAAAATAAGTTTACAAACCTTAATTTGATTAAACTGGGTTCATAAAGACTTAGCAAAAGGCTTTAAACAATACTAGGTTTAGGGATAAGTAACCCGTCTAGGAAGAGGTTACACCTTCTAAACCCTGGGTGACTTCTTTATTCAAACGCAGCTTGAAAATACGTGCATACCGTGCCAGATCCGTTAGTTTCCTGAAATACATGTAGTTTGAAAAGTCAACATAAAGTTGAGCGAGTTCATGTGTAGGTGAGTTTGTATAAACCCTTGTAAAAATGTCAGTATGTATGAAAATCCCTGGTATGTAGCAAATAAGGAAAAAAAAGAGATCACCATTGGGTTGCAAAGCCAATGATATGTGTGAAGTGTAGTAGGAAGACTCAAACCTAGCAGATTTTTGCGTCGGGCTCAAAGTCACCACCTGGTTCATTCGGCGGACTCAGGGGTTGGGCTCGCTACACCCAGATAGATCTACCGCTAATGACTCTCGGTCCTACAATGAGGATTAATGGCCTCCAGTTCCCGCCTTCCCACTCACATAATCTAAGTAGTAACCCTCCTTACGCTAACCATACCATGTAAAAAGTATTCGTAATCATAGTAACATGTATTTCACCCCCGCAGTTTAAAAACTAAAAACAGTTAAGAGAAAAGGGGGACATGAACTCAGTGAAGTGCGTCTCGAAATAGTATCTCCCAATCAACCTGCTGCGTGACGACCTACACGTACTAACTTCTATTAGACGGACGACCGTGCCTTGGCTTAAGGTTTAACGTTTTTGGGAAATAGTTAGGCAACTATTTTGTATTTCCACTTCTTAATTATTTAATAATTATATTCCTTCCCAAGGATGGGGGTTTTAATACATGTGCGTTTTTGTAATTCCAAAAATATATTATTCAGTCTCAGTTAATAAAATATATTTTTTATTCATTTGTCTAAAATATTCTATCTCCAAAATATACATATTTTCCCAAAAATATTATATTTTATTCCATACAATTTTCCAAAATAATACTTTTATCAAAACGCGCGTTTAGGAGTATTTTTCCGAAAATACATAAGTTACATTTTTAAAGTTCGTGTGGTTATAATAATACCGGTGTAACTTAAATATTTATTTGTGAGGGCGTTGGTATTATTTTGGAGTCATTACTTTTTAGTGTGTACGAGTTATATTATTTTTACCCTAAAAATAATATATGTGTAGTTCACAAAATAATCATAAAATCACACAAGCGTTCTACTATGAAATATATATTCTAAATATATATTTAACAAATTTTATTTACGAAAATCCACCTCCGAATACTTGGTTATTTTACAATAAAAATCATGGCGAAATTTGTTTGGGAAAACAAGTCAAAAATATATTTATAAACACTTGTCACAAAAATATTCTAAGTGTTATATTTCTGGAAAAAATTCGCCAGAGTTTCCTCTGTAGTTGGAGGTGGCCACGCTTACTA
This sequence comes from Helianthus tuberosus, assembly GCA_030545235.1. Classification (NCBI taxonomy): domain Eukaryota; kingdom Viridiplantae; phylum Streptophyta; class Magnoliopsida; order Asterales; family Asteraceae; genus Helianthus; species Helianthus tuberosus. Next base: position 58,282,350 of record CM060443.1, on the reverse strand, counting down.
GCGTATCATTTTCTTTTTAAAATTCAACCAACAACTTTTCAACCATCAATATTCAATATTCAAACATCAACTAGTCAAAAATAAATATAGATCGCAAACACATGAACTTGTAAGTCGTGTAAAATTATGTAGTAACCTTCCAACATTTTTAATAGATCTTGTTTTCTTTAAAAACATGTTTAACTTCTTAAAAACTTTGTTTTCAAAGAATATGTTGTTTTACAACTTCTAGTAAAAAATTAAGGAAATATTTCTTTGTTAAATCCTTTTGTTACACAAGTGTTTACACACTTGTTTGTTCACAAAAACACCTTTAGTTTATGAAAGATCCGGCTTCAAAATAAGACTTGTATATTTTACTTGGTTCTTCGAAAATACCACTTGTAGATCTTTAGATCTACTAGTTTAAAACTCTATTTTACAAAAAAACATCAACTTTACACAAGTTCATGTTTATGTATGGAAGGGTTTGTCATCTTGTATCTTCTACCCTTAACATATTGCTAGTTCATGTTCCATGAACACGACCTAGCGTGGTTAGATGACGATCCGTTCCATTACTAGCAACCATCAACATAAAATAACCATAACTAAACAAGATTCACAAGTTTTACACCATTATTTACCCTTTAACCAACAAGTTTATCATTCTTACAAGACTTTATGCTTTGATCTTAAGTGTTCTCGAGTTTTAACCGTTAAACTTCTTATTAACCACTTTAATCATGAACAAGGAAGTGTTTAGAAGCACTTACTACTAGCTCAAGGCTAGGGAAGAAACAAGGCGTAAATGAGGTGGATAAAAGAAATCTAGAGAGGTTCTTGAGTTTCCGAGTGCACCGGGCTTGTTTGTATGTCACCTTACACCTTTGTATATGTGAAGAATGCTTGTAACAAAACTTGAATGATGGTGAGGGTGGGTGTGGTGATCTCGGCCGAACACATAAGGGAAGGGAGAGTTGGGTGTTGCTTGAAGGTGATAAGAATGAAGAAATGATAGTTTACTAGTGGGTTATATAAAGGACCTTCAACATCTAATACCCCTTTTGTCATGTGTCTCCTTATCCACCAACCATATCTAATATAATAATGAAAAGAATCACGGGGGTGGTGTCCCCATGTAACCGATTTGAAAAAGAAAGGGGGGTATGGGGTTGGGTTTCAATGATAAGGTTACTATATAGTTAGTTCTAGTTAGGATTTTAATTAGGATATTAGTGTGTTATGTAATATAACGGGTGTTAGGGTGTTCGGGGACCCTAACTAGCTCAGAAAAGTACAAATAATGTCATTGACAATATTTTTATGTTCTGGGTAGAGTCCGGTTGTTCGGTTGGATACTGATCCATTAAAGTGCTAAATAAGTATTTAAAGTGTCTTTAATATTATTTTTAGTGGCACAATAAATTATCAACACTTTGGAAAGTGTCTAGTATTATTTTACCAAGTTTTTGCACCTTACTAGTTATGTTAAAAGCTGAATTTTGTGATAAAGTGCAGAATTTTGTAATTATCACATGTTTTAAGCACATCCGGTCACTATAAACTTCACCTAGTGACGCAGTTCTACAATCCCCACATCCCTACACTCACTACTAGTGTAGTAATCTATTCCCGGCTCATACTGGCCTCAGAGACAATATCTGTCTAGTGCTGGCAATATCAGCACGTGTACTGGGTTATCCGTATAGTGTGCCCACTGTGCTTTTGTGCATCAAGGTTGTCACTGATGTTCGTGTGTAAATAATAGAGTGACAGTAATAAAGTATGATGCATGTGTATGTATGTATCAGAAATCAAGAAGCAGTTTAACCACAGTTGTAAGCAAGCACAATAATTAAGCATTAATTAAATATTAATTAATTGTACGGATACCTGGTTTTGTGAGGGTTGTCACAACACCTGTGCTTGTAATCATTGTAAATAGTTCAGTTATCAATAAAACAATGTTATTTGATCCCAATGTTTGTTTGTTTATGTTTGACATTTTTCATGTTTTGATTTTTGTTCAATTTCAAACTCTATATCGCTTTCTGGAGAGTTATACGTATTCATTTTAATGCGACAAACACTCCGGAACATCAATATATGCTTAACATACCTTAAATAACCTTTACATAACTTTGAAATAAGTGTTGAAGGCTTTAGTATGGCAAAATCAAGTTTATTCGCTTACAGGGACTAATTTCGACAAACTGCGAAAGTATGCCGATTCGTACTGTAACGAACATTCCGGAACTTGATCATAAGTTAAAAATACCCTAAATATCCTTTACATAGCTTAGAAATAGGCTTTGAGGGGTTTGGTATGCTAAAACAAACTTTTTGGTCATTCAGGGACTAAAAGCGTCAAAAAGTGCATAAGTTTGCATTTTCGCGCATATCTTACGTTCTGAATACATCCGGACATCCAAAAAATTTATGTAATCATTAAAATATTTTATTTTAGTGATTGGCTTGATAAAATTCCATTCATCGCATAATTTGGATCGTTATTCGCGTCCGTTCGTGTTTCGTCGTAATTAACCGAACAACGCAACCGTACGGCCAAACGAACCGACAACCGGCATATTTTTGAGCATATTTCAAGTTCCCTATGTTTTAACATCCTTATGAAGCTTCAAAATGGCCTTGACAGGTGTTAGAAGTGCCAAAACACGACAATACGCACACAGGGACCAAAACTGACATTTTGCAAAAGTTGCTGGTCTGCACATAGCATACGGACCGTAAGGGGAACTGCATACGGTCCGTAAGCAGCCTTCAGACATCAGAAACTTGATTCCAACTATTTCCAGCCTGTTCCAGCTGTTTTGGTGAGTTGCAAATGGTTTTTCTTGTAATCTATGGACTATTTTAGGGTGCCCATTGGTGAACACCCATGGGCCATGGTATTCCAAAACCATGGGTGCATGTGTACTGTGACATCTGTGTTTGTAATCATTGTAAACAGTTCATTTATCAATGAAATAAATTTATTTGATCCCAATGTTTGTTTGTTTATGTTTTACATTTTTCATGTTTTGACTTTTATTCAACTTCAAACGCTATATCGCTTTCTGGAGAGTTATACGCAAACTGGTGCGTAAACGTAGTCAGTTTAACGCGAAAAATACTCCGTAACATCAATATATGCTTAACATACCTTAAATAACCTTTACATAACTTAGAAATAAGTTTTGAAGGCTTTTGGTATGGCAAAATCTAGTCTATTCGCTTACAGGGACTAAATTCGACAAACTGCAAAAGTATGCCGATTTGAACTGTAACGGACATTCCAGAACATGGCCATAAGTTAAACACACCTTAAATGACCTTTTCATAGCTTAGAAATAGGCTTTGAGAGGTTCGGTGTGCTAAAATAAACTTTATGCTCATTCAGGGACTAAAAGCGTCAAAAAGTGCATAAGTTTGCATTTTCGCGCATAACTTACGTTCTGAATACATCTGGAAATCCAAAAATTTATGTAATCATTAAAATATTATGTTTTAATGATTGGCTTGTCAAAAATTCATTCATCGCACTATTTGGATCGTTTTTCGCGCTTATGCGCATTCCGTCGTAATTAAGCGAACATCGCGTTCGTACGACCAAACGAACCGACATCCGGCATATTTTTGAGCATGTTTCATGTCCACAATGTTTAAGCATCATTTTAGGGCCTTAAAGTTGGCTTAACGGGCCTTAGAAGTGTCGGAAATAGCTTTAAAACACAACACGGACTGAAACTGTCATTTTGGAAACTTGTTTCTGATCTGTACTGCTCAGGCGGCCCGCGTAGACTTCCTCAGCCTCTTACGTGGCCCGCGTGACCCTCCCAGATATGCTGAATTGTTGCAAATAGCCTGTTTCCAGCTGTTATACACTCATTTTCCATTTGCAAACGGTTTTTACAACACCATGGGCCATTTCTATGGGCTCTAATGGTATTAGAAAACAAGGGGCACACTTGGACGGCCTAGATCGAAGCTCATTTCCCGATAAATGATCCTAACGGTTCTAGCTTTCCTATAAATACCCCTGACCCATTTCACTTGCAACCCACTTGATATTAGGATCTAACCAAACACTTTAGGTGACCATAGTTGTATAGGGAATAACCTTCTGAGGTTGTACCTTATGGTCACAACGTTTAGTTAGTTGTATGATAGGTAGTATATATGCCTTAGGTAAATTACCAAAATGCCTTTTTTACATTAAAATTCATTTTAAGCCTATGTAACCTAATTTTTGGTATCTAAACTGATTTAGTAACAATATTAGACATGTTAAGGCATATTTTACTTGTCATAAGGCTAGTTAGGCGGTCCGCACGCATTTTACGCGAACGACGCGTTAAAGTAGCATAAGCTACCTAAACGGGTCGTGACGGGTCAAAAGCACTTAGGATAAGTTTCATTTTTGTATGTAGGCTTTGTTAAACCATATTACATGAGTTCCTACACTCATTTGGTTTACGAACCCTCATGCTACCCGATCCTCCGATTAGGTCCGTTTATTAATGTAGTTACCTATATTAGGTGCCGTTTGATTCCGTAACCTTCTAGCTTTGCTTGGTGGATATCTAAAGTCTATTAAGCAATCTCAAGTGAGTACATAGACCCCTCTTTTACTGTTTTTCAAACATTTTGGGGTGAAACACATGTGCCTACTTGTTAATTTCATGCTTTCCATGCTTTCATATCATATACTTGCTATGTTCATTAGTACACTTATAGTACATAATTTCATTGTGTTTTTGCTATGTATGTCCTTTGTAGCATACTTAGTACATCGTTTTACATGACATTTTATGCTATGTATGTTCACCATACTTAGTGCATTTGTTTTTCATCATATGCTATGTATGTCCGTTTTGCCGCATACTTAGTACATTTTCATCACATGCTTACATTTTGATATGACATTTGGTTTGTTAAGTGGGACCATATACATTCATTAACTTTGATCACGACGCTCGTTAGTAGGTAATGGTACCATAGGAATTGACAACTCCCGTTCCTGACATCCTAGGTATGTTTGGATGAAAGGAATGACCGAACCCGATAAACCATAACACAGATAGACCTTTAATTTGTTTAAGGGCTTATCACCGTAGTCACAAGGCTTGGATGTATGCATTTTTAACAATACCGCATAAATGTTTGTATTCAGTATAGCATGCATTTCCACAAGACATAGCATTGATTTAAACCACGTTTTACTTCAATACATTGTTTTGTGCATTTTTATCTATGGCTCAGTAGACATATATATATATATATATATTTCACTTGCCATACATGACATTTTGTTTACACATTACATATTTGACATTTGACATAGACATTTTGATATTGATATACATATTTCATGGTCTGTATTTTGACATAAACATTTTGACATGGTTTACACAAAGACATTTGACAAATGGTTTAGACATGGGTAATTTGCATTGGTGGTTTGTTTGGGTAAAGTGATTTAAGTAACGAGGCGAGTGTAATATGATACAAGCATGGTGGATACGCCGCTGGTACTTCCTATATATAAGTGCTTGTATGGTATTACATATCGTAGCGTTGTTTGAATCATTTCAATTTTGACATATAACATTTCATACAAATAACATATTTTTCAAGACATTGTTTTACAAACAACTTATTTTATACAAAACCCATTTTTCTTGGTTATCCATTTAACCTCACATTATTCTTTTACATATCATCTACTTTATCATCGCTTTTCAAAAGATTTATAAAACAAAACAACTAACAAGGTTCATGACTGACTTTTATTAAACAACTTTTTCTTAAACTTAAGTCATGAATCCTATTTTCACAAAACCTATGTATCTCACAGGCATTTTTATGCTGACGTACCTATTTTCACATGTGTTTCAGGAGTTGTTGCTTAGGATGATGATCGTGACACTAGGGCGGACCTGTGCCTTAGAGACTTAAAATAAAGATAGACTTAGTTTAATTATGTTGTGTACTCTTTGGTTCTTGTTTTGAAACAACGTATTCCACCTTTGGTTGTTGAATAAAATATAATTTTAATTACCATGGTTGTGGAACAATAATTCTGTTACAACACTCCCCGATGTTTCCGCCACGATTTTATGTTTTACGTGGTCGGGGTGTGACATGTACGGCTTAGATCGAAGCTCGTTTTTCAATGAACGATCATAACGGTTACCCGAAATCTATAAATACCCCCAAGATTTTCCACCCAAACTCACACTTGATCTGCCCAAATTCTCTAAGTTGGATTCTTGCACTTCATACCTGAGAATTTAAGATCAAACCTTCATTTCTTGGACCCGTTGTAAGTATTCTTTCGTTCTTTTACGCGTTTTAAGCATGAAAGTCAAACAGTGTTTGACTTTCAGCTTTGACCAGTTTATGGTCAACACGAAGTTCGTTTGAACTTCGTAATATGAGTGTAATCACGATGGTTATAGTCCCTTGTGACGAGTCGTAGTTTCGGTCAAAATGCGCGTTTATGCGTATTTTGCAACCAAACTATTTTTGGGTATCAAAACCGTTTGTTCTGATACCAAACCTGTTTTTAAACTTCGTTAAACATGTTTTAACATGTTTAGCTTGTCACTTTAGATTTAGTGCTTATACAGGGTCGTAAGATAAGCGGTCTAAACAACCGCTTAGACTTTCGAACCCGACCCGTTTGGTCGATCATTAGGATCCGACCAAACACATTAGGTGACCATAGTTGCATAGGGAATAACCTTCCGAGGTTATACCTTATGGTCACGTCGTTTAGTTAGTTATTGTTTTGGTCAAAAATTACCGAAGCAATTAAGTGATCAAATTAGTAAAGTGAGGTAGTGTGCTAAAAAGTGTATTGAAAATATGCTTGTTAAGTTATTTAGAAAATCAGTATTCAGGATACGGCTCAGGATATTGAGCTGTATCTATGATCAAACTATGAGCAAAAGTAAAGCAAATGACACGAGATGTACGAGGAAAGCCCTTGATCAATCTAGATCGCCGGCATAAAACCTCGGGAGCTGACAATCGCAGCTGCCTTGTTCTTCTTATTACTTCAAACGTCAGGATACAGTGCAGGATGTGGTGCGGATCGACTATTTGTGTTACAATGAAATTTGAATACAAGTGTGGTGTTTGCAATGAGCTAGAGAGTGAAAGTGTTCGAGAGTGTAAGTGTAAATTGTGTGCCTTAAACTGATCCGCCCCCATTTATTTATAGTAAAGATAATATAACAAACTATCCTAAACTTCCGGGATCCACCGAATATTCCTTAATCGAACGTTGTAGACCTGGTCTTTCGGGTTCAACGTCTCTCCTTCAACAAACACGTCCGAGTCTTGAGGAGAAGAAGTCCACTTGACCGTTAGCAAGTCTCAGCCTTTAACCTGCACGTGGTTAATTCAATAAACCTCAGGATATCGCCCAAGATGTTAGCAATATCCTCTTCCAGCATCCTGGTCACAAATAAACAAATAAAGGCAGGATATTGGTCAGGATATGTATCGCTTAGAAAATGAGCCATAACAATTGTCCCCAAATACGACTAGACCCTTGAAATGACAGCGGTGCAACTTCCAAAGCGTTATTTACTCTTTACCCCCCTATATTCATCCTATATTAACCGAGGGACTCCTTATTACGGTTATCCTTATCTTCAAGCGGACATCAGGTATTTTCCTTTCTATCCTTCTTTCTTGAATCTCTTTTAGTTTGCTCAACACTTTTCATGGCACCACGAACGAAATCCCGATCGGACCGACCGGCCTCAGCCCTCGTAAGTCAAAATTTTATTGTTGATCCTGCAAAGGAGATCTGCTGCTTCAACAATGCCGACATCGCTGCTCTTAAAGATTCCGGCGCCTTCCCTACCGGAACAGTCTTTCGCCCTTTTGATCGGGAAGCCCGATCAGACGCGATATCCGATGAGTGGGTTTTCTTCTTCGCCTACCCCTTCTCTTGGACTCCGGTACCCATTTCCACCCTTTATCTCTCGCTTTTTTGAACTTACCGGCCTTAGCTATGCCCAGATTATGCCAATGGTTTGGTGAGTTTTAATAGTGCTGGATCAAATCAAATCTCATCATTTTCCTAACCTACTTGTTGAGGACCTTCCTATAGCATACCGTTTGAGATCCCACGGCAATCACCGTTTTCTTCTGTTTTCTACCTCCAAGAACCCTTTGGTTCTTAAAGCCACCAAGAACGAGGATCGATGGCGACGAAAATTCTTTTTCGTAAAAAGAGACTCTATTGATAAGGGTTTCGATCTACCGGTTAAATGGTTAACCAAGGGTAGGATTTAGGGTTTTATTAATATCCCCAATTATATCTTCAAACTGTATCCCGGACTTATATCCTGATGTTTTTATGCAGCAAATTTCAGAGATTTAGTGCCTCCAAGTGCAGAATCCGAATCCAAGATCAAGGAAGTCTACCGTCTTCCTGCCAGTGAAAGAACTTTCTCCCTATCTCTTACAGATTCAAGCCAGAAATCAAGCTCAGAAATGTCTGGTAAGCACATTCTCAGCATATATTAATTACTTTTCAAAAGTATGATGAGTTTAAGAATATCTTCCCTTGTGTAGTACCAGTCGTCAACCTTGAAGGTTTCGAACTTGACGAGTTGGATTGCTACTCCAGCCTCGAACCCATCAAACAAGAATCCAAGCCAAAGCCGTCTGCTACACCAAAGCCTACCTCCTCGAAGACTGTTTCTGCTCCCAAAGGCCCTCCGGCATCCAGGACCCGGGCATCCAGCTCTCGGAAGAGAAAGGAGACGGACTCCCCAGCTATTTCTGAAACATTCTCTCTCGAGAATCATGGGTTCAACGAAGCCACCTCATTCCTCAAACATGTAGAATTTTCTTTTCGATATCCTGCACAAGTATGTTAGTCCTTATCCTGCTTATTGTTTACATCAATACCTGTGTCTTTATCGATAGGGTCTGGATCGTCTTATGCACTTGTATGAAGACGCTTGCGGGCTTAACAAGATGTTGGAGATCAAGCTGGAGAAAGCTGAGGCCACCATAGCTGACCAAGGAACCATTGCAGCTGCTAAATCCCAGCATTATGAAGACAAATACAAGGCAATGATCCGAGATCACCAGGCTACTCTCCACAAAACCAACGAGGATGCTCAAGCCAAACTAGATGGCGCCCTTCTCCAATATCAGCAGAATATGAGTTCATATCGGGATAGCCTCAAAGCATCCGTGGTCGTCTCTCTTCTCCAAGCCAGGATAAGGATGGCTTATGAGGCCATGGATTTGGGTTTTGAATGCCCCTCCTGGAATGTAAAGGCTTGGGAGGAGAAACTACAGGGCCTCGGAGGTCATCCCGTTGCTCATCCTGCAAAACATACTGGTGAAGAGCCTTCTAAGGCGGCAGAGGAAGCGGCCAATGCTGGTGATGATGCCGAGAAGAATCCTGAGGCTGATGCTGGTGCGAACGCTGGGAAGGAGGTTGCTGTTCAAGAGGGTGCTGCCCCTTAGGCAGCGGAGTGGGCGATGATGGATATACGTGCCAAGGCCGGAGCCCACTTTTAAATTTCATGGTTGTGGTTGCATAAACAATTTACTTTTCCTGTCTTCGAACAATTTACATTTCCTGCACTAGAACAATGTGATGACCAAAGGTGGATGGGTCCTAGGTTTTAGGATGAAGCCCTTGGTCATCAATTAGTATAACTCGTTTTGAATGCGATAACGGTTGTAGGTGGACAAGTCCTGTTTTGAGAAATATCCTGCAACCGTTACACAAATATGGTAAAAACTAATTGTGCTTTTGGCGGATGGGCCTCAGTTTGAGGTGAAACCAAAAGCACAACTTTTGACTTGTTAATAATATAACTATCTTTTGACTTATTTGCTGTTGCCTTGCATTACTTAGTGTAACTCTCAGCTTTGTAAAAATTTTGTATTGTCATCTTATGAAAATATCCTGATCAATATGCTCAATGACATATATTAAAAACTGTTATTAGATTCGTTCAACTTTGCAGAAAGTTCTTTAAAGAGTGAAAAACAATCTATCTTTCCCGTTTTGATAATACTTAAATGATCAAAGTTCCAAACTAATACTAGTTTCAAACACCTTAATCAAATATCCTGAAAAGGACTTTGAGAATATATCAGGATACTTGACCTTTTATAAAACATAGTGTTACCAAAAACTTAGACGATGTTTACAAAGGAAAGATCATACCCGGAGTAGTATATAACCCTATTACCAAACCTCAATCTCCTTGCAACTTTTCCAATGAAGATGTCCCATGTGTGAGATATTTAACATACTAGTTCCGAGCTTTAGCCTTTGAGCTTTACATCACTGCCTTGGTAGGAATGTCCCCTGTGTACAATGTCTTCAAATACTTAGAAATCTTCTGAATGTCAATTTCCATCGTATAGGCAATTTTTTAGATCCCAAGGGTAAAACCCAAGGATGTACTGGAGATAAATCCCTTGTATCCTGGGGAAAATCCCAAATTTTCATGCGCTACAGGCGGGAGTGTATAAACTCCAAGACTTAGAAAGGTGAAAACCTTTAAACCTTAGAGAGTATGAAAATACCCTTTTCGTGAGAGAGGGTGATCAATCCTCATATACCTTTAGGATTCAGGATATAGCCAACAGTAACGAAATTGTCAGCCACTTTTACATGGACTGGTCCCGCCACCTTGAACTATCCCTGAATAACTTGCGCTCCAGGCGGGGTGTTTAAACCCAATTCGGAAGAAAGGTGAATACCTTTAAACCTGTGAAGGGATCAGGATCCCTTATACGTGAGAGAGGGGGCCAATCCTCTAATCTTTCGAGTTATCCTGAGTACATATCCTGGAGCTATATCCTGAAACATATCCTAAAAAACAATTGTAAACTAAGGTGGGTGTTAGCTTGGCTAACACCCCTCCGATGCTTAAGTCAGTATTGGGTTACAAAGAACAAATTAAACCAAACATATTTAAAAAAGGTAGAATTCATACCATCCTGAGTTAGAAATTAAATTCTAAACTCACTTGAAATAGAACTTAAGGTGTATAGCATTCCAAGATCTCGGTAGCATATCCCCCTCCATATTCTTGAGTCTGTATGCTCCTTTCCCTGCTTCAGATTCAACTTCGTATGGTCCTTCCCATTTTGGAGCTAACTTGCCATCGGCAGGACTAGTAGTATTCTGAAAAGCCTTTCTTAACACCCAATCTCCAATCTTAAATCTTCTGGTCCTAATATTCTTGTTATATGCCCTGGATATTCTCTGTTGATATGCTGCCATCCTTAGCCTTGCCGCATCTCTCTTCTCATCTATAGTGTCTAAATCCTGACTCAAGGCTTCAGGATTCTGCTCAGGATCACTTAGGGTAGATCTTGCAGTAGGTATTGTCATTTTCGTTGGAATCATTGCTTCTGCTCCAAATACCAAGGAAAACGGGGTTTGGCCTGTTGCATTCTTTACCGTTGTCCTATCAGCCCACAAAACAAAGGGTAATTCTTCTACCCATCTTCCTTTTTTGGCACCAAGCCTTTTCTTTAAGTTATTGACAATTATCTTGTTTGAGGATTCTGCTTGTCCATTCGCTTGAGGATGTACTGGAGTAGATGTTATCATTTTGATTCCCCAACTCTTGCAAAAGTCAGTACTTCTCTTGCTTATAAAGTGAGAACCATTGTCACAGATTATCTCGGCTGGTACTCCGAATCTGGTCAGGATATTCCTCTTTATGAAGGATACTACTTCTTGGTCTCTAACTTGAACAAATGCTTCAGCTTCAACCCACTTAGAGAAATAATCCGTCATTGCTAGCATAAAGACTTTTCCTCCCGGAGCTTTTGGTAGCTTTCCCACTATATCCATACCCCACTTCATAAATGGCCAAGGGGAAACAATATGATATAATGGTTCAGCAGGTTGATGCAGTATGTTACTATGTCTTTGACATGCGTCACATCTTCGAGCATATTCTACGACATCTTTTCTCATTGTTGGCCAATAATATCCTGTCCTTAATACTTTTGAGAATAACGACCTGCCCCCAGTATGGTTACCACAATCCCCTTCATGTATATCCTGAAGTACTTCTTTGGCTTCAGGATCCTCCAGGCACCTCAAATACGGTCCTGCAAGAGATTTCTTGTATAAAATATTATTTATAATAGTGAATCGTGATACCTTCATCCTAAATGCCTTAGGATTTTCATTTCCAGGGATGTGTCCTTCTTTGAGATATCTCATGATTGGAGCCGTCCAGGATTTAGGATCCTCTTCAGGATGCTCTGCTCCAGGATCCTGAATACCCGCTACTTCTTTATCCTGAGGATTCGTTGCAGGATATAAGACATGTAATATTGGTATTTCGGTCCCTTCAGGTATCCTGATCGATGATCCCAAATTTGCTAAGGCATCCGCTTCAGCATTATCCTCCCTTGGTACCTGTTCAAGTATAAAAACATCGAAATATCCTGCTAATTTTTTGAGAATATTGAGATACTCGATTAATTTCTCACCCTTAACTGCATAGGATCCATTAAAATGGTTAGTAATTAACAAAGAGTCAACATATACTTGCAAATTTTTGATACTCATACTCTTAGCCAATTCTAATCCTGCAATTAAAGCTTCATATTCTGCCTCATTATTAGTAGCAGGAAATTCACACCTAATAGCCTGGGGTAAGATGTCCCCCTGTGGCGATTTTAGTAGTATTCCTAATCCTACTCCTCTTACATTAGATGCACCATCAGTATATAATGTCCAGGATCCTGAGGATTCTCCTAACTGTTGAACTTCTAGGTCTACCTCATCCTGAATATCACTACTGAAATCAGCCACAAAGTCAGCTAAAGCCTGAGACTTTATGGCATTTCTAGGTTCATATACTAAATCATAAGCACTTAACTTTACTGACCACTTGGCCATCCTGCCTGACATCCCTGGTTTCCTAAGCACATTTTTGACAGGATAATTTGTTTTAACATGTATCCTATGTGTCTCGAAATAATGTCTAAGCTTCGTCGATGCCATGACTAGAGCTAATATTAATTTTTCTAAATGAGAATACCTAGTTTCAGCATCTAACAAACTTTTACTAACATAATAAACAGGATATTGCTGACCTTCATGGTCTTTTATAAGAACGGCACTTACAGCATTCCCTGATACAGCAAGGTATAGGGATAGTGGTTCACCATTTTCAGGCTTCATCAATAGAGGTGCGGTTGAAAGATATCGTTTCAAATCCTGCAAGGCTGCTTCATGCTTCTCACCCCACTCGGCCTGTCAAAAATCTTTGCATTTCTCTGAGGATCTTGAGATAAATCTGTTTAAAGCTGCTACTCGGCCTGTCAATCTTTGTACGTCCTTCATATTTGAGGGTGATTTTATATCCAGGATAGCTTTGATCTGCTATGGGCTTGCTTCTATCCCCCTTTTTGTCACCATATATCCAAGAAACTTTCCTGCCCCCACTCCGAAATGGCATTTAGCAGGATTCAGCTTCATGTTGTATCGATCCAGGATATCAAATGCTCCCTTGATATCCTGGAGGTGATCCTCAGCCTTTTTAGATTTCACCACCATATCATCGATATATACCTCCATGGTGTCCCCCAGTTTGTCTGTTGGTGTCATGAAGGCAGTATCCTCCTAGTCAGAAGGCTCCATTTGGATCTGTTGAAATCCTGAGGATGCGTCCATGAAGGTCAGCATTTCATGCCCGGCAGTGGCATCTACCATTGCATCAATGTGGGGAAGAGGAAATGGGTCTTTAGGACAAGCTTTGTTCAAGTCTGTGTAGTCCACACAAACTCTCCATTTCCCATTTTTCTTCTGTACTACCACCACGTTTGCTAGCCACCTTGGGAACTTAACCTCTCTGATCATCCTGGACTTTAATAACCTCTCAACTTCCTCCTGGATAATCGTGTTCCGCTCAGGAGCAAACTTCATTCTTTTTTGCTGAACAGGCTTGAATGACTTATCAATTCCAAGCTTGTGAGTGATAATATCTTTGGATATGCCTGTCATATCCTCATGCTTCCATGCAAACGTTGACATCCTGCATTTCAAAAAGTTAATTAATTGTTCTTCAATATCCTGAGGGATATTGGTCCCTACGAGCACTGAAATATCGGGATTATCCTGATCCAGGATAATTTTCTTCACATCCTGCTCTGGATCCTCCACGATATCCTGAGCCCGCGTCTTTAATTGCTATGCTGCACTAGGTTTGGTTGAGGATTTCATCGAGGATGAGTAGCATTCTTTCGCCTCCTGCTGATCACTATCAACTTTGACAACTCCCCAAGGGGTAGGTATCTTGATGCATTGGTGATATGTTGATGGCACAGCCTTCATATCGTGAATCCACGGTCTTCCCAGTATGATGTTATAGCAGGATAGAGAATCCATCACACAGAAACGTTGTATTGAGTTGACTCCTTCAACGTATACTGGTAACTTTATCTCTCCCATGTGTTTCTAGCCTCTCCACTGAACCCAACAAGCACGGTAGACTTTGAAGTGATATCCATTGGAGATACATTCATTCTCTTCAGAGTTTCTAGTTGGATTATGTTGACGGAGCTGCCATTATCAACCAATATCCTGCGTACAAAATGGTTAGCCATATATAACGTTATTACCAGAGCATCATGGTGAGGATCCTGGACAGTATCCCTGTCATCAGCATCAAAAGTGATCACTTTGTCAGTTGTGAGGGTAGTCATCCTGACAGGTTTGTCTCCCCTTTCGGCCTTAGCTTCCTTTGCATGTCTCTTTGCTGCCGAATACGAAGTTCCACAAATGTCGGATCCTCCCGAAATGAAGTTGATTATCTTGGCATCCGCGGGAGGTGATGCTGCTCGCTCAGGATCCTTCTCAGTATCCTGACCCTTATTCTTCTTTCTTCCTAAGAGATCTTTCAGATATCCCTTGCTTAGAAGATAGCTTATTTCTTTCCTTAGAGCAATGCAATCCTCAGTTACATGTCCGAAATCTTCGTGGAAAGCACACCATTTTGACTTATCTTTCCAGTCAGCCTTTTGTTGATTCTTTCGAGGCCACCTAGCCTTGTCTCCTAGACCCTGCATGGCATACATCAATTCAGGAATGTTAACAGAAAAGCAATATTCAGACAACTCAGGATACTCTTCAGGATCCTCATCTTCGACGGCATTCACTCTCTTGTTTTCATTTCTACCATATGGCTTAGGCCGATATGACTTGAATGAGGATTCTGACTTCCTGTTAGTTGACTCATAAGTGTTAGATGAGTTCATCCTTTCTTGCATCTTCCTGTCATCTTCCAGACGGATATATCTCAAAGCCCTGTTACGAGCTTCGTCGAGATTCCTGCAGGGATTCATTACAAGATCCTGATAAAACTGAGAATCCTTTTGTAATCCCATCTTAAAAGCTTGCACAGCTGTTGCAACATCAAGATGTGGGATATCCAAGGATTCTCGACTGAATTTGTTTACATAATCCCTCAAGGATTCCTGAGGCCCTTGAGTTATCCTGTAAAGATCACTGGTTAGTTTCTCAAAACTCCGACTACAAGAAAATTGACTGTTAAATAAATTAACCAAATGAGCAAACGAAGTAATTGAGTGAGGAGGAACGTTTAACAGCCATTTTAAGGCTGATCCTGTTAGAGTAGAACCAAATCCCTTGCACAAGCACGCTTCCTTGAGCTCCGGAGGGATAGGGTTAATCTCCATTCTTTCCCTATACTGAGCAATATGCTCTTCAGGATCCGTAGTTCCGTCGTAAAGCTTCATGTTGGGGGTTTGAAATCTCTTTGGGATCTCAGCATCACAGATAGGATATGCAAAACGATATATCTTGTGGCTGTCTTGGGACACTTCCGGGATCGGCTGGACCACCCCGGGTACACTAGATATCATATCCTTCAACTTCTGAAGTTCCCTAGTAAGTGCTGATGTTACACCTGTATCCTGCAAAGATCCACTATTGTTAGTAGCATGGGTATTATTATTATTTGACACGTTACCCGTTGGAGGATTTTGCCCATATCCTGAAGCATATCCTGAGCTCCTCATGGTTGACATTCTGACCGAGGAGGGTATTTCAGGAGTATGATTCTGAGGAAGGCTGGGCACAATATTCCCCCTATTATCCTCAGTATACACAGCTGAACTGAAGTTCAAAGTTCTGGGATGTAATGGAGTGACAATATCCTCAGCAGATCTGCTCGAGCCAGACTTCAGGAGTTGTATTTCCCTTAAAAGCATTTGGTTTGTTTCCTGTTGCTGCCTCATTTGTTCCTGCACACTTCCAAATAAGGTTAAAATTTCATCGTTAGAAGCTAAAACAGGAGCAGATTCCTGAACACTGCGAGTAGGGATAATATCCTGAGGTCGTGAAGAGGCTGGCATCCTTGGAGGAGGTGGTGGAAGCACTGAACCAGTAGTACCAGAAGTCATAGCAGACACAGTGGAGGAGCTCATGTTTGATCTTGAGGCCATTGTGGACAATGTAGCAAAAAGTTTTGAAAATAGAAAGCCGATTAGCGATTTCACAAAAATTTTTAGTAAAGAGAGCACCACTTGCCCCACGGTGGGCGCCAAATTGTTTTGGTCAAAAATTACCGAAGCAATTAAGTGATCAAATTAGTAAAGTGAGGTAGTGTGCTAAAAAGTGTATTGAAAATATGCTTGTTAAGTTATTTAGAAAATCAGTATTCAGGGTACGGCTCAGGATATTGAGCTGTATCTATAATCAAACTATGAGCAAAAGTAAAGCAAATGACACGAGATGTACGAGGAAAGCCCTTGATCAATCTAGATCGCCGGCATAAAACCTCGGGAGCTGACAATCGCAGCTGCCTTGTTCTTCTTATTACTTCAAACGTCAGGATACAGTGCAGGATGTGGTGCGGATCGACTATGTGTTACAATGAAATTTGAATACAAGTGTGGTGTTTGCAATGAGCTAGAGAGTGAAAGTGTTCGAGAGTGTAAGTGTAAATTGTGTGCCTTAAACTGATCCGCCCCCATTTATTTATAGTAAAGATAATATAACAAACTATCCTAAACTTCCGGGATCCACCGAATATTCCTTAATCGAACGTTGTAGACCTGGTCTTTCGGGTTCAACGTCTCTCCTTCAACAAACACGTCCGAGTCTTGAGGAGAAGAAGTCCACTTGACCGTTAGCAAGTCTCAGCCTTTAACCTGCACGTGGTTAATTCAATAAACCTCAGGATATCGCCCAAGTTGTTAGCAATATCCTCTTCCAGCATCCTGGTCACAAATAAACAAATAAAGGTAGGATATTGGTCAGGATATGTATGCTTAGAAAATGAGCCATAACAGTTATATGATAGGAAGTTTATATGCCTTAGGAAAATGACCAAAATGCCCTTTTTGCGCATAAATTTATTTTAAGCATATGTAACCTAAATTGTGACATCTAAACTGATTAGGCAACATTATTAGACATGTTAAGGCATATATTACCTATCATAGGACTAGTTAGGCGGTCCGAACGCTTTTTACGCGAACGACGCGTTAAAGTAGCATAAGCTACCTAAACGAGTCGTAATGGGTCGTAAGCACTTAGGATAGGCTCCGTTTTAGAATGTAGGCTTTGTTAAACCATATTACATGAGTTCATATACTCATTTGGTTTACGAAACCACATTTTATCTGATCCTCCGATTTAGGTCCGTTTATTAACATAGTTACCTATATTAGGTGCCGTTTGATTCCGTGATCTTTGTAGCATTGCTTGGTGGTTATCTAAAGACTATTGAGCAATCTCAAGTGAGCACATAGACCCCTCTTTTACTGTTTTTCAAACATTTTGGGGTGAAACACATGTGCCTACTTGTTACTTTCGTGCTTTCCATGTTTTCATATCATATGCTTGTTATGTTCATTAGTACACCTATAGTACATGATTTCATTATGTTTTTGCTATGTATGTCCATTTAGTGCATACTTAGTACATCGTTTTACATTACATTTTATGCTATGTATGTCCATTTAGTGCATACTTAGTACATTTGTTTTACATCACATGCTATGTATGTCCATTGTTGCATACTTAGTATATTTGTTTTACATCACATGCTTACATTTTGGTATGACATTTGGTTTATTTAAATGGGACAAAAATACATTCATTAACATTGATCACGCCGTTCGTTAGTAGGTAGTGGTACCATATGAATTGACAACTCCCGTTCCTGAAATCCTAGGTTTGTTTGGATGGATGGAATGACCGAATTCGATACACATAACTCAGATAAACCTTTAATTTGTTTAAGGGTTTATCGCCACAGTCTCAAGGCTTGAATGTATGCATTTTTACAATACCGCAAAGATGTTTGTATCAGTATAGCATGCATTTATTTCACAAAACATAACTTTGATTTAAACTATATTTTACTTCAATACCTTGTTTTTGTGCATTTTACCTATGGTTTAGTTGATATATTTCACTTACCATACATGACATTTGTTTACACATTACATTATTTACATTTGACATAAACATTTTGACATTGATATACACATTGCATAATTTACATTTGACATAAACATTTAACATTGGTTTACACGTTACATGATTTACAGTTTGACAATAGACAATTATTTACTCATAAACATTTAACATTTGTTTTAACAAGACATTTGGTTGGTTTGTTTGGGTAAGTGATTTAAGTAAAGAGGCGTATGTAATATGATAAAAGCATGGTGGATACGCCGCTGGTACTTCCTATATATAAGTGCTTTTATGATATTACATATCGTAGCGTTATTTAAATCATTTCAATTTAGACATATTACATTTTACATAAATAACATATTTTTCACAAGACATTGTTTTACAAAACAGTTTGTTTTATACAACTCATTTTACTTGGTTATTTAATTAACCATACACCTTTCTTTTATATAATCTGATTTCTTATCACATTTTCGTATGATTTATAAAAGAAAACACTTAACAAGATTCATGTCAAATTTTTATTAAACATTTCTTTAAACCTAAGTCGTGAATCCTATTTTCACAAAACCTATGTATCTCACAGACATTTTTATGCTGACGTACCTATTTTCACATGTGTTTTCAGGAGCTGTTGCATAGGATTGGACAAGATACACTTAGGCGGACCTGTGCCTTAGTGACATAAAACGAAGCTAGAACTAGTTTAATCATGTTATGTACCCTTTGTTTCAGTTGTTTTAAGACAATGTAACACCTTTGTTTATAAATAAAACATAACTTTAATTACCATGGTTGTGAAACGATAATTCTGTTGCTACTCTCCCTGACGTTTCCGCCGCGGTTTGTTGTTTTACGCGGTCGGGGTGTGACATCTCCTAGTTTAAGGAAGTTTTCAGCCTTTTCAGCAAGGAGGGAGATGGTCAGATTCGTCTCTTTTAATTTCACTGAACGTTTTACACACACTAGATAGCTGTTCAAGAATCATTCATAATATCAGATCTGGTTGTTAATTGTTACTTTTGATTATTCTGTTGAATCTCCTCTGTATGATGTAGTTTAAATTGTCAAATCTACTCGTATGAGATGATTTTAATTGATTTGTTGGTTGAGGTGTTTAAAGACAGATTTCAGGTGTTTAAAAGGGGGTAAAGGTGGAGGTCTTAAAAGGAGGCGGTGGCGGAGGTGTTTACAGGCGGAGGTGTTACAGATCTAAGAATGGAGAAGATAGGTCGCGGTGCGGTCGTGGTAGTCGGGTGACGAGTTTCACTATCAACAACTTTACATGTTTATGGTGGTGGGTGGTGCTAGAGTGGTGGTAACATGAAAGACAGAGAGAGAGAGTTAAGAGAGAGAATGAGAGTTGAGAGAGAGATGATATCTGATTTATTATTTTTCTTATTTTTATTTTTAACTTTCTTTAAAAAATGGGTAAAAAGTCTTATTTGCCCTCAAGTGGGGTCCACTTGGTCATACTTAACCATTAAAATAAAATGGGTTAGGGCTAAAGGACGAACCGTGCAAGGGTTTGTAAACAACGTGTAAGTTTTTTGTACTTTTTGAAGACAAAGGACACACTTTGCAATATATTATTTACATAAAGGACGTTTTTTTGTAATTTACTCTCAAATATATTAGTGGGCAACAACAATGGTTTTTTATGTTTTGGTCTACGAATCTAGTGGTCGGATATAATAGCAGGTGGTAGATGGGTGGGGTGTGTTTCCAGGGAGCTGGAAGCAGGTGGTAGAGGGGCCCTGATTCTTCTTTCATGCTCAATGGGGTGTCAAACAAGTACGGGTATTACCTAGCCGACGATATATGCCCATCCAATACGGCTATTGCTAAAATTATTCCTGAACCCAATGAGGAAAAAAGAAAAAAATTGCAAAGTGCCAAGAATCAAATAGAAAAAGATGTCGGACAGTTGTTTGATGTGATAAAGGCAAAATGGGGGACAATACAACAACCAGCTCGTGCATATGAACCAAAAAATTTGAGATACATTATGTATGTTTATCTAATACTTCATAACAGGATTATTGAAGACGATGGTCTAGCAACATGTGTTGAGCCCAGTTGACAAGGAGTAACAACACTCAATTTGTGAGCGCCACGCAGTGAGCATGTGCATGGAAACCTATGTGCGGATTTAATCGATTATATCTGGATTAACTTCCCTGAAGATCCCATTGATGACGAGTAGTAGTGTTCGTAGGTTTAGGAGCAATTATTTTATGATTTTAGTATATAATTTTAGATGGTAATTTGTGTCTATTTCTTTTATTTGTAATTTTCAAGAATTTCTATGCAAAATTTAGTTTTCTTAAAAATATTTCTATTTATAATAAATAAAATACATTAAACGAATAAAAATGTCTTTAAAAATAAAATACATTAAATAAAAAAGAGTAAAATGCATTTTTACCCCCTGGGTTTTACCTCGCTGACACTCTTACATCCTGAAACTAAACTCTTGCTGCCCTACCCCCGGACGAATGCCAATTGCCTCAATCTTAACCCCTTCTGTTAGTAATCGTTTAAATTCCACGTTACTATTAAATGGTCAAAGGGTTTATTAGTAATTTTGCCATTTATTTACTTAGTCACATTAACAAAGACCTTTACTTATGTCACTAAGCTCCGCCTTACCACACAACCATTTCCCACACGCTTTTAGAACTTGTTATTGCTGGCGAAGATTCATGCGACCATCAGGGTTCCAGAACACTTCTAATCATCAAGAATGCCGATTCAAACTATGATCACAGACATGTTGAGGCAAATGTCAGGTATGTTTCCCGCTTTGTTCTAGATTGATTTCAATTGAAGTTCATGTTAAGGCAAATGTCATGTGTAACAGGGTAACACATTAATTTGTTTATACAGTTTATCCTTAGGTGAATGTGCTTATTATCGAAAAAAGGTTTATTGTTCATTTAATTTTGATAAGATCGCTTAAAACAAGGGGTTAATTAGAGGTTCATCGAAAAGTGGTTAAGTAGAGGATCATTGTTCTTGTGGGTTCTTTGTTTGTGGAATCATAGTGGATGATCACGGTGTATTTTTTTTTTTGTATTGTAGTTTACTATTGTTTGATTTTGTTTGTTTCATTTGATGATCACTGTTGTCTGATTTCATTGTTGTTTGATTGTTTGTTTGAAGTTGAGGTGAGGATGTAGGTAACTGTAACAACCATTGTGTCACACATGGTGGTGACAATGCATGGTCGCCCTTTCCTACACTTCTAGTATCCCCTTGAGCATGAAAGGGTTGAATAGTGACCGTAGGATGGATGTTGTATTATGTGTTATATATATATATATTATAATTATAGGATCGATGATTATATTCTGTAACTTTCAGACTTATTGATGATTATCTTTTGGTATTTTAATGATGTTTTAATATTTTAAATGATCTTATGATATATATCTTATGTGGGCTCACTTCACTTAATTGTAGAATATATGATTACAGAATGTGATTACAATTTGATCAGTATTACAATTAATGATGATCACAGTTTAATTAGGATTACAGTTAAGGATGTACACATTTTGATTAGTATTACACTTAAGCATGTATTATAGTTTGATTACAGTTTGATTAGGAATATGTTGATTATGATTTGCATTTGTGCATTTGAGTTTGATAGTAGTATTATAATAC
Organism: Helianthus tuberosus; assembly: GCA_030545235.1. Classification (NCBI taxonomy): domain Eukaryota; kingdom Viridiplantae; phylum Streptophyta; class Magnoliopsida; order Asterales; family Asteraceae; genus Helianthus; species Helianthus tuberosus. Next base: position 58,260,215 of record CM060443.1, on the reverse strand, counting down.
AATTTAGGGGGTTAACTTGGATTATGAGTTTTAATTTGGGCATTCTTTTGAAAATCACAACATTGATCACAGTTTTGGAATTAGGATTAGGTATTCATACATGGTATTGATCAGAGTTGGCCATTATAGGTTAATTATAGGTTGAATTTGATTACAGTTGCAGGCTTGACTTTGCCTGGGTCAATCAATTTAAGGTGTTGAGTATCCTAGGTCAAATAGATTAGGCATGAATGGTAAAGAGTTGTGCAGGGGGTAAGATTGAAAGGGTAAAATGGCCATTTCGCATGATAACTAACAGATCCGGTAAGTCATTTAACAGCAGGGGTAAGATTGAGGCAATTGACATTCGTCCGGGGGTAGGGCAGCAAGATTTTGGTTTCATGGGGTAAGAGTGTCAGCAGGGTAAAAACCCAGTGGGTAAAATCGCATTTTACTCAATAAAAATATAAAAAAATGGAAGGGGGTAGATGGGGAACCACACTCCACTCTTAGAGGAAAATGGTAAGGTGGAAGGGAGGGTGATGTGGCGCCTATGTGGACCTGTGGAAGGAGGAACCACACCCCATATTCTTAATTAGGGTGTGCAAAGTTGGTTAGCCGTGAGTTCGGTTAACCGATGGTCGGTTAACCGAGGGTTCGGTTAATTGAAAAGTACTAACCATAATCATAACTGATGGTCGGTTAACCATTGTTATGGATAGGTTTCAGTTAATTTCGGTTAATTATCCAATGTATATAAACTTGTAAATTATAAACTCATGAATATAAAACTTGCAAAATTATATAGATACCACATGCATATTGGTAATGGTTCATATGTACATAATAAAACAAACACTAATGGACCCTTAATTGGACTATAATATTAAAAAAATATAGTGGGTCGTGAAGTTATAAATAATATTACATTAAGAGAGTTTGATGTGTGTGTGTGTGTGTATATATATATATATATGTTTGGCTAATCTTTTCGGTTCGGTTCGGTTATTTTCAGTTTTAGATATATGATTAATCGAAACGGAAACAGAAAGTTTGGTTATTAAAAAACCAATAATAGAACCATCGGTTATTGCTTCAATTCAATTTTTTTTCGGTTAGGTTAATTCGGTTATTCGGTTTTATACTCACCCCTAGTTTTATACACTTTTAACTCTTTTTTATTTTTTACACATATAATTAACTAGTAAACAAAATTGCAACTAAATCAAGAAACATCCTATCAACATCATCAATAAGTGCACTAACACAAATCTAGAAGACATAACACTAAATGCAAAACAAGAAAGACACTGAAACCAAACACAAGATGTGAAGCTAAGCTAAATAAGGATGCAAAAAAATATGAGATCGACGAGTATATTAGAAACTTAAAACATCCGAGATCGGTATGGGATTTTGAAACAAAAATTTGCGGGTATGAGCCGAATATGGGATTAGGTGATACCCCATATTACCCGAACTATATATCCGTTTGTCCGAAACATATACCTGAAAATTTTAGCCTTTATTTTTATTTTCCCTTAACTATTGTTTAGTAATGTCTCATTCTAGTACACTTGAAAAATAATTTTTTCTTTAGGAATAGTATTTTTATGACATTATTTATATTTATAGTCTACTGAATACAAAATTATTTTTTAAGGTTAATATAATAATATATTTACACTTTTAAATAGTTGATAGTGATGATAATATTATCTATCATCATTTAATATATTGTATAGATATTAAAAACATAAAATTATAATTATAAAGGAAAGTAAAAAATATATACATATATAAAAATCTTAACAATTTTTTTAAACTAGCAGGTATACTCGATACCTGTGGCCTGTGGGTTTGCCTAATACCCAACCAGTAAATACATGATACATGCCCGATGAGTAATCCATAAGGTATGGGACAAAATTTTACAACAAAAAAAACCCCGCGCTACGCAACAGAGTTTCGGTCGGTACTCATTCGATTCGGTACGGCACCGGTATCAGCATCAACATGCATTTTACATCAACTGAAAACCATAAAACTAAATTTACATCGGACAATATGTTTTTGACACATGAATTCGTAGGAAAATTAACGTTTTCGGAACAAATAATGTTTAAGAATTTAATTTAAAAAATAATGCTTCTGTGACAGGGATGAGCTCGGTACCGACCGATACCGAACCGGTACCAGAACCGGAACAGAAAGTACCTGTACCGAAAATCCTCAAATGTGGGTACCGGTACCGAATATACCCGGTACGGTACGGTTCGGTACCGAACCGGTACTGAAAATGTCAAAAGTCCAATCGGTACCGGTATCGGTTCGGTACCGGTACCGGGTCCATTTTGCTCATCCCTATTCTGTGAGTAGGAATCAGATCATGTAAAAACTAATAAAAATTTGCGAAGTGTAATAGACATTCTGGAAGATTAACAATCTAATGATTGAGATTAGGTGGTCATCAAATCAAGCAATTAATGTGCGTGTTTTAGTGTGTTGGTCTACTTAATTTAATAAGTCTTAGCACAATTAGGTTTTTTTTGAAGGTAAATTTCATTAAAAAACCGGCCGGCTACGCCAAAAACACACAGGACCGCACCACACCAACTACAACATATACAAAGGATAATTACACCATTCTCTCCAAACAATGTTTCTATGCTTGGATATACACTTTAACAAAAGAAAACCAAACGACCTCACCTCCCCAAAAATTTCTTCACTATTGCCTCTCCCATTTGAGAAGAATTTAGCGTTCCTAGCTTTCCAAATACACCAACAAGTCACCATGACGAGCCTATGAACGATCTCCTTAGCCTTTTTATCCACACTGTTGCCATTATGGTATATAAGAAGATCCCTTCAAGAAAAGGCGAAGATAGGCGGGATCTTGGCCCATTCACTTAACCGGTTCCATACTCTTAACGAAATTTCGCAAGCCGAAAATAAATGTTCCATCGTTTCGATAGCTTCTCCACACCGAATACAGAACTCTGAATCGACCGGGATGTTCTTCCTTACTAAAGCCTATCTAGTCGGAATACGATCGAGATCCGCTCTCCAAATAAAAATTTTACAATTAGAGGGAACCCAGCCACCTCTCTAATACCGATAACTACTCTCAGAGTTTACAACATCCGCAGCCAAAAATTTAAAAAAAGTTGTAGAGAACCTACCCGAATCATCTGGAGACCATCGCCACTTGTCCTTCTCGACAGAGAGCGTAACCCCGTTCAGCGAATCCAAACACTCCTCTAATTCCGCAACTTCGTCCTGAGATGACGGGAGTCTAGACGAACTCCAATTCCACGAGCCGACCATACCAGCAGCAACCGGAAGATGATCCTTAACCCAACAGGCTTTATTTCTTCTAACGCAAACAACCTTGGCCACTTGAGCATAAGCGGGATGTCGCGGAACCAAATATCAATCCGTAACGAATGTTATTACCATTTCCTAGAACACCCGTGATGAAACAATGAATTCTTTTACCATTGATCAAAACCTTAGACTCTGAACTCATTGTGTTCTTCTAGACACTAGTCAAAGCTGGGTTAGAAGGAAAAAACGACCATTTTCTACTCCTACCATGGTAAGCCAAAACGACTCTCCTCCAAAGACTCTTATCTTCCACCCGGAATCTCTAAACCTATTTCGAAAGGAGAGCAGACGGGTGCTCCGTAGGACAACCCTTAAGTGCTGTAAACATACTTAATATCTTACACTTAATTGGTTTAATTGTTGGAATAGGATAATTACGGTGCGTTTGACATTGCAGGTATAAATGGGCATTAAAGAGTGATATTAAAGTACTTAGAAGGAAGCATGTACCTGATGGATGCGAGATGATGGATGAGAGCTGTTTGGAAAAAACAAAGAAACTGAATCAGGGCTCCACCGTAGCTTACGGTGGCCGCCGTAAGCTATGGTGGCCACCGTAAGCTACGGTGGCCCCTGATCTACTATTTTCCCACCGAAAGATAGCAGTTCACCACCATAGGCAATCTCAAGCCACCGTAATCTACGGTGACCACCGTAGCTTACGGTGGAGGCTGGCGTGAAAAGTGTAGCCATCGTAAGCTACGGTGGCCCCTGATCCATTATTTTCCCAATCGAAAGACAGCAGTTCACCACCGTAGGCAATCTCAAGCCACCATAATCTATGGTGGCCACCGTGGCTTACGGTGGAGGCTGGTGTGAAAAGTGTAACTCTCATTTTTATGGTGGTTGGTTGTGAATTTTGGGTACCTAATCATTGGCAGACGTTTGAGAGCAGTTCTAGGGCGAAATTTGGCTTTGTTGTTGGGTTCTAAACATTTCGGTTTGTGTTTTGATTCGTATGAACATTAAACTTTATGTGATGATGATGTACCAAACCATGAGCGGCTAAACTTGTTGGTGATCATCCTAGGTCGAAGGTTTGTTTATGACATTTGTGTTTTTATCTAAATTTCTAGAACAATAAACTTGCAATGTTTGTTTGTTTGTTATGGTGTGTTGATGCTTGTTTGTAAATTGTTAATTTATGTTTTGATCATAGTCTAAACCATACGTTTTTGGTGTCGTTGGCAATTGAGATATCATGGGAGGGATTAGGGTTGGATATTGATTAATTGGTCATCGAGTAACAACCTCGCATTCTCGTAATCCGAGTACTTAGTTCCCTTTTATCACAAACAAGTAACTACACACGAGCCATGTCTATGTGGTTCTTTCTTGTTGGATACAAACACTAGTGTCGATTGAAACCGGAAACCTAGGATGGTCGCTCTTTCTTAATCTGTTCATAAACCCAATCTTTGATTCGTAATCTAGTTTAGTTAATTTTCAATCTTAAAACCAATCAACCAAATCTCTGAATTTACTTTTGCAATTTAGTTTTAATCTAATTAATTAGCAATCCATTTAGATAACGCATATTCCATAAACTCCCTGTGTTCGATACCCACTTACCGCTAGCTATTAGTAGTATTTGGATTAAATTTGAGTGAGACTTCGACCTCACATCAAATTTTGGCACCGTTGGTGGGGAGTAGTGCGCAATGCGTGTTATCTTTTATAGTTTTAGTTTGCTAGTTTTCGGGTTTACGCTGGTTGCGTTTAGTGTGCGGTAGTTACCGGTGCATGCATACTAGAGGTTCTCACAAGCTATCACCTCTATCATTCGATCCGGAAATTGAGCAAACTTTGCGAAGAAACCGAGTCTTGTTACGGGAAAACAAAATCAGTGGTTCACCTACTACACCTACTACACCAGTTACACCAATCAATAAAATGGATCCACCACCACCCACTACGGGTCAAACAACACCAATCACACCTCCACCAAATTCTACTACCATTCCTACACCAACACATGAGCTTAAACCAACCAATACCACATTACCCACAAGTACCCAAACCGAACACTCATTTAGCTATACCCCTTCATCAACTGTTCCACCATTTTCATCTTTCTTCCCATCATCCGGACAATCATCTTCATCACAACAAATACCACCACCACATCCATTTCAACCAACATCATCCATAGTCCATGCTACCCCTTCATTCCAACAACCACTACAACCGGGAGTACAATATCAATAACCTCAATTTTTGCAAACTTTAGGAGCTAGAAGAGATGGCTTTGATGATTGTTATGATGAAGAATTTACGGGTTATGAAGAAGAAGCGTATGTTTATGGGGGTAATGGAGATCAGGGGGATTACACGTATGTTCAAGGTCAAGGTCAAGGGATGCAAGGTTTTGGTAGACCTCCTCAACAACAACAAGTTATACAACAAATTGTTCCACAACAATTGCCACCACAAGGGCCACCAATTCAAAGATAAGTTCCTCAACAACAAGTGGGGAAAATGTATCAACCACCACCACCACAATAATTCATGCCTTAAAGACCGGTTCAAAGACCAATGGGTCCACCACATCCAAGAGTTCGATTGGGTGTGTCACGAAGACATAACTGGGATGCCGTGAGGGGTATTGGAGCATATTTTCATCCGGTCATTACTAACAATCTATCACTGATAGTTATTCCTCAAAACAATCAAGGGAGGACATTTGAGGTTAGAACGAATTCCCTCCAAAGTTTACCGAAGTATAAGGGTCTAGCAACGGAGGAACCTTATTTTCATTTGGAGGCATATGATTCCATATGTAATACTATCGGTGGGCAAGGGTTCTCGTCGGATGAGGTCAGGTTGGTACTATTCCAGTTTTCGTTGGAAGATAGAGTGAAGAGATGGTTTTACACTTTACCATCAGCTTCGATTTACACATGGGCGGAGATGCAACAAAGATTTCTAGAAGAATTTTTCACGGCCCAAAAGACCAACGATGCGAGAAGAAGCTTGAGAAGTTTTCAACAACAACAAGGTGAGATATTTCACGAAGCTTTCGAACGGTTCAACTTGATGATTAAAAATTGCCCTCATCATGGGATCGAGTTGTGGGAGTTGTTGAATGCGTTTCATGAAGGGTTAAATTCCGAAGATGCTAGTGATCTAATATCTATCACGAATGGTACATTCGGTACCAATTACAAGCAAGACGATTGGGCATTTTTAGAACAAATGGCGGTCACATCAAAGTGAAAGGATCAATCATCGAGGAGAGCGAGACCGGCCATTACTAGAACCCAAGTGCATGCGGCGGAGGAGGTTAATGTGCAAACTACAAATCAAGTTTATGATGTTTGCGCAATTTGCAACGAATTGGGGCATGCGACCGAAAATTGCCAAGGAGGTGGAGGGCAATATGAAGAAGTAAATGCGATTACAGGTTAAGGTGGCGGTGGTAGAAACTACAATATGAACTCAAACACATACCCCCCAGGTTACGAAATCATCCGAATTTTAGATACGGAAACTCATCGAATCAAGCAAACCCAAAGTTTCAAGGAAACCAAGGAAACTTTGTTCCGCGCCACCCGTTTAATCACAAAGGTGCTTATCTAGGCGGGAACAACCAAGGGTTTCAAAGGCAATATCAAACGGATCAAGAACATGGTGGGTCTTCGGGTAGAAATGAAGTTATGTAGATGTTGAAGGCGATGCAAATGGAGATGCAAAAGAGGAACCAAATAGATGATGCTCGCATTCAAGAGGATGAAATCCGGGATAAGGCAATTCAATCTTTGACCACCCAAATGGGTCAACTCACAACCGAAGTGGCGGACTTGAAAAAAGGTAAAGCTCAATTACCAAGCGATACTAAGGTAAACCCTTCTCATAGTTCATCTCATAATAATATTAGTACTAATCATGTGAGTGTTTTGAGAAGTGGAAAAGAGTATAAAACCAACCCGTCACCGGGTTTGGTTGATGGGGTGGTTGAGGATATCACGGGTTTAGAAAGTGATGAAGAAAATGACACACCTACAAATTCTTCTAAAAAACCCAATTTTGAAAAACTGGTAATAATTGAAGAAGCAAAAGATAAAAACAAGGAAGGGGGACCTGGTCAAGTCCTATTCCCTTTGGCTTTGGTAGACCTGGGTAAAAAGAATTGTATTTCAAAAAGGGGTCCTTAAAAGGAGGAAATGTGGGAAGTGTTTAAACAAGTGAAAGTTAATCTTCCGTTACTTGAAGCGATAAAACAAGTGCCCGCGTATGCCAATTTTTTAAAAGAACTTTGTACGCAAAAGTGGCAACAAAAAGTACCTAAATGAGTCGATTTAATGGATAGGGTAAGGGCGGTTTTAAAAGGGGAGCTCCCTCCTAAGCTCCAAGATCCAGGAACGCCTCTTATAAAAATTCAAGTTGGAAATTTTCAAATGTCAAGGGCGTTACTAGATCTGGAGCTGGATTGAGTATTTTACCGGGGGGCTTATATGACCAATACGATTTTGGTCCATTAATGTGGGTTGAGACAACGGTTATTCTAGCCGATTTGTCTCATAAGCTCCCCCGAGAGATTGTGCGGGATGTTATTGTTAAAGTTGTTGGTGCATATTTAGAGACAACAACTTAGATTTGGTCTTTGGATATCTTGTAATTAGTTAAACGATAAACGGTTAGCGGGTTTAGCTTTGTATTAGTGAAATAATAGAGTTTAGGCTAAACAAAACCCACATTAGGTCAAGGGGGACGAATTGGGCTTGCCCATAACCCTAGCCCAAGTAGCAAACCTTGTGTTATATAAACAAGGCTTTGCATTAGGGTTTAGGTTAATCAGCCAAAACAGTTTTAGAGGGATTTCGTGAGAGCATTTACAGCTTGGACGAAATTAGGGTTTGATTGATTTTAATACTTGTGATTGATAATCAATAGAAACCTGGTTGATAATAATTTATGTTTTCTACTTGTTTATGTGCTATTCTGATCAAGAGGATTCTGCACTCTTGATTGGATTGACAATTCTGTGACGATCCGTATGAACCAGGGGACCTACAATTAGTATCAGAGCGTTAGGCTCTTGAAGAAGCTCGGTTTAGAATTGTTGGCTGCAGAAACAGGAAGATTTTCGAAAATTTTGAAACCTGAAAACTAGGGTTTTCGAAATTCTTAATTTTCTAATTTATTTGTGCATTTTTTGTTTGTGTTTTGATCAATCTGCGTGTTTGATTTTGTTGATTTGCAGGTTTTCGGGATTGTTCTGGTTGATTGGTTGAGAAATTTGGCTAGAAAGACTTGAAGATTCGTAGACTGTTCTTCGTGTTCTTTATATTTTCAAAAATTTTGGGCTGATTTGGTTGTTTAATTTTGCAGGAAACTGTTAGAAGAATCTGGAAAACCTTCAGAAATTTCAAACAGATTGAATTTCCATATTTACCAGCGAATTTAACATCTACACTGGTTGACCAGCGAATTTAAAATCCAAAGGCGACTTTGGTAACCGTTTTAATTGTCCTCAGCGTGACATTATTACGGTGATCGGCGAATTTAAATGCCGTCGTGATTGCGAACTGATTACCAGCGGAATTAATCTGAGCGTAGTTAAACAACGAACTTGTCTAGGTAGCGTATTTGGTTAACCAGCATAATTAAACAACCTTAGTGGACAGGGAATTTAAGCAGCGAAGTTAGCCTGGCTTTCTAGCGAATTTAGTAGAGTATTTAAAAAAAGTGGAGTATTTTATTTTGTGGAGTAATTAGATACGTATAGAGGATTTAACGTTTTCGTGAATAGAATTTGATCCGTAGCTCATATGACAAAACCGTTTGCACCGTTGAATTGCTTGGATTTTTAGGAAAAAAATCCCACAGTTTGTGATATTATATATCATTGGATTCGTCTTTTCAAGACGATTCTAACGGTGTAATTTGGTAACCACAGTTTTCGGACACTTTTTGTACGGTTTTACCAGTCTGTTACGTTAAAATGTCGAACATGACGAATTTGAATGCACTTTTGAGGATGGAGCATGAGGTTGGTACCACAAACAAACCACCTAAGATGATGAAGGTGGAAAATTATCTGACATGGAAGGACAGGTTCAAATCCTTCATTGAATATCAGGACGCATGCATGTGGATCTGTATTGTAGATGGGTACACAAACCCCACACACGATTTTGAGGGCAGACCACGTAGAACAGCCTATGTGAACATGCAAGAGGCTGATAAAAAGATGTATGAGGCTGAAAAGAGAGCCTTAGATGCAATAAAAACGTCCTTACCTAATGGCATCAAGCATACATTTAAGAAGTACACTAATTCAAAGGATATGTGGGATGCATTAGAAAAGCGATATCAAGGAAATGCAGTTTGCTGTCTTCAAGTGCATGAGAAATGAGTCACTTGAAGATATCATCACTAGATACTATCATCTCATGTCAGAGTTGGACAACTATGACATAGATAGTTATACTGACATAGAGATCAATGACAAGCTGCTTGATGCTCTACCTGCAAAGTGGGATATTTACACTCTTATGATTAAAGGGGAAGCAGATTATGTGACAAAAGATCTTGAAGAGGTTGTTGGTAAGCTAAGAGCTTATGAGCTCAACATGAAGAAGAAGGAAACATGCTATGATCGGGTTCAGGATCCGGGAGTTTACAATGGACTTCCATCTTCTTTGTCTCACAACGCTTCTAGTGACTCTGCTACTGCGTTTCTATCATGTCTCACAGTGAATGAGGATGGTGATGTGTGTTTTGTAGTTACTTCAGAAGGATCAACAGGAGCTAAGAGAACATCACCTTCTAAGCAGTGTGGCAGTACAAAGTCGATGCCTATGAGTGTGAAGTCTGCTGAAGAACATCTTGCTCTACTTGCCTCATTCGTTTCTTCGTATGAGAACTACATTCAGGGAAAGATATCTGATCCTGCCACGTTAGATGAAGATTATGATCAAATTGACCCTGATGACTTGGAAGAGATGGATCTATAGTGGCAAATGGCTATGATCTTCAGGAGAGTAAAGAGGTTTATGAACAGAACAGGAAGGAAGTTTGTAGGGAAGAGTGTTGGTTTTGACAAGACCAAAGTGAGGTACTTTAACTATCAAAGTTATGGACATTTAGCTAGGGAATGTAAAAAAAAAAGCAAGAGACTTCGAGTCAGAGTTCAAACAATAGACATGCATCAAACAACTCTAACTCAAGGGCTTTGATCTCTACAGCACGAGAGGGATCATATGACTGGAGTGTCCATTTGGAAGATGATAAGAATGTCACTCAGGCATTCATGGTAGAGATAGTGCCCATTGATGATGTTGAAGCTAACGGTGAAGATGCTGAAGCAAAGGTGGATGCTAAAGTTGTGAAACAAAGTGAAGCTGAGAAAAATAAGGCTGATCAGACAACAGATGCTGAAGAGGAAAAGCCAAAGTCTGACCAGGAAAGGAAAGCTGAAGAGAGAGATGCAAAATACAAAAGAATGGAAGCTCAAATTGCTGCTCTCAAGGCCAACTCAGACAAATCAACAGGAGAGGTAAGTAACTCTACTAATTCTGTGTGTTTAAAATGTCATGAATTACAGGGTGAGGTTGACAGGTTGTTAACACAAAACCAAAGTCTGGCAAACGACATGTCTAACATAAAAGAATCAAACTTTTTTTCTAAAAGAAATGAGTCGTTATATTTGAAGAAGATAAAAGGCTATAAAGCTGAAATTGAAGCTTTAACCTGCAAACTAAACGAAAAACTTCAAGTCATAGACTTAGCTCATGACATGATGGCTAAGAAATCAAAAGAGATTTCTGAAAAATGCAAAGAGTTGTCAGATGCACAACTCAAAATTGTTGAACTTGAAAAGAAATTAGGTCAATTCAGGGAATCTGCTTTTGTAATGAAACATATGATGGGTGGCTTGAAGAAAAGTAATGACAAAACCAGTGTGGGATTCCATGGTTTCAATGAAGTTCCACCTCCTGTTAGTCATGACTATTCTTTCTTTCCTGATGAAGATGAGCTCATAGACTTTGTGTCAACATCACCAAGTAGTTCCACATCAAGTCAAGGTAATGTGTCTGAGAGTGATGATGCTAAGAAGGATATAAACAGCAAACCTGTTTTGAAAAAGAAAACTTCACATCCTAAGAATAACAATCCAACTTTTGTTAAAAAGGTTAATTTTGTTCAAGGAAGTGACATGAAAAACGAAACAGCTGTTATTGAAAACGAATCTAATGTAGAGTTTGCTAAAAACAAAAACGTCGAAAAATCAGAAACTAAGCAAACTGAACCAAATCCTTCTAAGGCATCATCATCAAAACCAGGATCTAGTTCAAAGGCTTCAGATAAGAAGTCTTCGAAAAAGAGATCGTGCTTCAAGTGTCACACAAAGGGACATGTAGCTAGCTTCTGTCCTAACAAAAAGTCTGACGCACAAGTTAGGGAAAGAAAGAGAGAGAAATCACCAGAGAAAAGTGGTGATAATGTGAAGAAAATGTCAAATTCTCCAAAGAAATCTGCTCCTAAGCAACCAGAGAATGTTGTTGTTGGTGTAGATAAGGCTGAAAAAGGAACTCCACAAGTTCCTCGTTTTCAAAGAAATCAACCAAGATTTCAGCCTGAATCTACATCAAGCAGACATGAGAGACCTAGAAGCAGTTCACCAAGAATGAACGATTATAATTCAAATAATTTCAAAAGTCAAGGTCAATATCAAAATCGATACCAAAATAATGGTGGTCGAAATTTTTATAACAATGGCTTTAGAAATTATAACTTTTAAGCTTCTTGGAATCAAAACTCGAGATACCAAAATCAAAATTTTCAAAGGTCAAATAGTCCAAACACATATAGGAACCCTCAGGACCGTAGACCTAGTGGAAATCAAAATCAAATTCCATCAACAGGTCTGAGATCCAAGACTTTAATTAGGAGTAATGGATATTGGATGGATGTTCCAGTAGTTGGTGAATTTGGACGACCCAAGACCATTAAGGTTTGGGTCCCCCAATCTAACTAATTTCTTGGTTGGTGTGTGCAGGAGCTGCTAAGGAGGATTATCAACTTGTGGTATGTTGATAGTGGCTGCTCCAGGCACATGACGGGGGATGTCAGATTGTTGACTGAATTTGAAGAATATGATGGTGGACATGTGAACTTTGCTGGTGCTAAAGGTGGTAGGATTTCTGGTAGAGGAAAAGTGACCAATGGGAATATCACATTGGACAAAGTGAACTATGTTGAGCAGCTTAAGCACAATCTTATGAGTGTGTCACAAGTCTGCGACAAGGGTCACTCGGTCCATTTTACCAAGACTGAAGCATTAGTGTTGAACCCAGGTTTGGTGATTCCGGACGATTGGATAGTGATGAGAGCGCCAAGGAGAAATGACACTTATGTCATGGACATGGGTGCTAAGGATCCGACTGCTGTGGTGGCGTGTTTACTATCAAAAGCATCTGAAGCTGAATCGATGTTGTGGCACAGAAGCATGGCCCATATTCACTACCGCAAAATGAATTACATTATTAAAAATGAACTAGTGAAAGGGGTTCCAATGCAGAGGTTTCACGTGGAAGATAAATGTCTTCCATGTCAAAAGGGAAAACAACACAAGAAACCTCATAAATCTAAAACAGTAAATTCCATAGATGCCCCTTATGAATTACTTCACATGGATTTATTCGGTCCAGTGAACGTGAGGAGCATAGGTGGAAAATACTATTGTTTAGTTGTCACAAACGGTATTCATGGGTTTTCTTTTTAGGTACAAAAGATGAGACAACAGAGATGCTGATAGATCTTTTTACAAAATTGAAGAACGTCCATGAAGCAAGGATCAAGAGGATAAGGAGTGGTAATGGCACGGAGTTCAAGAATCGGATTCTAGATCTCTATTGTCTTCGCAAGGGAATAGAACATCAATATTCTGCTCCTTATACACCTCAACAGAATGGAGTAGCTGAGAGGAAAAACAGGACGTTGATTGAAGCCGCTAGGACTATGCTTTCAGATTCAAAGCTTCCAGTTCTTTTCTGGGGAGAAGCTGTGAATACAGCTTGCTACGTCCTAAACAAAGTTTCAACCGTTAAACGTTTTAACAAAACTTGTCATGAACTTTGCAAAGACCAAAGACATTGCAAGACTACTTGAAGAATGAAAGATGACCGAAGACAAAGTTATTTTACGAAGCTATTGTCAAGGGGGAGTTTGTTGGTTCATATTTAGTGACAATAGCTTAGATTTGGTCTTTGGATATCTTGTAATTAGTTAAACGATAAACGGTTAGCGAGTTTAGCTTTGTATTAGTGAAATAATAGAGTTTGAGCTAAACAAAACCCACATTGGGTCAAGGGGGGACGAATTGGGCTTGCCCATGAAGGAAACCCTAGCCTAAGTAGCAAACCTTGTGTTATATAAACAAGGCTTTGCATTAGGGTTTAGGTTAATCAGCCAAAACAGTTTTAGAGGGATTTCGTGATAGCATTTACAGCTTGGATGAAATTAGGGTTTGATTGATTGTAATACTTGTGATTGGTAATCAATAGAAACCCGGTTGATAGTAATTTCTGTTTTCTACTTGTTTCTGTGCTATGCTGATCAAGAGGATTCCGCACTCTTGATTGGATTGACAATTCTGTGATGATCCGTACGAACCAGGGGACCTACAAAAGTTGATGAATTTTATTATCCGGTTGATATCCTCGGACCCAATTCAACAATAAAATGTTATTTTGGGTCGGCCATTTCTGAACACCGCTTATGCCATGATTGACTGTCAATATGGGACAGTCGACATGACACTCGGTAACAGGAAGATGAGGTTAAATGTTTTTACTAACGTTTCTAAATCTTTTGGTGGTGATGAGTGTTTTATGGCAGATATAATTGACGGATACGACCCGCATGAATATGAGGAAGATGTTTTGTAGACGTGTGTCTGTGATTTTTTGAACAGGTACACGCAAGCCCTCGTTGGAGTTTCCACCACAAATGGAATTGAAGGAGTTGCCAAGCCACCTAAAGTATGCACTTTTTGGGGGATAATGACACTTACCGGTGATCATTGCCTCTAATTTGGATGTGGCACAAGAAGAGGGATTATTGAGGGTGTTGAAGGCTCACAAGGCGGCCATAGGATGGACGATAGCCGAATTGAAAGGTATTAGTCCATCAATTGTCATGCAAAAGATTATTACTACCGAGGTTGCCAAGCCAACTCAAGAGACACAATGAAGGTTAAATCCCAACTTAAGGGAGGTTGTGAAAAAAGGGGTAATCAAGTGGTTGGATGCGGGGATTATTTACCCCATTTTAGATAGTGCATGGGTGAGTCTGACACAGGTAGTGCCAAAAAAAGCCGACATTTAGGTGATAAAAGATGAACAAGGCGAGCAAATCGCCACCCGACTTGTCACCGGGTGGCGAGTATGCATTGATTACCGTAAGTTAAACGCCGCTACCTCTAAAGACCATTTCCCATTACCCTTCATTGACCAAATTATTGACAAACTGTCAGTTCAAAAATGTTATTATGTTTTGGATGGGTATTCGGGATATAATCAAATTGCAATCCACCCGGATGCCCATCACAAAACCATGTTTATATGTCCATATGGAACTTTTGCTTTTCGTCGAATGCAATTTGGATTACGTAATGCCTCGGCCACTTTTCAACGATGTATAATGAACATTTTTTAGATTGTCGTGGAATCACTCGAAGTATTCATGGATGATTTTTCCATTTTTGGCCCAAATTTTGAGTCTTGTCTCGACGAATTAGAAAAGGTTTTAAAATGGTGTGTCTAGACAAATTTCATGCTAAGTTGGGAAAGTCATTTCATGGTATAAGAGTGTATTGTGTTGGGTCATGTAATTTCTAACCGGGGGATGGAGGTAGATAAGGCGAAAATTTGGGTTGCTTCATCCTTGCCTCCACCAAAGAATGTTAAGGGGAATAGGTCATTTTTGTGACACGCGGGATTTTACCGACGATTTATTAAGGGTTTTAGTGTAATTACCAAACCTTTATGTAATTTGTTATTGAAAGATGTCCCTTTTGATTTTATTAACAAATGTATACAAGCTTTTAATGTTTTGAAGGAACGATTGGTGAAAGCTCCCATCTTGCAACCTCCAGATTTGTCAAAGCCGTGCGAGATCATGTGTGATGCTAATGATATGACTATTGGAGCTGTTTTGGGTCAAAGAGTTGATAAAAAGCCGGTGGTAATTTACTATGCAAGCAAGACATTGTCCGAGGCGCAACTGAATTACACCACAACCGAAAAGGAACTGCTTGCGGTGGTGTATGCCTTGGACAAGTTTCGGTCTTACATATGGGGAAGCAAAGTGATTGTGTATTCAGAACATAGTGGGGTTCATTACTTGATGGAGAAGAAGGATGCAAAGCCCCGTTTGATTCGTTGGGTGCTTTGCTACAAGAGTTTGATTTGGAAATTCGGGATAAAAAAGGATGTGAAAATGTTGTGGCGGTTCATTTATCCCGAATTCCATTAGAAGGAATCGATGATGCTAGTGAGATTAATGAAAGGTTTACCGATGAACAATTACCAGCCGTTTCCACCGCACCGTGGTATGCTCACTAAGTTAACTATTTAGCCACGCGTTCAATTCCGAGTCATTGGTGTCACACCCCAACCGATGGCGGAAACATCGGGGAGCGACACTGAGCGAAACAGATTGTCCAGGAGAATCCATAACAACTACATTACCAGATATTTAACATTATGTCCCATACCATAACATATCAAAATAAAACAGTTATTACATACAATGTATCTCAAAGACAAATCAAATTGTTTCGACAACTCAGATTTTATTAGATTTGTTTCTAGACTCCCCTAGCTCGATTCCAGCAAATAGAGCAAGCATCCTAAACACCTGTCACATACGTTAAAAAACATTCAATACACATAGTGTAAAGGTGAGCATACAAGTTTGATAGTATAATAGTAGCGAAAGCGAGTTACGCATAACCAGCATGTAACATGTATAATGTGAAGCAGGTAGGTTATCGACAATGAAATATGCACAGACTTGACTGCAAGTTATAGAATGCGCAACATATATCACCACCGTGACACGTGAAGAAAATCCCTTAACAACCCCTGTCCATGACCGGTGCTGAGTCCAAACTATAGTACTATCATTGCTAAGGTGTCAGGCAATAATCACTGTGTAAACATAACATACTAGCATTCAACGAATAACATGTAGCGGTTAGCGTATAAAAGTGTTTGCGTTGTGTGTCGATTGTGATTTTGATATAAGTAACGTATGTAACACCTAAAAGTGCTTAAAGCAAAAAGGGATCGAGTATACTCACAGATCGTGTTTAACGAGTAAACACAGTCTTGGATTGAAGGGAGCGCTGAGATATTAGCCTGAACACAGTACGACAGTATGAGCATTGAACGACACGTTAAACAGCGTGTCGGAGTGAAGTGGGGACGGATGGTGATCTGATCAGATGACCGTCCGGACGGATGACCATTCGGTCGGAGGGTCTTTGTTTGGGATGGATGTGTTTGTGTATGATGGAACTTTGAAGTTTTTGTTGTAGCATTTTAAAAGACATGGAATGTCTCTACCCTTCAGGTTGTCCGGTCGGACGACCGTCCGCTCGGATGGCAATCCGAGTGGAGACTATATTCTTTGAAACTTTTGAAATTGTTTAAGTGTTAAACAACATAAGTCACTGGGTCGAATAGCCATTCGATCGGATGGCTATCTGATCGGATGGCCGTTCGTCCGAGTGACTGTTCGAGTTGAAAAGTTTGTAAATTCAGCTATGTTTAGAAAGTTTAGCGATTGAACCGAGACGGTATGACCCCGTGTCAAACAACAGAACCACATCAAGCCTAGTCATCCTTTCGGATGAGAATCACCCTGTTCGTTCGGTGACTGTTCTTGACGGGATTTTATGTTCAACCCGTGAATCGGTCGTCTCGTTGTTAGGAATCCATTCTCAGTCCGGGTCTACACTAGAGAATGAGTGGTGAACCTGAACTACTCCAGATTCTAACGGTTTTGAGTAAAAAGTTGAAAAAGTTGAAGAAAAGTTTGAAACACTAGCGAAATGTTCAGATTTAGGTGAAATCAGTGTTTAAACATTGTGGAAATCCCTTAGATTTGAGTTGTTCTTGGTGGAATGAGGTCACACTTTGGTGTTCATGAACACCTATGATGACGTTATCCTAGAACAGCCCGAATCAGATGGATTTCATGGTGAAATGATGAGATTTGTTGGTGGAAAAGATGAAGTAGTGTGTATAGATCAAAGAAGTACAAGATTTGAGATGAAAACTTACAAGAATCACGAGGAATCGAGAGAAAATAGCTTGAGAACAAGCTGAGTCGGAGAAGGGCTGTCACATTAGTGAAAAGCTGATGTGACTGGTGGTATTTATAGGCAAGAGGAGAAGAAAGGCTGTGTAAGTGATTCAGTCGGAGGGCCTTCCGATCGGATGGCCATCCAATCGGATGGTCATCCGGACGGATGACCATTCGATCGAATGGTCCTTCGATCGGATGGCTTGAGTGGGTTGGTTTCTGAATTTCCGTTTCATGCATTGAGCATTGCGATGCGTTTCGAGTAAGCGATGCGAAGGTATTACACATTAGTTACAAAAATAATATAACTACTAATAATCATGAAAGTAAACCTTAGATTTCGAGTTCGCGATGAGATTGCGTTGCGATAGAGTTGCGGTTGCCTTTGCGATTAACATCCCACAATACATATACAAGCACACACAAGTAAAGCACATAATAGCACACACACGTAAAAAAAAATATTCAGAACCTGTAATTCGATTGCGATGCGATAGCGATGTGATAGCGTTAAGTAGATTAGCATTTAGTTAAGTTTATCGCGTTGTTACTTCACATATTAAATAATCGTAAAAACAAATAGCGTCAAGCGAGTGTCGATTATCGAGTCAAAGTGTACAAGTAATAATTAAGCAAGGAATGACAGATCCAATTAGCAATCTTTTCTTACTTTGAGTTTGACTTCGAAAGTTGGGTTGTTGCAGCCTCCCCTACTTTAGGAAATTTCGTCCCGAAATTTAAGGCGCATGCGTAACAAACAGTTGTGGCTATTTAGCCTTCATATCACTTTCGAGTTCCCAGATGAACTCAGCGCTGCGTTTGCCTTCCCAGCAAACCTTCACAATGGGAATGCATGAGCGTCGAAGTTTCTTGGTCTCTCGATCCATGATCTCCACTGGCTTTTCCACAAAGTGTAATGTTTCGTCCACTTGTAGATCCTCAAGAGGGACATGTAAATCCTGGTCGGCTGGACACTTTTTGAGGTTTGAGATGTGGAAAGTCGGATGCACGTTGCTGAGTTCCTCCGGTAGTTCGAGTCTGTAGGCCACTTTGCCAATTCTCTCCAGAATTTTAAAGGGTCCAACATATCGAAGTGCGAGCTTTCCTTTCTTGCCGAATCTGATTACCCCCTTCTAAGGTGCAACCTTTGGGAGTACGTGATTGCCAACGTCAAATTCAAGGGGCTTGCGGCGTCTATCAGCATAACTCTTTTGACGACTCCGAGCTTTCAGGAGGTTGTCTCGAATCTGGAGGATTTTGTCAGTCATTTCTTGCAATAACTCAGGACCGGTAATTTGCGCATCCCCGATCTCATGCCATACAATAGGCGATCGATATTTTCTTCCGTATAATGCCTCAAGTGGTGCCATTTGGATGCTAGAGTGATAGCTGTTATTGTACGAGAATTCGACTAAAGGTAAATGCAAATCCCAATTACCACCGAAATCTATCACACACGAGCGAAGCATATCTTCATACAGATCGTGCGTTCAGTCTGACCGTCGGTCTGGGGATGAAAAGCAGTACTAAGATTGAGAGTAGTACCGAGAGCAGATTGAAACGTTTCCCAGAGGCGCAAAGTGAATCGACCATCGCGGTCAGAGATGATGTCACGAGGTGTCCCGTGTCGATAAATGACTTCGTCGGTATAGATCCGTGCTAATCGTTCGACCTTATAGTCTTCCCGTATCGGCAGAAAGTGAGCGGATTTGGTGAGACGATCAACGATAACCCAAATGCTATCATGACCTGATGGCGTGCGTGGAAGTTTCGTTATGAAGTCCATAACTATACTCTCCCACTTCCACATAGGGATCTCGGGTTGCCCGAGTAAGCCAGAGGGGCGTTGCTGTTCAGCCTTGACCTTCGAACATGTTAGGCACTTCGAAACATAGATAGCGATATATTTCTTCATGGCCGGCCACCAGTACCTGTAGCAAAGGTCCTGGTACATCTTATCGGCACTGGGATGAATGGAATATCGAGACTTGTGGGCTTTATCTAGCAGAATCTCTCTTAAATTGGTGAGTTTGGGAATCCAAATTCGATCTAGATAGTGAAATATACCATTCGATTTATTCACTAGTTGTTCGCCGTTATTGATAATCCTTTCTTTCTTCAAAGTGCGTTCGGTAAAACAAGCATGTTGGGCGTCACAGATGAGAGTTTCGAGATTGTGCTGGGGTTGAGTATTACGAATGCTATGCAAATAGCTTCGTCAAATGAGAGCATCGGCAACGACATTTTCTTTGCCTGGATGGTAACGAATCTCACAGTCGTAATCATTAAGGAGTTCAAACCATCGGCGTTGGCGCATATTCAGCTCCTTCTGGTTAAAGATGTGTTGTAGGCTCTTATCGTCGGTGAAGACCATACACTTGGTATCGTAAAGGTAGTGTCGCCAAATTTTTAACGCAAAAACAACTACACCAAGCTCGAGATCGTGGGTTGTATAGTTCTTCTAGTGGATCTTTAGCTGACGAGAGGCGTACGCGATAACCTTGTCCCGTTGCATAAGAACACAACCGAGACCAAGGTTAGAGGCATCGCAATAGACTACAAAGTCGTCGTTTCCATCAGGTAAAGCAAGCACGGGATCATTGAAAAGCATGAGTTTGAGCTTTTGGAAGGCTTCCTCTTGTTCGGTTCCCCAAACAAAAGGTTTGTCCTTGTGCGTAAGAGAGGTGAGAAGAACAACGATTTTAGAGAAATTGGCGATGAATCGACGGTAGTAACCCACCAATCCGAGAAAAGAACAAACTTCGGACGGGTTCTTTGGTGTAACCCAACACTTGACTGCTTCTATCTTCACAGGATCGACATGAATACCTTGACTATTGACAATGTGACCGAGGAATTGAACCTCCTCAAGACAAAATTCACACTTGGAGAACTTGGCGTAGAGGCGATTCCCTTGGAGTAATTCAAGAACCAAACGGAGATGTTGCGCATGTTCGGATTTTGACTTGGAATAGATCAGGATATCATCGATAAACACGATGACGAAGTGGTCGAGAAAGGGTTTACACACTCGATTCATTAGATCCATAAAGAATGCGGGGGCGTTAGTTAAACCAAAAGGCAAAACAACAAACTCGTAGTGATCGTATCGGGTTTGAAAAGCAGTTTTGGGTATATCTTCCTCTTGGATTCGTAACTGGTGATAACCAGAGCGTAGGTCGATCTTGGAAAAACACGTAGCACCTAGGAATTGATCAAACAAATCATCGATTCGAGGTAAGGGATAGCGATTCTTGATGGTAAGCTTATTTAATTCCCTATAATCGATGCACATCCGGAACGATCCGTCCTTCTTTTTAACGAAAAGGACAGGTGCGCCCCACGGAGAGGTGCTAGGGCGAATAAAGCCTTTATCAAGCAATTCCTGGAGCTGACTCGAGAATTCGCGCATTTCAGATGGAGCGAGACGATAAGGCGCTCTAGCGACAGGATTTGCTACAGGAATGAGGTCAATTTGAAAATCGATATCACGAGTGGGCGGTAAACCAGGTAAATCATCAGGAAAGACGTTAGGAAAATCACAAACCATAGGTACCTTTTCCTTTGCCTTCTCTTTCTTTTCCTTCTCCGCTACTACGATGTGCGCCAAGAAAACTTGGTATTCCTTGCGGAGATACTTGCTAGCTTGGACACATGACATGAGTTGCAACTTCTTCAAAGCAACTTCGCCATAGACACATAATTTGTCACCGTTTGCGAGAGAGAAACGAATCATTTTATCGAAACAAACAATTTCAGCATGATTCTCCTGGAGGAAATTCATGCCTACTATAACATCAAAGCAACCAGGCTGCATCGGGATAAGATTGATAGGGAAAACGTGACTGTTGAGCTTAAGAGTACAGTCACGCAGAACGGAACTAATAGTGACGGTTCTTCCAGTGGCAACTTCCACGTCGAATGTTGATGGGAGGTTAACGCGTTTACGGTTTAGGAGCCTTTCGAATTCGAACGATACGAAACAGTTATCGGCTGCAGTGTCAAACAAACACGAAGCATACATACCATTTACGAGGAACATAACATTAACCACGTTGTTGTCTGCTTGGGCCTGACGGGCGTTGATGTTGAAAACTCACCCACGGGGTGCTTGCTGAGCTGGCTGCTGCGGCTGTTGGTGTTGCGCTGGCTGCTGATGTGGCTCTTGCTTCACCACTCTGTTCGGGCATACATTGGCAAAATGGTTAGGATCACCACACGCATAGCAGGCTCTTGCGTGAGCAGGAGCTGCTTGTTGTCCCTGAGGAGCTGGTAGAGCAGGAGCTTGAACTTGAGCTTGACGGGGACCAGTACGGCAGTTGACAGTAAAGTGGTCGTAAAGGTTGCAGTGAACACAAAATTGACATGCAATCTCAGCAGGATGATGATAAGTACAGGTAGGGCACAACGGGTGTGGTCCAGTATATGCATGCTTGGCCGTCGGTGCATTGGTCACTGGTGCTGCTACCTGATGGTTCTGGTTCTGATGTTGGACAGGAACAACATTGAGAGGAGTGGTTGTGACAGCATAGTTCTTGCTGTTGTTGTTGTTCTTGCGCTTTCGGTTTGAAGACTTGGAAGCTTGTGGTGCGGTGCTTTCAGCGGTGGGAGCAGCGGTAACTTGATGAAGACTTTTGTGGGTTTTATCGAAGTAACCAGCCCTAACTCGCTTGTCATTAATCTCGGCAGTGAGCAGATAAGTCTCTTCGATGGTTGTTGTCTTGTCGGCTTGCACAAAATCAGCAACACAATCTGGTAAAGCACGGATGTATTTCTTGATGGTGATGTCCGGAGTAGAGACTTGACCAGGACAGATTATGCTAAGCTGCTTAAAGCGAGCAGTTAGACAAGCATTGTCGCCACCCTCTTGCTTAATGTTCCAAAACTCGTCCTCCAACTTCTGAAGCTCATGGGCAGGGCAGAATTCCTTCATCATGATTTTCTTCAACTCTTCCCAAGTAAGCCCAGAGGCTGCGTCATTCCCTCGCCTGTTCCTTTTGGCAGTCCACCAGTCCAGACCCTTGGACTGGAAAACGCCAGTTGCGTTGACAGTGCGTAGGTTATCAGGACAGCCGCTTTGGCGCAGAGTGACTTCAATTGCATCGAACCATTGAGACATGGCAGTAGGCCCATCTTCACCAGGGAAGTCTTTGGGGCCACAGCCCTTAAACTGCTTGAAGCTAAAAGTAGCCTTAGGCGAGTCAGTCCTTGATTCCTCAAAGGACTTGCTAGCGTTTTCATTAAGTTCACTGACAATTTAAGGAATGACCTTAGCCATCTGCTTTGCGACTAGTTCACTGAAGCTAAAAGTAGCCTTACAAGTAGCCTTAGAAGTGATACGCTTGTCAGCGTGGTTTCGACGAGCGGCGCGGGAAGCGTGAGATTCAAACGACGACATTGTCTGCAGCAGACATCGTCATAGGATTCAGACACTATGTATTCGAATCTCACCTCACCACGTACTACTAATAGGTAAAGCTCAGGAACACATCAACAAATAGGCACAAAAACACGTAGGCACATATGCACATAAGCACAGAAACACATAAACATATAAGCACAGAAGCACGTAAACACATAGCTCACCGCAATCACATATTACACTATATTTTGCACGTATTCACCTACATATATTGCATGTATTCACCTATCTTTCAAAGCCACGATTGCGATCGAGAATTGCGGGTGCGAATAACGAGTAGCGATTGTATCACACCCCGATTTCCACGTGTCACCGGTGGGCCCGGTGGGGAGTATCGTGACGTCATGGTTGGCAACATAATAGTCAAACAACACAATATTATCAAGCACAGCGGAAGCAATTGAAAATATAATACAACCGAATTTATTATTGTAATATCAAATGTCACAATATTCGGAAGTTTATCCACAGAAGGATCGTACATAAAATGGAACAATAGTTCAACAGACTTTTTAGGCATCTTAAGCTTGCGAGACTTCTATTGATGCTAAGGAGAATTATCCAGCCAAGTTCGTATAGTACCTGCATTTAGCCTTTTTGGAAAATACGTCAGTTTACACTGGTAAATACATTCAACTGACTCATTTTGGAAAAAGAGTTTGTAAATTGTTTTGAATGCACGTGGCACAAAATATCTTGACACATTGATTAAAATGCACAGAGGCAAAATTAATCTTTTTAACTTGGGAGAATTATTTAATATTATAATCTTGTGAACGATTTACATGTTACTTATGCGTTCAGTAGCCCGGAACGTATCCGGGTTAAGGATCAATAGACACACCACAATTCTAGAGTTATACACTGACAGGTGTACGCCTACACCCCGTGCTCAGGTCGTGGCCATCTCGTAAGATAATGCCAAGGATATCCGGGACATGGTCATTAACCCCCCAAAGGCTTTAAAGTAAACAAATATGTTTAAAACGAGCCGATCAAATTATTCAATTAACCACCTAAGCGATGGAAGATTTGATGCCCGATCAAGCGGTACGCTATATACCGTAACCCAAGCCCGTATAGGGAAAATAAGTTAAAAGTATTTACCTGAGCTAAATATAAATTCAATCCCAGCCGTATATCAAATCAGCAAGTACAGATAGCTTTTACTGGGCTCCTAATCTGGAACGAAGGTTTTTAATAACCTATTAGAATCCTAACGGGTCTTTAGTTAAGCTTAAGCTTAGACCGGCTAGTTTCAAGGATACGGTTCGTACGCACGATTAAGCGAAGACCGGATTGAATGTGATTTAGACCCAACAAGTTCAGAGACTTGTTTAATATGGGTCCTTCATCCACATTCTGGATTTTGAGATTAAACCGATAAGGTTTGACCCGTTTCGGCTAATTTATGTAAACTTGTTACATAAGCCGAATCGAACGCGTAAAATGCGTAACGGGTATCCGTAAGAGCCATATACAGGTTTCCTAAGTTAATATGCTTCAAATATGTTGTGACATCAATAGGATGTCTTTCGTTATGCCCCGAACTAGTTTAAACACAAACTATGCCCCGTAGGGGTAGTTTGGTCATTTTAAAGTTTGTAAAAGCGCTTAGATGTTTAACTGAGTTACAGGTCTGATGTAAACAGCAAACATACTCAATTTGATGGGTTATAACAGTAGGCTAAGGCATATATGTGAAATTTATCATTCTTAACCAAACTACGCCCCGTAGGGGTATTTTGGTAATTTCACATAAGCCGAAAAGCTCAAAAAAAACGAAGTCTGAGTTTATCAACCTTTGCTTACTGTTAAAATATTATAATTTGCCTCATATATCAGTAGGTATCAACCCGGGTATGTCCAATATGATTTTTAAGACATACTATGCGTTAAAAACGCTATTTATGGCGATTAAAGGCCATTTCCGGGTTCTATACTTAAATCTGATATTTTATATTTCCAGAAGGCTTAAAATAATTTATTTAACATATGTGATCAGTAGCAAAAGGTTTGGAGTCGTTTAGATAAGTAAAACTCATTTTATGGCCCGTAAGGGCAAAACCGACAATTTCCGGATTAAGCCTACGACTCCTAGTTATGCTCAGCCTAAAATTAATTAAAAATCTTTAAAAATCTCAAAATATTATATTACATTAGTGGGTATTAAGTTTGATACCAAAAAGTAGGCTTAACTAGGCTATACGCTAATTACGTCATTTTATTTACATAAAGCATTAGATTTGCGATATTGAGCATAACTCTAAATCTACAAGTCAAACTGATGTCAAACTTTGCATACCAGTTTATATATCAGTAACTAAGGTTTCTACACTTTTACATTTTCATAAATCATGTTTTAAGGTAATAAGGGCATAACGGTCAACGTATGAGCAATTAACGGAAATATGCATATTAATTGGATAACTAGTGAACCAAGGTGTATGATCACAGAGGGTTGTTCTAACATGTATCCTAATCCAATTTAAGCTCTGAGGCATTTCTAAAATATGCCCAAACGGGTCAGAACTGAAAGTCAACGGGAAAGTCAAACTATGTGACTTTCGGTTCCGAACCGGGTCTAAACAGGAAATAGTCGGGTTGAACATGTTGGGACATGTTCTTACACTTATTTCTAAGTTATAACAATGTTCAAACAGGTTACATATGTTCTAGATAGCTAATTATGCATAAATGACATTTTAAGCATTATGTTGACTTTCTAAGTAAAGGTTTGACCCGACATTTGACCTGCTTAGGATGGTGATCAGGGGAAACCCTTTTGGGGTTTTATTACCCACATAAATACCATTCTAAAACTACTTTTAATTCGAGATAAGACTGAGCCATTATTGACTAATCTCGAAGTCAAACCGTAATTACGACGGTTTGACTTTTAGCTAATTAACTAAGCTAAACTCAAACAAACAAGAACTAGCAGACTTACAAGAGTCCTATGCACGATTTAGGATCAGTTGGACCTGCTTGAGAGCTCCAGATTTGATCCAAGAATGCAGGAAATGGTGTGTGGAACATTGTTGCACTACATGGCCTTATATAGTGGATTTAGGCACCACAATTAGTTGACAACCAAGTCTACTACTGCCCACAACCTTCCAACATGTGTCACTAGTGTCTAGGGGTCGTTTAGGGGCCTCTTGGAAGGGTTTAGATGCATTACAAGTCGTTTAGAAGGCTGAACAGTCGAGTAACACGTTTTTCTGCATCTGGGGCCTCCACGCGGCCCGCCTCCCATTTATCAGAAACTCAAGCGGGCCGCTTGAGTCTAAAATTCAGAATTTTATTTTTTATTTATTTTGTAACTTGGCCTTTGGTTTATTTGAAAGGGCAAACAAGCTTTTTATTGCATTTTGACCCCCTTCTAATTACCATCAAGGGCTTTAGGACTTATACCCACTTTGTCAAGTCCCTGGACACTTCCGGTTAACCCGAAAAGCCTTAACTTTCAACGTTAACTCTTTAACCCCTCGCACACGAATTTGATCATAACTTTCTCATACGATAACGAAACTTTATGAAATTTTAATCGTGCATTCTAGTGAGCATAATTTATATTTACAAAGCTTCGGGTTTTGTCAAAAGATCACTCAGAGGTATATCTTTAACATGTTGACACATTTGACCCCTGTAGTTTGTAATCTCTCACTTTTAGCTACGTATGATCCATGATTTATTCGTTTGATGTTATGAACATCATGTAGGGTTATTATGAAGTATATTTATTCACTGTTGACACTTAGAATCCGTATAATCACGTACTTTCCATGTTTGTCAACTTTAGTCCTTTTATAACATTCTTTCACACGTTCAAACTTTATGACACGTGTCAACACATTATAGGACGTGAATTTTCGAGGTGTTACATCCTCACCCCCTTAAAATAAATCTCGACCCGAGATTTACTGAAATAAGTAAGGGTACTTTTCTTTCATCGTGGATTCAACCTCTCACGTGAATTCGGGACCTCTACGGGCATCCCAATTGACCTTTACAATAGGTACATGCTTTCTCCGAAGCTTCTTTACCTGTCAATCCTCAATCGACAAAGGTTTTTCCACAAAATTTAAGCTCTCATCTATATGCACATCTGTATACGGTGTAACCAGTGATTCGTCAGCGAAGCACTTCTTCAGGTTGCAAATGTGGAACACATTGTGAATTCCACTGAGCTCTTCTGGTAAGTTTAACTTATAGGCAACTGACCCGACACGTTTGATAACCTCGAAAGGTCCTATGTATCTCGGACTTAGCTTGCCTTTCTTACCAAATCGCATCACTCCCTTCCAGGGTGACACTTTAAGTTGGACTTTGTCACCTACTTCGAAGTGAAAATCCTTACGCTTAGGATCAGCGTAACTCTTCTGCCTATCACGGGCAGCTTTGAGACGGTCACGAATCTGGACAATCTTGTCCGTCGTTTCGAACACGATCTCCGGTCCTGATAACTGGACATCTCCAACTTCCGCCCAGCAAACTGGCGTTCTACACTTTCTACCGAATAATGCCTCGAAAGGCGCAGCCTTAATGCTGGTATGGTAGCTATTGTTGTAGGAGAATTTGATTAATGGTAGGTTCTTATCCCAACTACCACCCAAATCGATCGCATATGCACGTAGCATGTCTTCCAACGTTTGAATAGTACGCTTACTCTGGCCGTCTGTCTGAGGATGGTAAGCCGTACTAAAGTTCAAACGTGTGCCCAAGGATTGCTGGAAGCTTTTTCCAAAAATGTGACGTGTACCTAGTATCTCTATCAGAGATAATAGCTACAGGTATGCCATGTAAGGCTACAATCTTATCTACGTATAACTGGGCTAGCATATCGGAGCTATAAGTCTCCTTGATGGATAGGAAATGTGCTGACTTAGTCAGTCTGTCAACTATAACTCATATCGTATCATTTCCTTTCCTTGTCTTGGGTAACTTGGTAATAAAATCCATAGTTACCATTTCCCACTTCCACGTAGGAAGTTCAGGCTGTCGTAGCAAGCTTGACGGCTTTTGATGCTCGGCTGTGACTTGCGCACATGTCAAGCATTTAGCTACATGGGTGGCTACAGACTTGTTCAAGCCTATCCACCAATAATTTGCCCTTAGATCCTGGGTAGCTGATGGCAATTTCTTAATCGTTGCCTAATTAGGGTTGCAGCATTTAATACGTAAGTAATATGAATCGTCTTTCTTATTTAATAACATAAGACCCTCAGAATATTGAGTCAGGCTTTATGTGCCTATGTTTTAAAACCTACTTAATCAAGGTTTCGATTATTCCATAATCAATATGGAGTTTTCACAATACTCCAGCCCACAGCGGGATACAATCTTAATTCTACCTGCCTTCCCGGAGGTAAGCAGGGAAAACTTATAAGAAGATAATCAAGATTGCAAGGAGGCTACAGAGATTTTTCATATCTCAGGCTCCAGTTCATCCACCATTACTCGTGTCAATAAGTGACACCTCAATGTTATAAGTCCACGAATTCCTTAGTCGGGAACATTTACAATTTTTTTTTCCCATTTTTGGATATCTTCTTTGAATACTACTAGTCGACTTTAGTACAATATGACCATTGGGATATCTCAGGGGTTCCATGTATTAAACCTCCATGCTGATCAGACATGGAAATAATCTATGGGACACACTAGGATACGCCAATCCTCATATGACACTTTAATCAAACACAGTTTGGCATTCGCAGGCGATAGAAAACAATGAGAAAATAATTAAAATAACATATGTTGCCGTACTCTATGCAAAGAAAGAGTGCTCTTAGATTTTCGGGAGGATTCCTTGCCGATCTATAAGAATCGGTTACTATGGTTTCCTTGGTAGTTATACCTTGTGGATGATAATAAAAAAAAATTTTTTTTGCTAAGTTTATGGTTCATGAAGATTTATTATTGCCTGTATTAAAAACAGGACTCTTAGCAGAAATTATCATTGATAAATGATAAGGAAGTTTATTGTACAAGTACTTATATTCAATTAATAATGGAAGTTTCACAATACTAGGCACCTAGCTCAGTTGGCTAGGCGCGCGAAAGGGTGCGGCCGGCCTAGACCCGGGTTCGATTCCGGGGACGGCCAGTTCCACCATTTTTTTGTGTTTAATATTAATTAATCGCACTGATACGTGTAATTATGAGAGTTGTCTCACAAGGAGTCTTGATAATTAATTGCTTCTTATTACCCACAATATGGGCTTGATTTTTATCACTATATTGAGTCCTTGTATTTAACGGAACTAGGACATCAAAAATGATTCCTTATGGATATAAAACATCCATCTAATAATGCTGAAGCAGTCTCAGAGGTATACAGGCTTCTTACTGAACTTTCGTTGCTTTTTTTTTTTAAGCCGGTACTCGCTCTCTATCTCAGATTTCTGGGAGTTATTCTCCTTCTCTTGGTTCATCCTTCATATTCGAAGTGTGAACAAAACCTCTCCTCATGGGTAATCGAACATGGTTTTTAATGAAATTCAGAGCGAGGAGCATTCGGCTCTTTAGATTATTTCATGATCTTTCCATGGTCCTTTCAACTGCTGCGTCAACCACAGCCTGAAGATTAACTCCATTAATATTGAGGTTTACGTGTGTAATTTTATTAACTTTCGTCGCCTTAATAGTGTTGCGACCGTCGTCTACCTCATCCGAGTTTTCCATACTCGAAACTTGGTACAAATCGCTAAGATTTAACCATTATTAGTCATCATCCTGATGACCTGACTTAGGTTAGCCACGGCATTCATAAACCGTATAGGCTATTCTGTTCCGAACATTCATAGTGAATGTTATTTGAACGTATTTTCATTATATTTAGCCTAGGTCACAACGGAACCATCCACGGCATGCAAAGTTTGGAGCGAGTCCAATACCTGCTTGACAGGGGACCATAATGTCACAACTGTCTTTGTCACTAGGACGATTTTAAATAGCTCAAAGGCTAGCCTTTCATGACTTCGGTTATATATTTATATACATAATAGGCATAGAAGCCTGTCGCGAGGGACGTAGAAAAGTATGGCATAAAGCACAGTCATGAAGGACATAACTGATTATACGGCACGAAGGCCTTGTCACAAAGGACATTTAGATATGGCACAAACGACCTCGTTATAAGGACATTCATCAAATCTGGTACAAAGGCATGTCACCAGGAATGTTAACATGTAATGTGTTAACTTGTCACGAATGACCAATTATAGCACATAGGCTTGTCACGAATGACTTTAAAACACAACTTGATGGTCTATTACCAAGGACCTGAATTTATAAGCCGCAATCTTATTAGATTAGGGCTTCATGGTTTGAACGTGGTTCTTCACCTTTGGACAGGGAGTCGTAGACTACAACTGTCATCGTCTTGAAAGACGATTCTTTTGGCAGAAAAATATGCCAAGCAACATCACTAATGGATGTTTATATATAACCATCGTATCTAATGATATTAGTCATGATCACATCGATCATATTGACTATTAGGTTTGGGTATAATCACACCATTTTGAACAGGGGATCATAAAGATCACTACTATCTTTGTCTTACCGACTCTAAAATAAAGTATAGCCCGTAGGCATTTCATCACGAGGGATGTTAATATTATGATCAGCATACTGAGGATACTAGTCAGGATCGCACTGATAGTATAGACTATGGGAATTGAGTATAGCTCACCCCCTTGGCAAAGAATCACAAAAGATTACAATTGCCTTGTCTCAGTTGGACGATCTAATATAGCCATTAGGCAAAACATCATTACGGATGTTTAAAATTTTTTAATCTTCGTATTGATGATTTTTGTCATGATCGTATTGATCATATGAACTATTAGGCTTGATCATAGCTCACCACCTTGGACAGGGAATCATAACGATAACAACGTCAATGTCTCAAATGGACAATATATTATAGCCCGTAGGCAAATCATCACTAAAGGATGTCAAATAATATTATCATCATATCAAATGATATTAGTCATGATCGCATTGATCATATAGACTATTATGTTTGGACATAGTCCAATATTTTAGACAGGAGGTCAAAGACCATCACTGTCGTTGTCTTATCGGACAACAAGTCTAGCCCGTAGGCACATCATCACTAATGGATGTTTATTATATGATCATCTTATAGGATGATATAAGCCATGATTCCTAGATCACTAGGCTAGATTTGAGAATTGGAAGAATCCAATATAAGGATGATTGTTGTGATTTTCTCGAATCACATTTGTCAGGGGTGCTAACACATTCCTAGGTGTTAACAAGGATTTGAATCCCTTGAGTAGGTTTCACCATCTTGGCCGCGTAGGCTAGGTTTCACCTTTAAGATTCCCTTCAATTGCATACTGACAGAGAAGGAAGGATATTTATTTTATCCAGGATTTTTATCATAAATCCTAATTCATGAGTTAATAATAGCACCAATGGCCTTGTCGCGTAGACAAGTTAAATTTATAAGCCATGATTTCAGAGAATCGTGGCCTTAAGGTTTGAATCAAAGTTCATTACCTTTTCTTGACAGGGAGCTGTAGGCTACCACTGTTTTTAGTCTCAGAGGACATTAACTATAGTCCGTGGGCACTTCCCTTATAAGAGATGTTTATTACTGGATTACCCCCTTAGGGAAATTCATTAACCATGGTAAACAGAGACCACATATGGTTAATTTATTAATCATATTTATTTAGGATTTCTATTATAATTTATCCTAATTATAAAACATTAACAGTTTTATTAGTGGCACCCAATGGCCTGGTCACATGGACATTTATAAATTATAAGCTTATGATTTCAGAAAATCAAAGCAATAATAACAGTTTTATTTTATAGCACAAAAGGCCTAGTCACAAGGACAAATTTTTAAATTATAAGCCATGATTTCAGAGAATCAAGGTCTTTAAGCATATTAGCACAACTGGCTTAGTCACAAGGACATATATAATTTATAAGCTATGATTTCAGAGAATCAAAGCATGAAAGTATATTGGCACAATAGGCCTAGTCACAAGGACATTTGTAAATTTTAAGCTATGATTTCAGAGAATCAAAGCATGAAAGTATATTGGCACAATAGGCCTAGTCACGTAGACAATTATAAATTATATGCTAGGATTTCAGAGAATCAAAGCATTTGAGGTTTGAACCTAGTTCATTACCTTTATCTGACAGGGAGTCATAGCTACCACTGTATTTTGGCTCATGTAGAAGTGAGCAAGGCCCGTAGGCACTATATTACCACGTATGGTTAAAATATGATCATCTTAATTGATGACATAAACCCAGGATTCAGGGATCATTAAACTGGGTTAGGAATCTTTTGAAGGATCCTCTATAAAAATGACGTGTGTGATTTTAATTGAATCACATCTGCCAGGAGTGTTAACATGTGTTAAGATGTTAACAGGGAATTGAATCTTTTTAAACAGGTCTTACCATCTTGGCCCGGTCTTATAATTGACCCAAGGCTAGGTTTCACATTTAAGATTCTTAATTAATAATTAACGCAGAACAATTTTAAATTGAGGTGTAAATATGGATCTGAATCTAAATTGCGGAACTGCCATCTTGGCCGGTCTTAATATGACCCGAAGCTAGGTCTTGCCCTTTTAGATTTTGCCATTTTATTATAATGGTAGATCTTGCAAAAAGGAAATATTATTTTTCCATTTATTTAATATTTCATATTTAGAATGAAAGTTTAAACTTAATCATTCCATTATATAAAAACAAAAGTATAAAGTTTCCCTAAGCGGGACTTAAAAGGAATAATGTGTCCTCGGAGGGACTGAAAGATAATTATGTCCTTATAAGGACTATTAAGGAAACGATCTTCAGTAAAAGGAGTTTCTTCTTCATTTTATTTCTGAATGTTCTCTCCTTGGATGCTTGTTTCATTCTAGTCGTGGTACGAAGCTCAGCATCTCAGGGCTCCGGGTGTGGAGAACTCCTATTACGGCTTCTTTGCTTGGCGACGTATCCAATACAAATTTGGAAGTAAAACTTCAAGATTAGGATTGAGAATATTCCTAAGTTAAGTCTAGACTCAGAAGGTTTAGATATGTGCAATTGTGTAACTGAGATTAAACACTAAGGCTAGTGTTTAATTCACTCAGTGTTGGCTCTGATACCAACCTGTCACACCCCGATTTCCACGTGTCACCGGTGGGCCCGGTGGGGAGTATCGTGACGTCATGGTTGGCAACATAATAGTCAAACAACACAATATTATCAAGCACAGCGGAAGCAATTGAAAATATAATACAGCCGAATTTATTATTGTAATATCAAATGTCACAATATTCGGAAGTTTATCCACAGAAGGATCGTACATAAAATGGAACAATAGTTCAACAGACTTTTTAGGCATCTTAAGCTTGCGAGACTTCTATTGATGCTAAGGAGAATTATCCAGCCAAGTTCGTATAGTACCTGCATTTAGCCTTTTTGGAAAATACGTCAGTTTACACTGGTAAATACATTCAACTGACTCATTTTGGAAAAAGAGTTTGTAAATTGTTTTGAATGCACGTGGCACAAAATATCTTGACACATTGATTAAAATGTACAGAGGCAAAATTAATCTTTTTAACTTGGGAGAATTATTTAATATTATAATCTTGTGAACGATTTACATGTTACTTATGCGTTCAGTAGCCCGGAACGTATCCGGGTTAAGGATCAATAGACACACCACAATTCTAGAGTTATACACTGACAGGTGTACGCCTACACCCCGTGCTCAGGTCGTGGCCATCTCGTAAGATAATGCCAAGGATATCCGGGACATGGTCATTAACCCCCCAAAGGCTTTAAAGTAAACAAATATGTTTAAAACGAGCCGATCAAATTATTCAATTAACCACCTAAGCGATGGAAGATTTGATGCCCGATCAAGCGGTACGCTATATACCGTAACCCAAGCCCGTATAGGGAAAATAAGTTAAA
Organism: Helianthus tuberosus; assembly: GCA_030545235.1. Classification (NCBI taxonomy): domain Eukaryota; kingdom Viridiplantae; phylum Streptophyta; class Magnoliopsida; order Asterales; family Asteraceae; genus Helianthus; species Helianthus tuberosus. The sequence continues at coordinate 58,226,131 of CM060443.1, read as the reverse complement.
AGTATTTACCTGAGCTAAATATAAATTCAATCCTAGCCGTATATCAAATCAGCAAGTACAGATAGCTTTTACTGGGCTCCTAATCTGGAACGAAGGTTTTTAATAACCTATTAGAATCCTAACGGGTCTTTAGTTAAGCTTAAGCTTAGACCGGCTAGTTTCAAGGATACGGTTCGTACGCACGATTAAGCGAAGACCGGATTGAATGTGATTTAGACCCAACAAGTTCAGAGACTTGTTTAATATGGGTCCTTCATCCACATTCTGGATTTTGAGATTAAACCGATAAGGTTTGACCCGTTTCGGCTAATTTATGTAAACTTGTTACATAAGCCGAATCGAACGCGTAAAATGCGTAACGGGTATCCGTAAGAGCCATATACAGGTTTCCTAAGTTAATATGCTTCAAATATGTTGTGACATCAATAGGATGTCTTTCGTTATGCCCCGAACTAGTTTAAACACAAACTATGCCCCGTAGGGGTAGTTTGGTCATTTTAAAGTTTGTAAAAGCGCTTAGATGTTTAACTGAGTTACAGGTCTGATGTAAACAGCAAACATACTCAATTTGATGGGTTATAACAGTAGGCTAAGGCATATATGTGAAATTTATCATTCTTAACCAAACTACGCCCCGTAGGGGTATTTTGGTAATTTCACATAAGCCGAAAAGCTCAAAAAAAACGAAGTCTGAGTTTATCAACCTTTGCTTACTGTTAAAATATTATAATTTGCCTCATATATCAGTAGGTATCAACCCGGGTATGTCCAATATGATTTTTAAGACATACTATGCGTTAAAAACGCTATTTATGGCGATTAAAGGCCATTTCCGGGTTCTATACTTAAATCTGATATTTTATATTTCCAGAAGGCTTAAAATAATTTATTTAACATATGTGATCAGTAGCAAAAGGTTTGGAGTCGTTTAGATAAGTAAAACTCATTTTATGGCCCGTAAGGGCAAAACCGACAATTTCCGGATTAAGCCTACGACTCCTAGTTATGCTCAGCCTAAAATTAATTAAAAATCTTTAAAAATCTCAAAATATTATATTACATTAGTGGGTATTAAGTTTGATACCAAAAAGTAGGCTTAACTAGGCTATACGCTAATTACGTCATTTTATTTACATAAAGCATTAGATTTGCGATATTGAGCATAACTCTAAATCTACAAGTCAAACTGATGTCAAACTTTGCATACCAGTTTATATATCAGTAACTAAGGTTTCTACACTTTTACATTTTCATAAATCATGTTTTAAGGTAATAAGGGCATAACGGTCAACGTATGAGCAATTAACGGAAATATGCATATTAATTGGATAACTAGTGAACCAAGGTGTATGATCACAGAGGGTTGTTCTAACATGTATCCTAATCCAATTTAAGCTCTGAGGCATTTCTAAAATATGCCCAAACGGGTCAGAACTGAAAGTCAACGGGAAAGTCAAACTATGTGACTTTCGGTTCCGAACCGGGTCTAAACAGGAAATAGTCGGGTTGAACATGTTGGGACATGTTCTTACACTTATTTCTAAGTTATAACAATGTTCAAACAGGTTACATATGTTCTAGATAGCTAATTATGCATAAATGACATTTTAAGCATTATGTTGACTTTCTAAGTAAAGGTTTGACCCGACATTTGACCTGCTTAGGATGGTGATCAGGGGAAACCCTTTTGGGGTTTTATTACCCACATAAATACCATTCTAAAACTACTTTTAATTCGAGATAAGACTGAGCCATTATTGACTAATCTCGAAGTCAAACCGTAATTACGACGGTTTGACTTTTAGCTAATTAACTAAGCTAAACTCAAACAAACAAGAACTAGCAGACTTACAAGAGTCCTATGCACGATTTAGGATCAGTTGGACCTGCTTGAGAGCTCCAGATTTGATCCAAGAATGCAGGAAATGGTGTGTGGAACATTGTTGCACTACATGGCCTTATATAGTGGATTTAGGCACCACAATTAGTTGACAACCAAGTCTACTACTGCCCACAACCTTCCAACATGTGTCACTAGTGTCTAGGGGTCGTTTAGGGGCCTCTTGGAAGGGTTTAGATGCATTACAAGTCGTTTAGAAGGCTGAACAGTCGAGTAACACGTTTTTCTGCATCTGGGGCCTCCACGCGGCCCGCCTCCCATTTATCAGAAACTCAAGCGAGCCGCTTGAGTCTAAAATTCAGAATTTTATTTTTTATTTATTTTGTAACTTGGCCTTTGGTTTATTTGAAAGGGAAAACAAGCTTTTTATTGCATTTTGACCCCCTTCTAATTACCATCAAGGGCTTTAGGACTTATACCCACTTTGTCAAGTCCCTGGACACTTCCGGTTAACCCGAAAAGCCTTAACTTTCAACGTTAACTCTTTAACCCCTCGCACACGAATTTGATCATAACTTTCTCATACGATAACGAAACTTTATGAAATTTTAATCGTGCATTCTAGTGAGCATAATTTATATTTACAAAGCTTCGGGTTTTGTCAAAAGATCACTCAGAGGTATATCTTTAACATGTTGACACATTTGACCCCTGTAGTTTATAATCTCTCACTTTTAGCTACGTATGATCCATGATTTATTCGTTTGATGTTATGAACATCATGTAGGGTTATTATGAAGTATATTTATTCACTGTTGACACTTAGAATCCGTATAATCACGTACTTTCCATGTTTGTCAACTTTAGTCCTTTTATAACATTCTTTCACACGTTCAAACTTTATGACACGTGTCAACACATTATAGGACGTGAATTTTCAAGGTGTTACAGATTGCGAGCATCATGGTATGCAATTTGTTAGCATTTTGAGGTAAATGTATAGTGTGAGTTGTGCGTGTTTATTGAAGCGAACAGCAAAAAAGTGTATAAATCTCCAAGATCAAAACACATAAACAAGAAAACCATATAAAACACATAAAATTTCACATAAAATCGAGGAATCATCGGTTGCGAGTCCAGAATCGAAACACATAAAAGCGATAAAGCGTAAAAATCGGCGAAAATCGGAATGTCTTGGGTGTGCTAGACTTTGACTACCCAAAGTGATTCGACTGTTCTTAAGGACTTTGAGTACACATGTTGGCTTAATAGACTATGCTCTCACCTCACGCTTGATTTTATATCCACAATACATGGCCTATACTTTTATACCTATTTACCACCTAATTACATGTTATTTATACAAGAGATACATAAAAACATCACACATACCAAAGTTAAAGGGCTGAAACTGTAAAAAATGGAACTTGTGCGGCAATCTTGCGCCGTGACACGCGACGGAAGAAGGGTTTCCCCTCCGTGACCCGCGGCAAGGATCGATCCGAGACCAGCCCATTCCCAACTCGTTATTGGCTCGATTTTTACTCCATCTGTAACAATCCGACTTTTTGAAGTCAAAGTCAAACGAAGAAAAGATTGCTATTTACGATCTGTCACTCCTTGGTTAATTATTGAATTGTACTTCCCGACTAGTATCGATATTCTATTTTAATTCTCTTTAGTTGTATTATGTGGAGTACTTGTTAATAAATCGTTCTTTAATCGTTGTTTAATCGCTAATCGACTTATCGCTAATCGCATCGCAACTCGAATTATAAGTTATGGATATTGTTTTACGTGTGTGTGCTATTATGTGTTACTTGTGCATGTTATGTTTATGTTGAGGTGTTTAATCGCAAATGCAAACGCAACTCTATCGCAACGCAATCTAATCGCAAACGCTAAACGCAAGTTATTTATGTTGATTGTATGTTAGATATAGTAGTTAGGTTATTTGTGTAACTAATGGGAAATACTATCGCATCGCTCACTCGAAACGCATCGCAACGCCCAACGCACGAAAAAAAACATCGAAAACCAACTCGCGGCAACCATTCGATCGAATAGTCATCCGAACGGATGACCATCCGATCGGATGGCCATCCGATCGGATAGCCATCCAATCCATTGCGTGTGTGCCACTTTCCTCTTTTGGCAACCTATAAATACCCTTGTCATATCACAAACAGTGATGTGACAGCTCCCTCTTCTGACCAGCGTGCTCAAGCTCTCTTTTCTCTCGATTTCTCGCGATTTTTGTAAGTTTTCAACTCAAATCTTGTACTTCTATGATCTTTACCCACTTCTTTATCATTTTCACCTTTGAATCTTCACTTTTAACCGTGAAATCAGTGGATTTGAGGTGTTCTAGGATGATGTCATCATGGGGTTCTTATGAACTTCAAGCTTTGGCCTCATTCCACCAAGAACAACTCAAATCTACATGATTTCCACATGTTTTGACACTATTTTCGCATAGATCTAAACATTTTCATGAGTAAAAGGATTGAAAGATGGTTTCACAACTTTCTTTCAACTCTTTTACACTCAATGCCTTCAAAACTGATAGAATCGGAGCTCGTTCAGGCCTTCTACTCGTTTACTAGTGAAGTGTCGGTCTGAGATCTGATTCCTGTCAAAGGGACAACCGACTCCGGATTGAAAACGAACAAACCGTCATGAACAGTTGACCAATCGGACTGGGGTGATTCCTATCCGATCAGATAGACTGGGCTTGGTGGGGTTCCTGTTGTTCAACACGTTGTCATACCATCTCGATCAAACCGTAAACTTTTCAAACTTAACAAAATATTCAACTTTCGAAACGATCAGATTGTTGGACGTATTGCCGTCCGATCGGATTGCCATCCGATCGAATGACAATCCGATCAGATTGCATATGGTCTTCAACACTTAAACTTTTATAATTTTCAAAGATCATCAGCTTCTAATGGATTGCCATCCGATCGGAAGACCATCTGATCGAATGACAATCCTGCTGCGAACTTGTTCTCTGAGAAATGTCTAACCGACGGATCGCCATCCGATCGAACGACCATTCGACCGGTCGACCTGAAATGTAGAGATACTTCTCTGTTTTTAAAATGCTACAATGAAAACTTCAAAGTCACATCATACACAAACACATCCATCTCAAACGAATGTCAATCTGACCGAATGGACATCCAAACGGATGACCATTCGTCACTTGATTCACCCTTCACTGTTTAATGCGCCGTTCACTCGCTTATGCTATCGTTAACTGTTCAGGCTAATCCATCATCACTCCCTTCAATCCAAGAGAGTGTTTATTTACTAAACACGATCTGTGAGTATACTCGATCCCTTTTTGCTTTAAGCACTTTTAGGTGTTACATACGTTACTTATATCAAATCACATCGATCACACAACGCAAACACTTTTATACGCTAACCATTACTGCATGTTATACGTGTTACTCGATGAATGCTTGTATGTTATGCTTACACAGTGATTGTTGCCTGACACCTTAGCAACGATAGTACTATAGTTTGGACTCAGCACCTGTCGTAGACAGGGGTTGTTAAGGGATTTTCTCACATGTCACAGTGGTGATAAGTGTTGCGCATTCTACAACTCGCAGTCACGTCTGTGCATATTTCATTGTCGATAACCTACTTGCTTCACATTATACATGTTACATGTTGGTTATGCATAAATGCTTTCGAATACTATTATTTACTATTAAACTTGTATGCTCACCTTTACACTATGTGTATTGACCTCTACTTTAACGTATGTGACAGGTGTTTGAATGCTTAGGATGCTGAGCTCTTGCCTTTGTGGAATCAAGTAGGAGAGTCTAGAAACAACCTAAATAAAATCTGAGTTGTCGGAATGGATATTTGTCTTTGAGAAAAATGTCTGTAATAACTGTTTTATTTTATATGTTTGTGGTATAGGACATGAACCTTTAATATATTGTAACTAAAAGTTGTTATGGATTCTCCTGGACAATCTGTTTCGCTCAGTGTCGCGCCCTGATGTTTCCGCCATCGGTTGGGGTGTGAAAGATTGGTATCAGAGCCATAACTATAGGGAATTAGGCAAGACTCGACCTAGTCCGGGTCGATGTCTTAGAATCGACCTAGTCTATAGTCTAAGTACCAACAGACCGACTTGTGCATACCCAGTGTGGGTTTTGCACGAGCTTATTTGATATTCTCGCTCGAACTCGCTGTATACTACACTCTTGCGTGAACATCGCATACTACAGTTCCACACAAGATTAGCCTTTCCTAAGGCTGGACACACACACAAACGGATGATCTGGTTGAGATTAGGTGTGAAAACCGCAAACTCTCGACCAAATCACTTGTTCGACACGATATTTTTACTATAAACAAGAGAATTTGCGTTGAATTAGGAGTGAAATCCATACTTCGACGCAATTCTCCTTATTTATCTCGTTATTCTATCACATAAGCAGGAATGCAGTCGTTAAGTCAGGGGTGAGACCAGAACCTTGATCACTCGTTTTACTCCTTATTTGGGTTTTTGCAAAACCCTCACCAAAGTCTCGATGAGTTCCAACGACTAGGGTCACGTAATGGCCCAATGGATGCGTGCTGATCGCCCGGATTGAGGCGAGAGCATAGTCTACTAAGCCAAAAATGTGCACCTAAGGTCCTTGAGAGCAGTCGAATCACCTTGGGTAGTCGACGTCTATCTAGCCAAGACAATCTCTCTTCGATTTTATGTGTTTCGATTCTGGAATTCGCCACTGCCGACTCTGAGATCTATCGATTTTATGTGAAATTTTATGTGATTTCATGTGTTTATGTGTTTTGATTTTTGGTGATTTACTCGCTTTTTGCTGTTCGCATGATCAACACGCACAACTCGCACTGCATATCTATTCCAAAACGCTAAGTAATCGCTTGTGTTATTCGCAATCGCTACTCGCTAATTGCACTCGCAATACTTGATCATCTACGCTGCTGTGAAAGATAGGTGAATACGTGCAATATATATAGGTCAATACGTGCAAAATATAGTTGAATACATGCTTTCGTGCCTAAGTGGACTACGCGCTTATGTGTTTCTGTGCTTATGTGATTCTGTGGATTTTGTGTCTACGTGATTTTGTGCCTTGATGTGTTCCTGTGCTTTACAAAGTAGCTCTTGTGAATTCTCTAGATTATACTAGGGTTAATCGAAACTGTGTTTGAGTCCTGTGACGATGTCTGTTGCAGACAATGTCGTCATTCGGATCACACACTGCTCGCTAGGGGTGAGCAAATTAACCACCATAACTGATAACCGAACCATAACCGACATAACCAAACCACTAATAACCGATAACCAATATAACCAATGGTTATGGTTATGAAACTTTGTATAACCGCTCAATCGGTTATGGTTATGGTTATGGTTATGACGCTTTGGTTAACCGAATATAACCGAAACCGAACCGAAGTTGTGATGTTAACTTTATATAATAGATTTGTGTTTTACAAAACCATATAGAGGGTTTTTACTAAGATAAAAGTATGTTAGTAACAAAATAATCTTGATGTAGATGTCATTTATTTTGATAAAGAACTAAGGTGTTATGGCCATAATTGTTTTTGTTTGAGAATTGCCTTATTAAAAAGAACTCTAAATCGGTAGTTTAACCAAAAAGTTTAGTCTTTGTTATCTTATAAAATAGGCTCAAGCAAAATTTTAAACCATGCACAACCCTATTTATTTCAAACCTTGCTTGGTTACGTAACCGAAAGTAACCAAAACCGAACCATAACCGACTTCATAACCGATTAACCATAACCAAAGTTTGGTTATGGTTATGGTTATGGTTACCAAAACTCCATAACCGAACTAGCTGTTATGGTTATGGCTAATATTAAAAACTGACCCAAACCGACCCAAACCGACCCATGCACACCCCTACTGCTCGCTCAGCTCACCGCAATCATGAAGGCAAAAGCATCGCCACACTAGTCGCCAAGCAAATGGCGAAAGTCATCCCGTAAATTGTTAGTGAGCTGAACGAAAACGCTAGCAAGTCCTCGGAAGAGTCCATGACTGATACTCCTAAAGCAGCTTTTAGCTTCAAGCAGTTCAAAGCATGCGGACCCAAAGAATTTATGGGCGAAGATGGGCCTACGACCATGTTTCAATGGTTTGATTCGATCGAAGTCACCCTGCGCTAGAGTGGCTGTCCGGAAAACCTTCGCACTGTTAACGCCACCGGCGTCTTCCAATCCCGGGCTCTGGATTGGTGGACAGCCGAGAGAAATAAACGAGGGAACGATGCAGCATTTGGGCTGACATGGGACGAGTTGAAGGACATCATGATGCAAGAGTTCTGCCCTCCCCACGAACTCCAAAAGCTGGAGGACGAGTTCTGGCATATCAAGCAGGATGGTGGAGATAACGCTGGTTTAATTGCTCGCTTCAAGCAGCTGAGTATCATCTGCCCTGGTCAAGTTACTACCCCCGAGATTACAATCAAGAAGTATATCCGCGCTCTGCCGGATTGTGTTGCAGACTTTGTGCAAGCTGCGAAAACAACAACTATTGAGGAAACCTACCTGCTCGCTGCTGAGATAAACGATAAGCGAGTCAGGGTGGGTTACTTTGATAAAGCCTCCAAGAATCTGCACCAAGTCACCGCTGCTCCCACCACTGAAACTGCCGCATCGCAATCTTCAAAGTCCTCCCGCCGCAAGTGTCACACCCCAACCAATGGCGGAAACATCGGGATGAGACGAAGTGTGAAGATTGCTAGAGACATCATAACGCTATTTGTGACGATAATTAAATAATTCCATTTCATTTCATAACTTCAAATTGTCAACATTACATAAACTCAAATAATAACAAGTTCAAAAGAAATACATAACAACACAAGCAAAATTGATACAACATATTAAACCTAAACGTCTATATGTGTATCTAGGCATTAACGCTACTTCTTTTCATAGCATCGTCATCATAAACCTGTAACATGTTTAAAATACAATTCAATGCAAAAGCAAAGGCGAGTATACAAGTTTATGAATATGTATAAGTATAAAAGTTTAAAAACGAATCCACATGGCAACTTAGTTTATACGAGATCAACCTAATATGGCATGCAATATTTCTAGCCAATCCTCTGTTTACGCAAGAAAGTTTAATTAATTCAACATGACCCAAGTATAAAGGGGGCGGTGCGTTACTCCTATAGCGCTATACATGTCAAATGGAGGCTCGTGAAAGCTAATGACTAAAACATATTACATAAGTATGGTCCACATAAGCATCAAGTATCATAACATAGCATCCATGTATAAGGATTGTTTTGTGCATTGCATAAAGAATAAGTTCAAGTGCAGTTTTAATAAGATAACATGTTACACCCCAAAAGTGGTAAACATAAAAAGGGGGTTGCGAGTATACTCACATAATTGCTAAGTCTTCCGATTATCCAAACGTTGACGAGTGCACGAGATTAGAAGGATGGAATACCGAGGTCTCCCTATATGAGCAAACGAAGGTGTATGAGTGATCGGAACTAAGACGGAGGACTTGAATTGGAGTTAGAATGTACGTATATAATTAACACCGTTTATGAAAGAAAACTCTAAATTGATTTCATAAAAAGGGTTGTAGGTGTGTTGTCAAAATGATGAATATATATATATATATTTGACGAAAAGCATATTTGGTATATATGTATTTATATTTTGGCGAAAGGTATAAGATATATATATATATTTTATATAGTTTAAGTAATAATCTAAATTAAGTTTATCGAAAAATATTATTATGGAAGTATCGTCAAAAATAAATATTCATTTATATCTATTTTAAAAAAATTACTCGAATTTGATAGGCTCCGTTTTATGAATTTAACGCGTTTCGTGTTACTGGTTTTACGAAAAACGGGCATAGTTTCCTCTGTTTTTGAACGATCCCGACAACCAAAGTGTCGATTTATTTTCAAAACGCAACAACAATTTATCCATAATACTTAGACTTTTGACAAGTGCAAAAACATAAACAATCTTACTACATTTACTTGTTAATCGACAAAATGTGTATCGTCTCACTAATCGTGTCGGTTCGAGCTCGATTTGTGTTAAATATAAAAATATATAATTAACATAATAAAATTCATGTCATTTAAATTTTACCGAGCTCGTGTTGACCAGTTTGACCGGAACCGAATTCGAACGCGAATCTGACCGGTGTTGACTGCTTTGACTGGTATTGGCTGAACCAAAACCCGTGACCCAAACTTTGAAACCGAGCCAACTGACCCGATTCGAGGCTGGCGGCTGAACCGAGACGAACCAAACGACCCCCAACTGAAACAAGAGACGAATAAAGAACCAAACAACTCATACTTGAATTAAATCCAAAACTGAACCGAATAAAACTCAAATCCTCACCTGAACCGAAACTCGAACTGGAACTGGACTGAACTGACTTCGGCCGGGGCTCGAACCAGCTCAGAATCGGAAGGTGTAGTCCGTTCATCACCACATCCGTCCGTCGTCATCGTCAAAACTAAGGTCGTCTGAATCGCGTCGCCTGAAACACGTCGCTGCCGCCTGCGCCGGCGCTGCCTTTGCCGTCGTCCGATGGTGTGCAGGTGGAGAGCAAGGGGCGTTCGTCGAAGGGTGGTTGTTACGGGTGTCGATTTGAAAGAGGAGCAGGGGAAATGGGTGTACCCGAGAGATGTTTGGCCTGAGTTATGATTGAACGAGGTGAGGGAGTGGATTTGTTTGGTGTACACATCTCAGAGAAGATGATGATCTTGGTCTTCATTTGTGTGGTCTTTAGGGTACTCCTTTGAATATAAATGAGATGCAGAGGTAACAAAAGAACAGGAGGGGATGCGGCTGTAGTAAAATAGAGGTTAGGGTTTGCTACTCTTTAATACATAGGGTTTGTTTAGTGGGTTTTGGGCTTGGGCCCAAGCCCCACAAGCCCAATCCCCGTGTTTGAGTGGCCCGATAAGTGCTGAAAGTGTCGTAATTTATCGCTTTAAAAGTCAAGAGACGTCAAAATAGTGTTGGTGATTGCGTTTGCGCGTTCGCTGTCAGTCGCGTTAAAAGCGCGAAAAAAACGTAGTTTTCCATTTTTTTTAAACCGTTTTTCGACGATTAACCTTTTCGAAAGGGACAAGTTTCTAAACAAAGATTTTCAAGATTCGACTTCTAAATTAAGAAAGTGATGAAAACGCGGAGCGTTACAGTCTCCCCTTCTTTAGGAAATTTCGTCCCGAAATTTATCCAAGAGGAAGACTCAAAAGGGTTTTTTTTTTTTTTTTTTTTTTTGGCAAGCCGAAGAGAATTGTTTAAAATTGAGGCTTTGGAGTTTGAGACAACGGAGAATGATTGAGGTATAAGGGTGTTCTATTGATCTAATAAACGATTACATGTATAAGAATAACATAAACATTGGATAGACAAAAGTAGTGTGTTAAGAATGAGGTCTCGTCGTGGATAATCGGATATAATGCGTTTGTGAGTTGTTAAAGTTTATGTATTAGGTCTAAGTAGGTCTGCAAAACACTGAATTTCTCATGGCACGTTTTACGAAAGTTTGGTAACATGGTGAAAACACTTATATATAGGAAGTACCAGCGGCGTATCCACCATGTTTTGACCATGTTACGTCCGTTTCGTAATTCGTGTCATGTTACGTTCCGTGTCTTACCATACACAGTAGTACACTCCATGATTCTCATGCGCCTACCACTATAATCCCGTGTGCACCCGCGATTATATTGATCGTCGCATGATCCGCATAGCTTGTACTAGTTGTGTATGAATTAAGGTATGCATAAATTATAAAAATAAGGCTGCGTGTGAAAGAAATGTAGCATATAAGCATGTTTGTGTTCCAAATAGCATAAGATCAACGTAAGCGAATCCCTCAGGTTTCGCTCGCGTATGGGTGCGAAAGTATAAACCTTGTGTATAAATGAAGCATAAGCATAGCATAAGTTTAAATATGAATACACACGTGAGCATAAACACAACACGCATGGCATGAGTATGAGAAAAAGGATAAGCATAATGTGTATGAAAAATAAGTATAAGTGTGAACATAAGATGTATGTGCACAGATATGAACGTGAATATAGGTGTAAAACATGAAGGTTTAAGTATAAATAAAATATATGTTGTACGTATATAAGTGTAAAAAGGTTGTATATGCGTAAATGAGAACATAAAATAGATGAACATGAATATGAATGTAATATAAACATGAATGTAAGTATATCGTAAATGTATAATTGTGGGTGTATGTATAACGTAAAACGTATGAATTTTGAATCGTGAGTATAACATAAATGTGTAAGTGTGAACATTAGTGAAGACATAAAATGTATAAGTGTGGGTGTAGGAAATAATGATTTTGTTTATAGTATAGATAAAAAATACACGAGTTTGTGCGCGTAAAAGATTAAAAATTTTGAGTATGAAAGAAAAGGGAACGAGTGACGCGCGTGAGATTGTCGTGAGATATTAACTAAAACGTGTAATATGATATGCGTATATAGTTGTTTGCGCAAAACGTGAATTTAAAATAGATTGAGTTGTCACAAAATATAGACTCTAGTTTGTGAATGTAAGAGAGTATAAAACGTCTATTGGTTATATGGAAAGTACTTTGTAAATGAATGGAAATGCTACTGCGGTTTTAAAAGAGTTTACATAAGTTGAAAATTTGTCGGTTCTTATGAAGTTTCCTTGCCCACGTGTTTTGAATTTAATTGACGTGTCGAGTGGGGTTTTGAAAAGTTCTAGAGATTAATAAGTTTGCATCATTTTAAGTAACTTTGTGTTAGAAAATTGTGAAACTTACAGCTTCTTGTGAAAAAGTTGATCCTTAGAAAAAGGAATTTGGTACATGAACTTAGTGATTGTTGAAAAAAACGTCTTTTAATAAAATGTTTTATTGCTTTTGAAAGAAGTTTTAGTAAATGTTGAATAATATTTGTAACATTTTACAAGTGTTTCAATAGTTATGTTGAATACAAAATTTTGTGAGCAATGGTTTTGTTGGACCGATTAAGTTGATGAGTAGCATTTTGTGAAATTTTGAATGTCGGGGAATAAGTGTTTATGGTAAAAGCTAAGAATTTTGTGTGTGCGAGTGATGTGAAAATAGATTATAGAATAAGAGGTACGTTTAAATAAATGAAGCATTTTGAAATACATGATAAATGATTTAGGTATAAACATAATCGTGTTTACATAATATAGCCTATTAGAAGGAAGCATTGGTAACGATCACCTAGGTAAGGGAATCACCCCTAACTCGTTGGTGAGGTCGTTGTAAGGTGAGAAATAAAGCGGAGTTAATCGTTAAGGTAAGGAAATCACTCATGTCTCGATGATATGTCTCCACTCGTTGTTACAAAAGTGTAAATAAAATTACGGAAAATATGCATGCAAATAATGTATAATCGTATGAAAAGTAATAGCATGATGCATGCGCAAAAGTGAAATCTCAAAAATGGTTCAAAATTGACAAAAGATCGAAAATAATAAAGCGTGAGTTTGATAAAAGGAAACTCGGATGGTTCCAAAACGGAATGTTGACTAACCAAAGCGGTCGAAGAGTCTTTTGAATTTGAGAAACATGCTTTGGCCTAATAGGTGAAATACTCTCGCCGATATCTCGGTTAATGGTATTCACCCTTCCAGTTACTACATGTTCCCAATCCATCGAAAATTCGAGACTTGGCGGGATTTTTCAAAATCAAGGAGCGGAACTAGTCGACAAGGTGCGGGTTTCACCCCTAACTTGGCGATTTCGTACCCTAAGTGTGGTTGGCACTCATCGAGTCAAAATTCAATTTCGACACATTGACGAGCGTCCACTAGAATTTAAATTTGAAATTTCCGTTAAGATGTGGATTTCACTCCTAACTTAATGGTGAATTTCGTGCGAAAAATAGAATCAAGCGGGATGAGAGTCGTTTACCAAATTGTGGGTTTCACGCCTATTTTGGTAAACTCGTCTCGTTCGTATAATATGAGTGTTTTCGAGTTTAAGAAAAATCGAGTAAAATGCCTTGGAAAAAGGCGTATGTTAAAGGAAATAACAAACAAGTATAAGCACATAAAAGGCATGTTGAGAATAACACACAAAGAATAGATCAATAAATCAAGTATCGACACATAGTAAACAAGTATTGACACATAAGAATAGCAATTCAAGTATTAACACACAAGTGGCTTATATGTTTAAAAGTCAAAGCGAATAAATGAGAAGCGAGTAAAGTAGCATGCAAGTAGTTTCAAGCAATACACGAGAATAAAGCTCTAAAACTATAGACTAGGTTAAAGCATTCCTACTTTTCTTAATTCCCTATAGTTATGGCTCTGATACCAATCTGTCACACCCCAACCAATGGCGGAAACACCGGGATGAGACGAAGTGTGAAGATTGCTAGAGACATCATAACGCTATTTGTGACGATAATTAAATAATTCCATTTCATTTCATAACTTCAAATTGTCAACATTACATAAACTCAAATAACAACAAGTTCAAAATAAATACATAACAACACAAGCAAAATTGATACAACATATTAAACCTAAACGTCTATATGTGTATCTAGGCATCAACGCTACTTCTTTTCATAGCATCGTCATCAACAACCTGTAACATGTTTAAAATACAATTCAATGCAAAAGCAAAGGCGAGTATACAAGTTTATGAATATGTATAAGTATAAAAGTTTAAAAACGAATCCACATGGCAACTTAGTTTATACGAGATCAACCTAATATGGCATGCAATATTTCTAGCCAATCCTCTGTTTACGCAAGAAAGTTTAATTAATTCAACATGACCCAAGTATAAAGGGGGCGGTGCGTTACTCCTATAGCGCTATACATGTCAAATGGAGGCTCGTGAAAGCTAATGACTAAAACATATTACATAAGTATGGTCCACATAAGCATCAAGTATCATAACATAGCATCCATGTATAAGGATTGTTTTGTGCATTGCATAAAGAATAAGTTCAAGTGTAGTTTTAATAAGGTAACATGTTACACCCCAAAAGTGGTAAACATAAAAAGGGGGTTGCGAGTATACTCACATAATTGCTAAGTCTTTCGATTATCCAAACGTTGACGAGTGCACGAGATTAGAAGGATGGAATACCGAGGTCTCCCTATATGAGCAAACGAAGGTGTATGAGTGATCGGAACTAAGACGGAGGACTTGAATTGGAGTTAGAATGTACGTATATAATTAACACCGTTTATGAAAGAAAACTCTAAATTGATTTCATAAAAAGGGTTGTAGGTGTGTTGTCAAAATGATGAATATATATATATTTGACGAAAAGCATATTTGGTATATATGTATTTATATTTTGGCTAAAGGTATAGATATATATATATATATATTTTATATAGTTTAAGTAATAATCTAAATTAAGTTTATCGAAAAATATTATTATGGAAGTATCGTCAAAAATAAATATTCATTTATATCTATTTTAAAAAAAATTACTCGAATTTGATAGGCTCCGTTTTATGAATTTAACTCGTTTCGTGTTACTGATTTTACGAAAAACGGGCAGAGTTTCCTCTGTTTTTGAACGATCCCGACAACCAAAGTGTCGATTTATTTTCAAAACGCAACAACAATTTATCCATAATACTTAGACTTTTGACAAGTGCAAAAACATAAACAATCTTACTACATTTACTTGTTAATCGACAAAATGTGTATCGTCTCACTAATCGTGTCGGTTCGAGCTCGATTTGTGTTAAATATAAAAATATATAATTAACATAATAAAATTCATGTCATTTAAATTTTACCGAGCTCGTGTTGACCAGTTTGACCCGAACCGAATTCGAACGCGAATCTGACCGGTGTTGACTGCTTTGACTGGTATTGGCTGAACCAAAACCCGTGACCCAAACTTTGAAACCGAGCCAACTGACCCGATCCGAGGCTGGCGGCTGAACCGAGACGAACCAAACGACCCCCAACTGAAACAAGAGACGAATAAAGACCCAAACAACTCATACTTGAATTAAATCCAAAACTGAACCGAATAAAACTCAAATCCTCACCTGAACCGAAACTCGAACTGGAACCGGACTGAACTGACGTCGGCCGGGGCTCGAACCAGCTCAGAATCGGAAGGTGTAGTCCGTTCATCACCACATCCGTCCGTCGTCATCGTCAAAACTAAGGTCGTCTGAATCGCGTCGCCTGAAACACGTCGCTGCCGCCTGCGGCGGCACTGCCTTTGCCGTCGTCCGATGGTGTGCAGGTGGAGAGCAAGGGGCGTTCGTCGAAGGGTGGTTGTTACGGGTGTCGATTTGAAAGAGGAGCAGGGGAAATGGGAGGTGTACCCGAGAGATGTTTGGCCTGAGTTATGATTGAACGAGGTGAGGGAGTGGATTTGTTTGGTGTACACATCTCAGAGAAGATGATGATCTTGGTCTTCATTTGTGTGGTCTTTAGGGTACTCCTTTGAATATAAATGAGATGCAGAGGTAACAAAAGAACAGGAGAGGATGCGGCTGTAGTAAAATAGAGGTTAGGGTTTGCTACTCTTTAATACATAGGGTTTGTTTAGTGGGTTTTGGGCTTGGGCCCACAAGCCCAATCCCCGTGTTTGAGTGGCCCGATAAGTGCTGAAAGTGTCGTAATTTATCGCTTTAAAAGTCAAGAGACGTCAAAATAGTGTTGGTGATTGCGTTTGCGCGTTCGCTGTCAGTCGCGTTAAAAGCGCGAAAAAAACGTAGTTTTCCGTTTTTTTTAAACCGTTTTTCGACGATTAACCTTTTCGAAAGGGACAAGTTTCTAAACAAAGATTTTCAAGATTCGACTTCTAAATTAAGAAAGTGATGAAAACGCGGAGCGTTACAGCAAGAGAAAGAACAACAGCTCCAGCAACAAGAACAGTGCAGTTACTGCCACTCCACTTCAAGCTGTACCGGCTCAACCGCAACCCCAAAACCGCCAAGTAGCGGTGCTTATGATCAATACAGTGCCAGCCAAGCGTGCATACACTAGACCACACCCGCTCTGCCCTACTTGTACCTATCATCACCCGGTTGGAATCTCATGCCGGTTTTGTGTCCGCTTTAACCAGTACGGCCATTTCACCGCTAACTACCATACTGGTCCTCGCCAAGCACCAGTTCAAGCATAAGCTCCAGCTCTACCAGCTCGGCAAGGACAACAAGCAGCTCCTGCTCCCGCTCCTCACGCAAGAGCTTGCTTTGGTGTGGTGATCCCAACCACTTCGCAAACGTCTGCCACAACAGAGTGGTTAAGCAAGAGCAGCAGCAGCAGCAGGCAGCACCGCAATAGCACCAACAGCAGCAGCAGCCAGCTGCCAGCTCAGCAAGCAGCCCGCGGGCGCATCTTCAACATCAACGCTTGCCAGGCTTAGGCAGACAACAACGTGGCTAATGGTACGTTTCTCGTAAATGGTATATATGCTCTGTGTTTATTTGATACTGGAGCCGATAACTATTTTTTATCGTTCAAATTCGAAAGGCTCCTAAATCGTAAGCGCGTTAACCTCCCATCAACATTCGACGTAGAAGTTGCCACCGGAAGAACCGTCACCGCCAGTTCTTTGCTGCGTGGCTGTACTCTTGATCTCAACGGTCACGTTTTCCCGATCAATCTCATCCCGATCCAGCTCGGTAACTTTGATGTCATAGTAGGTATGGATTTCCTTCAGGAAAATCATGCTGAAATTGTTTGCTTCGATAAAATGATTTGTTTCTCTCTCGTGAATGGTGATCAATTATGTGTTTATGGCAAAGTCGCTTCGAAGAAGTTACAACTCATGTCGTGTGTACAAGCTGGCAAGTATCTCCACAAGGAATACCAAGCTTTCTTGGCACATATCGTAGTAGCGGAGGAAAAGGAAGTTAAGACAATAGACAAGGTGACTTTGGTTCGTGATTTTCCTAGAGTCTTTCCTGATGATTTACCTGGTTTACCTCCCACTCGTGATATCGATTTCCGAATTGACCTTATTCCTGGAGCAAATCCTGTTGCTAGAGCGCCTTATCGTCTTGCTCCTTCTTAAATGTGCGAACTCTCGAGTCAGCTCCAGGAACTGCTTGATAAAGGCTTTATTCGCCCTAGCACCTCTCCTTGGGGCACGCCAGTCCTTTTCGTTAAAAAGAAGGACGGGTCGTTCCGGATGTGCATCGACTACGGGGAATTGAATAAGCTGACTATCAAGAATCGCTATCCTTTGCCTCGAATCGATGATTTGTTTGATCAGTTACAAGGTGCTACGTGTTTCTCGAAGATCGATCTACGCTCAGGCTATCACCAGTTACGAATTCAGGAGGAAGATATACCCAAAACCGCTTTTTGAACCCGCTATGGTCACTACGAGTTTGTTGTCATACCTTTTGGCTTGACTAACGCTCCTGCAATCTTTATGAAACTAACGAATCGCATGTGTAAACCCTTTCTCGACCGCTTCGTCATCGTGTTCATCGATGATATCCTGATCTATTCCAAGACAAAAACCGAACACTTGCAACATCTCCATTTGGTTCTTGAATTACTCCAGGGAAACCGTCTCTATGCCAAGTTCTCCAAGTGTGAATTTTGGCTTGAGAAGGTTCAATTCCTCGGTCACATTGTCAATAGTCAAGGAATTCATGTCGATCCTGCGAAGATCGAAGCTGTTAAGAGATGGGTTACACCAAGGAACCCGTCCGAAGTTCGTTCTTTCCTCGGATTGGCGGGTTACTATAGCCGATTCATCGCTGACTTTTCGAAGATCACTGTACCGCTAACCTCGCTTACGCATAAGGACAAACCTTTTGTTTGGGGAACTGAACAAGAGGAGGCCTTTCAAACTCTCAAAGCTACGCTTTACAACGCTCCTGTGCTCTTACTGCCCGACGGAAATGAAGATTTCGTAGTCTACTTTGATGCCTCTAACCTCAGTCTTGGTTGTGTTCTCATGCAACGAGACAATGTTATCGCGTATGCCTCTCGACAGCTCAAGATCCACGAGAAGAATTATATAACCCACGACCTCGAGCTAGGTGCAGTTATTTGTGTTAAAGATTTGGCGACACTACCTTTATGGTACGGTCTTCACCGACCACAAGAGCCTACAACACATCTTTGACCAGAAAGAACTGAATATGCGCCAATGCCGATGGGTTGAACTCCTCAACGATTACGACTGTGAGATTCGTTACCATCCAGGCAAAGCAAAAGTCGTTACCGATGCTCTCAGTCGACGAAGCTATTTGCATAGCGTTCGTAATAACCAAGCCCAACATAATCTCGAAGCTCTCATCCGTGACGCCCAACATGCTTGTTTTACCGAACGCACTTTGAAGAAAGAAAGGATCATCAATAATGGCAAACAACTGGTGAATAAATCGAATGGTATATTCCATTATCTAGACCGAATTTGGATTCCCAAGCGTACCAATTTACGACAAATTCTGCTAGACGAAGCCCACAAATCTCGGTATTCTATTCATCCCGGTGCTGACAAAATGTACCAGGACATGCGCTATAAGTACTGGTGGCCGGGCATGAAGAAGGATATTGCTATCTATGTTTCGATGTGCCTGACTTGTTCCAAAGTCAAGGCTGAGCATCAACGCCCCTCTGGCTTACTCGTACAACCTGAGATCCCTATGTGGAAATGGGAGAGTATAGCTATGGACTTTATAATGAAACTTCTGCGCACGCCATCAGGTCACGACAGCATCTGGGTTATCGTTGACCGTCTCACCAAATCCGCTCACTTTCTACCGATATGGGAAGACTATAAGGTAGAACGATTAGCTCGAATCTATACCGACGAAGTTATTTGTCGACACGTGACACCTCGTGACATCATCTCTGACCGCGATGGTCGATTCACCTCGCGTCTTTAGGAAACGTTTCAATCTGCTCTAGGTACTACTCTCAATCTTAGTACCGCTTTCCATCCCCAGATCGACGGTCAGACTGAACGCACCATTCATACCCTCGAAGACATGCTTCGCTCGTATGTTATAGATTTCAGTGGTAATTGGGATTCGCAATTTACCTTTAGTCGAATTCTCGTACAATAACAGTTATCACTCAAGCATCCAAATGGCACCATTTGAGGCATTATACGGAAGAAAATGTCGATTTCCTATTGTATGGCAAGAGATCGGGGACGCGCAAATTATCGGTCCTGAGTTGTTGCAAGAAACGACTGACAAAATCCTCCAAATTCAAGACAATCTACTAAAAGCTCGGAGTCGTCAGAAAAGTTACGCCGATAGACACCCCAAGCCCATTGAATTTGACGTTGGCGATCACGTACTCCTAAAAGTTGCACCTTGGAAGGGGGTGATCAGATTCGGCAAGAAAGGAAAGCTTGCGCCTCGATATGTTGGACCCTTTAAAATTCTGGAAAGGATTGGCAAAGTGTCCTAGAGACTCGAACTACCGGAGGAACTTAGTAATGTCCACCCGACTTTCCATGTTTCGAACCTCAGAAAGTGTCTAGCCGACCAGGAATTACATGTCCCTCTTGAGGATTTACAAGTGGACGAAACATTACACTTCGTGGAGAAGCCTATCGAGATCATGGGCCAAGAAACCAAGGTACTCCGACGCTCACGCATTCCCATTGTGATGGTTCGCTGGGAAGGCAAACGCGGCGCCGAGTTCACCTGGGAACTCGAAAGTGACATGAAAGCGAAGTATCCGCAATTATTCGTTATGCCTGCTTCTTAAATTTCGGGACAAAATTTCCTAAAGTAGGGGAGGCTGTAACAACCCGACTTTTTGAAGTCAAAGTCAAAGGAAGAAAAGATTGCTAATTGCGATTTGTCACTCCTTGCTTAATTATTGAATTGTACTTCCCGACTAGTATCGATATTCTATTTTAATTCGCTTCAGTTGTATTATGTGGAGTACTTGTTAATAAATCGCTATTTAATCGCTAATCAACTTATCGCTAATCGCATAGCTATCGCATCGCAACTCGAATTATAGGTTATGGATATTGTTTTACGTGTGTGTGCTATTATGTGTTACTTGTAGATGTTATGTTTATGTTGAGGTGTTTAATCGCAAACGCAATTGCAACTCTATCGCAACGCAATCTAATCGCAAACACTAAACTCAAGTTATTTATGTTGATTGTATGTTAGATATAGTAGTTAGGCTATTTGTGTAACCATGGGAGCTTGGGCTTTCCAATCTAGTTCCACTCCTTCACTTGTGAACTTTGTATATAAACACTCAAGTGGTTTCCTAGTATCAAAGTAACATAGCCCGTCTAGCCTCCGACACTTAGGATTACCTTTCGATGTCGTGTTGGCTCACCCGGGTTAAAGACTTACTTGGCCACTTGTGAATGCATTAGTTAGTTTTATTTCTTGTAATTATTGACCCTTCGAATCATCCTTGTGATGATTTCATGTAGTGGTGAATCATATAAAGAGGTTTTAACCTCCATGCTTGACTTACATGATAATACATGATATCAATGGTGGACTTAGTTTTAGGTTAATATTATTACTATATAAATATACATATCTATATAAAAAAAAAGACTGAATTTGTGATGATAATCAACCCATGATTAATTGTCATAAACTTAGGCTATCCTATCTACGAGCTAAGATTCTCGTTATTGATTCTAATGGGCAAATTAGGACCCATGAAATCACACTTAACTTAGTGACAAAAACGAGTACTTGGACTAGATAATATTTTCATACATATATACTTTTTTACTTTAAATTCTAAACCCCAAATCTAATTACTTCATAAATGTCGTAGAACCTTACCCTCAATTCCTTATTCATAAACAACTCATCACTCATAGATAATCGGAAGATTTTGCAATATTGTGAGTATACTTAACCCATTTTACCGTTTTTACACTTTTTTGGGTACAACATGTTTACATATACAAAAACACACTCAACATACATACTTTTATGCAATCATACATACAAACAATCCAATACATGCTTACTAATATGTTATGCTTAATTCGTATTTTCTGGGTTTGTTCGTTTTGTGATAAACTTGTCATTAACTTCGTACGAGCCTACCCTTAACATGTATAGCGCTATAGGAGTAACGCACCGCCTGTGAACATGAGGTTATGTTAAGGCATTCATACTTGTGTTCAACTTTGGTTTGATTTGTTTGTTCGCATGCCAGTTTATACGTTATTCTTGATAACTAGGTTTGCTACGTGGATTGTTCATTTTATACTTATATGCTAGTACACCAAACTTGTATACTCGCCAATACTTTTGTATTGAACTATACTTTAAAACATATTGCAGGTTTATGATGATGTTGATGATGCACGAAATGTAGTAGGATGCCTAGAAATGCATTTTAAACTTTAAATATTTGTTGTAATGTAATTCATTTGTTCCAACTTGTTGTATTCTATTTCAAATAATGTATTTGACTCTTTTAGCAATGAAATGAAATTTATTATTAAATACTTGTCACATTAGTGTTATGAAGTCTCTTGCAATCTCGTTTTCGTCTCACTCCGATGTTTCCGCCATCGATTGGGGTGTGACAGCGTGTAACGTCGTTTTTTGGTGCTTAACTCTTCTAAACACTCAACATGATCATGACTCTATTTAATTTCTTCAAGCAACGGTTTATTTATTTTTACCTTTTCAAAGTTTTCCCAACTTTCACCCTTAGGTGATTTCCTTTACTTAAATTTTTGTGTGCAAGTAAAGCCATGGGGAATGGAACATTTACATTCCCATTATCACTATCAGAAAATGTTTTATTTGAACCATGTTTAGACTTTATAAAACTTCCAATTTCCTGATCACGTTCACTCTCACCCTCAGACTCGGTCACATCCTCTACCACACCATCAACATATTGTGGTGATTGAGTTTCAACATCAGAAATTTTAGAAAGAGAATGAGTACTTACCTCATCTATGTGGACACTCGTTATGTTAGAAGATTTATGAGTTGGGTTTTTCTAAAAATCACTAAGAAGGTTATCTTGATTTCTTCTTATGATAGCCACTTCTTCAGCTAATTATCCAACCTGCTGTGACAATGCCTTAACCACTCTATCTCTGACCTCGTTGCTTTTCTGAATATAATTCAGGAACCCCATAATCGTGTTAATTTTTTCCTTAATAGAGTTATCATCCGACTCATGCTGACCCGTTTGCCTATTCAAAGTCTGCCAGTTGCTTTCATAGTTATCTTGATCTCCTTGATAGCTCGAATGGTTGTAGAATCCCTCTGATAATTCCATTGATTTCCTTGCTGGTGATTCTGATTTGATACCTCGAAAGATCTTCCATAACTATTCTATTGAGCATTATTATACCTTTGCTGAGCCAAACTGACCCGATTCTGACCTCTTTGAGTAAATCGTTGCTGTGTAGGCACAAAATCATCAAACTCGTTATATGCAAATTGGTCATGATACCCATCCTCTTCATCTACATTATATCTGGCATATCGGCTTTGAAACGGTAACTGTCTATTTTGAAAGCTCATTTGTTGTTGCACTGGTTGGCTATGTTGTGAGAATTCAATATCCTCAAATTCATTAAACTCGGGCTGATAAGCTCTATCCATGATTTGAAGACCTGTACAAGCACAAACAAAACACCCGAGCGTAATATCGAACTAACAAAAAAAATATTTTTGGGTTTTTTAGATTTTTTTTAGAAAGCAAGAACAACTAACTAGCTAGCTAACACTAATCGCACTAATTCCCCGGCAACGGCGCCATTTTGATGACTGTCGTAAGGGTCATGCAAAACTTAATTAAACTAAGTAGCTAGCGTAAGTAGGGTATCGTATCCACGGGGAATATGTGGTTAGTGTTTAACTAAATTATCTAATTAACTACTACTAATCTAGATTTGGGGGTTTTGATTGGTTTAAAAGAAAGAACATAATTTAATTAAGAGAAAAGATATGAGATTTAGAAAACGTAACCTCCTCCAAGTTTCAGGTTTTAGGTTTACACAAGGTTAGCTAGTTAATTGGACACCACATAGACATAGTGTTGGAAAATTAGTTAACGTGGCAATCAAAATAGTTTTTGTCATCAAACCTTATAATTCAATTACCCGATCTACTTATATCAAGTCAACTCTCTTTAGTCACACAACCCATTTCTAGGTTTTGTCATCAACCGAACGCAATTGTTGTTGGATCGTTCGTGTGACCCTAACGAGTCAATCTGAGTAGTTCATCATCAAATACAAAGGCGGAATCAATGTAAAAGATGTCAACACAGCTTGTTCCTTTCTAATCATTATCTATTACTGATTTCCTGAGCTTTTACAAGTTCAAATGACAAACGGACAGCACCTCGGCTCAGAACATATGGCCTAATTCCCCTCCAAATGAACATAGCACACACATATATATAGTGTTCTGATTTCGCTTGAACCTGTCACATTCCATTTCAAGCGGAATCAACATGTTGATTTCGCTTGAACATCACTGTGTCACTTTCAAGCGGAATCACCCACTTTCACATATAAAAACCTAATTTCAACCCTGTTGTATGCTCGTTTATCCTATCTAGACATAAGACTTGATTAAGACGAAGTTAACAGACACTAGATGCACCAACAGACTCCCCCTTGGATGTTGACGAAGTCTTCGGCGTCGAGTCTTTAGTCTTTGTCTCTTTCCAAATTGTCTTGACATTGTAAAAGCTTCCTTCAATCTTTTATCTACAAACTCCCCTTTGAATGTTGATCCAGAATGTGAACTCCCCCTTTCGAAGACTCCCCCTCTCGATAAGCTAGGGCTTGAATTCTGTTTCAAACTTTGACATTTTCTTTGCCATGGGGACCTTGACTCCTGTTTCCTGCACAAAATCTTCCTAAATATAAGATATATGACAATAACAGACTTAATCCAAACTTACCATTCAATCTCAATTTGATGATCTTGTTAGAATTAGAAATCCACTTAAGTATTCAGGTCCAAATTAATGACCCTGATTACTCAATTTGTCTACCAAGTCCAACTTAATGACCTTGGTTAATCTAAGATAATTCACACTGACATTTGTTCAACTTTGTTCAAACAATTTTCTGAAAATTTACAAGTTTTAAATTAATGAACTTGTTTTGACTTTTCAATTTCTCAAGTTTTAACACGATTAGCTCCAAACTCATCCTCCAGCCCAGAAACTTCCTGCATCTGCTTCAATTCGAATCTGAAGATCAACTTTCCACTTTGGTTTGTCGAAAAATAAAGTAGAAATAAAAAATCTTTTTGAATTTTTAATAAAGCTTCTAAACTAGAAATGAAATATAGAACTAAAATGCAGAAATAAAATGCAATGAAAGTAAACTATTTACAAACAAAATTTTTTTTTATAAGCGTGTTAGGGAATCATATCAGCTATTCGACAAGTCACAAGTACCGTTAAGCTTTAATTTCATACTCAGATTTAAACAATTCACTTAGATTGTCGATATACTGATCCACTTAAATTCTCACACAAACTTCAATCTGTTCAGGATACGAATTAGGTGAATTAAGAACTTAAACTTATTCATGTGTCCCACCTCTTGAATATACTCCAGTATCCAGATCCCAATATTCAGTCTTACAGGTGAGTATACCACAGATGATATCTGTAAGGGGTTAAATTGCGAGACAGTGACAGCTCAGGTCAGAACTTCCATTCAGCAGAGAGATGACGGTTCGGCTTTAGTGGGTACCCTTTAGAGGATCTTTTTTTTACAACAGCATTGATTAGCAATTTTATTGTCTCATCATTTTAGGCTGAGGGGGTGCTATATTTCAAGCAAGCGTAAAGTATTATACGGGGACTAGGCCATTGCTTCCGCAAAATCAGAAGTCCCGGGATAATACCCCAGATATCACTGAGTATAAAGACCTAGTATATCAGAAAGAGGGATCCTTCAAACAAGATTTCAGGGGTTACCTATATATCCAAGTAGTGTTCCCCACGAAATAAGCAAGTAAGGATTTTAGGTTTATATCCCGAACAAACCTACTAAATGTGTAAAAACCTATCGGCACATCATCAGCGAGACTGTTTAAAACTTTTTAAACTTTACATATCTTTAGCATACCGTGACTGTCAAGCCGATGTACTATCATTTTCCCTTTTTACACAAGCTCTTTTCTGGTTTTCTATTGTTTTTGGATTAAGAAATATCTCACGTTTTTGTATTTTTGAAATTTTTACTGTTTTTGTATTTTCTGAAAATATTACCCTATACCCTCCCCCTAAATACCAAAACAAGTAAAATATCGACAAACCATTGCAGATTGCTTCTCAACATCATCTACAATGTCTCCTTCATCAACACCAAGAATCTCTTCCAACACCGATAAAAGCTTTATACCGTTCAATTTTAGCAAATATTGAAAACGATTTTTATCAAATGCTTTGGTATGTAAATCAGCTTTTTGTTCATCAGTGTGAATTTTCTCAATTCGTATCAACTTCTTCTAGAAACAATCTCGGATGAAGTGATGTCGAATTTCAATGTGTTTCGTTTTAGCGTGATGAACAGGATTTTTAGTAATGTTTATCGCTGCCTCATTATCAACAAAGATAGGGGTGTTAAGAAATTGCAAACCGTAGTCGCGCATCTGTTGCTGGATCCACAAGATCTGAGAGCAGCAACTGCTAGCAAATACATACTCCGATTCACATGTGGATAAAGCCACAGAGGTCTGTTTTTTGCATTGCCAGGTAACCAATCGTGGTCCGAAAAACTGGCAACCCACTGTTGTTGACTTAGCATTAACTTTGCAGCATCCGAAATCGGAATCGGAATACCCTTCGAGCGTGAAATCGCCTTTTCTTGGATACCACAACCCCAATGATGGAGTTCCTTTCAGATACCGTAATATCCTTTTCACAATCACCATATGCGAAGCTCTAGGATTAGATTGAAATCTTGCTGCGAGGCACGTTGGGTACATGATATCGGGTCTTGAAGCTGTCAAATACATCAGCGATCCGATCATGGAACGATACATTGTTTCATCTACCTTCTCTCCGGTGAGATCAGGGTTTATCCCATGGTTCGTCGCTAATGGGGTGGAAGCTGGAGTAGAACTTGACATCCCGAATTTCTCTAAGATATCATGAACATACTTCGTTTGATGTATGAAAATTCCCTCAGGTAGTTGATCAACCTGAAGTCCTAAAAAGAATTTCATCTCACCCATCGATGACATTTCGAATTTCTGCTTCATAACTCGTTCAAAATCTTGGCACAGATTCTCATTTGTAGACCCAAATATGATGTCGTCCACGTATATTTGAACTATCAGAAGATGTCCGTCGACCTCTTTGGTGAAGAGAGTGGCATCCACTTTTCCGCGAATAAAGCTATTGGCTAGCAGGTGTTGAGACAATGTCTCATACCAAGCTCTCGGGGCCTGGTGTAAACCATACAACGCTTTGTCTAGCAAGTAGACCCTGTCTTTGTGGATTGGATCGGTGAAGCCCGGTGGCTGACCGACATATACCTCCTCTTTTACCTTCCCGTAGAGAAACGCCGATTTAACATCTAGCTGATAAACTTTAAAATTTTTCCAAGATGCAAATGCTAGAAAGATCCTGATCGCTTCTAGTCTAGCAACCAGAGCATATACTTCAGTGAAATCTATCCCCTCCTGCTGACTGAAACCCTGGACTACGAGTCGAGCTTTGTTACGAATAATAACTCCTCTATCATCTCTCTTACACTTGAACACCCACTTGGTGTTTATCTTCCTCTGACCATCAGGAAAGTCTACCAACTTCCACACTCCCAACTTCTCAAATTGACTCAACTCTTCTTGCATAGCATTGACCCAAGAATCTTCAGTTAGCGCCTTTTTGTATGTTCGCGGTTCGATCTGCGAAATAAAACAACTTAGTGAAAACTCAGTTTGTAAAGGAGCTACTATAGAATAAAAACATGTAAGGCCTTGGTCAATTTGACGTCTAGTGCAAACGCCTGATTGTAATTCTCCAACGATCAACTCTTCTGGATGGTATGAAGAGTTCTCGGCATCACTTCGCCTGGAACATCTACCTTGCCTTCCAAATTTGTGACATTTTGATTTGCACCTTGTTCACTGACTAGAATTGTTTAACTTGAAATCTGGATTTACTCCCCCTCAGAATCTGAATCACTACGATAAAAAACAGGCAAATTATCAGGAGCAACATCATTTTGTTGAATATCATCATGTTCTCCAGCATTGCTAGGACCTGCTTCATCGTCATTTGAAGCTTTTTGATGTCTAGAATACTCGGCTGGGAACCTTTCCTGCGAAGACTCATACTCTCTTAGAATATCCAACTCGTCAAAGAAATCTTCTTCTTCTTCCTTTTCTTCTTCCATGTCAAACGAATCCCACAAAGTATCATAATGAAAACGCCATGAATCTCCAGGATTCTGCGGTGGCATTGTGTGACCTTGGCATTTAACATTGTGTGCTTCAATAATCCGCTTCAAGCTTGGAACAAAGACTCGTTTCTGAGGACTTGAGTATCCCACAAATATTCCCTCAATGCTCTTTGCACCAAATTTTCCAAAAGGCTATAGAACAGTGCAGGGTGACCCAAACGGTTCTAAATACTTCAGATTCGGTTTGCGGTTATTGATCAGCTCGAAACATGTCTTGTTGAATTTCTTTACAGTGAGAACCCGGTTGAGCGTATAGCATGCGGCTGATACTGCTTCTGCCCAAAAGTTAACAGGTAGTTTAGAATCAGCAAGCATCGTCCTGGCCATTTCAATTAGCGTCCTGTTCTTTCTTTCACCTACTCCATTTTACTGCGGAGTGTAAGGAGCACTAAATTCATGCAATATACCTCTCTCATCACAATATTCTTCCATCTTGTTATTCTTGAACTCAGTACCATTATCACTTCTGATTCTTCTGATACGCCTTTGGTACAAGTTTTCAACTTTTCTGAATAACGCCATCAAACTTTCAAACGTCTCATCTTTAGACTTCAGAAATGATACCCACGAAAATCTGGAATAATCATCAGTTACTACTAGACAATAGAGATCACCAGTTATGCTTTTGACATTGACTGGACCAAAAAGATCCATATGAAGTCTCTCTAACGGTCTCGAAACTGAGTTGACTTTCTTTTGAGGATGTGATTTCTTCTTTTGCTTGCCTTTGATGCAGCTAATGCACTCCCCTTCCAGATGAAAACCTTTCACATGAACAGCTGTAACCAAATCATTGTGCACCAAGTGATTCATTTTTCTAAGATGTATATGACCCATCTTCCGGTGCCACAATTACGATTCCTTCTCAGTTGCTCTTGACACAAAACAATGAGCCTGACCCATGGTTGTAGTTGCTACACTCATGTCCAACACGTACAGATCATTCACTCTAGGTTCCCTTATGATAATCCACTCTTCGGGAATAACAAATACTGGTTTCAAGATCAAACATTCTTTGTCTGTAAAGTGCGTTGTATACATGCGATCACAAATCTGAGAAATACTCAGAATATTATTCTCAAGCTCGGAGATGTAATTCACTCTTTCAAACGTAACAATCCCATTGGATAACGTTCCTTCACCAACTATTCTACCACCTTGATTGCCTGCAAAACCTACATAACCTCCATTGAAATTTCTAACATCGTACAGCAGGGCTGTTTTCCCCGTCATGTGCCGAGAAGCTCCACTATCCAAAATCCAACGTGAAACGGATCTTGGAAACTCTTGCACATTTCAAAAACGCTTAGTTAGAAGTTGATGCTACCCAAGCCTCTTTGGACTCAGGTAACTTGACATTTAAGTGAGTTTTTGCAATGTAAAGTGGCAGAAAGTTCTTGTCGTTCATCTTTAAGCTCTCTGCAGACCCAACCTCAACCTCTTTATACAAGAAAAATTCGTCTTTTTGAGGTTGACCAAATGGTTGGTCTTTCAAAATAACCTTTTTCTCAGAAGTAACAGACTCTTGTTTTTCAATTTTCTCATAATAATCCAAAGGAACATTCATCTTTACCGGAGTGGTAGAAGACGATTGTTTTTCTGACTCTGAAACCTTTGGTTTTGGAACACTTGATTTCTTTTCAACAACTTTTGGCTTCCATATTTGTTGAGGCGAAGCAACCCGTTTGTAAAACTTGTCAGTTTTAGTTACCACATTCTTTACGGGTTCAGTTTTGACTTTAATGTTTTCTTTTTTCAAAACTTTTTGCTCAACAACCATTGGAGCTTTTCCTTTCACATCAGCTTTCTTCTTTTTACTCTCAACAACGTCAGACTTAGGCTTAAAGTTGGTACACTTTCGTGCAATATGTCCAACTTTGTTGCATTTAAAACATGTACGAGTATCAACTACCCGACTTGTGCCTTCAGTCTGAGGCTGTGAGGCCTTCTTCTCAAAGAACTCTTTGTTTGATTTTGAAAAAATCTCAGATTCTTCATCAGAAAGTGAACTTGAACTCGAAACAAACACCTTTTTCTCAACAAATTTCTTGTTTTGAAAGTTTCTTCTTTGATAATTCTTACCACCCTGATATCCACCCGACCATCTGTTTTGGTTTTTGTTATAAAAACGTGGTGGAACAACTGGCTTCTTGTAGTAAACTTTATCTTTTTCAAAATTCATTTGCCTCTTCGTCTATTTTAGACCTTCAATCTCAGACAGATCAATTTCAACCAATTTGAACACATTTGTCAATTTAGCAACATTAACATTCTCCACTGGAAACTTAGAATCCGAATACAACTTATCCGATCCCGATATCTTGTACATGACAAGAGTAGGTTCTTCATTTAAGTTTTTTTTTGGATTTTGGTTTCGGAATGTAATTGTTCAGAAAACACTCTTCATCCTCAACTGAATCACTATCAGACTTCAAAACACTTTCAGCCATGCCTTGCACAATCTCAGTTTGAACACTATCACCAGATGAAGAAAATGTAACATCAATTGACTCTGGAAGTTTTATTTCATTTGTTTCATCTTCATCATTAACCAACCCTGATGTTTTCTTTGAAAAATTATTTAACACTGGTGGTGGAACCTGATGATACCCAACCCCAGTTCCATCCGAATAAACATCTTCGCCTGCTTTGTTTTTCCCGATGGGTTTAGGAACAATGTGTTGTAACACAAAGCTTGCGGAGTTGTAACTGGTTAATTTCAGATTGATACGCTCATTCTCAATCTTAGCTTCTTCAAACTGAAGCTTCAATTTAGCAATCTCATCCAGTTGTTGGTTGATTTTCTCTTCCTTGTATCTAAGAACTACAGTTAAATGCTCATTTTCTTTATTGGTTTTACCGTTTCTTTCATCAGAATCTTTTACCGTTCGTTTTAGTTTGTCAAAATTTTCTGAAAGTTGACGATTTTCGTGAATTAGCTTTTCATTCTCTTTCCTAATTCTTTCTACTTCAATTTTATCATTTTCAATTTTCTCAGTTAACTTTTTAGCTCGATCATTTGAAGCTTTTAGCATTTTATCACGGTCTAGAATCTGATCTTCAACCTTTCTGACTCTTGTTGTCAATTCTTGAACCTTTGTATCACTAAGGTAAGTGAGTGTGCTACAAAACTTGCAGTTTTTCATGCAACTTTTGCAGTCACTATCACCTTTGACTTTCTTACCTGACTCACTTGTAGAATCATTTGGACTGACCTTGGTTTTAGACTCAGTTTTAAACTTAGAGTCTACCTCAAGTTCCTTTGCAGCAAGCACTTTGTCAGCCATCTTTCCCAAGTTTTAAGCGGTGAATTCTTGTGAAGTATCAATAATCCCATCATCAATCTTCTTAGACTGCGACTCATTTTCTTTCTCTTTTTCTTTTTCTTTCTCTTCTCCACCTCCCCACCATTCTCTCTGTAAAGCTTCTTCTTCTTCAGCAAATTCCTCAATGAAAGCTTCAATACTAAGAGTTTTCGCATCAATAGCAATGTTTCCTTGAGGATCAAGGTAACATTCTCTATCAGCATCCCATCTCTTTGCTTTCCTGGCTTCAATGAACACCCTAGATAATCTCATCATCTTGAATTCTGCTCTACCCTTTCTACTGAGGTATTTTTCTTCTTCAGTTCTGGTGTCTTTGTAAGGAACCATATTTTCTGCTGCGAAAGCGTATCCTACTGCATCTTCCTCTGGTAGCAGTTCACTCCAATCAAAACCTTCATCATCATGAATAACAGCAAGAGCTCTTGATTTTTCTTTGGGGGCATCCTCAAGCTGCTTCATTCTGGGCGGTTCTGATTTATTCTGATGATAGATCGCTCTTTTATAGTAATCCTCGCGGAATGGATTTGCAGTATCATCAGCAGGAGCGTTACGACATTCACGTTTGAAATGTCCTTTTTGTTTACACCTGAAGCACGTGACTTTTGATTTGTCAAAGCCAAGTTTTGTGGACGGACCACCTATAGAATGTCTCCCAGTAATCTCCATGAATTGTTGCGCTCTCCGGACTGCACTGGCCATACACCACCTGATATCGATCAGTTCCATCTCTTCAGGATCTATTTGATCATAGTCCTCCTTAGTCAGGTTGGTGTTTCCAATCTTGCCCGCCACGGAGCTCTCGTATGATTCTAATACCGACGCTAAAAATACCATCTGTTGTTTTGCTGACTCTTCACTGAAATTTTGAGCGTTCGTTAGATCCACAGCAATGTTACATTGGAACAGATTCTTTGATGCAGATTGGCTTGGAGTTGTTGAAGAAGATCCACTATGAAAACCACTGTGAGGAATTTCTTGATTCACATTATTTGAACTCTCTGCAGAAAATGCAGTTCTTGGAGAACCAGTCTTTGGTAGATTTCCTCTGTAGTACAACTCTACATTCTGCTGATAAGATGAGTTGTTGACTTTGCTAGATTTCTTGATCTCTAACTCGTGACTCTCCAGTCTTTCGAAAAGTAGATCCACTGTCAACTCTTCAGTCTTGATTGTATTCTTCAGCATTAATGCAAAGTACTGCCAATCTTGTTCATTCGGCAGCGAGTCGAACAGTTTGTCAACCAACTTTTCTTGAGTATATACAATTTTATATCTTGCCAACTCCAATTTCAGATGCCCGAATCTCTCAATCATCTTGGAAACAGACTCGTTCTTTAAACAACCAAACAAATCAAACTCTTTTCTTAACAGTTTCTTTTTGTTTTTGACTATCTCAGCACTACCTACACATTTTACCCTCAGTTTCTCCCAAAGATCTTTTGAATTTTCATATTCAATCAATGAAATTATATCATCTCTCACAGACTGATGAATCAACGCGATGCATTTTTGTTCAGCAACATATCTTTCAATCTCATCAGTATCTATCAAACTTTCACCAAAACTTCCTCTAACATAACCATTCTTTAAACTTTTCCAGCTCTGGTATGCAAACGCTTGAAGCCACTCATCAAACCTTGTAGCTCACCTGTTGTAATCTTCAATCGCCATCAACTTTGGAGGTTTGTTATATGTACCGTAAGCACTCTCCACACTTAAAGCATCATTGAGAGTTTTCTTTGCACTTGATGTCGGTGTGGTTTCATTCGTGTTATTTGATGTGCCGTCTCCCGAACCACCGGTAAATGCAAACACATCACAGAAAAGATTCATGAAATCATCCATCTTTCAAGTACCTGAAACAATCAACAAACACTTAGAAAAATTTTTGAAATTTTAAAAATCAGTTTCAAGCAAAATTATTTCAAATGAAATCAGCTTTTCAAGCGAGACAGCTTTTCAAGCGAAATACTGCTCAAATGGAAATAGCTTTCAAGCGGAATACTACTCAAGCGAAATCACTTATTTCGCTTGAATTTTCAAGCGAAATCAGACAAATACCTTCAAGCGGAATAACCAAAATAGCTTATTTCGCTCGAAATCACTCGTGCAAGTTCAAGCGAAATTAAGATGATGTCAGCATGTTCGAACAGTTTTTCAAGCGAAATTACAAGTTTTTATCAGATTTTGTTCGAATTTAGGTCCAATACTTTCAAGGATTAGTTAAAACTATGTTTCGCTTGATATGTGTGAATTTTAAGCCATTTTGACCGTTGAAATATGTTCAAATCAGAAAAGAATGAGTAGAAGTGAGAAAATCCGATGATTTCAAGCTGAATTGGTATGAACTCCTCGTCCTGTGCTCTGATACCACTTGTTGGATCGTTCGTGTGACCCTAACGAGTCAATCTGAGTAGTTCATCATCAAATACAAAGGCGGAATCAATGTAAAAGATGTCAACACAGCTTGTTCCTTTCTAATCATTATCTATTACTGATTTCCTGAGCTTTTACAAGTTCAAATGACAAACGGACAACACCTCGGCTCACAACATATGACCTAATTCCCCTCCAAATGAACATAGCACACACATATATATAGTGTTCTGATTTCGCTTGAACCTGTCACATTCCATTTCAAGCGGAATCAACATGTTGATTTCGCTTGAACTGATCTGTGTCACTTTCAAGCGGAATCACCCACTTTCACATATAAAAACCTAATTTCAACCCTGTTGTGTGCTCGTTTATCCTATCTAGACATAAGACTTGATTAAGACGAAGTTAACAGACACTAGATGCACCAACAATTGTAAAGAAAGAACTCAAAACATAGATAAATTGTTTCAATTAACTAATACATCAATCTGATTTATAAAGTTTTATCAGAACAAGATTAGACCCAATACAAAACTAACCAAACAAAGTGTAAACCTGCACGAACCGTTCACCTGGAGGAAGCCACAGAGAATCTAGCTGCTCATGCTCATCGTGTTCCACTTCCCCCAAAACTGTTGTCGAACTCCTCTAAAGACAGCCGCCCCGCCCCCTCCAAAAAGTGCCAAATCTTCTCCTGCCGTCAATTTATGTATATCTTATTATTCACGTGTCCACACCACAAGCCCATTACAACTTTCTAGTTTTGGTGGGCTTTGACTAGATTAATTCAACCCAATGTCTTTCTCTAAAACTTAAATTTAATTAGTACACTTTCAAGTTCCATCCGAACTTTGTATTCACCCAACATAATTCGTGAGAGTTAACTGAAAAAAAAAAAACAAAAAAGAATAATTTCAAAACTAACCAAATTAACTCTCGTAAACCTCATTATATTTCCAATTTGTTTAGTTATCAACAAATTCAACAATGTGTTCTTATTAATCCTTTTTTAACTTATTTTCTATAAAACTTATAAAATACAAAAACACCATAATATAATATATTTTAAGATAATATCAATGTACTTTATCAATAATTATCAATCAATAACATGTACCAAAAATACATCGATCAGGAGGTGGGGGTGGTTACGACTTACGGAGGTGGGGGTGGTTACGGAGGTGGTAAAGGGCGGTGAAGGGTTGCGAGGTGAGGGTGGCTATGGAGGTGGTGAAGGGTGGCTAGGTGGTCGTGGCTACAGGCGGGAAAACGGAATTTGAATTTAAAATTTGAAAAGAAAAAAGGGGTGGCTACGGAGGTGGTGAAGGGTAGCGAGGTGGGGTGTCTACGGAGGTGAGCAGGGGAGGTGGTGCGTGGCTACCAAAAAGTATTTACATGGTTACGTTAGGGTGATACTATTCCCACCCCCCCTAATTCCTGATTACACCCCCCCTACAAAAACATCACATCCATCAATCCATCAATCAATCATTTGCTTTTTGTTTTTAGTGTTTTTTGTCTTTTTGTTGTCCTTTTAGTATATTTTAGTGTTTTTTTTTTTTTTTACAAACTTTGAGTGTAAAAAACTACCCCTCGGGTGCGCCGTTTGAATTTTTTTTTTTTACGAATGTTGTTATAATATACGGATCTAGTTGTAAAAAAAAAAATCGTGGTCAACGCCCCTCCGTGGTACGTGGTTCCCGAGGGGGTAGTTTTTTACACCCAAAGTTTGTAAAAAAAAAAAGAAAAAACAAAAAAATAATAAAAACACCAAACTTTGGGTGTAAAAAACTACCCCCTCGGGCGCGCCGTTTGAATTTTTTTTTTTTACGAATGTTGTTATAATATACGGATCTAGTTGTAAAAAAAAAATCGTGGTCAACGCCCCTCCGTGGTACGTGGTTCCCGAGGGGGTAGTTTTTTACACCCAAAGTTTGTAAAAAAAAAGAAAAAACAAAAAAATAATAAAAACACCAAACTTTGGGTGTAAAAAACTACCCCCTCGGGCGCGCCGTTTGAAATTTTTTTTTTTACGAATGTTGTTATAATATACGGATCTAGTTGTAAAAAAAAATCGTGGTCAACGCCCCTCCGTGGTACGTGGTTCCCGAGGGGGTAGTTTTTTACACCCAAAGTTTGTAAAAAAAAAAAGAAAAAACAAAAAAATAATAAAAACACCAAACTTTGGGTGTAAAAAACTACCCCCTCGGGCGCGCCGTTTGAATTTTTTTTTTTACGAATGTTGTTAAAATATACGGATCTAGTTGTAAAAAAAAAATCGTGGTCAACGCCCTCCGTGGCACGTGGTTCCCGAGTAGAGGTGCACAAACCGGTTAATTTTAATAACCGGACCGGTTAACCGGTTAATTTGACTTTTTGACTTTAACCGGTTATTACTTTAACCAGTTATTTTATTAACTGGTCCGGTTAATTACTTTAACCGGTCCGGTTAATTAACCGGTTATTTTCGGTTAAAAACCGGTTTTTTTGCCTTTTTTTTGAATTTTTCGGTTATTTTTTCGGTTAACCGGTCTATCGGTTAAAAAACCGGTTTAAAAAAACCGGTTAATAACCGGTTATTATACTAAAAACTTGTAACCGGTTACTAACCTACGGTTAAAAATAACCACTAACCGGTTATTCCTAAATCGGTTATTAACCGGTTACGGTTTCGGTTAATAACCGGTTACGGTTAATTAACCGGTTATTTTGAACACCTCTATTCCCGAGGGGGTAGTTTTGTAAAAAAGTACTTATTTTTATATTTTTATATAGCTTTTGTTACAGCTATAAATATAATTTGATAAATTATAACAATAAAAACTAATAATAAATACTATATCATTACTACTACTAATAATAATAAATATAATAATAATAAAAATAATAATAATAATACTAACTAATTAAATAATAAACAAATACTAATTAATAATAATAATAATAATACTAACTAATTAAATAAATGAATAAAAAAGACAACAAAAAGACAAAATAGGCTAGAAACAAAAACCAAGTGATTGATGGATGATTGATGGATGTGATGTTTTTAATAGGGGGGGTGTAATTAGTAATTAGGGGGGGTGGGAATAGAATGACCCTTACGTTATCCATGGACTTAAACCTTGTGCTACATATTGTGCTATCGATATCAGATGGGTGTTTTGTTTGAGGCTTATGACTCATATCAACGTTTTCTTTATTGTGTTATCATTCCAAGAAATATGCAAAATAATCACACGATATGATAACATAAAAAAAAAAAAAAAAGATATATTATATTTCTTAACTTTGTCACATAGTGTCATTGTAATAAATCCATCACCATTCTAATTACCTTCTTCACCCCTTCTTTAATCAAATCATCAAAACCTGACATTGTATTCCCCCACGGGAAAACCCTTTCTTTAATAAACTCTACTATAATCTCTATCGCGCGATCAAATAATAAATCAACAATCTTAATTACCACCTCTAAAAACACCGGAAAATGCCTTCAAACGTAGTCAATATAACCCCTCACCATCCCCGCCATAAGCTCGTATCCTTTCATTAAATCATCAAATGCATCCGCAACCAACTCTACTACAGCCGTCATGATGGCGCCCACCAGCCTAAGAACCTCTACCACAAGATCATTAAAGAGTAAGTTGATATTAAGCTTACTTATGGCCTCTAAAATAAGCACCATTAGTTCAATCAACTCTTCAAAGGCCAACGTAGTATTGTCTACCAACTCTCTGATGGCGTCGGCAGACCAAGAAACGACATCTACCATGAGATTGAAGAATATGTGGACGATCTCATTTCCAACCGTCAACGTAATCTTCCATAAAAAGACCATTAGTTCCGTCCACCCAGACGTCATCGTCTCCACCAACCATAGGATTGCCGCACTTAGGGTGGCAGCCGACCTAGAAACAACCTCTACGACAAGATTAAAGCATAAACCGATAGTCACACTTATGGCCTTGATAATAAACTTTGAAACAAAAACCGAGAGATCCTCAAGACAACATCTTATAACACAACCGATTTGCTCGACTGCAAACTGTAGTGCTACTCCGGGGACTTTTAATGTTTTGATTGTGATTACAACGAGGCAGGTGGTGACGTGTAGTAGCAAGCGGAAAAGGAGGTTTATAAGCATGGTTATGGTACAGCAGATGATGCTTGCCGCCATTGATGAATGCTTGAAGAAGAAGAAAAAGAAAAAAAAAGCAAAGTACAAATGACATCCATCATGCATGGATATGTCACATAATTATATGCCAATTGCATATATTCGATTTCCATTCTTTACCTCTCATCATCGTGCTAGGCATACAGATAAACATGTTGACTTCACTTGAATATGAATCGAAAAAAAAAAAAAAAGAGAAATTTACGAAAATAGCCAAGAATAAAAGTTTTACCAAAATAGCAAGCTCATGCGTTGGTGGAGCAGGGCATCACTGATTACGAGACACCTTTTGCGTCTGCATGACTGATTCATGCGTCCGCCAATATACAAGGTACACGTGTCTCAATGACATCCATGCGTCTTATGCGTCCGTGACTCATAAAATTTACTTTTAGCGAGATTTGAGACATCTCATGCGTCCGTGACTCATCCCATTGAGACACGTGTCACTTCTATATTTAAGGACTCATGGGATGAGTCGGCAATGCATGGAATGAGTCACGGACGCATGGGATGATGGGATGAGTCACGGACATGTGTCACTTCTATATTTGAGAACGCATAAGGTGTCTCGTAATCGGTGATGCCCTGCTCCACCGACACATTAGGTGGCCATTTTGGTAAGTCAAACTTATTCTTGGTTATTTTCGTAAATTTCTCAAAAAAAAATTCGTTGCATTTTAGTAAATTTACGAATCTAGTAATGACAAATTACTTTAGTCACCAAACTGCCTTAGGGGGGTAAGGGTGGTTATCACTCATCACCCATTTGTCACTTACAACATCCAATCAAGTTCCGCCATGTCATCAACCATTATTCCATCACTCACAACTTTTTTTAGTGGAAATGCCCATCACTCACAACACCCAACAATAAACCCTCACACCCCCCTCACATCCTACCATTTATCACGCGTTAATTTTATCACGGAATCCAATTATCACGCGTTAATTTTGTAGGGTGGGGGTGGTTTGTTTGTTTGTTTGTTTCACGCGTGGAGAAAAGTATCACGGGGTAAAACCTCCCCACCCCAGGTCCCCTTATATATATATAAATATATATATGTAGGGAGCCGCTAGAATGAGAACCACCACGAGTTATGAGAACCACGAGAACCAAGTGCCACGGAGGGCCGTTGACCACGAATTTTTTTTTACACCTAGATCCGTATATTTTAGCACGGGGTGTAAATTTTCGGTTCAAACGGCGCGCCCGAGGGGATAGTTTTTTACGCCCAAAGTTTGGTTAAAAAAAAAGAAAAATTAAAAAAACCCAAACTTTGGGCGTAAAAAACTACCCCCTCGGGCGCGCCGTTTGAACCGAAAATTTACACCCGGTGCTAAAATATACGGATCTAGGTGTAAAAAAAATTTCGTGGTCAACGGCCCTCCGTGGCACTTGGTTCTCGTGGTTCTCATAACTCGTGGTGGTTCTCATTCTAGTGATCCCCTATGTATGTATATGTATATATATATGTGTGTATATATATATATATATGTATATGTATATATATATGTATAATTGAAAGTTTAAATGAGAAGAAATTACAAATTAAAAATATAGGATACAAAGGTAATTTGAATAAATCATTTAATGAGTCTATTATTTATTTTTGCTATTGAAATTAATGAACTCCAATCATTTAATGGGACTATATTATAAAATAGTTGTGCATCTTACGTAATAAAAACAATCATGCACATGATTTTACATATTCAACGTTTCCTACACCATTAAAACAATGTTTTGGTGTAGAGTACAAAATGTGTAACACTACAACACAAATAATTTTGTCACTCCTAATAAAATCGGTGTAGGATCCAACACATTAATGGTGGTGAAAGAGGAAATTATGGTATCATTAATGAGACTTGTGTAACTTTTTAAAATATTTATTAGTATTTTATATCAATTTGTCCATAATACCCTTAATAATTAAAGCATTAATTAAAAGTGAACAAAAATGATATCTTAATTCACAACCATTGATCAAAAAAATTTAAGGTCTAAATTAATTGTTTTTTCTTCTTTTAAGAAGATTCTTCTCAAATGAACCTCCATATATATATATATATATATGGAACCGCTAAAATGAAAACCACCTCCAGTTGTAAGAACCGTGAGAACTAGTTCCTAACTATCAGATCAAAAAGATGGATAGATGAGATTAAAAGTAACTAAAATGAATATTAAATACATTTTGTCTTATTATGTCTTTAATATTTTAATCCAAAAGGGTACTTTAGTAAAATTACTCTATTTTGTCTTTTTGTCTTTATTATTTTTTATTACTATTTTGTTTTATTATATTACTTTTTATTTTTTAAAAAGAATTTTTTTATTAAAAGAATTTCTAAATTCAAATTTTTTAACAAGGCAAATTTTTTTGCGCGCCGGTTTTTGCACGCCGGGCTTTTTCAAGCGTCGTTTTTCTAACGCGCCGTTTTTACGCCGGGCTTTTTTAAGCGTCATTTTTTTAACGCGATGTTTTTTACGCGCCGTTTTTTCAGACGTCGTTTTTTACACGTTTTTTTAACGCGCCGTTTTTTACACTTTTTTTACACGTCGTTTTAACGCGCCGTTTTTCACGTTTTTTTAACACGCCGTTTTTTACACTTTTTACGTTTTACGTAAAAAAAATTACGTTTTACGTTAAAATTTTTACGTTTCACGTTTTACGTAAAACTTTTTACGTTTTACGTTTTACGTAAAAAAGTTTACGGTTTACGTTAAAAAGTTTACGGTTTAACTTTTTTTTTTTACAAAAACTTTTTTACGCAAAAACGAACGCACCCAGAAATCGCAAACTCGGGAAATGTCTCAGATATATTGTTATCATCACCGACTAGGGGAAAAAATAAAAAACCAGCAACATCAAAACAAATTGTATCTCGAAAAAAAAAACAGGGTTTGGCTCAGATTATCCGATAATCAAAAGGCTGCAAAAGTGGGGTTGCAGGTTCAAAAAACTACCCTCCGCCGTCCTTGCCGTGCCATCGTCATCAAAATCTACGTTGTTTTTTCTTCATCGCCACCCCAAAAATCCAACCGATTAAAACCCACATAGTTCACTTTTCAAAATCACCGGCAAACATCAAAAATCACCGGAAAAACATCAAAAATCACCGGCAACACATCAAAATCACTGGCAACACATCAAAATCAGCGGAGATGCCACCGCCACCAACCCCAACGTTATAAGCAACCAACACCATCACCCCCCGCCACCAGCCACCATTCACCGTCACTCCTCACCACCACCGCAACCAACACCATCACCCCCCGCCACCGCCACCTCCACTTCCATTCGATTCTTTCACTTTAACACATCTCAGCCTCTTTCTATTTCCCCACTGTAACTTATACATAACTAGAATAAACCAAAACTTCAGTCTTTGTATGTGAAAACCAAGTAAAACCCCCAATTTTGTCAAGAACCCTAAAACAACATAAAGAGCCCAAACTAAAGAAAATATACAAGAATGTAAATAAAGATTGCCCACGTGAATACCCATCTCAAAAAGAAATTAACAAAATCAACAACAAACAACAAATCAGAATCATAAAAAGTCACTGACCCTCTGTATGACTGAGGGTCGCCGGAGAAACGAGAGAGCGCCGGAGAAACGAGGGGGCCGCCGGAGTGGGTGCGGTGTTTGGGGGTCGCCGGTGTGGGGGTGTGGCGGCTGCCTGTTCATTGGAGGGTGAAGGAGGAACAGAGGTGTTTGGGTTAGGGTTTGTCGGCTGCAACTTTAGAAGATTCAAGAAGTTCTGCAACTTTAAGAGAGAGAGAGATAATGAGAGATGTTTTTTTGAATTTCAATAAATAGATGAGAGGGAGGATGAGAGATGCAACTTTAAAAGAAAAGACATAGGGGAGAGGAAAGGATTTGACATTTGGGGTAAATGACCGATGTACCCTTTATGTTGGCATAATCTGATTGGTTAAGAGTAGTTCTCGCGGTTCTTACAACTGGAGGTGGTTTCTATTTTAGCGGCTCCCTATATATATATATATATATATATATATATATATATATAGGGTTGGGTTATATGGAAAACCCCATCTTTTTTTAGAAAACCCTGAAAACCCATTCTCATCCATTGATTGTCTTTCATCCAAGAAGATCTATGGCTCTCCTATTTTGTGTGTATATTAGATTTAAATATAATCAAAGAAGGGCATTTCTGGTAGAACAAAAAGACTTTTTAGCATTGGAAATGACAAACCCCACTTGTGTAGTACTAGTATCATCATCTCTCTCCTCTTTCTTCTAGTCAGATCTTTCAAAACACTATTATCTCTCTCCACTTTCTTCATCATGTGAAAGAGAAAAGCTTCATGGTCTTCAATGGTGATCCTTCAATGGTGATCTGGTGCATGCTTGTGTATATGTCAATGGCTACAACCAGCTATTCCACTGAACCAAAATCTTCATTTAACCTTAATCAGAACCTCACTCTCTCTGTTCAACAACTCACCGGAGACATCATCGAAATCACGTAAACTCGCCGGAGCAAGAGAAATCGCCGGAAGTGTTTAAAGTTTACGTAGGTCTCGAGTCGTTACGTGATCGGTATACTTTCTCGTCCTTTTCATCTTCGTTTAATTCCCCGTTGAATTCTTATATTTATAATCATCCAACCACCTTTTCCAGCGAAACTCACCGGACTTCTTCTCCGGCCCTCTCTCTCCTCTCGGTCTAATTCTACACACACCGACCAGAGATTTACATGGATGAAACGCTGCCGTTTCAGCCGGCTTCGGGTGGAGTGGTCAAAGTTTGACTTATGAAACTGAATAGGTTGTGGGTTTAAGAGAAAACAAAAGTACAGATTCGGGTGGTTTAGTATGAAGCTTAAGTTGGTCGGAGGTGATTCTGCCGGAGTTGTCACCGCTTTTTATGTATGTTTTCTTTTGGGATCTTGAAAATTTAATTGTTAAAATCATTA
This sequence comes from Helianthus tuberosus, assembly GCA_030545235.1. NCBI lineage: Eukaryota > Viridiplantae > Streptophyta > Magnoliopsida > Asterales > Asteraceae > Helianthus > Helianthus tuberosus. Next base: position 58,183,005 of record CM060443.1, on the reverse strand, counting down.
TATGTTTATCATTTTTTTGGGTTTGTAATTATTTGGGATGTGTTTCAGGAAAAAGAAAGTTGCTTTGTTGGAGACATCGAAAGAATGTCTATATCACCGAATGGGTTGCTTGATTTACAGAAACGGTCTCCATAAAGATATTCAATTGACAAGCTGGATGGAAGTAAGCGACGTTAATAAGAGGACCTTGAATAAGTCACATTTTTTTGGAAAGAACTCTCGTTCATTTATAACATGTGTTAGTGGTTCGTGCTGTAACAGAACACCATGATGTAACCTGACATGTGTTCATTTATAACATGTGTTAAGCCCCCGTTAGAATGACATATAACGTGTGTTAACCTTTGTTAATTTAAAAAAAAAGTAATATCTATTTATTTTTGTTGATGTTTAAAATATCCGATAATGTGGATACTGAGCATAACACTTGTACAAGTAATAAATATACAAGTTAGTATGTAACGTGTAATATGAAACGAGCCATTTATGGTAACTCATGTACCGGTAATTTTGGAATATATAATATGAAACGGGTCATTTGTTGTGCACATTTTGGAATTTATAACATGTGTTAAGCCTCTGTTATAATCTTTTTGTAACCTGACATGTATTCATGGAAGCTAGTGGTTTACAAAACACCATGATGTGTATATACTGATCTAACATGTGTTACAATCTGTCTGTTTGGAACATGTAGTTGCTTAACATGTGATAAGGGTGAAAACAGTTGACGGAGGCGATGGGTTTAATGGTGAGTTTAGTAATATTGTAATGTTGTTGTAACCCCACTTGTATACATATGATAACATGTGTTAAGCATCCATTATAATCTTGTTGTAACCCGACTTGTATTCATGTATATGAAAGTGGTTTGCAAAACACTATGATGTGCATATACTGATCGTAACACGTGAACAAGTTAATATGGAACATACAAGTTAATATCGTAACACCGTATACATGGGATAAAATGTGTTAAGCCTCTGTTATAATCTTGGTTTAACCTAACATGGTGTTATGTATAAGCTAGTGGTTTCCAAAACACCATGATGTGTATATACATACTGTAACATGTGTTAAGCGACTGAAATGTATAACGTGTGTTAAGCATCTATTATAACGTGTGTTAAGACTTCCATAATGGATGCATAAACTCCAATAGTAACTTAATAACAACAGAGTAAACCTGATATAACGTGTGTTAAGCATCTATTATAACATGTGTTAAGACTTCCAGAATTGATGCATAAACTTCAATAGTAACTGTAACAGTAGAGGTACAAATACGGGCGCCTCCACCATTATAATCTTGTTGTAACCCGACTTGTATTCATGTATATGAAAGTGGTTTGCAAAACACTATGATGTGCATATACTGATCGTAACACGTGTACAAGTTAATATGGAACATACAAGTTAATATCGTAACACCGTATACCTGGGATAAAATGTGTTAAGCCTCTGTTATAATCTTGGTTTAACCTAACATGGTGTCATGCATAAGCTAGTGGTTTCCAAAACACCATGATGTGTATATACATACTGTAACATGTGTTAAGCGACTGAAATGTATAACGTGTGTTAAGCATCTATTATAACGTGTGTAAAGACGTCCATAATGGATGAATAAACTCCAATAGTAACTTAATAACAACAGAAGTACAAACACGGGTGACTTCAACATAAAATGTGTTAAGTCCATACCGTTTTAACATCATGTACTAAACAAAACAATAAGAGTCTCACATTACATATTACTAGTAAACGAAAATACATAGCACTAAGAAAATGGTGGAGCTTCCTTTGACAGTCTGCCTTAGCTTTTCAGTGGCTACCTTTGCTGCCTTACCTTTTCAGCGGCTACCCTTGCTTTATTGTTTGGGTCGGTCTTGAAACAGTTTGTAAACATGTGGGTGTACGTATGCCAGGGAAGTTATAAAAATGTGTTTTCATGTCACACGTAACACGTGTTACGTTGTACATGGGTTTCATGTTACATGTAACACATGCATGTCCAGAAGTTCAAACTATAACACGTGTTACGTTGTGTTGTGCTGTAACATAAACATGGTCATGATCCTTGAGCATCTGATCCGCGTTTGACGAAACCAACAGTCCCGAGAATTGGATCTTGTTTCCCTTGTATCCATAAAAAGATAAGATAACCGTTAAGTTGTTAACCAGACATAATTATTAACACATTCATAGCCAGAAAATCTTTTTCTCAAACAACATCACAACTTTTTAGCTAAATTGCAATCTTTTTCTCAAATAACATCACAACACAACCAAAAATCAGTTCATATGCAAAATAATTTTCCAAATTAAATCCCCAAAATCACACTTAAAACATATGCCAAAAACACAAATTTGCACCCTGTACATTCTAAACTTCTCCCCCTAAACATGCATATGACTCAAAGATTAACAAGATTTTAAAAAAATCAAAACTTTTTAGCTAAATACAATCTTTTTCTCAAATAACATCACAACATGGCTAGAAATCAGTTCATATGCAAAAATAATCCAGTACCGGGTACCCTGATACGTCTTAATAACAGAGGATGGTGGCGTTGTTTCTGCATAAAAAAACACATGTTGGACACATTAACGGTGTAAATTCGAACATAACTATTATATTTGCTTTTTGTGTTACACAAACCATATTCTATAAACGGCTGAAGATACAAGCAAGAGAAAAACATAACCATTAATAAACATTAAAAACAAACCTGGAACATTTTCTTCATTTTGGATGTCAATCTCGTTAATGGAGGAACACGTAGTAAAGTTCTTGCTTTGGATCAGACGAATTAAAGTTGGTGGACGCTCCGTTGTACGTTAATGGAGGATGGCGAATTAAAGTTCTTGATGAGGAAGATGAATTCGAAATTGAAAATTTTCCTTTTAAAATTGAAATAATCTAAAAGAAATGGGGGTTTGGTGATTTGTACAATGATGTGATGGGCATTAATGATAGTGTCAAATCAAATGGGGAAGAGATCTTGGGTTGGGTGGATAGATGTATAATTACATATATATCCTTAGAAGCAAAAAGGATAATCAGGTTGACTATGGATACGTGGAAGGATGTAGGCCACATGTTGAGTTTGCAAGGTTTTCTCAAAATCCAAGGTTTTCTATGGAGCATTTCCCTATAGTTCACTTTTCAAAAATCACCGGCAAACATCAAAATCTACGTTTTTTTTTCATCATCGCCACCCCAAAAATCCAACCGATTAAAACCCACATAGTTCACTTTTCAAAATCACCGGCAAACATCAAAAATCACCAGCAAACATCAAAAATCACCGGCAACACATCAAAATCACCGGCAACACATCAAAATCACCGACAACACATCAAAATCAGCGGAGATGCCACCGCCACCAACCCCAACGTTATAAGCAACCAACACCCCCCACCACCAGCCACCATTCACCGTCACTCCTCACCACCACCGGAACCAACACCATCACCCCCCGCCACCGCCACCTCCACCTCCACCTCCACTTCCATTCGATTCTTTCACTTTAACACATCTCAGCCTCTTTCTATTTCCCCACTGTAACTTATACATAAATAGAATAAACCAAAACTCCAGTCTTTGTATGTGAAAACCACGTAAAACCCCCAATTTTATCAAGAATCCTAAAACAACATAAAGAGCCCAAACTAAAGAAAATATACAAGAATGTAAATAAAGATTACCCACATGAATACCCATCTCAAAAAGAAATTAACAAAACCATTAACAAAATCAACAACAAACAACAAATCAGAATCATAAAAAGTCACTGACCCTCTGTATAGACTGAGGGTCGCCGGAGAAACGAGGGAGCGCCGGAGATGGGTTGCAGATCTGAGGGTTGCCGGAGAAACGAGGGAGCGCCGGAGAAACGAGGGGGCCGCCGGAGTGGGTGCGGTGTTTGGGGGTCGCCGGTGTGGGGGTGTGGCGGCTGCCTGTTCATTGGAGGGTGAGGGAGGAACAGAGGTGTTTGGGTTAGGGTTTGTCGGCTGCAACTTTAGAAGATTCAAGAAGTTCTGCAACTTCAAGAGAGAGAGAGAGACAATGAGAGATGTTTTTTTGAATTTCAATAAATAGATGAGAGAGAGGATGAGAGATGCAACTTTAAAAGAAAAGACAGAGGAGAGAGGAAAGGATTTGACATTTGGGGTAAATGACCGAAGTACCCTTTATGTTGGCATAATCTGATTGGTTGAGAGTGGTTCTCGCGGTTCTTACAACTGGAGGTGGTTTGTATTTTAGCGGCTCCATATATATATATATATATATATGTATGTATGTATGTATGTATGTATGTATGTATGTATGTATGTATGTATGTATATATATTATAATTATTTGAAGTTCGATTCGAATTCGATTAATAAGGTTCGAAATCGAGTTGATTCATATTCGAGTCCAGTAATTGAATTCGAATCAAATATGAGTATACAAAATCAAAAGTTGAAAACTCATATTGTTATTTTAAACTATTAGTACCTGAAATTGTTAATTCTAACAAACCACTGGGACTAACGGTGTAATTAACTCTACAATATTTATATAGTTTAAATTAGGATGTTATTTTATTATTTCTAATGATGATGATGTATTTTTATTGTATTTTTATTATGCGATGAACCTTATTTTATTCGAACCGTCGTATCAACTTAAAAACTTTTATGTCTGATTTCATAAAATTGGAACTTCTAAGAATAGTGAACCCACCAGAAAATTTTTTGAATCTAAATATGTAATTAGACAAAAGCAAAGTATGTTCCTTATATTGGTATTTTATGCAAATCAAGTTGTTAACATTTTTATACAAAGTCAAACAATCATATGTTTCTTACAACTTGTATTTAAACAAACCATTTTTAAAAACACAACTGAAAAGCTAGTAGCCCCGTCCAATGTTCATAAAATTTCAAATTAAAGTATTTATAACAACTTGTTTTATTTTATTCAATCAAAATTCTTTTTTAAAAGATCCATTAAAAGGGGTGTTTGTTTTTTCTTCTAACATCTTCAAGGAGCTAATGTCTGCAGGCGCGCAGACTTTACCCCTTGAAGACTGTTTGATTTTTTTTAAAGAGATCTGAAAATAGCTTCTTTCATCTTAAAAAAAAGCTAGAAATCCTTTCTTCAAACATCAGAACTCAACAACTCTCCCATCCTCCCCAATTTAACCCCACCCCCAAACACCAAATCCAATTTCAAACCCTAACCATAACCAAATCCCCAAAATCAACCCAATCCACATGGACGCCTACTGCTCCAACTGCCGGAAAAGCACCGAGGTGGTCTTCGATCACACCGCTGGAGACAGTCTGCTCGGAGTGCGGCCTCGTTCTCTAATCGCACTCAATCGATGAGACCTCCGAGTTACCAGTGATTTTTTGCTCAATGATGGTGGATTATCCACGGTTATTTCCAAACCGAACGGTGTTACCAGTGATTTTTGTCTAGTTCGTTAGGACGGTGGCAGAATCGCGGCTCGAATCCGGATCGGTCGTTGATTATGGCATTTAAAACCATTGCTACGATGTCGGATAGGTGAGATTGGTGTTCGATTGTCTCTTTGGTTTGGTTATTAGAGTGTTGAAATTGGGGATCTGGATATGTTAGAGTTTGAATCTGTGATTTTGATTGGTGGAAATTGATGTTGGAATTATTGATATGATACGTGTTTAGAAGGATTTTTATAAGTTTGAAGTGAATGGTGTGATGAGAGTTATCTAAGCTTCGAACATTGAGCGAAATTGATGTTGGAATTATTGATATGATAGGGTTTGAGTATGAGATAATAAGCAGAAACATATGAGCAGTTGATGTTGCTAGGAATAATCATGCTTGTAAAAATGATGATTGTTGTGCAGACATTATCTTTTTAAAAAATCAAACAGTCTTATATTTTCAGCTTGCAGAGCTTCAGACCATATCTTCAGTAGCAGACATAAAAACAGATGAAATCAGCTTGCAGACAGTTTATGTCTGCAAAAACAAACAGCACCTAAGTATATTAAAATTATAAAAGTAAACAGACGAAAAGGAAATAATCAAAATTCTTTTTTAAAAGATCCATTAAGTAGATTAAATATAATAGTTAAACTGAAATATGATACGAGGAGTATAAGACCAAGCGGTATGGGGGCCGGCTTAGGCCCGGCGAAGCCTGGCGCCGGTCCCCCACACCGCCCCCTCGTGAAAACCGGCTCCCACAAGACGGAGAGGACGGGCCTCTCTCCTCTCTCCTCTCACATATACCTATACATACATACATATATATATATATAAAGAGGTTCATCCCCCACCCCCCTAGGTCCATCACCCTCAAGCCCTTCGTACGTGGCGGTGACGTGGCGGCCCATCTTCTTAAGGATGGGGCTCTCCATACCCTCTAGTCTAATATATAAAGGCTAAAACTATATGGTAGGTAAAGTTGCATACTTGCATTGATTGTTATCAACATGTCTTTTATAAGTAAGATGTAATGTAATAATTCTCTTTTGTTCCGTATGGTTTGATCATAAAAATATTTTTGCCTAGTTAGTTTCAGTTTGACTTTTTCTCTCTCTCCCTATGGTTAAATTATTTTTGCAATCAACTCCCTCGCACTAACAGTATTAGTTATTGAGAAAATGTTAATGAAATGTAACCAAGTTTTCTCTATTGTTTCAATTAAGTCATCCAAACCTTTTTTTGTCTCTATAAAGTAACTAAACTTTAATTTAGTGTTCTAATACTATATAATTAGCAGGTCACCAGGTTAACACTTTATTACTTTTATTTTTTAATTTTATTTTAATGCTTATGTTTATGTTAATGTTTATATGTTCATATTAGATAGATTTTATAAAAACAAAACATATTTTAAACTAGACTCTTGGACAGATTTTATAAAAACAAAACATATTTTAAACTAGACTCTTGGACGACCCTCCAATCAAACCCTGGCTGACTTTTTCGACACTTTGGCGATCGACCAAACTTAGACATGACGATAACAACTAGCAACCTTCGATTACAGAGACCAAGTATGATTGCTTTTTTCGTTTTTTGTTTCAAACCAATGACCAAATAATACAATGCTTCGTGTTTATCGTACGAGGATTCATAGGTAATGATTTTGAAAGAGTTTTAGAGAGTTGGATGGATTTTTGGAAGATTAGTGAGATCTCGATGGTGCTTTTGTAATTGAATTTTGTGAATCTTTAAAATTTAGAATTCATTTTTGAAATAACGACTAGCAACTAGCAAAGGTTGGCAAAGTTAATTCTAGGAGGCTCTTCCGTGGTGCCTGCTTTTCACAGATGATATTGTGTTAGTTGCTGATAGTAAACAAAGCCTGAATGCGAGGTTAGAAGACTGGCGAGCAGCTTTAGAGGGCAAAGGTTTAAGGATTAGTAGATCTAAAACTGAGTACCTGTATTGTGATTTTAGTGGAGTAGACAACGATGAGGACATTCAGATCACCATTGACGGGCAAGTGGTTCCGCAGGTCAATAAGTTCAAGTATCTAGGATCGTTTGTTCAGAGGGATGGGGAGATAGATAGTGATGTTGCCCACCGCATCCAGGTTGGATGGTGTAGGTGGAGAGCTGCCACTGGGGTATTGTTCGATAGGAGGTTCCCAACAAAATTGAAAGGGAAATTTTATAGGGTTGCAATTAGACCTGCTATGTTATACGGAACCGACTGTTGGGCCATTAAGGAAGTACAAGCACGCAAGATGGAGGTGGCAGAGATGAGAATGCTAAGATGGATGTGTGGGCACACAAGGTTAGACCGGATAAGAAACGATGTTTTTAGGGAGAGGTTAGAAGTAGCTAGTATATCAGATAAGATAAAGGAGGGAAGATTGAGGTGGTTTGGGCATGTGAAGAGGAGACAGACGATAGAGCCCGTTAGAGTGGTTGAAACTCTCGAGGTGGAAGGGAGGAGGAGTAGAGGCAGACCCAAAATTACTTGGGATGAGCGGATTAGGCAGGATTTGCAAAAATTGCACCTCTCTGAGAACATGGTCCATGATAGGAGCTCGTGGAGACATAGGATTAAGGTTAACGATTTCTAGAAGAGGGTACAATTGTGTTTTTAGGTATAGTGTATGGTCGTAGATATGTATCTATTTGTATAGGTTGTTTGTGTTATATTTGTCTTGTTTACCATGCAATCTTTCACCACTCATGTTATATTGGTAGCTTCATTCACACACACATACACCTCATGTTCTATTTATTTCTTTCCTGGGTGTTTTGGAGCCGAGGGTCTCACTGGAAGCAGCCTCTCTATCCCTAGAGGTAGAGGTAAGGTGTGCCTACATCCCACCCTCCCCAGACCCTACCAATAGCTTTGCTATTTGTGGGATTTTACTGGGTATGATTAATTGATTGATTGATTGATTTTGAAATAACGAGGAGGTGGATTTAAAGTTGAATAAAAACTGTGAAATGGGAAGGTTTAGACGAATTTGAGGTGAAGTCTGCATTTGCTTCTAGTCGAGAGGAAATCAAGTATATAATTTCGCTCTTTGAATTTCCCTATAATGATGCTGCATCTCTAATTCATTTAGTGGAAGATGTCCTCATCAGAGACGAGGAAGAAGAATATTTTATTTGAGAAGATTCATTATAATAAATTTTAGTATTATATTTTAAGGTAATAAACTCAAATTAATAATGGGACTAGTCATGTAACTTAGTTAAACTTGTAATCTATCTACCCCTGCTCCACCCCACCTTCCCCCCCCCCCCACCACCACCCACCTCCTACGACTAAACTAGTGTTGTCGGGCACTCAAATATGTCCAAAACCATGCACCATTGATAGCTCCATTCCTAATCAAACACATCTCTAGGTCTTCAATAGCTACCAGAAACAAAGGAGAAACGGGGTTAATGTTTGAAACCCTCATCAACAAAATGGTGTGGTGAGGAATCGATATCCGAATCCTCACCACTATTGTATGATGTTATGTTGTACAAAGATCGTCGCACCCAGGATTGTCACCAGAGTCACAGTTGTCGACGCTAAACTATTTAATTACCACCATCGTTTCTGTTAACACCCATTTTCTCCTTATGCAGCAGAACCCTAGATACACCATCATCACTGCCACTTTAGTGATTGTTTGTGTTGCCAGATGGTTGGGGGTTCGACGTCCACATCTAGGTTTTAGATCTGGGAAGTGGCAGTAGGCTGGAGTGGAGGTGGTGACCGAAACAAATCTGGCTCCCGATGGTTGTGCCCATGTGTGTATGTATGTGTGTGTGAGAGAGAGGAAGAGAGAGATCAAGAGAGCGGGGGAGCGTATGTTGGGGGAGAGATAAAGGATGATATACGTATATATATATATATATATATATATATACTACTTTAATAAGCATATCCAAGGGATAGCATGGTAATTATGTCAATGTGTTGAAAACACACTTAATGCACAATGTACAAGATTTAAAGCATAAAAAAACACAAATAATTTACCCTTCAACTGATTCATCTTGGGCCGTCCATTTATCTCACTTTTCACACGGATCGCCATCTTCAGCCGTCCCCTTCAATTCAAACGGATCAAAGCTTCATCAGACCTTCTATCTCTCTCACAACTCACACATCTCACAAGCTTCATCAGACCTTCTCTCTCTCACCTTCTCTCTCGGGCGACTCAGGAACATCATCCACCTTCTCTCTCGGGCGACTCAGAATCAGAGTCAGAATCTTCAATGGGCTCAAGGGAAAGCGGGTGAGGATCGGGTACATGTTTCTGATGAGCACGGGTGGGTTTTCATGGGGATTTATGATGGGTTTAACGGTCCGGATTCACCGGATTATCTGTTGTCGAATTTGTATCCTGCTGTCGCTCTTCTTCATTTGAGTTCTCCCATGGAGAAATCTGATGAACTTCTCCTGCGAGTTCTAAAGTCGTTGCCATTAGGTTTCTACTCAGGTAATAAAGTCAAATCTTACATTTTTTAGATACTCAGTAACTGGTTCAGGGTCTTTTTCTTTTTAGTGAGTCTATCTTGACCTAATTTTTCTTTCATTGAATTTGATTTTGTTAGTTTGACTTTGATTATCAGATCTGTCTCGGATCAACACTGTTGATTAGTGGTTAAGACTAAAAGGTACATACTTTGTTAAGCCATTAAGGTGTTGGTGAGTAAATAACTGGATCTGGATTTTCCTGTCAAGAATCATTTATTAGTTTTGTTTCTTTTTTTTCCTTATTTTATATTATAAATAATCTTTGTTGCTTGCAGGTTTCGATTTGGGTAAATAACTGGATCTGGATTTTCCTTCTTGGTGTCGATTCGAGCTTCATTGGTTTCGATTACAATGCTTAATTAAGGCTTTTTATCTCTATTAGGGTTTAGAAGGTTTGTGTTGTTTCATTTTATTAATTGTTTTACTTTGTGGAGGGTTTTGAATTTTGAAACTTATGTCTGTATTTTTTCATGTTAGTTTAATTGCTGAGTTCTGGGCTTCTTATCATGAAGCTTGCCATGAAAAGTCTCTACCAAGGTATTATTTAATTTAAGCCGGTGGAGTTTTGATTTATGTGAAATATGGTTTGGTTTTACTGATTTTAAGTAGCTAAAATGTTAGTTACATTATTTGATCATCTTGGTTAGTTAACAAAAAGGAATTCAATTGTGTTAGAGACCGAACAGAGAGGAGGAATTCCAAGTTTTATGCGTCGGTTAGTAATGAGTTTAACGAGTTCATTGATAAAGTGGGTTTACATGAGTTTCATCTTAAAGGTAGGAAGTTCACGTTTATTTCCGGAAACAAATGTAGTCGGATCGATCGTTTTTTCGTCTCGTGGAATGGTTTTAATGATTGGTCTAATGCGGAGTATCGGGCTCTTGGTAGAGATAAATCGGACCATAGTCCTATTATCTTAAAGGTGGTTGCGGGCAATTATGGCGCAAAACCTTTTAGATTTTTTAACTCTTGGCTTTCTAGGGCCGATTTGGAGGAGGTTGTGGTCAATGCCGCTAAAGATGTTACGGGTAATGGTCCGCCGGATCTGATGTTAATGTACAAGTTTAAGAAGATATGCCAAGCCATTGTTGAATGGAGAAAGAAGGTTATAATCATCGATTCAGAGGAGGAGTTAAATCTTAAACAGGATTTATTGGAGCTGGATGCTTTGGTCGAGGAGAGAGATTTAACGGAAGCTGAACTTTGGGTTTATGAAGAAGCGTCTAAGAAAGTTCAAGAGTTGGAAATGGGTAAGGCGAAAGATGTACGTCAAAAAGTGCGAGTTCGATGGGCCAAAGATGGTGATGAGAATACGGCTTTTTTTTTCATGGTGTGGTTAATAAACGAAAACCTTGTAACAACATACCAGGTTTAACGGTTAATGGTTCGTGGATTTTTAAGCCTTCGGAAGTGAAAAAAGAGGTGTTTCGTTTTTTCAAGGTGCGTTTTGTTGAAGAGTTGGTTTACCGCCCGGATTTGAACTGTTATGGTATTCGTGAACTTACAGAAGTGGATGCCGCTGAGCTTGTGAAACCGTTTGATGAGAAAGAAATCAAAGATGCCGTTTTTGATTGTGGTAGTGATAAAGCCCCGGGTCCGGATGGTTTTAATTTCTGTTTCATCAAGCGTTTCTGGAGTTTGTTTGTTGAAGATTTCGTGGCTGTCATGCAGTATTTTGCGTGTCATGGTTCTATCAGCAGAGGAGTTAGTTCTTCATTTGTGACGCTAATTCCTAAGGTGAATGATCCGGTCAATCTGGGTGAGTATCGTCCGATTACTTTGATTGGAGTTATTAGTAAGGTGATCTCTAAGATTCTCGTTAACCGGCTCAAAGAAGTGATGGGGAAGCTTACATACGAAACGCAATCCGCGTTTCTATCTGGGAGGTATATTCTAGATGGTCCCTTGATTATTAGTGAGATTGCGTCTTGGGCAAAAAGGCTTGGTATAGAGTTATTTTTTTTAAAATTGATTTCGAGAAAGCCTATGATAATGTTAATTGGGAGTTTTTATTATCAATTATGCGACAAATGAAATTTCCCGAGGTGTGGTGTAAGTGGATTAAAGGTATTTTAGTATCAGCTCGTTCGTCTATTTTAGTAAATGGATCACCTACATTTGAATTTAATTGCGAAAAAGGCATACGACAAGGGGACCCAATTTCCCCGTTTCTTTTTATCATTGTGATGGAGGCTTTATCATGCATGTTTCGCAAAGCTTGTGATAGTGGGGTGTTTGATGGGGTTCGGTTACCAAATGGTGGTCCTGTGGTTTCTCATATTTTATATGCAGACGACGCGATGGTTATGGGAGAATGGTCTGAATTTAATTCCAAGGCGCTGAAAAGAATTTTACGCCTTTTTCATTTGTGTTCGGGCCTTCGAATAAATTTGAAAAAATCTACTCTATATGGGGTGGGTAAAGAGACGGAGGAGATTGCCTCTAAAGCGAGTAGGTTGGGTTGTAGATCGGGGTCGATGCCATTTAAATATTTAGGTATTATTGTGGGCGCCAATATGAATCGGATAACTAATTGGGAGGCGATAATAGATGTGTTTTATAAAATATTATCGAGGTGGAAGGCAACTATTTTATCTATCGCTGGGAGAGTTACTTTTATATCTTCGGTCTTAGAGAGTCTTCCATCATACTATTTTTCGTTGTATAAAGCCCCGGTGACAGTGATTAATAAACTGGAAGCTATCATGAGAAGATTTTTATGGGGAGGGAATGAGGAAAAAAAACAAGATGCATTGGGTAGCTTGGGAGGTGGTGACAAAGCCTAGACAAGAAGGAGGATTGGGAATTAAGAAGCTTGATGAATGCAACAATGCTTTGATTTTGAAATGGTTGTGGCGATATCGGGTAGAAAAAGAGGCGTTATGGCGAAAAGTGATTGACGTTATTCATGTCTCGGCTAGACGGTGGGAACCCATTCCTTACAACAAAAGGTTTGCGGGTACTTGGAGTAAGCTTGTTCAATTTGGGGCTCGCATGAAAGTTCAAGGTAAAAGCTTTATTGATATGATTAAGGGGAACATTGGAGATGGTAAATCGGTTCGTTTTTGGATCGACCCTTGGTGTGAAGAAGGATCGTTGAAATCACTGTATCCAGACTTGTTTAGGCTCGAACGAGACAAATTTTGCATGATCGAAGATAAATTCTTAGTGGACGACCGAAGGCATTTGGTTAGATGGAATTGGAAGGCTTATCCTAGTTCAAATGAGGAAACTTCTCAACTCGTTAGGCTAATTTGAACATAATGAAACAAAGGAAATACATAACATGAAAATTTGGATGCATATCTAGTTCACCCTAACCAATTTCTTCAAATCATCAAGGCTAATTTCCTGCAACATGTATTAAAATAATTTGTCAACACATAATGGTCAATGAGCATACAAGTTTGATTTTACATAGCATATCATAAAAAGTCTCAAATCCAAAATGGCAAAATGTACACTAAATTAGCATGCATAACTTTAGGTCAAACCCTTGTGTCCACTGAATATTGTGCAAACCTTCATCACCGAAGTGAACGAGACCGTAAAAGTTGATCGAATACTTAACAAATACCCAACAACCGGGTGGTGTGCTACTCCTATAGCGCTATAATTGTTAAGGTGGACTAGCTAAGTAAATGACAAATAGAGTGCATGAATGTTTTCTAGCATGAACAACCTAAGCATAACAAACAACATGTTTGGTGGATTGAGTGATTGAATATGATTGATTGTGTGCATTGTGAATTTTGATAGATTATACATGTTACACCCAAAAGTGCATTAAAGCGTAAAAATGGTCAACTATACTCACGGTTTGTTAAAGCTTCCAAATGTGAGTTGATATGAATGGGATGACTGGAACACTAAAGTCACCCTACAATGGAAAATGAAGGTGTGTGAGTTAATGGAGTTTGATTATGAGTTAGATTTGGAATTTGAGAATTATAATAAGGAAGTATTATATTATATAAAAATACATCTTGTCTAAACCCTCATTCGGACACTAGGTTTTAGTGTGTTTTCATGGGTACCAAATCACCCACTAGAATCCGAAATGAGGAATCAAGAACTAGGATGATGAACACCATAACTCATAACTTTCAACCATGAATTAGTTGAAGTTAGGGTTCGGTTTTGTAAGTATATTACATATGAGGAATCAAGAACTAGGATAATGAACACCATAACTCATAACTTTCAACCATGAATTAGTTGAAGTTAGGGTTCGGTTTTGTAAGTATATTACATATATATGTTAGTATAGCTAGTCACGTATGGTCATGTATGGAGGTAGGAGGAAATTCGTCCATTTAACCTCATTATTAGGATTCATCAAAGCACAAAATCATCAATTTAATTGATGATTTCGGTTGGTCACGAATATAAAATCTCCTAATTCATCAGGACAACTAAGTGAGTAAACTTGACGAGTGCATTTTAAACATGGATAATGTTTGAAGACTTGGTGTAGTTTGTTCACTTTGTTTTCTTGAAAATTGTTTGGTGACTTAGAATGACATAATAAACCGACAAAGTATGCAAGTGAAGAGGTGGAAATCATGGTTGGAAGCCAAAGATTCCATTGTTCACACATTACTAAAACACAAGTCTCACAACATTGGAGGTTGAGGACTTGGATGGTTTCAACACTTTGTAGGTCACTTGGGACCTTTGGGGCTGCAAGTATTCGAGGTTATGATCTAATCTTCTGAAAATTAACCATAACATAAGCCCCACAACATGAGTTTAGTTGGGAACAAGGCTGGTGCAAGATTTTCACAATATGAACAAGAAATAAGACAGGTTGCAAAAGTTTTATAATAACAAAAATTAAATCTGACTTTGGACCTCAAATGTGGTGATGTGTCTCCTTGTTACACCTTGGTGAACATCGGGTAACATCCCTAGAGGTTATCCAATGAGTTAGAAGGCAAGAAATGAGAAGAAAGGGTTGAAAAAGCAGGTTAAAACTCACAAGTTTTAACTTGGAGTGATCTGCCCAAAGTTGGAGTTTTCTTGAAGATCATGGAGTGTTTGAGAGTGAAATGAGGTTGTGAAAAGTGAAAATGTGTTAGGGAAGGCTTGGATTTATAGTGGGAAGTAGGGTTTAAGTTATAATTAAGTTAGAAGTTGATTGGAGGAGAAGGGATGTGGAAAAGTGGATAAAAAGGGTGACTCCGGAGTAAATTCGCGAGTTGTCCAAGTTTCAGTCAGTCAGACATGCTTACGGATCGCATAGACTATGTCTTACGGTCCGTAAGGCATGTCGAATTTCAATTTTACATTTTTGCCCTTGTTTTTTGGTGGTTTGTTCATTTATGCAATACCTTTAATTTGTTAAGTGTTTTTAGGGCATGAATGAGCATGTGTATTGTATGAAATGTGTATGAACAATATTCTGAGCATAAAATGAATATAATGTATGATTCAATCTCGTATTCGTGTTTGATTATGTATCGTGTAAGTATGGATAAGCAAGTATGATTAAAAATGTATTTCCATAATGATCAAAGTCTCGAGATTACAAAGACCGGAATGTAACACGAATACAAACTTGCTAAAAAATAGAAAGTATGAAATACGAATCGTTACAGTTTTGGTCATTACGTTTTTTTACTAGGGTTTCTATACATCGTGTCATTAACAGAACTTATAACACCATATTATTTTGGGTTATGTCCATTGTGTTATTATTATCAGAACCTATAACACAATGTATAACACAATGAAGATGGGGTTATATTTTGGGTTTTCTATACATTCTGCTATTGGTTTGTGTTTTTCACACACGTTATTAAGAGGAATCCCAAGGTCGAGTATTCCCCTTTGGATACCTTCACCCATATTCAGTATAGCGCTAATTTTCCATACGTTCACTCTTCTTCTGTTTGCAAACATGATAACGAATCTATAGATTGATGATTCGTACATCCATGAAACTTGTTATCCATTACGTGTAAGGTGTTTTTCCTGATATAGTACGGGTGTTCTTATATAATGAAAATATTTTGGTGCGTTTTTACACCATTAATGAATGCAACTTTGACTGAAGTGATTGTTTGGTTTTTTAGCACAAAAATAAATCATACCTGCAAAGACGATCTGACTTCTTTTTATATTTTTAGCGTTTTAACATACTTTATAGTGTATTGTCCCATCACCATTTATGGTACTAAAAACACTAGATATAAAAATCATTTGGTGCTTTAATAAAGGCAAATTAGAAAATAATAATCCCATCTTTCTGAAATTGGCTGATAATAATCACAAGTCAGTTATTAGCCAATAATAATCCGACCTCGTCCAATTTTTTTGTAAAATAGTCCGACGTTAAAATAACTTAACGGAGTTAAGTGTTTTTCCGAATTACAAACCGATGTTTTAGGGCTTTTGATCAAAACGAGGATACGAGTCGATTGATGTAAAACTTACCTCAAAATACTGCCCCCAACCCATGAAAACGGTGCTTCAATTCGGGAGTTTAACTTCCAATTAACAAAATCCAATCCATTTCGAACACAATTTCGAGGTAAGTTTTACATCAATCGACTCGTATCCTCGTTCTGATCAAAAGCCCTAAAACATCAGTTTGTAATTCGGAAAAACACTTAACTCTGTTAAGCTTATTTTAACGGCAGACTATTTTACAAAAAAATTGGACGAGGTCGGATTATTATTGGCTAATAGTTAACTTGGGATTATTATCGACCAATTTCAGAAAGATGAGATTATTATTTTCCAATTTGCCTTTAATAAATACCTTTGGCATTTTCTAATGTTTTTAATGTCAACAACGAACACTTAAAAACTTTTGCCATTTACTAATGTTTTTATATTTTGTGTTTTACAACATGATGTTTGGCGTTAATAGCTTACATTATAAGTTCCGCTTTATTTATATCCTTCGGCTGAGATTATTTTATATTGTCTAATTACTATTTTACCCTTAATGATTATGCGCGCGTTTTTGAGAGTTCCAATTATTTACAAAAGTCATTGCATCAATCTTGTTGCTTGATTGTTTTGATTCCATGGCAGAGGTCTCTTCCTACATTTTGTAAGGATGGATTATGAGACAACTAGTTTAAATAAGAAACCCAAAAAACTACCTAAAAAGATTAAAAAACACACCAAATTAAATTTTTTTATTCCTAAAATACGTTATTTTTAATTTATAAAAAAAATAAAAAATAAGTACTACACATGTGCATTAATACGGAAATATCTAAACCCCTAACCCACCTCCACCCCCCCCCCCCCCCCAAAAAAAAACCTAAACCCCACACCCCCATCCCCCATCCACCAAACACGTAACCTCCCCCCCCCCCCCCCTAAAACAAACGTAAAACGTAAACCCCCAAAAAAACTAACCCCCCCCCCCCACCTAAAAATCTAACACTAAACCTCCTAAAAACCCAACCCTAAAAGTTAAACTAAACCTAAAACCTAAACTCTAAGGTTAAATTGCAAGTGCAACATATACATATAATGCACATATGAAATACTAATTTTTTTTTAAATTATAGATTAAAATAGCGATTTTTTTTAAATTGTAAAAAAATTGATGTGTTTTTAGGCTTTTTTTAGTTCTCTCATTTATATCTAGATTTCTCATAATTCTCTCCATATATATATATATAAACGAGTTCAGGAGAAAACTCTCAAAAGTGTTAGAACGGTGAGAACGCTTCCTGGCCCAACACGTGTCACGTCGCTTAGAGAAGGGCGGAGGGGCTTTTTTGTCCTTTCATACTTCTTTTTTTAAACGCGTGTCACTTCATCTTTCCATTTTTTGGCGTTTAATAAATACACGGCGTTTTTATTGTTTTTAGATCAGGATCATAGTAAACATTTTGGTGTTTTAAGTATTGTTTTGGCGTTTTTTTGTTTTTTAGATCAGGATGCAGGCCTTTAATGTAAAAAACATCAGTAATTTTCTTGATTTTATTATATCAAGTGTTGTGCCGTGTAGGATACAGGCCTATAATGTAATAGGCAATTATGGCGTTTTGAAAAGATAAATAAATTCAAGTTTCCATGTAGTGGCTTTTAATTTAAATAAATGTTTGGCAATAATGATACGTCTCTTCATTTTACTGTTTTAGCTATTTCTGTTTCTTTCAATTTTCATCTGTCAATTAGTGTTGATTTTTCCAGTAATACTTTGTTTGCATTTTTTGGCGTTTTATATAGCAACATCGTGCTTTGCTAGCATTCGTTCTCACAGTTTTTCACACTATCAGGCGTTTTGGTGTTTATAGTTTTTGGCGTTTTATACTCAATTTTTTTTAAATTAGAAGAGAATTAGATAATAAACAACAGAGAATTAGATAACAAACAATAGAAAATAAAAAAAAATTAAAAATTATAATCTAATTTCTCATCCAAATCTTCACTGTCATCAGCCTCTTCTACTTTAACTTTTTTGCCATTTTGAACCTGTTTTTTGAATACCTTATGTAGATCCTTATTTTCCTACATAACGCCCGTCTTTAGAAGATGCTTATTTTTTGTGGCATCCTTTATTGTGGGCGGATATATAATTGTTTGATGATATTGAAGACCAATGCCTGCTCTAATGTATTGCTCCCTTCATGCCATCAATATATCAATCAAGAACAAAGTGACATGATGTCATATCAGTGTCATCAGTCTCTTTTTCGTGAATATTTGTCCATCTCATTCAGCAAAAGATTATAGAGATACTCAACTCAGAGAAGAATCCATTCAGTGAAACTTCATTCAGATCAATAATCATTATAGAAGAATCGAGGTTCTGCATCTGTGGCTTTTTTAACTATTTTTATGGCGTTTTAAAGTGAATGGTTTCTAGAAAATATGGCGTTTGTTTTTTGGTTTGTGATCAGTTGATTGTGCAGAGACGTCTCTCTTATAGGATGTTTTTGGCGCGTAGTTTAGGCGGGATTTTATTTATAATAAATGATATTAATAAAGTAGCCGTCTTTTCAGTTACTGTGTATTTTTACTGTTTTTTTGTTTAGCTTTTTATGAGTTTTTAGGGTCATAGACTTTCCATCTCCCAAGTTTGGCGTTTTTAATGGCTTTAAGTAGTTTTTGGCGTTTTTTTTCCATTTTTAGCTTTTATTAATACTTCTGTAAACTACTTTCATTATAGTTTGGGAGTTTTGGCGTTTTTACTGCATTATGGCGTTTCACATGCATTATGACCGTTTGGCGTTTTATTAATATAATGTATTTTTTTATTTTCTAAGTTGAAAAATGCATAACAAACAACAGAAAAAGAAAATTTGAAAAAAAAAATAGAAACAATTCATCTTCCAAATCTTCCCTGTCATCAGTCTCTTTCTTCTTTGAATCATGTTCGCTGGCGGTTTGGCTTAGCCATGCTTGTGTTTTTCTGGCCGTTTGGAAAGACAAAATGATATAAGTTTTTTTTGTTGAATATGTATCTTCAAACAACTCATCAGTGTCATTCGTCTTTTCATGCCATTATAATATTCATCAATAACAAAACACAAAAAATGACATAAGTCTGAAACTAGCATCTTTTTGTTTATGATTTGTCCATCTCATGTAGTAAAATGTTATTTGAGTCACAGCACCTTAGGGAAGAATGCATTCTCCGAAACTTTGGCGTAGAACAATATTTGAATATACATGAAACGATATTTGCCATTTTTGGCGTTTTACTGAGGAAATAGTGTATCTGAAAGAGCCATCGATTTTTGGAATCTTTGATGTTTGAGTGTTTTGGCGTTTTCTAAGATGAATGGTATATAGTAGAAAATATGGCTTTTTTTAGTAGGTGTGTTTGATGTTTTGGGGATTTTTGGCGTTTGTAAGATGAATGGTATAAAGTAGAAAATATGGCGTTTCAGGTTCTGGTGGGTGTGTTTTTATTTCTGGGATGTTTTTGTTTATATAGGGATGTATTTTGGTCCGTAATGGCGTTTTATTCATTAGTATGGCATTTTGGTATAGAAGTGTAAAGACCTTTTTACCCTTAATGAGACGCGTCCACGTAATAAAATTAATGTTATTTACGAAAACGTCACTGCGCCAATCTAGTACATAGATTGTTTTGATCGGACGATCCATAAGCGTTCTCACCGTTCTCACACTTTCCACCGTTTTCTCTAAATCCCGACTCTATATATATATATATATATATATATATATATATATATATATATATATATATATATATATATATATATAGGGGAGGTTCATTTGAGAAGAAAATTTAATTGAGAAGAAAAAGAACAAAGGGTAATTTTGTAAAATATTAAATAGTTTTTTAACTTATCTCATTTATTATCATTTTTTACTAATTAATTAGTCATAAAGACTAGTATCCTCCACACATTGAAAGTTATCTTACATATTTCGAAATTCATCCTACACGTTGAAATTTATCCTACACAACTCGTAATTTATCATACACTTTAAATTATTATTTTTTTATTTTTTTAAATATATATTTTGAAGATAAGTTACAAAATATTTAATGTAGTTAGCTATTAAAGAGGAAGACTACAAATTAATGACCTATGTATATTTACCAATGTGCCTTTATACTAATATTAAATACTTATAATAAATGAAGTAAAATAAAGTATTCTTATTGGTTGAATTTTTTTTTTCTTCTTACAAAAAAATTCTTCTCAGTTGAACTCTTCACTATATAATATATATATAGGGTCAGGATTTAGAGAAAACAGTGGAAAGTGTGAGAACGGTGAGAACGCTTATGGATCGTCCGATCAAAACAATCTATGGACTAGATTGACGCGGTGGCGTTTTCGTAAGTAACACGAATTCTATTGATTGGACACGCTTCATTAAGGGTAGAAGGGTCTTTACACTTCTATACCAAAACGCCAAACTAATGAATAAAACGCCATTACTGGCCAAAACGCATCTCTATATAAACAAAACATTCTCATACATAAAAACACACCTCCCCCAACCTGAAACACCATATTTTCTACTATATACCATTCATCTTACAACGCCAAAATTCCCAAAACATCAAACACACCTACTCAAAACGCCATATTTTACTATATACCAATCATCTTAGAAAATGCCAAAACACCCAAACATCAAAAAATTCCAAAAAATGGACGTTTCTTTCAGATACACTATTTTCTCAATAAAACGCCAAAAATGGCAAAAATCATTTCTTGTATATTCAATATTGTTCTACGCGAAGTTTCGGAGAATGCATTCTTTCCTGAGGTGCTGTGACTCAAATAACATTTTGCTGCATGAGATGGACAAAAAGATACTGGTGTCAGACTTATGTCATTTTTTATGTTTTGTTGTTGATGAATATTATAATGGCATGAATAGACGAATGACACTGATGAGTGGTTTGAATATACATATTCAAACAAAAAACTCATGTCATTTTGTCTTTCCAAACGGCCACAAAAATACAAGCATGACAAAGCTAAACCACCAGTGAACATGTTTCAAAGAAGAAAGAGACCGATGACAGTGAAGATTTGGAAGATGAATTGTTTCTATTTTCAGTTTTTTAATTTTCCTTTTCTATTGTTTGTTATGTATTTCTCGACTAAGAATAAAAAAGTTTAATAAAGAGCCAAAAAGTCATAATGATTGTGAAACGCCATAATGCAGTAAAACGCCATAATGCAAATAAAACGCCAAAACTCCCAAACTATAATAAAAGTAATTTGGAGAAGTATTATTAAAAGCTAAAAATGCAAAAAAAAAAAAAAAAAAAAGCCAAAAACTACTTAGCCATTAAAAACGCCAACTTGGAAGATGGAACGTCTATGACACTAAAAACTCATAAAAAGCTGAACAAAAAGAGTAAAAAATACACACAGTAACTGAAAAGACATCTACTTTATTAATATCATTTATTATAAATAAAAATCTCGCCTAAACTACGCGCCAAAAACATCCTATAAGAGAGACATCTCTGCACAATCAACTGATCACACACCAAAAACAAACGCCATCTTTCCAAGAAACCATTCACTTTAAAACGCCATAAAAATAGTTAAAAAAACCATAGATGCAGAACCTCGATTCTTCTATATTGATTATTGATCTGAATGAAGTTTCACTGAATGGATTCTAGTCTGAGGTGGGTATCTCTATAAGCTTTTGCTGAATGAGATGGACAAATATTCATGAAAAAGAGACTGATGACATTGATATGTCATCATGTCACTTTCGTTCTTGATGGATATATTGATGGCATGAAGGGATCAATACATTCGAGCAGGCGTTGATCTTCAACATGTCACCAAACAAGAATATATCAAACCACAATAATGGATGCCCAAAAAATAAGCATCTTCTAAAGACGAGAGGTATATAGGAAAATAAGGATCTACATAAGGTATTCAAAACGCCAAAAAGGTTAAAGTAGAAGAGGCTGATGACAGTGAAGATTTGGATGAGAAATTAAGTTATAATTTTTTATTTTGTTTTTCATTTTGTATTGTTTGTTATCTAATTATCTGTTTTTATTATCTAATTCTCTACTAACAAAAAAATAGTATAAAACGCCAAAAACTACAAACACCAAAACGCCTGATAGTGTGAAAACTGTGAGAATGGATGCTAGCAAAGCACGTTGTTGCTATATAAAACGCCAAAAAACATTTATTATATTAAAAGCCACTACATGGAAAATTGAAATTTATCTTTTCAAAACGCCATAATTGCCTGTCACATTATAGGCCTGCATCCTACTTAGTTAAAACGCCAAAATGTTTACTATGATCCTAACCTAAAAACAATAAAAACGCCGCGTATTTGTTAAACGCCAAAAAATGGAAAGGTGATGTGACACGCGTTTAAAAAAAAGAATATGAAGGGACAAAAAAGCCCATCCGCCCTTCTCTATGTCGCGCGACACGTGTTGGGCCAGGATGCGTTCTCACCGTTCTCACACTTTTGGGCGTTTTCTCCTGATCCGGTATAGGAACGGGATTAGGAGAATACGCCCAAAAGTGTGAGAACGGTGAGAACGCATCCTGGCCCAACACGTGTCGCGCGACATAGAGAAGGGCGGATGGGCTTTTTTGTCCCTTCATATTCTTTTTTTTAAACGCGTGTCACATCACCTTTCCGTTTTTTGGCGTTTAACAAATACGCGGCGTTTTTATTTTTTTTTTAGATCAGGAGCATAGTAAATATTTTGGCGTTTTAACTAAGTATGGCTTTTATTGTTGTGCCAAGTAGGATGCAGGCCTATAATGTAAAAAAACATCAGTAATTTTCTTGATGTTTATTTTTTTTTTCTGTTAATTGTTGTGTCACACCCCAACCGATGGCGGAAACATCGGAGCACGGCGCTAAGCGAGTCAGATTGCTCAAGAGAATCCACAGCACTAATTGTTTCGATACAGTTTAATCAAAATTTCATAAAAATAAGTCTAGAGTGTCGAACATAAACGATAACCACAATAAGTATCAAAATAACATAACTATTCAAATATTGTTCAAATTATCTGATTAACTAAGATGTGTTTCTAAGCATCATCCTAGCTTGTTTTCTTGAATCCCAGCTACTATCAACCTGCAAAATGTATTAAAATACAATCAACATAATGTTGGTTAACGCAGTTAACGCATATCTAACACGAAAAGATATAATAAGTTTCACCATGCTAGTTAACGCAGTCCAAGTGATAGCCCAAGTTTCCAATGTGTTAAAATGCCTTTCCGAAAGAATAACGGGAGGTTATATGTCTCATCCTAACAATACCCCGAAGACTAACGGGGAGATGTGTTACCCATATAGCGCTATAATTGTTAAGGCGTAACTACACACAGGGATTAAACGTTCACATAGCATAAAAGTCTAAAGTATCACAAGAATCATGTTTCATGTTTAAATGGATAGAGCATGTTTCAAATAAGTTTCAAGTGTCAAGTGTCTTGATATAGAATACATGTTGCATCCCAAAAGTGTTTAAAACCAAAAGGGATCGAGTATACTCACAGTGGGTGCGTAGAACCAAACACTGTTAGATTGGATCGAAGGGAGCGTTGGATCAGCCTGCGTGTGGGGAGCAGAGCATAAGTCCTCTAATAGCTGACCCGGTCGGGAACAGAGTGTCGAAGGTGCGAAAGTCGAGTAAAACTGTCTGACATAATATCTAAGCGGATAGTCATCCAGGCGGATGGTCATCTGGACAGATGACCATTTGAACGGATGGCCATTCGAACAGTGGGTGGTTGTGAACTATTAATGTTTTCAATGTTTTGATCATAGTGTCCTGTAAAACAAACAACAAGTGTCATCATAGTCAGATCCTCTGGTCGAATGGTCATCCGATCGGATGGCCATTCGGACAGACGATCAGTGAGTGAAGTTTGGTGAAGTTTTCTAAGGAGACGGTGTGATGATGTGTTAAACAACGGAAACGTACCAAACCCAGCTCGTTCGATCGGATGGGTATCACCCCTTTTCGAACCGACGAACTGTTTCTGATGTAGTTTCATGTTTGGTTCGACGATCGGTCCGTTTTCCGGTGGAATTCAGTTTTCAAGCTGGCTTTCGACTAAGGAACGAGTCGGAAGTCTGTTTGAGTCTGATTTCACCCATGTTTTTGTATAAGGATTGGAGAAAGTTCAAAATCCATTTGCAAAATATGATGTTCATCAGATCTGAGCCAGAAACATGTGAAAGTTCATCAAATATGGTGTAAAGGTGCGAGATTCCTTTAGATTTTTGTATAAAAGTTGTGAATATACTTGAGATCTGGGATCGATCTTGATTAAATGATGCTCCACCATAGTTTGTACAAACATCTGAGTAGAAACCACCTTCAAGAGACCCAAATCAGTTACTTTTCATGAAAAAGTTAAAGTGTTCGTGTGATTTTGATGAAGAATATGGTGTAGAAGTGTTAAATAATGAAAGTTGTACAAGGATTTAGGATAAATACTTACGGAATGGGCTTGAATCTTGATTAAAGTGACTGAGAGTGTGTGTGGTCGAATGGCAGAGGCAAAGGTGTGAAATAAAGGGTTAACAGCCCTATTTATAGGTGATAGTGACAGGTAGGTCGGTATAAGTGTGCAAGGGATCGGATGGTTGTCCGGTCGAATGACCATCCGATCGGATGGTCATCCGAGCAGATGGTCATCCGATCGGATGTCCATTCGGACAGCCAAATCCCGTTTGCTAGTTTTTCGAATTTGGTTCATTTTGCGATCTAGATTTAAGCGTTGTGTTGCGTATTATTGTGAGTAACCATTACAGGACATTATTATATAGTTAACACAAAAGTTTCCGGCTTTCAAGTCTGCGTTTAAGCTAGTTCCTCGTTCTATAAGTATGAAGTTTCTCGTTCAACTAAGTATCAAAGTTTCTCGTTCAATAAGTATCAAGTTTCTCGTTCAATAATTATCAAGTTTCTCGTTCAATAAGTATCAAGTGTCAAGTTTCTAGCATCACAAGAGTCAAGATTCATACTATTCATGTATAAGCACAAAAGTATGACAAAGGCTTCACGTAGAGTAAAAGTCTCACATAGTTAAACATGATTAATATAAAAATAGTCTCACTAAGCATCACAAGGTAGGAAGTATGACGAGACTTGCCAAAAAGATAAATTTTCGAAACGCAGGGCGTTACAGTCTCCCCTACTTTAGGAGATTCCGTCCTCGAAATCTAAGAGGAAGACTGCTCGAAGAGCTGTGGATACTTGGTTTTCATCTCACTCTCGAGTTCCCAAGTGAATTCAGCGCCACGCTTTCCTCCCCATCGCACCTTAACTATGGAAATTTTGCTATGCCTCAGCCGCTTGGTACCTCGGTCCATGATTTCGACCGGTTTCACCACAAAATGAAGAGTCTCGTTTATTTGCAAGTCTTCGAAGGGAACCTGAAGTTCCTCGTCTGCTAAGCACTTCCTGAGATTAGAAACATGGAATGCTGGGTGTAAGTTGCTGAGCTCTTGAGGCAAATCGAGACGGTAAGCCACCTTGCCAATCCTTTCGAGTATCTTGAAAGGACCCACGTAGCGAGGGGCAAGCTTTCCCTTTTTACCAAAGCGTATCACCCCTTTCCAGGGAGATACCTTAAGTAGAACGTGATCTCCAACATTGAATTCCAGAGGCTTACACCTTTTGTCAGCATAGCTCTTTTTTCTGCTCCTAGCCTTGATCAAGTTATCACGGATCTGAAGAATCTTATCTGCCGTCTCTTGAATGATTTCAGGGCCAGTAAGTTTCTTGTCACCGACATCATGCCAACTGAGAGGAGATCGGCACTTGCGACTGTATAAAGCTTCGAAAGGAGCCATCTGAATACTGGAATGATAGTTGTTGTTGTACGAGAACTCGATCAGTGGTAAATGTACATCCCAATTACCACCAAAGTCGATGACACAAGAATGGAGCATATCCTCTAGGGTTTGAATAGTGCATTCAGTCTGTCCATCCGTTTGAGGATGAAAGGCTGTACTAAGATTCAAGTGAGAACCCATAGCGGAGTGAAAAGTTTGCCAAAGACGTGAAGTAAAACGACCATCGCGGTCAGAGATAATGTCAATGGGTATACCATGACGACATATGATTTCATCAGTGTAGATTCGAGCAAGTTTCTCCACTTTGAAATCTTCACGAATAGGAAGAAAGTGGGCTGATTTGGTCAACGGTCAATGATTACCCATATACTATTGTGACCGGAAGGTGTCCGAGGTAGCTTAGTTATAAAATCCATAGCAATGCTATCCCATTTCCAAACAGGGATTTCTGGTTGTTTGAGAAGACCTTAAGGATGTTGATGTTCGACTTTAACCTTGGAGCAAGTAAGACACTTCGAGACGTACGCGGCGATGTCCTTTTTCATACCTGGCCACCAATAAGTCATACGCAAGTCATGGTACATCTTATTAGCACCAGGATGATTAAGTATCGGGATTTGTGAGCCTCATTCATAATGAGCTCGTGGAGATTGTCGCGATCTGGCACCCAGATGCGATTGAGATAGTATTAAAGTCCATCAGACTCTGTTTCAAGTTAGTCGATCGAAGCACCTCGTATTTCAATGATAGACCACATTCGTTGGCTGACGAGTATTGTGCTTCACGAATACAGGCATGAAGATCACTAGTGATCTGAAAATAGCGGATGCTACTAACATGAGTCTTACGACTAAGAGCGTCGGCCACAACATTCGTTTTGCCAGGATGGCAGTGAATCTCAAAGTCGTAGTCGTTAAGCAACTCTACCCATCGTCGTTGTCGCATATTCTGTTCTTCTGGTTAAAGATGTGCTGCAGGCTCTTATGGTCAGTGAAAACCACACACTTAGTACCATATAGGTAGTGTCGCTAAATCTTTAACGCAAAAACAACTGCGCCAAGCTCCAAATAGTGAGTAGTATAGTTTTTCTCATGTATTTTGAGCTGTCGAGAGGCATATGCGATGACCTTGTCCTGTTGCATGAGCACACAGCCCAATCCACGGTTCAAGGCATCGCAATATACCATGAAATCGTCATTCCCATCAGGGAGAGCAAGTACAGGAGCGTTACAGAGCAATTTCTTAATAGTTTGAAAGGATTCCTCTTGCTCAGGACCCCAAGCAAAAGGTTTCTCTTTCTGAGTTAACGAAGTGAGAGAAACGGCGATCTTTGAAAAGTCCGAGATGAATTGATGGTAATAATCCGCCAATCCCAAGAAGGAGCGGATCTCAGATGCGGATTTAGGCGGATTTAGGTGTACTCCAATTCTTCAAAGCTTCGATTTTGGAAGGGTCAACATGAATTCCTTGTTTACTAACAACGTACCCAAGAATTTGTACTTCATTAATCCAAAATTCACACTTAGAAAACTTTACGTGTAAACGTTCACCACGTAAGAGTTCTAGCATAAGGCGTAAATGTCGTGCATGATCAGCTTGGGTTTTCGAATAAATAAGAATATCATCAATAAAGACTATAAAAAACGATCCAAATAAGGTTTACAAACACGATTCATAAGATACATGAACACGGCGGGTGCTTTGGTCAAACCAAAAGGCATAACCACAAACTCGTGGTGCCCATAACGAGTGCGAAAATCGGTTTTAGGAATGTCTTCTTCGAGAACATGGAGCTGAAGGTAACCAGATCGAAGGTCAATTTTATAGAAATAGCTAGCGCCTTGTAGTTGGTCAAATAGATCATCGATGCGAGGGAGAGGATAACGATTCTAAACGGTGAGTTTGTTAAGTTCACGGTAGTCGTTGCACATGCGGAATGAACCATCTTTCTTCTTGATGAATAGCATAGGAGCACCCCAAGGTGAGGTACTGGGACGTATAAAACCTTTGTCGAGTAGTTCTTGCAGCTGGCTAGATAATTCTTGCATTTCAGAGGGTACAAGTCGGTATGGAGTTGACGTGCTGTCGTAGTACACGCAAATTTAATCCAAATAACAACTAATAGATAGTGGTAAATGGGTATCGAACTCAGGGAGTATGTGGAAAATGTGTTGATTCTATAGCTTTGCAATTTAACTACAATTAACCTAATATGCAGAAATTAAAAATCAATGATTTGGATTGTTTTGTTTTAGAAAACTAAATTATCAATTACTTACTAATCAAGATTGGATTTTTAATTCAGATTGTGAGAACAATGACCATCTTAGGATTCAGTTTCTTTTAACACTTGTGCGAAATTCCAACTAGAAAGAGTTACATAGACATAACTCGCCTATAAACAATTATTGTGATAAAAGGGAACAAAGTACTCGGATTATATGAATGCGAGGTTGTTTCCCGATGATCAATCAATCAATATCCAACCCTAACCCTTCCCGTGATATCTCGATTGCCAACGACACCAAGAACGTACGATTTAGACTAGAATTGCAATACCAATTAACACGCTACAATCAATTACTCATACACCAGGATAATCAAAGCAAACACAATGTTATCATTCTAGAAATAAAGGAACAAACACACAAGAGTTTAAGAAAACCTTCACCTAAGATGATCACCACAAATTTAGCCGGACATTGTGTCACGGCCCCCGACCCGGTTTGACCCGTTTCAGGAGCCGCGGGACAGAAATCCCGTGGTATTTATTAAATTGAGTTTAACAGCGGAAGTTTATCATCAGGATCTTTTTTTAAAGCTAAAATTTTCCCGATTATTTTATTTCACAAATCGGGATAAAACCCCGGTAACTTACAATACTAAGATTTCACGGAGAAATCTTTATTTTACAAAACATATTTCTTTATTTTATAATGAGCCACTTTCTTAAGCTTGCAGTGCTCCACAACACCTTTCCTGAATCACAACAGATCACCTGAAACATGTTTGAAAAAAAAAAGTTTTGTCAGCGGGAAATACTGAGTGAATCATTCTATTTACTAAAACAACCTGTTTGTTATAATTTACAGTATTAAGGAAGATTACAATGTTTCTGATGTCAACCAATTACCCACATTACTTTATCACTCGACCCATTGGCCCATTCGTCCAATGGTGTCTGTGATTATGGTCATATCACCCCTTGCCTGCCCCAATGGTGAAGATTATCAAGTAATGTATACAAAACCCCACATACCGGCTGTAATTTGGTGATTACATAAACTTAATCCCTGTAATTATAACTTTGAAATAAATAGGGTTTTGTAAAGCAATTTGATAAAAAGAGAATGACTCACATTGCAGATTTAACACGGACAGAGTCTAGTCTATGGATTAGCCTTGTTAACCTAATTTACATAACAATGCACACAAAACTGGGTTAGTAATCAATACAGCATTTACGATAACTCACGAGATCAAACCCTCACAATGAATGACAAAGTGCGATACTTAAACATCCATCGAATTAACGACGAATGACAAAGCATAACCCTAATGTGGGCAGCACTTAAACATCCATTGGATATATTGATCGATCGGACAATGAATCGTAGCAGCGATCGAGTTATTACCCTGTTTTGCGGCAACAGTTTAGTGAATCGTGTGTGTTTTTGTAGTATTCTGATCGTAACTCAGTGCATGTAGTGAGAATTTACGTCGTTTTAACTTTAGAAGTCGAGTCCCAAGGTCCTCTATTTATACCCAGAATTTGACCAGGCTTGCGCACCGCAAGCATAAACCCTTACGGTGCGCAAGGGACACGAAGTCATTATAGGTTAGCCACGTTCAGGACTAGCCTTGCTGAGTTGGTTGTAACTAGGGTTTACCCCCCCCCCCCCCTGAGTTTTAGGGGCCCTGATCCTGATTCCAATTGTTCTGAAAATTTTAGGGTTTGCGTAGAATCACTTGGGTGTCTCAATTAGGGTTTCCTTTTGGACTAATTAATTAAATAAATATGACTTTTGATACGAGTTGTTACATTCTACCTACCTTAATAAAAATCTCGTCCTCAAGATTTACTGGAACAATTGAGGATATTTTCTCTTCATCTCAGATTCCAGCTCCCAAGTGTATTCAGGTCCTCTCCTTGAATCCCACTTGACTTTGACCAATACTAATCGTTTGTGTTTGAGAAACTTCACTTTTCTATCTTCTATCTGAAGAGGTTTCTCAACAAATTTTAATTTTTCATTTACCTCTATATCTTGGAGAGGTATTACCAGAGATTCGTATGCTAGACATTTCTTGAGATTGGATACATGAAATACATCATGTACTCCAGATAATTCTTCTGGTAGTTGTAAACGATAAGCAACTGGTCCTATATGTTGGATCACCGAAAATGGTCCTACGTATCTGGGACTTAACTTTCCTTTCTTACCGAATCTAACAACTCCTTTCCAAGGAGAAACTTTTAACAGTACTCTGTCTCCAACTTGGAATTCTAACGGTTTACATCTATTGTCTGCATAACTCTTCTGGCGATCTCAAGCCGTCTTCAGCCTTTCTTTAATTTGAGTAATCTTGTCAGTCGTCTCTTGCACAATCTCAGGACCTGACAATTGACTTTCTCCTATTTCTGCCCAACAAACTGGAGTTCTGCACTTTCTTCCATATAGTGCTTCGAATGGGGCAGTTTCAATACTTGAATGATAACTATTATTATAGGAGAATTCAATTAAAGGTAGATGATCGTCCCAATTTCCACCAAAATCTATCACACATGCTCGAAGCATGTCTTCTAGAGTTTGGATCGTCCTTTCACTTTGCCCATCTATTTGTGGATGATATGCCGTGCTTAGGTTTAGTCGAGTTCCCATAGCTTCTTGGAAACTTTTCCAGAAATGAGAAGTGAAACGACTATCTCTATCTGATACAATGGAGAGTGGAACTCCATGTAGAGATACAACTTCATCTACATACAACTTTGCCAATCTTTCCATACTAAAGGTTTCTTTCATAGGCAGAAAGTGATCAGATTTGGTTAATCGATCCACAATTACCCAAATCGCATCATTACCTTTTCTGGTCTTGGGTAACTTAGTAACAAAATCCATTGTTATAAGTTCCCATTTCCATACAGGCATTTCTAACTGTTGTAATAGACCTGATGGTTTCTGATGTTCTGCCTTAGCTTGTGAACAAGTAAGACATTTTGATACATATCTAGCTATATCCTTCTTCATACCTATCCACCAGAAACTATCTCTTAAATCTTGGTACATCTTATTGTTTCCAGGGTGTATGGTATACCTAGATTTATGAGCTTCCTCTAAGATTTTATTTCTTAATTCTCCCTGCTTAGGTACCCAAATTCTTCTCTAGTGAAATTTCCAAATTCCATCAGCTCCTTGCTCTAATTCTTTTATTCGTCCCTTCATTACTTCAGCGTTATCCTTGATTGCTGTTTCCTGAACACTCTTTATTTGTTCCATTAAATCTATTTGTAGATTTAATCTAAGAGCACGAACCCATCGTTGTTTCTCATGATACTTACGACTTAAGGCATCTGCAACTACATTTGCCTTTCCTTCATGATATTGAATATCACAATCGTAATCACTTAATATTTCCATCCATCTCCTTTGCCTCATGTTTAACTCTTTTTGCCCAAAAATATATTTTAAACTTTTGTGGTCTGTATAGACAGTAAATTTACTTCCGTAAAGATAATGTCTCCAAATCTTAAGGGCAAAAATTACAGCTCCTAATTCTAAATCATGAGTCGTATAATTCTCTTCATGCTTTTTCAATTGCCTTGATGCGTACGCAATTATCTTCTTGCGTTGCATTAGCACACATCCTAATCCTAATTTTGAAGCATCACATTATACTTCAAAATCTTCAGTCCCTTCCGGTAAAGCTAAGATTGGAGCATTTGTTAATTTCTACTTCAAGATTCTAAAGGCTTCTTCTTGCTTAGGTCCCCATTCAAACTTAATGGCTTTACAGGTTAGCTTAGTTAATGGTACAGCTATTTTGGAAAAATCCTTAATAAATCGTCTATAATACCCAGCTAAACCTATAAAACTTCTAATTTCCATTGCGGTTTGCGAAACCTTCCAATTGGTAATTGCCACTATCTTAGCAGGATCTACATGAATACCTTCATGATTCACCATGTGTCCTAAGAATTGCACTTCTTGTAGCCAAAATTCACATTTTGAGAATTTGGCGTACAACTTTTCTTTTCTTAACAAAGTTAAGAGTACATGCAAGTGCTGACAATGTTCGTCCTTACTTTTTGAATAAATAAGTATATCGTCTATAAAAACAATTACAAATTTATCCAAATACGGTTTACAGATTCTATTCATCATGTCCATAAATGCAGCAGGTGCATTTGTTAACCCAAAGGGCATGACTGTAAACTCGTAATGACCATACCTAGTCCTGAAAGCATTTTTAGGTATGTCTTCCTCTTGTACTTTCAATTGATGATATCCGGAACGTAAGTCAATCTTAGAAAAATATCTAGCTCCTTGAAGTTGATCGAATAAATCATCAATCCTAGGTAATGGGTATCGATTCTTAATTGTAACCTTATTCAGTTCTCTATAATCAATACACATTCTCATCGAACCATCCTTCTTCTTTACAAACAACACTGGCGCTCCCCAAGGGGATGAGCTAGGTTGTATGAATCCTTTACTTAGTAATTCATCTAATTGCTTTTTCAGTTCTAACATTTCGGTGGGAGCTAACCGATAAGGTGCCTTAGCTATCGGTGTAGTTCCAGGAATTAGATGAATCCTAAATTCTACTTCCCTATCTGGTGGTAACCCTGGTAACTCTTCTGGGAATACATCTGGGTATTCTGAGACTACAGGAATTTCCTTAAGTTCCTTATTCTTAGTATTAATGATTACTGAAATCATATATACTATTCCTTGCTTTCGTTCATAACTAGCAACTTTCATTACTGATATGAACTTCATGGGTTTACGCGGTTTATCTCCTGTAATCATGATTACTTTTCCAGTAGGTGCCTGAATTTCTATTGAATTTTTATCACAAATGATTTGAGCATGGTTGGCTATCAACCAATCCATTCCTAACACCACATCAAATTCAGCTAATTTCATAGGTAACAGATTTGCAACAAATTTATGACCTGAAAGTTCTATTTCTACTTTTTGCAAAACCTGACCTATTTTAACTGAATTCACATCTGCGGTTTTGACTGTAAAAATCTTCCTAATGTTGGTTAAAGGTAACTTAAGAGCTTGACAGAATAAAGTATTTATAAAACTTTGGTTTGCACCAGAGTCAAATAATACTTTTGCATATACGTTGTGAACTAAGAACGTACCAGCTATCACATCTGGAATGAGCTCTGCTTCTTGGGTGGTCAGCTGGAATGCTCTGACATTTTTCTTAGTAGCTCCGTCGGTCGCCTTGGTTTTGTTATCTGCTGGTTTGGCCAATTTAGGACATTCTGTTTTAAAATGCCCAGCTTCCCCACAGTTAAAGCAGATTATGGTTTTCTTTCTGCAGTTTTCTTCACGATGTCCTACAGCTTTGCAAAGGTTGCAGGTTACATTACATCTTCCATAATGTTTCCTTTTGCAATTCCTACTGAAAGGTGGATTTGAAGATTGCCCTGCTCCTCTTCTCTTGAAGTTATTACTATTACCCACTCGAAATCCTTGGGTAATTTTCTGAGCCAGTTCCTTCTTCCTGTTTTCATCTTGCGTACGTACCAGTTCATCAGTTAGGGTATTGGCTAATTCTACAGCATCGTCAATAGTGCGAGGTCTCGCAGCTTTAACGATATTGCGGATTTCACTAATTAATCCCCAAATATAGCGAGAAATGAGTACCGGCTCTAGCGAAGCCAGCGTTGGTACCACTCTAGCATATTCGAAAAATGTCGAAGTATAACCGCGACAATCTACACCCGTCATCCGATGATTTAGGAATTTATTTGCCATTTGATCTTTTTCATATTCGGGACAAAATTTTCTTTCTACAAGAATCTTAAATTCTTCCCAGTTCATGGCGTAAGCCCTATTTCTTCCTTTAGCTTGTAACACCGTGTTCCACCATTCGAGCGCCCCTTCTTTGAAAAGATTTGACGCGTACATGACTTGATCGTTTTTGTCACATTTACTTATTGCAATTACTGCCTCGGTTTTTTCTAACCAACGCAGTGATGCAGTTGCTCCTTCATTGCCTGCAAATTCAATGGGTTTACAGGCAAGAAATTCTTTGAAAGTGCAACCAGGTGTTGCGGCTTTCATTTTCTTAGGGAGCGGAGCTTGCCGTGGTTCATTATCGTGATTAATAGGATTATTGCCTCCATTTATGCTATTACTGAAGTTATCTTCAGAAATACGTTTGCTAGGAATAATTTGTTGAGGTTCGGCAGGTTTTTGAACAGCAGCAACGATTGCTGGAATAGCATTGGCTATTCCTTGTGCAATGATATCCTTGATGTCACACCCCCAAAATCCACCTGCGGAGTATCACCGCTTGGAGGCGTGACTGACCAGGATCAAACCACTAATCATATTGAACAAGTAAATATTTAATGTAAAAGTCCAACCAACACGATTAATAGCCAAAACAAACATAGTTAAGTTATGAGCGGAAGCATAATGTTCAAAACCAAATCCAAAGTTTAATTATCCAAAGTTTAACATGGCACACAGCTGTCCATGTCCCACAACGACTCTTCCTTGTGCAAGCTCCAGCTAAGTACCTATAGACCTGCAAAGCATGTAGTAACGAGTCAACAACTAGTTGAGTGAGTTCACGTTTGTTTGTCCAGTTTATAGTTATTCCGAAAAACACAGTTTGTCCTTTACCAGCTATCCAGCCGTGGGGGTTACCCCATAGTTCGAAAAAAACGTTTATTAGTTACCCGTTCTTACGTTGGCTGTTCCAGCCCGGCTCTATGGCCGTGGGGGCTACCCCATGTTTAATTCATCAGACTCGTTACCATATCGACTACTAACGTTCGTCATGTTTAAGTGCCCTAACGTCTGTGTCTATCATCACTGACGTGCCATAGTCCATTAGTCCACGCCCGTCCTCTGCGGCACGGTGTGAGGTTTGTTAAACCTAATAGCGCTATTTAACTAATGACCCGTTCGCCATTGGCCTCGGCGATTAAGTCGATACAAAAAGGAGGGACTTCGTTGATAGAGTTCTAGTCTGGTATAGTTAAGTACGTCTCAATAGGACGAGGAATCTATGTTCCTGATTACGTCTCAACAGGACGAGGAAATCCCTATTCCTTAACCCATTCCCAACCCCTGGGAATCCCATGCTTTGTAACGGAGTGTGAACTCACCTTGGTTTGCTCGGCAGATTACACAGAAAGGTCAAGACTAGCAGCTAGTGGTCAACCACGCCCTAACATGGTTATCATACAAGTCGGGTTTAGGTTCAAGTAAAGTACATATGATTACACATAGGTAACAGAGTATGAACACAAGTTGATCATGACAGCACATAACACACCTTAACAGTAACAGTCAAGCACTCATCGTGTCTAACTTGTACGATCCGAGAGTAATAGCCCACAAACCGTCGGCCCAACATGTTGTGCGGTCGGCACAGCCTTGTGCGACCCACATCATGTTGTGCGACTCCAATACATACCCGGCCCAAAAGTCAAAAGCCCAACACATCAACATGCATATACACGGCCCAACATATTGACAAATAATCCACTTTATGCGATCAGTCTTGTTTCCCCACCCAACATATATAACCTACGGCCCAAGTTAACAAAACAGTCCAACAATTAACTACTTAAACCATTTGTGCGATCCATTGCCCCCTTGTGCGATTGGGCTCACCCGGCCCAACCACTTACCCGGCCCAACAGTTTAACAATTAAACAAACTATCTTGTGCGACTGGGGCCTGCTTGTACGATCAGGTCATCTTGTGCGGCCTGATGACTTGTTCGACTAAACCCCTTGTGCGAGTGGACCTCTTGTGTGGTTAAGAGATCTTGTGCGATGGGTTCAAATATCCGAAATTTATGCCATTCGGTTACAATCATTCAATGATTTCCTTATTTACTTTTTATCAATTAACAATCTTTCCAACTATCTATTACTAATAATCTCGATCAACTGAGCATATTCTAAGCAATTCTTATGAACCCTAGTATAATCATAATCATGAACAAATATCAAAACATATGAACATATCTTATCCAAGGTTTCAAACCATCATATAACACCCCATGATCTACCCTACAACTAACCCGATTTCAACAACATGCAGCCGATTATCATCACCATACTCATCCGATTCTAAATCATCAACAACCTCATGTGATTAACAACTTCAAATCGATTTACAACAATATACATGTGAGCCAATTTCATATATTCATAATCTAACACATCTAATTCATTATTATGAAATCATCAAATCTCATCAAAATCAACATACATGTGAGCCGATTATCAAGAACACTATCATTCAAAATCATAATCTATCATGTTAATCGAAACCCTAGATCATCATGCAACTATACTAGCACACACATCAGAACATCATCAAACATGTATTCGATAAATCCAAACACTAACCGGATAAGAGATGAGTGAGGGTGATCTGAACAAAGAAAGATCTTGGATGGAGAGGGTGTTCGGCTGCCTTCTTGTTCGTGAGGGAGAGAGAGTGAGCACTAGGGTTTTGTGTGTGTGAATGTTTTGCAACAAGTGAGAACAACTTTCTAAGGGTGTGTATACGTATGGTGAAGTGGGCCGAACCCTTAACATGGCTGCCCATTGATCCGAATACAAGTGTAGCCCAAAAAGACTTGTGCGAGTGGGTTGTGTTGTGCGATCGGATTAATACTATACAATACACATCATCACGTAATCATAACCACATAATATTTAATCAATCACAAAGTCACACATAATCTCATCAATTCAACATATCAACTAGTTACACCAAGTTCAAATACGTTACATCAAGTACGTTGATAAGTTCGGAAAATACGAGTTGTCACATTATCCCCAAGTTGAAAGAAATTTCGTCCCGAAATTTAGCACGTACTCACTGAGGAAGCTAGTTAAGTTGCATGGTTTTCCTGGGGTGTCACATCCTCCCCCCGTTGATCTGGAATTTCGTCCCGAAATTCCGTAGCTTCAGCCTCAGTAGTGGTTGTACCGGTTGCGAACAGTTGGGGATACTTTTGCTTCATCTGATCTTCGCGTTCCCAGGTAAACTCTGGGCCGCGACGTGAGTTCCAACGAACTCGAACGAGAGGTATTCTGGTATGTTTGAGGACCTTCACATCCCGGTCCGTGATCTCCACAGGTTCCTCGACGAATCGTAACTCCTCGTCGATCGTGAGCTCCTTCAAAGGAACTACGTGGGGCTCATCTGATAAACACTTCTTCAGGTTTGACACGTGGAAAACATTGTGAACTGCACTGAGTTCTGCTGGTAAATTCAGTCTGTAGGCCACCTTGCCTATTTTCTCAATGACTTCGAAAGGTCCAACGTATCGTGGGTTAAGTTTGCCGCGTTTGCCAAAACGAACCACACCCTTCCAGGGTGAAACTTTAAGTAGCGCTCGATCACCAACTTGGAATTCGAGTAGTTTCCTGTCTTTATCGGCGTATACTTTCTGACGGTCACGAGCTGCCGCCATTCGTTGTCGTATCTGGGCAATTTTCTCTGTTGTGTCCACCACATGTTCTGGACCAGTAATCTGACTATCCCCCACCTCTGCCCAACAAAGAGGTGACCGGCATTTACGCCCGTACAATGCCTCAAACGGAGCAGCTTTAATGCTGGTGTGGTAGCTATTGTTGTACGAAAATTCCACAAGTGGCAGATGCTTTTCCCAGCCGTTGCCAAAGTCAATAACACATGCCCTAAGCATGTCTTCGAGGGTCTGGATGGTTCGTTCCGACTGCCCATCCGTTTGCGGGTGATAAGCTGTGCTCATATCTAGCCTTGAGCCGAAGGACTTGTGCATTGCTTGCCATAGTTCTGATGTAAACCGTGCATCTCGATCCGAGATAATAGAGATGGGCACCCCGTGCCTCGAGACAACTTCCTTGAGATATACTTCTGCTAGGGTGGAGAACTTATCTGTTTCTTTGATGGCCAAGAAGTGAGCAGACTTCGTGAGTCGATCCACGATCACCCAAATAGTATCGTTACCACGTTGTGATCTAGGCAGGCCAGTAACAAAATCCATGGAAATTTGCTCCCATTTCCATTGTGGTATCTCTGGTTGTTGAAGGGGGCCTGAAGGTTTCTGGTATTCCGCCTTGACTCTCGCACAAGTCAGGCACTTGCTAACGTATGTTGCTATGTGTGCCTTCATGCTAGGCCACCAGTACGTGGTTTTGATGTCGTGGTACATTTTGTCCGAACCAGGGTGCACTGAGTAGCGAGACTTGTGTGCCTCATCCATCACAAGCTCTCGTAAGTTGCCATAAAGCGGGACCCAAATGCGTCCTGTTACGTAGTAGGCACCGTCTTCCTTCTGCTCTAAGCGTTGCCTTGAGCCGCGTAGGGCTTCAGCCCTGACATTCTCTGGTTTCAATGCTTCTACCTGAGCATTTCGTATTTGAGAAGGAAGGTTAGACTGTATAGTAAGTTGTAAAGCTCGTACGCGCTTGGGCGCAGTGTCCTTTCGACTGAGGGCGTCAGCCACAACATTGGCTTTGCCCGGGTGATACCTGATTGAGCATTCGTAATCGTTCAGCAGTTCGACCCATCGTCGTTGTCTCATATTGAGTTCCTTCTGTTTAAAGATATGCTCGAGGCTTTTGTGATCAGTGTAGATGGCACATTTGGTACCGTACAGGTAGTGTCGCCATATCTTAAGTGCAAAAACAACCGCTCCCAGCTCTAGATCGTGTGTAGTGTAGTTCTTCTCATGAACCTTAAGTTGGCGCGAAGCGTAGGCTATAACCTTATCCCGCTGCATTAAAACACAACCAAGACCCTGAATAGATACGTCGCAGTAGACCACAAAGTCATCTGTGCCCTCTGGCAATGAAAGGATAGGTGCACTACAAAGTTTATCCTTTAAGTGCTGAAACGCTATCTCCTGTGCGTTTCCCCAACGATAAACAACGCCCTTCTGTGTTAGTGAAGTAAGAGGCTGAGCAATCTTGGAAAAATCCTTGATAAATCTCCTGTAGTAGCCTGCCAATCCCAAGAATTGGCGAATTTCCGTTGGCGTACGAGGTGCAGGCCAGCTCTTGATTGACTCGACCTTGGATGGATCAACGTGAATCCCATCCTTGTTCACTACGTGGCCTAAGAAATGGACTTCACGAAGCCAGAAGTCACATTTTGAAAACTTGGCGTACAACTGTTCCTTTCGAAGGAGTTCCAAAATAAGCCGTAAGTGTTGCTCATGTTCCTCCTGACTCTTCGAATAAATCAGGATGTCGTCGATGAAGACAATGACGAATTTGTCTAAGTAGGGCTTGCACACTCTATTCATCAAGTCCATGAAGACTGCTGGTGCGTTTGTCATCCCAAAAGGCATGACCAAAAACTCATAGTGGCCATATCGAGTTCTGAAGGCTGTTTTGGAGACGTCCTCTTCTCGGACTCTCAGCTGGTGATATCCTGATCTCAAATCAATCTTTGAATAGTAGCTCGACCCTTGCAGCTGGTCGAACAAGTCGTCAATGCGTGGAAGAGGATAGCGATTCTTCACAGTCACCTTGTTCAGTTCACGGTAGTCGATGCACATTCTGAACGTACCGTCTTTCTTCTTCACAAATAGTACTGGAGCTCCCCAGGGCGAAGAACTAGGACGAATAAAACCCTTATCTAAGAGTTCTTGTAATTGCGTGGATAGCTCTTTCAACTCAGATGGAGCTAAACGATACGGTGCACGAGCTATAGGCGCTGCTCCAGGAGCTAACTCGATTTGGAACTCGACCTGGCGATGAGGCGGGAGGCCAGGTAGTTCCTCAGGAAATACCTCAGGATAATTGCGTACAACTGGAAAGTCTTCTATCTTTTTCTCTTTCTTCGAGGTGTCAGTAACAAGAGCCAGAAAGGCAGTGTGGCCCTTACGTAAACACTTTTGAGCCTTAAGGGAAGAAATGATGCTCGTAACAGCACCACTCTTGTCGCCACGAATCATAAGAGGTTCCTCACCTTGGCGCGGAATACGGACAATCTTTTCGTTGCAAAGAATCTCAGCTTGGTGTTGGGATAACCAGTCCATCCCAATGACTACGTCGAAACTACCCAGAGTGATAGGAAGGAGATCGATCGAGAAAGTGTGATCAGCAAGAACGAGATTACAACCTTTAACTACGTGTGTGACCTCTATACTTTTACCATTAGCTAACTCTACAGCATGTTTGGGGTTCAAAGGTGTTGGGGTACGCTTAAGCAGTTGACTAACTTTTTGGGACACATAACTAGTATCAGCACCCGAATCAAACAAGACAGTAACGTAAAAGTCGTCGAGAAGGAACTTACCCGTCACAACATTGGGATCATTCCTTGCTTCTCCATTGCCAATAACGAACATACGACCCCTTGCCCCATTGCCATTGTTACCCCCGTTGTTTCCATTTCCTTGATTGTTGTTGTTATTGTTGTTCTGGTTCAGCTGGGGACATTC
Source organism: Helianthus tuberosus (assembly GCA_030545235.1). Taxonomy (NCBI): domain Eukaryota; kingdom Viridiplantae; phylum Streptophyta; class Magnoliopsida; order Asterales; family Asteraceae; genus Helianthus; species Helianthus tuberosus. Next base: position 58,142,068 of record CM060443.1, on the reverse strand, counting down.
TTTCTTGAAGTGGCCTTCAGCTCCACACTGAAAGCACCCCCTGTTGTTACCCTGTTGTTGCTGCTGCTGACGTTGATTTTGTGGGGCTCGCTGTTGTTGCCGATTTTGGTTCGCGGGAAACTGACTCCTACATTCTCTTGCAATATGACCAGGCTTGTTGCACCGATGACAGTTACTTCTGGTGCATGGCCCACTGTGATGTAAGTTTCAACGATTGCATTTGGGGTGATTCCCTTTGTATCCACCCCGACTTTGGCTTCCTGACGATTGCTGACTAGGACTCTTATATTCTTCAGTTCTTCTCTGCTGCGACTGGGATTGAACAGAAGTCGAACCTCTGCTTGAAGCTCCATCCCATTTACGCTTGTTATCACTGGGAGGTTCAGAGGTAGCTGTAGCACTAATGCGTTTTGGTAACCTGTTTTGCTCCACCGCCTGATCAGTGAGACGATGAGCCAACTGAACAACCTGCTGGTATGTGGCGAGATTTGCTGAAGTCACATGGCTTTGGATTTCTGGTTTCAGACCCTTGAGGTAGAGTTCAATACGCTTAATTGGAGGGTCCACCATAGTAGGACACAGTAGTGCAAGCTCATTCGATCTCTTAGTAAACGCCTCAATTTCTGACCCCGTCATCTTGAGGTTGAAAAACTCGACTTCCAGCTTATGAATGTCGTCACGAGTGCAGTATTCCTCTCTGATCATCTCTTTGAAATTGTTCCATGGGGTGGCGTTAGCAGCAACCAACCCCAGCATTTGTACTTGGGCGTTCCACCACGTGAGGGCTAAACCCTCGAGAGTGCCGGTAGCATATTTCACCCTGCGTGCCTCAGGGCATTCGCACATCTCGAATACAGACTCTAGTTTCTCAAACCAGTGGAGGAGACCTACTGCTCCTTCAGTGCCACTAAAAGTAGTGGGTCGGCAGTCCATGAAAGTTTTAAAGGTGCAAACAGGTGGCTGAGCATGTTGACCTGTTGTGGGTATAAGAAAGGACAAGATTTAACACAAGGATAGATTCACGAGAGTAGGATCGAAAGATCCTAGAATGAGTTATAAACTGCAGGGTATACCTCCTACCTGTGCGGCTGCAAGTGCCGCAGCAACCTGTTCGTTGATCAGTGCCGTCAACTGGGCTTGGGTCATGTTAATGCGTCCAGACATGATCTTCAAACCAAAAGAAGCATGTGTGAGATGGGTTCGCGAAAGTGCGATGACAGAAGAGAGTGAGCACACACGTGTTCAAGTAACAGTAACTATACTAGCTAAGCATATCATGAGCAAGGTTCTACGTAATCTAACAAGTAGGCAATATAAAACGTAAACCATATCACCTAGAATGTCGAGCCTTGCACGTGGAGTGAAGCGTCGTTGTGGATCGTAGAGCACTGTACAGGTTATAGTCTGGTTTTAACAAAAACGTTTCCTTTATTAAAACCAAGTTCTCTATAACCAATGGCTCTGATACCAATCTGTCACACCCCCAAAATCCACCTGCGGAGTATCACCGCTTGGAGGCGTGACTGACCAGGATCAAACCACTAATCATATTGAACAAGTAAATATTTAATGTAAAAGTCCAACCAACACGATTAATAGCCAAAACAAACATAGTTAAGTTATGAGCGGAAGCATAATGTTCAAAACCAAATCCAAAGTTTAATTATCCAAAGTTTAACATGGCACACAGCTGTCCATGTCCCACAACGACTCTTCCTTGTGCAAGCTCCAGCTAAGTACCTATAGACCTGCAAAGCATGTAGTAACGAGTCAACAACTAGTTGAGTGAGTTCACGTTTGTTTGTCCAGTTTATAGTTATTCCGAAAAACACAGTTTGTCCTTTACCAGCTATCCAGCCGTGGGGGTTACCCCATAGTTCGAAAAAAACGTTTATTAGTTACCCGTTCTTACGTTGGCTGTTCCAGCCCGGCTCTATAGCCGTGGGGGCTACCCCATGTTTAATTCATCAGACTCGTTACCATATCGACTACTAACGTTCGTCATGTTTAAGTGCCCTAACGTCTGTGTCTATCATCACTGACGTGCCATAGTCCATTAGTCCACGCCCGTCCTCTGCGGCACGGTGTGAGGTTTGTTAAACCTAATAGCGCTATTTAACTAATGACCCGTTCGCCATTGGCCTCGGCGATTAAGTCGATACAAAAAGGAGGGACTTCGTTGATAGAGTTCTAGTCTGGTATAGTTAAGTACGTCTCAATAGGACGAGGAATCTATGTTCCTGATTACGTCTCAACAGGACGAGGAAATCCCTATTCCTTAACCCATTCCCAACCCCTGGGAATCCCATGCTTTGTAACGGAGTGTGAACTCACCTTGGTTTGCTCGGCAGATTACACAGAAAGGTCAAGACTAGCAGCTAGTGGTCAACCACGCCCTAACATGGTTATCATACAAGTCGGGTTTAGGTTCAAGTAAAGTACATATGATTACACATAGGTAACAGAGTATGAACACAAGTTGATCATGACAGCACATAACACACCTTAACAGTAACAGTCAAGCACTCATCGTGTCTAACTTGTACGATCCGAGAGTAATAGCCCACAAACCGTCGGCCCAACATGTTGTGCGGTCGGCACAGCCTTGTGCGACCCACATCATGTTGTGCGACTCCAATACATACCCGGCCCAAAAGTCAAAAGCCCAACACATCAACATGCATATACACGGCCCAACATATTGACAAATAATCCACTTTATGCGATCAGTCTTGTTTCCCCACCCAACATATATAACCTACGGCCCAAGTTAACAAAACAGTCCAACAATTAACTACTTAAACCATTTGTGCGATCCATTGCCCCCTTGTGCGATTGGGCTCACCCGGCCCAACCACTTACCCGGCCCAACAGTTTAACAATTAAACAAACTATCTTGTGCGACTGGGGCCTGCTTGTACGATCAGGTCATCTTGTGCGGCCTGATGACTTGTTCGACTAAACCCCTTGTGCGAGTGGACCTCTTGTGTGGTTAAGAGATCTTGTGCGATGGGTTCAAATATCCGAAATTTATGCCATTCGGTTACAATCATTCAATGATTTCCTTATTTACTTTTTATCAATTAACAATCTTTCCAACTATCTATTACTAATAATCTCGATCAACTGAGCATATTCTAAGCAATTCTTATGAACCCTAGTATAATCATAATCATGAACAAATATCAAAACATATGAACATATCTTATCCAAGGTTTCAAACCATCATATAACACCCCATGATCTACCCTACAACTAACCCGATTTCAACAACATGCAGCCGATTATCATCACCATACTCATCCGATTCTAAATCATCAACAACCTCATGTGATTAACAACTTCAAATCGATTTACAACAATATACATGTGAGCCAATTTCATATATTCATAATCTAACACATCTAATTCATTATTATGAAATCATCAAATCTCATCAAAATCAACATACATGTGAGCCGATTATCAAGAACACTATCATTCAAAATCATAATCTATCATGTTAATCGAAACCCTAGATCATCATGCAACTATACTAGCACACACATCAGAACATTATCAAACATGTATTCGATAAATCCAAACACTAACCGGATAAGAGATGAGTGAGGGTGATCTGAACAAAGAAAGATCTTGGATGGAGAGGGTGTTCGGCTGCCTTCTTGTTCGTGAGGGAGAGAGAGTGAGCACTAGGGTTTTGTGTGTGTGAATGTTTTGCAACAAGTGAGAACAACTTTCTAAGGGTGTGTATACGTATGGTGAAGTGGGCCGAACCCTTAACATGGCTGCCCATTGATCCGAATACAAGTGTAGCCCAAAAAGACTTGTGCGAGTGGGTTGTGTTGTGCGATCGGATTAATACTATACAATACACATCATCACGTAATCATAACCACATAATATTTAATCAATCACAAAGTCACACATAATCTCATCAATTCAACATATCAACTAGTTACACCAAGTTCAAATACGTTACATCAAGTACGTTGATAAGTTCGGAAAATACGAGTTGTCACATTATCCCCAAGTTGAAAGAAATTTCGTCCCGAAATTTAGCACGTACTCACTGAGGAAGCTAGTTAAGTTGCATGGTTTTCCTGGGGTGTCACATCCTCCCCCCGTTGATCTGGAATTTCGTCCCGAAATTCCGTAGCTTCAGCCTCAGTAGTGGTTGTACCGGTTGCGAACAGTTGGGGATACTTTTGCTTCATCTGATCTTCGCGTTCCCAGGTAAACTCTGGGCCGCGACGTGAGTTCCAACGAACTCGAACGAGAGGTATTCTGGTATGTTTGAGGACCTTCACATCCCGGTCCGTGATCTCCACAGGTTCCTCGACGAATCGTAACTCCTCGTCGATCGTGAGCTCCTTCAAAGGAACTACGTGGGGCTCATCTGATAAACACTTCTTCAGGTTTGACACGTGGAAAACATTGTGAACTGCACTGAGTTCTGCTGGTAAATTCAGTCTGTAGGCCACCTTGCCTATTTTCTCAATGACTTCGAAAGGTCCAACGTATCGTGGGTTAAGTTTGCCGCGTTTGCCAAAACGAACCACACCCTTCCAGGGTGAAACTTTAAGTAGCGCTCGATCACCAACTTGGAATTCGAGTAGTTTCCTGTCTTTATCGGCGTATACTTTCTGACGGTCACGAGCTGCCGCCATTCGTTGTCGTATCTGGGCAATTTTCTCTGTTGTGTCCACCACATGTTCTGGACCAGTAATCTGACTATCCCCCACCTCTGCCCAACAAAGAGGTGACCGGCATTTACGCCCGTACAATGCCTCAAACGGAGCAGCTTTAATGCTGGTGTGGTAGCTATTGTTGTACGAAAATTCCACAAGTGGCAGATGCTTTTCCCAGCCGTTGCCAAAGTCAATAACACATGCCCTAAGCATGTCTTCGAGGGTCTGGATGGTTCGTTCCGACTGCCCATCCGTTTGCGGGTGATAAGCTGTGCTCATATCTAGCCTTGAGCCGAAGGACTTGTGCATTGCTTGCCATAGTTCTGATGTAAACCGTGCATCTCGATCCGAGATAATAGAGATGGGCACCCCGTGCCTCGAGACAACTTCCTTGAGATATACTTCTGCTAGGGTGGAGAACTTATCTGTTTCTTTGATGGCCAAGAAGTGAGCAGACTTCGTGAGTCGATCCACGATCACCCAAATAGTATCGTTACCACGTTGTGATCTAGGCAGGCCAGTAACAAAATCCATGGAAATTTGCTCCCATTTCCATTGTGGTATCTCTGGTTGTTGAAGGGGGCCTGAAGGTTTCTGGTATTCCGCCTTGACTCTCGCACAAGTCAGGCACTTGCTAACGTATGTTGCTATGTGTGCCTTCATGCTAGGCCACCAGTACGTGGTTTTGATGTCGTGGTACATTTTGTCCGAACCAGGGTGCACTGAGTAGCGAGACTTGTGTGCCTCATCCATCACAAGCTCTCGTAAGTTGCCATAAAGCGGGACCCAAATGCGTCCTGTTACGTAGTAGGCACCGTCTTCCTTCTGCTCTAAGCGTTGCCTTGAGCCGCGTAGGGCTTCAGCCCTGACATTCTCTGGTTTCAATGCTTCTACCTGAGCATTTCGTATTTGAGAAGGAAGGTTAGACTGTATAGTAAGTTGTAAAGCTCGTACGCGCTTGGGCGCAGTGTCCTTTCGACTGAGGGCGTCAGCCACAACATTGGCTTTGCCCGGGTGATACCTGATTGAGCATTCGTAATCGTTCAGCAGTTCGACCCATCGTCGTTGTCTCATATTGAGTTCCTTCTGTTTAAAGATATGCTCGAGGCTTTTGTGATCAGTGTAGATGGCACATTTGGTACCGTACAGGTAGTGTCGCCATATCTTAAGTGCAAAAACAACCGCTCCCAGCTCTAGATCGTGTGTAGTGTAGTTCTTCTCATGAACCTTAAGTTGGCGCGAAGCGTAGGCTATAACCTTATCCCGCTGCATTAAAACACAACCAAGACCCTGAATAGATACGTCGCAGTAGACCACAAAGTCATCTGTGCCCTCTGGCAATGAAAGGATAGGTGCACTACAAAGTTTATCCTTTAAGTGCTGAAACGCTATCTCCTGTGCGTTTCCCCAACGATAAACAACGCCCTTCTGTGTTAGTGAAGTAAGAGGCTGAGCAATCTTGGAAAAATCCTTGATAAATCTCCTGTAGTAGCCTGCCAATCCCAAGAATTGGCGAATTTCCGTTGGCGTACGAGGTGCAGGCCAGCTCTTGATTGACTCGACCTTGGATGGATCAACGTGAATCCCATCCTTGTTCACTACGTGGCCTAAGAAATGGACTTCACGAAGCCAGAAGTCACATTTTGAAAACTTGGCGTACAACTGTTCCTTTCGAAGGAGTTCCAAAATAAGCCGTAAGTGTTGCTCATGTTCCTCCTGACTCTTCGAATAAATCAGGATGTCGTCGATGAAGACAATGACGAATTTGTCTAAGTAGGGCTTGCACACTCTATTCATCAAGTCCATGAAGACTGCTGGTGCGTTTGTCATCCCAAAAGGCATGACCAAAAACTCATAGTGGCCATATCGAGTTCTGAAGGCTGTTTTGGAGACGTCCTCTTCTCGGACTCTCAGCTGGTGATATCCTGATCTCAAATCAATCTTTGAATAGTAGCTCGACCCTTGCAGCTGGTCGAACAAGTCGTCAATGCGTGGAAGAGGATAGCGATTCTTCACAGTCACCTTGTTCAGTTCACGGTAGTCGATGCACATTCTGAACGTACCGTCTTTCTTCTTCACAAATAGTACTGGAGCTCCCCAGGGCGAAGAACTAGGACGAATAAAACCCTTATCTAAGAGTTCTTGTAATTGCGTGGATAGCTCTTTCAACTCAGATGGAGCTAAACGATACGGTGCACGAGCTATAGGCGCTGCTCCAGGAGCTAACTCGATTTGGAACTCGACCTGGCGATGAGGCGGGAGGCCAGGTAGTTCCTCAGGAAATACCTCAGGATAATTGCGTACAACTGGAAAGTCTTCTATCTTTTTCTCTTTCTTCGAGGTGTCAGTAACAAGAGCCAGAAAGGCAGTGTGGCCCTTACGTAAACACTTTTGAGCCTTAAGGGAAGAAATGATGCTCGTAACAGCACCACTCTTGTCGCCACGAATCATAAGAGGTTCCTCACCTTGGCGCGGAATACGGACAATCTTTTCGTTGCAAAGAATCTCAGCTTGGTGTTGGGATAACCAGTCCATCCCAATGACTACGTCGAAACTACCCAGAGTGATAGGAAGGAGATCGATCGAGAAAGTGTGATCAGCAAGAATGAGATTACAACCTTTAACTACGTGTGTGACCTCTATACTTTTACCATTAGCTAACTCTACAGCATGTTTGGGGTTCAAAGGTGTTGGGGTACGCTTAAGCAGTTGACTAACTTTTTGGGACACATAACTAGTATCAGCACCCGAATCAAACAAGACAGTAACGTAAAAGTCGTCGAGAAGGAACTTACCCGTCACAACATTGGGATCATTCCTTGCTTCTCCATTGCCAATAACGAACATACGACCCCTTGCCCCATTGCCATTGTTACCCCCGTTGTTTCCATTTCCTTGATTGTTGTTGTTATTGTTGTTCTGGTTCAGCTGGGGACATTCTTTCTTGAAGTGGCCTTCAGCTCCACACTGAAAGCACCCCCTGTTGTTACCCTGTTGTTGCTGCTGCTGACGTTGATTTTGTGGGGCTCGCTGTTGTTGCCGATTTTGGTTCGCGGGAAACTGACTCCTACATTCTCTTGCAATATGACCAGGCTTGTTGCACCGATGACAGTTACTTCTGGTGCATGGCCCACTGTGATGTAAGTTTCAACGATTGCATTTGGGGTGATTCCCTTTGTATCCACCCCGACTTTGGCTTCCTGACGATTGCTGACTAGGACTCTTATATTCTTCAGTTCTTCTCTGCTGCGACTGGGATTGAACAGAAGTCGAACCTCTGCTTGAAGCTCCATCCCATTTACGCTTGTTATCACTGGGAGGTTCAGAGGTAGCTGTAGCACTAATGCGTTTTGGTAACCTGTTTTGCTCCACCGCCTGATCAGTGAGACGATGAGCCAACTGAACAACCTGCTGGTATGTGGCGAGATTTGCTGAAGTCACATGGCTTTGGATTTCTGGTTTCAGACCCTTGAGGTAGAGTTCAATACGCTTAATTGGAGGGTCCACCATAGTAGGACACAGTAGTGCAAGCTCATTCGATCTCTTAGTAAACGCCTCAATTTCTGACCCCGTCATCTTGAGGTTGAAAAACTCGACTTCCAGCTTATGAATGTCGTCACGAGTGCAGTATTCCTCTCTGATCATCTCTTTGAAATTGTTCCATGGGGTGGCGTTAGCAGCAACCAACCCCAGCATTTGTACTTGGGCGTTCCACCACGTGAGGGCTAAACCCTCGAGAGTGCCGGTAGCATATTTCACCCTGCGTGCCTCAGGGCATTCGCACATCTCGAATACAGACTCTAGTTTCTCAAACCAGTGGAGGAGACCTACTGCTCCTTCAGTGCCACTAAAAGTAGTGGGTCGGCAGTCCATGAAAGTTTTAAAGGTGCAAACAGGTGGCTGAGCATGTTGACCTGTTGTGGGTATAAGAAAGGACAAGGTTTAACACAAGGATAGATTCACGAGAGTAGGATCGAAAGATCCTAGAATGAGTTATAAACTGCAGGGTATACCTCCTACCTGTGCGGCTGCAAGTGCCGCAGCAACCTGTTCGTTGATCAGTGCCGTCAACTGGGCTTGGGTCATGTTAATGCGTCCAGACATGATCTTCAAACCAAAAGAAGCATGTGTGAGATGGGTTCGCGAAAGTGCGATGACAGAAGAGAGTGAGCACACACGTGTTCAAGTAACAGTAACTATACTAGCTAAGCATATCATGAGCAAGGTTCTACGTAATCTAACAAGTAGGCAATATAAAACGTAAACCATATCACCTAGAATGTCGAGCCTTGCACGTGGAGTGAAGCGTCGTTGTGGATCGTAGAGCACTGTACAGGTTATAGTCTGGTTTTAACAAAAACGTTTCCTTTATTAAAACCAAGTTCTCTATAACCAATGGCTCTGATACCAATCTGTCACACCCCCAAAATCCACCTGCGGAGTATCACCGCTTGGAGGCGTGACTGACCAGGATCAAACCACTAATCATATTGAACAAGTAAATATTTAATGTAAAAGTCCAACCAACACGATTAATAGCCAAAACAAACATAGTTAAGTTATGAGCGGAAGCATAATGTTCAAAACCAAATCCAAAGTTTAATTATCCAAAGTTTAACATGGCACACAGCTGTCCATGTCCCACAACGACTCTTCCTTGTGCAAGCTCCAGCTAAGTACCTATAGACCTGCAAAGCATGTAGTAACGAGTCAACAACTAGTTGAGTGAGTTCACGTTTGTTTGTCCAGTTTATAGTTATTCCGAAAAACACAGTTTGTCCTTTACCAGCTATCCAGCCGTGGGGGTTACCCCATAGTTCGAAAAAAACGTTTATTAGTTACCCGTTCTTACGTTGGCTGTTCCAGCCCGGCTCTATAGCCGTGGGGGCTACCCCATGTTTAATTCATCAGACTCGTTACCATATCGACTACTAACGTTCGTCATGTTTAAGTGCCCTAACGTCTGTGTCTATCATCACTGACGTGCCATAGTCCATTAGTCCACGCCCGTCCTCTGCGGCACGGTGTGAGGTTTGTTAAACCTAATAGCGCTATTTAACTAATGACCCGTTCGCCATTGGCCTCGGCGATTAAGTCGATACAAAAAGGAGGGACTTCGTTGATAGAGTTCTAGTCTGGTATAGTTAAGTACGTCTCAATAGGACGAGGAATCTATGTTCCTGATTACGTCTCAACAGGACGAGGAAATCCCTATTCCTTAACCCATTCCCAACCCCTGGGAATCCCATGCTTTGTAACGGAGTGTGAACTCACCTTGGTTTGCTCGGCAGATTACACAGAAAGGTCAAGACTAGCAGCTAGTGGTCAACCACGCCCTAACATGGTTATCATACAAGTCGGGTTTAGGTTCAAGTAAAGTACATATGATTACACATAGGTAACAGAGTATGAACACAAGTTGATCATGACAGCACATAACACACCTTAACAGTAACAGTCAAGCACTCATCGTGTCTAACTTGTACGATCCGAGAGTAATAGCCCACAAACCGTCGGCCCAACATGTTGTGCGGTCGGCACAGCCTTGTGCGACCCACATCATGTTGTGCGACTCCAATACATACCCGGCCCAAAAGTCAAAAGCCCAACACATCAACATGCATATACACGGCCCAACATATTGACAAATAATCCACTTTATGCGATCAGTCTTGTTTCCCCACCCAACATATATAACCTACGGCCCAAGTTAACAAAACAGTCCAACAATTAACTACTTAAACCATTTGTGCGATCCATTGCCCCCTTGTGCGATTGGGCTCACCCGGCCCAACCACTTACCCGGCCCAACAGTTTAACAATTAAACAAACTATCTTGTGCGACTGGGGCCTGCTTGTACGATCAGGTCATCTTGTGCGGCCTGATGACTTGTTCGACTAAACCCCTTGTGCGAGTGGACCTCTTGTGTGGTTAAGAGATCTTGTGCGATGGGTTCAAATATCCGAAATTTATGCCATTCGGTTACAATCATTCAATGATTTCCTTATTTACTTTTTATCAATTAACAATCTTTCCAACTATCTATTACTAATAATCTCGATCAACTGAGCATATTCTAAGCAATTCTTATGAACCCTAGTATAATCATAATCATGAACAAATATCAAAACATATGAACATATCTTATCCAAGGTTTCAAACCATCATATAACACCCCATGATCTACCCTATAACTAACCCGATTTCAACAACATGCAGCCGATTATCATCACCATACTCATCCGATTCTAAATCATCAACAACCTCATGTGATTAACAACTTCAAATCGATTTACAACAATATACATGTGAGCCAATTTCATATATTCATAATCTAACACATCTAATTCATTATTATGAAATCATCAAATCTCATCAAAATCAACATACATGTGAGCCGATTATCAAGAACACTATCATTCAAAATCATAATCTATCATGTTAATCGAAACCCTAGATCATCATGCAACTATACTAGCACACACATCAGAACATCATCAAACATGTATTCGATAAATCCAAACACTAACCGGATAAGAGATGAGTGAGGGTGATCTGAACAAAGAAAGATCTTGGATGGAGAGGGTGTTCGGCTGCCTTCTTGTTCGTGAGGGAGAGAGAGTGAGCACTAGGGTTTTGTGTGTGTGAATGTTTTGCAACAAGTGAGAACAACTTTCTAAGGGTGTGTATACGTATGGTGAAGTGGGCCGAACCCTTAACATGGCTGCCCATTGATCCGAATACAAGTGTAGCCCAAAAAGACTTGTGCGAGTGGGTTGTGTTGTGCGATCGGATTAATACTATACAATACACATCATCACGTAATCATAACCACATAACATTTAATCAATCACAAAGTCACACATAATCTCATCAATTCAACATATCAACTAGTTACACCAAGTTCAAATACGTTACATCAAGTACGTTGATAAGTTCGGAAAATACGAGTTGTCACACTTGATATCTTGCCTAGTTAATAATTGCTCTTCCTGTATTTGCTCGTATTGATTTACTTCATTTACAGGCTCATTACCAATGTTTGCCATCTGATAATTAATATATATATAATTTATTAGTATAAAAGAAATAATCCAATGTCACAATTAATTGCACATAATCACGTAAACGAATATACAAACAAAATTGTAAATTTTCTAAAATTTCATTAGTTTTATAGATTATATCATGCTTCTATATACAACCGTTTTATTATTTATTTTACACATACTGATTCTTATTAATATTACTATTACACAACCACAGTTTCAAAAACCTCCTATCTTTCATCATTTGTTTTTCTAAAAACGAAGCTCCCTTTCATCATATTTCCAGGCAATTTGTCCCCCTATCTCCCGGATTCTATTTCCCGCATCCATCAGCTCTTCACCAAAATAGCGGAGTTCAGCCATATTCTCATTACTCATTGGTGGATTGGGTAGAGGTTCTGGATCAAACTGAGGAAGAAAGGAATAAGGATCGTTGACAATGTTTTGGAATTGCCAATCATTCGTCCACCATTCGTCCATTCCTAAAGGTTGGGAGTGGATTATTGGTTCCGGGATTGCTGGTTCAAAATTCATTGGAATGTGAGTTTCAAGAGGCTGAGTAAAAACATTTCTATTGCAGGCTGAACAGTATCACAGCTTGCCAATATAAAATCTATTTCCTCCTGAAATGTCATTCCCTGGGTTTGTTTGGAGCTCTCTCCAATTTCCATCTGGGTTGGTCTAGAACCTTTTTCCAACCTCCATTTCTATTTCCTTAGAATATTCCTCAAACTGTATTCCCATTTGCCTAGAATCTTCTTTGACTTCAGTCTCCAATTCCTTCTATTTAGAACTTTCCCTGGTTTCAATTTCTTTTCCTTTTTCTAAGGGATTATTTATTTTAGGAAGTCTCTTAGCTGGCTTTTCCTACGTATACGACTCCCCCATACGTATCTCCTTCTTTTCTTTGGTTTTGGCTTTTCCAGAGGTGGAGCGTTGAATTCTATCGGTTGTTCCACATCAGGAAAATACCCAGTAAACTCTTTAGAAACTTCTAGGTTTACAGGGTATAGGTTGAGATTCTCAAAGGCTTCAGATAATTCATTCATGCTGTTTAACATATATGTAAAAATAATAAATTAAAAATTTTATTAACAATTTTCAAAAATAACCTTCACATATTATTGCATACCATATGACTACAAAACAACTAAAATTTTAAAACACACTATGTTTTATTGTAAACTTATTTATTTACTGGATGGATTTTCTAAATTGTAGGTGATATCGTTTGCTAAAACTGAAACAAATTATTTAAAGATCTGCATTTACTGCTACTGTAGCTAACATATAAAGATCTGCCCATTTTTCATCTAATTTGTCCTCCCAAGGTGTTTTACTGGTTAATTCCTGGGTTTCCTATTTAACTTTCTTCTCTCGGGCTTTCTTTATTTTCTCCTGACTCTTCTTTAAAATTAAACTTCTTTTATTAGGAGAAAGTGGTTCTTCATATTGGGCTTTTCGAACAAATATTCCTTCTGCAGGAGTTTGGGATGAACTTCCCTTCTCATTTGATGACCTATCTAATTTAAGATAGATGTTTGAAAGCTTTTGCTTACCCATACTGTAAATAACAAATAGTCAGTTAATAAAAAACATAATCACATAATAGTAATCAGAAAAAATTAAGTATTTCTAAATACTTAATTAGCTTAACTCAGTGGCTCTAATACCACCTTTTTCTGTCACGGCCCCCGACCCGGTTTGACCCGTTTCAGGAGCCGCGGGACAGAAATCCCGTGGTATTTATTAAATTGAGTTTAACAGCGGAAGTTTATCATCAGGATCTTTTTTTAAAGCTAAAATTTTCCCGGTTATTTTATTTCACAACTCGGGATAAAACCCCGGTAATTTACAATACTAAGATTTCACGGAGAAATCTTTATTTTACAAAACATATTTCTTTATTTTATAATGAGCCACTTTCTTAAGCTTGCAGTGCTCCACAGCACCTTTCCTGAATCACAACAGATCACCTGAAACATGTTTGAAAAAAAAAGTTTTGTCAGCGGGAAATACTGAGTGAATCATTCTATTTACTAAAACAACCTGTTTGTTATAATTTACAGTATTAAGGAAGATTACAATGTTTCTGATGTCAACCAATTACCCACAGTAGTTTATCACTCGACCCATTGGCCCATTCGTCCAATGGTGTCTGTGATTATGGTCATATCACCCCTTGGCTACCCCAATGGTGAATATTATCAAGTAATGTATACAAAACCCCACATACCGGCTGTAATTTGGTGATTACATAAACTTAATCCCTGTAATTATAACTTTGAAATAAATAGGGTTTTGTAAAGCAATTTGATAAAAAGAGAATGACTCACATTGCAGATTTAACACGGACAGAGTCTAGTCTATGGATTAGCCTTGTTAACCTAATTTACATAACAATGCACACAAAACTGGGTTAGTAATCAATATAGCATTTACGATAACTCACGAGATCAAACCCTCACAACGAATGACAAAGTGCGATACTTAAACATCCATCGAATTAACGACGAATGACAAAGCATAACCCTAATGTGGGCAGCACTTAAACATCCATTGGATATATTGATCGATCGGACAATGAATCGTAGCAGCGATCGAGTTATTACCCTGTTTTGCGGCAACAGTTTAGTGAATCGTGCGTGTTTTTGTAGTATTCTGATCGTAACTCAGTGCATGTAGTGAGAATTTACGTCGTTTTAACTTCAGAAGTCGAGTCCCAAGGTCCTCTATTTATACCCAGAATTTGACCAGGCTTGCGCACCGCAAGCATAAACCCTTACGGTGCGCAAGGGACACGAAGTCATTATAGGTTAGCCACGTTCAGGACTAGCCTTGCTGAGTTGGTTGTACGTGAAATTTCAATTTTGACAACGATAATTTAAGATAATCGTAACTAGGGTTTACCCCCCCTGAGTTTTAGGGGCCCTGATCCTGATTCCAATTGTTCTGAAAATTTTAGGGTTTGCGTTGAATCACTTGGGTGTCTCAATTAGGGTTTCCTTTTGGACTAATTAATTAAATAAATATGACTTTTGATACGAGTTGTTACACATTGTTCGGTTGATCATCATAACATCAAAGTTCAAGTTCATATGAATAAAAAACCAAAACCAAATGTTTAGAAATGTTTGGAACCAACAATAACCAGCCAAAATCGCCCCCAATGTTCAGAGAAAACGTCCAATCATGAGATATGTGAAAAGACACATCAAAAACCGTTTTAATGAGGCAGTTACGCATTTTTCCGTCATCTCCACCGTAACTTACGGTACCCACCGTAAGTTACGGTGGACATCAAATTGTTACGGTGGATCAGGACTGTGGTACGGTGGGAAAATGCAGGATTTCAGGGCCACCGTAATTTACGGTACCCACCGTAAATTACGGTGAAGCCCTGACTTCTTTGTTTCTTCTCTTCTTTCCTTCCATGCATGACCAGTTCCACTCCAATCCTTCCAAAGCAGCGTTTTATCCATTTTTAGCTCCCGAAACGTACCTGAAACATAAGCAACTGTAATTATCTAATTCAAGATAATTACACGATCAAGTAAGGGATAAACTCATCTTTTAACATCATTAAGGGTTGTCCTATGGACTACCCGGTTCATCCCCACACTTAACCGTTGCTTGTCCCAAGCAACTTCATCAAAACTATTTTCAAAACAAACGATCAACGTAAACCAAGCATAAACATGTAGTCTTTTTACTAACCCTTTCTTAACACCCAAAATAAGACACCCCTCTCTATATCTCTCCTCTCGGCAACAAGTAAGCACTAGCTATTGTAAGCTAGACACACTAAAGGCCAACGGGTGGTTCACAATTATAGGCTTGTACCTAAATCGGTCCTTCTCCTACAAGTCCAAATATGAATGCAAATCAAAGGGGCTTTAAGGTTGTAACGAGGCTAGGCGAATGGGTAGGAAATGGAATATATATGAAATAGCGAAAAACTTTACCCGGTCTTTTATTACACAATGAAACAAACAAATAACTACCAACTTTAAACTTCTATGTACAAGACAACTAAACATCATTTCTTTTCTTTTTCATTGTTTTTTTTTTCAACAAAGCAAACATAACATCAAACATATCTACATACTACTAAAACTACTACTAACACTATAAGACCGGGTAAAGTTGGGTAAATTTTTAGGAACTAGCTAAGGGGTAACAAACGATAGGCTTTTAGGCACAAAATTGGGCAACTAAATGTCCAAACCCCCGCCCCTCTCGCAACCATGCTCATATATATAATTAATGAGGTCCAACCCCCCAAATCCCACACTCGCACTCACCAAGACGAGGCTACCAAATTGCCCTTATCCTTTTTACTTTCACATTTAACTAAGGACTCAAACCGTATTAAGGCACAAGTTCTAATGCACCCCCACCCGTTGCCACTCTCATCAAAGACAAGTATTATTTATTTACAAGTGTGGCTTCAACTCTCACCAAGAATAAAGGTAATTAAGGGTTGCCGGTGCATCATTTGGGGTTAGTCCAAGGTGTTCAAATTCTCACAATGTTTCGCTTGATTTAAAATTTTTCAAAAACCTCAAAATTTACCCCCATCCCCACACTTGGGATACATTGACCCCAATGTACGGTTTTGGAAAGATTTGATCGCTTAACTTTTTAACATCACCCGAAAGCTCTTCAACTTAAACCACAAATTTCTTTTTGGTATTTTTCATTTTATATTTTTTTATATTTATCTTCTTTTAAAACATCACACCGCCAACTTCCGCCACCCAAACATAACATCACAACTAAACACCACCCAACCACCCGACCATAAACATATCAAACTAAACAAATATTCACAAAATGTACAGGAAGGAGTACGACCTGACTAATAGTAGCGCGGTTGAGGTGGTCCGAAAATGGAAGACATCATCTCGTTCCATTCTCCGAAAGCAAATGCGCCGCTACCGCTTCCACCTAGTTGCGAAGCTCCTTGTTGTTGATGCGGGTCTAGCCATTGTGAATGATGGAGCGGCGGGGTTGGATACGATACACTACCATCGTATGGTGGTAGAGACGCATAATCCACCGGAGGTGGATCCACAACCACGGGCCGCCCGACATGCCAATCCGCATGCATCCTTCGTGCTTGATCATCTTCATACCAGTTATTCATCTCTAGCTCATGGGAGTAAGCATGTGCACGATTCCATGATTCTTGACGATCAAAATTATGCTTTAAGGCCCGCTCCATACTAGCACTCATCATCGTTTGTTGATCAAATAAAGTACGCTCCGAACCCGACCATGAATCAAAAACGGGTGCCGGAGGACGTTGGCTCTCAATAACCTCTTGCATAGTGCCATCGTAAGCCCAATTCGGCTCGTATGAACGCTCCGTGTAATCATAGAAAGCACCACCATATCCCCTACCTTGGCCCCCTTGGCCCACATTCACATTCTCACCGTGAGGCTCATCCGCATAGTCATCATCCCCACTCGGGGCTTCCGCTTCACTTTCCGGTTCATCCTCTTCACCCGGTAGAAGATCTCTTGCATCAACTTTCAATGCTCGCCATCTTTGACCCTCGGATTTGAGCTTGTGATACCTTTCCGATTGAGTGTAGGTCCATCCAATACCCATCTTTTGTAGACTAAAAGGATGATGCCTTTTCGGTGCTCCTCTATCCTCCGATGTGATCGCTTTAAACTGCTTCAACAATCACGTGATAATCCGGCAATACGGAATAATGCTCCTCCCCAATTTGTTCCGGAAAATCCAAAGATGGTTCATAATCAAATACTGAATTGGAAACCGAGGAGACCCATTGAGCAACGAATAGAGGACTGGCACTTCCGGGTACCTTACTTGTTCCTTATCTCCTCTTCTTGGAATGACATTCAAAATGCAAATCGTTAGCAGCAATTTTGTATCAATCTTCAGGTTCTTCCGGTACAAGATTCCACTATAAGTACCGGGCAAGAACAAAGCCGCTAACATATCATTCCACCTCGGATGCTTCTCTGGTTTTAGCAACAGATCATCAAGACTAGGGATCATGTAATTACGAGCAGGTAGATTGTCATACTTTGCCAACTTCCGTAGTGTTTCAAACGATATTTCTACCCTTATCCCATTAACCGTGCCCGTCAACTTCATCTGCGATGGTCTATCATACGTGTTGCACTTCAGGGTTGCCATCCATTCTTGAATCTCATCCATAAACAGATTCTTGTTGTCCTTATCGTAAGAACTGAGCGCCGCCACCCATCCTAAGGCTCGGAATTGGGCAAACACATTAAACGGCCTAAATTCAACCTCTCTCACTTCCCACTTACAGATAAACGCAGCAGCCTTGTTTTTTTAACCGATTCATACTGTCATGGAATAGTGTCGGCTGCCACTCCTCCGGCTGCTCATCTAAAGGACCCGATTCCCACCTTGGCTTTTCAGCCGGGTCCAACTCTACCATCTCTTCATCCTCGCTTTCACTCTCACTAACTCTACCCAAGTATTGCCTCTTCTTTGGTTGTTGTTCCGGCTGTTTGCCTTTGCCTTTTGATGAAGAAGACGAACTAGCTCCCGCTCTTTCTTTCATTCTTACCATTTTCCTACACACATTGCAAGACAAACAACACAACCAAATACAAAAAGTTAGGCCCTTTTCTCCAAAACATCCCCACACTTGCTTGTTATTATGGTTGTAGATGCTTGTGAACACAAAATTTCATAAGTCTTTTTCAAAAATTGGGCATGGTGTCTCTACAATGTAGAGATTCCCAAAAAGTTCACAACTTTGTTATCAATCCTACATCTACAACCATAACAATGTTCAAGTAACATTTTTTCATGATAATATCTAAGAACAAGCAAGTGTGTATGAACAAATATAAAAAACAACCTTAATCTTCACAATGCATCATCAAAACATAACAAATAAACTTCCATACCTTTGTTTGAAGATGCTAGCACACAAGTGAAACAAAAACTTCAAAAACCCCCAAACTTTTCGAACCTAGGTTTTACAAATCAGACCAGAAAACGTCGTTTTCTCACAAATCTCTTCACAAAATCAGCAAGTACGTGAAAAATTAGTCAAGATAGACCTATATTTCACTTGATTTGGCTAAGAATTGAGAGAGATATGAAGGATTGAAGGTTGTGGGGTTATGGAGGTTGTAGAAGATCTTGTGGGACTAGAGAAAGTGAGATGTGTTTGTGGTTAGGGAAAGATGAAAGAAAATGAGTGGTGAGGTTTTGTTCACG
Organism: Helianthus tuberosus; assembly: GCA_030545235.1. Classification (NCBI taxonomy): domain Eukaryota; kingdom Viridiplantae; phylum Streptophyta; class Magnoliopsida; order Asterales; family Asteraceae; genus Helianthus; species Helianthus tuberosus. The sequence goes on along the minus strand of CM060443.1, from coordinate 58,123,090 downwards.
TGACTTGTTATTATTATTATTATTTTTTTTTATGTATATACACCGCCCTGATCGACCCTTCAGTTCGCCAGGTCTACCGTAAATTACGGTGGGTACCGTAATTTACGGTAGCTCCTGGAACAAAATTCCCACCGTAAAACAGTAGGTTTACACCGTAAAGCCCTACCTTTTTCATCTCCACCGTAACTTACGATGTATACCGTAAATTACGGTGGCCTCTGGGCCTTTCTGTTTCTTCAAAAATTCCGATTTTAAGTGTTTCTTTTTATATTTTTTTCAGTTTTTTCAATTTTTTTGTGTTTTAAAAATTTTTCAAAAACATGTAAAAATTACCCTACCCCCTCGAAAGTCTCATGTTGTCCTCAACACAATGCTAGAACTATTCGTAACCCGAACGTCCCCACACTTGTTTCAAACACAAGATTCAAGCGAGTACGGTAAATGTGCAAACTAAACAAAACTAAAACAATAAAATGCTAACTATGTACACTACCAAACCTGGGCCTCTCATGGTTGATCATCGTCTACCGGGCATAAAATGTAGCCCGCTTTGTCAAGCTCCAAGTTGTTGATGTCGTTCCCTTCCAAGTATGGCTTCAACCGATGGCCATTCACCGTTTGTTGTTTGTTTGTTTGCTCATCTTGGATATCTACATCGCCAAACCTTCCAACACGCCGAACAACATACGGGCCCATCCATTTGCTTTTAAGCTTGCCCGCAAACATCTTGAGCCTTGAATTGTACAACCAAACCTTTTGACCCACTTCAAAGGTTTTCTTCCTCAATTTTGCATCATGTACCTTTTTTAGCTTGTCTTTGTAAGTCGATGCACACTCATATGCCTCGTCTCTAATCTCTTCTATTTCACTCAATTGCAACTTCCTCATCTTCCCCGCCTCATCATAATCCGCATTTACCATCTTAATTGCCCAATGCGCCCGATGAGCTAACTCCATTGGCAAGTGACAACCCTTTCCATACACCATCCGGTAAGGTGTTGTGCCAATAGGAGTCTTGTAGGCCGTTCGGTATGCCCACAACGCATCATCCAACTTGCTCGACCAATCCTTCCTATCCGTTCTAACCGTCTTCATGAGAATTTCTTTTATTTGACGGTTGGACACCTCAACTTGTCCACTCGTTTGCGGATGGTAAGGTGTGGCAATCCGGTGATTCACGCTATATCGCTTCAACAATTTCCCAAAATTAAAGTTCTTGAAATGTGAACCACCGTCACTAACAATAACTCTCGGAATACCAAAGCGGGAGAAGATGTTGGATTGAATGAATTTACAAACAATCGAGTGGTCAATTGTTCTTGTTGCAATAGCCGCAATCCACTTAGAGACATAATCCACCGCCACCAAAATGTATAAAAACCCGTTGGAATTTGGGAAGGGACCCATAAAGTCAATACCCCATACATCGAATATTTCCACAACCAAAATTGGTTGCAATAGCATCTCGTCCCTCTTTGAAATGCTTCCCATCCTTTGGCAATTTACACAATTTCTTGCGAACTCACATGCATCCTTGAAAATTGTGGGCCAATAAAACCCACATGAGAGAACCCGATAACCCGTTTTATGTGTCACACCCTGTCTTTTGCGGAAGCATATGATGTGTGACTGGTTTAATATCATTGCATTCAATCGTAATAAACAACTACATGATCAAAACGATGTCCGTCCATTCATAAAATTTGAGTATTACAAACACTTGTTATTTAAGTTTTAAAACACAACCTCCGTCTAGGTTACAAATCAACAAAAGTGGATGACATATAAACTTGAAGTCTACTTCTAGTTACGACACCCGCGCCCAAGATCCATCCTGTTACCTGAAATACATGTAATTTTGGAAAACATCAACAAAAGTTGAGCTAGTTCATGCATCTTGTTTGTGTACTGTAATTCTTGTAAATCTTTGAGAGACTCCTTTGTAAACAAGTATGAAAAGCGTGTATGAACATGAATGTTTTATAAGGACTTTAAGGCATACGGAGCACTCGTAATGGCTCCTTTAAGGCATGTGAGGACATAGGGAGTACTTGTTATGACTCCTTGAGGACATGGGGAGTACTTGTTATGACTCCTTGAGGACATGGGGAGTACTTGTTATGACTCCTTGACTGTGTCAATTACCCTCGACTGTGTTGACTAACCTCGACTGTATCGATTAACCTTGACTGGGACTCCGAAGCACTACTAGGTACTAGTTGTGACCATGAGTGGGGTTCGGCCGTACCCGTTAGATCTAACCCTCATCCCTAATTATGTATTTACAACTTGGTACTAGTTTTCACCAAGCATTTATGGCATTTCAATATTAAGTCTAAGCTCACATGATCTAGTATTTCATAGGCATTTCATATTATTCAAGTATACACGATTTCTCATATCATTCTTTAAAATGCATCATACTTGGTACTCGTTCTCACCAAGAGTGCTTCTTGTTTTTGTATCATACCATTTGTAAATATTGTAACATTTGTAACATGTATTTCACCCCCGAGAGTTATAAAACTGAAAACAGTTAAAAGAAAAGGGGGAGCATGAACTCACAACTTTGCGTTCCTACGTCGTAAACTTCACCGGTTTTTGCTTATCTAGCGTCGTGACCTAGACGTGTTTTATTAACGTTAGTCACTAGATTTGTATCTCACAAGTACAAGTCACTATCTTTTGTATATGTGTTCTTGTGTTAAAAATAATTTATATTTTTAACTATGTGTCTTACTTATATTATTTTCTCAAAAGTAAATATAAGTATCTTGTATTTGTCTAAGTATGTTGTATGTGTATTTTTGTATCTTCACTCCTTAGGAGTATTTAGTGTATTTTCAAGTCCTAATACACTATTCACGTATAATACATACTACATACACTTAGCACAAAATGTGGTGATAAATAAATATATATATTTTTCTCACAAATATACATACTTAATATCCATTTTTATTCTTGAAGAAATCCTCATTTCTTAACACAAAGTTTGGGAAACCTTGGTAAATGTTTTTAGATACATTTTTAGGGAATAAGTTTCTCAAAAACTTATATTTTTCTAGGTGTCAAAATTTATAAAATTTTGGCAAAGTTTCTCCTAAAAATGGAGGTTTCTCATGTTTTCAAAACATGTGTTTATTTTCTTTTAAAACATCATCAACAATCAACAACTCATTTCTCATCTAACAAGTGTTAAAATCAAGTAAGTTACATGACAACATGAACTTGTTCTTTCTCAAAACTTGTAGTAACTTGGCAATGTCTCTAGTGGACTTAGTTACTCTTTAAAGTGTGTTTATTTCCTCAAAAATTCCATTCTTGAAAAGATTTGGCGTTTACAACTTGTAAACATAATTTACAAAAATGTTGATTTCATTAACTCTCTTGTTTCACAAGTGTTCATACACTTGTTTTTCCACCAAAAATAATATTGGTTTATGTAAGAATCATGATCTTCTAAAAATCATATTTTACACTTGTTTTTCTTGGAAAAATCATTCATAAATCTTGGATTTATAAGTTTACTAGTTCCTTTTGTATACTACTTTTTCAAGAAAATCATTTTGTTCATCAAGTTCATGTTTATACATGAGGATGATCTTCTTGTGTTAACACATAATCATCCTCTATCTTGCTAGATCATGTGTTTAATTACAATGTAGCAAGCTTCATGAAATGCTTAACATCAATATTTCTAGTAATCAACTACCAAATATCATTCATACACCAACAATATCATTTCAACACTATTTCATCATGTTACAAGCTTTATGTTTCAAGATTCATGTGTAAGTTCATTAGTATTCTTGAGTTAATCATCATGTTATACCTTTTAACCACTCAAAATATGAAGTAAACAAGATCAAAAGAGCCTTACCACTAGTTTCAAGCTAGGGAAGAATACTAGAACTTGAAGATGACAAAATGGTTGGATAAAGGCAAACGAATGAGGTCCTTCAAGTTCCGTGAATACCGAGCTTCGTTAGTGACCTTCTAGCACCATGAAATAACTTTGGATTGTATGGAAGGTGATTGAAAATGGTGATGGTGTGGGGTTGTGGTTGAGCCGAGAATGGAGGAGAAAGAATGGAGGTTGGAGTGTGTTGAATGATGAAGATGATAAGTTGTGAAAGACTTAAGGTTTATAATAAAAATCCACCAACATCCTTATAACCATTAGTCCTTGTGTTTCAAAAGTACTCAACAAATCTTATAAACAACTAAAATAAAATCATGGGGGGTCCTACTTGTTCCATAACCGGTTGGGGGGGGGGGGGTGTTGTGCTAGTTTAGTTCCAAATATTAGTTAAGTAATTTGGTTGGAAAGTAATGGTATTAGTTAGTGTCTTATGTTTTAGGGTGTTTAGAGTATGTTATGATGTTCGGTGACCAATACTAGCTCAGAAACATTAAAACAATGCTTCTAATAATATTTTGATGTTCCGGGTTATGTCCGGTTGTTCGGTTAGATACCGGTTCGTTAAAGTGCTAAATTGCACCGTTTAGTGTCCTTTACGTACCCTTTTGTAACACTTTCGATTCCTGACACTTAGGGAAATATTCTGAATGATAAATCATGATTTATGCATAACATTTATGTGTTAAAAGCTGATTTGTAGCTGAATTTAATAAAATTCTGCACTTAAAGTGCGTTTCGGGTGCTTTTTAGTGCGTATTTTAGCTTTCGGAATGTCTATATGTTAACCCTTGTATGTACTCTTGGGTTTTAATGTGTTCTTGTCGTTGGACCTACACCTAGGCCTCAATTTTGATGTCTGGCTGCCTTCTGCATTTTTGTTGACACAGTGTGTCTTGCCGGTGAGTTTACTAATATTTTTGACGCAACGCTATCATAAAGTAATTCTTGTAGTATAAAACGTGCATGAATTCACTTGCATGAATTCACTACCATGGAATTCAGAAATTTATTTGTCTGGTAAACTAGATCATGCACAGTATTATGGGCTCTTGGTCCGTAACCTTAACAGGTTCTATAGTATTATGGGCTCTTGGTCCGATACCTTAACAGGTTTTATAATATTGTGGACTCTTGGTCTGAAACCTTAACAGGTTTTATAGTATTGTGGACTCTTGGTCCGAAATCTTAATAGGTTTTATAGTAATTTTGTCGTTTGTCATTGACGTGAATCTTATTTGTGGGAACAACGACTGTTCCTTGAGTCAGACTCCTCTAGACACAAGGAATGTGTCGCGATCACTACTGATCTTTTTCTGGAAGTTTCATCTTGTGAACAATGGTTCTGATCCCTACACCGGGGATTTAACCTTTTCATTTTCTAAATCACACCACGCCTTCTCTAGGCGAGGCTCCCATTAAAGTCATACTTCTTACTTCAAATTCTTATGATTTCCGCCGCTCATCGGCGTAATCTTTCTGTATTCCGCGGGCTGCCTTGATATGTTCACATATCTAAACGATTTGCCTCTAGTTTTTCCCGAACCAACGCGGGCCAGTAGATTGTTTATTCCCGGTCTCTGATCAACATGACGGGGATCGATTTATTATGTTCCATCTAAAGCTTCACACGAAGCGGTTTAAACGGCGGTGTGATAAATGTTGTTGTAGGAAGACTCCACTAAGGGCAAGTGAGTGTTCCAACTTTTCATCAAAGTTTATCACACAAATACGCCTCATGTCCATACAGTTTGCATCGTTCAGTAGTTTAGTCCATCTACGTTAATATTTAAGTTTTTACGATCAACGGTGTGCTGCAACCCTTGTGTTCAGTAAAGGTCGTGCAGCGTGTTCTTTCAGGTAGTGACATCAAGTTTGCGGCGCGCAATTACTGTATCTAGCTCAAGGTTTCTTCTTATGATTCCTTAATCAATGTGCCGCGTATGCAATGTTGTGCTCTCGTTGCATCGACGTACAATCGAAACTTTGTCGAGAAGCGTCACATAATTGCAACTCTAGCTCCTTAGCTCTTGGTTGCAGGGTTGGCATGAATCTCGTTCTTATCCACCACGTATCTTAAGGTTCTCACTTTGCGAATTCGAAATCCGTTTTTTATCATCATAGCATATAACTGTTCTTTTCTCTAAGAGTTGCAAGGTAAATTGCAGCTGTTGCTCACGGCCTCCCTTGGTCGTTGGCCATATAAGAATGTAGTCAATAAATGTAATCATGATCTATCCAAGTATGGCTTCCACGTTCGATTCATGAGGTCCATGAATATTGTCGATGCATGTGTTAAGCCGAATAGTACGACAAGGAACTCGTAATGCTCGCCTAAAGTTCGTTTTAGGGATATTTCCTTCTTGTATTCACAGTGGAGGGCATCTTGTCCTCAAGCCGATCTTTGGGTGGTAACTATAACCTGACGATTTATCTGTTCATGTTATCAGTCCTTGGCAAAGGATTCTGATTCTCAATTCTCTGAAATTTATGCAAATGGGACTGTCAACTTTCTCCTCGTATTCTTAACTAAGGATGTCGTGTCCTTAATTTCCTTTGTCTAGCAGCTCTTGTCGTTATATCGGAGGCTCATGCTTTGAGGACAAAGCTAGTCGGTAAGGCGTCATTCGGCACTGGTGCCGCTCCTGGCACAAGATTTATCCTAGACTCCTCTTGGCGGTGTGGAGGTATACCTGGCAAGTCTTTAGAAACGGCTACTGGAACTTCTTCCATAACCGGGATGTTCTTAGGCTCTATACTTGGATATCCAATCCATGCTGACCATCATATTATGATTTCTCAAGTTAATGGTAACAGAAGGTTCCGGCCTTCTGAGTTCCTAAATACAATCCTTAATTGCTTCGTCTGCTTAAACTAGCCTTCTACATGCCCATTTCTAAAGAATACGGGACGTCTTACTTGAAACTAGGCCAAGCAGTTTCTTAAGTTATAAGCATGCAAGGTTAAAATTGATGCCAGTATTAATCCAAAAATGGATGCATAAGGTTGGTTAATAGGGAACGTACCCGTAACCGCATCTGGATCCTAGCGTGCTACACGAGTTTCGATCGTGAAAACCCTCCCTTGCTTGTTTCTTCCCAGGGCAATCTTTCCTAAAGTGCCCTGCTTCACCACATCTGTAGCAACCTGGTATTCTCTTATTTCTTCCATCTGGGTCCTTCGCCCAACAGCCGTCCTTGCTGTGCCCTTCTTTTCCACACTTTCCGCACTTAGGCCTTAGACATCGACCTTCATGGTGAAAAGTGCATTCCCCGCACCTCGGCTTAGTCCCCGAGCAAACTATACCACCGGCCTTATAAGCGGCTCCATCAGTTTTTCTGCCATGCGGCGGATTCACTTTCTTTTTTTTTTTTGCTTTAGAGCTTCCATAGCTGACTTGTGTGCCCACCTTTAGGTTCGAAGACTTCCTTTTCTTATTGCCTAACGACTCCACATGAGTCTCTTTCTCGTTATCCTCAGATTCTGAAAAATTTCCCATGCACAGAGCTTCCTCAGTAAGGGTGATACTCAAGTCTATAGCCTCTGCGATGGTTGGGGGCTTTGAGGAAGTAACCAAGCTCCTGATCTGAGGTGCAAGTCCCCAAATGAATCGTTCAATCCTCTTGAATTCCGGTTTGACTAAGTAGGGGACGACTCTAGACAAGTCGTGAAATCGCTGGATGTATTCAGGAATCTTTGGTCCGTCCATTTTCAAATTCCAGAACTCCACCTCAAGCTTCTGGATTTCAGCCCTAGAACAGTATTTCTTTTCCATCATTTCCTTGAGCTCGTCCCAGCTCAGTGCATAAGCAGCATCTGCACCAAGGGTCTGAACCTGAAGGTTCCACCAGGAGAGTGCGCCATCCAAAAACAACCCTGAGATAAAGGTAACTCTCTGCTGGGGTGAGCAGTTACTCATTCTTAGAACAGAGTCAGTCTTTTCTGTCCAACGAACAAATGCAACGGCACCTCCCGTGCCATCAAAATTCAATGGCTTGCAATCCAGGAATTGTTTATAGGTGCAGCCAATTGGAGGGTTATTTCCGGTAGTGCTACCGCTATGTTCGGAGCGGTGGGCTTCATGTCGTGCGATTGCCTGTGAGATTCGTTCTTGAAGCTCGGCTTCTGTTCTTGGTAACGTACTGGATTTTGTATCATGTCTGGGCGGCATTCTCTTCTGTCAAGAGGTATGAGGTAAGTTAGACAACATCCCATAATTGTCTATGAGGTACATAGCACCATAAGCCATCATGTAATCACCCAATTTCACATGTATATATAATCAACAATGTATGAGCGAGGAAACAATTACTGAGCCTTCACATAGGCTTGCCAACTTGGCTTATTGTTTGTAATGGTAAAATGGACTCGAGGCTACATTGTCTTGGTCATTCAAGTTTTAGTTATTTCCTGCTACATTGGTTTTCTTAGGTCTTTAGCTTTACTGATGTGTATATTTTCCCAGAGATGGGATTGTTCATGTAGGGGTGATAGAGATTGTAACGTCACTAAATCTTTCCGAATGTCATACATCTTCACTTGTTTAAATATCGTTTCTCAAACGTCTCGTACACAGGTAGACACGAAGTAGGCGAGACAGGTTTCCTACTTTATAAAGTGCTAAAGCGCTGGTCTAGGTATTGTTCCACCATATGAAGGTGTGAACACCTATAGATAAATTTTGTGTGGTTTTCATTAGCTCGACCCGCAGAGTCCACCAGGATTTCTATGCACTACAAGTCGTTATTACGTGGGCCCCCGTAATAATAAATTGTCTTGCATAGTTACCCCAATTTTCTCTCGTCCAAGCAGATGATCAATCAAGGAGGGGACACTATTGTCCTTATACTTCTTTCATGGAAAGGACCTTTGCGATGGTCCACGCGCTAACACTCGTTATCGTTACGCGCGTATACGCACGATGATAGGAATAAAGAGAATTCCTAGTAGTTGGAGGGGCACCTCCAAGATGAATACTTCATCTTCCTTTTCCGGTCAAGTATGTCGTCAATCTTGCTTCACATAAGCCGCAGGGATCTCGTCCCGTTGATCAAGAATTCGTTCAAGGTTGCCGCCTCTGCCTCGTCATCATCACCGTAGTCAGGCACCTTCACGATCGACACGGAAGAACAGCCATCTCCTACGGAAGCAAGCTCAGAATCTTGTTTGGTAATCACTCTAGCTATGAGCTTTACAATGAACGCGAGGTTGATAGCTTCATCGTGCGAGTTACGTACAATAATAGAAGTCGGAGTCGAAAGTATCTTATTCACGTCGATAATCATTCCGTACACTTATTTGTATGTATTCACGTCAATATTTATTCCGTACACTTATTTGTATATATGTATCGATAAACAGATATGTTACTTAGCATAAACAGGTATTTCGATGCATCATATCATGTATAACACTCGTTTTTGAGGGGTCATTTTTCTAGTTGTCGATTCACGACGAAAACACTACTTGGTACTAGTTGTCACCAAGAGTGTATTTTATCTTTGGCAAGTCTAACTTGTGTAGACTATGCCTTAATTGGCACCTTATCTTGAGGGTATTCCTTACTAATGTCCTTGCCTTGTCTCTTCTTTAAAAAGTGTTTGACTTGTGGATCTTGGCGCTTACGTGAATGCAATGAAAAACCTTTTTGTAAAATGTTTTTGTGAGAGAACTCTAGTGATTGTAGTCTAGACTCGTGAAGGGATCCTAGTTCACTACAATCGAAGCTCTGATACCAAACTGTCACACCCTGTCTTTTGCGGAAGCGTATGATGTGTGACTGGTTTAATTTCATTGCATTCAATCGTAATAAACAACTACATGATCAAAACGATGTTCATCCATTCATAATATTTGAGTATTACAAACACTTGTTATTTAAGTTTTAAAACACAACCTCCGTCTAGGTTACAAATCAACAAAAGTGGATGACATCTAAACTTGAAGTCTACTTCTAGTTATGACACCCGCGCCCAAGATCCATCATGTTACCTGAAATACATGTAATTTTGGAAAACATCAACAAAAGTTGAGCGAGTTCATGCATCTTGTTTGTGTACTGTAATTCTTGTAAATCTTTGAGAGACTCCTTTGTAAACAAGTATGAAAAGCGTGTATGAACATGAATGTTTTACAAGTACTTTAAGGCACAGGGAGCACTCATAATGGCTCCTTTAAGGCATGTGAGGACATAGGGAGTACTTGTTATGACTCCTTGAGGATATGGGGAGTACTTGTTATGACTCCTTGACTGTGTCGATTACCCTCGACTGTGTCGATTAACCTCGACTGTATCGATTAACCTCGACTGGGACTCTGCAGCACTACTAGGTACTAGTTGTGACCATGAGTGGGGTTCGGCGTACCCGTTAGATCTAACCCTCGTCCCTAATTATGTATTTAAAACTTGGTACTAGTTTTCACCAAGCATTTATGGCATTTCAATATTAAGTCTAAGCTCACATGATCTAGTATTTCATAGGCATTTCATATTATTCAAGTATACACGATTTCTCATATTAATCTTTAAAATGCATCATACTTGGTACTCGTTCTCACCAAGAGTGCTTCTTGTTTTTGTATCATACCATTTGTAAATATTGTAACATTTGTAACATGTATTTCACCCCCGAGAGTTATAAAACTGAAAACAATTAAAAGAATATGGGGAGCATGAACTCACAACTTTGCGTTCCTGCGTCGTAAACTTCACCGGTTTTTGCTTATCTAGCGTCGTGACCTAGACGTGTTTTATTAACGTTAGTCACTAGAATTGTGTCTCACAAGTACAAGTCACTATCTTTTGTATATGTGTTCTTGTGTTAAAAATAATTTATATTTTTAACTATGTGTCTTACTTATATTATTTTCTCAAAAGTAAATATAAGTATCTTGTATTTGTCTAAGTATGTTATATGTGTATTTTTGTATCTTCACCTCTTAGGAGTATTTAGTGTATTTTCAAGTCCTAATACACTATTCACGTATAATACATACTACATACACTTAGCACAAAATTTGGTGATAAATAAATATATATATTTTTCTCACAAATATACATACTTAATATCCATTTTTATTCTTGAAGAAATCCTCATTTCTTAACACAAAGTTTGGGAAACCTTGGTAAATGTTTTTAGATACATTTTTAGGGAACAAGTTTCTCAAAAACTTATATTTTTCTAAGTGTCAAAATTTATAAAATTTTGGCAGAGTTTCCCCTAAAAATGGAGGTTTCCCATGTTTTCAAAACATGTGTTTATTTTCTTTTAAAACATCATAAACAATCAACAACTCATTTCTCATCTAACAAGTGTTAAAATTAAGTAAGTTACATGACAACATGAACTTGTTCTTTCTCAAAACTTGTAGTAACTTGGCAATGTCTCTAGTGGACTTAGTTACTCTTTAAAGTGTGTTTATTTCCTCAAAAATTCCATTCTTGAAAAGATTTGGCGTTTACAACTTGTAAACATAATTTACAAAAATGTTGATTTCATTAACTCTCTTGTTTCACAAGTGTTCATACACTTGTTTTTCCACCAAAAATAATATTGGTTTATGTAAGAATCATGATCTTCTAAAAATCATATTTTACACTTGTTTTTCTTGGAAAAATCATTCATAAATCTTGGATTTATAAGTTTACTAGTTCCTTTTGTATACTACTTTTTCAAGAAAATCATTTTGTTCATCAAGTTCATGTTTATACATGAGGATGATCTTCTTGTGTTAACACATAATCATCCTCTATCTTGCTAGATCATGTGTTTAATCACAATCTAGCAAGCTTCATGAAATGCTTAACATCAATATTTCTAGTAATCAACTACCAAATATCATTCATACACCAACAATATCATTTCAACACTATTTCATCATGTTACAAGCTTTATATTTCAAGATTCATGTGTAAGTTCTTTAGTATTCTTGAGTTAATCATCATGTTATACCTTTTAACCACTCAAAATATGAAGTAAACAAGATCAAGAGAGCCTTACCACTAGCTTCAAGCTAGGGAAGAATACTAGAACTTGAAGATGACAAAATGGTTGGATAAAGGCAAACGAATGAGGTCCTTCAAGTTCCGTGAATACCGAGCTTTGTTAGTGACCTTTTAGCACCATGAAATAACCTTGGATTGTATGGAAGGTGATTGAAAATGGTGATGGTGTGGGGTTGTGGTTGAGCCGAGAATGGAGGAGAAAGAATGGAGGTTGGAGTGTGTTGAATGATGAAGATGATAAGTTGTGAAAGACTTAAGGTTTATAATAAAAATCCTCCAACATCCTTATAACCATTAGTCCTTGTGTTTCAAAAGTACTCAACAAATCTTATAAACAACTAAAATAAATTCATGGGGGGTCCTACTTGTTCCATAACCGGTTGGGGGGGGGGGGGGTGTTGTGCTAGTTTGGTTCCAAATATTAGTTAAGTAATTTGGTTGGAAAGTAATGGTATTAGTTAGTGTCTTATGTGTTTAGGGTGTTTAGAGTATGTTATAATCTTCGGTGACCAATACTAGCTCAGAAACATTAAAACAGTGCTTCTAATAATATTTTGATGTTCCGGGTTATGTCCGGTTGTTCGGTTAGATACCGGTTCGTTAAAGTGCTAAATTGCACCGTTTAGTGTCCTTTACGTACCCTTTTGTAACACTTTTGATTCCCGACACTTAGGGAAATATTCTGAATGATAAATCATGATTTATGCATAACATTTATGTGTTAAAAGCTGATTTATAGCTGAATTTAATAAAATTCTGCACTTAAAGTGCGTTTCGGGTGCTTTTTAGTGCGTATTTTAGCTTTCGGAATGTCTATATGTTAACCCTTGTATGTACTCTTGGGTTTTAATGTGTTCTTGTCGTTGGACCTACACCTAGGTCTCAATTTTGATGTCTGACTGCCTTCTGCAGTTTTGTTGACACAGTGTGTCTTACTGGTGAGTTTACTAATATTTTTGACGCAACGCTATCATAAAGTATTTCTTGTAGTATAAAACGTGCATGAATTCACTTGCATGGAATTCAGAAATTTATTTGTCTGGTAAACTAGATCATGCATAGTCATTAAAGCACAAATTACTGTTCATTTAGTGTACGGAATGTACGGAAAAGTGACGGTTGTCAAATTATGCCCCCTAAAGTGACCCCCACATGCGGATGAATGGGCATGAGTCAAGATTTCCAACACCTCCGTTTCGGGCACACACCTCCTAATGACTTGATCTGGCCCGATCTTAAAAAGATCCGGTTCATCCCAAATGTATTGCTTCACTTGGACCATAAATTGTTGTCTTCGCTTCTTGGTCCAATGATTTGGGATGGCACCCATGGCTAAGTAGTTTACGTAATGAGCATACCACAGTGCAGCAAAGGTGGATACGGCTAGGAGTTGCTCGTCGGGAAACCTTTCATTTACTTCACTCATATCGTCGATTCCTTCCACAGGGATCCGAGACAAGTGATCCACCACTACGTTCTCACTCCCCTTTTTGTCTCGGATCTCTAAATCAAACTCTTGTAATAACAACACCCACCGGATTAAACGGGGCTTCGCGTCTTTCTTTTCCATCAAATATCGGACCGCACTATGATCTGAATACACCACCACTTTGCTCCCCCAAATATACGAACGAAACTTATCCAAAGCATACACCACCGCTAATAACTCCTTTTCGGTTGTGGTGTAATTCAGTTGCGCTTCGGATAAAGTCTTGCTTGCATAATAAATTACCACCGGCTTTATGTCAACTCGTTAACCCAAAACTGCACCAATTGTAGTGTCGCTTGCGTCACACATGATTTCGAATGGCTTTGACCAATCGGGCGGTTGCAAAATGGGAGCCTTGACCAAGTGTTCCTTCAAAACAGTAAATGCTTGCAAACATTCGTCAGTAAAGTCAAATGGAATATCTTTTAACAATAAATTACATAAAGGTTTAGTGATAACACTAAAACCTTTTATGAATCGTCTATAAAAACCCGCGTGTCCCAAGAATGACCTTACACCCTTAACATTTTTCGGTGGTGGCAAAGATGATATTACCCGTATTTTTGCCTTGTCCACCTCCATACCCCTTTCCGATATTACATGGCCTAACACAATGCCCTCTTGCACCATGAAATGACTTTTCTCCCAACTAAGCACTAATTTTTTCTCAACACATCTTTTTAACAATTTTTGTAATTCGTTGAGACACGATTCAAAACTAGTGCCGAAAATTGAAAAGTCATCCATAAACACTTCAAGCGACTCTCCAACCATGTCCGAGAAGATACTCATCATACATCGTTGGAAAGTTGCCGGTGCATTGCCCAAGCCAAATGGCATTCACCGAAAGGCAAAGGTACCATATGGACAAGTGAAGGTGGTCTTGTGTTGGTCATCCGGGTGTATTGCTATTTGATTGTAACCCGAATACCCGTCCAAAAAGCAGTAATATTTTTGAGCCGACAGTTTTTCAATGATTTGGTCAATAAAAGGTAGCGGGAAATGGTCCTTAGAAGTAGCGATATTCAATTTACGGTAGTCAATACATACACGCCACCCGGTGACCGGTCGGGTGGCAATTTGTTCACCATTTTCATCCTTGACTACTTGAATACCAGCCTTCTTAGGCACAACTTGGGTAGGACTTACCCAAGCACTATCCGAAATTGGATAGATAATTCCCGCATCCAACCATTTAATTACCTCTTTCTTTACTACCTCCCTTAGGTTCGGATTCAATCGCCTTTGAGCTTCTCGTGTTGGTTTTGCATCTTCGGTGGTGATTATCTTGTGCATGACGATTGATGGACTAATTCCTTTAAGATCGGCAATCGTCCATCCGATAGCTCCTTTGTTCTCCTTCAAGACTTCCAATAAGGCTTGTTCTTGCGCCATCTCTAAATTAGAGGAAATAATGACTGGTAGAGTGTCATTATCCCCTAGAAAAGCATACTTCAAATGGCTTGGCAAGTCCTTGAGTTCCAACTTTGGCGGTTCCTCTAGTGACGTTTAGTACCCGAGCTTATTTCCGCTGGTAAGCCTTCAAATTGATGAGTCCATGGCGGTCGACCTTCCTTCAAAGCCATAGCATCCTGTTTTTCCTCTTCAACCCTTAGTGCACAAGCATGTACCTATTCAGAAAAATCACAAATACAAACATCCAAACTATCCTCCTCGTACTCGTGCGGGTTGTATCCATCGACTAAATCTGCCACGAAACACTCATCAACACCAACAGCATTAGAGTTGTTAGTAAAAACATTCAAGCGCATTTTTCGGTTTCCAAAAGTCATATCGACTGTGCCAAATCTACAATCAATCACAGCATGTGCGGTGCTCAAAAATGGCCGACCCAAAATGACATTTTGTTGTTGTTTTGGGTCCGCGGATGAGTAGTCCAATACCAAAAAATCAACCGGGTAATAAAACTCATCAATTTTGACAATCACATATTGAACCATCCCCCGAGGTAGCTTATGAGACAAATCGGCTAACACAACCGTTGTCTCTACCCTTGCTAACGGACCAAAGTCTTATTGGTCATATAAGCCCCCCGGTAAAATGGTCACCCCAGCTCCAAGATCTAGTAACGCCTTTACCTTTTGAAAATTACCAACTTGTATATTAATTGATGGTGTGCCCAGATCTTGGAGCTTAGGAGGAAGCTCCCCATTCAAAACCGCACTTACTTGCCCGGTTAAATCCACCCGCCTAGGCATTTTCTTCTTTTGTTGCCTTTTTTGTGTGCATAACTCTTTTAAAAATTTAGCGTATGTGGGTACTTGTTTTATTACATCAAGGAGTGGAAGGTTTATTTTAACTTGTTTAAACATGTCCCATAATTCTTCTTTTTCGGGACCTCTTGATGCAATAAATTTTTTCTTACCCGGGTCAAGTAAAGCCGATGGGAATGGGACTTGACTCGGTTCACCTTCATCTTTTTCACTTTTCTCATTTTCACCCAACCCTGGTTTGTTAACATTTGATTCTTTAGGTTTACCCGGTGAAACTTCATCATCGTCACTTTCATTACCCGTGACATCCTCAACTACCCCCTCAACCAAACCCGGTGACAAATTTGCTTTAAATTCTTTGCCACTTCTCAATACACTAACATGACTAATATTAACGTTATTACCTCGTGACGAACCATGGGAAGGATTTACCTTAGTGTCGCTAGGAAGTTGACCTTTTCTTTTCTTCAACTCCGCCACATCGGTTGCCAATTGACCCATTTGGGTTGTTAGTGATTGGATGCTCTTGTCACGAACCTCATCCTTTTGCATTCGAACTTCATCGAGTTGATTCCGTTTTTGCATGTCTTGTTGCATAGCCCGAAGCATATCCATGACTTCATTCCCACTTGACGAACTTTGACCCGAACCACTTTGACCCGTTTGTTGAAATTGCCCTTGGTAGCCATAGTTGTTTCCACCTCTATAGTTGCCTTGGTTGTATTGTTGGCGAGGTGCAAAGTTACCTTGAGTTCCTTGAAAGTTTGGGTTAGCTTGGTTCGCCGCGTTCCCATAACGGAAATTAGGATGATTTCGTAACCCGGGGTGGTATGTGTTGGAGTTCATATTGAAATTTCGACCACCCCCTTGAACGGCATTTACTTCCTCTACATGCTCATCAACCACTCCCACTACACAAACTTCCGCCGTGTGGCCTATTTCGTTGCAATTAGTGCACACGTTGTACACTTGATTCGTGGGTTGAACATTGCCACTCTCTACTCCATGCACTTGCGGCCTTTGTATCACATGCCTTGCCCGTCTTGAAGATTGGGCCTTCCTCTTGGAATTCACTGCCGTTTGTTCTAAAAATGCCCAATCGACATGTTCATAATTCGTACCGAATGTACCATTAGTAATTGACATCAAATCACGTGCATCCTCCGAACTCAACCCCTCGTGGAACGCGTTCAACAACTCCCAAAGTTGGATCCCGTGATGAGGGCAATTCCGTAACATCATATTAAACCTTTCAAACGTTTCATGAAACATCTCCCCCGATTGTTGTTGGAAGCTTCTCAAACCTCTCCTTTCATCATTAGTCTTTTGAGAGGTGTAATATTCATCCAAGAAAATTTGTTGCATATCAGCCCATGTAAAAATTGATGCAGAAGGTAGAGTGTGAAACCATCTCTTTGCTTTATCTTCCAAAGAGAATTGGAAAAGAACTAACTTAACATCATCCGAAGAGAACCCTTGGCCTCCAATCGTGTTGCAAATAGAGTCACATGTCTCCAAATGGAAATAAGGTTCTTCCGTTGCTAACCCCTTAAACTTCGGTAGACTTTGGAGGGCGGTTGTTCTCACTTCAAAAGTTCTTCCATCTGCATGATGAGGAATCACTATCGGCGAAGGATTGTTAGTGATAATAGGCTGAAAGTGAGCTTCATTTCCCCGTACTACCTCCCGGTGATGTCTTTGAGGGGCACCCAATGGTGCTCTTGGTTGACCCATTTGCCCTTGCATAGGCCCTTGAGGTGCAAAGGGTGGTTGATATTGGTATTGGTGCATTGGCGGTTGTTGTGGAATCGGCCGTTGAAATTGAGGTTGCGTATTTTGAGAACACACTTGATGTAGCGATGTAGGGCATTGCAATTGTGGCCCTTGTGGTCTAATGTGTTGCACCCCGACCGGTAATCTACTTGTGTCTTGAAATTGTTGAATCGGTTGACTTTGTTGACCCGCTCCTCCTTGAGGTCCCAAATATCCTCCATCACCCCCATAGTAGAAACCTTCCTCTTCATACCCTCTAAAATCTTCTTCATAACCATCATCATATCCATCTCCTTGAATGCCCGAAGATTGCCCGAATGGAAGGGATGAATATTGGAAGTCCAATTGGTTCGATGGTCTAAATGTAAAAGTAGCATGGACAATGGTTGAATTTGGTGGTATTGTGTAATTAGAGGATGATTGACCCGTAGTTGGGGGAAAGAAGTGTGACAATGGTGGTATTGTGGAAGAAGGGCTAAAGGTAAGATTGGGTTCAACTTGAGTAGTGATTGGTTGTGTGGTGTTGGTTGGTGTAGTGTCATGAGGTGGAGTAGGATTTGTAGTGGTATTAGGTATGGTTGTGTTTGGTGATGGTTGTGTGGAAGTAGGTATAAATGATGAGGTCGTTTGACCCGTTGTGGGTGGTATTTGAGATTCTTGCATGATGTTTCGTGGTGTGATGGGTGAGGTAGGTGAACCAATAATTCTGTTTTCTTGTACTAAAACTCTGTTTTACCTTAACGTTATTTCGATCTCCGGATCAAACGATAATGGTGACGACTTGTGAGAGCCTCTAGTATGCATGCACCTGTAGAACCTGCACACTAAACACACCAACGTAAACCCAAAAATAACAAAGCAAAACTAACAAACTGACACACGTTGCGCACTACTCCCCAGCAACGTCACCAAAATTTGACGTGCTGTCGTAGTACACGCAAATTTAATCCAAATAACAACTAATAGATAGTGGTAAATGGGTATCGAACTCAGGGAGTATGTGGAAAATGTGTTGATTCTATAGCTTTGCAATTTAACTACAATTAACCTAATATGCAGAAATTAAAGATAAATGATTTGGATTGTTTTGTTTTAGAAAACTAAATTATCAATTACTTACTAATCAAGATTGGATTTTTAATTCAGATTATGAGAACAATGACCATCTTAGGATTCAGTTTCTTTTAACACTTGTGCGAAATTCCAACTAGAAAGAGTTACATAGATATAACTCGTGTATAAACAATTGTTGTGATAAAAGGGAACAAAGTACTCGGATTATATGAATGCGAGGTTGTTTCCGGATGATCAATCAATCAATATCCAACCCTAACCCTTCCCGTGATATCTCGATTGCCAACGGCACCAAGAACGTACGATTTAGACTAGAATTGCAATACCAATTAACACGCTACAATCAATTACTCATACACCATGATAATTAAAGCAAACACAATGTTATCATTCTAGAAATAAAGGAACAAACACACAAGAGTTTAAGAAAACCTTCACCTAAGATGATCACCACAAATTTAGCCGGACATTGTTCGGTTGATCATCATAACATCAAAGTTCAAGTTCATATGAATCAAAAACCAAAACCAAATGTTTAGAAATGTTTGGAACCAACAAGAACCAGCCAAAATCTCCCCCAATGTTCAGAGAAAACGTCCAATCATGAGACATGTGAAAAGACACATCAAAAACCGTTTTAATGAGGCAGTTACGCATTTTTCCGTCATCTCCAACGTAACTTATGGTACCCACCGTAAGTTACGGTGGACATCAAATTATTACGGTGGATCAGGACTGTGGTACGGTGGGAAAATGCAGGATTTCAGGGCCACAGTAATTTACGGTACCCACCGTAAATTACGGTGAAGCCCTGACTTCTTTGTTTCTTCTCTTCTTTCCTTCCATGCATGACCCGTTCCACTCCAATCCTTCCAAAGCAGTGTTTTATCCATTTTTAGCTCCCGAAACGTACCTGAAACATAAGCAACTGTAGTTATCTAATTCAAGATAATTACACGATCAAGTAAGGGATAAACTCATCTTTTAACATCATTAAGGGTTGTCCTATGGACCACTAGTCAGGAGCCTTGGCAACAGGAGTTGAGCCAGGTATGAGATTGATACGAAAATCAACAGATCGAGGTGGAAGAAGACCAGGGAGATCTTTAGGAAAGACATCAGGGAAGTCACACACTACTGGAACATCACTTACGCTCTTTCCCTTGCCCTTTTGTTCCACTATGTGGGCCAAGAAGGCAAAGTACTGTTTATGTAAGCATCTAGTCACTTGAGTGCATGACATCAGTTTCAGTCCTCTAGAAGGTCGGTCTCCATAGACATGCAAAGTTTCACCAGACGGGAGGGGTAAACGAACATACTTCTCATGACAAGCGATTTCAGCATGGTTCTTATGCAACCAATCCATGCCGATTATGATATGGAAACTACCCAATTGCATGGGTATAAGATCAATAGTGAAAACGTGATCGTTAAAAGTCAGGGAACAATCACGGAGTATAGAATCAACTAAAATAGACTTACCATTGGCAATCTCAACAGAGAACGACTTAGGTAGTTTACAGCGTGCATAATTTATCAAAGTTTCAAATTCTACGGACACAAAGCTTTTATCGGCACCAGTATCAAATAGTATCAAAGCATAAAGATTATTGACGAGAAACATACCATTAACGACATCATTGTCGTTACGAACCTGATTTACGTTGATGTTGAACGCCCGTTCTCGGGCGGCTTGTTGTTGCTCCTGATTCAGCTGGGGACATTGGGGACGGAGATGAGTGGTGTCCCCACACTTGTAGCATGCTCCCACGTTGTTTGCTGGTTTGGGGTTCTACTGAGGTGACTGAGCTTGCAGCGCTTACTGAATCCGATTGGTTTGGTGGCAGTAGGGAGTTGTGTGACCATAGCGATTGCATTTGGTACACAGACGGCAAGCAGAGTTAACAGGGTGATGATAGTTGCAAGTCGCACACTTGGGATGAACCCTAGTGTATGACTTCTTAGTGTTGTCTGGAGCAGGTGGGTTTGGAGTAACAGCAGGCACAATAGCATTGCCCGCAGGGTTTGAATTTGCAGCAGGGACAATTGCATTGCAGCCAGAACTTTGAGATTTTGGTTTCTTGTTCTTGCTGCCACTTGGTTGCTGCGTGATTTGGTTAGCAGGTTTCGAGGGAGCATAGTTTCCAAACTATTTATCATGAACACGGTTGTTGTTCAAACTTGCTGCAAGACGATACACTTCTTCAATTGATTCGAGCTGAGCTGCTTCAATGGCATCATACATAGCAGGAGGTAACCCATGAATGTACTTGGTGATCATGCGCTTAGGAGTAGGCACCAAATGAGGCACAATGATGCTGAGTTGCTTGAAATGGGTAGTTGCAACACCTCAAAAATTCACGTCCTATAAGGTATTGACACGTGTCATAAGCTTAAACGTGAGAAAGTATACTTTAGAGGGACTAAAGTTGACAAACATAGAAAGTATGTGAAAATAAGGGTTCAAAATGTCAACAATGGATAAATATACTTTACAATAACCCTACATGATGTTTATACCCTTAGACGGATAAATCATGGATCATACGAAGCTAAAAGTGAGAGATTTCAAACGACAGGGGTTAAATGTGTCAACATGTTTAAGTTATGCCACTGAGTGACCTTTTGACAAACCCAAAGCTTTGTAACGATTAATTATGCTCACTAGAATGCACGATTAAAATTTCATAAAGTTTCGTTATCGTATGAGAAAGTTATGATCAAATTCGTGTACGAGGGGTTAAAGCGTCAATGTTGAAAATTATGACTTTTCGGGTGATAACAAAGTGATCAAGGACTAAATAAAGTGGGTACAAGTCCTAAAGCCCTTTTGGGTAAATAAGAAGGGGTCAAATTGCAAGAAATAAGCTTAGTTGACCTTTCGAAGAACCAAGAGCCAGGGATGCAAACTGAAAAAGTGATTTTTTTGCCCTGATGACAGCCTTGAGGACCTCAACCTTGGGGACCTTGAGGTCCGTAAGGTAGCTGCCAGATGCAGAAACTCGTAAAAAATTGGCTGTTCAGCCTTGGAACTGATTTTTAATCATTTGTTTCACTTCATGGGCGACCCCTAGACACCCCTAAGCACTAGGAACATGTGTTGATCAGTTGTGGTGGGTTGTAGACTCATGTGTCAACTTCTTATGGTGATTGAATTCACTATATAAGGCCATGAGTTGCAACAATTGATCATACCATTTCTTTCTGCAATTGAGGAGCCTTCTGGAGCTTCAAAGCAGACCCAAGTCCTTCCTAATCAAGCTTAGGACTTCAGTAAGTTTTCTAATCTTTCCTTAGTTTAAGTTTAGTTTAGCTTAAAAGTCATCCGTCGTAATTAAAGGTTGACTTAATGATTAATCACTAATGGTCCAGTGATTAGTCGAATCAAAGGTAGTTATAAGTTGGTAATTATGTGGGCTTTAAACCCTTAAAAGGGCATCCACTGACTCCCATCCTAACTAGGTCATTTGTCGAGTCAAAGATGATTAGAAAAAGTCAACAGAAATGAAATCTTTCGTTTAACGCATAATTAACAATGTAAAAGGCGTGTAATCTATTTTATCATTCATATAACTTGATAATAAGCATAAGAACTTGTCTAAGCTTGTTTGATTCGACAACTTTCCGTTTTGAACCGATTCGGAACCGAAAGTCGCAAAGCTTTGACTTTTGCTTTGACTTCAGTTCTGACCCGCTTTAGTATGATTTGGAAATGCCTTAGAGCTTCCTTAGGACCAGGCTACATGTTAGCATGACCCTCTGTGGTTGGTTCATTGATTGACCCATTCGTTTACGCGTTTCCGTTAATAGCTCATATGTTGACCATTATGCCCTTATTACCTTAAAATGTGATTTTTGGAAATGTAAAAGAGTAGAAACTTAAATTACTAATATATAAACTTGTATGCAAAGTTTGACATCAGTTTGACTTGTAGATTAAGAGTTATGCTCATTATCGCAAAATGAAAGCTTTATGTTAATAAAACGGCGTAATTAGCGTATAGCCTAGTTAAGCCTACTTTTTGGTATCAAACTTAATACCCACTGATGTAATATATTATTTTGGGATTTTTGAAGATTTTTAATTAATTTTAGGCTGAGCATAACTAGTAGTCGTAGGCTTAATCCGGTAATTGTCGGTTTTGCCCTTACGGGCCATAAAATGAGTTTTACATATCTAAACGACTCCAAACCTTTTTCTACTGATTAGATATGTTAAATAAATTATTTTAAGCCTTCTGGAATAATAAAAATATCAGCTTTCGGTATAGAACCCGTAATCGGCTTCTAATCGCCTTTTTAAGCGTTTTTAACGCATAGTAGGTACTAAAACTATTTTAAACATACACGGGTTGATACCTACTGATATTTTAGGCAACTTAGAATGTTTTAACAGTAAACAAAGGTTGATTAATTCAGACTTCGGTTTTGAGCTTTTCGGCTTATGTGAAATTACCAAAATGCCCCTTCGGTGCATAGTTTGGTTATAATGGGTAAATTCACATATATACTTTACCCTACTGATTACAACTTATTAAATTGAGTATTTTTACTGATTACATCAGACCTGTAACTCAGATAAATACTTAAACTCTTTTATAACCTTTTAAAAGACCAAACTACCCCTACGAGGCCTAGTTTGTGTTTAAAAACGTTCCGGGCATAATGAAAGACATCTTACTGATGTCACAACATATTTGAGGCATAATTAACATAGGAAACCTGTTTAGGACCCATATGGTTACCCGTTACGCCTCTGGCGCGTTCGGTTCGGTTTATGTAACTAGTTTGCATAAATTAGCCGAAACGGGTCAAACCTTATCCTTTTTATCTCAAAATCCAGAATGTGTTTAGTTTACCCATATTATACAAGTCTTCAAACTTGTCGGGTCTAAATCACATTCTATTCCGGTCTTCGCTTAATCATGCGTTTGAACCGTAAAACTTCCTTAAAACTAACCGGTCTAAGTTACGACTTAAATAAGACCCGTTAGGAATCTAATAGGTTAATAAAACCTTCGTTCCAGATTGAGAGCCCCAGTAGAAGTACTTGTACTTGCTGATTAGAATATACGGCTAAGTATAAATTGCATTGCTAGCTCAGGTAAATACTTTTAACTTATTTTCCCTTATACGGGCTTGGGATACGGTATTATAAAAATACCGCTTGGTCGGGTGTAGAAACCTTTTAATCGGAGATGATTAAATTGCATAATCCCGTTTTAATCTGTATTGATTGATAACAAATAACATTGGGGGTTAATGACCGTGTCCTGGATATCCTTGGCTCATTTTAAAAAGTGAATGGCCACGACGTAAGCACAAGGTGTAGACAAAACACCTCCTGTTGCATATGTATAACGTATACTCACTCGTAAGGGTGTCTTCTTGTGAGATTATATTTGTGGTGTGTCGATTAATCTTGTCCGGCTTGTATTGTATAATCACCGGCCCTAAATGTTGGACAACCATGTAAATCGGATACAAGATTTTTATTAATAAAATTGTCCTAAGTTATAAAAGATTAATTTTGCCTCTGTGCATTTTAATCAATGTGTCAAGATATTTTGTGCCGTTTGCACTCGAATCACTTTTCAAACTCTTTTTCCAAAATGAGTCGGTTAATTGTATTTACCAGTGTAAACTGACGTATTTTCCCAAAAAGGTTAAGTGACAGGTACTGAACGAATTTTGCTGGAAGCTCAGGGCGTTAATAAGGAATCTTGCAAGTTCTAGATGCCTGAAGTCTGTTGAACAGTTTTCTTTTCTTTTATTGATCCGCCTGTGGATCCTTTACTTTCCGTTGTAATACTTTGATATTACTTTATATTCGGAAGGTAATATATTTATCTTTTGCTTCCGCTGTGCATCTATATATTGTGTTGTTTGACCATGATGTTACCAACTACGTCACGATACTCCCCTACCGGGCCCACTGTTGACACGTGGAAATCGGGTTGTGACAGGTTGGTATCAGAGCCAACATTGAGTGAATTAAACACTAGCCTTATGTGTTTAATCTCAATGACACAGTAGCACATTCATTGACCTTCTGAGTCTAGACTTAACATAGGAATACTTTCAATCCTAATCTGGAAATTTTACTTCCAAATTTTTATATATATTGGATATGTCGCCAAGCGAAGAAGCTGTATTAGAAATTCTCCACAATCTGGAGCCCTGAAATGCTGAGCTTCGTAGAGCGGCTAGAATGAAACGAGCATCCAAGGAGAGAGCATTCAGAAATAACTTGAAGAAGAAACTCCTTTTGCTGAAGATCGTTTCCTTAATAGTCCTTATAAGGACATATTTATCTTTCAGGCCCTTCGAGGACACATCATCCCTTCAAAGACCCGCTTAGGGCAACTCTGTACTTTTATTTTCATATAATGGATTGATCAAACTAAATTTTCATTCTAAACATGAAATATGAAATAAATGGAAAATAACATCCCTTAGAAGGGAATTGCCTACAGGCTATAATTAACGTCCTCTGAGACTAAAGACGGTGGTAGCCTACAACTCTTTGTCAGGGAAAAGTAATGAACTTTGATTCACACCTAAATGCCTTGATCCCAAACGATCATGGCTTATAAATTAAACTTGTCCACGTGACTAAGCCTTTTGTGCTATTACTAAATGCCTCGATCCCAAACGATCATGGCTTATAAATTAAACTTGTCCACGTGACTAAGCCTTTTGTGCTATTACTAAATGCCTCGATCCCAAACGATCATGGCTTATAAATTAAACTTGTCCACGTGACTAAGCCTTTTGTGCTATTACTAAATGCCTCGATCCCAAACGATCATGGCTTATAAATTAAACTTGTCTACGCGACTAGGCCATTTGTGCTATTATTAACTTATAAATCAGGATTTATGATAAAAATCCTGAATAAAATAAATATCCTTCCTTCCCTGCCAGTAGGCCTTTTTAAAAAGAATCTTAAAAGTGAAACCTAGCCTACGGGGCCAAGATGGTGAAACCTACCCAAGGGATTTAGATCCTTGTTAACACCTAAAAACGTGTTAGCACTCCTGACAAATGTGATTCGATAAAATCACAACAGTCATCCTTATATTGGATTCTTCCAATTTTCTTACATAGCCTAGTGATTTAGAAATCATGGCTTATGTCATCCTATAAGATGATCATATTATAAACATCCGATAGTGATGAAGTGCCTGCGGGCTAAACTTGTTGTCCGATGAGACAACGACAGTGGTGATCTTCGACCTTCTGTCTAAAAATGTTGGACCAAGTCCAAGCTTAATAGTCGGTAGGATCCATATGATCTCGACTAATAGCATCTGAGAAGATGATCATATTATAACCATCCCTCAGAAGGGAAATGCCCACGGGCTATATCTATTGTCCTAAAAGACAAAAGACAGTTGAAGTTTTTAGCTCTCTGTCAAGAAAATGTAATGAAATATGTTCAAACCTTAATGTCTCGATTATCTGAAATCATGGCTTATAAATTTAAAATTTGTCCTTGTGACTAGGCCTTTTTGCGCCACTTTAATATCCTTGATGTTTTATAACTAGGATAAATTATAATGAAAATACAAATTAAATATAACTAACAAATTAACCAATATGGTTTACATTACCATGGTTGATGAATCGTCAAAGATGATGATTCCATAATGACCTTGAATAAATCATTGTCAATGTTTATGTAGACATCAAGCTACATGGCTGGATTAGATGAAGTTAACAGCCACATGAAGGAGAGCAATGATACTACCAGAATTAATGTAACTGGAGCAGAACTGCAGGCAATAATAGATTATGCTGTTACTCGAGCTCTTGATCGACAGTATGAAGAATCAAATGATACCCACTCTAAGACTCCATCTGTGGCTCGTAGTAAGCCCCCTTGTAACACACATGAGTTGAGGGAGGACGATGTTCATGACTTGTCAAATCAAAGGAGTATTCCGCCTAGACAGGTTGTGTTTCATCAAGAGGCACCAGTTAAGACCTGTTCATATAAATATTTTGTCTCCTGCAAGCCCAGAAACTTTACAGGAGAAGAAGGGGCCATCGATTGCATGACATGGCTCGATGAGATGGACGCTGTTGTTGACATCAGCGGTTGTGCGGAGCAAGATGTTGTGAAATTTGTTTCACAATCATTTAAAGGAGAAGCGTTGGCATGGTGGAGATCATTGCTCCAAGCCACGGGGAAAGTTCTACTCTACAACTTATCTTGGGATCAATTTGTTGCACTAGTCAAGGAAAACTATTGCCCTCAGCATGAAGTAGAAAAGATAGAATCGGACTTCTTGACTTTGGTCATGGAAAATTTGGATTGTCAGGCATATGTGACAAGTTTCAACACTATGTCCCGCCTAGTTCCTTATTTAGTCACCCCTGAACCTAAACGCATAGCGCGTTTCATTGGAGGCCTAGCACCAGAGATAAAAGGAAATGTTAAAGCATCTAGGCCAACCACATATAGGTCCGCGGTGGACTTATCCTTATCTCTCACCTTAGATGCAATTAGAATTAAGTCTGTTAAGGCTTCGGGCGAGGGAAGAAGAGAAAGAGAGGAGGAAAACTCTCATCATTATAACAAGAAGAAGAAGGGAAGCTCGGAGCGCGGGAAGGATTCCGAGGTTAGGAAGAACTCGAGTCAGTCTGATAACAGACCCAAATGCAGTAACTGCAAAAAGCAACATTTTGGAAAATGTACAATCGACCCACGCGCTAAATTGTGTGGAATTTGCATGACCAAGGGTCACAAAACCTTAGATTGCAAGGGGATGAAGAACGCCACATGTTACAATTGTAACGAGGAAGGGCACATCAAAACCAACTGCCCAAAGCTTATAAAGAAGCCTGGAGGGGCCAGGAAAACTAACGCATGAGTCTTCCGGATGAACGCCAGGAGATGGTGCAGAAGGATAACTATATAGCAGGTACTTTTCCTTATCAAGCAGTTTATGCAGAAATTTATTTGATGCTGACACATGTGATTCAATAATGAACGATGACTGTTGAGAACTGTTGTCTCCGTCTGATTAGGACTTCGGTCATTTTGTACGAAGTAGAAATTGGCTGATGATACTTTAGAAAATGCTCCAACAAACCTTAGATGGATATTTTATATCTAATAGGAATCACTCTTTTCTGATATTCCTATGGCAAGCTTTCAAGCTACCTAAATTCTTAAATATAATAAAGAAAGATGTGACGTTTTGATCCTCTGTCAGAAAAGTGATGGACTAGGTCCAAATCTTTAATGCCATTGATGGTCTTTTGCGACCTAGGCTAAGTAATATTAATATATTTTAAATAATGTTCATGAAGAATGTTAGTGCTATAATAGCCTGTATAGGTTATTGACGCCATGGTTAGTATATATATTAAGGCCATCAGAATGAAAAATAGAAGTTGTTGGATTTCAACTAAGAAATTGTTTTATTGGTGTTAGGAACCAATAGAAAGTATGGCAAACTCGGATAAGACAACAGTCGATCGCGCCATTGATGGCACGACACATGCTAATGATGCTGAAATTGTGAACCTTAGAATTTCCAAAGATGTTCTTCAAACTATGATAGACGCAGCTGTTGGAAAAGCTGTGAAGAAGGCTGTGAAAAAGTTCAAGGAGCCTCATGCTGCTCGGTCCAAATTTTATCTAAGACCACACATCCTTACTCTTAAGGAGGATCTCGTTCATTCCTCTGATGTAAAGGATGAACTAAAAAGGAAAAGGAAGGTAGATAACTCCCAGAGTTCTAAGAAAAAGAACAAACAAAAGTCCGACCAGAAACCAGTATGTGAGACCTGCAAGAAGCGCCATTATGGGAAATGCAGGTTCGAACCAAAATCCAAATCGCAGCCCAGGGCTTGTGGGATCTGCAAGGCTAAGGGACATAAAACGTTGGACTGTAAGGACATGATGAATGCAGTCTGCTTCGGCTGTAATGAGAAGGGCCACATCAAGACCACGTGCCCTAAATTTGTCAAAGGAAATGCGGCTGAGGAAGTAAAGCCTAAAATTGAAAGCGCCTAAAATGCCTAAGCTAGTCCATAAATAATGACATCAGGTACATTCCTTGGCATTTCATCAGTAATTTAAATGCTAAGAGTTTTATTTTGGTTCGGATACCAGTAAATCCTTCATAAACTATAAGTATAACAAGTTTTTTTAAAACTTTTCATAAGGACCCTATATATATTAAGTGTAAGGTAAAACTTACAAGTAGAAAATTTACCAGAACTATTTTTCTGTTCCTGTAAGAAATCGGTAAGTCGCAAAAATGGTGGAACCGGCCGTCCCCGGAATCGAACCTGGGTCTAAGCCACACCCTTTCGCGCGCTAAGCCAACCGAGCTAGGTGCCTAGTTTGTGAAATTTCCATTCTGATTAAATATAAGCACATATAGTTGATATCTCTTTAATCTCTATCGATTTCGAATACCAAATGGTATGATAACAACATCACGTGAGGATTGGTGTATCTTAATAAATTCCATAGATTGCTTCCATGCCTGATCAGTATGGAGGTTAATGCATGGAACCACAAAGATATCCCAATGATCACATGGTACTAAAGTCAACTAATGGCATTCAAGGAAGATATCCATAATAGAATTGTCCAAATAAATATTCCCGATTTAAGGAATCCGTGGATTCATAACATAAATGTGTCATTTTTTTTCACAAGCAATGATGGATGAACTGGAGCTTGAGATATGGAAATCTCTGTAACCTCCTTATATCTTGGTTATCTTCTCCTAAGTTTACCCTGTTTACCTCCCTAGAGGCAGGTAGAGTTAAGATTAACATCCCGCTTTGGGTTAGAGTGTTGTAAGAACTCCATGTTAATTATGGAATAACCGGAAACCTGATTAAGTAAATTTTAAGATGGGAGATTCATATAGCCTAACTCGATATTTTCAGAGTATGATATTTGTTAGATAAGAAAGACGGTTCATTTTGCTTATGCACTCATTACCGCAACCCTATTTAAACAACGATTAAGAATCGCCATCAACTACCCAGGATCGTCGAATTGTTCGACTAACTGTAAGGATTAGCTACTCCTTAAGATTAGTTAAACAGTGGCTGGAATAACCATCTCAAGAGAAGCTTTTCTATAATAGTTTATATAGAAGTATCAAGGTTGCTCCATTAGAGACCTTGTATAAATGAAATGTTAAACATCTGTTGTTAGGACAATAGATTGGTAAGTCCAATATTCAGGATCTGAAAGTTGCATTGGAAACAACAAATAAGATCATACAAATTCCTAATCATCTGTAAGTTGCCATTATTAGGCAGAGAATACTTCCTTTAATTAGGTAAATCCCGGGCCGAGATTTCTTTTAAGGGGGTGAGGATGTAACACCTCGAAAATTCACGTCCTATAAGGTATTGACACGTGTCATAAGCTTGAACGTGAGAAAGTATACTTTAGAGGGACTAAAGTTGACAAACATAGAAAGTATGTGAAAATAAGGGTTCAAAATGTCAACAATGGATAAATATACTTTACAATAACCCTACATGATGTTTATACCCTTAGACGGATAAATCATGGATCATACGAAGCTAAAAGTGAGAGATTTCAAACGACAGGGGTTAAATGTGTCAACATGTTTAAGTTATGCCACTGAGTGACCTTTTGACAAACCCAAAGCTTTGTAACGATTAATTATGCTCACTAGAATGCACGATTAAAATTTCATAAAGTTTCGTTATCGTATGAGAAAGTTATGATCAAATTCGTGTACGAGGGGTTAAAGCGTCAATGTTGAAAATTATGACTTTTCGGGTGATAACAAAGTGATCAAGGACTAAATAAAGTGGTTACAAGTCCTAAAGCCCTTTTGGGTAAATAAGAAGGGGTCAAATTGCAAGAAATAAGCTTAGTTGACCTTTCGAAGAACCAAGAGCCAGGGATGCAAACTGAAAAAGTGATTTTTTTGCCCTGATGACAGCCTTGAGGACCTCAACCTTGGGGACCTTGAGGTCCGTAAGGTAGCTGCCAGATGCAGAAACTCGTAAAAAATTGGCTGTTCAGCCTTGGATCTGATTTTTAATCATTTGTTTCACTTCATGGGCGACCCCTAGACACCCCTAAGCACTAGGAACATGTGTTGATCAGTTGTGGTGGGTTGTAGACTCATGTGTCAACTTCTTATGGTGATTGAATTCACTATATAAGGCCATGAGTTGCAACAATTGATCATACCATTTCTTTCTGCAATTGAGGAGCCTTCTGGAGCTTCAAAGCAGACCCAAGTCCTTCCTAATCAAGCTTAGGACTTCAGTAAGTTTTCTAATCTTTCCTTAGTTTAAGTTTTAGCTTAGTTTAGCTTAAAAGTCATCCGTCGTAATTAAAGGTTGACTTAATGATTAATCACTAATGGTCCAGTGATTAGTCGAATCAAAGGTAGTTATAAGTTGGTAATTATGTGGGCTTTAAACCCTTAAAAGGGCATCCACTGATTCCCATCCTAACTAGGTCATTTGTCGAGTCAAAGATGATTAGAAAAAGTCAACAGAAATGAAATCTTTCGTTTAACGCATAATTAACAATGTAAAAGGAGTGTAATCTATTTTATCATTCATATAACTTGATAATAAGCATAAGAACCTGTCTAAGCTTGTTTGATTCGACAACTTTCTGTTTTGAACCGATTCGGAACCGAAAGTCGCAAAGCTTTGACTTTTGCTTTGACTTCAGTTCTGACCCGCTTTAGTATGATTTGGAAATGCCTTAGAGCTTCCTTAGGACCAGGCTACATGTTAGCATGACCCTCTGTGGTTGGTTCATTGATTGACCCATTCGTTTACGCGTTTCCGTTAATAGCTCATATGTTGACCATTATGCCCTTATTACCTTAAAACGTGATTTTTGGAAATGTAAAAGAGTAGAAACTTAAATTACTAATATATAAACTTGTATGCAAAGTTTGACATCAGTTTGACTTGTAGATTAAGAGTTATGCTCATTATCGCAAAATGAAAGCTTTATGTTAATAAAACGGCGTAATTAGCGTATAGCCTAGTTAAGCCTACTTTTTGGTATCAAACTTAATACCCACTGATGTAATATATTATTTTGGGATTTTTGAAGATTTTTAATTAATTTTAGGCTGAGCATAACTAGTAGTCGTAGGCTTAATCCGGTAATTGTCGGTTTTGCCCTTACGGGCCATAAAATGAGTTTTACATATCTAAACGGCTCCAAACCTTTTTCTACTGATTAGATATGTTAAATAAATTATTTTAAGCCTTCTGGAATAATAAAAATATCAGCTTTCGGTATAGAACCCGTAATCGGCTTCTAATCGCCTTTTTAAGCGTTTTTAACGCATAGTAGGTACTAAAACTATTTTAAACATACACGGGTTGATACCTACTGATATTTTAGGCAACTTAGAATGTTTTAACAGTAAACAAAGGTTGATTAATTCAGACTTCGGTTTTGAGCTTTTCGGCTTATGTGAAATTACCAAAATGCCCCTTCGGTGCATAGTTTGGTTATAATGGGTAAATTCACATATATACTTTACCCTACTGATTACAACTTATTAAATTGAGTATTTTTACTGATTACATCAGACCTGTAACTCAGATAAATACTTAAACTCTTTTATAACCTTTTAAAAGACCAAACTACCCCTACGAGGCCTAGTTTGTGTTTAAAAACGTTCCGGGCATAATGAAAGACATCTTACTGATGTCACAACATATTTGAGGCATAATTAACTTAGGAAACCTGTTTAGGACCCATATGGTTACCCGTTACGCCTCTGGCGCGTTCGGTTCGGTTTATGTAACTAGTTTGCATAAATTAGCCGAAACGGGTCAAACCTTATCCTTTTTATCTCAAAATCCAGAATGTGTTTAGTTTACCCATATTATACAAGTCTTCAAACTTGTCGGGTCTAAATCACATTCTATTCCGGTCTTCGCTTAATCATGCGTTTGAACCGTAAAACTTCCTTAAAACTAACCGGTCTAAGTTACGACTTAAATAAGACCCGTTAGGAATCTAATAGGTTAATAAAACCTTCGTTCCAGATTGAGAGCCCCAGTAGAAGTACTTGTACTTGCTGATTAGAATATACGGCTAAGTATAAATTGCATTGCTAGCTCAGGTAAATACTTTTAACTTATTTTCCCTTATACGGGCTTGGGATACGGTATTATAAAAATACCGCTTGGTCGGGTGTAGAAACCTTTTAATCGGAGATGATTAAATTGCATAATCCCGTTTTAATCTGTATTGATTGATAACAAATAACATTGGGGGTTAATGACCGTGTCCTGGATATCCTTGGCTCATTTTAAAAAGTGAATGGCCACGACGTAAGCACAAGGTGTAGACAAAACACCTCCTGTTGCATATGTATAACGTATACTCACTCGTAAGGGTGTCTTCTTGTGAGATTATATTTGTGGTGTGTCGATTAATCTTGTCCGGCTTGTATTGTATAATCACCGGCCCTAAATGTTGGACAACCATGTAAATCGGATACAAGATTTTTATTAATAAAATTGTCCTAAGTTATAAAAGATTAATTTTGCCTCTGTGCATTTTAATCAATGTGTCAAGATATTTTGTGCCGTTTGCACTCGAATCACTTTTCAAACTCTTTTTCCAAAATGAGTCGGTTAATTGTATTTACCAGTGTAAACTGACGTATTTTCCCAAAAAGGTTAAGTGACAGGTACTGAACGAATTTTGCTGGAAGCTCAGGGCGTTAATAAGGAATCTTGCAAGTTCTAGATGCCTGAAGTCTGTTGAACAGTTTTCTTTTCTTTTATTGATCCGCCTGTGGATCCTTTACTTTCCGTTGTAATACTTTGATATTACTTTATATTCGGAAGGTAATATATTTATCTTTTGCTTCCGCTGTGCATCTATATATTGTGTTGTTTGACCATGATGTTACCAACTACGTCACGATACTCCCCTACCGGGCCCACTGTTGACACGTGGAAATCGGGTTGTGACAGTAGTATAAACCAGATTGTCATCCCCAACTTGTTTCAGATGCTAGAATTCGTCCTCAAGTTTCTGCTGCTCATGCGGAGGACAGAATTCAAGCATCATCATTTCCCTAACCTCGGCCCAGGGTAAAGCATAAGCTTCATCGTTGGAGCGAATGTTCCTCTCATTTGTCCACCATTCTAGAGCTCAGCCTTGAAACACGCCGGTTGCACTCCTAGTCTTTAGATGCTCCGGGCACTCACTGTTGATGAAAGTAACTTCGATGCTGTCGAACCATTCCAGCATTGCAGTCACCCCATCGCTGCCTGAGAAAGGCTTAGGGTTGCAAGAGACAAAGTGTTTGTAGTTGAAGCTCACAGGCTTAGGTTGGGCTGCTTTCGAGTCAACAGAGGAGGGAGGAGTGTTGGATCCCTGAATTTCAATACCAATCTTGGGAACTATCTACGCGATCTGATCGGCCATAAAAGACATCATCTTCTTCTGGGTGTGGGCCTTAGATGTCTTGCGGGGGTTGTTGAGATGACTTGACAACATCTAAAGATCCAAGAAAGGATCGAATGAGTCTAGATCATAATGTTTCGTTTCATAGTTTCATAATTACGTAACATAGCATAAAGTTTCACATGATCACATAAAAGGCTCAAGTTGTTTCACATATCATAAAACATTCAACATGTTTCACATAGTTTAATCAAGACTACCACATAGTATAATATGAATAAAGCATCGTAAATTTAGTTTGTTCCTGCGAGATTATTATTATTGTTTTAGATTGCGGAGATAGTGGGATTCATGTAAAAGTTTCAAAATGAACAAGCGTCAAGTATAAAACCATATGTAAACCAATATAACATAAAAGATTGGCTCATAAAACATAGGATTGTTTGGGGTAGAGAAACGTTGACTAACCAAAGTAAATCGAGCCCCTTTTCGAATCAAGGTATTCCTACATTTCCTAATTCCCTATAGTTATGGCTCTGATGCCAATCTGTCACACCCCAACCGATGGCGGAAACATCGGGGCGCGGCACTAAGCGAGCAGATTGCTCAAGAGAATCCACAACACTAATTGTTTCGATATAGTTTAATCAAAATTTCATAAAAATAAGTCTAGAGTGTCGAACATAAACCATAACCACAATAAGAATCAAAATAACATAACGATTCAAATATTGTTCAAATTATTTAATTAACTAAGATGTGTTTCTAAGCATCATCCTAGCTTGTTTTCTTGAATCCCAGCTACTATCAACCTGCAATATGTATTAAAATACAATCAACATAATGTTGGCGAGCATACAAGTTTGAATACGTAGCATAATAGTTTAAAAACTCATATCCAACACGAAAACATATAATAAGTTTCACCATGCTAGTTAACGCAGTCCAAGTGATAGCCCAAGTTTCCAACGCATTAAAGTGCCTTTCCCAAAGAATAACAGGAGGTTATATGTCTCATCCTAACAATACCCCAAAGACTAACGGGGAGGTGCGTTGCCACTATAGCGCTATAATTGTTAAGGCAGAACTACACATAGGGATTAAACGTTCACATAGCATAAAAGTATCAAGTATCACAAGAATCATGTTTCATGTTTAAATGGATAGAGCATGTTTCAAATAAGTTTCAAGTGTCAAGTGTCTTGATGTAGAATACATGTTGCATCCCAAAAGTGTTTAAAACAAAAAAGGATCGAGTATACTCACAGTGGGTGCTTAGAACCAAACACTGTTAGATTGGATTGAAGGGAACGCTAGATCAGCCTGCGTGTGGGGAACAGAGCATAAGTCCTCTAATAGCTGACCCGGTCGGGAACAGAGTGTTGAATGGGGCGAAAGTCGAGTAAAAGTGTCTGACAGAATATCTGAGCGGATGGTCAACCGGACAGATGACCATTCGAACGGATGGCCATTCGAACAGTGGGTGGTTGTGAAATGTTAAAGTTTTCAATGTTTTGATCATAGTGTCCTGTAAAACAAACAACAAGTGTCATCAAAGACAAATCCTCTGGTCGAATGGTCATCCGATCGGATGGCCATTCGGACAGACGATCAGTGAGTGAAGTTTCATGAAGTTTTCTAAGGAGACGATGTGACAACGGAAACGTACCAAAACCAGCTCGTTCGATCGGATGGGTATCACTCCTTTTCAAACCGACGAACTGTTTCTGATGTAGTTTCATGTTTGGTCCGTCGATCGGCCCGTTTTCCGGTGGAATTCCAAGCCGGCTTTCGACTAAGGAACGAGTCGGAAGTCTGTTTGAGTCTGATTTCACCCATGTTTTTGTATAAGGATTGGAGAAAGTTCGAAATCCATTTGTAAAACATGATGTTCATCATATCTGAGCCGGAAACATGTGAAATTCTATCAGATCTGGTGTAAAGGTGCAAGATTCCTTTAGATTTTTGTATAAAAGTTGTTAAAATCCTTTAGATCTAGGGTCGATCTTGATTAAATGATGCTCCACCACAGTTTGTACAAACATCTGAGTGGAAACCACCTTCAAGAGACCCAAATCAGTTGGTTTTCATGAAAAAGTTAAAGTGTTCGCGTGATTTTGATGAAGAATATGGTGTAGAAGTGTTAAATGATGAATGTTGTACAAGGATTTAGGAGAAATACTTTCGTAATAGGCTTGAATCTTGATTAAAGTGACTGAGAGTGCGTGTGGTCGAATGATAGAGGCAAAGGTGTGAAATGAAGGGTTAACAGCCCTATTTATAGGTGATAGTGACAGGTAGGTCGGTGTAAGTGTGCAGGGGATCGGTTGGTTGTCCGGTCGAACGACCATCTGAGCAGATGTTCATCCGATCGGATGTCCATTTGGACAGCCAATCCCGTTTGCTATTTTTCCGACTTTGGTTCGTTTTGTGATCTAGATTTAAGCGTTGCGTTGTGTACTATTGTGAGTGACCATTACATGACATTATTATATAGTTAACACAAAAGTTTCCGGGTTTCAAGCATGTGTTTAAGCTAGTTTCTCGTTCTATAAGTATCAAGTTTCTCGTTCAACTAAGTATCAAAGTTTCTCGTTCAATAAGTATCAAGTTTCTCGTTCAATAAGTATCAAGTTTCTCGTTCAATAATTATTAAGTTTCTCGTTCAATAAGTATCAAGTGTCAAGTTTCTAGCATCACAAGAGTCAAGATTCATACTATTCATGTATAAGCATCACAAAAGTATCACAAAGGCTTCACGTAGAGTAAAAGTCTCACATAGTTAAACATGATTAAGATACAAATAGTCTCAATATGCATCACAAGGTAGGAAGTATGACGAGACTTGCCAAAATATAAAGTTTCAAAACACAGGGCGTTACATGTTGTGCCATGTAGGAATCAGGCCTATAATGTGACAGGCAATTATGGCGTTTTGAAAAGATAAACAAATTCAATTTTCCATGTAGTGGCTTTTAATATAATAAATGTTTGGCAATAATGTTACCGTCTCTTCATTTTACTGTTTTACAATTACTGTTTCGTTCAGTTTTATCTGTCAATTAGTGTTACTTTTTCCAATAATACTTTGTTTGACGTTTTGTATCAGCAACAACGTGCTTTGCTAGCATCTGTCTCATAGTTTTCATACTATCAGGCGTTTTGGTGTTTGTAGTTTTTGGCGTTTTATACTCAATTTTTTTATTAGTAGAGAATTAGATAACAAATAATAGAAAATGAAAAAAAAAATTCTAATCTAATTTCTCACCCAAATCTTCAGTGTCATCCGCCTCGTCTACTTTAACCTTTTTGGCGTTCTGAACCTGTTTTGAATACCTTATCTAGATCCTTATTTTCCTACATAACGCCCCTCTTTAGAAGATGCTTATTTTTAGTGACATCCGATATTGTGGTTTGATATATACTTGTTTGGTGACATGTTGAAGATCAATGCATGCTCGAATGTATTGATCCCTTCATGCCATCCATATATCCATCAAGAACAAAGTGATATGATGATATATCAGTGTCATCAGTCGCTTTTTCTTGAATATTTGTCCATCTCATTCAGCAAAAGCTTATAGAGATACCCACCTCAGAGAAGAATCCATTCAGTGAAACTTCATTCGGAACAATACTCAATATAGAAGAAACGAGGTTTCCCATCTGTGGCTTTTTAACTATTTTTTGGCGTTTTAAAGTGAATGGTTTCTAGGAAACATGGCGTTGTTTTTTGGTGTGATCAATTGATTGTGCAGAGACGTCTCTTTTATAGGATGTTTTTGGCGCGTAGTTTAGGCGAGATTTTATTTATAATAAATGATATTAATAAAGTAGCCGTCTTTTCAGTTACTGTGTGTTTTTACTGTTTTTGTTCAGCTTTTTATGAGTTTTTAGGGTGATAGACGTGCCATCTTCCAAGTTTGGCCTTTTTTAATGGCTTTAAGTAGTTTTTGGCCTTTTTTTTCATTTTTAGCTTTTAATAATACTTGTCCAAATTACTTTTATTATAGTTTGGGAGTTTTTGGCGTTTTATTGCATTATGGCGTTTCACAATCATTATGTCTATTTGGCGTTTTTATTAAAATAATGTATTTTTTGTTCTTAGCTGAAAAATACATAACATACAACAGAAAAAGAGAATTAAAAAAATAAAAATAGAAACAATCCATCTTCCAAATCTTAACTGTCATCAGTCTCTTTCTTCTTTGAAACATGTTCACTGGCGGTTTGACTTTGTTATGCGTGAGCTTTTGTTATTGAAGTAGGCTTTTTTGTGGTCGTTTGGAAAAACAAAATGACGTGAGTTTTTTGTTTGAATATGTATCTTCAAACCACTCATCAGTGTCATTCGTCTCTTCATGCCATTATAATATTCATCAAGAACAAAACACACAAAAAGAGTTGAAGATTTGTCCATCTCATGCAACAAAATGTTATTGAGTCACAGCACCTCAGGGAAGAATGCATTCTGCGAAACTTCACGTAGAACAATATTGATATACAAGAAACGATGTTTGTCATTTTGGCATTTTACTGAGGAAATAGTGTATCTAAAAGAAATGTTGATTTTTTGGAATCTTTGATGTTTGAGTGTTTTGACGTTTTCTAAGATGATTGGTATATAGTAAAATATGTCGTTTTGAGTTGGTGTGTTTGATGTTTTGGGTTTTTTTGGCGTTTCTAAGATGAATGGTATATAGTAGTAAATATGGTGTTTCCGGTTCGGGGGGTGTGTTTAATGAATGCCTGAGATGTTTTGTTTATATAGGGATGTGTTTTGGCCCGTAATGGCGTTTTATTCATTTGTTTGGCGTTTTTGGTAGAAAAGTCTAAAGACCCTTTTACCCTTAATCAAGAGCGTCCACTTAATAGAATTCGTGTTATTTACGAAAACGCCACTGCGCCAATCTAGTCCATAGATTGGTTTGATCGGATGAGCCATAAGCGTGCTCACCGTTCTCACACTTTCCACCGTTTTCTCAAAATCCTGGCCCTATATATATATATATATATATATATATATATATATATATATATATATATATATATATATATATATATATATATATATACTTATATGGTAGGGTTCATGTGAGAACCATTTTATCGCGAGAATCATGAGAACCAGTGGGAACACAAACAAAACTACTTAAAAAAGCTTAAAAACAATTTTTTAAGATTTTCCATTAAAAATCACAACATTTTACTTATAAAAAAATTGAATATTTTTTTAATCCTAATAACAATTACTGATATGTCATATTTCTTGAGAACACCTATATAATCACTACCATCCGTAATATATTACTAATATTATACAATTTCACTTCCGTCTACACTACAATTTATAAATTTAAAACCCTTATAAATATTTTTATAAAATCACTAAGGTCATTCATATTGATGCACATGTGCATAATTTGTATAGTAACGAGAGAATTAATGTTAATGCACGTATGCATTAAGCTTGTATGTTTGGTTATCTTATAGGTTGTCTATTATTGTAGATCAACAAATAGAAGAGTAAAATACAAAAATCGTCATTTATGTTAACATTACATTGCAAAGTGTGTCATTTGTCTTCAAAAAGTATAAAAAAACATACTCGATGTTTGCAAACCCTTGCAAATTATGTCCTCTAGCTCTAACTTAGTTAATTTTTGTGGTTAAATCTGACCAAATGGAGCCCACATGAGGGTTTTTGGTCATTTTACTCTAAAACTAAAATAATAAAGATAAAACCCCCTTTCTCTCCATCTCAAAACTTAGTCTCTCTCTCCATCTTAAAACTCAATATATAAAAACCCTCCAAAATATTTCCGACACCCTAAAAATAATTAAAATATCCCAATACGTCCTAAAATACACCCCGTATACTAAAACGGACCCCGAATACCTTTATTTCTATTAAAATTAAATAAAAACAAAAATAATGGGTCTCTGGCGGGCCGCGTAAGACCACCCCTTGGTCTACGCGGGGCGCGACAGCCCAGCTACGAGGCCTCACCCGGAGCCGACACGTGGCTCAATCGTGTCAAGGCTAGAAGTGATGACCGGTCAAAGCTAGGGCCTACACCCCTAGCTCGCGGGCCGCGTAAGCCCCCACCTCATCTTACGCGGGGCGCGACAAAGCTTGAACTAGGCCCTATAAATTAAGGGCATCGGCCTTCAGTCCCAGTCGCTCACACTTTCTTTTCTCTCTCGAAAATTCACATAATTAAAGCTATTCTCGGGTTTAATACCCCCCTAAATAATGAAGTTCTGCTCCATTGTAAGTATCATAACCCCGGTTACATATTAGATACGCTGCCCGATCGATCCAGGGTTCCGTAACGGCTGTCGAGGTTCCGCTCGACGTAGTCGTTGGAATGCCGTCTAGGGGAGGGTATTACTAATGTAAATATTGGGTTATTATACTAACGCGTGTGTATTTGTGTATTTAATAGATAATCACCTGGAAATCCTTAAGGAAAACCCTAAGACAGCAATGTGAGTAATCCTCCTTTTTGCAAACTGTTTTTACAAAACCTCATATGATTAACATTATATTAAACAGTGATTGAGTATTTGTATTCTACAATTATCGTCGGTATGTTGGGGTTTTGTATACAAAATTTGTTACTACATTGTGAGTAGTAACATGACCACAAGTCGGGTTGATAGTACTGTGGGTGGTAATTAAAGTACATGGAAACAAATGTAATTGCGCGACCGCCCTCAATACTGTACAATGGTTTTACTTAACTTGATTAAACTGAGATTCACTCACCAGTATTTCCCACTGACAAAATGTTTTTAAACGCGTTTCAGGTAACAAAATGTGAAAGCCAAATAGAAGTCAGCTGGACAGCACTGAAGGCTTGGAAAAGTGGCTATAAAGTTACCTAAA
Source organism: Helianthus tuberosus (assembly GCA_030545235.1). Taxonomy (NCBI): domain Eukaryota; kingdom Viridiplantae; phylum Streptophyta; class Magnoliopsida; order Asterales; family Asteraceae; genus Helianthus; species Helianthus tuberosus. The sequence continues at coordinate 58,082,274 of CM060443.1, read as the reverse complement.
ATAAAGAGATGTTTTATTTAAATAAAATAGGGTTTAACCCTATAAAAATGTGTGTACTTGAAACTTGGGATTTTCCCATGTGTTTAATATATTAAAAGCGTGGTATTTTACTCTGATAAAATATTTCCTAACTACGGTCCTGATGTAATTTCCGCTGCCAAAATGATAAACACCTGGATACCACCAAAACTGGCCGTGGGCGCCCGTTCCCGGATAGTATAGGGGACGGGGGTTGCGACAGAAGGTGGTATCAGAGCTAAGCCACTGATTCAGCCACAGAAGTGTTCTGCTGACACCAAGATATCATTTAAAATGTTAGGAAATTATCTACAGAAATACGTGCATATATGTATTTTATTGTTGTGTGTTATTTGACTATTTGTTAGTTTACAGTATGAACGATCAAGGACCCTCCGACGCCTATCGTCAGTTGTCTGGCTCACCTAGGAGCAAAGGCACCTCTTCACAGCCTACCCTCTCAGGGTATTCAGCTGACAATGAAGATGGGATATTCGTGTTTCAGGATCAGTCTGAAGAGTCATTCCATCCTAAAAAGAGAGGATGGTTCAGTAGGGGAGCACATGAGCGTAGGAAAAGAATGAAAAAGTTACAACAGCAGCGAGTTCTAGCTGCCCCCAAGAGAGAAACAGATGCTCACACCCAAGATATGCTTAATAGGAGTTTAGCAAACTTCCATATCTTAGCAACCACAGCTGCCGACCCAAACCTGGAGCAACTCATAGCCCCTCAACCATTACCGCTATTTCCCACCCAGCCAATGGAAATTGAAAATAACCCGGAAAACCAAGTCCCAGCTCCAGCCTTTGATCCCACTGAGATACCTAGAATACCAGCACCCAATCCCTTAGACCCAGACTACGACCCGTGGTTTGATGATCATAGGGATTATCAGCAACGCTACCACATATCAGAAGAACCCATGCCAAACCTAGTTGCTTACCCAGGTCTGGACCCTTTAGGTCCCTATTATGATAATGATGAATACATTAGGGAAATCTTAGAGAATCCATACCCTCAGGAAGAACCCATGCCATGGTACCCAGATCCAGTACCAGCACTTGCACCCCCAATGAGTGCAGAGAATGTGCAAGAACTCCGCACCTTTGGTGAGGAAATTTTAGAAAGTAGCGAGAGGATGAGGCAGGTTGGAGAACGACTCGTCTGGAAGTACGACGAGCGTAATATGGAGTTCTGGATGAACCCATATCAGTAATGGTGATAGTAATAATAAAATAATAATAATAAATATATATATATATGTGTGTGTGTGTGTGTGTGTATGAAAAAAAAATATATATATATGTGTGTAATAATAATAATAATATATGTTGTAGTATAGACCACCTCGTGGTTAGTGACGCATATTAGTATTGTGATTTTAAATTCCAGTTCTAGCTTGTATTAGATGCATAATATATAAGAAAGAGTAAGTCGCAATGTTCGACGCTTTTGAACAATATGTGTGTTATGTGAATGTTTGCATTAAATATTATTTTGTGATATTAATAATTGGAGAATGTTTAAAATTCAGATGAACAACGAAGTGAACCAGGAAAACCAGAATAATGATAACCAGAGTAACAATAACCCGGATAATGATAACCCGAACAACAACCATAATGGAAACCAAGTGGATAACAGTGCCATCCAACACATACTGGCACAAGGGATAATAGATGCGATGTCATATATTATCAAAACGGTTAAGGAAGCAGATAATAAAAGTAAACGTGATAGTAAACGACCCACTGAACCTGAAAACAGCATAAACAATGGACCTATACTTCAAGTGCCCATTCCCAAAAGAAGAAGAACCATGTTATATGGTTGTTCTTATAAAGAATTCTGGTCTTGTAAACCAATGGAATTCTCGGGCAATGAAGGGGCCGTTGCAGCTTTACGCTGGATAGAAAAGACTGAGACAGTCTTAAAAATAAGCAAGTATACGGAAGAGGATAAGATAATGTTTGCTTCCAATCTGTTTAAGAATTCAGCACTAGAATGGTAGAACACTATCCTCCAGTCTAGAGGAAGTGATAGGGTTTACACTATGGAATGGGAAGAATTTAAGAATATGGTGGAAAGAAAATTCTGCCCTCCCAATGAAAAGGAACAGATAGCAAATAAGTTCATAAACCTTAGGATGACTAGGGTAGATAGTAAGGGTTATACTACGTTATTCTTCGAGTATGCTAGAATAGTTCCAACCCTTGCATCACCTGAACCATTATTAATCTCCCGCTACATCTGGGGATTAATCAGTGAAATTAGGCATGTAGTCAAGGCAGCTAGACCTCAAACCATAGAAGAAGCTGTAGAACTAGCAAACACCTTGACTGGTGAATTAGTGCGTACACGAGAAGAGGATCAGAGGAGAAACCTAGCTCAAAGGCTTACCCAAGAATTCCGTTATGGAAATTCCAACCGTGGGAAAAATAGGGATGGCAATGGGTCGGGTTTGGGACGGGTTTAGGTAATCCCAAACCCAAACTCGGTTAGATAAGTTTGTCCCAAACCCGTCCCAAAACCCGTCGGGTTTCTAACGGGTAAATACCCATCTGGTATCGGGTATACCCGCGGGTTTCGGGTAAACCCGTTAATTTAAAAAGATTACTCGTTGGGTATACTAATCTCAAAACCCATTGGGTATCTATCGGGTAACTACTAACCAGTTACATTTTGTATTGTCATTATAAAAATATATATGAAATAACTACAATGTATACGGAATAGAATACCTATATGTGTAAAAAATGGATGTATCATATATATACGTATTTAATAATATAAAAGAAATTATATCGGGTATACAATCGGGTAAACGGGTATACTTTATCGGGTAATTGGGTCGGGTAAACGGGTATATCACAAAAACCCAAACCCGTCCCAAACCTGCGAAAAAAATAAAATCTACTCCCAAACCCGTCCCAAACCCGATTAACTGACCCCAAACCCGTCCCAAATGTGTCGGGTTTCGGGTTTACCCAACGGGTTCGGGTTTGATTACCATCCCTAGGGAAAAATATAGGTTCTACCTCTGCACCGTACTGCAAAGTGTGACAACCCTCACTAAACCAGGTATCCGTACAACTTAATTATTGATTAATTACTGCTTGATTACTGTGCTTGTCTGAACTAGCTAATGAACTGCTACTTGAATACTGATACATGAACTTACTTGCATCATACTTTACTTATCGTCACTACATTATTTACGTGTTGAACCCTAGTAACAAACATGATGCACAAAAAGCACAGTAGCACTAAACGGATACACAGTGAACATGCTGATATAACCAGCATCAGGCAGACACTGCCTCTAAGGACTGTTAAGAGCCTCAAATATTTTGCTACACTAATGGTGAGTGTAGGGATACAAGTGTTGTAGAACTGCGTCTCTAGGAATAAGATACACTGATTGGATGTGCCAAAAACGTACTTTAAGTACCAAACACAGCACTTTAATAAATAATCCAGCTTCTAGCTGACTAGTAAAGTGCCAAAATGTGGGGAAAATAATACTAGACACTTTCTAGAGTGTCGGGAAAACAAATCGTGTCACTAAAAGTAACAATAACGACACTTTAAAGCTTTTGTAACGCTTTAACGGATTACTATCCAACCGAACAACCGGACTTTACCCGGAACATGAAAATATTACTATTTTCACTATTTATATTTTTCTGAGCCAGTTAGGGTCCCTGATTACCCTAACACCCGTCATAACACGCTATATATTACCAACAAGGTTAAACACTTAACTTAACTTAGTTAACATAATTAACCTCCTAACTACTTGGTTACAATCGAACCAAGGGACCCCCCCCCCCAACCGAATCGGTCACCTAGTGACCACCCCATGTACTTGCAAGATTTGCTTAATCAAGTTTGCTAAATATCTAGGGGACATTGTGTCCATTGGACAAACATGCTTGATTTGCCTATAAGTACTAAAGATTACATAACATAATCTTCACCAACACATAATCACCAACTCACAACACTCTCTCCCTCCCTCAAGACTCTCGGCCGAACACCCCAGCCCCCATACACCCATTTTCGGTTCTTGTTCAAGCCAATCCAAGGTGATACAAACATCAAGGGTCTCACATTAGAAGTCTTGGTGCACTCGGAGCGCGAAGGACCACTTCCGTTAGCTTTTATCCACCCATTTTCCACCAAGAATCTTCCCTAGCTTAGAGCTAGAGGTATAACACTTAAAACTCTTATTTGATCTTATCTAAGGTGGTTAAAAGGAATTTTGTCGGTGAAATATCGATAACATACGTTTTGAAGCATTAAAGTCTAGTAAAAACTCTAAAAATGGTGGTTAATAGCTTATAACTTGTGTAAAAGTTGTAGTATTTGGAATTTGTGATTATTGAGACCCGATCTATGATGTGGTAGCTCGGATCACCGTTTAACCCGACTTTGTAAGATCATGAATCTTAACATAAGCTCGTTTTTGGTTAACACGAGGGTTAAAAGGTGAAACTCTACCACACATGAGACATGAACTTGTGTAAAAATATTTTATTTGTGTAAAAGTGATTTAACTTGTACAATGGTGTTTAGAACTAGCGGATCTACATATCTGCAAGTGGTATTTTTAAAGAACCACACAGTAAATAAATCATGTTTTCTAAAGAATGGACCTTACACAAACAAACATGATTTTTATAAACCACAAGTGTATAAACACTTGTGAAATGAAAAGATCCGACAAATAACTATTTTTGGGAAAAATGACTAGAAGTTGTAAAGACGGATTTCTCTCAAAACGAGGTTTTTACGAGGTTAAAATTACTTTATAAAGATCCACAAAATATAATGGGATTTACACTATAGATTCGGAAAAACTACAAGTTCATGCGATTATGCGATTTACATACTTGTTGACTAGTTAAAAATGTTGAAAAGTTGTTTGAGAATGTTGAGAACATTGATTGATTGATTTGTAAAAGAAAATGATACGCTTGAAAGCGTGGCCACCTCCAGTTATAGAGGAAACTCTGGCGAAATTTTCCTAAAAACCTAACACTTAAACTTATTCACATTACAAGTGTTAGAATCATTTTTGACATGTTTTTGAAACATAAATTTCGCCATGACTTTATTTATTAAATATTCGGAGGTGGGATTTTCACAAAATATTAACGTGATAAATATATATTTTCACACACTATCTATGATTATTTTGTGAAATACATAAATATTATTTTTAGAGTAAAAATAATGTTTACGAACGATAACGACTCCAAAATAATACAAACGCTTTCACCATAAATATATAAGTTACACCGGTAATTATATTACCACTCGTATGTTAAAACGTAACTTACCCAATTACGGAAATATTTATGAACGCGTATTTTAACAACGTATTTTGGATAAATACTTATACTTTGGAGTTGGAAATATATAAAGATTAAGTGAGACTTAATGATGAAATTGTACGCACATGTATTAAATCCCCCATCCTTGGGAAGGAAAATAACTACCAAGTAAATACCAAATGTAACACGAAATAGTTGTCTAACTATTTCCTTCAAATATAAACCGTAAAGCTAAAGCACGGTCGTCCGTCTAATAGAATTAGCACTTGTAGGTCGTTGCACAGCTTACTGTATTGGAGACACTTGGTAGAGACGCGCATTCACTGTGAGTTCATGTCCCCCTTTTCTCTAACTGTTTTCAGTTTTCTTAACTGCGGGGGTGAAATACATGTTACTTTGTTTACTAGTACTATTATACACGGTATGTTAACGTAAGGAGGTTTACTACTTAGATCATGTGAATGGGTAGTCAGAACACCGAGGGACTTAAGCGGTAGATCTATCTGGGTGTAGCGAGCCCAACTCTAGGCCCAACAGAACGGACCTCTGTGAGGACCAACAGAACGGACCTTGAGTGACTTGGTTGCCCGACACAAAAATCAGCTAGGTTTGAATCTTTCTACTTGCATTTCACACATGCTAATGGCCTTGCAAACCATTGGTGATCTCGTTTCCTTACACTGCTACATACCAGGGAACTTTTATACTTACAAGTGTTTTACTTACTCACTTGCACATGAACTCGCTCAACATTATTGTTGATTTTTCAACTTACATGTATTTCAGGAAATTAACGAGATCTGGCACGGTATGGCATGTTTTCCGCTGCACTAGTTTCCGAGGTCATCCGGGGTTTAGGGGATGTGTCTCTTTCCTGGACAAGACACAATCCTTAAACCATGTTTATGTTATGTTATGTTTCAAGTTTGTCTGTTGAACAAGATTATGTTTGTCAGGGTATGTTAAAACAATGGTACTGTATTTGGTTTTTTCAAAACTTAATGGATGATCTTGCATGTTTTTAACTCATATAGCTTGTTATGGTTAAGCTATGGTATTAAGAAGTCACACCAAAATTAACCACGCTTCCGCAGAGCCAGGGTGTGACAGCTTGGTATCAGAGCTCTGATCATAGCGAACTAGGATTCTTTCTCGAGTCTAGACTATGATCACTAGGGCTCTCACGAAAACATTTTCCTGCATACCACTTAAGTCCAGATCCACAACTTTTTACAAAACAAATGTTGAGCACATTTTATTTATTAGGCTTAGTCTGAGAGACTGAGGCTCGGTCTGAGAGACTGAGGCTCGGTCTGAGAGATCGAGGAAGTTGGCTAGTGAGACTAGGAGAGTTGGCTAGTGGGACTAGGAGAATTGGCTAGTGGGACTAGGAAGAGCAGTCTGAGAGGCTGGGAGGCTAGTGGGACTAGGAGAATTGGCTAGTGGGACTAGGAAGAGCAGTCTGAGAGGCTGGGAGGCTAGTAGGACTAGGAGAATTGGCTAGTGGGACTAGGAAGAGCAGTCTGAGAGGCTGGGAGGCTAGTGGGACTAGGAGAATGACTTGAATGCTTACTTGGTGACTTATGTGATTATATGATTATATGATTGATTATCATACGTATATGTGTTTGTGTTACAAACGTCGTGCTTTTATCATGTACTAGAAAGATGGACACTATGAATCCCATGGCCATAGTATCAGACGACATAGTTTCATCGAAGCACGAGGTGTACAGTTCCGATACTACCGGCACAGACAATAACGACTTTCAGCCTTTTGCACTACCTGAAGTCGTAACAGAGCCTACTGATGGCCATCTTGTTGGGAATTTGCCCCCCTTGCCGCTTATTCTGTTGATGATATGCCCTCCCGACGTGGCCTCTGACGACGATAACGATCTACTGGAGGAGGACCCATTCGAGGGCAGGGCCCTATTGCTGTTGGCATTAGACTACTGCATGCGGACGCTTCTGCAGGGGAAACTCATGCCCATTCCCCTACCCCAGACTCATTTGAGTTTCTGACATCCGCATCTTTGCATACACAGGGAGTGCAGCACCACTCACACGACGCCGACCCTGATATGGCATCATCAGCTGCACCGGATCCCGCCCACAGCTTTGAGTCGATCACGATATTGAGGTTGATCCTGCTTATCCACCTGGTTTTGATCCAGACCATGACCTTGAGTTCATACACTTAGACCAGCCCTTGGAGGATCCTGTAACCCCCTGTGTTTGTTAATCCAGCTAATCTTGAGATGGAGTTTTTGATCCGGAGCCGGCCGTGGCCCCTGAGCCAGGCGCTGCTCCTGACCCCGCATTGGAGCATGACCCTGTTCATGCCAATGCACCTACTGTTGCTCCTTGATTGATCATCTGCTTGGACGAGAGAAAATGGGGTAACTGTGCAAGACAATTTATTATTACGGGGGCCCACGTAATAACGATTTGTAGTGCACAGGAATCCTGGTGGACTCTGCGGGTCAAGCTAATGATAACCAATGCAGCAGGAAATAACTCAAAATGACCAAGGCGATGTAGCCTCGAGTTCATTCTATTACGAGCAACAAGCCAAATTGGCAAGCCTATGTGAAGGCTCAGAAATTTACTTCCCCACTCATACAGTGAGTATATTTGCGTGTGAAATTGGGTGATTACATGATGGCTTATGTTGCTATATACACCTCATAGACAATTGAAACGTTGTCTAACCCACTTCACACCACTTCGACAAAAGGGAATGTCACCCAGACGTGACACAAACACCAGTACATTGCCAAGGACAGAAGCCGAGCTGCAAGAGCGCATCTCGCCGATAAATGCACGACATGAAGCCCTCCACTCTAAGTACAACGATGGCATTACTGGAGATAACCCTCCAACTGGCTGCACCTATAAACAGTTCCTGAACTGCAAGCCTTTGAACTTTGATGGAACAGGAGGCACCGTTGCATTCGTTCGTTGGTCCGAAGAGACCAACTCCATTCTAAGAATGAGTAACTGTTCGCCCCAACAGAGTGTTACCTACATCTCGGGGATATTTCTAGATGGCACACTCTCTTAATGGAACCTCCAGGTTCAGACCCTTGGCACAGACGCTGCTTATGCACTGAGCTGGGACGAGCTCAAGGAAACGATTGAGAAGAAATGTTGTTTTAGGACTGGAATTTAGAAGCTTGAGGTGGAGTTCAGGAATTTGAAAATGGACAAACCAGAAATTCCTGAACTTGTCCAGCGATCGCACGACTTATCTAGGGTCGCCCCCCCTACTTAGTCAAACCGGAGTTCAAAAGGACTGAACGATTCATTTGGACACTTGCACCCCAGATCAGGGGTATGGTTACTACCTCAAAGCCCTCAACCATTGTAGAAGCTATCAATATGGGTGATCTGTTTATAACATGAGATGTTATGTGATTGATAACATGAGATGTTATGTGTTGATACTGTTGTATACTCTACTTATTATGACCTGACCAACGTGAACACATCTTTTAGAAGATGCCGCCAAGACGTGAGACACGCATACCAACCAATGAGGCAGAACTCCAGCAGATTATTGCTGCTGCCATAGCACAGTATGCAGCATCTCAGCCCGGAACGAGCGGAAGTATTAACCAAGGCAATAACAATCCACCTCACGGTAATGCTAAGTCATTAAGACACACCGCGACCTAATTGGATATCTTTAGCAATGATGCTAATGCCGTTCATATGTTGTAACGTATGTGCAGGGTGCACCTACAAGCAGTTCTTAGACTGCAAACCGGTCAACTTTGATGGCACAGGAGGTGCTGTCGCCTTTGTTCGTTGGGCTGAGAAGACCGAGTCTGTTATTCGCATGAGCAAATGCGCGCTGGATCAGCAAGTCACCTATATCTCAGGGCTGTTTCTAGATGGAGCCCTATCCTGGTGGAATCTACAAGTACAAACACTAGGCGAAGCTGCTGCCTACGCGCTGACCTGGACCGAACTAAAAGAACTTATGCGCAAAAAGTACTGTTCCCGCGCAGAAATCCAGAGGTTGGAGACCGAGTTCTGGCACTTGAAAATGGACGGTCCAAAGGTAGCGGAGTACGTTCAAAGATTCCATGACTTATCTCAAGTGGTTCCCTACATGGTCACTCCCGAGTTCAAGAGAATTGAACGCTTCATTTGGGGAATAGCTCCTCAAATCATAAGCATGGTAACCTCATCCAAGCCTGCAACTATTACCGAGGCGATTGATTTAAGCATAGCCCTCACTGAGGAGGCAATTCGTCTGAACAAGTTTGATGAGATCAAGACGAAGAAGGCAGAGACTCACGTCGAGTCATCAGGGGGTAACAAATGAAAGTTCTCAAACTTCAAGCAGGGCGCCAGTGTGGCGGTTAAGAAAGGAGGATCAGCTAGCAGTGAGAAGAAAGGCAAAGGATACCAGGGCACCTAGCCCAAGTGTAATAACTGTCAACGCCACCATACTGGCCATTGTAATGTGAAAGTATGTGAAGCGTGTGGAAAGCCGGGCCACTCGAAAGATTCTTGTGGGGCTAGTGCTGGCCGGGGAGGCCAGGGAGGATTTGAGAACAGAAATAATAATCGTGGTAGTACTGGAAATCGCCCACAAGGAAATAATGGAGGGAACGGAAACCGAGTCAACAATGCGAACCAAAACAACCAACAAGTTGGGGATGGCGCCGGAAGTGGTCGAAAACTTGGATGTTTTAACTGCGGTGATGTTGGGCATTTTAAGAAGAACTGCCCAGATCTAAACCAAGCCCGTGGAAGAGTGTTTCAAATCGGAGCAAGGGAAGCACGCCAGGACCCCAATGTTGTTACTGGTACGTTCCCTGTCAACCAACGCTATGCATCCGTTTTATTTGATACTGGTGCCGATTATAGCTTCGTATCGTTAGAGTTTAAGAAAATGCTTGGGTTAGCCGCTAATAAGCTAGATATTCCCTACTCGAACGAATTAGCTAACGGAAAGTTAGTTGAAGCAAACGAAGTTATCAGAGGCTGTGTGATAGAATTAGGAGAACGTGAGTTTACTTTGGATCTACTACCAGTCCAGTTGGGAAGCTTTGACGTGGTGGTAGGAATGGATTGGTTATCAGGCAACAAAGCTGAGATAGTTTGTCACGAAAAGGTTGTTCGTATCTCAACCGATGATGGTGAGACCATTGTTGTTCATGGAGAGAAGCGTGAGACGCCGTTGAGGATTATCAGCTGCCTGAAAGCAAGGAAGAGTTTGCAGAAAGGATGTGTTGCCTTTCTGGCACACATTGTGGATAAGAAGGCTGCTGAGCCAAGAATCGAAGACATCCCTGTCGTGAGGGAGTATCCAGAAGTCTTCCCAGAAGACTTACCCGGACTGCCACCTCAGAGGCAAGTAGAGTTTCACATCGACTTAGTTCCAGGCGCAGCGCCTGTGGCTAAGGCACCTTATAGACTTGCTCCGTCTGAGATGCAGGAATTGTCGACACAACTTCAAGAGTTGTTAGACAAGGGTTTTATCCGACCAAGCTTCTCGCCTTGGGGAGCTCCGGTCTTGTTTGTCAAGAAGAAGGACGGTAGTTTCCGTATGTGTATTGACTACAGAGAATTAAACAAGCTGACGATCAAGAATAGGTACCCTCTGCCAAGAATCGACGACCTGTTTGATCAACTTCAAGGTTCAAGCTTTTACTCTAAGATTGATCTTCGATCTAGATATCACCAGTTAAGGATACAAGAGGAAAGTATCCCAAAGACAGCCTTCAGGACTCGTTATGGGCACTACGAGTTCCTAGTTATGCCATTTGGTTTGACAAACGCACCGGCGGTATTCATGGATCTGATGAATAGAGTTTGCAAACCATACTTGGATAAGTTCGTGATTGTGTTCATCGACGACATCTTGATTTATTCAAAGACGAAGGCTGAACACGAACAGCATCTAAGAGCCATTCTAGAGCTACTGAAGAAGGAACAACTGTACGCCAAATTCTCCAAGTGCGAATTTTGGCTACGTGAAGTCCAGTTTCTTGGACATGTGGTTAATGGAGATGGAATTCATGTTGATCCCACAAAGATCGAGGCGATCAAGAATTGGGAAACGCCTATGACGCCAACCGAGATTCGACAATTCTTGGGTTTGGCTGGCTACTATCGAAGGTTCATCGAGGATTTTTCGAAAATCGCTCAACCATTGACGCACCTCACCCAGAAGGATAAGAAGTTTGATTGGGGAATCAAACAGGAAGAAGCATTCCAGATACTGAAGGATAAGCTCTGTAACTCGCCAATTTTAGCTCTACCAGAAGGTACTGATGATTTTGTGGTATACTGCGACGCATCGCGCCAAGGATTGGGTTGCGTGTTGATGCAACGCCAAAAGGTTATTGCTTACGCATCGTGTCAACTAAAAGTGCACGAAAAGAACTATACCACACACGATTTGGAGCTCGGCGCAGTGGTTTTTGCCTTAAAGATCTGGAGACACTACCTTTATGGTACGAAATGTACAATCTTCACAGATCACAAGAGCCTACAGCACATCTTCAACCAGAAGGAGTTGAATATGAGGCAAAGACGATGGGTTGAATTGTTGAACGACTACAACTGTGAGATAAAGTATCATCCGGGGAAGGCGAACGTGGTCGCCGATGCCCTAAGTCGAAAGGAAAGGATCAAGCCCATAAGGCTTAGAGCTCTAGAAATGATTATTCGAACCGATCTTTCCTTGCGCATTCGTGCTGCACAAAAAGAAGCCCTTAAGGAAGGAAACCGTGAAGAAGAATATCTCCGTGGGATGGAGAAGCTACTGGTACCAAACGAGGAAGGAACGTTATGTTTTGAGAAAAGGATTTGGGTTCCTCTGTTTGGTGATTTACGGAAAGTTATTTTTGACGAAGCTCACAAATCACGGTACTCTATCCATCCTGGAGCGGATAAGATATACCAAGATCTCAAAGATTACTATTGGTGGCCTAGGATGAAAGGCGACGTTGCTGTCTACGTGAGCAAATGTTTAACGTGCGCTAAGGTTAAGGCGGAATACCAGAAGCCTTCAGGACTTCTGCAACAACCTGAGATTCCCAAGTGGAAATGGGAACAAATCTCAATGGATTTTGTTACAAAATTGCCAAAAACGCCGAGAGGCCATGATATGATTTGGGTAATAGTTGACCGCCTAACAAAATCCGCACACTTTCTGCCAATCAAAGAGAAAGACAGCACTAGTAAACTCGCGGAAATTTACATGAGAGAGATTGTCGCACGCCATGGAGTACCTCTCTCGATTATCTCTGATAGAGACGGAAGGTTCGTGTCAAGGATATGGCAATCTTTCCAAGAAGCCTTTGGCTCACAGTTGAATCTGAGCACTGCGTTCCATCCGCAAACTGACGGCCAGAGCGAGCGAACGATACAAACCTTGGAAGACATGCTGAGAGCGTGTGTTATGGATTTGGGCGGTAGCTGGGATAAACATTTACCTTTGGTCGAATTTTCATACAACAACAGCTACCACACCAGTATTGGTGTCGCGCCATTTGAAGCCCTATACGGACGCAAGTGCCGATCACCCCTATGTTGGTCTGACGCAGGTGATAGGCAGCTTGCTGGTCCCGAGATCGTCCAAGAGACGACAGACAAGATTGCGCAAATCCTTAAACGCATCGAAGCAGCTCGCCACAGACAAAAGGCCTATGCGGATCCAAACCGGAAGCATGTGGATTTCCAAGTTGGAGAAATGGTGTTATTGAAAGTTTCACCCTGGAAGGGGGTGGCACGCTTTGGGAAGCGTGGGAAGTTAAATCCGCGCTACATTGGTCCTTTCAGAATTCTGGAAAGAATTGGAACAGTAGCATACAAGTTGGACCTACCTGCTGAACTGAATGGTGTTCACGATACATTTCATGTATCCAATCTGAAGAAAAGTCCAACTCAAATTGACGTTGCCATTCCCATCGACGAGATTCATATTGACGACACGCTCCACTTCGTTGAAGAACCTGTTGAGGTCACGGATTGGAAAGTTAACAAGACCCGCCGGAGCAGTGTCAAGCTCGTCAAAGTTCGTTGGAATGCCAGACATGGTCCTGAGTTCACCTGGGAGCGTGAGGACCGGATGAAAGAGAAATACCCCCACTTATTCCCTAAGAACACTGCATCTACAAGCAGAACTTAAATTTCGGGACGAAATTTATTTAACGGGGGGAGAATGTGACAACCCTCACTAAACCAGGTATCCGTACAACTTAATTATTGATTAATTACTGCTTGATTACTGTGCTTGTCTGAACTAGCTAATGAACTGCTACTTGAATACTGATACATGAACTTACTTGCATCATACTTTACTTATCGTCACTACATTATTTACGTGTTGAACCCTAGTGACAAACATGATGCACAAAAAGCACAATAGCACTAAACGGATACACAGTGAACATGCTGATATAACCAGCATCAGGCAGACACTGCCTCTAAGGCCTGTTAAGAGCCTCAAATATTTTGCTACACTAATGGTGAGTGTAGGGATACAAGTGTTGTAGAACTGCGTCTCTAGGAATAAGATACACTGATTGGATGTGCCAAAAACGTACTTTAAGTACCAAACACAGCACTTTAATAAATAATCCAGCTTCTAGCTGACTAGTAAAGTGCCAAAATATGGGGAAAATAATACTAGACACTTTCTAGAGTGTCGGGAAAACAAATCGTGTCACTAAAAGTAACAATAACGACACTTTAAAGCTTTTGTAACGCTTTAACGGATTACTATCCAACCGAACAACCGGACTTTACCCGGAACATGAAAATATTACTATTTTCACTATTTATATTTTTCTGAGCCAGTTAGGGTCCCTGATTACCCTAACACCCGTCATAACACGCTATATATTACCAACAAGGTTAAACACTTAACTTAACTTAGTTAACATAATTAACCTCCTAACTACTTGGTTACAATCGAACCAAGGGACCCCCCCCCCCCAACCGAATCGGTCACCTAGTGACCACCCCATGTACTTGCAAGATTTGCTTAATCTAGTTTGCTAAATATCTAGGGGACATTGTGTCCATTGGACAAACATGCTTGATTTGCCTATAAGTACTAAAGATTACATAACATAATCTTCACCAACACATAATCACCAACTCACAACACTCTCTCCCTCCCTCAAGACTCTCGGCCGAACACCCCAGCCCCCAAACACCCATTTTCGGTTCTTGTTCAAGCCAATCCAAGGTGATACAAACATCAAGGGTCTCACATTAGAAGTCTTGGTGCACTCGGAGCGCGAAGGACCACTTCCGTTAGCTTTTATCCACCCATTTTCCACCAAGAATCTTCCCTAGCTTAGAGCTAGAGGTATAACACTTAAAACTCTTATTTGATCTTATCTAAGGTGGTTAAAAGGAATTTTGTCGGTGAAATATCGATAACATACGTTTTGAAGCATTAAAGTCTAGTAAAAACTCTAAAAATGGTGGTTAATAGCTTATAACTTGTGTAAAAGTTGTAGTATTTGGAATTTGTGATTATTGAGACCCGATCTATGATGTGGTAGCTCGGATCACCGTTTAACCCGACTTTGTAAGATCATGAATCTTAACATAAGCTCGTTTTTGGTTAACACGAGGGTTAAAAGGTGAAACTCTACCACACATGAGACATGAACTTGTGTAAAAATATTTTATTTGTGTAAAAGTGATTTAACTTGTACAATGGTGTTTAGAACTAGCGGATCTACGTATCTGCAAGTGGTATTTTTAAAGAACCACACAGTAAATAAAGCATGTTTTCTAAAGAATGGACCTTACACAAACAAACATGATTTTTATAAACCACAAGTGTATAAACACTTGTGAAATGAAAAGATCCGACAAATAACTATTTTTGGGAAAAATGACTAGAAGTTGTAAAGACGGATTTCTCTCAAAACGAGGTTTTTACGAGGTTAAAATTACTTTATAAAGATCCACAAAATATAATGGGATTTACACTATAGATTCGGAAAAACTACAAGTTCATGCGATTATGCGATTTACATACTTGTTGACTAGTTAAAAATGTTGAAAAGTTGTTTGAGAATGTTGAGAACATTGATTGATTGATTTGTAAAAGAAAATGATACGCTTGAAAGCGTGGCCACCTCCAGTTATAGAGGAAACTCTGGCGAAATTTTCCTAAAAACCTAACACTTAAACTTATTCACATTACAAGTGTTAGAATCATTTTTGACATGTTTTTGAAACATAAATTTCGCCATGACTTTATTTATTAAATATTCGGAGGTGGGATTTTCACAAAATATTAACGTGATAAATATATATTTTCACACACTATCTATGATTATTTTGTGAAATACATAAATATTATGTTTAGAGTAAAAATAATGTTTACGAACGATAACGACTCCAAAATAATACAAACGCTTTCACCATAAATATATAAGTTACACCGGTAATTATATTACCACTCGTATGTTAAAACGTAACTTACCCAATTACGGAAATATTTATGAACGCGTATTTTAACAACGTATTTTGGATAAATACTTATACTTTGGAGTTGGAAATATATAAAGATTAAGTGAGACTTAATGATGAAATTGTACGCACATGTATTAAATCCCCCATCCTTGGGAAGGAAAATAACTACCAAGTAAATACCAAATGTAACACGAAATAGTTGTCTAACTATTTCCCGCAAATATAAACCGTAAAGCTAAAGCACGGCCGTCCGTCTAATAGAATTAGCACTTGTAGGTCGTTGCACAGCTTACTGTATTGGAGACACTTGGTAGAGACGCGCATTCACTGTGAGTTCATGTCCCCCTTTTCTCTAACTGTTTTCAGTTTTCTTAACTGCGGGGGTGAAATACATGTTACTTTGTTTACTAGTACTATTATACACGGTATGTTAACGTAAGGAGGTTTACTACTTAGATCATGTGAATGGGTAGTCAGAACACCGAGGGACTTAAGCGGTAGATCTATCTGGGTGTAGCGAGCCCAACTCTAGGCCCAACAGAACGGACCTCTGTGAGGACCAACAGAACGGACCTTGAGTGACTTGGTTGCCCGACACAAAAATCAGCTAGGTTTGAATCTTTCTACTTGCATTTCACACATGCTAATGGCCTTGCAAACCATTGGTGATCTCTTTTCCTTACACTGCTACATACCAGGGAACTTTTATACTTACAAGTGTTTTACTTACTCACTTGCACATGAACTCGCTCAACATTATTGTTGATTTTTCAACTTACATGTATTTCAGGAAATTAACGAGATCTGGCACGGTATGGCATGTTTTCCGCTGCACTAGTTTCCGAGGTCATCCGGGGTTTAGGGGATGTGTCTCTTTCCTGGACAAGACACAATCCTTAAACCATGTTTATGTTATGTTATGTTTCAAGTTTGTCTGTTGAACAAGATTATGTTTGTCAGGGTATGTTAAAACAATGGTACTGTATTTGGTTTTTTCAAAACTTAATGGATGATCTTGCATGTTTTTAACTCATATAGCTTGTTATGGTTAAGCTATGGTATTAAGAAGTCACACCAAAATTAACCACGCTTCCGCAGAGCCAGGGTGTGACACAAAGCTTGCAAGAAGAAGCATTTAGGAAAATACTCCACTTACTGCAATTTCTGCAAGATACCAGGACACAAGGAAGAAGATTGCAGGAAGAAACCTAATAATGGAATGTGCTTCAACTGTGGGGAAAAAGGTCACATCAAGCCAAACTGTCCAAAGCTAGCTGCAGCCACGAACACCAAGAATACTAAAAATGCTAGAGCATTTGTTCTGACCATAGAAGAAGCAAAGATGATCCCGGATGTGATCGCCAGTACGTTTTTAGTTAATGATGTTTTTGCTAAGGTATTATTTGACTCTGGTGCAAACCAAAGTTTTATTAATACTTCATTTTGCAAACTTCTCAATCAACCATTAACTAAACTTCCACAAGAATGTCTAGTAGAGACAGCGAATGGAAAAAACCATTAAGATTTCTGAAATCTTGCAGGGAGCAAGAATAGAATTTTTAAATCAAAAGTTTATCGCAAACCTTTACCCAATGAATCTGGCAGGATTTGATGTTGTGTTAGGAATGGATTGGTTAATAGCCAATAAAGCCAGTATTCTATGTGATCAAAAGTCAATTCAAGTAAATTCACCAAAAGGTGAAAAGATCACAATTAAAGGAGATATACCCTCTAGATCCACAAAATTCATCTATGTGATGAAAACAGCAAGTTATATAAGAAAAGGATCATTGGTGTATTTGATTTCTATAATCACTAACACTAAAGGAAAAGAACTAAAAGATATTCCAGTAGTATCCCAGTTTTCAGATGTGTTTCCAGAAGAATTGCCAGGACTACCTCCAGACAGGGAAGTTGAATTTAGAATCCACCTGCTACCAGGAACAGCACCAATTGCCAAAGCACCTTATCGTTTGGCACCCACAGAAATGCAGGAACTGAAGAAACAGCTAGACGAATTGTTGGAAAAAGGATTCATACAGCCAAGCTCATCGCCATGGGGAGCACGGATCCTATTCGTTAAGAAGAAGGACGGATCAATGCGTATGTGCATTGACTACCGCGAATTGAACAAGGTCACAATTAAGAATCGGTATCCATTACCGAGAATCGATGATCTGTTCGATCAGTTGCAAGGAGCTCGATTTTTCTCTAAAATCGATTTACGATCATGATATCATCAATTAAAGGTACAGGAAGAGGACATTCCTAAGACTACTTTTAGAACCAGGTATGGTCATTATGAATTTACTGTCATGCCATTTGGTCTAACCAATGCCCCAGCTGCATTTATGGACATGATGAACCGAATATGTAAGCCATATTTGGATAAATTCATAATAGTCTTTATAGATGATATTCTTATTTATTCTAAGAACAAAGAGGAACATGCAGCGCATCTGCACGCACTTCTAAGTTTATTGAGAAAAGAAAAGCTTTATGCTAAGTTTTCAAAGTGTGAATTTTGGTTAGAACAGGTACAGTTTCTTGGGCATTTAGTCAATCATGAAGGAATTCTTGTGGATCCCATCAAGATCGAGGCAATTACCAAATGGAAAACTCCTGAGTCACCAACCGGGGTTAGAAGTTTCTTACGATTGACCGGTTATTATGGAAGATTTATTCGAGATTTTTCTAGAATAGCCATTCCCTTAACTAAGCTAACCTGTAAATCCATTAAGTTTGAATGGGGACCAAAACAAAAGGAAGCCTTTATAGTCTGTTGTGACGCTTCTAAGTTAGGTTATGGATGTATACTAATGCAACGTCAAAAGGTTATAGCCTATGCCTCTAGACAACTTAAGAATCATGAAGAGAATTATTCAACCCATGATCTAGAATTAGGAGCCATAATTTTTGCCCTTAAGATTTGGAGACATTATCAATACGGTAGTAAGTTTACCATTTTTACAGACCATAAGAGTTTAAGGTATGTTTTTGGGTAAAGGAGTTGAATATGAGACAAAGACGCTGGATGGAAATACTTAGTGACTATGATTGCAATATCCAGTACCATGCAGGAAAGGCAAACGTAGTAGCTGATGCTTTAAGTCGAAAGTATCACGAAAAACCAAAAAGAGTACGTTCACTTAAACTAAATCTGCAAGTAGATTTAAATGAACAAATTAGAAAGGCACAAAAATCAGTAATCAATGATGATACTGAAAAATTGAAAGGAATGATTAAGGAATTAGAACAAGGAACATATGGAATTTGGAGATTCCATAAGAAAAGAATGTGGATACCTAAATTAGGAAAACTACGCCACCGTATATTAGAAGAAGCCCATAAGTCTAAGTATACGATGCATCCTCGAAATGATAAAATGTATCAGGATTTAAGAAAGAATTTTTGGTGGATAGGAATGAAAAAGGATAGAGCAGCTTATGTTTCTAAATGCTTAACCTGTTCACAAGTCAAAGCTGAACACCAGAAAGCCTCAGGTTTATTGCTACAGTTAGAAATGCCAGTATGGAAATGGGAATTGATAACAATGGATTTTGTTACCAAATTACCCAAAACAAGAAAAGGTAATGATACCATCTGGGTGATTGTAGACAGGCTAACCAAGTTGGCTCACTTCCTACAAATGAAGGAAACTTTCAGTATGGAACAGTTAGCTAAGTTGTATGTTGTTGGTGCATATGTCTGTCGACTTCGTCATATATCATGTCTTGTAATGGTGTAGAAAGATCAGGGCACAAAATACGAGAAATACATGAAATATGTGTGATAGGACCATTTCGCATGAAATGGAATTATCCATTTCGTACGAAACAAATACTGCACATTTCGCACGAAATGAAGTTTGGTCATTTCGTACGAAATGCCATTTCGTGTGAAACTGATTCGTGCGAAATGGTGGGCCTATAAATACGTGCCATGACCATTTCATTTGTAACGTTTTCGATTCCGGTAGTGAAGCTCTGCCGAAGTGTCTCCAGCATTGTAAAACGATCTGATATCAATACAGAGACAGTTTTAAAGTGATTTTGTGTGCAATTAAGCTAAAACAACTCCGATACGTCTGTTTCCGCCTTTCGTATTGGATAGAACTCTTCTGAACGACACGTTTTGGTCGTGTAAACGATCCTACAAGTGGTATCAGAGCTCAGGAGGAAGAGTTCTTACCATTTCAGCTGAAAATTCTGATTTCTACACCTTCTTTTCAAAATTAAACGAGTTTTCACGGATAAAATGGCTTAATTTTCAAATATAACATGCGAAACAGTGTTTTAACAAAGCCTTGAAAGAATTAGACCTTAAATCAAAGTGAAACTTGATCAATTTGTTAAAAAACTGTCTGATTCGTGTGACGTCAGCCTCATTTCGCACGAATTGATATCATTTCGTTTGAATTTGCTTAATTTCGCACGACATAGTGTTTTCATTTCGTACGAAAAGGCTTCCATTCCGTACCAAGTTCCAATTCGTGTGAAATTTCATCTCATTTCATACGAAATGGTTTAGTTTACTTCATTTCGCACCAGTTTGTCCATTTCGTTTGAATCATACACTTCATTTCTCGTTAAGTAGGTAAAAAGAGTTCATTTCGTTTGAAAGGTCATTCCGTGTGAATTATACATTCCATTTCGCACGAATTGATCATTATTGATCCATTTCTCTTGAAAGGAGCATTTCGTTTGAGGAAGTTCATTTCGCTTGATGGTCATTTCGTGTGAAACATCACCATTTCGTTTGAAAGTCTGTGTTTGTGAGTTTTTGATAACCAAATCATGGATAACGAGTTCTACAACGCCTTTGCTAGTCCGGTCACTATAACTCAGAATATAATGCTAGAAAATGAAACGGGTACCACGCAAAAACCGCCTAAGCTGATGAGTATTGAGGAGTATAGTGGATGGGCCTAACGTTTTGAAAATTGGGTTCAAGCATATTACCTAGATGCATGGGATTATACTGAATTTCGATATATTAGACCGGCTAAGGACAACGGACAGAAAGTTGACATTAAAGATCTAGATGTTGATGAGAAAAAGAAATTCAAAAATGAAAAGTTGATGGTTAGTCTCTTGCAGCAAGCTATTAAGGAAGAAATCTTGATTTTACTTCAACACAACGAAAGTGCTCATTCGATATGGAAAGAATTAAAATCAAAGTTTGTTGGAAGTAAAGAAATGATCAAGAACAAAATGTCACTTTTGAAGAAAGAATTTGATTTATTCCGTGGATTAAGAACTGAAAACACCAAGCAGATTATAGAAAGATATTGCAATTTGGTGAAGAATATGCAAAGATTGAACATCAATAAAGATAAAGAAGAATTGATTGAAAAGTTGGCCGATGCGTTGCCACATGATGTTTGGGGCACGTATCTTATGATGTTGAAAAACAAACCTGAATTTGACAATCTAACGCTGAGTGATTTTATTGAACAACTCAAAGCTCAGGAGATGGAACAACGAAAGATAGCAAGAATGAAGAACTATGATGGAGAACAAGACATTGGTTTGTATTACAAAGGTGGTGTTAGTGATAAGACCAACATTGCACCAAAGATCGAAACAGCTTTCAATGCCAAAAGTTCTTCTGAAAGTTCATCTCAAGGATCAAGTAGCAAAACGGGATTTTCTTCATATCCATCGTTTGATCCAAATTTTTCAGCAACCAAGAGTGGCAAAGTTCTACAATGCAACATTGCACTAAATCTTGCAAATGATCAAAATTACTCGGAAGAAGTTGCAAAAAGCCACATGTCTTTGTTGGTGACTGTGTTAGAGTCGTATGGAAGTTTAGTTGCAGGAAGGATCGGAAATCCAATGTTGACAAAAGAGGATTACGATCAGGTTGATGCTGAGGAGATGGAATTGATGGATATAAAATGGTGTTTGGCGAGCGTGTTGAGAAGAGCTGAGAAATTCAAGCAGATCACAGGAAGAGATGACTTCCGTGATGCTAATGTTTCTACTTTAGGCTTTGATAAATCTAAAGTTACTTGTTTTCGTTGCAGGGAAAAATGGCATTTCAAGCGAGAATGCACAAACCGCGAAGCAAGTGGAGCTCAAAATCCTTTCAACAATAATGATTATTATCGGAAAGCAATTTATCATCAAGTTGCTCAACAGTCGTATCAACAACAAACACAAACTACTCATGCTAGGAAAGAGATTGAAGAATCAAAGAAAGCATATCTTGTTAATCAAGATGATGGAAGATCGTCAAAAGGTTTCAGTTGGGACAAATATATTTCAGCCGACAGTAAAGCATGTTTGATAGATCAAGATGACGAAAGGCTTCCAAAAGAGTTCAGTTGGGATGATTTTGATCCTAACAAAACTTCAGATCATAAAGCTTTTGCTGCTCAAGTTGTTGAAAATGATGATAATGATTATTAGGCAAATAGTATGAAAGAGCATCTAAAATATCTAGCCGAGAGAGATGCTGAGAGAAAAGCGGAAAATGCTCGAATGGCAAAGAAGAAGGTTGAAAAACAAGATGATCGTGATGATGGTTATTCGTATGAGGAAGAAAGAATGAAAGAGCTTTTAAAATTTCAAGCTGAGAGAGACGAAGAAAGAAGGAAAGGTAAGAAAGATGAAGAAGAGGTTCAAGTGATAAAGCAGATAGAAATTCCAGCTTTCGAGATTAAAAAGGAAGCTGTTGCTGAAAAAGTGTCTGAAAATTGTGAAAACTGTGAGACTATGAAAAAGCAAAACAATGAGTTGATTCACAACATAAACAGGTTGAAAGAATCGTATGATGTCTTAAACAAAGCAATGAATCAATACAACGAGTCAAGCAGTGAACAAGCTACGGCCATGAAGACACTCAATGGAGCATACATGATAAAGCAAGAAATGATCAATTACTACATTGATATGTGTGCTGAGCTTGAAAAGAAATTGGAAATTCAGAGGATAGAAACAGAAAGAGTAAACAAGTTGTTGAAAAGTTACTCATGTTCTTCTTATGTGATTGACAAGATTTATCCTATAGTGCCAGGTATGAAGACATTTGAAGAAGAAACGTCGGAAGTGAAGAATTCCGAAACAAAAGAGGATACAGAAGTGAAGAATTCTGGTAAGAAACAAGGTGTTAGTTATAACAAGTGTCCACCTCCATTTGAAAATGCATATTCTCCACGAAATGCTAATTCAGAAAGAGTCAAAAAGGTAACCAACTTACAGTGGGAATCTGAGTCTTCAGATAACTTGCCAGACAGTATTGATGTCACTTTCACATCATCTGACACTGATCATGAGTCCGAGTTAATAAAGAAAGTGGTAAATCAGGTGTTGGATAAAGATGAAACGGAGGAGTCAAATTCAAAGTCGGAGTCAAACTCAAAGTCAAAATCCAACATGCCAAGTTCAACAGTCAAAAAGGGCAAACGGGTTTACAATAAAGATTTTCTGATGTCAAAGAATAATTTGAATGAAGAAACATTCAAAGTAGCATATACATTGAATGATTCTGACAAATTATTTTCTGATGAAGAATTTCCAATAAGAGGTGTTAAAACTGAAATGATCAAAAAGGTTTTCAAACTAACAGAAATTAATATTTCTGAAATAAAAGATGTAAATCTGTCTGAAAAACCTAAACATTACACCTCAAGAGCTCAACAAAGATTAAACAAGAAAAAGGGTTACAGTTCTGGTTCTGGTTATCGAAAGAAACCAAACCATAACGGTAATTTCAAAAAGAAAGGATTGGGTTTTATTCCACAAGAAAATCATAAAAATGAGAAAACTTATAAACAAAAAACTGTATTTGTTTCAGGATCAAGCTCGGTAGAAGAAGAAAAGAGTTCTTTCTGAAAGCAGACGAACAAAGAATTCCTTGCGAAGAAGCAAGAGGAAATGAAGAATGAAGCTGTTCAGAAGAAGAAGGAGACAAGAACCTGTTTTCAATGCAAAACAGTTGGTCACATTGCCAGGAATTGTCTAAAGGCAATCCAAACAAAACAGGGAGTCTCTAATAAGCTGAAAGAAAAAGTTGTCGAGAAAAGTAAACCACCAACCAAACGATTTAAAGTTTTTGAAAACTCAACATTTGAGGTTGGAGAGTGTTCAAAAAGGGTTTACAAGAGAAAAGTTAATCTTGACAATCACAAGTGGATTATTAAGAAATCAGATGGTAGTTTTGGTAATGAATCTGATTCCACAAAGTCGGATGAGCCACAAGTTGAATCAAAAGTTGAAAAGTCAGTTCCGCCAATAGATGATGCAAATTTTCCACCATTACGGGCTGAGAATTTTAAGCAAAAAGTTGGAAAAGCTGAGATTTCAAATCAATTTTTTTCTGAGAAGAAAGATTTTGATGTTGAAAAGGCATTTAACCACAAAGTGAAACATATTTTTGAAAAAATGATTGACGGAAAGGTCAAAGGGGTTAAAGAATTTTATGAAAAGAAAACGAAGAAACCAGATGAAGATGGATCATCCCAGGTTAGTAACTGGGATAGAACCTATCATGACTAAAACTCTGGACTTGCCGGAGCTCCCAAGTTGGTAATCGTGGAGCATGAATCGGCATCATTCTTGGTAAAATGTGTCTGTGAAGAACCTACTAGTGATTGTTTGTTCCTACAAGTGGTTAATCAAGGTCATTAAGTTGAACTTGATTTAACTTTCATGCAAGTGGTTGAAAAGACAATGTGATGAAACCCCTATACTACAAGTGGTTTGTAAAATCAACAAAACTTATTTTTCGGAAAAACCATTTTGATTAAAACAAACTTAAGTGTTTTGAAATCATAACGGGAAAATAGTTTGTTGTCAGGGGGAGTTCTGATTGTTTATGGCAAGTGGATGGCGATTTGAAGCAATTCACAACAGTTGTCACTTTATTTGTACAGTTTGTTTTCAAATTTTCTTTGAAAATCAAAAATTGAAACATATTTTTGATTTTAGGGGTAGTAAAAAAAAATTTAGAAATTTTGAAAATTTGAAAAATTCAAAAACATGATAAAATCTATAAAGCCAAAAACATGAGAAAATGAAAATGAGTTTTGTTGAGAAAAAAAGGAAATGATAGTACATCAGTTAGATTGTCACAACACACTAAAGAAATGGAAAGTTAAAATGTGATAAAAGGTCTCACTAAAGATGTGACGATAGGCTCAGCTAGACTAGTAGATTTGCGATACCGATACAAACTTAAATGAATAAGCATAGTTCTAGTGGGAAACGCGGTTGAAAGCATAGTACTTAGTTTTATCCTTCGTGACTGTATACCTACTCAGTAATCGCTAAATGCTAAAAGAGCATAAAAACCGGTCAGTTTGTGAACTTTTACAACTTGCTGAAAAAGTCACTGTGATTGTGCATTTCTTTTTGCAAAGATTTAAACTTGTTTGATTTCTTTATTTTGTTTAAGCATTGGACATCCTCTGCGTATACGTGAGTATCGAACTGGATGTTAGTGCCTAAACATTCTGCTTTATTTTTCTTGGTGTTTCGTTTAAATCTTGGATCACCTCTGCGTATACGTGAGTATCGAACTGGTGGTTAAGATCTAAACATATTCAACTTGTTTTTATTTCTTATTTTGTTTAAACATTGGACTTTCTCTGCGTATCGAAAGATCGACCTGATTGTTAATGTTTAAATATTCTGCATTGTTTGCGCACATATCACAGTTGATGAAAGTTTAAAGGAATTACTTGAGTCAGTGTATTACATGATGAGGGGGTATGCTGAGATCATGGGGCCCATAAGAATTTAGTGCAAAATTAATATACCTTAATGTATTGGTAAGCATTTCGAATGTTTTTAGATTGAGTTTAAAAGGATAACAATATCGTCAATCTATGTGAATCGTTTAGAACTTAAAGTGTTTAAAGCTCAACGGTGCTAGTGATTTGTCTCAAAAACTGATATGATCCTCTTACACAAACTCACAAAAATATTGTCTGTAAAATTTTTTTACTGCTTTTCATTAAAAACAAAATCCAAAAAGATTTTAGTGTGTTTTAGCATAAAATTTTGAAAAATACAAAAACATTTTCGACAACTGATGTTGGAAAGCTGATTTTCAAAATTCCAAGTGCTAAACGTGATGAACAATGGTTTGGGTGAATTTGTTTGAGAAGTGAGAAATAATTTTGAAATGTTTAGATGGTTCATTAATTTGAATCAAAATTTTGAATATTTCAAATTTGAAAAGTTTATCAAATGTCAAAATTTGTTTATCTTACAAGTGGTAGAGTGTGCAGGATAACGGCTATGGGAGAGCTAGGTTCCGATACCTGAGGACTTTCCGCATAAAACCTGAGCAGTGTTTAAAGCCAGGTTTTCAATCCGAAGCCTGTTAGAGTAATATTCCAGACTGCGATCCCAGCTGATTGATAGGGGGAGTCTGAAGATGCAATGTTGGATCGATCCGTGACCCTAAATAGTCAAGTTGAGCAGTTCACAATCATTTAATAAGGCGGAATCAAAGTAAACAACTTCAAAACAACATGTTCCTTTTAACTTTCTTTTCTATTACTGATTTCTGAGCCTTTACACGTGTTTCTAACAAGATTTTGGCAGCACCTCGTCTCAGACTTAATGACCTGGTTTCGCTTCAACTGTTACAAATGAAGACACACAACACCTATATATAAGCTAGCAGATTTCGCTTGAATGTGTCACATCCCTATTCAAGCGAAATCACATGTGTTGATTTCGCTTGAACTGGTCCATGTCACCTTCAAGCGAAATTACATACAAATTGTGTATAAACCCTAATTTCGACCCTGTTGTGTGCCCGTTCATCCTATCTAGACACAAGACTCGATTAAGACGAAGTTAACAGACACTAGATGCACCAACAGACTCCCCCTTGGATGTTGACGAAGTCTTCGGCGTCGAGTCTTCAGTCTTAGTCTCTTTCCAAATTAATTTGTCATTATAAAAGCTATCTTCAATCTTTATCTTCAATCTCCCCTTTGATTGTTGATCCAGAATTTTGACTCCCCCTTTCGCATACTCCCCCTCTCGTAAGCTAGGGCTCAAATTCTGATTCAAACTTTGATATTTTCTTTACCATGGGGATTCCTGTTACCTGCACAATCTCTACCTAAATATAAGATATATGACAATAACAGTTTCATTCCAAAACTTACCTTCTAACCTTCAATGTTAAAAATCCACTTAAGTATTCAGGTCCAAATTAATGACCCTGACTACTCAATTAATCTACCAAGTCCAACTTAATAACCTTGGTTGATCTGAGACAAATCACACTGACATTAAAAAACAAATTATTTTCTGAAAAATTACAAGTTTCAAATTAATGAACTTGCTTTAACTTTTCATCTTTCACAAACTTATCATGTTTAGCTCCAAACTCATCCTCCAGTCCAGAAACTTCCTGCATCTGCTTCAAATTGTGAATCTGAAGATCAACTCTCCACTTTGGTTTGTCGGAAAATAAAGCAGAAATGAAAAATGTTTTTGGATTTTTTTTTTAAAACTTCTAAACTAGAAATGAAATACAGAACTAAAATGCAGTAAAAGTAAACTATTTACAAACATATTTTTGTTGAGCGTGTTAGGGAATCATATCAGCTATTCGACAAATCACAAGTACCGTTAAGCTTCAATTACATACACAGAATTAAACAATTCACTTAGATTGTCGATATACTGATCCACTTAAATTTTCACACACATTTCAATCTGTCCAGGATACGAATTTATTGTTTTAGAGACTTACACTTATACGTGTATCCCACCTCTTGAATATACTCCCGTATCCAGATCCCAATATTCAGTCTTACAAGTGAGTATACCACAGATGATATCTGTAAGGGAATAAATTATAAAACGTACGAAACCGTGAGAGCTCAGGTCAGAACTGCCGTTCAGCAGAGAGATGACGGTTCGACTTGGGTGTGTCCCCTTTAGAGAATCTTTTGATACAACAGCATTGATTAGCAATTTTATTGTCTTCATCATTTATGCTGAGGGCGGCGCTATATTTCAAGCATGCAGTAAAGTATTCTCCGGGGACTAGGCCATTGCTTCCGCAAAATCAAAAGTCCCGAGATAATACCCCAGATATCACTGAGTATAAAGACCTAGTATCTCAAAAAGAGGGATCTTTCAAACAAGATTTCAGGGGTTACCTATATATCCAAGTAGTGTTCCCCAAGAAATAAGTAAGTAAAGATTTAGGTTTATATCCCGAACAAACCTACTAAATGTGTAAAAACCTAGCGGCACATCATCAGCGAGACTGTTTAACGCATTTAAACTTTCCATTTCTTTAGCATACCGTAACTGTCAAGCCGATGTACTATCATTTTCCCTTTTTACACAAACTCTTTTCTGTTTTATACTGTTTTTTTTTTGTTGAAAATATCTCATGTTTTTGTATTTTTATCATTTTTTATTGTTTTTGTATTTTCTGAAAATATTACCCTATACTCTCCCCCTAAATACCAAAACAAGTAAAAAATCGACAAACCATTGCAGATTGCTTCTCAACATCATCTACAATGTCTCCTTCATCAACGCCAAGAATCTCCTCCAACACCGATAAAAGCTTCATACCATTCAGTTTTAGCAAATATTGAAAACGTGTTTTATCAAATGCTTTGGTATGTAAATCAGCTTTTTGTTCGTCAGTGTGGATTTTCTCAATTCGTATCAACTTCTTCTCGAAACAATCTCGGATAAAGTGATGACGAATCTCAATGTGTTTGGTTTTAGCGTGATGAACTGGATTTTTGGTAATGTTAATCACTGCCTCATTATCAACAAAGATAGGGGTGTTTAGAAATTGCAAACCGTAGCCGCGCATTTGCTGCTGGATCCACAAGATCTGAGAGCAGCAGCTGCTAGCAGATACATACTCCGCTTCACATGTGGATAAAGCCACAGAGGTCTGCTTTTTTCATTGCCAGGTGACCAATCGTGGTTCGAAAAACTGACACCCTGCTGTTGTTGATTTAGCGTTAACTTTGCAGCATCCAAAATCGGAATCGGAATACCCTTCGAGCGTCAAGTCGCCATCTTTTGGATACCACAACCCCAATGATGGAGTTCCTTTCAGGTAGCGTAATATCCTTTTCACAATCACCATATGCGAAGCTCTCAGGTTAGACTGAAATCTTGCTGCGAGGCAGGTTGGGTACATGATATCGGGTCTTGAAGCTGTCAAATACATCAGCGATCCGATCATAGAACGATACATCGTTTCATCTACCTTCTCTCCGGTGAGATCAGGATTTATCCCATGATTCGTCGCTAATGGGGTGGAAGCTGGAGTAGAACCTGACATCCCGAATTTCTCCAAGATATCATGAACGTACTTCATTTGATGAATGAAAATTCCTTTTGGTAGTTGATCAACCTGCAGTCCCAAAAAGAATTTTATCTCACCCATTGATGACATTTCGAATTTCTGCTTCATAACTTGTTCAAAATCTTTGCACAGATTCTCATTTCTTGACCCAAATATGATGTCGTCCACATATATTTGAACTATCAGAAGATGACCGTCGACCTCTTTGGTGAAGAGAGTAGCATCCACTTTTCCACAAATGAAGTTGTTGGCTAGTAGGTGTTGAGACAATGTCTCGTACCAAGCTCTCGGGGCCTGGTGTAAACCATACAGCGCTTTGTCTAGCAAATAGACCTTGTCTTTGTGGATTGGATTGGTGAAGCCCGGTGGCTAACCGACATATACCTCCTCTTTTACTTTCCCATAGAGAAAGGCCGATTTAACATCTAACTGATAAACTTTGAAGTTTTTCCAAGATGCAAATGCTAGGAGGATTCTGATTGCTTCTAGTCGAGCAACTGGAGCATACACTTCGGTGAAATCTATACCCTCCTGCTGACTGAAACCCTGGACTACGAGTCGAGCTTTGTTACGAACAACAACTCCTCTATCATCCCTCTTGCACTTGAACACTCACTTGGTGTTTATCTTCCTCTGACCATCAGGCAAGTCTACTAACTTCCACACACCTAATTTCTCAAACTGACTCAACTCTTCTTGCATGGCATTGACCCAAGAATCTTCAGTTAGCACCTCTTTGTATGTTCGCGGTTCAATCTGCGAAATAAAACAACTAAGTGAAAACTCAATTTATAAAGGAGCAACTGTAGAATAAAAACAAGTAAGGCATTCTCTAAAGGTCTGGAAACTGAATTGACTTTCTTTTGAGGATGTGATTTCTTCTTTTGCTTGCCTTTGATGCAACTAATGCACTCCCCTTCCAGATGAAAACCTTTCACATGAACACCAGTAACTAAGTCATTATGTACCAGGTGATTCATTTTTCGTAAGTGAATATGGCCCATCTTTCGATGCCATAACTTTGATTCTCTTTCTGTTGCTCTTGACACAAAACAGTGAGCTTGACCCGTGGTTGTAGTAGCTACGCTCATGTCTAACACATACAGATCATTCACTCTAGGTGCCCTCATGATAATCCACTCTTCGGGAACAACAAATCCTGGTTTCAAGATCAAACATTCTTTGTCTGTAAAGTGCGTTGTATACATACGATCACAGATTTGCGAAATGCTTAGAAGATTGTTCTCAAGTTCAGCGATATAATTCACTCTTTCAAACGTGGCAATCCCATTGGATAACGTTCCTTCACCAACTATTCTACCACCTTGGTTGCCTGCGAACCCTACATAACCTCCATTGAAATTTCTAACATCATACAGCAAAGCTGTCTTCCCCGTCATGTGCCGCGAAGCTCCACTATCCATAATCCATCGTGAAACAAATCTTGGAAGCTCCTGCACATTTCAAAAACATTTAATGAGATTTTGATGCTACCCAAGTCTCTTTTTGACTCGGGTAACTTGACATTAATGTGAGATTTTCCAATGTAAAGTGGTGGAAAATTTTTATCATTCATCTTTAAGCTTTCTTCTAAACCAACCTCAACCTTTTTGTATAAGAAAAACTCATCTATCTTAAGTTGACCGGTTGATTGATTTTTCTTTTGAACATTCTTCTTCTCTGGTGGAGTAGAAGATTGTTTCTCCAATTTTTCATAATAATCCAAAGGAACATCCATCTTTACCGGAGTGGTAGAAGACGATTGTTTTTCTGACTCAGAAACCTTTGGTTTAGATGAACTTTCTTTCTTGTCAGCTACTTTTGGCTTCCATGTTTGTTGAGATGAAGCAACCCGTTTATAAAATTTGTCATTTTTAGTTACCATGTTCTTAACAGGTTCAATTTTGATTTTTGTTTTCTCATTTTTCAAAATTTTCTCAACAACCATTGGAACTTTTCCTTTTGCATCAACATTCTTCTTTTGATTCTCAACAACTTCAGTCTTAGGCTTGAAATTGGTGCAATTTCTTGCAATGTGACCAACTTTGTTGCATCTAAAACATGTACGAGTATCAACTACTCGACTTGTGCCTTCAGACTGAGGTTGTGAGGCCTTCTTTGAAAAAAATTCTTCATTTGATTTCGAAAAAATCTTAGATTCTTCATCAGAAAGTGAACTTGAACTGTTCACAAACACCTTTTTCTCAGCAAACTTCTTGTTTTGAAAACTCTTTTTCTGATAACTCTTACCACCCTGATAACCACCCGACCATTTTTTTCGATTGTTGTTATAAAAATGTGGTGGAACAACAGGTTTCTTGTGGTAAGCTTTATCTTTTTCAAAATTCATTTGCTTCTTTGTCTGATTCAAACCTTCTACTTCAGACAAATCAATTTCAATCAGTTTGAAAATGTTTTTCAATTTGTTCACATTAACATTCTCCAGAGGAAACTCAGAATCTGAATACAACTTATCAGATCCTGCCATCTTGTACATCACAAGACCCGGTTCATCACCTAAGTTGTTTTTGGATTTTGGTTTCGGAATGTAATTGTTCAGAAAACACTCTTCATCCTCAGCTGAATCACTATCCAAAACACTTTCAGCCATGCCTTTAACAATCTCCGTTTGAACACTATCATCAGATGATGATGAAGAAAATGTAACATCAATTGACTCTGGAAGTTTTATCTCATTTGTTTCATCTTCATCAATAACCAACCCTGATTTTTTCTTTGAATAATTGTTTAAAACTGGTGGCGGAACTTGATGAAACCCGACCCCAGTTCCATCACAGTATACATCTTCGCCTGCTTTGTTTTTTCCGATGGGTTTGGGAACAATGTGTTGCAAAACAAAGCTTGCAGAGCTGTAACTGTTCAATTTCAAATTGATACGCTCATTCTCAATCTTAGCTTCTTCAAACTGAAGCTTCAATTTAGCAATCTCATCCAATTGTTGATTGATTAATTCTTCTTTAACCCTCAAAACACCTTGTAAGTGACAATTTTCTTTGTATGTTTTACCGTTTCTATCATCAGAATCTTTCACCGTGCGTTTTAGCTTCTCAAAACTTTCAGAAATTTGACGATTTTCAAGAATTAGTTTTTCATTTTCTTTCCTAACTCTTTCTACATCAATTTTATCAGTTTCGATTTTGTCAATTAATTCTTTTAATCTGTCGTTCGAAGCTTTTAACATTTTATCACGGTTAAGGATCTGATCCTCAACACTTCGGACTCTAGCAGTCAGATCATCAACTTTCTTACCATTAAGATAAGTGATTGTACTACAAACTTTGCATTCTTTGATGCAATTTTTGCAGTCAACATCACCATTGACCTTCTTACCTGACTCAGTCGTTGACGCATTTGTACTGACCTGGCTTTTAAACTCAGATACAGACTTAGAGTCTACCTCAAGTGCCTTAGCAGCCAGCACCTTGTTAGCCATCTTTCCCATGTTTTCAGCATTCAACTCTTGAGTCGTGTTAATGATCCCATTATCAATCTTCTTTGGCTTTTCTTCTTTCTCATCTCCGCTTCCCCACCATTTTCTTTGCCAAAATTCTTCTTCATCAGCAATTTGTTGAATTATGGTTTCAATATCGAGAGTCTTATCATCAATAGCAATGTTTCCCATGGGGTCAAGATAACATTCTCTATCTGGATCCCATCTCCTCGCTCTTTTTGCTTCAAGATAGATACCAGATATTCTGATTAATCTGTTCTGAGCTATCATCTTTCTGTAACCATACTGTTGTTCTTCATTTCTGTTGTCTTTAAAAGGAACAGGTTCACCAGATTTTGCCATGAAAGCATATCCAACCGCATCCTCTTCAGGTAACAACTCGCTCCAGTTCGAAACCTTCATCGTCATGAATAACCGCAAGAGCTCTGGATTTCTCTTTGTTATCCTCAAGATGCTTCATTCTTGGCGGTTCTGATTTATTCTGATGATAAATCGCTTTCTTGTAGTAATCTTCTCTGAACGGGTTTTCAGACTCATCAGCATAAGCATTTCGGCATTCACGCTTAAAGTGACCTTTCTGTTTACACTTGAAGCATGTCACTTTAGACTTGTCAAAGCCCAACTTGGTAGATGGTCCACCAATAGACTTTCTTCCAGTTATCTCCATGAAACGCTGTGCCCGACGAACTGCACTGGCCATGCACCACCTTATGTCGATCAATTCCATCTCCTCAGGATCTATCTGATCGTAATCTTCTTTTGTCAGGTTGGTGTTGCCAATCTTCCCTGCCACTAGACTTTCATACGATTCTAGCACAGAAGCTAGGAAAACCATCTGTTGATTTGCCGACTCCTCGCTGAAGTTTTGAGCATTCTTTAAGTCTACAGCGATATTGCATTGAAATAGATTCTTTGCATCTGATTGGTTTGAATGTGACGAAGAACCACTGTGAAATCCACTACTTTGACTCTCTTTGCTAGAAGTGTTGGAATTCTCAGCAGAAAAAGCTGTCTTGGGAGGTGTATTCTTTGGCATCATGTTTTTTGGATAATACAAATCCAAGTTCTGTTGATATGATGAGTGATTGACTTTGTGTGTTTTCTTTATCTCCAGCTCATGACTCTCTAGTCTTTCAATCAACAAATCTACAGTAAGCTCCTCAGAATTGATCGTATTCTTCAACATCAAAGCATAATATTGCCAATCCATCTCATCTGGCAATGAATCAAACAATTTATCGATTAGCTCTTCTTGAGAATAGAAAATTTCATGTCTTGCCAGCTCTAGCTTCAGATGCCCAAACCTCTCAATCATTTTACAAACTGATTCATTCTTTAAACACCCAAATAAATCAAACTCTTTTCTTAGTAGTTTCTTTTTGTTTTTCACTATTTCTGCACTTCCCAAACATTTAACTTTCAACTTTTGCCAGAGATCTGTAGAATTTTTGTACTCGATCAAAGATATTATATCTTCTCGAACAGACAAAACAGCAGTGCGATGCATTTTTACTCAGCAACAAACGATTCTATTTCTTCAGCTGATGTCAAGCTTTCACCAGTTTTGCCTCCATCAATGTATCCATTCTTTAGACTCTTCCAGCTAGGATACGCAAAGGCCTTCAACCATTCTTCAAACTTCTTGGCCCACCGACTGTACTCTTCGATAGCCATCAACTTCGGGGGTTTGTTATATGTTCCAAAAGCACTTTCAACTCCCAAAGCATCCGATAAGCTTTTCTTTGTACTCGACGTGTTCTCATTGGTGTTGCTAGGAGAAGTATCGTCTCCAGAATTTCCAGCAAAGGAATACATATCACTAAATGGATTCATGAATAAATCATCCATCTTGTACGTACCTGAAAAATCAATCAAACACTTAGAAAAATTTTTAAATTTTGAAAATCAGAAATTTCAAGCGAAATCAGTTGGAAGAGGAATAGCTTCAAGCGAAATCACTAGAATTTTCAAGCGAGATCAGACTTCTCAAGAGAAATATGAATTTGATCTGATTTCGCTTGAAATTACACTAGTATTTCAAGCGGAATCAAACTTTTAAGCGAAATCTGACGTAATTCTCAAGCGGAATAGACTTTTTATGAGGTTTCGCTTGAAACTTTTCAAGCGGGATCTGATGATGTCATCTTTTTCGAACAACTTTTCAAGCGAAATATCAAGTTTTTGTATGAATTCGATCGATTTAAGGTCCAATTTTCTCAGGGATTAGTTAACACTATGATTCGCTTGTTATATGTCAAATTCAGGCCATTTCAACCGTAAAATAATGTTCAAATCAGAAAAGAAAGGGTAGAAGCATGAGAATCCGATGATTTCAAGCTGTAATGGTATGAACTCCTCGTCCTGAGCTCTGATACCACTTGTTGGATCGATCCGTGACCCTAAATAGTCAAGTTGAGCAGTTCACAATCATTTACTAAGGCGGAATCAAAGTAAACAACTTCAAAACAGCATGTTCCTTTTAACTTTCTTTTCTATTACTGATTTCTGAGCCTTTACACGTGTTTCTAACAAGATTTTGGCAGCACCTCGTCTCAGACTTAATGACCTAATTTCGCTTCAACTGTTACAAATGAAGACACACAACACCTATATATAGGCTAGCAGATTTCGCTTGAATGTGTCACATCCCTGTTCAAGCGAAATCACATGTGTTGATTTCGCTTGAACTGGTCCATGTCACCTTCAAGCGAAATTACATACAAACATGTGTATAAACCCTAATTTCGACCCTGTTGTGTGCTCGCTCATCCTATCTAGACACAAGACTCGATTAAGACGAAGTTAACAGACACTAGATGCACCAACATGCAAGAGCCAGCATCAGATCCTGAATTTGAGATCAACATTCAAGGGGGAGTTTGAATGGTTGACAGCCAGGATTAAATCCTAATGTTCACGCAAGCTGCTGATGCTGAAGAACTTAAGGAATCAAGAGATCTGATCAAGAGAGAATAGAGTCAGGTTGCTATTCTGATAGAGGAAAAAGGAGAAGAGATTGATTGAGGATGCTTACAATGGAGAATCTTTGGAGAAAGAGCATGAAGACTGATAAAGACTGAAGGCTCGTCATACTGAAGACTTGTACTGAAGACTCATCGACATCCAAGGGGGAGTCTGTTGGTGCATATGTCTATCGACTTCGTCTTATATCATGTCTTGTAATGGTGTAGAAAGATCAGGGCACGAAATACGAGAAATACATGAAATATGTGTGATAGGACCATTTCGCATGAAATGGAATTATCCATTTCGTACTAAACGAATACTGCCCATTTCGCAAGAAATGAAGTTTGGTCATTTCGCATGAAATGCCATTTCGTGTGAAACTGATTCGTGCGAAATGGTGGGCCTATAAATACGTGCCTTGACCATTTCATTTGTAACGTTTTCGATTCCGGTAGCGAAGCTCTGCCGAAGTGTCTCCAGCATTGTAAAACGATCTAATATCAATACAGAGACAGTTTTAAAGTGATTTTGTGTGCAATTCAGCTAAAACAACTCCGATACGTCTGTTTCCGCCTTTCGTATTGGATAGAACTCTTCTGAACGACTCGTTTTGGTCGTGCAAACGATCCTACATATGTCAATGAAATAGTTTCATTACATGGAATTCCTTTATCAATTATTTCTGACAGAGATAGCCGTTTTACCTCTCATTTTTTGACAAGTTTCCAAAAAGCCATGGGAACCAAATTGAATCTAAGCACAGCCTATCATCCTCAAACAGACGGACAAAGCGAAAGGACAATTCAGACAATGGAGGACATGCTTAGAGCTTGTGTAATTGATTTCGGAGGTAATTGGGACGATCATCTACCATTAATAGAATTTTCTTATAATAACAGTTATCACACAAGTATCAATGCTGCACCATTTGAAGCACTCTATGGACGAAAGTGCTGAACTCCAGTCTGTTGGGCAGAAGTTGGAGAAAAGCAACTATCCGGACCGGAGATAGTGCAAGAAACGACAGACAAGATTGTTCAAGTCAAGGAACGACTAAAAGCAGCACGTGATTGACAAAAGAGCTATGCAGATAACAGACGAAAGCCTTTGGAATTTCAGGAAAGAGACAAAGTGTTATTAAAATTCTCTCCTTGGAAAGGAGTGGTAAGATTCATCAAAAGGGGAAAGCTAAGCCCCAGGTATGTTGGACCTTTTGAAATTATTAGAAGAATAGGACCTGTAGCCTATCACCTACAACTGCCAGAGGAAATAGCAGGAATACATGATGTATTTCATGTATGCAATCTCAAAAAGTCCTTAGCTGATGAATCACTGGTAGCACCTCTTAAGGATATAGAGGTAAATGAACAACTTAAATTTGTAGAAAAGCCTCTACAGATTGAAGACAGGAAGGTCAAGAATCTCAAACACAAGAGATTAGTTTTGGTCAAAGTGAAATGGGACTCCAAAAGAGGACCAGAATACACTTGGGAGCTTGAATCAGAAATGCAAAGGAAATATCCACACTTATTCCAGTAGACCTCGAGGACGAGTTCTAAAACAAGGTGGGGAGGATATAACAACCCTCCAAAATATTTCCGACACCTTAAAAATAATTAAAACATTCCAATACGTTCTAAAATACACCCCGTATACTAAAACGGACCCCGAATACCTTTATTTCTATTAAAATTAAATAAAACAAAAATAATGGGTCTCTGGCGGGCCGCGTAAGACCACCCCCTTGGTCTACGCGGGGCGCGACAGCCCAGCTACGAGGCCTCACCCGGAGCCGACACGTGGCTCAATCGTGTCAAGGTTAGAAGTGATGACCGGTCAAAGCTAGGGCCTACACCTTACGCGGGGCGCGACAAAGACCCATAAATTAAGAGCATCGGCCTTCAGTCCCAGTCGCTCACACTTTCTTACCTGGGGCGCGACAAAGCTTGAATCAGGCCCTATAAATTAAGGGCATCGGCCTTCAGTCCCAGTCGCTCACACTTTCTTTTCTCTCTCGAAAATTCACATAATTAAAGTTATTCTCGGGTATAATACCCCCCCTAAATAACGAAGTTCTGCTCCGTTGTAAGTATCATAACCCCGGTTACGTATTAGATACGCTGCCCGATCGATCCAGGGTTCCGTAACGGCTGTCGAGGTTCCGCCCGACGTAGTCGTTGGAATGCCGTCTCGTGGAGGGTATTACTAATGTAAATATTGGGTTATTATACTAACGCGTGTGCATTTGTGTATTTAATAGATAATCACCAGGAAATCCATAAGGAAAACCCTAAGACAGCAATGTGAGTAATCCTCCTTTTTGCAAACTGTTTTTACAACCTCATATGATTAACATTATATTAAACAGTGATTGAGTATTTGTATTCTACAATTATCGTCGGTATGTTGGGGTTTTGTATACAAAATTTGTTACTACATTGTGAGTAGTAACATGACCACAAGTCGGGTTGACAGGACCGTGGGTGGTAATTAAAGTAGATGGAAACAAATGTAATTGCGCGACCGCCCTCAATACTGTACAATGGTTTTACTTAACTTGATTAAACTGAGATTCACTCACCAGTATTTTCCACTGACAAAATGTTTTTAAACGTGTTGCAGGTAACAAAATGTGAAAGCCAAATAGAAGCCAGCTGGACAGCACTGAAGGCTTGGAAAAGTGGCTATAAAGTTACCTAAAATAAAGAGATGTTTTATTTAAATAAAATAAGGTTTAACCCTATAAAAATGTGTGTACTTGAAACTTGGGATTTTCCCATGTGTTTAATATATTAAAAGCGTGGTATTTTACTCTGATAAAATATTTCCTAACTACGGTACTGATGTAATTTCCGCTGCCAAAATGATAAACACCTGGATACCACCAAAACTGGCCACGGCCGCCCGTTCCCAGATAGTATAGGGTACGGGGGTTGCGACACAATCTCTCACTGCCTCAACTCTCTCTTTCTCTCTACAATCTAAATGTTGAGAAAAAGAATTCAAGGGATCTGTTCAACCACTTCTTCAGCAATTCTTGCATACCAGAATCACAACATCTAGTTGAATCAATAATTTTATCAAACTTTAAAAACCCATAAGTCGTCGCCGCCAGCATTGGAGATCCATAAGCCGCCACCATCGTTCTGCATATTAATAAGTCGGAAAACAGTGGGGTTTTTAGTACACACTGCCAGATCCGTCGTCGGAGATCCATAAGTCTTTGTCGTTCTGCAAGATCCATAAATCGTCGCCATTTTACCAGATCCATAAATCGCTGCCATCGAGTGATGAAACCTGATGTATGGTGGCAGGCGGGTGGTGGTGGTGCTGATGGGAACAGGCGGTGGTGGTGAAAACAGGTAGTGGTAGTAAGAGAGAGAGGTGTTTATGTGTGTGTATGTATAGAATTATAAATACATATATTAAATTAAAACAGATTTTTATTTATTATGTTAATGATTAATTATTTTTGTATTTAGAGTAAAATGACCAAAATACTCTTATGTGGAGTCTATTTGGTTAGATTTAACCACAAAAACTAATTGTGTTGGGGCTAAAGGACATAACTTGCAAGGGTTTGCAAACATCGAGTACGTTTTTTGTACTTTTGGAAGAAAAATAACACACTTTGCAATGTAGTGTTAACATAAAGGACGATTTTTGTAATTTACTCTAATAGAAAAAGTGAAGAAGGTAACTTTTGTTCTGAAATTGATGAATAAAAGGTACAAAAAAATACCAGATGCTATAGAGGATGGTGACGTAATGATGCTATGGATGGTGATGACGTAATGGTTAATCAAAGAGTTAAAAAAGTTTGTTTGTTATTTAATGTTGCAATTGGAAAGATATGCACATGTGCATCACTTTATAAATGATGTTGTCATTTGTATGCACATATGCTTATTTTGGTTAATTTTATCTAGTGGTTGATAGTTTGGTTATATTTGTCTGTTTATAATGTAATATAGTGTTTGGTATGGTATGAATGTTGGTGATGCCCATGTGCATAGTTTGAAATATTATACATATTCCCAATGTATTACGAATGGTAGTGTAGGCGAAAGTGAAATTGTATAATATTGATAATGTATTATAGATGGTAGTGTAGACGGAAGGAAAATTGTGTAAGTGTTGTCAAGAAATACGAAATATGTACATGTGGAGCAATAATTGTTATTCATGAAATATAGAATATGAACATGTGTATCAGTAATTGTTATTCTGATTAAAAAAATTCAAAAAAAAATATTTCAAAAAAAAATTATAAATAAAATGTTGCCATTTTTAATGGAAAATTTTAAAAAAAAAAAATGTGTGTTTTTTAAGCTTTTTTAAGTAGTTTTTGTTGTGTTTACACTGGTTCTCGCAGTTTTCGCAATAAATGGTGGTTCCTAATGGATTTTCATCATATGTATATTGTGTGTCTATAGATAGATAAAAGGAATC
The DNA here is from genome assembly GCA_030545235.1 of Helianthus tuberosus. Classification (NCBI taxonomy): domain Eukaryota; kingdom Viridiplantae; phylum Streptophyta; class Magnoliopsida; order Asterales; family Asteraceae; genus Helianthus; species Helianthus tuberosus. Next base: position 58,042,239 of record CM060443.1, on the reverse strand, counting down.
TCCCACCCATAACCACCTGCCACCACCCACCACCACCACCTGTTAGCACCGCCACCACCCACCCAACCGCCACTACCACTGGCCTTTTTGGTATTAATGGTTGAGGAGGAAGACGACAGATGGGGCGACGGTGGTAAGTATGATTGGGATAGAATGAGAGACATTGTGTTGCAAGTGTGTGCTAGGGGCTGTTTGTTTACCTATTAATGAGACTCTTAATGGTTTAGACGTCTTACTGGTTCAGCACTTAATGGTTCAGACTGTTTGTTTCGTGAGCAGATGTCTGTTTATTTCGCGAGCAGATGTCTGAATGGTTCAAACATTTGCCTCTAAATGGTTAAGCATTATACTAAGTCTGAATGGTTAAGGCCTCTAATCATGGTCAGACATTTGCCTCTAAACGGCTAAGCATTATACTGGCTCTTAATGGTACAGACCTCTTACTGATTCAGCACTTAATGGTTCAAACCTTTTATTGGTTCAGCAATTAACCATTCAAAAGTTGCCAAACAGCCCTTTATCTTTACTTGTATATCACCAAAATACCCTTAAGTAGGTAAAGGACGAAAACACCCCTAACTTAACTGACATTTCTGGATGGAGTTAATGGGTTATACAAAAATGCTAAAAAAGTAAAATAAATTGCAACTGTTATGGACACATAGGAGGGAAAAAAATTGCCAAAACATTGACTGAAATCAAAGAATTCTTGCACAGCCTAAGAACACCTTCTTTACCACAACTTCTACCACACGATGATATAATAAATCAACAATGTTACCAACGCCCTCAAAATCACCGGAAAAGCCAGCTCCATCTTCGCCACCAACTCTCCGGCCACCAACCAAAAAAGCTTCACCACAATACTAAAGACTACATAGACATTCTTAATTATGCTCCTCAATACGTCCCCCGTTACTTTCATCAACTCTTCAAAAGCCTTGGTCATCTTCTGTAACAACTCTTCGACCGCCGCCATGACGTCGTTCACAAGCTTACTTATCGCCTCCAAAATCACCGGAATATACTCCCGAATGTAGTCGATCACAGCCACCAATTGTTTAATCAAATCATCAATAGCCAACTTTATCATTTCTTTCAACTCTTTGGCTGCCTCCATGACTTCCTCCACAAACCTAGAAACATTATCTACCATATTATTGTATATTAATTCAACATGTTTCTTTATCTCCTCCAAAATCACCGGAACATACTTCCGAAGGTAGTTGAGAAACTCTATCAATCTCTTCCATTGTTTCATCAACTGATCAAAAGCCGACGTCAACTTCTGCTTCAACTCTTTGGCGATTGTCATGACGGCATCAACCAACAAAGAAACCGCGTCTATCACAAGGTTAAGGAAGAAACGAACGGCCTTCAACAGAATCTTCCATAAACAGACCAATAATTCCATCAACTCCGACGTTATTTTCTTAAACAACCATCTGGCTGCCACTTTAGTGGCAGCGGATGACCTACAAACGATCTCTACTACAAGATTAAAGAATAAACCAACAGTCATATGTATGCCTTTTAAAATCAACTTCACAACGAAAACCAAAAGATCCTCAAGAAAACATCTTATGAGACAGCCAATTTGCTTGATTGCAAAGTATAGTGCTGCCCCAGGGATTTTTAGTGCTTTGAGTATTAGTGAAGTGAGGCAGGTGGTGACACAGAATAGCAAAGTATAAAGGAGGTTTGATAACATGGTTATGGTACAGCAGATGATTTTGCCGATCGCCATTGATCAGCAGGGGCGGATCTATGTGTATGCTAGAGGGTGCATTACCCTTTAACTTTCTCGGCTAAGTGTAAAATACCCCTAAATGTACAGTATAAAAAATGGGATACCCTTAAATTTTAATATCCGCGCCAGTGATATTGATGAATGGTTGAAGAATAGAAAGAGGCAAAGTACAAATGACATCCATCATGCATGGATACATATATTATATGATGATGAAAAATAAATATATACCAGTTGCATAGATTTGACAATTATTCTTTTACCAATTCATCATCGTGCTAGGCATATATATAAACAGGTTGACTTTCACTTGAAAACGAATTGAAAAAAAAAATTATTAGTTACAGTATCATCTGTAATGACCAAGCCCATAGAGGATAAGAATAGCCGGAACCAGAAGTTATACCGGTCCTTTGACCCCTTGTAGGATCGATTTTTGTTAACCTATCGAAATGGAGAAGCTATTTTTAGCAAGGTTGTAAGAATTGTTAGGCACTAGTCGACCGGTGGGAAACAGTCTAGTGATTTATCTGGATTAATAGGGATTAATCGGATTGGGATTTTATATGTTATTTTCAGTTTTTTTATATATACGCACATTTTTATATGTATTTTTTAAATATACATGTTTTAACACATTCTTCAACCCATATTTTCAAGTATATAAGATTAATTGACTGAATCTACAAGTTCTGATAAAAAATCTGGCCGGAATAGCTAGAGTGTCACCGATTTTTGGTCAATTAGAACTGGATTTGACCATTGTTGACCGCCTACTGATTAATTGGCCGATTAGATAAAAATTACTCGGTGAACCTGGGACTAGCGTTAATCGACTACTAATCGGAGACTAGTCTGGATTTTCACAACAATGTTTTTTGGTATGAACTCTATCCGTAAGGTGATTTAAAGTGCATTGCTAGCAAAACCTGGGTGTATTTAGATCTTGGTGGACCGCGTGGTTTTGTTCTTTGTGTCCCTAAATCTTTCTTCAAGCCGTTAGAAGGTGCTTGCGGCCAAGGGGATCCAAGTGGGCTTGAAGCACGATTTAGGGACACAGCATATTTGTTGTGGATTGTTGATGGATAGGAACGGCTGAAGACTAATTCAAATATTGTAGCTTTTGAGAAGAGTTGCTAAGGGATTTAGAGCATGCCCAACGCCAAGGGCTTAGTCCACCACACCTCCACGGACCATCTAGTGTTACGGCACTCGTCCGGACTCCAAGTCCTTGGACTTGGTCCGTGGATGCAAACCACATCTGGACAAGGTGTGGTGAGACGGAATTAAAAAACAACTCTTTAAATCTTTGTACATAACCATTTTATAATGGTAAAAAACAAAAAAAAAATATAGAGAGAGAGGTTTAAATGAGAACACTAAATATTGTGAGAATCGGGAGAACAAATGAAAAAACTACGAGAACCTGGTCAAAAAACAATTCAAATTCAAAAAAAAAATTACATTTCTCCTTATTATTCGAATACAATGTTAGAAATTAAATATACACTTTTAAATTAACATTACATGTAGTCGTAAATATTGAAAATTTACACATGTGTACAGTGGCGGACATAAACCAGCCCAAGGTGGGCGGGCGCACCCCCGGGAAAAAAAATTAGTGGTATTATCCATCAAAAATCACGTCCGCACCCCTTAGAATTTTTCGTCCGCACCCCTTGAAAAATTCGTCTGCACCCCTTGCTAATTTTCGTCCGCACCTCTTAGTTAAAAAATCTTAGCAATTTATATTAAAAAAAAAATTTCGTAAACTCTGCTTTTTAAAAAATACTATAATTATATAACTTATAAGTTATAACCACTCACCCACTTAACCCTTATAACCTTAACCCAATTAACCTTTAGCCCAATAAGTGTTACTCAAGCCCAATCCACATTAGATTTAAGTTTTAAACAATTTGCCAACTTAGATGGGTTGTCAAGTCTTGTAAGGTTAATGGTTTCAACAAATATTCATGTAAATTTTACATTGGTATATATTGAAGCTTGTTCTCGTATTACCCGTTGCAAACGCAACCGCAACCGTTGAAAGATGTTTTTGCTCAAGTTTGGTTTTTGCTATTAACTGAAATTAAATGAAACAAACCAAAAACTCCCATTCTAACCGAAGTAATTAACCGAAAACCGATTGATTAATAAAATAGACTAACCGATGACTTTGGTTTCGGCTTCGGTTGAGGATAATAACCGAACCGACTGTACCATGCACAACACAATTTAATGGATTACCAGATTACTTCGCTTTTGATGTATATCTATCACAATGCTCCTACAATAAATTTCATATGAATAAGAAAGCTACCAAAAACGAGTATCACAATACGATGTGTCGCTCCCGCCACATTGTACGGGCATCTTGCTAGTAAAAAAATGTAAAAGTATGTGATGATGTAGAGTGTTAGATGTAGGTTTGGTATTGTGAAAAACAAAGGAGTTTTTGTGAAAGCTTTAAAATCTGACATAGCATGCTAAGACAGAGGTTTGTAAAGGTTTGGAGGTTTGCTTGCATCTTTCAACATTGTGGATGCTCTTACAGGGTAAGCTGAGTACCAATCTTAAAGAGTCAGTTTCCGAATAATCTAGGTAGTTACTGATTTTTGGTTTTGACTTTCTTTCCGTTGTAAGTTCATGCTTAGACCATGTGTAATGGGCATTATAGGGGCATAAAAGAGTTTGATAAAACCCCTAGCACCATCCCCTTGGGCGTTATAGGGGCATGAAAAAGGAGGGGCATTTCTAGAATAATGCCCAAAGAGGAGGAAAAAAATGGTAAGTATTCAATGAAATGGGCATTAACCGTTACACATTTTTTGCAGAGGCGTTATAATGTTGATGTGGCGAAAAATGCCCCTTAGGAGGCATTAACCATTACACATGGTCTTATAAGCATTATAGTTTGTGATCAACAAATTTATCCTTTTCAGCATGCTACTAACACTGAACTTTGTTTATTATACGCCAACATTATGGTATCAGAGCATGGTTGGTTCGAGTAAGCAGTTTGAGGTTGTTCTTTGCTTGTCTCACTCTGTGACGGAGCCAGGATTTTTTCATAAGGAACGATCATTTGGTTTAACCAAAAAAGTCATGGAAGGCAACCGACCCCTGCGGTTATACCATGGGTCCACCACTTCACTAACGGCAAGGAATTCGATTGGAACGGTAAAACCTCTTATCCGAGTATTTAAACGAGTGGGTACGAGTTCAGGGGTATTAAAACTGTCTGTTCTATTCACAAGATTTGTGGGACTTTGTGGAGTTGCATTTTTTCTTGATCAAAGACACCTAAAAGATAATCTAAAGAAAGACGCCAACACAATTGACATCATTCAAACAAGCAGTTTATGTTGGATTACAACAAGAAGACATACATGGACTCTGCTTTAAAATGAATACCAGGGTGAATCTAAGGTCATGAAATCCAAGTTGCAAGCATTACGGAGAGTTTAAAGCTCTTCAAATGAAGGAAAATAGACTAGTGTCAAGTGTGTGACTTATTTAAAGCGATGAGAAATGATAATCAAAAGCATGCATACGGAGAAAATATCCCTCTGATCAAATCATAGTTGAAATACTACTCGTTGGATCATGTGGTTATAATAGCATGAGGAATCCAAAGATCTCATCACTCGTGAGATCAGCTTATGGGTTCACTACGAGCTCATTTTATCAATGATGCTTTACTGTAAAATAAAACATTATATTTTCTTATATTTTTGGGCTTGCTAAAGTAAATGCCTCTAAATATTGAACCATATTTTAAAACGTAGAAGCAGTTTGATTTACCTCACCTTAAGGAAAGACCATTTTATTTCTGGTGAACTTCCTCTTGTAGAATTTTGTCAATGTAGCTCATGTTCTTCTAATGTCAATGAAAATTTCATTCAAGTAGCCATCATAGCAAAAACACTAGGCAAGCAAACTACTTTTGATTGTTATGTAAAAAAAATAAAAGTATTAGAATTCCAACAGATTCAATAAAAGTATTCAACTTTAAAGTTTGTTCATTAAGCAGTAGCAGCTCAGAGAGTGAAGTAAATCAAGGATTTTGAGCCTACACTAAACTTGCTTAAGTAGCCTAATTGAAAGTTAAATAAAGCAAATAAATTGACAGAGAGAGAGAGAGAGAGAGAGAGAGAGAGAGAGAGTTTAGATGTAAAACGTAACAAAACTAGTATATAAGTCTAACCCGATGAACCTCCCCCTATCATGTCCTGAAATTACCATACTTTGCCTAGTTGCTCTAATCTATTGTAAAGAGCAATTAACCTAATCTAGACTGCTAAACTCATTTTCTTGCATCAAGCCAAAACCATATACTTTATTTTTGGAGCACGCTATAAATTGTTCTTGCTACTGCTTTTTTCACTAACTGCACTGTTTTTTTAAAATACACTACATAATTGCTATTAATTTACTCCTTTTTTGGCTAAGACATGAGTTGTTGGCGGCCATCTTGTCAATGAAGTTGCTATGATTCAGTGTGATTGTAAAGCAACATGGTTTCAAGTTTCAAAAACTTACACACAGTAAACACATTATTTGCTTCCTACAGAGATCTAAAACGGTAAATATACAGGTCGAGAGGGTGTGAAAGGACCCTGATATTTAACATCCCTTACAAAGTCTCCAAATGAGTGAGTAATCCAGCTATGAGCAAACAGAGTTGAAATGAGAAGTAGCTCAAACTAACATAGCATCTTGGTATTAACTAGTGGGTTAGGTCTAGCTATGGCTCGAAATCACTGCATTGACTCAGGTTCACCTCGTGACAGTCCCAAACATGTCTCGCTTACTGAATTTAATATTTTATTTTGTTATCCTTGGATTTAATATCTAAAAATCTAAAAAAAATAAAGAATATAACAAAACTATGACTAGATGAATTCAACAAAAAGGTTGAAAATGAAAAGGTCAAAGAACAAAAAAATGACCGAATTAACTTGAAATCTGATAAAACCTCAATCTTTTATAAACATTTAATTTTAGGCACACACTGAAACATCATGGTTAACCAACACTTTAGAGCTTAATTCGAATTCACAAAATGATTTAATCACAACTATACCTGCATTCAGAAACAAAATGCTACACAGTATCATGGTTGTAAAAATCCCGACTAAACTCCGATTAGTCGCCGATTAATCACTAATCAAAGGTTCAACGATTAGTTGCTAGGCGGTCAATGGCGGTCCTATTCTGGCCAAATTTTAGCGAGACATGGCCAAATTTCGACTAAACCTTATAAATTCCTTCTAGTTACTTAAAAAAATGGGTTAACGAGGGGTTAAAACATGTCTACTTTAGAAAACTAAAGTATCAAAACGTGTGTGTATATATAACTAAGAATTATATATAAAATCTCGATACAATTAACTCCAATTAATCCTTATTAATCCCGATTAATCACTAGTCGGTACCCCACCGGCCGACTAGCGCCAAGCGATTCTTACAACACGGCACAGTATCATAAACAATACCACTGCATTCACAGGATACAGCTTTTAGCAACCAAAACATACTCTAAAAAGTATTAATGCTAAGTAAAACTGATAAACAAAATGTAAAAACATAACATCTCAACAAAAAAGCAATAGCAATAATCAAGTTTAAACCTAACAAATTTTATAAAAAGTAACATAAACGATCCAAACACAATCATAACAGCAATGGAGCAAAATTAAACATAACAAAAGTCTCAAAATACTTCAAAACGGAACAAAAACATAATAATATTACTCTGTGTTCAACGGTACGACTTCTGGAACCTAGCACGAGCACCACGACCTCCAAACTTCTTCGGCTCACACCGTCTCGGATCAGCAACAAGCAGAGTCCTGTCATACCTAACCAAAATATCCTTAATCTCCTTCTTCGATTCTTCATCAACAAACTTCTGGTAATACGCAACAAGCGCTTTCGAAATACTCTGACGGATGGCGTAGATCTGAGAGGTGTGACCTCCGCCTTTGACGCGGATCCTCATGTCAACTCCGGCAAACTTGTGGCGGCCGAGAAGAAGGATCGGTTCGAACGCCTTGTAACGGAGAATCTCCGGCTGAACGAGCTCGATTGGGACGCCGTTGATCTTGATCAGGCCGCGACCGGCCTTGCAGTGAGTTACGGCGACGGCGGTTTTCTTCCGGCCGAAGCATTGAACAGAGTTTGGTGGAGCTGCCGCCATGGTGAGACAAACCCTAGCTTTCTAGTGAGAGAGAGAGAGAGACTGCAGGATTGAATCTGTTAGGGTTTGGAGGAATTTGTGAATTTAAGCTGTAGTTTCGACTTTGGGCTGGGCTATCAGGCCCATGTTAAATTTGACATTAATTAACATAATGGGCTTTCAGTTAAATTATTTACCCATAGCACATGACGCAAATGCTGGGCTGGCAGCCCGATGTAAACCCAACTCGAAGTATTGGGGGGTGAATGTAAGGAGGTTGGCCCGCTTTTCGTTTTCATCTCGAGTAGCCCCAACCTGCTCGGTAGTGGTGCACAAAAAACCCGAACCCGGACCCGAAAATAAAACCCGGAACCGGGTATTATAAAACCCGGGTTTTTTATACCCGAACCCGACCCTACCCATAGGGTAGGGGTTGGGTATGCGTTTTTGTTATAAAACCCGAACCCGGAACCGGGTTTTTTCATACCCGTTTTCAACCCGGGTTTTACGAGTACCCGGTTTCAACCCGAACCCGGAACCGGGTTTTTTCAATACCCGGTCCAGGTTTCCAAGTACCCTGTTCAGGTTTTTTCGTTTTTTTGTGTTTTTTCGAGTTTTGTACCTTGGTAACGGCTATATAGCCGTTAGAAAGTGTATTATGATCATTTGTTTGGTTTACATTGTATCTTTATACCCTATAAAAGGGGTCTTTGATGACGAACAATAAACGAAGACGATCAAGTTATTCGAAGCTATCTATGTTCATCATCTTATTCGATCCGGTTCAATGATTATTTAGCTGTCATGTATTTCTATGTTTTATGAAATAAAAAGGTTTTACATTTTATATTTCTATGATTTATCCAAAAAAATAATACCCGAACCCAACCCGATCCATACCCGACCCTACCCGAACCCGAAAATAGGGTATTATAATACCCGGGTATTAGAAAACCCGACCCGAACCCTACCCAAACCCGGGTATATAGGGTATACATTTTTTTATATAAAACCCGGACCCGGACCTGACCCGGGTATTGTCAATACCCGATTTTGTAGAACCCGATCGTACCCGAACCCGGTTCCATACCCGAAACCGGGTATTCAGAAAACCCGATTTGTGCACCACTACTGGTCGGTAACACCAACGCTAGTCCGTCAGGTAGGGGTGTTCGGGTAGCGAATGTGGGTAGCACAAGCCGAAGATGTGTGAATGAATTTGAATGTTTTAATGGTCGTTTGGATTGTTTGAAATTTAATAAAAATCGATTAAATATAATTAATAAACCAATTCATCATCTCTATCGATTCACCATCTCTATCATTTCACAACTTATATTTCACTACGTTAGTCGAAACCAGGGGCGGAACCACAATGTTAGGAGGCATAGCACGGGCTATGGCTTAACCCCGTATTCGTAGTGTTTTTTCCGGTTTTATAAAAAGGATACCCCTAAAAAATACGAGGATACTCCTAACCAAAAAATAGGATACTTGATATTACTAAAATCTCATTTTTTATAAGCCCAAACATTTTACAACCCGACAACTTGTATAATAATTAAGTCCGAATGATAAAATAAGCCTGAATTAACAATAATAGAATTGAAAGAAGGCTCTAAATATAATTGATAAAGTTAGCCCAATAACCAAAACAATATTATAATTGAATAAGTGATCTTGCCTGTTTTATGGTGAAAACCGGAACACATAGTTCTTGTCCTTTGTTTTATCGGGTAGTGAAGCTAGTTTGGTTTTACCGGTTGCAACCGCAACCGTTGAAAGATGTTTTTTTTTCTAAATTGAAGCTTGTTAAGACGGATTTACGCAATCGAATAGGTCCGGAATATTTGAACAGTGTTATGGTTTGTGCGGTTGAAAAATAAACTTTTGGTAAAGCAAAAGGCGACGATGTAATGGAACGATTTCAAGCTATGAAAAAAATAAGAGGACAAATCTATTAGATATTTGTTCAACTTTATTGATTATCGTTTTTTACTATATGATTGCACGGTAAAAATAACCGGAATACCCTAAATTAGTGAGCTAGCTCCGCCACTGGTCGAAACGATAGTTAAAGAAGAATAACTTAGCCGGAAAAAATTATATAAAGTGTGGGTTTAATTGTAAAATTTCAAAGCGTTTTTAGTATTATAACTATTAAAATAAGATTATAATATATTATCACTAGGTTATAACCCCGTGTATTACACGGGTTAAGTAAATAAAAAATCAAATAGTTAAAAACGAAGATTTAACAATGATAAAACGATATTTTTAAGACATTTTTCCTGATATCCAAACAAAATTTTGTGTCATGTATGATCAAAACTTGTGATGTTTGTCAAGTTTATAAATGGGTTATTGGATTTTATCACTCTAAACTATTAGGTATTGGTCGTTGTCACTCCCAACTACTTTGATTTCCATCACTCCCAACTTAACACTTTGTGTATTGTGTCACTCCGGTTGAGTGGTTTTTGGCTCCCATTTTGTCTTTTTGGAGCAGATTCACATGCAACCATTAGTAATTCACAAAGTGCTAGCCTAATATCACCAATAACACAAGTCAAACACTAAGAAATGTTCACATGCGGGGTGATACAATACACAAAGTGTTAAGTTGGGAGTGGTGGGAGTCAAAGTGATAGTTGGGAGTGGCAACGACAAATACATTATAGTTGTGAGTGATAAAATCCAATAACCCTTTATAAATATGAAAACATTTGAGCCATCGATTAAAAGACAAATTGTATCATCGACTTTCTCACGAGTTTTAACAGTCATGTGAACATACATTTAATAAACCAAGTTTTATTACATAAGTCATAATAGTGGTCTTAATTTATTAGTTCTAAAAAATATTGAAATGTTCAGATTAGGCATTTAGCAATTAGCCAATTAGATAAACTTATAGGTACAAATTAATATTTAAATTAATTAGATAAGTATTTTTTTAATCTTTCTTGAGTTTTCTTTTTCTTTTTTTTAGTTTTTGTTTTTTTTCTTATACTTTAAACTTTTACATTTTTTATACATTTAGTAGTACTTACTTTCAAATGTCTTATAACTTATTTTTTAAATCAAATTCCATCTATTTTGAATACCTAGATATAGTTTATTATTATTTAACCACGTATGTTATAATGCAAGAAAAAAACATACAAGTATGATGAATTTTTTTATTCATATTATTTAGTATATAAAGTAACATTTATTCAACTCGTGTAAATACACGAGCCATGGGGTTCTAACCTAATATTATTATATATAGTATAACAAAAGAAATATGCATATAATACTACAATTGGAACATTACTTCATTAAATATTAACATGCATAATAAGTCATTTTAAAAGCAAATCACATGAGTTGTGTTTTTTGTCGTTTTGTTTATTTTACTACGCATATCTATACTATATAATAAAAGAAACCATTTGGGGACACTTGTCATTCTCTCATTCAATTGATTAAATTTAATAATAATAATAATCTATACATATAATAAAAGAAACCAATTAATGGACACGTGTCGATACGAGAGGCATCTACATTTTAGTTTTCCCGCCATATATCTATGTTTATTTTTATCTTAAAAATTACAAGTTTTAAAATAATTTATCAAGTTATCCCATATTTTAAGTCGACGTTTATCTATAACTATATCTCTGTATTTATATTTATCTTCTAATATAATCTTTATATACTTATCTTTATTTTATTATTTTGCGAGTAAATTGCACAAAACGTCCTTCATGTTTCCTCAAACTTGCAGGTTCCAGCCTTAATGTTTAAAACTTGCTAAAAACATCCTTTAAGTTTATTTTTGTTGCTGGTTTAATCCTTTATAACTAACAAAGTTAATTATCTCATTTTATTTCCCTCACATGCCTAACATGTGAGGGTCCCACTATCGTTTGATGATCGACATCAACTGTATCGCAAAATGGAACAGAGATGCAGTGCAAACGCAAAACTTCCTGAAACCCAATCAAAATTGCCTCTGTTTTCACCGGAGATGTAATCCAAACACAATTGGATCTCTTAAATTTATGGGGCCATTCACATGGAGCAAGCCCCTTTTCATTCCGAGCTATCAACATCCACTTGCAGGAGAGATCTAGCCCGCGTTTCGCTGACTAAATGCCAAACAAGTCATATTTGTAGGTTGACAGCCTCACGTTAGTTCTATATGTGAATTCAAATTGAAAAGTGTTGTAATTGTTTTCCTCTTTAGTTTTTATTACTTGATTGAGATTACATTTATTAAATAGGGAAGAATAAAAACTAATATTTATGTACAAAGCAATGGGTCATGACTGGGGAAAGAAGAAATAAGTGGATTTAATGGACTGAATGTATATTTGGGTGCAAAATTCACGTTTCTTTGAATTGTGAATAGATTCATTTCATACTCAAAAGTCTCTAATGGCGGTGGCTGAGGGTCTGAGGCTTTTTTATTTTTTATTTTTTATTTTTTACACTTAATAATAATAACTATTTACTATTTTATTGATCCAACCACATGTAACACACACTTTTTTAACCTGTTAATAAATTAAAAAACAACAAAATAAAATGTTATAATTTTTGTAATACAAAAGTTTATAACCTACTAATAGAAAAATAAAAAAACAAAGTAAAATGTTCTAATATGTAAATAGTATATCAAATTTCTTTTTACCAAAAACGTATTTTGACGACTGTGTGTGTTAACTGATTACATTATATTTATTCAAGCCGTGTAGTACACGTGCTTATTCAACTCATGTTATATACGGGTAATTAAAGATATAACTTTTTTAATACACATAAAAATATATTTAATCAACCCGTGTAATACACGGGGTTCTAACCTAGTAATAATATTTAATCTAATCTAATACAAATTCTTATTATTAATAATATTTAATCAAATCTAAAATCTAATCTAATCTATATCTATACTATATAATAAAAGAAACATGTTTTGAGACACTTGTCATTCTCTCATTTAATTAATTAAAAATATTAAAGTATGATAAGATTTTATGATATTTATAATTATATTTATAAATTATTACCTATATAGGTATTACGTGTATTAAAGATGGTTAAATATATTTAATATGTATATGATATATATTAAAATGTTTTGTTTAATATACTTATCTAAATATTTATTATGGATAAATATTAATATATATATAATTACCGTGATTAAAATAAAAAATCTAAATTAATACAAACTAGATGCTTTACGTATATATAATTTAATAACCATTTTAGCTCCATGGATAATTTTAACAGATTTCACCAATTTTTATTAAAATTCTTATTATTAATAATATTAATTTAATCAAATATAAAATCTAATCTAATACAATTTTTTATTATCAATAATATTTAATCTAATCTAATCTAATAAGAATTCATATGAATTCCAAAGTTGATATTAACTTTCAAATAATTAAAAAAAATCCGCCTAACATCACAAATGTTTCTGTTAAATTCGATTAATTAATTTGTTCAATAATCACTATTATCTTTATCATTCAGTACGGTTAACCGATTTATCATAATACAACCTCCCACCTATTCAATTATATGATTTTTCAATCTTATATTAACTATATAAATAAAGATTAATATTCAATCTTATCCTACTTTAAATATAAAAAAATCCATTGGTTCAGATTAATATTCAATCTTATCCTACTTTAAATATAAAAAAAAATCCGTTAGTTTTTTTAAATATATTTTTTAATTATTTGGTATATAAAATCATATTTATTCAACCCATGTAATACACGGGGGTTTTTAAAAATATAACTTTTTTATTATTCGATAAACAATGTTACATTTATTCAACCCGTGTAATACAATGGTTTTAAAGATATAATTTTTTTTATTATTTGGTATATAATACTACATTTATTCAACCCGTACAATACATATGGTTCTTATAGATATAACTTATTTTATTATTTAATATATAAAATTACATTTCTTTAACCCGTGCAATAAAGGTGGCTTTTAAAAAGATAATGTTTTATTATTTGGTATATAAAATTTATTTATTCAACCCGTGTAACACACGGTGTTATAACCTAGTACTATATTATATTAATTAAATAAATGATAAATTAATATTAAATTTTATCCATACTATATTTTTTTTTCTTAATTAAAAAAATGCCTATCTTCGTTAGAAGATAACATTACACAATCAATTAAAAACAATACAATCTATATCTATTCAAATTATTAACCTATATCAAAATGATGTATTCCCTATCCATTATCCATTATATGGTTACCTAACTGAAAATAGTAGTATATATTATTTTTTTGTTTATATAATTCACTTAACTTAATGTGTAATATCTATATCTATCTTTTTTTTTTGAACGTCATGGAACGATGTGTCAATCACCGTGATACCGGGCGCTGTGGTCAAGGTCGACTACTCGACCACCGCCATCCCTAGGCTCTTCCTAGATGCGCAGAAACCCGACCTCCACCCATCCGAAGGCACGATAGTGGAATAATCGGTAAAACCTCGCCTCTCATCCAAGTCGAACCGGCGCCACCCGTATTCGGTCTTCACCTGGATGCTGTAGAAAATAATGAGGAGAGTGAGAATCGAACCTGTGACATCTGTGCTTGTAATCATTGTAAACAATTCAGTTATCAATGAAATAAAGTTATTTGATCCCAATATTTGTTTGTTTATGTTTGATGTTTTTCATGTTTTGATTTCTATTCAATTTCAAACTCTATATCGCTTTCTAGAGAATTATATGCAAACTGGTGCGTAAACGTAATCAGTTTAACGCAACAAATACTCCGGAACATCAATCTATGCTTAACATACCTTAAATAACCTTTACATAACTTAGATATAAGTTTTGAAGGCTTTGGTATGGCAAATCTATACTATATAATAAAAGAAACCATTTGGGTACACTTGTCATTCTCTCATTCAATTGATTAAATTTAATAATAATAATAATAATAATAATAATATTTAATCTAATCTAATACAAAATCTTATTATTAATAATATTTAATCAAATCTAAAATCTAATCTAATACTATATTATATTAATTAAATAAATGATAAATTAATATTAAATTTTATCCATACTATATTTTTTTTTTCTTAATTAAAAAAATGCCTATCTTCGTTAGAAGATAACATTACACAATCAATTAAAAACAATACAATCTATATCTATTCAAATTATTAATCTATATAAAAATGATGTATTCCCTATCCATTATCCATTATATGGTTACCTAACTGAAAATAGTAGTATATATTATTTTTTTTGTTTATATAATTCACTTAACTTAATGTGTAATATCTATATCTATCTTTTTTTTTTTAACGTCATAGAACGATGTGTCAATCACCGTGATACCGGGCGCTGTGGTCAAGGTCGACTACTCGACCACCGCCATCCCTAGGCTCTTCCTAGATGCGCAGAAACCCGACCTCCACCCATCCGAAGGCACGATAGTGGAATAATCGGTAAAACCTCGCCTCTCATCCAAGTCGAACCGGCGCCACCCGTATTCGGTCTTCACCTGGATGCTGTAGAAAATAATGAGGAGAGTGAGAATCGAACCTGTGACATCTGTGCTTGTAATCATTGTAAACAATTCAGTTATCAATGAAATAAAGTTATTTGATCCCAATATTTGTTTGTTTATGTTTGATGTTTTTCATGTTTTGATTTCTATTCAATTTCAAACTCTATATCGCTTTCTGGAGAATTATATGCAAACTGGTGCGTAAACGTAATCAGTTTAACGCAACAAATACTCCGGAACATCAATCTATGCTTAACATACCTTAAATAACCTTTACATAACTTAGATATAAGTTTTGAAGGCTTTGGTATGGCAAATCTATACTATATAATAAAAGAAACCATTTGGGTACACTTGTCATTCTCTCATTCAATTGATTAAATTTAATAATAATAATAATAATAATAATAATATTTAATCTAATCTAATACAAATTCTTATTATTAATAATATTTAATCAA
The DNA here is from genome assembly GCA_030545235.1 of Helianthus tuberosus. Classification (NCBI taxonomy): domain Eukaryota; kingdom Viridiplantae; phylum Streptophyta; class Magnoliopsida; order Asterales; family Asteraceae; genus Helianthus; species Helianthus tuberosus. The sequence goes on along the minus strand of CM060443.1, from coordinate 58,026,266 downwards.
ATCTAAAATCTAATCTAATACTATATTATATTAATTAAATAAATGATAAATTAATATTAAATTTTATCCATACTATATTTTTTTTTTCTTAATTAAAAAAATGCCTATCTTCGTTAGAAGATAACATTACACAATCAATTAAAAACAATACAATCTATATCTATTCAAATTATTAATCTATATAAAAATGATGTATTCCCTATCCATTATCCATTATATGGTTACCTAACTGAAAATAGTAGTATATATTATTTTTTTGTTTATATAATTCACTTAACTTAATGTGTAATATCTATATCTATCTTTTTTTTTTGAACGTCATAGAACGATGTGTCAATCACCGTGATACCGGGCGCTGTGGTCAAGGTCGACTACTCGACCACCGCCATCCCTAGGCTCTTCCTAGATGCGCAGAAACCCGACCTCCACCCATCCGAAGGCACGATAGTGGAATAATCGGTAAAACCTCGCCTCTCATCCTAGTCGAACAGGCGCCACCCGTATTCGGTCTTCACCTGGATGCTGTAGAAAATAATGAGGAGAGTGAGAATCGAACCTGTGACATCTGTGCTTGTAATCATTGTAAACAATTCAGTTATCAATGAAATAAAGTTATTTGATCCCAATATTTGTTTGTTTATGTTTGATGTTTTTCATGTTTTGATTTCTATTCAATTTCAAACTCTATATCGCTTTCTGGAGAATTATATGCAAACTGGTGCGTAAACGTAATCAGTTTAACGCAACAAATACTCCGGAACATCAATCTATGCTTAACATACCTTAAATAACCTTTACATAACTTAGATATAAGTTTTGAAGGCTTTGGTATGGCAAATCTATACTATATAATAAAAGAAACCATTTGGGTACACTTGTCATTCTCTCATTCAATTGATTAAATTTAATAATAATAATAATAATAATAATAATAATAATAATAATATTTAATCTAATCTAATACAAATTCTTATTATTAATAATATTTAATCAAATCTAAAATCTAATCTAATACTATATTATATTAATTAAATAAATGATAAATTAATATTAAATTTTATCCATACTATATTTTTTTTTCTTAATTAAAAAAATGCCTATCTTCGTTAGAAGATAACATTACACAATCAATTAAAAACAATACAATCTATATCTATTCAAATTATTAATCTATATAAAAATGATGTATTCCCTATCCATTATCCATTATATGGTTACCTAACTGAAAATAGTAGTATATATTATTTTTTTGTTTATATAATTCACTTAACTTAATGTGTAATATCTATATCTATCTTTTTTTTTTGAACGTCATAGAACGATGTGTCAATCACCGTGATACCGGGCGCTGTGGTCAAGGTCGACTACTCGACCACCGCCATCCCTAGGCTCTTCCTAGATGCGCAGAAACCCGACCTCCACCCATCCGAAGGCACGATAGGGGAATAATCGGTAAAACCTCGCCTCTCATCCAAGTCGAACCGGCGCCACCCGTATTCGGTCTTCACCTGGATGCTGTAGAAAATAATGAGGAGAGTGAGAATCGAACCTGTGACATCTGTGCTTGTAATCATTGTAAACAATTCAGTTATCAATGAAATAAAGTTATTTGATCCCAATATTTGTTTGTTTATGTTTGATGTTTTTCATGTTTTGATTTCTATTCAATTTCAAACTCTATATCGCTTTCTGGAGAATTATATGCAAACTGGTGCGTAAACGTAATCAGTTTAACGCAACAAATACTCCGGAACATCAATCTATGCTTAACATACCTTAAATAACCTTTACATAACTTAGATATAAGTTTTGAAGGCTTTGGTATGGCAAATCTATACTATATAATAAAAGAAACCATTTGTGTACACTTGTCATTCTCTCATTCAATTGATTAAATTTAATAATAATAATAATAATAATAATATTTAATCTAATCTAATACAAATTCTTATTATTAATAATATTTAATCAAATCTAAAATCTAATCTAATACTATATTATATTAATTAAATAAATGATAAATTAATATTAAATTTTATCCATACTATATTTTTTTTTCTTAATTAAAAAAATGCCTATCTTCGTTAGAAGATAACATTACACAATCAATTAAAAACAATACAATCTATATCTATTCAAATTATTAATCTATATAAAAATGATGTATTCCCTATCCATTATCCATTATATGGTTACCTAACTGAAAATAGTAGTATATATTATTTTTTTGTTTATATAATTCACTTAACTTAATGTGTAATATCTATATCTATCTTTTTTTTTTGAACGTCATAAAACGATGTGTCAATCACCGTGATACCGGGCGCTGTGGTCAAGGTCGACTACTCGACCACCGCCATCCCTAGGCTCTTCCTAGATGCGCAGAAACCCGACCTCCACCCATCCGAAGGCACGATAGTGGAATAATCGGTAAAACCTCGCCTCTCATCCAAGTCGAACCGGCGCCACCCGTATTCGGTCTTCACCTGGATGCTGTAGAAAATAATGAGGAGAGTGAGAATCGAACCTGTGACATCTGTGCTTGTAATCATTGTAAACAATTCAGTTATCAATGAAATAAAGTTATTTGATCCCAATATTTGTTTGTTTATGTTTGATGTTTTTCATGTTTTGATTTCTATTCAATTTCAAACTCTATATCGCTTTCTGGAGAATTATATGCAAACTGGTGCGTAAACGTAATCAGTTTAACGCAACAAATACTCCGGAACATCAATCTATGCTTAACATACCTTAAATAACCTTTACATAACTTAGATATAAGTTTTGAAGGCTTTGGTATGGCAAATCTATACTATATAATAAAAGAAACCATTTGGGTACACTTGTCATTCTCTCATTCAATTGATTAAATTTAATAATAATAATAATAATATTTAATCTAATCTAATACAAATTCTTATTATTAATAATATTTAATCAAATCTAAAATCTAATCTAATACTATATTATATTAATTAAATAAATGATAAATTAATATTAAATTTTATCCATACTATATTTTTTTTTCTTAATTAAAAAAATGCCTATCTTCGTTAGAAGATAACATTACACAATCAATTAAAAACAATACAATCTATATCTATTCAAATTATTAATCTATATAAAAATGATGTATTCCCTATCCATTATCCATTATATGGTTACCTAACTGAAAATAGTAGTATATATTATTTTTTTGTTTATATAATTCACTTAACTTAATGTGTAATATCTATATCTATCTTTTTTTTTTGAACGTCATAGAACGATGTGTCAATCACCGTGATACCGGGCGCTGTGGTCAAGGTCGACTACTCGACCACCGCCATCCCTAGGCTCTTCCTAGATGCGCAGAAACCCGACCTCCACCCATCCGAAGGCACGATAGTGGAATAATCGGTAAAACCTCGCCTCTCATCCAAGTCGAACCGGCGCCACCCGTATTCGGTCTTCACCTGGATGCTGTAGAAAATAATGAGGAGAGTGAGAATCGAACCTGTGACATCTGTGCTTGTAATCATTGTAAACAGTTCAGTTATCAATGAAATAAAGTTATTTGATCCCAATATTTGTTTGTTTATGTTTGATGTTTTTCATGTTTTGATTTCTATTCAATTTCAAACTCTATATCGCTTTCTGGAGAATTATATGCAAACTGGTGCGTAAACGTAATCAGTTTAACGCAACAAATACTCCGGAACATCAATCTATGCTTAACATACCTTAAATAACCTTTACATAACTTAGATATAAGTTTTGAAGGCTTTGGTATGGCAAATCTATACTATATAATAAAAGAAACCATTTGGGTACACTTGTCATTCTCTCATTCAATTGATTAAATTTAATAATAATAATAATAATATTTAATCTAATCTAATACAAATTCTTATTATTAATAATATTTAATCAAATCTAAAATCTAATCTAATACTATATTAAATTAATTAAATAAATGATAAATTAATATTAAATTTTATCCATACTATATTTTTTTTTCTTAATTAAAAAAATGCCTATCTTCGTTAGAAGATAACATTACACAATCAATTAAAAACAATACAATCTATATCTATTCAAATTATTAATCTATATAAAAATGATGTATTCCCTATCCATTATCCATTATATGGTTACCTAACTGAAAATAGTAGTATATATTATTTTTTTGTTTATATAATTCACTTAACTTAATGTGTAATATCTATATCTATCTTTTTTTTTTGAACGTCATAGAACGATGTGTCAATCACCGTGATACCGGGCGCTGTGGTCAAGGTCGACTACTCGACCACCGCCATCCCTAGGCTCTTCCTAGATGCGCAGAAACCCGACCTCCACCCATCCGAAGGCACGATAGTGGAATAATCGGTAAAACCTCGCCTCTCATCCAAGTCGAACCGGCGCCACCCGTATTCGGTCTTCACCTGGATGCTGTAGAAAATAATGAGGAGAGTGAGAATCGAACCTGTGACATCTGTGCTTGTAATCATTGTAAACAATTCAGTTATCAATGAAATAAAGTTATTTGATCCCAATATTTGTTTGTTTATGTTTGATGTTTTTCATGTTTTGATTTCTATTCAATTTCAAACTCTATATCGCTTTCTGGAGAATTATATGCAAACTGGTGCGTAAACGTAATCAGTTTAACGCAACAAATACTCCGGAACATCAATCTATGCTTAACATACCTTAAATAACCTTTACATAACTTAGATATAAGTTTTGAAGGCTTTGGTATGGCAAATCTATACTATATAATAAAAGAAACCATTTGGGTACACTTGTCATTCTCTCATTCAATTGATTAAATTTAATAATAATAATAATAATAATAATAATAATATTTAATCTAATCTAATACAAATTCTTATTATTAATAATATTTAATCAAATCTAAAATCTAATCTAATACTATATTATATTAATTAAATAAATGATAAATTAATATTAAATTTTATCCATACTATATTTTTTTTTTCTTAATTAAAAAAAATGCCTATCTTCGTTAGAAGATAACATTACACAATCAATTAAAAACAATACAATCTATATCTATTCAAATTATTAATCTATATAAAAATGATGTATTCCCTATCCATTATCCATTATATGGTTACCTAACTGAAAATAGTAGTATATATTATTTTTTTGTTTATATAATTCACTTAACTTAATGTGTAATATCTATATCTATCTTTTTTTTTTGAACGTCATAGAACGATGTGTCAATCACCGTGATACCGGGCGCTGTGGTCAAGGTCGACTACTCGACCACCGCCATCCCTAGGCTCTTCCTAGATGCGCAGAAACCCGACCTCCACCCATCCGAAGACACGATAGTGGAATAATCGGTAAAACCTCGCCTCTCATCCAAGTCGAACCGGCGCCACCCGTATTCGGTCTTCACCTGGATGCTGTAGAAAATAATGAGGAGAGTGAGAATCGAACCTGAGACATCTGTGCTTGTAATCATTGTAAACAATTCAGTTATCAATGAAATAAAGTTATTTGATCCCAATATTTGTTTGTTTATGTTTGATGTTTTTCATGTTTTGATTTCTATTCAATTTCAAACTCTATATCGCTTTCTGGAGAATTATATGCAAACTGGTGCGTAAACGTAATCAGTTTAACGCAACAAATACTCCGGAACATCAATCTATGCTTAACATACCTTAAATAACATTTACATAACTTAGATATAAGTTTTGAAGGCTTTGGTATGGCAAATCTATACTATATAATAAAAGAAACCATTTGGGTACACTTGTCATTCTCTCATTCAATTGATTAAATTTAATAATAATAATAATAATAATAATATTTAATCTAATCTAATACAAATTCTTATTATTAATAATATTTAATCAAATCTAAAATCTAATCTAATACTATATTATATTAATTAAATAAATGATAAATTAATATTAAATTTTATCCATACTATATTTTTTTTCTTAATTAAAAAAATGCCTATCTTCGTTAGAAGATAACATTACACAATCAATTAAAAACAATACAATCTATATCTATTCAAATTATTAATCTATATAAAAATGATGTATTCCCTATCCATTATCCATTATATGGTTACCTAACTGAAAATAGTAGTATATATTATTTTTTTGTTTATATAATTCACTTAACTTAATGTGTAATATCTATATCTATCTTTTTTTTTTTGAACGTCATAGAACGATGTGTCAATCACCGTGATACCGGGCGCTGTGGTCAAGGTCGACTACTCGACCACCGCCATCCCTAGGCTCTTCCTAGATGCGCAGAAACCCGACCTCCACCCATCCGAAGGCACGATAGTGGAATAATCGGTAAAACCTCGCCTCTCATCCAAGTCGAACCGGCGCCACCCGTATTCGGTCTTCACCTGGATGCTGTAGAAAATAATGAGGAGAGTGAGAATCGAACCTGTGACATCTGTGCTTGTAATCATTGTAAACAATTCAGTTATCAATGAAATAAAGTTATTTGATCCCAATATTTGTTTATTTATGTTTGATGTTTTTCATGTTTTGATTTCTATTCAATTTCAAACTCTATATCGCTTTCTAGAGAATTATATGCAAACTGGTGCGTAAACGTAATCAGTTTAACGCAACAAATACTCCGGAACATCAATCTATGCTTAACATACCTTAAATAACCTTTACATAACTTAGATATAAGTTTTGAAGGCTTTGGTATGGCAAATCTATACTATATAATAAAAGAAACCATTTGGGTACACTTGTCATTCTCTCATTCAATTGATTAAATTTAATAATAATAATAATAATATTTAATCTAATCTAATACAAATTCTTATTATTAATAATATTTAATCAAATCTAAAATCTAATCTAATACTATATTATATTAATTAAATAAATGATAAATTAATATTAAATTTTATCCATACTATATTTTTTTTTCTTAATTAAAAAAATGCCTATCTTCGTTAGAAGATAACATTACACAATCAATTAAAAACAATACAATCTATATCTATTCAAATTATTAATCTATATAAAAATGATGTATTCCCTATCCATTATCCATTATATGGTTACCTAACTGAAAATAGTAGTATATATTATTTTTTTGTTTATATAATTCACTTAACTTAATGTGTAATATCTATATCTATCTTTTTTTTTTGAACGTCATAAAACGATGTGTCAATCACCGTGATACCGGGCGCTGTGGTCAAGGTCGACTACTCGACCACCGCCATCCCTAGGCTCTTCCTAGATGCGCAGAAACCCGACCTCCACCCATCCGAAGGCACGATAGTGGAATAATCGGTAAAACCTCGCCTCTCATCCAAGTCGAACCGGCGCCACCCGTATTCGGTCTTCACCTGGATGCTGTAGAAAATAATGAGGAGAGTGAGAATCGAACCTGTGACATCTGTGCTTGTAATCATTGTAAACAATTCAGTTATCAATGAAATAAAGTTATTTGATCCCAATATTTGTTTGTTTATGTTTGATGTTTTTCATGTTTTGATTTCTATTCAATTTCAAACTCTATATCGCTTTCTGGAGAATTATATGCAAACTGGTGCGTAAACGTAATCAGTTTAACGCAACAAATACTCCGGAACATCAATCTATGCTTAACATACCTTAAATAACCTTTACATAACTTAGATATAAGTTTTGAAGGCTTTGGTATGGCAAATCTATACTATATAATAAAAGAAACCATTTGGGTACACTTGTCATTCTCTCATTCAATTGATTAAATTTAATAATAATAATAATAATAATATTTAATCTAATCTAATACAAATTCTTATTATTAATAATATTTAATCAAATCTAAAATCTAATCTAATACTATATTATATTAATTAAATAAATGATAAATTAATATTAAATTTTATCCATACTATATTTTTTTTTCTTAATTAAAAAAATGCCTATCTTCGTTAGAAGATAACATTACACAATCAATTAAAAACAATACAATCTATATCTATTCAAATTATTAATCTATATAAAAATGATGTATTCCCTATCCATTATCCATTATATGGTTACCTAACTGAAAATAGTAGTATATATTATTTTTTTGTTTATATAATTCACTTAACTTAATGTGTAATATCTATATCTATCTTTTTTTTTTGAACGTCATAGAACGATGTGTCAATCACCGTGATACCGGGCGCTGTGGTCAAGGTCGACTACTCGACCACCGCCATCCCTAGGCTCTTCCTAGATGCGCAGAAACCCGACCTCCACCCATCCGAAGGCACGATAGTGGAATAATCGGTAAAACCTCGCCTCTCATCCAAGTCGAACCGGCGCCACCCGTATTCGGTCTTCACCTGGATGCTGTAGAAAATAATGAGGAGAGTGAGAATCGAACCTGTGACATCTGTGCTTGTAATCATTGTAAACAATTCAGTTATCAATGAAATAAAGTTATTTGATCCCAATATTTGTTTGTTTATGTTTGATGTTTTTCATGTTTTGATTTCTATTCAATTTCAAACTCTATATCGCTTTCTGGAGAATTATATGCAAACTGGTGCGTAAACGTAATCAGTTTAACGCAACAAATACTCCGGAACATCAATCTATGCTTAACATACCTTAAATAACCTTTACATAACTTAGATATAAGTTTTGAAGGCTTTGGTATGGCAAATCTATACTATATAATAAAAGAAACCATTTGGGTACACTTGTCATTCTCTCATTCAATTGATTAAATTTAATAATAATAATAATAATATTTAATCTAATCTAATACAAATTCTTATTATTAATAATATTTAATCAAATCTAAAATCTAATCTAATACTATATTATATTAATTAAATAAATGATAAATTAATATTAAATTTTATCCATACTATATTTTTTTTTCTTAATTAAAAAAATGCCTATCTTCGTTAGAAGATAACATTACACAATCAATTAAAAACAATACAATCTATATCTATTCAAATTATTAATCTATATAAAAATGATGTATTCCCTATCCATTATCCATTATATGGTTACCTAACTGAAAATAGTAGTATATATTATTTTTTTGTTTATATAATTCACTTAACTTAATGTGTAATATCTATATCTATCTTTTTTTTTTTGAACGTCATAGAACGATGTGTCAATCACCGTGATACCGGGCGCTGTGGTCAAGGTCGACTACTCGACCACCGCCATCCCTAGGCTCTTCCTAGATGCGCAGAAACCCGACCTCCACCCATCCGAAGGCACGATAGTGGAATAATCGGTAAAACCTCGCCTCTCATCCAAGTCGAACCGGCGCCACCCGTATTCGGTCTTCACCTGGATGCTGTAGAAAATAATGAGGAGAGTGAGAATCGAACCTGTGACATCTGTGCTTGTAATCATTGTAAACAGTTCAGTTATCAATGAAATAAAGTTATTTGATCCCAATATTTGTTTGTTTATGTTTGATGTTTTTCATGTTTTGATTTCTATTCAATTTCAAACTCTATATCGCTTTCTGGAGAATTATATGCAAACTGGTGCGTAAACGTAATCAGTTTAATGCAACAAATACTCCGGAACATCAATCTATGCTTAACATACCTTAAATAACCTTTACATGGGACTAAATTCGACAAACTGCAAAAGTATGCCGATTTGAACTGTAACGAACATTCCGGAACTTGATCATAAGTTAAACACACCCTAAATATCCTTTACATAGCTTAGAAATAGGCTTTGAGGGGTTCGGTGTGCTAAAATAAACTTTATGCTCATTCAGGGACTAAAAGAGTAAAAAAGTGCATAAGTTTGCATTTTCGCGCATAACTTACGTTCTGAATACATCCGAACATCCAAAAATTTATGTAAGCATTAAAATATTTTATTTTAGTGTTTGGAATGATAAAAATCCATTCGTCGCTTAATTTGGATCGTTTTTGCTTTCATTACAACTCCCGTCGTAATTAACCGAACAACGCAACTGTATGGCCAAACGAACCGACATCCGACATATTTTTGAGCATAATTTAAGTTCCCTATACTTTAACTTCATATTTGAGTCTTTAAGTGAGGTTAACGGGGCTTAAACTTGTCAAAACACATCAAAAATCAAGTTCGGAGACTCAGGGGCCTGTTCTGCCATTTTACCAAACTTTCTGCCACCAAGCATGGTCCTTACGGACCGTAAGGGACCACATACAGTCCGTAAACCTTGCCCAGATTAGCAGAATGTTGTTTCCAGCTATTTCCAGCTTGATCCCACCTTTGCACCTGGTTTTAAACATTTCTATGGACTCCCTTGGTTTTGTAAATCTGTGGGCACGAGGTGTATGGCTGAGATTGAAGCTCGGTTTTCAAGAAACGATCCAAACAGTTGTACGAAAACTATATATACCCCTCATGTTTTCACTTCAAACCACACCTTGATCTGATTATTTCCCTAAGTTTGAGTTGCAACACTTCATACCTGGGAATTTTCAGATCAAACTTCCATTCTTGGACCCTTTGTATGTATCCCTTCGTTCTTTTACGCATTTTTAGCACGAAAGTCAAACAGTGTTTGACTTTCAGCTTTGACCAGTCAATGGTCAACATAAAGTTCCGTTGAACTTTGCAACGTGAGCGTAATCACGATGGTTATAGTCCCTTGTGACTATACCTACTGATTACCACGTTGACTAGGCATAGTGACGAGTCGTAGTTTAGGCCAAAATGCGTATTTGTGCGTATTTTGTAACCAAACTACTATTGTGTATCAAAACCATTTGTTTTGATATCAAAACCTGTTTTCAAACTTAACTAAACATGTTCTAGCATGTTTAGCTCGTCACTTTTAGATTTGTGCTTGTCTAGGGTCGTAACGGTAAGCGATCTAATTAATCGCTTATGCATTCGAACCCGACCCATTTGGTCGATCATTAGGATCCGACCAAACACTTTAGGTGACCATAGTTGTATAGGGAATAACCTTTCGAGGTTATACCTTATGGTCATGTCGTTTAAGTAGTTGTATGATAGGTAGTATATATGCCTTAGGTAAATTACCAAAATGCCCTTTTTACGCCAAAAATCATTTTAAGCATATGTAACCAAAATTTTGACATCTAAACTGATTTAGCAACAATATTAGACATGTTGAGGCGTATTTTACTTGTCATAGGACTAGTTAGGCGGTCCAAACGCGTTTTACGCGAACGACGCGATAAAGTAGCACAAACTACCTAAACGGGTCGTAACGGGTCAAAAGCACTTAGGATAAGTTTCATTTTAGTATGTAGGCTTTGTTAAACCATATTACTTGAGTTCCTACACTCATTTGGATTACGAACCCTCATGCTACCCGATCCTCCAATAGGTCCGTTTATTAACATAGTTACCTATATTAGGTGCCGTTTGATTCCGTGATCTTCTAGCTTTGCTTGGAGGTTATCCTAGGACTTCTAAGCAATCTCAAGTGAGTACATAGACCCCTTTTTTACTGTTTCCAAACATTTTGGGGTGAAACACATGTGCCTACTTGTTACTTTCATGCTTTCCATGTTTTCATATCATATACTTGTTATGTTCATTAGTACACTATTAGTACATGATTTCATTTTGTTTTGCTATGTATGTTTACTTAGCATATTTAGCACATTGTTTTACATTACATCTTCTTTTTCTATGTATGTTTACTTGACATGATAGCACATTGATTTACATGACTTTTCTGCTTTGTATGTTAACTTAGCATATTTAGCACATTGTTTTACATTACGTCTTCTTTTGCTATGTATGTTTACTTGACATGATAGCACATTGATTTACATGACTTTTCTGCTTTGTATGTTAACTTAGCATATTTAGCACATTGATTTACATGACTTTTCTGCTTTGTATGTTAACTTAGCATACTTAGTACATTACTTTCATTACATGTTTGTTTTTGGTATGACATTTGGTTTGTACAACGGGACTAAAATACATTCATTAACATTAGCTACGCCGCTCGGTAGTAAGTAATGGTACCATAGGACTTGACAAACCCCGTTCCTGACATCCTAGGTTTGTTTGGGTGTAAGGAATGACTGAATCCGAAAACATTTTACTTTGATAATCTTTACTCTAAGGTTATCATGTTGTCTCAAGGCTTGAATGTATGCGTTAACTTACCGTATAAATGTTTGTATCAGTAAGACATGCATTTATTTTACAAAACATAACTTTTGGTTTATTCAAAATACTTTGTTTTGTACATTTTTTACTTGTGGTTTAAGTAGTCTCATTTTACTTACCATACATAACTTTTGTTTACACATTACATGGTTTATATTCAACTTGGGTTATACTATGACATTTGACTATTGGATTAAACATGGATATTTTACAATGTTGGTTGGTTTGAGTGACTTAAATAACGAGGCGTGTGTAATATGTTACAAGCATGGTGGATACGCCGCTGGTACTTCCTATATATAAGTACTTGTATGATATTACATATCGTAGCGTCATTTAAACCACTTAAGTTTAGACATATTACATTTACAACATTTTTTCACTTAAACATTGTTTTACAAATAACTTGGTTTATTCAAACTCTTTTTACTTGGTTATTCTTATAACCATACACTATCCTTTTATATATACATATCATCTGATTTTGCTATCGTTTTTCAAATGATTTATAAAACAAAACAAATAACAAGGTTCATGACTGAATTTTTATTAAACATTTCTTTAAACTCAAGTCATGAATCCTATTTGCATAAAACCTATGTATCTCACGGGCATTTTTATGCTGACGTACCTATTTTCACATGTGTTTTTAGGGGCTCTTGCTTAGGATGTTCGTGACACGCTAGGGCGGACCTGTGCCTTAGAGACTTAAAATAAAGATAGACTTAGTTTAATTATGTTGTGTACTCTTTGGTTCTTGTTTTGAAACAATGTATTCCACCTTTGGTTGTTGAATAAAATGTAATTTTAATTACCATGGTTGTGGAAAAATAATTCTGTTACAACACTCCCCGATGTTTCCGCCATGATTTGATGTTTTACGTGGTCGGGGTGTGACAGAAGAGTTGGTATCAGAGCCAATGGTTATAGGGAATTAGGTTATTAGTAAGCTTTGACCTAGACTATAACCTTTCTAGAACCCCAACACAAGTTGTCTTGTGTTTAGAACTTAAAACATGCACTTCACCTATCCTTAGGCGATCACCAAAACAAGAACCCAATTTTCCGAAACGATTTTTGAAATCAATCATCTGTTTTTAAATAATTTATTGTAAGGTTTTGAACCCTTCAATTTTTCTGAATGATTTTGAAAATTTACCATCCATTTTTGAATGATTCTTTTGGCCTTGTGCCTTCCAAATTTTTAAAATCTCGTCAAAGTTTTGGGTTCTAAATAGTGTTAACACGTGCAAACTGGAAGAGTGAATGCCTGTACCCTGGGTTTTCTGTCTAAGGCTAGAGTGTTCGTACAAATCCACATAATCAGACCAGTCACTCTTACCTGGGAACTCCTAGGGTGAGTGTTCACTTATAGGCGAGCATGTCTTCGCGATATATTATATTTGACCCATTTACTTTGATTAGTCACTATGTGTCGTTTGTTTGCTTTGTGATACGGACGAATGACCACCATCTTTGCTTTTGTCGATTTTTGTTTCATCTCATTCTTTTCATCTAATCATCTCACTCGTTCCTTTCATGTTCCCTCTTTTAGAATGCCTCCTCGACGCGAAAATCCGCTACCAAATGCCGAACTGGTAGAAATCATCGCGCAACAAATGGCTGCTGCATTCCCAAATCTTATTGCTCAATTGAACCAAGCCAACAACAACAATAATGCTCCATGCAACTTCAAAAGCTTCAATTCGGCCAAACCACTCAAGTTCAGTGGTTCTGAAGGGGCAACTGGGCTTCTTCAATGGTTCGAGAGCATTGAGAGTACATTCCGTCACGTTCTGTGTCCTGAGAATCGGAAAGTCGAGTTTGCATCAAGCGTGTTTCAGAAGAGGGCTCTCACATGGTAGAACGGGGTTATGAGAGACCGTGGTGCTGAGGTTGCTTTAGCACAAACATGGGCTGAACTTTGGACTCTTATGATGAGGGAGTTTTGTCCTCGTCATGAGCTGCGAGCTCTAGAAAGGGAGTTTGATGATCTGAAACAGGATAGTGGCGAGCACCGGGCGTATACTGATAGGTATAAGGAGCTGAGTTTGTTATGCCCAACAATGGTTACCCCACTCGAGAAGGCTATCGAGAGGTATATCGATGGCCTACCTGACTCCGTACAAGACCTCGTTACTGGTAGTAACCCTACCACAGTCCGTCAAGCAATCGAGCTATCAGCGACATTGACTGAGTCGCAAGTTCGAAAGGGTAAGCTGCATAGAAAAGGTGATAAGGGTAAGAAGCAGTTGTCTGATAAAAGTGAAAGCAAGAAAGGTAAAAACAAGAAGGGTAAGGATTCTGGTTCCTCGAAGGGTTCTAGGAAGCGTAAGGCTTCCCAAAATTTTGCTGTTACTGCACAAGCTGCACCAAATCAGCCTGCGCAACCACTTGCCAAGAAACCTTATCTTGGCAATGCACCTTTGTGCAACAGATGTAACGGTCATCATCAACCACACCTCCAGTGCCGTCATTGCACCAACTGTGGAAGATCTGGTCATCTTGCTGACACATGCCGCATTCCTGCTAATCAAAATCGGGCAATTCAGAACCCGGCTCAACAAGTTGCTCAGCAACAAGGTCAGGCTGCACGACCTCACTACCCACCAGGTTCTTGTTATAACTGTGGGGATCTGACCCACCACCGTAATCAATGTCCAAGATTGGTGAATGCGAATCCAGCTCAGGCTTAGGCTCGAGGTCGAGTCTTCAACATGAATGCACAAGAGGCGTAAGCAGACAATAAAGTGGTTAACGGTACGTTCTTTGTTAATAATCAACCCACATCTGTTCTTTTTGATTCTGGTGCTGATAAGAGTTTTGTGTCATTATCTTTTGAGCCATTGCTTCGCGTATCTAGAACGAAACTAGGTAAGCCTTTGACAGTAGAAGTTGCTAGTGGTGATCCCGTTATTCTTGATTCTGTTCTTCGCAATTGCCAATTGAACCTTAACAACCATCTTTTTCCTATCGACCTCACGCCGATGCAACTTGGGAGCTTCGACATTATTGTGGGTATGGATTGGTTAGCCAAGCATCACGCAGAGGTAGTTTGTTTTGAGAAGATCATACGTGTGCCGCTTTCGTCTGGTGAGATCCTACATGTTCGTGGTGAGAAGCCTGCTAGTAGTCTCAAGCTCATGTCTTGTTTTCAAGCTCGGAAGTATCTGCAAAAGAACTATGTGGCCTTCTTGGCACATGTTGTAGCAGATAAAGGTAAAGGTAAGTCCATTCAAGATATCCTTGTCGTTTGGGATTATCCGAAACTATTTCCTGAGGAGTTACCTGGATTACCCCCAGCGCGCCAAGTCGAGTTCCGTATTGATCTTGTACCTGGTGCAAATCCCATTGCCAGATCTCCATATCGTCTTGCACCGTCTGAGATGCAAGAGTTGTCTAAACAGCTTCAGGAGCTTTCGGATAAAGGTTTTATTCGTCCTAGTTTTTCACCTTGGGGTGCTCCCATTCTTTTTGTCAAGAAGAAGGATGGATCTTTCAGAATGTGCATCGATTACCGTGAGCTTAACAAGCTTACCATCAAGAATCGATATCCCCTACCTCGCATTGATGATCTCTTTGATCAGTTACAGGGCGCTTCTTACTTTTCAAATATTGATCTACGTTCTGGGTATCATCAACTTCGTGTGCATGAAGAAGATATTCCCAAGACAGCGTTCCGCACTCGTTATGGGCATTATGAGTTCACAGTTATGCCATTCGGTTTGACTAATGTTCCTGCTGTTTTTATGGACTTGATAAATAGGGTCTACAAGCCTTATTTAGATAAGTTCATCATCGTTTTTATTGATGACATATTTATATACTCTAAGACGCAAGCTGATCACGAGCAACATCTTCGTCTTACTCTGGAACTCCTAAAGAAAGAGCAACTTTTCGCCAAATTCTCCAAGTGCGAATTTTGGCTCAAAGAAGTTCAATTTTTGGGTCATATCGTCAACGAACAAGGTATTCATGTAGATCCCTCCAAGATCAGTGCGATTAAGGATTGGGACACGCCTACTACTCCTATTGAAGTTCGTTCTTTTCTTGGTCTCACGGGTTATTATCGTCGCTTCATCGAAAATTTCTCAAAGATTGCAGTTCCCCTAACTGCTCTAACTCAGAAGAATAAACCCTTTGAATGGGGTACTAATCAAGAAGAAGCGTTTCAGACCTTGAAGCAGAAGCTTTATGATGCGCCTATCCTATCTTTGCCCGAAGGCAATGATGATTTTGTCGTGTACTGCGATGCATCAAATTTGGGACTTGGCTGTGTTCTGATGCAAAGGAACAAAGTCATAGCATATGCATCGAGACAGTTAAAGGTGCATGAGAAGAACTACACCACTCATGATCTTGAGTTGGGTACAGTTGTGTTCGCTCTTAAGATCTGGAGACACTATTTGTATGGTACAAAATGTGTGGTTTTCACTGACCACAAAAGTCTTCAGCATATCTTTAATCCAAAAGAACTCAACATGAGGCAACGACATTGGGTTGAACTTCTAAACGACTATGACTGCGAAATTCGCTACCATCCTGGTAAGGCAAATGTCGTGGCTGGCGCTTTGAGTCGTAAAGAACGTGTCAAGCTTCATTGTGTTTGTGTTCAATCTGATATTCAAGCTCGATCTGATATTCAAGCCCGCATCTCTCAGACTCAACATGCTTGTGTTTCACAAGACTTGATGGGTAAGGAATTACCCTATCACATTAAGCCTAATCTTGAACTGAAGGACGATGGATCGTATTATTTCATGGACCGTTTGTGGGTCCCAAGCCTAGATGATCTCCGCACTTTGCTTATGGATGAAGCTCATAAGTCTCGTTATTCTATTCATCATGGCTCAGATAAAATGTATAAGGATCTTCGTACTCAGTATTGGTGGCCTGGTATGAAGATAGACATAGCCTTATACGTTTCAAAATGCCTTACTTGTCTTAAGGTTAAGGCTGAACACCAACATCCTTCTGGTCTTTTGGAGCAACCAGAGATTCCAGTTTGGAAATGGGAAAACATTGCTATGGATCTCATTACTAAACTTCCGCGCACTAAGAAAGGTCATGATGTCATCTGGGTAATTGTTGATCGTCTTACAAAATCAGCGCATTTCCTGCCAATCCATGAGGATCTATCTGCTGACAAGCTTGCTAAAATTTATGTGGATGAAATCGTATCTCGACATGGTGTTCCTTTGAACATTATTTCTGATAGAGATGCTCGCTTATCTTCTCGTTTTTGGAGAACCATGCAATCTGCTATGGGGACCCAATGTAACAACCCTCGGTAAAACCAACACCCTCATAATATTTCCGACTCTCTAATATACTATAAAATGTCTCAATATGTCTTATATTATACCCCGTATGTGAAAACCGAGCCCTAGTTATGTTATATATATAAAATAAATAAAAAATAAGAAATAGTAAGCTGAGGCGGGCCGCATATGACCTCACCTCAAGCTTACGTGGGCCGTATCAAGACCAGACTATGACTCCGCTGACTTCTTTAGTTCAAGCGGGCCGCATAAGACCTCGTCTAAGTTGACGCGGGCCGCGAGAAACCTATACACGCGATTACACCAGAGGCCGACACGTGTCGACATCGTGGCGGACCTACTCAACGACTCAGCTAAGCTATAGTGTTGACTGGTGTTGACGCGGGCCGCGTAAGGTTACCTTGTCTTTCTCGCGGGCCGCGACAGGATGCAATATCACAACTATAAATAGCAGGCATCAGTTTTCAGTTTCCGTCACTCATTCTCAAATCTCATTCACGAATTCTGAAGTTATAGACATAATATTTTAGGTATTATACCCCTAATTAGCGAGGTTCTGCTCCATTGTAAGTATTATAACCCCGGTTTCATAATAGTTACGCTGCCCGATTGATTTAGGGTTCCGTAACAACTGTCGTGGTTCTGCCCGACGTAGTTGTTGGAATGCCGTCTCGGGGAGGGTATCATTAATAATTTAAAAGGGTTATGGTACTAATCAATGTACATTTGTGTAAATTATAGATTATAGACAGGAAACCCTTACGAAAAGCCTAAGACAGCAATGTGAGTTTATCCTCTTTTTGTTAATGTTTTTGGAATACTTTACAAAACCTTAAATGTTTTACTATGAAATTAAGCGGTGATTGAGTCTTTGTAGTTCTTCAATTACTGCCGGTATTATGGGGTTTTGTATACAAAATTTACTACGAGTAGTAGTAAGTCTGAATGACAGTGCATTACCATTGGACGACGAGTTAGCCAATGGGTAATTTGACCATAGCCATAGATCCGGTCGAGTGGCAAATACTGAATGAGTAATTGTATAGAAATAAACAATGTGATCGCTCTCAATACTGTTTTAATTGATAAAAATGTTTCTTGATTAAACTGGGATTCACTCACCAGTATTTCCGACTGACAAATGTTTTTAAAACGCGTTACAGGTAACACAATGTGAACAGCCAATTAATGAAAGCCAGCTGGAGAGCACTGAAGGCTTGGGAAAAATGTGGCTATAAAAGTTACCTAATAAACGATGTTTTAAATTCAATAAAATAGGGTTTGTCCCTATAAATGTATTGTAATAAGAAACTTGGGTTTTGCCCATGTATTTATTAATATCAAGTATGGTGGTTTTACTCTGATAAATATTTCCTAACTACGGTCCTGATATAAATTCCGCTGCG
This sequence comes from Helianthus tuberosus, assembly GCA_030545235.1. Classification (NCBI taxonomy): domain Eukaryota; kingdom Viridiplantae; phylum Streptophyta; class Magnoliopsida; order Asterales; family Asteraceae; genus Helianthus; species Helianthus tuberosus. Next base: position 58,007,444 of record CM060443.1, on the reverse strand, counting down.
AGACTAAATAAAACTGATACCACCAAACTCTGTGATCACGTCTGCCCGTTCCCGGGGATCAGGGATCGGGGGTTGTGACAGAAGGTGGTATCAGAGCCTAGCCACTGGTCTAAGCCAAAGAAGTGTTCTGCTGACACTTGAAATTTTAAAATTTTGTGTTAGGAAATAAATTATGGAAATACATGCATAACTATATTTATTTGTTATGTGTTATTTGACTATCTATTAGTTTACAGTATGAGTAAGAAAAGAATTTCGGACATCTATCATAAACTAGATAGTTCACCGAAAGAAAAGGGAAGTTCATTCCAAACAAATTCCTCAAGATACTCAGCAGATACTGAGGAAGGGATATTTGTCCGTAAAGCACAGTATGAAAATCCACTTACCCCTAGTAAAAGAAGCCGGATTCTTAGAAAAAGTCAAGAGAACATGAAAAAGTCCCAGGAAACTCAGAAAATAGGCAGTAACCCACCTTGGGAGGATAAATTAGACGAAAAATGGGCAAATCTCTACTTATTATCTACTGTAGCAGTAAATGCTAACTTATAAGTTAAATCACAAAACCAGTTTTAGTACCTGCGACACTTACAAGCCGGAAATGTTGAACTATTAAATAAACCGTTAGTATAATTTGAAAGTTCAGTTGTAATCTAGCAATAGTTGTCTTAAATAAATTTTAAAAAATTTCTAAATTATCATTTTTTGATTTTGTGATTTACAAAATTTTAACTTAGAATATTGTGTGTTTTTCCATAAGTCCAAGAACTTAGGACTTTTGGGGAGGAAATTTTAGAAAGCAGTGAGAGGATGCGTCAGGTGGGAGAGCGTCTCGTATGGAAATACGATGAGCGCAATATGGATTTTTGGATGAATCCATATCCGTGAATGTTAAGATGAAGGAAATGGTAGTAGTAATATAAAATAATAAAATAAAAATAAAATAAAATATGTGTGTACGGATGCATATTACTATTTTAATTCTGTTGGTATTGTAATCTTTATTTCTGTACTAGTGTGTAATAGACGCATAAGTATATGAAAAGAGTAAAGTAGCAATGATCTACGCTTTTGGCAAAACTGCGTGTCGTGTATTAAAGATATTATTTGTAATATTAATATGGGATAAATGTTTAAAATTCAGATGGCCGACCAAGGAAATCAAGTCAATTTGGATAATAACCCGGAAATCCAGAATGATAATATTCAGAATGACGATAATCTGAATAATGAGAACCCAAACAACAATAACAATGGAAACCAAGTGGACAATAGTGCTATCCAACATATAGTAGCACAGGGAATTATAGATGCTATGCCATTTATACTTCAAACTGTTAAAGATGCTGATAATAAAAGTAAACATAGCAGTAAACGACCTGTTGAACCAGAAAACAGTGTGAACAATGGACCGGTACTTCAAATGCCTATTCCCAAAAGAAGAAGAACCATGCCTTATGGTTGTTCTTATAAAGAATTCTGGTCTTGTAAACCAATGGAATTCTCGGGCAATGAAGGGGCTATTGCAACCTTACGTTGGATAGAAAAGACTGAGGCAGTCTTAAGGATAAGTAAGTGTGCTGAAGAAGATAGAATATTGTTTGCTTCTAATCTGTTTAAGAATGCAGCACTAGAATGGTGGAACACTATCCTCCAGACAAGAGGAAGTGATCAAACCTACAATATGGAATGGGAAGAATTTAAGGACAAGGTAGAAAGGAAGTTCTGCCCACCCAATGAGAAGGAACCGATAGCAAACAAATTCCTAAACCTTAGGATGACTGGTGTGGATAGCAAAGGGTACACTAAGTTATTCTTTGAATATGCTAGGATAGTGCCAAATCTTGCTTCACCAGAACCAGTGTTAATCTCCCGTTATATTTGGGGATTAATTGGGGAAATTAGACATGTAGTCAAGGCAGGTAGACCACAAACTATAGAAGAAGCTGTAGAACTAGCCAATACCTTGACTGATGAATTAGTCCGTACCCGAGAAGAGGACCAAAGAAGGAGCCTAACCCAGAAGTTAACTCAAGAATTTCGTTCTGGAAATTCTAACCGTGGAAAAAATATAGGTTCTACCTCTGCACCTTACTGTAGGTACTGCAAAAGAAAGCATTCTGGGAAATGTTCCATATACTGTAACTTTTGCAAAATGTCGGGACACAAGGAAGAAAACTGCAGGAAGAAAGCTAACAGCAGGGTATGTTACAATTGCGGAGAAACAGGTCATATCAAGCTGAATTGCCCAAAATTAGTTCCAGCTCCAGATAACAAGAATACAAAAAATGCTAGAGCATTTATTCTAACTGCAGAAGAAGCCAAGATGATTCCAGATGTCATAGCTGGTATGTTCTTAGTTAATGATGTCTTTGCTAAAGTATTATTTGACTCTGGTGCAAACCAAAGTTTTATTAATACATCGTTTTGCAAAATTTTAAATCAGTCATTAACTAAACTACCACATGAATGCTTAGTAGAGACAGCCAATGGAGAAACCATTAGGATTTCTGAAATCTTGCAGGGAGCAAGCATAGAAATTTTAAATCAAAAGTTTATTGCAAATCTTTATCCCATGAATCTAGTAGGATTCGATGTTGTTTTAGGAATGGATTGGTTAATAGCCAATAAAGCTAGTATTTTATGTGATCAAAAGTTAATCCAAATAAATTCACCAAAAGGTAAAAAGATCACAATTAAAGGAGATAAGTTCTCTAGATCCACAAAATTCATATCTGTGATGAAAACTGCAAGCTGTATAAGAAAAGGTTCTGTAGTGTATTTGATTTCTATAATCACTAACACTAAAGGAAAAGAACTAAAAGATATTCCAGTAGTATCTCAGTTTTCAGATGTCTTTCCAGAAGAATTACCAGGACTACCTCCGGATAGAGAAGTTGAATTCAGAATCCATTTAATACCAGGAACGTCACCGATTGCCAAAGCACCTTACCGTTTAGCACCTGCAGAAATGCAAGAATTGAAGAAACAATTAGATGAATTGTTGGAAAAAGGATTTATACAACCCAGTTCGTCGCCGTGGGGAGCGCCGATATTGTTTGTTAAAAAGAAGGACGGATCAATGCGTATGTGCATTGATTAACATGAATTAAACAAAGTCACGATTAAGAATCGGTACCCATTACCGAGAATCGATGATCTGTTTGATCAGCTACAAGGAGCTCGATTTCTCTCTAAAATCGATTTAAGGTCAGGATATCATCAATTAAAATAGGAAGAGGACATTCCTAAAACTGCTTTTAGAACAAGGTATGGTCATTATGAATTTACTGTCATGCCATTTGGTTTAACCAATGCCCCAGCTGCATTTATGGACATGATGAACCGAATATGTAAGCCATATTTGGATAAATTCATAATTATTTTTATAGATGATATTCTAATTTATTCTAAGAATAAAGAGGATCATGCAAGACATTTGCATGCACTTTTAAGTCTGTTAAGAAAGGAAAAACTTTATGCTAAGTTTTTAAAGTGCGAATTTTGGTTAGAACAGGTACAATTCCTTGGACACTTAGTCAATCATGAAGGAATTCATGTAGATCCAACAAAAATCGAGGCGATTATGAAATGGAAAACCCCTGAGTCACCAACCGAGGTTAGAAGTTTCTTAGGATTGGCCGGTTATTATAGAAGATTTATTAAAGATTTTTCTAGAATAGCCATTCCCTTAACTAAGTTAACTTGTAAATCTGTTAAGTTTGAATGGGGATTAAAACAAGAAGAAGCCTTTAGAATCCTTAAGCAAAGATTAACCCATACACCTATACTAGCATTACCAGAAGGAACTGAAGACTTCGTAGTCTATTGTGATGCTTCTAGATTAGGTTATGGATATGTGTTGATGCAACGTCAAAAGGTTATAGCTTACGCATCTAGACAACTTAAGAATCATGAAGAGAATTATTCAACCCATGATTTAGGATTAGGAGCTATAATTTTTGCTCTTAAGATTTGGAGACATTACCTTTATGGTAGTAAGTTTACTATATTCACTGATCATAAGAGTTTAAGGTATGTTTTCGGACAGAAGGAGTTGAATATGAGACAAAGACGCTGGATGAAATTTCTTAATGACTATGATTGTAATATCCAGTATCATGAAGGAAAAGCAAATGTAGTGGCAGATGCTTTAAGTCAAAAATATCATGAAAAGCCAAAAAGGGTACGTTCTCTTAAATTAAATCTGCAAGTAGATTTAAATGATCAGATAAGAGAAGCACAAGAATCAGTAATTAAGGATGATTCCGAAAAATTAAAAGGTATGCTAAAAGAATTGGAACAAGGAACAGATGGAATTTGGAGGTTCCATAAAAAGAGAATGTGGATACCTAAATTAGGAAACCTGCATAATCGTATATTAGAAGAAGCTCATAAGTCTAAATATACGATGCATCCAGGAAGTGATAAAATGTACCAGGATTTAAGGAAAAATTTCTGGTGGATAGGAATGAAGAAGGACATAGCAGTTTATGTTTCTAAATGTTTAACTTGCTCACAAGTTAAAGCTGAACACCAGAAACCCTCAGGTTTGTTACAGCAATTAGAAATGCCGGTGTGGAAATGGGAATTAATAACAATGGATTTTGTTACTAAATTACCCAAAACAAGGAAAGGAAATGATACAATCTGGGTGATTGTAGATAGATTAACCAAGTTAGCTCATTTCTTACCAATGAAGGAAACAATTAGTATGGAACAATTATCTAAATTGTATGTAAATGAAATTGTTTCTTTACATGGCATTCCTTTATCAATTGTTTCTGACCGAGATAGTCGATTTACATCTCATTTTTGGTCAAGTTTCCAAAAGGCAATGGGAACCAAGTTAAAACTAAGCACGGCTTATCATCCACAAACAGATGGACAAAGTGAAAGAACAATTCAGACAATGGAAGACATGCTTAGAGCTTGTGTAATTGACTTTGGAGGTAATTGGGACGATCACTTACCTTTAATAGAATTTTCTTATAATAACAGTTATCACACAAGTATCAATGCTGCACCATTCGAAGCACTTTATGGACGAAAGTGTCGAACTCCAGTCTGTTGGGCAGAAATTGGGGAAAAGCAACTATCTGGACCTGAAATAGTGCAGGAAACAACTGATAAGATTATTCAAGTCAAGGAACGACTGAAAGCAGCACGTGATCGACAAAAGAGTTATGTTGATAACCGATGCAAGCCGTTGGAATTTCAAGTAGGAGATAAAGTGTTGTTGAAAGTCTCTCCTTGGAAAGGAGTAGTAAGATTCATCAAACGAGGGAAGTTAAGTCCCAGGTATGTTGGACCTTTTAAGATTATTAGAAGAATAGGACCTGTAGCCTATCAGCTACAACTGCCAGAGGAAATGGCAGGAATACATGATGTGTTTCATGTATCAAATCTTAAAAAATGTTTAGCTGATGAATCATTGATAGTGCCTCTTAAGGATATAGAGGTAAATGAACAACTCAAGTTTGTAGAAAGACCTCTACAAATTGAAGACAGGAAAGTCAAGAATCTCAAACATAAAAGATTAGTTCTGGTCAAAGTGAAATGGGACTCCAAAAGAGGACCAGAGTACACATGGGAGCTTGAGTCAGAAATGAAAAGGAAATATCCGCACTTGTTTCAGTAGATCTCGAGGACGAGCTCTAAAACAAGGTGGGGAGAATGTAACAACCCTCGGTAAAACCAACACCCTCATAATATTTCCGACTCTCTAATATACTATGTCTCAATATGTCTTATATTATACCCCGTATGTGAAAACCGAGCCCTAGTTATGTTATATATATAAAATAAATAAAAAATAAGAAATAGTAAGCTGAGGCGGGCCGCATAGGACCTCACCTCAAGCTTACATGGGCCGTATCAAGACCAGACTATGACTCCGCTGACTTCTTTAGTTCAAGCGGGCCGCATAAGACCTCGTCTAAGTTGACGCGGGCCGCGAGAAACCTATACACGCGATTACACCAGAGGCCGACATGTGTCGACATCGTGGCGGACCTACTCAACGACTCAGCTAAGCTATAGTGTTTACTGGTGTTGACGCGGGCCGCGTAAGGTTACCTTGTCTTTCTCGCGGGCCGCGACAGGATGCAATATCACAACTATAAATAGCAGGCATCAGTTTTCAGTTTCCGTCGCTCATTCTCAAATCTCATTCACGAATTCTGAAGTTATATACACAATATTTTGGGTATTATACCCCTAATTAGTGACGTTCTGCTCCATTGTAAGTATTATAACCCCGGTTTCATAATAGTTACGCTGTCCGATTGATTTAGGGTTCCGTAACACCTGTCGTGGTTCTGCCCGACGTAGTTGTTGGAATGCCGTCTCGGGGAGGGTATCATTAATAATTTAAAAGGGTTATGGTACTAATCAATGTACATTTATGTAAATTATAGATTATAGACAGGAAACCCTTACGAAAAGCCTAAGACAGCAATGTGAGTTTATCCTCTTTTTGTTAATGTTTTTGGAATACTTTACAAAACCTTAAATGTTTTACTATGAAATTAAGCGGTGATTGAGTCTTTGTAGTTCTTCAATTACTGCCGGTATTATGGGGTTTTGTATACAAAATTTACTACGAGTAGTAGTAAGTCTGAATGACAGTGCATTACCATTGGACGACGAGTTAGCCAATGGGTAATTTGACCATAGCCATAGATCCGGTCGAGTGGCAAACACTGAATGAGTAATTGTGTAGAAATAAACAATGTGATCGCTCTCAATACTGTTTTAATTGATAAAAATGTTTCTTGATTAAACTGGGATTCACTCACCAGTATTTCCAACTGACAAATGTTTTTAAAACGCGTTACTGGTAACACAATGTGAACAGCCAATTAATGAAAGCCAGCTGGAGAGCACTGAAGGCTTGGGAAAAATGTGGCTATAAAATTTACCTAATAAACGATGTTTTAAATTCAATAAAATAGGGTTTGTCCCTATAAATGTATTGTAATAAGAAACTTGGGTTTTGCCCATGTATTTATTAATATCAAGTATGGTGGTTTTACTCTGATAAATATTTCCTAACTACGGTCCTGATGTAAATTCCGCTGCGAGACTAAATAAAACTGATACCACCAAACTCTGTGATCACGTTCGCCCGTTCCCGGGGATCAGGGATCGGGGGTTGTGACACCCAACTTAATCTGAGCATTGCTTATCATCCGCAATCTGATGGTCAATCTGAAAGAACAATCCAGACTTTGGAGGATATGCTTAGAGCTTGCGTGATCGATTTTGGTGGTAGTTGGGATTCACATCTTCCATTAATTGAATTCCCCTACAACAACAGTTATCACTCCAGCATCAACATGGCTCCTTTCGAGGCTCTCTATGGTCGAAAATGTCGTTCACCAGTCTGCTGGAATGAGATCGGTGAGGCTCAGCTTACTGGACCTGACCTCGTTCTAGAAACAACTGATAAGGTTAAGAAAGTTCGTGATAACCTACAGACAGCTCGAAGCCGTCAAAAGAGTTACGCGGACCAACGACGCAAGCCCTTGGAATTTCAAGTCGGTGATCGTGTATTACTTAAGGTCTCACCTTGGAAAGGTGTGATCAGATTTGGAAAGAAAGGAAAACTTGCACCTAGATATGTTGGACCATTCAAGATCGTCGAAAGAATCGGTAAGGTAGCCTACAGACTTGAATTACCTCCTGAACTGGGAAATGTTCATCCAACCTTTCACGTGTCCAATCTCAAGAAGTGTCTAGCTGATGAGAACCTCCACATACCGCTTGACGAAATTCGTATGGATAACACGATGCATTTTGTTGAGAAACCAGTGGAAATCATGGACCGTATAGTCAAATGGCTTAAACGCAAGCGCATTCCTTTGGTTAAAGTTCGCTGGGAATCTAAGAATGGACCTGAGTTTACTTGGGAACTTGAAGATCAAATGAAGGCAAAGTATCCGCATCTTTTCTCACGAGTTTCCTCTAAACAAATTTCGGGACGAAATTTCCACAAGTAGGGGAGACTGTGACATCTGTGCTTGTAATCATTGTAAACAGTTCAATTATCAATGAAATAAAGTTATTTGATCCCAATATTTGTTTGTTTATGTTTGATGTTTTTCATGTTTTGATTTCTATTCAATTTCAAACTCTATATCGCATTCTGGAGAATTATACGCAAACTGGTGCGTAAACGTAATCAGTTTAACGCAACAAATACTCCGGAACATCAATCTATGCTTAACATACCTTAAATAACCTTTACATAACTTAGAAATAAGTTTTGAAGGCTTTGGTATGGCAAAATCTAGTCTATTCGCTTAAAGGGACTAAATTCAACAAACTACAAAAGTATGCTGATTTGAACTGTAACGAACATTCCAGAACTTGATCATAAGTTAAACACACCCTAAATATCCTTTACATAGCTTAGAAACAGGCTTTGAGGGGTTCGGTGTGCTAAAATAAACTTTATGCTCATTCAGGGACTAAAAGCGTCAAAAAGTGCATAAGTTTGCATTTTCGCGCATAACTTACGTTCTGAATACATCCGGACATCCAAAAATTTATGTAAGCATTAAAATATTTTATTTTAGTGTTTGGCATGATAAAAATCCATTCGTCCCTTAATTTGGATCGTTTTTGCGTTCGTTACAACTCCCGTCGTAATTAACCGAACAACGCAACCGTACGGCCAAACAAACCGACATCTGACATATTTTTGAGCATATTTTAAGTTCCCTATACTTTAACTTCATATTTGAGTCTTTAAGTGAGGTTAACGGGGCTTAAACGTGTCAAAACACATCAAAAATCAAGTTCGGAGACTCAGGGGCCTGTTCTGCCATTTTACCAAACTTTCTGCCAGCAAGCATGGTCCTTACAGACCGTAAGGGACCACATACGGTTCGTAAACCTTGCCCAGATCAGCATAATGTTGTTTCCAGCTATTTCCAGCTTGATCCCACCTTTGCACCTGGTTTTAAACATTTCTATGGACTCCCTTGGTTTTGTAAATCTGTGGGCACGAGGTGTATGGCTGAGATTGAAGCTCGGTTTTCAAGAAACGATCCTAATGGTTGTACGTAAACTATATATACCCCTCATGTTTTCACTTCAAACCACACCTTGATCTGATTATTTCCCTAAGTTGGAGTTGCAACACTTCATACCTGGGAATTTTCAGATCAAACTTCCATTCTTGGACCCTTTGTAAGTATCCCTTCGTTCTTTTACGCGTTTTTAGCACGAAAGTCAAACAGTGTTTGACTTTCAGCTTTGACCAGTCAATGGTCAACACAAAGTTCCATTGAACTTTGCAACGTGAGCGTAATCACGATGGTTATAGTCCCTTGTGACTATACTTACTGATTACCACGTTGACTAGGCATAGTGACGAGTCGTAGTTTCGGCCAAAATGCGTATTTGTGCGTATTTTGTAACCAAACTACTATTGGGTATCAAAACCGTTTGTCTTGATATCAAAACCTGTTTTCTAACTTAACTAAACATGTTCTAGCATGTTTAGCTCGTCACTTTTAGATTTGTGCTTGTCTAGGGTCGTAAGGGTAAGCGATCTAATCAATCGCTTATGCATTCGAACCCGACCCATTTGGTCGATCATTAGGATCCGACCAAACACTTTAGGTGACCATAGTTGTATAGGGAATAACCTTCCGAGGTTATACCTTATGGTCACGTCGTTTAAGTAGTTGTATGATAGGTAGTATATATGCCTTAGGTAAATTACCAAAATGCCCTTTTTACGCCAAAATTTATTTTAAGCATATGTAACCCAAATTTTGACATCTAAACTGATTTAGCAACAATATTAGACAAGTTGAGGCATATTTTACTTGTCATAGGACTAGTTAGGCGGTCCAAACGCGTTTTACGTGAACGACGCGTTAAAGTAGCATAAGCTGTTAGTGCATTCATCTGTCGTCTTCGTCTTAATATCGAGTCTGGGTTGCATTATGGTTCTGTACAAGTATGATATCATAAAGATGCCATCATTACATGACATCATCACTTGTGATAGCTTGAACATGTGTGATAGCTTGAACATGTGTGTTAGCTTGAGATGTCTGATTGCTTGAATCGTGTATGTGTCATTTCAAGCTGTCTAGCATTTAGTATAAATAGGCATGTCATGTATTCATTTGAAGGTGACATGCAAGAGAGATAGATTTGATACCGAAGTGCTGCCGGTATTTCTCGTGAATGTAATCAGTGTTAAATCAATATACAAGAGATTTAAAGTGATATTCAAGCTGTTTCAAAGTCAGTTTCTTAGTTTCCGCCTCTGAAACGGACTAGAGCTCTTCCGAACGACTCATTCAGGTCGCGATTCGATCCTACAAAAGCTACCTAAATGGGTCATAACGGGTCAAAAGCACTTAGGATAAGTTTCGTTTTAGTATGTAGGCTTTGTTAAACCATATTACTTGAGTTCCTACACTCATTTGGATTACGAACCCTCATGCTACCCGATCCTCCGAATAGGTCCGTTTATTAACATAGTTACCTATATTAGGTTCCGTTTTATTCCGTGATCTTCTAGCTTTGCTTGGAGGTTATCCTAGGACTTCTAAGCAATCTCAAATGAGTACATAGACCCCTCTTTTATTGTTTCCAAACATTTTGGGGTGAAACACATGTGCCTACTTGTTACTTTCGTGCTTTCCATGTTTTCATATCATATACTTGTTATGTTCATTAGTACACTATTAGTACATGATTTCATTTTGTTTTGCTATGTATGTTTACTTAGCATATTTAGCACATTGTTTTACATTACATCTTCTTTTGCTATGTATGTTTACTTGACATGATAGCACATTGATTTACATGACTTTTCTGCTTTGTATGTTAACTTAGCATATTTAGAACATTGTTTTACATTACATCTTCTTTTGCTATGTATGTTTACTTGACATGATAGCACATTGATTTACATGACTTTTCTGCTTTGTATGTTAACTTAGCATATTTAGCACATTGATTTACATGACTTTTCTGCTTTGTATGTTAACTTAGCATACTTAGTACATTACTTTCATTACATGTTTGTTTTTGGTATGACATTTGGTTTGTACAACGGGACTAAAATACATTCATTAACATTAGCTACGCCGCTCGGTAGTAAGTAATGGTACCATAGGACTTGACAAACCCCGTTCCTGACATCCTAGGTTTGTTTGGGTGTAAGGAATGACTGAATCCAAAAACATTTTACTTTGATAATCTTTACTCTAGGGTTATCCTGCTGTCTCAAGGCTTGAATATATGCGTTAACTTACCGCATAAATGTTTGTATCAGTAAGACATGCATTTATTTTACAAAACATAACTTTTGGTTTATTCAAAATACTTTGTTTTGTACATTTTTTACTTGTGGTTTAAGTAGTCTCATTTTACTTACCATACATAACTTTTGTTTACACATTACATGGTTTATATTCAACTTGGGTTATACTATGACATTTGACTATTGGATTAAACATGGATATTTTACAATGTTGGTTGGTTTGAGTGACTTAAATAACGAGGCGTGTGTAATATGTTACAAGCATGGTGGATACGCTGCTGGTACTTCCTACATATAAGTGCTTGTATGATATTACATATCGTAGCGTCATTTAAACCACTTAAGTTTAGACATATTACGTTTACAACACTTTTTCACTTAAACATTGTTTTACAAATAACTTGGTTTATTCAAACTCTTTTTACTTGGTTATTCTTATAACCATACACTATCCTTTTATATATACATATCATCTGATTTTGCTATCTTTTTTCAAATGATTTATAAAACAAAACAAATAACAAGGTTCATGACTGAATTTTTATTAAACATTTCTTTAAACTCAAGTCATGAATCCTATTTTCATAAAACCTATGTATCTCACAGGCATTTTTATGCTGACGTACCTATTTTCACATGTGTTTTCAGGGGCTGTTGCTTAGGATGTTCGTGACACGCTAGGGCGGACCTGTGCCTTAGAGACTTAAAATAAAGATAGACTTAGTTTAATTATGCTGTGTACTCTTTGGTTCTTGTTTTGAAACAATGTATTCCACCTTTGGTTGTTGAATAAAATGTAATTTTAATTACCATGGTTGTTGAATAATAATTCTGCTACAACACTCCCCGACGTTTCCGCCACGATTTGATGTTTTACGTGGTCGGGGTGTGACAGAACCTGGGTCACAAGGAACACCAATTCTTTCCCCAACCACTACACCACTACTTCATTGGCATATCTATATCTATCTATATCATATAATAAAAAGAAATTAAAGTGTGGAACGTATCAATCATTGAAGGCATCTAATTTTTTGTTTTCCCGTCTTTTTTTCTTGCTTATCTTATATTAATTAAGTTAATTTAATAAATTAATGCTAAATCTTATCTATACTATATTTTATTATTAAAAAATATGTAATATCAATTTTATTACATAATTTATAAATCAAATTTTCAGAATTGGTACCAACATTTTATCATTAATTGCTATTCAACTCGTGTCATACATAGAGTTTTTTAAGGATATATCTTTTTTTATTATTTAGTATACAAATGACATTTATTCAACATGTGTAATACACGAAGTTTTTAAAGGTATAACCTTTTTCATTATTTGGTATATAAAATTAGATTTTATTCAACCCGTATAATATACAAGTTTTTTAAAGATATATAACTTTTACATTATTTATAATACAAAATTATATTTATTAAACTCGTGTAATAAATGGTTTTTATACATATAAATTTTTTTATTATTTTGTGTATAAAATTATATTTATTCAGCCCACACAACTTTAAAGATATAACTTTTTATTATTATTTAATATATTAAATTACATTTAATAAACCTGTGTAATTCACGGGGTTCTAACCTAGTTTTAAGCATATTCAAATTCAATGATTTAATATAGTAAAATTGATAACTTTATCCGTATCCATAACTCCTTAAATGTTTGAAATATATATTAAATTTAATAATAATTATCTATAATTAAGGATGGTATAGAATAATGATAAGTATCCCTTTATTGATTTCTTTTATTATATAGTATAGATAGATTTCAGTTTTGTAACCAAATGATATTTATTATATCACAGATAAAACTCAAATTATTTTACATTTTATTTGAATATTGAAATCGGTAATTGAGGTTTAAACGTTTAGAGTTTTGATATGTTCCATGATGATGACTTATTAATATTATTGATATATGGTACTTTAAAAAATAACTCATTTTTAATAATAAAGTTTACATCACTCATTTTTCTAGAATAATCATTTCACTTTTTCATATTCATCTTCATCTTCTACATCCAATCTTGACAGGGTCGTCCTCGAGATTAATAAAAAAAAAAAATTGGGCCTCGTACGAGACAAAAAATTGGGCCCTCTCTGTATAATATAAACTTATGAATTGTATATCCAAAAATCACAATACAACGATAATTGATTAATTGTTATAAAAATATAGAAAACAATAGTCGTGTAGCAAAATGATCGAACTAACTTACTTAAGCAAATCGTGAGGCTCTCCTTGCGTTTTTGGAAGCAAAGCTCTCGATCAAGTCTTTATAGTCCATACCTTCTAATATTTCGTTTTCAATAGATATCATCGCCAAGCCATTAAGTCTTTCTTGTGACATTGTCGATTGCAAATAAGACCTCAACAACTTCAATTTTGAAAAGCTTCTTTCTGTCGATGCCACCGTTACCGAAATTGTCAAAAGCACTTTATATGCATTTATAGCATTAGGAAAATCACCTAGCCGAAAGATATTGTTTAAAGCGTCAATAGGGCTAACAATGTGACTCGGTAAGATTGTCTTGATCAACTTCAGCTCCAAATAAAGTTCATTAGCATCAACGTCCGATTCTTCGTTACATTTCATTCACATTAACGTTAATATCATCTTCATCCACATTAGCTTCATCCACATTAATATTAGCATCATCTTCACCCACATTAGCTTCATCCACATTATCTTCACCCACATTAGAACTAGAACTTTGAGATAGTTTTGAGAAAAAAATGTGTATATGCGACCCTTTGTCAGCATTTGCTTTTTCTTCCTCTAGCTTCTTCTTTTTACATTTTTAACAACCGGATAGGTATTTGTATTTGGGAACGGGAGGCATAATCTTTAGAAAAAAAATACAAAGTTTTAACATTAACCGTCAAAATATTTAGCATTAAAATAAGAAACTAACAAAATCCTAAAAATGACTTCTTTCAACTGTTTAGCATTAAAATAGAATTTAGACAACTTACAACTATTTTCATTTAAACCAGTTCATTATTTTACATCTTTAATTCGTTAGTATATAAAAACACCTAACAAATTGCCTAATATCCAAAAACATATTTAATGCTTCAAAGTTCAAAGTCACTGTGAAAAATTGAATTTTTTAAAATAGCTTCTTCTTTTATTTTAATAATATATTAGAAGTTTAGAACCACTTTATTATTTTGGTTTCAAGTTTCAAAGGCATAATAGTTCAAACAATTAAATAAACACACTTCAAATTTTAAAGTTTAAAAAATAACCTAAAAACTCTGAAACAAAGTTTCTGAACAAATATCACCGATAATCGTCTGCGTTTTTGAATGAATGATATTTTCAATATCATAAACTCTAAACAAAATCAAATCACTATGAAACTGAAACATTTGCAAAGCCCTTTCCTTTCAAATACAATTCCTGAATTATATGACCATACTGATGAGACGAGCCGCGAGTGATTGAGTGATGATGTCGGCCAAAAAATCGCAATTCCTAATCGCCCAATTAATCGTGCACTGCAAGCTTCGAGCCTTGGAGATGAATCGTGACAATCGTTCTGCGTTTTTTTGTTTTGAGCCCCCAACCAACAGGATTATGTAAGCGGGTTTGGGGATTGGGGCCCAAATCTGAGTTGAGTTTTTGTTTTGGGATTTAAACTATCATATCTAATACATAATACATGGAAACATAAAAAAAATTGGGGCCCTTGGCAATTTGGGCCTTGTGCAGTGGCCCGACCTACACAGGCCCAAAACCGCCCCTGAATCTTGAATGCTACGGAGATAAACTCCAAATTGCCTTTGGGACATGTAGTTTTAAAAGAAATGTTTCAAAAAGGAATCCACATGAAGCCGTGTATCTACAAAATTCATCTTCATCTCCACCATCAGGCATTTCAACCGCTCCCGATTCCAAAATTGCACCGTAAAATTTTGTAGATACACGGAATTATTAACGCCATCGAAAAGTTTGACGAAAATCGCCATTGTTGGATCACGTGGACCCCGCCAAAAGAAAAAAAATGATTGAAAGCCAAAATAATCTACATCATCTGATCAACAATAAATAGTGCATAGAAGACATACTCCTCCCAATGGCAAAGGCATCAACATCTGCTACACCTAAAGTCTGCTAAAGCTGAAGTCTACCAGAGAGGAAGTCTGTTGAAGACAAACTCTGCTAATACAAAGGTTTGCTATAGTGAACCTCTGCTGAAAGACAAAGTCTGCTGAAAGCAAAGGTCTGAAGAAGCAAGGTCTGCTGAAGCTCAATAGAGGTTAAAGCTCAACAGTGGATTACTCAACAAATGTTGTTCATCAGAGTTTTCAATGTAACAGTGTTTAGTCTTAGCAGATGTTAGAGGTTGTTAGGTTGTTAGATGTCACTGTCTAGGTGATGTCAGCTTAGATTCCTCATATTTTTTATTTGCACTATAAATAGAACAGTGCATGTACTGTTCTGCTATCACTTCTTCTTGACATTTTGTACGAACAAATTAGAGTGATCAGACTGAGGGGGAGTTTGTAATTCATGCATACGTAAATTATTGTAATTACAATCATTCTATGAAAAGTATGATGATGAAAGTAAATCTTCCATTGTTGTGATTTAAAGTTTATTCTTCCGCTGCATTATTTCCATATTTGTTTATCTTCTTTCAATGTTCATCTTAAACATTAACAACAATTCAAACTCGGATCCTATCAATTGGTATCAGAGCCTTGTTAATCAAATTCGATTTAACAATCATTTTGATATAAAAGATCTGCTCCTTTTACTGATATCGTTTGTTCGCAGGAATTGAAAAACATAGTAAAAGTTTATTCACGTTCAAAGTAGTTTAAACAAAAACTTTGTTTGTAAACAATCAAAATGTCTCAAAACACAAAAGATCCACACAACACTGGTACCTTGTACAAACCACTGATGCTTGTCAGATTGGAGTATAATATCTAGCAACGTTGGATGGGTCATGTACTTGCACAGCAAAACACCGGATGCTGGAAATCGATTATCTTCGGACCACATGTTTCGATGGTGCCGAGTGCTGAAGATCCCAAGGTCCAAGTACCTAAGAAACCTGAAAATTACTACGAGCAAGATTTTCAGAAAACTGAGTTAGATGCCAAAGCATTTAGCATCGTTGCTAATGCACTACCCAATGATATCTATGTTGGCCTGTTACATTGTAATAGTGCTAAGGAGTTATGGGATGCACTAAAAGAGCAATTCGGTGGTACAGAGGAGGCTATTGAAAACAATAGAGAAGTTCTGAATCAACAGTATAAAATGTTTTGTCGTGTTAAAGGAGATTCATTAACCCAACAGTTTGAGAGGTTTAGTTATCTGATAAGTGAGTTAAAACTGGTAAATGTTGAGTATGCTAGTTCAACCTTGAATAGTAGATTTCTTAAAGCACTACCAAAAAATGGGACACTATAGCCTTTGTAACTAGAAACTCCTTTGGTTTCAAGGAGATGAGTTTGACTCAGCTTCATGGTAGGCTCCTCACTTATGAGAGAGAGCTTAACTAGAAAAAAAAGCTACAAGAGTCAGGAAAGTTGCTGATGACTATGCTTTTGGTAGCACGACACTTTTTTGTCAAGAAACCTCTGGTGGTAGTAAGGATCAGAGTTATGATCATTTTATTGACATAACATCTGGTGGAGCATTCAACTCTGATTCTTACTCACCCAATTATGCTTTTGCAGCTAATTGGGAAAACCAAGTTTCTAACAACTTGTCCTTTAAGTTAAATGATCTTCAACATTTTGACCCCAAAGATCTGGAAGAAATGTTACAAGAGAACTGGCAAGAAATTTCTAAGGTTGCATGGGAATTTAAAAGTTGGGTTGGATAAATCAAAGATAAAGTGCTATAAGTGTAATAGGCTTGGTCACTTTTCTAGAGAATGTAGGAGCCAAACTAGTGGTCCTATAGTTACTCACCCAAATCCTATACCTCAAAACACTCAAAACACTGTCCATTATTCCCAATATACCCTTGCACCTCACATGCAAAATACTGCTCACTTTGCACACCCTATAAACATTGTTCCTGTTCAGTATATCCAAACCATTGTTCCTCAAATCCAATATGTTCAAGTCCCAGCCCCTCAGGTCCAAGTGCAACCAGCACCACAAGCTGCACAAACATCTGCTTAGGCAGAAACCAGTCAACAGAGCTTCTTTACACAAGGATTTGTTTATTGGAACAGCTTACCTGATGAATTAACTGATGAAAACTTTGCTCTAGTTGCTAATTATGATAAGAAACCTGTTGAATTTTGTTTTGTGGAACTAGAGACAATACAAGAAGGGCTTGAATCTGAGGAAGTGGAGTCCAAATCTGATGTGGTATGTGAGAATGCTGAAACATCTGTTTCAGAAGAAAAGGTTGGTGAAGAGTTGTTGGAACCTCTGTTAGACCCATGGGATTCTAGTGTATGTGAAGGAGAATGTGATTGTACCATGATGGCTGCTGCTAAGGTATCACCTCAAGTCCTTAAAGACTTGTGTTCAGAAAAATGTATTATTGCTTTTGCTAACATCAAAGAAGTGAATGAAAACCTTAGAAACAAGATCTTAAATGATGAAGTACAATTTGATAAAACATTTAAAAAGTTAAAATCAAAATTGTTTGAAAAAGAAAAAGAAATCAGCAGTCTCAAACATAAATCAAGCATAACCAAGGATCAACTCCAAACAATGGTAGAAAAATACTAGTGTTGCAAAAAGGAGCTTAAATCTACCCAAATCACTTGTGAAAAATTGGTTGAATCCTGCAAAGGTATGAGCTGATGCTTGAAAAGCATATCAAAAGCAATGTGAAATTTGGCATAGGCTTTAGAAAAAATGACCAAGTTTCTGAAAACACTGCTGTAAATGAATCTGGCTTAGTTGTACTTCATATTTTTTTTTAATAATGGATTCTAATAATCTCATTTCTTTTTCAAAAAAATGTATGCACTTTTTGTATTTTGTGGCTTTTGCCTAATGAATGAATAATGTTAGTTATCTTGGTTGTTTGGTAATGAGCATGTAAAGTACACTACATATGACAAAGAAACTAGAAATTGGATATGACCAAATTACACTAACCTGGTCATATTGTACTGCATATGACCATAACCATTACAGTGACCAAAACTGACCAATTTACACTGCATATGACCATCACACTAACCAAAACTTCAAGACCATTACTCTACCAATGACAATTATACACTATATTTCAACCGACACCAAAACTGTCCAAAACTTCAAGACCATTACACTACAAATGACCATTATACACCATATTTCAACCAACACCAAAATAGTCCAAAACTTCAAGACCATTACACTGAAGATTACTAGTATACACTATCTTTCAACCAACACTAAAACTGACCAAAACTTGAAGTGCACTTACTACAAATGACCATTATACACTATATTGCAGCCAACACTAAAACTGACTAAAACTTGAAGTGCACTTCCTGGACAGCCTCATCCATAGCAAGTCTGAAACACCAAGGGCCAGAATATCCCTCTAGACGACCTCATCCATTACAAGTATAGCTTTAATGGTTTTGACCTTCATTTTTCTCCCGTTTGATAACTTTAGAATGGAACGTCTATATAATCCATCGAACCTCCATGAAATAACTTGAGCCATTGTTTTGAACTTTTATGGCGTTTTACACACTTTTTGCCGTTTTTAGTAGTTATAGCGATAGACTTTTTTGTACTGTTGCTTTTCTACTTGTTGGACCATGTGCGTGACCCTAAATAGTCAGTTAAGGCAGTTCATCATTGATTACTAAGGCGGAATCAAAGTAAACAACGTCAAAACAACTTGTATCCTTTTAACTTTCTCTCTATTACTGATTGCGAGTCTTTACATGTATTTCTGATACAATTTTGGCAGCACCTCGACTCTAATCACAAGACCTGATTTTGCTCCAACTGTTTCAAATGACAACAGCCATCACCTATTTATAGGCGGTCTGATTCCGCTCGAAACAGTTTCAAGCGGAACCCCAATGTTCACTCTCGAGCGGAATCACTAAGTTACATTTGGAGCGGAATCACCTAATTGTCTTTTGGAGCGGAATCACAACATATAATCCACTTTTCTATTTCCAAGCTCCAATCTAACCTATCTAGATCTAAGACTCGACTAAGACGTAGTAAACAGACATTCAGTGTACCAACAGACTCCCCCTTGGATGTTGACGAAGTCTTCAGCGTCGAGTCTTCACTCTTGGACTTTTTCCAAATTAATTTGTCATTGTAAAAGCTCTCTTCAATCTTTATCTTCAAACTCCCCTTTGATTGTTGATCCAGAATTCTGACTCCCCTTTTCACAGACTCCCCCTCTCGATCAGCTAGGGCTTTAATTCTGGTTCAAACTTTAACATTTTGCTGCCATGGGGAACTATATTTCTGCATAATCTCTACCCAAATATAAGATATATGACAATAATAGTTTCAATCCAAACTTACCATTCAACTTTCAGTGTTAGAAATCCACTTAAGTATTCAAGTTCAAATTAATGACCCTGATTACTCAATTTATCTACCAAGTCCAACTTAATGACCTTGGTTGATCAGAGATAAATCACACTGACATTCAGTTCAATTTGTTTTAAACATTTTCTGAAAATTACAAGTTTCAAGTTAATGAACTTGCTTAAACTTTTCAACTTTCACAAACTTATCATGTTTAGCTCATGACTCATCATCCAGCCCAGAAACTTCCTGCATCTGCTTCAATTCGAATCTGAAGATCAGCTTTCCACTTTGGTTTGTCAAAAATAAAGCAGAAATGTAAAATCTTTTTGAATTTTAATAAAGTTTCTAAACTAGAAATGAAACACGGAAATAAAATGTAGTGAAAGTAAACTATTTACAAACATATTTTTGGTGAGCGTGTTAGGGAATCATATCAGCTATACGACAAGTCACAAGTACCATTAAGCTTTGATTACATATTCAGAATTAAACAATTCACTTAGATTGTCGATATACTGATCCACTTAAATTTTCACACAATTTTCAATCTGTCCAGGATACGGATTAAGTGTTTTAGAGACTTAAACTTATATGTGTGTCCCACCTCTTGAATATACTCCCGTATCCAGATCCCAATATTCAGTCTTACAGGTGAGTATACCACAGATGATATCTGTAAGGGGTTAAATTACAAAGAACCGTGAGAACTCAGGTCAGAACTTCCGTTCAGCAGAGAGATGACGGCTTCGACTTTTCGGTGTGTCCCCTTTAGAGGATCTTTTGTTACAACAGCATTGATTAGCAATTTTATTGTCTCATCATTTATGCTGAGGGCGGCGCTATGTTTCAAGCAATGCAGAAAGTATTATTCGGGGACTAGGCCATTGCTTCCGCATTATCAGAAGTCCCGAAATAATACCCCAGATATCACTGAGTATAAAGACCTAGTATCTCAGAAAGAGGGATCTTTCAAACAAGATTTCAGGGGTTACCTATATATCCAAGTAGTGTTCCCCACGAAATAAGCAAGTAAAGATTTAGGTTTACATCCCGAACAAACCTACTAAATGTGTAAAAACCTATTGGCACATCATCAGCAAGACTGTTTAACGCATTTAAACTATCCATTTCTTTAGCATACCGTAACTGTCAAGCCGATGTACTATCATCTTCCCTTTTTACACAAGCTCTTTTCCAATTTCTATTATTTTTGGATTTTGAAAATATCTCATGTTTTTGTATTTTTGAAATTTTTACTGTTTTTGTATTTTCTGAAAATATTACATTCTCTAGAGAAAACTCAGAATCCGAATACAACTTATCCGATCCCGACATCTTGTACATGACAAGATTAGGTTCTTCATTTAAGTTGTTTTTGGACTTTTGTTTCGGAATGTATTTGTCCAAGAAACATCCATCATCTTCAGCTGAATCACTATCAGACATCAAAACACTTTCAGCTGTGCTTTTAACAATCCCTGTCTGAACACTATCATCAGATGATGAAGAAGAAAATGTAACATCAATTGAATCAGGAAGTTTCACTTCATTTTCATCTTCAAGATTAACCAACCCAGATTGCTTTTTCGAATAATTGTCTAGAACTGGTGGTGGAACTTGATGAAACCTGACCCCAGTTCCATCACAGTATACATCTTCGCCTGCTTTGTTTTTCCCGATGGGTTTGGGAACAATGTGTTGCAAAACAAAGCTTGCAGAGCTGTAACTGTTCAATTTCAAATTTATACGCTCATTCTCAATCTTAGCTTCTTCAAACTGAAGTTTCAATTTAGCAATCTCATCTAATTGTTTGTTGATTAATTCTTCTTTAACCCTCAAAACACTTTGCAAGTGACAATTTTCTTTGTATGTTTTACCGTTTCTATCATCATTATCTTTAACCGTGCTTTTAAGCTTCTCGAATTTTTCAGTAATCTGACGATTTTCAAGAACTAACCTCTCATTTTCTTTCTTAACCTTTTCTTGATCAATTTTATCATTTTCAATTTTGTTAGTTAATTCTTTTAATCGTTCAGTTGAAGCTTTCAACATTTTGTCACGGTCAAGTATTTGATCCTCAACGCTTCTGACTCTAGCAGTCAGATCATCAATCTTCTTACCTTTGAGATAAGTGTTTGTACTACAAACTTTGCATTCTTTGATGCAATTTTTGCAGTCAACATCACCACTGACTTTCTTACCTGACTCAGTTGTTGACGCGTTTGAACTGACCTGGCTTTTAGACTCAGAGACGGATTTAGAATCTACCTCAAGTGCCTTAGCAGCTAGCACCTTGTCAGCCATCTTTCCCATGTTTTCAGCATTCAATTCTTGAGTCGTGTCAATGATTCCAGTATCAACCTTCTTTGACTTCTCTTTTTCTTCTTTCTCCTCATTCTCTTATCCGCTTCCCCACCATTTTCTTTTCCAGTAATCATCTTCTTCTTTCATTTCTTTAATTATGGTTTCCATATCAAGAGTGTTATAGTCAATAACAATGTTTCCATCGGGGTCAAGATAACATTCTCTGTCTGGATCCCATCTATTTGTTCTTTTTGCTTCAAGATAGATACCAGATAATCTGATCATTTTGTTTTGAGCTATCAACTTTCTGTAACCATACTTCTGTTCTTCAGTTCTGTTGTCTTTCCAAGGAACAAGTTCAGATTTTGCCATGAATGCATATCCAACCGCATCCTCCTCAGGTAACAACTCGCTCTAGTCGAAACCTTCATCGTCATGGATCACCGCAAGAGCTCTGGATTTCTCTTTGTTATCCTCAAGCTTCTTCATCCTTGGCGGTTCTGATTTATTCTGATGATAAATCGCCTTCTTGTAGTAATCTTCTCTAAACGGGTTTTCAGACTCATTAGCATACATGTTTTGACATTCTCGCTTAAAGTGACCTTTCTGTTTACACTTAAAGCATGTCACTTTAGACTTGTCAAAGCCCAACTTGGTAGATGGTCCACCAATAGACTTTCTTCCAGTTATCTCCATGAAACGCTGTGCCCGACGAACTGCACTGGCCATACACCACCTTATGTCAATCAGTTCCATCTCCTCAGGATCTATCTGATCGTAGTCTTCTTTCGTCAGGTTGGTGTTTCCAATCTTCCCTGCCACAAGACTTTCATATGATTCCAGCACCGACGCTAGGAAAACCATCTGCTGCTTAGCCGATTCCTCGCTGAAGTTTTGAGCGTTCTTTAAGTCTACAGCAATGTTGCATTTATATAAATTCTTGGCATCAGACTGGTTTGAATGTGATGAATAACCACTGTGAAATCCACTGCTTTGACTCTCTTTGCTTGAAGTGTTGGAATTCTCAGCAGAAAACGCTGTCTTGGGAGATGTATTCTTTGGCATCATGCTTTGTGGAAAATACAAATCCAAATTCTGTTGATAAGTCGAGTGATTGACTTTGTGAGTTTTCTTTATCTCCAGCTCGTGACTCTCTAGTCTCTCAATTAGCAAATCCACTGTGAGCTGATCAGACTTGATCGTATTCTTCAACATGAAGGCATAGTATTGCCAATCCATCTCATCTGGCAACGAGTCAAACAATTTATCGACTAGCTCTTCCTGGGAATAGAAAATTTCATGTCTCGCCAGTTCCAGCTTCAGGTGCCCAAACCTCTCAATCATTTTACAAACTGATTCATTCTTTAAACAACCAAACAAATCAAATTCTTTTCTAAGTAACTTCTTTTTGTTTTTCACTATTTCAGCACTTCCCAAACATTTATTTTTCAACTTTTCCCAGAGATCTTTAGAACTGTCATACTTGATCAAGGATATTATATCTTCTCAAACAGATTGAAACAGCAACGCGATACATTTTTGCTTAGCAACAAACGATTCTATTTCATCAGGTGATGTTAAAGTTTCACCATTTTTGCCTCCATCTTTGTATCCGTTCTTTAGACTTTTCCAACTAGTATACGCAAAGGCTCTCAACCAATCGTCAAACTTCTTGGCCCACCGACTATATTCTTCGATAGCCATCAATTTTGGGGTTTGTTATACGTTCCGAAAGTACTCTCCACACCCAAGGCATCCGATATGCTTTTCTTTGGATTCGGCGTGTTCTCATTGGTGTTGTTTATCGTGTCGTTCAAATTATCATCTCCACCGTTTCCAGAAAAAGCATACATGTCGCTAAACGGATTCATGAATAGATTATCCATCTTGTACGTACCTGAAAAATCAGCAAACACTTAGAAAATTTTTAGATTTTTGAAAAACAGCAGTTTCAAGCGAAATCACTTGAAGTGGAATCTCTTCAAGCGAAATCAGAAAGTAAAATCTTTCAAGCGAAATCAGAATTTATCTTTCGAGCGGAATAAGAAACAATGTTTCAAGCGGAATAGACCTGTTCTGATTTCGAGCGGAATCAGAAATATTCTGATTTCGAGCGGAATCAGAAATGTATTTCGAGCGAGATAAGAACTAATCTAATTTCGAGCAGAATCAGACTATACTTTCAATCGGTATAAGCGAACACACGTTCGAACGGAATCTGCTTTTTAGACCATTTTTACTAGTTTTAATTCGAATTTTAATCTGATTCTTTGTAGGCTTAGTTAAAACTATGTTTTACACAACATATGTAAAAATCAGGCCATTTCAACCGCTGAAACTTGTTCAAATCAGAAAAGTATGAGAAGAAATGAGTAGAAATGAGAAAATCCGGTAGAATCAAGCTGTAATGATATGAACTCCTCGTCCTGAGCTCTGATACCACTTGTTGGACCGTGTGCGTGACCCTAAACAGTCAGTGAAGGCAGTTCATCATTGATTACTAAGGCGGAATCAAAGTAAACAACGTCAAAACAACTTGTATCCTTTTAACTTTCTCTCTATTACTGATTGTGAGTCTTTACATGTATTTCTGATACAATTTTGGCAGCACCTCGACTCTAATCACAAGACCTGATTTCGCTCCAACTGTTTCAAATGACAACAGCCATCACCTATTTATAGGCGGTCTGATTCCGCTCAAAACAGTTTCAAGCGGAACCCCAATGTTCACTCTCGAGCGGAATCACTAAGTTACATTTGGAGCGGAATCACCTAATTGTCTTTTGGAGCGAAATCACAACATATAATCCACTTTTCTATTTCCAAGCTCCAATCTAACCTATCTAGATCTAAGACTCGATTAAGACGTAGTAAACAGACATTCAGTGTACCAACGCTACTTATATAATGGTTTTTTGGTGCGTTTTAGATGACAAATATATTATTTTGGCACCAAAATGAATAATAGTTGTAAACAGACCTTTTGAAATCTTATATGTTCATAGTACTGTATGCTGTGAAGATTCCTTTTCTTCATAGTTTTGATACTGAAAAGGCTAGAAAATATGGCGTATCAAGCATTTTAGACATTTTATGTGATAGTGTGATAATCTTTTTTATGTTCTATTTGTGGTATATTGTTTTGGCATGTTATGTAGCATATAAACCTAATTTGTGCTATGTAGACTGACCTTTTTAAACATGAAAAATATACGAGTGATTTAACATAAACATGCATATTGTAAACAGAAAAAACTATGTGCAAAATTGTAACATTCCGTATCTTTTTCCAATTTTTTTCATTATTTGTAATTCATATTTCAATCTCAATTCTTGTAATTATGAGACTTGATCATAATGGAAACTATATTTTATATCATTTTTTAATCATGCTTATACAATACGTAAACAATCACGAAATACGCGTTTTGTATTCAAAACCGGACAATAAATCGAGATTACATTTTCCCATAATGATATCTATACGTGTTTTATTATTGTTTATGTTTGTATACACCTTAAAACTCTAAAAACATGTTTAAACATGGAGTTTTAGGCATAAAATAACAAACCAAGCAACATAAGGGACTAAACTTGAATTTTTGGATTTCTGATGATCCATGCAGTTAGTATGCGATGTCCTTGAGGTCCGTATGGAGCCCATCTGAGGCAGAAAATCGCGAATTTTAGTTTTGAACTCCTTTCCCTCCTCCTAACTCCCAACCACCTTCATTTACTTCCAAATCCTAATCCCTATTTATAAATACAACACTCCCACACCTCCTAAACACTTTCAACAACTCCAAAACACTTCCAAAATCCCTATAATATTCAAATTTCTGAAGCTTGGGCAGATTGTTCAAGCTTTGAAACAGTGAGTTTTGAGCTTGTTCTTGCACCTTTTCTTCTTGTTTTATTCTTCCTCATTCCTTTGATAACCTCTAGGAGTGTTACCACATGTTTACCAAGGTAAACAAACATGGTATACTACCATTTTGAGGTCCAAGTTTGGATTTTTTGTAAACTTTATGAACCTGTCCTTCTTTAGATTTGTTCTTGGTACTTTTGCAAACTAAACCAAGCCACCAACTAATTTCTATGTTGAATGGGTTGCGTTAAGGTTTTGTTCTTGAAACTTTGAGGTCATACACCTCCATTTCTTATTCTTGTAAGGCTCTAAGTAACTTCACAGCGATAAAGTGAACAAACTACAACAAGTCTCCAACCATACAATGTTGGAAGCACTCGTCTAGTTATCCTCACTTGGTTACTTAGTGACTTAGATAGTTTATTTATGTTCTTCATACTTGTATTCATAACCATCTGAATTTTCCATGTTGATGATTTGTGCATTGATGAATTCTTGAGGTTAATGTATAACAATCCTCAATTAAACTGACACCCTCGATTATTTTTCCGACACCCTAATATATTTTAAAATATCCCAAAAATGTCCCAAAATACACCTCATACGCGAATACGGGCCTCAATTATATTAAATAGTATTAAAAATAATTAAAAATCTGAAATATAAGTTGAGGCGGGCCGTATAGACCCACCCCAACACTTTACGCGGGCGGTATTAAGGCTAAAGCCTGAATTCGTTGAATTATAAGTTTAGGCGGGCCGTGTAAGCCTTAGCTTACATTTACGCGGGCCGCGTAAGATTAGAAACCTGGTGCAACTCGGTGATGACACGTGTCATCATCGTGGCGAGGCTACATAGTGACCCGGACAAGCTGCGTGTTGACCCAGGGTTGACGCGGGCCGCGTAAGCCCTGGGCTTATGTTACGCGGGCCGCGTGAGGACCGAGATCAGACCCTATATAAGAAAGCAACGGGTTTTCGTTTTCCGTCGTTCATTTCTTTCATTCTCAATCACAATTTCTGAATAGTAGAAGTAATACGCGGGTATTATATCCCCTAATTAGCGAGGTTCTGCTCCGTTGTAAGTATTATAACCCCTGGATACGTATTAGATACGCTGCCCGATTGATCTAGGGTTCCGTAATGGCTGTCGTGGTTCTGCCCGACGTAGTCATTGGAATGCCGTCTCGGGGATGGTATTGCTAATGTTAAAATGGGTTATTAATACTAACGCGTGTACATTTGTGTAAATTATAGATTATCACCGGGAAACCCTTACGAAAAGTCTAAGACAACAATGTGAGTTGATCCACTTTTTGTAAATCTTTTGTTAAATGTTTTTACAAAACCTTAAATACTTTTCCATGCGAATAACAGTTATTGAGTATTTGTAAGCATACAATTATGATGAGTATGTTGGGGTTTTGTATACAAAATTTGTTACCACCTGGTCAAGGAGTAACATGTCCACAAGTCGGGTTCGACAGTACCATGGATGTTAATTATGATGTCTTGTAAACAAATATAATTGCGGGATCGCCCTCAATACTGTACACTGTGACTTTTTATTTAAACTTGATTAAACCGGGATTCACTCACCTGTATTTCCCAATGACAAATGTTTTTAAAACGCGTTTCAGGTAACAAAATGTGAAAGCCAAATAGAAGCCAGCTGGACAGCACTGAAGGCTTGGAAAAGTGGCAATAAAGTTACCTAAAAAAATAAAATATATGTTTTTATTAAATAAATAGGATTTATTCCTATGAAAAAGTGTGTACTATGAACTTGGGTTTTATCCCATTTGTTTAATGCTATGAAAATGTGGTATTTTACTCTGATAAACATTTCCTAACTACGGTCCTGATGAAAAATTCTGCTGCCAAATTAGACAATACACGATACCACCAAAACTGGCTCACGGCCGCCCGTTTCCCGGGGAACCTGGGATCGGGGGTTGCGACAGGAGGTGGTATCAGAGCTATGCCACTGATTCAGCCACGGAGGTGTTCTGCTGACATCAAAATGTGAAGTGTTAGGAAATAAATTATGGAAATACATGCATAACTATATTTATTTGTTATGTGTTATTTGACTATCTGTTAGTTTATATTATTAGCGACCAAGGATCATCTGACGTGTAACGTCAATTGTCTGGTTCGCCTAGAAGCGAAGGCACATCCTCTTCTCAGCCTGCCCTCTCAGGGTACTTTGCTGATACGGAAGATGGAATCTTTATGTTTAAGGCTCAGTCAGAGGAGCCATTTCCTTAGAAAAAGAGGGGATGGTTCAGTAGAGGGGCACATGAGCGTAGGAAGCGTATGAAAAAGTTGCAAGACCAGAGAACACTAGCAGCAGCCAAGAGAGAGACAGATGCCTATGCCCAGGATATGATAAATAGGGGTATAGCCAATATCCATATCTTAGCAACCACTGCAGTTGACCCAAATCTGGAGCAAATAATAGCACCCCAACCACAATTGCCAATCCCTGACCAACCCATGGAGATAGAAAACCCTGAAAACCAAGTGGAGATGCATGACTTCAACCCGGAAGAAATCCCTAGGGTACCAGCACCAAACCCCCTAGACCCAAATTACGATCCCTGGTGGGATGACGTTAGGGACTTTGTGCAACGTTACCCGATCCATGAAAACACACCCATACAGAACATAGGAGCCTACCCAGGTATGGACCCTTTAGATCCCTATTACCAGGATGAATACATTAGGGAGATCTTAGAAGATCCTTACCGATTTCAGGCACTTTCACCCCCATATCAGGAACCCGCACCCCAGATACCGAACCCAGTCCTAGAACCTGCACCCCCAATGAGTGCAGAAAACGTGCAAGAACTTAGGACATTTGGTGAGGAAATTTTAGAAAGCAGTGAGAGAATGCGACAGGTGGGAGAGTGTCTCGTATGGAAATACGATGAGCGCAATATGGATTTTTAGATAAATCCATATCCATAGATGTGATGGAGGAGACGGTAATAGTAATAATAATATAATAAAATAAAAATTTAAAATAAAATAAAATATGTGTGTACGGATGCCTATTACTATTAGTGTTGTCACACCCCGACCACGTAAAACAACGAAACGTGGCGGAAACGTCGGGGAGTGTTGCAACAGAATTAATTGTTTCACAACCATGGAAATTAAAGTTACGTTTTATATATCAATCAATAGAGTTACATTATCTTAAACAAGAAACAAAGAGTACATAACATAATTTAACTAGTTCTTGCTTCGTTTTAAGTCACTAAGGCACAGGTCCGCCTAAGTGTGTCTCGATCATCCTATGCAACAGCTTCTGAGAGATACATAGGTTTTGTGAAAATAGGATTCATGACTTGAGTTTAAAGAAACTGTTTAATAAAAAAAATAGCCATAAATCTTGTTGAGTGTTCCCTTTCATAAATCATTTGAAAAGTGATAAATAAACCAAATGATATATATGTATAAAAGAATAATGTATGGTTAAGCGAATAACCATGTAAAATGAGTTTGTATAAGTTAAGTTATTTGTAAAACGATGTTTATGTGAAGATTGTATTGTATATGTAATATGTCTAAACTGAAATGGTTTAAATAACGCTACGATATGTAATACCATAAAAGCACTTATATATAGGAAGTACCAGTGGCGTATCCACCATGTTTTTATCGTATTACACGTCGCCTCGTTACATAAATCACTTACCCAAACAACCACCAAAATGTAATGTTTAACAATTGTAGAAATGTTTATGTATGGTCAAATACGGTTCACACGGTTCAACAGTTACAAACGGTTCACATAGTCAAATAGTTACAACGGTTCACATAGTCAAATAGTTGCAAACGGTTCAAAATGTAATATAATGTGTTCATATGTTGGATGAGCATATGCAACAAAATGCAATGTAAAACAATGTGTCCATATGTTGAGTAAACATATGCAACTAGTGTAATGTAAATCAATGTGCTTGCATGCTCAGTCAACATACATAGCAGAAATGTAAAGTAAAACAATGTACTAAGTATGCTAAGTAAACATACATAGCGAAACAATGTAATGTAAATCATGTACTATAAATGTACTAATGAGCATAGCAAGTATATGATGTGAAAACAGGAAAGCATGAAAGTAACAAGTAGGCACATGTGTTTCACCCCAAAACAGTTTGAAAACAGTAAAAGAGGGGTCTATGTACTCACTTGAGATTGCCTAGGAGTCCTTGAGTAACAACCAAACAATGCTAGAGATCACGGAAATCAAACGGCACCTAATATAGGTAACTATGTTAATAAACCAGACCTATATCGGAGGATCGGATAGAATGAGGGCTCGTAAACCAAATGAGTATGGGAACTCATGTAATATGGTTTAACAAAGCCTACATACTACAATGAAACCTAACCTAAGTGCTTACGACCCATTACGACCCGTTTAGGTAGCTTATGCTACTTTAAGGCGTCGTTCGTGTAAAACGCGTTCGGAACGCCTAACTAGTCCTATGATAAGGAAAATATGCCTTAACATGTCAAATATTATTGCCAAATCAATTTAGATATCATAAATTATGTTACATATGCTTAAAATGAATTTTGGCGTAAAAAGGGCATTTTGGTAATTTACCTAAGGCATATAAACTACCTATCATACAACTAACTAAACGTCGTGACCATAAGGTATAACCTCGGAAGGTTATTCCCTATACAACTATGGTCACCTAATGTAGTTGGTCGGATCCTAAAGATCGACCAAACGGGTCGGGTTCGAAAGTATAAGCGATTGTTTAGATCGCTTACCTTACGACCCTATATAAGCACTAAACTAAAAGTGATGAGCTAAGCATGTTACAACGTGCTTAACTAAGTTAGAAAACAAGTTTGGTATCAAAACAAATGGTTTTGATACCTAAAAGTAGCTTGGTTACAAAATACGCAAGAATACGTATTTTGGCCGAAACTACGACTCGTCACTGAGCCTAGATAACGTGGTAATCAGTAGGTATAGTCACAAGGGACTATAACCATCGTGATTACACTCACGTTGCGAAGTTCAACCGAACTTCGTGTTGAACATAAACTGGTCAATGCAGAAAACGCTAAAAGAACGAAAGAGGACTTACAACGGGTCCAAGAACGGAAGTTTTGATCCGAATATTCTCAGGTATGGAGTGATAAACACATCAACTTAGAGAACAAATTCAGATTCAAAGGTGTGGGTTTTGAAAATGAGGGGTGAGGGTTATTTATAGATTTCTTAGGACCGTTAAGATCGTTCGTCGAAAACCGTGCTTTGATCTCATCCATACATGTGCACCCATGGTTTTGTAATACCATGGGCACATCAAAATGGCCCCTAGTATCAGGAAATACCATTTGCAAATGGGTTTTGAGTGCTTAACAGCTGTTAAAACCAGTTTTGCATATCTGGGAGGGCCTCGCGGCCCGCGTAAGGTATGCCCTTAGGCTTACGCGCCCCGCCTGAGGTCTGCAGATCAGCCAGAAGTTTCAAAAGTGACAGTTTCAGTCCCTGTTGTGTTTTAAAGCTATTTCCGACATGTTTAAGGCTCGTTAAGCAAAATTTAAGGCCCTAAAATGATGCTTAAACATTTTGGACATGAAACATGCTCAAAAATATTCCAGACGTCGGTTCGTTGGGTCGTACGATCGCGATGTTCGCTTAATTACGACGGAATGCGCATAAGCGCGAAAAACGATCCAAATTGCGCGACGAATGGATTTTTCTTATGCCAAACACTAAAATAATATATTTTAATGCTTACATAAATTTTTGGATGTCCGGGTGTATTCAGAATGTAAGTTATGCGCGAAAATGCAAACTTGTGCACTTTTTGACGCTTTTAGTCCCTGAATGACCCAAAAGTTTATTTTAGCACACCGAACCCCTCGAAGCCTATTTCTAAGCTATATAAAGGATATTTATGGTATGTTTAACTTATGGTCATGTTCCAGAATGTCTGTTCCAGTACGAATCGTCATACTTTCGCAGTTTGTTGAATTTAGTCCCTGTAAGCGATTAAACTTGATTTTGCCATACCAAAGCCTTCAAAACTTATTTCTAAGTTATATAGAGGTTATTTAAGGTATGTTAAGCATATGTTGATGTTCTGGAGTGTTTGTCGCATTAAACTGATTACGTTTACGCATCAGGTCGCGTATAACTTTCCAGAAAGCGATTTAGAGCTCGAAATCGAACAAGAATTGATATGTGCAAAGAACCCACATATTTATACAAATTCCAAGTATGAAATACAATATTTCATCGATTTGGTATTTGTTTGATGGTCGCAGTGACCCAGGTGTCACAAGTGTGATTCTATTTCTGTTGGTATTGTAATTTTTATTTCAGTACTAGTGTGTAATAGATGCATAATAGTATATGGAAATAGAGTAAAAGTCGCAATGATCGATGTTTTTTGCTAGATTGCGTGTCATATGATTAACTATATTAAATATTATCTTGTAATATTAATATAGGGTAAATGCTTAAAATTCAGATGGCCGATGAAGGAAATCAAGGAAATCTGAATAATGATAACCAGAGTAACATTAACGTGGTTAATGAAAATCCAAGCATCAATAACAATGGAAACCAAATGGATAATAGTGCTGTTCAACACATAGTGGCACAAGGAATTATAGATGCAATGCCATTTATTATTCAAACTGTCCAAGAAGCGAATAATAAAAGTAAACATAGCAGTAAGCGACCAGTTGAACCAGAAAACAGCGTGAACAATGGACCCGTACTTCAAGAGCCCATTCCCAAAAGAAGAAGAATCATGCCTTATAGTTGTTCTTACAAGGAATTCTGGTCCTGCAAACCAATAGAATTCTCAGGCAATGAAGGACCCATTGCAGCTCTACGCTGGATAGAGAAAACTAAGGCAGTTCTAAAAATAAGCAAGTGTGCTGAAGAAGACAAAATAATGTTTGCTTCTAATTTATTTAAGAACTCAGCCTTAGAATGGTGGAACACTATCCTTCAATCAAGAGGAAGTGATAGGGTATACAACATGGGATGGGAGGAATTTAAGAATATGGTAGAAAGAAAATTCTGCCCTCCCAATGAAAAGGAACAGATAGCAAATAAGTTTCTGAACCTTAGAATGACCGGGGTAGATAGTAAGGGGTATACTACCACATTCTTTGAATATGCTAGAATAGTGCCAACCCTTGCATCACCTGAACCGGTATTAATCTCCCGTTACATTTGGGGATTAATTGGAGAGATTAGACATGTAGTCAAGGCAGCTAGACCTCAAACTATAGAAGAAGCTGTAGAACTAGCAAATACCTTGACAAATGAGTTAATCCGTACTAGAGAAGAAGAACAGAGGAGAAATCTAACCCAAAGGCTTACTCAAGAATTCCGTTCTGGGAATTATAATCGTAGGAATATGGGTTCTACCTCTGCACCTTTCTGCAAGGTCTGCAAGAAAAAGCCGGGAAAATGCTCCACTCTTTGCAATTATTGCAAAATGCCAGGACACAAGGAAGAAGATTGCAGGAGAAAATCCAGTAATGGATTATGCTACAATTGTGGAGAAAAAGGCCACATTAAGCCAAACTGTCCGAAATTGGCTCCAGCTGTGAACAACAAGAACACTAAAAATGCTAGAGCATTTGTTCTGACCTCAGATGAAGCCAAGATGATTCCAGACGTGATAGCTGGTATGTTTTTAGTTAATGATGTTTAAATTATTATTTGACTCTGGTGCAAACCAAAGTTTTATTAATACTTCGTTTTGCAAACTGCTAAATCAGTCATTAACTAAACTACCACATGAATGTCTAGTAGAGACAGCTAATGGAGAAACTGTTAGGATTTCTGAAATCTTGCAGGGAGCAAGAATAGAAATTTTAAATCAAAAGTTTATGGCAAACCTTTACCCAATGAATCTGACAGGATTTGATGCCGTTTTAGGAATGGATTGGTTAATAGCCAATAAAGCCAGTATTTTATGTGATCAAAAGTCAATTCAAGTAAATTCACCTAAAGGTAAAACGATCAAAATTAAAGGAGATAAGCCCTCTAGGTCCACAAAATTCATCTCTGTGATGAAAACTGCAAGTTATATAAGAAAAGGTTCTATAGTGTATTTGATTTCCATAATCACTAACACTAAAGGAAAAGAACTAAAAGACATTCCAGTAGTGTCCCAGTTTTCAGATGTCTTTCCAGAAGAATTACCAGGACTACCACCGGACAGAGAAGTTGAATTCAGAATTCACCTGCTGCCTGGAACAGCACCAATTGCCAAAGCACCTTACCGTTTGGCACCAGCCGAAATGCAGGAGCTAAATAAACAATTAGATGAATTGCTAGAAAAAGGATTCATACAGCCAAGTTCATCACCATGGGGAGCGCCGATACTGTTCGTTAAAAAGAAGAACGGATCAATGCGTATGTGCATTGATTACCGAGAACTGAACAAAGTCACGATTAAGAATCGGTACCCATTACCGAGAATCGATGATCTATTCGATCAACTACAAGGAACACAATTTTTCTCTAAAATCGATTTAAGGTCAGAATATCATCAATTAAAGGTACAGGAAGAGGACATTCCTAAGACCGCTTTTAGAACAAGGTATGGACATTATGAATTTACTGTCATGCCATTTGGTTTAACCAATGCCCCAGCCGCATTTATGGACATGATGAACCGAATATGTAAGCCATATTTGGATAAATTCATATTGTCTTCATAGATGATATTCTAATTTACTCTAAGAGTAAAGAAGATCATGCAAAGCATTTGCACGCACTTTTAAGTCTATTAAGAAAGGAGAAGCTTTACGCTAAATTTTCAAAGTGCGAGTTTTGGTTATAACAGGTACAATTTCTTGGACATTTAGTGAATCATGAAGGAATTCATGTGGATCCCACAAAGATCGAGGCGATTACTAAATGGAAAACCCCTGAGTCACCAACCGAGGTTAGAAGTTTCCTAGGATTGGCCGGTTATTATAGAAGATTTATTCGAAATTTCTCTAGAATAGTCATCCCTTTAACTAAGTTAACCTGTAAATCTATTAAGTTTGAATGGGGACCAAAACAAGAAGAAGCTTTTAGAATTCTTAAGCAAAGATTAACTAATACACCCATACTAGCGTTACCAAAAGGAACTGAAGACTTTGTAGTCTATTGTGACGCTTCTAAGTTAGGTTATGGATGTGTATTAATGCAACGCCAAAAGGTTATAGCTTACGCATCTAGACAACTTAAGAATCATGAAGAGAATTATTCAACCCATGATCTAGAGTTAGGAGCTATAATTTTTGCCCTTAAGATTTGGAGAGAAGCTTTACGCTAAATTTTCAAAGTGCGAGTTTTGGTTAGAACATGTACAATTTCTTGGACATTTAGTGAATCATGAAGGAATTCATGTGGATCCCACAAAGATCGAGGCGATTACTAAATGGAAAACCCCTGAGTCACCAACCGAGGTTAGAAGTTTCGTAGGATTGGCCGGTTATTATAGAAGATTTATTCGAAATTTCTCTAGAATAGTCATTCCTTTAACTAAGTTAACCTGTAAATCTATTAAGTTTGAATGGGGACCAAAACAAGAAGAAGCTTTTAGAATTCTTAAGCAAAGATTAACTAATACACCCATACTAGCGTTACCAAAAGGAACTGAAGACTTTGTAGTCTATTGTGACGCTTCTAAGTTAGGTTATGGATGTGTATTAATGCAACGCCAAAAGGTTATAGCTTACGCATCTAGACAACTTAAGAATCATGAAGAGAATTATTCAACCCATGATCTAGAGTTAGGAGCTATAATTTTTGCCCTTAAGATTTGGAGACATTACCTTTATGGTAATAAGTTTACCATATTCACTGATCATAAGAGTTTAAGGTATGTTTTCGGGCAAAAGGAGTTAAATATGTGACAAAGATGCTGGATGGAGATGCTTAGTGACTATGATTGTGATATCCAGTATCATGAAGGAAAAGCAAATGTAGTGGCGGATGCTTTAAGTCGAAAGTATCATGAAAAGCCAAAAAGGGTACGTTCTCTAAAATTAAATCTGCAAGTAGATTTAAATGATCAGATAAGAGAAGCACAGGAATCAGTAATCAAGGATGATGCTGAAAAACTAAAAGGTGTGATTAAGGATTTAGAACAAGGAACAGATGGAATTTGGAGATTCCATAAAAAGAGAATGTGGATACCTAAATTAGGAAATCTATGTCATCGTATATTAGAAGAAGCCCATAAGTCTAAGTATACGATGCATCCAGGAAATGATAAAATGTACTAGGATTTAAGGAAGAATTTCTGGTGGATAGGAATGAAGAAAAACATAGCAGCCTATGTTTCTAAATGTTTAACTTGTTCACATGTTAAAGCTGAACACCAGAAACCCTCAGGTTTGTTACAGCAATTAGAAATGCCAGTGTGGAAATGGGAATTGATAATAATGGATTTTGTTACCAAATTACCCAAAACAAGGAAAGGTAATGATACAATCTGGGTGATTATAGATAGGCTAACCAAGTCAGCTCATTTCCTACCAATGAAGGAAACTTTCAGTATGGAACAGCTAGCTAAATTGTATGTAAATGAAATTGTTTCATTACATGGAATTCCTTTATCAATTATTTCTGATAGAGATAGCCGATTTACCTCTCATTTTTGGTCAAGTTTCCAAAAAGCTATGGGAACTAAGTTAAATCTGAGCACAGCTTATCATCCTCAAACGGACGGACAAAGCGAAAGAACAATTCAGACATTGGAAGACATGCTTAGAGCTTGTGTAATTGATTTCGGAGGTAATTGGGACGATCACTTACCTTTAATAGAATTTTCTTATAATAATAGTTATCACACAAGTATCAATGATGCACCATTCGAAGCACTTTATGGATGAAAGTGCCGAACCCCGGTCTGTTGGGCAGCAATTGGGGAAAACCAACTATCTGGACCTGAGATAGTGCAAGAAACAACCGATAACCGACACAAGCCATTAGAATTTCAAGTAGGAGATAAAGTCTTGTTAAAAGTCTCTCCTTGGAAATGAGTGGTAAGATTCATCAAACGAGTGAAGCTAAGTCCCAGGTATATTGGACCTTTTGAGATTATTAGAAGAATAGGAACTGTAGCCTATCAGCTACAACTGCCAGAAGAAATGGCAGGAATACATAATGTATTTCATGTATCTAATCTCAAAAAGTGTTTAGCTGATGAATCACTAGTAGTACCTCTTAAGGACATAGAGGTAAATGAACAACTCAAGTTTGTAGAGAGGCCTCTACAGATTGAAGACGGGAAAGTCAAGAATCTCAAGCATAAGAGATTAGTTCTAGTCAAAGTGAAGTGGGACTCCAAAAGAGGACCTGAGTACACATGGGAGCTTGAATCTGAAATGCATAGGAAATATCCACACTTATTCCAGTAGATCTCGAGGACGAGCTCTAAAACAAGGTGGGGAGGATATAACAATCCTCAATTAAACCGACACCCTCGATTATTTTTCCGACACCCTAATATATTTTAAAATATCCCAAAATACACCTCACACGCGAATACGGGCCTCAATTATATTAAATAGTATTAAAAATAAATAAAAATCTGAAATATAAGTTGAGGCGGGCCGCGTAGACCCACCCCAACACTTTACGCGGGCGGTATTAAGGCTAAAGCCTGAATTCGTTG
The DNA here is from genome assembly GCA_030545235.1 of Helianthus tuberosus. Taxonomy (NCBI): domain Eukaryota; kingdom Viridiplantae; phylum Streptophyta; class Magnoliopsida; order Asterales; family Asteraceae; genus Helianthus; species Helianthus tuberosus. The sequence continues at coordinate 57,969,783 of CM060443.1, read as the reverse complement.
AATTATAAGTTTAGGCGGGCCACGTAAGCCTTAGCTTACATTTACGCGGGCCACGTAAGATCAGAAACCTGGCGCAGCCCGGTGATGACACGTGTCATCATCGTGGCGAGGCTACATAGTGACCCGGACAAGCTACGCGTTGACCCAGGGTTGACGCGGGCCGCGTAAGACCTGGGCTTATGTTACGCGGGCCGCGTGAGGACCGAGATCAGACCCTATATAAGAAAGCAACGGGTTTTCGTTTTCCGTCGTTCATTTCTTTCATTCTCAATCACAATTTCTGAATAGTAGAAGTAATACGCGGGTATTATATCCCCTAATTAGCGAGGTTCTGCTCCGTTGTAAGTATTATAACCCCTGGATACGTATTAGATACGCTGCCCGATTGATCTAGGGTTCCGTAATGGCTGTCGTGGTTCTGCCCGACGTAGTCATTGGAATGCCGTCTCGGGGAGGGTATTGCTAATGTTAAAATGGGTTATTAATACTAACGTGTGTACATTTGTGTAAATTATAGATTATCACCGGGAAACCCTTACGAAAAGTCCAAGACAACAATGTGAGTTGATCCACTTTTTGTAAATCTTTTGTTAAATGTTTTTACAAAACCTTAAATACTTTTCCATGCGAATAACAGTTATTGAGTATTTGTAAGCATACAATTATGATGAGTATGTTGGGGTTTTGTATACAAAATTTGTTACCACCTGGTCAAGGAGTAACATGTCCACAAGTCGGGTTCGACAGTACCATGGATGTTAATTGTGATGTCTTGTAAACAAATATAATTGCGGGATCGCCCTCAATACTGTACAATGTGACTTTTTATTTAAACTTGATTAAACTGGGATTCACTCACCAGTATTTCTCACTGACAAATGTTTTTAAAACACGTTTCAGGTAACAAAATGTGAAAGCCAAATAGAAGCCAGCTGGACAGCACTAAAGGCTTGGAAAAGTGGCAATAAAGTTACCTAAAAAAATAAAATGGATGTTTTTATGAAATAAATAGGATTTATTCCTATGAAAAAGTGTGTACTATGAACTTGGGTTTTATCCCATTTGTTTAATGCTATGAAAATGTGGTATTTTACTCTGATAAACATTTCCTAACTACGGTCCTGATGAAAAATTCCGCTGCCAAATTAGACAATACACGATACCACCAAAACTGGCTCACGGCCGCCCGTTTCCCGGGGAACCTGGGATCAGGGGTTGTGACATAATGGATTCATCCTACCTCTAATGCTTGACAAATGATTAACATACTTGACAATATATCTAATACTATATATACCTATATAATACATACTCCAAAAACCCAACTATGATATCAACCAAACCATGGTTGAATATTATGTTAAGGTGGAGAATATCCAAAGTTTTGGATTCCTTAGTTCAGATTTCTAATAGGTCACATGACTAATGAAAAACACAAACAAATAATAGTGTCCGAATAAGTGTCTAAGACGTGATATATTTTTATGTAATTTCATACTTGTAACTTTCGTTCACATTCCAATCTCCAAATCCAAAATACTTATTAACCTTTATTTACCATTTTAGGGTATCTTCGGTGTTCCATCCTTCAAATCCGTTCGCTCACACTTTGTGGAAAATCTTCGCAAACCATGAGTTCATACTTGACCCATTTTATGCTTTAAATACCATTTGGGTTGCAACATGTATCCGTAATTAAATACACAATCACATACATACAATCAATCTTATACAAACACTCAATCCTTTAACATGCTTACTTGTTATGCTAAATCGTCATTGTTGGATCATGCGGACCTCGCCAAAAGAATAGATGATTGGAAAGCCAAAATAATCTACAACATCTGATCCTTAATAACAGTGCTTAGAATATCTGCTCCCCCAATGACAAAGGCATCAACATCTACTACACCTGAAGTCTGCCAAAGCCAAAGTCTGCCAAGGGAAACATCTGATGAAGTTAAAGTCTGCTGATACAAAGGTCTGCCAAAGTGAACCACTGCTTGAAGACAAAGTCTGTTGAAGCAAAGGTCTGATCATCCATTGCCGATGAAGACAAAGTCTGAAGAAGCAAGGTCTGGTGAGGCTCAACAGAGGTTAAAGCTCAACAGATGATTACTCAACATATGCTGCTCAACAGAGTTTTTAATGTAACAATACTTAGGCATTTAGCAGATGTTAGAGGTTGTTAGATGTCACTGTCTAGGTGACATCAACCAAGATGCTTCAGATGTTTGATTTGTACTATAAATAGAATAGTGCATGTACTGTTCTATTCATCTATTTCCTTCTTGACATTTTGTATGAACAAATATGAGTGATCAAGCCGAGGGGGAGTTTGTAATTCTCATGTATACGTGAATCATTGTAATTACAATCTTTCAATGAAAAGCATGATGATGAAAGCAAATCTTCCATTGTTGTAATTTAAAGTTTACTTTCCGCTGCATATTTCCATATTTCTTTTATCTTCATTCATTGTTTTATCTTAAACATTCACAACAATTCAAACTTAGATCCTAACAATTGGTATCAGAGCTTGGTCAATCAAATTCGATCTAAACATTCAATTTGATATAAAAGATCAGCTCCTTGCACTGATATCATTTGTTTGTTGGATTGAAAACAGAGTAAAAGTTTATTCAAGATTCAAAGTAGTTTAAACAAAAACACTGTTTGTAAACAATCAAAATGTCTCAAAACACACAAGATCCACACAACACTGTTACTCTGTACAAACCACCGATGCTTGTCAGATAGGAGTATAATATCTGGCAACGTCGGATGGGTCATGTACCTGCTCAGCAAAACACCGGGTGCTGGAAATCGGTTATCTTCGGACTACATGTTCCAATGGTGCTGAAGATCCCAAGGTCCAAGTACCTGAAAAGCCTGAAAGATACTCTGAGCAAGGTTTTTAGAAAATAGAGTTAGATGCTAAAGCATTTAGCATTGTTGCCATGACTCTACCTAATGATATATATGTTGGCCTGTTGCATTGTAACAGTGCTCAGGAGTTGTGGGATGCAATGAAAGAGCAATTCAGTGGTGCAGAAGAGGTTATTGAAAACAACAGAGAAGTTATGAACCAACAATATGAAACATTTTGTCATGTTAAAGGAGAGTCATTAACTTAAAAATCTGAGAGGTTTAGCTATCTTATAAGTGAATTAAAATTGGTAAATGTTGAGTATGCTAATTCAACCTTGAATAGTCGATTTCTAATATCACTACCAGAAAAATGGGACCTTATAGTCTTTGTAACCAGAAACTCTGTTGGTTTCAAAGAGATGAGTTTGACTCAGCTTCATGGTAGGATCCTCACTTATGAGAGAGAGCTTAACAAGAAAAAGAAGCTACAACATTCAGGGAAAGTGGCTGATGACTATGCTTTTGGTAGCACAACACTTTTTGGTCAGCAAGAAACCTCTAGTGGTAGTAAGGATCAGAGTTATGATCATTTTATTGACATAACATCTGGTGGAGCATTTAACTCTGATTCTTACTCACCCAATTATGCTTTTGCAGCAAATGAGGAAAACCAAGTTTCTGACAACTTATCTTTTGAGTTAAATGAACTTCAACACTTTGACCCTACTGATTTGGAAGAAATGGACATTTTCACCAACTTGCATTACTAAGTGTTAGAACTAGCAAATTTTACAAGAGAACCGACAGGAAATTTCCAGGGTTGCATGGTAATTTGAAAGTTGGGTTGGATAAATCAAAGATAAAGTGTTATAAATGTAATAGGTTAGGCCATTTTGCAAGAGAATGTAGGAGCCAAACCAGTGGTCCTATAGTTACACATCCAAGTCCTAGACCTCAAAACACTCGAAACACTGTCCATTATTCTCAATATATCCCTGCACCACACATGCAAAGCACTGCTCACTTTGCACACCCTGTAAACACTGTTCCAGTTCAATATGTCCAAACCACTGTTCCTCAAATACAATATGTTCAAGCCCCAGCCCCCCAGGTTCAAGTCAACCTGCACCACAAGTTGTACAAACACCTGCTTAGGCAGAAACTAGTCAACAGAGCTTATTCACACAAGGCTTTGTTGATTGGAGCAACTTACTTGATGAATTAACTGATGAAAATTTTTCTCTAGTTGCTAGCTCTGAAAAGAAACGTGATGATTTTTATGGCACTAGAGACATACAAAAAAGGGTTGAATATGAGGAAGTGGAGTCCAAATCTAATGTGGTATGTGAGAATGATGAAACATTTGTTTCAGAAGAAAAGGTTAGTGAGGAACTGATGAAAGCTCTGTCAAACCCATGGGATTCCAATGTATGTGAAGGAGAATGTGATTGTGCCATGATGGCTGCTACTAAGGTATCACCTCAAGTCCTTAAAGACTTGTGTTCAGACAAATGTATTATTTCTTTTGCTAACATCAAAGAGGTGAATGAAAACCTTAGAAACAAGATCTTAAATGATGAAGTATAATTTGAAAAACCTTTTAAATAGTTAAAATCAAAATTGTTTGAAAAAGAAAGTGAAACTAATGGTCTCAAACATGTATCAAGCATAACCAAGGATCAACTCCAAATAATGGTAGAAAAATACCAAAGTTGCAAAAAAGAGCTTGAATCTACCCAAATCATTTTTGAAAAATGGGTAGAATCCTACAAAGGTTATGAGTTGATGCTTGAAAAACAGATCAAAACCAATGTGAAATTTGGCATAAGTTTTAGAAAAAATGACCAACTTTCTGAAAATGCTGCTGTAAATGAACCTGGTGTTATTGAAATCATTCCCACAAATTTGGCTAGTCAAGAAATAAAAGTCACATATCCAAATGGTAAGAAAACTGGTTTGGAAAATCTGCGGGATCTTCAACTTTTGAGGAAATTGAAAAGTACCAATTCAAACCAACATGGTTAGATGAGTGTGAAATTCTTGAAAATTTCAAGCCAATGGACTTCTCAACCATTGAGGGTGTGAAAGCACCTAAAGTGAAAATCATTCCCTTGAAAGACCTTCCAGCAGATGCTATAACATCTTGTCACACCCTGGCTTTGCGGAAGCGTGGTCAATTTTGGTGTGACTTCTTAATACCATAGCTTAACCATAACAAAGCTATATGAAATAAAATCATGCAAGATCATCCGTTTGAATTAAGTTTTAAAACCAAAATAACATACCATTGTCTTAAAGACTTACATCATCATAACATAAAACATTGTCTTGAACAACATAAACAGTAACATGAAATAAATGCAGTTTAAGATTTGTGACTTGTCCAGGAAAGAGTCACATTTCCTAAACTGGGATGACCTTGGAACCCAATATGCAGCGGGAAAACACATCATACCGTGCCAGATCCTGTTAATTTCCTGAAATACATGTGAGTTGAAAAATCAACAATAATGTTGAGCGAGTTCATGTGCAAGTGAGTAAGTAAAACACTTGTAAGTATAAAAGTTCCCTGGTATGTAGCAGTGTAAGGAAAAGAGATCACCAATGGTTTGCAAGGCCATTAGCATGTGTGAAATGCAAGTAGGAAGACTCAACCTAGCAGATTTTTTCGTCGGGTACAAAGTCACTCAAGGTCCGTTCTGTTGGTCCTCTTAGAGGTCCGTTCTGTTGGGCCTAGAGTTGGGCTCGCTACACCCAGATAGATCTACCGCTTACGTCCCTCGGTGTTCTGTCTACCCATTCACATGATCTAAGTAGTAAACCTCCTTACGTTAACATACCGTGTAAAAAGTACTTGTAATCAAAGTAACATGTATTTCACCCCCGCAGTTAAGAAAACTGAAAACAGTTAGAGAAAAGGGGGACATGACCTCACAGTCGGTGCGTCTCTACCAAGTACTCCAAATCAGAAAGCTGTGCGACGACATACAAGTGCTAATTTTATTAGACGGACGGCCGTGCCTTAGCTTTATAGTTTAAGTCTTTGGGAAATAGTTAGACAACTATTTCGTGTTTACGTTCTGTATATACTTGGTAGTTAATCTCCTTCCCAAGGATGGGGGATTCAATACATGTGCGTTGAAATTATATCATTAAGTCTCACTTAATATATATACCTTTCCAATTACAAAATATAAGTATTTTTCTCAAAAATATTATATTTTCATTTCACGTAATTTTTCTCCAGTAATACGTTGTTAAAATACGCGTTCATAAATATTTCTGTAAGTGCGTAAGTTACGTTTTAACAATCGAGTGGTAATATAATTACCGGTGTAACTTATATATATTTATGGTGAAAGCGTTCGTATTATTTTGGATTCGTTGACGTTCGTAAATATTATTTTTACTCTAAAAATAATATTTATGTATTTCACAAAATAATCATAAACAGTGTGTGAAAAATATATACATTTATCACGTTAAATTTTGTGAAAATCCCACCTCCGAATATTTAGTAAATAAAGTCATGGCGAAATTTATGTTTCGAAAACATGTCAAAAATAATTCTAACACTTGTAGTGTAAATATTTCTAAGTGTTAGGTTTTTAGAAAAATTTCGCCAGAGTTTCCTCTGTAACTGGAGGTGGCCACGCTTTCAAGCGTATCATTTTCTTTATCAAATCCTTTTCAACAACTTCCTTATTCAATCAAACAATTTCCGACACATCAAACTAGTCGACAAGTATGTAAATCGCATAATCGCATGAACTTGTAGTTTTTTCGAAACTATAGTGTAAATCCCATTATTTTTGTGGATCTTTATATAAAGTAATTCTAATCCCGTAAAAACCTCGTTTTTAGAGAAATCCGTCTTTACAACTTCTAGTAACATTTGACAAAACCAGTTCTTTGTCGGATCTTTTCATTTCACAAGTGTTTACACACTTGTGGTTTATAAAATCATACTTGTTATTGTAAGATCCATCCTTTAAAATACATGATTTCTTTGATATGTGGTTCTTTGAAAATACCACTTGCAGATGCGTAGATCCGCTAGTTTTAAACACCATTGTACAAGTCAAAACACTTTTACACAAATAAAACATTTTTACCCAAGTTCATGTTTCATGTGTGGTAGAGTTTCACCTTTTAACCCTTGTATTATCCAAAACAAGCTTATGTTAAGATCCATGATCTTACCAAACCGGGTTAAACGGTGATCCGAGCTACCACAACATAGATTGGGTCTAAATAACCACATATTTCGAATACTACAACATTTACACAACTCATGAGCTATTAACCACCATTAATAGTGTTTTTAGTAAACTTTAATGCTTCAAATTGCAAGATTCCGAGTTTTAATCGTTACACATCGTATTAACCACTTTAGATTAGTTCAAGAGAGTGTTTTAAGCATTATACCTCTAGCTCGAGGCTAGGGAAGAATCTTGACGAAAATGGCGTGGATAAAAGCTAAGTAGAGAGGTCCTTCGCGTTCCGCTTGCTCCAAGACTCCTTATCCGAGACCCCTAACACTTGTATGATGATGGAATGACAAGAACTAAACTTGAAATCGGATGGATGGAGGTGGGTGGTCTCGGCCGAGAGTAGATCAAGAGGGAGAGAGAGTTGTGGAGTGTGTATGATAAGTGTGGGTGTTCATGGGTGATTAGTGTTAACTTATAGACACTTTAGGAGGTAATTATCCATTGGTCAATATGTCATCTAGATACTACACATTAGTGATTAAAATAATAACCCAAGGACCAAGTATGTCTCCCCATGGTTGGGGCCGGTTAGAAAAGGGGGGGGGGGTCTTGGTTCGAAATCAACTAGTGGTTAGGGTAAAGGTTAAGTTAAGTAGGTTAGGTTAAGTAGTTAACTCAGTTACTTGTGTGTAGTGTGTCATGACGGGTGTTAGGGTGTTCAGGGACCCTAACTGGCTCAGAAAAAGATCAATAATATTTATGGCAATATTTTTATGTTCCGGGTATAGTCCGGTTGTTCGGTTGGATAGTAATCCGTTAAAGCGCTTAATAAAGCTTTAGAGTGTCGTTATATTATATTTAGTGACACATTTTATTCCCGACACTTTGGAAAGTGTCCAGTAATATTTTCTCATGTTCTGGCAATTTACTAGTCAGCTAGAAGCTGGATTATTTATTAAAGTGCTGTGTTTTGTACTTAAAGTACGTTTTTGGCACATCCGGTCATTGTAACTTATCCCTAGAGACGCAGTTCTACAACTCTTATATCCCTACACTCACCATGAGTGTAGCAAACTATCTCAGGCTCTTATAGGCCTTGGAGGCAGTGTTTGCCTGATGCTGGTTATATCAGCATGTTCAATAGGTTATCCGTTATTGTGCTACTGTGCTTTTTGTGCATCATGGTTGTCACTAGTGTTCTGTATGTAAATAATGTAGTGACGATAAGTAAAGTATGATGCAAGTAAGTACATGTATCAGATATCAAGTAGCAGTTCATCAGCTAGTTCAAACAAGCACAATAATTAAGCAGTAATTAATCATTAATTAAGTCGTACGGATACCTGGTTTAGTGCGGGTTGTCACATTCTCCCCCCGTTAAATAAATTTCGTCCCGAAATTTAATTTCTGCTTGTAGATGCAGAGTTCTTAGGAAATAAGTGGGGGGTATTTCTCTTTCATCCGGTCCTCACGTTCCCAGGTGAATTCAGGACCATGTCTGGCATTCCAACGAACCTTGACGAGCTTGACACTGCTCCGGCGGGTCTTGTTCACTTTCCAATCCGTGACCTCGACAGGTTCTTCAACGAAGTGGAGCGTGTCGTCAACATGAATCTCGTCGATGGGAATAGCGACGGTATCTTGAGTTGGACTTTTCTTTAGATTGGATACATGAAATGTATCGTGAACACCATTCAGTTCAGCAGGTAGGTCCAACTTGTATGCTACTAGTCCTATTCTTTCCAGAATTCTGAAAGGACCAATGTAGCGCGGATTTAACTTCCCACGCTTCCCAAAGCGTGCCACCCCCTTCCAGGGTGAAACTTTCAATAACACCATTTCTCCAACTAGGAAATCCACATGTTTCCGGTTTGGATCCGCATAGGCCTTCTGTCTGTGGCGAGCTGCTTCGATGCGTTTAAGAATCTGCGCAATCTTGTCTGTCGTCTCTTGGACGATTTCGGGACCAGCAAGTTGCCTATCACCTGCGTCAGCCCAGCATAAGGGTGATCGACACTTGCGTCCGTAAAGGGCTTCAAATGGCGCGACACCAATACTGGTGTGGTAGCTGTTGTTGTATGAAAATTCGACCAAAGGTAAATGTTTATCCCAGCTACCGCCCAAATCCATAACACACGCTCTCAGCATGTCTTCCAAAGTTTGTATCGTTCGCTCGCTCTGGCCGTCAGTTTGCGGATGAAACGCAGTGCTCAGATTCAATTGTGAGCCAAAGGCTTCTTGAAAGGATTGCCATATCCTTGACACAAACCTTCCGTCTCTATCAGAGATGATCGAGAGAGGCACTCCATGGCGTGCAACGATCTCTCTCATGTAAATTTCAGCCAATTTGCTAGTGCTATCTTTCTCTTTGATTGGCAGAAAGTGTGCGGACTTTGTTAGGCGGTCAACTATTACCCAAATCATATCATGGCCTCTTGGCGTTCTTGGCAATTTTGTAACAAAATCCATTGAGATTTGTTCCCATTTCCACTTGGGAATCTCAAGTTGTTGCAGAAGTCCTGAAGGCTTCTGGTATTCCGCTTTAACCTTAGCGCATGTCAAACATTTGCTCACGTAAACAGCAACATCGCCTTTCATCCTAGGCCACCAGTAATAATCTTTGAGATCCTGGTACATCTTATCCGCTCCTGGATGGATAGAGTACCGTGACTTGTGAGCTTCATCAAAAATAACCTCCCTTAAATTACCAAGCAGAGGAACCCAAATCCTCTTCTCAAAACATAACGTTCCTTCCTCGTTTGGCGCCAAAAGCTTCTCCATCCCACGGAGATATTCTTCTTCGAGATTCCTTTCCTTGAGAGCTTCCTTTTGTGCGGCACGAATGCGCAAGGAAAGATCAGTTCGTATAATCATTTCTAACGCTCTAACCCTTATGGGCTTGATTCTCTCTTTACGACTTAGGGCATCGGCGACCACATTCGCCTTCCCTGGATGATACTTTATCTCGCATTCGTAGTCGTTCAACAATTCAACCCATCGTCTTTGCCTCATATTCAACTCCTTCTGGTTGAATATATGCTGTAGGCTCTTGTGATCTGTAAAGATTGTACACTTCGTACCATAAAGGTAGTGTCTCCAGATCTTTAAAGCAAAAACCACTGCGCCAAGTTCCAAATCATGTGTGGTATAGTTCTTTTCGTGCACTTTCAGTTGACGCGATGCATAAGCAATAACCTTTTGGCGTTGCATCAACACACAACCTAATCCTTGACGTGATGCGTCGCAGTATACCACAAAATCGTCGGTACCTTCCGGTAGTGCTAAGATTGGCGCATTGCAGAGCTTATCTTTCAATATCTGAAACGCTTCCTCCTGTTCGATTTCCCAATCAAACTTCTTATCCTTCTGCGTGAGGAGCGTCAATGGTTGAGCGATCTTTGAAAAATTCTCAATGAATCTTCGATAATAGCCAGCCAAACCCAAGAATTGCCGAATCTCTGTTGGCGTCTTTGGCGTTTCCCAATCCTTGATCGCCTCGATCTTTGTGGGATCGACATGGATTCCATTTCCATTAACCACATGTCCAAGAAACTGGACTTCACGTAGCCAAAATTCGCACTTGGAGAGTTTGGCGTACAACTGTTCCTTCTTCAGCAGCTCCAAAATAGCTCTTAGGTGTTGCTCATGTTCAGCCTTCGTCTTTGAATAAATTAAAATGTCGTCGATGAACACAATCACGAACTTATCCAAATACGGCTTGCAAACTCTATTCATCAAGTCCATAAAGACTGCAGGTGCGTTTGTCAAACCAAACGGCATAACTAAGAACTCGTAGTGCCCATAGCGAGTTCTGAAGGCTGTCTTTGGGATACTTTCCTCTTGTATCCTTAACTGATGGTATCCAGATCGAAGATCGATCTTTGAATAAAAGCTTGAACCTTGCAGTTGGTCGAACAGATCATCAATTCTTGGCAGAGGATATCTATTCTTGATCGTCAGCTTGTTTAACTCCCGGTAGTCAATGCACATTCGAAAACTACCGTCCTTCTTCTTGACAAACAGGACCAGAGCTCCCCAAGGCGAGAAGCTTGGTCGGATAAAACCCTTGTCTAACAACTCTTGAAGTTGTGTCGACAGTTCCTGCATCTCAGATGGAGCAAGTCTATAAGGTGCCTTGGCCACAGGCGCAGCGCCTGGAACTAAGTCGATATGAAATTCTACTTGCCTCTGAGGTGGCAGTCCAGGCAAGTCTTCTGGGAAGACTTCTGGATACTCCCTCATGACAGGGATGTCTTCGATTCTTGGCTCAGCAGCCTTCTTATCCACAATGTGTGCCAGGAAGGCAACACATCCTTTCTGCAAACACTTCCTTGCTTTCAAGCAGCTGATAATCCTCAACGGCGTCTCACGCTTCTCTCCATGAACAACAATGGTCTCACCATCATCGGTTGGGATACGAACAACCTTTTCGTGACATACTATCTCAGCCTTGTTGCCTGATAACCAATCCATTCCTACTACCACGTCGAAGCTTCCCAACTGGACTGGTAGCAGATCCAGAGCAAACTCACGTTCTCCTAATTCGATCACACAACCTCTGATAACTTCATTGGCTTCTACTAACTTTCCATTAGCTAATTCGATCGAGTAGGGAATATCTAACTTATTAGCGGCTAACCCAAGCATATTCTTAAATTCTAACGACACGAAGCTATAGTCGGCACCAGTATCAAATAAAACGGATGCATAGCGTTGATTCACAGGGAACGTACCAGTAACGACGTTGGGATCCTGGCGCGCTTCCCTTGCTTCGAGTTGGAACACTCTTCCACGGGCTTGGTTTAGGTCTGGGCAGTTCTTCTTAAAATGCCCGATATCACCGCAGTTAAAGCACCCAAGTCTTTGCCCGTTTCCACCAACTTGATCATTCCTCTGATTACGATTCACGGCGCCCGCTTGGTTAGCATTGTTACCTCGATTCTCGTTACCTCCATAGTTTCCTTGTGGGCGATTTCCATTCCCACCCCGATTGTAATTTCTGTTTCCGAATCCTCCCTGGCCTCCTTGACCAGCAGGGGCCCAACAAGTGTCCTTTGAGTGGCCACGTTTCCCACATGCTTCGCATACTCTTAGCCCGCAGTGACCAGAATGGTGGCGCTGGCAGGTGTTGCATTTGGGCTGGGTGCCCATGTATCCCTTCCCTTTCCTTCCTCTACCAGCTATAACCTGCGCTGGTGTGTCTGCTCCTCCTTTCTTAACCGCCACACTGGCGCCCTGCTTGAAGTTCGAGAACTTCCGTTTGTTACCTCCTGATGACTCGACATGAGTCTCTGCCTTCTTGGTCTTGATCTCATCAAACTTGTTCAAACGAATTGCCTCCTCGGTGAGAGCCACGCTCAAATCGATGGCTTCAGTGATAGTTGCTGGTTTGGAGGAGGTTACCATACTTATGATTTGAGGAGACAAACCCCAAATGAAGCGCTCGATTCGCTTGTATTCTGGTGTAACCATGTAAGGAACCACTTGAGATAAGTCATGGAATCTTTGAACGTATTCTGCTACCTTTGGACCGTCCATTTTCAAGTTCCAGAACTCGATTTCCAATCTCTGGATTTCTGCGCGGGAACAGTAATTTTTGCGCATGAGTTCCTTTAGTTCAGTCCAGGTCAGTGCGTAGGCGGCAGCTTCGCCTAGTGTCTGAACTTGTAGATTCCACCAAGAGAGGGCTCCATCTAGAAACAGCCCTGAGATATAGGTGACTTGCTGATCCAGCGCGCACTTGCTCATGCGAAGAACAGATTCGGTTTTCTCAGCCCAACGAACAAAGGCGACAGCACCTCCAGTGCCATCGAAGTTGACCGGTTTGCAGTCTAGAAACTGCTTGTAGGTGCACCCTGCACATACGTTATAACATATAAATGGCATTAGCGTCTTCGCTAGAAATATCCAATTAGGCCACGGTGTGTCTCAATGACTAGGTATTACCGTGAGGTGGATTGTTATTGCCTTGATTAATACTTCCGCTCGTTCCTGGCTGAGAAGCTGCATACTGTGCTATGGCAGCAGCAATGACTTGTTGTAGCTCTGCCTCATTAGTAGGCATGCGTGTCTCACGTCTTGGCGGCATCTTCTAAAAGATGGTTTAAGTTGGTCAGGCCATAGTAAAGCTCCCATGTTATAATACGTAGGTCAGGTCATAATGTAGCGTACGTATATAACGATAATAGTAGTAAAAACACATAACATCTCATGTTATCAATACATCACAAATACCAATCACACAACATCCCATGTCATAAAAATACAAGTAAGCAATCAAGCAAATCAAATATGATGAGAATACTGCGATTGCCATATATCGAGACTACATAGTAAGTGTATCAGTACATCCCTGTGTCATACAATCATCAATCAACTAGGGGCTACATCACCCCTGTCCAAAAGCTACAGCATGTCAATGTCAAGTACAAGTCAACAAAAGTCAGAATCAAATGTAGTATCCAAAAAGGCTGTGCAGTCCAACAATCGCCGTCTTCTCATCCTCGTCTACCCAAACAGCACTGATAAGCTCTATACAGATGGTGGTGGAGGAGGGGGAAAGTGGGTGTAAAACAAACGACGTAACTGGAGCCAGTCCTCCTCCTGGGCTCGCTGAGTACGAATGATAGAGGCAACATGCTGCTCTAGTGTAAAGAGACGGGCAGCATAATCTGGTGGTAAAGGTCGAAATGGCTGCAGAGGAGAGTGTGTCTGACTATGGCACGGACACGGTGGCAGCTGAGCTCTCTCAAGCTCCTGGATGCGCTGCGTGTGTGACTCGTGCTGAGCGACAAAAGACATCAAGACGTCCTCGATAGTGTGTCCCATGTGAAAAGCATGGTAGGGGTCAGTAGGTGGCATACCAGAGTCTGGTGCCCAAAGGAACGGCTCACTGGTGGGGTCAAAAGGTGCCACATGAAATGGAGCAACAGAGGGTGGAACAGATAACATCTGGGGCATGAAAGGGATAGGCATCGGTACATGCCCAAAAGGATGGGCTGAAGAACCCTCTCCAGTCCTCGCTGGAGGTACAAACTGAGGAACCTGGAAAGAAAAATCAACATGTCGTGTAACAGGGATCTGAGGAGGAAAAGGTGGAACATCCTCATCAGCAGGTATCCAACCGTGCTGTGCATGCTCATCTGGTGGATCCATGTGTGCCGCGAACAGTGCATGCCCGGGCTCTAGTGGAATGGGATCAGGTGCAACAAAAGGGTGAATATGTGCAATATGCTCAACAGGATGGTCAACAGGTATATCAACAACAGGTAGAGGAACGACAGGATCAACAATGACATGATCGCCCTCTAACAAAGGAACATCCACGGGGAGATCATCAACAGGTGGGTCTACTATAACAGGCTCAAAAGGGATGCCAGCATGTACGAGGTCATGCTCAAGTATGGGGTCTAGAGCGGCTGCCTGCTCAGGAGCGACGACAGGCTCGGGATCATCAAAAGCCATCTCGAAGTCAAACTCGGGGTCGATAGGGTCTACTGGGTCAGCTGGATCCTCCATGGGCTGATCCATAGGTATAAACTCGATATCATGATCCGGGTCGTATCCCGGGGGAAAGATAGGGTCAGAATCCTCTATGTCATCATGGTCAAACTCAAAGCTGGGTATAGGTGCAACAGAGGATGCCTGGTCAGGATCAGAATCGTGCGCCAAGTGCTGTGCGCTCAACGTGTGAGAAGGTGCGGATGCCACAGACTCGAAGGAGTCTGGGACAGGAGAATGTGCTGGCGAATCCTCAGCGGGAATGTCAGCGATCATCAGAAGATCGTCTGCAGGAAGTAGGGCCTCACCCTGGATCTCATCCTCAAACAGGTCAATATCGCCATCAGCCTCGGCGTCAAAATCATATGCTGGATAAACGGCGAAGGGTATAGGAGCTGGAATCTCTACTAGAGGTAGGTACTCAGCGGGAGGGTCATCTGCAGGCTCATTAGCACCATCGGGTAGTGCGAAGGGCTGGAAATCATCCTCGTCAGTACTGGTATAGTCAGATGTGTACACCTCATGCTCGGAGGATGTGAGGTCATCAGATACGATATGTATGGGTCCAGTAGTGTCCGAATCGCCAGTACCGGCTGAACCCATGAGTCTGTATCATAAACACAAATATGCTCAAATAATCAGTCATATAATCAGATAATCACATAAGTCACCAAGTAAGATATCACATAATTTCTCCTAGTCCCACTAGCCTCCCCAGTCTCCTAGACTGCTCTATCAACTACCTCGACCTCTCAGATCGAGCCTCGGTCTCCAACACCGAGCCTCAGTCTCCAAACTGAGCCTACTCTTCCTAGTCCCACTAGCCAACTACCTCGATCTCTCAGACCGAGCCTCGGTCTCCATCACCGAGCCTCAGTCTCCAAACTGAGCCTACTCTTCCTAGTCCCACTAGCCAACTGCCTCGATCTCTCAGACCGAGCCTCGGTCTCTCAGACCGAGCCTCAGCCCTCCAGGCTGAGCCTATAAATAATAAAATGTGCTCAACATTTGTTTGTAAAAAGTTTTGGATATGGACTTAAGTGGTATGCAGAAAATGTTTTCGTGAGAGCCCTAGTGATCATAGTCTAGACTCGAGAAAGAATCCTAGTTCGCTATGATCAGAGCTCTGATACCAAGCTGTCACACCCTGGCTTTGCGGAAGCGTGGTCAATTTTGGTGTGACTTCTTAATACCATAGCTTAACCATAACAAAGCTATATGAAATAAAATCATGCAAGATCATCCGTTTGAATTAAGTTTTAAAACCAGAATAACATACCATTGTCTTAAAGACTTACATCATCATAACATAAAACATTGTCTTGAACAACATAAACAGTAACATGAAATAAACGCAGTTTAAGATTTGTGACTTGTCCAGGAAAGAGTCACATTTCCTAAACTGGGATGACCTTGGAACCCAATATGCAGCGGGAAAACACATCATACCGTGCCAGATCCTGTTAATTTCCTGAAATACATGTGAGTTGAAAAATCAACAATAATGTTGAGCGAGTTCATGTGCAAGTGAGTAAGTAAAACACTTGTAAGTATAAAAGTTCCCTGGTATGTAGCAGTGTAAGGAAAAGAGATCACCAATGGTTTGCAAGGCCATTAGCATGTGTGAAATGCAAGTAGGAAGACTCAACCTAGCAGATTTTTGCGTCGGGTACAAAGTCACTCAAGGTCCGTTCTGTTGGTCCTCTTAGAGGTCCGTTCTGTTGGGCCTAGAGTTGGGCTCGCTACACCCAGATAGATCTACCGCTTACGTCCCTCGGTGTTCTGCCTACCCATTCACATGATCTAAGTAGTAAACCTCCTTACGTTAACATACCGTGTAAAAAGTACTTGTAATCAAAGTAACATGTATTTCACCCCCGCAGTTAAGAAAACTGAAAACAGTTAGAGAAAAGGGGGACATGAACTCACAGTCGGTGCGTCTCTACCAAGTACTCCAAATCAGAAAGCTGTGCGACGACCTACAAGTGCTAATTTTATTAGACGGACGGCCGTGCCTTAGCTTTATAGTTTAAGTCTTTGGGAAATAGTTAGACAACTATTTCGTGTTTACGTTCTGTATATACTTGGTAGTTAATCTCCTTCCCAAGGATGGGGGATTCAATACATGTGCGTTGAAATTATATCATTAAGTCTCACTTAATATATATACCTTTCCAATTACAAAATATAAGTATTTTTCTCAAAAATATTATATTTTCATTTCACATAATTTTTCTCCAGTAATACGTTGTTAAAATACGCGTTCATAAATATTTCTGTAAGTGCGTAAGTTACGTTTTAACAATCGAGTGGTAATATAATTACCGGTGTAACTTATATATATTTATGGTGAAAGCGTTCGTATTATTTTGGATTCGTTGACGTTCGTAAATATTATTTTTACTCTAAAAATAATATTTATGTATTTCACAAAATAATCATAAACAGTGTGTGAAAAATATATACATTTATCACGTTAAATTTTGTGAAAATCCCACCTCCGAATATTTAGTAAATAAAGTCATGGCGAAATTTATGTTTCGAAAACATGTCAAAAATAATTCTAACACTTGTAGTGTAAATATTTCTAAGTGTTAGGTTTTTAGAAAAATTTCGCCAGAGTTTCCTCTGTAACTGGAGGTGGCCACGCTTTCAAGCGTATCATTTTCTTTATCAAATCCTTTTCAACAACTTCCTTATTCAATCAAACAATTTCCGACACATCAAACTAGTCGACAAGTATGTAAATCGCATAATCGCATGAACTTGTAGTTTTTTCGAAACTATAGTGTAAATCCCATTATTTTTGTGGATCTTTATATAAAGTAATTCTAATCCCGTAAAAACCTCGTTTTTAGAGAAATCCGTCTTTACAACTTCTAATAACATTTGACAAAACCAGTTCTTTGTCGGATCTTTTCATTTCACAAGTGTTTACACACTTGTGGTTTATAAAATCATACTTGTTATTGTAAGATCCATCCTTTAAAATACATGATTTCTTTGATATGTGGTTCTTTGAAAATACCACTTGCAGATGCGTAGATCCGCTAGTTTTAAACACCATTGTACAAGTCAAAACACTTTTACACAAATAAAACATTTTTACCCAAGTTCATGTTTCATGTGTGGTAGAGTTTCACCTTTTAACCCTTGTATTATCCAAAACAAGCTTATGTTAAGATCCATGATCTTACCAAACCGGGTTAAACGGTGATCCGAGCTACCACAACATAGATCGGGTCTAAATAACCACATATTTCGAATACTACAACATTTACACAACTCATGAGCTATTAACCACCATTAATAGTGTTTTTAGTAAACTTTAATGCTTCAAATTGCAAGATTCCGAGTTTTAATCGTTACACATCGTATTAACCACTTTAGATTAGTTCAAGAGAGTGTTTTAAGCATTATACCTCTAGCTCGAGGCTAGGGAAGAATCTTGACGAAAATGGCGTGGATAAAAGCTAAGTAGAGAGGTCCTTCGCGTTCCGCTTGCTCCAAGACTCCTTATCCGAGACCCCTAACACTTGTATGATGATGGAATGACAAGAACTAAACTTGAAATCGGATGGATGGAGGTGGGTGGTCTCGGCCGAGAGTAGATCAAGAGGGAGAGAGAGTTGTGGAGTGTGTATGTAACACCTCGCAAATTTCGGGTTAATATTAAAACGACACGTGTCATGTAAGACCAAAACGCGTTGAAAACCCGGATTTAATAAAGATGTTTTCGGTAGGATTTAAAGTGGCGTCATGTTAATTTGTTACCTCTGAACACCTCAATTATAAATCCCAATACCCGATATATTAAATTACACATCTATGTACCCTCAATTCAGAAAAAGGGTTCACAATAATGGACTTGATAATGCATGATGAGACCCCATGATGAAATGAACGATAAACCGTTATTTTCGGGTCTTGTAAATGCAATCAATTGAAACAAGGGATAATGGTAGGGTATGTTCAAGCATATAGACATTTATGGGAGGCCCCTACTGATAATTTAAGTCAACAAGTCGATTATAACGGCTGCCCTTTCGATCCAACAACAAACAACAAATTTCGGATCAGAGCAAGGCGTCGCGTAGCGCGACAGCCCCTCGCGCTACGCGAGGGTGCGCCCAGCGACAGCAGAACTTGCAGTTGGCTGTTGTGTGCATTTGTGACCTTCTTGGCCGGTTTCTCTTGCACATGCATGAACCTTAGACACCCCTACATGCTAGTGACATGTGTTTATCTCTTGTGGTTGATCATAGACTCTTGTGTCAAGGGATTGTGGTGTGTAAACCCACTATAAGAAGACCCATTCATTCACCACATTCATTCACAAATCATTTCAAGCATTCTGATTATTGGGGAGCTTGCAAACTGATCAAGAGCCTTCCTAGTCATCCACTAATCATCTAGTAAGTCTCTAATCCCTTCTAAATTAATTCTAGTTTAGTTTTTAGCTTAAAAGTCAACATATCGTATTAAACGGTTGACTTCGGGTTTAGTTATCGATAGCTCAGTCGTAACCCGAATTAAAAGTACCATTAGATAGGTAATTATATGGGTATTAAACCCTTATAAGGGCAAGTACCAAATCCAGACCTAACTAGGTCGTTTGTCGGGTCAAACGTTGACCGAAAAAGTCAACAGAATTGACATTTATGATTTAATGCATGAAATGCAATCCGTAAGGCGTGTAACTTGTTCTAACCTTAATATAACTTGGTAATAAGTATAAAAACTTGTTTGCGCTTGCCCGACTCGACAAATTTCTATTTAAACCCGGTTCGGAACCGAAAGGCGCAAAACCTTGACTTTTGCATTGACTTCGGTTCTGACCCGTTTTAGTTGGTATTAGACATACCTTAAAGTCTCATTAGGATTGGGTTGCATGTTAGTATAAGTCTCTATACTTGTTTCGTTGATTATCCGTTGCATGCACACGTTTCCGTTAATCGCTTAAAGTGGACCATAACGCCCTTATGACCTTATAACGAGAATTTTGAAAATGTGGAAATACAATAATCTTAGTTACTGATTATTTAACATGTACGTAAATTTTCACGTCAAGCAGAGGTCTAGATTAGGAGATATGCGCATTAGCGTAATTAATAAGCTTTTTATTAATTAAACGGCGCGATTAGCGCATAGCCTATCTAAACCCGATTTTCAGTACCAAAACTTTTACCCGCTGATGTTAAATAATATTTTAGGATTTTTGAAGATTTTTAATTATTTTTAGGCTGGTCTTAAGCTAGGCTTATCGCATTGATTCGGTTAACACCGAATATGCCATTTTAGACCATAAAACGAGTTTTATGAATCCGATTGATACCAATCCAATTGCCACTGATTTAAAATAATAAATATAGTATTTTGAACTTGTTTTGCTGATTAGAAAACTCAGATTGGTATTTTAACCCGTACTTCGCTTAAAACGGCTTTATACGCGTATTAAACGCGTAGTTTAGTATTAAAACCATTTTGCCACGTAAGACTTAATACCATTAGACATAACCTGTTAAGTTAAGATATTTTTCTGATTAAATCAGACCCGTATCTCAGAGGTATTATAAATCTCTTTTATAACCCTTAAAATGACCAAAATACCCCTACGGGGCGTATTTAGGGATTAAACTCGTTATGGGCATTATGGAAGATATCATAATGATATCACCACATATTTAAGGCGTATTAACCTAGGAAACCTGTTCGCGACCCTTTCGGTTACCCGTTATGCATTATACGCGTTCGGTTCGGTTTATGTAACTAGTTTGCATAAACTAGCCGAAACGGGTCAAACGATATCATTTTTATCTCAAAATCCAGAATGTGGATAATAAACCCATATTAAACAAGTCCTCAAACTTGTCGGGTCTAAATCACATTCTATCCGGTCTTCGCTTAATCGTGCGTACGAACCGTATCCTTAAAACTAACCGGTCTAAGCTTAAGCTTAATTAAAGATCCGTTAGTATTCTAATAGGTTATTATAAACCTTCGTTCCAGATTAGGAGAACCAGTAAAAGATACCGCACTCGCTGATTTTGAACTATACTTGCTCAGGTAAATACTTTTAACTTATTTCCCTATACGGGCTTGGGTAAGGTATATAAAATACCGCTTGGTCGGGCGTTGAATATTTAATCTTATTATGGTTAAATTATTGAGATGTCTCCGTTTAAATTGTTTTGTTGCTTAAAGCCTTTGGGGGGTTAATGACCGTGTCCCGGATATCCCTGGCATCATTTTACGAAATGGCCACGACCTTAGCACTCTGGTGTAGGCGTACACCTGTAGTGTCTCATAATTTAAGTGGTGTGTTAATTGATCTTTAACCCGGCTCGATCCGGGCTACTGAACGCATAAGAAACATGTAATTCCTTTACAAGTTTATATATTAAATAATTACCCAAGTTATAAAATATTTGTGCCTTGTGCCTTAAATGCATTTCTTAAACTCTTTTCAAAATGAGTCGGTTGATTGTATTTACCAGTGTAAACTGACGTATTTTCTTAAAAAGATTGAGTGCAGGTACTACGCGAAATAGGCTGGCTTGTCTCCTAGCATCCACATTAAGTCTCGCCAGCTTGGGTGTCATATCTGTTGAACATTTGTTTCCTTTTTAATTTTGATCTACCTGTGGATTTTATTCGACTATTTGTGATACTTCATATTACAATATCGTTTGGTTGAATTAAATCTATATATTGCTTCCGCTGTGCATTTAAATATTGTGTTGTTTGACTATTATGTTGCCAACCACGTCACGATACTCCCCCACCGGGCCCACCGGTGACACGTGGAAATCCGGGGTGTGACAGGTTGGTATCAGAGCCAACTCTGAGGGAATTAAACACTAGCCTTTTGTGTTTAATCTCAGTTACACAATTGCACATATCTAAACTTTCGAGTCTAGACTTATAACATAAGACAAATTCCACCCTATTCGGTTTTTGTTTTGTTCTTTAAAAATTTTATATTTTGTTATTTGTTATCTTATGTTTTGTTGACAGGTATAACCAAGAAAATGCCTCCAAGATTTTTACGTATGAGAGGACGAGGAGGAAAGGGGCCGACCACCGCCCCCAACGACCATGAAGCTGGGCCATCCAATACTCAAGCTCCTATCCCCGCCGAGAGTGGCGGTACTCGGCGGAATCAGAGAGGTCTATTTCAACCGGCAAGACGGTCGGTTTCAAACAGCTCTACAACTCCCGCTCAAGACTCATACGGGCCACATTCAGAAAATGAGCCTAGAGACCCTCACCATTCACACATACCGTTACAGCGATCAATGTCGCACCGTCCTTTTGGAGACCCCACTCCAATCTTTCAAGGCCAGTTCAACCCGGCGGATTATCTACAAGAACCAGTGGGTTTTAACCCATTGGGGCCGGAGGACCACTATTCTGGGGGAAATGATATGGATGAGGAAGAAGACCCCGAACAACCCGCATCAGGAACTCCCAACCACCCAATAGAGGTCTCGGATAGTTCCATTTACCAAGGACCACCCTATAATGGTCCAGATAGCTTCCAGGCTATCTTTACTAGGCACGAATGGTATTACACACCTTCTCACCATTCGTCGCCGCATGAGCAGCCACAACCTCACTATTCTTCGCCGCATGAGCAGCATCAGCAGCATCATCAAGATTCCTCTGGGAATCACCAGTTTGAGGCAGTTACGCCACCGCCTCCACCGCCACCAGTTCAGCCGGCGCCTCCACAGCCGCGAAGACATAGGAGATCCGGAGCCCGGATGTCCACACGAAGAGAAGAGTTTCACCTTAACTCTCCTCTACAATCAAGTGGCAGAAATTATCAGCCGCTTCCAGAAGTTCCACAGATAGGTGGACCATCAAACCCCTACACGCAGCAACCGCCACCAATGGGTTTCGATAATCAGATACCAGCATACACGGGTCCTTCGATGTACAACCCGTTTGAGCAAC
Source organism: Helianthus tuberosus (assembly GCA_030545235.1). Lineage (NCBI taxonomy): Eukaryota > Viridiplantae > Streptophyta > Magnoliopsida > Asterales > Asteraceae > Helianthus > Helianthus tuberosus. The sequence goes on along the minus strand of CM060443.1, from coordinate 57,947,239 downwards.
CGACTCACCCTAACCTCGGATACGCTGAAGCCGACCCGTATTTGGTAGCAGCTAATTACAACGCCCTTAACCAGGAGGGACCGTATGGAGGTCCTTGGGGAGTAGGCTACCCAGCACAAGGATATCAGATGCCTACACAACCCCCGTACTACCAACAACCCCCGCCGTCTCTACAAATGTCGCCACCACTGCATCAGGAAATCCTACAAAGTATTAGGGAGGTGCGGCATGAGGCACGGGAAGACCGAAGGCGTAACCAGGGGATGTTCAAGACCTTGACGAACTTAATCAAGGGGAAGAGTAAGAAGGATCAGTAAATCCTTTATGTGTGTATGTCTACTTTAAAAATCAAGTCCCTACGTGGACATTTATTATTTGTATGTGTATGTAGTCCCTGCGTGGACATCTACCTTTTGTACTTAGTCCCATACGAGGACTTGTTTCTATTTTAGCCCCTGCGTGGGCACATCTTTCTGTAAGACCCCTGCGTGGGCATGTACTGGTTTAAACCCCTGCGTGGGAAAGTTTATTATTTGTAAAAGACCCGTTTAGGGCTGTGTGTAATAGTATAATAGATTAATGGAATGTTTGTTTTATAAATTTCATAATTGCCATATGTGCATATATAATGTATAAAATGAAATAAATTAAAATCATTCCTTTTAAATTAATCTGCCTATGAAATTAATTAATTAAGGATCTTAAAAGTGTGAACCCTAGCCTCGTGTCAAATATAAGACCGGGCCAAAATGGTAAGACCTGTCTAAAAGATTCAATTTCCTGTTAACATCTTAAAACATGTTAACACTCCTGACAGAGGTGATTCGTTAAAATCACATACGTCATATTATAAAGGAATTCTTTAAAAGATTCCTAACCTAGTTTAATGATCTCTGAATCCTAGGTTTACATCATCAATTAAGATGATCATATTTTAACCATACGTGGTAATATAATGCCTACGGGCCCTTCTCATTTTCATATGAGACAAAAGACAGTAATAGTCTGTGACCCTGTCTGAAAAAGGTAATGAACTTGGTTCAAACCTTAAAAAGCCTTGATTCTCTTGAATTCATAGCTTATAATTTAAATTGTCCCTGTGACTAGGCCTTATGTGCTAATAAAACTGTTATTGTTTTATAATTAGGATAAATTATTTTAGAAATCCTAAATAAATGTGAGAAATAAATTAACCATATATGGTCTATGTTTACCGCGGTTAATAAAAATTGCCATAAAAGACAATTCTATAATAAACTCACCAATAAATTATTGTCAATATGTTACAGTTCAAAATACATGGCAGACTCAAACGAGGTCAACAGTCACCCAGGAATAGTGCCTGATAATGCCCATGTGAACGTAGCAGGTGCAGAGCTGCAAGCTATGATAAACAATGCGGTTAATAGAGCCATGGATAGACAGCCCCATGGATCAAGTGGTACCCATACGAGGACCCATTCTGCATCACACACTAGAACACCTTCCAGGACCCACACTGCCCACAACAGTAATTCTCACCACTCGTCAAACCGAAGGAGTATTCCATCCCAGAGGGTCGTTCAGGATCAAGGACCCCGTAATAGAGGGTGCACCTATAAATACTTTGTGTCGTGCAAACCCAGAGACTTCAATGGGGGAAAAAGGAGCTGTTGATTGCATGACGTGGATGGATGAAATGGATACTGTGGTAGATATTAGTGGTTGCCATGAAAGGGATATTGTGAAGTTTGTCTCACAGTCGTTCAAAGGAGAAGCCCTAGCCTGGTGGAGATCATTGATCCAGGCTACAGGAAAGGTTCCGTTATACAACATGACCTGGGAGCAGTTCATGGCACAAATCAAAGAAAATTTCTGCCCTCAACATGAGGTTGAGAGAATTGAATCTGACTTCCTGGCGCTGGTCATGAAGAACCTTGACTGTCAGGCCTACCTAACCAGTTTCAACACTTTGTCGAGGTTAGTTCCTTACTTGGTAACTCCGGAGCCTAAACGTATAGCTCGTTTCATTGGAGGGTTGGAACCGGAGATTAAAGCGAATGTGAAAGCCTCGAGACCAACTACTTTTCGGTCAGTAACGGACATTTCATTGTCCCTTACCTTGGATGCTGTTAGGCAAAGGTCACAGAGGAAAAGTGACACCGAAAAGAGGAAGCGTGAGGATGACAACTCACGTCGTACAGATAAGAAGCAGAAAGGAAACAATGACCAGAAGAAAGGGTCAGGTTTTAGGAGGGATGGCCAGCAGTCGGGTGAAAAACCCAAATGTAAAATCTGCAAGAGGCAGCACTTTGGCAAGTGCAGGTTTGAATCCAACTCTCAATCACAATCGAAGCCTTTTGCTTGTGGTTTATGCAAATCCAGGGAACACAAAACCGTGGATTGCATGAAAATAAAGGATGCAACTTGCTATGGTTGCATTGAAAAAGGGCACATCAAGAGCAATTGCCCAAAATATGCCAAGAAGCCGGAAGAGGCTAGGAAGACCAATGCAAGGGTCTTCAGAATGGATGCAAAGGAAGCCGTCAAGGACGACAAAGTGATAACAGGTACCTTTCTCGTAAATGATGTTTACGCGAGAGTGTTATTTGATTCAGGCGCTGATAAGTCGTTTGTAGATAGTAAGTTTTGTGAATTGTTAAAACTACCTGTTAGAATTTTAAGTGTGAAGTATGAGGTGGAACTAGCCGATGGCACAATAGAAACCGCTTCAACCTTATTAGATGGATGTTTCATATCCATTAGGAATCACTCTTTTCCTTTGTCTCTACTTCCTTTAAAACTAGCCGGTTTCGACATAGTTTTGGGTATGGACTGGTTATCACATAACCAGGCCCAGATTATTTGCAATAAGAAGCAAGTGATAATCAAGACTTCGTCTGGTGAATCACTTACTATCCAGGGAGATACCCAGTATGGGCTGCCCGAGAAGATGTCAATACTCAAAGACTCAAAGTGTTTAAAGAAGGGCTGTGTCATCTACATGGCACAGGTGATTATTGATGAACCGAAACCCAAGATTGGAGATATCCCAGTCATTTCTGAATACCCCGAAGTATTTCCTGAAGAACTACCTGGTTTGCCACCAGATAGGCAAGTGGAATTCAGGATTGACATTATTCCTGGATCAGCACCAGTTGCAAGGGCGCCTTATAGGTTGGCACCAACGGAGATGAAGGAACTGAGGACGCAGCTAGATGATCTTCTAGCCAAAGGTTTCATAAAACCTAGCTCGTCTCCTTGGGGAGCACCAGTGTTGTTTGTCAAGAAGAAGGATGGATCGATGCGTCTGTGCATCGACTACCGCGAGCTTAATAAGGTTACTATCAAGAATAGGTATCCTTTGCCCAGAATCGACGATCTGTTCGATCAACTTCAAGGGGCAAGTTTCTTCTCAAAGATTGACTTGAGGTCAGGCTACCATCAATTGAAGGTTAGAGATGAAGATGTGCATAAGACAGCATTTAGGACTCGTTATGGTCACTACGAGTTCCTAGTGATGCCTTTTGGGCTCACAAATGCACCAGCCGCATTCATGGATCTCATGAATCGCGTCTGTAAGCCTTACATGGATAAATTTGTCATCGTTTTCATCGATGATATCCTCATCTACTCAAAGAACCAAGCTGACCACGAGAAGCATCTTCACTGTATTTTGGAACTACTTCATAAAGAGAAGCTCTATGCCAAGTTCTCAAAGTGTGAATTCTGGCTTCGAGCAGTCCAATTTCTTGGACATGTCGTTAGTGAGCAGGGCATTCAAGTAGATCCCGCTAAAGTTGAAGCTGTCATGAATTGGCATGAGCCAAAGACGCCTACAGAAATTCGTAGCTTCCTAGGTTTGGCAGGATACTATAGGCGATTCATAGAAAACTTCTCAAGGATTGCTGCACCCCTGACTTCGCTGACACGTAAGAAGATTAAGTTTGACTGGGGTCCTAAGCAGCAGGAATCCTTCGATATTCTGAAACAGAAGCTGAGCAAAGCTCCAGTACTGACATTGCCTGAGGGACTAGAGGAGTTTGTAGTTTATTGTGATGCATCACACACCGGGATGGGATGTGTGCTTATGCAAAAAGGCAAAGTCATTGCCTATGCTTCACGCCAGTTAAAGGTGCACGAAAAGAATTACACCACCCACGACCTAGAGTTGGGTGCCGTTGTATTCGCACTAAAACTGTGGAGGCACTACTTATATGGAATAAAATGTGTGATCTATTCTGATCACAAAAGCCTTCAACATCTGTTCAACCAGAAGGACTTGAACATGAGGCAACGCCGTTGGATGGAAACTCTTAATGATTACGATTGTGAAATAAGATACCATCCCGGCAAGGCGAATGTAGTCGCCGATGCCTTAAGTCGGAAAGAAAGAGTGAAACCCATCCGAATCAATGCCAAGAGCATGGAAATAAAGAACAACTTGATAGAAAGGTTGTTAGCTGCACAGAAGGAAGCTGTGTTGGAAGCTAACTATCCCAATGAAAAGCTTGGAGTAACTGAGGAGCAGTTATCTCTCAGTAAGGATGGAATTCTTAGATTGAACGGACGAATATGGGTTCCGATTTTTGGAGGACTTCGTGATGTCATCCTCCAAGAAGCCCATAGTTCCAAGTACTCCGTTCATCCTGGAGCTGATAAGATGTACCAGGATTTAAAGGCAAATTATTGGTGGATAGGCTTGAAAAAGTCTGTGGCCACCCATGTAGCAAAATGCTTGACATGTGCGCAAGTCAAAGCCGAGCATCAGAAACCGTCAGGTTTGCTACAACAGCCTGAACTTCCTACGTGGAAGTGGGAGATGGTAACTATGGATTTTATCACCAAGTTACCCAAGACAAGGAAAGGAAATGACACCATCTGGGTGATAGTCGACCGACTGACTAAGTCAGCACATTTCCTACCCATTAAGGAGACCTACAGCTCCGATATGCTAGCCCAACTGTACGTTGATAAGATTGTAGCTTTACATGGCATACCTGTAGCTATTATCTCTGACCGAGATACTAGGTACACGTCGCACTTTTGGAAAAGCTTCCAACAATCTTTGGGCACACGTTTGAACTTTAGTACGGCTTACCATCCTCAGACTGACGGTCAGAGTGAGCGTACTATTCAAACGTTGGAAGACATGCTACGTGCATGTGCGATCGAATTGGAAGGTAGCTGGGATAAGAACCTACCCTTGATCGAATTCTCCTACAACAATAGCTACCATACCAGCATAAAGGCTGCGCCTTTTGAGGCATTATACGGTAGAAAATGTAGATCGCCAGTTTGTTGGGCGGAAGTGGGAGAAGTCCAGTTATCAGGACCGGAAATCGTGTTCGAAACGACGGACAAAATTGTCCAGATTCGTAACAACCTCCAAGCTGCCCGGAATAGGCAGAAGAGTTACGCGGATCCAAGTCGTAAGGATTTTCACTTTGAAGTAGGTGACAAAGTCCTACTTAAAGTGTCACCATGGAAAGGGGTGATGCGATTTGGTAAGAAAGGCAAACTAAGCCCGAGATACATAGGACCTTTCGAGGTTATCGAACGTGTCGGGTCAGTTGCCTACAAGTTAAACTTACCAGAAGAGCTCAGTGGAATTCACAATGTGTTCCACATTTGCAATCTAAAGAAGTGTTCCGCTGACGATTTGCATGTCATGCCTCATACAGATGTGCAAATTGATAAGAGCTTAACGTTTGTAGAAAAACCCTTGTCGATTGAAGATCGACAGGTAAGGAAGCTTCGAAGAAAGCACATACCTTTTGTAAAGGTCAAATGGGATGCCCGAAGAGGTCCCGAGTTTACGTGGGAGTTAGAATCCACCATGAAAGAAAAATACCCTTACTTGTTTCAGTAAATCTCGGGTCGAGATTTATTTTAAGGGGGTGAGGATGTAACACCTCGCAAATTTCGGGTTAATATTAAAACGACACGTGTCATGTAAGACCAAAACGCGTTGAAAACCCGGATTTAATAAAGATGTTTTCGGTAGGATTTAAAGTGGCGTCATGTTAATTTGTTACCTCTGAACACCTCAATTATAAATCCCAATACCCGATATATTAAATTACACATCTATGTACCCTCAATTCAGAAAAAGGGTTCACAATAATGGACTTGATAATGCATGATGAGACCCCATGATGAAATGAACGATAAACCGTTATTTTCGGGTCTTGTAAATGCAATCAATTGAAACAAGGGATAATGGTAGGGTATGTTCAAGCATATAGACATTTATGGGAGGCCCCTACTGATAATTTAAGTCAACAAGTCGATTATAACGGCTGCCCTTTCGATCCAACAACAAACAACAAATTTCGGATCAGAGCAAGGCGTCGCGTAGCGCGACAGCCCCTCGCGCTACGCGAGGGTGCGCCCAGCGACAGCAGAACTTGCAGTTGGCTGTTGTGTGCATTTGTGACCTTCTTGGCCGGTTTCTCTTGCACATGCATGAACCTTAGACACCCCTACATGCTAGTGACATGTGTTTATCTCTTGTGGTTGATCATAGACTCTTGTGTCAAGGGATTGTGGTGTGTAAACCCACTATAAGAAGACCCATTCATTCACCACATTCATTCACAAATCATTTCAAGCATTCTGATTATTGGGGAGCTTGCAAACTGATCAAGAGCCTTCCTAGTCATCCACTAATCATCTAGTAAGTCTCTAATCCCTTCTAAATTAATTCTAGTTTAGTTTTTAGCTTAAAAGTCAACATATCGTATTAAACGGTTGACTTCGGGTTTAGTTATCGATAGCTCAGTCGTAACCCGAATTAAAAGTACCATTAGATAGGTAATTATATGGGTATTAAACCCTTATAAGGGCAAGTACCAAATCCAGACCTAACTAGGTCGTTTGTCGGGTCAAACGTTGACCGAAAAAGTCAACAGAATTGACATTTATGATTTAATGCATGAAATGCAATCCGTAAGGCGTGTAACTTGTTCTAACCTTAATATAACTTGGTAATAAGTATAAAAACTTGTTTGCGCTTGCCCGACTCGACAAATTTCTATTTAAACCCGGTTCGGAACCGAAAGGCGCAAAACCTTGACTTTTGCATTGACTTCGGTTCTGACCCGTTTTAGTTGGTATTAGACATACCTTAAAGTCTCATTAGGATTGGGTTGCATGTTAGTATAAGTCTCTATACTTGTTTCGTTGATTATCCGTTGCATGCACACGTTTCCGTTAATCGCTTAAAGTGGACCATAACGCCCTTATGACCTTATAACGAGAATTTTGAAAATGTGGAAATACAATAATCTTAGTTACTGATTATTTAACATGTACGTAAATTTTCACGTCAAGCAGAGGTCTAGATTAGGAGATATGCGCATTAGCGTAATTAATAAGCTTTTTATTAATTAAACGGCGCGATTAGCGCATAGCCTATCTAAACCCGATTTTCAGTACCAAAACTTTTACCCGCTGATGTTAAATAATATTTTAGGATTTTTGAAGATTTTTAATTATTTTTAGGCTGGTCTTAAGCTAGGCTTATCGCATTGATTCGGTTAACACCGAATATGCCATTTTAGACCATAAAACGAGTTTTATGAATCCGATTGATACCAATCCAATTGCCACTGATTTAAAATAATAAATATAGTATTTTGAACTTGTTTTGCTGATTAGAAAACTCAGATTGGTATTTTAACCCGTACTTCGCTTAAAACGGCTTTATACGCGTATTAAACGCGTAGTTTAGTATTAAAACCATTTTGCCACGTAAGACTTAATACCATTAGACATAACCTGTTAAGTTAAGATATTTTTCTGATTAAATCAGACCCGTATCTCAGAGGTATTATAAATCTCTTTTATAACCCTTAAAATGACCAAAATACCCCTACGGGGCGTATTTAGGGATTAAACTCGTTATGGGCATTATGGAAGATATCATAATGATATCACCACATATTTAAGGCGTATTAACCTAGGAAACCTGTTCGCGACCCTTTCGGTTACCCGTTATGCATTATACGCGTTCGGTTCGGTTTATGTAACTAGTTTGCATAAACTAGCCGAAACGGGTCAAACGATATCATTTTTATCTCAAAATCCAGAATGTGGATAATAAACCCATATTAAACAAGTCCTCAAACTTGTCGGGTCTAAATCACATTCTATCCGGTCTTCGCTTAATCGTGCGTACGAACCGTATCCTTAAAACTAACCGGTCTAAGCTTAAGCTTAATTAAAGATCCGTTAGTATTCTAATAGGTTATTATAAACCTTCGTTCCAGATTAGGAGAACCAGTAAAAGATACCGCACTCGCTGATTTTGAACTATACTTGCTCAGGTAAATACTTTTAACTTATTTCCCTATACGGGCTTGGGTAAGGTATATAAAATACCGCTTGGTCGGGCGTTGAATATTTAATCTTATTATGGTTAAATTATTGAGATGTCTCCGTTTAAATTGTTTTGTTGCTTAAAGCCTTTGGGGGGTTAATGACCGTGTCCCGGATATCCCTGGCATCATTTTACGAAATGGCCACGACCTTAGCACTCTGGTGTAGGCGTACACCTGTAGTGTCTCATAATTTAAGTGGTGTGTTAATTGATCTTTAACCCGGCTCGATCCGGGCTACTGAACGCATAAGAAACATGTAATTCCTTTACAAGTTTATATATTAAATAATTACCCAAGTTATAAAATATTTGTGCCTTGTGCCTTAAATGCATTTCTTAAACTCTTTTCAAAATGAGTCGGTTGATTGTATTTACCAGTGTAAACTGACGTATTTTCTTAAAAAGATTGAGTGCAGGTACTACGCGAAATAGGCTGGCTTGTCTCCTAGCATCCACATTAAGTCTCGCCAGCTTGGGTGTCATATCTGTTGAACATTTGTTTCCTTTTTAATTTTGATCTACCTGTGGATTTTATTCGACTATTTGTGATACTTCATATTACAATATCGTTTGGTTGAATTAAATCTATATATTGCTTCCGCTGTGCATTTAAATATTGTGTTGTTTGACTATTATGTTGCCAACCACGTCACGATACTCCCCCACCGGGCCCACCGGTGACACGTGGAAATCCGGGGTGTGACAGTGTATGATAAGTGTGGGTGTTCATGGGTGATTAGTGTTAACTTATAGACACTTTAGGAGGTAATTATCCGTTGGTCAATATGTCATCTAGATACTATACATTAGTGATTAAAATAATAACCCAAGGACCAAGTATATCTCCCCATGGTTGGGGTCGGTTAGAAAAGGGGGGGGGGGGTCTTGGTTCGAAATCAACTAGTGGTTAGGGTAAAGGTTAAGTTAAGTAGGTTAGGTTAAGTAGTTAACTCAGTTACTTGTGTGTAGTGTGTCATGACGGGTGTTAGGGTGTTCAGGGACCCTAACTGGCTCAAAAAAAGATCAATAATATTTATGGCAATATTTTTATGTTCCGGGTATAGTCCGGTTGTTCGGTTGGATAGTAATCCGTTAAAGCGCTTAATAAAGCTTTAGAGTGTCGTTATATTATATTTAGTGACACATTTTATTCCGGACACTTTGGAAAGTGTCTAGTAATATTTTCTCATGTTCTGGCACTTTACTAGTCAGCTAGAAGCTGGATTATTTATTAAAGTGCTGTGTTTTGTACTTAAAGTACGTTTTTGGCACATCCGGTCATTGTAACTTATCCCTAGAGACGCAGTTCTACAACTCTTATATCCCTACACTCACCATGAGTGTAGCAAACTATCTCAGGCTCTTATAGGCCTTGGAGGCAGTGTTTGCCTAATGCTGGTTATATCAGCATGTTCAATAGGTTATCCGTTATTGTGCTACTGTGCTTTTTGTGCATCATGGTTGTCACTAGTGTTCTGTATGTAAATAATGTAGTGACGATAAGTAAAGTATGATGCAAGTAAGTACATGTATCAGATATCAAGTAGCAGTTCATCAGCTAGTTCAAACAAGCACACTAATTAAGCAGTAATTAATCATTAATTAAGTCGTACGGATACCTGGTTTAGTGCGGGTTGTCACACATCTGTTGAAAAAGAGGCTGAAAAAGGGAAGAATAAAGAGAAGATCAAAAACTTGGTTTGTGATTTTTGTGAAAAGAAGAATCATGTTACTAAAAAACTATTTTCTTCTAAAAACATATGACATTAACAAAAACAAGTGTGATTGTGCCTGCACCTCATTGCACAATATGTGGGAGGAAAAATCATAAAACTCAAGAGTGTGTTTATCTCAAAATTTTTGATGTCAAAATAAAAGAGTATAAATAAAAAAACACTTGAGAGTCCACGAAAAACATCATCCAAACAGACCTTCATCCCTGTCTAAACATTTGTTGCCAAAAAGTTGAAAGCAACCTCTGCTCCAAGAGAGGTTCAGGTATCAGATGCACCACCATCTAACCAATTTTCTAGAGGATATGGCCAATCATTGTATCAAAAAGTACCACATGGTTATGAGGCCTACAAAAGGCCCTCAAAACCAAAAGTGAACAAGCATCCTGATGGTTACCATCATTTGACAGGAAATGGTCCACAACAGATGTTTCAAAAATCTGCTCAAACCACTGACCATTCTCCTGGACTTGAGGCTGGAATGTATGTGAACCCATCCAAAGCCATTTTGGCTTTGGACACTCACCAAAACTAATTAGTTACTTGATGTGCAGGAAGCTTCTACTTGCCTTGATAGTTTATGGTATGTAGATAGTGGAGGCTCCAGGCACATGACAGGATGTAGAGCCATTCTCAAAGACTTTATCAAACATGGAGGGGGTGATATATCTTTTGGTAACAATTCAAAGGGGAAGGTGTTGGGGTCAAGGACTGTATAGGCTGGGAAACTCAAGTTTAACATGTCAATCTTATTGATAATCTTAAATTTAATGTTATTAGTGTGTCTCAAATGAGTGATAAGGGCTATGGGTCATTCTTCACTAAGGAAGCTTGTAAGATTGTTGCACCAAAAATGGTTAAAAAGATTGAGGAAATCATAGCCGGGAGCAAAACATAGCTTGTTGCTCAAAGGAGTGGCAATGTGTATGTGGTTGATATGTTGAAGGATAATCTAATGCCTGCAACATGTCTGTTTACAACTGCCTCTACCAAAGAGACAGAACTATGGCATAGAAGACTTGGTCACACAAATCTTAAAACTATCACCACACTCTCAAAACAAGGCCTTGTAAGAGGCCTTCCACCAAAACTTTTCACTTATGATGAACATTGTGTTGGTGCATGCGTCTGTTGACTTCGTCTTGTATCGAGTCTTGCATTTCACATGGCACGAAGATCGAGAAAACACGTCAAAGTGCTAATTCCGCTTGAAGAGGGTATGGCAGGTTCAAGCGAAATCAGCTATTTCGCTTGAACTGGTTATTTCGCTTGAGATGTATTATTTCGCTTGTAATAGTGATTCCGCTTGAGTCTGTTCAAGCGGAATCAAAAGCCTATATATATGTGTTAGGTTTGTTCATTTGAAGAGAGATTAGAGAAGGTTGTTTCCGACGGCGAAGCTCTGTCGAAGTGTCGTCTTGCTGTAAAACTGTTCCATATCAATATATACGACAGATTAAGTGATATCTAGCTGATTTCAACTCATTATGTCTGTTTCCGCCTTTCATTTTGAGTAGAACGCCTCTGAACGACTCATTTCGGGTCCATACACGATCCTACAAGTGGTATAAGAGCTCAGGAGGAGGAATTATGCAGTTTTCAGCTTGATTTCATCTCAATTTCTTACTTCCACACCTTCTTTTGTCAATTGAACAACTTTTCACGGTTAAAATGGCCTGAATTTTTCACAACATAAGCGAAACAGTATTTTAACAAACCCTTGAGAATATCAGACCAAAATTCAGCTTATAAATGACAAAAATGGACAAAAGTTTTTATTTCGCTTGAACGAGTCTTTTAATTCCGCTTGAAAAGTTGAGATTGTTTCAAGCGAAATATCTTATTCCGCTTGAAAAGTTGTTATTCCGCTAGAAAAGTTGTTATTCCGCTTGAAATTCAAACGAAATCAAGTGATTCCGTTTGAACTTCTTATTCCGCTTGAAATCTTTAATTTCGCTTGAAGTTGTTTGCAGGTAATCTCGCTTGAAGGTGTTATCCTGCTTGAAAGTGATTCCGTTTGAAGACTTAATTTCGCTTGATAATACCTGTTTTGTGAAAAAGTTTCCGAATCATGAGTGAAGAATTTTACAACGCATTTGCAACATCCCCGACTACTCCGGCTACTATTGCTCAAAACATGAACTTGGAAAACGAAACTGGAACTACGCAAGAACCCCCGAAGCTAATGAACATTGAGGAGTATTACGGTTGGAAAGATCGATTTGAAAACTGGGTTCAAGCTAATCACTTGAGATCTTGGGAGTGTATTTTGAAAAAATATGTTCTACCACGTACTGATCTGCAAGTTGAAAAAACAATCTCTGAATTCACTGATCAAGAACGAGATATGTACAGAGCTGAAAAGATGATGATTAGTCTACTTCAGCAAGCTATTAAAGAAGACATTTTTGTATTGCTTCAACATGACAAAACTTCAAAATCAATTTGGGATGCGCTTAAAATAAAGTTTGAGGGAAGTGAAAACATGATCAAAAGCAAAAAGTCATTACTTAAGAAAGAATTTGATCTATTCACAAGCTTGCCAGGGGAAGATACAAAGAAACTGATTGAAAGATATTGCCACTTAGTGCGTTCTATGTCTTTGTTAAGCATAACCAAAGATCGAGAGGAATGGGTCGACAAATTAGCTGATGCTTTACCTCAGAAAGAGTGGGGTACATTTTTTATGATCTTAAAGAACACCGGAGTTTATGATGGTTTGACGATTTCTCAGTTCATCGAGAAAATTGAAAGTCAAGATCTTGAACAACAGAAGATTGCGAGGATGAGTAATCCAAGTGGTCAACAAGATGTGAAAATGTATTACAAAGGCAGTGTTCAAGAGGCCGAAAAGAGTCCGAAAATTCAAACTGCTTTTAGTGCTGGAGAGTCATCAGGAAATGCTGATCCAAGTTCAAACAGTAGCAGTGGATTTTCTTCGTATCCAAGTGTTAATCCGAAAAGTTCAAATTCAAGTTTTCATTCTCAAAGTTCAAAAAGTAGAAATGGTTGTGTGATACAATGCAACATTGCCTTGAATCTTCCAGATGGTCAAAGTTTTTCCAAAGAAATTGCAAAAGATCATATGGCGTTACTTGCAACTGTGCTACAATCCTATGAAGGTCTGGTTGCTGGGAGGATCGGAAATCCTATGCTGACGAAAGAGGATTACGACCAGATAGACGCTGAAGAAATGGAGCTCATGGACATCAAATGGTGTCTAGCTAGTGTTTTGAGAAGAGCAGAAAAGTTTAAAATGATCACAGGGAGAAATGATTTTCTGGATGCACATGTGTCTACTTTGGGTTTTGATAAATCTAAAGTTACTTGTTTTCGATGCAGGGAGAAAGGTCATTTCAAAAGAGAATGCAAAAATCAAGAGGCTAGTGGAGCAAAGAATCCTTTTGGAAAAGATGACTACTATCGGAAAGCCATATATCAACAAGTTGCTCATCAACCATATCAACAAAAAGAAACACAAACTGCTCATGGGAAAATGATCGAAGATGCAAATAAGAAAGCTTATTCTGGTATCATTGATCAAGATGATGAGAAAATGGCTCCAGGTTTCAGTTGGAACAAATATATATCAGTTGACAGTAAAGTATGTTTAATAACCCAAGATGATGAAAAATTACCTGAAGGGTTCAGCTGGGATATGTTTGCGGATGAGAATGGGAATTTTAAAGCTTTCATTGCGAAGATAGTTCAAGAACCGGATTTGTTTACAGAGTGGATGAAAGCAATAGGTGTTCATGAGAAGAAACAAGAAGAAGAATCTGTTTCATCCGATGAAAGTTCAGCAGAAGCAACTGTTGTTGATCAAACATCAACTGATTCTTCAGATGAAAGTTCCGAAAGAGCATTAGATTTTGATCAAACACCATCTGATTCTGGTTCTTCAGATGATAGTTCTGAAAAGGCGATAGATTTTGATCAATCACCAACTGATGATAGTGGTGATGATGAGGAAGAAAGACATATTATGTGACAACTGGCACGAAACCGGTAATTTCCGTACACTTTAACTATTAGTTAATGACTGCAATTATGTGCTTAATTGTCAGCAATGTCTGAACACATACTAAACAAGTGAATTCATGCACGTTGTATACTACAAAATATTGCTTTATGCATAAACGAGAGCGTTGCGTCAAAAATACTAAGTAAACTCATCGGTAAGACACTATGTGTCAACAGAACTGCAGAAAGCAGTCAGTCAATAAAATTGGAGCCTAGGTGTAGGTCCAACAACAAGAATACATTAATGCCCAAGAGTACATACAAGGGTTTAATATATATATACTCTCCGGAAGCAAAAATAAGCACTAAAAAGCACCCGAAACGCACTTTAAGTGCAGAATTTTGTATAATTCAGCAATAATTCAGCTTTTAGCACACGAATATTATGCAGAAAATATAATTTTTCATTCAGAATATTTCCCTAAGTGTCGGGAACTGAAAAGGGTACAAAAGGGTACTTAAAAGACACTAAAAAGTATGATTAAACACTTTAACGAATCGGTATCTAACCGAATAACCGGACTTTACCCGGAGCATAAAAATATTGTCAATGACATTGTTTATACTTTACTGAGCTAGTTAGGGTCCCCGAACACCCTAACACCCGTTATATTTCATAACACACTAATAACATACTTAAATCCCTAAATATTATACTTAAAGCTAACTAGAAGTAAGTAACTAGCAAGTTGCAAACCAACTAAACTGCCCCCCCCCCCCCTTGACCGAATCGGTCCCCCAAGGGGACACACCCTTACATTCTTGAATATTTTAATCTTTTGTGTTTGAAATCTAGTGGGCACATTATCCATTGGTTAAAACACTAAAGTGGATTATAAGAATAACCACAAGCACATGAGTTCATTACATTCAACACCATTTCTTCTCCTTTCTTTCTTCTTGCTTGCAGCCGAACCCAACACCCACCTCCACCATCACTTTCATCCATTGATTCCCCATTCCAAGATCACTTAAAGGTGCAAGAAGGTGCCTAACGAGGTGTAGGGCTTTCGGAAGTTGAAGAACCTCAACCGTTTGCTTTTATCCACTCGTTTTCTTCCCTTGAACTCCCCTAGCCTTGTGCTAGTAGTAAGTGCTCTAAAACATCATTTTGATCTTGTATTTAGTGGTTAATAGATGATAGAATGATTAAATGATGAAAACTCTAAAGAACATAACACAAAGTCTTGATCATATGATGAATAAGTTGGATAAAGAGAAACTAGTTGTGTAAATCTTGTGAAACTTGTCTAGTTTAGATTATTTGATGTTGATTGTCATTAAAAGTGGGATGGATCATCACCTACGCATACTAGATCATGTTCAAGAACATGAACTAGTAGTATGTTAAGTGTTAGAAATATAAAAGATGATGAAATCATCCACCATGAACTTGGAACTTGTGTAAACATAATTTTCCTTGTAAAATAAGACTCTAAATATGTAGATCTAAAGATCTACAAGTGGTTTTTCGGAAGAACCAAGCAAAAATATTAGTCTTGTTTAAAACCCGGATCTTACATGAACTAAATATATTTTTAGTAAATAAACAAGTGTGTAAACACTTGTGTAACAAGGAAGTTCAACAAAGAAATATTTTTGTGAATCTTGACTAGAAGTTGTGAAACTTCATATTCTTTAAAAATAAAGTTTTTAAGAAACTAAACTTATTTTTAAAGGTAACAAGACTTACTAAATGTGCTAGTAAGTTACTACATACTTTTACAAACTTTCAAGTTCATAAGTTGTGGTATATGCTTGTTTTGACAAGTTTGATAAATAAAGATTGTGTTGTTGAGATTGTTGATGAATTAAAAGAAAATAAACACATGTTTTGAAAACATGGGAAACCTCCATTTTTAGGGGAAACTCTGTCAAAATTTTTATAAATTCTGACACTTAGAAAAATATAAGTTTTTGAGAAACTTATTCCCTAAAAATGTATCTAAAAATATTACCAAGGTTTCCCTAATTTTTGGTGATAAGAAATAAGGATTTCTTCAAAAAGAAAAATGGATATTAAGTATATATATTTTTGAGAGAAAAATATATATTATTTGATCACCAACTTTTGTGCTAAGTGTATATAGTACGTGTTATACGTGCTAGTGTATTAAGACTTAAAAATACACTAAATACTCATGAGGAGTATAAACATAAAAATACACATACAACATACAAGATACATAATTCGGGTGCAAAGTGCAAAACACGAGATACTTATATTAATTTTTGGGAAAATAATATAAGTAAGATACTTAGTTAAAAATATAAAATATTTTTAACACAAGAATATATACACAAAAGAGAGTGACTGTACTTGTGCGACACAAGTCTAGTGACTAACGTTAAGAAAACGCGTATAGGTTACGACGTTAATTAAGCAAATTCGGTGAAGTTTACGACGCAAGGAACGCAAAGTTGTGAGTTCATGCTCCCCCTTTTCTTTTAACTGTTTTCAGTTTTATAACTTCAGGGGTGAAATACATGTACAAATATTACTATGTTTACAAATGGTATGATAACAAGAAGCACACTTGGTGAGAGCGAGAACCAAGTGTGACGAAATATAAGAATACGAGAAGCGCACTTGGTGAGAACGAGAACCAACTATGAGGCGTTATGAGAAATGATGCGAGAAATCGTGTCACGAATAGGGTACAGAAGCACCATTAATCAACAATATACCTAGACCGCAGAACAAAAGGTTAGATCTAACGGGTGCCGGGCAGCCACACTCTCGGTGAGGGCGAGAATCGAGTAGTGCTTTTGTGTCTCATAATATACCAACTAAATGCCTAAGGTTTGGTGACTTCCTATGTCGTTTCACATGTTAATGGCTTTGCAACCCATTAACAATCCTGATACTTACAGGAATACTTTAATTACATAAAATTCATACCATACTAAAACTTGATTTATACTTGAAGTACGTGGGGTACTCAAGAAAACGGGAATTATACTTGAAGTGCGTGGGGTACTCAAGAAAAACTTGAATTATACTTGAGTACGTGGGGTACTCAAGAAGAACTTGAATTATACTTGAGTACGTGGGGTACTCAAGAAGACTTGAAATATACATGAGTACGTGGGGTACACATGAAACTTGATTTATATATGAAAACTTGATTTATACACAAACTATGTTTTCATACGAAGTATACAAACGTGAAATACAAAAACTGCATGAATTCACACCAACATTACGTTGACATTTTTCCAAAACTCACATGTATTTCAGGCAACTAGTATGGATGTGCGCGTGGTCTTACTCATGCTCGTGGATGTCGCTTGTGTTTTTCTTTAAATAAAGTTGTAAACTTTTAAGACAATGTTTTATGATGTCAAGCGATGTAAACGCTATCTTATGTTTCAAATTATGGTATTTGAAGTTATTTTCATGAGCATGTAGTATGTTTACTCTTCGTATGCAATGAGAACCTTTCATGATCACACCTCGTGCTTCCGCCGCAGAAAGGGGTGTGACTGATTGGTATCAGAGCTTCGATTGTAGTGAACCAGGATTCCTTCTCGAGTCTAGTCTACAATCTCTAGGATCCTTTCACGAAAACAATTTTTCAAAGAGTTTTCATTGCATAAAACGTCCCGTGACATCCACTTCCTGAAACTGTCTACATGAGTCTAGAAAAGACACTACGAGACTTAGAGTGCACTTAAGTAGCACTTGTCATTGACTAGAAACTACTTGCAATTATGTGTGATAATTAGCATATACTAGATGAAGAATGTCACAAGTATACGTGGCTTTATCTGAAAGCGATGGCCTATCAGAAGGAAGAAATACGAAGATGAAACGAACTGTGCGGACTGTGCAAGGAGTTACGTAATTATGGATGCATACATAATTATGGAATTCAGTGCACAGAAACCACAGCAAGTCTTGTCACGTATAGATTCCCTTAGTGCTAGCCTACTAAGTACTCTGCTAGAGTAATAGTCGTTTGATGTCACTTATGTGGTATATACCTGTGAATATATATACTACTACTGTCTAGTATGACGATATCAAACAAATGTGTAACCCTGTTGTGTTATGTTCTTCAGAACATGGCACCCAGAAGAGCTGTGAACGCTCGTGACCAACCTCCTCCTCCCCCACTGCCGAGAACTGCTGAAGAGCTGAACGCTCTACTGGAAGAAAGGATCTCCGCTGCTATCTCCCAATACGAGGCAAACCGAACTCAAGACAGTGGCGGCCCAAGCAACGCTAGACGTAATGGGAACGGAGATTCATCTGGAGGCAATGCAGCTCAAGGTAATCTTAAGACAATTTGCTAAGCATGGAGAAATTTATGAACGGTCCTTGTTTCATTATTTCTTTGATTGCTCACATGTGAATTGGTTGAATCAATTCCAGGCTGCACTTTCAAGCAGTTCCTCGACTGCAAGCCGATGAACTACGACGGCACAGGAGGTGCAGTAGCATTTGTACGCTAGACGGAGAAGACTGAAGCTACTATCCGCATGAGCAAGTGTACCGCGGATCAGCAAGTCACTTTTGCTACCGGATTGTTTGTCGATGAAGCTCTGACTTGGTGGAACCTGCAAGCCCAAACCTTGGGCGATGATGCCGCTTATGGCCTAACTTGGGAAGAACTGAAGGAAAGAATGAGAGAGAAGTATTGCTCTCGCGCTGAACTCCAAAGGCTGGAAACGGAGTTCTGGCACTTGACTATGGAATGTGCTGACATTAATGGTTATACTCGAAGGTTCCACGATCTGTCTAGAGTGCTTCCCTACATGGTGACTCCCAAATTCAAGCGCGTTGAACGCTACATTTGGGGACTAGCCCCAGAGTTTCGTGGCATGGTGACGTCGGCCAAACCACAAACAATCAATGAGGCTGTAACTCTGGCTGTCAGCCTGACTGAAGATTGTGTTCGTATGAAGAAGTTATCACTGAACCCAACAGAGAAGACCGAGACACATGCTGAGTCGTCCGGTGACAAAAAGAGAAAGCATACAAGTTTGAACCAAGCAACTCGTAACAACAAGGGTTTCAGCAAGAAGCGCGATGCTAACCCGTCTCAGGAGGCGAAAACCCATGCAACCAAAGCATACCAAGGCTCCATGCCTAGATGCCAAAAATGTAAGTATCATCATGAAGGAGCTTGTCGCATTCCAAGGTGCGACAAATGTGGTAAGCTGGGTCATCAAGCAGAAGACTGTTGGGGAAAAGGAAAGAACTGGAATGGAAATAGTGTTGTTAACAAGAATGGTAACGGTAAAGGGCGGAACCAAGGATGCTTCAAGTGTGGAAGCAATGATCATTTCATGAAGGACTGCCCAGAGGGAAACAATGCTCAGGCTCGAGCATTTGTGATTGGAGCAAAGAACGCACGCGAGGACCCTAACGTGGTCACCGGTACGTTTCTCATTAACAATCACTTTGCATCCATATTATTTGACACTGGCGCCGATTATAGCTTCATGTCTGTGGAATTTAAACGCATGCTTGGAATAGAATCTAGTAGATTAGAAATTCCTTATTCCATAGAGCTAGCCAATGGTAAACTCATTGAATCGAGCGAAGTCGTTAGAGGCTGCACACTAGAATTTGGTGAACGAAGATTTAACATCGACCTCTTACCTATTCAACTGGGTAGCTTCGATGTAGTGGTCGGAATGGACTGGCTGTCCAAGAACAAAGCTGAAGTTGTATGGCATGAGAAAATCATTCGCATCCCTCTGGCGAATGATGAAACTCTCGTCGTGCATGGAGAAAAACGAGACGCGCCTCTTCGAATCATCAGTTGTATGAAGGCACAGAAGTGCTTGAGGAAAGGATGTGTCGCTTTCCTAGCACACGTTATAGACAAGAAGGCTGTGGAGCCAAAACTCGAAGACATTCTTGTGGCGAAGGAATTCCCTGATGTTTTTCCCGAAGATTTGCCAGGACTACCTCTGCAACGACAAGTCGAATTTCATATAGACTTGGTTCCAGGAGCCGCTCCTGTGGCCAAGGCTCCCTATCGACTTGCTCCATCCGAAATGCAAGAATTATCTACACAACTCCAGGAGTTGTTGGATAAAGGATTTATAAGGCCAAGCTTCTCACCCTGGGGAGCTCCAATATTATTCGTGAAGAAGAAGGATGGAACACTGCGGATGTGTATCGATTACAGGGAACTGAACAAGCTCACTATCAAGAATCGGTACCCGCTACCGAGGATTGATGACTTATTTGATCAACTGCAAGGATCAAGCTACTATTCCAAGATCGACCTTCGATCTGGATACCATCAGCTGAGAATCCAAGAGGAAAGCGTACCAAAGACTGCATTCAGAACACGCTATGGGCACTACGAATTTCTTGTGATGCCATTCGGGCTGACGAATGCACCAGCGGTCTTTATGGATCTGATGAACCGCGTATGCAAACCATATCTCGATAAATTCGTGATTGTATTTATCGATGATATCCTGATTTATTCGCGAACGAAAGAAGAGCACGAGCAACATCTCAGAACCATCTTGGAACTACTGAAGCAAGAGAAGCTTTTTGCAAAGTTCTCAAAATGCGAATTCTGGATTCGCGAAGTACAATTTCTTGGTCACATGGTGAATGAGAAGGGCATTCATGTAGACCCGTCCAAGATAGAAGCAATAAAGAATTGGGAAGCTCCCAAGACCCCAACTGAAGTTCGACAATTTTTGGGCTTAGCGGGCTATTATCGGCGATTCATCGAGAATTTCTCAAAGATAGCTCAACCGCTAACGACCCTTACTCAAAAAGACAAGAAATACGACTGGGGTTACAAACAGGAAGAAGCCTTCCAGTTACTTAAAAACAAGCTATGCGATGCACCGATACTATCATTGCCCGAAGGCACTGAAGACTTCGTGGTATACTGCGACGCCTCACGACAAGGCTTGGGTTGCGTGCTCATACAGCGCCAAAAAGTCATCGCTTACGATTCAAGACAATTGAAGGTTCATGAGAGAAATTACACCATGCACGACTTGGAACTAGGTGCGGTGGTATTCACCTTGAATATCTGGCGACATTATTTATATGGTACTCGATGTACAATTTTCACAGATCACAAAAGCTTACAACACATATTTGATCAGAAGGAATTGAATATGCGCCAGCGGCGATGGGTCGAGCTGCTAAATGATTATGACTGTGAGATTAAATACCATCCCGGAAAGGCAAACGTTGTAGCGGACGCGCTGAGCCGAAAAGAAAGGGTTAAGACCCTAAGGGTTCGAGCATTGGAAATGACTATACGAACGAACCTCACTGCACGCATTCGTGATGCACAACAAGAAGCTCTTAAAGGAGAGAACCGTAAAGCTGAATACCTCCGGGGTATGCTGAAATACATGGTGCCAAATGAAGAGGGAGCCTTATACTTTAAGAAGCGTATTTGGGTTCCACTCTATGGTGGCATACGAGAAGTCATCCTTGATGAAGCGCATAAATCGAGATACTCGATCCATCCAGGATCGGACAAGATGTATCAAGACTTGAAAGAGTACTATTGGTGGCCGAGACTCAAAAGCGACGTTGCTGTTTATGTTAGAAAATGCCTAACCTGTGCTAAGGTTAAGGCTGAGTATCAGAAACCGTCCGGCCTACTACAACAACCAGAGATTCCCGTGTGGAAGTGGGAACAAATCTCGATGGACTTCATAACGAAATTACCCAGGACCCCGAGAGGGCACGATATGATATGGGTAATAGTTGATCGATTAACGAAGTCTGCGCACTTCCTACCGATCCGAGAAAAAGACAGCACTGGAAAGCTTGCTGAAATATACTTAAGAGAAATTGTGGCACGTCATGGAGTGCCAATCTCAATCATTTCAGACAGAGATGGACGCTTTGTCTCAAGAATCTGGCAATCATTTCAGGAAGCCTTTGGATCTCAGTTAGATCTAAGCACGGCATTCCATCCGCAAACAGACGGCCAGAGCGAACGGACTATACAAACGTTAGAAGATATGCTTCACGCATGTGTCATGGATCTAGGCGGCAGCTGGGATACTCATCTACCTTTAGTTGAGTTTTCCTACAATAACAGCTCTGTATGGCCGCAAATGCCGATCGCCTTATGTTGGGCAGACGCTGGAGATAAAGATTACGCAGATCCGAGAGCGCATTAAGGCGGCTCGAGATCGACAAAAGAGCTACGCTGATCCGAAAAGAAAATCAGTAGAATTCAAGGTGGGAGACAAAGTGTTGTTAAAAGTCTCACCTTGGAAGGGCGTAATCAGATTCGGAAAACGTGGAAAGCTGAATCCACGATACATCGGACCATTCAGAATATTGGAAAGAATTGGTACCGTGGCATATAAGTTGGAGTTACCGGAAGAACTTAATGGAGTACATGATACGTTTCATGTATCCAACCTAAAGAAGAGTCCAACACAAGAAAACGTGATCATCTCGATGGATGAAGTACATATTGATGACGCCCTCTGATTTACAGAACAACCCGTTGAGGTTACCGACTGGAAAGTCAACAAGACCAGGAGGAGCAGCGTAAAACTTGTCAAAGTACGTTGGAGCTCTAAGAACGGACCCGAGTACACATGGGAACGTGAAGACCAGTTCAAGGAAAAGTATCCCCACCTATTCAAGAAGACTCCAGCGAGAGTTAGTTCAGCCTGAATTTCGGGACAAAATTCTTTTAACGGGGGGAGACTGTGACAACTGGCACGAAACCGGTAATTTCCGTACACTTTAACTATTAGTTAATGACTGCAATTATGTGCTTAATTGTCAGCAATGTCTGAACACATACTAAACAAGTGAATTCATGCACGTTGTATACTACAAAATATTGCTTTATGCAAAAACGAGAGCATTGCGTCAAAAATACTAAGTAAACTCATCGGTAAGACACTATGTGTCAACAGAACTGCAGAAAGCAGTCAGTCAATAAAATTGGAGCCTAGGTGTAGGTCCAACAACAAGAATACATTAAAGCCCAAGAGTACATACAAGGGTTTAATATATATACTCTCCGGAAGCAAAAATAAGCACTAAAAAGCACCCGAAACGCACTTTAAGTGCAGAATTTTGTATAATTCAGCAATAATTCAGCTTTTAGCACACGAATATTATGCAGAAAATATAATTTTTCATTCAGAATATTTCCCTAAGTGTCGGGAACTGAAAAGGGTACAAAAGGGTACTTAAAAGACACTAAAAAGTGTGATTAAACACTTTAACGAATCGATATCTAACCGAACAACCGGACTTTACCCGGAGCATAAAAATATTGTCAATGACATTGTTTATACTTTACTGAGCTAGTTAGGGTCCCCGAACACCCTAACACCCGTTATATTTCATAACACACTAATAACATACTTAAATCCCTAAATATTATACTTAAAGCTAACTAGAAGTAAGTAACTAGCAAGTTGCAAACCAACTAAACTGCCCCCCCCCCCTTGACCGAATCGGTCCCCCAAGGGGACACACCCTTACATTCTTGAATATTTTAATCTTTTGTGTTTGAAATCTAGTGGGCACATTATCCATTGGTTAAAACACTAAAGTGGATTATAAGAATAACCACAAGCACATGAGTTCATTACATTCAACACCATTTCTTCTCCTTTCTTTCTTCTTGCTTGCGGCCGAACCCAACACCCACCGACACCATCACTTTCATCCATTGATTCCCCATTCCAAGATCACTTAAAGGTGCAAGAAGGTGCCTAACGAGGTGTAGGGCTTTCGGAAGTTGAAGAACCTCAACCGTTTGCTTTTATCCACTCGTTTTCTTCTCTTGAACTCTCCTAGCCTTGTGCTAGTAGTAAGTGCTCTAAAACATCATTTTGATCTTGTATTTAGTGGTTAATAGATGATAGAATGATTAAATGATGAAAACTCTAAAGAACATAACACAAAGTCTTGATCATATGATGAATAAGTTGGATAAAGAGAAACTAGTTGTGTAAATCTTGTGAAACTTGTCTAGTTTAGATTATTTGATGTTGATTGTCATTAAAAGTGGGATGGATCATCACCTACGCATACTAGATCATGTTCAAGAACATGAACTAGTAGTATGTTAAGTGTTAGAAATATAAAAGATGATGAAATCATCCACCATGAACTTGGAACTTGTGTAAACATAATTTTCCTTGTAAAATAAGACTCTAAATATGTAGATCTAAAGATCTACAAGTGGTTTTTCGGAAGAACCAAGCAAAAATATTAGTCTTGTTTAAAACCCGGATCTTACATGAACTAAATATATTTTTAGTAAATAAACAAGTGTGTAAACACTTGTGTAACAAGGAAGTTCAACAAAGAAATATTTTTGTGAATCTTGACTAGAAGTTGTGAAACTTCATATTCTTTAAAAATAAAGTTTTTAAGAAACTAAACTTATTTTTAAAGGTAACAAGACTTACTAAATGTGCTAGTAAGTTACTACATACTTTTACAAACTTTCAAGTTCATAAGTTGTGGTATATGCTTGTTTTGACAAGTTTGATAAATAAAGATTGTGTTGTTGAGATTGTTGATGAATTAAAAGAAAATAAACACATGTTTTGAAAACATGGGAAACCTCCATTTTTAGGGGAAACTCTGTCAAAATTTTTATAAATTCTGACACTTAGAAAAATATAAGTTTTTGAGAAACTTATTCCCTAAAAATGTATCTAAAAATATTACCAAGGTTTCCCTAATTTTTGGTGATAAGAAATAAGGATTTCTTCAAAAATAAAAATGGATATTAAGTATATATATTTTTGAGAGAAAAATATATATTATTTGATCACCAACTTTTGTGCTAAGTGTATATAGTACGTGTTATACGTGCTAGTGTATTAAGACTTAAAAATACACTAAATACTCATGAGGAGTATAAACATAAAAATACACATACAACATACAAGATACATAATTCGGGTGCAAAGTACAAAACACGAGATACTTATATTAATTTTTAGGAAAATAATATAAGTAAGATACTTAGTTAAAAATATAAAATATTTTTAACACAAGAATATATACACAAAAGAGAGTGACTGTACTTGTGCGACACAAGTCTAGTGACTAACGTTATGAAAATGCGTATAGGTTACGACGTTAATTAAGCAAATCCAGTGAAGTTTACGACGCAAGGAACGCAAAGTTCTGAGTTTATGCTCCCCCTTTTCTTTTAACTGTTTTCAGTTTTATAACTTCAGGGGTGAAATACATGTACAAATATTACTATGTTTACAAATGGTATGATAACAAGAAGCACACTTGGTGAGAGCGAGAACCAAGTGTGACGAAATATAAGAATACGAGAAGCGCACTTGGTGAGAACGAGAACCAAGTATGAGGCGTTGTGAGAAATGATGCGAGAAATCGTGTCACGAATAGGGTACAGAAGCATCATTAATCAACAATATACCTAGACCGCAGAACAAAAGGTTAGATCTAACAGGTGCCGGGCAGCCACACTCTCGGTGAGGACGAGAATCGAGTAGTGCTTTTGTGTCTCAGAATATACCAACTAAATGCCTAAGGTTTGGTGACTTCCTATGTCGTGTCACATGTTAATGGCTTTGCAACCCATTAACAATCCTGATACTTACAGGAATACTTTAATTACATAAAATTCATACCATACTAAAACTTGATTTATACTTGAAGTACGTGGGGTACTCAAGAAAATGGGAATTATACTTGAAGTACGTGGGGTACTCAAGAAAAACTTGAATTATACTTGAGTACGTGGGGTACTCAAGAAGACTTGAAATATACATGAGTACGTGGGGTACACATGAAACTTGATTTATATATGAAAACTTGATTTATACACAAACTATGTTTTCATACGAAGTATACAAACGTGAAATACAAAAACTGCATGAATTCACACCAACATTATGTCGATGTTTTTCCAAAACTCACATGTATTTCAGGCAACTAGGACGGATGTTCGCGTGGTCTTACTCATGCTCGTGGATGTCGCTTGTGTTTATCTTTAAATAAAGTTGTAAACTTTTAAGACAATGTTTTTTGCTGTCAAGCGATGTAAACGCTATCTTATGTTTCAAATTATGGTATTTGAAGTTATTTTCATGAGCATGTAGTATGTTTACTCTTCGTATGCAATGAGAACCTTTCATGATCACACCCCGTGCTTCCGCCGCAGAAAGGGGTGTGACATATTAACATCGCTAAGACCCATCTATCTCCTGAAAGTTTTCAATTTTATTTTGCAGATCGCTTGGAGAAGCTGAAAGAGAGACGAGCAGCAAAAGAACAAAAGAAAATGAAGAATGAAAGTGTTGTTAAAGAAGAAGAGACTGTTCAAAAAGAAGAAGTTAAAGTTGAAAAGGTGATTGAAACTGAACCGGTGATTGAGGTTGAGAAAGTCATCGAAGTTGAAAAGATTGTGGAAGTCATCAAGCCTTGCTCAAAGTGTTTAGAATCTTGCAAGCAATGTGCAGAAAAATATGAGAAATTGAGTGAGATAGAAAAAATGAAAGAACAATTATTGTTCAATCTAAACTACGTGAAAGAATCTTACGATGTGTTGAATAGAACGGTCACTGGTCTTCAAAAGACAAATTCTGAAAGAGAAGATGCTTTGACTATGATGAATTCTGTAATGATGACAAAGCAAAAAACCATAAATCATTATATCGAAGAATGTGCAAAGTTGCAGCGGGGGTTGGAAACAGAAAAGATTGAGAATGATAGAATCAGACGTTTACTACAGAGTTATTCTAGTTCTGATTATCTCATTGATCGAATTTATCCAACTGTTGCAGGTTTTGAAGCATTTAAAGATGAGAAGCCAAAGAAGAAGGATACTGGTAAGAAACAGAGTGTTAGTTATAATAAGTGTCCGCCTCAGATTTGGGAAGGGTATTATCCTAGAAAACCGAATGAGGAGCAAGTCGAAAAAGCAGTCAATATAAAGTTAAAGTCCGATATAACCAATGAGTTGCCAGAAAACATTGATGTCGTTTTTACATCGTCTGACACTGATCATGAGTCCGAGTTAATAAAAAAGGTGGTCGATCAGGTGTTGGATACAGATGAAGAGTCGGAGTTAAAGTCTGAGTCAAAGTCCGAGTCCGGGTGCTCAAATTTATCCGTCAAAAGTCCAAATTCGTCGGTCAACAGTTCAAAGTCGTCGGTTAAACGGGTGTACAATAAAGAATTCATGTTATCAAAATCTAATTTGAATGACGAAGCTATCAAAGTGGCATATACATTGATTGATTCTGACAAATTATATTCTGATGAGGAATTTCCAATAAGAAGTGTTAATTTTGGAAAGATCAAAAAGGTTTTCAAACTAACAGAAATCGATATTTCTGAAATAAAAGATGTAAATCTTACTGAAAAACCTAAAAAATACACTTCAAGAGTTCAACAAAGATTAAACAAGAAAAAAGGTTACGGTTCTGGTTCTGGTTTTCAAAAGAAACCAAACCATAATGGTAATTTCAAAAAGAAAGGTCTTGGTTATATTCCACCTGAAAATTATAAAAATGGAAAAATTTCTCAATCAAATACTAAATTTGTTTCAGGAGGAAGTGCTGAAGAAGAACAGAAGAAAACTTTCTGGAGACAATCAAACCAAGAGTTTCTTGCTGAAAAGAAGAGAATAGGAACTGGAGTTTTTTTATAGAAAGGATACTAGAACCTGTTTTAAATGCAATGAAACTGGTCACATTGCATGGAATTGTCTGTTGGATACAATGAAAAAACAGGGAGTTTCTAAAAAACTCAAAGAAAAGGTTTTTGAGAAAAATGAGTCACCAACTGAGAAATTCAAAATTTTTGAAAATTCAACATATGAAGTTGGTGAGTGTTCAAAGACTCATTTTTATCAAAAGAGAGCTAAACATGACAACCAAGTGTGGGTTGTTAAGAAGTTTTATGAGAAACTTGGCGATGAATCTAATTCTATAAAGTTAGATAAGCCACAAGTTGAGTTAAAAGATGAAAACTCAGTACCTCCAATGGATGATGTTCATTTTCCACCATTGAGGGCTGAAAATTTTAAATCAAAAGTTGGAAAAGTTGAGATCCCAGATCAATTCTATTCTGAGAAGAAAGAATTTGATGTTGAGAAAACGTTTAATGGAAATGTGAAAAAGATTTTTGGGAAAATGGTTGAGGGTAAGGTGAAAGGGGTAAAGGATTTCTATGAAACAAAGAAAGCAACATTTTACCCAAATGTGGATGAGGAAGAAACATCCAAGTTTACTGAAGCTTGGATGTCTGTGTTTAATATGTAAAATCTGGACTTGCCGGAGCTCCCAAGTTGGTAATCGTGGAGCAGGAATCGGCATCATTCTTATATTGTTTGTTTGAAAAATTGAAAATTAGTCACCAGTATGACTTGCCGGAGCTTCCAGGTTGGTAAATGCGGAGCAGGTATCGGCATTTTTTTCTTAAGAAATCACTTTCGTGAATGATGAGTGATCAGTGATTTCGATTTACAAGTGGTTGGGAAAGTTTTATTTACAAGTGGTAAATCAGGGACATTAAGTTGTATCTGATTTTCTACACAAGATTGAGGTGAATGAAAAACCTTAGAAACAAGATCTTAAATGATGAAGTATAATTTGAAAAACTTTTTAAATAGTTAAAATCAAGATCGTTTGAAAAAGAAAGTGAAACTAATGGTCTCAAACATGTATCAAGCATAACCAAGGATCAACCCCAAATAATGGTAGAAAAATACCAAAGTTGCAAAAAAGAGCTTGAATCTACCCAAATCATTTTTGAAAAATGGGTAGAATCCTACAAAGGTTATGAGTTGATGCTTGAAAAACAGATCAAAACCAATGTGAAATTTGGCATAAGTTTTAGAAAAAATGACCAACTTTCTGAAAATGCTGCTGTAAATGAACCTGGTGTTATTGAAATCATTCCCACAAATTTGGCTAGTCAAGAAATAAAAGTCACATATCCAAATGGTAAGAAAACTGGTTTGGAAAATCTGCGGGATCTTCAACTTTTGAGGAAATTGAAAAGTACCAATTCAAACCAACATGGTTAGATGAGTGTGACATTCTTGAAAATTTCAAGCCAATGGACTTCTCAACCATTGAGGGTGTGAAAGCACCTAAAGTGAAAATCATTCCCTTGAAAGACCTTCCAGCAGATGCTATAACATCTGTTGAAAAAGTGGCTGAAAAAGGGAAGAATAAAGAGAAGATCAAAAACTTGGTTTGTGATTTTTGTGAAAAGAAGAATCATGTTACTAAAAAACTATTTTCGTCTAAAAACATATGACATTAACAAAAACAAGTGTGATTGTGCCTGCACCTCATTGCACAATATGTGGGAGGAAAAATCATAAAACTCAAGAGTGTGTTTATCTCAAAATTTTTGATGTCAAAATAAAAGAGTATAAATAAAAAAACACTTGAGAGTCCACGAAAAACATCATCCAAACAGACCTTCATCCCTGTCTAAACATTTGTTGCCAAAAAGTTGAAAGCAACCTCTGCTCCAAGAGAGGTTCAGGTATCAGATGCACCACCATCTAACCAATTTTCTAGAGGATATGGCCAATCATTGTATCAAAAAGTACCACATGGTTATGAGGCCTACAAAAGGCCCTCAAAACCAAAAGTGAACAAGCATCCTGATGGTTACCATCATTTGACAGGAAATGGTCCACAACAGATGTTTCAAAAATCTGCTCAAACCACTGACCATTCTCCTGGACTTGAGGCTGGAATGTATGTGAACCCATCCAAAGCCATTTTGGCTTTGGACACTCACCAAAACTAATTAGTTACTTGATGTGCAGGAAGCTTCTACTTGCCTTGATAGTTTATGGTATGTAGATAGTGGAGGCTCCGAGCACATGACAGGATGTAGAGCCATTCTCAAAGACTTTATCAAACATGGAGGGGGTGATATATCTTTTGGTAACAATTCAAAGGGGAAGGTGTTGGGGTCAAGGACTGTATAGGCTGGGAAACTCAAGTTTAACATGTCAATCTTATTGATAATCTTAAATTTAATGTTATTAGTGTGTCTCAAATGAGTGATGAGGGCTATGGGTCATTCTTCACTAAGGAAGCTTGTAAGATTGTTGCGCCAAAAATGTTAAAAAGATTGAGGAAATCATAGCCGGGAGCAAAACATAGCTTGTTGCTCAAAGGAGTGGCAATGTGTATGTGGTTGATATGTTGAAGGATAATCTAATGCCTGCTGCATGTCTGTTTTCAGCTGCCTCTAACAAAGAGACAGAACTATGGAATAGAAGACTTGGTCACACAAATCTTAAAACTATCATCACACTCTCAAAACAAGGCCTTGTAAGAGGCCTTCCACCAAAACTTTTCACTTGTGATGAACATTGTGTTGGTGCATGCGTCTGTCGACTTCGTCTTGTATCGAGTCTTGCATTTCACATGGCACGAAGATCGAGAAAACACGTCAAAGTGCTAATTCCGCTTGAAGAGGGTATGGCAGGTTCAAGCGAAATCAGCTATTTCGCTTGAACTGGTTATTTCGCTTGAGATGTATTATTTCGCTTGTAATAGTGATTCCGCTTGAGTCTGTTCAAGCGGAATCAAAAGCCTATATATATGTGTTAGGTCTGTTCATTTGAAGCGAGATTAGAGAAGGTTCTTTCCGACGGCGAAGCTCTGTCGAAGTGTCGTCTTGCTGTAAACTGTTCCAGATCAATATATATGACAGATTAAGTGATATCTAGCTGATTTCAACTCATTATATCTGTTTCCGCCTTTCATTTTGAGTAGAACGCCTCTGAACGACTCATTCCGGGTCCATACATGATCCTACACATTGTGTTTCCTGTTTAAAAGGTAAACATCATAAAAGTTCATTCAAGTCAATTGATGAGTCCAAAACAAGTCAGTGTTTACAATTGTTGCATATGGACTTGTTTGGCCCTGTTAAAATCATGAATCTTAAAAAGAAGAGATATTGTCTTGTCATTGTTGATTATTTTTCAAGGTTTACATGGACTTACTTTTTGCACTCCAAAGATGAGACTGTAGGTATTTTGCAGGACTTTGTAAAACAAGTTGAAAAACAATTTGATCTGCTAGTAAAAGTCTTTAGGAGTGACAATGGAACAAAGTTTAAAAATAAGGAGTTGGACGACTTCTATGTGTCAAAAGGGATTGTAAGGCAATACAACATCCCAAGAACACCAGAACAAAATGGGGTGGTTGAAAGGAAATACAGGACTTTGATTGAAGCTGCCAGAACAATGCTTGCAGATTCAGGTTTACCCTTAACCTTTTGGGCAGAGGCTGTAAACACTGCTTGCTATGTGCATAACAAAATTTTAATCAATCCCAGACATCAAAAGAATGCTTATGAAACTATGTTCAAGATCAAACCACTGATCTCATACTTCAAAATCTTTGGCTGCCCATGCTTCATTTTACACTTAAAAGACTCAATTTCAAAATTCACAGCCCAAGTAGATTGTGCTATTTTCTGGGATACTTAATCACTGCCAAGGCCTACAAAGTGTTTAACACAAGGACTAGGTGTGTGGAAGAGACCTTGAATGTAAAGTTCAAAGAACTTTCTTCATTAAAAATCACAGCAAATCCTGCTGAATTGTTTGACTTAGATAAATTTACATTTGAAGATGTGTCTATCAAGACTAACCCTGCAGGTACACCACAATCTTTGACATTGTGATTCCACAATACAAAGTCACTTCCACCACCAGAGGAACAAATGTTCAAAACAACTGTGAAAACTATGCCACTACCACATCAACAATTGTTGATCAAACCTCTTCCATCTCATCAAAACAAACCACTGTTGATAAAATCCATCATCTGTGGATAAAAGTCAAGCCATTTTCACACCCATTCCTCCACCTCCATCTACAACAGATGTTGGCTCTTCAAAATTGCCAACAGATGTTAGCTCAGATGATTCACATCTACAGCATTCACCTCTAAATGCCAATGTTCCATACAAGAGAGATCTAATCTTCCTAAAAAGTCATCCACCAGATCAAGTTATTGGCAACATCAATGAAGGGGTGCTCACAAGAAGTCAATCCCAAAACATTTGTCTTTTTACTGGCTTTCTATCACCCATACAACCTGTCAAGTACCAAGAGGCACTAAAAGACAATAGTTGGGTAGAACCATGCAAGAAGAGCTCCAACAGTTCAAAAGACAACAAGTATGGGAACTTGTACCATTGCCAAAGGTTGTATGTCCAATTGGCACAAAATGGGTCTTCAATAACAAAACATATGAAAAGCGGCATTGTTGTCAAAAACAAAGCCAGGTTGTGGTTCAAGGCTTTATACAAGAAGAGGGCATTGATTATGATGAAACATTTGCTCCTGTAGCAAGACTAGAGGCCATCAGATTGTTCTTAGCCTTTGTTGTCAACCACAACATCAAGGTGTATCAAATGGATATCAAATGTGCATTCCTCTAAGGTAAAATTCAGGAAGAGGTATATGTGTGCCCACCTCCTGGTTTTGAAGATGCAATTTATCTTGATCATGTCTGCAAGCTCAAGAAAGCTTTGTATGGCTTGAAACAAGCACCAAGGGCCTGGTTTTTCAGACAATGATTTTGTTGGTTGTAATGCCACAAGGAAGTCCACTTCAGGAGGATGCCAGTTTTTAGGCAATTGCTTAGTTTCTTGGCAAAGCAAAAAGCAAGCAGTTGTTTCAACATCTACAGCAAAGGCTGAATACATTGCTGCTGCAAGCTGTACAACCCAACTTCTATGGCTTCAAAATCAATTGCTGGATTTTCGTGTAATTGCTCTAAAGACTCCTCTCATGTTGGATAGTCAAGAAGCTAAAACATCATTAAAAATCCAGTCTCTCATTCCACCACCAAACACATTGACATCAGGCATCACTTTGTGAGAGATAGCTTTGAAAAAGGTTTGATTTCTTTGCATCATGTTCCAACTAAGGATCAGATGGCAGATGTGTTGATAAAAGCTTTAGACACATCCACTTTTGAAATCTTGATCTCTAGGATTGGCATGCTAAACATGGATTAAAAGCAAAATTTTGTATTCCATGAATAAAAAGCATTAAAATGTTTTCAGAAAATCAAAAATCCATCCTTAAAAATAGCTTTAATTGAAAAAAATTTCAAGAATCCTTAAAGTCTGTTTCCATAACCACTGTTTTTACAACCTCTGATTGGCTAAAAAATCATCCATTGTTGAAAGGTATCCTTTGTTTTCATTTACCACTGTTCTCATAACCACTGTTGATCAAATAACTGCTGGTCCTAACCTCTGATGTCTATGCACTGATAGACTAAAACCAACCATTGTACATTTCTATTGTTCCCAACCTCTGTTGTTGCCTAACAGAGGTTTCTAAACAACTGTCATCTATTATCACAAAAGAGGTTGTCACGTGGACATATGTTAGCCATCAGATCTTTGTAACAGCTGCCACATCAGCTTTCACTTTTTCACCCTATAAAAACACTGTTCCGTCCCCAAACAGAGCTTTTACTGCCATCTCGAATTCAAAATTCTTCAAAGCGGTTTCTATTATCATCTTATTCAACCCTACTCACTTTCTTCTCTGATCATCGCTCTGTACATCAAAACCCCCCATAACTACCTTCCGAACTTTAAGAAAACCAACAAAAGCACACCTTTTCACTCAATAACTGACGTTTTAACTTCATCAAAATGCAAAACAATTCTCACTGCCAATGCACCAATCCATCAGGATACTCTCCGACAATTTTGAGCAAATGTAGAAATTCAGTCACAAAATAAAAAGCCCTATGCTATCACTTCTAAGGTCGGAGAGACCATTGTTCAAATTTCTCCATCTTCAATATCCATAGTCTTTGGATTGGATGACCAGGCAGGTAAAATTTCTTTCCAAAAACAGGAACTTCACACAGAGTTCATTGAGAGGGGGTATGATGGTCAATTAACAGGGGTTACCATTTTTAAACCAAAATTCCCTGCTGAAATGAAATTCTTTTTCCATACCCTAGTCATTTGTCTCTGTGCCAAGACCACCTCATTTAATGAGATTCCTCAAAAAGTTTAATACATGGGATATGCTATTTTAACAAAAACTGATTACAATTTATCCCAAGCATTGTTCCTGGACTTGGTAGGAAATGTGAAGTCTGTTAAAAATGGTTCAAATAATGCTTTTCTCATGTACCCAAGACTTTTAAGCTATTACCTTCAAAAGCAAGTGTCTCGAAAGGATTTTCAACAAGGTGTAGCTATTTAAATAAACAGTCTTACAGATGAAACTTTTACAAGAATGATGGATAAAGAGTCAAAAGTTTCAAAAACACAAACAAAGGGGGATGAGTCTGTTTTAGATGCGTCCTCATCTGTTGCTCAAACCTCTGTTGTTGAGCCCACTGCTCCTGGTGATCGTGAAACCATGACTGGTTTTGTGAAACCTACACTATCAAAACCCAAAAGAAAACCCCCCCACTTCCAAAAAGCCCACCAAAACAAAACAACATAAAAAGAGACCTCTGGAAGATGAGATCCCAGAGGATAACCCTATGACAACACAAAAGTCACTTGAAACCACTGTTGCTACTTCCTCACAACAGTTGGTAAGATCTCCACCCAAGCAAACTCCTCTTGAATCCTCACAAAAGGATCAAATTGTAAGCATAGGGACACCACATCATGAGGCACGCATTTCAATTGACAGTATGCTTCAAAGCCCCTCTCCCAGGGCTATGTCTCTTTCCACTCCACAACCCTCCACTCCAATTACACCTACATTTATACCTTTGCTTGATGCAATTGAGACTCAGATACAACTCAGTCCCTCTTATTCACCTATTAAAGAGAGCACACTTTCACATGTGACTGAGTCTAAACAAACTCATTTTGCTAACCCCCAAGCAACTGAGGAGGCTGCACCCCTTGAGTTTCAAGAAACTCTTGGTGGTAGTTCAAGTGAAGCAGCCACTACAACTTATGAACCCGTTGGTTTTTAGTTGGACAGTGGTTTCATATATAAGACTTCCTTGAAGGAAACAACTGCTGAGGCTACAATTGTAACCTTTGTTCCAGTTGGAAGTCCCCAGTACCAAGATAAAGGGGCATTTGGTTTTGATGATTTGGAGAATTCTCCTGTTATCAATCCAAATACAACTACCTCAGGTATGGATTCAGATAATCCTATTAAATTAGGTGATGAATTAAGATATAAAGAATTGACGGAGAGAATGTCTTCATGGAATCATCTATGGCTGAAATGAAAGAAATGATGAAGCAGATGATGGAGCATTCTCAAAATCAACCTACCACTCAGCAAATTGCAAAGAGCTGTGAAAATCTATGCAAACAATCATCCAAGCTCAAAGAAATTTAGTTGACATCAACCATAACACTCACATGGAATTGATCAGAAATATGGTTGAGGCTAGATCAGAAATAAAGTGACTCAATAAGACATCAAGGCCATAAGGGAACATTTGGTTAAAACTACTGGCTCTTCCCCTGCAACAATCCTTCAAGTTGAAGATTAGGATGATGCCAAAAAAAGGGAAGAATGATATATTGAGAAAGTTGCAGCCTTCTTCACAAGCAAAACCAAAGGTGCAACAAAATCCAAAGTCTGCTTCAACAAAATCTTCTGCAAAGGCATCAGATGCTGGAAAGAAAAAAAAGGATTGATGAGACCCTAAACAAGAAGGCTGAAGAGTTTGCCTTAGAAAAGCAGAAGAAACAAGATACAAAAGAAGCCAACGCTTCCAGCCTTATTGAACAAGAACAGGCTGAGAAGATGAAAAAGGAGAATATTGGCACTTAAAAAAGGAAGTCTACAAGAAATGTCAGATAGCCAATCATCACCCATCCTAAAACCTCTGCTGGACCTACCAAAACTGTATCCTCTGCTGGACCCAAAACCAAACCTTCACCACAAAAACCATCACTCAAAAAGCAAAAGAAACCATCACACCACCATCACCAATACACCCAACAGATGCCGGTACAACAAATGTATCAGCAGATGTTGCCCAAACCACTGCTGATACACCAGTTGTTTTAGCAGAAGCTACCCAAACCACTGCCATGATCCTTTTTCCTACACCACCAACAACTCAACCACCTCCCACACCACAAAGAATTCCTACACATCCACCTTCACCAAAAATCAAATTTACGCGCAAAAGAAAAACTTTTGTAGTGCAAGAAGATGATGAGGAGATTAAATCACCAATCCCCTTATCATCTGCCCCATTTAAGCCATACTACTCTCATCATTTCCATTCAAATCCACTTCACTTCCACCTATAGCACCACAACCATCAATCATCCCTTTGCCTGCTCAGTATTCTCTGGAAATTCACACAATCAAAGGTGAAATTGAATCATCTTATAAAACAGAGGAATGCATCACAACGATCCTTCCCATCTCTCTATGGTTATAGGAAGCCTAAGAACTTAGATGAATATCTAAAGTTGAAAACACAACAAGCTGAGTACATTGGAAAAGAGAAGAGTAAAGGGATGGATAACATGAAAGTTCACGGTATCTTGTCACATGAACTTAGCAAAGTTAGCAAGATTAAAGACTATGCTAAGGACCTGAGAAAATCCATGTCATAGAAGCCAATCAATGCTGAGCTTGACAAGGAACTAAAGTAGTATTACACTGAACATATCATGACACACAAACCATACAAGGCAACCAGAGCTCAATTTAAAGACTGGTCATCAGATGCTCTTAAGGAAGAAATTGAAAGAATAACAAAGATGCTCAATGATCCTTCAGTAAAGCCAACTCCACCAGATTGGAAGAAAGGCAAACAAATTAATCCAGACAAGGCATTGAAGCTAAAAAGAATAAGAGCAGAGCTTGTTGCTGCAAGTTATGGTAGTGCTAGGTTTGTTGCCAGGTGGTATGAGGCAAAGATTGTTGAAACTTACAAAAGACTGGAACAGCTTAGAGCAAAGGATCCTTTAGTTCCTCAAAAGCCAATATATCCTCCAACAATTGTTATCCCTCAACAGACCCAGACATCCAAAAAGTTGCCCTCAGCATCTGACTTATCCATAGCTGCCTTGAAACAAGTAAAAAGGCAAAAGCAGACTTCTGAGGCTGATGAGCAGATGTTTGAATACTTCAGAAAGGAGGGAATTAGATGCCAGCTGAGGTATCACACTGATTCTGCAAGTGACAAACTTAGAGAAATAGTTGCTAAACTTGTCAGCAGGCTACAATCACCCAACTCATCATCAATAACTCTTCAACCTAGAAAACCAACTGATCCAAAAATTCTAAAGTGGAAGTCATCCTCAGACACCAGCGAATTGACTCTGCTCAGATCAGATGGTAGTGTTCCAAAGCTGAAAATGGAGAATGCATATGGTCTGGAGGCATGTGATCTCCAAGATCTGTTAGAACTTGAACTTGAAAGGGATTTTGAAGAGAAGGTCTCCATGAACTTTGAATTGCAATTCAAAGGGCAAATCAGGGAGATGTTGATGAGAAATAAAGATCAGCAATAAAGAAGTGTTTTGGAATCATCTGTTCTAGAGGGAGATTGTTGGATCATGTGGACCCTACCAAAAGAACAGATGATTGGAAAGCCAAAATAATCTACAACATCTGGTCCTTAATAACAGTGCTTAGAAGATCTGCTCCCCCCGATGACAATGACATCAACATCTGCTACACCAAAAGTCTGCCAAAGCCAAAGTCTGCCAAGGGAAACATCTGATGAAGTTAAAGTCTGCTGATACAAAGGTCCGCCAAAGTGAACCACTACATGAAGACAAAGTTTGTTGAAGAAAAGGTCTGATCATCCATTGCTGATGAAGACAAAGCCTGAAGAAGCAAGGTATGTTGAGGCTCAACAGAGGTTAAAGCTCTATAGATGATTACTCAACAGATGTTGCTCAACAGAGTTTTTAACGTAACAGTACTTAGGCATTAAGCATTTTAGAGGTTGTTAGATGTCATTGTCTAGGTGACTGATGCGTGTGTAGTGTTATACGTTTTTATGTATATTTTTAGCCCTTTTTACACTTTAGTCAAGTTTTAAATTTATAAAACACGATATTTTACTAACACTAAACACACATATGGGCAAGTGCACCCATCGTGAGCGTAGTATA
Organism: Helianthus tuberosus; assembly: GCA_030545235.1. NCBI lineage: Eukaryota > Viridiplantae > Streptophyta > Magnoliopsida > Asterales > Asteraceae > Helianthus > Helianthus tuberosus. The sequence goes on along the minus strand of CM060443.1, from coordinate 57,909,045 downwards.
GCGTTGGTAAGATACCGAGGTCGTCCAAGGACACAAGAGCTTTTAGTACCGGTTTATCCTCAACGTCTAATCAAATCAAAATTTAAGAAAAATGTTTATACATGAAAATAAAGGCTAAAAATGCTGAAAATAAAAATTAAAAATTAAAAACAGATAGACAAGATGAATCACTTGGATCCGACTCGCCTTTAGTGTAACCTTTGATTATTTCCGCACTTTTGCACTTTTTAAGAGATTATCTTAGTTATAGTAGTAGGCCCCTCTTTTGAAGGTGACGTTACCCTCAACCTAGTAGTTTGAGTCAGCAAGGATACAATCCTAAAGGGTTGGATTATTGAAAGATAATTAATTAAGTAATTAATGCGTAATGTGGTAGGCCCCTCTTTTGAAGGTGGCGTTACCCTCGGCTAAGTAGTTTGAGTCAGTAGGGATACAATCCAAAGTAGCCGGGTTAATATTTTAATAGTAGTTTACATATGAGGGGATCAAGAAATTCGAACCCCCGCCATCCAATACCAGTGGGTATTGAAGGAGGTCCTACTAAGCTTGACCCAGGTCCTTGCAGGATCTATACACTGAACAAGGCAAGACGCTTACCAAACCATTCCCTTAACCCCCGACCAGGTAGCCAACATATCTCCATATAGACCGTGGAGATACGAATGGTGTAAATATTTTATTTTATATAGACAGTAAAATAACGCCAAGACACCACGGACAAATGATAAGAAAGTTTCACCTTCAACATAAGAAACTAGTTATTAAAGTCATTAATACATAACCAAATAAAATGTGTAAAAAGATTAAAAATAAAAAGTATTACACTAAATGCTTGTCTTCACCAAGTGATGTAAGAGACTTAGGCAAACATGACCTTTGATTGTCAAGAACTCTTACGATCAATCTTGGATCCCGAGACTACTACACACACTCTATGATGGATGATGGATGATGGTGGTGGATGTGGGTTGTGATGGTGGTGGTGGGTGGGTGAAGTGTGAGAGAGGTGGTTTGCCAAGGGATGCCTTTGAAGTGAACCAAGCACCTCTATTTATAACCTGCACAGAAGCCCGGACACGGCCCCGTGCCATCTGGGCACGGCCCCATGTCCACCCATCTTCTCTTTCTTCATTTATTGCAGGTTGTCTGTATTAGTTGACCACGCCCCTGTGTCCGCTGGGCACGGCCCAGTGTGCAGAAGCGTATCTGTACTATCAAGATTTGCTCAGATTCTGTGAATCTTAGCGTTGACCATGACCCCGTGTCCGCTGGGCACGCCCCCGTGTTGGGAAATAGAAGCTTCTACCACTTTGTCTTTTCTGCAGACACTTGGGCACGCCCCCGTGTCCGCTGGACACGGGGCGTGTTCAGTCTTCTGTTGTCTTGTTTTTGCTTGGGAAGATGCTGTCGAGGGGTCGGGCATGCCACGTTTATTCCTTTTCTTGTATTTATGTTAGATTTAGCTGCAGTTTTGCTTCTTTTGTTCGTTTAAGCTCTTTTAACCCTGAAAATACAAAAGGAAGACAAAAGCACACTTTTTACAACATTAGTACTAAAAAAATGTTAGTTTTATGCCTCATTTGATGTAATTTATATGTTGCATTTTACACACATCAAATAGCCCCACACTTGAATCTTTGCTTGTCCTCAAGCAAAACTCTTTATTTTGTGGCTTACACACCCAAATGGAATGGGTAAAAGAGAAGGTTTTGGGCTTGTCTAGAGTGTCGGGATTCCAAGGTTCTTTATTAGGTTTTATTTTTATGTTATTTACAATCCTATTCGTTATGATTTATTTAGAACATTTCATAAGATAAATTACTTATTTGGGCATAACATGCCTATTTAAAATTCCATTTATATACAAGTTCACATACCTCACGGGAGATCACTCAACAGTCGGCCGAAGATGTATTTTTGTGAAACACTCGAGAGCGTCATGGAACTTACTTCTACCATATGCTTGCCAAGCAATCAATCCTCCTCCTTTTTAACTATAAACCTTTGTAAATATCAAGAGGACTTTTGGGGAAGGGTTAGGCTTGGGTTAAAGGTAGGTGGTTGTGGGTTAGTGGTTAGTAGAAAAGGGCGAAAAGGCGTAAAAAGCGTCGGTTTTCGTAAAACATTTTGTTTTTGTGACTTTTTATTCTAATGAGGCATTTTTCAAACAAGGTTTCTTTTGATGAGCTTGTTTGTTTATTGCTAACTTCATTTTTCTTTTCTTCTCTTTTTTTTAAGGATGTGACAAGAAAACCGAGCTTTGTTACTAAAATAAAGGGTTTAAAATGAAAAAGGTTTTGGTGGGTAAAGGGTGTTTGTTTTGGGTATAGAAATGAAAAGGTTTAGGCTCAAAGGGGTTAACTAGGGGGATTTTGGGTAGGTGGTAAAAAAAAAGAAAAATAATGGTGTTGAAAGAAAAAGGGTTAGTCCTAATGCCTCCATCATTTACTTACTTAGGTTTAAGTTGGTAAGGACCAGGAATGTATCGTCATGGCAAGTTCTAGAGTCGTAAGAAACCAAGCGGCTATTCACACAAGAAACCAAAAATGAGCATTTAGTTTAAAGATGTGTATTTGTATGCTCAATTAAGGCTCAAAACTCACTTTTTGTGGGAATGGGTTTTTATGTGATCAAGTATATACAATCAAATTTTAACTAGATTTGTCATGCCGTTTCATAATTTTCTTATGTTGGTTCTTTTTATCACGACGCTATCGGTTGTAAATTTGTAAAAATATAACCCTTTTAGAACTTGTTATTCCCAAATTAAACCAAGACAAGTAAATGAAAAGTTTTTGAAAAAAATTGGGGTGTTTAGTGGTTCCAATAGAGTTTTGTGTAAGGCTTGTAATTAAGACTTTTAAAATTCAAGGTTTTAGAATCCCCCCCCCCCCCACACACTTAAATTACACATTGTCCTCAATGTGTCCCGAAAACAAGTTTTTAGGTTGATTGAATGTGTAAAAATGTGTTAAAAACAAAATTTAATGTTACTAGGCAACTGGACACGGTCCCATGTCGGATGAACACAGCCCCGTGGTTAGACTGCCAGTAACAAAGACTTACAGAAGGTGGATACGGGGGCGTGTTTGGTGAACACGACCCCGTGTTGGCACAAGTTAAACAGTAATCTGCAGAATTAAACAAACAGCAGGTCTGGGTGGTGGGCACGGGGGCGTGTCGGCTAGGCACGACCTTGTGTGGACAAACTGCAAAAGTGTAAAACACGTTTCTGGCTTCGGTTTTGCTGTCCCGGCTTTAGTAGCACTAATGTTTAGTGCTCTAAGCCTCGTATGTACCTGTTTAAATAATAAATACCACACCAAACAATAACAAACACCCTAAATTACCAAAGTTTAATCATCCACAAAACAAGTTAAAAAGAAAAGAAATGCAGAAAATAAAAAGAGTTAAGGGAAGTAAGTTGTTCAATAAATGGCACGCAGGCCATGCAATTGTTCATGAGATAAAGGGTTAACCTGTTAGACCACCAACCGTGTGCTGCTACCTCTACTCCTCCCGCTCAGTCCATGTCCTCGTCGTCATCGTCATCATACCCTCTATGGCCTGCCATATACTCCCGGATGTTTCCAATATCATCCTGCATGTCGGATATGTTTCTCTCAATCACTCCGACCCGGGCGTATGTGTTGCTGGCCATGTTGTAGGTGTTCATGGTGCACATAACGTTTTCCTGCAATAAATCATGTAAGTTTTGAAAGTTAGGAAAACTGCCTCCTTGTGAGGAGGATTGACCCGGATCACCATTGTGACAACTCGAGTTTTCAAGGTCTCTGTTTGACTTAACCTTGTACTTAATTGCAAAGTGTGTTTTATTTATTTAAGGTGCATTATGAGTGTTATTTGTGATGTGTATTTTATGTGTGTATCAGTTATTCATATCTTGCATAAATATGAAGTATATAATTAAAAACATGGAACCTTGGCTGAAATCCCCTCCTCACGAAATCACCCCTGAACGAAAACACCCAAGTGTTTTCGTCAAGAGATGGGCCGGCAAAAACGGGAATGGGCTTCGGCCCAGTAGCGAGCAACTATAGCGTTTTGTTATAACCTATGATTAGAGTTCAAGTTCTCTAGAGTCTTTCTCTATGTGACGGCATTACTGATTTTTCCCAAGTTCTCTCTAGCAATCGGTTCATCGTTTTTCTGCTTCGGTTAGTTCGTACTGTTATTTTTATGAGCATGATTTTTTGAAAGATCATTACATGTCTGCATATGTGTATTTATATCTGATGAGAATATTTATGTGCTTGGTGCAATGATGATGATGATTAGGGTTGAGAATCTAGATGCTTTGAATCTTGAGTGTTGCGGTGATTCGTGATCGTTATATATACATATATTATCGACAAACTGCCATGTATATTGGATGATATGATCAACCGTGTGTGTCTGTTAATGAATGATCTGCTGATTGATTTATGGTCTTGGTCTCACAATGATTAGGTAGTTTGTATGTTTACATATCAATGATTTGATTAAATGATTCGTTGATGACTGATCATGCAACTGTTACTGATCATTAGGGTTTTGTGTAACTGTTATTGTTGATGAAGATGTACTCGATGAAAACCCCCGCCCCGATGAAAATACATCTCGACGAAATCCAAAGGGATTTCGTCGCCCAAGGGATTTCGTCACCCAAAAGGGTTTTCGTCAAAAATCGATTTAGTCTGTTGTGATTTCGTCTAAGATTCTAATACAGTAACCTTGTTATGTTAAATCTGTTAACCATGTTAAGTTTGTTAACGTTGTTAAACTCGTCAACTACGTTAAGTATGTTAACTAGGTTATGTTAACTATGCTAAGTATGCCAACTATGTTAAGTATGTTAAGTGGGTTAACTCGGTCAAGCATGATTAACTCTGTTAACTCGGTTAAGCTTATCATGTCTGTAAATTGATAATTTATGTTAGATTAGACTGAGAACCCAATTACGTGAAGCATGAGTTGTGTGAAATTGAATAACTGTTTACGTGTTACTTGATGTTAACTATCCAGTTCACTTAGTGACTTAGATTGCATGTGAAACTTTACCAACATGAGCTGACTATGTATACATGCATACTTTAGGCTTTGATTGATTGTTTGCGAGCACATAGTTTAGCATACCGAGCAAACCAAGGTGAGTTCACACTCCTAAGGCATGGGATTCCCGGTGGGTTGGGAATGGGATTGAATAACTACTCGTACTATCATTACTATTAAACTACTTTTCACTGTCCTCGGGTTGGGAAGGGCACGTACGTAAAACCTACGTACACTCATACTTACTACTGTCCTCGGATTGAAGGGCACGTACGTAAAACCTACGTACACTCATACTTGCTACGGTCCTTGGATTAAGAAGGGCACGTACGGATACGACTAGTCTAGTAACATACAACATGGGAAGCCCCCACTAATCATCGCAAACATGTTTGGGAAACCGCGATACAGATTAATACGATACACATGGGAAGCCCCCACTAATCATCGCAAACATGTTTGGGGAACCGTGATACAGATTAATACAGTACATTGTTTACGAAATAAACATATGATTTACGAACACTATAACTAAACAACCAACTGTGAACTCGCTCAACTTTGTTGTTGACTCGTTGTTACATGCCTTGCAGGTCGTCAGGTACTCATGGAGCTTGCATTGGAGTGGGAAGAGTCGTTGTGGGACATGGACAGCTGTGTGCCATGCTAAACATTTGAAACGTTTAAACTTATGACTTGATTTTAAACATTATACTTCCGCTTGCAACTTAAACTATGTTTTGTTTAGACACCAATTGTATTGTGTTGGATTTTATATATTACTTACATGCTTATTCAATATGATTGGTGGCTTGATCCTGGTCAGTCACGCCTCCAAGCGGTGATACTCCGCGTGTGGATATTTTGGGGGTGTGACAGATTGGTATCAGAGCCATTGGTTATAGTGAACTTGGTTTTAATAAGGGAAAAAGTTTTGTTAAAACCAAACTATAACCTGTACAGTGCTCAACGATCCACAACGACGCTTCGCTCCACGTGCAAGACTCAACACTATAGGTGATATGATTTATGTTTATATTGCCTGCTTGCTAGTTACATAGAACTTTGCTCATGGTATGCTTAGATAACGTAGTAACTATTGCTTGAAAACACTTGTGTGCTTACTTTTTTTCTGTCATCGCATTTTCGTGAACCTCTCTCACTCATGTTTCCTTTGATATGAAGATCATGAGTGGACGTGTTAACCTAACTCAAGCCCAGTTGGCGGCTTTGATCACTGAACAAGTTACTGCAGCACTCGTAGCTGCCCAGGCAGGAGGTATAACCTGCCATCACAACTTACTCTATGATCTTTAGATCCTACCCTCATAAACCAACTCTTGTGTTTAACTCGTCCTGTTCTTATATACGCAACAGGTCAGCATGCTCAGCCACCTGTGTGCACGTTCATGGACTGTCGCCCTAATACTTTCAGTGGCACTGAAGGAGCCGTAGGACTCCTCCACTGGTTCGAGAAGCTCGAATCGGTCTTCGAAATGTGTGAATGCCCTGAGGCTCATAGGGTGAAGTATGCCACTGGAACTCTCGAAGGCGTTGCGTTGACTTGGGGGAACGCGCAAGTTCAAATGTTAGGGCTGGCAGCTGCTAACGCCACCCCATGGAACGATTTCAAGGAGCTGATCAAGCGAGAGTACTGTAATCGTGATGACATCCACAAGCTAGAAGTGGAGTTCTTTAACTTGAAGATGACGGGATTAGAGATAGAGGCGTAAACGAAACGATCCAACGAACTGGCAGTGTTATGTCTAACTATGGTGGATCCTCCCATCAAACGTATCGAGCTGTACCTGAAAGGCTTAGTACCAGAGATCCAAAGCCATGTGAGTGCTGCTAACCTTGCTACCATCCAGGATGTTACTCGTCTTGCTCATCGTCTCACAGACCAGGCAGTGGAACAGAACAAGCTGCCTAAACGTATTGGTGCTACTACTACTGATACTACTTCTGCTATTCCCAGTGACAACAAGAGAAAATGGGATGGAGCCTCCAGCAAGGGTTCAACTACTGTTCAGTCCCAGGCCCAGCAGCGAAAAATTGATGACTATCAGAGCCCTGGTCAGCAATCTTCTGGTAGTCAAGGGCAGGGTGGATATCGAGGAAACCTCCCGAAGTGCAACCAATGCAACAGACACCACAATGGTCAGTGCAACAAGGGTCGTTGTGAGAGGTGTCTCAAGCTGGGTCATGAAGCTAAGGATTGCAGGAGCTCACGACCTGCGAATCGGAACCATCAACAACAACCACCAGCTCCATAGAACCAGCAGCAGCAACAGCGAGGCAACAGGGGATGTTTTCAGTGTGGTGCTGAAGGTCACTTCAAGCGGAACAACCCCCAGTTAAACCAGAATCAGAACAACAACAACAATAATCAGGGCAACGAGAATAACAACGGGGGTAATAACGACGGCAATGGTGCCAGGGGTCGAGCGTTCGTGATCGGTCAGGGTGACGCAAGGAATGATCCTAACGTGGTGATGGGTAAGTTCCTTCTCGACGACTTTTACGTTACTGTTTTATTTGATTCGGGTGCCGATACCAGTTATGTGTCCCTAAAAGTTAGTCAAATGCTTAAACGTACCCCAACACTTTTGAACACCAAGCATGTCGTAGAGTTAGCAAATGGTAAAAGTTTAGAGGCCACACACATAGTCAAGGGTTATAATCTCGTCTTAGCTGGTCAGACCTTCTCTATCGACCTCATCCCCATCGTTCTTGGTAGTTTCGACATCGTCATCGGGATGGATTGGTTATCCCAACAGCAGGCAGAGATTCTTTGCAAGGAGAAGATCGTTCGTATTCCCCGTTCTGGTAAAGAACCTCTCGTGATTCAAGGCGACAAGAGTGGTGCTGTGGTAGGCATCATCTCCTTTCTCAAGGCCCAGAAGTGTTTGCGAAAGGGCCATACGGCTATTTTAGCACTCGTTACTGACGCATCAACAAAAGAGAAGAAGATAGAGGATATTCCGGTTGTAAGCGACTTTCCTCAAGTGTTTCCTGACGATTTACCTGGTCTTCCGCCTCATCGTCAAGTTAAATTTCAAATCGAGCTGGCTCCTGGAGCAGCGCCAATAGCTCGTGCACCGTACCGCTTAGCTCCATCAGAATTGGAAGAACTGTCCAAGCAATTGCAAGAACTTTTGAATAAGGGTTTCATTCGTCCTAGCTCTTCGCCCTGTGGAGCTCCAGTTTTGTTTGTAAAGAAGAAGGACGGTACCTTCCGTATGTGCATAGATTACCGTGAACTCAACAAGGTGACCGTGAAGAATCTCTATCCTCTTCCACGCATTGATGACTTATTCGACCAGCTGCAAGGGTCGAGCTACTACTCAAAGATTGATCTGAGGTCAGGCTACCATCAACTGAGAGTCTGAGATGAGGATATCTCTAAGACAGCGTTCAGGACTCGGTATGGACATTACGAGTTCCTGGTTATGCCTTTTGGATTGACAAACGCACCTGCAGTTTTCATGGATCTTATGAATAGAGTGGCAAGCCCTACCTGGATAAATTTGTTATAGTATTCATCGACGACATTCTGATCTATTCAAAGAGTCGGGAGGAACACGAGCAGCATCTGCGGATTATTTTGGAACTGCTTCGAACAGAGCAACTTTATGCTAAGTTTTTGAAATGCGAATTCTGGCTTCGTGAAGTCCAATTCCTAGGCCATGTGGTAAACAAGGATGGGATTCATGTTGATCCATCCAAGGTAGACTCGATCAAGAACTGGTCTGCACCGCGTACACCAACAGAAATCCGCCAATTCTTGGGTTTGGCGGGCTACTACAGAAGATTCATCAAAGACTTTTACCAAGATTGTGCAGTCGCTTACTTTGCTAACTCAGAAGGGTATCACCTATCGTTGGGGTGATGCTCAAGAATCAGCGTTCCAACATTTGAAGAATAGACTTTGTAGCACACCTATTCTCTCATTGCCCGAGGGCACAGACGATTTTGTGGTTTACTGTGACGCGTCAATTCAGGGTCTTGGTTGTCTATTGATGCAACGGGATAAAGTCATTGCTTACGCCTCGCGCCAACTTAAGATTCACAAAAGGAATTACACTACACACGATTTGGAGCTGGGAGCTGTTGTTTTCGCACTCAAGATATGGAGACATTACCTGTACGGTACCAAGTGCACCATTTACACCGATCACAGGAGTCTCGAGCATATCTTCAAACAGAAGGAGTTGAACATGCGACAACGTCGATGGGTCGAACTATTGAATGATTACGAATGTGCCATCAAGTACCATCCGGGCAAAGCCAATGTTGTGGCCGATGCCCTCAGTCGAAAAGATGCTACACCTAGACGCGTACGTTCTTTACAACTCACTATCCAATCTAGTCTTCCTACTCAGATACGAGATGCTCAGGCAGAAGCATTGAAACCAGAAAACGTCAGGGCTGAAGCCCTACGCGGCTCAAGGAAACGGTTAGAGCAAAAGGAAGACGGTGCCTACTACGTAACAGGACGCATCTGGGTCCTACTCTATGGCAATTTACGAGAACTCGTGATGGATGAAGCACATAAGTCTCGCTACTCGGTACACCCTGGTTCGGATAAGATGTACCACGATCTCAAAACTACGTATTGGTGGCCTAGCATGAAAGCTCACATAGCAACTTACGTTAGTAAATGTTTGACTTGTGCGAGAGTTAAGACGGAATATCAGAAACCATCGGGCCTACTCCAACAACCAGAAATACCACAATGGAAATGGGAGCAAATTTCCATGGATTTCGTTACTGGCCTACCTAAATCTCAACGTGGGAATGACACTATTTGGGTGATCGTGGATCGACTCACAAAGTCTGCACACTTTTTGGCTATCAAGGAAACGGATAAGTTCTCTACTCTAGCAGACGTTTACTTAAAGGAAGTGGTTTCAAGGCACGGAGTGCCAACCTCTATTATCTCTGATCGTGATGCACGTTTTACTTCAGAACTGTGGCAAGCGATGCATAAATCTTTTGGCTCTCGATTAGACATGAGCACAGCTTATCACCCGTAAACGGATGGGCAGTCTGAACGCACCATCCAAACTCTTGAAGACATGCTTCGTGCATGTGTAATCGATTTTGGCAACGGCTGGGAAAAACATCTCCCTCTAGTGGAGTTTTCATATAATAACAGTTACCACACTAGCATTCAAGCCGCTCCATTTGAGGCACTGTACGGGCGTAAGTGCCGATCACCTCTTTGCTGGGCAGAAGTTGGCGACATCCAAATCACTGGCCCAGAACTCGTAGTTTATACTACAGAAAGGATTACTCAGATACGACAACGAATGGCGGCAGCTCGTGACCGTCAGAAAAGCTATGCTGACAAGCGCAGGAAATCACTCGAGTTTCAAGTTGGGGATCGAGTGCTACTCAAAGTCTCACCCTGAAAGGGCGTGGTTCGCTTTGGAAAAAGGGGTAAACTTAATCCGCGTTACGTCGGACCGTTCGAAGTCATTGAGAAGATAGGTAAAGTGGCTTACAAACTAAACCTACCAACAGAACTCAGTGGAGTTCACAACGTTTTTCACGTGTCGAATCTGAAGAAGTGTCTGTCAGATGAGACCCTCATAGTTCCGTTGAAGGAGCTCATTATCGATGATCAGTTGCGATTCGTCGAGGAACCAGTTGAAATCACAGATCGAGACGTTAAGATTCTCAAACGTACCAGAATACCCCTTGTTCGAGTTCGTTGGAACTCCCGTCGTGGCCCAGAGTTCACCTGGGAACGAGAAGACCAAATGAAACTCAAGTATCCCTAGTTGTTCAGGAACGGTGCAACCACTACTGAGGCTGAAGCTACTGCGGAATTTCGGGACGAAATTCCAAACCAACGGGGGGATGATGTGACACCCCAGGAAAACCAGGAAACAACACAACACAACTAGCTTCCTCAGTAACCACGTGCTAAATTTCAGGATGAAATTTCTTTCAAGTTGGGGATAATGTGACAACTCGAGTTTTCAAGGTCTCTGTTTGACTTAACCTTGTACTTAATTGCAAAGTGTGTTTTATTTATTTAAGGTGTATTATGAGTGTTATTTGTGATGTGTATTTTATGTGTGTATCTGTTATTCATATCTTGCATAAATATGAAGTATATAATTAAAAACATGGAACCTTGGCCGAAATCCCATCCTCATGAAATCACCCCTGAACGAAAACACCCAAGTGTTTTCGTCAAGAGATGGGCCGGCGAAAACGGGAATGGGCTTCGGCCCAGTAGCGAGCAACTATAGCATTTTGTTATAACCTACGATTAGAGTTCAATCGCTAAACCCTAGAGTCTTTCTCTGTGTGACGGCATTACTGATTTTTCCCAAGTTCTCTCTAGCAATCGGTTCATCGTTTTTCTGCTTCGGTTAGTTCGTACTATTATTTTTATGAGCATGATTTTTTGATAGATCATTACATGTCTGCATATGTGTATTTATATCTGCTGAAAATATTTATGTGCTTGGTGCAATGATGATGATGATTAGGGTTGAGAATCTAGATGCTTTGAATCTTGAGTGTTGCGGTGATTCGTGATCGTTATATATACATATATTATCAACAAACTGCCATGTATATTGGATGATATGATCAACCGTGTGTGTCTGTTAATGAATGATCTGCTGATTGATTTATGGTCTTGGTCTCACAATGCTTAGGTAGTTTGTATGTTTACATATCAATGATTTGATTAAATGATTCGTTGATGACTGATCATGCAATTGTTACTGATCATTAGGGTTTTGTGTAACTGTTATTGTTGATGAAGATGTACTCGACGAAAACCCCTGCCCCGACGAAAATACATCTCGATGAAATCCCAAGGGATTTTGTCGCCCAAGGGATTTCGTCACCCAAAAGGGTTTCCGTCAAAAACCGATTTAGTCTGTTGTGATTTCGTCTAAGATTCTAATACAGTAACCTTGTTATGTTAAATATGTTAATCCTGTTAAGTTTGTTAACGCTGTTAAACTCGTCAACTACGTTAAGTATGTTAACTAGGTTATGTTAACTATGCTAAGTATGCCAACTATGTTAAGTATGTTAAGTGGGTTAACTCGGTCAAGCATGATTAACTCTGTTAACTCGGTTAAGCTTATCATGTCTGTAAATTGATAATTTATGTTAGATTAGACTGAGAACCCAATTACGTGATGAGTTGTGTGAAATTGAATAACTGTTTACGTGTTACTTGATGTTAACTATCCAGTTCACTTAGTGACTTAGATTGCATGTGAAACTTTACCAACATGAGCTGACTATGTATACATGCATACTTTAGGCTTTGATTGATTGTTTGCGAGCACATAGTTTAGCATACCGAGCAAACCAAGGTGAGTTCACACTCCTAAGGCATGGGATTCCCGGTGGGTTGGGAATGGGATTGAATAACTACTCGTACTATCATTACTATTAAACTACTTTTCACTGTCCTCGGGTTGGGAAGGGCACGTACGTAAAACCTACGTACACTCATACTTACTATTGTCCTCGGATTGAAGGGCACGTACGTAAAACCTACGTACACTCATACTTGCTACGGTCCTTGGATTAAGAAGGGCACGTACGTATACGACTAGTCTAGTAACATACAACATGGGAAGCCCCCACTAATCATCGCAAACATGTTTGGGAAACCGCGATACGGATTAATACGATACACATGGGAAGCCCCCACTAATCATCGCAAACATGTTTGGGGAACCACGATACAGATTAATACAGTACATGGTTTACGAAATAAACATATGATTTACGAACACTATAACTAAACAACCAACTGTGAACTCGCTCAACTTTGTTGTTGACTCGTTGTTACATGCCTTGCAGGTCGTTAGGTACTCATGGAGCTTGCATTGGAGTGGGAAGAGGCGTTGTGGGACATGGACAGCTGTGTGCCATGCTAAACATTTGAAACGTTTAAACTTATGACTTGATTTTAAACATTATACTTCCGCTTGCAACTTAAACTATGTTTTGTTTAGACACCAATTGTATTGTGTTGGATTTTATATATTACTTACATGCTTATTCAATATGATTGGTGGCTTGATCCTGGTCAGTCACGCCTCCAAGCGGTGATACTCCGCGTGTGGATTTTTGGGGGTGTGACAACCATGGTGCTGGTAATGGTACTGAGGAGGAGGTTGGATGTGTGGAGCGTGTAGGACCAGAGCTTCTTGAGGGTTCCATGCATGTCCTTGAACTATTTGAAACCAGACCGTCCCGTTATCTTCTTCATTGATCAAGTTCATGGAGCGGCAGATGACCATGTCCATCTTTCCCGACCATGGGCCCTTTTGAAAGGACCTCGGCATCCTTGTAAAGTGTTTGAAAAGGCGGTAAATCCACCCTCCAAAGAAGATAGGAGTCAGGGGAGTAGCAAGCTGGTTCAGGTGCATGTTACGGAGTAGCAGGTATGGAACATCAAGGTTGACATGGTTGTGGATGCAATGGAGAACTAGCAGATCCCGTAGCCCTACAACACCACTGCTATCATGTCTCTGGCTGAGATAGTAGGTGAGGACCCTGTGGATGTAGCGGTAGAGAGGGTCTCTCAACAGTGTGCTCTTATTTCGGCTCGGGTTATAGTTGCCCTCTCCGATCTGAGCCCAAGCAGCTTGGCGTTGATTTTCTGGAATTTCACGAAGACTGTCGGTGTTCTCTTCATCCCCAGCGTCCTCTTCTTAGTACAATCCAATAATTGCTCCAAACTGTGCAACTGAGATTGAGTATGTGGTCCCTCCACAACGAAACTCTACCCCATCATTGTCAAACAGTTCCGCTCTTGACTTAAGGACAAACGTGTTGTAAAATTCCATGTTGTATTCATGCAAGGAGTGAAGTCGAGTGCAGGGAGTCACTCGTAGCGGGCTGGTGACAATGGTGTTGAAGCGGTCTATTTGGTTCACTGCTTCGAGAGTGTCCATGCATACTTGTCTGGGATTCTCTTCGGGCCTAGTTCTTAATACATCATAACGTGCTTGAGCCGCCAACTCACTTGCGTTGAATCTGGTAAATTTCTTGGCCATCTGAAAGAAAACACCAAACAATCAGTACAAAAAGGTGAAATTTTCGAAGAAAACTGAAAACAGTCGGCTAAAAACGCCCCCGTGTTCAGCGGACACGCCCCGTGTTGGCCTGAGTTTAGCTGGGCACGGCCCCGTGCTCGCTGAGCACGACCCCGTTTCCAGGCGTCTGTTTCCCAAAAATCCCATTTTTCGACCCGGTCCTGAAAACTTGAAAATTTTTGGTCCAGTAGGGGCGGTTTTCCCTGAAAATGAAACCCCAAGTGCCGTTTTTCCCAAAACAACCCGTTTACCCCTTCAATTTCATCTTTTTTCGGTTCAAAAACAAGGGTTTGGGGTTTTTGTGAGAAACCGGGCAAATCTACAAACAATACAAGTTGATTTACTTCCTATAACATGTATCTATACTAATGCTAACATATTTATGCAAAAATTTGAGGTTCGATCCGGTTCAAGTTGAAGAACCCTAGATTTTTCCCCAAATTTTGATGTTAAACTACATGCAAGTACATAATCTAACTAATTATAAGGGTAGAATCATACCTTGACGTTGTTAGAAGGAGGTGAAATGTCGAAATCTGCAGAAAAATTGCCGGAACCAGAGAGTTTTTGGGGAAACGGGGCGTGTGGAATGAAGAAACTGAATGAAAATGGGGGTTTTATCCCGACAGTTGCGCGGACACGGGGCCGTGCTGGGCAATTTTAATTTTTTTTAGTGCTCGTGTGAGTGCCCTGTTTCCCAAAAGTTGGTTCTAGAAATCTTACCGATTTAGATGTTTTCCCGATTGTTCGTAACTTACCAGGTATGATGTTGATGCTTGAACCTTCGTTTCATTCTTTGACTGTTTGAAGCGAGATTTCTTCCTCTTCATCCTCAATAAATCCTTGATAGAGCTTCAGTCGTTGGCCATTGACTTTGAATGGAATTCCATTCCGAGATTTAATTTCGACTGCACCGTGTGGGAAAATATGGGTGATGGAAAAAGGTCCTTACCACCTAGACTTTAATTTGCCAGGAAATAATCGAAGTCGTGAATTAAACAATAGAACTTGATCTCCTATCCAAAATTCATTAGGCTTAATGTGTTTATCATGCAAATTTTTCATTCTTTTCTTATAAATTTCAGAGTTAGAATATGCATAATTCCTTAATTCGTCTAATTCATTTAATTGGTAAAATCGATTTTTACCAGCAATTTCTAACTCTAAGTTTACATTTTTAATTGCCCAGTAGGCCTTGTGTGCTATTTCTACTGGCAAATGACAACTTTTCCATAGACGAGCTTATATGGGGTTGTACCTATTGTTGTTTTGTACGTTGTTCGAAAAGCCCATAAAGCATCGTCTAATTTATCTGCCCATTCTTTATTATTTAACCCTACGGTTTTTTCAAGTATTCTTTTTAAACCTCTGTTAGTCACTTCGGCTTGTCCATTTGCTTGAGGGTGATATGCCGTTGAGACCCGGTGATAGACCCCATACCTTGTTAGGATTTTTTTCAAGTTGATGATTACAAAAATGGGTACCTCTATCACTAATTAATGCTTTTGGTGTTCCAAAACGAGAGAATAATCTTTTTAGAAATCTTACCACGACTCTTCCATCATTTGTTGGAAGTGCCTCGGCCCATTTAGACAAGTAATCTACCGCCACAAGTATATATTTGTTTCTTTTTGAAGGTGGGAAGGGTCCCATAAAGTCGAGTCCCCACACATCAAAAATTTCACAAACAAGAATGCCATTTTGTGGCATTTCGTTTTTGGAAGAAATATTACCTGATCTTTGGCAAGCGTCACATGTCTTGACAAGACTTTGGGCGTCTTTGTAAATGGTTGGCCAATAAAATCCTGAATCAACTACCTTTCGTGCGGTACTTGCGGCACCATGATGTCCTCCGTACGGACCTTCATGACAATGGCGGAGAATTCTCCTTGCTTCACCACCATGTACGCATCGGCGGATGAGTTGGTCGGCACACATTTTGAAAAGATAAGGATCTTCCCAAAAATAATGCTTTACATCGGCAAAGAATTTCTTTCTTTGATGATGTGGCCATCCTTTCACGACTATATCGCTAGCTAGGTAGTTAGCATAGTCGGCGTACCATGGCTCTTGTTGGTATTCCACCATTTCCAGGGACTCCGTTGGGAACTTTTCATTTATTTGCTCATCCCTGGTTGCCTCCAAAGCTGGGTCTTCCAAGCATGAAAGATGATCTGCTGCGGTGTTTTCTGTTCCTCTTTTGTCTTTTATTTCAATGTCAAATTCTTGGAGGAGTAGAATCCACCGAATCAAACGTGGTTTAGCATCCTGTTTCTTGAAGAGATATCGAATGGCTGCATGATCTGTATAGACTATTGTTTTAGAAAGAACAAGATAAGAACGAAATTTATCAAAAGCAAATACCACGGCTAGTAATTCCTCTTATGTTGTTGTCACACCCTGACCGCGTAAAACAACAAACCGCGGCGGAATCGTCGGGGAGTGTCGTAACAGAATCATTGTTTCATAACACATGGAAATTAAAGTTTTGTTTTATTGAATTAAAAGAGGTTACAATGTCTTAAAAACAAGGGAACATAACATAATTAACTAGTCTTGCATCTTTTATTGTCACTAAGGCCCAAGTCCGCCTAAGTTTATCTTGATCAATCCTATGCATCATCTCCTGAAAACACATGTGAAAATAGGTACGTCAGCATAAAAATGCATGTGAGATATATAGGTTTTATTAAAATAGGATTCATGACTTGTAAGTTTAAAGAAAGTGTTTAACAAAAGTTTGTCATGAACCTTAAAATATTTTCTTTTATAAATCATACAAAAATTTATGAGAAATCAGATGATATAAAAGAATAATGCATAGATAAGTGAATAACCAAGTAAAAATGAGTTTGTATAAAATATGTTGTTTGTAAAACAATGTTTTGTAAAGATATGTTATTTGTGTAAAATGTAATATGTCTAAACTGAAATGGTTTAAACAACGCTACGATATGTAATATCATAAAAGCATTTATATATAGGAAGTACCAGCGGCGTATCCACCATGCTTTTATCATATTACACACACCTCGTTATTTAAATCACTTACCCAAACAAACCATCAAAATGTAATGTTTAAACCAATGTTAAAATGTTCATGTATAATCAAATGTAATGTATAGTGAATAAAAGAATTTACTCAACCCTATAATAAAGAAATGTACAAAACAATGTATTTGATAAATCAAAAGTTATGTTTTGTAAAAATAATGCATGCTTTACGGATACAAACATCTATATGGTAATGTTCTAACGCCTACATTCAAGCCTTGCGACTGAACAGACAAACCCTTAACAAGTTAAAGGTTTATCAAACTTATGAATTCGGATTCGGTCATTCCTTCCACCCAAACAAACCTCGGATTTCAGAAATGGGAGTTGTCAAGTCCTATGATACCATTACCTACTACCGAGCGGCATGATCGGTGTTAATGAATGTATTTATGACCCGTTAAACAAACCAAATGTCATACCAAATGTAAGCATGTTATATGAAAATAATGTACTTAAATATGCTAAATGAACATACAAAGTAGAAATGTAAAACAATGTGTCCATATGCTGAGTGAATGACGTGTGCGTATATATACAAATTTTGCAATGAAATTACACACGATTTGGTTTTAAATTTATAAAAGTGATTATTACTTTTACATCAAAACACACACGAAAGAGGCAAGTGTACCCCGTCACATATGTAGTAAAGTATATGTAAGAACCAAGTATCGATCCAAGGAAATGGGCGGAGAAATAATACTAGACCTTTGTCACTAAATTACCGGTAACAAGATAAGTTTTGTTTGATTTAAACTAAACTAAAGTAAGCATAACCAAATACATAATAAAAAAACATAATAGATAGTAGATAAATAGCCTTGCTTAATACACAACCACAGCATGTCAACTAAGTCAGTTTTGGCACTAGAAGCATTCGGTCAACTTTCCAATTTAAGACAATTAGTATCCCTTTCGGGAATCCTAACATGACAATCATTCGGAAAGCTAAAACGATAAACACACTTTAACCACCTAAAATTGTTCTTTAACGTGCAATTGATAAATGTCTATGAAAATCTCTTAAAAATAAGTTAGTCAGCCGTTAGGATTATTCTAACCTCACTTAAACAAGGAAAGCAACACCGATAAACACAATGCAACCACCGAGACAAGCATAAACTAGATTAAATCACAACTGAGTTCATTTTACAAATCTTGCACAATAATTCACCAAGATAGCAATTTTGGCCTAAACTACTAACTAAGCTAACAAATCATGGCAAGAATTTATAACGACACCATCTAACCCGTTTAGGTCCTTACGTGACGGCAAGCTCTCTTGATTAACAATAATTACATTTTATTAAATCACTAACCATTTCTAGTATCATGATGCATACATTTAAACCAAGTTAAACTAGTTAACCAAATTCAAAGTTTACTAATACAAGATTAATTAAGCTTCATTTTTCAACTATCTTAACTAACCAAGCACCAATCATCCAACATAATTACTTATAATCAAGAAATCAATATCAATAACAAGGTTGCAAACTAATCATCAAAGATTAACATAGAAAATACTTCAAATGTCATTACAAACAAAGTTTAACAAACTAATGGTTATAATCTAGCAAGGGATTGTTGTGTTTTTGCCCAAAGGCTACAATAATACATAAATCATAATCTAAGTACTTGAAAGATTAACAAAAACATGGAAAGATTAAAAAATCAAACCATAAACAAGTACTAGACTAAGGATCCGGGTAGTAATCGAGCTAAACGAGACAATGTGGCTTGAATCCGGGTGAAAGCTAATGCCTCCGGAGCCTGAAAATCGCCTGTGAAGCTCTCCAAAAATCCAGAATATCGAGCAGAATGTTTCTGCAAGTTTTTATACTTTTTGCTATTGCACGGTCGTTCTCCATATGGAACGACCGTTCACTTTATGCAATTATTGGGGATGGGTCACCATAATGCATACGTCATCGGATCATTGACCAGATTCGAAATGGCACGACCGTTCTTTGTGTGGAACGGTCGTTCAGTTCCGGGCTACATGTTGCACGCTAAGTCGCACCGACCGTTCATCACCGAGACACAGTTTGTTCATCGGATATGCACGGTCGTTCTTCCTATGGAACGCCCGTTCTTCACCTAGTCGCTTGTTTTCCTGGAATGACCAGTTGCACCTCTCGTTCATTGCCGAGATGATCAAGTTTGTCGGAGATGCACGACCGTGCCACAGATGGAACGGTCGTTCCACAGGCCCAGTTCAGAATCCTTAACATAATGTCCGCAGCTTCGTCGTTTTGTCCGGAAAGTCCTCGTTTTTGCTATCATCTTGTCTGGAATGCAGTTTTAGGCCTGTAAACATAAATGTAGATAAATAAGTATCCGAATGACGGTTTTACGGCCAAAAACGCATAAAATAGGGGTAAAACGGGGAACTAAAATATGTGTAAATTAACGAATATCAGTGAACATATGCAACAAAATGTAATATATGAAAATCAATGTGCTAGCATGCTAAGTGAACATACATAGCAAAACATAATGGAAATCATGTACTATATGTGTACTAATGAACATAGCAAGTATATGTTATAAAAGCATGAAAAACATGAAAGTAACAAGTAGGCACATGTGTATCACCCCAAAACATTTGAAAACAGTAAAAGAGGGGTCTATGTACTCACCTGAGAATGCTTAGAAGTCTTGAAAAACAACCAAGCAAAGCTAGAGGAATCACGAAAATCAAACGGCACCTAATATAGGTAACTATGTTAATAAACTGGTCCTAAATCGGAAGATCGGATAGAATGAGGTTTCGTAACCCAAATGAGTATTGGAACTCATATGATATGGTTTAACAAAGCCTACATTCTAAATAGAAACCTAACCTAAGTGCTTACGACCCATTACGACCCGTTTAGGTAGCTTACGCCACTTAAACGCGTCGTTTGCGTAAAACGCGTTCGGACCGCCTAACTAGTCCTATGACAAGTATTATATGCCTTAATATATCTAAAAATGTTACCAAATCAGTTTAGATGTAAAAATTTAGGTTACATATGCTTAAAATGAATTTATATGTAAAAAGGGCATTTTGGTCATTTTCCTAAGGCATATAAACTACCTATCATATAACTAACTAAACGAGGTGACCATAAGGTATAACCTCGGAAGGTTATTCCCTATACAACTATGGTCACAACATATGTTTGGTCGGATCCTAATGATCGACCAAACGGGTCGGGTTCGAAAGTCTAAGCGGTTGTTTAGACCGCTTATCTTACGACCCTATATAAGCACTAAACTAAAAGTGACGAGTTAAACATGTTAAAACATGTTTAACGAAGTTTTAAAACAAGTTTGATATCAAAACAAAGGGTTTTGATACCCAAGAATAGTTTGGTTGCAAAATACGCATAAACGCGTATTTTGACCGAAACTATGACTCGTCACTATGCCTAAATAACGTGGTAATTCAGTAGGTATAGTCACAAAGGACTATAACCATCGTGATTACGCTCACGTTGCGAAGTTAAAACGAACTTCGTGTTGACCATTGACTGGTCAAAGGAGAAAGTCAAACACTGTTTGACTTTCATGTTTGAAATATATGAACAAGCATGAAGGAAACTTACAAAAGGTCCAAGACTTGAAGATTTGAACTCAAAATTTCTCAGGTATGAAGCTTCATAAGGAGAGCTTCAACTTAGAGAAGGAGATTGAGATTCAAATGTGAGGAATGAAAGAAATTCAAGTGGGTTTATATAGAGTTTGAAGAACCGTTAGGATCGTTCCTCGATAATTGAGCTTCAATCTGGACCGTACATGTAAGGCACATGGTTTTGGAATACTAGGGGCGCCCATAAACCATCTAACGGTATTGCAAATGTTACAAAAAAGACCCTAAACTTCAAGTTAGATGCTGAAAACGGACCTACCATTGCTGAAACATGATTTTCTGCCCAGATAGGGTGGTGGCGTGCCGTCACAGCAACACCACTTAGTGGTGGCGTGACGCCACCACATGCCCAGTTCCAGAAAGTTTGCTAACTTGTCAGTTTTGGTCCCTGCAACATTATTAAGCCATTTTCGATGCATTTAAACTCCGTTAACCCATTTTCAAGGCTCAAAAATGAAGTTTAAGTATAGGGAACATGAAATATGCTCAAAAACATCCCGGATGTCTGTTCGTTTGGTCGTACGGTTACGTTGTTCGGTTAATTACGACGAAACACAAACGGGCGCGAAAAATGATCCAAATTACGCGACGAGTGGAATTTTAGTATGCCAATCACTAAAATAAAATCTTTTAATGATTACATAAATTTTTGGATGTACGGATATATTCAGAAAGTAAGATATGCGCGTAAATGCAAACTTGTGCACTTCTTGACGCTTTTAGTCCCTGTTTGACCAAAAAGTTTATTTTTGCACACCGAACCCCTCAAAGCCTATTTCTAAGTTATATAAAGGATATTTATGGTATGTTTAACTTATGGTCAAGTTCCGGAATGTTCGATACCATACGAATCAGGAGACTTTTGCAGTTTGACGCAAATAGTCCCTGCGATCGAATAAACTTGATTTCGACACACTAAACCCTCCAAAATTTATTTCTAAGTTATGTAAAGGTTATTTAAGGTATGTTAAGCCTATGTCACTATTCTGGAGTGTTTGTCCCATTAAACTGATTACGTTTATGCATCAGTTCGCGTATAACTTTCCAGAAAGCGATTTAGAGCTCGAAATCGAACAAGAATTGATATGTGCAAATGATACACATATTTATGTAAATACCAAGTATGAAACACAATATTTCATTGATTTGGTATTTGTATGATGTCCGTGGAGGCATAGATGTCACAGTTGTTGTGTAATTTTCTTGTGCATCGTTAAGTGTTTTACTAGCATAATAAATTGGGTGAAAATGCTTATCTTTTCTTTGTCCCAAGACGGCTCCAACCACAAAGTCGCTTGCATCACACATGATTTCGAAAGGTAATTTCCAATCAGGCACTATCATGATAGGTGCATTGACTAGCCTTTCTTTTAGTGCTAGAAATGCTTAATTGCAATCCTTGTCAAAGATGAAAGGGGCATCTTTTTCAAGTAATTTTGTTAGAGGCCTTGAGATTTTAGAAAAGTCCTTGATAAATCGTCTATAAAATCCGGCATGCCCTAGGAAACTTCTGATAGCTCTAACGGAGGATGGGGGTGGTAATCGAGAAATAGTGTCTATTTTTGCTCGATCAACCTCCATTCCTTCGCTTGAGATTTTGTGACCGAGTACTATTCCATTTGTTACCATGAAATGACATTTTTCCCAGTTAAGGGCGAGGTTAGTTTCCTCACATCGGGATAGCATTCATTCAAGGTTATCGAGGCATTGGTCGTATGAATCTCCAAAGATAGAAAAGTCGTCTATGAAGACTTCCATTGTCTTTTCTATCATATCATGGAAGATGGCCACCATGCAACGTTGAAAGGTTGCGGGGGGCATTACATAGACCAAAAGGCATGCGTCGATAAGCAAAAGTTCCATAGGGACATGTAAATGTTGTCTTTTCTTGGCCTTCGGGTGCTATCGGAATTTGAAAGTAACCTGAAAAACCATCTAAGAAACAATAAAATTTATGACCGGATAATCTTTCTAACATTTGATCAATAAAAGGTAAAGGAAAGTGATCTTTCCTTGTTCCTTCATTCAATCGACGATAATTTATCCATACCCTCCATCCTGTGACGATTCTCGTTGGTATTAATTCATTTTTCTCATTAGTTAATACCGTCATACCTCCTTTCTTTGGAACTAATTAGACGGGAATTACCTAAGGACTATCGGAAATTGAGTAAATGAGTCCGGCGTCAAGTAATTTGATGACTTCATTTTTAACCACTTCTTGGACATTTGAATTTACTCTACGTTGTGGTTTTATTACCGATTTATAGTCATCGTTCATTAAAATTTTGTACGTGCACATGGAAGGACTTATGCCTTTAATATCTACAAGCTTCCAAGCGATCGCATTTTTGTGTTCTTTCAAAAGTGTAATTAATTTTTCTTTTTCTAAACTTGTTAATTTTGACGAAATAATTACAGGTGATTTACCATCTTTGTCTAGAAAAGCATATTCCAAACCCTTTGGGAGTTCTTTGAGCTCAAGAGGTGGGTCTTTAGGAGACTCCTTATTTGGTTGCTCATTTTTCTCAAGAATCACAAAGGTTTGTTCTATGGCGACCTCTTCTTCAACAAAGTGTCAATTTCTTCTCTTGTATCAGGTGGTTCATCTTCATCTTCAATTAGGGGGTCATTATTGCCGAATGGATATTTCATAGAACGCTCAAGATCGACACTCTTTTTAAATGCCCCTAATTGAATAGATAGATTGTTGTACTTCCGATTTTTCAAAGTTTCGTGGGTTTTTACAAAAGGTCGTCCCAACACTAGAGGAGCGTCATCAAGGATGACAAAGTCGGTTGGGATTACCATTTGGTTGGTTTTGACCAAGACATCCTCAACTACCCCTATTGATTTTATTACTTTCCGATTAGATAGAAAAATGGGTATTTGAAGTGGAGAAAAATCACTAATACTTAATTTTTCGAAAATGTAGTTTGGCATTATATTAACGCAAAGATCTTTATCAATTGTAATGTTACTAATAAAGGAATTTTGAAAAAAACATGGAACCGGTGTAATGTTAATTTCAAATGGGTCTTCTTCTATTAGTGTGGTTTGATCATTGGTTAACTTAATGCTTACCGTTTCGTCAATTTTAATGTTAGTGTTTAACTCTTTTAAAAACTTAGCATGAGTAGGTACTAAACAATGATTTTCGAAAGAAGGTGACAAGAGATTAATTTCTTCAAAATTAGACTCTTCTTGAATTTTAACGTTGTCGGACTCACCTTTTTCTTTGTTTAACTCATGTGTCGGTTTTTCACTTACTTGTTCTTCCATTTTTACATTTTCAACTATCTCTTCTTTATTACAAGTTAACTCTTCTCTTGTGCGGGACTCCTCTTCCCTTGCGCGAGATTCTTTTATTCATCGTTCGATAGTTTTAATGTGTTCTATTATCTTATCGGCTATGTGGGTGATAAAGTAAGGATCTGGATCCTCAAAGCTTGAATCCGGATGTTCGATCCTTGGTTCCTCATAATACTCATATGAAGTAGATGGTTCACACCATTGTTCCTCATTGTAAGTATATGATGGATAAGGGTCGTAATTTTGTTCTTCATAATACTCATATGAGGTGGGTTGTTCACACCATGGTTCCTTATAGTAAGCATATGAAGGTGGAGGCTCATATCTTGGTTCCTCAAAGTATGAGTATGAAGGCTCATACCTTGGTTCATCAAAATATGAGTATGAGGGAGAAGGTTCATACCTTGGGTCTTCATAGGTTGTGTATGAAGTCGATGGCTCGTACCTGGGCTCCTCATAGTAGGTGTATGAAGTGGATGGTTGAAATAAGTCACAATATTGTACCGAGTGAGGGTTACCACAAATGGTGCAATAATCTTCCCTATAATCATCCTCCTCATAGGTGTAATTGTAATTTCCTGAGTATTGACCCATAAGGATCACTCAGCAGACCACAACAGAGTCTCGAGACCAGAAAACAAAAATAAAAATGGAGACAGAGGCTGGACACGGCCCCGTGTTCAGTTTCTGTATCTGGGCGTTTTAATAAAAGTAGTTGGTTTTGTGCAGCACGGGGGCATGTTCAGTGAGCACGACCCCGTGTTCAGACTCTGTATCTGGGTGTTTTGAAAAAAATGTGCAGCACGGCCCCGTGTTCAGTGAGCATGGCCCGTGTTCAATCTACTGTAAATGCAAAAACTAACTAAAATGCAGAAAAAAATGCGCGCATTTTAAAAAGGTTTTGAAAAACTGATTAGGTCGTCGATTTTAAGCTTTCTTAAAATCCTTGTGTCCCCGACAACGACGCCAAAAACTTGATGCGTGTGTAGCGTTATACGTTTTTATGTATATTTTAGCCCTTTTTACATTTTAGTCAAGTTTTAAATTTATAAAACACGATATTTTACTAACACTAAACACACATATGGGCAAGTGCACCCATCGTGAGCGTAGTATAGTGTTGGTAAGATACCGAGGTCGTCCAAGGACACAAGAGCTTTTAGTACCGGTTTATCCTTAACGTCTAATCAAATCAAAATTTTAGAAAAAGGTTTATACATGAAAATAAAGACTAAAAATGCTGAAAATAAAAATAAAAAAATTAAAAACAAATAGACAAGATGAATCACTTGGATCCGACTCGCCTTTAGTGTAACCTTTGATTATTTCCGCACTTTTGCACTTTTTAAGAGATTATCTTAGTTATAGTAGTAGGCCCCTCTTTTGAAGGTGACGTTACCCTCAACCCAGTAGTTTGAGTCAACAATGATACAATCCTAAAGGGTTGGATTATTGAAAGATAATTAAGTAAGTTATTAATGCGTAATGTGGTAGGCCCCTCTTTTGAAGGTGATGTTACCCTCGGCTAAGTAGTTTGAGTCAGCAGGGATACAATCCTAAGTAGCCGGGTTAATGTTTTAATAGTAGTTTACATATGAGGGGATCAAGAAATTCGAACCCCCGCCATCCAATACCAGTGGGTATTGGAGGAGGTCCTACTAAGCTTGACCCGGGTCCTTGCAGGATCTATACACTGAACAAGGTAAGACGCTTACCAAACCATTCCCTTAACCCCCGACCAGGTAGCCAACATATCTCCATATAGACCGTGGAGATATGAATGGTGTAAATATTTTATTTTATATAGACAGTAAAATAACACCAAGACAGCACAGACAAATGATAAGGAAGTTTTACCTTCAAAATAAGAAACTAGTTATTAAAGTCATTAATACATAACCAAATAAAAAGTGCGAAAAGATTAAAAATAAAAATTATTACACTAAATGTTTGTCTTCACCAAGTGATGTAAGAGACTTAGGCAAACATGGCCTTTGATTGTCAAGAACTCTTACGATCAATCTTGGATCCCGAGACTACTACACACACTCTATGATGGATGATGGATGGTGGTGGTGGATGTGGGTTGTGATGGTGGTGGTGGGTGGGTGAAGTGTGAGAGAGGTGGTTTGCCAAGGGATGCCTTTGAAGTGAACCAAGCACCCCTATTAGCCTGCACAGAAGCCCGGACACGGCCCAGTGTCCACCCATCTTCTCTTTCTTCATTTATTGCAGTTTGTCTGTATTAGTTGACCACGCCCCCGTGTCCGCTGGGCACGGCCCCGTGTGCAGAAGCGTATCTGTACTATCAAGATTTGCTCAGATTTTGCGAATCTTAAGGTTGACCATGGCCCCATGTCCGCTGGGCACGCCCCCGTGTTGGGAAATAGAAGCTTCTACCACTTTGTCTTTTCTGCAGACACTTGGGTACGCCCCCGTGTCCGCTGGACATGGGGCGTGTTCAGTCTTCTGTTGTCTTGTTTTTGCTTGGGAAGATGCTGTCGAGGGGTCGGGCATGCCACGTTTATTCCTTTTCTTGTATTTATGTTAGATTTAGCTGCATTTTTGCTTCTTTTTTCGTTTAAGCTCTTTTAACCCTGAAAATACAAAAGGAAGACAAAAGCACACTTTTTCCAACATTAGTACTAAAAAAGGTTAGTTTTATGCCTCATTTGATGTAATTTATATGTTACATTTTACACACATCAGTGACGCCAACCAAGATGCTTCAGATGTTTATTTGTACTATAAATAGAACAGTGCATGTATTGTTCTATTCACCATATTCCTTCTTGATATTTTGCACAAACAAATAGGAGGTTTCAAGCTGGGGGGGGGGGGTTTGTAATTCTCATGCGTACGTGAATCATTGTAATTACAATCTTTCAGTGAAAAGCATGATGATGAAAGCAAATATTCCATTGTTGTGATTTAAAGTTTACTTCCCGCTGCATATTTCCATGTTTGTTTATCTTCATTCATTGTTTCATCTTAAACATTCACAACAATTCAAACTCAGGTCCTAATAGTCTTACATGCTAGAACAATCTTATGTCATGCCATCTATCATTAACTTTAAAAAGCCTCCCTTAACATGTATAACGCTATAGGAGTAGCACACCGTCCCGTTTGTTGGGTCATCGTTAAGTATTCATTCTTTACGGTCTTATTCACTTTGGTGATAAGGTTACGCTAGTGGAAACTTTGGGTTAATTTTTAGCTACGCATGCTAGTATGATTACATGAACTAGTACACAATGAACATGTGGATTTGATATTTATACATACTTAAGCTACGTAGACAAACTAGTATGCTCATCGACATAATTTGTGTTGACGATATTTTATACGTGTTGCAGGAAATGTTTGATGATACGTTTATAAGAAATCTACTTAGGGTGGATTAACTCACCAAACTTTATTTATGGATTTTTACGTTTCAGTCATGTAACTTGCAATTTGTTGTATTTCTTTTCGAGACAATGTAATGTTTGAATTTGATGAAATGAAATTTTGAATTTTAGTTTATCATCGCAAAATCATTGTTATGTTGTCGTTAAGCAATCTATTACGTCTCGCCTCGATGTTTCCTTCATCGGTTTGAGTGTTACAAAAATATGGCATTTTACAGGTGATTTTAATATAAACATGCAAAATTGTAAACCAAACTGAATATGGAAAATATGGCATTTAACAAACTAGTCTACTTCTTGGCCATCCTTTTTTTCGATCCTTTTCAATCATGTTATTCTTTCTTCCCCTGATTGGAAGAATTTGTTTAATGATTTTACCAATCGAGTTCTCCTTTCATTTAAGTTCAGAAAATTGGCCTGTAATAATCCCACCTAGACCTTATTGGCCATTAATAATCCCACCTCAGAATATTCCCCTCACCAGTCCTACCTTTCACCTATTTTTCCTACAATGGTCCCCCGTTAAAAACACTTAACAGAGTTAAGCTTTTTTCCAAATTACAAACAGTTTTTTAGGGCTTTTGATTAGAACGACGATACGAGTCCATTGATGTAAAACTTGCCTCGAAACGGTGCTCCAAACGATGAAAACGGCGCTCCAATTCGGGTGTTTAAATTTCTAATTAACCAAAATCAAGTCACTTGGAGCACCATTTCGAAGATAGTTTTACATCAATGGACTCGTACCATCGTTCTGATCAAAAGCCCTAAAAAAATTTGTTTGTAATTTGGAAATAAGCTTAACTCCGTTAAGTTTTTTTAACCGGGAACCATTGTAGGAAAAATAAGTGAAAGGTGGGACTGGTGGGGGGAATATTCTGAGGTGAGATTATTAATGGCCAATAAGGTATAGGTGGGATTATTACAGGCCAATTCCCCTTAAGTTATGGAGTAGGATTTTTGCAGCATACTTGATCCTAAGGTCATTTAGTTGTTTCTTTTGTAGGTCATATGGGGCCTTTTCATTTGCTAAACCACATGCTCAACCAGACAACCGCCCCATATACGTTTCCATATGCCTCATTGTAAATATTCGACAGTCGACCAAGTTAGATTTTGTTCTCCAATCCATTTTCTGTCTCACAATCTTTGCCCTTTAATCTGCCGAGCACGTGGGTGTTGTTTACCAATCAAGTAGAAATGTCTTTGCTATATTATTGGCATCAAGACCAGATCATAATTCTTTATCATTTTATCTTTCAGATCTTCTTTGAAACGAGCGTCTTTCAAAACCGTTTCCATGTTTCGATTAAATTTAATGTATCGTTGATCTTTGGTTTTTCATATGCGGGCGTATTCTGTAATTTTGCATGTGGACATTTTATTAACAAAGCAATGTTATAATATAATTGCATCGTTTAATTCAGAAAAACACTGACCAACATTATTTGAGTATAGAACAATCTTGATGGTGATTATGGGGCCTTAAACCTTTCTTCATAGTTCAGGATGTGCCCCCAGGCTTGAACACAATTGTTGTGTGCATATAATCCTGGTTTCATGCTCTCGAATATCAGCCTAGGAGTTTCTGGACCCCTGTAATCTTGAAGACTGTACTCCTGAAAAATAACACATGGCATTAAAGTTATAGGATTACATTTCATCAGAACATGGTGTTTGTGAGTTTTATGCCTTTGGAGGTTGTTTTATAGCAATTTAAGGTTGCCACTGCAAACTATGGCGTTTTATGAGTTATGAAATGTACATACCATACATAACCACATCCAGTGTATATGTACGTTGAAATACTTTTTTCCTATGTCTCCCTTGTTGCATTTATAACCACTGGCCTCTTGAGATAAGGGGACAAACATGTCCTTGATGGCTGTGACACTCTCTTCCCATCTAAACCCAAATTTTGCTCCTTTTCATTATCTTCTTCATCTCCATCTGCTTCCGTGCTTTCAGAATTGTGTTCTCTTGCAACATATTTCCTATGTTTGGTGTCCTATCTTCCACATCCTTTTCCTGTCCTCCTGTGTTTTGCTAGTTGTTTGAGTTGGTGTCAGTAGCTCAGAAGAAGCATATCTGATTTTTCTTTTCTACTATCCATATAAAGTATAACTTTGAAATATAAGTTACCAAAGACTTCAACTTGTTGACCCATTCAAAGGGAGTTCGACTTTATAGTTTGCTTAGGGCTTCTAAAAACATTAGACGGGCCCTGCATCAATACATTCAGTTTTGTCTTGTCGTACAACTTGACCTTGTTATTGATGGCGTACTGTGTTTTTATTATGTTCAATCCCTACCCTAAATCCCCAATTTCAATATAAACAAAATAAATCTCTATGATTAAAAACATGCTTTACCATACTTACTTCATGATGGTTACTTAACAATCTCAATCCAAAGTTTAAATCACCACCAAAAAATTGGATAATGGTAATACAAAACGACCCATTAACATAACCTAGCTTTCATGTAATGTCATCTAATTCAAGAACAGACCTTTTCTATATTCACAAAATCGGCATAATCAACCTTACCCTTTCATACACCCCCACCACAAAACTCTGAAAAGGTCACTCCATGGTAAATCTTGAGGTGGAGTGAATCTTGGGGCAAATTCACGCTAGATAAAATCCTTGAAATAAAATTAAGTATTTAACAAAAATAAAGCTTTTAAGTGTTCTCTAAGAATTTAAGACAACTTACGACATATGTCGTAATCGAAATCACCAGGCTCCTTTTCGATGGACCACATTGTGATCAATAATGCCTTAAATCAAATTCGTGTGAAATCTGTTATGATCGTAAGTGTGTTTGAATTAAACTGAAGGTATATGAGAAGAATGGATAAATAAATACTTCTTAAACATAATTTAAGAATGACATAAATACCCTCAAGCTTGTGTTAAGCATTAACCATAGGTAGCCTTAACTTACAACTCTAAAACTCTTTTAAGGTATACGGGGCACTTTTCGGGGAGGCCTGCGGTGACCAAGTCCCCGAGCGGGAACACCGCCGCCATCAACGCGGGGAGGCAATTCGGTGAATGGGATCGGTGTGTATTCACCGATGAGGGAATCAAAGTTTAAACGGCTATATAGCCGTTATACGTTTAAATTTTTTTTTTCCTAACCCCTATAAATACTACCTCTTTAATCTTTTTATTTTTCAAACCCAAAACAACTCTCATCCATTCAACGCATCTAATTTTTTTAACCAATCTTTAAAAAAAATGGATTCCAAGTTCCCGTTCCAAAACGGTGAAAAAGATAAGGTCCATCGTGTATACGTGCATTATTTTACATAACATGATTATAAAAGACGACGGAAGGGCGATAGCACCGGTACACATTCAAGATCCTCCAGTCGAACCCGTCTTCGATGATACAGCTTATAGCGAGCTCATTGACGAAGAAACGCATTGGAGACTAAAACACGATCTCGTTGAGCATCTCGGACGTTTAGATCTACCTCACCTTGAAGTGAGTTTCGACGACGAGTAGTTTGTTTTTTTATTTTTCTAGTTTGAATGTAATTTTTATTTTTAATTTAATGAAATGTCTTTTATTAAATTTTATTTAATTTTTATTAATATTTGTTTAATTTTTTTTTTAATTTATAAACATGCATAATATTTGTTTAATTTATAAACATACATAATTACAACAAATAAAAAAACAAAAAAAAAGAAAAGAAAAAAACAAGTCCCCCAAGAGAGGAGTGCCGCCATCAAATTGAGGGTGTGAGGGGAGTTAAGAGGGGAGTTGACGTGGGGCGTGCTGATTGGCCGTGCGTAAGAGAGGGGACTCCCCTAAGAGAGGAGTGCCCCTCTCACCCTTAGACCAAGGTAATTAACTCTATTCATTAATTTATCTATCTATTATACTAAAGCAAAATAAGGGTTGACCATTTGACTTTGATGTGGCTATTGTCTTTGGCCAGAGAATTACAATTTGGGCGGCATTTTGTGTATGTATATATTTCATTCTATTTTTTCATTCAATGCAATTCATTTCATCAATAATTCCACCGCCTTCTCTCTTCCATTATTTTCTAATTCGACTTCTTCATCTTCTTCAACGGATTTCTGAAATTTCTTCATTCATCCATATCTTAATCTGTAAGTGTAGATTTTAATTTCTTAGTTTAATCTTTATTTTTTTGATCTGTTCAAGAAACCTTATCTCCGATTGACATTTAGATTTGTTGTTTATGTTTATTATCTGTATAATTTTTGGTATAGAATTTTATGTTTACTGATAACCCTAAACCCGTTGTAGTGAATTTTACCTTTTGTTTTGTTTATGATTAATTTTTATTATCCAAGAAACCCTATCTCCGATTGTCATTATAGATTTGTTGTTTATATGTTTATTATCCAGATCTTTGTTTATAATACCTATTGTTTATTTTTTTATTAATTTTTTGAAGAAGTATTGTTCTGTTTCAGAAACCCTAATTCCGAATGTAATTCCAGATCTGTGTTTTATGTTTATTTCCATTATGTTTATTCATACTTACTCCAGCTCTGTGTGTTTTTGTTATTGAATTTGATTTTACATTTATTCAAATCGCTAAATCTGAATTTCATTAAAAAAAATTTCATTTTGATTGAATCTGTATTCTATGACCCCTAAATTATTTGATACAGATTTGTTGTTTATATGTTTATTATCCAGATATGTGTTTATAATACCTATTGTTTATTTTTTTATTAATTTTTTTAAGAAGTATTGTTCTGTTTCAGAAACCCTAATTCCGAATGTAATTCCAGATCTGTGTTTTATGTTTATTTCCATTATGTTTATTCATACTTACTCCAGCTCTGTGTGTTTCTGTTATTGAATTTGATATTACATTTATTCAAATCGCTAAATCTGAATTTCATTAAAAAAAAATTTCATTTTGATTGAATCTGTATTCTATGACCCCTAAATTATTTGAATGTATTATTTTTAAATGTGTTTGATAGTTTTGTTTTTTGATCATTTTTTATTTTAATTTAAGACTGTATCTGATTTTATCTCAAGATCTGTTGATTTTTTAGTATTAACATTACGGATGATTTACAATATATAATCTGATTTTTTAATTTTTTTTGTCATTCAAACCTTTTTTTGTAGGTTTCTAATATTCCTGGGAGTTCTTCATTAAGGTATTGTTTTGTTTTTATTATTCACTAACTTATTGTATTATGCATTTTATATGATACATATGGAAGCTAATCAGAAGAAACCCTCAGTTGAAGAAAAATACAGTGATAGTGTTTTGCTTGTAACATGGAGGTGTCGTTGATGTTGTCAAGGAGTCTCAGGAAATGCTAAGTTATATCATTTCCTTACGCTCCTCGGCAATGTCAATGACCCCTCAAAAAAATCCCGTCAAATCTCTCTCACTGGTTGCTTCATCAACAGAATGTTTATTTTTCTCACCACAGATCTCCTGTATATTCCCTTCAATTATTTAACCGCGTTCTTTTCATTATATATGGAAGGTAGCAATCTTATTAAATTATGGTAATTTATTTTAGGTAATTTTGCAACCGTTTCCATTTGTATTGCATATATACATAATTTTGCTTTTAATATAATGTTTCAACCGTTCACTTGAGAAGCGTGCTCTTTATTTTGTTCATCATCAGACATCCAAATACAAGCATCGGTAAGTGTATTCCACCTCTATTATTGATTTTTATTTTTTATTAGAAAACCACAATTAAGTTGTTTGGTTTGTATGTTGTAATTGATTGTAACGGATATGTTAATTGTTATAGATAGCATAAACCCTAATCTCTATTTTCAATTGTTTTAAATACAATTGATATACAAGTCCTGATTCAACTTATTGAAACTAGAATCAGTTTATCGATTGTTATGTAATACATATTTTTATTAATTATCTTTTTATAAAAAAAAATTAAATTTGTTATTTTGATTATTTTTAAGTTATATAAATCCTCATTCAACTTATTCATGAATCCTTTGTTTGTTAATTATTTTGATTGCATAATAATTGATTTGATGTCGTTTGTTTATGTATCCTGTTTTTTGTAGGTATTTACTATGGGTGAAAGTTCATCAAGGTATTTTGTGGCTATTTTTTATTATTTTCTAACAATAACCTTAACATGTTATATATTGTTAACATTGTATTATGTAATTCAGTTACAGAGGACCCTGGTTCTGTAGGGTAATGAATCGATCAGACCTACTTATTCTGGTAAATGAATAATTATTACTTTAGTTATTTGTGTTCTTTTCTTTTTCATCTTATTAAATACAGTATATTATTATTGTATTATTTTAATATTTTAAATATAATTATAATTATTTTTCCATTTCATTGTTTTATTAGTCCATTCCTGATGATGCTGTTTCCAAACTATGGGGTGTTTACAAAGGCCCTACTAATGTTATCATACACACTGAAGATGGCCGTGTCTTTAAAGTTTATTTAAGCGCTGCTAAAGGGAAGTTATTTTTCTTTCATGGTTGGTCCAAAGTTGTAGAACACTTGGGTCTAACCCAAGGATGTTTGGTAGTATTTAATCCTGTAGATCCTACTACGTTTAAATTAACAAGTTTCCTTGATGGGGTTAGTCGTTGCTCTTTCTGGACAAAAATGCTCCCTCCATCATGTAATTTTTATGTAAGATATATATGATTTTATTTTTCCTAATGTATTGAATTATTACTTTAGATATGTTAATACTAACCTGTTTTTTCATTTTTTTTCATCCTACAGGTCATTCCTCAATGTATTTTGCCAAAAAGTTACGATTATTCGTCAAATGATTTAACCTCTACTGTAATGATAGACAACCAAACGTTTAACGTTTCCATTGTAACGTCTGACGGCAAAGTCGGTTTTACTGTTGGTATGGATGTAATTGTTAGTCTGTTTCAGTTAGAGGTTGGTTGTTATTTCTTATTCACCAAAGGTTTTGGTAATTTTTTCTATTTAAAAGTCTTTGGAAAAAACGGTGTTGAAATCACTTATCCTGACTTAGATGTTGATGAGGTAAATTAAATATTGGTAGTTAATTATAAATTTTATATACATATCAGAATGTAATATATTTTATATATATTAATTTGCAGACTGAAGTTGCACCTGTAGATGCTGAAAATGAAGTTGAAAAACAAATACATTGTGGTGTTACTCGGTTTGTTCGTACTGCTGGTGAAGATTATTTTGTAAGTTTGGATATCATTTTAAAAACTGTTAAAAACAAGTTTTATTTTTATTTTTTACTTAACAAACATTAACTTTTATTATTAATTTTGTTTCAATACAGAGAATTCCTGATCATGTTTCACGCATGGCTAAGCTTCATGAAGGTTTAAAAGATTTGAACATAAGATTTTTGCATCTGGATCCGCCACTGCAGATTACCAACGGTACCAGACGTGAAAGAAGAACCAATGGTCGTGGTTTTCGATACGCTTTATCCTCTTGGAGGAAGTTCATGAAAGCCGCTCGAATTAAGGTCCGTGACCAGGTTCACTATTGTTTTGATGAAAATGAGCAGGTTTTGAGTGTTGAGAGGGTTGTACCTTACGTTAGCAGTAGTAATTAGTTATATGACAATTATGGCATGTTTTTTTGCCTTTCAAGTTTTTTGGTTTTAACATTGTTTTTGTTATAGAATTTCAATTTTTTATATAATTTTCATCTTATTTCTTATTTTAACCACTATATGCCATGACTTAAAAGTTTAATCTATTATTTTAATAATTTTTTTTCCCACTATAACATTTTATGATAAATCAAAAACGATATATAAACTACTTTTATGGATAAAATTAAATTGATATATTCGCATATTAACATTGCTGATTATTGTTTACAACTAAGTATAGTGTTTATAAAGTCACTGTTCAATGTGTTATAAAGAGCAAATAAATCTACACATATTATATATCAGAAAACGATATATAAACTAATTTTGCATATATAAACATTTTAATATTAAGGTATTCAGATAATATTAACGTATTCATAAAATAGTATTATGAACTTAGTATTATATATACAATATAACACTATGTTGTTACATTATAAACTTTTTTATAAAACTTGCATTATAGATTTTATATTATATTGAATTACAGAAACTCAACTTTGACTTAATAGGTTGCAAATTCTAAATTTTTTCCTTACTTTAAAACTTATTAATCATAAAAAGTCCCTCCTTACTTTATGCAATTTCAAATTGATAATTATGGAAATTGATTATATGGCCCATTTTTTTTTCCAGTTGATTCGTTTACATTCCTATAATTAGCTGGAAAAGTAAAGAAATATAGTATAGATATGGATGCACATTATATGGATATGATCCTGAATGTGTGATATGTCATATTTTAGGTATTGTTTTGCAATGCTATACAATCCTCAATAACATATTTTGTATCTTCATTTCAGTATGCGTGTCGAAGAAGGTTATCAGTGCTGATTTTATAACTGCTAAGGTTGTAGAATGCTGGAAAGCTTCATTTTTAATTAAAGCTAAAGAAGGAATTTAATATTTCAAATCCGTTGAATAAGGTGGTTAGTTACATTTCAATTTATAATTTTTTTTCACATATTAACCTATTTTTGGACATTTAAATTGATTGACTGTATTTTTAGAAAATACCTTTCTATTACATATTTCCATGTTTATGGTTTATTATAATTGTTTTTTTTTTATATTTTAATTTTGTATAATATACAATGTTTACTTAATTAACATTGCCTACCTATTATAAATATTCTTTAAACATTTCACATTGAAATCAATCTTCTCTACTCAGAAGTTTTTCTATCAGTTTTCATAAGCGTCGGTAAGAATACCATTGACTGTTTTATAAGATATTGATTGATAATTTATTACAATGTGTTATTATATATTGTTGTTTTTTTTTCTAATCCTTCATTTGAATTTTATGCAGAAATGGAACAACCTGCAATCACTCTGTTGAATAATTTGGACCTCAATGTTGATAACTACACCATCAGAATACGCATTGTTCGGTTGTGGACAAGAGCTGATTTCAATAACGGTAGAAAAGTTTATTGTTATGATATGATAGTCATGGACAGTGAGGTAAGCGTTCATACACTTATGTTTGAATTTAATTTTATATTCTGTTAATTCTTAAAGTACGTATTTTTTTGTATAAAATAATGATGTTGTTTGTCAGGAAACAAAAATGCAAGCTTTTGTTTTGGCTAAAAACGCATCTGGATATCAACATCTTTTAGAAGAAAAGCGTTGTTTGACGATTCGAAATCCTTCCTTGGGTGAGAATCGTCAGAAGGTCAAGTACGCTAAGGGTGGTTTGAAGATTAACCTTAATAACAACACCGTTGTTGAGGAATGCCATGAGGCTATTGGTTCTGAATGGGGTTTTGATTTTACTCCGTTTGATTCTGTTGTGGAGGATCCAACAACTGACAACAAGTTCTTTAAAAGTCCTATTGGTATCATATACAATTAAAACTATATGATACAACATAACACAGTTTTTTTTTTTTTGTTGACACTTTTTACCTTTTTTCCCCAGATGTAATTGGTTTTGTGGTTAAAAGTTTTCCCTTCGAGGTAGACATAGAAACTAATAATGGAAATAACCAGAAGAAAGTCACCTTTATGCTAGAAGACTTGAAGTATTTATTTATTTTTTATTCACTTTTATTGCTTATAATATTATCTTTTTTATGTTATGTATTCTAAACTACTACTTTTATTGTTAACCTTTTTAATGTTCAGCAATAAGCAGATCTTTGTGACACTTTGGGACGGTTATGCGGATCAAATAATGGAGTATGAGAGCAGCAATCGAGGTGAAAAAAATGTCGTCGTAATCATTCAGTTTGGGAAATACAGATTCTGGGGAGGTATCGTATTACTTTAAATATATTGTGTTTTTTCTGTACGGTTTCACTTTAAATAGTTGTTTAAATTAATTAAAAAAAATTATAATTATGTACAGGGCATTTGTCTGTTTCAAATTTGTATACCGTCACCCGAGTCTTAATTAACAGTGATATTGATGAAGTTGCTGAGTTTAAACAAAGGTTCACTATCCTACATAACTTTTTTATTCTTTTGTAGCCAGCTCTGTGATTGTAAATAATTATTTTTCATTTTTTATTAGATTTATCGAGAAACTTTCTCCCGAAATTTCTTCCACTTATTCTGGCTTAAGTTCTTCTGTTGTCAAGTCTGCCACTGAAGAGTTCCTTTCTGACTTGACTTTTTATCCCATTGGGTCGTTAAACTCAATAGATACGGTAACACGGATAAAAATTGTTTTAATATGTTTTCCTTTATCTATTTTGTTATACATTATCTATATCTTAAACACAGACGAAGTTTGTTGTCATTGTTGGGACTATCAAGAGTTTTGCATCGAACAATGAGTGGTTTTACAATGCGTGCACAAACTGCAACAAAAAGGTTTCAACCATTACTGTTGTAAAAGAGAAGCAGGATGGTACTGATGGTTTTGAAGAGGTTACTGTTTTGGAATGCAAGACTGATGTTTGTAATACAAAGAACGTTTCATCAATTCCAAGGTAAATATTATCCATGTTAAGTTTTGTTTGTCAAAAAAAGTAAATCGCATTAATATATTTTGCAGAATTAGGCTTTATATACGTGTGCAAGATTGTACTGGTATTGTGAGTTTGACATTGTTTGAGCGTGAGGTGACAAAGCTTTTGAAGGTTAATGCTAATCAGCTTTTAGAGAACAACATTGAAGTATGTACTAAATAATTCCTTTTACCATATTTTTGGTTATTATACAACAGTAAAGTATAATTTTTTTTTCAACAGTTAGCAAACGAAGGAAGCTTTCCAAAGGAGCTAAATTCTTTACTCAATATGAAGTTTGCGTTCAAGATTGCTGTTTCTTCTTTTAACATTAGCAAGAAGTCTGATGGCTACTCAGTCTCCAAGATGACTAATAACCCGGTGGTTTTGTCCGAGCTTGATAAACATTTTGACACTATTCAGGTATATTTATTCCAATTCATCTTTGTACTATTATTACAATTTGCCAACAATGTTTAACTATTAATTATTATCATTTTTTTTTTACTTTAAAAAAAATCAGCCTATTGATGAGGAAGCCGTCAATATCGAACCATCCGATTCAAATCGTAATGATGATTTGCCTGTTAAGGTTTACTTTCCTTTACCTTATATATGATTTAAGTTGAACTCATTATCTGTTAAATGTATATTTATAACTCATCCCTATTTATTTATTTTATTTTTCTAGGATTCTATATCCCAAACTGGAGACGATGTAACCCCTTGCTCAAATGTTTTTAAAGTTGGCTTTACAACATCGTTTGATCACAAGGATGCTGACTTGGATACGAACAGCGAACGTGACTTGAAGCGCAATTTGGATACCGTGTATGACGTGGATGATGTTTCTTCTCAGTCTTCATCAAAGATGCGTAAAGACAGTGGTGTCGATGAAGTGCTTCTAATTCCAAAGAAAGAAACTTAGTCATCTATAATTCAAACATTTGATATGATCGTTTGTTTTGTGTTCAGTATTTGGATATTTTTGTTGGGTTTTTTTCGAAATTTGACAATGGTTTGACTCGTGTGGTTATTTGATATGAACGTGATTGTTTCATGGTTTAGTTGTTTCTTTCCGAAAACAAATTTTTTTTTGCTAATTGTTGTTAATTTTACTTTTTTTTTCTTATATGTATGTCATGATTATTCTACTTTTTTTTTCTTATATATACTCTAAATTTTTTAAAAAACGTATAATTTAATATAAACATATATATTATTCAGAATCATTTTTAATACAATCCGTTTTAAAAAAAAATGTAACTCCCTTCGTCCCAGTAAAAGCGTCTTATATTGAATTTTTAAAGTCTTTATTTATAAATTCTGACTTTAATTATATATTTTTTGTGTTATATAAAACTTTAATTATATATTTTTTGTGTTATATGTAACTTTAAAATATTCATATTATTTTATCAAATTTGTAACGATAATTCAATTTCATGATCATTTTTAAATTTATGAGCAATTTAATTATAGATGTAATGTATTTAATTAATGTACAAAATATGTTATCAAATTCTTTTATAAACAGTTACCATAATTTATTCTAAACATATACATTAGTCAGTTATAGAAAGTCTTTCATAGTATTTTTAAAATAAAAAATTTAACGTTTTAATTAATACAGAATTTAAAAAATACACTCCGTTTTTAAATTTAAAAACTTTAAATATACAGAATTTAACGTTTTTAAGTAAACTCATTGTGGTTAGACATTGTAAGGAATTTCTTTGTGGTTAGATATACATGATTAAAAAATACTAATATTTTAACACTTTATTCAATATTTACTAACCATTAGTGGAACTAAAAGGGTGTTGTGGTAATTTATGGTTAAATCCATTGTATTGGCGTCAATGTTCAAAACATAGGGGATGTTTTTGTAACATATTAAATGGCGGTTGTAATTATGTTTTTATTTTCCTTACCATACGCAACCATCATATCAAACCTTCATCTTCCCAATGATAGAGTGAATCGCCGACCGGAACTACTGCTACTATTTATCGCCGGAATCATCTGTATTAAGCTGATAGACGCCGGAATTAGGGCTTGGCATCTTGATTGTAGGTAACAATATTAACTTCCTTTACATTATTCATTAATTTTTGATATAATCCTTTCTATCTTTGATTTTTTACCTATACATTGATATACTTCGAATCTCAACCGTTTATGTTGTTTTTCCGTAAGTCTGAGACTTTAATTGTTAGAAATTAGTGTTTGTAGTTTATTTTTGTTATCCTATGTTCAACTTTTGTTTATATACCGATTTTTTTATACATAAACGTTAGGTTATGATTCTGTATTTAAACATTCACTTAAAAATTTGATACATATGGGTATAAGAACTTTAAATTTCAGAAACATAAAAATTAGTTATAATAATGTCTGTAACGTCATATAAATTTTCGATTATTGAACCACATAAGTTTGTGTTTTCATGATTTGAATCTTCAGTATTGTTATTCCAATCAGTGTTCTGTCTGTAGTGTTTTTTGTGTATACTGTATATATTACTGTTCGGTAAACTATGAGAATGTGAAATTATTTGTTTTTTTTTTTAAATCATTCTTCTTAGCATATATTTTTTGTGCAGATTTGAAAATGTATACTTCGTTTGTAAAGTATCTTCTGAACCCATCATCATTGAGTTTAGTAAGCATTCTTTATTTTAACTATAATTGAGTTTTTTGAGTATTTTTTTTTTTTTGTATTTTGATTTTTGAATCTTATAATTTTAAATATATTTAATTAAAATATATATATACAGGATGTCCCAAACAACTTTGTTACTCAATTCTATGGAGAGGATTGGGCCGGTAGGAAGCTGCGTATATATCATTCAAGTGGGAAAAAATGGGTCGTAATGTTGAAACGAGTAAAAGGTATGCCGGTATTAACTGACGGCTGGGAGACAGTTGTTTCAGAACTTGAACTCCAAAAGGATTGTCTGCTTACATTTCTTCCATTGAGCCATTTTGGTCTCCATCTTTCATCTTATGTTAATGGTGTCTGTGATCAATCTTATTTCACCATTAATCGTCATCTAAGAATGGGTTTTACGGTACGTAATCTCATTTCATTTTCATTACAATTTATATTTAACATGTTTTTCACTTTTTTATACTCTAACGTACAAAGCCAACATTCAATGTGTTATGTTTCATATTATGTAGATGATTGAAGATTCTTTTGTTCAACAATGTTTTGGAGACAATGTAGTGGCTGGCTAATATGAAATTAATTATAAGGGTTCTCCGTGGACAGTGTCAACAAGTAAGGTTAATTCAAACTATGTATTTTCACAAGGTTGGACTCAACTTTGCAACGATCTTGGCGTTCAAGAAGATGATTTACTGGTTTTTGAAAAACTTACTGATGTTATGTTTGGCTTAACCGTGTATCGAGATGAGGTTGAGATAAGGTTGAGCAAGAAGGTTGAATCTGATGATGATGTATTTCTGATATCTAAGGCCAATTACTGTAAAGCGCTTCTTAAGGTTCGAATTTATTAAGTATTAAATTTTGTATCATTTTTTATTCTTCTTTTAATTTTTTTTTCAATATGTGTTTGCAGGACATAGAGGAAGATGATAACCAGCCCACTTCTGATCAAAGTCCATCAGGAACAGTCCCGTCACGTACACCGAAGAAGGTTCATGTTAAAGAGACGTTGAAAGTAGGTGATGGTTTACATTTCAAGACAATGCAAGATGTAAGTTTACCACCACTATTATATATTTATATTAATTTATTATTTATGATAATTGCGTATTATAAATCATGTTTATAAATGAGAACTTCAATTAACTCATACGAACGTTAGTACTGATTTGAAACCTACTGTTGCATCTATATCATAACTGTTATAGGCTGTTTTTGGTTGTTTGTTTTGTACAAACACATTTTTTAATCAATTTGCTGTTTAAGTAATTTAAATGAAATTGTTTCAATGATCATATTAGTTGTATTAGAGGTTTAATAACTACATTGTTTATTTCCTATGTTTACCAGTCAAATATTATTTAAATACTGATGACATTTTACAATAAATTTAATAACTTTAGTATATTAGAAAAATAACATGCAGCTTTATTAGATCAAATTCAAAGTCTGTTTGGGATGTATGTTAGCCGTTTTTTTCTGAAAATATATTACATTTTGTATATGTAATATGATGCATGATAATTTTAGTTTTAAATTTATAAAACATATAAGATGTAACATATTGGATGTGCTAACTCTATTCTTTCACAACAGGTTAAAGGAAATGGAAAAGGTAAACGTTTTGTCGACCGATCCGACACAGTTGAGAATTTGAACAAACAATGCAAAGGCCGAAAACGTTATACAACATCTGGTCTAACTGTCAAGGTATTAAATTTTTTATGTATTTTTATTAACTTTAGTAATATCCGTTTTTATTGTCATTGTTTGCTTAGGTATATTCATAAGGTTTGATACAAAATTTATAATTTCTGCTGAATATCAAGTTTAAAATTTAAATTATTGATTCTTTGGTATTTTATTTTTTTGTGCTCAACTTGAATCTGTTGATATTCATGTTCAAGTAGAATGAATCCAATATTAATTTAGTAAAAACTGAATACGTTTAGAATCAATGTTCTTAATTGTTTATAAGTCGTACAAAGTGTATATATTTTGTGTAACATTGTTTAAGTAAACTAATACTTTGTCAGCCAAATCAGTATGTTATCCATCTTCATACATAGTATTTGTACAAGATTACTTTAATTGTACAATATATACTATATTTGGTGTTAACTACCTCTATATATTTATTTTAATTAAACAAGGCAAAGAAACGGTTATCTGATGTTCAAAATGTGAAGCATCGAAAGAAGGTTACAAGGAATGCAAGCAAAGTTTCCGTTGTCGTCATGGATCCTGAATTCTTCAACTTTAGTCGTAAAGCAGAATATAGGCTGGTAGGTTTTTTTACATGATTTACCATCATATATTTTTTTTTTACTTTTCTATATTCACTTATATTTTGTTTTTTTCAACGCATTTAGCGGCTTCCTGTTGAGGTTGTAAAAAGAGCAGGCCTGTCTGAAAGCTTGCAACCTTTATCTGTGCAAGACATGAATGGTGATGTTGAAGTTTATGAAACAAAGACAGAGTTAAACGGTGGTACGTTACGTTACGCCGTTGATGGTTGGAGGAAATTCATGGAAGATAACCAGTTGCAGCTTGGACACATGCTGCACTTCACATATGTAACTTCTCAGAGGAAGATTGTGTTGAAAGATGTAACTTCGTTTTAAGGAAGACTGGTATATATTTTGTTTAAAACAGCTATGGTTTGGTAAGTTGTTTGTTAGTCTTTTAAATAGATACATTTTGGTGGTTTGGTTGATGAACATGATAACTTTGCTTATTTTACTATGGTTTAGTTTATTTAGTTGTTTTGTAATGATACCAATATCTTTTTTTGTAATACGTTCAATGTTGTTAGTGTTTGATATGTATATTTTAGTAACTATTTACAATCTTCACATTTACACAATTCAAATTTTTTATTTAATTTGAAAGATGTTATCAATCTCATCTTCCTTAAAAAAATATTGAATATAAGGTAAGTAAATTTATTTATGGAAATCTATATTACAATTT
The DNA here is from genome assembly GCA_030545235.1 of Helianthus tuberosus. NCBI lineage: Eukaryota > Viridiplantae > Streptophyta > Magnoliopsida > Asterales > Asteraceae > Helianthus > Helianthus tuberosus. The sequence continues at coordinate 57,865,239 of CM060443.1, read as the reverse complement.
AATCACTTCCAAAAGTAACATATTACATAAATATATTTCCTTTTTTTTCATATTCTATCTCTATATATTGAAATAGAGTTTTTTCAATTTTTTAGTTCTATATCACCCTTTCATTTCGTGTTGGCTTATTCAATAAGAATTGATCTAAACACGTTTTGTTCCGTTGCTAATTTGCTCCTGGTGAATCAACCTTTGAACTCGGTTAGTTTGTTCACTTTGTATTTTAATTTATTGTTATTATAACGATTTAACATTTTATTTGAACTTTTATGTTTTTTTTTCTCAATATTTGTTTTCGCATAGTATCATTCACTTAACTTATATGCTCTGATTATAACGTATCCTTATAGTAATATATATATACATATATACACAAATCATCTTTGTTATGTATTTCATATTTTTTTCCTTCCCATGTAGTTCTGATCATGGAAGCTATTGATTATGACACCTTAGTCGTGGAAGTTTTGTCTAGGCTCCCTGCAAAATCAATTTGTAAATTCAAATGTGTTAGTAAAGCATGGTGTGCAGAATTATCAAGTAATCAGTTTGCCATTTTGCATTGTGTAATGCTTATTAAAGCTAAAAATCGGAAGCTAATATCATTGAATGATATGTCAATAGATGTTGATAATGTAATCTGTGGCAAGATTGAATTTGGTTCAACGAAAAGTATATCTTTTCCTTTCGAGACTCCACCATTGTCATTACGTTTTCTTTCTTCTCTCGACGGACTTTTATTAGTTTACTGTCTTAGAAGACTTATCATTTGGAATCCAACTACTAATTGGTATACTATTTTATCTGATGACTACCCTATACATGGATACGATCACGAATATGATACTGGTGCTATCTACTACGATCAATCTAACGACCTTAAAGTACTCCACATCAAACGTCGATACAATAATGTATTTGCAAGTGTATATTCTAGAAGTTTTGGTATATGGAGAGATGTCGAATTCATTAATGGAACTAACTTTGGTTCACGTTCTTATGCGTGGTCTGTTGGAACACTATCCGCCAAGACTGTATACTTCATTGTTTCACAATCTTGGTGGGTAATTGGAAAGAAGTTTATAGTTGCTTTTGATGTTTTATCTGAAACATTCAAACTTATTAATTTTCCTTTGAGTAAAGATCTTATTCCTAGCCAAGGGCATCTTATCACATTAAACCGGAATATTCACATGTTTGTTGTTTCCGAACCTGAAGAGCTTATTGTTGAACTCTTCAAACTCGAAGGTGAAGTATGGAATAAGGTTTTATCTTTTCAGAATTGTCAAACAGTTTCTTTCCAAAGTAGGTGGCACCAACCACATATAATGGAGTACAACACATGGATTTTAATGAGTGAATGGGGACGTATGGTTACCGTTAAATTAACCGGCGAAGAGTTACATTATTTACAAGATGTTGATACATTTAATGGAGTTAACGGAGAGTTATTCATAGAGACTATTATTTCTCCTTTTAGTTAGAAGTTATATAATTTGTTTTGTTTCTGTTTTTATTGTTCCCAAGTACTTACTTTATTTATATTAATTTTTTGTTTTATTTTGTTTTTATAAATTATGATGTTTTCCATATTATTTTTTGTTCATTAATGTGAATTCATTATATTGTTGATATAGATTGGTGTGCAACTGTTTTTTCTTTATATCCGTTTACATAAATTTTATGATTTATGAGTCAGTATAAAATAGAGATCGATGTACACTATTACCACCATAATGGTTTGTTAGATTTTATATATGAATCTGGTTTGATTAAATATTACTTAACATGTGATCCAACATACCAACTATTTAATGTAACACTTTTTTTTTATTTAAATTTCCAGCAATGCCTAAACGACCAAAGACTGATTCCGTAAACAATGACATTTATAAAGAAAATACTCAGGATGGTATGTTATTTAAAGGTTTTCAGTTCTTTCCTATTCATTCCTAAAAAACGATAACTTTAAAATTAGCGGGCGCATGATAATTAGTTTAACAACTATATGAGTATATATATATTTTTTTTATGTGCAGTTCAGCGGATTGGAAACACATCCACCGACATTGTTAACGGTATAACACTAATTCTTTCATTATCCAGATCGATTTTTTTACGCCTACTTAGTTAGCTAACTATTATGCTCGATTTGTTGATTAATTCTTCCATTTTTTTATTTATGTCTCTTCAAAGTTCGACGAGGTAGAAGACATTTATCAAACATAACCAATGGTATTATTTTAGCTATATATTTTTTATAACAAATTGAAGATTATCCTTTCTTGATTTACAACTAACTATTTTGATTTGTTTTTATTTGTTGATTATAATTTTTGTCAATATGTATATGATTTTCTTTTAGTTGTCCTCCCAATTGTTACTAAAGATGAGGCATCTCACAGAAGGAAATTAAGAAAATTATTATTAGATAATAAGAGATCAAATGGGGGAACTACATCGTCATCCCTCAATATTGTATCCACCAATATTAATTCCACTTCCACTCCGTGTGTTACACAACATCGTCCAGTTCCTGATGGTATGTTATTTTAGACGCTATACATTGGTTTAATTTTTTGTATATTATTTTAATTACGTTTAGAAATAATTAACTTTTTTATAAATACCTGACAATGAATTTATTTGGGGTGCTTTAATATTTTCTATTAGTGACTATGATTCTACAAAACAAGGATAGAGATAGCATGCGATTACCTAGATCTATTATTGACAAAAGAAGATCTACTACTATAGGTGTTAGGGTGAGCGGGGCACCAGCGGTGACCCCATGCGGTGACCCAAGTCCCCGCTAGGGAACACCGCCGCCATCCCTGCGGTGAGGCAAATCGGGGACCAAGCTCGGTGTATGTTCACCGCGAAGAAGAAGGAGAGAGATGGTGGGCCCAGCCTTTTTCCAACCAATCAAAAGATTTCTTTTTTTTTTAATAAAAAAACAAAGGGAGTTAAGAGGGGAGTGGTGCCATCAATTTAGGGTGTTAGGGGAGTTTAAGAGGGGAGTTGACGTGGCACACGAGGATTGGTTATGCGTAAGAGAGGGGACTCCCCTCTTAGGGGAGTGCCCCCCTCACCCTTACATCGGATAACATAGTCAACAAAATTGGTTGTCACAATTTTGAATCCACTCATGATGTGGCTAATAATGTTACTCCAAGTACGTCAAGTATGGTAACAAGTAAGTAATTTTTTAATTATTGTTTTTTTTTTATGTTTGTATTGTTTTGCATCGATATTTTGAGTATGTTTTTTGTCAATTGTACTAGGTAACATTAGTTGTAGTACCAGCAATCGGACAATGAGAGAAAATGGTTTTCGAATTAATATTTCAACTGGCATCACATCAACCACCTGCACATCATCATTGAACTGTAATTTGCAAAGGCTATCATCTGGGAAACGTAAGTTGGTATCCAAACCACGTATTTCATCTCCTATACCAATGATCGACTTGACCACAGAGGAAACCGTAGAACGAGATCCTTATAAAGGTGTTTCCACAGGTTAGGTTTGGTGATAAGTAGTGCTACATAGTGTAAAAATACCAAGTCTTAAATACGTATATCTTATTATTGTAATGAATGTTGTATATATAACTCTAATGTTGTACGTTTTAACAGATTATTTTGATCATGGTGATCAAGTTATTACTTGTGAAGTTTGTTATGCAAAGTTATGGGATGCAGAGAAAGGAAGTGGAAGAAAAGAGGGTGGCAAAATATGTCATATGTTATGTTGTGGTTATGCCAAAGTTGTGTTACCTGATTACAAATCTGCGACACCTTATTATAAAAGTCTATTCATGTCCAATGACAATGAAAGCAGGCACTTTTTGAAGAACATTCGACGTTACAATTCTATGTTCGCGTTTACGTCAATGGGTGGTAAGGTTGACCAGACCGTTAATACTGGTAACGCTCCTTTTTGCTACAGAATTAGTGGTGAAAATTATCATTCTATTGGTAGTCTTGTGCCAGAAAACGGAGGGAAACCTAAATTTTGTCAGTTATACATATACGATACTGAAAATGAGTTGGCAAACAGGCAATCAATTTTTAGGTACCATTCATGAACTGATTTTTTTAATAACATTTATTTTAATTATATATTTACTTACTATTTAAATTTTATGAAACAGGTCTTCAGACGATGCTTCCTCATCAACATCTTCAGACGAAACTGATAATAAGCTGATACAACAAATCAAAGCAATGTTGGATGCCAACAATGTGCTTGTGAAAATTTATAGGATGGTTAGAGATTGCTTCCAACAGAATCCTAATGCTACTTTAAAGCTTCGCCTTATTGGGAAAAGAGAACAAGATGGTCGGACTTATAACTTACCTACTTCCTCCGAGGTTGCTGCTCTTATTGTTGGAGATATTGATAATGCTCTTGAGAATAGAGATATCGTTGTCGAGACACAAACAGGGTCATTAAAAAGAATAAGTGAGTTGCATCCGTCCTATCTTGCACTTCAGTATCCTATTTTGTTCCCATATGGAGACGACGGTTACATAATTGACATACCCCATAGGGGTGTCATTGATGTTACTAACAAGAAACGTCCGAATTGTACTATGAGAGAGTTTTTTGCGTATCGTGTACAAGATCGTAGTAACCAGTTTTCATTGATTCTAAATTCTCGACGGTTATTCCAACAATTCTTGGTTGATGCTTATACGATGATTGAGAGCGAGCGACTTAATTTTATAAGATTTCAGCAACATGATCTCAGGTCTGATACATACGAGAATATTCGAAAACTAAGATATAACGGCCAACAAGATTTGTCTAAGGTTGGAAAACGTATTTTCCTTCCATCTTCGTTTACAGGCGGGTCACGATATATGATGCAAAACTATCTTGACGCTATGGCCATTTGTAAATGGTATGGTTATCCCGACTTTTTTATAACCATTACCTGCAATCCCAAGTGGCCGGAGGTTCAAAGGTTTCTTAAGGACACAAATCTTAATCCGGAGGATAGGCCTGATATTTTATCGCGAATCTTTAAAATAAAGCTGGATGCAATTTGTAAAGATTTGAAAGACCGTCATTTGTTTGGAAAAGCTTCAGCTGGTATGTTATTAAATTTTCTATTTTGAACATGATATAAATGATAATTAACAGTTTCTTACCTTTTTGTGTAGTTGTATACACTATTGAGTTTCAGAAGCGAGGATTGCCTCATGCGCATATGTGCTTATTCATGGAGAATGATTACAAACTTCCAACTGTAGACCATGTTGATCAGTTTATTTCTGCAGAAATCCCTGATATAAACCAAGACCCGGAACTATATACGCTTGTGAAAGACCATATGATTCATGGTCCATGTGGTAACGCTAAAATGAGCTCTCCATGTATGGTTGATAGAAAATGTTCAAAAGGTTTTCCCAAGAAATTTCAAGATCACTCAACCTTGGATTGTAACGGATTTCCCTTATACAGAAGAAGAGATGACGGTTCCTTCGTTTTAAAAAATAGAATTGAGTTAGACAACAGAAGTGTTGTACCTTACAACAAAAAACTTTTGAAAAGATATCAGGCGCATATAAACGTTGAATGGTGCAACCAAGCGGCGTCAATAAAGTATTTGTTCAAATATATTAATAAAGGTCCTGATAGAGCAACGGTTGCTTTGGTTCCGAGCAATAATGAAAACGAGGCAGCAGAAAATGATGAAATTAAAGAGTATTATGATTGTAGGTATATCTCGGCTTGTGAAGCCTCTTGGAGGATTTTTTTCGAATGAAGTTAATTATAGGAGTCCTTCGGTTATGAGGTTGCCTTTCCATCTTCCTGGACAACAAACAGTTTGTTTCGGTCCTGATGAAGATATTAATCAGGTGCTAAACAAGCCATCTGTGAACTCATCAATGTTTTTGTCTTGGATGCAACGTAATCAAGATCCTAACGACACTGTTGCACGTACACTAACATATGTACAGTTTCCACGTTTTTATGTGTGGAAGCTTGACAAGCGTATATGGGTTCCGAGAATAAAAGGAAAAACAATTGGCAGAATTCATTCCGTTTCTCCGTCTACCGGTGAAGCATATTATTTAAGAATTCTTCTTAATAAAGTTAAAGGACCAACATCGTTTGATGATATTAAAACAGTTAATGGTCGAGTGTACGATACTTTTAGAGATGCTTGCTATGCGCTTGGTTTGTTAGATGACGACTCGGAGTACATTGAGGCCATCAAAGAAGCAAATATATCAGGTAGCGCAGGTTATATTCGCAATTTATTCGCGACCATGTTACTGTCAAGCACTTTATCTAGACCTGAAGTAGTCTGGGAAAGCACATGGAAGTATATGACAGATGATTTTCTGTACAGATTCTCAAAGTATCATCGTGTTTCAGGTAAAATTATAAATTTCATATTAGGTTTTTGTTACAGTTACTAAAAATTTACCAATAAATTTATATGTGGTTCTGATTTTTTCACGGGTTTATCAATTCCTGAAGAGCAACTAAAGAACTATGTTTTATGCGAAATTGAGAAGTTTTTAACTCGAAATAATTCATCGCTTCAAAGATTTGTATCAATGCCTTACCCGGATACTTCATCTTTAGATAACTTTCGCTGCCGATTGATTAACGAAGAGCTTGCATACGACAGAACAGATTTACAAAATGTTTATCAAGGTCAGGTCAATTTGTTAACGGATGAACAACGTTTAGTGTATGAAGAAATTATGAACGCAGTTGATGGAGACAATGGAGGAGTATTTTTTGTTTACGGTTATGGCGGGACTGGTAAAACATTTTTATGGAAAACATTGTCTGCTGCAATTAGGTCAAAAGGTGAGATCGTATTAAACGTTGCATCTAGCGGAATTGCATCATTGCTGTTGGATGGAGGAAGAACGGCGCATTCTAGGTTTCATATACCTTTGAATCTTAATGAGGATTCCGTTTGTCACATTAAACCTGACGATGATGTAGCTAAATTACTACAACAGACCAAACTCATTATATGGGATGAAGCTCCTATGGTTCATAAACATGCATTTGAGGCTTTGGATAGAACTATGCATGACATTTTCAATATATCTAATTCATCCAGGTCTGATGTTGTATTTGGAGGAAAGGTTATTGTATTTGGTGGTGATTTTAGGCAAATATTACCTGTTGTTCCAAACGGTGGACGACAAGAAATTGTGAATGCCTCATTATGTTCGTCTTATTTGTGGAGGAAGTGTAAGTTGTTAACGTTAACTAGAAACATGAGGTTAACCGTTGGAAGACCGTCATTTGAAGTTGAAGAGATCAGTAATTTTGCAAAATGGTTGTTGGACGTTGGTGAGGGAAATGTTGGTGGTTCGAATGATGGAGAAGCAATAATTGAAATACCACATGAGCTTTTAATTGACAGCACATCTGATCCAATTTCTAGCCTGATTGATTTTGTCTATCCGTCAATCTTGGATAACTACAATGATCGTAATTACTTTAGTACCAGAGCTATACTTGCGCCTAAGAATGAGGTTGTTCACGAGATTAACGACAGATTGTTGGCAGTTTTCCCAGGTGAAGAAAAAGAGTATCTTAGTTCTGACAGTCTATGCCCTACTGAAGATGGCAATGTTGATCAGCAAAAAATATACTCACCCGACGTGCTGAATGGTCTTAAAGTGTCTGGTTTACCAAATCATAGGTTAGTGCTTAAAGTTGGTGTTCCAGTAATGTTGTTGCGAAATATTGACCAACGAAATGGTTTGTGTAACGGTACAAGGTTAAAGGTGACAAAACTTTACAGCCGTGTTATTGAAGCGGAGATAATTTCAGGTGGAAATATTGGTTCTCGGACATTCATACCTAGAATGAATTTGGTACCTTCGGACAGAAAGATTCCTTTTGCATTTCAAAGGAGGCAATTTCCAATAACTGTATGTTTTGCGATGACGATTAACAAAAGCCAGGGCCAGTCGCTATCTAAGGTTGGTTTGTGCTTAAGACAACCAATTTTCACACATGGTCAATTGTACGTAGCTTTATCCAGGGTTACAAGACGAGATGGAATCAAGTTACTAATACTTGACAATGAAGGCAGGCCTACAAATAAAACAATGAATGTTGTATATAAAGAGATATTCAATGGATTGTGAGGTTTTTATGTTTATCATCTTTTTATCTTACTTCACGTACTTTGTATCATTTTTGTTTATATTCGAAGAAACCTATAACGAAGTATTTACGCATTAAAGTATATTCAACAGAATTAGGATTTCTAAACGTGTGCAAAATTGTGTTGCCATTGTGACTTTTACATTATTTAACGCTTAAACGTATGGTTAACAATCTTTTAATATTTTTGTTTCTAAATAACAGTTTAACGCTTAAACGTATAGTATTTCTATGTGTTTATTTAGTGTTTAGCCACCTGTGTATTACCCGGGTAATTAACCGAAATAAGTCAACTCTTTTTTTTAATTAGTTTTGGGAAATTATCAATTAACACAACTTACCTTATGAATATTCTATAATTTTTTTATATTTGTTACATCTTCATATTATATTAATTAATTTCATAAAAAATAATGATATATATCATTCCATATATAATTCTTTTTTTCAAGGAATTGACTATGTTAATATAGTAACGACTAATTACTTTCTTAATCAATTAACGATTAATAAGCTATATTTTATCATTAATTATTTTTTTCCTTATTTAATCTAGCATCTTAAATAGATACGGTATATTTTCAAACAAATTATAGAAGATAAAACTTTGTATTCTTATGTTTAACTTTAGGCAATTTTTTTAAATTTAGAATATATAGTTTATATGGAGATTGCATAATCACATACAATTAGTTACAATTATTTATTTATTTCAATGAATGTCGAATTTTAAGTTACATTTATGTACATCATTTTCCAAACTTTCTTACTTTAAAATTTATAGTTTATATGTAAATATGGAAATTGGTTAATCACATAAAATTAGTTACACTTATTTATCTATTCTAATAAATGTCGAAAATAAAATTATGATTAGGTAAATAATTTCCAACTTACATGGTTTAGAATGGTCCATTTATCTAATTATGGATACAATATTTTCATTTATTTTCTTATTTAATGAATTTAATGGATTAATGGATTATATCTTATATATCATATTCTTTAAATAAAATATCCTCATTAATTATAAAGTTTACCTTCGTATGCAATTATAAATAAAGCACATTTTAGTTGGTCAGATTATTTGTGTTGAGAGAACAGGTAATTATCTCCAATTCGGAATTTCGGTTTTGTTATGTATCTTTCATTATGTTATGTTTTTAATTTGCCATTCATCTTCATACGATTAAGTTATCCTCTATTATATGTTTTGTATATCATTCATGCAACTTCGTTGCTTACTTCACAAATTCGAGTACATAATTCTCATCAATTGTTTCTTATGAAATATTTTGTAGGATGGAACGTCTTGAATTTCAAATGTTTGCTAACGAAATCCTATCAAGGCTACCAACAAAGTGTGTTGCTCGATTAAGATGTGTTTCCAAACAATGGCGATACGAATTGTCTTCACATTTGTTTGCGATTATTCACTATCGCCGTATCGCTCAATATGAAGGTCGTAAGCTTATCTCACTGAACAAGTCATCAATTGATCTTCATAACTTGATTAGTGGAAAGCTAGACATTTTTTCAAGGAAGATTATTTCCTTCCCTGTTGACACCTGTCTTTCAAATCTAACAATTCTTGCTTCTGAATATGGTCTTTTACTGATCTCCATCCATTGGTTACCGAACGAATTGATTCTTTGGAACCCAACAACTAACCAATTTTTGAATTTGTGTGATAAGAAACCTAAACATTTTTTTGATTTACAGAAAGATGCAGTTGGGATTTATATTGATTCATCTAACGATGTTAAAATATTACTTCTCCAACGTCGTAAGGATGATGTTGTACCGCGTGTGTACTCTCGGAACACATGTGAATGGAAAACTCTAACTTTCTTGAAAGGACCGGATTACGGTTCAAGTTTATATTGGTTGTCTTCCGGAACTTTATGCAATAATGTTTTATATTTTCCATCTCCACACTATTGGACGCCTGCTAAAAGTTATACGATTGCTTTTCATGTGGATTCTGAAACTTTCTCGAAGGTTTCCATACCACAATGTATTGATGTTATTGGTCGCCAAACCAGTTTTTTCAAAATCCGCAACACGCTTCATATGTTTATTGTTGGAAACACCCCTGAAAAAAATGTGAAGCTATTTAAATTTGAAGACGAACTATGGTCAGAAGTGTCGTCTTTTACAAACGTAAATTCAATTTCATTTGATTCATGGCGTAACAAATTAGCTGAGAACAAAGGTGACACTTGGTCTTTTGAGATCGATCGCTGTGGTATTCTTGAGATACAAATTGGATGAAAGATTTTCAATACTTACGAGACGCTGAGGCCTTTCGAGGTCTATACAAAGTAGCATCGTTTGAAGAGACCGTTGTCTCACCTATTTAGTATTAATGAGTTGATGTTACCGATATTATTTTGATTTACTATCGATATTAACACTTTATTAAAGTGTCGTATTTCCAATTTCCAAATCATTATAAAATAAAAGATTTAAATATTTAGTCATTTCATAATTGTATTTAATGTTTTTTTTTGTTAATTCTGTATTTATGATTTAAATATTTAGCAATCCGAACGAACCTATAATAAAGATTAAGAAGATAACATGTATTGGCGTGTGTTATATTACATTTGTAGTACCTCTTTACTTCCAACTTATATAAGCAATCCGAATCACATATAAACAACCACAACTTACTTTCTAAATATATCTATTTAAACATTGATTATCAACAACTGTTTATACACGATACCAACTGTTAATTACATTATAAAATATGTTACGTGGTTCGATGATATAATACTAATTGTCTTTAACCTTAAACTACCTATGAACAAAATAAAACATTATATAAAGAATCCGATTCACATATAAACAACAACTTATTATGTAAATATATATACATACACATTCTTAATCAACAACCTTTTATAGACGATACCAACGTTACTTACATACAAAAGTATGGTTTTTTGGTTGATGATATAACACTAATTGTCTTTAAGGTTAACCACTGATTACATGTCCTAAACAAAAGTAAACATAACATCATAACCACTTATTACATGTCCAAAACAAAAGTGAACATAACATAAGTAGCATAAAAGAGTCGTGATTTCGAGTACGCAAAAACCTTCATCATTAGCTTATAAATTTACCTTTTCAACCTGCAGTAACTTCATCCACGTCTGATAAGATCAGCAGATTTTCAGTGCTTACAAATTTGAAATGCATTTTGTCACCCAAACGAAGCCCATTCTCTTTCATGTACATTGGCCAACCTTCAATTGAATACCTCACATTATCTTCATTCTTTTGCTGCCTAAGATTCATATCGATTGTTTTGCCCTTCATGTTCCTCACTTTTAACTCATGCACTTTGTTTTTGAATCCGCCAATTCTTACAACATTAGCAGGCAATCTCTGCATGAATATAATAATTAACAATTAAATCAGCCTTTTGAATGTTATAGTCTTACTGTTTATCAATTAGTATTTTAAAAACATACCATTCTGTTATCTACCTTCTGTGTAAATTCATAGTTACCATCTTTATCAACAGAATTCTTCCTTGCAACACGTTTTTGTGCAACATCTAATATCTTCAATTCATTACCAGATGTCTTTCTAATGTCTTTTTCCTAATTATTACAGAAACAAATAATGTTTAAAATAAAATATGTATTATATATCTTAATTTGTTTCTGTTAATCATAAATAAATGTTGTTATACGTACCAACCGGCTGCGTGTTCTTTTTCCAACTGTTGAAACGGTTTGCATTTCCACATCTGTTCCGCATATCAGCGCCTTACTGTCGTCTGCCTTACAATATCCCTCAGTTTGTTTTCCTTTTTTCTTAACCTGTTAACACAACTTCTTATGTTTGACATCTATAACCAAGAAGTAAAAAATAAATATGGCTAAACTTATTAAAATTACTACTCATGTATTATTATGATTCAAATTATTACATTTTTTTTTTGGTTGTTGGTTTATCTCTTCTCTCATAACACTCTTTGTTTCCACGTTCGAGACTTCTTCTCCACCAACGTTCTTATTAACCTCCTCTTTGTTACGACTTTCATTCATCTGTTTATGATACATTGATACTTAATAAAATCACAAAAGCTTATTCTAATGTATATTAATCTACATAAATGTAAGCTCAGTACCTCACACATAAACTATAAAAAAAAAAAAACAATTGTGGTTCTACTTCTACATACATTTCATTTCACAATAATTGTATTTGATGTGTAAAGGGTTTGACTCAGAAAATATGATAAAAGTGTGAGCAAAAATTGGAATACATTATTTAAAACATTGTTATGGATGGAAGAGAACCATCCAATACATAGCCAATTTTTAGTAAAGAATTGCGGAAACTCTTGTACATAGTGCTTTAACTGTCATACATAAGGCGGCTATGTAACCGCATAACCGCCTTTATGCCCAATACCATGTACAAGTTACAGTGTAAACGCCCTTTCTTCATGATAAATATCATTTTATACGAATTGAATTGAGCTTGTTAACAGGAAAACGGGAAGCTTGAGAAATACAAGTTAGCATCGGAAGGTATTAATCAAGCACAACTGGCTGGTGAATTATTCTTAAAGGTGAGCAATTATGTTTATTTTCACTCTCATTTAGCACATACGCCTATCATTTACAAACCGAGTAAAATGTGTGCAGGAACTCAAGGAAAACGACATTCCACTCGAAAATGTAAAGAATATGTTATTCTCCGTTTTCAAGAACCACCCACACAGCCCAAGTGGTTGCTTCGGTTCTGAATCTTTCATTACAAGGACCTCAAGCCAAGGTAATGCAAGTATGCTACACAATAAATAAATAGAAAATAAAAACCTTCAAGGGGATCAAACTGCATTTTACGTGGTCCCTGGTGGGGCCCCATGAGTTTCTTCGGGAGCGTTATTTTGTTGTATCTTTTTCCTTTGTCAGAAGACACGAGTTTATACATGTAGTCAATATGCAGGTTTATGAAGATCTTCGAGAGCGTTATTTTGGTCCTACATTTGAACTTCAGTCTCACGATAAAGTAAGATAAAGAGTGATAACTATAAATATGTTGCTATCTTGGTATATTTATCTAATTAAAATTAGCCTTTTTCATGAAAAGTATTCAGAAATATGGGATCTTGACGCAAAAGATCCGTTCATGAAGCCCGAAGGTGGAGAAAGCGTTGCTGATGTTGTTTCTAGACTCACAAGCGCCTTGGTACAGATTGAGTCCGAATTTCAAGGGTAAATATTTATGTAAATCAACTAAGTTTGCGGGTCCTACTTACTCGATAAAACTGTGGGACCTACGAAATGGTGGATAGAGAAATAATTTTTCTTTTATGTTGATGTTGCAGATGTGCAATCTTGATCGTTAGCCACGGTGATCCGCTACAAATTTTGCAGACAATACTGAAGGCAGTTGGTGAACAAGTGGGAGCCAATGGTGGTGACCTGGCATCATGAATAGAAGCAGTGAAAGTTCCGTCGGTTCTATCACAACACAGAAAGCATGCGTTGTTGACCGGACAACTCCGAGCAGTAGTTTAAGTCCTGACCACATTGTGTGAGGGGAACATGTGGTGGTTAATAAAAGTAAGGATGTTTCCATATTCTAAATTGAATCATTGTGACGACCAAGTTGTCGGAAAACCTCGAAAAGTATTTATAATCATGTGTAACTTGAATGATTCTTAACTGTTCCATTTATGGAAATGTTATCTTCAAATGATAATAATTATTGTGTTTTTTGTTTGAAACAAGCAAATGATGATTAGAATTCTATCAGAATATCAAAGGATATTAATTATAGCAAACTATATATAATAGTACATTGTAATTTTTTGTATCGCTTGAGACGCGTTGGGCTTACCGAAAACACCTTTTGTCTAAAATATGTAACTTTTCAATTATATCAGATTATAGTGTATTGTACAAGAACATTGGACGATCAAGCCGAAATCAAACTGAAAATTGGAAATAAGATCGAACCATGAATAATAAGATTACTTATAACTGTCTATCTTGTTGTTACACGCATAAATCAGAAGCCAGATCCCGTTCCAAACTACTTTACAATAATCAGAACAACGTGATTGCATGAATCACAATGAATATATGCAACCACAATAAATACAAAGATATAAACACCAGCTGTGGATAATCAAACGCGTCTGTAGGAAGTAGAATTGCGTTATCAACCTGGGATATTGATATGATATGGACTTTATATTCTACAATTTGCAGCTGTAAAGAATTCACAAACAAGCACGAAGGTCATTCATTGTACATATATGCACACAACATTAAACCGTACAAAAAATATAAAAAGGATAGACTCACTGCAGTAGATAAACTGATTGAGGTCAAGCGTCACCCTGCCCTGCTTACTAGTGTCGAAAGAATTAAAAAGGTTCCTGCATATGTTGTTTTAAGTCTATGATCTTACATAATATTTATTATATTTGCCCAATCAACAATAAAATAATGAAAGTACTTAAATTTAGGGTAAATTACTTTTTGAGTCCCTGTGTTTTATGTGTTTTAACTAGTTGAGTGCAAAAGCAAAAAGTTTAACGACCTGAGTCCCCATAAGCATTTTCTTTAACCATTTGAGTCCAAATTTCTAACTCCGTACACCAAGTCTGTTAACTATGAGGGTAATTTGGTCATTTACACACAAAGTACAAGTCTTATATGCACATAAGTACAAGGAACAAGTCTTTAATACATAAACTTTTAATATATAATAAATACCACCGCACAGCCACCATCCCCACCACTGCCCCACCACCATCCCCGCCACTGCGACCACCACCGCCACCTCCAAACATAAATGTGCAGTGCGTATTAGAGATGAACCCTGACTGTATGTAAGTCACCACACATGTGCAAGGTTCGTAGAAAACCTAGTGCTAACCTTGCTTATGTCACCTGATGAAAGCCGACCTGATAACAATGATTCTTCAAAAGAACCGACCAACGACCTCCTGACAGGCAGACCCCTTTTTTTGCACCTTAATTTCTGAATATTAGTGCTAGTTTCCAAATCTTTGTGAAAAGGCCAGCTCTTTCCGGTGTAACTTTTAGGAGAACATGACCCAATTTCATCAAATAAACAACCAACTTCGTCAAATGACTTGCTTGACATCCTATATTCAACTTCACTGGATTCAAGTATAGTACCCGTGACCATTTCTCTCTCCGCGTTACTAAATCGTGGATCTAGTGGGGATGAAGAACGAGTCAGGGTCACCTTGTCTGCTGGTATTGGTATCAAGCTGGTCTGCAATCTTCGGTTACTTGAATTGTCAAAATCCCTGAACCCAGATGGGGATGTGTGTGGTAGTTTTCTTTTGGAAGAAGAAAAGGAAAGAAGGGGAAGTGAGAAAGAAAGACCAGAGAGATTATGAAGGTGAAGAAAGAGAAAGAGAGAGAGAGAGAGTTTTTTTATTTTTTAAATATAAGGGTATTTTGGTCATTTAACAATACTTAACCAAAAAATTCTAACAGTGTTAGATTTTTGGACTCAAATGGTTAAAGAAAATGGTTTTGGGGACTCAGGTCGTTAAACTTTTTGCTTTTGGACTCAACTAGTTAAAACCCATAAAACACAGGGACTCAAAAAGTAATTTACCCTTAAATTTATTAAATACAATATATACTACGACCATTATACCCTTCTCTTTCTTCTTACACTCCGAACTTTTATATCGTAATGCAAGTTTTAAGAGACAGGGATAAACATCATGAAGTTGAAAAAATGTGTTTGATATTTATGATATTTTGTTGGGTGGGTTACCGTGTAATAACAACTTGTAAGGGTATATGATCAGCTTACCGAGCAGATTGGACAAAGATACAAAGGGACATGAAGTCATCCAGCCGAAACTTTCCATTTTTTTCTTTATCAAAGCTCTATAACATGTACAAAAGTAAAGTTTTAAGATTCAGAAATAGATGCTAAAGTTCTTAAAAGAAATCATCTAAATATCACACACAATGCATGTTATGCAGCAATTGATGTGCCTTAAACCGGGGCTATGGGTGTGAACATAGAAATCGTTATTCATTAAAGCACAACATCATATTGTTTAGGTTAGGGCTTACTAAATGTCTAAATTTACTAAATGCCTCAAATCACCTAACGCTTTTTAAATCACAACATGGGTTGTATATAAAACGACCAATACACATATGCAGTTAACTGACAAAAGACCTATAATATACGTGCAACCTTCTTTATAGAGTCAGCTACTGCAAACCGAACCTTACTACGTGTAAGATCTTTGATCTCAAACAAAGTTAAAAGTTTTCTCAGAGTCAGTAACATCTCTGTTCTCATTATTCCAATCAAGTAAACAGTTCAAGCACCTTCTAATTTCTTTCTGTTACAACTAAAAATTGTTGAAAAGTTGGCAATCCGTTTTGTAAATTCTAAGTTTCATCAATTAAGTGTGTGCACGGAAAGACAAATGTAATCTACCTAGTGTGTTGATGTCAAACAATGGAACAGGCGCATAAGCATATCATGGTATGTTTTGAAAAACTTGATTACCTATAAGAGTAAACGAAAGACCACCTTTTAAAAGAAACAAAACGCTGGTGAGGCTGCGAGTGGTACTTTGAAATTTGAATAAGAGTAAGCCGTAAAAGTTACGACTAATAGTAACAAACTTCCATTCTAGCTTGTTGGAAAAGAAGGATTTGCAAAATACACGAGATCCGTGTGTTTCATTTCCTGTGCAGTTAATGCGCTAAAATATCAGATATCGGTCAAGGACCGATATTTGAGATATAGGTTGTCTCGGTGAGATATCGGCAATTCTAATAACATGCAGAATTTATATTTATAGCAATTTAACACTAACAATTCAGTGATATATCGGTCAATATCGCCAATAATATCGGTACCGATATTTGACATGGGGACCGATAACTGATATATCACCGATATTAACTGCATAGTTCATTTCTCATTCCATCTCGTTTAAGGTATCAAGGGATTCTTTTTGGATGAAAAGTTAAAGCTAAAAATCGTTTTTACGAAGACAAAATGTGTAAAGAGTTTATTTAACCACAAATACTTTGACATCAACCACGATTGAAGGAATGAAGTTGATTTTGCTGTCCTGAAGAAACATGGCTAAAGCAGTAAAACCTCTATAAATTAATAATGTTGGGACCAAGATATTTTTTTAATTTAGCGAGAAATTATTATATCGATAAATTAATAATTTATTAATTTAAAGTGGCTGTACATATGACCTTTAAATTTCTAAGTCTAATGTACACTCACAAATTAATTGAATTTGTGAAGTTCATTGTTTTTTAATACAAAAAGCTAGTTCATGGTACCAAAAAATAAATTACAAAAACAAGTTTCAATGCATATTTCCTAAGTGCATTGCAAGCGGCAACGACTCTTGACAACTTTTTGTCGTAATACGAGAAGACAGTGCCCCAACTCTTATGTGTGCAATGAGGAGATTTAAAGATGAACTCAAGATAGATTTGAAGTTCAACAAAAAACAAATAGATTCATTTTTTACTAGACAATCTTAGATTTGGAATCTTTTAGTAATTATTAATTTATAGTTTCGTTGGGACCAATATATATACACTGAGATTTCAAAAAAGTTATCTTATTATTTTATCGATTGGGGTCCAATTTTGTACTGGTCCCAAGTTGGGACTGGACACATTATTAATTTTATCGAGGTTATTAATTTATCGAGTATTAATTTATAGAGGTTTTACTGTAGTATGTATGACAATGATTAATTTATCAACAAATACATAGCTAAGCAATAAGCATGAAACCCCACAGCCAAATGTCATCATAGCTATGTTCAATATTCGTCACTTAATGGACATGTTTATGATGCGTAAGACGGAGAAAGATAGTAGTTCAAGCCTCTATCCAAAAGGAAAACCAATACTATTACTTTATTTTTTGATCATTGATGATGTTGTTGGGTGGAGTAGTAATTAGCAAACATGATTTTTGATCGTTTAATTGTTTGCGTTGGACGTTATCATCTTGTTTAACTTAATTCATGTGTTATCTTGATCAAACCTTTACTTCTTCAGAGTTTACTTTATTGATTGATTTGAAATTATTTTAGGTTTTTTACGTTATTCAATTACCTTCTCAAATGACGTTTTTAATTTCCTATTATAGATAAGATTTTATATTTTTTTGGTTGTGTTTTATATTGTAATCAATATAAGTAAAGTCATTAGTCCTTATAACCATTCTTATAATGAAAAATTGTCTAAAGTTAAGACCTCAAGGACCCTAATTTTCCTTTACTTCCTGATTGTGAGGTTATGTTTGCACTTTGCACCCTTGAACACAATTAACTTATCATGCTCTATAAAAAAAGTAAACAAAATTGTTTCGAGCTGATTAGCAATAATGCAATATATTTGTAACAGAATACATCCTCAACATTATGTATTTAATCATAACTATTACTTGCTTAGTATTAACCTAAAAACATCTAAATTATTATTTGAGAAACACAAAGTAGATACATATAAGTAAGCCTAAAATAACTAGATCAACAATACTAGAAGGTGCACTCTTTTGTAAGCCCAAAAACATTAGCCCAAGCCCAATAAAGCCCACTTACATGTGTCGGTTCCTGGACCTGTTTGGGATGGAACCAGTTCTAAACCAGCACAGTATTTTTATGTGGTGAGTTTTTTGTTTTCAATAAAAACAACCTTGGTCCCTATCAGAAGTATAGTTTTTCCTCTAAAACGTTCATGTACATACACTGATTAAATGAGAAATATACATCCGTACCTCGCAGACTGTGTAAAATGCCGGAGAATCCATAGAGATGTCAAGTTTCAGCAAAGCCTGTTTTTGAGAAGAAGAAAGCATAGAAAATAAATCTCATAACAACTCAAACTGAAGGTAACATATTACGTTTTTTTTTTAAAGCGCATCAAATTCACACAGTAAAGCCTATGCAAATAATATCGTAAGGAAGAAACAAGGGTGATTGACCAATACCACCACTGTTCCACATTAAATGATCAAAAAAGGACATTCAAATATTTGTTAGGATAGTGCTGGAGCACATAAATAATCTCTAAATTTGTTTCGTCTTTCATTTTGGCAGGTTATATAAGAGGCAGTGGTCTTACATCATACACTTCATCAGGAGCAAGAAACCCACGGCCCCTGTAGAGCAAAAACATAATCAGAATTAATTACTTAAGTCTAAACAAATGGTAATTTTATACCACTAAAAGATACATGAATATCGTACCTTTCTAAATCTGAGAAGGCCTGTTGGACCTGTGTAGAAGTCAATGGATTCTAGTCAGATGGTTTCAAATTTTCGTTGACCTTTCAATATGCAGAGTGCTTATATATGACTATACGAGTATTCCAATGGAATGTAACCTTTCAACATGGTAAAGAGTAAAGATATTTTTTTTCCATTACTTTTTTGCCAACAATGTTACTATATAATTTTATATGAGTGTTTACAAGTATGATGATTGTTGGAATTGATTAGCCAAGTATAATGATTTAAAATGCTACTTTCTCTTACATACATCGTAAATTAATGATGTAATGCAGCTTTAAAATGCACGATACAGACGCGTCAGCGTTTAACATTAGAGCATTTGTTGAACTTTGACTTCTGGGGTCAAAGTCAAACCTAGAAAACTTTATGAATCTGGTGAAAAAAAGCATATACTTCTTGCTATCTATAGTACATGTGAAATCAACTGTAGTTTTATCATGTTCCATGAAGAGCTCTAGCTTTGACCCCAGTTTTTTAAGTTAAAAGTGCACGTGTGACCTTGTAAAGTTATCCGAATGGTAGTAGGAGTAGAGCCTAGAAAAGTTCAAACCTTTAGAAGAAATTTGTTAAGGGCCACAAACTCTGAGGAGAGAAAGAGAGAAAATAAGTCAAAAAGAGTGTAAGATACCCACTTATAGCATAAATTAATATGAAAATAATATAAAAACTTCAAGAACATTACAATTTACAACTTGCACCCATATTATTTGAAAGCTGTATATAAAGATTATACTATTACAAATTCTGAACCACTTCAAATAATAAAATTGTTTATATTCACTTGTGTATAACAGTTCTGACTATCGAGATGTGATAATGGGTCATACAATTAGAAAAGAAGACATGTGATTGCAGCTTGTAGATCGTGCTACATCATTCTAGACTACATGGGGCACTTTTAAGAAAAAAAACATACGGCCTTATTTGTTCAAGAATTTGTATGTGGCAAAGGTAATGTAATCAAATAGCCTAGATATGTTCCCTTATGATGTGCAAGGAAATCACTTCCCAAAAAGATAGTATATTGACTCTTTAAATGTCTAGTAATCATGAAATTAACTTTGGGATGATATAGGAAAATAACACTTCGGATTAAACCAATAGCTTAAGTAAGAATCAGATATATGTATATTGTAAACAGGTTGCATGTTGCCACGTTCTGATTGATTTTTGTGTATTATGCATGTCTTCGAATACTTTCAAGACCGCGAAATAGTATCATACAAATATTTAACTAGGTAGTTAACGGGGCTAAGCGCACCCAAAGTGAGGACCAGTCTGTCACCAGGCGCAAAAAATAGCGCACCCCAAGAAAAGAAAGTGTGATGATAAAAAAAAATGCATATTATACACCTAGAATACTTATAATTTTAATACTATTTTATAATTATAATAAAGGACCAAATATAATTTCTTTTAAAACAAAGCCCAAAATATACACAAAAAGTGTTTTTTTCAATGTGGTTTTGATCCCAAATTGCTTTATGTAAAGAATTTTGAGAAGTGAGACGGCCATACAATGAAGCCAAGTTAAAACAAGGAATCATAAGTTAATTCAAGCCCTTA
This sequence comes from Helianthus tuberosus, assembly GCA_030545235.1. Lineage (NCBI taxonomy): Eukaryota > Viridiplantae > Streptophyta > Magnoliopsida > Asterales > Asteraceae > Helianthus > Helianthus tuberosus. The sequence continues at coordinate 57,844,178 of CM060443.1, read as the reverse complement.
ATAGGCAACAAGCTAAGCGTATTTAAGCTGGTTTAGGCCTTTTTTTGGTTGGTTTAGACCCATGTATGACCGGGTGACCATCAGTACACACTGAGGTGCTTGCCTCATTTCACGTTGCCTTTTTGCACTTTATTAAGCTGCTCACCTTGTGTGTGTTTGAGGCGTCTAAGCCATACCTCACGTGAGTCCTTAGGCATGTGGCTCATGCAATTTTGACAACACATGTACTTAAATGATGCACTTTGTCATAAAAACATTGCAACTATTCATGAAAAGTTAGTTACATTCTTTTAACATAAACAAATGCACCTTTCTACTTTTTGTGAAAAAAGTTGTTATAAATCCCATAACTGTCGCAAAAGAAAGTTATACTTCTATTATAACTGTTCTATTGAAGTTGCATCCTGAACATCTAACATCCGGGCAGAAGTCAGTGTAAGGGTTACCCGTGTTAAAATGTCTTGAAAATCTCAAACCTTAGAACACATGTATACACTAGCCAACAAATGTGTCCAATGATGATCCACATTTGACGCTGACCTATGAAAGTACGCCGCTAAGTCAACGTAAAACTTATCTTTAGATTTAGCCGTATTTCAAGGACCCTAATTCAAAAAAGTTTATAAAAACACGCACTCCGTATCTCCTAAGTCCTAACTTATACTATAGCTTAACTTAAATTACCTTCTTCTTACTTCCAAACCCATGTATATTAAAATATGTTGACAACACCAAAATCACCAACATTATTCGCATACCAATTCACGAATGCCTAAATTAACCCGAAAGTTCACAAACTTTAACATAACAATCCACATTAAACATTCAAGACATGATGTGTACCTTCCAAACTCATGGTTCCATTCCTATCAAAATCATACATCCTGCAGAAAAGAAAAAAAAAACAAGAAAATCAGAACCACCCTAAGCACAAAATAAAAATATACCCACTTATTTATAAGAAAAAAGGGTAAACTTTTTAAATTCTAGGGTTTGTATCTTCAAATCCCAAAATTTATAAAAATTTCTACTTCAACTTCTTTGGTCAAAATTACCAATTTCCTGACAAAAAATTCAACATCAAATTACTTATATATACATAAAGTTTGTATTGGATTTGAATGCATTGTTGAACAATTGTGATGGGAAATTGTAGATTTCCAACAGCAAGAGCTCTCTGATGATATAAAGTTTGTTAATTTTCCATTGAGAAAATAAAAAAATTTGTGGGATCTAAAGAGGTTAGAGTGAGAACAGAGCACCTGGAGTTGAATTGCTGTGATGCTCCCTGTTTTGTCTGAGTCAACTCGGTCGAACCAGTCTTTCAAAACCTGCATGTTCGACATCGTCTCCGATTATCACAGGGGTTTTAGGGGTGTAAATGAAAATGTAGAAGTTTTGTTAAAAAGAAAAGTAATGTCTTGGTGGGTAAACAAAAGATTTGCAAATATTGGGGGTGTTTGTTAACCTTTTAACGGTTCAGACCTTTTACTCTTACTCGTTCAACATTTAATGGTTCAGGCTGTTTGTTTCACGAGGAGATGTCTGAATGGTTCAGACATTTGCCTCTGAATGATTAAGATTTATACGGAGCCTGAATGATTACGACCTCTAATCTGAATTTATCAGACATTTGCCTCTGAACGGTTAAACATTATACAGGCTCTTAATGGTTCAGACCTTTTATTGGTTCAGCACTTAATGGTTTAGACATCTTACTGGTTTCGCACTTAACCATTCAGATGTTGCCAAACAGCCCCATTGTGATATTGGTTTACAAATTTGTTAGACTAGTTACATATACATGTCTTCATTCTTCAAGGAATTTTACGACAGTTTAATTGTTTGTTCATAATAAAAAAGTTGAGAGTTTAAATGTGTTAACAATCAAAACGTTTGAGAGTTCAAATTCGGCTATGAATCACTCTGAAAAAAGATGGTTATGTATACGTTTTAAAGTTAGAGTAAATCTTGTTTAGATTTACAAAACACAAGTTGATAGTGGTGGTCAACGGTGATTGATGATTGTAACACCAAAGATTTGTGACCGATTTTACTAACGACATTGACCTAAAGTCAAATGGATACCGGAAGACTTTTATATATATTTATAAGAAACTTGGTTTACGTTCGAGAAAATCCAAGCTTAATATTTCAAAGTACGTAAAATATTTTTAATTACAAATAGAGGTTTCTTTATTTCGGGGTGCACAAAGTTAATCTCAAAACAAACAAACAAACAAACAATGACATGACCCTCTATTCAGGTCTCATTGCCTCTGGCCATCCAAAAACCACATATCACACTCGTTTAGCGAAAAGGATAGGTGAATACAATGGGGGTTACATACCCGAAACATTTAAACAATATTCAAGTTCATAATTTGAATTAACATCATCTAAATAGAAAAAAAACAGCCAAATGTGTAAACGTTATTAAATTTAAGCACGCACGTGACTAAGTGTATCAAGAGACATACATTTATAGCTATATAAAAACCTAAATTTTAATTTTAACTAATATACAAATCACAAGACTATGTGAACAACCATTTCATAGTCATTTACTTTCCTTCTATCAAAGAAATAATTTTAATATTAACATCAACACTACTATCTATCTATCTGAATAAATATTACATCACATAGTCGTGTATTTTCCAATTTAAAGTATCTATCTGAATAAAAAACCTCCGTCGGAATCGTCTAAATGTTATTAACTAGTATTAAGCACCCATGTGTTGCGGTGAGGCTACCAAAACTAAACTTGTGGCGTGTTAATGCGAATAACTTAAATCGAAATGTAAAACACGAAACAGATAGATGACATAAAAACGTTGAACCACACACGTTGCGCCGTGTTAGCTTGCAAAATATAAACGGAACGTAAAACGAAAAAATTCCGTAAAATGAAAAGTGTAGGGGACCAAAGTTGAAAGTACAAAAGTTGTGACTTGTGAGGTTAAATTGACAAAAATGAAAGTTTTGCTGTTATAAATAAAAAACAAATAGTTTTGGGTTAAAAGTGAAAACTCCAAGTTTTTTTTTAAAAACTCCCAAAGCATAAGGTACACACCTCTATGCACACAAATGTAAAACGAAAATTTTTGTAAAATATGAAAAGTATAGGGGAACAAAATTGAAAGTAAAAAAGTTTTATAATAATTTTGTAAAATATAAAAAGTATAGGGGAACAAAATTAAAAGTAAAAAGTTGTATATCATTTTTTTTTTAAATCTCCCTAAGCATACACTACAACACCTCTATGCATGAAAATGTTGCTAAACTTATAGTAGGCAAATACCTTAATTAAAAGTGTTTAGCGTATGTCTTATCAGACTCCATAATCTTCAGCTAAATTTATAGTACGTAAAAGGTGAGAGTTGGCTACAAAGTCCATTTTTCCTACAAAGTGTAAAAAGTCATAAAACACCACAATGTCAACCATAAAACGCACAAATAACAAACTGAAGATTACTAAAACACCATATTTTATGGGTTTTGTGTTGTGTTTTGGATGATAAGGCTTTGATTATTGAATGACTAACACTAGTGTGTTTATGTTGATTACCATGTTGTGTTTTATGTTCATAGTTCTACGATAGCGTGTTTGGAGTTTTTATGGACTGTTAGAGTTTGGATATTGTGTTTTAGTGATCTTCACTCAGTTATTTGTGGGTTTCGAGTGTGTTTTATGGCTGAAATTGTGGTGTTTTATGACTTTGTACACTTTGTAGGAAAAATGGACTTTGTAGCCGAACCCCACCCAGTACGTAAATACCTTAATTAAAAGTGTTTAGCGTATGTCTTATCAGACTCCATAATCTTCAACGGGTCTTATGATGTGGCATTAAAAATCTTTTAATTTTTAGCTTTCTAAAGAATCCATAACGAGCTAATAAAATTGATTTGAAAGACTTTTTGCCCGCCACACCAAAGGATACGATACCGGAAAGATTGAGTGAAAAAACTTGCATCATAGCCCACACGGAGATTGCACCATTTAGTTACCAAGTTACAATTTCCAAACTTCCATCCCCACCAATATATGATACCGGTTCAATCGCCTAAAAAATAAAATAATATTGTACGACGATACCTCTATTTTTTGCATTCCTTTTACTTTTTAAATCCAACACGCAATATTTAATATTTGGATTATATAAGCTATAGAACCTAAGTTTGTATTCATTTACGATCTGTTTGGGATTTAATGGGTTTAAACCTAGAATTGAACCAAAATTTGACGAGTTGGTTATTCGTTCCAAAATTATTTAATTTTCTAATTACGTTTTAATCAAATTTCAAGTGTCGCATAGTTATTTTGATTATTAATTTTCTTTATCAAACAAACAAGTTTTAGGTTCATTTCCTTTTTTTTAACGGCGGAAAATTCTATGATTATAGAACGAGGGTAAGCATCTGCCGTGAAACCCCAAAAAGTACATATACAAACAAAACAAAACAAAATACAAAACGAAAATTCTATGATTTAGGTTCATTTCCTACCAAACGCTAATATACATTTATGATTTATATTTGCTTATCACTAAAAAAACCTATAAACTATGTCAAAAAAGTCTGGTCAAGTACCTTTTGGTGATTGATTTAAGCCCCTCACAAAGTCACAATTTGTTTATTAGGTCAAACATATATAAATTTCAAAGGCCAGAGGCCTTGACCAATAAACAACTAACGGACCAATAAATAGAATACTCGGGCATTCTAATTTGTAAAACTTACAAGCGATGACCAAAACAAATTCCTAAACTGAAGTAAATGATTAATATGCATTTCTTAATCTATGAAGCTCAAAATCTCCAAACACACGTTAAATTAACCAGAGTTTCAAACACTCAAAAGACATAAAAATATAATAGCAGAAATCTACTCACAAAGCTAAAGTTTTCAAGAAACAATATTCTTCTATATCAAAAGTATGCAACAATTCATCATTGAAACATGCCTATCAGTGGGCAGGAGCAGGAGCTGCACTGGTACTACCACCCAAACCCATCTTTTGACCCAATATCGTAAGCTGGTCAACAAACTCACCACCTGTCAAAATCTCCGTTGACCCGTATATTATATGCTTCGCAGGCTGCTGTCTTTGTGCAAGATCTTGCAAGCTTCCATACTCCACATAATTCCCACCACCAATCATAAACACAATCGCTTCTTTAAACGGCCCTTTCATATGACTACCGCCCGACACAGAGTTTGACTTTGGAGCACGCGGGTCAAACATGAGGTACGATTCAATCTCGGGATTCAGTTTCCCTTCCATTAGAGCTTCAACCGTTCTTGCCATCGCCAGTTGATGATCACTAGATAGCAAATTCTTCACACCTGCAGTTACGGCACTGATGGATTGACCGTAAAGCTTCTCGGCCCAGTCAACGATGTTGCTTCTGCTAGCGGAATTTGCCGATGCTAACGAAACGTTTAAAGATTTTATCTTTTTGACGTATTGGAATGCACTGGTGTCCACCTCAGCTTCTCGTAAAGCGGATTCAACCGCTTCGACTTCCAACTGTGGGATCGTTTCCGTTGAAATAAGGAACATGATCGCAAACCGAAGCTTATCCATTTTCGTACCTTTTCCTTTAAGAACCGCAAGAAGCTCACCGCGATCGATCCCGCCTCTAACCATCATTTCGTATTCTTTTTTTGCAAACGAATCGAGAGACCGCTCCTTAATTTCACCCAGCAAGACAGTAGCGATGTTCGTGTGCTTATCGATCACTTGTTTACGCTCAGTCAACTCAGGTAATGAGTTGACCGCGTTCATTAAATGCTTGGTGTTCCCAATTAGATCTGTACCGTCAAATTCGGCTCCATCGTTTCCACCGGTTCGTCTGTTGACTTCATCAACATCTTTTTTATACTTGTTCAATTGTGTCTCGATCTCAACCGCAACTTCCGGAAACTCCAATGACCCATTAGCAACCCAAAACGGGTCGGCCCGGTCCAACTCGTATGATTTCATCCCACCTTTATCTCCTGGTACGTTAAGTCGGTTTAGTCTCAGCCCAAGCACATCATGCACAAGCGGTCGATACCTAAAGTCATGTTGAATAGCAACCGACAACTCCAGGTTCCGATCAAACAAACATAAAACGGGCCTCTGAAACGAGCTGGAAAAGTTGCCACTTTCGGAAAACAAATTATTCTTAACAAGTAGATGATCGCGTAGACGTTGATCCAGCAATGACGCAACCATCTCAGCCGGTCCACCACGTGGGCACCTGATAATCGGAACAACCGCGAGTGTAGCCAACACACAGAACAACCCACTCACGAGCTTCTCGATTATTTCTTCAATCTCGCGGTCATTTGCTTTAGGATCGTTTAATTGCACATAGCAAGATTTATCCGCTAACGAGAACAGATTATCTTCTAGGGTTACAAACTCTAAATACTGATCATGAACCTTCGTAATTCGGTCAATAGATTCAGAATTCAGAGTTCCGGAGGCGAGATCTTCTAACAGGGGGCGCGGTATGGATGATGAGAAATTTAGGTGAAAGTAATCGTAGAGGGAATTTGATGCATCGGAGATGATTCGTTGGATGTTGTGTTGGGTCGGTTTGACGAAATAAACAGCGGGAACATCGGCAACGGGCTTGCGGTTTTTATCGATAAGAAAGTATAGTGTTACACCATGCTTGCGGAGATCCTTGACGTGAATTAAAGGGGACAAAATGTCTTGACAGAATTTGTCGAAAATCAGAATCTTGTATACTTCTTCATTTGCTGTTCCGCTTGCGTTTATGGGTTGATTCAGATTCAGCATCCGCGCAATGCATTCTGAAAGTATAAAAAATGGTATTTAAGCAGTGCAAGTATCTAATTCAGTGATTCACATAAAGACCCCTAAATAACAGAAAACAGTTAAAATAGTTTTGTTTCACTTGCGGTATATGAATCTTAATCGATTAAAACTTGGTTACGGGACTAGACTCCAGAGAAACGTTTTCAAATGTCCATAGCTACTACATCTGCTCCAACTCCAAGATCCTTCAAAATATTTTAAAAAATGTCTATTAAGTTGTATTATGTTTAGTGACGGATCCAAAACTTTTCGTCAGTGGGGACTAAAATAGGTAATGTTAGAACGAGTCACGTCAAAACGGGTCGGTCAAAACAGTCAGGTAAAAAATTAGTAGTAGCAAAAAAATTCAGCATATATTCGTGCAAGGATGATAAAAAAACTATGTAAGCAACAATACTTTAGTAGTAAAACACCAATACATAGTGCTAAATTTATACATGCTTCAATCTTTGAAGCATTTTAATCCTTTTTCACAACTTAATTAACAGATTCAAAATATGAAATTTTAATCCTTCCTAATGTATTAAAATTTTCAAATCCTTAATTAAAACCAACCTTGATAAGATTTGACATCAGAGACCAAACTTAGGGAAATAAAGCACTAAAAAGCCTTTGGTCAGATGTGCCATTGATTACATGCATATATACTACATATGATGCTAAAGCCTAAATGGGAAGATAGTAACTAAACAAAATTAAAAAAAAAAGAGAGAGAGGCTAAACCAACTCTGGCCTAATTCTAATGATTTTGTCATCTGTTGCACAACATCAAAATGTATTAGCTGTGTGTGGAATGGATACGCATGAACTTTATGGGTACATATAAGAACTATAACTAATTTTTATATACGTGAAAGAATGCATAGATAACCAAGCAGATTTAGGGCTGCCGTAGTGCTAAGGTTTGTGACGGACCCTCATATATACTAGAATAAAGCTTGGGTTCCTAGTCTACTTTCTTTTAAATATCGACTTAAATACGCCCATGATTACGCTTAAACTCAGAGATGGCATTTGATATTTATTACTTGAGGGTATATAGCTCATATGCTGTTTATTATTAAACTTTTGCTACCATGATACATCAAATTCACCAATAAGTAGTGTTGTTCTACAGACAGACAGACAGAATCTCAAAACCCTATCATTTCATATGTATCATATCAAGATCCATGAAATTTGATGTATGTTGTTTGTTATTAAGGTAAGATCATACTTAAATGGACTCAGACAGACATGATTCAGATTGAACAAAATGCAAACAAAAAGTCGTCGGTTGATAAACCTAAGACCCAAACCCTCCTCCTCAAGTGAAATTGGATGCAATAGATGGATAATGATTCTCAGATTCAGATTGAAATCGCGTGTATTTTTATGAATTAGGTTAAAATAGACTACAGATGCATAGATATGATTTGAGATCCGGTGATGGGAGTTGAATAAACATTAAATTGGATCGAGTAAAAGGGAAGAAAAGAAGAACCTGTCTGCCTTTGACGGAGATTGAGCGCCAATGATGAAACTTGGAGAGCAAGATCGATCTATGAGATGAGATGAGATGAGATGGGGGAGAAGAGGTACACGGTGATGCGTCTGGGTATACTCCGTTAATCCGTTTATGCATATATATTGTGAAATGTTTTATATTAGAAGATACAGGCTGTTTGGCAACATCTGAACCAATAAGTGCTGAATAAGTAAGAGGTCTGAATGGGTAAGAGGGTCTGAATGGGTAAGTGCTGAACCAGTAAAGTGTTGTTTGGTTCCATATCTGAATGACAGTGTAAAATGACATTTTTACCCCTCCCCACAAAATAAACCCGTTATAGATTTTTTTCTATAAAACCCAATATCATCATCATCATTCATCAGTATTCAGTCATCCCCCCCTCCCTTTCTCTCCCTACCTGCAACACCTCCACCGCCATCATCATCATCATCTCCACCACCAAACTTTAACACCCCTTTTTCTGGATAGGAACATGAACATACAGACTGAACACCCCTCAACACAATCGATCTTCGATCAGCGGCTCTGAACCAGCGTTCGTTCAATCGATCTTCGATCCAGCGGCTCTGAACCAGCGGCTCGTCTTCGATTTCTCTCTCCCTTCCGTCTGTCTTGTCGATGTGTGCCACCACCGTTCGTTCAATCGATCCAAGGTGATGGGTTGTGTGGCGGTTTAAGAAGAAGAGGGTTTACGGTTGTGAGTTGTGAGTTCTCCGGTGACTGTGTCGAGGAGAGAGAGAAGAGCGAGGGTGGAGAGGGAACCGTGGGGAGGTGTGAAGGAGGAGGATGTTGTAGGTGTGGAGATGAAGGGGCAGAGACCTGTGGATGAGGGCAAGCTTGTCAACATTCCATTCAGACTTGTATAATCGCTGACCCATTCAGCTCTGAATGGCTCCATTCAGAGGTGATGTCATGACCGAACCAAACACCTTCACATCTGACCGAATCAGAGGTGGACCTCTGAATGGTTTCATTCAGAGCCAACCAAACAAGCCCATAGTGGTTATGAATTATGACCCTTGGTTGTTGTTCGTCACGCGTCTTCTAGCCAGCAAAGAGGTGTTTTGAAGAAATGAGCGTAGTGGGATAATGCCCCCACCTTTGAGCGTTGTTCGACATATGTCACTCCCATAATTACCCAATTATTAATTTTTTTAATTATTATTAAAACAAATAATATTCAATTAAAACGGTCATTCGCCAAATGTTTTTCATCGTGGGCGTTGAATTAAGAACGCCATATAGCATTTTATCAAAAACAACGCCAGTGGGGCCGTATGTTTGGCGTTTTGTCAGGTATATGTTCTAAATTAACCGAACTTTCAGTGAATTGTTCATGAACTGTTTGCTCTGAATTTTGTTTATATTAGCTTATTTAATAAACAAACAAATATCAACATATCTTTTTGGTTCATTTGGTTAAATAAACAAAAAAAAACATGTGCTTTGTTCGTTCATTTATGTTCGTGAACGTTCGTTTAGGTTCATTCATTTACGTTCATTAGTTTATGTTTGTTTATATATTCGTTTAAATTTTTTGCCTCGTTACAATTTTGTCTAGTTTTATAAAATTATAATATCACCAACTGCACAACATTCTAGTTTCGTTACAAATTTGTCTAGTTTTATAAAATTATAATATCACCAACGGCACAATATTCTAGTTCCGTTACAAGTTTGTCTAGTTTTATAAAATTATAATATCACCAACTACACAATATTCTAGTTTTATTATTTTTTAGACCTAACATGTTGATGTCCAAGTTCACTTTTAATTGGTGTCCGCTCAATTATGTTCTTTTATATTTGTTCATTTATGTTCGTTTGTTTATGATTGTTCGTGTTTGTTTAAGTCCGTGAACCGTTCATTTATACATGTTAACGAACAAACATAAAAGAACACTAACATATTCATTTTCTTAATGAAGAAACAAGAACAAGAAAATTCCATTCGTTTAATTGTTTGTGGTTTGATCATTTGTTTGGTTAAATTAAACGAACAAACATGAACTTGCCTTGTTTGTAATTGCTCGATTCATTTACCAGCGTACTTAGTAGCCAAAACTTAGGAGCAAAGTAATTTTATTATTAATTTTTTCCGTGACTGAAACATGACACTTATACTATATTATAAAACACTATAAATTAAGAAACATGACAGTCTAGGGCTGGGCAAACTGCTCGTCGCTCGCTCACATTTGCTCGGTAAATGCTCGCTCAGTTTTAGGCTCGATTGTAAGCGAGCCAATCCGCTCGGTTCGATTTAAAAACGAGCCAAGTATGAGCAAAGGTCCGCTCGGCTCGGCTCGGCTCGAATTTTTTATACTTTATATTTTATATATATATATATATATATATATATATATATATATATATATGTAATATATTATTTCTTGTAATTATTATTTTATTGAATTTATGGATTAATATTTTGTATTTAGCCCAAATAATAGTTAGCCCAATATAAGAAGCCCACCAATTCACCACTAAGCCCTAATTCATAAAACTTCTTTTGCTTGCCCTAGATTTAAACAAAAGAGCACAGCATTCTTTCTGTCCATAGGCCACCTCCACGGCTCCACCCTAAACCATTCGCCAATCGCCAGCATCCTGCCATCCACGAGCAGCGGAGCAGCGGAGCCACACACAGACGCAATATCGCTTTGAAGAACTGGTAAGAGCACATCAGTATTAAAAATTGCACTTCCATCTCGTAATAGTTCCAGCCATGCTTAGTTTTAAGTTAAAACTGCCTATGTGTGCTTGTCATCACCACTAATGCTTAGTTTTAAGTTAAAACTGCCTATGTGCTTATCATCACCACTAAAATTAGATTGATACTATTGATATTGATACAGATTCACAAGGTTTTTTCATTGTCTTTACAGAAAGGAATTTACACATTTGACAAATAGCTAAACAAATTTCTTAAACTATTATCCGTTTCGCTGAAATATTTATGAGACAAATGAAGTACTTGACATAAATTTTGAGAGCAAAGGAAAAATGACAATTTTGCTAATGAAAATGGGATTTTGCTGATGAAGACGCTTTAGTGTTAAGATGTTTTTTTTTGTATTTGAAATAATCAGTTTTATGTTCGTATTTTGGTGAACTTATTATGTAACTTGATTGGATTTTGGTGAATGATTCACGGTAATGACCTTTAAATTTGAAATCTTTATACCATTTTTTTAATTTGAAACTGAAACTGAGCGAAATCGAGCTGCTCGGTTGTAAACCAAGCGAGTTCGAGCAACGATTTTTGCTCGTTTCATTAAATTCGATCCGAGCAGAGCCGCTCGGTTTAAATTCGAGCCGAGTTCGAGCAGAGCCTTGCTCGGTTCTGCTCGGCTCGTGAACAGCCCTACATGACACTTCTAGATAAGTATAATCAATTTGATAGCCAATTATACTACTTGTATTTGCATTTATAGGTAATCTAAGTATTTTTTTCTTTTCGTAGCTAACTAACACATTATCTAATTTTACTTAAAAATTCATGTCTTTATCAACTCTGAACCTTAAACCCTCAATCTTATAAAAACAGATGTCTTTTCATAAACACTACTACCGCTAGACTTTAAACCTTTAATATCTATGTACATCTTGATTCGTTGAAACATATATAGATGCTAATTCAGAGATTTTTTTATTTTAAAAATAAGAATGTTATAAGTTCATACATAAAAATGTTATAAGTTCGAAACGTGGTCAAAGGATTTGAAAAATACATTTGTTAAGTAACATAATTGATTTGGTAAGAATAATCAAAATCAATACTGAAATATTAAGTAGGAACTCAAACAACCGATAATTTACATACAATATCAAAAGAAAAAGAGTAAGACCGAGTATATTAAAATGGTTCGTGAAGAGATATGCCTTACACCCCTCGTGAGTCAGGGCAAAACCCATATTCGACCCACAACATAGATAACTGGCCTTGACAAGTCATCAGCATGACCCACCTGCCACGTCGGATATGCCAACACACAGGAAACAAAAGGACAATGTGAGAGCGACATTCAACCAATGATGATCCGTGAATCTCTGTACCATGAGATCTACGCTAGCGGTTATTGCAGGAGAGACAAGAAGCACAAATGATAGCAACATCTAGCCAATCATGCGCTACGGATTCAAATCCTTCCTAACCTCTAGTAGTGGTTGACACATAAGAGATCAGGACATACTGAAAAATGACATGTGGCCAATAACAGACCGCAGACGTGCACCCTTACTTTGCAACCACTAACGGCCAACAGAGAGGGGATCGTATGGATATTCTGATAACAACGCCTCTCCTAATCATCTCCCGCCACTCCGACTATAATTACCACACACCTTTAAGGTGAATTGATTCCATACTCTACACTCTCACTCTAACTTATAATTTACTCTTTAAAGATCATATACTTATTCTCACGTCGGAGGATTACTAGAAAAAACCCCAACCTCTCCTTCTCGTAACGAGACTCACAATGTTATTAGTTTTGCAGATCAGTCCATCCAAAGAACTTGTAAAGTTCGAAACCCGTTTACCATGTTGAGCATCGTCTAATCCACCTGATTAGATTGGTGTTTCTTCAATCTATGTTCACATCAACTAAACTACTACATTATTATAATCCAACTGTCTAACCATAAAATTGTGACGTGTTACATATTTCTTAAGTTGTTTACACTTTATCATTACTTGTCCTACAATTATTAAAAAATAACGCATTTTAGCATTTTCTAGAATGTACACACCAACTTTAGTCCCTAAATTAACAACTCGTTTATTAAAACTATTAACATATTAAACTACCATGTGTGTCACATGTATTATCTTGTTTATATACCAACATCACATCAAAACTTTGATAAAACATATCAGTACATTTAACAAAGCAACCACCTAACCAATATGGTAATAGGGTGGTATTCCATTCGTAAAGACAAAGCCTTTAAAACACCTAAGTTGAGAAGGGGAAAGTCTTGGGTTCAAGTCCCACGGACGACAAAAAATTTAAGAAAATTAGCCGTTCAAAAAAACAAAGCAACCACCTATCACATTTTGTCGTTTTTTTTTTTTCAATATATCTTATCTGACCGATTGTTATAACAAGTGTCGATATTATATCAGTACTATAACAAACCAAATTGATACCAATGAATTACCCATGATAACACACAAACAATATATCCATAGTTTTTTTTTTATTTTATTAAAATTATTAGCATATTAAACTAACATATTTAGTCACATGTATTGTAGGTATATTTTGGTGAAGAAGTGGCCATTTTACCAAACTAGATTTTGGTTATTCGTGGATTGCAGAAACTGGGGAGTGAAATGGGGATTACGAGGAACAGATACTGGGTACTCAGACATGGTAAAAGCATTCCCAACGAAACTGGCCTCATTGTTTCTTCTCTGGTTTGTTCTTTTTCCCCATTTCTCTTTCATTAATAATAATGATTTCACAACTTCATTATTTGTTATCTGTTGAATCTTTTGTTTAATAATCCAAACACACAGACTGCTTCGGATGTCATCTTGAAGCAGATTCTTTTTTCTGTGAAACCTAAATCTATCATTGCCCTGAAGATTAATTAGGGAAAAATAATTAATTTGGAAAGGCTCAGAGTTGAAACAGAATTTTGATTTCTCAATATAAAAAAAAAACAATTGTGGTTCTACTTCTACATACATTTCATTTCACAATAATTGTATTTGATGTGTAAAGGGTTTGACTCAGAAAATATGATAAAAGTGTGAGCAAAAATTGGAATACATTATTTAAAACATTGTTATGGATGGAAGAGAACCATCCAATACATAGCCAATTTTTAGTAAAGAATTGCGGAAACTCTTGTACATAGTGCTTTAACTGTCATACATAAGGCGGCTATGTAACCGCATAACCGCCTTTATGCCCAATACCATGTACAAGTTACAGTGTAAACGCCCTTTCTTCATGATAAATATCATTTTATACGAATTGAATTGAGCTTGTTAACAGGAAAACGGGAAGCTTGAGAAATACAAGTTAGCATCGGAAGGTATTAATCAAGCACAACTGGCTGGTGAATTATTCTTAAAGGTGAGCAATTATGTTTATTTTCACTCTCATTTAGCACATACGCCTATCATTTACAAACCGAGTAAAATGTGTGCAGGAACTCAAGGAAAACGACATTCCACTCGAAAATGTAAAGAATATGTTATTCTCCGTTTTCAAGAACCACCCACACAGCCCAAGTGGTTGCTTCGGTTCTGAATCTTTCATTACAAGGACCTCAAGCCAAGGTAATGCAAGTATGCTACACAATAAATAAATAGAAAATAAAAACCTTCAAGGGGATCAAACTGCATTTTACGTGGTCCCTGGTGGGGCCCCATGAGTTTCTTCGGGAGCGTTATTTTGTTGTATCTTTTTCCTTTGTCAGAAGACACGAGTTTATACATGTAGTCAATATGCAGGTTTATGAAGATCTTCGAGAGCGTTATTTTGGTCCTACATTTGAACTTCAGTCTCACGATAAAGTAAGATAAAGAGTGATAACTATAAATATGTTGCTATCTTGGTATATTTATCTAATTAAAATTAGCCTTTTTCATGAAAAGTATTCAGAAATATGGGATCTTGACGCAAAAGATCCGTTCATGAAGCCCGAAGGTGGAGAAAGCGTTGCTGATGTTGTTTCTAGACTCACAAGCGCCTTGGTACAGATCGAGTCCGAATTTCAAGGGTAAATATAAAATTAATCAACTAATTTTGCGGGTCCTACTTACTCGATAAAAGTGTAGAACCTACGAAATGGTGGGAGAGAAATAATTTTTCTTTTATGTTGATGTTGCAGATGTGCAATCTTGATCGTTAGCCACGGTGATCCGCTACAAATTTTGCAGACAATACTGAAGGCAGTTGGTGAACAAGTGGGAGCCAATGGTGGTGACCTGGCATCACGAATAGAAGCAGTGAAAGTTCCGTCGGTTCTATCACAACACAGAAAGCATGCGTTGTTGACCGGACAACTCCGAGCAGTAGTTTAAGTCCTGACCACATTGTGTGAGGGGAACATGTGGTGGTTAATAAAAGTAAGGATGTTTCCATATTCTAAATTGAATCATTGTGACGACCAAGTTGTCGGAAAACCTCGAAAAGTATTTATAATCATGTGTAACTTGAATGATTCTTAACTGTTCCATTTATGGAAATGTTATCTTCAAATGATAATAATTATTGTGTTTTTTGTTTGAAACAAGCAAATGATGATTAGAATTCTATCAGAATATCAAAGGATATTAATTATAGCAAACTATATAATAGTACATTGTAATTTTTTGTATCGCTTGAGACGCGTTGGGCTTACCGAAAACACCTTTTGTCTAAAATATGTAACTTTTCAATTATATCAGATTATAGTGTATGGTACAAGAACATTGGACGATCAAGCCGAAATCAAACTGAAAATTGGAAATAAGATCGAACCATGAATAATAAGATTACTTATAACTGTCTATCTTGTTGTTACACGCATAAATCAGAATCCAGATCCCGTTCCAAACTACTTTACAATAATCAGAACAACGTGATTACATGAATCACAATGAATATATGTAACCACAATAAATACAAAGATATAAACGCCAGCTGTGGATAATCAAACGCGTCTGTAGGAAGTAGAATTGCGTTATCAACCTGGGATATTGATATGATATGGACTTTATATTCTACAATTTGCAGCTGTAAAGAATTCACAAACAAGCGCGAAGGTCATTCATTGTACATATATGCACACAACGTTAAACCGTACAAAAAATATAAAAAGGATAGACTCACTGCAGTAGATAAACTGATCCGAATCAATAATAGAATTAATTCTTTAGGCTTTCAGGTTGCATTTTGGTCATTGTTGCTAGCATTTCAGAACAAGTTAATTTTAGCGGGCCATATTACTGCTTCAAATCTTGGTCAGCTTTCTTGGTAACGGGTCAGATTGCATATGGTAGGGTAAGATTACAGGTTGCTGGTCAAGTTGTTTCATATAATGGGTCAAAAATAGGACATAGTGCAAGTGGCATTTTGTTGATTGCATCTACCTTGGCTCTCGCTATACAAGGTTTCATTGTTTTGTTTCATTTGTAACAGGTGAGATTGCACTTTCCTCATAATATTAAATAGGTCCAAACGAGTGAGCCAAGAACCAAACTTACCTTGGCTCAAGCTCGGCTCATTTACAAAAACCACGCAAAACCGGCTTCGACGAGCCGCTAGCTTTTTAAACACCCTAATTGTATCAAATTCGCAGAACACAAACTTTTGAATACACTCCATACAAAAGCAAAAAAAGGTAACTATGTTTAGCTTCAAGTGAAATTGAACTTGAATTTTGCTACAATAATATTGCCTCGATGCAACATCTCATCGTTCAAATCAGCACAAATAAATACGTAACATAAACGTATCATGATCGGTTCTTATTCAAGTATTCCCGCCTCAAAGGCCAAGTTATTCACAAAGAAATCAGAATCTCCAAAGAAGCAAAAATCCTGTATAAAGCAACAAAATGACGAAAACCTCTATCATCCAAGCTTAGCAATGACAGCATCAACGACTTCCTGAGTGGTGCTGTTCCCACCAAGATCTTTAGTTCGGTATTTTCCCTCCAAAATTACACGCTTCACAGAGTTCTCAAGTCGGTCTGCAAACGAAGGAAACTGAAGATGTCTAAGCATCATGGCTGATGACATCAGCAATGCAATGGGATTTGCAGTCTTTCTCTCTACAAATAGAATACTCGGGCATTCTAATTTGTAAAACTTACAAGCGATGACCAAAACAAATTCCTAAACTGAAGTAAATGATTAATATGCATTTCTTCATCTATGAAGCTCAAAATCTCCAAACACACGTTAAATTAACCAGAGTTTCAAACACTCAAAAGACATAAAAATATAATAGCAGAAATCTACTCACAAAGCTAAAGTTTTCAAGAAACAATATTCTTCTATATCAAAAGTATGCAACAATTCATCATTGAAACATGCCTATCAGTGGGCAGGAGCAGGAGCTGCACTGGTACTACCACCCAAACCCATCTTTTGACCCAATATCGTAAGCTGGTCAACAAACTCACCACCTGTCAAAATCTCCGTTGACCCGTATATTATATGCTTCGCAGGCTGCTGTCTTTGTGCAAGATCTTGCAAGCTTCCATACTCCACATAATTCCCACCACCAATCATGAACACAATCGCTTCTTTAAACGGCCCTTTCATATGACTATCGCCTGACGCAGAGTTTGACTTTGGAGCACGCGGGTCAAACATGAGGTACGATTCAATCTCGGGATTCGGTTTCCCTTCCATTAGAGCTTCAACCGTTCTTGCCATCGCCAGTTGATGATCACTAGATAGCAAATTCTTCATACCTGCAGTTACGGCACTGATGGATTGACCATAAAGCTTCTCGGCCCAGTCAACGATGTTGCTTCTGCTAGCGGAATTTGCCGATGCTAACGAAACGTTTAAAGATTTTATCTTCTTGACGTATTGGAACGCGCTGGTGTCCACCTCAGCTTCTCGTAAAGCGGATTCAACTGCTTCGACTTCCAACTGTGGGATCGTTTCCGTTGAAATAAGGAACATGATCGCAAACCGAAGCTTATCCATTTTCGTACCTTTTCCTTTAAGAACCGCAAGAAGCTCACCGCGATCGATCCCGCCTCTAACCATCATTTCGTATTCTTTTTTTGCAAACGAATCGAGAGACCGCTCCTTAATTTCACCCAGCAAGACAGTAGCGATGTTCGTGTGCTTATCGATCACTTGTTTACGCTCAGTCAACTCAGGTAATGAGTTGACCGCGTTCATTAAATGCTTGGTGTTCCCAATTAGATCTGTACCGTCAAATTCGGCTCCATCGTTTCCACCGGTTCGTCTGTTGACTTCATCAACATCTTTTTTATACTTGTTCAATTGTGTCTCGATCTCAACCGCAACTTCCGGAAACTCCAATGACCCATTAGCAACCCAAAACGGGTCGGCCCGGTCCAACTCGTATGATTTCATCCCACCTTTATCTCCTGGTACGTTAAGTCGGTTTAGTCTCAGCCCAAGCACATCATGCACAAGCGGTCGATACCTAAAGTCATGTTGAATAGCAACCGACAACTCCAGGTTCCGATCAAACAAACATAAAACGGGCCTCTGAAACGAGCTGGAAAAGTTGCCACTTTCGGAAAACAAATTATTCTTAACAAGTAGATGATCGCGTAGACGTTGATCCAGCAATGACGCAACCATCTCAGCCGGTCCACCACGTGGGCACCTGATAATCGGAACAACCGCGAGTGTAGCCAACACACAGAACAACCCACTCACGAGCTTCTCGATTATTTCTTCAATCTCGCGGTCATTTGCTTTAGGATCGTTTAATTGCACATAGCAAGATTTATCCGCTAACGAGAACAGATTATCTTCTAGGGTTACAAACTCTAAATGCTGATCATGAACCTTCGTAATTCGGTCAATAGATTCAGAATTCAGAGTTCCGGAGGCGAGATCTTCTAACAGGGGGCGCGGTATGGATGATGAGAAATTTAGGTGAAAGTAATCGTAGAGGGAATTTGATGCATCGGAGATGATTCGTTGGATGTTGTGTTGGGTCGGTTTGACGAAATAAACAGCGGGAACATCGGCAACGGGCTTGCGGTTTTTATCGATAAGAAAGTATAGTGTTACACCATGCTTGCGGAGATCCTTGACGTGAATTAAAGGGGACAAAATGTCTTGACAGAATTTGTCGAAAATCAGAATCTTGTATACTTCTTCATTTGCTGTTCCGCTTGCGTTTATGGGTTGATTCAGATTCAGCATCCGCGCAATGCATTCTGAAAGTATAAAAAATGGTATTTAAGCAGTGCAAGTATCTAATTCAGTGATTCACATAAAGACCCCTAAATAACAGAAAACAGTTAAAATAGTTTTGTTCCACTTGCGGTATATGAATCTTAATCGATTAAAACTTGGTTACGGGACTAGACTCCAGAGAAACGTTTTCAAATGTCCATAGCTACTACATCTGCTCCAACTCCAAGATCCTTCAAAATATTTTAAAAAATGTCTATTAAGTTGTATTATGTTTAGTGACGGATCCAAAACTTTTCGTCAGTGGGGACTAAAATAGGTAATGTTAGAACGAGTCACGTCAAAACGGGTCGGTCAAAACAGTCAGGTAAAAAATTAGTAGTAGCAAAAAAATTCAGCATATATTCGTGCAAGGATGATAAAAAAAACTATGTAAGCAACAATACTTTAGTAGTAAAACACCAATACATAGTGCTAAATTTATACATGCTTCAATCTTTGAAGCATTTTAATCCTTTTTCACAACTTAATTAACAGATTCAAAATATGAAATTTTAATCCTTCCTAATGTATTAAAATTTTCAAATCCTTAATTAAAACCAACTTTGATAAGATTTGAAATCAGAGACCAAACTTAGGGAAATAAAGCACTAAAAAAGCCTTTGGTCAGATGTGCCATTGATTATATGCATATATACTACATATGATGCTAAAGCCTAAATGGGAAGATAGTAACTAAACAAAATTACAAAAAAGAGAGAGAGCTCTGGCCTAATTCTAATGATTTTGTCATCTGTTGCACGACATCAAAATGTATTAGTTGTGTGTGGAATGGATACGCATGAACTTTATGGGTACATATAAGAACTATAACTAATTTTTATATACGTGGAAGAATGCGTAGATAACCAACCCGATTTAGGGCTGCCGTAGTGCTAAGGTTTGTGATATATACTAGAATAAAGCTTGGGTTCCTAGTCTACTTTTTTTTTTTTTTTTTTTAAATATCGACTTAAATACGCCCATGATTACGCTTAAACTCAGAGATGGCATTTGATATTACTTGAGGGTATATAGCATTATAGCTCATATGCTGTTTATTATTAAACTTTTGCTACCATGATACATCAAATTCACCAATAAGTAGTGTTGTTCTACAGACAGACAGACAGAATCTCAAAACCCTATCATTTCATATGTATCATATCAAGATCCATGAAATTTGATGTATGTTGTTTGTTATTAAGGTAAGATCATACTTAAATGGACTCAGTCAGACAGACATGATTCAGATTGAACAAAATGCAAACAAAAAGTCGTCGGTTGATAAACCTAAGACCCAAACCCTCCTCCTCAAGTGAAATTGGATGCAATAGATGGATAATGATTCTCAGATTCAGATTGAAATCGCGTGTATTAGGTTAAAATAGACTACAGATGCATAGATATGATTTGAGATCCGGTGATGGGAGTTGAATAAACATTAAATTGGATCGAGTAAAAGACAGGGAGAGGAAGAAAAGACGAACCTGTCTGCCTTTGACGGAGATTGAGCGCCATTGATGAAACTTGGAGAGCAAGATCGATCAGATGGGGAGAAGAGATACACGGTGATGCGTCTGGGTAGTACTCCGTCCGTTAATCCGTTTATGCATATATCGTGAAATGTTTTATATTAGACCATAGTGGTTGCGGTGAACAATATCGTATCCCTGTTTTCCGCCACGTGTCGTCCTAGTCAGTAAATGACTGTTTTGAAGAAATAAATGGGCGTAGTGAAATAATGTCTCATCCTTGGGCGTTGTTCGACACGTGGCACTCCCATAATTATCCAATTATTAATTTTTTTAATTATTAAAACAAATAATATTCAATTAAAACGGTCATTGACCAAATGCTTTTCATCTTGGGCGTTGAATTAAGAACGCCATATACCATTTTTGTCAAAAACAACGCCCAGGGGCGTATGTTTGGCATTTTGGGGCGTTAATTTCCAAAAAAAACACCCAATTTTGACACCACTACGG
Source organism: Helianthus tuberosus (assembly GCA_030545235.1). NCBI lineage: Eukaryota > Viridiplantae > Streptophyta > Magnoliopsida > Asterales > Asteraceae > Helianthus > Helianthus tuberosus. The sequence goes on along the minus strand of CM060443.1, from coordinate 57,822,942 downwards.
GTGGTCTTAGATTTATTATCTACCTCTTGATATAGTTTCAATTTTTGGCTCGGTTCGGTTTCAGTTTTTTCGGTGTTACCATATGAGGTTGAAATTTTGGGTCGAAAAAAATAATGAGAAAATTACAAAATTAGTCAAAACAACTTTCAAAACTAGCCACCTCCCGCGTCCTTGGAGTGACACATCACGCACGCGTCTTTGGAGAGATTTCATGCACGGGGTGCGTCTGTGGGTCCACCTCATACGTTCGTGGGTTCTCCTCATGCATTTGTGGGTTCTCCTCATGCGTCTGTGGGGTCCACCTCATGTGTTTGGGTTCTTCTCATGTGTCTGGGGGGTCTTCTCATGCGTATGGGATTATGCAACTTTTAAAAACACCATGTGTCAATTTTTTATTGGGTTTCAATGACGTGGCTCCAAAGACGCATCATGTACATGATGTGTCGTTCCAAGGATCCGAAAAGTGACTAGTGTTAAAAATGATTTTGATCAATGGCTAGTTTTGTATATTTCTCAAAAGAAATGACCAAAATAATGAAGTTAAGCCTAAAGCTTTGGGACTAAATCTTCTTGTTAACTAACGATCAATTGATTACTATAGATTTGGACTAAAATATGTGAATTACACTATTTATTAAACTCTTATAATAAATTTAGCTAACATTCAAAATTTGAAATTAAAATCCATAAATTCAACTTGGTTGGGTTTTTCGGTTTTAGTTACATGCAATGGAAGTATGCTATGATGATACATAGAAATGTGTAGTTTCTAAAACTGAAAGTGAACCAAAAACTCGGTATTTAACAAAACATAAAACTAAACAAACGGTTATTTAGGTTCGTTTTTTCTGGTATAGATAGGTTCTACGGTTTCATGCACACCCCTATCTAAGAATTACAAATATATGAATTTATTATTTGATGGGTTCATATTAAGGAATATGTTTGGCCAACCATTTTTTTGTCAAGTTATGTTCTAAATGAACCGAACTTTCAGTGAATTGTTCATGAACTGTTTGCTCTGAATTTTGTTTATATTAGCTTATTTAATAAACAAACAAATACCAGCATATCTTTTTTGTTCAATAGGTTAAATAAAAACAAAACATGTGCTTTGTTCGTTCATTTATGTTCGTGAACGTTCGTTTAGGTTCATTCGTTTACGTTCATTAGTTTATGTTTGTTTATATATTCGTTACAATTTTGTCTAGTTTTATAAAATTATAATATCACCAACTGCACAATATTCTAGTTTCGTTACAAGTTTGTCTAGTTTTATAAAATTATAATATCACCAACTACACAATATTCTAGTTTTATTATTTTTTTAGACCTAACACGTTGATGTCCAAGTTCACTTTTAATTGGTGTCCGCTCAATCATGTTCTTTTATATTTGTTCATTTATGTTTGTTTGTTTATGATTGTTCGTGTTTGTTTACGTCCGTGAACCGTTCATTTATAAATGTTAACGAACAAACATAAAAGAACACTAACACATTCATTTTCTTAATGAAGAAACAAGAACAAGAAAATTCCATTCGTTTAACTGTTTGTGGTTTGATCATTTGTTTGGTTAAATTAAACGAACAAACATGAACTTGCCTTGTTTGTAATTGCTCGACCAGCGTCCTAAGTAGCCAAAACTTAGGAGCAAAGTAATTTTATTATTAATTTTTTCCGTGACTGAAACATGACACTTATAGCAAACTATATTATAAATCACTGTAAATTAAGAAACATGACACTTAGGGGCTGTTTGGTAGCCTCTTAATGATCACTCAGATGCTACATCTTAATGGTTTAAAACCTCTGAATGAATAAGAGGTAACATCAAGTCTGAATGGTTAAGAGGTAACCTCTGAATAGTAAATCATCATATGTCACATTCTTCTACGTTCTCATTGGTAAAATTCTTAATGGTTCCATTAAGAGGTAGCCTCTTAATGACCATTCAGAGGCTACCAAACAGCCCCTTATAGATAAGTATAATCAATTTGATAGCCAATTATACTACTTGTATTTGCATTTCTAGGTAATCTAAGTATTTTTTTCTTTCCGTAGCTAACTAACACATTATCTAATTTTACTTAAAAATTCACGTCTTTATCAACTATGAACAGTAAACCCTCAATCTTATAAAGACGGATGTCTTTTCATAAACACTACTACCGCTAGACTATAAACCTTTAATATCTACGTACATCTTGATTCGTTGAAACATATATAGATGTTAAGGGAAAAGATCAAATAGGAAGTTTATTTTGGCTAGGAAGCAATAGGATTAGAACATGTGGCAACATTTAAAATAAAGAAAAAAGGTATTTTAGTCAATCCAACCCTTTTATTCTTCCTTTTCAAAACCCACCATTTTCAAAACCCACCATCTTCAACCATTTATTCACTTTCTATCTCAATAATCACTACATTATATTGCGATTTTCATCACCAATCAATGATTCAAACACCCGATCAACGTGTTCTTTTAGATTTTTTGAAGAAAACCCAGTATAATTTCATACAAAATCTCTTTTTTTCGGGTGATTTTGAAGATAATCACTTGATCCGTTCGATTCGAGCGCTGATAAGTGTTTCAGTCATTCAAAAATCGTCAGTTGTTGAAGAAATCACTTCGATCCATGTAAGAAATTCTTTAATTTCATTTTTACGATATGGGTTTTTGATTTAGTCATTGCGTTTTACGATCTTGGCGGGGGTCCGGGGGCAGCGCCCCTGGTAGCGGGGTCCCAGGGGCGGTAGCCCCTGGAGGGGTCCAAGGGGCAGAGCCCCTGGCTGGGGGAAATTTTTTTTTCGATTAAATTGCTGTAATAAAAATGCATCAGGAAAATTAATTTTCTGTAAATTGCCTCTAGAAACTGCATTGGTCCAGACAGTTCACAGCACATACAATTCACTTTTTTTTGTATTTTCTGGCCATTGCGTTTTAGAAAAACACATTCTTGAAGTGTTTTTTGTGCATTGCGTTTTAGGTAAAACAATTTTTTTGGTGTTTTCAGTCCATTGCGTTTTACAGAGAACACTTTATTTTGTTTTTTAGGCAATTGCGTTTTAGAATGAGTCATTTTTAAGTGTTTTCTGGCCATTACGTTTTACAAATAAGACATTTCTTTGTGTTTTTTGTGCATTGCGTTTTAGGTAAAACACTTTTTTATGTGTTTTCAGTCCATTGCGTTTTAGAAAACAGACATTTTAAGTGTTTTCTGGCCATTGTGTTTTACAAATAAGACATTTCTTTGTGTTTTTTGTGCATTGCGTTTTAGAAAGTACACTTTATTTTGAGTTTTTAGGCTATTGCGTTTTAGAAATAAGAAATTTCTTTGTGTTTTCTGGCCATTGCGTTTTACAAATAAGTCATTTATTTGTGTTTTTTGGTGCATTGCGTTTTAGAAAAATGTCATTTTTTAGGTTTTTTTTCATTGCGTTTTACGTAACTGGGGGTTTTTCTATTGTGTTTTACGCAACTGGTTTTTAATTTTTTTTTTAAATATAGCAATAGTATACTCGTTTTAAAGATAAAAAACGCTCGTTTTTTTGGTGCAATTTTTATAAAAAAATAATGTCGTATGAAAGAGTTATTAACGTTTAAAAAATGGGGGGGGGGGGGAATTGGAGGAGAGAGAAACTATTGGCTTGGATTGACTAGAATGCCCCTAAACAAACTCACGCGCGTTTCCCTGATTTAATCTTAGCCCTTGATTAACTAAATGGATGGTCAATATCACTTCCTAGCATTCCTAGCCAAATTAACTTCCTATTGTATCTCCACCCTAGATGTTAATTGAGAGATTTTTTATTTTAAAATGGGTTTGGTGAGAACTATTCAGTTGTGTTCGTATATATTAAGAAGCATGTGTGGATACGAGGAAGGAGAGGAGTTTAAAAATAAGTTCATACATAAAATTGTTATAAGTTCGAAACGTGGTAAAAGGATTTGAAAAATACATTTGTTAAGTAGCATAATTGATTTGGTAAGAATAATCAAAATCAATACTGAAATATTAAGTAGGAACTCAAACAACTGATAATTTACATACAATATCAAAAGAAAAATAGTGAGACCGAGTATACTAAAATGATCCCTGAAGAGATATGCCTTACACCCCTCGTGAGTCAAGGCAAAAGCCATATTCACCCACAACATAGACAGCTGGCCTTGACAAGTCATCAGCATGACCCACCTGCCACGTTGGATACGCCAACACACAGGAAACAAAAAGGACAATGTGAGAGCGACATGCAACCAATGATGATCCACGAATTTCTGTACCATGAGATCTACACTAGCAGTTATTGCAAGAGAGACAAGAAGCACAAGTGATAGCAACATCTGGCCAATCACGCGCTGCAAATTCAAATCCTTCCTAACCTCTAGTAGTGGTTGACACATAAGAGATCAGAATGACATCCTGAAAATGACATGTGGCCAATAACAGACCGCAGACGTGCACCCTCACTTTGCAACCACTAACGACCAAGAAAGAGGGGACTGTATGGATATTCTGATAACAACGCCTCTCTCAATCATCTCTCGTCACTCCGACTATAATTACCACACACCTTCAAAGTGAATTGATTCCATACTCTACATTCTCACTCTAACTTATAATTTACTCCTTAAAGAGCATATACTTATTCTCACACCGGAGGATTGTTACGAGAAAAAACCCCAACCCCTCCTTCTCGTAACGAGACTCACAATGTTATTAGTTTTGGAGATCAATCCATCCAAAGAACTTGTAAAGTTCGAAACCCGTTTACCATGTTGAGCATTGTCTAATCCACCTGATTAGATTGGTGTTTCTTCAATCCGTGTTACACATCAACTAAACTACTACATTATAATCCAACTGTTTAACCATAAAATTGTGATGTGTTACATATTTCTTAAGTTGTTTACACTTTATCATTACTTGTCCTACAATTATTAAAAAAATAATGCATTTTAGCCTTTTCTAGAATGTACACACCAACTTTAGTCCCTAAATTCACAACTCGTTTATTAAAACTATTAACAAAACTTTGTCACATGTATTATCTTATTTATATACCAACATCACATCAAAACTTTGATATAACATTACATTTAACAAAGCAACCACCTAACCACTAGGGTGGTAATCCATTAGTAAAGACAAAAACATCTAGATTGAAAAGGAGAAAATCTTGGGTTCAAATCCATGTGTGTCACATGTATTATCTTATTTATATACCAACATCACATCAAAACTTTGATAAAACATAACAGTACAATTAACAAAGCAACCACCTAAGCAATAGGGTAGTAATCCATTGGTAAAAGACAAAACCTTTAAAACACCTAGGTTGGGAATGAGAAAGTCTTAGGTTCAAGTCCCACAGACGACAGAGAATTAAAGAAAATTAGCCGTTCAAAAAAACAAAGCAACCACCTATCACATTTTGTCGTTTTTTTCAATATATCTTATCTAGCTAATTGTTATAACAAGTGTTGATATTATATCAACAAGTGTCGATATTATATCAGTACTATAACCGAACTAAATTGATATCGATCAAGTACCCATGATAACACACAAACAATATATCCGTAGTTTTTTTTTAATTAAAATTATTAGCATACTAAACTAACATATAGGTCAGTTTCTCGATTAAGTGACGGAAATGGGTTAGGGGCATTTTATCTTCAGCAAAATCTTCCATTCTGGTGAAAGGGTCTCCAACTTACCAATTTAAATTATCCTATTTAAAATTATACCGGTTTTTTGTTTTCTTTTAAAATTATCCTATTTAAAATTTTGAGGGTGCCATCAAAACACTTTGATTAGAAAGTTAACACACAGACACAATTCAAATAGAATACTCGGGCATATTCTAATTTGTAAAACTTACAAGCGATGACCAAAACAAATTCCTAAACTGAAGTAAATGATTAATATGCATTTCTTCATCTATGAAGCTCAAAATCTCCAAACACACGTTAAATTAACCAGAGTTTCAAACACTCAAAAGACATAAAAATATAATAGCAGAAATCTACTCACAAAGCTAAAGTTTTCAAGAAACAATATTCTTCTATATCAAAAGTATGCAACAATTCATCATTGAAACATGCCTATCAGTGGGCAGGAGCAGGAGCTGCACTGGTACTACCACCCAAACCCATCTTTTGACCCAATATCGTAAGCTGGTCAACAAACTCACCACCTGTCAAAATCTCCGTTGACCCGTATATTATATGCTTCGCAGGCTGCTGTCTTTGTGCAAGATCTTGCAAGCTTCCATACTCCACATAATTCCCACCACCAATCATAAACACAATCGCTTCTTTAAACGGCCCTTTCATATGACTACCGCCCGACACAGAGTTTGACTTTGGAGCACGCGGGTCAAACATGAGGTACGATTCAATCTCGGGATTCGGTTTCCCTTCCATTAGAGCTTCAACCGTTCTTGCCATCGCCAGTTGATGATCACTAGATAGCAAATTCTTCATACCTGCAGTTACGGCACTGATGGATTGACCATAAAGCTTCTCGGCCCAGTCAACGATGTTGCTTCTGCTAGCGGAATTTGCCGATGCTAACGAAACGTTTAAAGATTTTATCTTCTTGACGTATTGGAACGCGCTGGTGTCCACCTCAGCTTCTCGTAAAGCGGATTCAACTACTTCGACTTCCAACTGTGGGATCGTTTCCGTTGAAATAAGGAACATGATCGCAAACCGAAGCTTATCCATTTTCGTACCTTTTCCTTTAAGAACCGCAAGAAGCTCACCGCGATCGATCCCGCCTCTAACCATCATTTCGTATTCTTTTTTTGCAAACGAATTGAGAGATCGCTCCTTAATTTCACCCAGCAAGACAGTAGCGATGTTCGTGTGCTTATCGATCACTTGTTTACGCTCAGTCAACTCAGGTAATGAGTTGACCGCGTTCATTAAATGCTTGGTGTTCCCAATTAGATCTGTACCGTCAAATTCGGCTCCATCGTTTCCACCGGTTCGTCTGTTGACTTCATCAACATCTTTTTTATACTTGTTCAATTGTGTCTCGATCTCAACCGCAACTTCCGGAAACTCCAATGACCCATTAGCAACCCAAAACGGGTCGGCCCGGTCCAACTCGTATGATTTCATCCCACCTTTATCTCCTGGTACGTTAAGTCGGTTTAGTCTCAGCCCAAGCACATCATGCACAAGCGGTCGATACCTAAAGTCATGTTGAATAGCAACCGACAACTCCAGGTTCCGATCAAACAAACATAAAACGGGCCTCTGAAACGAGCTGGAAAAGTTGCCACTTTCGGAAAACAAATTATTCTTAACAAGTAGATGATCGCGTAGACGTTGATCCAGCAATGACGCAACCATCTCAGCCGGTCCACCACGTGGGCACCTGATAATCGGAACAACCGCGAGTGTAGCCAACACACAGAACAACCCACTCACGAGCTTCTCGATTATTTCTTCAATCTCGCGGTCATTTGCTTTAGGATCGTTTAATTGCACATAGCAAGATTTATCCGCTAACGAGAACAGATTATCTTCTAGGGTTACAAACTCTAAATGCTGATCATGAACCTTCGTAATTCGGTCAATAGATTCAGAATTCAGAGTTCCGGAGGCGAGATCTTCTAACAGGGGGCGCGGTATGGATGATGAGAAATTTAGGTGAAAGTAATCGTAGAGGGAATTTGATGCATCGGAGATGATTCGTTGGATGTTGTGTTGGGTCGGTTTGACGAAATAAACAGCGGGAACATCGGCAACGGGCTTGCGGTTTTTATCGATAAGAAAGTATAGTGTTACACCATGCTTTTTCGTATCTTTCTATTTTCATCAAGTCTTATTGTACTTTCCATTTTAAACAATTGTACGTTCGTTTGTGAGTCGAGACTTAAATCATAATGGAAATGCATATTTTTGATCATATTCTTGTTACAATTCAATGTTATACACGCACGATTTATCGTTTGTGAAAAACACGTTAAACAATGTTAAACACGTAAAAACAGTGGAAAGATATCCTAATTTTGACTCTCGAAACATGTATAATCAAGAGATTACCCTAAACCGGACAAAAAAATCGGGAATTCGTACGTTAATTCGGTAGATTACCAGGAAGTTGGGTTAAATCAAATAATTACAATATTTATTAATATTTAATAATTAATAAATAATTTAATTAATTAAATAAATAAATTATTTTATTTATTTATCAAATTTTGGGAATTAAAAAGGAATTTTTATTAGATTAAACTAACTAAGTTAGTTAATTCTTTAAAGATAACCTAGTTAAGGATTAACCTTGTTAGTTTTATAAAGGAATCACTAACTGAGTGTTAGTTCAGTTAGTGTCAAAAAAAGGAAGTAAAAAGGGGGTCCTCTTTTAGGAACCGGCCCTTATGAAGACTCGAACCCGCCTCACAAACACGCACACTAACCACTCGGCCGGGCATGCCACATCCAACCACATATAGGAACTAATAAATTTTATACACACTTTCGATTTAAACCAGAATCCTTTGCCGCCCAACTGTTACGCGTACAAGCTTCCTCTCCAAAACAAAAGCGTGACAGCCTGGTTTCCTTTTTGTTTCAATTCGAAATTAGACATCATTCCGAGTTTCCTTTCCTTCATCAATCAGAGATCATTTCCAAAAACCTCCCTATCAATCTCGATCAATCATGCTCGGTTTCCAAACTCGTGAGACACCTCCGTTCCTATATAAACCGACATCAACCCACTCGGTTCTACACCACTCCCACTCGACATCCCCGTTCATCCGAGCCGCCGGAGAGGAAGACCAACTGCCAGAGCTCTACCGGAACGCCGGAGAAAACCAACCGCGTCACCGGAACCGCCGGTTTCGACTTTGTCTTCGGTAACATCCCGGCTCTCTCTCTCTTTTGTTTCCTATCAGTATGTATACATACATAGATGTAACATATATACAACCACCAGAACCGAGAATTGATATCATCATATACAATCTTGATGTTTATTGTTGTTAATATTACTATTATTATGGTTATTATTATTATTATTATTATTATTATTAAAATTATGTACTGTTATTGTTCTAATAATAATATTATTATTAATCTGTTACTACTATTTTAACTATTAATAACATTTTTATAAAAATCCAGTTATATATATTGTTATTATATTAAAATCAGTAATATTATTATTGATATTATGACTAAATATAAATTCAGTATTTTAATAATATTATTAATAATAATCAGATGTATTATTATTGACCTATATTATCATTATAATCAGAATTATTATTTCAGAATTATTACTCATATATATTAATCAGAATTATTAATATTATTAACTTATTAATCAGAATTAGTATTTTTTTTTTAAATCAGAATGATTATTTTATTATAAATCAGAATCTTTATTATTATTTTTAAATCAAAAATTTTATTATTATTAATCAGAATTATTATCATTTTTGTTATTAATCCGAATCATTAGTATTATTATTATTTTCAGAATTTTTATTATTATTATTATTAAGTGTAAAATCAGTATTTATCCAATTATGTATAATAATTAGTTATTCTTAGTAACAACAAAATAAGTTTAATTATTATATAAAATCAGTTATATTACTACCATTATCACATTTATAACATCAATAAATATTTAGATTATTTATTTACTTTAATATTAGCATTTTATTATCCCTCATATTATTGAGTACTAGTGGGAGAGCCCGCGCTTCGCAGCGGGGAAAGATGGATGATTTTTAACAAAATTAGATAGAAAAAAGCACTACTCAACGAAAATTTTGTATAAGAAAAAACAAAACCAAAAGTGAGCTTCAATTTAGGCTCAAAATTGATTTAAGCCGACTCGATTCGAACTTTTAACAAGTCCATATTAACATTGACTTGCTCATATGCGACTTGACTCAGTACATTCACCCTAAAATTTTATATTTAAAGAAAACTTTTAAAAGTTACACATAAAAAGTGAACTGTTAAACAGATACACGAGACCTGAGTGAGTCAAGAGGTAAGCATTTTATAAACAAATAAAAATGTTCATAGTTTTTTAGTCAGACGTGTTTGTTCTTGTGACTGCCACAAAACACCATCTGTAACTATTTTATAAACAAAAGCCGATTAGCCATCTCTTTTTATATCGATACTTGTTTGCTTTGTGTTCTCTTCGTTTTCTCATGAAGTCTTGAGGAACGTTCTCACGCTGCAACAACTTTCAAAGGTGAATTATTTGTTTCTTGTTTTATGTCTTTGTTTATTGCATTCTCCCCACCTCACCATCATACCAAGCCAGAACAAAGAAAATCACAGCTGGAGCAAGTAAAATTCTAACGGAAGTATCATTAAACTGATACAATATCAGACGGAAAACAGATTGCCCTTCATGCTTTTCCAACTCATTCGTCTCATACTTTTGCAGCCGCTTCTCAACATCACCATCAGCAAGACCAAATTTGCATCCACCTGGTAGTTTTGTTCACCTGCAAGATCAATCATCTTGTTACCATAATGATCCGGATCACACACATAACAAAAGTCAGGGGGGCAAAGTATCTGATGATCGTAAAAAAACATTACTTTTACAAAAAAAATATATATAATTAAAAAGGTGGACTATATAGCAAAGGCAATCACAAATGAAAAGAAAACAGAAGCTAAGTTCCCATGTCGTTTAAGGAAGTTACTAAGCGAAAACGATTTGCATAATTCCATAGATCTACTCCATATCAACTCAAGTGCCGCTTTGTCTTTCAACATTTCTGATTCACATCCATTGTTGTGGTTGCATTGAGATAGTACAAGATGTTTTAAGCTCTCATCAGCAGAAACTAATATAGAAACGAGAGACGTTTAAGTATCAATAATTTATGACATATGTTTTAAATCTATGTACAACATTTATAGTTTTATACTTCTTGGGTGTTCTGATCTTACAACACAAACTTGAATCATTCGGGTTGAACGGTGGTGCGGAGCTCAACTGTAATAACGCAACAGTGAGCCATGTTGTTTGGTTCTTAGATGCTCTCGGTTGTTTTTCGGTTTCAGATAGTATTTTTAAAGCATTATTAAGTTGTTGCAATTCAGCTTCAGCAAAAATAAACAAAAAGGTAGTTAATATAGGTTTGAACTTCGAAACATGATATGGTAAATGAAAACATATTGTAGTGATAAAATATACTTACAAGTATGTCTTTCGAAAAACTATCGTTTAACCACAGAAGCGTCATCCTGAAATTTCCCAGCAAGAATATCCATAATAAGATTCGCTAATTGTGATATTAGTTGCATAGGATCGATTCTTGATCTCATTAAATCCCGGGCACGTTTAACTGCATTTGAAGTGTCGGATGATAAAGCCATAGCTAGTAACTAAAGCAATTCTTCATCAGAAACAATACCAATCTGCAACGGTACAAAAAGAAAACAATAATAAAATCTTGCTACACAAAAGAACAAGTGTAAAGTTATAAAATATAAAATCACTCACCAATTCATATGTCAGTGACATGGTGATTCTTTTCCCAAGCAAACTCAATTGCTCTAAAGTCATCTCTGCGTCTCTTAGAGATCCGTTAGATCGTGTAGAAATGAACTCCAACGCGGCTTGATCGTAATCAAATCCCTCTTCTGAACAAATTTTCACCAATCTCTATACGAGGTCCCAAAGAAAACGACACTCCACCTACAATATAGATTAAAAAATACATATTATTTCTTTCACTCTCTTCGTGTAAATGAAAAAACAGATATCTGGTCTCCTAATAATGAAGAAGTTGTTATGGAAATCACTTTCGATACTGTCAACGTAAATAACAAATACACAATAATCATTTTCAAATCAAACTAACTGGTATGGATAATGAGAAAGTAAGATATACAATCCAGTTTCAATAGGTTGGCATTTAAGAAACATGAGATGTGATATGTTTGACGACTATTTTTCGCCCTATCGTAATCCGATATCTATTTTAAGGAATTAAGCCTATTTACAATTTACATGAAACTATATGTGAGAGATCCATCTCAGTAACATGTTAATTGCTATTAATCAAAAGTTATATTACACTAAAGACACTAAGAGACCTAATATCTTCACTCCTATAAAGCAGCAAATCTCACATTAGCTTTCTATACATACAAAAGTTTGATGCAACTAAATCTAAGTCTAAAGCTCTTAAAAAATTAAACGAGTAAAAGAATGTTAGTATATACCTTTCAAATAACAGCATTAATCTCATCATCATCGTTGTCGTCATCGTCGTCATCGTCATCATCATATTCTTGTTTTTCGTCTTCTTCTTACATACAGTGAAATTATAATCAACAACCCAAAACTATTATTTTATGTTTAACTTCAATCTTTAAAGTAGTTCAAAAGAATAATAAGCAATAATAAAACGAACACTTAATTTGCATTTGAAGTGTCGGATGATAAAGCCATAGCTAGTAACTAAAGCAATTCTTCATCAGAAACAATACCAATCTGCAACGGTACAAAAAGAAAACAATAATAAAATCTTGCTACACAAAAGAACAAGTGTAAAGTTATAAAATATAAAATCACTCACCAATTCATATGTCAGTGACATGGTGATTCTTTTCCCAAGCAAACTCAATTGCTCTAAAGTCATCTCTGCGTCTCTTAGAGATCCGTTAGATTAACCTATACACAGGTTACCTAAAGTCACTAAGCATAGGCAATCACAAACACACCCCTAAGAAAAAAAATCAATAATACCACAAAATACCAAAATTAATTAAAAAATGCAAAGAAGAGGAGAGAATTGGCACCTGAGATACGCGGATTCTGGTCGCAGTTGTATGAAATTAATTAAGAAGCCGTGTGAAAGGAGACCAAAAAATTGTAAACATAAAGATAAACAAAAATCAAACTTATCTTCCAACAAATTACCAAACTATAAATTTCTTACCTGGCTAGAATCGGGGGAACCCTAATCGTTCCCTGTTCTGATGTGGTTCTTCAAATTAAAGGAAATCAACTTCTGATAAGAAACCATCTCTTTCATCATCATCCACCACTGGTTATGCTTCGAACAGTTGACAACGACCACGAAGATGCTGTATGGTCCAGATGTTATATGCTAGAAAACATGTGTGCCGATCATCCATTGCCCACTTCTTAACAGGGGGTGATGGTAACAGACGGGGAATTGAGAGGATGAATTGATGGTGAGACCCTTCCTTGTCAGCCTTCAATTCATAAGATTAATTTAGACTCTTCACATACATTTCATTTTAATTAGAGGTAAGTGTTAAATCTCTAAAATACCCTTAAAGTGTCTTAAATTTTTAGACAATTTGCAACTTTACCCCCTCTAAAATAGCTTGGCTCAAAATGTAACAGACCCTTCTTGAGAGGATGAATTGATGGTGAGACCCTTCCTTGTCAGCCTTCAATTCATAAGATTAATTTAGACTCTTCACATACATTTCATTTTAATTAAAGGTAACTAAGTGTTAAATCTCTAAAATAGCTTGGCTCACTTGTACATGTTGCTTCAAAATGTGTAAACAATGTAAAATTACCATAAGGGTAGAAAACCTAGTTTACTTAATAAGGTAGTATAGATTACTTCTCTTTGAATTCCATTTAATATTTTTAACTTGAAGACTTCTAATTTACCTCTATTTCATTATTCATTAAACTATTTTATTATTAATATTGATAAAAAAAAGACTATCTTGCCCCTTGCGAACTTAGTTAAGTTATTGTACCATATGCATAAAATGTTGTAATTACTTTCATAAAATTGATATTAAAATGGCCAATATAGCCATCTTCTTCCCCATATTACCATATTATCATCACAGCCAATCTCATAATCAGATTTTGCTTTAGGTTTAAAATAAATTACATAAAACATTATATCAAAACATGTAGCATTATGAATTGTTTTTTATAAGTTTTCTATTTAATGTATTGAAAGTAATTGCAGAATTAAATGTCATTAGTTTTCATAGATAACTCTTAATTCTTGAGTTTCTTTAGATTAAATATGGTGCAAAAAAGACAATTATACCCCTCAAACATAATTATTATACGCATTGTGTGTTGTATATCAAGCATTTCTACTTGTACCTCTTAATTTTTAAGAAGTCCCTAGGAAAATGCTTTATAATATAGTATAGATCATTATGGATTTCAACTAAATTTCCGTTATCATATTTAATAATTTGTCTATAATATTTAACAAACTCCTAAATCACAAATAGGGTAAATCTCTTGCGCTCGTTTACAATTCTCTTGGACAAACTCTTGCTCTTATTCTTTACCAAGAAACGCAACGCAATCTAAGGTGAGTATACATGACCCATTTTCCATTTTAACACTTTTGGGTGCAATATGTATTCTATATCAAACACACAAATCACCTCAAACAGCTTTATGCACACTCTATCCAAATTCTATGTGATACACTTTGATTCATGTTATACATGTTATGCTACTGTAAACTCTCATGACTATGTGTTCATTAACTTTGCAAGCCTCCCCTAACAATGGTAGCGCTATAGGTTGAGAAACGCCCCTCCCGTTATTCTCGCGGGTATTGTTAGGTTAAACTATGTTAAAACCATCTCATTCATTGGGATAGGCATGTTAATTGCGTTAAACTTTGGTTTGGACACATAGAGTAACATCGTTTCGAGTATATACTGTTAATATGATCATGTTATTCACATTGGATATGAGAAACATTTATACAAATTATTATGCTATGTATCAAACTTGTATACTCGCCAACATTCAAGAAAACAAGCTAGGAGGGCTTTAGATACCCATTTTAGCAAATAAAGAATTGTTTGAATTTATGTTTGTTAATTTGAAACATTGTATTACATTCTAGTTTTAATGAAATGAATTTTAATCATATTGTCACATTTAGTGTTATGTTGTTTTGAGCAATCTGTTTCGCTTAGTGCCACATCCCGATGTTTCCGTCATCGGTTGGGGTGTGACAGTCGATACCTAAAGTCATGTTGAATAGCAACAGACAACTCCAGGTTCTGATCAAACAAACATAAAACGGGCCTCTGAAACGAGCTGGAAAAGTTGCCACTTTCGGAAAACAAGTTATTCTTAACAAGTAGATGATCGCGTAGACGTTGATCCAGCAATGACGCAACCATCTCAGCCGGTCCGCCACGTGGGCACCTGATAATCGGAACAACCGCGAGTGTAGCCAACACACAGAACAACCCACTCACGAGCTTCTCGATTATTTCTTCAATCTCGCGGTCATTTGCTTTAGGATCGTTTAACTGCACATAGCAAGATTTATCCGCTAACGAGAACAGATTATCTTCTAGGGTTACAAACTCTAAATACTGGTCATGAACCTTCGTAATTCGGTCAATCGATTCGGAATTCAGAGTTCCGGAAGCAAGATCTTCTAGAAGGGGGCGCGGTATGGATGATGAGAAGTTTAGGTGGAAGTAATCGTAGAGAGAATTTGATGCATCGGAGATGATTCGTTGGATGTTGTGTTGGGTTGGTTTGATGAAGAAAACAGCGGGGACATCGGCAACGGGCTTGCGGTTTTTATCGATGAGAAAATATAGTGTTACACCGTGCTTGCGGAGATCCTTGACGTGAATCAAAAGGGATAAAATGTCTTGACAGAATTTGTCGAAAATCAGAATCTTGTATACTTCTTCATTTGCTGTTCCGCTTGCGTTTATGGGTTGATTCAGATTCAGCATCCGTGCTATGCATTCTGAAAGTATAAAAAATGGTGTTTAAGCAGTGTAAGTATATAATTCAGTGATTGCATTAATCAAGGGTAGGTATCCAATTCAGTGATTCACATACAGACCCATAAATAACAGAAAACAATTAAAATAGTTTTGTTCCTCTTGCGGTATATGAATCTTAATTGATTAAAACTTGGTTACGGGACTAGACTCCAGAGGAACTTTTTCAAATGCCCATGGCTACTACATGGCTCCAAGATCCTTCAAAATATTTTAAAAAATGTCTATTAAGTTGTATTATGCTTAGTCACGGATCATAAACTTTTCGTCAGTGGGGACCAAAATAGGTAATGTTAGAACTGGTCGCGTCAAAATGGGTCAGTCAAAACGGTCAGGTAAAAAATTCGTAGTAGCAAAAAAATTCAGCATATATTCTTTAGTAGTAAAACACCAATACATACTGCTAAAGTTATGCAAAAGATTCATAATAGATAATACATGCTTCAATCTAATCTATGAAGCATTTTAATCCTTTTTCACAACTTAAAATTAACAGATTCAAAATATGAAATTTTAATCCTTCCTAATGTATTAAAATTTTCAAATCCTTAATTAAAACCAACTTTGATAAGATTTGAAATCAGAGACCAAACTTAGGGAAATAAAGCACTAAAAAAGCCTTTGGTCAGATGTGCCATTGATTAAAATGTATTAGTTGTGTGTGGAATGGATACGCATGAACTTTATGGGTACATATAAGAACTATAACTAATTTTTATATACGTGGAAGAATGCGTAGATAACCAACCCGATTTAGGGCTGTCGTAGTGCTAAGGTTTGTGATATATACTAGAATAAAGCTTGGGTTCCTAGTCTACTTTTTTTTTTTTAAATATCGACTTAAATACGCCCATGATTACGCTTAAACTCAGAGATGGCATTTGATATTACTTGAGGGTATATAGCATTATAGCTCATATGCTGTTTATTATTAAACTTTTGCTACCATGATACATCAAATTCACCAATAAGTAGTGTTGTTCTACAGACAGACAGACAGAATCTCAAAACCCTATCATTTCATATGTATCATATCAAGATCCATGAAATTTGATGTATGTTGTTTGTTATTAAGGTAAGATCATACTTAAATGGACTCAGTCAGACAGACATGATTCAGATTGAACAAAATGCAAACAAAAAGTCGGTTGATAAACCTAAGACCCAAACCCTCCTCCTCAAGTGAAATTGGATGCAATAGATGGATAATGATTCTCAGATTCAGATTGAAATCGCGTGTATTTTTATGAATTAGGTTAAAATAGACTACATATGCATAGATATGATTTGAGATCCGGTGATGGGAGTTGAATAAACATTAAATTGGATCGAGTAAAAGACAGGGAGAGGAAGAAAAGACGAACCTGTCTGCCTTTGACGGAGATTGAGCGCCATTGATGAAACTTGGAGAGCAAGATCGATCAGATGGGGAGAAGAGATACACGGTGATGCGTCTGGGTAGTACTCCGTTAATCCGTTTGGGCTGAACTAATTAATATATTATATGAAAATAGATGTTTTAAATAAATCTACATGAATCATTGATTAAATAATATAAAATTGTAATTAGAAGAATTGATACTTACAAAAGTAAAACTGTAATAGTAATTTATAACTAAGGGTTGAGTTATAATACAAAAGATTTAAAAATAAGAAGGGTAAGAAGGCACTAGAGAATGACAAGTGTCATATGGGTAATTAAATAAAAAGGGTAATTTTGTCTACAAGAGGAAAGAGAATATGCACATGCAAGTCACATGCTATTTTCCCCCTAACTTTTAAACGTCCGTAACTTTTTTATACATCATTTGTTTTAAAAAAAAAAATTATACCATAAAATCGAGCGTTTTTTTATCTTTAACATGAGTACCATATTGTTATATTTTTCAAAAAAAATTCAAAAACCCAGTTGCATATTACACAATGGACATGATGTAAAACACAATGTAAATTAGATTAAAAGCACAATCAATGACAACAGATAAAGACACAATGGACTATATACTAAAACACAATGAACATAACGTATAACACAATGACGATAACATATAACACATTAACAATCAGACTAAAAAAACACAATTGATGACAACAGATAAAAGACACAATTAATGACAGCAAATAAAAGACACAATGGAGAGCAGATGAAGACACAATGAAAAACAAACTAAAAACACAATACATAACAAACTAAAACACAATGAACAAGATAATAAAAAAATTGAACAAATTATTAAACCACATTGGACAACATATTAAAACACAATGAATAACATATTACACAATGGACATGATGTAAAACACAATGTAAATTAGATTAAAAGCACAATCAATGACAACAAATAAAGACACAATGGACTATATACTAAAACACAATGAACATAACGTATAACACAATGACGATAACATATAACACATTAAGAATCAGACTAAAAAAACACAATTGATGACAACAGATAAAAGACACAATTAATGACAGCAAATAAAAGACACAATGGAGAGCAGATGAAGACACAATGAAAAACAAACTAAAAACACAATACATAATAAACTAAAACACAATGAACAAGATAATAAAAAAATTGAACAAATTATTAAAACACAATGGACAACATATTAAAACACAATGAATAACATATTACACAATGGACATGATGTAAAACACAATGTAAATTAGATTAAAAGCACAATCAATGACAACAGATAAAGACACAATAGACAACATACTAAAACACAATGAACATAACGTATAACACAATGGCAATAACATATAACACAATAAGAATCAGACTAAATAAAAACACAATTGATGACAACAGATAAAAGACACAATTAATGACAGCAGATAAAAGACACAATGGAGAGCAGATGAAGACACAATGAAAAACAAACTAAAAACACAATACATAACAAAGTAAAACACAATGAACAAGATAATAAAAAAATTGAACAAATTATTAAAACACAATGGACAACATATTAAAACAAAATGAATATCATATTACACAATGGACATGATGTAAAACACAATGTAAATTAGATTGAAAACACAATCAATGATAACAGATAAAGACACAATAGACAACATACTAAAACACAATGAACATAACGTATAACACAATGGCGATAACATATAACACAATAAGAATCAGACTAAATAAAAACACAATTGATGACAACAGATAAAAGACACAATTAATGACCGCAGATAAAAGACACAATGAAGAGCAGATGAAGACACAATGAAAAACAAACTAAAAACACAATACATAACAAAGTAAAACACAATGAACAAGATAATAAAAAAATTGAACAAATTATTAAAACACAATGAACAACATATTAAAACACAATGAATATCATATTAAACACAATGACCTGAACTAATAACACAATTTATAGAAAACCCAGATATAACAAAATATTCATTGTGTCATATATTGTGTTATAGGATTTTATAAAAACGCAATGGATAGAACTCAAATTAACATTGTGTTATAGGTTTTGATAATAACACAATGTATAGAAACTCTACTGACCAAAACCCAGTTAAAAGACACAATGACCTTAACCTTTAACACAATGCCAAAAAACCCAGTAAAAATGAAAATTTTTATTTTATTTTTATATGATAATATGGTACTCATATTAAAGATAAAAAAACGCTCGTTATTATGGTGAAATTTTTTTTGAAAAAAAATGTCGTATGAAAAAGTTATGGACGTTTTAAATCGATTGGGGAATTGGCATGTGCCTTGCATGTGGAGAGAGAAAATCCATAAATATAGGATTCCTTTTATGCCCTTCTATTATCTTCTTTTCCCTACAACCAATCTCAACCCTCCAAATCTAAGATCAATGGACTAGAATTCTTCTTACACTTCTTATTTATTTTATCCTTTGTATTTGATCCTAACCCATCTAAATACATCTTTGTAATATTCGAGTCAAACAATGTAAATTATATATATAAAAAAAAACTCTATAAATAATAAAAATATAAATGAATAAGTGAACGAAATTTCACGCAATTATACAAAAATAATGTCTGCAAAATAGATAATCATTATACAAAAAGAAAAAAACAAATATGGCGAATCATTTGTTTATCTATAACATAGATGAAATTACATTCTTCTTTTACGGCGAATGTTACAATAAACCCAATTCGTAAATTACACCAAATAAATCATAATCTATCACATGCGGATTTGAATCATGGTCTTCTCCAAAAAGTAGAGAGTCTCTACCACCAAGCCAAAGCGGAATGGCGGATGAAATTACATTCAATCGGGCCTTCGAATAGTTTATGAGGATGCTGTTTTATATAAATATTAATAATCAAGAGGTCCTTCAAATGCAAGTATGCAACATATATAGCAAGTGGTGGTTGTTCCTTTCTTCCAAACCTCCCAACTTCCCAGATTGCTGCCAGAAGCTTAAATAAACAAAAATGGATTCAAGCTATTAGTGAAGTGTCAAATGCATAAATTTTGAAGCAACATATGCAGTTAGAGATGTAAAAAAAGATATACGGGCTAAATTAATATATTTTTTAAATATATTTCTCGAACACTGACCTCTAAAACTAATATATGATTTGAGAACATCACAAGAGTATAAGCTTTCTTGTAATGGATTATTAAAGATGTTTCATCTGAGAAATACTATCTAAACTAAGATATTTTTTGTTTCTTCTCCGGGAAACATTGAAAGCAAAATTCATTAATTTATTGAACAATCTCATTTTTTAGGTGCCACTATTGCTATTATACAAAATTCATTAATTTATTAAAAACCTCATTTTTTAGGTGCCAATATTGAACAAAATTCATTAATTTATTGAACAACCTCATATATTAAACATTGGATTCAAATCAAAATAAGAATCAAAGTCCTACCTTCTAAGAAATTCAAAATTGTGCAGGCAAGAAGCTTCCATTTTGTGCATATTGATCATTCAGTTCACGCTGAAGGTGCAGTTGTTGTTAACATACTGAAATATAAACTTTTTCCTCAACAATTAAGAATATACAAGCCGTATTCCTCAAAAACCTTTTCCCATCCACTTCTTTAAAAGAAGGATCGGTTACTTTCTATAATTTTCAGTTTCTATGTCCTTCGGTCATTTGTACATATGACCATTGTCCTAAAAGAAAATTGTTCTCCAAATGTAGCTTATCATAAATTGAAAACAATGCCCGAAAATGGAATATCATGCGATGTATAAAACTATTAACTAAGAAACCCTTGACTTTAGTAGCATATGTACATCATAGAGGTGTTGTCACTGTCTCCTTGGTTTCTTAATCAAAGAAAATGGTATCCTACAACTATACCAACACATACATAGGTAAGGTTTTGTGGTGCATCGATCAGGCAAATGATTCAAGATGTCTTAGCGATAGAATCAACCGCCCCACGGTCTTGGTGACATCTACAAATGGAAAAGAAAAAAAATAGAATTAGTAAAACACAAAATAAGATAATAACAGAATGCATTTAAAGTAGTTATCATCAGCCATATTATCAGTATCATGGTGATAAAATTATTATAATTATAATAGAGATAAATACAACCTGATGAGGTCTTTGAAGACTGCATAGGGCGACAACGACGAAATGTAACAAACCTTTGAGCTTTACGATCTTTCATAACATCAAAAAACTCTTCATATTTCTCCTTCTTGTCACTAAAAGTGTCTTTCACAGGTTGGAGTCTCCTGGAGCTTTGTTATAAAAAAGACGATATGCATAAGTTAAACAATTCGACTTATAACCGCAAATATATCTTAAAAACTAAATCAAGGTGGTTATATATCTCATCAAGTTCCATATATGTAACCAAGATATTATTAATAATTTTTTTTAATTTAACATGTAAAATACAAATAGAATCAATGACACTTACTCAGATTCAAAACCTAAAAAAGTAAAACACAATTCAATTTAATTTAATTGGTATAACAGTCGCAGCCAACAACAGTTATCATTTTGCATCCTAAAACATCCCCTAACAGCAACAACACGATTCAAACAACACAACTTTAGAACCCCAAGTATTCAATTCATAAGTTCAATAGATGTGAAATTGTACGAAACACACAATTTAACTACCTTCAGATATGAATATTTTGAGCACAACTACAAATTATAATTGATAAGTAAAAAAGGATTACAATGTTCTATTTAAATTTTAATAACTTGTAGGTCAATGACATACCCAGGTTATAGAAACACGATTAAAAAGAATGAAACCACATTAAGGAAGTCAACAACTTAAGAATCAAAATTTAAAAAGCTAGGAATCAAGAAACAAAACATATATGATAAGCCTTGGATGTAAAGTATACCCAAATCAATTTGTTCAAAAATAAGCAAAACTCATATCAAAAACCCCAAAACTTGCTCAGTTCATCATCGTCACGAACGAACAAAGTAGTTTGAAATCATCCTCAGTTCATCATCCCCATTCAATCCTCATCTGCTCCACCGTGTGTCAAAGAAAAAACCCTAATTTCTTCATCTGTAACATGCCAATCGTCATTGATTCACATCTCATAATCATCACACAAAAACATATACCAAATATGGTGATTTATAGCAAAATCCTAACAATACCTTGATAGCATCCACCGAGCACAGCATTCTCCGAGCACAACATTCTCCGCCAACAGATGACGGTGTGTTTACTCGCTCTTATGACAGAATCGTAACATCATAACATTAACAATACATTAAGAAGCGGCAGAGAATTAGGGTTTCTTGAAAATAGGAGAATGGAAGATCAAATGGGGTTGATTGTTGAAGATCGTTGGCTGGAGAAGGGTTTTACGGCTCAAGGTAGAAGAAGGGTTGGGAGGATTATTTTATTAGAGATTAGAGATCATTATTACGTATTAGTTATTAGTTGTTAGAGTTTTCTTTAGATATATGTAAACCGAGAAGAAGAAAAAAACGAATATATATAAAAATTACACGTGTACAAAAGTCTGAATTCATCAAATAGGAAAAAATAAAAAAAAGGAAGGTTAAAATCAAGCCAAGTGTATAGGGATTTTCATTTATAAGTATAGAGATTAGACCATAGTGGTTGCGGTGAACAATATCGTATCCCTGTTTTCCGCCACGTGTCGTTCTAGTCAGTAAATGGGCGTTTTGAAAAAATAAATGGACGTAGTGAAATAATGTCCCACCCTTGAGCGTTGTTCGACACGTGGCACTCCCATAATTACCCAATTATTAACTTTTTTAATTATTAAAACAAATAATATTCAATTAAAACGGTCATTGACCAAATGCTTTTCATCTTGGGCGTTGAATTAAGAACGCCATATACCATTTTGTCAAAAACAACGCCCAGGGGGCGTATGTTTGGCATTTTGGGGCGTTAATTTCCAAAAAACGCCCAATTTTGACACCACTACAGGTGGTCTTAGATTCATAGATCATTAAGTTGGGTTAGGAATCTTTTGAAGAATCCTTATATAAGAATGACGTGTGTGATTTTAACGAATCACGTCTGCCACGAGCGTTAACATGTTTACAGATGTTAACAGGGATTTGAATCTTTTAAACAGGTCTTACCATCTTGGCCAAGTCTTTTAATGACATTTAAGCTAGGTTATACCTTTAAGATTCTTAATTAATATTTAAATAGGCAGATATATTTTTAAAAGGAATGATTTTTATTTATTTATTTCATGTAATATATTTATGCATATAATAGCAAAATAAAATTTATAAACTTAATATTCCAATAATCATAAAAAGTACACACTGCCCTAAACGGGTCTTTCAACAACAACTTGCCCACGCAGGGGCTTAACCATACAAACATACCCACGCAGGGGTCAACAGAAAGACATGCCCACGCATGAGCAGAATACAAGAAGTCATACCCTCGCAGGGGCTAAAAAGACAAGTCCACGTAGGGACTAAATACACAAATAAACGTCCACACAGGGACTGATTGAAATAGATAATACAACAACACATGTAGGGATTTAATGATCCCTTTTCTTCTTCCCCTTTAGCAAGTTTGCTAAACCCTTGAGGAAACCTTGTCGTTCCCTGCGATCTCTGTGAAAATCTCGCTCGACTTGGTCCAATCTTTGAAGAATTTCTTCCCGTTCTGGGGGAGAAAACCATGGCGGCTGCGATTGTTGCCGAATCGGTGGTCGTGCTGGTACTTGATATCCATGAGTTGGATATCCTACTCCCCAAGGAGCTCCATACGGTCCTTCAGGGTGAAGGGCAAGGTAGTTTGATGCCACTTGGTAAGGGTCTTCAGCAAAGTTATATTGGGTGTGAGCTGGCTGCTCAAACGGGTTGTACGCCATTGAACCGGCGTATGCAGGGATCGGGTTATCAAAACCCATCGGTGGTGGCTGTGGTGCAACTGGTGCAGAACTCACCTCAGGAATTGGGTTTGAGGGCCCACCCATTTGTGGGTCCCCATGCAGTGGCGGATAGTGACTGCCACTGGAGTGTCGAGTGGTGCTAAAGTGGAAATCCCCTGCTCGCGCAGACATACGTGCGCCCGTTCTCCTACGCCTTGGCGGTTCTGGAGGTGCTTGATGAACTGGTGGCGGTGGAGGCGGTGGCGTGACTGCCACGAATCGTGAATCCCCAGAGGGATCCTACTGCTGTTGCTGCTGGTGAGGTGATGAATGGTGAGAAGGTGTGAAGTACCATTCATGTTGGTTAAACCTCGCTTGATAACTATCTGGACCACCGTAGGGTGATCCGTGGAAAGAAGATCCATCCGAGATCTCGATGGGATGGTTAGGGGTACCGCTTGCAGGTTCGACGGGATCCGTGTCCTCGTCCATGTCCATAGCATTATCTTCCGAGAAGTGGTCCTCCGGTCCCAATGTGTCACACCACAACCGATGGCGGAATCATCGGGGCACGGCACTAGGCGAATCAGATTGCTCAAGAGAATCCATAACAACTATGTTGCGATAATATTTAATACATTCGTTATCCCATACTAACAAATAATACAATCACATAAGTTATCACAGATTTCTTGTCCTCTCGAACAATACAAATCCGACAACCTAGATTTCAGTTGAGTTTCTAGACTTCCTAGCTTGATTTGAAATAGTCTGCGATCTAACCAGCAACATACGTTAAAATATTTATCAATACAAAAGTATTGGCGAGTATACAGGTTTGATGTGTAGCATAATAGATAAAAAGTGTAGCGAATTTCCATATGCAAGAACGTAACACACGACATATATACTCACAAAGCTAATACTACCAACTAAGTCCTCGATGCTCGAATATGTGATGCCAAACTAGACCCCGTCGGGCGCAATAGTACTATACTAGTCATGGTGGGACGTCGCGAGTATAAGCCCTAGCACATATGCAACTAGCATCACGTATATCTATGCACACCAGTTATTCGCAAGTGATAATTCGATTGATTTAATAATTCGTTGATAAGTTTGATTTGTTATAAACATATGTTACACCCAAAATTCGATTAAAAAGGGGGTCAAGTATACTCACAGTGCTTATTAGCGGAAATACAACTTGATTGGATCGGTTGCGAATACGTCTGCGTTAATCATTGAAGGATATAGTAAACGATGCATAGTTAAGCGAGAATAGCATTGAAAAGTCAGTCATCTGGTCGGATGGTGCTCACCCATTCGGATGGGCTCATCCGATCGGATGGCATATGGATCTGAGTCGGATGGCTGTCATCCGGTCGGATGACAGGCTATCCGGTCAGATTAGTGTTGACTCGTGCGGATTGTCGTCCGTTCGAACAAGTGTAACTCGTGCGGACAGTCATGTCACTCGCGCGGACAAGTAACTCGTGCGGACAGTCATGTCATTCGTGCGGACAAGTAACTCGTGCGGACAGTCATGTCATTCGTGCGGACAAGTAACTCGTGCGGACAGTCATGTCATTCGTGCGGACAAGTAACTCGTGCGGACAGTCATGTCAGTCGTGCGGACAAGTAACTCGTGCGGACAGTCATGTCACTCGTGCGGACAAGTAACTCGTGCGGACAGTCATGTCATTCGTGCGGGTTGATATTCATTTCGTCCGGATGACATGTATCCGTCCGGACAACACGTCTGTTTCGCATTCTAAATTCTGTTTCTGAGTGTTTATCGGAAGGAATACGTGTAGAGTTGCCGGGACAGTGAAACTTCGCACTAACATTGGAATTCCATCAGTTCCGACCCGCTCTAACAGCCGGGAATCACCCCGCTCCATCAGAACTGGCCGTTCTTGACGGTTTCTCGTGGTTAGCTCGAAATCGCACAGTTTCTTGGCTAGGTGCACAGATTTAGGTGAGATTTGTCATCAGAACACGTGGAAATCACCCAGATTTGAGTCGGATAAGGTCACAACTTAAAGTTCATAAGAACTCTTGGTGACATCACAACAAAACGCCTCAAATCAGTAGATTCCACGGTTAGAAATGATGTTTTGAAATATAGAATGATGTAGAATTTAACGTAGATTGTAGAAGTACAAGTTTCTAGGTTGAAATCTTACCGGAATCGCGAGGAATCGAGAGAAAAAGGTCTTGGAGCGTGTTTGGTCGAGCAGGAGCTGTCACATCACTGTTCAAGTGATGTGACATGGTATTTATAGGCAACAGAGAGGAGAAGGGAGTTCTGGTCCGGATTGCCCGTTCGTGCGGATAGCCCATCCGCGCGGATAGTTGTCCGTCCGGATTGCTATCCGTCCGGATGGCTATCCTGACGCGATGAATTTCTTCGCTTTCTAATAGTTGCGATAGTTTTCAAAGTACGGGCCTTTCATAGTAAATTATTATTATTATTATTATTATTATTATTATTATTATATACGTATATATATATCACTAGGGGTCGTATTTACGTATCCATAATCCAAAGTTTCGATATAACAATCGGTTTTCGTTTCGAGTATGCGATTATTAGCGACGTTTCACAGCCTTCAAGGAGGGTAGTATAGGTCCTTTCTTGACGTCATCGTGAACGTAACTAAGAGTTATGCCACAATGTCTGACGGGGTACTATTCACTCGTATTGTCATCATCGTCACGACGACTGGATTCATAGCACTCACCCGGGAGTCCTTGTTAGCGTTAGTTGTCTGCGTTTCGACACACCACGGCCACTGAGAAGGGTAGAATAGGTCCTCACTCAATGCCTCCGTGAGTGTTAGTGTTTGTGATAATAGTGTAGTATAGTGATATTGTATTTCAAAAATAAGCAATTATCCTTCGAATAGCGATATATACGATATAGTTACATTATGATCCGAATCTCTGGTGCTAGGCGTAACGAGTATATCGAGTAGTAACAACGCACGAAAGTGCGGGTTGTTACAGTCTCCCCTACTTTAGGAAATTTCGTCCCGAAATTAATACAATAGGTAGACTTCTAAGAGTTGGCCTTGTACGAGTAGCGATACAGCGAGTGATTTGATCGTAAGCTGACAGCGAGAACGTTTCGAATAAGAGAGATCGACTGCAACAGCGGGAAGGCGACGTAAGACAAAAGTAATACAAGATATTCTCATCATATCTGGTGAGATTTGTTCAATCAATGGTCTAATTCGTTCAAATACTCAACAGTCAGGTTTGTTTGAGAGTATGATATTGATGTGCACATTTCAAAACCAATGTGAGATTCATACAACATATAACTATTATCCACTGACTGACTGGTAACTCCTTAAAAATTCTTGTGTTTATTTATGTTCAATGCAAAACATATTCAGTTAACTCAAATCATACAACTTTTTTTATGAATTTTGAATTCATGAAACAATGAAACGAAGAGGTTTTCAGTTTTTACAAACAAACAAACAAACAAACAAACGCCTTCAACAATCAGTTTTAACTCGAGTTAAGAAGAGTTAGGGTTTTGAAAAACAGTAAAGATGTAGCAAGCAAACATAGCTGTTAAGGAAAACCTAACCTCAGACAGAAGAATTTGGATTGATTGCGATGAAGATGAAAACACAGTTGGCTGATGATGATGATGATGATGATGGTGGTGGAAAGAAAGAAGCCCCAAAGAAAGGAAAAGCTTGTTCTAGAAATGGAGACAACTTGCTTTTGTGATTGATAGTCGCATGTGTTTTAGGGGTAACTTTGTGATTGATGTATCAGGTTAATTCTTATTTGGTGTAAAATGTTGGGTAAATAGTAGATGCCCCACCCGCGTTGTGGGGCGATGGCTGAATAATTTTCAACCGATTAAAAAAGACTACTATAACTTTGCTAGGAAAAAAAAAACAAAAACGATGATAAGACCGTAATTTTAAGCTCAGAGGAAAACTGTAATTTTTCAGGACTAATGAGCCAGTGTTAGGCAAAACCTTGACACGAAAAAAAATAAAATCGAGTAAACCAATTAAAACAAAAAACCTTTAGGTAGTGTTTGGTATGCAGGAATGGGAGGTGGAATGGAATGGATGATTACAAGGGAATGAAGAAAAAAGTGTTTGGTTGGTCAATGGAACGGAATCACTCATTCCAAAAGGCATTCCATTCCCTCAAAATCATTCTATCCATCCCCCATATTTTTTTTTTCATTTAATCTCCTCTTGCACCATTCATCAACAACACCACAACCCACCACCTTCGCCACAACCCACCACCACCGACGCCATCGCCGCCACCCGCCACCACCTCACCCCGACAGCCACCGTCGCCGCCACCGTCACTGCCGCCCACCCGCCACCGTTATCACCAACAATCGCGACTAATCGCCAACGCCACTCATCGCCGCCGCCCACCACCATTGTTCCCGCCCATAGAAAGAACACCTGGGATCGTGATTCGGTGGCTACTGCCAGGTAAGTTCAAATTTTTGTATTTCAAACCGGTTAAATATTTAAAATTCTTTAATAATTCCACTATAATATTTTTAAATGTGTATGAAGACCGGGTGGAATTAAATGGGTTAGACCGGGTTCAAATCAAAGAGAAACCTCCTGATTAAGTTCAAGTTTGGGGAGGTTTTGTAGAGTTTGTATAAAGGCGTAATTTTTGTATATTGAGTCTTAGTTAGTAGTTTTTGAGTCATTTTTTTCGGTACTGCTTTGGTTTTTGCTTGTCTTTGTTTATGCAGGTTTGAATATGTACCACCCGTACTCAATCTCCATTCGGGTGAGTTTGGAGCTGCTTATCAAATTTCAAGGAATTGACTAAGTATACCAGTTAGTGTCAAAGCCGATCGCGAACGAAATGCTATACGATCGAGCTGGATTGGACAAGAGTTTTGGAGCTTATGCGATAATTAACCAGCTAAGTCCTTTCCAATTATGCCCTTAGTATTTTTAATTCTTATTTATTTTAGTCTTTTGAGTCGGTTTCCATCCTACATTGAGGGCAATGTAGAGTTTAAGTGTGGGGATGGGAAACTATCGTTTAGTGTTTGTCGTTTAGTGTCTAGTTAGTTTGTCGTTTGAGTCAAAAATTTGAAAAATAAAAATTTAAAAATCCAAAATAAAATTGAAAAAAAATCAGAAAATGTCCTTTGAAATAAGAAGTTTGCAAATTAATACGGAAAATGATAGAAAAGATGAATTTTTGCTCGGGTTCAAATAATAATAATATGAGATTAATTAACTCGAGCTTGTGTCTAGTTAGGGATATGTGGATAGGCCCGGTTTGGTTTTAGGTTCCTTTGATTTAATATACCTTAATTGTCGCTCAACTAGTGGGTTTTCGCCTGGGAAATATGGGAAATCAAAACTGCCAATAAGAGTATAAGGGACACCGTTATAAGTTAAAACCGTTAGAATTTTTTATCATGAAAAAAAAAATAGTGAAAAAAATAGAGAAAAACCAATGAGCTAGAAACTGAATGAAAGTAGCGCAGTTCTAAGTAATCTGGGTTGGGGATAGTGACTTTACAACCGGATTACCACTAGGGTGTGTGAAATCGACCGTGCAAAGAAAAAAAAAAGTACCGAAGCTTAAGTAATCTGGGTTGGGGATAGCGACTCTACAGCCGGATTGCCTCTTGGTTAGGTAAAGTATCGTCTACGCTCATGAAAGAAAAAAAAAAAGATGAAAGAAAAAAAAAGTGAAAAAAAATGGAAAAAGTTGATTCTAAATTCTCCTGGTTTCGATATAAGACGGTTGAGAATTGGTCCAGTGATCGTTCCCTTAGTTCTATAAGCTTGAGGCGGGATTAGGTGGACCGTAAATTCTAGCGTGAGACCCTAGGTAGATTGACTGCACTTAAACTAAATTCACATTAAAAGGGCTTAGAATCGGATTTGGGTTTAAAGGGACAAGCATATTTGCAATCGCGGCTAACACAAGTTTTGATTTTAACAAGTATAAATAAGTTTTTGATCCGAGTAATTATTTGTCTCTGATTCCGTATGCATATATTCTTTTTCGGGGACGAAAAAAGGTTAAGTGTGGGGATATTTGATGTGGGGTAAAATACACATATTTGTCCCATGTAAAATGTATAATTTTTGTATAATTTTTATTTGTTTTTATTTAGTGTTAGTGTTATATTATAATATTTTGTGTTGGGCCAGGTCCTGATGTAAATGAGCGAAAAACGAGTAATAAGTAAATAACCAGCCAGTTGAGTAGAGTGGACCGCCAGGGACTGAATTAAAAGTGCCGCTATTTTCTTTGATTAGGCCTAGCCCACTTATCTTTATATATTAAAAGGGAGAAGGCTTTATATATATATTTTAACTATATTAAATAAACTACATCTCTGAATGTTCAAAAATATATATTTGATTGAAGTCATATGAAGTGACATCGATCAGAAAGAGGAAAAAGAAATATACTAATTAATTGTTGTGATCTTGAACAGAAAAAAAAAGAACCAAAAGGCGGCTGTTATAATTTCGGTTATTGGGCCGAAAAGGAGTTGGGCCATGAAACACTTATGTCCATCATGTTTACTTGAAAAGAGGAATTTGGGCCTGTTGATGATTTGGACCGAGATATTTGGTCGACAGAAGGCATAAGGGATTGGATCCCTATTATTGTAAAAAAAAAAAAAAAGAAGGGAATATACAAAAGAGGAGACGCACAACACTTGGTGGACGCCTGGGACGAAGAGAATTCAGTAAGAGACGTGCGTGAAAAGCTGGTTTTGCGGGAATCGTCAGGATCAAGCGGGAAGCTTGGAGAGCAAGGGATTACCGGGTTTTGTTACTCGCTTTCTTTAGTTCTCTATTTTTTCTTGTTTAGTATCGATGAATTCTTGTTTGAGACCTTGTTTATTTGCTTTTAAGACCATGATTGTTGGCTAAACATTTAAGCCACCTAGACTTGATGAATGGATTGATTAATGTTTTTACTTTTTTTCGTTATTTGCATGAATGTTATGGATTAATTGTGTTTAGTAAGCGGTTTGATTTAATGATTTGATGTATATGCGTGCTTTGATTTGGTTTATTGTTTTCATTTGCTTCATATGATTCTTAGTGACGGTCTAAATCACAACATAGAGTCATATTAGGGTCTAGGATTTCGGTGAGTGTCTATATCACGTAAGAAAACCTTAACTCTTTAGGGAGAATTGCGCAATAACCCCTAGAAGTAATTGGTAATAATTTGCTAAGTCTTAGTGTTCTACTAGTCCTAATACCTGGAAAGTGAGGGGCTATTGGTAGGTCTTACCCGGCGAATTGCTTTAGATAGTCCTTGGAAAAAGTCATGTCTTGGTTTACCTGTCGGTTTTATTAGTCTATCAAGTCAAATTGATTACTTCAAACTACCCTAGATCTATGATTGGAAAAGAGTAGGTCAACATTAGGGTACTTACACAATAATTAGACAACTGGAAAGGCGTCTAATAACCGGTAAGATTAACGGCCTAAGTAGTTCCACAGGTTTCTCCTTGAGAAGGGTCGAGGGGCTTAGTTGGTTCTTAATAGGTTTAGTACTTTAAGATCCCGGTTCCATAATTCATGCTTTTAACTTAATCGGTAATCTCTTAAAAACAATCCAGGATTCTTGTCTAGGTGGTCTTGCTCTCACATAAGAAAAGTCCTCAGTCTTTATTCGTCTTTAGTCTAGCTTTAGTTTAATTTAGTAGTTAAATATAGATTTCCTTAGTTTTCCGTACCCCCCCCCCCCCCAACCAATTAAACAGTTAGAGTATATGTCAGTCTAGGTCTAGATAGAGTCTAATTAGCGTAATTAGAGAGTCTCGTGGGTTCGATACTCGGACTTACTGTAGCTGTACTGCATTGATCGGTACACTTGCCGGTTGCGTGGTTTAGTTTTAGATCGAGTCTAAGTTTATAAATTTAAAGCTTAGAGTGTCTAGATTAGGTTAATTTTAGTAGTTTTTATTTGACCCCTTTTAGCACATCAGCTGTTCAGGCTATAAATAGGGGTGCTTGGCTCATTTGCAAACCATCCCTTGGCACACCACCTCTCTCACACTTCACCCACAACCCACCACCATCACAACACCATCATCCATTGTCTATCATAGAGTGTGTGAGTTGTCTCGGGATCCAAGATTGATCGTAAGAGTTCTTGACAATCAAAGGCCATGTTTGCCTAAGTCTCTTACATCACTTGGTGAAGACAAGTGTCTAGTGTAATAATTTTTTATTTTTAATCTTTTCGCACTTTTTACTTGGTTATGTATTAATGACTTTAATAACTAGTTTCTTATGTTGAAGGTGATTCTTCCTTATCGTTTGTCCGTGGTGTCTTGGCATTATTTTACTGTCTATATAAAATAACAGATTTTCACCATTCATATCTCCACGGTCTATATGGAGGTATGTTGGCTACCTAGTCGGGAGTTAAGGGAACGGTTTGGTAAGAGTCTTGCATTGTTCAGTGTATAGACCCTGCAAGGACCTGGGTCAAATTTAGTAGGACCTCCTTCAATACCAACCAGTATTGGATGGCGGGGGTCCAAACTCTTTGATCCCCTCATATGTAAGCTACTATTAATACTTTATGTCACGGCCGCCGACCCGGTTTGACCCGTTTCAGGAGCCGCGGAACAGAAATCCCGTGGTATTTAATTAATTGAGTTTAACAGCGGAAGTTTATCATCAGGATTTTTTTAAAACTGAAATATTTCCCGATTATTTTATTTCAAAACTCGGGATAAAACCCGATAATTTACAATATTGAGATTTCACGGAGAAATCTTTTATTTTACAAAACATGTTTCTTTATTTTCTCCTGAGCCACTTTCTTAAGTCTGTAGTGCTTCATGACACTTTTCCTGGATCATAACAGATCACCTGAAACATGTTTGAAAAAGGTTTTGTCAGCGGGAAATACTGAGTGAATCATTCTATTTACATAAAATGACGCATAGTTATTAATTACTGCATAAGAGCGATTACAATGGCTTCTATCTTATTTTTATCTGGCGCCGTGTCACAATGGTGACGATGGTCATACCACTATTAGATCAATGAACCTAAATAGTGATGATTATCCCTAGTAGGTCAATGAACCTAACTGGGAGAAAATTAGTAATGTGCACAATACCCCACTAGCCAGTGATTCAAGATATCCACGACTTAGTCCCTGTAATTATAACTTTTGAAAACAATTTGAAGTATTGTAAAATAGTTGATAAAAAAGAGAATGACTAACATTGCAGATTTAATTTGAGAAGAGCCTAGCCTACTGATTTAGCCTTTTCAACCTAATTTAATAACATGCACACAATTCTGGGTTAGTAATCAATACAGCATTTATGATAACTCACGAGATCAAACCCTCACAACGAATGACAAAGTGCAATCACTTAAACATCCATCGGATTCACAACGAATGACAGAGTATTCCCCGAGTTCAGGTGGTACTCACACATCCTGTCGGAATCACGACGAATGACAAAGGATAACCCTAATGTGGGCAGCACTTAAACATCCATTGGATATATTGATCGATCGGACAATAAATCGTAATAGCGATCGCGTTAATACCCTGATTGCGGCGTCGATTAGTGATCCGTGTGTGTTAATTGTGATAAACAGAACGTATCTCAGTGTATATTATGAGAATTTACGTCGTTGCAGTGCCCAAAATCAAGTCCCAGAGCCTACTACTTATACCCTAAAAATCGTCCCCCTCGCGCCACACGAGGGGTCTTCTTGTTCCTGTCGCGTGGCGCGACAGGTAGCCTTTTAGGGTAGGGTAGGTAAGTGTCTAAGTAGCTTTGATGAGTTGGTCGCTCGGTCAAATTCTCAATACACGTAAAACTGTTTAGATAATATCAACTAGGATTTTGTCCCCCTTGAGTTTTAGGGGCCCTGATCCTGAATCCGATTATTTTGAAAATTTTAGGGGTTGCGCAGAATTACTTGGGTGTCTCAATTAGGGTTTCCTATTGGTCAATTAAAATAATAATTAGTACATTTTAATGAGAGTTGTTACATTCTCCCTACCTTAATAAAAATCTCGTCCTCGAGATTTACTGGAATAATTGAGGATACCTTCGCTTCTTTTCGGATTCCAGTTCCTAAGTGTATTAGGGTCCTATCTTTGAATCCCTATTTTACTTGAACTAACACTAATCATTTGTGTTTTGAGAAATTTGATCTTTCTATCTTCTATCTGAAGAGGTTTCTCCACAAATTTTAACTTTTCGTTTACATCTATATCTTGGAGAGGTAATACCAAAGATTCGTCAGATAGACATTTCTTGAGATTGGATACATGAAATACATCATGTACTCCAGCTAACTTTCCTGGTAGTTGTAAATGATAAGCAACTGGTCCTATATGTTGGATCGCTGAAAATGGTCCTATGTATCTGGGACTTAGCTTTCCTTTCTTACTGAATCTAATAACTCCTTTCCAAGGAGAAACTTTTAACAGTACTTTTTCTTCAACTTAGAATTCTAACGGCTTACGTCGATTATCAGCATAGCTCTTTTGACGATCTCTAGCTGTCTTCAGCCTTTTCTTCGTGATACTGAATATCACAGTCGTAGTCACTTAGGATTTTCATCCATCTCCTTTGTCTCATGTTTATATATCTTAATTTCTTATGATCCGTATAGATAGTAAACTTACTTCCATACAGATAATGTTTCCAAATTGTAAAGGCAAAATTATGACTCCTAATTCTAAGTCATGTGTGGTATAGTTTTCTTCGTGCCTTTTTCAATTGCCTTGATTCATACGCAATTACATTTTTGCGTTGTATTAACACACATCCAAATCCTAGCTTTGAAGCATCACCGTATACTTTAAATTCTTTTATTCCTTCTGGTAAGGCTAGGATTGGGGCATTTGTTAATTTATGCTTTTAAGATCCTAAAGGCGTCTTCATGTTTAAATCCTCATTCAAACTTAACTGTTTTACAGGTTAGCTTAGTTAATAAATCGTCTATAGTATCCGGCTAAACCTACAAAACTCCTAATTTCCATTGCGGATTGCGGAATCTTCCATTTGGTAATTGTTACTATCTTAGCAGGATCTACGTGAATACCTTCATGATTCACCTTATGACCTAGAAATTGCACTTATGGCAGCCAAAATTCATACTTCAAGAATTTGACGTAAAGCTTCTCTTTTCTTAACAAAGTTAAGAGTGCATGCAAGTGCGGACAATGTTCTTCCTGACTTCTGGAATAAATAAGTATATCGTCAATGAAGACAATTACAATTTATCCAAATATGGTTTACAGATCCTATTTATCATGTCCATGAATGCTGCAGGTGCATTTGTTAATCCGGAGGGCATGACTGTAAACTTGTAATGACCATATCTAGTTCTGAAAAACAGTTTTAGGTATGTCTTCCTCTTGTATTTTCAATTGATGATATCCGGAACATAAGTCGATCTTAGAAAAATATCTATTTCCCTGGAATTGATCGAATAGATCATCAATTCTAGGTAATGGGTATCGATTCTTGATTGTAACCTTATTTAATCAATCAAACCATCCTTTTTCTTAATCAACACACTGATGCCCCATACGGGGATAAACTGGGTTGTATGAAACCTTTACTTAATAATTCATCTAATTGCTTTTTCAGTTTTAATATTTCTGTGGGTGCTAACTGATAAGGTGCCTTGGCTTATCGGTATAATTCCTGGAATTAGATGAATTCTAAATTCTATCTCCCTATCTGGTGGTAATCATGGTAACTTTTATGGGAATACATCTGAGTATTCTGAAACTACAGAAATATCCTTAAGTCTTTTAATGATTACTGAAATCATATATACGATTCGATGCCTTTATTCATAATTAGAATTTTTTTTATTACTGATATGAACTTTATAGGTTTACATGGCTTATTTCCTGTAATCATTATTACTTCTCCAGAGAGTGCACAATTTCTATGGAATTCTTATCACAGATAATTCGAGCATGTTTGTTGACTAACCAATCTATTCCTAACATAACATCAAATTCAACTAATTTCATATATAATAGGGTTGCAGAAAATTTATGACTTAAAAATTCTATTTCTACTTTTTGTAAAACCTGATCTATTTTAACTGAATTTCCATCTGCCGTTTCTACTGTAGAAATTTGCCTAATACTGGTTAAAGATAAGTCAAGAGTTTGGCAGAATGAAGTATTTATAAAACTTTGGTTTGCACCAGAGTTAAATAATACTTTTGTGTAAACGTTGTGAACTAAGAACGTACCGGCTATCACATCTGGAATGAGTTCTGCTTCCTTAGCAGTCAGTTGGAAGGCTCTTATATTCCTTTTTGCTCCTTCTGCAGGTTTGGCTTTATTATCAGATAATTTGTTCAGTTTTGGACAATCTGGCCTAAGATGTCCAGTTTCTCCACAGTTGTAGCAGACTGAAAATTTCTTCCTCCTGCAGTCTTCTTCTTGATGCCCCGGAATTTTGCAAAAATTGCAATATCCTTTGCATCTTCCAAAATGCTTCCTTTTGCAAGAATTGCAAAATGGGTTAGTGGAAGATTGCCCATTCCCTCTTCTCTTGAAATTGTTATGGTTACCCGGACGGAATTCTTGGGTAATCTTTTGGGCTACTTCCTTCCTTCTATTTTCTTCTCTTGTCCGTACTAGTTCGTCAGTCAGAGTATTGGCTAAATCTACTGCATCATCAATCGTGCGAGGTTTCGCAGCCTTGACGATATTACGGATTTCAGCAATCAATCCCCAAATATAACGAGAAATAAGTACCGGCTCTGGCGAAGCCAGGGTTGGTACCACTATAGCATACTCGAAGAATGTCGTAGTATACCATCGACAATCTACATCCACAATCCGGTGGGTTAGAAACTTATTTGTCATTTGTTCCTTTTCATACTCAGGACAGAATTTTCTTTCTACAAAGCTCTTAAATTATTCCCAGTTTATAACATACGCCATCCTTCTTCCTTTTGCTTGTAACACCGTATTCCACCATTCTAGTGCTCCTTCTTTGAAAAGGTTTGAAGCATACATGACCTGATCATCCTGAGCACATTTACTTATGGCAATTACTGCCTTGGTTTTCTCTAACCAACGCAGAGCCGCAGTCGCTCCTTCATTGCCTGCAAACTCAGTGGGTTTACAAGTAAGAAATTCTTTGTAAGTGCAACCAGGCGTTGCAGCTTTCATTTTCTTAGGAAGCGGAGCTTGACGTGGTTCATTATCATGATTAACATGATCATTGCCTCTGTTTACGCTATTACTGAAGTTATCTTCAGAAATGAGTTTGCTAGGAACGATTTGTTGCGGTTCTATTGGATTTTTAATAGCAGCAACAATTGCTGGAATAGCGTTGGCTATCCCTTGGGTAACTATTGCTGGAATAGCGTTAGCTATCCCTTGAGCAACGATATTTTCTATATCTTGCCTAGTCATATATTGGTCCCCCGGTTGTTGCTCAGATTGATTAACCTCATTAACTGGTTCATTATTAGCGTTTTCCATCTGATATCTAATTTATAGATAAATAATTAGTATAAAAGAAATAATTCAATGTCATAATTAATTGCACATAATCACATAAACGAATATACAAACAAAATTTGTAAATTTTCTAAAATTTTATTTGTTTTATAGATTATAGCATGCTTCTATATACAACCGTTTTATTATTTATTATACAAATACTGATTTTACTATTACTATTACACCACCACAGTTCCATAAATCCCCTATCCTTTGTCAATGATATTCTAGTAATGGTGTTCCCTCTCATCGTATTTCCAGGAGATCTGTCCCCCAATCTCTTGGATCCTATTCCCAGTATACATTAGTTCTTCACCAAAGTGGCTGAGTTCAGTCATATTCTCGTTACTCATTGGTGAATTTGGTAAAGGTTCTGGATTGAACTGAGGAAAAAGCTTATAGGGATTGTTTTGGAGTTGTATTTCATTAGCCAACCATTCGTCTATTTGTGAGTGGATTGAAGGGTTTGGAATAGCTGGTTCTAAGTTTATTGGTAGTTGTGTTTCAAGAGAATGAATAAAAACATTTTCATTAACAGGCGTAATAGTATTATAGCTTGCCATTATAAAATCTAGCTCTTCCTGAGATGGTAACCCCTCAATTTGTCTAGAGCTTTCTCCAATTTCCATTTTCTTAGACTTGGGTTTCTCGAAAGATGAAGCATTGAATTCTATAGGTTCTTTTATGTCTGGTATATACCTATTGAAATCTCTGGAAACTTCTATTCTTACTGGATAGAGATTTAAATTATGAAGAGCGTCAGACAAGTCACTCATGCTGTTATGCAAAACACACACAATTACTAAGTTAAAAATTATATCAAATTTCATAGAAAACCTTTAAATATTATTTCATATTGGGTAACTATGAAACAACCGAATATGAAGACATACTAGTTTTTATTTATGAATTTATTTATTTACTAAATAAGGTTGATATACTGTAGATAATAAAGGTGTTAAAACTTTGAGTCAGAATATTTAAATATTTATATTTACTGCTACAGTAGCTAACATATAAAGATCTGCCCATACTGTTCAAAATTAGTCAGTTACTTAAAACACATAATCACAAAATAGTAATTAATAAAAATTATTAAGTATTTCTAAATACTTAATTGGCTTAAATCAGTGGCTCGATAAGTGGCTCTG
Source organism: Helianthus tuberosus (assembly GCA_030545235.1). NCBI lineage: Eukaryota > Viridiplantae > Streptophyta > Magnoliopsida > Asterales > Asteraceae > Helianthus > Helianthus tuberosus. The sequence goes on along the minus strand of CM060443.1, from coordinate 57,784,112 downwards.
ATACCACCTTTTTCTGTCACGGCCCCCGACCCGGTTTGACCCGTTTCAGGAGCCGCGGAACAGAAATCCCGTGGTATTTAATTAATTGAGTTTAACAGCGGAAGTTTATCATCAGGATCTTTTTAAAACTGAAATATTTCCCGATTATTTTATTTCATAACTCGGGATAAAACCCGGTAATTTACAATATTGAGATTTCACGGAGAAATCTTTTATTTTACAAAACATGTTTCTTTATTTTATCCTGAGCCACTTTCTTAAGCCTGTAGTGCTTCATGACACTTTTCCTGGATCATAACATGTTTGAAAAAGGTTTTGTCAGCGGAAAATACTGAGTGAATCATTCTATTTACATAAAATAATGCATAGTTATTAATTACAGCATAAGAGCGATTACAATGGCTTCTATCTTATTTTTATTTGGCGCCGTGTCACAATGGTGACGATGGTCATACCACTATTAGATCAATGAACCTAAATAGTGATGATTATCCCTAGTAGATCAATGAACCTAACTGGGAGAAAATTAGTAATGTGCACAATACCCCACTAGCCAGTGATTCAAGATACCCACGACTTAGTCCCTGTAATTATAACTTTTGAAAACAATTTGAGGTATTGTAAAATAGTTGATAAAAAAGAGAATGACTCACATTGCAGATTTAATTTGAGAAGAGCCTAGCCTACTGATTTAGCCTTTTCAACCTAATTTAATAACATGCACACAATTCTGGGTTAGTAATCAATACAGCATTTATGATAACTCACGAGATCAAACCCTCACAACGAATGACAAAGTGCAATCACTTAAACATCCATCGGATTCACAACGAATGACAGAGTATTCCCCGAGTTCAGGTGGTACTCACACATCCTGTCGGAATCACGACGAATGACAAAGGATAACCCTAATGTGGGCAGCACTTAAACATCCATTGGATATATTGATCGATCGGACAATAAATCGTAATAGCGATCGCGTTAATACCCTGATTGCGGCGTCGATTAGTGATCCGTGTGTGTTAATTGTGATAAACAGAACGTATCTCAGTGTATATTATGAGAATTTACGTCGTTGCAGTGCCCAAAATCAAGTCCCAGAGCCTACTACTTATACCCTAAAAATCGTCCCCCTCGCGCCACACGAGGGGTCTTCTTGTTCCTGTCGCGTGGCGCGACAGGTAGCCTTTTAGGGTAGGGTAGGTAAGTGTCTAAGTAGCTTTGATGAGTTGGTCGCTCGGTCAAATTCTCAATACACGTAAAACTGTTTAGATAATATCAACTAGGATTTTGTCCCCCTTGAGTTTTAGGGGCCCTGATCCTGAATCCGATTATTTTGAAAATTTTAGGGGTTGCGCAGAATTACTTGGGTGTCTCAATTAGGGTTTCCTATTGGTCAATTAAAATAATAATTAGTACATTTTAATGAGAGTTGTTACATTCTCCCTACCTTAATAAAAATCTCGTCCTCGAGATTTACTGGAATAATTGAGGATACCTTCGCTTCTTTTCGGATTCCAGTTCCTAAGTGTATTAGGGTCCTATCTTTGAATCCCTATTTTACTTGAACTAACACTAATCATTTGTGTTTTGAGAAATTTGATCTTTCTATCTTCTATCTGAAGAGGTTTCTCCACAAATTTTAACTTTTCGTTTACATCTATATCTTGGAGAGGTAATACCAAAGATTCGTCAGATAGACATTTCTTGAGATTGGATACATGAAATACATCATGTACTCCAGCTAACTTTCCTGGTAGTTGTAAATGATAAGCAACTGGTCCTATATGTTGGATCGCTGAAAATGGTCCTATGTATCTGGGACTTAGCTTTCCTTTCTTACTGAATCTAATAACTCCTTTCCAAGGAGAAACTTTTAACAGTACTTTTTCTTCAACTTAGAATTCTAACGGCTTACGTCGATTATCAGCATAGCTCTTTTGACGATCTCTAGCTGTCTTCAGCCTTTTCTTCGTGATACTGAATATCACAGTCGTAGTCACTTAGGATTTTCATCCATCTCCTTTGTCTCATGTTTATATATCTTAATTTCTTATGATCCGTATAGATAGTAAACTTACTTCCATACAGATAATGTTTCCAAATTGTAAAGGCAAAATTATGACTCCTAATTCTAAGTCATGTGTGGTATAGTTTTCTTCGTGCCTTTTTCAATTGCCTTGATTCATACGCAATTACATTTTTGCGTTGTATTAACACACATCCAAATCCTAGCTTTGAAGCATCACCGTATACTTTAAATTCTTTTATTCCTTCTGGTAAGGCTAGGATTGGGGCATTTGTTAATTTATGCTTTTAAGATCCTAAAGGCGTCTTCATGTTTAAATCCTCATTCAAACTTAACTGTTTTACAGGTTAGCTTAGTTAATAAATCGTCTATAGTATCCGGCTAAACCTACAAAACTCCTAATTTCCATTGCGGATTGCGGAATCTTCCATTTGGTAATTGTTACTATCTTAGCAGGATCTACGTGAATACCTTCATGATTCACCTTATGACCTAGAAATTGCACTTATGGCAGCCAAAATTCATACTTCAAGAATTTGACGTAAAGCTTCTCTTTTCTTAACAAAGTTAAGAGTGCATGCAAGTGCGGACAATGTTCTTCCTGACTTCTGGAATAAATAAGTATATCGTCAATGAAGACAATTACAATTTATCCAAATATGGTTTACAGATCCTATTTATCATGTCCATGAATGCTGCAGGTGCATTTGTTAATCCGGAGGGCATGACTGTAAACTTGTAATGACCATATCTAGTTCTGAAAAACAGTTTTAGGTATGTCTTCCTCTTGTATTTTCAATTGATGATATCCGGAACATAAGTCGATCTTAGAAAAATATCTATTTCCCTGGAATTGATCGAATAGATCATCAATTCTAGGTAATGGGTATCGATTCTTGATTGTAACCTTATTTAATCAATCAAACCATCCTTTTTCTTAATCAACACACTGATGCCCCATACGGGGATAAACTGGGTTGTATGAAACCTTTACTTAATAATTCATCTAATTGCTTTTTCAGTTTTAATATTTCTGTGGGTGCTAACTGATAAGGTGCCCAAAATCAAGTCCCAGAGCCTACTACTTATACCCTAAAAATCGCCCCCTCGCGCCACACGAGGGGTCTTCTTGTTCCTGTCGCGTGGCGCGACAGGTAGCATTTTAGGGTAGGGTAGGTACGTGTCTAAGTAGCTTTGATGAGTTGGTAGCTCGGTCAAATTCTCAATACACATAAAACTGTTTAGATAATATCAACTAGGATTTTGTCCCCCCTAAGTTTTAGGGGCCCTGATCCTGAATCCGATTATTTTGAAAATTTTAGGGGTTGCGCAGAATTACTTGGGTGTCTCAATTAGGGTTTCCTATTGGTCAATTAAAATAATAATTAGTACATTTTAATAAGAGTTGTTACACTTTAACCCGGCTATTTGGGACTGTATCCCTGCTGACTCAGACTACTTAGCCGAGGGTAACGTCAGCTTCAAAAGAGGGGCCTACCATAATATGCATTATTAACTTAATTAATTATCTTTCAATAATCCGACCCTTTAGGATTGTATCCTTGCTGACTCAAACTACTGGGTTGAGGGTAACGTCACCTTCAAAAGAGGGGCCTACTACAATAACTAAGATAATCTCTTAAAAAGTGCAAAAGTGCGGAAATAATCAAAGGTTACACTAAACACGAGTCGGAGCCAAGTGATTCATCTTGTCTATCTGTTTTTACTTTTATTTTATTTTTCAGCATTTTAGTTAGTTTTTATTTTTCTTGTTTAAAACCTTTTACAAAACCTTTGATTTGATTAGACGTTGAGGATAAACCGGTACTAAAAGCTCTTATGTCCTTGGACGACCTCGGTATCTTGCCAACACTATACTACGCTCACGATGGGTGCACTTGCCCATATGTGTGTTTGGTGTTAGTAAAATATCGTGTTTTATAAATTTAAAACTTGACTAACGTGTAAAAAGGGCTTAAAATATACTTAAATATATATCACACCACATACGCATCAGCTGAGCTGAAGTTTTTTTTTAAATTTCTTAAACAACGGTTTTGGTTAACGGAGACGGACATGTTGACGGATTTAAACAACAGTAAACACCAAGCCCAGTCCATTAGGACGGACGAGCTTTGCCCATTTGATCGGATGTTCTGTTCCTGATGAAGATTCATGTTCAACCCGTTAGTCGGTCCATCTATTTAGGGGAAATCAGTTCTCGAGTCGGCTCTTGACTATGGAATGAGTCAACAGTCCGGTTGAATCCCGATTCCACCAAGGTTTTATAAAAATCGAAGGGAAGTTTCATAAATAAGTTGAAAATTGTGAAAATCCTTTAGATCTTGAACCAATCTTGATTGAATGATGCCCCACAACAGTTTGCCTAAGCAAAACGAGTGGGAACCACCTTTGAGAGGTCTAAAATCAGTGATTTCGAGGAATATTTAAAGTGTGTGTGTGATTTTGATGAAGAAGATGGAGTAGAATGAAGACTGAAGAAGATTTGAGAGAAATAGCTTACAAAAGGGTCTTGAATCGCGACTGAGAGTGTCACACCCCAACCGATGGCGGAATCAACGGGGCGCGGCACTAGGCGAATCAGATTGCTCAAGAGAATCCATAACAACTATATTGCGATAATATTTAATACATTCGTTATCCCATACTAACAAATAATACAATCACATAAGTTATCACAGATTTCTTGTCCTCTCGAACAATACAAATCCGACAACCTAGATTTTTTGTTGAGTTTCTAGACTCCCTAGCTTGATTTGATATAGTCTGCAATCTAACCTGCAACATACGTTAAAATAGTTTGTCAATACATAAGTATTGGCGAGTATACAGGTTTGATAAGTATAGCATAATAGATTAAAAGTACTGCGAATTTCCACATGCATAAACGTAATACACGACATATATACTCACAAAACTGATACTACCAACTAAGTCCTCGATGCTCGAATGTACGATGGCATAACTAGACCCCGTCGGGCGCAATTGTACTATACTAGTCTTGGTGGGACGTCGCGAGTATAAGTCCTAGCACATATGCAACTAGCATCACGTATATCTATGCATAACAGTTATTCGCAAGTGATAGCTCGATTGATTGAATATTCCGTTTGATAAGCTTGATTTGTTGGAAACGTATGTTACACCCAAAATTCGATTGAAAAAGGGGTCAAGTATACTCACAGTGCGTATTTAGCGAGATTTCAACTTGATTGAGTCGGTTGCAAGTATGTCTGTAATGATCCTTGAAGAAATAGAGTAAACGATATATGGTTAAGCAAGATTTACTTGAGAAGTTATTCGTTTGATTGGACTGTTCTCATCCGTGCGGATGGACAGGTTATCCGTCCAGATGACAAGTCATCTGTCCGGATGGCATGTCATCCGTGCGGATAACATTGATCCGTGCGGTCGAGTGTGCGTGCGGATTGACTTGCTGTATGTGCGGACGAGTGTGCGCGCGGGTGACATCTCATCCGTGCGGTTGACTGGTGCGTGCGGATGACATCCCATCCGTACGGGTGACTGGTGCGTGCGGATTACATCCCATCCGTGCGGGTGACATGTCATCCGTGCGGACTGACATGTCATCCGTGCGGACTTGTGTCATCCGTGCGGACTGATCTGTTGCCCGTGCGGTTGTCATGTCTGTTTCGCACTGTTTTTCGAGTGTTTAACGGAAGGAAAACGTTCGTTCTCACTAGGGTAGCGTAGTTTCGCGCTAACACTTGAAGGTCCGTCAATTCCGACTCGTTCTAACGGCCGGGAATCACCCCGTTCCATCAGATCTGGTCGTTCTTGGTGGTTCTTCATGGTTAACTCGAAATCACACAGATTTAGGTGAGATTGTCATTAAAACAGGTGGAAATCACCCGGATCTGAGTCGTTTATAGTGAAATGGGACCCCAACTTGAAGTTCATAAGAACTCTTGGTGACATCACCTCAAAACGCCTCAAATCCGTAGATTTCACGGTTAGAATTTGAGTTTTGAAAGATAGAATGATGTAGAATCGAGTGTAGATTGTAGAAGTACAAGTTTTAGGTTGAAATCTTACCGGAATCGCGAGGAAATCGAGAGAAAAGGGTCTTGGTGCGCGTTTGGTTGAACAGGAGCTGTCACATCACTTGAATAGTGGTGTGGCAGGCTTTATATAGGCAACAGAGAAGAAGGAAAGGGTCCTGGCCCGGATAGCCCATGCGTGCGGATGGCCCATCCGTGCGGATGGCCCATCCGTGCGGATGGCCCATCCGTGCGCATGCCCATCCGTCCGGATGGCCATCCGTCCGGATAGCTATCCTTACGCTTGGAATTTCCCGTTTTTTGGTCGTTTTGATAGTTTTCGAAGCGCGTACGTTCATAATTAGTTTATATCATCAATATATTGTTATTATTATATTATTATATATATATATATATCACTAGGGGTCGTATTTACGTATCCATAATCCAAGGTTTCGATAATTAACAGTCGGTTTCCGATTCGAGTATGCGATGATTATCGACGTTGCACGGCCATCAATAAGGGTAGTATAGGCCCTTTCTCGATGTCATCGTGAACGTTATTTCGTGTAGTGCCACAAAGACTGACGGGGTACCGTTTACTCGTATTGTCATCATCGTCATGACGACTGGAGCTACAGCACTCACCCGAGGGTCCTTGTTAGCGTTAATTGTTTACGTTCGACACATCACGGCCACTGAGGAGGGTAGAATAGGTCCTCACTCAATGCCTCCGTGAGTGTTAGTGTGATAATAGAGTAGTATAGCAATATTGTATTTCGAAAATATGCGATTATCCTTCGAATAGCGATATATACGGTATAGTTACATTATGATCCGAATCTCTGGTGCTAGGCGTAACGAGTATAACGAGTAGTAACAACGCACAAAAGTGCGGGTTGTTACAGTCTCCCCAACTTTAGGAAATTTCGTCCCGAAATTAATCCAGTAGGTAGACTTCTAAGAGTTGATCTTGTATGAGTAGCGATGCAACGAGTGATTTGACCGAGAGTTGACAAACAAGAGCGTTTCGAATGAGAGATATCGATTGCGATAGCGAGAAGGTGGCGTAAAGGCGAAAGTATTAATCCCACGAGTTGGCATTCCAAAGTACCCTGTCTTGTGTAGAATTCGTTAGCTTGATGCGATTGTAACTCGAAAGGTTTCTCATGACGTAGAATTAATTGAGTCGACTATTAACCAACGTTACAAGAAGCGTTCGTTTTAGATATTTAGAAGGGAATTTAGGATGAAAATCTTTGAAAATTTTCCCTTTTAACGTGAGGTCAACGGAGTCGATGTTAACCGATGTTGCAAGGAAGTTTAAGTTTCTAACATTTTAAGGAATTCGAAAATGAAAACAAGGGTTACGAAAACTCTTCTATGACATGGGTTCAAGCTGAACTCGGTGTTGAACCAACATCTCAAGAAAGTCTCGTTTTTGATTCTTGAAAAAGGTTTTAAGGAAAAATTGAACTCATGAAGCTCCCTTTGAACATGGAGTTAAGCTGATTCGATGTTACCTCCACGACGTGAGGAATTTCACTTGTTCCATGGTTTTAATAAAAGTTTTATAAAAATCAGTTTTAACCTTTTGAAAAGAATGATTTAGCATCAAGCCCCACTTGGCACCTTCCCACGGAAGTTCGTTAATATGTTTAAAACACTTATATATAGGAAGTACCAGCGGCATTTCCACCATGCCTTGCCCATATTAATTCCGTTTCGTGAGGCAGTGTCAGGTGTGCCGATATGACTCGGATAGAATTTCGTTTACTCGGCCCAATCGATAGAAAGTCGGACCGAGCGTAAGATAGGATCGAATAGATTAATCCAGCGAGTTGATAAGCGAGAAACGAATAGCGCGTTTTCGATTAGATTCCACATTACACCCACATGGCACGTTTCCACGAGGGTTTGCTAACATGACGAAACACCATGCTTAATCAGGTTAGTTTGCCTCGTGAAGCGGTGTCATGTGTACTAATTTCACATAGACTGCAATGAACACCAAGCGAGCGATAAGCGGTAGATTATACACGTTAGGCGATCAGCGATTGGGTGATTAAACGAATGATATAATACCACACTAGCAATGATGGTGATGACAATCGAATTACGATAAGCGGTAGTTGTCGCGTTGCAAGCGATGGAGGTATGCGGTTCGATTTACGCGGTTCGGTTGGATTGATTTACACCACGGAGTTTGGCTGACGTTAGACCCCACCTGGCCTTCTTCCACGAAAGGTCGCTGATATGGCTAAAACGCCCTGCTTTAGTCATATGAGTTTCATCTCGTGGAGCGAGGTCATGCGTGCTAACGTACCACGAATATCACAGCGAACGGTGTAGCGATAGATTGATACACAGCAGACGATATAGATTCACATAATAAGCGATAGAGATTGCGAGATACACATGGTAAACGATTACGATTAGTCGAGTTCGATTCTTGTTTTGAATAAACTTAACGTTTCGTTTTGACGCATCACGGTTATCGAGGAGGGTAGAATAGGTCCTCACTTGATAATATCGTGAGCGTTAGTGTGTTTGATGAGATTGTTCACTATAGACTTACGACCAGTCTTGCGTCGATGCAATTGTCCTGCGAGGTAGACTCCACAGAGTCCATCGATGAGGCGATTGCATTGCGTTTGCAGACTTACGACAAGTCTTGCGATGATGCAATTTCAGTTGTTACGCCTTGCGATTGAGTGTAGTGTGTCGAAAATAATCACAATAGTATATAGGTCTAATAACGTTCAACTCCACGTGGCACTTTCTTCACGGAACTTCGGTAGTATGGTAAAGCATACCTCGCCCGACCCCTACTACTTTCATCCCGTGTTTTGGTGTCACCTTTTGTCAAATGCTATGGCACTTTTAGAATTCACTACGATCACCGTGCACTGACCCAAATAATCCCGTGTGCACCCGTGATTATTCGTTCCTTGCACGTTTATCGTACCTCGTTCCAAGAGTGTAGTGAGGGTAAAACACATTATTTCGTGATATAGTATATAGTATGTGTGTGATTTAGTCTAAGTGCGACGATTAGAGAGCGGAAGAGAAGACGAAAACGAGAGTTAATGTTACACATGGTGATAACTTCGAATAATAGGGTAGGTTCAAAACTTAGAAATTAACGTCGAGAATTGTATCATTGCAACTTTATCCTACGCTTGCTAGATACTAGATGCTGAAGACTTCTGCTGGAACTGTTGTTGTTGTACTCAAGTTCACGGTTCGATGCGGCAGTTGCGGGCGAAGTGACCGTAACGGTTGCAGTTATTGCAATAGCGACAGTCAGTCCCAACTGGATGATGATAAGTGCATGAGTAACACTGGGGATGAGCTCCAGTGTAGGCTCGTTTTGGAAACATCGGAACTGTTCGAAGAGGTTCCGGTTGCAGCAATTCGGTTGTTGATGAGCTCGGGCTTGAAGTCTTTCGCTTGCGGCTGGGTTTGTCGGTTTCTTGCGAAGAAGTGTCGTCGTTGGGGGATTCGTCTGAAGACTCGCTTGCGGAGTCTTTGGCTGATTTGTCGGAAGATCCATCGGCAGCAGATCCGTCCGAAGAATCGTTAGCAGATCCGTCAGAAGAATCGTTAGCTGATTCATCAGAAGAATTGCCAACAGACTTGTCAGGGGATTCGTCAGTAGATTCATCAGAAGATTCATCAACATGTTCGCCTGAAGGATTACTGGCGATTGCTTGACGAGCTTGCTTGACAGGATTCTTGGAGAATAATCCTTCCATGAGTCGTTTGTTGTTGATTTCTGCGGCTAAGCGGTAAGTTTCTTCGATGGTAGCAGGTCTTGCAGCTTCGACAAAATCACCCACACACTCAGGCAAGCCACGAATGTACTTCGCGATGGCTTTCTCTGGAGTGTTGACTTGGCCTGGGCAGATTATGCTAAGCTGTTTAAACCTTGCGGTGTAGCCAGCATTGTCACCTTTTGCTTGCTTGATTTCCCAAAATTCGTTTTCTAGCTTCTGGATTTCGTGAGGAGGGCAGTACTCTTTCTCCATGAGCTCTTTCAGCTCATTCCAAGAGAGAGCGTAAGCTGCGGAGATCCCACGTTTGTTACGTTCGGCGGTCCACCAGTCGAGTGCTCGCGATTGAAATACTCCGGTGGCGCACGTAGTACGGAGACTATCGGGACACCCACTTTGACGAAGGGTAACTTCGATAGAATCGAACCACTGGAGTAGTTGAGTCGCACCTCCTTCACCCGTGAATTCCATCGGGTCACAGGCTTTGAAGTGCTTGTAGAGAAAAGTAGATTGCGGCTGTCCCGTCTTGACATCTTCCGAAGCTCGAGAGTTGCTGAGAGAGTGCACTTGAGAGGCAATTCGAGGACTAAGCTTACTCACTTCCTTAATCACAAGTGAAGCAATCCTCTTCTCGGCGCTTCGTTTGGCTTTTCTCCTGGATACTCGTCTCGAGGTAGAGTTGTTGGAAGGCATCTAGACAGGAAGAGACTTGGAGTGAGATTCGATCATAATGATTTTCGAGCTTTGCAATGCGATTGAGCGCGTTCAAAACTTTGTGCGATAGTATAGTAATACGAATCACATAGGAGCCACATAGGAAACACGAAATTCCTGAGTTCTCTCACAATGACTTGTTTGTTTATTCGTATATATATATATATATATATATATATATATATATATATATATATATATAAAATTGTAGTTTGTAATTATACACATACAGGTCGATTTAGAATAAGCGAGGTCGCGTTGAAGTGAGATAACGAGAGCGGAGACGATAGATTATTTGTTAGTTTCGTTGCGAACATTCGGGTTTCGTTTTAGATTGCAATGGCTGTGCGAATCGTGTGTTTATAAAGTAGGGAGTGAAAATCGTTAAATTGATAAAGCGTAAAGTTTCAAAACGTAAATAAGTTCCAATCATTTGTAAAATTGTCGGGTCGTATGATAGAGTGCCCTGGGTGTTTAGGCGTCGACTACCCAAGGTAACCCAACTACATCTAACAAGCTCGTGCACGCGCGTCGACTGAGAAGACTCCATGCTTCCACTGGGATGCAGCTCCTGGCATTCGTCTTCCTAGTCATCACGTAGCTCGAGTTATCGTGATAGTCGAGTCCCTGGTGAGAGCTTTTGGAAAACCAGTTTATAGAGAGTGGAACGACTTATTAAGGTACGGGTTTCACCCCTGTCTTAACAGTTTCGTTCCTAATTGTGGTTATGCTCTGGAATAAATTCGTGAGTCCCACTAGATTTCGAAATGGAGGCTTTCGTCGAGATGTGGATGTCACTCCTAACTCGATGAAAGGTTCTCGTGCTAGAAAAATGCGCTGAGTGAGCAATCTTATCGAGAGTTCTTGGTTTTCACACCTAATCTCGACTGGATCGCTCGGTTTCGCTATGCGAGTATCTTCGAAAACGTGTGTATTGTGTCGGCCTTAGGAAAGGCTAAGTAGTATTTCAGCCTTAGGAAAGGCTTCTTCGTGTGAAACTGTAGTATGCGGGGTTCACACAAAGTTGTGTCTTTTAGCAATTTCGATCGAGAGTATCCAGTAAGCCCATTACAAACCCCACCGGGTTTGTATGAGTCGGCCTGTTGGTACTTAGACTATAGACTAGGTCAATTTCTAAGACGTCGACCCGGACTAGGTCGAGTCTGACCTAATTCCCTATAGTTATGGCTCTGATACCAATCTGTCACACCCCAACCGATGGCGGAATCATCGGGGCGCGGCACTAGGCGAATCAGATTGCTCAAGAGAATCCATAACAACTATATTGCGATAATATTTAATACATTCGTTATCCCATACTAACAAATAATACAATCACATAAGTTATCACAGATTTCTTGTCCTCTCGAACAATACAAATCCGACAACCTAGATTTTTTGTTGAGTTTCTAGACTCCCTAGCTTGATTTGATATAGTCTGCAATCTAACCTGCAACATACGTTAAAATAGTTTGTCAATACATAAGTATTGGCGAGTATACAGGTTTGATAAGTATAGCATAATAGATTAAAAGTACTGCGAATTTCCACATGCATAAACGTAATACACGACATATATACTCACAAAACTGATACTACCAACTAAGTCCTCGATGCTCGAATGTACGATGGCATAACTAGACCCCGTCGGGCGCAATAGTACTATACTAGTCTTGGTGGGACGTCGCGAGTATAAGTCCTAGCACATATGCAACTAGCATCACGTATATCTATGCATAACAGTTATTCGCAAGTGATAGCTCGATTGATTGAATATTCCGTTTGATAAGCTTGATTTGTTGGAAACGTATGTTACACCCAAAATTCGATTGAAAAAGGGGTCAAGTATACTCACAGTGCGTATTTAGCGAGATTTCAACTTGATTGAGTCGGTTGCGAGTATGTCTGTAATGATCCTTGAAGAAATAGAGTAAACGATATATGGTTAAGCAAGATTTACTTGAGAAGTTATTTGTTTGATTGGACTGTTCTCATCCGTGCGGATGGACAGGTTATCCGTCCGGATGACAAGTCATCTGTCTGGATGGCATGTCATCCGTGCGGATAACATTGATCCGTGCGGTCGAGTGTGCGTGCGGATTGACTTGCTGTATGTGCGGACGAGTGTGCGCGCGGGTGACATCTCATCCGTGCGGTTGACTGGTGCGTGCGGATGACATCCCATCCGTACGGGTGACTGGTGCGTGCGGATTACATCCCATCCGTGCGGGTGACATGTCATCCGTGCGGACTGACATGTCATCCGTGCGGACTTGTGTCATCCGTGCGGACTGATCTGTTGCCCGTGCGGCTGTCATGTCTGTTTCGCACTGTTTTTCGAGTGTTTAACGGAAGGAAAACGTTCGTTCTCACTAGGGTAGCGTAGTTTCGCGCTAACACTTGAAGGTCCGTCAATTCCGACTCGTTCTAACGGCCGGGAATCACCCCGTTCCATCAGATCTGGTCGTTCTTGGTGGTTCTTCATGGTTAACTCGAAATCACACAGATTTAGGTGAGATTGTCATTAAAACAGGTGGAAATCACCCGGATCTGAGTCGTTTATAGTGAAATGGGACCCCAACTTGAAGTTCATAAGAACTCTTGGTGACATCACCTCAAAACGCCTCAAATCCGTAGATTTCATGGTTAGAATTTGAGTTTTGAAAGATAGAATGATGTAGAATCGAGTGTAGATTGTAGAAGTACAAGTTTTAGGTTGAAATCTTACCGGAATCGCGAGGAAATCGAGAGAAAAGGGTCTTGGTGCGCGTTTGGTTGAACAGGAGCTGTCACATCACTTGAATAGTGGTGTGGCAGGCTTTATATATGCAATAGAGAAGAAGGAAAGGGTCCTGGCCCGGATAGCCCATCCGTGCGGATGGCCCATGTGTGCGGATGGCCCATGCGTGCGGATGGCCCATGCGTGCGGATGGCCCATCCGTGCGCATGCCCATCCGTCCGGATGGCCATCCGTCCGGATAGCTATCCTGACGCTTGGAATTTCCCGTTTTTTGGTCGTTTTGATAGTTTTCGAAGCGCGTACGTTCATAATTAGTTTATATCATCAATATATTGTTATTATTATATTATTATATATATATATATCACTAGGGGTCGTATTTACGTATCCATAATCCAAGGTTTCGATAATTAACAGTCGGTTTCCGATTCGAGTATGCGATGATTATCGACGTTGCACGGCCATCAATAAGGGTAGTATAGGCCCTTTCTCGATGTCATCGTGAACGTTATTTCGTGTAGTGCCACAAAGACTGACGGGGTACCGTTTACTCGTATTGTCATCATCGTCATGACGACTGGAGCTACAGCAGTCACCCGAGGGTCCTTGTTAGCGTTAATTGTTTACGTTCGACACATCACGGCCACTGAGGAGGGTAGAATAGGTCCTCACTCAATGCCTCCGTGAGTGTTAGTGTGATAATAGAGTAGTATAGCAATATTGTATTTCGAAAATATGCGATTATCCTTCGAATAGCGATATATACGGTATAGTTACATTATGATCCGAATCTCTGGTGCTAGGCGTAACGAGTATAACGAGTAGTAACAACGCACAAAAGTGCGGGTTGTTACAGTCTCCCCAACTTTAGGAAATTTCGTCCCGAAATTAATCCAGTAGGTAGACTTCTAAGAGTTGATCTTGTATGAGTAGCGATGCAACGAGTGATTTGACCGAGAGTTGACAAACAAGAGCGTTTCGAATGAGAGATATCGATTGCGATAGCGAGAAGGCGGCGTAAAGGCGAAAGTATTAATCCCACGAGTTGGCATTCCAAAGTACCCTGTCTTGTGTAGAATTCGTTAACTTGATGCGATTGTAACTCGAAAGGTTTCTCATGACGTAGAATTAACTGAGTCGACTATTAACCAACGTTACAAGAAGCGTTCGTTTTAGATATTTAGAAGGGAATTTAGGATGAAAATCTTTGAAAATTTTCCCTTTTAACGTGAGGTCAACGGAGTCGATGTTAACCGATGTTGCAAGGAAGTTTAAGTTTCTAACATTTTAAGGAATTCGAAAATGAAAACAAGGGTTACGAAAACTCTTCTATGACATGGGTTCAAGCTGAACTCGGTGTTGAACCAACATCTCAAGAAAGTCTCGTTTTTGATTCTTGAAAAAGGTTTTAAGGAAAAATTGAACTCATGAAGCTCCCTTTGAACATGGAGTTAAGCTGATTCGATGTTACCTCCACGACGTGAGGAATTTCACTTGTTCCATGGTTTTAATAAAAGTTTTATAAAAATCAGTTTTGACCTTTTGAAAAGAATGATTTAGCATCAAGCCCCACTTGGCACCTTCCCACGGAAGTTCGTTAATATGTTTAAAACACTTATATATAGGAAGTACCAGCGGCATTTCCACCATGCCTTGCCCATATTAATTCCGTTTCGTGAGGCAGTGTCAGGTGTGCCGATATGACTCGGATAGAATTTCGTTTACTCGGCCCAATCGATAGAAAGTCGGACCGAGCGTATGATAGGATCGAATAGATTAATCCAGCGAGTTGATAAGCGAGAAACGAATAGCGCGTTTTCGATTAGATTCCACATTACACCCACATGGCACGTTTCCACGAGGGTTTGCTAACATGACGAAACACCATGCTTAATCAGGTTAGTTTGCCTCGTGAAGCGGTGTCATGTGTACTAATTTCACATAGACTGCAATGAACACCAAGCGAGCGATAAGCGGTAGATTATACACGTTAGGCGATCAGCGATTGGGTGATTAAACGAATGATATAATACCACACTAGCAATGATGGTGATGACAATCGAATTACGATAAGCGGTAGTTGTCGCGTTGCAAGCGATGGAGGTATGCGGTTCGATTTACGCGGTTCGGTTGGATTGATTTACACCACGGAGTTTGGCTGACGTTAGACCCCACCTGGCCTTCTTCCACGAAAGGTCGCTGATATGGCTAAAACGCCCTGCTTTAGTCATATGAGTTTCATCTCGTGGAGCGAGGTCATGCGTGCTAACGTACCACGAATATCACAGCGAACAGTGTAGCGATAGATTGATACACAGCAGACGATATAGATTCACATAATAAGCGATAGAGATTGCGAGATACACATGGTAAACGATTACGATTAGTCGAGTTCGATTCTTGTTTTGAATAAACTTAACGTTTCGTTTTGACGCATCACGGTTATCGAGGAGGGTAGAATAGGTCCTCACTTGATAATATCGTGAGCGTTAGTGTGTTTGATGAGATTGTTCACTATAGACTTACGACCAGTCTTGCGTCGATGCAATTGTCCTGCGAGGTAGACTCCACAGAGTCCATCGATGAGGCGATTGCATTGCGTTTGCAGACTAACGACAAGTCTTGCGATGATGCAATTTCAGTTGTTACGCCTTGCGATTGAGTGTAGTGTGTCGAAAATAATCACAATAGTATATAGGTCTAATAACGTTCAACTCCACGTGGCACTTTCTTCACGGAACTTCGGTAGTATGGTAAAGCATACCTCGCCCGACCCCTACTACTTTCATCCCGTGTTTTGGTGTCACCTTTTTTCAAATGCTATGGCACTTTTAGAATTCACTACGATCACCGTGCACTGACCCAAATAATCCCGTGTGCACCCGTGATTATTCGTTCCTTGCACGTTTATCGTACCTCGTTCCAAGAGTGTAGTGAGGGTAAAACACATTATTTCGTGATATAGTATATAGTATATAGTATGTGTGTGATTTAGTCTAAGTGCGACGATTAGAGAGCGGAAGAGAAGACGAAAACGAGAGTTAATGTTACACATGGTGATAACTTCGAATAATAGGGTAGGTTCAAAACTTAGAAATTAACGTCGAGAATTGTATCATTGCAACTTTATCCTACGCTTGCTAGATACTAGATGCTGAAGACTTCTGCTGGAACTGTTGTTGTTGTACTCAAGTTCACGGTTCGATGCGGCAGTTGCGGGCAAAGTGACCGTAACGGTTGCAGTTATTGCAATAGCGACAGTCAGTCCCAACTGGATGATGATAAGTGCATGAGTAACACTGGGGATGAGCTCCAGTGTAGGCTCGTTTTGGAAACATCGGAACTGTTCGAAGAGGTTCCGGTTGCAGCAATTCGGTTGTTGATGAGCTCGGGCTTGAAGTCTTTCGCTTGCGGCTGGGTTTGTCGGTTTCTTGCGAAGAAGTGTCGTCGTTGGGGGATTCGTCTGAAGACTCGCTTGCGGAGTCTTTGGCTGATTTGTCGGAAGATCCATCGGCAGCAGATCCGTCCGAAGAATCGTTAGCAGATCCGTCAGAAGAATCGTTAGCTGATTCATCAGAAGAATTGCCAACAGACTTGTCAGGGGATTCGTCAGTAGATTCATCAGAAGATTCATCAACATGTTCGCCTGAAGGATTACTGGCGATTGCTTGACGAGCTTGCTTGACAGGATTCTTGGAGAATAATCCTTCCATGAGTCGTTTGTTGTTGATTTCTGCGGCTAAGCGGTAAGTTTCTTCGATGGTAGCAGGTCTTGCAGCTTCGACAAAATCACCCACACACTCAGGCAAGCCACGAATGTACTTCGCGATGGCTTTCTCTGGAGTGTTGACTTGGCCTGGGCAGATTATGCTAAGCTGTTTAAACCTTGCGGTGTAGCCAGCATTGTCACCTTTTGCTTGCTTGATTTCCCAAAATTCGTTTTCTAGCTTCTGGATTTCGTGAGGAGGGCAGTACTCTTTCTCCATGAGCTCTTTCAGCTCATTCCAAGAGAGAGAGCGTAAGCTGCGGAGATCCCACGTTTGTTACGTTCGGCGGTCCACCAGTCGAGTGCTCGCGATTGAAATACTCCGGTGGCGCACGTAGTACGGAGACTATCGGGACACCCACTTTGACGAAGGGTAACTTCGATAGAATCGAACCACTAGAGTAGTTGAGTCACACCTCCTTCACCCGTGAATTCCATCGGGTCACAGGCTTTGAAGTGCTTGTAGAGAAAAGTAGATTGCGGCTGTCCCGTCTTGACATCTTCCGAAGCTCGAGAGTTGCTGAGAGAGTGCACTTGAGCGGCAATTCGAGGACTAAGCTTACTCACTTCCTTAATCACAAGTGAAGCAATCCTCTTCTCGGCGCTTCGTTTGGCTTTTCTCCTGGATACTCGTCTCGAGGTAGAGTTGTTGGAAGGCATCTAGACAGGAAGAGACTTGGAGTGAGATTCGATCATAATGATTTTCGAGCTTTGCAATGCGATTGAGCGCGTTCAAAACTTTGTGCGATAGTATAGTAATACGAATCACATAGGAGCCACATAGGAAACACGAAATTCCTGAGTTCTCTCACAATGACTTGTTTGTTTATTCGTATATATATATATATATATATTTATAAAATTGTAGTTTGTAATTATACACATACAGGTCGATTTAGAATAAGCGAGGTCGCGTTGAAGTGAGATAACGAGAGCGGAGACGATAGATTATTTGTTAGTTTCGTTGCGAACATTCGGGTTTCGTTTTAGATTGCAATGGCTGTGCGAATCGTGTGTTTATAAAGTAGGGAGTGAAAATCGTTAAATCGATAAAGCGTAAAGTTTCAAAACGTAAATAAGTTCCAATCATTTGTAAAATTGTCGGGTCGTATGATAGAGTGCCCTGGGTGTTTAGGCGTCGACTACCCAAGGTAACCCAACTACATCTAACAAGCTCGTGCACGCGCGTCAACTGAGAAGACTCCATGCTTCCACTGGGATGCAGCTCCTGGCATTCGTCTTCCTAGTCATCACGTAGCTCGAGTTATCGTGATAGTCGAGTCCCTGGTGAGAGCTTTTGGAAAACCAGTTTATAGAGAGTGGAACGACTTATTAAGGTACGGGTTTCACCCCTGTCTTAACAGTTTCGTTCCTAATTGTGGTTATGCTCTGGAATAAATTTGTGAGTCCCACTAGATTTCGAAATGGAGGCTTTCGTCGAGATGTGGATGTCACTCCTAACTCGATGAAAGGTTCTCGTGCTAGAAAAATGCGCTGAGTGAGCAATCTTATCGAGAGTTCTTGGTTTTCACACCTGATCTCGACTGGATCGCTCGGTTTCGCTATGCGAGTATCTTCGAAAACGTGTGTATTGTGTCGGCCTTAGGAAAGGCTAAGTAGTATTTCAGCCTTAGGAAAGGCTTCTTCGTGTGAAACTGTAGTATGCGGGGTTCACACAAAGTTGTGTCTTTTAGCAATTTCGATCGAGAGTATCCAGTAAGCCCATTACAAACCCCACCGGGTTTGTATGAGTCGGCCTGTTGGTACTTAGACTATAGACTAGGTCAATTTCTAAGACGTCGACCCGGACTAGGTCGAGTCTGACCTAATTCCCTATAGTTATGGCTCTGATACCAATCTGTCACACCCCAACCGATGGCGGAATCATCGGGGCGCGGCACTAGGCGAATCAGATTGCTCAAGAGAATCCATAACAACTATATTGCGATAATATTTAATACATTCGTTATCCCATACTAACAAATAATACAATCACATAAGTTATCACAGATTTCTTGTCCTCTCGAACAATACAAATCCGACAACCTAGATTTTTTGTTGAGTTTCTAGACTCCCTAGCTTGATTTGATATAGTCTGCAATCTAACCTGCAACATACGTTAAAATAGTTTGTCAATACATAAGTATTGGCGAGTATACAGGTTTGATAAGTATAGCATAATAGATTAAAAGTACTGCGAATTTCCACATGCATAAACGTAATACACGGCATATATACTCACAAAACTGATACTACCAACTAAGTCCTCGATGCTCGAATGTACGATGGCATAACTAGACCCCGTCGGGCGCAATAGTACTATACTAGTCTTGGTGGGACGTCGCGAGTATAAGTCCTAGCACATATACAACTAGCATCACGTATATCTATGCATAACAGTTATTCGCAAGTGATAGCTCGATTGATTGAATATTCCGTTTGATAAGCTTGATTTGTTGGAAACGTATGTTACACCCAAAATTCGATTGAAAAAGGGGTCAAGTATACTCACAGTGCGTATTTAGCGAGATTTCAACTTGATTGAGTTGGTTGCGAGTATGTCTGTAATGATCCTTGAAGAAATAGAGTAAACGATATATGGTTAAGCAAGATTTACTTGAGAAGTTATTCGTTTGATTGGACTGTTCTCATCCGTGCGGATGGACAGGTTATCCGTCCGGATGACAAGTCATCTGTCTGGATGGCATGTCATCCGTGCGGATAACATTGATCCGTGCGGTCGAGTGTGCGTGCGGATTGACTTGCTGTATGTGCGGACGAGTGTGCGCGCGGGTGACATCTCATCCGTGCGGTTGACTGGTGCGTGCGGATGACATCCCATCCGTACGGGTGACTGGTGCGTGCGGATTACATCCCATCCGTGCGGGTGACATGTCATCCGTGCGGACTGACATGTCATCCGTGCGGACTTGTGTCATCCGTGCGGACTGATTTGTTGCCCGTGCGGCTGTCATGTCTGTTTCGCACTGTTTTTCGAGTGTTTAACGGAAGGAAAACGTTCGTTCTCACTAGGGTAGCGTAGTTTCGCGCTAACACTTGAAGGTCCGTCAATTCCGACTCGTTCTAACGGCCGGGAATCACCCCGTTCCATCAGATCTGGTCGTTCTTGGTGGTTCTTCATGGTTAACTCGAAATCACACAGATTTAGGTGAGATTGTCATTAAAACAGGTGGAAATCACCCGGATCTGAGTCGTTTATAGTGAAATGGGACCCCAACTTGAAGTTCATAAGAACTCTTGGTGACATCACCTCAAAACGCCTCAAATCCGTAGATTTCACGGTTAGAATTTGAATTTTGAAAGATAGAATGATGTAGAATCGAGTGTAGATTGTAGAAGTACAAGTTTTAGGTTGAAATCTTACCGGAATCGCGAGGAAATCGAGAGAAAAGGGTCTTGGTGCGCGTTTGGTTGAACAGGAGCTGTCACATCACTTGAATAGTGGTGTGGCAGGCTTTATATAGGCAACAGAGAAGAAGGAAAGGGTCCTGGCCCGGATAGCCCATGCGTGCGGATGGCCCATCCGTGCGGATGGCCCATCCGTGCGCATGCCCATCCGTCCGGATGGCCATCCGTCCGGATAGCTATCCTTACGCTTGGAATTTCCCGTTTTTTGGTCGTTTTGATAGTTTTCGAAGCGCGTACGTTCATAATTAGTTTATATCATCAATATATTGTTATTATTATATTATTATATATATATATATATATCACTAGGGGTCGTATTTACGTATCCATAATCCAAGGTTTCGATAATTAACAGTCGGTTTCCGATTCGAGTATGCGATGATTATCGACGTTGCACGGCCATCAATAAGGGTAGTATAGGCCCTTTCTCGATGTCATCGTGAACGTTATTTCGTGTAGTGCCACAAAGACTGACGGGGTACCGTTTACTCGTATTGTCATCATCGTCATGACGACTGGAGCTACAGCACTCACCCGAGGGTCCTTGTTAGCGTTCATTGTTTACGTTCGACACATCACGGCCACTGAGGAGGGTAGAATAGGTCCTCACTCAATGCCTCCGTGAGTGTTAGTGTGATAATAGAGTAGTATAGCAATATTGTATTTCGAAAATATGCGATTATCCTTCGAATAGCGATATATACGGTATAGTTACATTATGATCCGAATCTCTGGTGCTAGGCGTAACGAGTATAACGAGTAGTAACAACGCACAAAAGTGCGGGTTGTTACAGTCTCCCCAACTTTAGGAAATTTCGTCCCGAAATTAATCCAGTAGGTAGACTTCTAAGAGTTGATCTTGTATGAGTAGCGATGCAACGAGTGATTTGACCGAGAGTTGACAAACAAGAGCGTTTCGAATGAGAGATATCGATTGCGATAGCGAGAAGGCGGCGTAAAGGCAAAAGTATTAATCCCACGAGTTGGCATTCCAAAGTACCCTGTCTTGTGTAGAATTCGTTAGCTTGATGCGATTGTAACTCGAAAGGTTTCTCATGACGTAGAATTAACTGAGTCGACTATTAACCAACGTTACAAGAAGCGTTCGTTTTAGATATTTAGAAGGGAATTTAGGATGAAAATCTTTGAAAATTTTCCCTTTTAACGTGAGGTCAACGGAGTCGATGTTAACCGATGTTGCAAGGAAGTTTAAGTTTCTAACATTTTAAGGAATTCGAAAATGAAAACAAGGGTTACGAAAACTCTTCTATGACATGGGTTCAAGCTGAACTCGGTGTTGAACCAACATCTCAAGAAAGTCTCGTTTTTGATTCTTGAAAAAGGTTTTAAGGAAAAATTGAACTCATGAAGCTCCCTTTGAACATGGAGTTAAGCTGATTCGATGTTACCTCCACGACGTGAGGAATTTCATTTGTTCCATGGTTTTAATAAAAGTTTTATAAAAATCAGTTTTAACCTTTTGAAAAGAATGATTTAGCATCAAGCCCCACTTGGCACCTTCCCACGGAAGTTCGTTAATATGTTTAAAACACTTATATATAGGAAGTACCAGCGGCATTTCCACCATGCCTTGCCCATATTAATTCCGTTTCGTGAGGCAGTGTCAGGTGTGCCGATATGACTCGGATAGAATTTCGTTTACTCGGCCCAATCGATAGAAAGTCGGACCGAGCGTAAGATAGGATCGAATAGATTAATCCAGCGAGTTGATAAGCGAGAAACGAATAGCGCGTTTTCGATTAGATTCCACATTACACCCACATGGCACGTTTCCACGAGGGTTTGCTAACATGACGAAACACCATGCTTAATCAGGTTAGTTTGCCTCGTGAAGCGGTGTCATGTGTACTAATTTCACATAGACTGCAATGAACACCAAGCGAGCGATAAGCGGTAGATTATACACGTTAGGCGATCAGCGATTGGGTGATTAAACGAATGATATAATACCACACTAGCAATGATGGTGATGACAATCGAATTACGATAAGCGGTAGTTGTCGCGTTGCAAGCGATGGAGGTATGCGGTTCGATTTACGCGGTTCGGTTGGATTGATTTACACCACGGAGTTTGGCTGACGTTAGACCCCACCTGGCCTTCTTCCACGAAAGGTCGCTGATATGGCTAAAACGCCCTGCTTTAGTCATATGAGTTTCATCTCGTGGAGCGAGGTCATGCGTGCTAACGTACCACGAATATCACAGCGAACGGTGTAGCGATAGATTGATACACAGCAGACGATATAGATTCACATAATAAGCGATAGAGATTGCGAGATACACATGGTAAACGATTACGATTAGTCGAGTTCGATTCTTGTTTTGAATAAACTTAACGTTTCGTTTTGACGCATCACGGTTATCGAGGAGGGTAGAATAGGTCCTCACTTGATAATATCGTGAGCGTTAGTGTGTTTGATGAGATTGTTCACTATAGACTTACGACCAGTCTTGCGTCGATGCAATTGTCCTGCGAGGTAGACTCCACAGAGTCCATCGATGAGGCGATTGCATTGCGTTTGCAGACTTACGACAAGTCTTGCGATGATGCAATTTCAGTTGTTACGCCTTGCGATTGAGTGTAGTGTGTCGAAAATAATCACAATAGTATATAGGTCTAATAACGTTCAACTCCACGTGGCACTTTCTTCACGGAACTTCGGTAGTATGGTAAAGCATACCTCGCCCGACCCCTACTACTTTCATCCCGTGTTTTGGTGTCACCTTTTGTCAAATGCTATGGCACTTTTAGAATTCACTACGATCACCGTGCACTGACCCAAATAATCCCGTGTGCACCCGTGATTATTCGTTCCTTGCACGTTTATCGTACCTCGTTCCAAGAGTGTAGTGAGGGTAAAACACATTATTTCGTGATATAGTATATAGTATATAGTATGTGTGTGATTTAGTCTAAGTGCGACGATTAGAGAGCGGAAGAGAAGACGAAAACGAGAGTTAATGTTACACATGGTGATAACTTCGAATAATAGGGTAGGTTCAAAACTTAGAAATTAACGTCGAGAATTGTATCATTGCAACTTTATCCTACGCTTGCTAGATACTAGATGCTGAAGACTTCTGCTGGAACTGTTGTTGTTGTACTCAAGTTCACGGTTCGATGCGGCAGTTGCGGGCGAAGTGACCGTAACGGTTGCAGTTATTGCAATAGCGACAGTCAGTCCCAACTGGATGATGATAAGTGCATGAGTAACACTGGGGATGAGCTCCAGTGTAGGCTCGTTTTGGAAACATCGGAACTGTTCGAAGAGGTTCCGGTTGCAGCAATTCGGTTGTTGATGAGCTCGGGCTTGAAGTCTTTCGCTTGCGGCTGGGTTTGTCGGTTTCTTGCGAAGAAGTGTCGTCGTTGGGGGATTCGTCTGAAGACTCGCTTGCGGAGTCTTTGGCTGATTTGTCGGAAGATCCATCGGCAGCAGATCCGTCCGAAGAATCGTTAGCAGATCCGTCAGAAGAATCGTTAGCTGATTCATCAGAAGAATTGCCAACAGACTTGTCAGGGGATTCGTCAGTAGATTCATCAGAAGATTCATCAACATGTTCGCCTGAAGGATTACTGGCGATTGCTTGACGAGCTTGCTTGACAGGATTCTTGGAGAATAATCCTTCCATGAGTCGTTTGTTGTTGATTTCTGCGGCTAAGCGGTAAGTTTCTTCGATGGTAGCAGGTCTTGCAGCTTCGACAAAATCACCCACACACTCAGGCAAGCCACGAATGTACTTCGCGATGGCTTTCTCTGGAGTGTTGACTTGGCCTGGGCAGATTATGCTAAGCTGTTTAAACCTTGCGGTGTAGCCAGCATTGTCACCTTTTGCTTGCTTGATTTCCCAAAATTCGTTTTCTAGCTTCTGGATTTCGTGAGGAGGGCAGTACTCTTTCTCCATGAGCTCTTTCAGCTCATTCCAAGAGAGAGAGCGTAAGCTGCGGAGATCCCACGTTTGTTACGTTCGGCGGTCCACCAGTCGAGTGCTCGCGATTGAAATACTCCGGTGGCGCACGTAGTACGGAGACTATCGGGACACCCACTTTGACGAAGGGTAACTTCGATAGAATCGAACCACTAGAGTAGTTGAGTCACACCTCCTTCACCCGTGAATTCCATCGGGTCACAGGCTTTGAAGTGCTTGTAGAGAAAAGTAGATTGCGGCTGTCCCGTCTTGACATCTTCCGAAGCTCGAGAGTTGCTGAGAGAGTGCACTTGAGCGGCAATTCGAGGACTAAGCTTACTCACTTCCTTAATCACAAGTGAAGCAATCCTCTTCTCGGCGCTTCGTTTGGCTTTTCTCCTGGATACTCGTCTCGAGGTAGATTGTTGGAAGGCATCTAGACAGGAAGAGACTTGGAGTGAGATTCGATCATAATGATTTTCGAGCTTTGCAATGCGATTGAGCGCGTTCAAAACTTTGTGCGATAGTATAGTAATACGAATCACATAGGAGCCACATAGGAAACACGAAATTCCTGAGTTCTCTCACAATGACTTGTTTGTTTATTCGTATATATATATATTTATAAAATTGTAGTTTGTAATTATACACATACAGGTCGATTTAGAATAAGCGAGGTCGCGTTGAAGTGAGACAACGAGAGCGGAGACGATAGATTATTTGTTAGTTTCGTTGCGAACATTCGGGTTTCGTTTTAGATTGCAATGGCTGTGCGAATCGTGTGTTTATAAAGTAGGGAGTGAAAATCGTTAAATCGATAAAGCGTAAAGTTTCAAAACGTAAATAAGTTCCAATCATTTGTAAAATTGTCGGGTCGTATGATAGAGTGCCCTGGGTGTTTAGGCGTCGACTACCCAAGGTAACCCAACTACATCTAACAAGCTCGTGCACGCGCGTCGACTGAGAAGACTCCATGCTTCCACTGGGATGCAGCTCCTGGCATTCGTCTTCCTAGTCATCACGTAGCTCGAGTTATCGTGATAGTCGAGTCCCTGGTGAGAGCTTTTGGAAAACCAGTTTATAGAGAGTGGAACGACTTATTAAGGTACGGGTTTCACCCCTGTCTTAACAGTTTCGTTCCTAATTGTGGTTATGCTCTGGAATAAATTTGTGAGTCCCACTAGATTTCGAAATGGAGGCTTTCGTCGAGATGTGGATGTCACTCCTAACTCGATGAAAGGTTCTCGTGCTAGAAAAATGCGCTGAGTGAGCAATCTTATCGAGAGTTCTTGGTTTTCACACCTGATCTCGACTGGATCGCTCGGTTTCGCTATGCGAGTATCTTCGAAAACGTGTGTATTGTGTCGGCCTTAGGAAAGGCTAAGTAGTATTTCAGCCTTAGGAAAGGCTTCTTCGTGTGAAACTGTAGTATGCGGGGTTCACACAAAGTTGTGTCTTTTAGCAATTTCGATCGAGAGTATCCAGTAAGCCCATTACAAACCCCACCGGGTTTGTATGAGTCGGCCTGTTGGTACTTAGACTATAGACTAGGTCAATTTCTAAGACGTCGACCCGGACTAGGTCGAGTCTGACCTAATTCCCTATAGTTATGGCTCTGATACCAATCTGTCACACCCCAACCGATGGCGGAATCATCGGGGCGCGGCACTAGGCGAATCAGATTGCTCAAGAGAATCCATAACAACTATATTGCGATAATATTTAATACATTCGTTATCCCATACTAACAAATAATACAATCACATAAGTTATCACAGATTTCTTGTCCTCTCGAACAATACAAATCCGACAACCTAGATTTTTTGTTGAGTTTCTAGACTCCCTAGCTTGATTTGATATAGTCTGCAATCTAACCTGCAACATACGTTAAAATAGTTTGTCAATACATAAGTATTGGCGAGTATACAGGTTTGATAAGTATAGCATAATAGATTAAAAGTACTGCGAATTTCCACATGCATAAACGTAATACACGACATATATACTCACAAAACTGATACTACCAACTAAGTCCTCGATGCTCGAATGTACGATGGCATAACTAGACCCCGTCGGGCGCAATAGTACTATACTAGTCTTGGTGGGACGTCGCGAGTATAAGTCCTAGCACATATGCAACTAGCATCACGTATATCTATGCATAACAGTTATTCGCAAGTGATAGCTCGATTGATTGAATATTCCGTTTGATAAGCTTGATTTGTTGGAAACGTATGTTACACCCAAAATTCGATTGAAAAAGGGGTCAAGTATACTCACAGTGCGTATTTAGCGAGATTTCAACTTGATTGAGTCGGTTGCGAGTATGTCTGTAATGATCCTTGAAGAAATAGAGTAAACGATATATGGTTAAGCAAGATTTACTTGAGAAGTTATTCGTTTGATTGGACTGTTCTCATCCGTGCGGATGGACAGGTTATCCGTCCGGATGACAAGTCATCTGTCCGGATGGCATGTCATCCGTGCGGATAACATTGATCCGTGCGGTCGAGTGTGCGTGCGGATTGACTTGCTGTATGTGCGGACGAGTGTGCGCGCGGGTGACATCTCATCCGTGCGGTTGACTGGTGCGTGCGGATGACATCCCATCCGTACGGGTGACTGGTGCGTGCGGATTACATCCCATCCGTGCGGGTGACATGTCATCCGTGCGGACTGACATGTCATCCGTGCGGACTTGTGTCATCCGTGCGGACTGATCTGTTGCCCGTGCGGCTGTCATGTCTGTTTCGCACTGTTTTTCGAGTGTTTAACGGAAGGAAAACGTTCGTTCTCACTAGGGTAGCGTAGTTTCGCGCTAACACTTGAAGGTCCGTCAATTCCGACTCGTTCTAACGGCCGGGAATCACCCCGTTCCATCAGATCTGGTCGTTCTTGGTGGTTCTTCATGGTTAACTCGAAATCACACAGATTTAGGTGAGATTGTCATTAAAACAGGTGGAAATCACCCGGATCTGAGTCGTTTATAGTGAAATGGGACCCCAACTTGAAGTTCATAAGAACTCTTGGTGACATCACCTCAAAACGCCTCAAATCCGTAGATTTCACGGTTAGAATTTGAGTTTTGAAAGATAGAATGATGTAGAATCGAGTGTAGATTGTAGAAGTACAAGTTTTAGGTTGAAATCTTACCGGAATCGCGAGGAAATCGAGAGAAAAGGGTCTTGGTGCGCGTTTGGTTGAACAGGAGCTGTCACATCACTTGAATAGTGGTGTGGCAGGCTTTATATAGGCAACAGAGAAGAAGGAAAGGGTCCTGGCCCGGATAGCCCATCCGTGCGGATGGCCCATGCGTGCGGATGGCCCATCCGTGCGCATGCCCATCCGTCCGGATGGCCATCCGTCCGGATAGCTATCCTGACGCTTGGAATTTCCCGTTTTTTGGTCGTTTTGATAGTTTTCGAAGCGCGTACGTTCATAATTAGTTTATATCATCAATATATTGTTATTATTATATTATTATATATATATATATATCACTAGGGGTCGTATTTACGTATCCATAATCCAAGGTTTCGATAATTAACAGTCGGTTTCCGATTCGAGTATGCGATGATTATCGACGTTGCACGGCCATCAATAAGGGTAGTATAGGCCCTTTCTCGATGTCATCGTGAACGTTATTTCGTGTAGTGCCACAAAGACTCACAGGGTACCGTTTACTCGTATTGTCATCATCGTCATGACGACTGGAGCTACAGCACTCACCCGAGGGTCCTTGTTAGCGTTAATTGTTTACGTTCGACACATCACGGCCACTGAGGAGGGTAGAATAGGTCCTCACTCAATGCCTCCGTGAGTGTTAGTGTGATAATAGAGTAGTATAGCAATATTGTATTTCGAAAATATGCGATTATCCTTCGAATAGCGATATATACGGTATAGTTACATTATGATCCGAATCTCTGGTGCTAGGCGTAACGAGTATAACGAGTAGTAACAACGCACAAAAGTGCGGGTTGTTACAGAGAGCTTGGAAGCGGATGAGGGAGTCAAAGTGTTGGAATGGGGACATAAGGCTGGTATTTATAGGTGAGGGCGGGGTTTAAGTCGGTGCGTAGAGGCTGTGTCAGGATGGCTCCATCCGGGCGGATGGCCCATTCGGACGGTCAGATTCGCGTTGGTTAGTTTTCCGACTTTGGTTCGTTCGTTAGGCGTTGCATTGCGTTTTATTGTGATTAATCGAGTTGTGCGAGTAGCGTTGAGTTTGCGTTGCGATAGCGTTGCGAGTATAATCTGTACACATAATAAGCACACACAGGTAAAGCATATAAAGACACACGTTATATTACATTACTACTACTAATAACAGCGCTTGCGATTTAGAGTGTCAGTCGTGATAAGCGTATGCGGGGCGTTTGATAACCAAACAAACAAACACGGCAATTTAAATAGCATAATTCTCTGTAATTCGTGTTGTGTAAGCATTGCGAATATAAAGCATTTAAACGTGTAGCGGTGCGGTGTGATGAAAAAGTATTTAGTTTAACATAACCCGTTATTTATATCGAATCTCAGGGTACAAGACGGTTACAAGACGTAGTGAAGGCAAACAGGTAACGACCGAAAAGTCGGGTTGTTACAGCCTCTCCTACTTTAGGAAATTTCGTCCCGAAATTAAGGAGCAGGCGTAACAAAGAGTTGCAGATATTTAGCTTTCATAACACTTTCGAGTTCCCAAGTGAACTCGGTGCCGCGTTTGCCTTCCCAGCGAACCTTCACTATGGGAATGCGTGAGCGTCGAAGTTTCTTGGTCTCTCGATCCATGATTTCTACAGGCTTTTCCACAAAGTGTAGGGTCTCGTTTACTTGTAAGTCTTCGAGAGGACATGAAGATTTTCTTCAGCTAGACACTTCTTGAGGTTTGAGACGTGGAAAGTCAGATGTACGTTGTTGAGTTCGACCGGTAATTCGAGTCGGTAGGCCACTTTACCAATTCTTTCCAGAATCTTAAAGGGATCCACGTATCGTGGCGCTAGCTTTCCTTTCTTGACGAATCGGATCACCCCCTTCCAAGGTGAAACCTTTAGGAGTACGTGATCCCCAACTTCAAACTCAAGGGGCTTGCGGCGTTTATCGGCATAGCTCTTTTGACGACTCCGAGCTTTCAAGAGATTGTCTCTTATTTGGTGGATCTTGTCTGTCGTTTCTTGTAGTAACTCGGGACCGGTAATCTGTGCGTCTCTGATCTCGTGCCATACAATAGGCGATCGACATTTTCTACCATATAATGCCTCAAAGGGTGCCATTTGAATACTAGTGTGATAACTGTTATTGTACGAGAATTCTACTAATGGTAAATGCGAATCCCAATTACCACCAAAATCTATAACGCACGAACGAAGCATGTCTTCAAGGGAAACACTCATATGTATCTTATATATTAGCTGATGATGCATGTTTATAGTTGTCTATTATCTATAATATATAATAAGTTTTGGTACAATATCTATACATGTATCTATATGTTTTATTAATATGCATTATGCATGGTTTTCTAAGAAACCACCCGTGTTTGCACACGGGTCTTACCGCTAGTCTATTATAATAAAAGAAACTTGTTTTGGGATAGGTGTCGGTTGATGAGGCTACTTAGTCTCTTTTTCCCGCTCAATGGCCAATCAATAAATATGGGTCAATAAGCGGTGCCCGTTTTTATATAACCCGACCCTATTGTTTGAATGCCCTATTTACCCTAGCTTTACTCACTCTTTCTTTCCTATTTTCCTCACAAACCCTAACTAAAACATCCATTACCTCTCTGAGCTGAATGGCATCTAATTAATGTAAGTTTATACTCTGAAAACCCTAATTTTGGTTTATTTTTAATTATTTGGCTCAATAGTTTTTCTTTATTCTTCATTTATCTATTTTTTGAGAAGCACTATGATTATGTGTTAGGGTTCAAATTGTTTAAACGATGTTCGGATTAGACTTCTGTTGCAGCGGCGACAAAGACGATAGATTGAACTATGTGTTGCCTGAAGAACCAAAACTCTTTTTCCATTCACCTCTTAATTTGGTTAAGAGGGTGAAATTTAATATGGATTTTGATTATTCATGAAGTTAGTTTGTTAGTTTTTAGTAATTTTGTTATTCCGTTTATGTTTCTATGCAGTTTGACTTGATTAGGTTGCCTTAGAATCCATGATGCCGTATCTCCATCGCTGATTTTGATTTTTCACGTGGTATAAATATTGAATCCATGATGTCATTCCAGATTAGTTATGGAAGTATGCTTGAAGGAGAATATGAGAACTCAAGGCATTAACTTCAATCCCCTTAACTTGCAAGATTTTTGGCTTCATAATTATAAGGTTGGTACATATGTAGAATGTAGCCCTTTTGGTAAATTTTTTGGGTTAAGTGCATAAAAAAGCAACCAAATTTAGTCTCATTTCTTCTTTGAATTCACCTATAAAAAGGTGCTCATGGAAAGATTGTTTTGGGTATTCATGCAAAAAGGTCCTATAGTAGTTGTTTTGGGTGAACTACACAAGAAAATACATGCTTGACCTGTTATCCAACCCATTTGTCTTGTCGTTTCACCACCTCTGTTGTATGTTTCAGTTGTGTCACATTTGATGAGGTGGATTTAAACCGATTTAAAAGTTTTAATTTATGAGCAAAGAGAGTAGTCTAATAGGAAAATAACTTTCACCGTAGAGCTGTTAATAAGTTGTAAGTATAGGATTTTTGGTTTGCAGATAATATCTAAGGGGTCATAAATTTTTCTTTGCCATATAATCTTGAAGTGTTAAGAATTGTTATTAGACTGAGACCTAATTGCGATTGTTGCGTAGATAGGGATTTTCACGGAGAAACTTCTGGACGGCGGGAAGATCGCCGGAATGAGCGAGACGTAAGCCCTTGAGAGACGATGATACAGGAAGGGGCAAGAGAGACGATGATCCACTACCACCACCGCCTTCACTATCGTAGTATCCGTTCTTCAGTGGGAGTACAGAAAGGGGGCAGAGAGACGATGGCAACTCAACCAGAGTTGAGCACAATCTAGAAGTATGGACCATTTTCGCCAATTCTCTCTATTCAAGATCATATCTCACATGCAATCTGAGTTGTAGATCTCACATAATTAAATTCCCCCATGCAGCTTAAGAAGTTGAAAACTGAAGAAACATAACTAGACTTCTGAGTCTTTAAGATTTGATGAAAGTTTCTCAAAAAACGAGTCCATCAATCGCAAAACCTATAGTTCGCTGAGTGAGAATCGCTTGACTTTGTATAGTTAATCATGTTTGCAAATTGTAATATTATAAATACTACATTCATATAGTTACAGTGATGCAAATATAAGTTATGTTGCAACACTACTTTTATTACTAATATCAATACTTTACATATTGTTGTGTTATACTGTTTGCAAATCACAGTGTTCTAAAAATAAAATTATGACTTACCATATCAAGAAACTAATTAATGTATAGTCATTTTGGTTCTTCATTTGATTCTTGCGTATTTCTTGCGGAACTGCTAACTAATGCAAATTAGATCATTGGTTTCAAAATTTTAATCTACACCCGCTTGCCGTATACGCATATAATGTATAAACCCTTTGAGTTCTTTTGAGTCCAAATTTTAACCCTTTGAGTCCAATTTTTTTTAATAAAATTGGTCTCAAAACGTTACAAAATGAACAAAATTAGACTCAAAACGTTATAAAATGAACGGTTAGGGACTCAAGGCGTTAAACTTTTTTATTTTGGACTCAAATGGATAAAACTACTAAAACACATGGACTCAAAATCTCTTTTTATTATTTTGCAACATATTTTTTTTTTCAACCCGTGTAATACACAGGTCAATAACCTAGTATATATATATACACATATCATGTGGTAGTCAATAGTCTAGCTACCACGACTAACGGTCCCTTTGAATATATAGAGATAGTCACCATTTTCCACACCATGCCAACGGAGGCTACAATTCTCTCGCATGATCCTTTGCTTGTGAATGAATATATAGTCATCATGTGGCAACAATTTCCTACCCAAAAGTAGTTCCCTTAACTCGGTCACAGTGCTCGAATCCTTCATCTCGACAGGGAGACAAGTCGAGCCAAGCAAAGCTGACGACGTTTGCACCACAAAACCAAGCTTACGCGATGGAGGCTCAGCCACTAACCGACTCATGGTCTTTAAAAAAACAATGATTTCCGAGAACTCACCAACACCATAATCGCTCAACTTGCGAAAATCATCATCCATCTCTACTCCTGTAAAGAAAAGCAGCATTTGCTTGATGGGTGTCCCATCAATAATATGGATCTTTTCTTTAAGACTTCCTACGGTTTCAATTTGGTCTACTTCTATGTTATGCTTTCGAGACGAGAATTTAACTGTAATTTGGATTTGTTTGCGAGTTTCTAAAGATGGGATGTGATTAATGGTGAGATCAACTTTTGTACCTTCAGTGACAATCGGATAATCGTCAAGGTCAAGCCCATCGAGTAGCTCCCAATCACATACGCTAAGTGTTTGTGATGATATAGGGACACCGAGACAATGCTCAATCTTTCGCTTGATTTCGAGAATGGTTTCTTGGGTACCAACTTCGATGGTTAGCGCGTATGCCCTTGCGAGTATATGGATTTTCATATTGTGGAAAACTTTGTTAGATGATAAGATTTGGTATTAATATTTGTTTTCTTGTGCTACATCTTTGCAGTAGGTTTGTTTTGAAGCCAAAGTTCATGTGTAATAAATGAGTGTGATCATCTTAATGTGATTTCTTAGCACAGTTTTCATGTTTCTTCGTATGATTTCATGCAATTTTTATTTGGGTTATCTCTAATAAGTAATTTTTCAATAATTATTTCCATCTCATAGTATTTCTAGACTTTGTTTAACATTATAGAATACTTTGTAGAGATTTTGAGTCTTGATAGGAGATTCCAGTTTGGATATTAAATAGGTTCCCTAATTAGAAAGTTTAATTATCATCAAATTTGCCATGGGTTTTTTTATATTAACCATTAAATTCCATCGGTCCAAATTAACTGCATTAATTTGATAACAAACATGGTTACTAGAGTATTTTTTTAATGTCCGGATAACAAATTTTTATTGTAAAAATTATATACAAACAATTCACATACGTGTTATGAAACTAGTCTAATAGCAAAGAATAGAAAAAGAAGAAAAGAATAATAGGGAGAAAATGAATTGATATTCCATTGATAGATGTATATTCTACAATTAGATACAATAGGAATATTTGGAGAGGAAGCTTAATTTCTATAAGGTATTAATAACCATAATAATATTTATTTATAACATTCTCCATTGGTTATTAACTTAATATACTTTGCAATGTTACCTCGTTAAAAACCTTGCTAAAATCCCTGTAGGACAAACCTCAACTAAGAGAAAATGAGTGCAATGCATTTTTTTCCACTTGATACTTCTGGATCAGATATGTTGCCTAAATAAATTCCTTACTAAGAAAACCCAATAGGATAAAATTTGTATAATACCCCCTCCCCACCCCCCCCCCCCCCCCCCTCATTTTCACATGAATCCTCTAAGTGACTTGTGTTGGTCTTTCGTGAAAGTTTCTCAAAACTTTGTACTTAATGATTTGACACTCGATTTCTTGATGTGTAATTTCTTATGTTAATGTTGCATGATCTTCATCTAAGATTTATGTTGCCTCCTCTCGTAAACAAATGTCACAAGATCTACAATTGTGTTGTACTATATTCCTGCATTTGTAACACTAACCACACTTGTTTCAATGGGCTAGTAATATATAATCACATACCTTTCGTAACACACAAGTAGGGTTCCCGACTAAACATTGGTAATACCTCAACTAAGATATCATAAAACATAGACATTCTCAGCTTAACACAATCATAACATGAGTGTAACACATTTTTTCAATCCAACGTAACTCACATATTACAAGCCGGGGCGGAGCTAATGTATTAGGAGTAGCACGGGCTACCCCTCAACCCCGTCTCCATACCGGTCTCGTAGTATAAAAAAAATCCGGTTTTATACAAGGGATACCCCTGATCCCCCCCAAAAAAAATTTGGATGTCCCTGAATTTTTAAGCTAGCTCCGTCACTGATTACAAGCATGTAATCATGTTACCTTAGTATAATCGTATCTATCAGTTAAAATACTCAACAAAATGTTACAAGCATGTAGTCATGTTACCATAATAAAATCATATCTTCTAATTAAAACATTCAACAAAATGTTGGCAGTATGTGTTTATTTGTGGATAAACCTCAAGAGCATACTATCTTGTTTTACCTTTTGCTACAAGAAAATATTTTCCCTTTTTTTTCATTACAACAAATAAATCAATGCTTACACCTTAACATTACCATGTGACATGAAATTCAACTAGAACAGGACCATTCTTCATAAACAGCTTATTCAGTGGAAGGATACTACAGATTTACATAGGCCAGGTTAATGACCTTTAGCAAGATTTATGTTGTGCATACTTTTGATTTTAGCGATCCGAATCAATAATAGAATTAATTCTTTAGGCTTTCAGGTTGCATTTTGGTCATTGTTGCTAGCATTTCAGAACAAGTTAATTTTAGCGGGCCATATTACTGCTTCAAATCTTGGTCAGCTTTCTTGGTAACGGGTCAGATTGCATATGGTAGGGTAAGATTACAGGTTGCTGGTCAAGTTGTTTCATATAATGGGTCAAAAATAGGACATAGTGCAAGTGGCATTTTGTTGATTGCATCTACCTTGGCTCTCGCTATACAAGGTTTCATTGTTTTGTTTCATTTGTAACAGGTGAGATTGCACTTTCCTCATAATATTAAATAGGTCCAAACGAGTGAGCCAAGAACCAAACTTACCTTGGCTCAAGCTCGGCTCATTTACAAAAACCACGCAAAACCGGCTTCGACGAGCCGCTAGCTTTTTAAACACCCTAATTGTATCAAATTCGCAGAACACAAACTTTTGAATACACTCCATACAAAAGCAAAAAAAGGTAACTATGTTTAGCTTCAAGTGAAATTGAACTTGAATTTTGCTACAATAATATTGCCTCGATGCAACATCTCATCGTTCAAATCAGCACAAATAAATACGTAACATAAACGTATCATGATCGGTTCTTATTCAAGTATTCCCGCCTCAAAGGCCAAGTTATTCACAAAGAAATCAGAATCTCCAAAGAAGCAAAAATCCTGTATAAAGCAACAAAATGACGAAAACCTCTATCATCCAAGCTTAGCAATGACAGCATCAACGACTTCCTGAGTGGTGCTGTTCCCACCAAGATCTTTAGTTCGGTATTTTCCCTCCAAAATTACACGCTTCACAGAGTTCTCAAGTCGGTCTGCAAACGAAGGAAACTGAAGATGTCTAAGCATCATGGCTGATGACATCAGCAATGCAATGGGATTTGCAGTCTTTCTCTCTACAAATTTCTGTTTTCCGACGTTTCCCGCTGATGCACCTTGCTCGAATACCACGTGATCAGCCCCCACATTACCTGCAAATTATCCGAAATTCAACCTTTTTATATTTTAAATTTAGTACAAAAACATATTCGCATGAAAAGCTTAGATGGTAACGATACGAACCTCCAGGCATGACACCTGTGCCCCCGGCAATACCCGCAGCAGTATTTGAGACCAAATTTCCATAAAGATTAGGAGTCACCTACAAATAATCAATCTCAGTTTTTTGAATTTATATATATCAATTGAATAATTATTATTATATATATAAAAGATAAACTGCCGTTCAAAAAAAATATAAAAGATAAACTGGTTAGCACCAGTCATCTTTATTGCCTTTTGTTTTGCCATGAGAGTTTAAAGATTTACATTTGGCCACAAAATTACCACATATAATTGCTACACCCAAGTAAACCCACACTAATCGCTTTTCTACAGTGTCACACCCAAAACACGAACGCCTATTACCCTTAGTCTGAAACAAAGATACAGTATTGCCCTTTAGAGAGAGACGGTTTGCCGCCGGCGACCAGTGTTGGTTGTGGGGGTTTACCGACGGTGTTGGCACTTGGCAGGAGGGTTTCTGGTGATGTTGGACTGGTGGTATAGAGCGAGTGTTTGGTCCGACCCGAAATACTTACCACCTACATCGGGGTACGTTTTACCGTCATCAGAAACCAGATCTGATGCACGGAATGCAGAAAGAAAAGAGGGGTGGTGGTGGTTGTGTGGGTTTACCGGCGGTGGTGGCTGGGTTAACGAACGAACACGATCATTTCCTTAACGAACGAACACGATCATTTCCTTAACGAACGAACACAAACAAAAAATCCCGTTCTGTATGTGTTCATGAACAGTTCATGAACACGTTTATTTACTTAACGAACGTTCATAGATCGTTTGCAGCCCTAGCTAGGAGGTTGAGTGTGTTAAAAAACACTTCGAACAGCTTTCAGCCTGTTTGACCCGTTTAAAACTTTCGATTTGACCTATTTGCAATAAAACACACCGCCCAAACCTATTTAATTATAGATAGATATAGCACCAAGGTTTTAAAAAACAGAAACGAGTATCGAGGCGTTTTCCCTTTGCCTCACGAGGCGTAAGTATTGAGGCGGAACGAGGCGTAAGGTTGAGGCGGTATTAATAAGTAAATATTGAAATTATATATATCATAAAATAGTAAATACTTAACATCATAAAATGACTTTTCTCATCAAATTTCATTAGAATCAATAAAAATCAGCCATAATAACAAAGATCAATTAACAATCATCATCAATTATTAAGAAACAAAATGGTTCCAGATGTAAGAAAGCAGTGAAGAAAACTTACCTGTATTGAAGATTGAAGAAGATTGAAAGAAATAGTACTGCATTGAAGATTGAAGAAGATTGAAAGAAATAGTTCCAGAATCACGATTGAAGAAGATTGAAAGAAATAGTTCCACACGTAATCAAGATTGCAGATGCGTGTGTTTTTGGATGTGTATAATGAAAAACCCTAAAGCTATTTAAAAAAACAAAAAAAATAATGGCGCTAGTTTATTTATTGCCGCCAATATGTTTTGGCGCCTAAAAAAACCCTAATCTATCATTTAATCCAGCCTAAAAAGATATACGTACGCCTCTCTAAAATCGTTCCGCCTCGATCTGAAACGTACGCCTCACTCCACTGAGGCGTGCGTATAATTTCTGACCCTGAGGCGCCGCCTCATATACGTTTTTTCTCCGTTTCGAACTGAGGTGCGCCTCAGTATGACCGCCTTGGCCGTTTTTTTAAACCATGTATAGCACACAAGTTGGAAAAAACAATATTATGACAGTAATGGTCCAAATATTTAAACAAAACCGTTAGAAGCCCGTTTGACAGTTTAAACTTCTAATTTGACCCGTTTGCGATAAAACACACACCCAAATCGATTCGATTATAAAAAGATATAGCACAAGAGTTAAGAAACACAATCTAGTGAGTGATTGGTGAAGAATTACTGACCATGACATCAAATTGCTCAGGCTTAGAAACAAGCTGCATGCAGCAATGTCTACAATAATTTCATTGTATTTAATGCTGGGATACTTGCTTGCAATTTCTCTGCATGATTCTAGAAACAAACCGTCTGCCAGTTTCATAATATTTGCTTTGTGTACAGCTGTCACTGTTTTTCGGTTGTTGAGGTAAGCATACTCGAAGGCGTATTTTGCAATACGTTCTGAGCAGAACTTTGTGATCACCTGTTCATTGTTATCAGAAACTTGAGAACATATAATGAATAACAAATTATCGATATACATAAACATCAGGTTAACCATCTAGAATTAAAAAATAAAACTTATCCTCAAGACCTGATACCCTACAAAAGATCATCCTTTTCTTTGCTTTAATAGGCTTTAAATAAAGTAAAGAAAAGATGTTGCAGAAAACTACAAAAGACTTTGCAATAAACAACACCAATGTAATAGGAAATTTGTGAGCTGGTGCTTTACAACAACAAAAAAAAACTATATTGCAGTTACTACTTTAAAGTCCAATTGTTCTGTAAATGGAGTCTTCTACAAGTAAGCATCACTAAAAGGAAAATGATTTTTTATTTCCAAATAGTGGCAAATTGAGAAGTCCTATCCACAAACGGAAAACTAGCTAAACCACCGAACGATTTCAGTACGGGTGGCATAATTACTTCATTTCACACGTTCTATAATAGGCCTTGCTTATCTTCCAAATATTACAATCTCCATTATGTCAAACACTGAAACCTATAGAAGTACGCTTTTGGCCAACGAGATAACTTGGAAATCAGTACTAATCCCACACTGATTTTCATGTTAATGAACTATGTCTTAGAATTTCGATACCTACAAGCTACAAAAGCACAAAATTTGGCATCTTACTAATATTGCCGATTTCTTAACTCTCTACAAAAATAAGTAAATTAGGATTTTCTTGTTAGAGTGCAACATAAATACACAAACCAAAGCATCCTCTCTTTGTATTTAGTTACGTTATAAAACTGTATGAATGAATACAATTACCAATTATCAAAACTCCAAACTCTCAAGTCTAGGTTTGCTAATCACCAGCCAACTAATGCCCAGAAAAATAAAAATACAAAACTACCAATGAAGTAAACGAGAAGTTTCATCTCTATTTTTTCAAACAACCAAATGCCAGTACACCAATCTATAAGTATTAGATCTTAAACCAAAAACTCCACACATGTTCTTGAAAGCACCATTAAGAAAACCCAAACACGTATACAAAGTGCATTTTTCTTCTAAACCACTTCCATTAAAGATCTATCATATCCATCACATTTCCCTTCATAACCATAGAAAATTTCCCCTAATAAACCCTACTATAACAAAAACATGCTCAATCACTACTCATAACAAAAACACAATTCCCATTTCACCTTAATATATGACCTTTCACCATTGTATTCCCCCAATACCAATCATATACAACAATCATCAAACAATAAACAAAACTATCAAATAAAAAACTACCTTCAAACTCTCGACAACACCAGGAACAACCTCATGCTCCAACCCAGCATACTCCCCTTCAGTATTCTCCCTAATCACAACAATATCCACATTCTCATGGCGCGTCACCAACCCAGGCAAATTAAAACAATTCACAAGCGACGCGTACAGATCAAGCTCCTTCCTCAACTGCACATTCAACGAACTCACACCTCCACCCATAGGCGTATTCAATCCACCTTTCAAACACACCTTATTCTTCCTGATCGAATCCAAAACCTCCGTCGGAATCGTCTTCATGTCGCCGTGAACTTCGAACTTTTCGAAGTAGATCGGCGCGTGCATCGCCTCCATGACTTGTTCCACGGCTCCGGTGACGAGAGGGCCGATGCCGTCGCCTGGAATTAGGGTTACGGTGCGTGGAGCGCCGTCGCCGGGACGGGGCATGTAGGTGACGGATCTGGAGGTGGTGGAGAGGGGTGGAGGGTGGCGGTTGAGGAGTTGTTTGAGGATCGATTGAGTGCGTCTCGCCATTGATGCAGGCAGATGTTTGATTTGATCCGATTAGGGTTCGTGAAGAAGATTAGGGTTTCGATTGGGAAATTTTGGTGATTGATATGCAAGGGAATAATTGGAGGGGGAGAGAGGATTGACTATTCAATAATTGAAAGTTTTAACAAGATTTTATTTAAAAAAAAAAAACATGATTAAAAGTTATATAATTATGATTTATGACCAAAGAGTGGTACTCTAGCGGTACCTGTGTTGGTTAGTTGTCGGTTACAGTCTTGTTCGTGATAAAATGTCATGCGCGAGTTAGCGTTCACCCATGACAAAATGTCATGTTTGTGCAAGGGGTTTTACCACAGTGGGGCTTCGGCGGTGGGTTTCATTTGGAGTTGATGATGGACCTTTGTTGTCTGTGATTGCGAACGTAGATGGTCTTTTGCATATGAATAGACCCAAATGGCCGGGCTTTATTTAATGTTAAAAAAAAGTAATAATTATGGTTTTTATGTTATTCTATTGAGTTCGTTTAATAATTTTCAGTGAAACTACTATTAAGTTTATTTTTTTTGTATGAAAAAATATTATTAAAAAGCTAGAAAGGTGTTGTACATTATAAGAGATTAGAATAGAATTGTAACTCAAAGGTATATCTTGAATTTCACTCTAAAAAATGCATTTCTTTCTGTTATTAACTAGTATTAAGCACCCATGTGTTGCGGTGAGGCTACCAAAACTAAACTTGTGGCGTGTTAATGCGAATAACTTAAATCGAAATGTAAAACACGAAACAGATAGATGACATAAAAACGTTGAACCACACACGTTGCGCCGTGTTAGCTTGCAAAATATAAACGGAACGTAAAACGAAAAAATTCCGTAAAATGAAAAGTGTAGGGGACCAAAGTTGAAAGTACAAAAGTTGTGACTTGTGAGGTTAAATTGACAAAAATGAAAGTTTTGCTGTTATAAATAAAAAAACAAATAGTTTTGGGTTAAAAGTGAAAACTCCAAGTTTTTTTTTAAAACTCCCAAAGCATAAGGTACACACCTCTATGCACACAAATGTAAAACGAAAATTTTGTAAAATATGAAAAGTATAGGGGAACAAAATTGAAAGTAAAAAAGTTTTATAATAATTTTGTAAAATATGAAAAGTATAGGGGAACAAAATTAAAAGTAAAAAGTTGTATATCATTTTTTTTTAAATCTCCCTAAGCATACACTACAACACCTCTATGCATGAAAATGTTGCTAAATTTATAGTAGGCAAATACCTTAATTAAAAGTGTTTAGCGTATGTCTTATCAGACTCCATAATCTTCAGCTAAATTTATAGTACGTAAAGGGTGAGAGTTGGCTACAAAGTCCATTTTTCCTACAAAGTGTAAAAAGTCATAAAACACCACAATGTCAACCATAAAACGCACAAATAACAAACTGAAGATTACTAAAACACCATATTTTATGGGTTTTGTGTTGTGTTTTGGATGATAAGGCTTTGATTATTGAATGACTAACACTAGTGTGTTTATGTTGATTACCATGTTGTGTTTTATGTTCATAGTTCTACGATAGCGTGTTTGGAGTTTTTATGGACTGTTAGAGTTTGGATATTGTGTTTTAGTGATCTTCACTCAGTTATTTGTGGGTTTCGAGTGTGTTTTATGGCTGAA
Organism: Helianthus tuberosus; assembly: GCA_030545235.1. Taxonomy (NCBI): domain Eukaryota; kingdom Viridiplantae; phylum Streptophyta; class Magnoliopsida; order Asterales; family Asteraceae; genus Helianthus; species Helianthus tuberosus. The sequence continues at coordinate 57,742,552 of CM060443.1, read as the reverse complement.
ATTGTGGTGTTTTATGACTTTGTACACTTTGTAGGAAAAATGGACTTTGTAGCCGAACCCCACCCAGTACGTAAATACCTTAATTAAAAGTGTTTAGCATATGTCTTATCAGACTCCATAATCTTCAACGGGTCTTATGATGTGGCATTAAAAATCTTTTAATTTTTAGCTTTCTAAAGAATCCATAACGAGCTAATAAAATTGATTTGAAAGACTTTTTGCCCGCCACACCAAAGGATACGATACCGGAAAGATTGAGTGAAAAAACTTGCATCATAGCCCACACGGAGATTGCACCATTTAGTTACCAAGTTACAATTTCCAAACTTCCATCCCCACCAATATATGATACCGATTCAATCGCCTAAAAAATAAAATAATATTGTACGACGATACCTCTATTTTTTGCATTCCTTTTACTTTTTAAATCCAACACGCAATATTTAATATTTGGATTATATAAGCTATAGAACCTAAGTTTGTATTCATTTACGATCTGTTTGGGATTTAATGGGTTTAAACCTAGAATTGAACCAAAATTTGACGAGTTGGTTATTCGTTCCAAAATTATTTAATTTTCTAATTACGTTTTAATCAAATTTCAAGTGTCGCATAGTTATTTTGATTATTAATTTTCTTTATCAAACAAACAAGTTTTAGGTTCATTTCCTTTTTTTTTAACGGCGGAAAATTCTATGATTATAGAACGAGGGTAAGCATCTGCCGTGAAACCCCAAAAAGTACATATACAAACAAAACAAAACAAAACAAAACAAAATACAAAACGACAATTCTATGATTTAGGTTCATTTCCTACCAAACGCTAATATACATTTATGATTTATATTTGCTTATCACTAAAAAAACCTATAAACTATGTCAAAAAAGTCTGGTCAAGTACCTTTTGGTGATTGATTTAAGCCCCTCACAAAGTCACAATTTGTTTATTAGGTCAAACATATATAAATTTCAAAGGCCAGAGGCCTTGACCAATAAACAACTAACGGACTTAGTATGCATTTTCCAACATTTCACATAACCTTTAAATCTTGCGTTCCTTTGTAATTATGTTTCATAGATAGCAATATTAGTATACTTTATTTTAGTGTTATCAATTCTTTTACTTCAGTTAGATTTACTTAATAATAAAGGGAAACAAGAGTAAATCTTGATACAAGTTAAGAGTTGTGAAGTCTACGTTTATTTAAAGCTATTCACAACACCATAGAACCCATGTGTTCAGGGGATAGCGCCCTAGGCAGGGTCCAACAACAACAAATATGCTGTCAGTAGTAGTTCCCATTGATGGTAAACGAATAATTGTCAATCATTTTAACCATCAACTGACATACTCTTTCATAAAGAGTCGCGTCATTTTTAACAAAATGTTGTGAAATAAGGAATGTCTTTTGTATGTTTTACACACGTTTAGGTACAAGTTTTTAAAAACAAAAAAATATACCGGTTTTTGTTTTCTTTTTAAAGGAATAATGGATTTTAATAATCCCAACTATTGTCCGTTAGGCGACAACGGTCCTAACTTAAAAAATTCCCACTGATGGTCCCATCTTTTCACATATTGGCCTTTAATGGACCCTGACTGACAGAACCCTAACGCCGTTAGTCTCCGGTCCCCGGAAAAATGTTTTTGGCTGGAAAACTCAATATTTTCGTCTCAAACCTCTTTGAAACCTTATTATGCACCCTTAGGAACATTTTCTAGTAAAAAGCCCTAATTATTAAGATCGCCGGAAAAACTCCTTTTCCGCCGGAAAACTTCTTTTTGGCCCGAAAACTCAACTTTTTAGCCGGAAAACTCAAAGTTTTCGTCCCAAACTTGTGTGTAACCATAGATCGGACCTTTAGGAACCTTTTTCCGACCAAAAACGTTTTTCCGGCGACCGGAGACTAACGGTGTTAGGGTTCTGTTAGTCAGGATCCATTCAAGACCAATATGTGAAAAGATGGGATCGCCGGTTGGAATTTTTTAAGCTGGGACCATTGCCGGCCAACAAGCAATAATTGGGAGACTAACGTTTTTTCGGCGACCGGAGACTAACGGTGTTAGGGTTCTGTTAGTCAGGATCCATTCAAGACCAATATGTGAAAATATGGGATCGCCAGTTGGAATTTTTTAAGTTAGGACCGTTGCCGGCCAACAAGCAATAATTGGGATTATGGAAATCCATTATTCCGTTTTTAAATTATCCTACTTAAAATTTTGAGGGTGCCATCAAAACACTTTGATTAGAAAGTTAACACACAGACACAATTCAAATAGAATACTCGGGCATTCTAATTTGTAAAACTTACAAGCGATGACCAAAACAAATTCCTAAACTGAAGTAAATGATTAATATGCATTTCTTCATCTATGAAGCTCAAAATCTCCAAACACACGTTAAATTAACCAGAGTTTCAAACACTCAAAAGACATAAAAATATAATAGCAGAAATCTACTCACAAAGCTAAAGTTTTCAAGAAACAATATTCTTCTATATCAAAAGTATGCAACAATTCATCATTGAAACATGCCTATCAGTGGGCAGGAGCAGGAGCTGCACTGGTACTACCACCCACCCATCTTTTGACCCAATATCGTAAGCTGGTCAGCAAACTCACCACCTGTCAAAATCTCCGTTGACCCGTATATTATTTGCTTCGCAGGCTGCTGTCTTTGTGCAAGATCTTGCAAGCTTCCATACTCCACATAATTCCCACCACCAATTATAAACACAATCGCTTCTTTAAACGGCCCTTTCATATGACTACCGCCCGACACAGAGTTTGACTTTGGAGCACGCGGGTCAAACATGAGGTACGATTCAATCTCGGGATTCGGTTTCCCTTCCATTAGAGCTTCAACCGTTCTTGCCATCGCCAGTTGATGATCACTAGATAGCAAATTCTTCACACCTGCAGTTACGGCACTGATGGATTGACCGTAAAGCTTCTCGGCCCAGTCAACGATGTTGCTTCTGCTAGCGGAATTTGCCGATGCTAACGAAACGTTTAAAGATTTTATCTTTTTGACGTATTGGAATGCACTGGTGTCCACCTCAGCTTCTCGTAAAGCGGATTCAACCGCTTCGACTTCCAACTGTGGGATCGTTTCCGTTGAAATAAGGAACATGATCGCAAACCGAAGCTTATCCATTTTAGTACCTTTTCCTTTAAGAACCGCAAGAAGCTCACCGCGATCAATCCCGCCTCTAACCATCATTTCGTATTCTTTTTTCGCAAACGAATCGAGAGACCGCTCCTTAATTTCACCCAACAAGACAGTAGCAATGTTTGTGTGCTTATCAATCACTTGTTTGCGCTCAGTCAACTCGGGTAATGAGTTGACCGCATTCATTAAATGCTTTGTGTTCCCGATCAGATCTGTGCCGTCGAATTCGGCTCCATCGTTACCACCGGTCCGCCTGTTGACTTCATCTACGTCTTTTTTATACTTGTTCAATTGCGTCTCGATCTCAACCGCAACTTCCGGAAACTCCAGCGACCCATTAGCAACCCAAAACGGGTCGGCCCGGTCCAACTCGTATGATTTCATCCCACCTTTATCTCCCGGTACGTTAAGTCGGTTTAGTCTCAGCCCGAGCACATCATGCACAAGCGGTCGATACCTAAAGTCATGTTGAATAGCAACAGACAACTCCAGGTTCCGATCAAACAAACATAAAATGGGCCTCTGAAACGAGCTGGAAAAGTTGCCACTTTCGGAAAACAAATTATTCTTAACAAGTAGATGATCGCGTAGACGTTGATCCAGCAATGACGCAACCATCTCAGCCGGTCCGCCACGTGGGCACCTGATAATCGGAACAACCGCGAGTGTAGCCAACACACAGAACAACCCACTCACGAGCTTCTCGATTATTTCTTCAATCTCGCGGTCATTTGCTTTAGGATCGTTTAACTGCACATAGCAAGATTTATCCGCTAACGAGAACAGATTATCTTCTAGGGTTACAAACTCTAAATACTGGTCATGAACCTTCGTAATTCGGTCAATCGATTCGGAATTCAGAGTTCCGGAAGCGAGATCTTCTAGAAGGGGGCGCGGTATGGATGATGAGAAGTTTAGGTGGAAGTAATCGTAGAGAGAATTTGATGCATCGGAGATGATTCGTTGGATGTTGTGTTGGGTTGGTTTGACGAAGTAAACAGCGGGGACATCGGCAACGGGCTTGCGGTTTTTATCGATGAGAAAATATAGTGTTACACCGTGCTTGCGGAGATCCTTGACGTGAATCAAAGGGGATAAAATGTCTTGACAGAATTTGTCGAAAATCAGAATCTTGTATACTTCTTCATTTGTTGTTCCGCTTGCGTTTATGGGTTGATTCAGATTCAGCATCCGCGCTATGCATTCTGAAAGTATAAAAAATGGTGTTTAAGCAGTGTAAGTATATAATTCAGTGATTGCATTAATCAAGGGTAGGTATCCAATTCAGTGATTCACATACAGACCCATAAATAACAGAAAACAATTAAAATAGTTTTGTTCCTCTTGCGGTATATGAATCTTAATCGATTAAAACTTACGGGACTAGACTCCAGAGGAACTTTTTCAAATGCCCATGGCTACTACATGGCTCCAAGATCCTTCAAAATATTTTAAAAAATGTCTATTAAGTTGTATTATGCTTAGTCACGGATCATAAACTTTTCGTCAGTGGGGACCAAAATAGGTAATGTTAGAACTGGTCGCGTCAAAATGGGTCAGTCAAAACGGTCAGGTAAAAAATTCGTAGTAGCAAAAAAATTCAGCATATATTCTTTAGTAGTAAAACACCAATACATACTGCTAAAGTTATGCAAAAGATTCATAATAGATAATACATGCTTCAATCTAATCTATGAAGCATTTTAATCCTTTTTCACAACTTAATTAACAGATTCAAAATATGAAATTTTAATCCTTCCTAATGTATTAAAATTTTCAAATCCTTAATTAAAACCGACCTTGATAAGATTTGAAATCAGAGACCAAATTTAGGGAAATAAAGCATTAAAAAAGCCTTTGGTCAGATGTGCCATCGATTTACATGCATATATTACATATGATGCTAAAGCCTAAATGGGAAGATAGTAACTAAACAAAATTACAAAAAAGAGAGAGAGAGGCCAAACCAACTCTGGCCTAATTCTAATGATTTTGTCATCTGTTGCACGACATCAAAATGTATTAGTTGTGTGTGGAATGGATACGCATGAACTTTATGGGTACATATAAGAACTTTAACTAATTTTTATATACGTGGAAGAATGCGTAGATAACCAACCCGATTTAGGGCTGCCGTAGTGCTAAGGTTTCATATATACTAGAATAAAGCTTGGGTTCCTAGTCTACTTTTTTTTAAATATCGACTTAAATACGCCCATGATTACGCTTAAACTCAGAGATGGCATTTGATATTACTTGAGGGTATATAGCTCATATGCTGTTTATTAAACTTTTGCTACCATGATACATCAAATTCACCAATAAGTACTGTTCTACAGACAGACAGACAGAATCTCAAAACCCTATCATTTCATATGTATCATATCAAGATCCATGAAATTTGATGTATGTTATTTGTTATTAAGGTAAGATCATACTTAAATGGACTCAGACAGACATGATTCAGATTGAACAAAATGCAAACAAAAAGTCGGTTGATAAACCTAAGACCCAAACCCAAACCCTCCTCAAGTGAAATTGGATGCAATAGATGGATAATAGGCGGCACATTGATTCTCAGATTCAGATTGAAATCGCGTGTATTTTTATGAATTAGGTTAAAATAGACTACAGATGCATAGATATGATTTGAGATCCGGTGATGGGAGTTGAATAAACATTAAATTGGATCGAGTAAAAGACAGGGAGAGGAAGAAAAGACGAACCTGTCTGCCTTTGACGGAGATTGAGCGCCATTGATGAAACTTGGAGAGCAAGATCGATGAGATAGGGAGAAGAGATACACGGTGATGCGTCTGGGTAGTACTCCGTTAATCCGTTTGGGCTGAACTAATTAATATATTATATGAAAATAGATGTTTTAAATAAATCTACATGAATCATTGATTAAATAATATAAAATTGATACTTACAAAAGTAAAACTGTAATAGTAATTTATAACTATCTAAATACATCTTTGTAATATTCGAGTCAAACAATGTAAATTATTATATATATAAAAAAAACTCTATAAATAATAAAAATATAAATGAATAAGTGAACGAAATTTCACGCAATGCCAAGGTATTATACAAAAATAATAGATAATCATTATACAAAAAGAAAAAACAAATATGGCGAATCATTTGTTTATCTATAAATGCTTCTCATAGATGAAATTACATTCTTCTTTTACGGCGAATGTTACAATAAACCCAATTCGTAAATTACACCAAATAAATCATAATCTATCACATGCGGATTTGAATCATGGTCTTCTCCAAAAAGTAGAGAGTCTCTACCACCAAGCCAAAGCGGAATGGCGGATGAAATTACATTCAATCGGGCCTTTGAATAGTTTATGAGGATGCTGTTTTATATAAATATTAATCAAGAGGTCCTTCAAATGCAAGTATGCAACATATATAGCAAGTGGTGGTTGTTCCTTTCTTCCAAACCTCCCAGATTGCTGCCAGAAGCTTAAATAAACAAAAATGGATTCAAGCTATTAGTGAAGTGTCAAATGCATAAATTTTGAAGCAACATATGCACTTAGAGATGTAAAAAAAGATATACGGGCTAAATTAATATATTTTTTAAATATATTTCTCGAACACTGACCTCTAAAACTAATATATGATTTGAGAACATCACAAGAGTATAAGCTTTCTTGTAATGGATTATTAAAGATGTTTCATCTGGGAAATACTATCTAAACTAAGATATTTATTGTTTCTTCTTCGGGAAACATTGAAAGCAAAATTCATTAATTTATTGAACAATCTCATTTTTTAGGTGCCACTATTGCTATTATACAAAATTCATTAATTTATTAAAAACCTCATTTTTTAGGTGCCAATATTGAACAAAATTCATTAATTTATTGAACAACCTCATATATTAAACATTGGATTCAAATCAAAATAAGAATCAAAGTCCTACCTTCTAAGAAATTCAAAATTGTGCAGGCAAGAAGCTTCCATTTTGTGCATATTGATCATTCAGTTCACGCTGAAGGTGCAGTTGTTAACATATTGAAATATAAACTTTTTCCTCAACAATTAAGAATATACAAGCCGTATTCCTCAAAAACCTTTTCCCATCCACTTCTTTAAAAGAAGGATCGGTTACTTTCTATAATTTTCAGTTTCTATGTCCTTCGGTCATTTGTACATATGACCATTGTCCTAAAAGAAAATTGTGCTCCAAATGTAGCTTATCATAAATTGAAAACAATGCCCGAAAATGGAATATCATGCGATGTATAAAACTATTAACTAAGAAACCCTTGACTTTAGTAGCATATGTACATCATAGAGGTGTTGTCACTGTCTCCTTGGTTTCTTAATCAAAGAAAATGGTATCCTACAACTATACCAACACATACATAGGTAAGGTTTTGTGGTGCATCGATCAGGCAAATGATTCAAGATGTCTTAGCGATAGAATCAACCGCCCCACGGTCTTGGTGACATCTACAAATGGAAAAGAAAAAAAATAGAATTAGTAAAACACAAAATAAGATAATAACAGAATGCATTTAAAGTAGTTATCATCAGCCATATTATCAGTATCATGGTGATAAAATTATAATTATAATAGAGATAAAAAGTACCTGATGAGGTCTTTGAAGACTGCATAGGGCGACAACGACGAAATGTAACAAACCTTTGAGCTTTACGATCTTTCATAACATCAAAAAACTCTTCATATTTCTCCTTCTTGTCACTAAAAGTGTCTTTCACAGGTTGGAGTCTCCTGGAGCTTTGTTATAAAAAAGACGATATGCATAAGTTAAACAATTCGACTTATAAAAAATAAAACCGCAGATATATCTTAAAAACTAAATCAAGGTGGTTATATATCTCATCAAGTTCCATATATGTAACCAAGATATTGTTAATAATAATTTTTTTTTTAATTTAACATGTAAAATACAAATAGAATCAATGACACTTACTCAGATTCAAAACCTAAAAAAGTAAAACACAATTCAATTTAATTGGCAGCCAACAACAGTTATCATTTTGCATCCTAAAACATCCCCTAACAACAACAACACAACTTTAGAACCCCAAGTATTCAATTCATAAGTTCAATAAATGTGAAATTGTACGAAACACACAATTTAACTACCTTCAGATATGAATATTTTGAGCACAACTACAAATTATAATTGATAAGTAAAAAAGGATTACAATGTTCTATTTAAATTTTAATAACTTGTAGGTCAATGACATAGAAACACGATTAAAAAGAAACCACATTAAGGAAGTCGTCAACAACTTAAGAATCAAAATTTAAAAAGCTAGGAATCAAGAAACAAAACATATATGATAAGCCTTGGATGTAAAGACAATAATAAAGTATACCCAAATCAATTTGTTCAAAAATAAGCAAAACTCATATCAAAAACCCCAAAACTTGCTCAGTTCCGAACAAAGTAGTTTGAAATCATCCTCAGTTCATCATCCCCATTCAATCCTCATCTGCTCCACCGTGTGTCAAAGAAAAAACCCTAATTTCTTCATCTGCAACATGCCAATCGTGAAGAAGTCATTGATTCACATCTCATAATCATCACACAAAAACATATACCAACCAAATATGGTGATTTATAGCAAAATCCTAACAATACCTTGATAGCATCCATCGAGCACAGCATTCTCCGAGCACAGCATTCTCCGAGCACAACATTCTCCGCCAACATGCTCTTCAGATGACGGTGTGTTTACTCGACAGAATCGTAACATCATAACATTAACAATACATTAAGAAGCGGCAGAGAATTAGGGTTTCTTGAAAGTAGGAGAATGGAAGATCAAATGGGGTTGATTGTTGAAGATCGTTGGCTTGGCTGGAGAAGGGTTTTACGGCTGAAGGTAGAAGAAGGGTTGGGAGGATTATTTTATTAGAGATTAGAGATCATTATTATTAGTTATTAGTTGTTAGAGTTTTCTTTAGATATAACATGTACACCGAGAAGAAGAAAAAAACGAATATATATAAAAATTACACGTGTACAAAAGTCTGATGTGGCATCATATGAATTCGGAAAAAATAAAAAAAGGAAGGTTAAAATCAAGCCAAGTGTATAGGGAGGGATTTTCATTTATAAGTATAGAGATTAGACCATAGTGGTTGCGGTGAACAATATCGTATCCCTGTTTTCCGCCACGTGTCGTTCTAGTCAGTAAATGGGCGTTTTGAAAAAATAAATGGACGTAGTGAAATAATGTCCCACCCTTGAGCGTTGTTCGACACGTGGCACTCCCATAATTACCCAATTATTAACTTTTTTAATTATTAAAACAAATAATATTCAATTAAAACGGTCATTGACCAAATGCTTTTCATCTTGGGCGTTGAATTAAGAACGCCATATACCATTTTGTCAAAAACAACGCCCAGGGGGCGTATGTTTGGCATTTTGGGGCGTTAATTTCCAAAAAACGCCCAATTTTGACACCACTACGGGTGGTCTTAGATTCATAGATCATTAAGTTGGGTTAGGAATCTTTTGAAGAATCCTTATATAAGAATGACGTGTGTGATTTTAACGAATCACGTCTGCCACGAGCGTTAACATGTTTACAGATGTTAACAGGGATTTGAATCTTTTAAACAGGTCTTACCATCTTGGCCAAGTCTTTTAATGACATTTAAGCTAGGTTATACCTTTAAGATTCTTAATTAATATTTAAATAGGCAGATATATTTTTAAAAGGAATGATTTTTATTTATTTATTTCATGTAATATATTTATGCATATAATAGCAAAATAAAATTTATAAACTTAATATTACAATAATCATAAAAAGTACACACTGCCCTAAACGGGTCTTTCAACAACAACTTGCCCACGCAGGGGCTTAACCATACAAACATACCCACGCAGGGGTCAACAGAAAGACATGCCCACGCAGGAGCAGAATACAAGAAGTCATACCCTCGCAGGGTCTAAAAAGACAAGTCCACGTAGGGACTAAATACACAAATAAACGTCCACACAGGGACTGATTGAAATAGATAATACAACAACACATGTAGGGATTTAATGATCCCTTTTCTTCTTCTCCTTTAGCAAGTTTGCTAAACCCTTGAGGAAACCTTGTCGTTCCCTGTGATCTCTGTGAAAATCTCGTTCGACTTGGTCCAATCTTTGAAGAATTTCTTCCCGTTCTGGGGGAGAAAACCATGGCGGCTGCGATTGTTGCCGAATCGGTGGTCGTGCTGGTACTTGATATCCATGAGTTGGATATCCTACTCCCCAAGGAGCTCCATACGGTCCTTCAGGGTGAAGGGCAAGGTAGTTTGATGCCACTTGGTAAGGGTCTTCAGCAAAGTTATATTGGGTGTGAGCTGGCTGCTCAAACGGGTTGTACGCCATTGAACCGGCGTATGCAGGGATCGGGTTATCAAAACCCATCGGTGGTGGCTGTGGTGCAACTGGTGCAGAACTCACCTCAGGAATTGGGTTTGAGGGCCCACCCATTTGTGGGTCCCCATGCAGTGGCGGATAGTGACTGCCACTGGAGTGTCGAGTGGTGCTAAAGTGGAAATCCCCTGCTCGCGCAGACATACGTGCGCCCGTTCTCCTACGCCTTGGCGGTTCTGGAGGTGCTTGATGAACTGGTGGCGGTGGAGGCGGTGGCGTGACTGCCACGAATCGTGAATCCCCAGAGGGATCCTACTGCTGTTGCTGCTGGTGAGGTGATGAATGGTGAGAAGGTGTGAAGTACCATTCATGTTGGTTAAACCTCGCTTGATAACTATCTGGACCACCGTAGGGTGATCCGTGGAAAGAAGATCCATCCGAGATCTCGATGGGATGGTTAGGGGTACCGCTTGCAGGTTCGACGGGATCCGTGTCCTCGTCCATGTCCATAGCATTATCTTCCGAGAAGTGGTCCTCCGGTCCCAATGTGTCACACCACAACCGATGGCGGAATCATCGGGGCACGACACTAGGCGAATCAGATTGCTCAAGAGAATCCATAACAACTATGTTGCGATAATATTGAATACATTCGTTATCCCATACTAACAAATAATACAATCACATAAGTTATCACAGATTTCTTATCCTCTCGAACAATACAAATCCGACAACCTAGATTTCAGTTGAGTTTCTAGACTTCCTAGCTTGATTTGAAATAGTCTGCGATCTAACCAGCAACATACGTTAAAATATTTATCAATACAAAAGTATTGGCGAGTATACAGGTTTGATGTGTAGCGTAATAGATAAAAAGTGTAGCGAATTTCCATATGCAAGAACGTAACACACGACATATATACTCACAAAGCTGATACTACCAACTAAGTCCTCGATGCTCGAATATGTGATGCCAAACTAGACCCCGTCGGGCGCAATAGTACTATACTAGTCATGGTGGGACGTCGCGAGTATAAGCCCTAGCACATATGCAACTAGCATCACGTATATCTATGCACACCAGTTATTCGCAAGTGATAATTCGATTGATTTAATAATTCGTTGATAAGTTTGATTTGTTATAAACATATGTTACACCCAAAATTCGATTAAAAAGGGGGTCAAGTATACTCACAGTGCTTATTAGCGGAAATACAACTTGATTGGATCGGTTGCGAATACGTCTGCGTTAATCATTGAAGGATATAGTAAACGATGCATAGTTAAGCGAGAATAGCATTGAAAAGTCAGTCATCTGGTCGGATGGTGCTCACCCATTCGGATGGGCTCATCCGATCGGATGGCATATGGATCTGAGTCGGATGGCTGTCATCCGGTCGGATGACAGGCTATCCGGTCAGATTAGTGTTGACTCGTGCGGATTGCCGTCCGTTCGAACAAGTGTAACTCGTGCGGACAGTCATGTCACTCGCGCGGACAAGTAACTCGTGCGGACAGTCATATCATTCGTGCGGACAAGTAACTCGTGCGGACACTCATGTCATTCGTGCGGACAAGTAACTCGTGCGGACAGTCATGTCATTCGTGCGGACAAGTAACTCGTGCGGACAGTCATGTCAGTCGTGCGGACAAGTAACTCGTGCGGACAGTCATGTCACTCGTGCGGACAAGTAACTCGTGCGGACAGTCATGTCACTCGTGCGGACAAGTAACTCGTGCGGACAGTCATGTCATTCGTGCGGGTTGATATTCATTTCGTCCGGATGACATGTATCCGTCCGGACAACACGTCTGTTTCGCATTCTAAATTCTGTTTCTGAGTGTTTATCGGAAGGAATACGTGTAGAGTTACCGGGACAGTGAAACTTCGCACTAACATTGGAATTCCATCAGTTCCGACCCGCTCTAACAGCCGGGAATCACCCCGCTCCATCAGAACTGGCCGTTCTTGACGGTTTCTCGTGGTTAGCTCGAAATCCACAGTTCCTTGGCTAGGTGCACAGATTTAGGTGAGATTTGTCATCAAAACACGTGGAAATCACCCAGATTTGAGTCGGATAAGGTCACAACTTAAAGTTCATAAGAACTCTTGGTGACATCACAACAAAACGCCTCAAATCAGTAGATTCCACGGTTAGAAATGATGTTTTGAAAGATAGAATGATGTAGAATTTAACGTAGATTGTAGAAGTACAAGTTTCTAGGTTGAAATCTTACCGGAATCGCGAGGAATCGAGAGAAAAAGGTCTTGGAGCGTGTTTGGTCGAGCAGGAGCTGTCACATCACTGTTCAAGTGATGTGACATGGTATTTATAGGCAACAGAGAGGAGAAGGGAGTTCTGGTCCGGATTGCCCGTTCGTGCGGATAGCCCATCCGCGCGGATAGTTGTCCGTCCGGATTGCTATCCGTCCGGATGGCTATCCTGACGCGATGAATTTCTTCGCTTTCTAATAGTTGCGATAGTTTTCGAAGTACTGGCCTTTCATAGTAAATTATTATTATTATTATTATTATTATTATTATTATTATTATTATTATATACGTATATATATATCACTAGGGGTCGTATTTACGTATCCATAATCCAAAGTTTCGATATAACAATCGGTTTTCGTTTCGAGTATGCGATTATTAGCGACGTTTCACAGCCTTCAAGGAGGGTAGTATAGGTCCTTTCTTGACGTCATCGTGAACGTAACTGAGAATTGTGCCACAATGTCTGACGGGGTACTATTCACTCGTATTGTCATCATCGTCACGACGACTGGATTCATAGCACTCACCCGGGAGTCCTTGTTAGCGTTAGTTGTCTGCGTTTCGACACACCACGGCCACTGAGAAGGGTAGAATAGGTCCTCACTCAATGCCTCCGTGAGTGTTAGTGTTTGTGATAATAGTGTAGTATAGTGATATTGTATTTCGAAAATAAGCAATTATCCTTCGAATAGCGATATATACGATATAGTTACATTATGATCCGAATCTCTGGTGCTAGGCGTAACGAGTATATCGAGTAGTAACAACGCACGAAAGTGCGGGTTGTTACAGTCTCCCCTACTTTAGGAAATTTCGTCCCGAAATTAATCCAATAGGTAGACTTCTAAGAGTTGGTCTTGTACGAGTAGCGATACAGCGAGTGATTTGATCGTAAGCTGACAGCGAGAACGTTTCGAATAAGAGAGATCGACTGCAACAGCGGGAAGGCGACGTAAGACAAAAGTAATAACCCACGAGTTGGCGTTCCAAAGTACCTCGTGTGGTGAAGAATCCGTTAGCCCGACGTGATTGTAACTTAAAGAACTTGAAAGGTTTCGCATGACGTAGGGTTAACTGAGTCGATCGTTAACCAATGTTACAAGAAAGTTTAAGTTTTAGACATTTTTTAAGGAATCCAAGATGAAAGCTGAGGCTACGAAAACTCTTCTAAGGCATGGGTTCAATCTGAACTCGATGTTGAACCAACGTCTCAAGAAAGTCTTGTTTTTGATATTGCACAAGGTTTTAAGGGAAAATTGGACTCATGAAAACTCCCCTGGAACATGGAATTGAGCTGATTCGATGTTACCTCCACGTTGTGAGGGATTTCACTTGTTCCATGGTTTTAATAAAAGTTTTTAAAAAAAAAATCAGTTTTAACCGTTGGAAAAAGATAATTTAGCATCAAGCCCCACTTGGCACCTTTTCACGGAAGTCGTTAATATGACTAAAACACTTATATATAGGAAGTACCAGCGGCGTATCCACCATGTTTTGCCCATATTACTTTCGTTTCGTGAGGCCGTGTCAGGTGTGCTGATATGACACAGATAGAATTTCGCTACCTCGGTCCAATCGATAGGAAGTCGGACCAAGTTGGAGATAGAATCGAATAGATTAGACAAGCGAGTTGAATTGCGAACGTTGCTATAACAGCGTGCGCGAGTAGCCTGATGACGCAAAACGTTTATGTGTCGTGTCTGGGTAGGCGTCGAGCGATAAGTGATAAGCGAATACCGTGTCTTCGATTAGATTCCATATTAAACCCACATGGCACGTTTCCACGAGAGTTTCCTAACATGGTGAAACATCACGTTTAACCAAGTTAGTTTTGTCTCGTGAAGCGATGTCACGTGTATTAATACCACACAGACTGCAATGAACACCAAGCAAGCGATAAGCGGTAGACTATCCACGATAAGCGATAAGCGATTAGGTGATTAAACGAATAATACACAATACTAGCAATGGTGGTGATGATAATCGAATTATGATAAGCGGCAGTTGTTGCGTGCCAGCGATGAAGGTATGCGGTTCGATTTTGATTGATTAACGCTACAGAGTTTGACTATCATTAGACACCACATGGCCTTTTTCCACGAAAGGTCGCTGATATGACTAAAACACCCTGCTTTCATCATATGAGCTTCATCTCGTGAAGCGAGGTCATGCGTGCTAACTTAACACGAATATCACAGCTAACGGTATGGCGATAGGTCGACACACAGCAAACGCTATAGATCCACACAATAAGCGATAGAGATTGCGAGATACACATGCTAACGATTGCGATTTTGTTTCGAATAAGCTTAACGTCACGTTGCGACGCATCACGGTTATCGAGGAGGGTAGAATAGGTCCTCACCCGACAACACGGTGAGCGTTGATGTGCTTGATGAGATTGATTGCTACAGACTTATGACCAGTCTTGCGTTGATGCAATTGTCCTGTGAGGTAGACTCCCCAGAGTCCATCGATGAGGTGATTGCATTGCGCTTGCAGACTTACGACAAGTCTTGTGATGATGCAATTTCAGTTGTTACGCCTTGCGATTGAGTGTAGTGTGTTGGAAATAATCACAATAGTATAATAGGTCTAATAACGTTCAACTCCACGTGGCACTTTCTTCACGGAACTTTGGTAGTATGATAAAGCACACCTTGCCTGACCCCTACTGCTTAGATCCCGTGATTTGGCGTCATACTTCGTCAAAACGCTTATGGCACCTTAGAATTCACTACGATCTCCGTGCACTGACCCAAGTAATCCCGTGTGCACCCGTGATTAATCGTTCCTTGCACGTTTATCGTACCTCGTTCTAAGAGTGTAGTGAGGGTAAAACACATTATTTCGTGATATAGTATATAGTGTGTGCGTGAATCTAGTCTAAGTGCGACGACTAGAGAGTGATAGAGAAAACGAAAACGAGAGTTAATGTTACGCATCGTGGCAACATCGAGTAAATGGAGTAGGTTCAAAACTTAGAAACTAACGTCGAAAATCGTATTATTACAACTTTATCCTACGCTTGCTAGGTGTCTGATGCGGAAGACTTTTGCTGGAGCTGTTGTTGTTGTACTCAAGTTCACGGTTCGATGCGGCAGTTGCGGGTGAAGTGACCGTAACGGTTGCAGTTATTGCAATAGCGACAGTCAGCCCCAACTGGATGATGATAGGTACACGAGTAACACTAAGGATGAGCTCCAGTGTAGGCTCGTTTTGGAAACATCGAAACTGTTCGAAGAGGTTTCGGTTGCAGCAGTTCGGTTGTCGATGAGCTCGGGCTTGAAGTCTTTCGTTTGCGGCTGGGTTTGTCGGTGTCTTGCGAAGAGGTGTCGTCGTTGGAGGATTCGTCTGAAGACTCACTTGCAGAGTCTTTGGCTGATTTGTCGGAAGATCCGTCTGCAGATTTGTCAGAAGAATCGGCAGCAGATCCGTCCTAAGAATCGTTAGCAGATTCGTTAGAAGAATCGTTAGCTGATTCATTAGAAGAATCACCAGCAGATTTGTCAGAAGGTTCGTTAGTAGATTCATCAGAAGATTCGTCAACATGTTCGCCTGAAGGATTACTGGCAATTGCTTGATGAGCTGGCTTGACAGGATTCCCTGAGAATAATCCTTCCATGAGTCGTTTGTTGTTGATTTCTGCGGCTAAGCGGTAGGTTTCTTCGATGGTAGCAGGTCTTGCAGCTTTGAAAAAATCACCCACACACTCTGGCAAGCCACGAATGTACTTCGCGATGGCTTTCTCTGGAGTGTTAACTTGATTTGGGCAAATTACGCTAAGCTGCTTGAACCTTGCGGTGTAGCCAGCATTGTCACCTTCGGTTTGCTTGTTTTCCCAAAATTCGTTTTCTAACTTCTGGACTGCGTGGGGAGGGCAGTACTCTTTCTTCATAAGCTCTTTCAGCTCATCCCAAGAGAGAGCGTAAGCTGCGGAGATCCCACGTTTGTTACGTTCGGCGGTCCACCAGTCGAGTGCTCGCGATTGGAATACTCCGGTAGCGCAAGTAGTACGGAAACTATCGGGATACCGACTTTGACGAAGGGTAACGTCGATAGAGTCGAACCACTGGAGTAGCTGAGAAACACCTCCTTCACCCGTGAAGACCATCGGATCACAGGCTTTGAAGTGTTTGTAAAGAAATGTAGATTGCGGCTCTTCTGTCTTAACGTCTTCCGAAGTTCGAGAGCTAATACGAGAGTGCACTCGTGTGACAATCTGAGGAATGACTTTGACCACTTCCCTGGTCACAATCGAAGCAATCCTCTTTTCGCCCCTTCGTTTGGCTCGTCTCTTTGCTAACATTCTCGAAGTAGAGTTGTCGGAAGGCATCTAGACAGAAAGAGACTTGGAGTGAGATTCGATCATAATGATTTTTGAGTTTTGCGATGCGATTGAGCGCGTTCAAAACTTGGTGCGATAGTATAGTAGTAATACGAATCACATAGGAGCCACATAGGAGACACAAATTTCCTAAGTTCTCACACAATGACTTATTGTTTATACATATATAAAGGTATTTATATAACTGAAATTTGTATTCATACACATACAGGTCAGTTTAGAATATGCGAGGACGCGTTGAGGTGAGATAACGAGAGCGAAGACGATAGATTATGCATTAATTTTGTTGCGAACATTCGGGTTTCGTTTTAGATTGCGATGGCTGTGCGAATTGTGCGTTTATAAAGTAGGGAGTGAAAATCGTTAAATCAAGAAAAGTTTCAAAATGTAAATAAGTTCCAGCCAGTTGTAAAAATTTGGCGGGTCGTATGATAGAGTGCCTTGGGTGTTTAGGCGTCGACTACCCGAGGTAACCCAACTATATTTAACAAGTTCGTGCGCGTGCGTTGACCTAGAAGACTCCATGCTTCCACTGGGATGCAGCTCATGGCATTCGTCTTCCTAGTCAATCACGTGGCTCGAATTATCATAATAGTCGAGTCCTTGGTGAGAGCTTTTTGAAAACCAGTTTATAGGGAGTAGAACGGCTTATTAAGGTACGGGTTTCATCCCTGACTTAACAGCTTCGTTCCTAATTGTGGTTATGCTCTTTGAATAAATTCGTGAGTTCCACTAGATTTCGAAATGGAGACTTTCGTCGAGATGTGGATGTCACTCCTAACTCGATGAAAGGTTCTCGTGCTAGAAAAATGTGCTGAGTGAGCAATCCTATCGAGAGTTCTTGGTTTTCACACCTGATCTCGACTGGATCGCTCGGTTTCGTTATGCGAGTATTTTCGAAAACACGTGTATTGTGTCGGCCATAGGAAAGGCTAAGTAGTATTCCAGCCTTAGGAAAGGCTTCTTCGTGTGAAGCTGTAGTACGCGGTGTTCACACAAAGTTGTAGCTTTTAGCAATTTCGATCGAGAGTATCAAGTAAGCCCAATACAAACCCCACCGGGTTTGTATGAGTCGGCCTGTTGGTACTTAGACTATAGACTAGGTCAATTTCTAAGACGTTGTAACAACTCTCATCAAAAGTCATAATTATTATATTATTTAGTCCAAAAAGAAACCCTAATTGAGAGACCCAAGTGATTCTGAACAAACCCTAAAATTTTCATAATTTTCAGAATTAGGATTAGGGCCCCTAAAACTTAGGGGGGTTAAACCCTATTGACAATTATCAACTTAGAAACGTTGGCAACAAGTAAATTTTGAAAATTATCAACTCAGCAAAGCTAGTCCCAGTCGTGGCTACCCTATAGCCTACTTTGATTCCTTACGGACCGCAACACAATCAACCTTACGGTCCGTAAGCTGCTTTACGGACCTCAACATTGATAAGCTTACGGTCCGTAAGCTAGTTAAATTTCACCTATAAATAGCAGGCTGTGGCATTCGAATTCTGAACACTTTACGACGAAATAATTCTCACTATTACACTGTATTACGTACTGTTATTCTGAAATTACACCCCCGGGTATCGAATCGCTGCCGCAAAACAGGGTATTAGCACAATCGCTGCTACGATTCATTTATCCGACGATCAATATATCCAATGAATGTTTAAGTGCCGCCCACATTAGGGTTATACTTTGTCGTTCGTCGTTAATTCGATGAATGAGTTGAAGTATCGTACTTTGTCGTTCGTCGTTAATTCGATGGATGAGTTGAAGTACCGCACTTTGTCATTCATTGTGAGAATTTGATCTCGTGAGTTATCGTAATTGCTGGATTGATTACTAACCCCGTTTTGTGTGCATTGTATTTAAATTAGGTTAACAAGACTGATTCCTAAACTAGACTTTGTCCGTATTAAATCAGCAATGTGAGTCATTCTCTTTTTATCAAATTGCTTTGCAAAACCCTATTTATTTCAAAGTTATAATTACAGGGATTAAGTTTATGTAATCACCATATTACAGCCGGTATGTGGGGTTTTGTATACATTACTTGATAATCTTCACCATTGGGGCAGCCAAGGGGTGATATGACCATAGTCACAGACACCATTGGACGAAAGGGCCAATGGGTCGAGTGACAAAGTACTGTGGGTAATTGGTTTGATATCAGAAACATTGTAATTTTCCTTAATACTGTAAATTATAACAAAATGTATCATTTTAGTAAATAGAATGATTCACTCAGTATTTCCCGCTGACAAAACCTTTTTCAAACATGTTTCAGGTGATCTGTTGTAATTCAGGAAAAGTGCTGGGGAGCATTTCAAGCTTAAAGATAGTGGCTCATTATAAAAATAAAGAAATAAGTTTTGTAACATAACGATTTTATAGTAAAATCATACTATTGTAAATTATCGGGGTTTTATCCCGAAATGTGAAATAAAATAAATCGGGAAAATTTTAGCTTTAAACGATCCTTTTAAATAAACTTCCGCTGTTAAACTCAATTAAATCAATACCGCATGATTTCTGTCCCGCGGCTCCTGAAACGGGTCAAACCGGGTCGGGGGCCGTGACAGAAATAAGGTGGTATCAGAGCCACTGAGTTAAGCTAATTAAGTATTTAGAAATACTTAATTTTTCCTGATTACTATTATGTGATTATTTGTAACTGATTATTTGATTATTTGTTAGTTACAGTATGGGTAAGAAAAAGCTGTCAAGTATCTATCTTAAATTAGATAAATCATCCAACGAGAAGGGAAGTTCATCCCGAACCAAATCCTCGAATCAGGCTGAAATTCCTGAAGAAGGAATATTTGTGCGAAAGGCACATTACGAGGAAACACTTTCTCCTGAAAGGAGGGAGATGATTCTTAAGAAAAGTAAAGAGAAAATCCGAGAAAAGAGGATTAAACGAGAAATCCAGGAATTAATTGATAAATCACCTTGGGAAGATAAGCTAGAGGAGAAATGGGCAAATTTATATATGCTAGCCACAGTAGCAGAAAATATAAATCTTTAAAGTTTAACACCCTACCCTCACAAGTCTAGAAACCCTGTGTGATAAATAAAATTTGAAAACCTAAGTGTATTTTTCAGTTATCTTTGTAAATCAACTAATACACTGTATATAATAAATTACAAAGTTATTTGTAAATTTTAACTTAGTATTTTATGCATTTTGCATATATGCTACATCAGCATGAATGGGATATCTGAAGCTTTTCAGAACCTTAATCTTTATCCAGTGAATATTGAAGCTTCCAAAGAATATACTAGCTACTTTCCCGATATAGAACAACCGGTAGAATTCAAGGTTCCACCTGTGAACAAGCAAAAACGAAAGAAAAAGAAGAATTACGTGTGGGGAAGTCGCATACGTAAGAAAAAGCCAGCCACAAAACTTCCCAAAATAAACAATCCTTTGAAAAAGGGAAAAGAAATTATAACCGGAGAAAGTTCTAAACAACCGGAAATTGAAACCAGGAAAAGTCCTAGACTACAGGAGATGAAAACTAAAGACAAAGAAGAGGTTAAGGAGATAGGAATACAGATAGAGACTGAAGCCAAAGAGGATTCTAGGCAGATGGAAAGGTAGTTTGAGGAATACTCTAAGGACATAGAAATGGAAGTTGGGCAAGGCTCTAGACCAACTCAGATAGAAATTGGAGAGAGCTCCAATCAAAACCAGGGAAGGACCTTTCAAGAAGAGATAGATTTCCTATTGGCAAACTGTGAAACCATTCAGCCTGTCAATAATAATAATAATAATAATAATAATAATAATAATAATAATAATAATAATATTTTTAATTATCCCCTTGAAAACCAAATCCCTATGAATTGGGAGCCAGCAATTCCAGACCCAATAGTCCACTCCCAACCCATAGGAATGGACGAATGGTGGACAAACGATTGGCAATTTCAAAATATTGTCAACGATCCTTACTCTTTTCTTCCACAATTCGATCCAGAACCATTACCTAATCCACCCATGAGCAATGAAAACATGGCTGAACTTCGCCACTTTGGCGAAGAGTTGTTTGATGCTGGAACTAGAATCAGGGAAATAGGGGGACAGATTGCTTGGAAGTACGATGAGAGGGAAATGCGTTTTTAAAACAGCAAGTGACGAGAGATAGTACGATGATAAAATAGTAGTTGTATAATAGTAATAATAAAGTTAGTCTGTAAATAGCGAATAAAACTTTGTATGATATTTGTGAGTAAAGATGCATACTAGATATAAAATGAAATCGAGAAATCGATTGTTTTAACTATATCTGTATTTTAAAAATTTTTCTGATTGTTTGTATGTAATTGTTATTTAGCAAATACTAATAAAATTTATATATACATTATCAGATGGCAAACAGTGGTAATGAACCTATAAATGAAGTTAATCAGTCTGAGCGACATCCAGGAGATCAATATATGACTCGGCAAGATATCGAAAACATTGTTGCTCAAGGGATAGCCAATGCTATTCCAGCATTCATTGCTGCTATCAAGAATCCAATCGAACCACAACAAATTGTCCCTAGTAAACAGATTACTGAAGATAACTTCAGTAATAGTGTAAATGGAGGCAATAATCATGTTAATCATAATAAGGAACCACAGCAAGCTCCATTACCCAAGAAAATGAAAACTGCAACGCCTGGTTGCACTTTCAAAGAATTCCTTGCTTGTAAACCCACTGAATTTGCAGGCAATGAAGGAGCAACTGCATCACTGCGTTGGTTAGAGAAAACCGAAGCAGTCATTGCAATAAGTAAATGTGGTAAAGATGATCAGGTCATGTACGCGTCAAATCTGTTCAAAGAAGGAGCACTCGAGTGGTGGAACACTGTGTTACAATCAAAAGGAAGAGTAATAGCTTATGCTATGACTTGGGAAGAATTTAAGGGTTTGGTGGAAAGAAAATTCTGTCCTGAGTATGAGAAGGAACAGATGGCGAATAAGTTTCTAAATCATCGGATAATGAGTGTGGATTGTCGCGGTTATACCTCGACATTCTTTGAATATGCTAGAGTGGTACCAACACTGGCTTCGCCAGAACCGGTACTCATTTCTCGCTATATTTGGGGGCTAATTAGCGAAATCCGCAATATTGTTAAAGCTGCGAGACCTCGCACCATTGATGATGCGGTAGAATTAGCTAACACTCTAACCGATGAATTGGTGCGCACAAGAGATGAAGACAGGAAAAAGGAACTGGCTCAGAAGATTACCCAAGGATTTCGGACGGGTAATAGTAATAATTTTAAGAAAAGAGGAACAGGGCAATATTCAAATCCACCTTTCTGTAGAAATTGCAAAAGGAAGCATTACGGAAAATGCAATTTAACCTGCAACCTTTGCAAGGGTATAGGGCACCGTGAAGAAAACTGCAGAAAGAAAACCGTAATCTGTTTTAACTGTGGAGAAGCAGGGCATTATAAAACAGAATGTCCTAAATTGGTCAAATCAGTAGATAACAAGCCCAAGACGATCGAAGGAACTACTAAGAAGAATGCCAGGGCATTTCAGCTGACCACTCAAGAAGCAGAACTCATTCCGGATGTGATAGCGGGTACATTCTTAGTTCACAACGTGTATGCAAAAGTATTATTTGACTCTGGTGCAAACCAAAGTTTTATAAATACTTCATTCTGTCAAGCTCTTAGTTTACCTTTAACCAGTATTAGGCAGATTTTTACAGTCGAAACAGCAGACGGAAATTCAGTTAAAATAGATAAAATTTTGCAAGAAGAAAACATAGAACTTTTAGGACATAAATTCTCTGCAAAACTATTGCCGATGAATTTAGCTGAATTTGATGTTGTATTAGGAATGGATTGGTTAATAGCCAACCATGCTAGAATCCTTTGTGATCAAAATACCATAGAAATTCAATCACCCACCGGAGAAGTGATTAGGATTACAGGAGATAAACCACGTAAGCCCATGAAGTTCATATCAGTAATGAAAGTTGCTAATTATGAACGAAAACAAGGAATAGTGTATATGATTTCGGTAATCATTAGCGCTAAGGGTAAAGATCTTAAGGAAATACCAGTAGTCTCAAAATATCCTGATGTATTTCCAGAAGATTTACCGGGATTACCTCCAGATAGGGAAGTAGAATTTAGGATTCATCTAATTCCAGGAACTACACCGATAGCCAAGGCACCTTATCGATTAGCACCCACATAAATGTTAGAACTGAAAAAGCAATTAGATGAATTACTAAGTAAAGGATTCATCCAACCTAGCTCATCCCCTTGGGGAGCGCCAGTGTTGTTTGTAAAGAAAAAGGACGGTTCAATGAGAATGTGTATCGATTATAGAGAATTGAATAAGGTTACAATTAAGAATCGATATCCATTACCTAGGATTGATGATCTATTTGATCAACTTCAGGGGGCTAGATATTTTTCTAAGATAGATTTACGCTCCGGATATCATCAATTGAAGGTACAAGAAGAAGACATACCTAAAACTGCTTTTAGAACTAGGTATGGTCATTACGAGTTTACAGTCATGCCCTTTGGGTTAACGAATGCACCTGCAGCATTCATGGACATGATGAATAGGATCTGTAAACCGTACTTGGATAAATTTGTAATTGTCGTCATAGACGATATACTTATTTATTCCAAAAGTCAGACAGAGCATTGTGAACATCTTCATGCACTCTTAACTTTGTTAAGAAAAGAAAAGTTGTACGCCAAATTCTCGAAATGTGAATTTTGGCTAAAAGAAGTGCAATTCTTAGGACACATGGTAAACCATGAAGGTATTCATGTGGATCCTGCTAAGATAGAAGCTATTACCAAATGGAAGGTTCCACAAACAGCAATGGAAATAAGAAGTTTTATAGGATTAGCTGGGTATTATAGACGGTTTATTAAGGATTTTTCCAAGATAGCTGTACCATTAACTAAGCTAACCTGTAAAGCCACTAAGTTTGAATGGGGACCTAAACAAGAAGAAGCTTTTAGAATTCTGAAACAGAAACTAACCCATGCACCAATCTTAGCCTTACCAGAAGGAATTGAAGATTTTGAGGTATATTGTGATGCTTCAAAATTAGGATATGGATGTGTGCTGATGCAACGCAAGAAGGTAATTGCGTACGTATCAAGGCAATTGAAAAAGCACGAAGAGAATTATACGACTCATGATTTAGAATTAGGAGCCGTAATTTTTGCCCTTAAGATTTGGAGACATTATCTTTACGGAAGTAAATTTACTGTCTACACCGACCACAAAAGTTTAAAATATATATTTGGGCAGAAAGAGTTAAACATGAGACAAAGGAGATGGATGGAAATCTTAAGTGACTACGACTGTGATATTCAGTATCACGAAGGAAAGGCGAATGTAGTTGCAGATGCCTTAAGTCGTAAGTATTATGAGAAACAGAGACGAGTTCGTGCTCTCAGATTAAATCTACAAATAGATTTAATGGAACAATTAAAGAATGTTCAAACTACAGCAATAGAAGATGTTGCTGAAGGAATGAAGGGAAGAATAAAAGAATTAGAACAAGGAGTTGATGGAATTTGGAGATTCCACAAAAGTAGAATTTGGGTACCTAAGCAGGAAGACTTAATACCTAAGATTTTAGAAGAAGCCCATAAATCTAGGTATACCATGCACCCAGGAAACAATAAGATGTACCAAGATTTAAGAAAGAACTTTTGGTGGATAGGAATGAAAAAGGACATAGCCAGTTATGTTTCTAAATGTCTTACTTGTTCGCAAGTTAAGGCAGAACATCAGAAACCTTCAGGGTTACTACAACAATTAGAAATGCCAGTATGGAAATGGGAACTTATAACAATGGATTTTGTTACTAAGTTACCCAAAACCAGAAAAGGTAATGATGCGATTTGGGTAATTGTGGATCGATTAACCAAATCAGCTCACTTTTTACCAATGAAAGAAACCTTTACCAAGGAAAGACTGGCTAAATTGTATGTAGATGAAATTGTATCCTTACATGAAGTTCCACTCTCCATTGTTTCGGATAGAGATAGTCGTTTTACTTCCCATTTCTGGAAAAGTTTCCAGCAAGCTATGGGAACTCGACTAAATTTGAGCACTGCATATCATCCCCAAACAGATGGGCAAAGTGAAAGAACAATCCAAACTCTAGAAGACATGCTCCGAGCATGTGTGATAGACTTTGGTGGAAGTTGGGATGATCACTTACCATTAATTGAATTCTCCTATAACAATAATTATCACTCAAGTATTGATACTGCTCCATTTGAGGCACTGTATGGAAGAAAGTGCAGAACTCCCGTTTGTTGGGCAGAAATCGGAGAAAGTCAATTATCAGGACCTGAAATAGTGCAAGAAACGACTGATAAGATTACTCAAATCAAAGAAAGGCTGAAGACGGCTCGAGATCGCCAGAAAAGTTATGCAGACAATAGAAGCAAGCCGTTAGAATTCCAAGTTGGAGACAGAGTACTGTTAAAAGTTTCTCCTTGGAAAGGAGTTGTTAGATTTGGTAAGAAAGGAAAGCTAAGTCCAAGATACGTAGGACCATTTTCAGTGATCCAACGTATAGGACCAGTAGCTTATCGTTTACAATTACCAGAAGAATTATCTGGAGTACATAATGTATTTCATGTATCCAATCTCAAGAAATGCTTATCAGATGAATCACTGGTAGTACCTCTTCGAGATATAGAAGTAAACGAAAAGCTGAAATTTGTGGAGAAACCTCTTCAGATAGAAGACAGAAAAGTGAAGTTTCTCAAGCACAAACGCCTAGTGCTAGTCAAAATAAAGTGGAATTCAAGACGAGGAGCTGAATACACTTGGGAGCTGGAATCAGAAATGAAGCGAAAGTATCCTCATTTATTCCAGTAAATCTCGAGGATGAGATTTTTTCTTAAGGTGGGGAGAATGTAACAACTCTCATCAAAAGTCATAATTATTATATTATTTAGTCCAAAAAGAAACCCTAATTGAGAGACCCAAGTGATTCTGAACAAACCCTAAAATTTTCATAATTTTCAGAATTAGGATTAGGGCCCCTAAAACTTAGGGGGGTTAAACCCTATTGACAATTATCAACTTAGAAACGTTGGCAACAAGTAAATTTCGAAAATTATCAACTCAGCAAAGCTAGTCCCAGTCGTGGCTACCCTATAGCCTACTTTGATTCCTTACGGACCGCAACACAATCAACCTTACGGTCCGTAAGCTGCTTTACGGACCTCAACATTGATAAGCTTACGGTCCGTAAGCTAGTTAAATTTCACCTATAAATAGCAGGCTGTGGCATTCGAATTCTGAACACTTTACGACGAAATAATTCTCACTATTACACTGTATTACGTACTGTTATTCCGAAATTACACCCCCGGGTATCGAATCGCTGCCGCAAAACAGGGTATTAGCACAATCGCTGCTACGATTCATTTATCCGACGATCAATATATCCAATGAATGTTTAAGTGCCGCCCACATTAGGGTTATACTTTGTCGTTCGTCGTTAATTCGATGAATGAGTTGAAGTATCGTACTTTGTCGTTCGTCGTTAATTCGATGGATGAGTTGAAGTACCGCACTTTGTCATTCATTGTGAGAATTTGATCTCGTGAGTTATCGTAATTGCTGGATTGATTACTAACCCCGTTTTGTGTGCATTGTATTTAAATTAGGTTAACAAGACTGATTCCTAAACTAGACTTTGTCCGTATTAAATCAGCAATGTGAGTCATTCTCTTTTTATCAAATTGCTTTGCAAAACCCTATTTATTTCAAAGTTATAATTACAGGGATTAAGTTTATGTAATCACCATATTACAGCCGGTATGTGGGGTTTTGTATACATTACTTGATAATCTTCACCATTGGGGCAGCCAAGGGGTGATATGACCATAGTCAAAGACACCATTGGACGAAAGGGCCAATGGGTCGAGTGACAAAGTACTGTGGGTAATTGGTTTGATATCAGAAACATTGTAATTTTCCTTAATACTGTAAATTATAACAAAATGTGTCATTTTAGTAAATAGAATGATTCACTCAGTATTTCCCGCTGACAAAACCTTTTTCAAACATGTTTCAGGTGATCTGTTGTAATTCAGGAAAAGTGCTGGGGAGCATTTCAAGCTTAAAGATAGTGGCTCATTATAAAAATAAAGAAATAAGTTTTGTAACATAACGATTTTATAGTAAAATCATACTATTGTAAATTATCGGGGTTTTATCCCGAAATGTGAAATAAAATAAATAGGGAAAATTTTAGCTTTAAACGATCCTTTTAAATAAACTTCCGCTGTTAAACTCAATTAAATCAATACCGCAGGATTTCTGTCCCGCGGCTCCTGAAACGGGTCAAACCGGGTCGGGGGCCGTGACAGACGTCGATCCGGACTAGGTCGAGTCTGGCCTAATTCCCTATAGTTATGGCTCTGATACCAATCTGTCACACCCCAACCGATGGCGGAATCATCGGGGCACGGCACTAGGCGAATCAGATTGCTCAAGAGAATCCATAACAACTATGTTGCGATAATATTTAATACATTCGTTATCCCATACTAACAAATAATACACTCACATAAGTTATCACAGATTTCTTGTCCTCTCGAACAATACAAATCCGACAACCTAGATTTCAGTTGAGTTTCTAGACTTCCTAGCTTGATTTGAAATAGTCTGCGATCTAACCTGCAACATACGTTAAAATATTTATCAATAAAAAAGTATTGGCGAGTATACAGGTTTGACATGTAGCGTAATAGATAAAAAGTGTAGTGAATTTCCATATGTGTCACACCCCGATTTCCACGTGTCACCGGTGGGCCCGGTGGGGGAGTATCGTGACGTGGTTGGCAACGTAATAGTCAAACAACACAATATTATTATGCACAGCGGAAGCAAATTTAAAATATGATACAACCGAATTTAATATTGTTTATCAATGTAACAATATCCGGAAGTTTATCGACAGAACGGATCGAAACAAAATAATATTAATGGTTCGACAGACTTCAGGCATCCTAAGCTGGCGAGACTTTTTATTGATGCTAAGGAGAGAATCCAGCCAATTTCGTTTAGTACCTGCATTCAGTCTTTTTGGGAAAATACGTCAGTTTACACTGGTAAATACAATCAACTGACTCATTTTGGAAAATGATTGAAAATTGGTTTGGATGCACGTGGCATAAACATTTTTGTTTAACTTGGGAGAATTATTTAATATTATAATCTTGTGAACGAATTACATGTTACTTATGCGTTCAGTAGCCCAGAACTTGTCCAGGTTAAAGATCAATAGACACACCACATTATTGAGTTATACACTGACAGGTGTACGCCTACACCCCGTGCTCAGGTCGTGGCCATCTCGTAAGATGATGCCAAGGATATCCGGGGCATGGTCATTAACCCCCCAAAGGCTGTAAAGTAAACAAGACTGTTTAAACGAGCTGATCAAATTATTCAACTACCCACTTTAACGGTGGAGATTTGATGCCCGATCAAGCGGTATGCTATATACCGTAACCCAAGCCCGTATAGGGAAAATAAGTTAAAAGTATTTACCTAAGTAAGTATTAATCACAACAAGCAAAATGCACGTAGCTTTTACTGGTCCTCCTAATCTGGAACGAAGGTTTATAATAACCTATTAGAATTCTAACGGGCCTTTTATTAAGCTTAAGCTTAGACCGGCTAGTTTCAAGATACGGTTCGTACGCACGATTAAGCGAAGACCGGATAGAATGTGATTCAGACCTGACAAGTTTGAAGACTTGTTTAATATGGGTTTATTATTCACATTCTGGATTTTGAGATAAAACCGTTAAGGTTTGACCCGTTTCGGCTAATTTATGTAAACTTGTTACGTAAACCGAACCGTGCGCGTAATAAGCGTGACGGGTATTCATGAGAGCTATATACAGGTTTCCTAAGTTAATTATGTCTCAAATATGTTGTGACATCAGTAAGGTGTCTTTCATTATGCCCGAAACGTGTTTAAACACAACTAGGCCCCGTAGGGGTAGTTTGGTCATTTAAAAGTTTATAAAAGCGTTTAAGTGTTTAACTGAGTTACAGGTCTGATGTAATCAGTAAATATACTCCACTTGCTAAGTTATATCAGTAAGTTAAGGCATATATGTGAAACTTATCATTTTTAACCAAACTATGCCCCGTAGGGGTATTTTTGTAATTTCACATAAGCCGAAAAGCTCAAAACTGAAGTCTGAGTTTATCAACCTTTGCTTACTGTTAAAATATTATAATTTGCTTAATATATCAGTAGGTATCAACCCGGGTATGTTCAATATAATTTTTATACATACTATGCGTTAATAACGCTAAATAAGGCGATTTAAGGTCATTTCCGGGTTCGATACTTAAATCTGATATTTTTATATTTCCAAAAAGGATTAAAATAATTTATTTATCATATTTGATCAGTAGCAAAAGGTTTGGAGTCGTTTAGATGTGTAAAACTCATTTTATGGCCCGTAAGGGCAAAACCGACAATTACCGGATTAAGCCTACGACTACTAGTTATGCTCAGCCTAAAATTAATTAAAAATCTTTAAAAATCCCAAAATAATATATTACATCAGTGGTTATTAAGTTTGATACCAAAAAGTAGGCTTAACTAGGCTATACGCTAATTATGCCGTTTAATTAACATAAAGCTTTAAATTTGCGATATTGAGCATAACTCTTAATCTACAAGTCAAACTGATGTCAAACTTTGCATACAAGTTTATATATCAGTATTTAAGGTTTCTACACTTTTACATTTTCATAAATCACGTTTTAAGGTAATAAGGGCATAACGGTCAACATATGAGCAATTAACGGAAACATGCATATTAATTGGATAACTAATGAACCAAGGTGTATAATCACAGAGGGTTGTTCTAACATGTAACCTAGTCCAATTAAAGCTCTGAGGCATTTCTAAAACATGCCTAAACGGGTCAGAACTGAAAGTCAAAGTGAAAGTCAAACTATGTGACTTTCGGTTCCGAACCGGGTCTAAACAGGAAATTGTCGGGTTGAACATGTTTAGACATGTTCTTATACTTATTACTAAGTTATAAAACTGATCAAACAGGTTGTATATGGTCTATAATGTTAATTATGCATAAATGACATTTTAAGCTTCCTGTTGACTTTTTTTAAACTAGTTTGACCCGACTTTTGACCTGGTTAGAGGGGTGATCAGGGGAAACCCTTTTGAGGTTTTATTACCCACATAAATACCAACATATAACTACTTTTAATTTGAGATATTAATAAGCCATTATTGACTAATCTCGAAGTCAAACCGTAATTACGACGGTTTGACTTTTAGCTAATTAAACAAGCTAAACTCAATTAAAGAAAGACTAGCAGACTTACAAGAGTCCTATGCACGAGATATGATCAGTTGGACCTGCTTGAGAGCTCCAGAATTGATCAGATGGCAAGAAGGAAGTGTGAAGAATGTTTGTGACTTGAAGGTCCTTTTATAGTGGTTTCAATCACCACAAAACACTGACAAACAAGTCTACCAGGTAACCACAACCTTCCAACATGTGTTCCTAGTGCCTAGGACTGTTTAGGGGTCGCCCACATTGCATTAATGTCGAAAAAGGGTCGGTTTTCCGCGTTTGCAGGCTGCTGTCATGATTTCCTGCTTCTGGGCTCCTGAGGCGGCCCGCCTCCCAATTAACAAACCCGTACGCGGGCCGCATGGGCATGCGTTTCATATTTTTATTTTCTATTTAATACAAAGTTGACCCTTGGTTTAATTGAACGGGCAATCAAGCTTTTTAATTGCATTTTGACCCCCTTATCTTTACCCACAAGGGCTTTAGGACTTATACCCACTTTTCCAAGTCCCCGAACACTTCCGGTTAACCCGAAAAGCCTTAACTTTCAATGTTTGCACTTTAACCCCTCGCACACGAATTTGATCATAACTTTCTCATACGTTAACGAAAATTTATGAAATTTATATCGTGCATTCTAGTGAGCATAATTAACCTTTACAAAGCTTCGGGTTTGTCAAAAGGTCACTCAGAGGTATAAATTAAACATGTTGACACATTTAGCCCCTGTAGTTTGTAATCTCTCACTTTTTGCTTCGTATGATCCATGATTTATTCGTTTGATGTTATAAACATCATGTAGGGTTATTATGAAGTATATTTATTCACTGTTGACATTTAGAACCCGTATGATCACATACTTTCCATGTTTGTCAACTTTAGTCCTTTTATAACATTCTTTCTCACGTGCAAACTTTATGACACGTGTCAACACATTATAGGACGTGAATTTTCGAGGTGTTACATCCTCACCCCCTTAAAATAAATCTCGACCCGAGATTTACTGAAATAAGTAAGGGTACTTTTCTTTCATCGTGGATTCAACCTCCCACGTGAATTCGGGACCTCTACGAGCATCCCATTTGACCTTAACAATAGGCACATGC
Source organism: Helianthus tuberosus (assembly GCA_030545235.1). NCBI lineage: Eukaryota > Viridiplantae > Streptophyta > Magnoliopsida > Asterales > Asteraceae > Helianthus > Helianthus tuberosus. The sequence goes on along the minus strand of CM060443.1, from coordinate 57,710,904 downwards.
TTCCTTCGAAGCTTCTTAACCCGTCTATCCTCAATCGACAAGGGTTTTTCAACAAATCTTAAGCTCTCATCTATATGCACATCTGTATGTGGTATAACCAGTGATTCGTCAGCGAAACACTTTTTCAGATTGCAGATGTGGAACACATTGTGAATTCCACTGAGCTCTTCTGGTAAGTTAACTTATAGGCAACTGACCCGACATGTTCGATAACCTCAAAAGGTCCTATGTATCTCGGGCTTAGCTTGCCTTTCTTACCAAACCGCATCACTCCCTTCCAGGGTGACACTTTAAGTAGGACTTTGTCACCTACTTCGAAGTGAAAATCCTTACGCTTAGGATCAGCGTAACTTTTCTGCCTATCCCGGGCAGCTTTGAGACGGTCACGAATCTGGACAATCTTGTCCGTCGTTTCGAACACGAGCTCTGGTCCTGATAACTGGACATCTCCAACTTCCGCCCAACAAATAGGCGATCTACACTTTCTACCGTATAATGCCTCAAAAGGCGCAGCCTTAATGCTGGTATGGTAGCTATTGTTGTAGGAGAATTCGATCAATGGTAGGTTCTTATCCCAGCTACCACCCAAATCGATCGCACATGCACGTAGCATGTCTTCCAACGTTTGAATAGTACGCTCACTCTGACCGTCAGTCTGAGGATGATAAGCCGTACTAAAATTCAAACGTGTGCCCAAAGATTGTTGGAAACTCTTCCAAAAATGCGACGTGTACCTAGTATCTCTATCAGAGATAATAGCCACAGGTATGCCATGTAAGGCTACAATCTTATCAACATATAACTGGGCTAACATGTCGGAGCTATAAGTCTCCTTGATGGGTAAGAAATGTGCTGACTTAGTCAGTCTGTCAACTATAACCCATATTGTATCATTTCCTTTCCTTGTCTTGGGTAACTTAGTAATAAAATCCATAGTTACCATTTCCCACTTCCACGTAGGAAGTTCAGGCTGTTGTAGCAAGCCTGACGGCTTTTGATGCTTGGCTTTGACTTGCGCACATGTCAAGCATTTAGCTACATGGGTGGCTACAGACTTTTTCAAGCCTATCCACCAATAATTTGCCTTTAGATCCTGGTACATCTTATCAGCTCCAGGATGAACGGAGTATTTGGAACTATGGGCTTCCTGGAGGATGACATCACGAAGTCCTCCAAAAATTGGAACCCATATTCGTCCATTTAATTTCAGAAGTCCGTCCTTGCTAAGAGTTAACTGCTCCTCAGTTACTCCTAACTTTTCATTAGGATAGTTAGCTTCCAACACAGCTTCCTTCTGTGCAGCTAACAACCTTTCCATCAAACTGTTCTTTATTTCCATGCGCTTGGCATTGATTCGGATGGGTTTAACCCTTTCCTTCCGACTCAAGGCATTGGCGACTACATTCGCCTTGCCGGGATGGTATTTGATTTCACAATCATAGTCATTTAAAGTTTCCATCCAACGGCGTTGCCTCATGTTTAATTCCTTCTGATTAAACAGATGTTGGAGGCTCTTGTGATCAGAATAAATCACACATTTGACACCATAAAGATAGTGCCTCCAAAGCTTCAGTGCGAATACAACGGCACCCAGCTCCAAGTCATGGGTGGTGTAATTCTTTTCATGCACTTTCAATTATCGTGAAGCGTAGGCAATAACCTTGCCTTTCTGCATAAGCACACACCCCATGCCAGTGTGCGAAGCATCACAATAAACCACAAAGTCTTCTATTCCATCTGGCAATGTCAGTACTGGGGCGTTGCTCAACTTTTGCTTCAGAATATCAAAGGATTCTTGCTGCTTAGGGCCCCAAACAAACTTAACCTTCTTCTTAGTTAAGGAGGTTAGGGGTGCAGCAATCCTTGAAAAATTTTCAATGAACCGCCTGTAATATCCTGCTAATCCCAGGAAGCTACGAATCTCCGTAGGCGTCTTTGGCTCTTGCCAATTCATAACAGCTTCAACTTTAGCGGGATCCACTTGGATACCACGCTCACTGACCACATGTCCAAGAAATTGGACTTCTCGTAGCCAAAATTCATACTTAGAGAATTTGGCATAGAGTTTCTCTTGGTGTAAAAGTTTGAGAATACATCGAAGGTGTTTCTCATGGTCAGCTTGATTCTTAGAATAAATGAGAATGTCGTCGATGAAAACGATGACGAATTTATCTAAGTAAGGCTTGCAGACGCAATTCATGAGATCCATGAACGCGGTCGGTGCATTAGTGAGCCCAAAAGGCATCACTAGGAACTCGTAGTGACCATAACGAGTCCTAAATGCAGTCTTGTGAACGTCTTCATCTTTGACCTTCAGCTGATGGTAGCCAGACCTCAAATCAATCTTCGAGAAGTAACTTGCCCCTTGAAGCTGATCGAACAAATCGTCGATCCTGGGCAAAGGATACCTATTCTTGATCGTGACTTTATTAAGCTCGCGATAGTCGATTCACAGACGCATCGACCCATCCTTCTTCTTGACAAATAGGATTGGCGCTCCCCAAGGAGATGAACTAGGTCTGATGAAACCTTTAGCCAGCAATTCATCTAGCTGTGTCCTCAACTCCTTCATTTCTGTGGGTGCCAATCTGTATGGTGCTCTAGCAACAGGTGCTGCTCCGGGGATGATATCAATCCTGAATTCCACTTGTCTATCTGGTGGTAAACCAGGTAGATCTTTAGGAAACACTTCTGGGTATTCAGAAATGACAGGGATGTCTTCTATCTTCGGTTTAGGCTCGTCAATAATCACTTGCGTCATGTAAATGACACACCCCTTCTTCAAACACTTGGAAGCCTTGAGCATAGTCACCTGCTCAGGCAGCCCATACTGGGTATCTCCCCGAATGGTAAGTGATTCACCAGACGGAGTCTTTATTACCACTTGTTTCTGGTTACAGACAATTTGGGCCTGGTTATGAGATAACCAGTCCATACCCAGAACTATGTCAAAACCAGCCAACTTAAAGGGAAGTAGAGACAGAGGAAAAGAATGGTTCTTAATGGATATAACACATCCATCTAACACAGTAGAGACGGTTTCTATGGTACCATCTGCTAACTCTACTTCATAGTTTACGCTTAGGGTTTTGACAGGTAAATTCAACAATTTACAAAACTTATGATCTACGAAAGACTTATCTGCGCCTGAATCAAAAAGTACTCTTGCAAAGACATCATTTACAAGGAAAGTACCTGTTATGACATTATCGTCTTGCACAGCTTCTTTCGCGTCCATTCTGAAGACTCTGGCATTAGTCTTCTTAGCCTCCTCAGGCTTCTTGTTGTATTTCGGGCAGTTGGTCTTAATGTGCCCCTTTTCATTGCAACGGTAGCACGTTGCGTCTTTTATCTTCTTGCAATCCAGGGTTTTGTGATCCGTGGACTTGCAAATACCACAAGCAAAGGGTTTTGACTGAGTCTGAGAGTTCGACTCCAGTCTGCACTTTCCATAGTGCTGCTTCTTGCAAATTTTACACTTGGGCTTTTCACCAGAATTATGCCCATCCTTCCTCGACTCCGACCCTTTCTTGTTGTCACCGCTCCCACGGTGCTTCTTGTTCGACTTTCGTGAACCATCATCTTCACACTTCCTCTTCTCGGCCTCCTTATTCCTCAGCGATCTCTGCCTGACCGCATCCAGAGTGAGGGATAAGGAAATGTCAGCTACAGACCTGAAGGTAGCTGGTCGAGAAGCTTTTACGCTTGCCTTGATTTCCGGGGCTAAACCACCAATAAAGCGAGCGATTCTTTTTGGCTCCGGGGTTACCAGGTAAGGAACCAATCGGGACAGCGTATTGAAGCTTGTCAGGTAAGCTTGACAGTCGAGGTTCGTCATTACTAACGATAGAAAGTCAGATTCTATCTTCTCCACCTCATGTTGAGGGCAGAAATTTTCCTTGATTAGGGCAATGAATTGATCCCACGACATATTATACAATGGGATTTTTCCGGTGGCCTCGATCAGAGATCTCCACCATGCTAACGCTTCACCCTTAAAGGACTGTGACACAAACTTAACTACATCCCTTTCAGCGCACCCGCTGATATCTACCACCGTGTCCATCTCGTCCAGCCAAGTCATAAAGTCGACGGCTCCTTTTTCCCCAGTAAAATTCCTGGGCTTACAAGACACGAAGTACTTAAAGGAGCAACCCTTATTACGGGGTTCTTGATGCAGTACTAATTGTTGAGATGGGACACTTTGATGGTTGGTGGACTGACGGTCATCACCATCTTTCTTGGGTCCATTCTTTTTGGGAGGAGGCTTGCTATGAGCCTCAGAATGTGTCTTAGGCTTTGAATGTGGTGCAGAGTGGGTCCTACTTCGAGTACCACTGTATTCTTCATACTGCCTTTCCAAAGCCTGTGTAACAGCGCCGTCTATGATCGCTTTTAATTCAGCACCCGTTAACGTAATCTGGGCGTTCTCATTTTGCTCCACTGGATGGCTATTTATTTCATTTGAGTCAGCCATTTGAATTGAACTGTTGCAGAAAACAAGAACAATATTTTATTTGGGAGTTTATTATGGAATTATCCCTTAGGGTAACTCGTTAACCATGGTAAACAGAGACCATATTTGGTTAACTTATTAATTGTATTAATTTAGGATTTCAATTAAATTTATCCTAATTATAAACAATAACAATATATATTAGCACATAAGGCTTAGTCACATGGACAATTTAAATTATAAGCTATGATTTCAGAGAATCAAGACTTTTAAGGTTTGAACCTAGTTCATTACCCTTATCAGATAGGGAGTCATAGCTACCTCTGTCTTCTGGCTCATATGGAAGTGAGCTGGGCCCGTAGGCATCATATTACCACGTATGGTAAAATATGATCATCTTAATTGATGATCTTAACCCATGATTCAGAGATCATATAATTGGGTTTGGAATCTTCTAAAGAATCCTTGTACATATAAGAATGACATGTGATTTTAACGAATCACTTCTGCCAGGAGTGTTAACATGTTTTAAGATGTTAACATGGATTTGAATCTTTTAAACAGGTCTTACCATCTTGGCCCGGTCTTATATTTGACACGATGCTAGGTTTCACACTTTAAGACTCTTAATTAAATAATTACATAGGCAATTTAATTTAAAAGGAATGATTTTAATTTATTTATTTCATTTATAAATTATTTATGCGCAAAATGGCAAACATGAAATTTATAAAACAAACATTCCATTGATTTATTCAAAATATTATACACTGCCCTAAACGGGTCTTTTCAAATAACAAACTTACCCTCGCAGGGGTCAAACAAGTACTTACCCACGCAGGGGTTTAATAACACACATGCCCACGCAGGGGCTTAATAACATAATTGTCCACGCAGGGACTTACACAAACAAACTAGTCCACGCAGGGACCTTAACAAATAAACATCATACCCACGCAGGGGTTAACGGAAAACAGAAAATGGAAGGATTCAATGATCCTTCTTGTTCTTCCCTTTGATCAATCCTACTAATCCTTGGAAGAAAGTCTGTCTCTCCCTACAGTCCCTGTGCACTTCCCGTTCCACCTGATCCAGCCTCTGAAGGAGTTCCTCATGCTCAGGTGGGGAGAACCTAGGCGGCTGCGATTGAGTCCGTATGATAGGCCTAGGTGGTATCTGGTACCCTTGTGTTGGGTACCCAACTCCCCATGGAGCTCCGTATTGTCCTTCTGGGTGCAGGGCATTGTAGTTAGCTGCCACCAAGTAGGGGTCGGCCTCTGCATACCCGTAGTTGTTGTGAACTGGTGGCTCGAACGGGTTGTATGCCATGGAACCTGTATACGCTGGGATTGGGTTGTCAAAACCCATTGGCGGCGGCTGCAGCATCGCGGGGTTGGAAGGTCCACCCATTTGTGGGTCCTCCTGATGTGGCGGGTAGTGGCTGGTACTTGACTGGCGTGGGGAGCTGAAATGAAAGTCTCCCGCACGTGATGACATACGTGCACCAGTTCTCCTACGCCTTGGCGGTTGAGGAGGTGCCGGTTGAACTGGTGGCGGTGGAGGGGGTGGCGTAACTGCCACAAATTGGTGATCCTCAGAGGAATCTTGATGATGATGCTGCTGCTGTTGCTGCTGCTGCTCATGAGGCGACGAGTGGTGAGAAGGTGTGTAGTACCACTCGTGCCGAGTGAACATGGCTTGGAAACTGTCTGGACCACCATAGGGTGATCCGTGAAAAGACGATCCGTCGGAGATCTCGATTGGATGGTTTGGAGTGCCACTAGCAGGTTCGACGGGGTCAGTATCCTCGTCCATGTCGTCAGCGTGCTCGCCAGAGAAGTGATCGTCTGGCCCTAGTGGGTTGAAACCCACGGGTTCTGGTAAGTAATTGGCCGGATTAAATTGGCCTCGAAAGACGGGTGTGGGGTCACCATACGAATGATGAGATAGGGATCGCTGAAGTGGTATGTAGGACGGTTGAGGGTTATTGGGTTCATGAGGGTTAAGAACAGGAGGTGTTGAACTATGCGAAACCGACCGTCTGGCCGGATCGAACAGGTTTCTCCGGTTCTCCCGAGGGTTGTCGCTCTCGGTGGTGGATGGAGCTCGCCGTTGCGAAGGTCCAGCTTCATGATCGTTAGGGGCGGTGACTGGCCCCTTGCCTCGTCCTCGTCTCCTAAAGAATCTTGAAGGCATCTTGTTAATCCTGTCAATATAGCATGAGATAACTATAACAAATATAAAATTTAAAGGACAAAACAAAAACCGAAAAAGGTGGAATTTGTCCTATGTTATATGTCTACACTCGAAGGTTTAATTATGTGCAATTGTATAACTGAGATTAAACACAAAAGGCTAGTGTTTAATTCACTCAGAGTTGGCTCTGATACCAACCTGTCACACCCCGATTTCCATGTGTCACCGGTGGGCCCGGTGGGGGAATATCGTGAGGTGGTTGGCAACGTAATAGTCAAACAACACAATATTATTATGCACAGCGGAAGCAAATTAAAAATATGATACAACCGAATTTAATATTGTTTATCAATGTAACAATATCCGGAAGTTTATCCACAGAACGGATCGGAACAAAATAATATTAATGGTTCGACAGACTTCAGGCATCCTAAGCTGGCGAGACTTTCTATTGATGCTAAGGAGAGAATCCAGCCAATTTCGTTTAGTACCTGCATTCAGTCTTTTTGGGAAAATACGTCAGTTTACACTGGTAAATACAATCAACTGACTCATTTTGGAAAATGACTGAAAATTGGTTTGGATGCACGTGGCATAAACATTTTTGTTTAACTTGGGAGAATTATTTAATATTATAATCTTGTGAACGAATTACATGTTACTTATGCGTTCAGTAGCCCGGATCTTGTCCGGGTTAAAGATCAATAGACACACCACATTATTGAGTTATACACTGACAGGTGTACGCCTACACCCCGTGCTCAGGTCGTGGCCATCTCGTAAGATGATGCCAAGGTTATCCGGGACATGGTCATTAACCCCCCAAAGGCTGTAAAGTAAACAAGACTGTTTAAACGAGCCGATCAAATTATTCAACTACCCACTTTACCGGTGGAGATTTGATGCCCGGTCAAGCGGTATGCTATATACCGTAACCCAAGCCCGTATAGGGAAAATAAGTTAAAAGTATTTACCTGAGTAAGTATTAATCACAACAAGCAAAATGCACGTAGCTTTTACTGGTCCTCCTAATCTGGAACGAAGGTTTATAATAACCTATTAGAATTCTAAGGTGCCTTTTATTAAGCTTAAGCTTAGACCGGCTAGTTTCAAGATACGGTTCGTACGCACGATTAAGCGAAGACCGGATAGAATGTAATTCAGACCCGACAAGTTTGAAGACTTGTTTAATATGGGTTTATTATTCACATTCTGGATTTTGAGATAAAACCGTTAAGGTTTGACCCGTTTCGGCTAATTTATGTAAACTTGTTACATAAACCGAACCGTGCGCGTAATAAGCGTGACGGGTATTCATGAGAGCTATATACAGGTTTCCTAAGTTAATTATGTCTCAAATATGTTGTGACATCAGTAAGGTGTCTTTCATTATGCCCGAAACGTGTTTAAACACAACTAGGCCCCGTAGGGGTAGTTTGGTCATTTAAAAGTTTATGAAAGCGTTTAAGTGTTTAACTGAGTTCCAGGTCTGATGTAATCAGTAAATATACTCCACTTGCTAAGTTATATCAGTAAGTTAAGGCATATATGTGAAACTTATCATTTTTAACCAAACTATGCCCCGTAGGGGTATTTTGGTAATTTCACATAAGCCGAAAAGCTCAAAACTGAAGTCTGAGTTTATCAACCTTTGCTTACTGTTAAAATATTATAATATGCTTAATATATCAGTAGGTATCAACCCGGGTATGTTCAATATAATTTTTATACATACTATGCGTTAATAACGCTAAATAAGGCGATTTAAGGTCATTTCCGGGTTCGATACTTAAATCTGATATTTTTATATTTCCAAAAAGGCTTAAAATAATTTATTTATCATAGGTGATCAGTAGCAAAAGGTTTGGAGTCGTTTAGATGTGTAAAACTCATTTTATGGCCCGTAAGGGCAAAACCGACAATTACCGGATTAAGCCTACGACTACTAGTTATGCTTAGCCTAAAATTAATTAAAAATCTTTAAAAATCCCAAAATAATATATTACATCAGTGGTTATTAATTTTGATACCAAAAAGTAGGCTTAACTAGGCTATACGCTAATTATGCCGTTTAATTAACATAAAGCTTTAAATTTGCGATATTGAGCATAACTCTTAATCTACAAGTCAAACTGATGTCAAACTTTGCATACAAGTTTATATATCAGTATTTAAGGTTTCTACACTTTTACATTTTCATAAATCACATTTTAAGGTAATAAGGGCATAACGGTCAACATATGAGCAATTAACGGAAACATGCATATTAATTGGATAACTAATGAACCAAGGTGTATAATCACAGAGGGTTGTTCTAACATGTAACCTAGTCCAATTAAAGCTCTGAGGCATTTCTAAAACATGCCTAAACGGGTCAGAACTGAAAGTCAAAGTGAAAGTCAAACTATGTGACTTTCGGTTCCGAACCGGGTCTAAACAGGAAATTGTCGGGTTGAACATGTTTAGACATGTTCTTATACTTATTACTAAGTTATAACAATGATCAAACAGGTTGTATATGGTCTATAATGTTAATTATGCATAAATGACATTTTAAGCTTCCTGTTGACTTTTTCTAAACTAGTTTGACCCGACTTTTGACCTGGTTAGAGGGGTGATCAGGGGAAACCCTTTTGACGTTTTATTACCCACATAAATACCAACATATAACTACTTTTAATTCGAGATATTACTAAGCCATTATTGACTAATCTCGAAGTCAAACCGTAATTACGACGGTTTGACTTTTAGCTAATTAAACAAGCTAAACTCAATTAAAGAAAGACTAGCAGACTTACAAGAGTCCTATGCACAAGATATGATCAGTTGGACCTGCTTGAGAGCTCCAGAATTGATCAGATGGCAAGAAGGAAGTGTGAAGAATGTTTGTGACTTGAAGGTCCTTTTATAGTGGTTTCAATCACCATAAAACAATGACAAACAAGTCTACCAGGTAACCACAACCTTCCAACATGTGTTCCTAGTGCCTAGGACTGTTTAGGGGTCGCCCACATTGCATTAATGTCGAAAAAGGCTCGGTTTTCCGCGTTTGCAGGCTGCTGTCATGATTTTCTGCTTCTGGGCTCCTGAGGCGGCCCGCCTCCCAATTAACAAACCCGTACGCGGGCCGCATGGGCCTGCGTTTCATATTTTTATTTTCTATTTAATGCAAAGTTGACCCTTGGTTTAATTGAAAGGGCAATCAAGCTTTTTAATTGTATTTTGACCCCCTTATCTTTACCCACAAGGGCTTTAGGACTTATACCCACTTTGCCAAGTCCCCGAACACTTCCGGTTAACCCGAAAAGCCTTAACTTTCAATGTTTGCACTTTAACCCCTCGCACACGAATTTGATCATAACTTTCTCATACGTTAACGAAACTTTACGAAATTTATATCGTGCATTCTAGTGAGCATAATTAACATTTACAAAGCTTCGGGTTTGTCAAAAGGTCACTCAGAGGTATAAATTAAACATGTTGACACATTTAGCCCCTGTAGTTTGTAAGCTCTCACTTTTTGCTTCGTATGATCCATGATTTATTCGTTTGATGTTATAAACATCATGTAGGGTTATTATGAAGTATATTTATTCACTGTTGACATTTAGAACCCATATAATCACATACTTTCCATGTTTGTCAACTTTAGTCCTTTTATAACATTCTTTCTCACGTTCAAACTTTATGACACGTGTCAACACATTATAGGACGTGAATTTTCGAGGTGTTACAATATGCAAGAACGTAACACACGACATATATACTCACAAAGCTGATACTACCAACTAAGTCCTCGATGCTCAAATATGCGATGGCAAACTAGACCCCGTCGGGCGCAATAGTACTATACTAGTCATGGTGGGACGCCGCGAGTATAAGCCCTAGAACATATGCAACTAGCATCACGTATATCTATGCACACCAGTTATTCGCAAGTGATAATTCGATTGATTTAATAATTCGTTGATAAGTTCGATTTGTTAGAAACAGATGTTACACCCAAAATTCGATTAAAAAGGGGGTCAAGTATACTCACAGTGCTTATTAGCGGAAATACAACTTGATTGGATTGGTTGCGAATACGTCTGCGTTAATCATTGAAGGATATAGTAAACGATGCATAGTTATGCGAGAATAGCATTGAAAAGTCAGTCATCTGGTCGGATGGTGCTCACCCATTCGGATGGGCTCATCCGATCGGATGGCATATGGATCTGAGTCGGATGGCTGTCATCCGGTCGGATGACATGCTATCCGGTCAGATTAGTGTTGACTCGTGCGGATTGTCGTCCGTTCGAACAAGTGTAACTCATGCGGACAGTCATGTCACTCGTGCGAACAAGTAACTCGTGTAGACAGTCATGTCATTCGTGCGGACAAGTAACTCGTGCGGACAGTCATGTCATTCGTGCGGACAAGTAACTCGTGCGGACAGTCATGTCATTCATGCGGACAAGTAACTCGAGCGGACAGTCATGTCATTCGTGCGGACAGTCATGTCATTTATGCGAACAAGTAACTCGTGCGGACAGCCATGTCATTCGTGCGGACAAGTAACTCGTGCGGACAGTCATGTCACTCGTGCGGACAAGTAACTCGTGCGGATATAATTTGCCGGGTTGAACCGGCCCTGAAAAACAGGAGTGGGGTTACCAAAAGAATTGTGCGAAAGGGATTGCTGGAGAGGTATATATGAAGGTTGTGGGTTATCGGGCTCGTTTTCTGACTGTGGCCCATAGGAGTTACGATAGGGAGGCGTTGAGCTGTGCGAGACAGATCGTCTGGCGGGCTCAAAAAGGTTCCTCCTGTTTCCTTGCGGATCGGCACTTGCAGTCGTAGAAGGAGCTCGCCAGTGCGAAGGCCCGGCTTCGTGATCGTTAGGGGCGCTGATTGGGCCCTTGCCTTTTCCTCCTCTTCTAATTCTTGGCGGCATTGTTAAACCTGTCAATATAACAAAGGTAACAACAAGAATATATATATAAAATTACAAGACAAAATGAAACAAAAATAGAATTTGTCCTATGTTCTTTGTCTAGACTCGAAAATTTAGGAATGTGCAATTGTGTAACTGAGATTAAACACAAAAGGCTAGTGTTTAATTCACTCAGCGTTGGCTCTGATACCAACCTGTCGCACCCCGATATTTCCACATTTGACCGGTGGGCCCGGTGGGGGAGTAACGTGACGTGGTTGGTAACATTACAGTCAAACAACACAATATTTAATATGCACAGCGGAAGCAAAAGAAATATATATATTCCAACCGAATATAATTGTAATATCAAGTATCCCAACAGTTGAAATTTATCCACAGGTGGATCAAAAATAAATAGGAAACATTGTTCAACAGTTTTTGACGTCCGAGCTTGCGAGACTTATTGTGGACGCTAGGAGAAAGCCAGCCTAGTTCGCTTAGTACCTGCACTTAACCTTTTTGGGAAAATACGTCAGTTTACACTGGTAAATACATTCAACTAACTCATTTGGAAAAGTTTAATAAAAATTAATTTGAATGCACGTGGCACAAACTCTTTATAACTTGGGATAATTATTTAAACATATAAACTTGTAAAAGGATTACATGTTCCTTATGCGTTCAGTAGCCCGGTTCGTGTCGGGTTAAAGATCAATAGACACGCCACATTATTTATTTATGCACTGACGAGTGTACGCCTACACCCCGCGCTTAGGTCGTGGCCATTTCGTAAAATGATGCCAAGGATCTCCGGGACATGGTCATTAACCTCCCAAAGGCGTTAAGCAAACAAAACATATTTAAACGGGTCATCTCGATAATACTTAACCACCAATCGATTAAGGTCGAATGCCCGACCAAGCGGTATTTTATATACCGTACCCCAAGCCCGTATAAGGGAAAATAAGTTAAAAGTATTTACCTTTGCAAGTATAAATCACAATTAGCAAATGCGGGTAGCTTTTACCGGTTCTCCTATTCTGGAACAAAGGTTTATAATAACCTATTAGAATCCTAACGGTTTTTAGTTAAGCTTAAGCTTAGACCGGTTAGTTTTAAAGAAATATATGGTTTGAACGCGTGATTAAGCGAAGACCGGAATAGAATGTGATTTAGACCCGACAAGTTTAAAGACTTGTCTTATATGGGTAATCTAAACACATTCTGGATTTTGAGATAAAAATGATAAGGTTTGACCCGTTTCGGCCAATTTATGTAAACTTGTTACATAAACCGAACCGAACGCGAAGAATGCGTAACGGGTAACCATAAGAGCCATATACGGGTTTCCTATGTTAATATGCCTCAAATATGTTGTGACATCAGTAAGATATCTTTTATTATGCCCGAAACGAATTTAAACTCAAACTATGCCCCGTAGGGGTATTTTAGTCATTTATAAGGTTATAAAAGAGTTTGAACTATAATCTGAGTTACAGGTCTGATGTAATTAGTAAAAATACTTAATTTGATAAGTTATAACAGTAGGGTATTGCATATATGTGAAATTTATTTATCATACAAAATAATTTATTTATCATACAAAATCAGTAGCAAAAGGCTTGGGGTCAAAAAGATATGTAAAACTCATTTTATAGCCCAAAAGGGCAAAACCGACAATTACCGACTCAACCTTATAACTCTAAGTTATGCTCAGCCTAAAATTAATTAAAAATCTTCAAAAATCCAAAAATAATATATTACATCAGTGGGTAACAAGTTTGATATCAAAAAGTGGGTTTAAATAGGCTATATGCTAATTATGCCGTTTAATCGCTAAAAAGCTTTCTAATTACGCTAATGAGCATAACTCTCATTCTACACCTCAAACTGATGTCAAATTTTGGGTGCAAGTTTATAAATCAGTAACTAAGGTTTCTACTCTTTTACATTTTTAAAAACCACGTTTTATGGTGAAAAGGGCAAAATAGTCAACATATAGGCAATTAACGGAATCATGCATATTAATTGGATAACTAATGAACCAAGGTGTATAATCACAGAGGGTTATACTAGCATGTAACCTGGTCCTAAGGAAGCTCTAAGGCATTTCCAAATCATGCTAAATCGGGTTAGAACTGAAGTCAAAGCAAAAGTCAAAGTTTTGCGACTTTCGGTTCCGAACCGGGTCTAAACAGAAAATTGTCGGATCAAATAAGCTTAGACCAGTTATTATACTTATTACCAAGTTATATGAGTGATAAAATAGATTACATGTCTTCTACATTGTTAGTTATGTGTTAATTTGAAGATTAGCATTCTGTTGACTTTTTCTAAACAACTTTGACCCGACATTTGATCTAGATAGAGTGGGAATCAGAGGGTGCCCTTTTAAGGGTTTAATGCCCACATAATTACCAACTTATAACTACCTTCAATTCGACTAATCACTGGACCATTAATGATTAATCGCTAGGTCAAACGGTAATTACGACGGTTTGACTTTTAAGCTAAAACTAAGTAAAAACTCAACTAAGAAAGGTTAAGCATACTTACAGAAGTCCTATGCACGATTAGGAAGGCTTAGGGTCTGCTCTTGAACTCCCAAAAACTCCAGGAATGTAGAAGGAAAGGTGTGATCAATGGTTGCAACAAGAGGCCCTTTTATAGTGCTTTTGATCTCATAGATCATTGACACACAAGTCTAGAAACGTTCCTAGATCACTTACAAGTGCTCCTAGGGCCTAACAAACATGTAGGGGTCGTCCAAAGAAGTGGAAAATCGGATTTAAGTTGGTTATTGCGTGAAAACAGGCTGCTGTCCCAACTTTCTGTAACTGGGGATCGAACGCGGCCCGCGTAAGATGTTGTTAGGGCTTACGCGGCCCGCTTGAGTCATGTTGTCAGATTCCAATCTTTTCCATTATTGCATACTTGTCTCTTGGCCTTTCGAAGGGTCAACCAAACTTATTTCTTGCATTTTGAGCCCTCCAAATTTACCTATAAGGGCTTCAAGACTTATACCCACTTCGTTAAGTCCTTGGCCGCTTGGTTATTACCCGAAAAGTCACAAATTTCAATGTTGACGCTTTAACCCATCGCATACGAATTTGATCATAACTTCCTCATACGATAACGAAACTTTATGAAATTTTTATCGTGCATTCTAGTGAGCATAATTAATCGTTACAAAGCTTCGGGTTTGCTAAAAGGTCACTCAGAGGTATACTTTAAACATGTTGACACATTTAACCCCTGTAGTTTGTAATCTCTCACTTTCTTTCATATTTAGCTTCGTATGATCAATGATTTATTTGTTTGAATGTATGAGCATCATGTAGGGTTACTGTAAAGTATATTTATTCACTGTTGACATTTTGAACCCGTATATTCATATACTTTTCATGTTTGTCAACTTTAGTCCCTCTAGAGTATTCTTTCACACGTTCAAACTTATGACACGTGTCAATACATTATAGGACGTGAATTTTCGAGGTGTTACATTGCCGGCAGTGGCGGTGGCTTTTGATTTGGGTTATGGCGGATGTGGGTTGTTTTAGGTGATGGTGGTGGCTGATGGTTTATGGCAGCGGTGGGGAATTTGAAGAGATGGGGTTGGGGTTTTAGTGGGTTGAGGGTTAGAAGAAGAGTCTCCATTGTTGATGGCGGTGGTGTTATAGAGAGAGAGAGAGAGAGAAGAGAGAGAATCAGAGGTGTGTTTAGAGAGAGAGAGAGAAATTGTTTAGAGGGAGAGAGAAATTGCAGAGATTGGGTTTTTGAGATTTTATTATAATCTTTTTTATTTATTTTATTTATATATATATATTAATGCTTAAGATAGACGATTATACCCCTACACAAAAGGACAAAAGAATCAGCATTCAACAGTCAAAATATGGGTTTTTTGGATTTTGGACTAAAATGGTAACAAAATGCAAAACTCAGGGACGCAGATTTAAAAAAGTTTGGATTTTGGACTAAAGTGGCAAAAATGAGCAAACGTGAGTGATCATTTTGGCTATTAACTCTTAAAATTATTATAACTAACATATAAGTCACATGTATTGTAGGTATATTTTGGTGAAGAAGTGGCCACTTTACCAAACTAGATTTTGGTTATTCATGGATTGCAGAAACTGGGGAGTGAAATGGGGATTACGAGGAACAGATACTGGGTACTCAGACATGGTAAAAGCATTCCCAACGAAACTGGCCTCATTGTTTCTTCTCTGGTTTGTTCTTTTTCCCCATTTCTCTTTCATTAATAATAATGATTTCACAACTTCATTATTTGTTATCTGTTGAATCTTTTGTTTAATAATCCAAACACACAGACTGCTTCGGATGTCATCTTGAAGCAGATTCTTTTTTCTGTGAAACCTAAATCTATCATTGCCCTGAAGATTAATTAGGGAAAAATAATTAATTTGGAAAGGCTCAGAGTTGAAACAGAATTTTGATTTCTCAATATAAAAAAAAAACAATTGTGGTTCTACTTCTACATACATTTCATTTCACAATAATTGTATTTGATGTGTAAAGGGTTTGACTCAGAAAATATGATAAAAGTGTGAGCAAAAATTGGAATACATTATTTAAAACATTGTTATGGATGGAAGAGAACCATCCAATACATAGCCAATTTTTAGTAAAGAATTGCGGAAACTCTTGTACATAGTGCTTTAACTGTCATACATAAGGCGGCTATGTAACCGCATAACCGCCTTTATGCCCAATACCATGTACAAGTTACAGTGTAAACGCCCTTTCTTCATGATAAATATCATTTTATACGAATTGAATTGAGCTTGTTAACAGGAAAACGGGAAGCTTGAGAAATACAAGTTAGCATCGGAAGGTATTAATCAAGCACAACTGGCTGGTGAATTATTCTTAAAGGTGAGCAATTATGTTTATTTTCACTCTCATTTAGCACATACGCCTATCATTTACAAACCGAGTAAAATGTGTGCAGGAACTCAAGGAAAACGACATTCCACTCGAAAATGTAAAGAATATGTTATTCTCCGTTTTCAAGAACCACCCACACAGCCCAAGTGGTTGCTTCGGTTCTGAATCTTTCATTACAAGGACCTCAAGCCAAGGTAATGCAAGTATGCTACACAATAAATAAATAGAAAATAAAAACCTTCAAGGGGATCAAACTGCATTTTACGTGGTCCCTGGTGGGGCCCCATGAGTTTCTTCGGGAGCGTTATTTTGTTGTATCTTTTTCCTTTGTCAGAAGACACGAGTTTATACATGTAGTCAATATGCAGGTTTATGAAGATCTTCGAGAGCGTTATTTTGGTCCTACATTTGAACTTCAGTCTCACGATAAAGTAAGATAAAGAGTGATAACTATAAATATGTTGCTATCTTGGTATATTTATCTAATTAAAATTAGCCTTTTTCATGAAAAGTATTCAGAAATATGGGATCTTGACGCAAAAGATCCGTTCATGAAGCCAGAAGGTGGAGAAAGTGTTGCTGATGTTGTTTCTAGACTCACAAGCGCCTTGGTACAGATTGAGTCCGAATTTCAAGGGTAAATATTTATGTAAATCAACTAAGTTTGCGGGTCCTACTTACTCGATAAAACTGTGGGACCTACGAAATGGTGGATAGAGAAATAATTTTTCTTTTATGTTGATGTTCCAGATGTGCAATCTTGATCGTTAGCCACGGTGATCCGCTGCAAATCTTGCAGACAATACTGAAGGCAGTTGGTGAACAAGTGGGGGCTGATGGTGGTGACCTGGCATCACGAATAGAGGCAGTGAAAGTTCCATCGGTTCTATCACAACACAGAAAGCACGCGTTGTTGACCGGACAACTCCGAGCAGTAGTCTAAGTTCTGACCACATTGAGGGGAACGTATGGTTAATAAAAGTAAGGAGATTTCCATATTCTAAACTGAATCATTGTGACGATCAAGTTATCGAAAAGCCTCGAAAAGTATTTATAATCATGTGTACCTTGAATGATTCTCAACTGTTCCATTTATGGAAATGTTATCTTCAAATGATAATAACTATTGTGTTTTTTGTTTGAAACAAGCAAATGATGATTAGAATTCTATCAGAATATCAAAGGATATTAATTATAGCAAACTATATATAATAGTACATTGTAATTTTTTGTATCGCTTGAGACGCGTTGGGCTTACCGAAAACACCTTTTGTCTAAAATATGTAACTTTTCAATTATATCAGATTATAGTGTATTGTACAAGAACATTGGACGATCAAGCCGAAATCAAACTGAAAATTGGAAATAAGATCGAACCATGAATAATAAGATTACTTATAACTGTCTATCTTGTTGTTACACGCATAAATCAGAAGCCAGATCCCGTTCCAAACTACTTTACAATAATCAGAACAACGTGATTGCATGAATCACAATGAATATATGCAACCACAATAAATACAAAGATATAAACACCAGCTGTGGATAATCAAACGCGTCTGTAGGAAGTAGAATTGCGTTATCAACCTGGGATATTGATATGATATGGACTTTATATTCTACAATTTGCAGCTGTAAAGAATTCACAAACAAGCGCGAAGGTCATTCATTGTACAGATATGCACACAACGTTAAACAGTACAAAATATATAAAAAGGATAGACTCACTGCAGTAGATAAACTGATTGAGGTCAAGCGTCACCCTGCCCTGCTTACTAGT
Organism: Helianthus tuberosus; assembly: GCA_030545235.1. Taxonomy (NCBI): domain Eukaryota; kingdom Viridiplantae; phylum Streptophyta; class Magnoliopsida; order Asterales; family Asteraceae; genus Helianthus; species Helianthus tuberosus. The sequence goes on along the minus strand of CM060443.1, from coordinate 57,692,643 downwards.
GTCGAAAGAATTAAAAAGGTTCCTGCATATGTTGTTTTAAGGCTATGATCTTACATAATATTTATTATATTTGCCCAATCAACAATAAACTAATGAAACTACTTAAATTTATTAATTACAATATATACTATGACCATTATACCCTTCTCTTTCTTCTTACACTCCGAACTTTTAATCGTAATGCAAGTTATAAGGGACGGGGATAAACATCATGAAGTTGAAAAAATGTGTTTGATATTTATGATATTTTGTTGGGTGGGTTACCATGTAATGACAACTTGTAAGGGTATATGATCAGCTTACCGAGCAGATTGGACAAAGATACAAAGGGACATGAAGTCATCCAGCCGAAACTTTCCGTTTTTTTCTTTATCAAAGCTCTGTAACATGTACAAAAGTAAAAGTTTTAAGATTCAGAAATTGATGCTAAAGTTCTTAAAAGCAATCATCTAAATATCACACACAATGAATGTTATGCAGCAATTGATGAGCCTTAAACCGGGGCTATGGGTGTGAACATAGAAATTGTTATTCAATAAAACACAACATCATATTGTTTAGGTTAGGGCTTACTAAATGTCTAAATTTACTAAATGCCTCAAATCACCTAACGCTTTTTAAATCACACACGGGTTATATATAAAACGACCAATACACATATGCAGTTAACTGACAAAAGACCTATAATATACATGCAACCTTCTTTATAGAGTCAGCTACTACAAAGCGGACCTTACTACGTGTAAGATCTTTGATCTCAAACAAAGTTAAAAGTTTTCTCAGAGTCAGTAACATCTATGTTCTCATTATTCCAATCAAGTAAACAGTTCAAGCACCTTCTAATTTCTTTCTGTTACAACTAAAAATTGTTGAAAAGTTGGCAATCCGTTTTGTAAATTCTAAGTTTCATCAATTAAGTGTGTGCACGGAAAGACAAATGTAATCTACCCCAGTGTGTTGGTGTCAAACAATGGAACAAGCGCATAAGCATATCATGGTATGTTTTGAAAAACTTGATTACCTAAAAGAGTAAACGAAAGACCACCTTTTAAAAGAAACAAAACGCTGGTGAGGTTGCGAGTGGTACTTTGAAATTTGAATAAGAGTAAGCCGTAAAAGTTACGACTAATAGTAAAAAACTTCCATTCTAGCTTGCTGGAAAAGAAGGATTTGCAAAATACATGAGATCCGTGTGTTTCATTTCCTATGCAGTTAATGCGCTAAAATATCAGATATCGGTCAAGGACCGATATTTGGGATATAGGTTGTCTCGGTGAGATATCGGCAATTTTAATAACATGCAGAATTTATATTTATAGCAATTTAACACTTAACAATTCTTTGATATATCGGTCAATATCGCCGATAATATCGGTACCGATATTTGACATGGGGACCGATAACTGATATATCACCGATATTAAGTATTAACTGCATAGTTCATTTCTCATTCCATCTCGTTTAAGGTATCAAGGGATTCTTTTCGGATGAAAACTTAAAGCTAAAAATCGTTTTTACAAAGACAAAATGTGTAAAGAGTTTATTTAACCACAAATACATTGACATCAACCACGATTGAAGGAATGAAGTTGATTTTGCTGTCCTGAAGAAACATGGCTAAAGCAGTAAAACCTCTATAAATTAATAATGTTGGGACCAAGATATTTTATTAATTTAGCGAGATATTATTATATCGATAAATTAATAATTTATCAATTTAAAGTGGTTGTACATATGATCTTTAAATTTCTAAGTCTAATGTACATTCACAAATTAATTGAATTTGTGAAGTTCATTGTTTTTTAATACAAAAAGTTAGTTCATGGTACCAAAAAATAAATTACAAAAACAAGTTTCAATACATATTTCCTAAGTGCATTGCAAGCGGCAACGACTCTTGACAACTTTTTGTTGTAATACGAGAAGACAGTGCCCCAACTCTTATGTGCAATGAGGAGATTTAAAGATGAACTCAAGATAGATTTGAAGTTCAACAAAAAACAAATAGATTCATTTTTTACTAGACAATCTTAGATTTGGAATCTTTTAGTAATTATTAATTTATAGTTTCGTTGGGACCAATATATATACACTGAGATTTCACAAAAGTTATTATCTTATTATTTTATCGATTGGGGTCCAATTTTGTACTGGTCCCAAGTTGGGACTAGACAAATTATTAATTTTATCGAGGTTATTAATTTATCAAGTATTAATTTATAGAGTAAAGATATTTTTTTTCCATTACTATACGAGTATTCCAATGGAATGTAACCTTTCAACATAGTAAAGAGTAAAGATATTTTTTTTCCATTACTTTTTTGCCAACAATGTTACTATATAATTTTATATGAGCGTTTACAAGTATGATGATTTGAAATGCTACTTACTTTTACATACATCATAAATAAATGATGTAATGCACCTTTAAAATGCACGATAACATTAGAGCATTTGTTGAACTTTGACTTCTGGGGTCAAACCTAGAAAACTTTATGAATCTGGTGAAAAAAAGCATATACTTCTTGCTATCTATAGTACATGTGAAATCAACTGTAGTTTTATCATGTTCCATGAAGAGCTCTAGCTTTGACCCCAGTTTTTTAAGTTAAAAGTGCACGTGTGACCTTGTAAAGTTATCCGAATGGTAGTAGGAGTAGAGCCTAGAAAAGTTCTAACCTTTAGAAGAAATTTGTTAGACTAATGGGTATGGTTAGGATGGGCTTGAATGGGTTGAGCCTCCACGTAGGCGGCTCGTGGGGGATGAGCCTCCATCATATTTGAGGGGGATGGAGGCTCGTGGGGGATGGGGCCCCACCTCATTATTTTATAATTTTATAAGTTTTAATTTATTAACTTAATAAAAACTTTATAAAAATAAAAAAATTTCATTTCATAACATAAAAAAAAAAATACATTTCCTAAAAAAAAAAAATTACCGAAAAAATAAAAATAAAAAATTAGATTTCCTAAAAAAAACTACTCGTCTTCGTCTTCGTCCTCGTCACCGTCCGCTACGTTAAAGTTGTTCCAAATATGTTCTACCAAATCCTGTTGAAGGTTTGCTTGCGTGAAGTCGTTGGTTAGCGAGAACGAGTTTAAATCCTGTTGTGGCGGATCTACCGGGACAGTATTCCCGATAGATGCATTCTCATCATACTCACAAATTGCCCGACCTTCGTCTTCAATAATCATGTTATGGAGCAAAATGCAAGCGTACATACACAGGCGCAACCTCTTCGGTGTGAACGCACGTGCCGGTTGTTCAAGGATGGCCCATTTTTTTCGTAAGACACCAAAAGCACGTTCGATGTCTTTTCTTGCAGCTTCTTGACGCTTGGCAAATTTTTTTCTTTTTTCGTCTTCGGGATGTGGAATAGTCTTCACAATTGTAGACCAAGACGGATATATCCCGTCACCAAGATAATACCCACGTCTATACTCAACCCCAGAAACTGTAAAACGGGTGTCCGGACCGGTTCCATTAACAACATCGGTAAAGATCGCCGATTGGTATAACACATTGAGGTCGTTGAGTGAACCAGGGAGACCAAAGAAAGAATGCCAGATCCACAAATCTTGTGATGCCACGGCTTCAAGTATCACGGTTGGATAGCCGTGATCACCGCGAGTATATTGGCCGCGCCACGCAGTCGGGCATCTATTCCACGCCCAATGTATACAATCAATACTACCGAGCATTCCCGGAAACCCGTGCCGTGCGTCATGAGCTTGGTACAACTGCTGAACATCATACACGTTTGGTTTACGCAAATATTTTTTGCTATATAGTTTCACCACATTACGGCAAAACCGATACAAACATTCCCGCGTAGTTCTTGCCGACATTTGTAAGTATTCGTCCAAAGCGTCGGCCACTGTCCCGTACGCCAGTTGGCGAATGGCCGCAGTACACTTTTGTAACGTGGTGAACCCTTCATAACCGCGAGCATCGGGTCGTTGCGTGAAAAACGGGTCTAGCCCCGCCAAATCATCAGCAATCCGTGTGAATAACCGACGACTCATTCGGAATCTGCGTCTGAATATCTCGGCATTGTAAAGGGGTGCATCCGAAAAATAATCGTTCACCAATTTCTCGTGCGCTCCTGTCGTAAAAAATATATAAATACGAGGAAATAAGGATAATAAAATTTATTAATGATAAACCTTGGCGGTCTCTGTTAACCCGTATTCGTGTGGTAATAACGCTTTCTTCCTCTTGGTCTTCCTCTTCGTCTTCCTCTTCCTCCTCGATAAGAATCTCCGCCGCCCGTAGCACAACGTTCGCGATAAACATCTCCTCTTCCTCATCCGAAGACGAGGACCACCAAGAATTAGATGGCATTGTGGATGAAAAGGTAATTTTTTTTTATAAAAGTGGAGAGAAAATTGTATAAAAATAAGAGGGTTGTTGGTTGAAAGTGGGGAAAATGGTGAAAATGGGAGTGTTTTATAGAAAAATTGAAATTTTTTTTTTTTTGAAAAATAACCGTTGAATAACGGTAATATATTGAAAATGGTGAAAGCTTGCTTCGTCTCATTCGTCCCGTGTGAGTCATTTGGGCCGGGCCGAGGCATAGGGGGGCGGTGTGGGGGGCTCGGCGCCGGAGCTAGCCGGGGCTAGCCGACCCCCATACCCATTAGTCTTAAGGGCCACAAACTCTGAGGAGAGAAAGAGAGAAAATAAGTCAAAAAGAGTGTAAGATACCCACTTATAGCATAAATTAATATGAAAATAATATAAAAACTTCAAGAACATTACAATTTACAACTTGCACCATATTATTTGAAAGCTGTATATAAAGATTATACTATTACAAATTCTGAACCACTTCAAATAATAAAATTGTTTATATTCACTTGTGTATAACAGTTCTGACTATCGAGATGTGATAATGGGTCATACAATTAGAAAAGAAGACATGTGATTGCAGCTTGTAGATCGTGCTACATCATTCTAGACTACATGGGGCACTTTTAAGAAAAAAAACATACGGCCTTATTTGTTCAAGAATTTGTATGTGGCAAAGGTAATGTAATCAAATAGCCTAGATATGTTCCCTTATGATGTGCAAGGAAATCACTTCCCAAAAAGATAGTATTGACTCTTTAAATTTAAATGCCTAGTAATCATGAAATGAACTTTGGGATGATATAGGAAAATAACACTTCGGATTAAACCAATAGCTTAAGTAAGAATCAGATATATGTATATTGTAAACAGGTTGCATGTTGCCACGTTCCGATTGATTTTTGTGTATTATGCATGTCTTAGAATACTTTCAAGACCGTGAAATACTATTATACAAATATTTAACTAGGTAGTAAACGGGGCTAAGCGCACCCAAGGTGCAAAGGACCAGTCTGTCACCAGGCACAAAAAATTGCGCACCCCAAGAAAAGAAAGCGTGATGATAAAAAAAATGTATATTATAAACCTAGAATACTTATAATTTAATACTATTTTATAATTATAATAAAGGACCAAATATAATTTCTTTTAAAACAAAGCCCAAAATATACACAAAAAGTGTTTTTTTTTTTTCAATGTGGTTTTGATCCCAAATTGCTTTATGTAAAGAATTTTGAGAAGTGAGACGGCCATACAATGAAGCCAAGTTAAAACAAGGAATCATAAGTTAATTCAAGCCCTTCATAGGCAACAAGCTAAGCGTATTTAAGCTGGTTTAGGCCTTTTTTTGGTTGGTTTAGACCCATGTATGACCGGGTGACCATCAGTACACACTGAGGTGCTTGCCTCACTTCACGTTGCCTTCTTGCACTTTATTAAGCTGCTCACCTTGTGTGTGTTTGAGGCGTCCAAGCCATGCCTCATGTGAGTCCTTAGGCACGTGCCTCATGCAATTTTGACAACACATGTACTTAAATGATGCACTTTGTCATAAAAACATTGCAACTATTCATGAAAAGTTAGTTACATTCTTTTAACATAAACAAATGCACCTTTCTACTTTTTGTGAAAAAAGTTGTTATAAATCCCATAACTGTCACAAAAGAAAGTTATACTTCTATTATAACTGTTCTATTGAAGTTGCATCCTGAACATCTAACATCCGGGCAGAAGTCAGTGTAAGGGTTACCCGTGTTAAAATGTCTTGAAAATCTCAAACCTTAGAACACATGTATACACTGGCCAACAAATGTGTCCAATGATGATCCACGCAAAACCGGCTTCGACGAGCCGCTAGCTTTTTAAACACCCTAATTGTATCAAATTCGCAGAACACAAACTTTTGAATACACTCCATACAAAAGCAAAAAAAGGTAACTATGTTTAGCTTCAAGTGAAATTGAACTTGAATTTTGCTACAATAATATTGCCTCGATGCAACATCTCATCGTTCAAATCAGCACAAATAAATACGTAACATAAACGTATCATGATCGGTTCTTATTCAAGTATTCCCGCCTCAAAGGCCAAGTTATTCACAAAGAAATCAGAATCTCCAAAGAAGCAAAAATCCTGTATAAAGCAACAAAATGACGAAAACCTCTATCATCCAAGCTTAGCAATGACAGCATCAACGACTTCCTGAGTGGTGCTGTTCCCACCAAGATCTTTAGTTCGGTATTTTCCCTCCAAAATTACACGCTTCACAGAGTTCTCAAGTCGGTCTGCAAACGAAGGAAACTGAAGATGTCTAAGCATCATGGCTGATGACATCAGCAATGCAATGGGATTTGCAGTCTTTCTCTCTACAAATAGAATACTCGGGCATTCTAATTTGTAAAACTTACAAGCGATGACCAAAACAAATTCCTAAACTGAAGTAAATGATTAATATGCATTTCTTCATCTATGAAGCTCAAAATCTCCAAACACACGTTAAATTAACCAGAGTTTCAAACACTCAAAAGACATAAAAATATAATAGCAGAAATCTACTCACAAAGCTAAAGTTTTCAAGAAACAATATTCTTCTATATCAAAAGTATGCAACAATTCATCATTGAAACATGCCTATCAGTGGGCAGGAGCAGGAGCTGCACTGGTACTACCACCCAAACCCATCTTTTGACCCAATATCGTAAGCTGGTCAACAAACTCACCACCTGTCAAAATCTCCGTTGACCCGTATATTATATGCTTCGCAGGCTGCTGTCTTTGTGCAAGATCTTGCAAGCTTCCATACTCCACATAATTCCCACCACCAATCATAAACACAATCGCTTCTTTAAACGGCCCTTTCATATGACTACCGCCCGACACAGAGTTTGACTTTGGAGCACGCGGGTCAAACATGAGGTACGATTCAATCTCGGGATTCGGTTTCCCTTCCATTAGAGCTTCAACCGTTCTTGCCATCGCCAGTTGATGATCACTAGATAGCAAATTCTTCACACCTGCAGTTACGGCACTGATGGATTGACCGTAAAGCTTCTCGGCCCAGTCAACGATGTTGCTTCTGCTAGCGGAATTTGCCGATGCTAACGAAACGTTTAAAGATTTTATCTTTTTGACGTATTGGAATGCACTGGTGTCCACCTCAGCTTCTCGTAAAGCGGATTCAACCGCTTCGACTTCCAACTGTGGGATCGTTTCCGTTGAAATAAGGAACATGATCGCAAACCGAAGCTTATCCATTTTAGTACCTTTTCCTTTAAGAACCGCAAGAAGCTCACCGCGATCAATCCCGCCTCTAACCATCATTTCGTATTCTTTTTTCGCAAACGAATCGAGAGACCGCTCCTTAATTTCACCCAACAAGACAGTAGCAATGTTTGTGTGCTTATCAATCACTTGTTTGCGCTCAGTCAACTCGGGTAATGAGTTGACCGCATTCATTAAATGCTTTGTGTTCCCGATCAGATCTGTGCCGTCGAATTCGGCTCCATCGTTACCACCGGTCCGCCTGTTGACTTCATCTACGTCTTTTTTATACTTGTTCAATTGCGTCTCGATCTCAACCGCAACTTCCGGAAACTCCAGCGACCCATTAGCAACCCAAAACGGGTCGGCCCGGTCCAACTCGTATGATTTCATCCCACCTTTATCTCCCGGTACGTTAAGTCGGTTTAGTCTCAGCCCGAGCACATCATGCACAAGCGGTCGATACCAAAAGTCATGTTGAATAGCAACAGACAACTCCAGGTTCCGATCAAACAAACATAATACGGGCCTCTGAAACGAGCTGGAAAAGTTGCCACTTTCGGAAAACAAATTATTCTTAACAAGTAGATGATCGCGTAGACGTTGATCCAGCAATGACGCAACCATCTCAGCCGGTCCGCCACGTGGGCACCTGATAATCGGAACAACCGCGAGTGTAGCCAACACACAGAACAACCCACTCACGAGCTTCTCGATTATTTCTTCAATCTCGCGGTCATTTGCTTTAGGATCGTTTAACTGCACATAGCAAGATTTATCCGCTAACGAGAACAGATTATCTTCTAGGGTTACAAACTCTAAATACTGGTCATGAACCTTCGTAATTCGGTCAATCGATTCGGAATTCAGAGTTCCGGAAGCGAGATCTTCTAGAAGGGGGCGCGGTATGGATGATGAGAAGTTTAGGTGGAAGTAATCGTAGAGAGAATTTGATGCATCGGAGATGATTCGTTGGATGTTGTGTTGGGTTGGTTTGACGAAGTAAACAGCGGGGACATCGGCAACGGGCTTGCGGTTTTTATCGATGAGAAAATATAGTGTTACACCGTGCTTGCGGAGATCCTTGACGTGAATCAAAGGGGATAAAATGTCTTGACAGAATTTGTCGAAAATCAGAATCTTGTATACTTCTTCATTTGCTGTTCCGCTTGCGTTTATGGGTTGATTCAGATTCAGCATCCACGCTATGCATTCTGAAAGTATAAAAAATGGTGTTTAAGCAGTGTAAGTATATAATTCAGTGATTGCATTAATCAAGGGTAGGTATCCAATTCAGTGATTCACATACAGACCCATAAATAACAGAAAACAATTAAAATAGTTTTGTTCCTCTTGCGGTATTTGAATCTTAATCGATTAAAACTTGGTTACGGGACTAGACTCCAGAGGAACTTTTTCAAATGCCCATGGCTACTACATGGCTCCAAGATCCTTCAAAATATTTTAAAAAATGTCTATTAAGTTGTATTATGCTTAGTCACGGATCATAAACTTTTCGTCAGTGGGGACCAAAATAGGTAATGTTAGAACTGGTCGCGTCAAAATGGGTCAGTCAAAACGGTCAGGTAAAAAATTCGTAGTAGCAAAAAAATTCAGCATATATTCTTTAGTAGTAAAACACCAATACATACTGCTAAAGTTATGCAAAAGATTCATAATAGATAATACATGCTTCAATCTAATCTATGAAGCATTTTAATCCTTTTTCACAACTTAATTAACAGATTCAAAATATGAAATTTTAATCCTTCCTAATGTATTAAAATTTTCAAATCCTTAATTAAAACCGACCTTGATAAGATTTGAAATCAGAGACCAAATTTAGGGAAATAAAGCATTAAAAAAGCCTTTGGTCAGATGTGCCATCGATTTACATGCATATATTACATATGATGCTAAAGCCTAAATGGGAAGATAGTAACTAAACAAAATTACAAAAAAGAGAGAGAGAGGCCAAACCAACTCTGGCCTAATTCTAATGATTTTGTCATCTGTTGCACGACATCAAAATGTATTAGTTGTGTGTGGAATGGATACGCATGAACTTTATGGGTACATATAAGAACTATAACTAATTTTTATATACGTGGAAGAATGCGTAGATAACCAACCCGATTTAGGGCTGCCGTAGTGCTAAGGTTTCATATATACTAGAATAAAGCTTGGGTTCCTAGTCTACTTTTTTTTTAAATATCGACTTAAATACGCCCATGATTACGCTTAAACTCAGAGATGGCATTTGATATTACTTGAGGGTATATAGCTCATATGCTGTTTATTAAACTTTTGCTACCATGATACATCAAATTCACCAATAAGTACTGTTCTACAGACAGACAGACAGAATCTCAAAACCCTATCATTTCATATGTATCATATCAAGATCCATGAAATTTGATGTATGTTGTTTGTTATTAAGGTAAGTTCATACTTAAATGGACTCAGTCAGACAGACATGATTCAGATTGAACAAAATGCAAACAAAAAGTCGGTTGATAAACCTAAGACCCAAACCCAAACCCTCCTCAAGTGAAATTGGATGCAATAGATGGATAATAGGCGGCACATTGATTCTCAGATTCAGATTGAAATCGCGTGTATTTTTATGAATTAGGTTAAAATAGACTACAGATGCATAGATATGATTTGAGATCCGGTGATGGGAGTTGAATAAACATTAAATTGGATCGAGTAAAAGACAGGGAGAGGAAGAAAAGACGAACCTGTCTGCCTTTGACGGAGATTGAGCGCCATTGATGAAACTTGGAGAGCAAGATCGATGAGATGGGGAGAAGAGATACACGGTGATGCGTCTGGGTAGTACTCCGTTAATCCGTTTGGGCTGAACTAATTAATATATTATATGAAAATAGATGTTTTAAATAAATCTACATGAATCATTGATTAAATAATATAAAATTGATACTTACAAAAGTAAAACTGTAATAGTAATTTATAACTATCTAAATACATCTTTGTAATATTCGAGTCAAACAATGTAAATTATTATATATATAAAAAAAACTCTATAAATAATAAAAATATAAATGAATAAGTGAACGAAATTTCACGCAATGCCAAGGTATTATACAAAAATAATAGATAATCATTATACAAAAAGAAAAAAACAAATATGGCGAATCATTTGTTTATCTATAAATGCTTCTCATAGATGAAATTACATTCTTCTTTTACGGCGAATGTTACAATAAACCCAATTCGTAAATTACACCAAATAAATCATAATCTATCACATGCGGATTTGAATCATGGTCTTCTCCAAAAAGTAGAGAGTCTCTACCACCAAGCCAAAGCGGAATGGCGGATGAAATTACATTCAATCGGGCCTTCGAATAGTTTATGAGGATGCTGTTTTATATAAATATTAATCAAGAGGTCCTTCAAATGCAAGTATGCAACATATATAGCAAGTGGTGGTTGTTCCTTTCTTCCAAACCTCCCAGATTGCTGCCAGAAGCTTAAATAAACAAAAATGGATTCAAGCTATTAGTGAAGTGTCAAATGCATAAATTTTGAAGCAACATATGCACTTAGAGATGTAAAAAAAGATATACGGGCTAAATTAATATATTTTTAAATATATTTCTCGAACACTGACCTCTAAAACTAATATATGATTTGAGAACATCACAAGAGTATAAGCTTTCTTGTAATGGATTATTAAAGATGCTTCATCTGGGAAATACTATCTAAACTAAGATATTTTTTGTTTCTTCTCCGGGAAACATTGAAAGCAAAGTTCATTAATTTATTGAACAATCTCATTTTTTAGGTGCCACTATTGCTATTATACAAAATTCATTAATTTATTAAAAACCTCATTTTTTAGGTGCCAATATTGAACAAAATTCATTAATTTATTGAACAACCTCATATATTAAACATTGGATTCAAATCAAAATAAGAATCAAAGTCCTACCTTCTAAGAAATTCAAAATTGTGCAGGCAAGAAGCTTCCATTTTGTGCATATTGATCATTCAGTTCACGCTGAAGGTGCAGTTGTTAACATACTGAAATATAAACTTTTTCCTCAACAATTAAGAATATACAAGCCGTATTCCTCAAAAACCTTTTCCCATCCACTTCTTTAAAAGAAGGATCGGTTACTTTCTATAATTTTCAGTTTCTATGTCCTTCGGTCATTTGTACATATGACCATTGTCCTAAAAGAAAATTGTGCTCCAAATGTAGCTTATCATAAATTGAAAACAATGCCCGAAAATGGAATATCATGCGATGTATAAAACTATTAACTAAGAAACCCTTGACTTTAGTAGCATATGTACATCATAGAGGTGTTGTCACTGTCTCCTTGGTTTCTTAATCAAAGAAAATGGTATCCTACAACTATACCAACACATACATAGGTAAGGTTTTGTGGTGCATCGATCAGGCAAATGATTCAAGATGTCTTAGCGATAGAATCAACCGCCCCACGGTCTTGGTGACATCTACAAATGGAAAAGAAAAAAATAGAATTAGTAAAACACAAAATAAGATAATAACAGAATGCATTTAAAGTAGTTATCATCAGCCATATTATCAGTATCATGGTGATAAAATTATAATTATAATAGAGATAAAAAGTACCTGATGAGGTCTTTGAAGACTGCATAGGGCGACAACGACGAAATGTAACAAACCTTTGAGCTTTACGATCTTTCATAACATCAAAAAACTCTTCATATTTCTCCTTCTTGTCACTAAAAGTGTCTTTCACAGGTTGGAGTCTCCTGGAGCTTTGTTATAAAAAAGACGATATGCATAAGTTAAACAATTCAACTTATAAAAAATAAAACCGCAAATATATCTTAAAAACTAAATCAAGGTGGTTATATATCTCATCAAGTTCCATATATGTAACCAAGATATTGTTAATAATAATTTTTTTTTAATTTAACATGTAAAATACAAATAGAATCAATGACACTTACTCAGATTCAAAACCTAAAAAAGTAAAACACAATTCAATTTAATTGGTATAACAGTCGCAGCCAACAACAGTTATCATTTTGCATCCTAAAACATCCCCTAACAGCAACAACACAACTTTAGAACCCCAAGTATTCAATTCATAAGTTCAATAGATGTGAAATTGTACGAAACACACAATTTAACTACCTTCAGATATGAATATTTTGAGCACAACTACAAATTATAATTGATAAGTAAAAAAGGATTACAATGTTCTATTTAAATTTTAATAACTTGTAGGTCAATGACATACCCAGGTTATAGAAACACGATTAAAAAGAAACCACATTAAGGAAGTCGTCAACAACTTAAGAATCAAAATTTAAAAAGCTAGGAATCAAGAAACAAAACATATATGATAAGCCTTGGATGTAAAGACAATAATAAAGTATACCCAAATCAATTTGTTCAAAAATAAGCAAAACTCATATCAAAAACCCCAAAACTTGCACAGTTCCGAACAAAGTAGTTTGAAATCATCCCCATTCAATCCTCATCTGCTCCACCGTGTGTCAAAGAAAAAACCCTAATTTCTTCATCTGCAACATGCCAATCGTGAAGAAGTCATTGATTCACATCTCATAATCATCACACAAAAACATATACCAACCAAATATGGTGATTTATAGCAAAATCCTAACAATACCTTGATAGCATCCACCGAGCACAGCATTCTCCGAGCACAGCATTCTCCGAGCACAACATTCTCCGCCAACATGCTCTTCAGATGACGGTGTGTTTACTCGACAGAATCGTAACATCATAACATTAACAATACATTAAGAAGCGGCAGAGAATTAGGGTTTCTTGAAAGTAGGAGAATGGAAGATCAAATGGGGTTGATTGTTGAAGATCGTTGGCTTGGCTGGAGAAGGGTTTTACGGCTGAAGGTAGAAGAAGGGTTGGGAGGATTATTTTATTAGAGATTAGAGATCATTATTATTAGGGAATATGTCACACAATAGTAACCAAGTTTCAAAAGTGTTCTAATTAGGTCACTCGTATCGTTTTTGTCCTAATTAGATAACTTAACATTCAAATCGAGCCATGTCTTTTTTTCCATGTGTCAAGAGAAAAATGTAGCATAAGATGCTAGGGTCGGATTATTTTAATATAAGAAATTATATTTATTAAAAATAAAAACACTTTAATTACATTAAAAATTAAAAAAACAAGTTAAAATCCACGTTATCGCTCGACGTTAGCATCAAATAAAAGAGAAAAAAGAAACAAAAATCCAAATCACCACGGTTACCTATGATTTTGATGAAAAAACTCTTAATTTTAATAAAAAATGAATGTTGAGTGACCTGATTAAAACACTTTTGAAACTTGAGTGACCTAATTGGAACACTTTTAAAACTTGGTTACTATTCTACAAAGTTACCCCTTATTATTATTAGTTATTAGTTGTTAGAGTTTTCTTTAGATATATGTACACCGAGAAGAAGAAAAAAACGAATATATATAAAAATTACACGTGTACAAAAGTCTGATGTGGCATCATATGAATTCATCAAATAGGAAAAAATAAAAAAAGGAAGGTTAAAATCAAGCCAAGTGTATAGGGATTTTCATTTATAAGTATAGAGATTAGACCATAGTGGTTGCGGTGAACAATATCGTATCCCTGTTTTCCACCACGTGTCGTTCTAGTCAGTAAATGGGCGTTTTGAAAAAATAAATGGACGTAGTGAAATAATGTCCCACCCTTGAGCGTTGTTCGACACGTGGCACTCCCATAATTACCCAATTATTAACTTTTTTAATTATTAAAACAAATAATATTCAATTAAAACGGTCATTGACCAAATGCTTTTCATCTTGGGCGTTGAATTAAGAACGCCATATACCATTTTGTCAAAAACAACGCCCAGGGGGCGTATGTTTGGCATTTTGGGGCGTTAATTTCCAAAAAAGGCCCATTTTTGACACCACTACGGGTGGTCTTAGATTCATAGATCATTAAGTTGGGTTAGGAATCTTTTGAAGAATCCTTATATAAGAATGACGTGTGTGATTTTAACGAATCACGTCTGCCACGAGCGTTAACATGTTTACAGATGTTAACAGGGATTTGAATCTTTTAAACAGGTCTTACCATCTTGGCCAAGTCTTTTAATGACATTTAAGCTAGGTTATACCTTTAAGATTCTTAATTAATATTTAAATAGGCAGATATATTTTTAAAAGGAATGATTTTTATTTATTTATTTCATGTAATATATTTATGCATATAATAGCAAAATAAAATTTATAAACTTAATATTCCAATAATCATAAAAAGTACACACTGCCCTAAACGGGTCTTTCAACAACAACTTGCCCACGCAGGGGCTTAACCATACAAACATACCCACGCAGGGGTCAACAGAAAGACATGCCCACGCAGGAGCAGAATACAAGAAGTCATACCCTCGCAGGGGCTAAAAAGACAAGTCCACGTAGGGACTAAATACACAAATAAACGTCCACACAGGGACTGATTGAAATAGATAATACAACAACACATGTAGGGATTTAATGATCCCTTTTCTTCTTCCCCTTTAGCAAGTTTGCTAAACCCTTGAGGAAACCTTGTCGTTCCCTGCGATCTCTGTGAAAATCTCGCTCGACTTGGTCCAATCTTTGAAGAATTTCTTCCCGTTCTGGGGGAGAAAACCATGGCGGCTGCGATTGTTGTCGAATCGGTGGTCGTGCTGGTACTTGATATCCATGAGTTGGATATCCTACTCCCCAAGGAGCTCCATACGGTCCTTCAGGGTGAAGGGCAAGGTAGTTTGATGCCACTTGGTAAGGGTCTTCAGCAAAGTTATATTGGGTGTGAGCTGGCTGCTCAAACGGGTTGTACGCCATTGAACCGGCGTATGCAGGGATTGGGTTATCAAAACCCATCGGTGGTGGCTGTGGTGCAACTGGTGCAGAACTCACCTCAGGAATTGGGTTTGAGGGCCCACCCATTTGTGGGTCCCCATGCAGTGGCGGATAGTGACTGCCACTGGAGTGTCGAGTGGAGCTAAAGCGGAAATCCCCTGCTCGCGCAGACATACGTGCGCCCGTTCTCCTACGCCTTGGCGGTTCTGGAGGTGCTTGATGAACTGGTGGCGGTGGAGGCGGTGGCGTGACTGCCACGAATCGTGAATCCCCAGAGGGATCCTACTGCTGTTGCTGCTGGTGAGGTGATGAATGGTGAGAAGGTATGAAGTACCATTCATGTTGGTTAAACCTCGCTTGATAACTATCTGGACCACCGTAGGGTGATCCATGGAAAGAAGATCCATCTGAGATCTCGATGGGATGGTTAGGGGTACCGCTTGCAGGTTTGACGGGATCCGTGTCCTCGTCCATGTCCATAGCATTATCTTCCGAGAAGTGGTCCTCCGGTCCCAATGTGTCACACCACAACCGATGGCGGAATCATCGGGGCACGGCACTAGGCGAATCAGATTGCTCAAGAGAATCCATAACAACTATGTTGCGATAATATTTAATACATTCGTTATCCCATACTAACAAATAATACAATCACATAAGTTATCACAGATTTCTTGTCCTCTCGAACAATACAAATCCGACAACCTAGATTTCAGTTGAGTTTCTAGACTTCCTAGCTTGATTTGAAATAGTCTGCGATCTAACCAGCAACATACGTTAAAATATTTATCAATACAAAAGTATTGGCGAGTATACAGGTTTGATGCGTAGCGTAATAGATAAGATGTGTAGCGAGTATACAGGTTTGATGCGATGCGGCAGTTGCGGGTGAAGTGACCGTAACGGTTGTAGTTATTGCAATAGCGACAGTCAGCCCCAACTGGATGATGATAGGTACACGAGTAACACTAAGGATGAGCTCCAGTGTAGGCTCGTTTTGGAAACATCGAAACTGTTCGAAGAGGTTTCGGTTGCAGCAGTTCGGTTGTCGATGAGCTCGGGCTTGAAGTCTTTCATTTGTGGCTGGGTTTGTCGGTGTCTTGTGAAGAGGTGTCGTCGTTGGAGGATTCGTCTGAAGACTCACTTGCAGAGTCTTTGGCTGATTTGTCGGAAGATCCGTCTGCAGATTTGTCAGAAGAATTGGCAGTAGATCCGTCCTAAGAATCGTTAGCAGATTCGTTAGAAGAATCGTTAGCTGATTCATTAGAAGAATCACCAGCAGATTTGTCAGAAGGTTCGTTAGTAGATTCATCAGAAGATTCGTCAACATGTTCACCTGAAGGATTACTGGCAATTTCTTGATGAGCTGGCTTGACAGGATTCCCTGAGAATAATCCTTCCATGAGTCGTTTGTTGTTGATTTCTGCGGCTAAGCGGTAGGTTTCTTCGATGGTAGCAGGTCTTGCAGCTTTGAAAAAATCACCCACACACTCTGGCAAGCCACGAATGTACTTCGCGATGGCTTTCTCTGGAGTGTTAACTTGATTTGGGCAAATTACGCTAAGCTGCTTGAACCTTGCGGTGTAGCCAGCATTGTCACCTTCGGTTTGCTTGTTTTCCCAAAATTCGTTTTCTAACTTCTGGACTGCGTGGGGAGGGCAGTACTCTTTCTTCATAAGCTCTTTCAGCTCATCCCAAGAGAGAGCGTAAGCTGCGGAGATCCCACGTTTGTTACGTTCGGCGGTCCACCAGTCGAGTGCTCGCGATTGGAATACTCCGGTAGCGCAAGTAGTACGGAAACTATCGGGATACCGACTTTGACGAAGGGTAACGTCGATAGAGTCGAACCACTGGAGTAGCTGAGAAACACCTCCTTCACCCGTGAAGACCATCGGATCACAGGCTTTGAAGTGTTTGTAAAGAAATGTAGATTGCGGCTCTTCTGTCTTAACGTCTTCCGAAGTTCGAGAGTTAATACGAGAGTGCACTCGTGTGACAATCTGAGGAATGACTTTGACCACTTCCCTGGTCACAATCGAAGCAATCCTCTTTTCGCCCCTTCGTTTGGCTCGTCTCTTTGCTAACATTCTCGAAGTAGAGTTGTCGGAAGGCATCTAGACAGAAAGAGACTTGGAGTGAGATTCGATCATAATGATTTTTGAGTTTTACGATGCGATTGAGCGCGTTCAAAACTTGGTGCGATAGTATAGTAGTAATACGAATCACATAGGAGCCACATAGGAGACACGAATTTCCTAAGTTCTCACACAATGACTTATTGTTTATACATATATAAAGGTATTTATATAACTGAAATTTGTATTCATACACATACAGGTCAGTTTAGAATATGCGAGGACGCGTTGAGGTGAGATAACGAGAGCGAAGACGATAGATTATGCATTAATTTTGTTGCGAACATTCGGGTTTCGTTTTAGATTGCGATGGCTGTGCGAATTGTGCGTTTATAAAGTAGGGAGTGAAAATCGTTAAATCAAGAAAAGTTTCAAAATGTAAATAAGTTCCAGCCAGTTGTAAAAATTTGGCGGGTCGTATGATAGAGTGCCTTGGGTGTTTAGGCGTCGACTACCCAAGGTAACCCAACTATATTTAACAAGTTCGTGCGCGTGCGTTGACCTAGAAGACTCCATGCTTCCACTGGGATGCAGCTCATGGCATTCGTCTTCCTAGTCAATCACGTGGCTCGAATTATCATAATAGTCGAGTCCTTGGTGAGAGCTTTTTGAAAACCAGTTTATAGGGAGTAGAACGGCTTATTAAGGTACGGGTTTCATCCCTGACTTAACAGCTTCGTTCCTAATTGTGGTTATTGATGGGTTGGTTAAAGGACGTAACGCCATGGTTCTAAAATCGATAATTTATGCTTTAATTGTTTCGGAATAGTGCTACTTTGATTCGATTTATATTTTGTAGGTCGTGACAAGTTTAAGGTAGTTCCGGAGGCTAAAAGGAGGCATTTTGGGACCATGGGAAGAAACGAGATCAAAGACGGAACACCGGGATCAACTGGGGATGTGAAATGAACAAAAACCGGGTTAACCACGAAGATTGGATGTGTTTTAGGGAATATTAATAGAGTTAACATGAAGATATTGGAAGATATTATGATAGAGGGCTGAATTACGAGTACGTGGGCGAAAACGGTGAGTAAAACGGAGCTATAACGAAGAAGTTATGAAGAAAACAGTTTTCGAAGAAACCAGCAAATCTAGGTGGCGTCGGAGACGCCACATTAGGCGTCGTCGACGCCTAACGGCGTCTGAAGAGAAACAAGTCGCGTCGTCCAGAGGAAGCTGGCGTCGGAGGCAAATGGAGTTCCCTTAGGCGTCGTTGACGCCACTTCCAGCGTCGTCGACGCCTATTCAACAGTGTAAGCGGGCTGAATTCATTTTTTAATGTTTTTGTGAGTTGGATCCGTCTTGGGGGCTTCAAACCCGGCTTTTGGCATGCCTAGGGAGTTTTTTTAGTACATAACTCCACTCTTGGGTGTTCTCCAAGATCCAACATTCCTTACACACCACATGCTCCCATCTTCTTCCTTGGATCTATAACTACCATCATTATCTTTGGATTGGTATCACTCAAGTTCTTCGACAACAAATTTCTGCCATCATCCTGAAGATTATCACTCTCCACCATTGAAGCATTCTGTCAAGTGAAGCTCAAGAACATGTTTTACCTTGTGAAGCTCAAGATTAACAACATCATGTTAGGCTAATCCTTCATATTCATGCCCGGATGGAGAGTTGTGAGTTATTTTAGAGTTATTGATTATTTGTGATTGTGTTAAACATTTGGTTTATGTTCTCTGTGTTTGAACAATGAAATTATGTTTGTGATATTGCTTCATGCTCTAGAATGTTAAGATTATTTGAATTCATTGACTTCTTGTGATTGTAGCTATCATGTCATACTAGTTTGATTGAGGATTATTTGAGTTCTTGACAATGAAACATACTTTTGTCCCTAAATTAGGTAGACGAATGTTGATGTCTACATCATGTAATTTGTAATCCGTTAACACATAGGATATAAACCTAAAGTTCTCACTAATCACTCTTAGGATTAACTCTTAAACAAACACAACTTGAAATCCGGGTGTGAATTCCTTTATTTATTATTGCTTAGAAATCAAGTATTCATTATAATTGTTAACTAGGAGTTGTTATCCAAGGAAGTATTCATATTAAACCAAAAATCAAAGTTTCACAAACTAGGCACCTAGCTCGGTTGGCTAGGCGCGCGAAAGGGTGTAAGTCTAGACCCGGGCTCGAATCCGGGGACGACTAATTTCACCATTTTTAGTATCTCATTAATTTAGTTAATTTGGTTCACATCTTTTCAACAATCAAAGATTATTAAAACAAGTTAGCAAGCTTCATATTTTGTGACCCGTTAAATCAACAAACGCATTGCTACCAACCACGATCTCTTCGTGGATTCGACACCCTTCTTGCCACTAGCTATTTAGTTGAGGGTAATTAGGAACACAACTTTCTTTATCTTTGACCGGAGCCCTTCGACGCCGGTCAAATTTTGGCGCCGTTGCAGGGGAGATTGTGCGCTTGGTAATTTGAATTTGTTGATTTGTGATTACTTGTTTAAATCGGTTGATTTTTATTTTGCTATCTCTTGTGTTATACGGGTTGTGCTAGTTGTGCAGGTTGCAATTAGTGTATGCATACTCGGCTATCGGGGAGAATTTCACCGTTAGTGTACGAGCCGGAGATTGAGAGACTCGCGAGAAGAAACCGATCAACCCAAAGGCGTTTGAGAACACATCTTGTCAATTCACCACAAACGCTAAACCAAAATTTTTTGACCGAAATTGTTAGCATGAACGACCCACAAAACGACCCAATCAACCTAAACGATCCACAAAACCCACAATCCAACCAACAAGCTACTTCGGGGGATAACCGTCGCCCACCCGCACCACAACACAACAACCGACAACAACCTCCACCTCAAAACATAAACCGCCACATCAATCCTCAAAACAACCAAAACCAACAAAACCAACCCAACCGACCCGTTCTCAACCAGAACAATCCCATCGTTCTCAATCAAGGAAGAAGGTCGCCTAACAACCGACCAAACGCTCCAAGAAACCATGACCGAGTGAGTATACATTCTTATTACTCGGGCGAAGATGAGCATGATGATGAAGGGTTCGGGTATGGTGACAATGAGGATCAAGATGACGTGAACGTCGGGGGCATGGGATTTGAGGATGGTGATGCACTCCAAAGTAATGTGGGGGAGTGGAATGATTTCGAGGCGGATCGAGAGTATGGAAGTGAGGATAGTTATGGGAACTATCCTAGGGAGCAACATCAACGAGGTGACCAATACAACAATCATCAACACCGGGTTCCTCAATTTGTAGGAAGAGCCGAGAGACGACCTCAACAACAACAACAATATGGGTATGGGGTCAATGATCAACAAAGAGGAGTATACCCTCCACCACAAGGGGTGAATGGGCGGTTTAGACCGGCGATCACGGAGAACACCTCACCCATCACACCACCGGTTCCAGGGAGAAGATCGTTCGATTGTAAACCTAACTACATCCATGTCTTACCTCATTTTCATGGTATGGCCACCGAGGATCCGTATGCTCATTTGGCCGAGTTTTCTTCCATTTGTGGCACCATCGGGGGCCACAACTTTTCACAAGATGAGGTAAGATTGAGGCTATTTCAATTTTCCCTCAAAGACAAAGCCAAGGGATGGTTTCTCACCTTACCGGCTAATAGTATTCATACTTGGGAAGGGATGCAACAAGTTTTCTTAGATGAATACTATTCAATGGCAAAAACCGATGATGCTCGACATGACATTCGCACTTTCCAACAACAATCGGGTGAGTTGTTACACGAAGCGTTTGCTCGTTTTACGGAAATGATAAGGAAGTGCCCACATCACAAGATTGAAATGTGGGAATTGGTAAAGAGTTTTGTGGATGGGTTAACAAGGGAGGAGAGGAAATATTTGAAGTCAACAAGCAATGGTACTCTTCTCAACAATCATGAACAAGAAGATTGGGACTTCTTAGAGAGAATGTCCAAGGCCTCAAAAGCCGAAGCATCGGCCGAGAGACGAATCAAACACCCTATTTCTAGATCCCTTCCCGATGTGGATTTTGCCTCTAAAGATCGCATCGCCGTTTTAGAACGAGAAATTACTAAGTTGAAGAAAAAGGATGTAGCTTCGGTGAAATTCCAAGTTTGTGAAGAATGTGGGGATTTGGGTCATCCACCTAATGAATGTCAATCCAACATGGCCCAAACCGAAGAAGTGAATCAAGTGTATGGGGAGAGGAAGTACGATATGAACTCCAACACATATCATCCCGGTTTGAGGAACCATCCTAATTTTAGGTATGGTAATGCTTCAAATCAAATGAATCCGAATTTCCAACCTAGTAACCAAGGTGGTCAATCCTACAACAACCGTCAACAAAACAATAATCATCAAGGAGGTTACAATCAAGGGGGCTACCAAGGGAACGCCAACAATAGCAATTACAACAATAGAGACGGAGGATACCAAAGGAGTTACAACAACAATTCTAACAACCAAGGTGGAAATTCGGGTGGGCAAACAAGCAACCAACCAGGCAATGATGATTCGCTCTCTTCGAAAATGGATGCTATGATGAATTTCTTGAAGGACAATACTATTGACATCAAGGAGATGAAGAAGGGTAACGAGATGCGAGACAAAGCTCATGAAGTGTTAGTTAAGCAAGTGGGGCAAATGGCTCAAGAGCTTGCACAAATGAAAGGAAGAGATGGGAGGCTTCCAAGTGACACGATGATGAACCCGAAGCATCAAAGTTCAAGCACGGGAAATATGAGGAATGTGCACATTAGCGCGGTAAGTCTTCTTTCAAATAATGAGGTTGGTAGTGGTGTTGGAAGCATTCCGCCACCACAATGTGTTGATGGTATAGTGGGAAATACAAGAGACGAGTCGAAAAATAAAAATGAACAAGAAATGATTTCACAAGTTAAAATTGAGAATATGAATAAAAATTCTTTTTGTGAAAATTGTTTAAATCAAATTAAACCAATTAATGCATCACAACTTGAGGAACGGTACCCACCGAAGGACGAGGGGTGGGAAAATTTTAAACAAGCAAAAATTAATTTACCGTTACTCGATGACATTAAAAAGGTTCCGGCTCATGTGGAATGCTTAAAGGAGCTAAGCATCGAAAAACGGCACAACAAATTACCCGAACCGATTGATTTGATATCTCATGTGAGTGCCGTTTTATCGAGCGCCCTTCCCCAAAAAGCTCAAGATCCGGGAGATCCTCTTATTCCAATTCTAATTGGAACATTTAAAAGTGAGAGAGCGCTCCTAGATCTTGGAGCTTGTGTGAGCATCTTGCCCGGGAATTTGTATGACCAATATGATTTTGGTCCTTTAAAAAAATTTGACACTCCCATAGTATTGGCCGATCAAACTCCCACGCATCCAAGGGGGATGGTGGAAGATGTGATTGTGAAGGTGGAAGATTGCTACTACCCAGTTGACTTTTTGGTAGTAGACTATGTTGGGTATGTTAAGGACACCCAGCCGATAGTCATATTGGGTAGACCGTTCCTCGCAACTGCTAATGCTATTATAAATTGTGCCACGGGAACAGTAAGCATGAAGTTTGGGGACCGGGAATTAAATTTAAATGTTTTTCCAAAATTTACTAACCCACTCGGTGAGGATAAGTGTCCTAAAATGGACATGAATCCAAACAAAAAGGTGTGTGCTATGGTTGGTAGGTTTGGAGAAACAAAGAAGAAGACGGTCAAGAAGAAGAAGGCGAAAAAATCACCTCTAGAAAAGAAGAAGGAAGAGGAGGTGAGGAAATTTGGACCATTTGGCAACAAATGGTATGAATCACTGGTGGGTGAGTTTGAGGAGTTTGTAGGCGGTAAGCATGCCATTCGACCACCATGAGGTGTAGATAAATGAACGTTGTGGGTGTGTTCTCTATATAACCCTCACGAGACCTCTCGTCCCCCTAAGCTATTGGGGGGTTTAAAAGGGCTTGTTGCATAAGCTAAATGCAACCGTGATTCCTACGAAAGTGAGTTAGGCTTGTTATTATAACTTTTTTTTTTCTCACAAAAATCAAGGTAATTTAACGCATGATTTGGTAATATTCTCATAAAAATGGTAGAACTAGGTAACTAACAAATTTTAATGGTTGTGAGAAGCATGCTTCTACACAAGGGTTAGAATTTGTAGGTACATAATGTTCGCGAGACAACCGCTTTTATGAAGAGAAGAAGATATGGGCATCAAGCGAAAAAAAAAATCAGGTGCATGCGTTTCCTTTTTACCTTGATTATTAGTTTAAGTAATAAGAGGATTGTATTTTGTATTTTTTTTCGGGGTGAAATTTTGGGAAGGTTAGCCGTGTCACATCCCTTGTGCGTTTTAAACTCTAGTTCTTACACATTGAGGACAATGTTTACCTCAAGTGTGGGGGTGGGGGAGTAGTAAAAGTTTTCGATTTTGACCCGTTCATTTAAATACTACACATTGAGGTCAATGTTTACCTCAAGTGTGGGGATGGGGGAAAATTTCAAAAAAAAAAAAAATTTGGTAAGTATTTTTTCTTGTTTCAAAAGCGATTTTAAAAGCACAAGTAACTAAGTCAACGAGGGATGACACAACCCATTTGGTCTTTTGTCATGATCAAGTTCGAGTTAATAGCATAACGGGTAATTAGCGGGTGGTTATTTGGGAATAATCCGCCTAAGAAACTTGCAATTTGTACATATCACATTCCATACCCTTTATACGTGAGATTTTGAGCCACTTTTATACATCATATATACACATATTTCGTTGTTCGAGTGGACCATTAATCATGTATTGTAGAACTTGCATCTTTTGATACGTTTGAGACCATAGACCGAATACAAGCACGAGAATGATTAAGGCATTAGGTAAACGTTTTCCTTTTACACCATTTGCTTACCCTTACCCGGAATCTATCCATTTGTCGCCAACGTTGAGCCTAAACCTTTCGTTTGACCAACCCATTTAGCCCACATCTATTAAACCTTTTATTTTTAAACCCGTGTGATGAAAATTCGATTGTAAGTCTACTTGTTGTTATGAAAAAAAAAAATTATCCAGAAAACGTTGTGAAAAAGAAGCGAAAAAAAAAATTGTTGAGAAAAATACAAAAATATGTGTTATTAGTTATTGAATAAAAAGGCGAAAATCGTGGCCTCGAAGTTGATATTTATAGATTAGTTTTGTTTAGAGTAGTCAATTGTTATAAAAATCGAATTTTTCATCACCTTAGCCACTTTAAAATATCTTATTTCCTACCCTTCGCCTAGCCCCATTACAACCCTTTAAAGACCTTATGACTTGTGCTTAGTATTCGTGATCGGTGGTGGAGAATGATTGAGTTGCAAGCCTATGCGGGTACGTGTTCTAATCGGTTTTGAGCGATTAATTGTTGAAGTGCTAATACATTACATATTAGCCAACTTATAAGCCGAGTGGAGAGAACATTATGAGGGATATGTATGAATTGTTAGCTTCAAGGGCGGGTTAATCTTAGATAACCATTTATATGTGATTTATCACTTATTGCTAAATATTCCGGAAATTGTAAAAATCATGAACCGGGTATGACATTAGACCTTAGCTTATGTCTCAGGAATGGGAAGTGTGTGTTCTCGTTCGACCCAAGTGAATGTGAAAAACAGATTTGCTTGAGGGCAAGCAAAACTCAAGTGTGGGGATGTGATGGGTTGGTTAAAGGACGCAACGCCATGGTTCTAAAATCGATAATTTATGCTTTAATTGTTTCGGAATAGTGCTACTTTGATTCGATTTATATTTTGTAGGTCGTGACAAGTTTAAGGTAGTTCCGGAGGCTAAAAGGAGGCATTTTGGGACCATGGGAAGAAACGAGATCAAAGACGGAACACCGGGATCAACTGGGGATGTGAAATGAACAAAAACCGGGTTAACCACGAAGATTGGATGTGTTTTAGGGAATATTAATAGAGTTAACATGAAGATATTGGAAGATATTATGATAGAGGGCTGAATTACGAGTACGTGGGCGAAAACGGTGAGTAAAACGGAGCTATAACGAAGAAGTTATGAAGAAAACAGTTTTCGAAGAAACCAGCAAATCTAGGTGGCGTCGGAGACGCCACATTAGGCGTCGTCGACGCCTAACGGCGTCTGAAGAGAAACAAGTCGCGTCGTCCAGAGGAAGCTGGCGTCGGAGGCAAATGGAGTTCCCTTAGGCGTCGTTGACGCCACTTCCAGCGTCGTCGACGCCTATTCAACAGTGTAAGCGGGCTGAATTCATTTTTTAATGTTTTTGTGAGTTGGATCCG
Source organism: Helianthus tuberosus (assembly GCA_030545235.1). Lineage (NCBI taxonomy): Eukaryota > Viridiplantae > Streptophyta > Magnoliopsida > Asterales > Asteraceae > Helianthus > Helianthus tuberosus. The sequence continues at coordinate 57,666,728 of CM060443.1, read as the reverse complement.
TCTTGGGGGCTTCAAACCCGGCTTTTGGCATGCCTAGGGAGTTTTTTTTAGTACATAACTCCACTCTTGGGTGTTCTCCAAGATCCAACATTCCTTACACACCACATGCTCCCATCTTCTTCCTTGGATCTATAACTACCATCATTATCTTTGGATTGGTATCACTCAAGTTCTCCGACAACAAATTTCTGCCATCATCCTGAAGATTATCACTCTCCACCATTGAAGCATTCTGTCAAGTGAAGCTCAAGAACATGTTTTACCTTGTGAAGCTCAAGATTAACAACATCATGTTAGGCTAATCCTTCATATTCATGCCCGGATGGAGAGTTGTGAGTTATTTTAGAGTTATTGATTATTTGTGATTGTGTTAAACATTTGGTTTATGTTCTCTGTGTTTGAACAATGAAATTATGTTTGTGATATTGCTTCATGCTCTAGAATGTTAAGATTATTTGAATTCATTGACTTCTTGTGATTGTGGCTATCATGTCATACTAGTTTGATTGAGGATTATTTGAGTTCTTGACAATGAAACATACTTTTGTCCCTAAATTAGGTAGACGAATGTTGATGTCTACATCATGTAATTTGTAATCCGTTAACACATAGGATATAAACCTAAAGTTCTCACTAATCACTCTTAGGATTAACTCTTAAACAAACACAACTTGAAATCCGGGTGTGAATTCCTTTATTTATTATTGCTTAGAAATCAAGTATTCATTATAATTGTTAACTAGGAGTTGTTATCCAAGGAAGTATTCATATTAAACCAAAAATCAAAGTTTCACAAACTAGGCACCTAGCTCGGTTGGCTAGGCGCGCGAAAGGGTGTAAGTCTAGACCCGGGCTCGAATCCGGGGACGACTAATTTCACCATTTTTAGTATCTCATTAATTTAGTTAATTTGGTTCACATCTTTTCAACAATCAAAGATTATTAAAACAAGTTAGCAAGCTTAATATTTTGTGACCCGTTAAATCAACAAACGCATTGCTACCAACCACGATCTCTTCGTGGATTCGACACCCTTCTTGCCACTAGCTATTTAGTTGAGGGTAATTAGGAACACAACTTTCTTTATCTTTGACCGGAGCCCTTCGACGCCGGTCAGTTATGCTCTTTGAATAAATTCGTGAGTTCCACTAGATTTTGAAATGGAGACTTTCGTCGAGATGTGGATGTCACTCCTAACTCGATGAAAGGTTCTCGTGCTAGAAAAATGTGCTGAGTGAGCAATCCTATCGAGAGTTCTTGGTTTTCACACCTGATCTCGACTGGATCGCTCGGTTTCGTTATGCGAGTATTTTCGAAAACACGTGTATTGTGTCGGCCTTAGGAAAGGCTAAGTAGTATTCCAGCCTTAGGAAAGGCTTCTTCGTGTGAAGCTGTAGTACGCGGTGTTCACACAAAGTTGTAGCTTTTAGCAATTTCGATCGAGAGTATCAAGTAAGCCCAATACAAACCCCACCGGGTTTGTATGAGTCGGCCTGTTGGTACTTAGACTATAGACTAGGTCAATTTCTAAGACGTCGATCCGGACTAGGTCGAGTCTGGCCTAATTCCCTATAGTTATGGCTCTGATACCAATCTGTCACACCCCAACCGATGGCGGAATCATCGGGGCACGGCACTAGGCGAATCAGATTGCTCAAGAGAATCCATAACAACTATGTTGCGATAATATTTAATACATTCGTTATCCCATACTAACAAATAATACAATCACATAAGTTATCACAGATTTCTTGTCCTCACGAACAATACAAATCCGACAACCTAGATTTCAGTTGAGTTTCTAGACTTCCTAGCTTGATTTGAAATAGTCTGCGATCTAACCTGCAACATACGTTAAAATATTTATCAATACAAAAGTATTGGCGAGTATACAGGTTTGATATGTAGCGTAATAGATAAAAAGTGTAGTGAATTTCCATATGTGTCACACCCCGATTTCCACGTGTCACCGGTGGGCCCGGTGGGGGAGTATCGTGACGTGGTTGGCAACGTAGTAGTCAAACAACACAATATTATTATGCACAGCGGAAGCAAATTTAAAATATGATACAACCGAATTTAATATTGTTTATCAATGTAACAATATCCGGAAGTTTATCCACAGAACGGATCGAAACAAAATAATATTAATGGTTCGACAGACTTCAGGCATCCTAAGCTGGCGAGACTTTTTATTGATGCTAAGGAGAGAATCCAGCCAATTTCGTTTAGTACCTGCATTCAGTCTTTTTGGGAAAATACGTCAGTTTACACTGGTAAATACAATCAACTGACTCATTTTGGAAAATGATTGAAAATTGGTTTGGATGCACGTGGCATAAACATTTTTGTTTAACTTGGGAGAATTATTTAATATTATAATCTTGTGAACGAATTACATGTTACTTATGCGTTCAGTAGCCCAGAACTTGTCCGGGTTAAAGATCAATAGACACACCACATTATTGAGTTATAAACTGACAGGTGTACGCCTACACCCCGTGCTCAGGTCGTGGCCATCTCGTAAGATGATGCCAAGGATATCCGGGGCATGGTCATTAACCCCCCAAAGGCTGTAAAGTAAACAAGACTGTTTAAACGAGCTGATCAAATTATTCAACTACCCACTTTAACGGTGGAGATTTGATGCCCGATCAAGCGGTATGCTATATACCGTAACCCAAGCCCGTATAGGGAAAATAAGTTAAAAGTATTTACCCGAGTAAGTATTAATCACAACAAGCAAAATGCACGTAGCTTTTACTGGTCCTCCTAATCTGGAATGAAGGTTTATAATAACCTATTAGAATTCTAACGGGCCTTTTATTAAGCTTAAGCTTAGACCGGCTAGTTTCAAGATACGGTTCGTACGCACGATTAAGCGAAGACCGGATAGAATGTGATTCAGACCCGACAAGTTTGAAGACTTGTTTAATATGGGTTTATTATTCACATTCTGGGTTTTGAGATAAAACCGTTAAGGTTTGACCCGTTTCGGCTAATTTATGTAAACTTGTTACGTAAACCGAACCGTGCGCGTAATAAGCGTGACGGGTATTCATGAGAGCTATATACAGGTTTCCTAAGTTAATTATGTCTCAAATATGTTGTGACATCAGTAAGGTGTCTTTCATTATGCCCGAAACGTGTTTAAACACAACTAGGCCCCGTAGGGGTAGTTTGGTTATTTAAAAGTTTATAAAAGCGTTTAAGTGTTTAACTGAGTTACAGGTCTGATGTAATCAGTAAATATACTCCACTTGCTAAGTTATATCAGTAAGTTAAGGCATATATGTGAAACTTATCATTTTTAACCAAACTATGCCCCGTAGGGGTATTTTGGTAATTTCACATAAGCCGAAAAGCTCAAAACTGAAGTCTGAGTTTATCAACCTTTGCTTACTGTTAAAATATTATAATTTGCTTAATATATCAGTAGGTATCAACCCGGGTATGTTCAATATAATTTTTATACATACTATGCGTTAATAACGCTAAATAAGGCGATTTAAGGCCATTTCCGGGTTCGATACTTAAATCTGATATTTTTATATTTCCAAAAAGGATTAAAATAATTTATTTATCATATGTGATCAGTAGCAAAAGGTTTGGAGTCGTTTAGATGTGTAAAACTCATTTTATGGCCCGTAAGGGCAAAACCGACAATTACCGGATTAAGCCTACGACTACTAGTTATGCTCAGCCTAAAATTAATTAAAAATCTTTAAAAATCCCAAAATAATATATTACATCAGTGGTTATTAAGTTTGATACCAAAAAGTAGGCTTAACTAGGCTATACGCTAATTATGCCGTTTAATTAACATAAAGCTTTAAATTTGCGATATTGAGCATAACTCTTAATCTACAAGTCAAACTGATGTCAAACTTTGCATACAAGTTTATATATAAGTATTTAAGGTTTCTACACTTTTACATTTTCATAAATCACGTTTTAAGGTAATAAGGGCATAACGGTCAACATATGAGCAATTAACGGAAACATGCATATTAATTGGATAACTAATGAACCAAGGTGTATAATCACAGAGGGTTGTTCTAACATGTAACCTAGTCCAATTAAATCTCTAAGGCATTTCTAAAACATGCCTAAACGGGTCAGAACTGAAAGTCAAAGTGAAAGTCAAACTATGTGACTTTCGGTTCCGAACCGGGTCTAAACAGGAAATTGTCGGGTTGAACATGTTTAGACATGTTCTTATACTTATTACTAAGTTATAAAAATGATCAAATAGGTTGTATATGGTCTATAATGTTAATTATGCATAAATGACATTTTAAGCTTCCTGTTGACTTTTTCTAAACTAGTTTGACCCGACTTTTGACCTGGTTAGAGGGGTGATCAGGGGAAACCCTTTTGAGGTTTTATTACCCACATAAATACCAACATATAACTACTTTTAATTCGAGATATTAATAAGCCATTATTGACTAATCTCGAAGTTAAACCGTAATTACGACGGTTTGACTTTTAGCTAATTAAACAAGTTAAACTCAATTAAAGAAAGACTAGCAGACTTACAAGAGTCCTATGCACGAGATATGATCAGTTGGACCTGCTTGAGAGCTCCAGAATTGATCAGATGGCAAGAAGGAAGTGTGAAGAATGTTTGTGACTTGAAGGTCCTTTTATAGTGGTTTCAATCACCACAAAACACTGACAAACAAGTCTACCAGGTAACCACAACCTTCCAACATGTGTTCCTAGTGCCTAGGACTGTTTAGGGGTCGCCCACATTGCATTAATGTCGAAAAAGGGTCGGTTTTCCGCGTTTGCAGGCTGCTGTCATGATTTTCTGCTTCTAGGCTCCTGAGGCGGCCCGCCTCCCAATTAACAAACCCGTACGCGGGCCGCATGGGCCTGCGTTTCATATTTTTATTTTCTATTTAATGCAAAGTTGACCCTTGGTTTAATTGAAAGGGCAATCAAGCTTTTTAATTGCATTTTGACCCCCTTATCTTTACCCACAAGGGCTTTAGGACTTATACCCACTTTGCCAAGTCCCCGAACACTTCCGGTTAACCCGAAAAGCCTTAACTTTCAATGTTTGCACTTTAACCCCTCGCACACGAATTTGATCATAACTTTCTCATACGTTAACGAAAATTTATGAAATTTATATCGTGCATTCTAGTGAGCATAATTAACATTTACAAAGCTTCAGGTTTGTCAAAAGGTCACTCAGAGGTATAAATTAAACATGTTGACACATTTAGCCCCTGTAGTTTGTAATCTCTCACTTTTTGCTTCGTATGATCCATGATTTATTCGTTTGATGTTATAAACATCATGTAGGGTTATTATGAAGTATATTTATTCACTGTTGACATTTAGAACCCGTATGATCACATACTTTCCATGTTTGTCAACTTTAGTCCTTTTATAACATTCTTTCTCACGTTCAAACTTTATGACACGTGTCAACACATTATAGGACGTGAATTTTCGAGGTGTTACATCCTCACCCCCTTAAAATAAATCTCGACCCGAGATTTACTGAAATAAGTAAGGGTACTTTTCTTTCATCGTGGATTCAACCTCCCACGTGAATTCGGGACCTCTACGGGCATACTATTTGACCTTAACAATAGGCACATGCTTCCTTCGAAGCTTCTTAACCCGTCTATCCTCAATCGACAAGGGTTTTTCAACAAATCTTAAGCTCTCATCTATATGCACATCTGTATGTGGTATAACCAGTGATTCGTTAGCGAAACACTTTTTCAGATTGCAGATGTGGAACACATTGTGAATTCCACTGAGCTCTTCTGGTAAGTTAACTTATAGGCAACTGACCCGACACGTTCAATAACCTCAAAAGGTCCTATGTATCTCGGGCTTAGCTTGCCTTTCTTACCAAACCGCATCACTCCCTTCCAGGGTGACACTTTAAGTAGGACTTTGTCACCTACTTCGAAGTGAAAATCCTTACGCTTAGGATCAACGTAACTTTTCTGCCTATCCCGGGCAGCTTTGAGACGGTCACGAATCTGGACAATCTTGTCCGTCGTTTCGAACACGATCTCTGGTCCTGATAACTGGACATCTCCAACTTCCGCCCAACAAATAGGCGATCTACACTTTCTACCTTATAATGCCTCAAAAGGCGCAGCCTTAATGCTGGTATGGTAGCTATTGTTGTAGGAGAATTCGATCAATGGTAGGTTCTTATCCCAGCTACCACCCAAATCGATCGCACATGCACGTAGCATGTCTTCCAACGTTTGAATAGTACGCTCACTCTGACCGTCAGTCTGAGGATGATAAGCCGTACTAAAATTCAAACGTGTGCCCAAAGATTGTTGGAAACTCTTCCAAAAATGCGACGTGTACCTAGTATCTCTATCAGAGATAATAGCCACAGGTATGCCATGTAAGGCTACAATCTTATCAACGTATAACTGGGCTAACATGTCAGAGCTATAAGTCTCCTTGATGGGTAAGAAATGTGCTGACTTAGTCAGTCTGTTAACTATAACCCATATTGTATCATTTCCTTTCCTTGTCTTGGGTAACTTAGTAATAAAATCCATAGTTACCATTTCCCACTTCCACGTAGGAAGTTCAGGCTGTTGTAGCAAGCCTGACGGCTTTTGATGCTCGGCTTTGACTTGCGCACATGTCAAGCATTTAGCTACATGGGTGGCTACAGACTTTTTCAAGCCTATCCACCAATAATTTGCCTTTAGATCCTGGTACATCTTATCAGCTCCAGGATGAACGGAGTATTTGGAACTATGGGCTTCCTGGAGGATGACATCACGAAGTCCTCCAAAAATTGGAACCCATATTCGTCCATTTAATTTCAGAAGTCCGTCCTTGCTAAGAGTTAACTGCTCCTCAGTTACTCCTAACTTTTCATTAGGATAGTTAGCTTCCAACACAGCTTCCTTCTGTGCAGCTAACAACCTTTCCATCAAACTGTTCTTTATTTCCATGCGCTTGGCATTGATTCGGATGGGTTTAACCCTTTCCTTCCTACTCAAGGCATTGGCGACTACATTCGCCTTGCCGGGATGGTATTTGATTTCACAATCATAGTCATTTAAAGTTTCCATCCAACGGCGTTGCCTCATGTTTAATTCCTTCTGATTAAACAGATGTTGGAGGCTCTTGTGATCAGAATAAATCACACATTTGACACCATAAAGATAGTGCCTCCAAAGCTTCAGTGCGAATACAACGGCACCCAGCTCCAAGTCATGGGTGGTGTAATTCTTTTCATGCACTTTCAATTGTCGTGAAGCGTAGGCAATAACCTTGCCTTTCTGCATAAGCACACACCCCATGCCAGTGTGCGAAGCATCACAATAAACCACAAAGTCTTCTATTCCATCTGGCAATGTCAGTACTGGGGCGTTGCTCAACTTTTGCTTCAGAATATCAAAGGATTCTTGCTGCTTAGGGCCCCAAACAAACTTAACCTTCTTCTTAGTTAAGGAGGTTAGGGGTGCAGCAATCCTTGAAAAATTTTCAATGAACCGCCTGTAATATCCTGCTAATCCCAGGAAGCTACGAATCTCCGTAGGCGTCTTTGGCTCTTGCCAATTCATAACAGCTTCAACTTTAGCGGGATCCACTTGGATGCCACGCTCACTGACCACATGTCCAAGAAATTGGACTTCTCGTAGCCAAAATTCACACTTAGAGAATTTGGCATAGAGTTTCTCTTGGTGTAAAAGTTTGAGAATACATCGAAGGTGTTTCTCATGGTCAGCTTGACTCTTAGAATAAATGAGAATGTCGTCGATGAAAACGATGACGAATTTATCTAAGTAAGGCTTGCAGACGCGATTCATGAGATCCATGAACGCGGCCGGTGCATTAGTGAGCCCAAAAGGCATCACTAGGAACTCGTAGTGACCATAACGAGTCCTAAATGCAGTCTTGTGAACGTCTTCATCTTTGACCTTCAGCTGATGGTAGCCAGACCTCAAATCAATCTTCGAGAAGTAACTTGCCCCTTGAAGCTGATCGAACAAATCGTCGATCCTGGGCAAAGGATACCTATTCTTGATCGTGACTTTATTAAGCTCGCGATAGTCGATGCACAAACGCATCGACCCATCCTTCTTCTTGACAAACAGGATCGGCGCTCCCCAAGGAGATGAACTAGGTCTGATGAAACCTTTAGCCAGCAATTCATCTAGCTGTGTCCTCAACTCCTTCATTTCTGTGGGTGCCAATCTGTATGGTGCTCTAGCAACAGGTGCTGCTCCGGGGATGATATCAATCCTGAATTCCACTTGTCTATCTGGTGGTAAACCAGGTAGATCTTCAGGAAACACTTCTGGGTATTCAGAAATGACAGGGATGTCTTCTATCTTCGGTTTAGGCTCGTCAATAATCACTTGCGCCATGTAAATGACACACCCCTTCTTCAAACACTTGGAAGCCTTGAGCATAGTCACCTGCTCAGGCAGCCCATACTGGGTATCTCCTCGAATGGTAAGTGATTCACCAGACGGAGTCTTTATTACCACTTGTTTCTGGTTACAGACAATTTGGGCCTGGTTATGAGATAACCAGTCCATACCCAGAACTATGTCAAAACCAGCCAACTTAAAGGGAAGTAGAGACAGAGGAAAAGAATGGTTCTTAATGGATATAACACATCCATCTAACACAGTAGAGACGGTTTCTATGGTACCATCTGCTAACTCTACTTCATAGTTTACGCTTAGGGTTTTGACAGGTAAATTCAACAATTTACAAAACTTATGATCTACGAAAGACTTATCTGCGCCTGAATCAAAAAGTACTCTTGCAAAGACATCATTTACAAGGAAAGTACCTGTTATGACATTATCGTCTTGCACAGCTTCTTTCGCGTCCATTCTGAAGACTCTGGCATTAGTCTTCTTAGCCTCCTCAGGCTTCTTGTTGTATTTCGGGCAGTTGGTCTTAATGTGCCCCTTTTCATTGCAACGGTAGCACGTTGCGTCTTTTATCTTCTTGCAATCCAGGGTTTTGTGATCCGTGGACTTGTAAATACCACAAGCAAAGGGTTTTGACTGAGTCTGAGAGTTCGACTCCAGTCTGCACTTTCCATAGTGCTGCTTCTTGCAAATTTTACACTTGGGCTTTTCACCAGAATTATGCCCATCCTTCCTCGACTCCGACCCTTTCTTGTTGTCACCGCTCCCACGGTGCTTCTTGTTCGACTTTCGTGAACCATCATCTTCACGCTTCCTCTTCTCGGCCTCCTTATTCCTCAGCGATCTCTGCCTGACCGCATCCAGAGTGAGGGATAAGGAAATGTCAGCTACAGACCTGAAGGTAGCTGGTCGAGAAGCTTTTACGCTTGCCTTGATTTTCGGGGCTAAACCACCAATAAAGCGAGCGATTCTTTTTGGCTCTGGGGTTACCAGGTAAGGAACCAATCGGGACAGCTTATTGAAGCTTGTCAGGTAAGCTTGACAGTCGAGGTTCGTCATTACTAACGATAGAAAGTCAGATTCTATCTTCTCCACCTCATGTTGAGGGCAGAAATTTTCCTTGATTAGGGCAATGAATTGATCCCACGACATATTATACAATGGGATTTTTCCGGTGGCCTCGATCAGAGATCTCCACCATGCTAACGCTTCACCCTTAAAGGACTGTGACACAAACTTAACTACATCCCTTTCAGCGCACCCGCTGATATCTACCACCGTGTCCATCTCGTCCAGCCAAGTCATACAGTCGACGGCTCCTTTTTCCCCAGTAAAATTCCTGGGCTTACAATACACGAAGTACTTAAAGGAGCAACCCTTATTACAGGGTTCTTGATGCAGTACTAATTGTTGAGATGGGACACTTTGATGGTTGGTGGACTGACGGTCATCACCATCTTTCTTGGGTCCATTCTTTTTGGGAGGAGGCTTGCTATGAGCCTCAGAATGTGTCTTAGGCTTTGAATGTGGTGCAGAGTGGGTCCTACTTCGAGTACCACTGTATTCTTCATACTGCCTTTCCAAAGCCTGTGTAACAGCGCCGTCTATGATCGCTTTTAATTCAGCACCCGTTAACGTAATCTGGGCGTTCTCATTTTGCTCCACTGGATGGCTATTTATTTCATTTGAGTCAGCCATTTGAATTGAACTGTTGCAGAAAACAAGAACAATATTTTATTTGGGAGTTTATTATGGAATTACCCCTTAGGGTAACTCGTTAACCATGGTAAACAGAGACCATATTTGGTTAACTTATTAATTGTATTAATTTAGGATTTCAATTAAATTTATCCTAATTATAAACAATAACAATATATATTAGCACATAAGGCTTAGTCACATGGACAATTTAAATTATAAGCTATAATTTCAGAGAATCAAGACTTTTAAGGTTTGAACCTAGTTCATTACCCTTATCAGACAGGGAGTCATAGCTACCTCTGTCTTCTGGCTCATATGGAAGTGAGCTGGGCCCGTAGGCATCATATTACCACGTATGGTAAAATATGATCATCTTAATTGGTGATCTTAACCCATGATTCAGAGATCATATAATTGGGTTTGGAATCTTCTAAAGAATCCTTGTACATATAAGAATGACATGTGATTTTAACGAATCACTTCTGCCAGGAGTGTTAACATGTTTTAAGATGTTAACAGGGATTTGAATCTTTTAAACAGGTCTTACCATCTTGGCCCGGTCTTATATTTGACACGATGCTAGGTTTCACACTTTAAGACTCTTAATTAAATAATTACATAGGCAATTTAATTTAAAAGGAATGATTTTAAATTATTTATTTCATTTATAAATTATTTATGCGCAAAATGGCAAACATGAAATTTATAAAACAAACATTCCATTGATTTATTCAAAATATTATACACTGCCCTAAACGGGTCTTTTCAAATAACAAACTTACCCTCGCAGGGGTCAAACAAGTACTTACCCACGCAGGGGTTTAATAACACGCATGCCCACGCAGGGGCTTAATAACATAATTGTCCACGTAGGGACTTACACAAACAAACTAGTCCACGCAGGGACCTTAACAAATAAACATCATACCCACGCAGGGGTTAACGGAAAACAGAAAATGGAAGGATTCAATGATCCTTCTTGTTCTTCCCTTTGATCAATCCTACTAATCCTTGGAAGAAAGTCTGTCTCTCCCTACAGTCCCTGTGCACTTCCCGTTCCACCTGATCCAGCCTCTGAAGGAGTTCCTCATGCTCAGGTGGGGAGAACCTAGGCGGCTGCGATTGAGTCCGTATGATAGGCCTAGGTGGTATCTGGTACCCTTGTGTTGGGTACCCAACTCCCCATGGAGCTCCGTATTGTCCTTCTGGGTGCAGGGCATTGTAGATAGCTGCCACCAAGTAGGGGTCGGCCTCTGCATACCCGTAGTTGTTGTGAACTGGTGGCTCGAACGGGTTGTATGCCATGGAACCTGTATACGCTGGGATTGGGTTGTCAAAACCCATTGGCGGCGGCTGCAGCATCGCGGGGTTGGAAGGTCCACCCATTTGTGGGTCCTCCTGATGTGACGGGTAGTGGCTGGTACTTGACTGACGTGGGGAGCTGAAATGAAAGTCTCCCGCACGTGATGACATACGTGCACCAGTTCTCCTACGCCTTGGCGGTTGAGGAGGTGCCGGTTGAACTGGTGGCGGTGGAGGGGGTGGCGTAACTGCCACAAATTGGTGATCCTCAGAGGAATCTTGATGATGCTGCTGCTGCTGTTGCTGCTGCTGCTCATGAGGCGACGAGTGGTGAGAAGGTGTGTAGTACCACTCGTGCCGAGTGAACATGGCTTGGAAACTGTCTGGACCACCATAGGGTGATCCGTGAAAAGACGATCCGTCGGAGATCTCGATTGGATGGTTTGGAGTGCCACTAGCAGGTTCGACGGGGTCAGTATCCTCGTCCATGTCGTCAGCGTGCTCGCCAGAGAAGTGATCGTCTGGCCCTAGTAGGTTGAAACCCACGGGTTCTGGTAAGTAATTGGCCGGATTAAATTGGCCTCGAAAGACGGGTGTGGGGTCACCATACGAATGATGAGATAGGGATCGCTGAAGTGGTATGTAGGACGGTTGAGGGTTATTGGGTTCATGAGGGTTAAGAACAGGAGGTGTTGAACTATGCGAAACCGACCGTCTGGCCGGATCGAACAGGTTTCTCCGGTTATCCCGAGGGTTGTCGCTCTCGGTGGTGGATGGAGCTCGCCGTTGCGAAGGTCCAGCTTCATGATCGTTGGGGGCGGTGACTGGCCCCTTGCCTCGTCCTCGTCTCCTAAAGAATCTTGGAGGCATCTTGTTAATCCTGTCAATATAGCATGAGATAACTATAACAAATATAAAATTTAAAGGACAAAACAAAAACCGAAAAAGGTGGAATTTGTCCTATGTTATATGTCTACACTCGAAGGTTTAATTATGTGCAATTGTGTAACTGAAATTAAACACAAAAGGCTAGTGTTTAATTCACTCAGAGTTGGCTCTGATACCAACCTGTCACACCCCGATTTCCATGTGTCACCGGTGGGCCCGGTGGGGGAGTATCGTGACGTGGTTGGCAACGTAATAGTCAAACAACACAATATTATTATGCACAGCGGAAGCAAATTAAAAATATGATACAACCGAATTTAATATTGTTTATCAATGTAACAATATCCGGAAGTTTATCCACAGAACGGATCGGAACAAAATAATATTAATGGTTCGACAGACTTCAGGCATCCTAAGCTGGCGAGACTTTCTATTGATGCTAAGGAGAGAATCCAGCCAATTTCGTTTAGTACCTGCATTCAGTCTTTTTGGGAAAATACGTCAGTTTACACTGGTAAATACAATCAACTGACTCATTTTGGAAAATGACTGAAAATTGGTTTGGATGCACGTGGCATAAACATTTTTGTTTAACTTGGGAGAATTATTTAATATTATAATCTTGTGAACGAATTACATGTTACTTATGCGTTCAGTAGCCCGGATCTTGTCCGGGTTAAAGATCAATAGACACACCACATTATTGAGTTATACACTGACAGGTGTACGCCTACACCCCGTGCTCAGGTCGTGGCCATCTCGTAAGATGATGCCAAGGATATCCGGGACATGGTCATTAACCCCCCAAAGGCTGTAAAGTAAACAAGACTGTTTAAACGAGCCGATCAAATTATTCAACTACCCACTTTAACGGTAGAGATTTGATGCCCGGTCAAGCGGTATGCTATATACCGTAACCCAAGCCCGTATAGGGAAAATAAGTTAAAAGTATTTACTTGAGTAAGTATTAATCACAACAAGCAAAATGCACGTAGCTTTTACTGGTCCTCCTAATCTGGAACGAAGGTTTATAATAACCTATTAGAATTCTAACGGGCCTTTTATTAAGCTTAAGCTTAGACCGGCTAGTTTCAAGATACGGTTCGTACGCACGATAAAGCGAAGACCGGATAGAATGTGATTCAGACCCGACAAGTTTGAAGACTTGTTTAATATGGGTTTATTATTCACATTCTGTATTTTGAGATAAAACCGTTAAGGTTTGACCCGTTTCGGCTAATTTATGTAAACTTGTTACATAAACCGAACCGTGCGCGTAATAAGCGTGACGGGTATTCATGAGAGCTATATACAGGTTTCCTAAGTTAATTATGTCTCAAATATGTTGTGACATCAGTAAGGTGTCTTTCATTATGCCCGAAACGTATTTAAACACAACTAGGCCCCGTAGGGGTAGTTTGGTCATTTAAAAGTTTATAAAAGCGTTTAAGTGTTTAACTGAGTTACAGGTCTGATGTAATTAGTAAATATACTCCACTTGCTAAGTTATATCAGTAAGTTAAGGCATATATGTGAAACTTATCATTTTTAACCAAACTATGCCCCGTAGGGGTATTTTGGTAATTTCACATAAGCCGAAAAGCTCAAAACTGAAGTCTGAGTTTATCAACCTTTGCTTACTGTTAAAATATTATAATTTGCTTAATATATCAGTAGGTATCAACCCGGGTATGTTCAATATAATTTTTATACATACTATGCGTTAATAACGCTAAATAAGGCGATTTAAGGTCATTTCCAGGTTCAATACTTAAATCTGATATTTTTATATTTCCAAAAAGGCTTAAAATAATTTATTTATCATATGTGATCAGTAGCAAAAGGTTTGGAGTCGTTTAGATGTGTAAAACTCATTTTATGGCCCGTAAGGGCAAAACCGACAATTACCGGATTAAGCCTACGACTACTAGTTATGCTCAGCCTAAAATTAATTAAAAATCTTTAAAAATCCCAAAATAATATATTTCATCAGTGGTTATTAAGTTTGATACCAAAAAGTAGGCTTAACTAGGCTATACGCTAATTATGCCGTTTAATTAACATAAAGCTTTAAATTTGCGATATTGAGCATAACTCTTAATCTACAAGTCAAACTGATGTCAAACTTTGCATACAAGTTTATATATCAGTATTTAAGGTTTCTACACTTTTACATTTTCATAAATCACGTTTTAAGGTAATAAGGGCATAACGGTCAACATATGAGCAATTAACGGAAACATGCATATTAATTGGATAACTAATGAACCAAGGTGTATAATCACAGAGGGTTGTCCTAACATGTAACCTAGTCCAATTAAAGCTCTGAGGCATTTCTAAAACATGCCTAAACGGGTCAGAACTGAAAGTCAAAGTGAAAGTCAAACTATGTGACTTTCGGTTCCGAACCGGGTCTAAACAAGAAATTGTCGGGTTGAACATGTTTAGACATGTTCTTATACTTATTACTAAGTTATAACAATGATCAAACAGGTTGTATATGGTCTATAATGTTAATTATGAATAAATGACATTTGAAGCTTCCTGTTGACTTTTTCTAAACTAGTTTGACCCGACTTTTGACCTGGTTAGAGGGGTGATCAGGGGAAACCCTTTTGAGGTTTTATTACCCACATAAATACCAACATATAACTACTTTTAATTCGAGATATTACTAAGCCATTATTGACTAATCTCGAAGTCAAACCGTAATTACGACGGTTTGACTTTTAGCTAATTAAACAAGCTAAACTCAATTAAAGAAAGACTAGCAGACTTACAAGAGTCCTATGCACGAGATATGATCAGTTGGACCTGCTTGAGAGCTCCAGAATTGATCAGATGGCAAGAAGGAAGTGTGAAGAATGTTTGTGACTTGAAGGTCCTTTTATAGTGGTTTCAATCACCACAAAACAATGACAAACAAGTCTACCAGGTAACCACAACCTTCCAACATGTGTTCCTAGTGCCTAGGACTGTTTAGGGGTCGCCCACATTGCATTAATGTCGAAAAAGGCTCGGTTTTCCGCGTTTGCAGGCTGCTGTAATGATTTTCTGCTTCTGGGCTCCTGAGACGGCCCGCCTCCCAATTAACAAACCCGTACGCGGGCCGCATGGGCCTGCGTTTCATATTTTTATTTTCTATTTAATGCAAAGTTGACCCTTGGTTTAATTGATAGGGCAATCAAGCTTTTTAATTGTATTTTGACCCTCTTATCTTTACCCACAAGGGCTTTAGGACTTATACCCACTTTGCCAAGTCCCCGAACACTTCCGGTTAACCCGAAAAGCCTTAACTTTCAATGTTTGCACTTTAACCCCTCGCACACGAATTTGATCATAACTTTCTCATACGTTTACGAAACTTTACGAAATTTATATCGTGCATTCTAGTGAGCATAATTAACATTTACAAAGCTTCGGGTTTGTCAAAAGGTCACTCAGAGGTATAAATTAAACATGTTGACACATTTAGCCCCTGTAGTTTGTAATCTCTCACTTTTTGCTTCGTATGATCCATGATTTATTCGTTTGATGTTATAAACATCATGTAGGGTTATTATGAAGTATATTTATTCACTGTTGACATTTAGAACCCATATAATCACATACTTTCCATGTTTGTCAACTTTAGTCCTTTTATAACATTCTTTCTCACGTTCAAACTTTATGACACGTGTCAACACATTATAGGACGTGAATTTTCGAGGTGTTACAATATGCAAGAACGTAACACACGACATATATACTCACAAAGCTGATACTACCAACTAAGTCCTCGATGCTCGAATATGCGATGGCAAACTAGACCCCGTCGGGCGCAATAGTATTATACTAGTCATGGTGGGACGCCGCGAGTATAAGCCCTAGCACATATGCAACTAGCATCACGTATATCTATGCACACCAGTTATTCGCAAGTGATAATTCGATTGATTTAATAATTCGTTGATAAGTTCGATTTGCTAGAAACAGACACCCAAAATTCGATTAAAAAGGGGGTCAAGTATACTCACAGTGCTTATTAGCGGAAATACAACTTGATTGGATTGGTTGCGAATACGTCTGTGTTAATCATTGAAGGATATAGTAAACGATGCATAGTTAAGCGAGAATAGCATTGAAAAGTCAGTCATCTGGTCGAATGGTGCTCACCCATTCGGATGGGCTCATCCGATCGGATGGCATATGGATCTGAGTCGGATGGCTGTCATCCGGTCGGATGACATGCTATCCGGTCAGATTAGTGTTGACTCGTGCGGATTGTCATCCGTTCGAACAAGTGTAACTCATGCGGACAGTCATGTCACGCGTGCGAACAAGTAACTCGTGCAGACAGTCATGTCATTCGTGCGGACAAGTAACTCGTGCGGACAGTCATGTTATTCGTGCGGACAAGTAACTTGTGCGGACAGTCATGTCATTCGTGCGGACAAGTAACTCGAGCGGACAGTCATGTCATTCGTGCGGACAGTCATGTCATTTATGTGAACAAGTAACTCGTGCGGACAGCCATGTCATTCGTGCGGACAAGTAACTCGTGCGGACAGTCATGTCACTCGTGCGGACAAGTAACTCGTGCGGATATAATTTGCCGGGTTGAACCGGCCCTGAAAAACAGGAGTGGGGTTACCAAAAGAATTGTGCGAAAGGGATTGCTGGAGAGGTATATATGAAGGTTGTGGGTTATCAGGCTCGTTTTCTGACTGTGGCCCATAGGAGTTACGATAGGGAGGCGTTGAGCTGTGCGAGACAGATCGTCTGGCGGGCTCAAAAAGGTTCCTCCTGTTTCCTTGCGGATCGGCACTTGCAGTCGTAGAAGGAGCTCGCCAGTGCGAAGGCCCGGCTTCGTGATCGTTAGGGGCGCTGATTGGCCCCTTGCCTTTTCCTCCTCTTCTAATTCTTGGCGGCATTGTTAAACCTGTCAATATAACAAAGGTAACAACAAGAATATATATATAAAATTACAAGACAAAATGAAACAAAAATAGAATTTGTCCTATGTTCTTTGTCTAGACTCGAAAATTTAGGAATGTGCAATTGTGTAACTGAGATTAAACACAAAAGGCTAGTGTTTAATTCACTCAGCGTTGGCTCTGATACCAACCTGTCGCACCCCGATATTTCCACATTTGACCGGTGGGCCCGGTGGGGGAGTAACGTGACGTGGTTGGTAACATTACAGTCAAACAACACAATATTTAATATGCACAGCGGAAGCAAAAGAAATATATATATTCCAACCGAATATAATTGTAATATCAAGTATCCCAACAGTTGAAATTTATCCACAGGTGGATCAAAAATAAATAGGAAACATTGTTCAACAGTTTTTGACGTCCGAGCTTGCGAGACTTATTGTGGACGCTAGGAGAAAGCCAGCCTAGTTCGCTTAGTACCTGCACTTAACCTTTTTGGGAAAATACGTCAGTTTACACTGGTAAATACATTCAACTAACTCATTTGGAAAAGTTTAATAAAAATTAATTTGAATGCACGTGGCACAAACTCTTTATAACTTGGGATAATTATTTAAACATATAAACTTGTAAAAGGATTACATGTTCCTTATGCGTTCAGTAGCCCGGTTCGTGTCGGGTTAAAGATCAATAGACACGCCACATTATTTATTTATGCACTGACGAGTGTACGCCTACACCCCGCGCTTAGGTCGTGGCCATTTCGTAAAATGATGCCAAGGATCTCCGGGACATGGTCATTAACCTCCCAAAGGCGTTAAGCAAACAAAACATATTTAAACGGGTCATCTCGATAATACTTAACCACCAATCGATTAAGGTCGAATGCCCGACCAAGCGGTATTTTATATACCGTACCCCAAGCCCGTATAAGGGAAAATAAGTTAAAAGTATTTACCTTTGCAAGTATAAATCACAATTAGCAAATGCGGGTAGCTTTTACCGGTTCTCCTATTCTGGAACAAAGGTTTATAATAACCTATTAGAATCCTAACGGTTTTTAGTTAAGCTTAAGCTTAGACCGGTTAGTTTTAAAGAAATATATGGTTTGAACGCGTGATTAAGCGAAGACCGGAATAGAATGTGATTTAGACCCGACAAGTTTAAAGACTTGTCTTATATGGGTAATCTAAACACATTCTGGATTTTGAGATAAAAATGATAAGGTTTGACCCGTTTCGGCCAATTTATGTAAACTTATTACATAAACCGAACCGAACGCGAAGGATGCGTAACGGGTAACCATAAGAGCCATATACGGGTTTCCTATGTTAATATGCCTCAAATATGTTGTGACATCAGTAAGATATCTTTTATTATTCCCGAAACGAATTTAAACTCAAACTATGCCCCATAGGGGTATTTTAGTCATTTATAAGGTTATAAAAGAGTTTGAACAATAATCTGAGTTACAGGTCTGATGTAATTAGTAAAAATACTTAATTTGATAAGTTATAACAGTAGGGTATTGCATATATGTGAAATTTATTTATCATACAAAATAATTTATTTATCATACAAAATCAGTAGCAAAAGGCTTGGGATCAAAAAGATATGTAAAACTCATTTTATAGCCCAAAAGGGCAAAACCGACAATTACCGACTCAACCTTATAACTCTAAGTTATGCTCAGCCTAAAATTAATTAAAAATCTTCAAAAATCCAAAAATAATATATTACATCAGTGGGTAACAAGTTTGATATCAAAAAGTGGGTTTAAATAGGCTATATGCTAATTATGCCGTTTAATCGCTAAAAAGCTTTCTAATTACGCTAATGAGCATAACTCTCATTCTACACCTCAAACTGATGTCAAATTTTGGGTGCAAGTTTATAAATCAGTAACTAAGGTTTCTACTCTTTTACATTTTTAAAAACCACGTTTTATGGTGAAAAGGGCAAAATAGTCAACATATAGGCAATTAACGGAATCATGCATATTAATTGGATAACTAATGAACCAAGGTGTATAATCACAGAGGGTTATACTAGCATGTAACCTGGTCCTAAGGAAGCTCTAAGGCATTTCCAAATCATGCTAAATCGGGTTAGAACTGAAGTCAAAGCAAAAGTCAAAGTTTTGCGACTTTCGGTTCCGAACCGGGTCTAAACAGAAAATTGTCGGATCAAACAAGCTTAGACCAGTTATTATACTTATTACCAAGTTATATGAGTGATAAAATAGATTACATGTCTTCTACATTGTTAACTATGTGTTAATTTGAAGATTAGCATTCTGTTGACTTTTTCTAAACAACTTTGACCTGACATTTGATCTAGATAGAGTGGGAATCAGAGGGTGCCCTTTTAAGGGTTTAATGCCCACATAATTACCAACTTATAACTACCTTCAATTCGACTAATCACTGGACCATTAATGATTAATCGCTAGGTCAAACGGTAATTACGACGATTTGACTTTTAAGCTAAAACTAAGTAAAAACTCAACTAAGAAAGGTTAAGCATACTTACAGAAGTCCTATGCACGATTAGGAAGGCTTAGGGTCTGCTCTTGAAGTCCCAAAAACTCCAGGAATGTAGAAGGAAAGGTGTGATCAATGGTTGCAACAAGAGGCCCTTTTATAGTGCTTTTGATCTCATAGATCATTGACACACAAGCCTAGCAACGTTCCTAGATCACTTACAAGTGCTCCTAGGGCCTAACAAACATGTAGGGGTCGTCCAAAGAAGTGGAAAATCGGATTTAAGTTGGTTATTGCGTGAAAACAGGCTGCTGTCCCAACTTTCTGTAACTGGGGATCGAACGCGGCCCGCGTAAGATGTTGTTAGGGCTTACGCGGCCCGCTTGAGTCATGTTGTCAGATTCCAATCTTTTCCATTATTGCTGTCACGGCCCCCGACCCGGTTTGACCCGTTTCAGGAGCCGCGGGACAGAAAATCCCGTGGTATTTATTTAATTGAGTTTGACAGCGGAAGTTTATCATCAGGATCTTTTAAAATGTAAATATTTCCCGATTATTTATTTCACAACGCGGGATTAAACCCCCGGTAATTTACAATCATTTGATTTCACGAAGAAATCTTTTATTTTACAAAACATGTTTCTTTATTTTATACTGAGCCACTTCCTTGAGCTTGTAGTGCTATATGGCACTTTTCCTAGATCATATGTGATCACCTGAAATATGTTTGAAAAAGGTTTTGTCAGCGGGAAATACTGAGTGAATCATTCTATTTTGCATAATGATGCATAGTTATTAATTACAGCATAAGAGCGATTACAATGGCTTCTATCTTATTTTTATCTGGCCTTCTGTCACAATGGTGACAAGTCACAATGGTGACGATGGTCATACCACTATTTAGATCAATGAACCTAAATAGTGACGATTATCACTGTAGGTCAATGAACCCAACAGTGATTATCCCGAGTAGGTCAATGAACCTAACTGGGAGACAATTAGTAATGTGCACAATACCCCACTAACCAGTAATTCAAGATATCCACGACTTAGTCCCTGTAATTATAACCTTGAAAATAATTTTGAGGTATTGTAAAACAATTTGATAAAATAACTCACAAACTGTGAGAAAAGAAGAATGACTCACATTGCAGATTTATACGGGCAGAACCTAGCCTACTGATTAGCCTTTTTTCCTAATTTCAATAACAAGCACATAATTTGGGGTTAGTAATCAATCCAGCAATTACGATAATTCACAAGATCAAATTCTCACAATGAATGACAAAGTGCGGTACTTCAACTCATCCATCGAATTAACGACGAACGACAAAGTACGATACTTCAACTCATCCATCGAATTAACGACGAACGACAAAGTACGATACTTCAACTCATCCATCGAATTAACGACGAACGACAAAGTATAACCCTAATGTGGGCGGCACTTAAACATTCATTGGATATTTAGATCAATCGGACAATGAATCGTAGTAGCGATTGTGCTAATACCCTGATTGCAGCTTCAATTTAGTGCATGTGTGTGTTAATTGAAGTATACAGCAGAAAACTCGGTGTATAATCGTGAATTCTTTCGACGTAAAGTGTCCAGAAAGCAAGTGCCAATGTCCTCTATTTATACACGATTTTTGCCAAGCTTACGGACCGTAAGCTTCCTGATGTTGAGGTCTGTATGACAGCTTACGGACCGTAAGACTCACAACTTTACGGTCCGTATGGGACACAAAGCTGCTATAGTGTAGCCACGTGTGGGACTAGGCCTGATGACTTGACAAACTCGAATTCTCATATGTTGACAGCAATTTAAGTGGATAATCATCCACTAGGGTTTACCCCCCCCCTGAGTTTTAGGGGCCCTAATCCTGATTCCAATTGTTCTAGAAATTTTAGGGTTTGTTCAAAATCACTTGGGTGTCTCAATTAGGGTTTCCTATTGGTCAAATTATTTTAATAATTATGACTTTTGATGAGAGTCGTTACATTCTCCCCAACTTAATAAAAATCTCGTCCTCGAGATTTACTGGAATAATTGAGAATACTTTCTCTTCTTTTTGGATTCCAGTTCCCGAGTATATTAGGATCCTGTCTTTGAATCCTACTTTACTTAAACTAACACTATTTGTTTACTTTTATATCTTGGAAAGGTACTACCAAAGATTCATTTGATAGACATTTCTTGAGATTGGATATATCATAATTCTCTTGGTAGTTGTAAACGATAAGCAACTGGTCCTATACGTTGGATCACTGGAAATGGTCCTACGTACCTTAAACTTACCTTTCCTTTCTTACCGAATTTTTAACAACTCCTTTCCAAGGAGATTTTGTTTCCTAACTCGAACTCTAACGACTTTTATCTATTTATCTGTATAACTTTTCTGACGATCTCTTGTTGTCTTCATTTTTTCCTTTGTGATACTAAATATCACAGTTGTAGTCACTTAGGATTTTCATCCATCTCCTTTGTCTTATGTTTGATTCTTTTTGCCCAAAAATATATATCTTAAATTCTTATAATCCGTATAGATAGTACCCTTACTTCCATACAGATAATGTCTCCAAATCTTAAGGCAAAAATTATGGTTCCTAATTCTAACTCATGAGTGGTATAGTTTTCTTCGTTCTTTTTCAATTACCTTGATGCATACGTAATTACCTTTTTGCGTTGCATTAACAAGCATTCAAATCCTAACTTTGAAGCATTACCGTATACTTCAAAATCTTCTGTTCCTTCTGTTAAGGCTAGGATTATAGTATTGGTTAACTTCTCTTTCAAGATACTAAAGGTTTCTTCTTGTTTAGGTCCTTTATTAACTTTAAATGCTTTACAGGTTAACTTAATTAATGGTATAACTATCTTTAGAAAAATCCTTAATGAATCATCTGTAGTATCTGACTAAACTTCTAATTTCTATTGCGGATTAGGGAACCTTTTATTTGGTAATATCTTATTAGGAGTTTACGTGAATACCTTCGGGATTCACCATATGACCTAAAATTGCACTTCTAGCAGCCAAAATTTATTCTTCGAAAATTTGGCGTAAAGCTTTTCTTTTTCTTAACAAGGTTAAGAGTACATGCAATTGCTGACAATATTCTTCCTGATTTTTGGAATAAATAAGTATATCGTCATTTGAAGACAATTATCAATTTATCCAAATATGGTTTACAGATCCTATTTATCATGTCCATGAATGCTGCAGTTGCATTCTTTAATCCGAAGGGCATGACTGTAAACTAGTAATGACCATACCTAGTTCTAAAAATAGTCTTAGGTATATCTTCTTCTGATAATATCCGTAACGTATGTCGATCTTAGAAAAATATCTATTTCCCTGGATTTGATCGAATAGATCATTAATTCTAAGTAATGAGTATTGGTTCTTAATTATAACCTTATTCAATTTCCTATAATCAATACACATTCTTATCGAAACTTTCTTTTTCTTAACAACCAATATTGTGCTAACCGATAAGGTTCCCTGGTTTATCGGTATAATTCCTGGAATTAAATGAATCTTAAATTCTATCTTCATATTTGATGGTAATCCAGGTAAATCTTCTGGAAATACATCTGGGTATTCTAAAATTACAGAAATTTCCTTAATTTCTGTATCTGTAGTATTAATGATTACTGAAATCATATATACTATTCCTTTGCTTTCGTTCCTAATTAGCAATTTCTATTATTGATATGAACTTCATAGGCTTACATGGTTTATCTCCTGTAATCATAATTACTTCTCCGATGATTGATTGAATTTCTAAGAAATTATGATCACAGATAATGATCACAACATCGAATTCAACTAATTTCATAGATAATAGTATTGCAGAAAACTTATAACTTATTTCTATGTTCTGCATAACCTTATTTATTTTAACTGAATTCCCATCTGTTGTTTCTAATATAGAAATTTATCTAATGCTTGTTAACGGTAAGTTAAAAGTTTGGCAGAATAAAGTATTTATAAAACTTTGGTTTGCACCAGAGTCAAATAATACTTTTAGGTAAATGTTGTAAGCTAAGAACATACCGGCTATCACATCTGGAATTATTTCGGCTTCATGAGTAGTCAGCTGAAAGGCTCTCGCATTCCTTTTTGCTCCTTCTGACGGTTTGACTTGATTGTCAAATGGTTTATTCAGTTTTGGACAATTTGGTCTAAGATGTCCAGCTTCTCCACAGTTGTAACAGACGGAATATTTCTTTCTCCTGCAGTCTTCTTCTTGATGCCCCGGAATTTTGCAAAAATTGCAATATCCTTTGCATCTTCCAAAATGCTTCCTTTTGCAAAAATTGCAAAATGGACTAGTAGAAGATTGCCCATTCCCTCCTTTCTTGAAATGGTTATGGTTATCCGAACTGAATTCTTGGGTAATCTTTTGGGCTACTTCCTTCCTTCTATTTTCTTCTCTTGTCCGTACTAGCTCGTCAGTCATAGTATTGGCTAATTCTACTGCATCATCAATCGTGCGAGGTTTCGCAGCCTTGATGATATTACGAATTTCGGAAACCAATCCCCAAATATAATGAGAAATAAGTACCGGCTCTGGCGAAGCCAGGGTTGGTACCACTCTAGCATATTCGAAGAATGTCGTAGTATATCCTTGACAATCTACATCCATCATCCGGTGAGTTAGAAACTTATTTGCCATTTGATCTTTTTCATATTCGGGACAGAATTTTCTTTCTACAAGACTCTTAAATTCTTCCCAGTTCATAGCATACGCCATCCTTCTTCCTTTTGCTTGTAACGTCGTATTCCACCATTCTAGCGCTACTTCTTTGAAAAGGTTTGACGCGTACATGACCTGATCATCCTGAGCACATTTACTTATGGCAATTACTGCCTCGGTTTTCTCTAACCAACGCAGTGCCGCAGTCGCTCCTTCATTGCCTGCAAACTCAGTGGGTTTACAAGCAAGAAATTCTTTGTAAGTGCAACCAGGCGTTGCAACTTTTCTTTTCTTAGGGAGCGGAGCTTGCCGTGGTTCATTATCATGGTTAACATGATCACCGCCTCCATTTACGCTATTACTGAAATTATCTTCAGAAATGCGTTTACTAGGAACAACTTGTTGCGGTTCGATTGGATTTTTAACAGCAGCAATAATTGCTGGTATAGCATTGGCTATCCCTTGAGCAACTATTCCTGGAATAGTGTTGGCTATCTCTTGAGCAATGATATTTTCTATATCTTGCCTAGTCACATATTGGTTCCCCGATTGTTGCTCAGACTGATTACCCTCATTAACTGGTTCATTATTAGCGTTTTCCATCTGATATCTAATTTATAGATAAATAATTAGTATAAATAAAATGTCACAATTTAGTTGCACATAATCATGTAAACGAATATACAAACAAAAGTCGTAATTTTCTAAAATTTCCTTATATCATATATACACCCGTTTTATTATTTATTTTACACATACTGATTTTACTATTATAATTACACAACCATAGTTTCATAATCCCCTATCCTTTGTCAGATGATGTTCTAGTAACGACGTTTCTTCTCATCGTATTTCCAGGAGATCTGTCCCAAAATCTCTTGGATCCTATTCCCAGCATCCATGTTGTCAAAATGATGGAGTTCAGTCCTATTCTCATTACTTATTGGTAAATTTGATAAAGGTTCTGGATTGTACTTAGGAAAAAGCCTATAGGGATGGTTTTGTAACAGTATTTCATTATCCAACCATTCATCTATATTCCAATAATTTGAAGAGGTTGGAATAGATGGTTCTAAGTTCATAAAATTATTTTCATTAACATGCTCAATAGTATCATCGGTTGCCATTATAAAATCTAGTTCTTCTTGAGATGGTAACTCTTCAATTTGCCTAGAGCTTTCTCCAATTTCCATTTTCTTAGGCTTAGGTTTCTCGAGAGGTAAAGCGTTAAATTCTATAGGTTCTTCTATGTCTGGAATATACCTATTAAAATCTCTGGAAACTTCAATTCTTACTGGATAGAGATTTAAATTCTGAAGGGCTTCCGACAAATCACTCATGCTGTTTAACAAAATACACATAATTACTAAGTCATAATAAAATTTTATAGAACAACTTTTTAAATAGTATTTCATACTACCAAACCAACTAAAAATTAAAACATACTAGGTTTTATTTGTAATTTATTTATAAATTTTCTTGACTGTAGATAATAAAAATACTAAACTTTAAATCAGAATATTTAAAGATTTATATTTACTATTTACAGTAATTAACATATAAAAATCTATATACTAAATAAGTATGATGACTTAATTTATATATATTAACTAGTCATTATCATGGTGGATATTGGTTAGTGCTGCCTTGTTTAAGCATAGGTGATCAGTCGATGCCTAACTAAGGCCAGGTTATCCAATATCTGCTTTTGATAATAACCCTAGTATTTAAAAATAATCTTAATACTACTACTATTAATATATTATTATTAATAATAAAATTAATAATAATAAATAACTAAACAAAATTTTAAATAAGAGTATACTTCAAACATAAAAATATAATTTCTTTACTGCAATATAGTAATACTATATTTGTAAATTAGGTAATTCCATATATAATAAAGTAATTTTATAATGTTTTTCGATTAACGATGATAGAGCAATAAATATTACAATATATATATATATATAAATCTGCCCATACTAAAATTAGTCAAATAATTAAAACATATAATCATCAAATAGCAAAATAAAAATTATTAAGTATTTTCTAAATACTTAATTGGCTTAAATCCGTGGCTCGATAAGTGGCTCTGATACCACCTTTTTCTGTCACGGCCCCCGACCCGGTTTGACCCGTTTCAGGAGCCGCGGGATAGAAAATCCCGTGGTATTTATTTAATTGAGTTTGACAGCGGAAGTTTATCATCAGGATCTTTTAAAATGTAAATATTTCCCGATTATTTATTTCACAACGCGGGATTAAACCCCCGGTAATTTACAATCATTTGATTTCACGAAGAAATCTTTTATTTTACAAAACATGTTTCTTTATTTTATACTGAGCCACTTCCTTGAGCTTGTAGTGCTATATGGCACTTTTCCTAGATCATATGTGATCACCTGAAATATGTTTGAAAAAGGTTTTGTCAGCGGGAAATACTGAGTGAATCATTCTATTTTGCATAATGATGCATAGTTATTAATTACAGCATAAGAGCGATTACAATGGCTTCTATCTTATTTTTATCTGGCCTTCTGTCACAATGGTGACAAGTCACAATGGTGACGATGGTCATACCACTATTTAGATCAATGAACCTAAATAGTGACGATTATCACTGTAGGTCAATGAACCCAACAGTGATTATCCCGAGTAGGTCAATGAACCTAACTGGGAGACAATTAGTAATGTGCACAATACCCCACTAACCAGTAATTCAAGATATCCACGACTTAGTCCCTGTAATTATAACCTTGAAAATAATTTTGAGGTATTGTAAAACAATTTGATAAAATAACTCACAAACTGTGAGAAAAGAAGAATGACTCACATTGCAGATTTATACGGGCAGAACCTAGCCTACTGATTAGCCTTTTTTCCTAATTTCAATAACAAGCACATAATTTGGGGTTAGTAATCAATCCAGCAATTACGATAATTCACAAGATCAAATTCTCACAATGAATGACAAAGTGCGGTACTTCAACTCATCCATCGAATTAACGACGAACGACAAAGTACGATACTTCAACTCATCCATCGAATTAACGACGAACGACAAAGTACGATACTTCAACTCATCCATCGAATTAACGACGAACGACAAAGTATAACCCTAATGTGGGCGGCACTTAAACATTCATTGGATATTTAGATCAATCGGACAATGAATCGTAGTAGCGATTGTGCTAATACCCTGATTGCAGCTTCAATTTAGTGCATGTGTGTGTTAATTGAAGTATACAGCAGAAAACTCGGTGTATAATTGATGCGCGTTTAAGTGTCGTATATATTAGGTGTATATTTTAAGCCCTTTTTAACACTTATTTTAGCCAAGTTTTAAATTTATAAAACACGATATTTCACTAACACTAAACACACATATGGGCAAGTGCACCCATCGTTGAGTGTAGTATAGCGTTGGTAAGATACCGAGGTCGTCCAAGGACACAAGAGCTTTTAGTACCGGTTTATCCTCAACGTCTAACCAAAATAAAAGTTTAGGAAAATGTTTTAAACTAAGAAAAATAAAACTAACTAAAATGCTGAAAATAAAATAAAAATAAAAACAGATAGACAAGATGAATCACTTGGTTCCGACTCGTATCTAGTATAACCTTTGATTATTTCCGCACTTTTGCACATAATTAAGAGATTATCTTAGTTATTGTAGTAGGCCCCTCTTTTGAAGGCGACGTTACCCTCACCCCAGTAGTTTGAGTCAGCAGGGATACAATCCTAAAAGGGTGGATTATTGGAAGATAATGAATTAAGTTATTAATGCAGTATTGTGGTAGGCCCCGCTTTTGGCGGTGACGTTACCCTCGGCTAAGTAGTCTGAGTCAGCAGGGATACAGTCCTAAATAGCCGGGTTATAGTATTAATAGTAGTTAACTTATGAGGGGGTCAAAGAGTTTGGACCCCCGCCATCCAATACCGTGAAGTATTGAAGGAGATCCTACTAAATTTGACCCAGGTCCATTGCAGGACCTCTAAACGCTGAACAATGGCAAGACCTTTACCAAACCGTTCCCTTAATCCCCTACCAGGTAGCCAACATATCTCCATATAGACCGTGGAGATATGAATGGTGAAAATCCTTTATTTTATATAGACAGTAAAATAATGCCAAGACACCACGGACAAACGATAAGGAAAGATCACCTTCAACATAAGTAACTAGTTATTAAAGTCATTAATACAAAACCAAATAAAAAGTGCAAAAGATTAGAAATAAAAAGTATTATACTAGACACTTTGTCTTCACCAAGTGATGTAAGAGACTTAGGCAAACATGGCCTTGATTGTCAAGAACTCTTACGATCAATCTTGGATCCCGAGACGACTCACACACTTTACGATGGACAATGGATGATGGTGGTGGATGATGGTGTTGTGATGGTGGTGGGTGGTGGATGAAGTGTGAGAGAGGTGGTGTGCCAAGGGATGAGATGAAATGAATCCAAGCACTCCTATTTATAGGCTGAACAGAGAGCTGGACACGGCCCCGTGTCCGTCTGACACTCTCTCTCCTCATTAATTGTAATTCGCAATTACAATAAATGCGCCTGCTGTACTTTCGACACGCCCCCGTGTCCGCTGAGCACGGCCCCGTGATGGGCAATAGAAGCTTCTATAGGTTTGTCTTTTCTGCTGCTTCTTGGGCACGGCCCCGTGCTGGCTGAGCACGGGGCGTGTTCAGTCTTCTGTTTTCTCTATTTTGCTTTGGAAGGTGCCGTTGAGGGTTCGGGCAGTCCACTAATATTCCTTTTCTTGTATTTATGTTGGATTTAGCTGTCTTTTTGCTTCTTTTGCGTTTTTGAGCTCATTTAATCCTGAAAATACAAAAGGAAGACAAAAACACTCTTTTTCCAATATTAGTACTAAAAAAGGATTAGTTTTATACCTAATTTGATGTAATTTATATGTTGCATTTTACACACATCAAATACCCCCACACTTGAACTTTTGCTTATCCTCAAGCAAAACTCTTTAATATGTGGCTTACACTCCCAAATGGAATAGGTAGAAGAGAAGGTTTTGGGCTTGTCGTAGAGTGTCGGGATTTCCAAGATCTTTTTGGGTTTTATTTTTATTTATTTACACTCCTATTCGTAATGATTTATTTAGAACTTTTCATAAAAGAAATTACTTATTTAGGCATAACATGTTTTTTTTTTAAATTCTATTTATATACAAGTTCACATACCTCGCGGGGAAATCACTCACACTCGGCCGAAGGTGTATTTTTAGTGAATCACTCGAGAGCGGCATGGAACTTATTCCTACCATAGGCTTGCCAAGAAATCAATCCTCCTCCTTTTTAACTTGTATACCTTTGTAGATATCAAGAGGGCTTTGCGGGTTAAGGGTTAGGCTAGGGTTAAAGGTAGGTGGTTGGGTTAGTGGTTAGAAGAAAAAAAGAAGAAGCTAAAAGCGTAACAAGTGTCGGTTTTCGTATTTTTGCAACTTTTTATTTTGATGAAGCTTTTATTCAAACTAAGTTATTTTTTTGATTAACTTGTTTGTTTATTTTCTTTTTGCTTCATCATTATCAAAATTATTATTATTATTTTTTTTTTTTTACGAAGAACCGAACTTGTTACTAAAATAAAGGGTTAAAAATGAAAAAGGTTTTGGTGGGTAAAAGGGTTTTTGTTTGGGTGATGAAACGAAAAAGGTTTAGGCTCAAAGGGGCTAACTAGGGGGATTTTTGGGTAGGTGGTAAAAGAAAAAGAAAAATAATGGTGTAGAAATAAAAATGGTTAGTCCTAATGCCTCCATCATTTACTTACTCGGGTTTAAGTTGATAAGGACTGGGAATGTATTGTCATGGCAAGTTCTGGAGTTGTAAGAACCAAGCGGCTATTCACACAAGAAACGAAAAATGAGCATTTAGTCAAATGATATGTGATTTGTGTGCTCAATAAAGGCTCAAAACTCACTTTTGTGGGAATGGGTTTTTATGTGATCAAGTATGTATAATCAAATTTTAAATAAGTTTGCTATGCCTTTTCATAATTTTCTTATGTTGGTTCTTTTTATCACTACGCTATCGGTTGTAAATTCGTAAAAATATAACCTTTTTGAGAACTTGAATTTCCCGAGTTAGACAAGAAAAGAAAAAAAATGAAATTTTTGAAAAAATTTGGGGTGATTAGCGGTTCCAATAGAGTTTTGTGTAAGGCTTGTATTTAGGACTTGCAAAATTCAAGGTTTTAGCATCCCCCCCACACTTAAATTACACATTGTCCTCAATGTGTCCCAAAAATAAATTTTTAGGTTGATTAGATGTGTAAAATAGTGTTTAAAAAGCAAAAAATTTGTGTTACTGGGCACTGAACACGGCCCCGTGTTATCCGGGCACGGCCCCGTGTTCAAGTGCCAGTAACAAAATTAAAATAAGAGAAACAGAAGTCTGGACAAGGGGGCGTGTTGGGTGAACACGGCCCGTGTCCAGGTACCTGAACTGGGCGTTTCCTTCAGGAGGTTCGGCACGGGGCCGTGTTGGTTGAGCACGGCCCGTGTTGAACCTTCTGTAATGGAGAGAATTGTCGTGTTGCCTCGTTCTTGTGCATGGGATCATTGTTCTCGTTCCCCTTTTCATCCTTTACCACCATGAGTGTGTTTTATTCATTACAAACCATCCAAACCTTAAAACCATCATTTCATTTCATCATAGAGAGAACTTACATAATCCTAAATTAAAATAAAACTAAAACTTATCTAGATAGGTCAGCAGGTACACGAGGTTATCATAAGGAGTTCTACTGTTTTAAGAAAATTTCGAGAATGTTTTCCCGATATAGTAGGACTTTTAACCGAACGAATTCTTCCCTAACCGTTGTTTAAAGCCATTCTTCGATCTCCCTAGGAAGGAAGAATGCGGCTTCATTTTCCTCCACTGCTGGTGGTTGAGGGGGAACATTCACCGGGACTCCTTGCACCACTCTTCGCGGAAGCTCTTGGTGCATGGCGTACCATTCAGCTGGAATGACAACTTCGGGTACCATGTTCCACGCCCTTTGGGTTATTATAGGTACCAAAGGCGGGGAGGCGAGAAGGTTCAACCTCTGGTGCAAGAGGTTTACTTCATGGAGACAGCCCTCCAGCCCCACAGTAAGATGGTTGATACGGTCGACCAATGCTTCTTCCACTCCCGTCATTTCATCAATAGCCTCCCTTAGAGCGTAAACATAGTTTACAAGAGAGTCTTCTGCTGTTGAAGATCTCCTCCCTTGTCGGTTATTCCTTGAAGATGATCCGCTTGTTCTGCTTGCCATTTTCTGCGAAGAAAACCGAAGAAAGCTAAATTTTTACAAAACAGAGCCCCTGGACACGGCCCCGTGTTCGTTGAACACGGCCCCGTGTCCATTTGTCTGCAGGATTTTTGGCTAAAGAATTTTGGAGTTTTAAATTATTTTTATGATTTCTATCTGGGTTTTAAGCTCAGATAATTTAAAACAAAGTTATACAACTAACTTTAAGCCAGAATCTTTAGCAAATAATCTTGCAAACTTCACATAGAGGGTTGGAATCAAGGGATTTCCAAGCTTCCATGGAGGAAATTTTGAAAAAATTTGAAAGAGGAGGAAATGAATAAAAATGGAAGGGACAAGAGGGTCCCTTGGAACCTTCTTTTAACACTTACCTAGGATGGTATGAGTGAAAATCCCAGGGATCTCTGTCAATTGAAGTGGTCAAAATGAGCAGGAATCAGGCTGCATTTAAAGAAAACGACAGCGCCCTGGGCACGGCCCCGTGTTGACTGGACACGGCCCCGTGTTCAGAGGAATTCCTGACACATTTTGTCCGTATTCTGACCAAATCAGCAGAGAATCTTTTTTAGTGAGCACGGGGGCGTGTTGACCTGGACACGGCCCCGTGTCTGGAGGCTGCTTTATGGAGTTTTGCTTCATCAAGGATCTCATCGATATCGGGTGGTTCCTTACTGGTTGGAACAACCCCAAAGTGCCTAATATACCTTAATTGTCCTAAACTAAGGCGAGAACGCAAGAGGTTGTCGGTGAGGGTAATTCCTATTTTCATTCTAGGTGGACAAGTCCAACCCTTTCCCGGGCTCTTGTTAAAGAAGGTATATGCCGAATCGCTCAGGTCTATGTATGCACCGAACGAAGTCGATGGAGAGTCCTTCACGGCACAATCGACACAGGGGCGACTATCGTCGAAGTCTTTGCTAGGTACAAAGGTACTTTCGGGAGCAACGAGGTTGTCGGAATGCGGTTCCAACATTTCTTCATGGGTATCGTCTTGGGGTGGATCAATAAAATCCTTCCTAAGCTCTTCTAACCATTTCAGAACTAGCTCTTCTAGTTGAAATAACTCGCTAAGGAGCATTTCCCCTAGAATATCTGGCTGGGCGCATTCGAGGGAGAAATAGTGCTTATTTTTACTTTCGCCCCTCTTAAGGTTATGAGAAGATGGTGGGTCCATGTAGTGGGGCCTATAATTTAGGAAGTAGCATTTTACTTCTTCATGTTCGCCACCACATAATTGACACCACGTACCATAAGAGTGCCGAAAGTAAAAATAATTACTATCACTCATGTTTATGTCAGAAATTACCAACCGTCGGGATCTAACGGTTCTGTTTTCAGTAACTGAAACTTGGGCACGGGGGCGTGTTGAGTGGGCACGGCCCCGTGTTCAGCTTACTGTCTGATGTAAACAGGATTGCCAGTTCCAATGATTGAGCACGGGGGCGTGTTCAGCAGGCACGGCCCGTGCAGAGCTCTGCAGAAGCTGAAAAACTAAGAAAATCCTAAAAAAAAATAAAAAGAAAAATAAAAGATGATTAGGCCGTTGATTCCTAACTTTCTTAAAATCCTTGTGTCCCCGGCAACGGCGCCAAAAACTTGATGCGCGTTTAAGTGTCGTATATATTAGGTGTATATTTTAAGCCCTTTTTAACACTTATTTTAGCCAAGTTTTAAATTTATAAAACACGATATTTCACTAACACTAAACACACATATGGGCAAGTGCACCCATCGTTGAGTGTAGTATAGCGTTGGTAAGATACCGAGATCGTCCAAGGACACAAGAGCTTTTAGTACCGGTTTATCCTCAACGTCTAACCAAAATAAAAGTTTAGGAAAATGTTTTAAACTAAGAAAAATAAAACTAACTAAAATGCTGAAAATAAAATAAAAATAAAAACAGATAGACAAGATGAATCACTTGGTTCCGACTCGTATCTAGTATAACCTTTGATTATTTCCGCACTTTTGCACATAATTAAGAGATTATCTTAGTTATTGTAGTAGGCCCCTCTTTTGAAGGCGACGTTACCCTCACCCCAGTAGTTTGAGTCAGCAGGGATACAATCCTAAAAGGGTGGATTATTGGAAGATAATGAATTAAGTTATTAATGCAGTATTGTGGTAGGCCCCGCTTTTGGCGGTGACGTTACCCTCGGCTAAGTAGTCTGAGTCAGCAGGGATACAGTCCTAAATAGCCGGGTTATAGTATTAATAGTAGTTAACTTATGAGGGGGTCAAAGAGTTTGGACCCCCGCCATCCAATACCGTGAAGTATTGAAGGAGATCCTACTAAATTTGACCCAGGTCCATTGCAGGACCTCTAAACGCTGAACAATGGCAAGACCTTTACCAAACCGTTCCCTTAACCCCCTACCAGGTAGCCAACATATCTCCATATAGACCGTGGAGATATGAATGGTGAAAATCCTTTATTTTATATAGACAGTAAAATAATGCCAAGACACCACGGACAAACGATAAGGAAAGATCACCTTCAACATAAGTAACTAGTTATTAAAGTCATTAATACAAAACCAAATAAAAAGTGCAAAAGATTAGAAATAAAAAGTATTATACTAGACACTTTGTCTTCACCAAGTGATGTAAGAGACTTAGGCAAACATGGCCTTGATTGTCAAGAACTCTTACGATCAATCTTGGATCCCGAGACGACTCACACACTCTACGATGGACAATGGATGATGGTGGTGGATGATGGTGTTGTGATGGTGGTGGGTGGTGGATGAAGTGTGAGAGAGGTGGTGTGCCAAGGGATGAGATGAAATGAATCCAAGCACTCCTATTTATAGGCTGAACAGAGAGCTGGACACGGCCCCGTGTCCGCTGGGCACGGCCCCGTGTCCGTCTGACACTCTCTCTCCTCATTAATTGTAATTCGCAATTACAATAAATGCGCCTGCTGTACTTTCGACACGCCCCCGTGTCCGCTGAGCACGGCCCCGTGATGGGCAATAGAAGCTTCTATAGGTTTGTCTTTTCTGCTGCTTCTTGGGCACGGCCCCGTGCTGGCTGAGCACGGGGCGTGTTCAGTCTTCTGTTTTCTCTATTTTGCTTTGGAAGGTGCCGTTGAGGGTTCGGGCAGTCCACTAATATTCCTTTTCTTGTATTTATGTTGGATTTAGCTGTCTTTTTGCTTCTTTTGCGTTTTTGAGCTCATTTAATCCTGAAAATACAAAAGGAAGACAAAAACACTCTTTTTCCAATATTAGTA
This sequence comes from Helianthus tuberosus, assembly GCA_030545235.1. Classification (NCBI taxonomy): domain Eukaryota; kingdom Viridiplantae; phylum Streptophyta; class Magnoliopsida; order Asterales; family Asteraceae; genus Helianthus; species Helianthus tuberosus. The sequence continues at coordinate 57,631,814 of CM060443.1, read as the reverse complement.
CTAAAAAAGGATTAGTTTTATACCTCATTTGATGTAATTTATATGTTGCATTTTACACACATCAATAATCGTGAATTCTTTCGACGTAAAGTGTCCAGAAAGCAAGTGCCAATGTCCTCTATTTATACACGATTTTTGCCAAGCTTACGGACCGTAAGCTTCCTGATGTTGAGGTCCGTATGACAGCTTACGGACCGTAAGACTCACAACTTTACGGTCCGTATGGGACACAAAGCTGCTATAGTGTAGCCACGTGTGGGACTAGGCCTGATGACTTGACAAACTCGAATTCTCATATGTTGACAGCAATTTAAGTGGATAATCATCTACTAGGGTTTACCCCCCCCCCCCCCCCCCGAGTTTTAGGGGCCCTAATCCTGATTCCAATTGTTCTAGAAATTTTAGGGTTTGTTCAAAATCACTTGGGTGTCTCAATTAGGGTTTCCTATTGGTCAAATTATTTTAATAATTATGACTTTTGATGAGAGTCGTTACAATTGCATACTTGTCTCTTGGCCTTTCGAAGGGTCAACCAAACTTATTTCTTGCATTTTGAGCCCTCCAAATTTACCTATAAGGGCTTCAAGACTTATACCCACTTCGTTAAGTCCTTGGCCGCTTGGTTATTACCCGAAAAGTCACAATTTTCAATGTTGACGCTTTAACCCATCGCATACGAATTTGATCATAACTTCCTCATACGATAACGAAACTTTATGAAATTTTTATCGTGCATTCTAGTGAGCATAATTAATCGTTACAAAGCTTCGGGTTTGCTAAAAGGTCACTCAGAGGTATACTTTAAACATGTTGACACATTTAACCCCTGTAGTTTGTAATCTCTCACTTTCTTTCATATTTAGCTTCGTATGATCCATGATTTATTTGTTTGAATGTATGAGCATCATGTAGGGTTACTGTAAAGTATATTTATTCACTGTTGACATTTTGAACCCGTATATTCATATACTTTTCATGTTTGTCAACTTTAGTCCCTCTAGAGTATTCTTTCACACGTTCAAACTTATGACACGTGTCAATACATTATAGGACGTGAATTTTCGAGGTGTTACATTGCCGACAGTGGCGGTGGCTTTTGATTTGGGTTATGGCGGATGTGGGTTGTTTTAGGTGATGGTGGTGGCTGATGGTTTATGGCAGCGGTGGGGAATTTGAAGAGATGGGGTTGGGGTTTTAGTGGGTTGAGGGTTAGAAGAAGAGTCTCCATTGTTGATGGCGGTGGTGTTAGAGAGAGAGAGAGAGAGAGAGAGAGGAGAGAGAATCAGAGGTGTGTTTAGAGAGAGAGAGAGAGAAATTGTTTAGAGGGAGAGAGAAATTGCAGAGATTGGGTTTTTGAGATTTTATTATAATCTTTTTTTTATTTTATTTATATATATATTAATGCTTAAGATAGACGATTATACCCCTACACAAAAGGACAAAAGAACCAGCATTCAACAGTCAAAATATGGGTTTTTTGGATTTTGGACTAAAATGGTAACAAAATGCAAAACTCAGGGACGCAGATTTAAAAAGTTTGGATTTTGGACTAAAGTGGCAAAAATGAGCAAACGTCAGTGATCATTTTGGCTATTAACTCTTAAAATTATTATAGCATATTAAACTAACATAGTCACATGTATTCTCCGTTTTTCAACCCACAATGAGCTCAGATTCTCTTACCAATCGATTCTTTCCTTTTCTTCATCATCCAACCGACTAAACGCCCCCAATTTCAATCGGTTCTGATTATCTTAATCGGTAAAGTCTGATTTTGTTAATATTGGGTTGTTTGTTTTTTATCTTCTTGAAGTGAATTGTATTTCTAGATTAATTTCATTTGAATCTGAATGTCATCGGTTTGGGTTAGAAGATAGGATCTATGATTTTTTTTTTTAATTTATGCTAGGTTTTTTCTTTCTTTTTTCTTTCTTTTTTTTTTTGTTCTGACAATGTTCACAAGTTGCTAACTTTTTATATTTTTTCACTCATTTCTCAATCGCCAATTTTTATTTGTTATTTTGTTTATTTATTTCTTTGCATTTATTTGTCAAAACCCTTAACTGTTAATTGCAAATTTGATCTGGAGTTGATGCAATTAGATGAAAATTAAACCTTTGACATTGATGAAGTTTTATCTTGATGTTTTAGATGCTAATATAAGTTCAAAAATATAACATTTCATATAAAAAAATTAGGTAAAAATCTAGCACTGTTTTTTTTTTTTTTTTTTTTTTCTGGAATTATTGGTTAGTGGTTCATGTTTATTTGATCTAATTTCCACACCTTTGATGCCTCAAAATGCATAATTTTAGTACTGCAGGTGTGGTCATCATTTTCTTTACAATGTAATGTAATATTGTTTAACTAATAATTCTTGATTCTCTTCATTAAAGCTTTAATTTTTACTCATGTACTAAACCGAAAAGATGAACTTTAAACATCTGGTCTTCTGTTTTTGTTTATTTATTTTTTGTTTTTTTTTATTATTATACCTGGAAAGCTGATATAAGAATGCTGTGTAACTAATTTGTTAATTTTGCTTTATGATTAATTTGTAAAATTTAAGCTGTTAGGTTGCAATAATTTGTGTATTATCTGATGTTTTTTTTGGTTAAAGTGTTGCTATTTTGACTTTGAATGTCGTCTTACTGTTCTACTTTAATGGTTAAATCCATTCGTTAATATATTAACTCTCCGTTGATGATGTATAAATCTCAGGAACACAACCTTATTTATTCTTCGGTGCCTTCTATGCATCGCGTAGGAGTGAAGAATTGCGGGGGCCATACCTTTTGAATACCGACTTGGTCAATTTCGTAGCTTGACCCGATGCAAGGTCAAAGGAGCATCTTTGACCCTTTCCCCGAGACCGTTGACCTTAACCAGGGGTCAAATCCCAACACTACTAGTATGGACGAAACCGATGATTGGAATAATATGTTATCTCCAATGGAAAGACGGTTGTTAAATAACGATCTTTCTAACGAGCTAAATTTCAGTTGTGTGAATACAAACCGTCATAATAGTTTTCAAAGTTTTAGAAGCTGGGACGTTGGCGAATCTAGCTCTAGAGCAAGTTTACGCGATCAGGTTTCTAATGACGGTCAACACTGGTCAAATTCAGCCGCTCATGCGTCAAGATTAGAACAACCACATCGTGAATCATCAACAACTCCTATAAATGTAAATTTGAATGTTGGATATGAGAGTACTAATAGTGACGATGATGGTATTGGGCCTTCTGATTGTGGGCCGGGCTCATCTTTCGATCATTGGGGTTTATCTTGTAAAAGAAAAACCCTGGAAGGTACTTCTACTCAGTCTCTCATGGGTGGCGCTTCCGGTTGCTTTCCGGAAGCTTCTAGAAGCTTAAACATATCTTCGGCTCAAGTCAACCATGTGCCGATGAACCGCTACGAAACACCAAATGCAAGCGTCGGAGTTCCAGAAAGATCACCGACACCAACACCACCACCGTTCGGCACTCGAGGCTCGGTTCTACATCTTAATAATAACGATAACGTATCATCAACTGGGAACCCCGTTAGACGATCGGATATTAATTCATCTCACCAATCATTGAACAGACAGATTTTGCTTAATGAATTTTTAGACCAGTCCCGAGGGCAAATTGGTAATAATCTATCAAACCCGCAACCCCCTTTTGTTCACACTCCAGATGTTCCAAGAAATACACATCATTTCCCTTGGGGTGCTAATATCGGTTCACGAAGCGGGGGTTCATCTTCATCAAGCTTGTTACGAAACAACATGCCATATCATAATTTCGTCCCACCGTCTGAAGGTCGGAATTCGGTTCAAGATCCTACGCATTGGAGCTTAGCCACCGGAAGCGTTGGTGTCGGTGCTGGTGGTGCATCGTCTAGTTCTAGAACTGGCGGTGGTAACGGTGGATCACGTTCTTTAAATGGTCTGTGGACGCCTCATCTTAATAACCACACGGCACCTAGTCAGCAAAGATCCTCGGAGTTTCCTCCTTGGACTCTTTTTCCATCTGCGGAGGTGGAGTCGGGAGGGCAAAGAGGTCATATTTCTTCGTTTTCTGGTGGATCTTCTTCATCGGATGATAATCGTATTTCATCTGGAGGTTCTAGACATAGACATCATTATCAACCTTTTTCAAGGGCGGCGTTGTTGATGGAGGTACCCGGTGATGATTGGCGGGCTTTAGCGGCTGATATCGAGGGAAGACAGAGGCTGGTATCTGAGGTTTGTGCTTCTTGTTGTTCTAATAACTTCTTTCATCAAGGCTACCCATATATTGAAACTGCTTTATAGGTAACCCAAGTATGTATATGTTTCGTTTATATAAAGTCAAAGCTAAGAAAACATATTAAGATACTAAAATGACAAAAGTATAAGTTTTTTTTACATTGAATCTTTAAGTGACAGCTCAAATTAAGGGTAATTTCGTCATTAGACTATTTTTTTTTGCCATAAAACAAAACTCGATAGATACTAGGGTGGCCTATAAAGTAGTTTTGAGTACATGGGTGGCTTTCACATGCCATATCTCAGAATATATGGATTATGGAGAGAAGTAAATGTAAATCCACAATGATGGTACACTTAGGGTAAAGAGAAAATACGTTATAAACCATTGAAGCATAGTTTTTTACTTGAACTCGTAGCACTTAGAATTCCACCGCTGAAAATTTAAAAAAGGACCAAAAACACCCAATCGAACATAGGAACACTGAACCATGTTACTTGATCTTGAATTTGATGTTGTTTGGTGTTTTTAAGCACGTAAATTCTTTTTACACAAAACTATTTATATTCATGTGCTGAAATTTGAAATAAATTAGGGAAAATTTGAGAATTCAGAGAAAATTTTCCATGCCGCCGAAAAGATCAAGCACTTAGGTCTTAGGGTATACATTGTTACTATTTAACATCGAATATTGGTTATTAAACCTCAATATGTACAAACATTATTATCTCCAACTATCCATATTAATAAAGCATGTTTTGAGCCGGTAACTTTGTTTTGTTTTCATATTTTGTTCCCCAATCCCACAATTTAGTTGTCAAATTGTTGATTGGAAGTTATCACTTATCAGCAACATGTCGTATTCCATTAGTAGGGGAGTAAATGAGCCTAGCTTGAGTTGGCCTCGGGCTTAGCTTGTTTTGTTGTTTACTTATTATTTTATTGTTTTAATTTATATGTGTGTATATATATATATATGTATATATATTAAATTTATCTATTTTTTATGTAGTTATATATATATAATAATATCTGTTATGTAATTTAACCTTCTATCATATAAATATTATTTTATTTGTATAAGTAATAGGCTCGTATTTATTATGTTATTATTCTTTATATTATGTAACAATATTTATTAGATATGAAGCTCGAGCTCGGCTCAATTCGAGCTTTAGCAAGTCGGCCTCGAGTAGCACACGAGCGGCTCAATTCGTTTACACAATTATACCCCTAATCATTAGGATACACCTTTATAGTTATATGAGATTGCTGAGTAATTATGTTTTAATATCCATTATTAATGCAACATTTTAGTTCAAGTCCAATGTGTTTGAGTATTTGAACAAATTAGACCATCGATTGAACAAATATGACCAGAGATGATGATAATATCTTATTATTTACTTATTTAGTGTTTAATAGTTAACAAGTTAAAATATAAACTATAAATAGATTTCTTATATTTTAATAACAAACGCCTTGCATACGTGATGCGCGCCTCACGCATTGGCTTTTGGGATCAAAACACATCGTAGCGCCCATGCCTTTTAAAACCAAGATTCTCGGGACATTGCATGAAAATAGTGACATCTACAGTTTTGGAAAAAAAAGTTAAGCATAGTTGTTAAAAGCCATCGCCTCTTGCGCCTAGGCCCATTTTTTAGGCGAGTCGAGGCAGTTGCGCCTTAAGTCGAGGAAATTGCGCTTTAATTCTCCAGGTGATTGTTCAGGTGCACATTCCGACGAGATTCTTAGATTCCAGAGAGTTTCCGGCTAAATTTTCTAGATTCCGGCAAGATTCTAGCCAGATCCGTAGTTTTAAATAAGGAAAACTACTTTTCTACACTAATATTTTAGAACTTTTGGTACTAATTTACTAAATAAATGATATAAAGTGTTATATATTAGATTTTGTTTATTTTATTTAAAGAATAGTATTTTTTTTTTTCTAATACATAATATATTTTTAATTTTTTTTTCATTGTGCGCTTTATTTTTCTCAGTCCCTTGCTTTTTTTTGCGCCTAGGCCCCAGGCGAGGCCTATGCGCCTTGAGTGCGCCTAGCGCCTTTAATAACTATGAAATGAAGGTCAAAGTTACCTACTTGATCGTTAAATCATTACACACAACTTGATGGTATTGGTTTGGATACTTCAACTACTTTATTTGTAATGAACAGATAGTTAATTGTTTAAATTGAACTATTTAATCTCTAGATTTAAGGTCTTTATTAATATCCATAACCTGTACAACTCCTACACACAAAGCACCCAATTATTTTTTTGAATTATCTCCTGCAGTATTCCGTATATTATTCGTAAGTTCAGAAAATTCATTAATTTCTTATTTGACCATGCAACAGATTCGACAAGTGTTAAATGCAATGCGGAGGGGTGAAAATTTACGAGCTGAGGTTTGATTTTCTCTTCCATGACCAGAAATCTGACCCGACTTCTGTTTTTACCGACCCGAACATTGACGCGTGACAAAAACGATTAAGTCTAACAATAGATTTATTTGATTTGATTAATAACAAAAAATCATTATATATGCCAGGATTATATGCTATTTGATCCATTTATCAACGGGGTTGCTGAGCTGCATGACAGGCACAGAGACATGAGGCTAGATGTTGATAATATGTCATACGAGGTGACAACGGGCCGGTTTTCATATTTTCTTCTTTGCTAACCATATTATGTAAAATTTACAATATCATTGCAGGAACTGCTAGCATTGGAAGAACGTATAGGAGACGTGAACACTGGGCTAAGTGAAGAGGTTATTTTAAAGACAATGAAACAAAGAAAACACATAGCTTTTATGGCGATTTCCGCTCAAAACCTAGAGCCCTGTTGCATATGTCAGGTGAGAGTAAGATTTATTCAAGAATTTTCCTTTTATATTGTGCTAATTACACGATAACCCTTTTAGACATAGATAATGCTACCCTTCAACCGTGGTCTGATTTATGTGTTCCATTTTCTTTAGTTTGACTTTTTAGGTAATAGCTACACTCCAATGTTAAACACTTAACAGTCACTTCTACGCTAAATTTAGTGTAGATTGTAGAAGTATAAAAATCCACTCCAATGTACGCAAACACACCACTAAATTGATGTGATTAATAGTAATTCCCAATTATCACTAAATTTTGTTTAAACTATTCATTTCACCAAAACTCTATTTTTTTCCGCACAATATTAACCATTTGAATTATTGTAGTTTTACTTTATATCTTTGTCATATTTTAATTAACTTATAAATTTGCTTCATATTTACATAAAAATAGAGGTGTTCAAAAAGCTCGTAGCTCGTGGCTCTCTCGAAAAAAGCTCGGTTGTAAACGAGCCGGCTCGGCTTGATTTGTAAACGAGCTCAAGCTAGGCTTGGCTCGGCTCGTGAGCTCGGGAGCCAGCTCGAATTATTTTGTTTTTCTATAGATTAATTTTAATTTTAAATGTAATAAAATAAAACAAAAATTGTGGGAGGGGTTGAAGTGTTAATTAATTAACATATAAAAATATGAGAGAATGAACAAAAATTATGCATATAATGCTTCTAATAAGTAATAAGCCTTTCGATCTTTAAAATATTAGAAAAATAAAAATACCTATAGATTTGTCTGTAATTTTATTTATTTTTTGTTTTTTATGTTATCAATATTTGTAAAAAAAATAAAAAAAAATAAAACTATTTACCGAGCCCGGCTCGATTTGGCTTGAGTTGGCTCAACATTTTACGAGCCAAGCTCGAGCTTGACTTTTCAGCTCGATAAAATAAATGAGCCGAGCCGGCTCATTTAAGTTTGGGCTCGACTTGGCTCGATTATAGCCCATCATCATCATCATCATCATACTCAGTAAATCCCACCAATAGCAAAGCTAAGGTAGGGTCTGAGGAGGGTAAGATGTAGACAACCTTACCTCTACCCCGTAGGAAAGAGAGTGTTTTGCATCAATTCTTGGACATAAGGCACATAATACTCAGCAATTGAGACAAAGGCCGGTTAGTGTGTATCCCCTTGTCTTTCAGCTATCAACCACGCCCCTCTTTTAAAGTTATTTTCACGAAATTAGTAAAATAACGTTAAAATTAGTGCACTGTCACTTTTGCCCCCCGAGCACCCACACGTATATACATTATATGCGCATAAAAATTAATAATTAATTTTACATAAAACACATTATTATAAACTTCTTTATAATCTGTAAATTATACGTAAAGATTGGATATGATACATGAATTGACAAACGTTTGCTTATCTTCTAATATAATTAGCCGTTTTTGAGTCTATAAATCAAGTTTTGGTCAAGAATTACCAAGAATCTATATATGAAAAAAATACTTCTTGAAATTACACAATATCCACTATCAGATCCCCATCTTGGATATAATTTCTTTTGTGGTCAACAAATTTGGTATATGGTCAATGACCCATCTCCAAAGGTACAATAATTGTTCCTGTCACCCAGGACACCGGAAAACCAAGCCACCAGTTAATCATCTTGAGGCTCAGTCTGTACTGTTAAAACCAGACCGAATCAGGGCCCGTTATGCACGGTTTGGTTTTCCGTCCGATTTTTGGTATGGTTTGGTTTGGTATCCTCCCGATTCAGTTCCATTCTTGTCCAGTACAAAACGTCTTCAAAGTCTGAATCGACCTGAACTGTTGCTATATCGTTCGATGCTTAGTTTGAGCCCTAGGTAGGTCTCATCATATGCTCTTACCAGTTTCTTATTTTTATTTATTTTTTTGTATTTTTCAGGAAGAATATGACACTGGTGACAACATTGGAAGTTTGGATTGTGGGCATGATTTCCACACAGATTGCATCAAACAGTGGCTGGCACAGAAAAACATTTGTCCCATTTGCAAGATGACGGGTTTGGCTCCTTGAAAGCACCCGCCCCCTCCCCGCGCCGCAACAAAAAAAAAACTAGCTTTAAAAAAGAAGATAAGAATTCAAAATCTACCAAAAAAAGATGTTACATTTGAATTAAATTTTATGCTTTGGCTGGCAGACATTTTGTTGTAGCTTTTCACATGTCCTTTTGCACCCCTCCTTTGTGTTGGTACTCTAAAGAAAAGAGGGGTAAGAGAAGGTCATCAAAAGATTTGGTGCTTAAATTGAAAAATCAAAAGTATTTATTTTGAAATGTCTCAGTTGATGGCCATGGTGGGTTATGACTTGAGTTTTTGAAATTTTAATTGTGTTTCTGATATTGTTTGTAAATAGTGATTATATGGGATAATGGTTAATGTATGTAGGGATGGCAATGGGTCGGGTTTGGGACAGGGTTAGGTAATCCCAAACCCGTCCCAAAAGCCGTCGGGTTTCTAGCGGGTAAATACTCATCGGGTATCGGGTATACCCACGGGTTTCAAGTAAACACGTTAATTTAAAAAAAAGTACCCTTTGGGTATATCCGACCCAAAACCCATCGTGTATGTATCATGTAACTACCAATTAGTTACATTTAATATTATCAACTATGTAACTACTAATTAGTTACATTTAATACATTTAATATTATCACTATAGAAATATATCAGATAACTAGTATGTTTTTTGGTTAGTTAAAGAGTATTGGCCTGATGTCTAGTTGTTAGACTAGTTGTTTTTCATGTTTCGAACTAGTGTGTTTTTTGGTTGTTTGGTTTACATATTGGAGGGTTTTGTCCCCACTATGATCTAGTGTGGAGCGTTTCCATACTACATGTTTTATTGGTTTGTGAATATATAAAATCACCGGGGTAACCCTTTACCCAAATATACCAGATAACTACAACGTATATGAAGTAAAATATCTATAATTCTATATGTATAAAAAATGAATGTATCATATATATACATATTTAAAAATATAAAAGAAATTATACGGGTATACAATCGGGTAAATGGATACACTTTATCAGGTAATCGGGTTTGGTAAACGGGTATATCGCTAAAAATCCCAAACCCGCGAAAAAATTCAAACCTGTCCCAAACCCGTTCTAAATGTGTCGGGTTTCAGGTTTACCCATCGGGTTCGGGTTTGATTGTCATCCCTGAATGTATGTGGATGTGATTGTATTCTAACTATTTCGTTTAGACCATTCATATTGCTTTATATACTGCTCATGTGTGTTCCTCTGCATTTATATCAAGTTTAGTAAACGGGCTAGTTGGATAACGGTTTGTCAAATTATAGTCAAAACAAGTCGCTATAAAGAACTACCAATTTGGTTTGGATCAAAATGGGTTCTAATAAAGGTTTAATCGTCTTGAAATGAATGGTTTTAGAAAAGAAAAAAAAGTATTAAACTGGTTTACCTGTTATATTTTCTTTTTATGATGGGGCTAGGGCCAACGGACGACGGAAGTAAGCGATGTTCCTCACCTAGGGTACAACGGAAGTAAGTGATGTTCCTCAGTCCTTAATCCTTGTATAAAATGTTTTATGTTTTATACAACAAGCTAAGTAACATACTTTCATATAAAAATGTTTTATGTTTCATCTAATATTAAAAGCTAAGTAACATACTTCCATATTATTTTTTAGAGTAAATTGTAGTTTTACCCCCTGAGGTTAGGGGCCATTGGCACTCTTACCCCCCTAAGGAAATAAATGCAAAATTACCCCCTACTGTTAACACTCATGTCGCACAATTACCCCCCGGCTTGATTTTTCTTGACCGGTCAATGAGGGTCAAAGGGTATAAATGTAATTTCACCAAAATTGTACTTTATATTATAAAATAACCCCTCAAACTCAACAAAACCTCACAACCTTACCCCCTAAGTTTCCCCTCTTCTTCTTCATCTCTTCCGGCGATTGTGCTCTTCCGGCGAAGTCTTTCTCCGGCTTCTTCACCGGCGACCTTCACCCTCCGGTGACATCCACTCCATCTTCTTCACCACTCCTTCACCACACTAGCACAAGATGTCTGAACAGAATGGCATTACAAGTCGAGCTCCACCGGCTGAGCCAGGGCCGGCGACCACACCACCGGCCACCATCGATCCAGATGTGGTCCAGAGATCCTCCCTTTTCTCGCAATTTTCAGGTAAAATCAAACAACAATTTTGATTGTGGGATAAAATCAAACAACTAGTAATGGATGTTTGTGTATTTGCAGTGGACATGAGGATTCATGTTTCACTAAGATCGATTGTGGTCTCATTGGTGCTCAAGATGCGAGGTCGCCCGTTCCTGCATTTCCAGTTTCCGCCTCAGCAGGAAATGGTTGTGTAGGATACTTAAAATCTAATCTTCTAGGTTCTTTTGGGTTAATATGTAGTGTAGGATTCTTAAACTCTAATCTTCTAGGATCTTTTGGGGTAATGTGTAGGATCTTTTGCTTGATCATAGAATAGGTTATGTTTGATCATAGAACAGTTTATGTATTTGACTGTTAAGTGGGTTAATGTTTGATCACAACATAATGTGGGTTAATGCTGTTGTATTTGATTTGATCATAGAACAGAATAGAACCTGCTGCTGTTAAAGAGGGTGTATGTGTTTGATTTGAACATAATGTGGGTTAATGCTGTTGTATTTGATTTGATCATAGAACAGAACAGAGGTGCTGTCATGGCACTTGGTGCAATCACCATCACTTTCAGTCCCATGCATAAGTGAAAGAGGGTGTATGTGACTTAAGCTGCTGTTGTTAATGTTGACTTGATGCTGTTAATGTGGATGTGCAGTTTGATTTGGATGTGCAGTTTGATGAATTATCACCTGAGGTTATGAATTATGTGCAGTTTGATTTGGATGTGCAGTTTGATGAAATCAAACTTGATGCTGTTAATGTGGATGCTGTTAATGAATTATCACCTGAGGTTATGAATTATGTGTAATGTGGATGTGCAGTGGTTAATAGTGGTTAATGAACATGGTTATGGCACCACAGCAGGTATGCTTAATCAGTGGTTACTGAACATGGTTATGGCACCACAGCAGGTATGCTTAATCAGTGGTTACTGAACATGGTTATGGCACCACAGCAGGTATGCTTAATCAGTTACATGATCATAGTTGATGATAGTTGATGATAGTCTGGTTAATAGTCAAAATGTGCAGCAGTGGTTTAATCACACCACAGCAGGTATGCTTAATCAGTGGTTAATAGTCAGATTACAGAATCATAGATCAGGTTTTTGAATTGATTCAGAATTGATTCAGGTTAATAGTCAGATTACAGAATCATAATCAGTGGTTAAGCAGTGGTTTAAAACAAAATAACTGTGAATTGATCCTAGAAGATTAGGTGTTTATATGATCAAAATCAGATTACATGTGAATTGATTCAGAATTAGGTTTCAGATCATAGAACAGGTTAAGATTTTTGATTATAGAATCATAGATCAGGTTTTTGATTTTGGCGGGAAGGTTTTTGGAAGTTGCAGGGGGTAATGTTGTATCTTAATTCAAAGTACAGGGGGTAATAACAAAGGACAAATTAGTAATTTACCAATGGGGGGTAATTGTGCGACTTAACAGAAATGTTGGGGGGTAAAATGGAAGGGTAATATAGTCATTTCAACTAAAAGTCAACAGATCTGTCATTGACTTTGAAGCCGGGGGGTAATTATGCGACATAAGAGTTAACAATAGGGGGTAATTTTGCTTTTATTTCCTTAGGGGGGGGTAAGAGTGCCAATGGCCCCTAACCTCAGGGGGTAAAACTGCAATTTACTCTATTTTTTTATTTTTTATATAAAACTTAACCTTTTAGAACTTAAAAGTCAGTACATCTTACGAGTGTTTATTTTTTATGTAACGTATTTATCAATGCATTATGGTAATTAAACTTATAAATATGATTCTATATGGTAACCTTGAATTATTTTTCCAAAGAGTAGAATACAGTTTACAAATATAATGACTTAATATGTAAAAAAATAAGTTATATAATCTAATATTCTAGATTTTTATAACTTACAATATAACGTTATACTTTTATAATCACATAGGATGCTTTGAAATAGAAACATCAAATCAAATTGATGTGAATGTAGTAAAATGAAGAAAATGGTATATATAAGAAGGCATGAGTTTTGGGTTGGTTTAAGGGTCAAATATGGAGGACATGAATTATGAGTGTTGGAGGCTCTTTGTTCCCATGCTCAACACACATACTTTTGTTGTGGATGCTTTGCTTCAGTCACATACTATCATTGTTTGGACAATCTTCTTGGTCAAGGGTAGTTCAATTATTAAATAATGTTTCAAGTTTTTTATTTATTTATTTATAAAATAGTATATTGCATGAAAATATATCAAACTATGTAGTTATAATATCAATTATTAAACTTTATAACTTACACTTGATGTAAAAAATGTTTAAGACCTTTTGTATCCAGATACACTCAAGTTAACACCTTAACTTAATGTCACAAGTAGTTTTAAAAAGCATCACATACAAATACAATACTAGCATGATTCATGTGTAAACATACTATTTCTATGCATTGGTCTATAGTTCACCTTCTTTTGTTATAATAGAAATTTGACAGAGAAAGCAATTCACAAACACCTTTAGGCCCTTGATGTACAATCTCTTTTAAAAAAAACATTTTTTTAACTAACCTGACCCAACCCGAAACCCGTTTTGACCCGAACCCGTTTTGACCCATGACCCGACCCGACCCGTTTGCCAGATCTATTTAGGGGTTTGTTAAAACCAGTTAGTATTCACAAAATTGAAATAGGATGTGATTATTGCCAGGCTTTGTTAGATTCGGTTTTGATATAAATATGAATTTCACGTATTTTGTTAAGAGCATATTGGCTAAACTTATGCATACCAACATCGCGTTCAATACCTTTTTAACTAGTCTACAAATCTTTCCTACACTTCAATTGACAGTAACCTAACCAGCGGAAAGTATATGGACATTTTGTAATCGCGTTCAATTGGCATTTTAAATTCCCAGTTAACTCGCTACTCATATAACCGGTTTTAGTAGTATGGTTACTTAAAAGGAGAAAAAAGAAGAGAATATAACATAAGCTTATATTATAAATACAATATATTTTATGACTTGAACCCTTCTCTTACAAAATCGTAACAATAAATATATGAAACAAATTTAAATGTTACTACAAGTACTATTTGCTCAGAGACGTATTAATGGATATGAAGGGTGATTTATGGATTATAAGACAAACCAACTACTTTGATTCCACCTTGGTCAAAGATGGTCATGGTTAATGAATGTACGAAGTATATGATATAAAACTTAAGTGGGATGTTACTTTTTATCCAGGTTAAATTAAATGATATGACAGATATTATTTTGAATGAAAGATACACATAATACGTTATTTTGACCGAATAAATAAACATTAACTCATTGATGCAAGCAAATGACTATAACTTATTGTACATAAAAATTTAAAAAACAATGAACTCAATTGTACTTAATAAACAGTTTCAAAATTGCCAATCATGAAAATCACCAATTGATTAGCGAACTAGTAGCTCCGACAGGCTTATAGAGTTTATACGACTGACCTTGGATACAAAAACCAATTTGCAAGTAAACAAAGGCAAACATCAGTTGTTTTGCCTCGGTTTTCATTAGTTTTATATGGTTCGCTTAAAACCACCTGGTTCATTTATGAAATGTTCATCAACTCATAACCGAATTGGAAATGCTAAATTTCTAGCTTAACGTTTCAAAATAATCAATTAGAGAAATGTAACATTGGTAGTGTAGATATAAAAAGAAGTTATGGATCAAGGGGAGAGCGAAGCTCAGAAGTTATGGATCAAGGGGAGAGCGAAGCTCAGTCAAATGGAGTGGAACAAATAGGTGCGGTTTGATGTATTAAACTAAATGTGTGCATGGTTTCAATTGTGTCCTTATGTTTGGTGATGTTTTAGTTTTATTTTTTATAAATACTGGGTGGTTGGCTTAGTAGCTTACTAACTATGTATGCTGTTTTGAATAGTTTGGCGATGAATAAAATTGCAATTTGCCGTTAGAAAAAAAGAAGAAGTTATTATTATAATAAACTCTAAAAAGATAAAGTAAATTGCAAAATTAAGCTTCAAGTTTTCCATTAACAAAAAAGCATCCGAACCACCGAAAATTTGTTACATACAGAGTTACAGACCCCAGATAACAGTTCTTCCTCCCTCTCTTATATACCCCACCACCCTTCTAGAACCTCAATAATATTCTTTTAGTTTTCCTTTTTCTAAAAACTATTTTTCTTTCCAATATTAAAAAAAAAGTGGACCAAAATCATCCACAAAAGAAAAGAAAAGAATCAAAACGGAACGACGTCGCTGCACGCTAAATCATCCGAATTCCGAACCGACTTTTCCGGCCACGAATCACGTAACAATTTCAACAGCATTTGCGCTTTCCGTTTCGCACGCGCCGTACAATCGCTTTGTACAACCAACAACAACTGCGTCAAAACCCCCACCGCCACCGCCTCATTCTGCAACCGTTCCGACGCCGAGCACAGCGACAGCAGCGCTCCGGTTGCATACTCCGTCGCTCTATCAGAAACCTTCAAAATAATCTTCACTAACAACGGCACTGTGAGCGCGTGAGCTGCAAACGCTGCACATCCTTCCGGTATCCGGCACAACAGCTCCACCGTCGCCAGCGCACGTTCGGCGTCGCATTTTTCAAAATCCGATAGTCTGTCAATAACAGCCTCCACCGCTCCGGCTTCCACAGCCTTATGACGGTGTTGCTTGACTAAACATAACGCGAACAACGCTTTGATTCCGACTTTCATCGCTCTCGAACACGTCACCGGATAATTCAAAATTCCGATCACTTTTTCGAAAACTTCGTTCTGATAACTGATTTCCGCCCGTTTCTCCGGCGATCTGGTTCCGACGACGACATTTTCAAGCAACGATGCTGAATTAACCCTAACGTCAATCGAAGAATGCGATAGAAACGAAATTAGGTACGAAATTCGATCCGGATCTGACGATATCAACACACACTCCGATTCCGTTAACGGAAACGAAGATAAAACCGCTAACGCTTCCAGATTCAACTCCGGTGAGTTCAAACTCAAACTCGTTTCGAATAATATTCCGATCAGAATCTCACGTGCGTTATACGCTGAAATCACCGAACGGTTTTTCTCCGAGTCACGTGCAAGTGCACGTAACCGCCGGAGAGCTGACAGCCTGACATGTTTACTGTTAGATTGAGAAACCGCCTGGTTGAGTAACGACCGGACGGTGACCGGATCGGCCGGTTGTTTCGGCGTCGGAATACGCTCAACACCGTATGACCGGTTCGCCACACACCACTCCTGGATGAGCCGGCGTAGTGTGTGGTTAGGGATTAGAGTGAAGTCGGTTAGAGGAAGGCGAGTGACTGGACAAGTTGTGTTGCCGGTTGCCACCCATGACTCGATGCTAGACCGGTCGTAGGTCTGACCGGTGGTCACAATAACCGGATCTCTCATAAGTTCTAGAGAAATCGGGCACCTGAAATGGTACGGGATCTGTACATTCACATCCAACGGCTCTAAGCTTCCCGGCATGTTTGGTTACAAAATATATAATAAATAAGAAAGAGGCTAACAAATTATATGAGGATTTGACAGAGGGACAAGCCCAGCAGAGGGTGAGAGTTTTGTGTTGGAGATGAAGAGAGGTCCTTTTATCTGACCATTGGTACTTTGTTCTACACACGTGTGGTTAGCCATTTAACTTGGGTTTAACCATAGTTGTTGAATGTAGTGGGGTCTGGTCAAAGGTGGGTGGGGCCCACTTTCATGCTCTAACTCTCCCATTATATGGTACTCCACTTTTTCATTGCTTTCTTTCTGAACCCATTTAGACTTAAGATATTTCAAAAGAAAAACCTAAATTCAAATTGAACCGAATTTTAATGACGAATTCGAATTCGCTTTTTTAGTTTTTGAATTGGGTTAGAATATGAACCAAATTCATTGTTCTGGTTTTTAATCAAAGTATATGTAGTTTTTGAACTAATTCGGCTTGGATATTCGAATTTGAATTATTTTTTCGATACAAATGCTTTTATTTTATTTTATTTTGGAGATTATCTTTGCACTCTTTTTTTAATCAAGCTTTGAGTCTAAATCTTTCAAAATCTTTGGAATTGGTATTTAAAGATTTATTTTTTTTATGAGTTACACCTTTACCAATTTTGAAATGCAAAAAAGGTGTGTGATTTTGACACAATTACCATTACATGATCTCATACCCACACATTGAGACCATACATGTTGACCAAATTAAATGCTTTGGGGAATGTACATCACATTTCTTATTTTTCCTGTTTAAATAAATTGAGTTTAGTTTCATCACAATGGTTGATATCTTTGACCACAT
This sequence comes from Helianthus tuberosus, assembly GCA_030545235.1. Classification (NCBI taxonomy): domain Eukaryota; kingdom Viridiplantae; phylum Streptophyta; class Magnoliopsida; order Asterales; family Asteraceae; genus Helianthus; species Helianthus tuberosus. Next base: position 57,614,238 of record CM060443.1, on the reverse strand, counting down.
TGCTATACCAAATGTAGTCAAAGATGACAAGGAAGATGTCACCACCACAAAATTATATGCAATAAATATTTTACTATAATGAGGTAGATGGAGTGATTGCCTCATTGTTTGAATCCAATAGAATTATATAGATCTATTGGAAAGGGACATTCATTTTAATTTATATAAGAGAAAAATGCCCGGATAGTCCTTGTGATTTCACCTTTTTTCACCTATAGTCCATATCTTTCTAAAACTACTTGAATAGTCCCTAAGTTTTCCATTTTTGTTCTCGGATAGTCCCTGGGTCTAACTTCAGTTACTTTTCTCTGTTAAAATGATGTGAAATGACAAAAATACCCTTTCCTTAAAAGGCCAAACCACAGGGACTATCCGGGCATCTTCTTCATTTTTATTTATAAAACCCCACCACCACACTTCATCTTCAACCTCCACCCACCATCACCCTCCTCCACCCTCCACCATCGTGTCTAAACTGTCTTCTTCGATCAATAACAGCCCACAAAACCTAATTTCAAAATAACAACCGCCAAGATGTCCGGTGATTATGGTGAGGAGGCCGGAGATGAATGACGGTTGAAGAGGTGATCGCCGGAGCTCCGTTATAGCCGGAGACGATGGACGAAGACGGAGGAGATGACGATGAACGGCGGTAGTGATCGGAAAACTCGAACCAGTGAGCAGCAGTTTGAACGGTGGTGGTCGCCGGAAGTGTTAATGGTGACGATGAATAAAGATGACCCGAAACCTTATAGACAATACTCGAGAGAGTAGACTCGAGATCTCAACTCGAAATCGGAACTCGTAACTCGGAGGTGGTTGCAACTCAAAAGCTTGACACCCCGATCTTGTAGTGAAGATGATGAACAGTGGAGAAGGTTGCGAGTCGAAACGAGATTGCGAGACGGAACGTGTAATGATGTTGCCAAAGGTTGATGACTCGAGACGTTGTTGCAGGTAATATGGTTGTTTTGTCAAAACCACAGACTCGCAACCTCAACTCGAAATCGGTGACTCAGAAACTCTTAGAGATGACTCGAGATCTTAGAGAAGATGATGCGACTCGGAACGGTCATGAAGTTGATGACTCCTGGTCGCACAAGATCAATTCAAATGCCCAGGTAATTGTCCAGGTAATTGTGGCGGTGATGGTGGAGGGTGGAGGAGGGTGATGGTGGGTGGAGGTTGAAGATGAAGTGGTGTTGGGTGTTGGTGGTTTGCACGACTGTCGGCTCTGTAAAAGGATGACCGGCAGCGGCCGGAGGCACTGGATGACCGGCAGCCGGCGATGGTGGAGGGTGGAGGAGGGTGATGGTGGGTGGAGGTTGAAGATGAAGTGTGGTGGTGGGGTTTTATAAATAAAAATGAAGAAGATGCCCGGATAGTCCCTGTGGTTTGGCCTTTTAAGGAAAGGGTATTTTTGTCATTTCACACCATTTTAACAGAGAAAAGTAACTGAAGTTAGACCCAGGGACTATCCGAGAACAAAAATGGAAAACTTGGAGACTATTCAAGTAGTTTTAGAAAGATAGGGACTATAGGTGAAAAAAGGTAAAACCATAGGAACTATCCGGGCATTTTTCTCTTTATATAATAACATTCAAAAAGGTTGGTATGGGTGTCTTACACATTGTAATTCCAATGTAGGCAATTTGTAAAATGTATGGTGAAAGTGCTTTACAACTAAATTTTGTTGTCATTTGTGCAAATCACCAAATGAGGTAGACAACTTTTAAAGTGAATTTGGCCAAACAAAGCAAGTTTTCCATTGATGTCTTTTTTTTTTTAATTTATTTAGTTTGGACTTTGTACCACAACCAAGTTATAAGAAATATACAGATGGAGGTTAATTACATAATCCATAACTTGAATGAAATTGGTTGTTAAAAAAAATCATGTTTCATAACCCATAATATATTGAGAGCTTGAAAATCATTTTACTTCTTGTAATGTTTACTATATAGACCGACTAGAATGATGTATGTTGATATTTACTTTAAATTTTTGCATTGGTAGCTTTTTGTCTAAATGCACAAATACATATGCATTATATATACATGTGCACGTTTTTTTACCTTGTTAAAAATATAGAAAATAGGAGATAAGAGTGTGGATAGACAAAATCAACATTTGTTTTCCCATTTTACTTATTGAAGCGTTATGTACTGGTTATGCGGTTCTTAGAGTGCAGGATATGGGGCGCCATTGCCTATGCCGTCTCAGCAAAATCTCCATCAATAGCGACCCTCCCTAACATCATGCTAATTATTGGGAGACGCTATTGAATACCAGTCATTGCAATACCGAGTATTCGCACGTTGTTGTGTGCGTGTGTGTGTGAGAGAGAGAGAGAGAGAGAGAGAGTTATTAAAGGTAGGGTCACCATTGGTGAGAGTAGGAAAAGAGAGGGTTTCATCCCATACTATGCTAGCTAGCAATACAGGAAACGAAACTTCAAGAATCTATGTCCTTTATGTTCAACCAATACTGGGGACGGGCTGAGTACAAGATGGCAGTGGTCGACTCACAAGGGAGGTCAGGGGGTTTAGCATGTCTTTGGTGTCATTCGGTGTTCAGGTGTGTAGATATCTATCACAATAGAAACTTTATTATTGTCACTGGTTTTTTGGTTCAATCGGGGTGCAGATTAAACCTGGTTAATGTATATGTTGGGTTGTTTAGGGGCATTGATATCATCGAAGGTGGTAAGGCTTTATCTCACTTGATGTATGCGGATGACGTGATGTTTTTGGGCGAGTGGTCTACATCGAACATTAACAACCTAAGACGTATGCTAAGATGCTTTTATCTAGTATCTGGACTTAAAGTGAATTTGGCAAAGTGCAGCATTTATGGGGTTGGATCAGATGAACAAGAAGTTTTACAAATGGCGAACCTCTTGAGATGTAAGCAAGGTACGTTCCCTTTTACGCATCTAGGTTTGCAAGTTGGGGCAAATATGAACTTAGCCCGTAATTGGAAGTCGGTGGTGGAAGTATTTAAAAACCGGCTCTCCTTATGGAAAGCTAAAACCCTCTCGTATGGAGGTAGAATTACATTAATCAAGTCGGTGTTAAATGCACTTCCAACATACTTCCTATCGCTTTTTAAAGCTCCGGTTAAAGTTTTGGATGCACTTGATAAGATTAGGAGAGTGTTTTTTTGGGGTGGATCGGAAGAGAAAGCTAAAATGAATTGGGTGGCGTGGGATAAAACAATTGCTCCGGTTGAATATGGGGGGTTGGGTTTTGGTTCCATTAGAGATGCCAATTTAGCTATGTTGGCAAAATGGTGGTGGAGATTCAAAACGGAAAAGGATAGTTTGTGGCGGAGGGTAATTTGGGCAATACACCACAATTCTAGAGCATGGAATGACATACCGGCTAAAGTGACTATTTCGGGCCCGTGGAAGAACATTATAAGCATCCGGCAGCCCCTGTTACCTGCTGGAATTGATCTTAAGGAGGCTGCTTGTGCGACTGTGGTAAATGGAAAAAATATTCAATTCTGGTTAGACTTATGGGCTGACCCAGCGCCACTATATATTAAATTTCCGGATCTGTTCAAAATCGAGCGAATCAAGGACTGTTTGGTGGCGGACCGCTTGATTGTTGATGAGTCTGGGCCTGCTTTTTCTTGGGCTTGGGCTCGGCCAATTATTGGTGGAATTGAATACTTCCAACCGCAACAACTTATTAATATAGTATGTGGGGTGAACATTGGCCCAGGTAAGGACTGTTGGGCCTGGAAACATGAATCAAGTGGATCTTTTAATGTTGCCTTTATTAAAAAACTTCTGGCAACGTTCAATCGAGATATCCCAGTAAGGCCGTTCGAGTGGAATAATTGGGTCCCAAAAAAGGTGGCAATTGTTGCGTGGAGGGCAGAAATGGACAGACTCCCGTCGAAATGTGCGTTGATTCGGCGGAACATTCCGGTTCATAATGATCTTTGTGTTTTTTGTGGCGAAAGTGCGGAAACAAGTGAACATATTTTTGTATCTTGCCAATTTGCTCTAATTGTTTGGCAAATCATAGCGGATTGGTGCAAGATCCCTCCTATATTTGCATTTGGTATTAGCGATTTACTGAGCCCAACCGGTGTCTCCTCAACCTCAAGAAAGAAATGGAAAGCGGTACATGCCATTATACTAGTGACTATTTGGAGCCTTTGGAAGATGAGAAATGAGTCAGTTTATAGACAGGTGACCCCGAATATTACAAAGATAGTGGATGAAATTAAAGCTATGGCATTCTTATGGGTTAAGAATCGTTCGAAGTTGGTGGCCTTAACATGGGAGAAGTGGTGTCGGTTTGATATTGGTGTTTAGTTCTCCTTGTGTGTAGTTATCTTTTGTAGTTTTTGGTGTTCAAACATTTGTAAGTTTGGCGGGTACCTTTTTGCTACAATTAATAATATTTTTGTCGGCCGTTCAAAAAAAAAAAACTATGCTAGCTATTGAAAAGAGGGAATAGAGCCCCTGGTTGACGTGACATAATGGACCTCCTACCACCTCCAAACCATACCCTAAAACCTTGACATAATATTGGTTCTAGAATGAATACATCCACACATATACGTGTGTAAGCACATGCTTATGGTGTATGAGTGTAAATGTTATCCTAGAATCAACTTTTTATATTAAACAACTCATATATTAAAATTACTTCATTGGTTAAGCCAAGTACGCATACATTTTTTTTTCAAACGACCAAATTTTATTGAATAAAACTAGCGAGATGCTAGAGCTTCACTACCACCAGCTTCCTTAGCTCCACTCGTCCCGACCTCAGCTGTCTTCTCCACCGCAGGCTCCACCTCTTCATCATCACCAAGCTTGATCAGGGTCTGCTCCCACGAAGCCAGATCCTAGGCAAACCTATCGAAGGTAGGATCATTTTGATCCTTGCCTGCAGCACAGTCCTAGCATCACAGACTTTGGCCTCATCTATAGCCACCATGACAACCTCGTGACGACCCACCTCGTAACAACATTAGGATCAAGGATCCTTACCTCAGTCAGGGAGTCATGGAGCTGCTTCTCCAAATCGAAGACGTCCCCCTCAGGCTCGGAGAGCTTCTTTCTTTTTTAACCAGCCTTTGCCCTAGTTGTCACGGCTCTTGGCTCGTGGAGGCTTGGACCCTTGGAGAGCTATTTTTTAATGGAACGAGGAGATAGCATATTGTCAATGTCATCCAGGCCGAACTTGCTTGCTGACTTGTTGGCAGACTTCTGAGCGCCTATCCAAGAAACAATCAGGTAAGTATTTTATTCTGTACATTTTTGCTAAATTCAAATTACAATCTATATACAAATACTTACTTGACATGTTGTAGGACGTGGAAGTGTGTTTTTCAGAATCTTTTATCCTTAGCTTGAATGTTCTTACAGACGAGTCAAGTGCCAAGAAAGCTTCAACCTTCTCTTCTATTCCAAGGTAGTTGGCAAGGCAAGCAAAGTTTGTCACTGCATGTAAACAACAAAAAATGATAGGTCAGAAATATAATAAGTCATTCACAGGGTATCTAAGAATCCTATATCCTACCCTTCAAGATCCACTTTTTGGATAAAGAATCCCCGTTGGGGATTGAATCCCTTCTCACAAAGAAGAACTGATTCTTCTATGTGGAGTCATTTTTGGTAGTTTTGAGGATCGGTAGTGGCTGATGGGGTTTTTCTTTGAACAAGAAATGACTGGAACTGTCACACTCCAACCGATGGCAGAATCATCGGGGCGCGACACTAGGCGAATCAGATTGCTCAAGAGAATCCATAACAACTATTTATTACCAATATTTTAAAGGTTCATCATCCCATACTAACGAACAAATATTCAACAAACAGTTATTACAGATAACGAGAATAAGCAAAAACATGATCCGACAACCTAGATTTTATTGTTGTGGGTTTCTAGACTTCCTATCTTGTTTGCAGCATAACAATCCATCAACCTGTCACATACGTTAAAATAAAAGTAAATACATAAAGTAAAGGTGAGTACACAAGTTTGCATAGATATAGTATAAAAAGCATTTACGCATAACCAGCATGTAACACGTAATGGGCGAAACATGTAACTGCCAACAATGATATAACTTAACCACGTGACTGCGAGTAGAGTATGCGCGACAGTTATTCACCGAGGTGAACGCGTGAAGTAAAGTATGCGATCCTTAGCAACCCCTGTCACAACAGGTGCTAAGTCCAAACTATAGTACTATCATTGCTAAAGGCGGTCTAGCAATACATTGTGTAAGCATAGTAACAAGCATTCAACAAATCACGTATAGCATGCGGGAGCGGTTAGCGTTTATAAAGTGTTTGTGTTGTGTGTTGTGTTTTGATAGAGAGCGTATGTAACACCCAAAAGTACGTTAAACGAAAATGGGTTCGAGTATACTCACTGTGCATGTCTAACTAATAAACACGATCTGAAGTGGATTGAAAGGAGCACCGGATCAGCCTGCGTACGGGAACATAAGCCTGGTACGAAGCTGTGCCTTCGTACCAAGGCGTGCCTTCGTACGAAGGTGGGTCTTCACACTTGTGCAGCTTCCGTTGTCCAAAATCGAGTGTCTTCGCGTCGGTCTTTGGAAAATCGAGTGTTCATCACTCCAACCTTAAGCTATTGATTTAACTTAGAGTCGGAAAGGACTTTGATTGTGTCACGAATGGGAATCGGGATGTGTTGTGTAAAACCAGTGCCTTCGTATAAGGCCAAGTGTCTTCGTACGAGGGCAGTGCCTTCGTACGAAGCTGGCTTCGCATAGAACAGTCCAGTTCACAAATGTGGCTGTTCTTGGCATTTAGTGCTGTGTTTTTGCCTGAATCGGATGTATTTCCGAGTCCTATTCAAGTTGGTTTCGACATTACCTCGTTCCACTATTCAGTGAGCGAAATACATGCCGTTTTAGGTTCGTTTAGGGTGAAAATCAAGTTTCAAATGTTTTAAAGAGTTTTCACTTAAATCTAACACTTGGTGAGTGTGAAATCCGTAAATTTCTAACTTGGGAAACCGAAGTTAGGCCCAATACACCCGGTTAAGCGTGGATTAGTGATAAAAGAAGAATATTTGGTGAAAAGATGAAGAGTTTTTGTAAAAACAGAGAAGTTGTGATGAAAAGATGAAGTTCAAGTAAAAAGATGAAGTTTAGTTGGGAAAACATAAGAGTTTAGATGAAATCGAAGTGATTCTCGTGGAAAATCGTAGTGGAAAACGTTGTATAATCAAATAAAATTGTTCAATCGTACTTGAAAATGGCCGGACAACAATTCGGCAGAGTTTTGGTATGAAATCAGCAAGTTAAAATGAGGAGAGGAGGGGCTGGGTATTTATAGAGAAGCTGGGATCGCACCAGAGTTTCTGTTCGAACCGGCTGCCTTCGTACGAAGGCAGTGCCTTCGTACGAAGCTACCTGGATTCGAACAAAGGTGTTATTTTGCTTGGAGAATTCTCGTTTTCGCGTATCGAATGCTTGTTTAATGTGTTTTGTTGTGTTAGTTGATACTAGTATGTTAGGTATTTTAGCGAGATAGCATGTATTGCGTTGCGTTTGTGTTTTGATGCGACAATCGAGTTGCGTGTATAATCCATAACATATAAAGCACACACAAGTAAACATATAAGAACACACAGCATAACATTACTACTACTATCAACAACGTTTGAGATTTAGCGTGTTAGCATGATGCGCGAATGCGAAGGCGAGAGTGGTTACCGAACAAACAAACACACTCGGCAAATAGAGTAACATAGTACTCTATAATTCATGTTGCGTTATCGTTAAGCGTTGGTGATTATAAAGCGTTTAAAGTGCAGCAGTGTGGTGTGATGAAAATGAATTTAGACTAACAAAACCCATTGTTTATATTGAATATCAGTGTACAAGATGGTTACAAATCGAAGCAAAAGCAAACGGATAACAATCCGAAAAGTCGGGTTGTTACAGCCTCCCCTACTTTAGGAAATTTCGTCCCGAAATTAAGCAGTGGCTGTAACAAAGAGTTGTGGATATTTAGCTTTCATATTACTTTCGAGTTCCCAAGTGAACTCGGCGCCGCGTTTGCCTTCCCAGCGAACCTTCACTATGGGAATGCGAGAGCGTCGAAGTTTCTTGGTTTCTCGATCCATGATTTCTACTGGTTTTTCCACAAAATGCAGAGTCTCATTTATTTGTAAATCTTCAAGAGGCACATGAAGATTTTCTTCAGCTAGACACTTCTTAAGGTTTGAGACGTTGAAAGTCGGATGTACGTTGCTGAGTTCAACCGGTAATTCGAGACGGTAGGCCACTTTGCCAATTCTTTCTGGAATCTTGAAGGGACCCACGTATCATGGCGCTAGTTTCCCTTTCTTGCTGAATAGGATCACCTCCTTCCAAGGTGAAACCTTTACGAGTACGTGATCACCAATTTCAAACTCAAGGGGCTTTCGGAGTTTATCACCGTAGCACTTTTGACGACTCCGGGCTTTCAAGAGATTGTCTCGTATCTGGAGGATCTTGTCAGTTGTTTCATGTAGTAACTCGGGAGCGGTAATTTGTGCGTCTCCGATCTCGTGCCACACAATAGGCGATCGACATTTTCTACCATATAATGCCTCAAAAGGTGCCATTTGAATACTAGCATGATAACCGTTATTGTACGGGAATTCTACTAAAGGTAAATGCGAATCCCAATTACCACCAAAATCTATAACGCACGAACGAAACATGTCTTCGAGGGTGCGGATCGTGCGCTCAGTCTGACCGTCGATCTGGGATGGAATGCGAACTGAGATTGAGAGTCGTACCGAGAGCGGATTGAAATGTCTCCTAGAGACGTGAGGTAAATCGACCATCGCGGTCAGAGATGATGTCACGAGGCGTCCCGTGTCGACAGATGACTTCGTCAGTATAGATTCGTGCTAATCGTTCAACCTTAAAGTCTTCTCGTATCGGAAGGAAGTGTGCGGACTTCGTAAGACGATCAACGATAACCCAAATGCTATCGTGACCAGAAGGCGTGCGAGGGAGTTTCGTAATGAAATCCATAGCGATACTTTCCCATTTCCACATCGGGATTTCGGGTTGTTCGAGTAAGCCAGAGGGTCGTTGATGTTTGGCCTTAACTTTCAAGCAATTTAGGCATTTTAAAACATACAGAGCGATATCCTTTTTCATGCCCAACCACCAATACCTGGAACAGAGGTCCTGATACATCTTGTCGGCACCGGGGTGAATGGAATATAGAGATTTGTGAGCTTCAGTCATCAATATCTCCCTGAGGTTATAGCGACTGGGAATCCAGATACGATCGCGAAAGTGGAAGATGCCATTCGATTTATTCACTAACTGGGTTTCAATGCCACAAATCCTTTCTTCCTTTAAGGTGTTCTCAAGAAAATAGACATGCTGAGCGTCGCGTATTAGGGATTCGAGGTCGTTTTGGGCTTGGACATTACGAGCGCTATACACAGAGCTTCGTCGACTAAGAGCATCGGCCACGACGTTTGCTTTGCCTGGGTGGTAGCGTATCTTGCAATCATAGTCGTTGAGAACTTCAACCCATTTGCGCTGGCGCATGTTCAGTTCTTTTTGGGTCAAGATGTGTTGTAGGCTCTTGTGGTCGGTGAAGGCCGTACACTTGGTACTATAAAGGTAGTGTCGCTATATCTTAAACGCAAAAACAACTGCACCGAGTTCGAGATCGTGGGTAGTGTAGTTCTTCTCATGGACCTTGAGTTGTCGAGACGCATACGCGATAACCATGTCTCGTTGCATAAGAACACAACCAAGACCAAGGTTAGAGGCATCGCAATACACAACAAAATCGTCGTTTCCGTCGGGAAGTGTAAGTACAGGAGCGTTGCAAAGCATACGCTTGAGAGTTTGAAAGGCTTCCTCCTGTTTGGGACCCCAAACAAAAGGTTTATCCTTATGAGTCAAAGCGGTAAGCGGTACGGCGATTGTAGAAAAGTCAGCAATGAATAGGCGGTAATAGCCTGCCAATCTGAGAAATGAACGGATTTCGGACGGAGACTTCGGCGTAACCCAAATCTTAACAACTTCAATCTTCGCGGGGTCGATGTGAATTCCTTAACCGTTGACGATGTGACCGAGGAATTGAACCTCCTCGAGCCAAATTCACACTTGGAGAACTTGGCGTAAAGGGCGATTTCCTCGGAGAAGTTCAAGAACTAACCGAGTTGACGCACATGTTCGGCTCTCACTTCGAGTAGATAAGGATATCATCGATAAACACAATGACGAAACAATCCAAGAAGGGTTTACACACACGGTTCATCAAGTCCATGAAGACCGCGGGTGCGTTTGTGAGACCAAAAGGCATGACCACAAATTCGTAATGGCCATAACGGGTACGGAAAGCGGTTTTCGGAATGTCTTGCTCTTGTATACGCAACTGATGATAACCAAAACGTAGATCGATCTTTGAGAAACACGTAGCGTCTTGCAGTTGATCAAAACAAATCGTCGATTAGGGGTAGAGGGCAGCGATTCTTGATAGTAAGCTTGTTGAGTTCCCTATAATCAATGCACATTTGGAACAATCGTTCCTTCTTTTTCACAAAAAGGACAAGTGCGCCCCAAGGAGATGTGCTAGGGCGTATGAAGCCTTTATCAAGTAGCTCCTGGAGTTGGCTAGAGAGTTCACGCATTTTGGACTATGCGAGGTGATAAGGGGCTTTAGTGACAGCGATAGCACCAGGGATAAGGTCGATACGAAAGTCGATATCACGAGTAGGGGGTAGACCGGGTAAATCTTCAGGAAAGACACTAGGAAAATCATGAACCACAAGTACTTATTCCATCGTCTTCTTTTCCTCCTCCGCACTACAATGTGGGATAAGAAAGCCAAGTATTCCTTGCGGACATACTTGCTCGCTTGAATACATGACATAAGCTTCAATTCTTTCAAGGATACTTCGCCATAAACACATAATTGATCACCGTTTGAAATAGAGAAACGAATCATCTTTTCGAAACAAACAACTTCAGCACGATTCTCACGAAGAAAATCCATGCTTACTTTTACGTCAAAACCACCAAGCTGCATAGGAATAAGATCGATTGGGAAAACGTGATTGTTGAGTTCAAGAGTACAATCACGTAGAACGGAACTAACGGTCACAGTTCTTCCGGTGGCAACTTCTACGTCGAAGGTTGTTGGGAGATTAGCGCGTTTATGTTTTAAAAGCTTTTCGAATTCAAATGATACAAAACATTTATTGGCTCCAGTATCAAATAAGCAAGAAGCATAAATACCGTTAACAAGGAACGTACCATTGAAAACATTGTTGTCAGTCCGAGCCTTTCGGAAATTGATATTGAAGGTTCTTCTGCGGGCTGCTTGTTGTGGCTGCTGTTGCTGCTGAGTCTGCTGCTGTTGTTGCTGTCGTGGTGGCGGTTGTTGCCTCGGCTCTTGTTTCACAACACGTTGAGGGCAGACATTATCAAAATGATTCGGGTCACCACAAGTGTAGCAAGCTCATGCATGAACAACAGATGCAGGAGTTGCTTGATTGACCTGAGTGTCACACCTTGATATTTCCACGTGTTACCGGTGGGCCCGGTGGGGAGTATCGTGACGTAGTTGATATCATCATAGTCAAACAACACAATTTAAATACACAGCGGAAGCAAAAGATGAATCACATTACAAACCGAATAAATAGTAATATCAAAGTATCACAACGGACTGTAATGGATCCACAGGCGGATCGAAAGGTAAAAAGATTATTGTTCAACAGACTTTAACATCTAGAGTTTGCAAGACTTGATTAATGATGCCAGGAGTAGCCAGCCTATTTCGTCTAGTACCTGCACTTAGCCTTTTTGGAAAATACGTCAGTTTACACTGGTAAATACAATTAACTGACTCATTTTGAAAATGTTTAAGAAAATTGATTTGAATGCACAAGGCACAAAATATCTTTTATAACTTGGGATAATTATTTAAAAATAATCTTGTATACAATTTTACTTATTTGTCGTCCGTCAGGGCCGGTTAGAAGAGCCGGACAAGATTAACTGACATGCCACATGTATAATGCCCACAAGGTTGATTCTTTTAAGTGGATTACCAGTTTTTACATAATGCAACTGCCAGGTGTACGCCTACACCCCGTGCTTAGGTCGTGGCCATTTCAGTGAATGATGCCAAGGATATCCGGGACATGGTAATTAACCCCCAAGGGCCATATACCAAATAAAACAGATTAAAACGGGTTATGTAAATATATTAATCACAATCCGATTTAAACAACTACATACCCGACCAAGCGGTATTATTATAATACCGTATCCCAAGCCCGTATAGGGAAAATAAGTTAAAAGTATTTACCTGAGCAAATATTCAAATTTATCTCAACCGTATTCAATCAGCAAGTGCAAGTAGCTTTTACCGGGCTCCTAATCTGGAACGAAGGTTTTTAATAACCTATTAGATTCCTAACGGGTCTTAATTAAGCCTAAACTTAGACCGGTTAGTTTTAAAAGAAGATACGGTTCAAACGCAGGATTAAGCGAAGACCGGAATAGAATGCGATTTAGACCCGACAAGTTTCAAGACTTGTATAATATGGGTAAACTAAACACATTCTGGATTTTGAGACAAAATGATAAGGTTTGACCCGTTTTGGTCAATTTATGCAAACTAGTTACATAAACCGAACCGAACGCGAAATATGCGTAACGGGTAACCATAAGAGTCATATACAGGTTTCCTAAGTTAATATGCCTTAAATATGTTGTGATATCAGTAGGATACCTTCCATTATGCCCAAAATGGATTTAAATTCAAACTATGCCCCGTAGGGGCATTTTGGTCATTTTAAAGCTTGTAAAAGAGTTTAAACATAAATCTGAGTTTCAAGTCTGATATATTCAGTAAAAATACTTATTTTTATAAGTCATAACAGTAGGGTATGGTATATAGGTGCAATTTACCTTTTATAACTAAACTATGCACCGTAAGGGCATTTTAGTCATTTCACATAAGCTGTAAAGGTCAAAACTGTAAATCTGAGTTTTAAAACTTTTGCTTACTGTTAGAATATAAAAATTTACTAAAAATATCAGTAGGTGTCAAGTCTTATATATTTAAAATAGTTTTAATACATACTATGCGTTTAAAACGCGAAAAAGGCGATATTTTTATTATTTCAGAAGACTCAAAATATTTTATTTATTATATAAAATCAGTAGAAAAAGGTTTGGTATCGAAATAATATGTAAAACTCATTTTATAGGCCAAAAGGGCAAAACCGACAATTACCGAATCAAAGCTATAACCCTATGTTATGCTCAGCCTAAAAATAAATAAAAATCTTCAAAAATCCCAAAATATAATTTTACATCAGTGGGTAAAAAGTTTGGTATAAAAATTGGGTTTAGATAGGCTTTATGCTAATTACGTCGTTTAATTAATAAAAAGCTTTCTAATTACGCTATTGAGCATAGCTCTTAATCTAGACCTCCAACTGATGTGAAAATATAGGGACATGTTTATAAATCAGTAATAAAGATTATTGTCCTCTCACATTTTCAAAATTCTTGTTTTAAGGTCAAATGGGCATAATAGTCAACATTTAGGCATATAACGGAAACATGCATATGAATCGGATAACTAATGAACCAAGTTGTATAATCAAAGAGGATTATACTAACATGTAACCTGGTCCTATTAAAGCTCTAAGGCATTTCTAAAATATGCTCTAATGGGTCAGAACTGAAAGTCAAAGCAAATGTCAACATATGCGACTTTCCGTTCCGAACCGAGCTTATACTGAAAATTGTCAGGTTGAACATGTTTAGACATGTTCTTACATTAATTACCAAGTTATATTAGTGATAAAACAGGTTGCATGGCTTCTACATTGTTAATTATGCATTTATTTGAAAAATTGCTTTATGTTGACTTTTTCTAATCAAGTTTGACCCGACAATTGACTTAGTTAGAGTGGGAATCAGAGAGTGCCCTTTTAAGGGTTTATTACCCACATAATTACCAACTCATATGTACTTTCAATTCGAGATTTGACTGGACAAATTTTAATTAATCACGAAGTCAAACTTTAATTACGACGGTTTGACTTTAGGCTATTAAACTAAGTAAAACTGAATTAAGGAAGGTTAAGGTCACTTACTGAAGTCCTATGCACGACTAATGACCTCTAGGAAGCGGCCTTGAGCTCCAGCAATCTCCAGAAAAGAAGTTGTGAAAGTTTTCAAGTGAATATGTGAAATGTTGCAACAAAGAGGGTGCTTATATAGTGAATTTAATCTCATAGGATGATGCCAAGCAAGTCTACAGGTGTTATATGATGCTTACAGGTGTCCCCATATGCATGAAAACCTGTTGGTGCAGCTCCTGGTATGCAAAACAAGCCATTTGAGTCGGTTACACAGCCTTAACAGGCAGCTGCCAAGCTTTTCTGTCGCTGGCAGTCCCAGGCGGCCCGCGTAAGAGTCTCCAGGGGGCTTACGCGGCCGGTATGGATGTCCAGAACAGGTTAAACAAGTTTCAACAATTACAATTCAGTCCCTGGTCCTTTTAAAAGTGGTTTTAACTTCAATATTTGCACTTTTAACCCATCAAATTGATTTCTAAGGACCTTAAGACATAACCAAACTTTGTTAAGTCCCTGGTTAACTTTATGATCACCCGAAAAGCCTTAAATTTCAACGTTGACGCTTTTAACCCCTTACATACGAATGCTATCATAACTTTTTCATACTTTATTGAAACCTTGTGAAATTTTTACCACTTATTCTAGTGAGCATAATTAATCATTACAAAGCTTCGGGTTTGCTAAAAGGTCACTCAGAGGTATAAATTTAACATGTTGACACATTTAACCCCCGTAGTTTGTAATCTCTCACTTTCTTCCACAATTGGCTTCATACGCTTCATGTTTCATTCGTTTAAGGTTATAAACATCGTGTAGGGTTGTTGAAAGGTATAATTATCAATTGTTGACACTTTGAATCCTTTTATACACGTACATTCTTCGTTTGTCAACTTTAGTCCTTTTAACTTAATCCTTTACACTTTCAAAGCTCATGACACGTGTCGATATGATATTGGACATGAATTTTCGAGATGTTACATCCTCACCCCCTTAAAAGAAATATCGACCTCGAGATTTACTGAAATAAATGAGGGTACTTTTCTTTCATTGTGGACTCTACCTCCCATGTGTACTCGGGACCTCTACGGGCATCCCATTTAACCTTTACAATCGGCACTTGTTTCCTTCGAAGCTTCTTAACCTGTCGATTCTCGATCGACAAAGGTTTTTCAACAAACTTTAAGCTCTCATCTATGTGCACATCCTTATGTGACATGACTAGTGGCTCATCAGCTAGACATTTCTTCAGATTGTAGATGTGGAATACATTATGAATACCACAGAGCTCTTCAGGCAGGTTTAACTTATAAACCACTGTTCTAACACATTCGATGATCTCAAATGGTCCTATATATCTTGGGCTTAACTTACCTTTCTTGCCAAATCGCATTACCCCTTTCAAGGGTGATACCTTCAGCAACACTTTGTCACCAACCTCAAATTTTAGAGGTTTACGCCTTTTGTCTGCGTAACTTTTCTGCCTATCTCTGGCTGCCTTGAGACGATCTCGTATCTGTACAATCTTATCTGTCGTCTCCAGGACTATATCAGGTCCTGTTAGTTGGACATCTCCAACTTCTGCCTAAAAAACGGGCGTTCTGCACTTTCTTCCATACAAAGCTTCAAAAGATGCAGCTTGAATACTGGAATGATAACTATTATTGTATGAAAATTCGATTAATGGAAGATGATCATCCCAGCTTCCTCCCAAGTCAATAACACAAGCTCGTAGCATATCTTCGAGTGTCTGTATTGTTCGCTCGCTTTGACCATCCGTTTGCGGATGATATGAAGTGCTGAAGTTTAGTCGAGTGCCTAAGGATTGCTGGAATCTTTTCCAGAAATGAGATGTATACCTCGTATCCCTATCAGAGATGATAGACACTGGCACTCCGTGGAGAGATACAATCTCATCCACGTACAGCTGAGCTAACTGATCTGAGCTGTGTGTTTCCTTAATAGGTAAGAAGTGGGCTGACTTAGTCAGTCTATCCACTATAACCCAAATAGTATCATTTCCTCTCTTCGTCTTTGGCAACTTGGTGATAAAATCCATAGTCACCATTTCCCACTTCCAGGTGGGAAGTTCAGGCTGTTGTAGCAGACCTGACGGCTTCTGGTGTTCAGCTTTAACTTGCGCGCACGTCAAACATTTGTCTACATAAGTAGCTATAGACTTCTTCAAGCCTATCCACCAATAATTTGCCTTCAAATCCTGGTACATCTTGTCACTTCCAGGATGAACGGAATACTTAGAACTATGGGCTTCTTGGAGGATAACATCCCGTAGTCCTCCATAGATTGGAACCCAAATTCGTCCATTTAATCTTAGAATTCCATCCTTGCCATAAGATAACTGCTCAGCAGTTACTCCCAACTTTTCATTAGGATAGTTACCTTCTAATACGGCTTCCTTCTGAGCGGCTAACAATCTTTCATTCACACTGTTCTTTAATTCAATGCTCTTGGCATTGATTCTTATGGGCTTAACCCTTTCCTTTCTGCTTAAAGCATCGACGACCACATTCGCCTTACCTGAATGGTATCAGATTTCACAATCATAATCATTCAGTGTCTCCATCCATCGTCGCTGCCTCATGTTCAGATCCTTCTAATTGAACAAGTGTTGAAGGCTCTTGTGATCAGAATAGATCACACACTTGGTACCATATAAGTAATGCCTCCAAAGTTTTAGTACAAACACAACGGCACCCAGCTCCAATCGTGGGTGGTGTAATTCTTCTCGTGCACCTTTAATTGTCGAGAAACATAGCCAATAACCTTGCCTTTCTGCATGAGCACGCATCCCATGCCAGTGTGTGATGCGTCGCAGTAAACCACAAATTCTTCTATTCCATCAGGCAATGTCAACACAGGTGCATTGCTCAACTTCTGCTTAAGAATGTCAAAAGACTCTTGCTGCTTAGGACCCCAATTAAACTTGATATTCTTGCGGGTTAATGAAGTTAGGGGTGCAACAATCCTTGAGAAGTTTTCAATAAATCGCCTATAGTATCCTGCCAAACCCAAAAAGCTACGAATTTATGTGGGCGTCTTTGGATCTTGCCAATTCATGACAGCTTCAACTTTAGCGGGATCCACCTGGATACCACGCTCACTAACCATGTGTCCAAGAAATTGGACTTCATGAAGCCAAAATTCACATTTAGAGAACTTAGCATAAAGTTTTTCTTGCTGAAGAAGTGAAAGAATATAACAAAGGTGCTTCTCATGGTCAGCTTGATTCTTTGAATAAATAAGAATGCCATCAATGAAGACAATGATAAACTTATCCAAGTAGGGTTTGCAAACGCGATTCATGAGGTCCATGAACGCTGCTGGTGCATTAGTGAGCCCAAAAGGCATCACTAGGAACTCGTAATGACCATAACGAGTCCTAAATGCAGTCTTGTGTACATCTTCATCTTTAACCTTCAGTTGATGGTAGCCTGGTGTAACACCCCGAAATTTAAAAAGGCTTATTATTAGCATTATATAAGTATAAAATAGACGAGAATGAGCTAACTAGGAACAAATAACCCAGTTAGTTAGTTACCTCGTTTTAAAACATGAATGAATTTAAAAGTGCCAAAGATATAAAATAAATAAAAGTGGAGGGGCTTATGTTGTTAAAATTGAAACTTATATTATTAAGTTTAATAAAATAAAAACCAAACACACCATTTGAGGTGTCTGGTTCGATCAAAGGCAGGAGAAGGGCGACCCCCACTCTCAAAACCCTAACATTCACTAATCTCACAAATTGAAGGATCAAACCAAGTCCAAAACGAAAATCGAGCATAGATTAATGATCCCCATTGCAAGGAGATCATAAGGTATGTAAAATTTGACAACAATTCTCTACTTGAAATTCTCATGAATTTAGAGAACTTGAAATCTGATGATGCATGTGTGATTTGTAGATGAATTAGGAACATTAAAATGTCTAGGAGTAAACCCTAGACAAGTACATGTTGAAATTATGCTAAATTCTAGTGAAATCCATGGTCACCATTGTAGGTGACTAGTGGGTTATGTAGAACTTGATAAACACTAGGAAATTTGGGGTTTTCTAGTGTAATTTGAAATATGTAAAGTTATTTCAGAATTATAAAGGCAAATATTTGTGTTAGATAGTTTGATTGATGAAAATTCGGGTTATATGACAAGTTATGAGCTTGTTAATGAATTATTTAAAATTCTGGCCTTAAGGTGTTTGTATAAATGCCTCAAAGAAGACTTAAACCTGGAATTTTAAAGTTAAAACGCATAATTACGATGTTTTGGCAAATTGTGCGATATATGAATTAAAAAGAGTTCTAAACGTGATGTGATTGAACTCCATAGGAAAGGACACCGGAACATCGAGTGGACAAGCCGGTGGCGACTTGCGTTTGAAGGGCGTACTTTGAAGGTATGTAACGTGACCCGTTACATTTAGGCGAATTGTTATTAAATTATGTATAGTCATATATTGGAATGGATGATGCGTTGATTACAGCGAAAATGTTCGTTACTTGAATTGATAAGTTAAGAATTGGTTAAGAGTCGTTTGGTAGTCATTATAATGGTGGATTCCATAGATGAGCCAAACGGGTCAAATAATCAATTAGTACGTGGCTAAACGCCTCGTCAATATGGTCATTAGTCTTTTGTTATTAATAATAGGTATGTTAGAATATGAGATTTTGGTAGTTGGGTTTGCTCGAACGATGAACCTCATAAGGGCAAACTAATGGATCATTAAAAGAAGGTACAAACCGGGTAAAGGTAATACCTTACTCGTAGGTTTTGAACCCGAGCGAAGGGTAATGATTTACTAAACACGCAAACCGGTGATGGGAGCGTGGGTGTTGAAAACAAGGCACCCGTGATTTGGGTCTTCGTGTCTTGAAATAACATCCGTCCACGTAGTTTCGGGTGAAATGAACAAAAAGGGGTTAAAACAGTAAAACTACAGAAGCTACCATAAGTTACGGTAGCTACCATAACTTACGGTAGAGAACAAAGTGTTACGGTGGCTTCTTACTGACTTACGGCAGACCAGTGATGTCCAGCGACTACCGTAACTTACGGTGGCTACCGTAAGTTACGGTAGTGCCTTGTCACTTGTGTGAAATTTTGGATATCATAGTTAATCGAGTCCGTTTTGAGTGTAGTTTCGATTATATCGATTTTATAAAAAAACCCTAGTACTAATACTTGCCAAAAAAAGTCCAGCTTTTATATATTGCAAGGACGTGGATGATGATCAAGTCAATGCTTCAAGAACCGAACACACATTTTGGACGCTTCCGCACTAATATAATCTATTAAACTATGTTGTTTGTAAACACTACTGAATGATGAATGGTTTATTCCTGTTATTCGACTATGTTAAACTCTATGACGAAGTATAACTTAGTTTACTAACTAAGTTTTTGATAATTACAAAATTTGCTTTTACATATACTATATTTTTATGATAATTAAATGAAAATATAAGACGAGTGTTACAAGTTGGTATCAGAGCTTAAGGTTGTCAACAAAGTGTTCGGTTCAAGCTTGATTGATCGTCCGGTAAGAATTAATTTATTATTTTAGTAGATCCTATCTTATGTATGAAATGAGATGCGAATTAATGTGCATGGGAAGGGTGTGTTAACACACTCAAACCCGGAAAGTGCACCAAATGTGAACGGTAAAAGCAAGTCACGCACTTGGCTAAACCAAAGCAAATAAAGCTATGTTATAAATGAAATGTTTAATTTTTAATGTAAACATTTCAGTTTCAAGATGTCGAAAGGAAACGATAATGATCCGATGCCGACAAGCACCGAACTAATGAAAGAGATAATTACCAAAGAAGTGGGGAAGGCAATTAAAGGTAGTCTATCCGAGTTTATAGACAAAATTCAAAACACGGTGTTGTCACTTGTCGAAGAACGAGTCAAAAGGTTGGAAGATAGTGTCAACCTTATAAAAGAGGAATCGGGAGAATGTAAGGGATGTTCGTACAAAGAGTTTATGGCGTGTAAACCGCCAATCTATAACGGGGAGGTTGACCCGATAATATGCCAGAGATGGTTAAACGATGTTGAAGGAGTGTTTGAAAGGACCCATTGTGACGAAAGTGAGTTTGTTGCTTACGGAACGGGTCAGTTGAGGGGTCAAGCCAAAGATTGGTGGGACAATAAAAAGAAGGAAATAGGAGCCGAAGCGGCAAGGGCCATGACATGGGAGGAGTTTAAGACGCCATTTCTTAAACATCATAGTCCCAAGGCGGTCATTAATAAAATCAAGGAAGAGTTCATGCAACTTAGGCACAAGGGCGAGATCATAGACAAGATTACGGCGACGTTTATGGATAAAATGAAGTTTTGCAATGAATTGGTGACGAATGAGGAACAAAAGATATACTACTACTAAAACATGTTGAGCGCCGAGTATAGGGAGTTCATGACTCCTTCAAAATATGAGACCCTTACCGAGATCATAAACGTTGCTCGGGAACGGGAAATCGAGCTGAAGAAACAAGTTGAAAGGGGTGAGCGAAGGGCATAGGATGTGAATCCAAGCCCTACAAAGAAAGCTCGAACTGGAGAATCGGGAAAGAAGGTTGATGCTAAAGGCGGGTCGCCAAGTTGTAAAGTGTGTGGAAAAGGGCACAAGGGAGAGTGTCGATTCAAAGACAAACCGTGCCCCATATGTAGTAAAACGGGGCACACGGCGTCTCTATGCCCGGGTAAAGTCTTGGTTTGCTACAAATGTTATCAGCCCAGCCACAAAAAGTCCGAAATCCCAGACTTAGTTAGAAGGAGAGACGTTAAAGAATCTCCAGCAGAAGCCCCTAAGGCGAAGGCTAGGTCCTTCCAACTTACCGCGGCCGAAGCAAAGATAGAACCCGATGTGATCTCAGGTATATTCACAATTAACTCAATTCCTGCACGTGTATTGTTTGATACGGATGCGAATAAATCTTTCATTTCGCATGGATTTATTCGACATCCTTCATTTGTATTGACAAAATTATCTGTGCCCTTAGAAGTTGAAATAGGGGACAATAAAAGTTTTATAGTTTGTGATATTTGTCGAGGCTGCAAATTAAGCATCGATGATGAAGAATACCTGATAGACCTAATCCCGATGTCAATGGGGGGAATTTCAAGTAGTCGTTGGGATGGATTGGCTATCTCAGCACCACGCAAAGGTCGTGTGTTTTCGTAAGGAGATAAAGCTAACATCTCCGAGCGGGAAACACGTTACTATCTATGGCGAAAAAGGAGGTAACCCCATAATATGCTCAATGTTGAAAGCTCATAAGCTTATGAAGCAAGGATGCAAGGCATTTATGATATACGCAAATGAGCCCGAGAAAGAATCACTGAAGATTGAAGATGTACCGGTAGTACGTGACTATGAAGATGTGTTTCCGGAGGATTTACCAGGGATACCGCCCGAACGAGAAATAGAGTTCGGAATCGAATTGATTTCGGGCGCAAAACCCGTAGCTAGAGCACCGTGCCAACTCGCGCCGTCGGAATTACAAGAGTTGATGTCCCAGATTCAAGACCTGCTTGACAAAGGATTCATAAGGCCGAGTATGTCTCCTTGGGGGGCGCCGGCACTGTTCGTGAAAAAGAAAGACGGAAGCATGCGCATGTGTATCGATTACCGGGAGTTAAACAAACTCAAGGTAAAGAACCGATACCCGCTTCCGAGGATAGATGATCTATTCGACCAATTACAAGGTGTGAACTGGTTTTCAAAGATTGACCTTAGATCGGGGTATCACCAACTAAAGGTCAAGGAGGAAGATGTGCCTAAGACGGCTTTCTGCACGCGATACGGACATTACGAGTTCCTCGTAATGTCATTTGGGCTAACAAATGCACCCGCGGCTTTCATGGACCTCATGAACCGGGTTTGCAAGCCAATGCTGGATAAATCGGTCATCTTGTTCATTGATGATATTTTGGTGTATTCGAAAAGTGAAGCTGAGCATGCACACCACTTACAAGAGGTGTTAGAGACACTTAGATGAGAAAGGTTGTATGCGAAGTTCTCTAAGTGTGCCTTTTGGTTACGAGAGGTGCAATTTCTCGGCCACATCATAAGTGCCGATGGAGTATTGGTAGATCCGTCAAAGATCGAGGCCGTGTCGAAATGGAATCCCTCGAAGAACCCTTCGAAAATTAGAAGCTTCTTAGGGATTGCGGGATACTATAGGAGATTCATTCAAGATTTCTTCAAGATTGCGTCGCCACTAACAAAGTTAACCCAGAAGGAGGAGAAGTTCATTTGGGGTGTTGAACAAGAAAGGGCGTTTCAAGTGCTAAAAGAGAAGCTAACTCAAGCTCCGGTATTAACATTGCCGGACGGAGTCGAGGACTTGGTGGTTTACTCAGATGCCTCATTATCGGGTCTTGGATGTGTTCTGATGCAACGGGGCAAGGTTATAGCTTATGCCTCGAGGCAATTGAAGATACATGAGAAGAAATATCCCACACACGATCTTGAATTGGATGCAGTGGTATTTGCATTAAAAATATGGAGGCACTACTTATATGGGGTAAAGTGCACCATATTCACCGATCACAAAAGCTTAAAATACTTCTTCAATCAGAAGGAGTTAAATATGCGTCAAAGACGATGGTTGGAAACGGTGAAGGATTTCGACTGCGAAATACACTACCACCTCGGAAAGGCAAATGTGGTGGCGGATGCTCTGAGCAGAAAAGTGAACTATGTCCCAATACGAGTAAGGTCAATGCAGCTTGTAGTGACCTCGGGTATACTTGAACGTATCCGAGAGGCGCAAGTAGAAGCAGTAAAAGAGGAGAACTGGAAGAAGGAAAGAATAATCGGCCAGTTAAAAGACTTGTCGGATGGAAGGAACGGGTTGAAGATTCGATCCGGAAGAATATGGGTTCCAAATACTTGTGGGGTGAAGATGCTTCTACTTGATGAAGCTCATAAATCCCGATATTCTATTCATCCTGGTGCGACCAAGATGTACCATGACCTGAAACAAAATTATTGGTGGCCTGGAATGAAGAGGGATGTGGTGAAATATGTGGAGAAGTGCTTGACTTGCTTACAAGTCAAGGTGGAACACCAGAAACCATATGGTAAGCTACAAACATTGGATATCCCAGTTTGGAAATGGGAACAAATCACAATGTACTTGTTGACTAAATTGCCCAAAACCAACCGCGGGTTTGATGCTATATGGGTTGTCGTGGATAGATTGACGAAAAGTGCTCACTTCATTCCGATTCGTGAGACTTATACATCCGAGAAAATGTCAGAGGTATACACCAATGAAATCGTGGCACGTCATGGAGTACCGATATCCATTGTGTCTGACCGAGATACTCGGTTTACCTCAAGTTTTTGGCGTGAATTCCAAGAACAAATGGGAACAAAATTGTTCATTAGCACTGCCTACCATCCACAAACGGATGGGCAAAGCGAAAGAACAATACAGACGTTGGAGGATATGTTGCGGGCTTGCATTATCGACTTCGGAGGTAGCTGGGATGTCTATCTACCCTTGGCCGAATTTTCATATAACAATAGCTATCACGCGAGCATAGGAATGGCCCCGTATGAAATGTTATATGGTAGGAAGTGCCGAACCCCGGTGTGTTGGGGAGAAGTGGGTCCACGTGAACTAGCACATACTGATATAATCTGAGCTACGAATGAGAAGATCGACTTGGTCCAAACTCACTTAAAAGTGGCGCAGGATCGACAAAAGTCGTATGCGGATAAACGAAGGAGGCCGATTGAATTTCAAGTGGGCGATAAAGTAATGTTGAAAGTATCGCCGTGGAAAGGAATAATTCGATTTAGAAAAAGAGGAAAGTTGAGCCCAAGGTTTATTGGGCCATTCAGAATACTAGAACGTGTTGGTAAAGTAGCATACCATCTCGAACTGCCCGAGGAGTTGAGTGGGATACATAGCACATTCCACGTGTCACACCTCCGAAAATGTCTAGCCAATGAAACTGCTCATATCCACTACGAGGACATCGAGGTGGATAATAGTCTTAATTACTCGGTGAAGCCGATTGCGATTTTAGATCGCAAGGTGAAGACTTTAAGGAACAAGGAGATCAACCAAGTGAAGGTTAAATGGGAACATAGGAAAGGTTCGGATACCACCTGGGAGTCCGAAGAGGAAATGCAACGGCTCTACCTAACGTTATTTGGTATGTATTTTGGTTTCGGGGACGAAACCCTTTTTAAGGGGGGTGGACTTGTATGTCACACCCCCAAAATCCACCTGCGGAGTACTACCGCTTGGAGGCGTGACTGACCAGGATCCAGCCACCAATTATACTGAGCATTGGATAACAGTAAGAATGATCACCAACCGTAATGGTTAGTAAACACCATAGTTTAAAGTTCAAATGTTTAGGTCCAAATAACAGTTAAGTAAGTAGCGGAAGCATAGGTAACATAGTTTAAACAAAGTTCATAATTCAATTTAATTAGAACCCAACATGCGGGTTTAGGCGACCACTACACTTCCCAAGCTGCAAACTCCTGAGTCACTGGGTACCTGCAAAGCATGCAGTAGGGTATCAACAAAGATTGTTGGCGAGTTCACGAGTTGTCCAGTTTTAATTTTCCAAAAACTTGTTTCACCAGTTAATTTATCCGTTTATACATGCGATGGGGAGCTACCCCACAAGTAAGCGACTAAACTATTTTTACAATACCGAATACTATTCATCCGTACGTTTCCGTAGAGTGCCCCGTTTGTCAATGTTCTATCATCATTGACGGTTGCCAGAGTACATTAGTTCACACCCGATCCCATACGCGGGCACGGTGTGAGGTTGGTGAGACCTAAATAGCGCTATCAACTAATAACCCGTTCGCCTGACCCCGGCGACTAATCGGTATTAAGAAGTGAGGACTTGAGTGATAGAGTTTTGTTTAGTGTTGCTTGTTGCATCCAGTATAAACAGTAATTAACTAAAAGTCCCGTTTAAGGGGAGAGAAGTAGGTTTGTATCCCTTACGAGGGGATAGCGTTGCTTAAGTTTCCGTTTCCCAACCACCGGGAACACATGCTTTATTAGTTGTGAACTCACCTTGGGTTGCTCGGTAGGTTATTTACTTGGTCAATCACGTAGGTCACCACGTCCTAGCATGGTCACCAATACAGGTCAAGTTGGGGTACAAGTATTCACGTATAATCTACACATACTAATACTTAGCATACACAACACATAATCATCCAGCAAGTTATCGGGCCTATTCTGATACGTAGTAGTGAAACAGTGAACATCAACAACTATCATACAAATCATAAGTGTTATTGGGCCTATCAGATCACATTAACAGTTAACAGCATCACAGAAACCAAATAGAACGGTATGCACAGCCCACACGTCCTTGGCCCAATAGCGGAGACAAGCAGCCCAGTCGAGACCAGGAGGTCTCGACTCGAGAACACACAGTTTCGAGTCGCAACCGGTGTTTCGACTTGTCTTGTTTTAGTTGCGAGTCGCAACCGGTGTTTCGACTTGTCATGTCTTGGTTGCGAGTCGCAACCGCCGTAGTCTCGAGTTGTCATGTTTTGGTTGCGAGTCGCAACCGGGCGGTCTCGAGTTGTCATGTCTTGGTTGCGAGTCGCAACCGGAGGTTTCGAGTCGCAACCTTGGATACGTGCACAAGAATCCTTCTAGAACCTCTGTTCCAATGTACTAACCAATGAGATTGCAATTTCATGTAACTATGTACTATCCAATAGAATTTCTTAAACATGTTTCTTTTTCAAATATTCAAAGCACATTCAACTCATGTTCATGTTGTTCATCATATATACAAACTACCCATCATGCATAATCCTTCAAAACCGACCCGAAACATGACATCCTAGACCTTATACTTGCAATTCTAAAAGCATTTTCAGCCAACAATTACCATCATTTATTCCACACGGTTCATCTTACACACATATTCATTTCATGGTCAAGAATCACATATACTAAATATCAAAAAAAAAAAACATTTTAACCAAGCACCCAATAGATCAACATGCACTTTACTTAAACAACAATCATAATATCAACTATACAAGAAAAGGCATATTCAACATGCATATAATTTAACAAGCAAACATATATAACATTTTCATCTCTACATAGCAAGGAACCACTAACCGGTTAGATTTCAAGGTGTGAGAATATGATGAATAAGCTTCCAAATAAGATCCTAAGCTTGAACCGAGAGTCCTTGTTATCACCGGTTTTGATCCGAGAGAGAAAGGAGAGTGGAGGTGAGCTTGATTTGCTAGGGTTTTAGTGATTTGGAGGAATGTAGGAGGGTGTGTGAATGGTGGGAGTGTCAAATGAGAGAAGGAGGGCTTGGGCATGGGTTTTATACTCGGTTTGGGTGGTGCACCCTACAATGGTTCCGAGTGGGCTCGAAGGGGGGGGGGGGTATATGACCCAATCCGGCCCAACCGTTTCTGTTTACTCGAGACCGAGTGGTCTCGAGTCGGGTTCGGTTCACACATATATATATATATATATATATATATATACCACACATAGCACATTAAGGTAAAACGCAACTTTTCATTTAATAACACATATATACGCATAATGAAATTACAAGGTGTTCACTCGGAAAAACCTAGAGTGTCACATTATCCCCAAGTTTTAAGAACTT
Source organism: Helianthus tuberosus (assembly GCA_030545235.1). Lineage (NCBI taxonomy): Eukaryota > Viridiplantae > Streptophyta > Magnoliopsida > Asterales > Asteraceae > Helianthus > Helianthus tuberosus. The sequence continues at coordinate 57,587,435 of CM060443.1, read as the reverse complement.
TCGTCCCAAAAGTTAAGGCAGCCACTGTCAAGCTAATGTAAATACGAACGTTTCAACGGGATGTCACATCATCCCCCCGTTAGTTTGGAATTTCGTCCCGAAATTCAGTTGTAGCTTCAGTGCTGGGAGTTTCATTTGGGAACAGCTGGGGATACTTGCGCTTCATCTGGTCTTCCCGCTCCCAGGTAAACTCTGGGCCACGGCGTGAGTTCCAACGAACTCGTACGAGAGGTATCTGGCTACGTTTGAGGGTTTTGATTTCACGGTCCGTGATCTCAATCGGTTCCTCAGTAAAGTGTAGCCATTCGTCAATAGTAAGCTCCTTGTAAGGAATGACGAGTGTTTCATCTGACAGACACTTCTTCAGATTAGACACATGGAAGACGTTGTGCACAGCACTCAGTTCTTCAGGCAGATTCAATCTGTAAGCGGCTGTACCGATCTTTTCGGTAACTTCAAAGGGTCCGACATATCTTGGATTAAGCTTGCCCCGTTTTCCAAAACGAACCACACCCTTCCAGGGTGAGACCTTAAGTAGTGCCCGTTCACCGACCTGGAACTCTTGCGGTTTCCTATCTTTGTCAGCGTAGTACTTTTGACGGTCACGAGCTGCCGCCATGCGTTGCCTAATCTGGGCAATCTTTTCTGTGGTGTCGACTACATGTTCCGGGCCTGTGATTTGGCTGTCACCTACCTCCGCCCAGCAGAGAGGCGATCGACATTTACGACCGTACAATGCCTCAAAGGGTGCCGCCTGAATGCTGGTGTGGTAGCTGTTGTTGTAGGAGAATTCTACTAACGGTAGGTGCTTCTCCCAATTCTTTCCAAAATCGATCACACATGCCCTAAGCATGTCTTCGAGGGTTTGGATGGTGCGTTCAGACTGCCCATCCGTTTGCGGATGATAAGCGGTGCTCATGTCTAAACGCGAGCCAAAAGATTTGTGCATAGCTTGCCACAATTCAGAAGTAAAACGTGCATCTCGATCAGAAATAATTGAGGTAGGCACTCCGTGCTTCGAAACAACTTCTTTTAAGTATACCTCTGCCAGGGTAGAGAACTTGTCTGTTTCTTTAATCGCCAAGAAGTGGGCAGATTTAGTTAATCGATCTACTATTACCCAAATGGTGTCATTTCCGCGTTGAGACCTAGGCAGGCCAGTAACAAAATCCATGGAAATCTGCTCCCATTTCCATTGCGGGATCTCTGGCTGTTGGAGCAGGCCTGATGGTTTCTGATACTCAGCCTTGACCCTTGCACAAGTTAAACATTTTCTGACATAGGTTGCTATGTGGGCTTTCATGCCAGGCCACCAATAGGTAGCCCTCAAGTCGTGGTACATCTTATCTGACCCTGGATGTACTGAGTAACGGGACTTATGAGCTTCATCCATCACAAGGTCACGTAAATTTCCATAAAGCGGAACCCATATGCGTCCGGCTACGTAGTAAGCACCGTCTTCTTTTTGTTCCAATCGTTGTCTCGATCCTCGCAGGGACTCAGCCCTGATGTTCTCGGCTTTCAATGCTTCAACCTGAGCATTCCGAATTTGATTAGGGAGGTTCGAGTGGATAGTGAGCTGTAAGGCACGAACACGCTTGGGTTTGGTCTCCTTTCTGCTGAGGGCATCGGCTACCACATTAGCCTTGCCTGGGTGATATTTGATTGCACACTCGTAGTCATTTAGGAGTTCGACCCATCGGCGTTGCCGCATATTCAACTCCTTTTGTCCCATTATGTGCTGGAGACTCTTGTGATCAGTGTAAATCGTGCACTTGGTGCCGTACAAGTAGTGTCTCCAAAGTTTGAGCGCGAAGACCACAGCTCCAAATTCTAAGTCGTGCGTCGTGTAGTTCCGTTCGTGGACCTTGAGTTGTCGCGAAGCGTAAGCAATAACCTTCTCGCGTTGCATCAACACGCAACCGAGCCCTTGGATAGAAGCATCGCAGTAAACAACAAAGTCGTCGGTACCTTCCGGTAAGGAAAGAATAGGAGCACTACAAAGATTTTTCTTTAGCTCCTGGAAGGCAGATTCCTGAGCATAGCTCCATTTGTAAGCAACACCCTTCTGAGTGAGGGTCGTAAGTGGTTGAGCGATCTTAGAGAATCCCTTGATAAATCTTCGATAGTATCCCGCCAATCCCAAGAATTGGCGAACTTCGGTCGGAGTCTTAGGTACAGGCCAATTCTTAATGGACTCAATCTTATCGGGGTCGACATAAATCCCTTCCTGATTGACGATGTGCCCAAGGAAATGGACTTCTCTAAGCCAGAAATCACATTTCGAGAATTTGGCGTACAGTTGCTCATTGCGGAGGAGTTCGAGAATAAGACGTAGGTGTTGTTCATGCTCCTCTTGGCTCTTCGAGTAGATTAGGATGTCGTCGATAAACACGATTACGAACTTATCGAGGTAGGGTTTGCATACTCGGTTCATGAGATCCATGAAGATTGCAGGTGCGTTGGTCATTCCGAAAGGCATAACAAGGAATTCGTAGTGACCATAGCGGGTTCTGAAAGCAGTCTTAGAGATGTCCTCATCGCGGACTCTCAGCTGGTGATAACCCGATCGCAGATCGATCTTGGAATAATAGCTCGACCCTTGCAGCTGGTCGAACAGGTCGTCGATACGGGGAAGTGGATAACGATTCTTGATGGTAACCTTGTTAAGTTCGCGGTAGTCAATGCACATTCGGAATGAGCCATCTTTCTTTTTGACGAAGAGCACTGGGGCTCCCCAGGGTGATGAACTAGGACGGATAAAACCTTTGTCCAAAAGTTCTTGTAGTTGAGTAGAAAGCTCCTTGAGCTCCGCGGGGGCTAATCGATAAGGTGCACGAGCTATAGGCGCTGCTCCGGGAGCTAGCTCGATTTGAAATTCGACCTGACGGTGAGGAGGGAGTCCAGGTAGTTCCTCCGGGAATACCTCAGGATAGTCGCGTACAACTGGAAAGTCCTCAATCCTGTTTTCCATTTTCTGTGTGTCGGTAATGAGTGCTAAGATAGCGGTGTGCCCTTTTCGTAGACACTTCTGGGCCTTTAAGAATGAAATGATGCCTGTGACTTCTCCGCTCTTGTCGCCTTGAACTATAAGAGGTTTGCCAGGGGGACGGGGAATACGAATAGCTTTCTCCTGGCAGAGGATTTCAGCTCGATGTTTGGATAACCAATCCATACCAATAATGACGTCGAAGCTTCCAAGAACGATGGGGAAAAGATCGATACAGAAGGTCTGACCAGACAACTCTAATTTGCAGTTACGAATTATGTGCGAGGCCTCGAGGTTTCTACCATTAGCTATTTCAACGGTGTGCTTAGAGCTTAGCGGCGTAAGAGTGAGCTTAAGTTTCTTTCTAATACGTAGGGATACATAACTAGCATCTGCTCCGGAATCAAATAGTACGGAAACATAACGATCATTAAGTAGGAACTTACCCGCCACAACGTTGGGGTCATTCCTTGCTTCCCCAGCTCCAATCACAAAAGCTTTTCCTCTAGCACCATTTCCAGCATTGTTGTTATTGTTCCCAGCACCCTGATTGTTGTTGTTTTGATTCAGTTCAGGGCAATCCTTTCGCATGTGCCCCGTTGCTCCACACTTGAAGCATCCACGGTTGTTTCCTTGTTGCTGCTGTTGCTGTGGTTGTTGCTGATTCTGCCTAGCTGGGAACTGGCTTCGGCAGTCTTTGGCTTCGTGCCCCATCTTGTTGCATCGCTGGCACTGACCTTTTCCACATGGCCCACTGTGATGTCGGTTACATCTGTTACACTTAGGGTGGTTTCCTCGATAGCCACCCTGTTGCTGAGGGCCCTTGTTGCTTTCAGTCTTCCTTTGTTGAACTGGGGCCTGAGTGGGGTTAGCTTCCTTTCCCTGATTTCCATCCCACTTTCGCTTGTTATCGCCAGAAGTTCCAGCAGTAGCACCGATCCTCTTGGGCAGCTTGCCCTCTTCCACAGCCTGATTGGTGAGTTTGTGAGCAAGACGAACCACAGGCTGTATGGTATTGAGGTTGGCTGAGGTCACATGACTTCTGATTTCAGGGACCAAGCCTTTGATGTACAATTCAATCCTTCGGTACATAGGTCGGGACATGTTTGGGCAAAGTGCAGCATAGTCGTTGGACTGCTTGGTGTAGGTCTCAATCTCTGATCCGACCATCTTGAGCGCATAGTACTCGTTCTCGAGTTTGTGGATGTCATCCCTGTGACAGTATTCCTCTTTGATCATGTCCTTGAAATCTTCCCACGCAGTAGCATTAGCAGTTTCCAGACCAAGCATCTGAATCTGTGCTTTCCACCATGAAAGCGCGTTCCCTTCAAGCGTACCAGTCGCGAACTTTACCCAGTTAGCAGGGGGACACTCACAGACAGCAAAGACAGCTTCGGCCTTTTCAATCCAGTGCAGAAGGCCTATGGCACCCTCAGTGCCGTTGAAAGGGAGAGGCTTGCCATCCATGAAGGTTTTGAAAGTACAAACACGTGGTTGCGCAGGCGCAGGCTGACCTGTTGTGAGAAATGGAGCGAATAGGTTTAGAGGTGAAAAGACGATGTGGGGGTAGGACCTAAACATCCTATAGCAACGAGTTTACCTCCAGGGTGAGCTGCGAAAGCTGCAGCCACCGTGTTGAGCAAGTTAGCGAATTGAGCCTGAGTCATGTTAACGCTTCCTCTTCCGCGTCCACTCATTGTCTTCATAGCCAGAAAACACAGTATGAGTGCAATGTTGTAACGTAGCGAGAATGAGGTAGAAGAGAAATGGGTATCTATCTAATTAGGCACACTAGTATGTATAGTAGAGCAGTCAATATAAGATAAATAAGCATGAAAGCACAAGTCCGAGCTATGAGGTCTAATATGCCGAGTCTTGCCCTTGGAGTGTAGTGTCGTCACGAGTCACGGGTTATAGTCTGGTTTTTCTCAAAAAGACTCTTCTTTTAAAAACCAAGTTCACTATAACCAATGGCTCTGATACCAATCTGTCACACCCCCAAAATCCACCTGCGGAGTACTACCGCTTGGAGGCGTGACTGACCAGGATCCAGCCACCAATTATACTGAGCATTGGATAATAGTAAGAATGATCACCAACCGTAATGGTTAGTAAACACCATAGTTTAAAGTTCAAATGTTTAGGTCCAAATAACAGTTAAGTAAGTAGCGGAAGCATAGGTAACATAGTTTAAACAAAGTTCATAATTCAATTTAATTAGAACCCAACATGCGGGTTTAGGCGACCACTACACTTCCCAAGCTGCAAACTCCTGAGTCACTGGGTACCTGCAAAGCATGCAGTAGGGTATCAACAAAGATTGTTGGCGAGTTCACGAGTTGTCCAGTTTTAATTTTCCAAAAACTTGTTTCACCAGTTAATTTATCCATTTATACATGCGATGGGGAGCTACCCCACAAGTAAGCGACTAAACTGTTTTTACAATACCGAATACTATTCATCCGTACGTTTCCGTAGAGTGCCCCGTTTGTCAATGTTCTATCATCATTGACGGTTGCCAGAGTACATTAGTTCACGCCCGATCCCATACGCGGGCACGGTGTGAGGTTGGTGAGACCTAAATAGCGCTATCAACTAATAACCCGTTCGCCTGACCCCGGCGACTAATCGGTATTAAGAAGTGAGGACTTGAGTGATAGAGTTTTGTTTAGTGTTGCTTGTTGCATCCAGTATAAACAGTAATTAACTAAAAGTCCCGTTTAAGGGGAGAGAAGTAGGTTTGTATCCCTTACGAGGGGATAGCGTTGCTTAAGTTTCCGTTTCCCAACCACCGGGAATGCATGCTTTATTAGTTGTGAACTCACCTTGGGTTGCTCGGTAGGTTATTTACTTGGTCAGTCACGCCTCCAAGCGGTAGTACTCCGCAGGTGGATTTTGGGGGTGTGACATTGTAACACCCCGAAATTTAAAAAGGCTTATTATTAGCATTATATAAGTATAAAATAGACGAGAATGAGCTAACTATGAACAAATAACCCAGTTAGTTAGTTACCTTGTTTTAAAACATGAATGAATTTAAAAGTGCCAAAGATATAAACTAAATAAAAGTGGAGGGGCGTATGTTGTTAAAATTGAAACTTATATTATTAAGTTTAATAAAATAAAAACCAAACACACCATTTGAGGTGTCTGGTTCGATCAAAGGCAGGAGAAGGGCGACCCCCACTCTGAAAACCCTAACATTCACTAATCTCACAAATTGAAAGATCAAACCAAGTCCAAAACGAAAATCGAGCATAGATTAATGATTCCCATTGCAAGGAGATCATAAGGTATGTAAAATTTGACAAAAATTCTCTACTTGAAATTCTCATGAATTTAGAGAACTTGAAATCTGATGATGCATGTGTGATTTGTAGATGAATTAGGAACATTAAAATGTCTAGGAGTAAACCCTAGATAAGTACATGTTGAAATTATGCTAAATTCTAGTGAAATCCATGGTCACCATTGTAGGTGACTAGTGGGTTATGTAGAACTTGATAAACACTTGGAAAATTGGGGTTGTTCTAGTGTAATTTGACATATGTAAAGTTATTTCAGAATTATAAAGGCAAATATTTGTGTTAGATAGTTTGATTGATGAAAATTCGGGTTATATGACAAGTTATGAGCTTGTTAATGAATTATTTAAAATTCTGCCCTTAAGGTGTTTGTATAAATGCCTCAAAGAAGACTTAAACCTGAAATTTTAAAGTTAAAACGCATAATTACGATGTTTTGGCAAATTGTGCGATATATGAATTAAAAATAGTTATAAACGTGATGTGATTGAACTCTATAGGAAAGGACACCGGAACATCGAGTGGACAAGCCGGTGGCGACTTGCGTTTGAAGGGCGTACTTTGAAGGTATGTAACTTGACCCGTTACATTAGGCGAATTGTTATTAAATTATGTATAGTCATATATTGGAATGGATGCTGCGTTGATTACAGCGACAATGTTCGTTACTTGAATTGATAAGTTAAGAATTGGTTAAGAGTCGTTTGGTAGTCATTATAACGGTGGATTCCATAGATGAGCCAAACGGGTCAAATAATCAATTAGTACGTGGCTAAACGCCTCGTCAATATGGTCATTAGTCTTTTGTTATTAATAATAGGTATGTTAGAATATGAGATTTTGGTAGTTGGGTTTGCTCGAACGATGAACCTCATAAGGGCAAACTAACGGATCATTAAGAGAAGGTACATGGATATCTATTCTTGATAGTAACCTTGTTTAGCTCACGATAATCAATGCACAACCGCATTGATCCATCTTTCTTCTTTACAAACAGAATTGGTGCTCCCCAAGGAGATGAGCTCGGTCTAATAAATCCTTTTGCCAACAATTCATCCAACTGAGTTCTCAACTCTTTCATCTCAGTTGGGGCTAAGCGGTAAGGTGTTCTTGCAACAGGTGCTGCTCCAGGTATAATGTCGATTCGGAACTCCACTTGCCTATCTGGCGGCAAACCAGGTAGTTCTTCAGGGAATACTTCTGGATATTCAGAGATGACAGGGATGTCTTTAACCCTGGGTTTTGGTTCATCAATGGTCACTTGCGCTATATAAATGACACAACCTTTCTTCATACACCTTGACGCCTTAAGCACAGACACTTGCTTAGGCAGCCCGTACTGAGTATCTCCTTATATGGTAAGTGGTTCACCATACGGAGTCTTGATCACCACTTGTTTCTTGTCACAAACAATCTGGGCTTGGTTATGAGATAACCAATCCATGCCTACTACTATGTCGAAACCAGCTAACTTCAAAGGAAGTAAGGATAACGGAAAAGAGTGGTTCCTAATGGATATGAAACATCCATCTAACACGGTTGATGTGGTTTCTAAGGTACCATCGGCCAACTCTACTTCATATTTCACGCTTTGGGTTTTAACAGGTGATGTGTGCTAAACAGACTATAAAAATTAACTATATTAGACTCTCTAAGCTAGACACTAAAAAGCTTTAATTCTAGACTCGACCTAAAACCACACAATCGGCAAGTGTACCGATCAATGTAGTATAACCTAGGAAGTCCGGATATCGAACCACGAGACTCTATAAATCACGTAAACTAGACTCTGACTAGATGCTGACAGACACAACTCAACTTGTTTAATTGTTTGGGGGGGGGGGGGTTACGAAAAACTAAGGAAATCTATATTAAACTACTAAATTAAACTAGAGCTAGACTAAAGACGAACAAATACTGAGGACTTTCCATATATGAGAATGAGACCACCTAGACAAGAATCCTGGATTGTTTTTAAGAGATTACCGATTAAGTTAAATGCATGAATTATGGAACCGGGATCTTAAAATACTAAACCTATTAAGAACCAACGAGGCCCCTCGACCCTTCTCAAGGAGAAACCTGTGGAGCTACCTAGGCCGTTAATCCTACCGGTTATTAGACGCTTTTCCAATTGTCTAATTATTGTGTAAGTACCCTAATATTGACCTATTCTTTTCCAATCCTAGATCTAGGGTAGTTTGAAGTAATTAATTTGACTTGATAGACTAATAAAACCGACAGGTAAACCAAGACATGACCTTTTCCAAGGACTATCTAAAGCAATTCGCCGGGTAAGACCTACCAATAGCCCCTCACTTTCCAGGTATTAGGACTAGTAGAACACTAAGACTTAGCAAATTATTACCAGTTACTTCTAGAGGTTATCGGCCGATTCTCCCTAAAGAGTGAATGTTTTCTAACGTGATATAGACACTCACCGAAATCCTAAACCCTAATATGACTCTATGCTGTGATATAGACCGTCACTAAGAATCATATGAAGCAAATAATAACAATAAACCAACTCAAAGCACGCATACACACCAAATCATTAAATCAAACCGCTTACTAAACACAATCACCCATAACAATCATGCAAATAACAAAACCGGTAAAAACTTTATATTAATCCATTCATCAAGTCTAGGTGGTTTATGAAATTAGCCAAGCATACTAAAACGTATCATCAATCCAAAGAAATCTAGAACAGAATTCATTGTAACAAAGTTTCAAAACAAATAATCGATAAAACAAGGGATTGGAAAACCCGATATAATCTTCGATTCTTCGCCCTTGACTCGTACCAATGATTCCTACGCCTTCAAATCTCCGATTGCTTGCAAAGAATGCTCCCAAGTCGCCCAAAAGAAGTCTCCTGCTATGTTCGTACGTCTGATGATAATTCGTGTGGCTCTCTCTCGAATATAATTAGGGATTCTCCTTTTTAAATCCCTTTTGCTGCGCTAGTTGCCTCCCGAAAATAATCCATTGGCCACACATGGCCATGTCCCAAATTTCATTTAATGTGTTGGGCTTTTAATCCCTTTCACGGCCCTCAAAAGAAATAAACATAAGCCAGGTCCACTTAATGATAGAATTAAGGCAGTAGCATGTGCATGTATATTTTCAATGAGGTTTTGTTAATCATGCATATATACATGCAACCAGACCCAAAACTCCATAATATCACGTAGTCCTTTTCATGGCCCACTTCAATAATTAATACATGGCCTCCACCAATATAACATAGGGATAGTGGGCTCGGCTCAATCAAGGAAAATAGCCGCAATTTTAATTCAGTCCATGGCACATCACTCTGCCCAATTGGCTGGTCATTTCATAATTACTCTTTTTTGCTCCATTTGCACCAGGACCTGCTAAAACACAAAATAATATAATATACTACTAAAAACTAAATAAAACAAATAAAAACTATACAATAAATATACACTTTACACGGGACAAATATGTGTATTTTACCACACATCAACAGGCAAATTTAACAACTTACAAAACTTATCATCTACAAATGACTTATCCGCACCCAAATCAAATAATACCCTTGCAAAAACATAATTGATGAGAAAGGTACCTGTGATCACATTATCATCCTGAACGGCTTCTCGTGCATCCATTCGGAAGACCCTAGCATTGGTCTTTTTGGCTTCTTCAGGCTTTTTGGCATACTTAGGACAGTTGGACTTGATGTGCCCCTTCTCGTTACAGTTATAGCACGTTGCATCCTTTATGTTTTTGCACTCTATTGTGTTGTGCTCTTTGGATTTGCATAACCCACATGCAAATGGTTTTGACTGAGACTTGGATTCGAACCTGCATTTTCCGAAGTGGCGTTTCTGGCAGGTTTTATACTTTGGCTTTCCATCTGCTTGCTGGCTACCCTTGCTAGACCCAAAATTCTTCTTGTGGTCTGTGGTCCCCTTAAACTTCTTCTCAGACCGTCGTGAGTTATCGTCCTCATGTTTTCTCTTACCTTCATCCGAATTCTTATGCGATCTTAGCCTGACTGCATCCAAGGTAAGAGATAAAGATAGGTCAGCTGCTGACCTAAAAGTAGCAGGTCGTGATGCCTTGACACAGGCCTTGATCTCTGGGGATAAACCCCCAATGAATCGAGCTATTCGCTTGGGTTCCGGTGTTACCAGATACGGAACCAGTCGAGACAGGGTATTGAAACTGGTGAGGTAAGCTTGACAATCTAGATTTTTCATCACCAATGATAAGAAGTCGGACTCAATCTTCTCAACCTCATGCGGAGGGCAGTAGTTCTCTTTGATGAGTGCAACAAACTGTTCCCATGACAGATTGTACAACGGGATCTTCCCAGTAGCCTAGATTAGTGACCTCCACCAGGCTAGTGCTTCTCCTTTAAACGACTGAGATACATACTTCACCACATCCTATTGGTACAACCACTAATGTCAACTACGGTGTCCATCTCGTCTAACCACGTCATGCAGTCGATAGCTCCTTTTTCCCTAGTGAAATCCCTGGGCTTGCAGGAGACGAAATATTTGTAGGTACAAGACTTACCACGTGGTTCTCGTTTGAGCTCAATCTTCTTCGATGGAACACTATGCTGATTTGAGGAGTGATGATCGTCATCCCTCCTTGATCCATTATGTTTAGAGGTTGGCTTACTATGAGCCTCAGAGTGAGTCTTAGGTTTAGAATGGGGTACTGATAAGGTCCTGCTTCAAGTACCACTTGACTCGTTAAACTACCTATCCAAGGCCTTGGTAACAACATTATCAATCAATGCTTGCAGTTCCGCACCAGTTATATTGATCCTGGTGGTATCATGATTCTCCCTTGGATGACTGTTGACTTCTTCAGACTCAGCCATGTAGTTTGATTGCTACCTAAAAGGATGACAGTAGTTTCTTAGAGGTATATAATAGACTTGTCACCTTATTAATTTATTAACCATGGTATTAAAGAACCATATTGGTTAATTTGTTAAGTAATTTCATTCTGGTTTTTCATTATAGAAATCCTTAGTTTTATTTAAAATATAATAATAGCACAAAAAGGCAAGTCACATGGACAGATTTAATTTATAAGCCAGAATTTTATAGAATCGAGGCATTAAGGCTTGAATCAAAGTTCATCACATTTTCTTGACAGGGAGTCGTGGACCACCACTGTCTTTAGTCTCAAAGGACGGTAATTATGGCCCGTAAGCACTTCATCCCTAATGGGTGATTGTATAAATAAGGAGGGAATTGGAATAATCCAATTTAAGAATGACTTATGCGATTTTATCGAATCACATTTTGCCAAGAGTGTTAACGTGTTTACAGATGTTAACAAGGATTTGAATATTTTAAATAGGTTTTACCATCTTGGCCATATCTAGAATAACATGTGGCTAGGTTTTACCTTTAAGATTCTTTTTAATATTTAATGCAGAACAAACCTAAATTGAGATGTTAATAAGGATCTGAATCAAATGTGGGGAGCTACCATCTTGGCCCTGTCTTAAGATGACACATGGCTAGGTCTTGTCCCTTTTTAGATTTTGTCATTTTATTATAATGATAGATCTTACAAAAGAAATGTTATTTTTCATTTATTTCATATTTTTTTTTGCGTATAATTAAAAATGAAAATTTAAATTTAATCATTCCACCACAAATTAAGAAATACAAGTTTGCCCAAAACGGGACCTCTAATGAAATAACATGCCTACGCAGGGGCTAAACAAACCTAACATACCCACGCACAGGTTAAACAGAAAGACATGCCCACGCAGGGGATAACAGAAAGACATGCCCACGCAGGGGCTAACAGGAAATACAAGTCCTCGCAGGGACTGATTAAACATTAAAGAGATATAATAAACAATAAAGGATTTAATGACCCTTTTTGGTCTTCCCCTTGATTAAGCTCGCCAGACCCTTGAAAATTCCTCGGTTTTGCCTACGCTCTTCCCGAACCTCATCCTCCACCTGTCTCAACCTTTGAAGAATCTCCTGATGCTGCGGTGGCGATATCACTGGCGGCTGCGGGGGCTGCTAAAACAGCGGAGGTTGAGGAGGTAGTGGTTGTTGATACCTGAAGGGGTAAGGTCCCAAAAACCTCATAATAAACACTTGGGACCATACCACAACCTTGCTTGCCAACCTTTCTACCTTGCGCGGCCGCGCACTGGTTTTACAAAGAAAAGGCTTAAGAAACAAGCAACAGTCAACACTTGCGCGCCAAAGGGAAATCATAAGTCCATGCACTTTCTCCCACAAAGCAAAGGATGAAAATCCCGCATTGAACACTTCCGCCCAACATCCAGACTTGGATATTATTTACCCAGGCTTAGGATTTATTTATTTAGCTGATTCCACACGATAAGGAGTCACACTAGATTACAGCAGCAATCTTCTAGAAGGGCTTCAATCGTGCACCACTAAGACGGTTATAACCGCCTGGACACGTGTCGCCATCTCAGGGATCCCTGAAACCACAATGATAGCATGTAATTGGAGAGTAATCTCCACTTAATCACTTTACACGTGGCAAATCCCCAGCCATCGATCTAAGCCACGATCTGTGTGCACTTACGACGGATCAAGAAGCTCGACGGAAGGAAATGTAACCGCTTACGGGGTTAGCATCTTCCGTCAACTTTTCACTAACGGGTTTTCCCGCCCAAAGTCCCCCATCGATAAAATCTAAGAATGCGAGGCAATCCAGAACCCTGTCCCTGTTTTCGACGATAGGGTCTGGACTTTGCACACAGACGGAGCTTCCAATGAAGAAGGAGCCGGCGCAGGTCTCCGATGGGTCAGCCCAAACAACCATGAGCTTACATATGCCATTCGCTTGGATTTTCGAAGCACGAACAACGAAGCTGAATATGAAGCATTCTTGGCGGGTCTCCGCTTAGCGCTCAAAATGGGGGCAAGAAACCTTGAAGCCAACGTCGATTCAAAACTGGTGGCCGAGCAAGTTAATGGCCACTATGATGCAAAGGGAGAAGCTATGGCATTATACCTTGAACAAGCGCGGATGTTAATCAGCCAATTCCAGACGTTCAAGGTTAACCATATAAACAGAAGCGAGAACAAGCATGCTGATGCGCTAAGCAAATTGGCTGCTACCAGCTTCAAGCACTTAGCAAAAGTAGTGCACATCGAGGTATTGTCCAATCCTTCTGTTCACCTCAAACAAGTAAATGTTATAGAAATCGGGAATCCATCCTGGATGTCTCCGATCATCTTATACTTACAACACGGAAAGATCCCGGAAGAAAAGGCAGAAGCTCGAAAAATCCAACACAAGGCAATAAACTACGAAATGGCGAATGGCGTCCTGTACCGGAAGTCATTTATGGGACCATTGCTACGCTGTGTTGACAAAACAGATGTGCAATATTTGGTCAGAGAAATTCACGAAGGTTTATGCGGAATACACGCAGGACCGCGCATGGTCGTGGCAAAAATAATGAAGGCGGGATACTATTGGCTAGGAATGCATATGGACGCAGTAGAATTATTACGGAGATGCGCAGCCTGTCAACGCCACGCGCCAAAAACACTCCGACCAAATAACCCGCTTGTACCGGTCACATCCGCCTGGCCCTTTCAGCAGTGGGGCATCGACCTCGTTGGTCCTTTCCCTTACGCGCCATGAGCGGTAAAATTCATCATTGTAGCAGTCGACTATTTCACAAAATGGGTCGAAGCCAAGGCACTAGCCTCAACAACAGCAATGGTAATTCGCAAATTTATATGGGAGCATATTATCTGCAGATTCGGATTACCATTGCGCATCATCTCCGACAACGGCACAAACTTTGCCTCAGAAGATCTTCAGAAATGGTTCAAAGAGATGAAGATTGAACACAACTTTGCCTCTGTGGCGCACCCGCAAGCAAATGGCCAAGTCTAAAGCATCAACAAACAAATAGTCGACGACATTAAGGCACGACTGGGCTCAGCGCGCAGAGGATGGGTTGATGAACTCCCCAGCATCCTATGGGCACATCGCACAATGCCAAAGACTAGCACGGGAGAAACTCCATTCAGCTTGGTCTACGGATCTGAAGCCGTAATCCCATCCGAAATCGGCCTACCTTCCCCGCGCATGATAGCCATGGAAAAACAAAACAATGAGCAAGAAAGAAGAATGGATTTAGACCTTCTTGAAGAAAGGCGCGAAAACGCCGCCATCACAGAAGCAAGGTACAAATCCAAACTCAAAAAATATTACAACGCGCGCGTACGTGTGTGTACCTTTGTCCCTGGTGATTTTGTCTTACGTGACAATGAAGCGTCAAATGCAGAAAAACCAGGCAAATTAGCGCCAAAATGGGAAGGACCATACATCATCAATGAGGTCCTAGGTAAAGGGGCATACACCCTAAAAAGAATTGATGGGACTCTAGTTCCCCGCACCTGGAATGCGCAGCAGCTGTGCATGTGTTACATATAGGACAAATCATTCACAGGCAATGTATTTCCTATTACACTTGTATTGCAGGCCTCGCGCTTTATTAATACAAACATCATCTTCATACTTGTTACTGTTTGTTACAAATTGCATGCAATTCTTTTGGTTTGCGCGAAAACAATATGGTAAAAATTGTACACCTCATGAACAGTCTGGAAAAAGCGCAACATAAGCGCATATTCTGAACAATCGTTCACACATGAGCACAATACCATCTCTCATTCGCTCTACCTGATCAAAACAAATAAAACACATGCAACATATTGTAATCCAAACATACAAAACAAACGAAACCTACAGGTACAACAGTACACCAAAACATATACATTATCAAATGTAGCATAAACACTTCAAAGATCATGACAATGATCTTCAAAATTTCAGTACCAAGAACATCATATTTCCAAAACATCAAAACACCAAAAGAAGGGAATACACAGTTCCCAAACCTAACCTAACCAACATTAGGGTCATCATCAACAGTTGGCACCTGATTAAACCGATGACTTTTCCGGCGTTGATATACCAGCTTACATCCACCGTACTGCATCATCGGAAAACAGGACATCAAGCCTTCAACGGATAGTACACTGATTTCCTCATCAACGACACCCTTTTGCCGGCGAACATCACAATCAGAGCCGATAACCACCGAAGAAGCAGCATTGAACGACTTTTCTTCTTCATCAATCACTAATGATGGAGAATTAGCAAGAAGCAGGAGACCTGCAGCAGCTTCATAAACCCTCAGCACTTCCAAAGGTCACCGAGAGCGAAGAGAACATTTCGCCTTCATTTTTTCCAAAACCAAACAATAAGAGAAGGGCACCCAAATATATATATAGGAAAGTAACTCCGGGGAAATGGAAAGGCATGATTACCTGTCAGATGACCTTTCCAAACGGTGCTACAGGAACAAGTGTCATATCCTCATTAATGAAGCCTGACAAGCGCCATTACGTACCCCAAGATAAGGAGGAAAAATATCGCAAATACCAATTTTTTTTACTACAAACTGACGTCACCACAGGTCAGGTCATGATTACAAAAGGGCAAAAAATCGTAATTTCCCTAAAAACGTTTTTAAGCAAAATTAAAATCTTCTCATAGAAGATTCCCCATTTTTCATGCCAAAAAGCAGTTCTCTCTTATAAGTCCAGTGCTCCACTTATTTGCATAAGTACAACACTAGAATGGGGGGACTTGAAGGGGTAAGGTCCCAAAAACCTCATAATAAACACTTGGGACCATGCCACAACCTTGCTTGCCAACCTTTCTACCTTGCGCGGCCGGGCACTGGTCTTACAAAGAAAAGGCTTAAGAAACAAGCAACAGTCAACACTTGCGCGCCAAAGGGAAATCATAAGTCCTTGCACTTTCTCCCACAAAGCAAAGGATGAAAATCCTGCATTGAACACTTCCGCCCAACATCCAGACTTGGATATTATTTACCCAGGCTTAGGATTTATTTATTTAGCTGATTCCACACGATAAGGAGTCACACCAGATTACAGCAGCAATCTTCTAGAAGGGCTTCAATCGTGCACCACTAAGACGGTTATAACCGCCTGGACACGTGTCGCCATCTCAGGGATCCCTGAAACCACAACGATAGCATGTAATTGGAGAGTAATCTCCACTTAATCACTTTACACGTGACAAATCCCTAGCCATCGATCTAAGCCATGATCCGTGTACACTTATGACGGATCAAGAAGCTCGACGGAAGGAAATGTAACCGCTTACGGGGTTAACATCTTCCGTCAACTTTTCACTAACGGGTTTTCCCGCCCAAAGGCTCCCGGTCATAAATAGGAGAAACAACTCAGGTATGAATTCAAGTCACACACACTTCTCAAATACATCTTCTTCTTCTTCATAACCCATACTTATTCTCACACCGGAGTCGGGTCAAGGAGAGAACCCTTTTTCTCCCCTTGGCGAGGCTAACGGTGCTTCTTTTTTGCAGAGTTATCGGAGAAGGAGATCGATTGTACCGAATCAAACGAGAGGAAAACCACCTTTTTATGCGGATTTAAACCCCCTAGATAATTGATTCCGATCGATTAACTAGTGTTTCTTCATTGGCGCCCACCGATTCCTCTGTTCTATCAATTTTCATCTCGTTTCGATTCTGTCATTTCATTCTCTGTTTTAACATGGCAGAAAATTCATCATCTCACCCATTAGGTCCTCGATCTGAATTCTAGGGTTCTGCAATCCGGAATACCCAGATTGACGAAATCATGGGAATCAACAAACATAACAGTCACTCAGACGGAAAGAATTCCTCAGATCAGATTACAGAGAAGGCTCCAGAGTACTGGTTCGACAGATGCCAGACTACTTTAAACCAAATTTTCACGCCAATTTACAAGTCTGAATCCCCAAACATCAGATCTGGCGACCCAAAAGGAAACAAGAATGAATTCAATACTGCAGCATTGGACCTACAGACACCTTGTCCGTGGGACATCCAATCTGACAGTCATGTTGAGATACTTCAACAATCAAAAAATACCAACTACCAGGAAACCATACAAATAAACATGGTTCAAGGAGGTCCATCACGAAGGCCAAACAAACGAAACCATGATCAACATTGGAGGGAACAACAAGTTGTGTTTCCTGTTGTTCCTGGAGGCCCTCAGGAAGAACGACCAGTAATTATTACTGGCATCTTCGGCCATTACCGGACGAACTATATGTTTATAGATTCGGGGAAGCTCGATGGACATCATATACGAGCAATGCTTCAAACAGCTTGACCCAGAAGACAAAGCACGTCTAGAACTGGTCGATTTTCCTCTCACCGGATTTTGCAATGAAGCTGTATTCCCATTAGGGCAAATAGCTTTTCTTGTGACTCTATCGATTGTACCGAATCAAACGAGAGGAAAACCACCTTTTTATGCGGATTCAAACCCCCTAGATAATTGATTCCGATCGATTAACTAGTGTTTCTTCAATACCCACAGGGTGGGTACCAATAGTGTGGATATCCAGCTTGATATGGGACTCCAAAGGGTCCTTCCGGGTGAAGGGCATTGTAGTTTGCCGCTACCAGGTATGGGTCAGCCTTGGCATAGTTGTAGTTGGTGTGGGCCGGCTGCTCAAATGGGTTGTACGCCGCTGAACCGGCTTATGTAGGAATTGGGTTGTTATAACCCACTGGTGGCGGCGCGACCGGCGCAGACTGCACCTCAGAAACAGGGTTCGAAGGCCCACCCATCTGTGGGTCTTCGTATAGTGGCGGATAATGACTGCCACAAGATGGTTGAGGGGTGCTGATGCGGACTCCCCCTTGTACGGACATCCGTGCGGTTGATCTCCTACACCTCGGTGGCTCCGGAGGCTGTTATTGCACTGGTGGTGGTGGCGGAATGACCGCTACGAAACGGGAATCCTCGGAGGGATCCTGCTGTGGCTACTGCTACTGCGGTGAGTTGTGGTAACTGGGAGTAAACACCCAGTCGATCTGGTTAAACCTCGCCTCATAGCTATCGGAACCGCTATAAGGTGATCCGAGAAAAGATGACCCATCCGAAATCTCGATGGGGTGAGTGGGCGTCCCGGTTGGTGGTTGGGCAGGTTCCGGATCTTCCTCCAAATCCATGGAGAAATGGTCTTCTGGTCCCAATGGGTTATAACCCATTGGCTCTTCAATAAGGTTTGCCGGGTTGAACCAGCTCTGAAAATAGGGCGTTGGGTCGTTGAAGGGTGAGTTATGGCTTTGCAGGGGTATGAAAGAATGGTGTGAGTTGTGGGGCTCATTTTCCGATTGAGGCCCGTAAGAGTTTAGGTATGAGAGTGAGGAGCTCAGCGAGACTGAGCGCCTTGCAGGTTCTATATGGGTCCTCCAGTTTTCTTGAGGACTTTGGCTTAGAGAATCAGATGGTGTTCGCCGGTGTGATGGCCCGGCCTCATGATCATTGGGGGCAACGAGTGGCCACATGCCTCTACCTCTTCCACGAAATCTAGGTGGCATCTTGTTGAACCTGTCAAAACAAATAAAGGACACAACAAAAAATATAAAGGAAAAAGTTAGAAATAAAACAAATTTGGATTAATCCTAAGTTCTTTGTCTAGACTCAGAAGTCGAGGATTGTGCAAACTGTGTCATTGAGATTAAACACAAAAGGCTAGTGTTTAATTCACTCAACGTTGGCTCTGATACCAACCTGTCACACCCCGATATTTCCACGTATTACCGGTGGTCCCGGTGGGGAGTATCGTGACGTAGTTGATATCATCATAGTCAAACAACACAATTTAAATACACAGCAGAAGCAAAAGATGAATAACATTACAAACCAAATAAATAGTAATATCAAAGTATCACAACGGACTGTAATGGATCCACAGGCGGATCGAAAGGTAAAAAAGATTATCGTTCAACAGACTTTAACATCTAGAGCTTGCAAGACTTGATTAATGATGCCAGGAGTAGCCAGCCTATTTCGTCTAGTACCTGCACTTAGTCTTTTTGGAAAATACGTCAGTTTACACTGGTAAATACAATTAACTGACTCATTTTGAAAATGTTTAAGAAAATCGATTTGAATGCACAAGGCACAAAATATCTTTTATAACCTGGGACAATTCTTTAAAAATAATCTTGTATACAGTTTTACTTATTTGTCGTCCGTCAGGGCCGGTTAGAAGAGTCGGACAAGATTAACTGATACGCCACAGGTATAATGCCCACAAGGTTGATTCCTTTAAGTGGATTACCAGTTTTTACATAATGCAACTGCCAGGTGTATGCCTACACCCCGTGCTTAGGTCCTGGCCATTTCAATGAATGATGCCAAGGATATCCGGGACATAGTCATTAACCCCCAAGGGCCATATACCAAATAAAACAGATTAAAACGGGTTATGTAAATATATTAATCACAATCCGATTTAAACAACTACATACCCGACCAAGCGGTATTATTATAATACCGTATCCCAAGCCCGTATAGGGAAAATAAGTTAAAAGTATTTACCTGAGCAAATATTCAATCAGCAAGTGCAAGTAGCTTTTACCGGGCTCCTAATCTAGAACGAAGGTTTTTAATAACCTATTAGATTCCTAACGGGTCTTAATTAAGCCTAAACTTAGATCGGTTAGTTTTAAAAGAAGATACGATTCAAACGCATGATTAAGCGAAGACTGGAATAGAATGCGATTTAGACCCGACAAGTTTGAAGACTTGTATAATATGGGTAAACTAAACACATTCTGGATTTTCAGACAAAATGATAAGGTTTGACCCGTTTTGGTCAATTTATGCAAACTAGTTACATAAACCGAACCGAACGTGAAATATGCGTAACGGGTAACCATAAGAGTCATATACAGGTTTCCTAAGTTAATATTCCTTAAATATGTTGTGATATCAGTAGGATACCTTCCATTATGCCCAAAATGGATTTAAATTCAAACTATGCCCCGTAGGGGCATTTTGGTCATTTTAAAGCTTGTAAAAGAGTTTAAACATAAATCTGAGTTTTAGGTCTGTTATATTCAGTAAAAATACTTATTTTTATAAGTCATAACAGTAGGGTATGGTATATAGGTGCAATTTACCTTTTATAACTAAACTATGCACCGTAGGGGCATTTCAGTCATTTCACATAAGCTTAAAAGGTCAAAAATGGAAATATGAGTTTTAAAACTTTTGCTTACTATTAGAATATAAAAATTTACTCAAAATATCAGTAGGTGTCAAGTCTTATATATTTAAAATAGTTTTAATACATACTATGCGTTTAAAACGCGAAAAAGGCGATTTTAAGCGATTTCCAGGTTTTATAAGAAAAGCTGATATTTTTATTATTCCAGAAGACTCAAAATATTTTATTTATTATATAAAATCAGTAGCAAAAGGTTTGGTATCAAAATAATATGTAAAACTTATTTTATAGGCCTAAAGGGCAAAACCGACAATTACCGAATCAAAGCTATAACCCTATGTTATGCTCAGCCTAAAAATAAATAAAAATCTTCAAAAATACCAAAATATTATTTTACATCAGTGGGTAAAAAGTTTGGTATCAAAAATTGGGTTTAGATAGGCTTTATGCTAATTACGTCGTTTAATTAATAAAAAGCTTTCTAATTACGCTATTGAGCATAGCTCTTAATTCAGATCTCCAACTGATGTGAAAATTTAGGGACATGTTTATAAATTAGTAATAAATATTATTGTCCTCTCACATTTTCAAAATTCTTGTTTTAAGGTCAAATGGGCATAATAGTCAACATTTAGGTATATAACAGAAACATGCATATGAATCGGATAACTAATGAACCAAGTTGTATAATCACAGAGGATTATACTAACATGTAACCTGGTCCTATTAAATCTCTATGGAATTTCTAAAATATGCTCTAATGGGTCAGAACGGAAAGTCAAAGCAAATGTCAACATATGCGACTTTCGGTTCCGAACCGAGCTTATACTGAAAATTGTCGGGTTGAACATGTTTAGACATGTTCTTACATTAATTACCAAGTTATATTAGTGATAAAACAGGTTGCATGGCTTCTACATTATTAATTATGCATTTATTTGAAAAAATTGCTTGCTGTTGACTTTTTCTAATCAAGTTTGACCCGACAATTGACCTAGTTAGAGTGGGAATCAGAGAGTGCCCTTTTAAGGGTTTATTACCCACATAGTTACCAACTCATAGGTACTTTCAATTCGAGATTTGACTGGACAAATTTTAATTAATCACGAAGTCAAACTTTAATTACGACGGTTTGACTTTAGGCTATTAAACTAAGTAAAACTGAATTAAGGAAGGTTAAGGTCACTTACTGAAGTCCTATACACGACTAATGACCTCTAGGAAGTGCCCTTGAGCTCCAGCAATCTCCAGAAAAGAAGTTGTGAAAGTTTTCAAGTGAATGTGTGAAATGTTGCAACAAAGAGGGTGCTTATATAGTGAATTTAATCTCATAGGATGATGCCAAGCAAGTCTACAGGTGTTATATGATGCTTACAGGTGCCCCCTATGCATGAAAACCTGTTGGTGTAGCTCCTGGTATGCAAAACAAGCCATTTGAGTCGGTTACACAACCTTAACAGGCAGCTGCCAAGCTTTTCTGTCGCTGGCAGTCCCAGGCGGCCCGCGTAAGAGTCCCCAGGGGGCTTACGCGGCCGGTATGGATGTCCAGAACAGGTTAAACAAGTTTCAACAATTACAATTCAGTCCCTGGTCCTTTTAAAAGTGGTTTTAACTTCCATATTTGCACTTTTAACCCATCAAATTGATTTCTAAGGACCTTAAGACATAACCAAACTTTGTTAAGTCCTTGGTTAACTTTATGATCACCCGAAAAGCCTTAAATTTCAACGTTGATGCTTTTAACCCCTTACATACGAATGTTATCATAACTTTCTCATACTTTATCGAAACCTTGTGAAATTTTTACCACTTATTCTAGTGAGCATAATTAATCGTTACAAAGCTTCGGGTTTGCTAAAATGTCACTCAGAGGTATAAATGTAACATGTTGACACATTTAACCCCCGTAGTTTGTAATCTCTCACTTTTTTCACAATTGGCTTCATACGCTTCATGTTTCATTCGTTTAAGGTTATAAACATCGTGTACGGTTGTTGAAAGATATAATTATCAATTGTTGACACTTTGAATCCTTTTATACATGTACATTCTTTGTTTGTCAACTTTAGTCCTTTTAACTTAATCCTTTACACGTTCAAAGCTCATGACACGTGTCGATATGATATTGGACATGAATTTTCGAGGTGTTACATCCTCACCCCCTTAAAAGAAATATCGACCTTGAGATTTACTGAAATAAATGAGGGTACTTTTCTTTCATTGTGGACTCTACCTCCCATGTGTACTCGGGACCTCTACGGGCATCCCATTTAACCTTTACATTCGGCACTTGCTTCCTTCGAAGCTTCTTAACCTTAGTCCATTTAACTTAATCCTTTACACGTTAAAAGCTCATGACACTTGTCGATATGATATTGGACATGAATTTTCGAGGTGTTACACTGAGGAGCCATGAAGTTGAGCTGGCGGTGCAGGAAGAGCTTGAGGAGTTTGCTGGCGGGGGCCTGAGCTGCAGTGAGCGGTGAGGTGCCCATATATGTTGCAATTAACACAGAATCGACAGTTCACCCCTGTTGAATGATGATAGGTGCAAGTAGGGCATAGAGGGTGAGTACCAGTATATGCATGTTTGGCAGGCGGTGCGTTGGTAGTAGCAACTTGACGGTTCTGGTTGCTAGACGTTGCTGAGACTGCGTTGAGTGGTGCTGCGACAATAGTCACATAGTTCTTGTTGCTGTTGTTGTTCCTTCGCTTGCGGCTATACTTTGAACCTTGAGATGCTGCATTGTCGGTACTGGGAGTAGCGGTAGCTTGATTGAGACTCTTATTCGACGTTTTGAAAGCTCCAGCCAAGTCGTTGATCTCAGCTGCGAGTTAGTAGGTTTCCTCGATAGTAGTAGGTCTTGCGGCTTGAACAAAATCAGCTACACAGTCAGGAAGAGCATGAATATAATTCTTGATAGTCTTATCAGGCATGTCCACTTGTCTAGGATAGATAATACTCAACTGTTTGAAATGAGCGGTGAGACCAGCGTTGTCACCTCCTTCTTGCTTGATGTGCCAGAATTCGTTCTCTAGCTTCTGGACTTCGTTGGGAGGGCAGAATTCCTTCATCATGAGCTCCCTGAGCTCCTCCCATGTGAGACCATAAGTTGCATCATTACCACGACTGTTGCGCTCAACGGTCCACCAATCAAGTGCCCTTGACTGAAAGACCCCAGTAGCGTTCATAGTGCGGAGATTCTCGAGACATCCGCTTTGAAGAAAGGTAACTTTGATCGCATCAAACCATTGAAACATCGCACTGGGTCCATCTTCCCAGTGAAATTAATAGGACCGCAGGCTTTGAACAGCTTGAAGCTGAAGAGAGTTTTCGGCGCGTCGGCTTTAGAATCAACTTAAGAGTTGCTACCAACAACCTGGATTTCGCAGACGATTCGGGGTATAAACTTGGCCATTTCCTTGCCCACAAGAGAGGCGATTCACTTGTCAGCATTGTTGCGCTGGATGGTTCGGTGGGTGTGATATCCCATTGAAGCCATTGGGTAGTTCTTTTGCAGATGACATATGAGGGTTCAAACGAGATTCGACTATATTGGGTTTTGTTGAAAAATTTTGCGTTTTCATACCATAATTATTATTTTTATTTACATAAAGCTTAGGAACACATCAACACATATTCACGTATACACATAATCACATATTTGCACGTATACACATAGTTCACAGAAACACGCATACACATAAGCATGCATGAGCACATAATAACATATTTTGCACGTATTCACCTACATATTTTGCACGTATTCACCTACAATTCAAGGTTGCGTAGCGCGTACGAGAGTTGCAAAAGATAGCGGGTAGCCTAAGCGTCGAGTATAACGTATTACAAGCGAGGAGTTTAGTGTACGGGGCTTCTTAGTTTGTTTGCGATTAGTTAGCATTTTAAATTGCGGGGGGGGGGGGGGGGTTGTGCAAGTTGTGCGCGTTTTGTAAGCGAGAAGCGAGTAATCGAAACCATAAATCGTAGTATAAAACACGTAACACAATAAAATCAATGACGCTTAAAATCGGCGAGTGCATGCTAGAAATAGAATGGAGTGCCTTGGGTGTTAAACATCAGCTACCCATAGTGATTCAACTATCCCAAACGAGTTCGAGTACACGCTTTAGCCTAATAGACTAAGCTCTAACCGCAATGCGGTGAACTGCATGCATCCTTCCAGTTACTACGTGACTCGAGTCATTGGACAGTCGAGACTTTGGTGAGATTTTCAAAATCAAGTAGAGAGCTGAACGCGTTACTAAAATGCAGGTTTCACCTCTAACTTAGCAACTTCGCTCCTAGTTGTGGTTTAACAACCACGAGATAGAGACGGAGATCTTTGCCGAGATATGGATATCACTCCTAACTCGACGAAAGATTCTCGTGCTGAGAGTAAAAAAGAAAATATGCGGAGTAAGTGATCTTATCGAGAGTTCTTGGTTTTCACACCTGATCTCGCCACAATCACTCGTTGGTGTTACACGAGCGTTTTCAAAACGTGTGTATTGTGTTTGCCTTAGGAACGAAAAAGTAGTTTTCAACCTTAGGAAAGGTTACCCTTCGTACGAAGCTAAGTATGTGGGTTCATACAATGGTGGCAATGCAAGTTTGAACGAGAGTATAATCAGCATGTAGGCTCATACGAAGCCCGAATTGGGTTTGTACGAAGGTGGTCTGTTGGTACTTAGACTATAGACTAGGTCTGTTCTACAAGACTCGACCTAATTCCTTATAGTTATGGCTCTGATACCAATCTGTCACACCCCAACCGATGGCAGAATCATCGGGGTGCATCAATAGGCGAATCAGATTGCTCAAGAGAATCCATAACAACTATTTATTACCAATATTTTAAAGGTTCATCATCCCATACTAACGAACAAATATTCAACAAACAGTTATTACAAATAACGAGTTCTCATAAGCAAAAACATGTTCCGACAACCTAGATTTTATTGTTGTGGGTTTCTAGACTTCCTATCTTGTTTGCAGCATAACAATCCATCAACCTGTCACATACGTTAAAATAAAAGTCAATACATAAAGTAAAGGTGAGTACACAAGTTTGCATAGATATAGTATAAAAAGCGTTTACGCATAATCAGCATGTAACACGTAACGGGCGAAGCATGTAACTACCAACAATGATATAACCTAACCACGTTACTGCGAGTATAGTATGTGTGACACTTATTCACCGAGGTAAACGCGTGAAGTAAAGTATGAGATCCTTAGCAACCCCTGTCACAACATGTTTTGAGTCCAGACTATAGTACTATCATTGCTAAAGGCGGTCTAGCAATACATTGTGTAAGCATAGTAACAAGCATTCAACAAATCACGTATAGCATGCGGGAGCGGTTAGCGTTTATAAAGTGTTTGCGTTGTGTGTTGTGTTTTGATAGAGAACATATGTAACACGCAAAAGTACGTTAAACGAAAATGGGTTTGCGTATACTCACTGTGCGTGTCTAAGTAATAAACACGATCTGAAGTGGATTGAAGGGAGCGCCGGATCAGCCTGCGTACGGGAACAGAAGCGCAAGTCCTCCAAAGTGCTGAAATGGTCGAAAAATTGGAGTGTCGGTGGGAAACAGAAGCCTGGTACGAAGCTGTGCCTACGTACAAAGGTGGGTCTTCGCACTTGTGCAGCTTCTGTTGTCCAAAATCGAGTGTCTTCGCGTCTGTGTTTGGAAAATCGAGTGTTTATCCCTCCAACCTTAAGCTATTGATTTAACTTTGAGTCGAAGAGGTCTTTGATTGTGTCACGAGTGGGAATCGGGCTGTGTTGTGTAAAACCAGTGCCTTCGTACAAGGCCAAGTGTTTTCGTACGAGGGCAGTGCCTTCGTATGAAGCTGGTTTCGCACATAAAAGTCTAATTCACAAACGTGACTATTCTTGGCATTCGGTGCTGTGTTTTCGCCTAAATTGGATGTATTTCCGAGTCCCATTCAACCTGGTTTCGACATTACCTCGTTCCACTATTCAGTGAGCGAAATACATGCCGTTTTAGGTTCGTTTAGGGTGAAAATCAAGTTTCAAATGTTTTAAAGAGTTTTCACTTAAATCTAACACTTGGTGAGTGTGAAATTGATGTGCTTGAAGTAGTTTAAATAAATAAACTAAAATAAACCTAAATTTAGACTCAAGTAATAATAATCTAGACTCTCTAACTTGACTAAACTACTCACCGTCAAGTGAACTGGTCGACTCTAGTAAAGAAAAGCAAGTCCGGATGTCGAACCTACAAGGACTCTAATTAACTACGTTAACGACTTTATTTAGATTGACACTGACACGACTCAACTATTTTTGTGTTTTAAAAGGGGGGGGGGGGGTTACTAAAATCCTAGAATTGGAATTAAAATAAAACTAGACTATGACACGAACAAGAACTCAGGTTTAAGTCACTAGAGATTAACGACTACCTAGGCTTGAATCCAGTTTAACTAGGAATGGATTTCTAACGGTACTATTGTGGTATGGAACCGGGATCGTAAAGTACTAAACCCTAAGGTGTCTCATGCTAAGACCTCCCGACCCTTCTCAGGAAGAAACCTAGGAAACCCTACAAGGCTGTTATGAACACCGATTGTTAGACTTCCTCTCAGTCCTCTAACGTCTCTAAAAGTGCCCTAATATGACAATCTACCTCTCAGCGTGAAAGTCTAAGGCAATCCTAGATTCTAACCTGGTTTAATAGACACAGGTGCGATTAGGGAACTAAGACCGACTTCTCTCAAAACCTATCTTAGCTATATATCACACCGAGACCTACTAACTAACTCAAGCCTCTCAGCGACAAGTTAAGCAGAATACTTAGTTCTAATTGTATTTTAATTACTGTTTCTAATGCTATCGGCCGATTTACCCAAAGATCACCCAACCCCGCAAAGATACGAATAATCAACACAAATTCATTATGTGAAAGACATCCACCAAAATTTATGTGAAACAGCAAATAATCAACAATCAAAATTAAATATGCATACGCACCAAATTAAAGGTTCTAGAATAATTTACTTTCAAAGATCAATCCATAACCAAACAATAGAAAACCGTTAAAAATCCAAACATTATTATATTATCATCTAACCTAGGTAGTAACAAAGGTTTTAGCCTGAAAACATGATGTCTAAAATCAACAAAATAAGTTCAAAACAAGAATTCGTTATTTAAGTATCGAAACAAGAAAATAATGAAAACCTGGAGATAAGACCCGAACAATCTTCTTTCCTATGCTCCGAGCTCCAACTAGATGATTCTTGCAAGCCAAAGTACTATGAAAACCTCGAAATCTGCTCTGAAAATCGCCTATGGGTTCTTGAGTTCGTAACTAGGGTTAATGAATGATTATCTTGGGAATTTATAGTAAACCCTAGCAATTAACAAAAATTCTCCGTCAAACACCCCCGTCGCGTCGGGCGACGGGTTTCCTCTTTCAGCGTCGCGTGGCGCGACAAATATAAAATCCAGAAATTGTTCTTTATTTGGTGGCGCTACGCCACATATGTGTAGATTCTTGGTGGCACGACGCGAGGGCTCCAAATGAACAAACTGTTGCGTAAAATTCCCTGTTTCAACTCTCAAAATCTTCAAAATCATTCTAACACTTTTATCAACTTGTTTCGGGACTTGGTATTAAGTATTTTAGCTCGTTTTCACTCCATTTTCAGCAACATTTAGTACCAAGACCTGGAAAACGCAATCTGATCAATAGTATGCACACTCTAACTAAAACGAAACTAAAAATAACGGGAAATTGTACAAACTATACACGAATAAAGGATGTATTTTGCAATACATATAATATCCCCACACTTACTCTTTTTTTGTCCTCGAAAAAGAATTATACAACGGAATCAGAGATGAATAATCACTCGGGTCAATAGCATACGTATATTTTATTAAAACCAAAACTTGTGTTAGCAGCGATTGCGAATATACTTGTCCCTTTAAACCCGAATCCAATCTCAAGCCCTTGTCATGTGAATTTAATTTAAGTGTGGTCAGTCTACCTAGGGTCTCACGCTAGAATCTACAGTCTACCTACTCCCGCCTCAAGCTTATAGGACTAAAGGAACGATCACTGGACCAATTCCCAACCGTCTTATATCAAAACCAAGAGAATCCACAATCAAATTTTTTCTTTTTCCATTTTTTTTCACTTTTCTCTCTCTTTTTTTTCTTCTTCTTTCAATGAGCGTAGACGTTGCTTTCCCTAACCAAGAGGCAATCCGGCTGTAGAGTCGCTATCCCCAACTCGGATTACTTAGGCTTCGGTACTTTTTATTTTTCTTTGCGAGGTCGATTTCACACATCCTAGAGGCAATCCGGTTGTAAAGTCATTATCCCCAACCCAGACTACATAGAAATGCGCTACTTTCATTCAGTTTCTAGCTCATCATATTTTATTTTTTATATTTTTTCATGATCACAAATTCTAACGGTTTTAACTTATAACGGTATCACTTATACTCTTATTGACAGTTTTGATTTCCCATATCTCCTAGGCGAAAACCCACTAATAGACCGACAATTAAGGTGTATTAACTCAAAGGGACTTAAAACCAAACCCGGGCCTATCCACATATCCCTAACTAGACGCAAGCTCGATTCATTATAATCTCATATTATTATTATTATTATTCGAACCCAAGCAAAAATTCACCTTTTCTATCATTTTCCGTTTTTTTTATTGCAAACATCTCATTTCAAAGGATATTTTTCTGATTTTTCATTTTTTTTATTTTTTTTGATTTTTTTAATTATGACTCGATTATTTACATGTATCCCATCCCCACACTTAAGGATTGCATTGTCCCTAATGCAAGAGCGGAAATACGACTCAAAACTACCTAAACACTAAAAACGATAACTAAAGATGAAATAATTAAATAAAATACAATAGAATACAAGGGAAACGACTTAGCTGATATGTGAGACTGTCAAAGTGCCAGTCGTTTCCACATAAGCCCTCCAATTCGAAACGCGCTCAGCAAACAACTCCTAACCTCGGACACGCGAACGAAAGCGGCTAAACATCAACCTATCAATCATTAACACACTAGCAAAACATATCATAATATCAGTTTCAAACACATACCAGCCCAACCTGTTTAAAGTGTATCAATATCAGTACAGACCAACTAATGAGGATCAAAAACAGCATAAAAGTAAAAATCAAACAAAAGATATAGTCAGCTGCTGCTCCTACATCCTCATGCCATCCCCACACTAGTCCTCATCACTGTCCTCCTGCTGTCCAGCTGCACCAGCACTACTCTCACCGAACACACGGAATGGAGGATCTGGATCAAACCTCGCAGCAGCACCAGTCGGGCCCTCATTGTGCCTCGGCTGGAAGAAGTCTGGGATCCTCATGTTGTGAGTAGTCATCATGTAACGGAGAGCATCATCCTGTCTCGATTGACCCAACTGAATCGCCTCAATCAAATGCTCCAACCTGTCTAATTTCTGCTCCACATAGCCAGAGAGTGACTGCAACGTGAGAGGCTCAGGTGGAGGCTGCCTCCTCGGATACTGGTATGCTGGTAGCTCGTGTCTGTATGGTGGCCACTGCCGGTGTGGAGGATCAATCTGAAGCATCACATCCTCAGCCGGATGTCCCTCCGGCGGCTGCACCTGCGGGCCCTGCCTGATCGGCTCCCAGCCGTAGGGCTCAGTCCAAGACACTATACCTGCCTGCTATAACTCTCTCAAACCAAACGACACCGTCTTGGGCCCCTCGTGTAGAAATTCGTGGACATACTTGGTAAACACCCCCAAATTTCATGCAATCTAAGTAATATAGGGGCCCATATCTAAACCAGCATGAGGACCTCCTCGACGACCTCTATTAAACGAATCTGCTAAGACTGTAGCCAGATTCATCTCCCTGTTCTGTACCCTACACATGAGAATGAATAGCTCTATCCAATTTGCCTTATTCTCCCCCGACTTCCGACCCACCAGTGTAGTAGATAAAATCTTCAACACATACCTATAAATCGGGTTACAAACCGATGTGATCAGGTTCGTAGTCGTGAACGGGTGGTCAGAATTCCGTGACAACTGTGTTCTGTAATCATCGTATAATGTAAAACAATGTTGATTATCAATAAAACAATGTGCTTTGGTGTTATTATATGTGTTATTGTGTTTAATAATTTTACAATTTGATTCGATTCCAATTTCAAGCTTTAAATCACTTTCTGGAAGGTTATACGCAAACTGGTGCAGAAACGCAATCAGTTTAACGCAACGTACACTCCGGAACTGTGACATAAGCCAAACATACCCTAAATATCTTTTACATAACTTAGAAATAAGTTTCGAAGGATTCGGTATGGCAAAAACAAGTTTATTTGAACTAAAGAACTAATTACGACAAAACTGCGAAACGAACGATGGTGACCGCCCGGATAATATTTAAATCCAAAAAATATTCTGTTATGATTAAAAATTTATTTTTTATCAGGTCCGCATTGAAAAATAAATTAAAACGCTTAAAAACGTTATTTTCAAGTTTAAGCGCGTACCGCGTGTTTCTGCGCAACACAGTGCTTCTACTGCAAAACACGGACAACGCAGCCAGTCTTGGCAACTGAAATCTATTTCAGTAATATTTTGGCGAGTTTATTTTTATAGAATAATAAAAATATTTTAGAACGTCATAAACCGAGATTTAAACGCTAGATAAAATACCCGGTATCCAGTTAAATACCTAGTGTTATCTAACTTACCATCAAAAATTACACTCTACCCCCTCCCCCATATACATATACGGTTTTTAATAGTGTGGCCCCACCAAATATTTCAAATATCTTACAAAATATCATATTAGATCTTGTGTGCCAAATGTTCATGCATGCTACACTCCATATCCCTTCCGTATCTCCTATATCTTCTATGAATCTAAGCAAGATCACTCAACATCACTTCACTCCTTCCTTCCCTCCTCCCAACCGTCCTCTCCCTCTCTCTCCATATTCAGCCTTTCTTCAATCTTGTTCTTCATATTCAACACCATATCTAGCAACCTTCAAGTTAGTGTGAAGATCTAAAAGTGTTTCCAAGGTGCATTCAAGTAATTTCAAGCTTCCTATCATCAAAATCTCATCCTACAACCTACTTGAATCTTGAAGGTATAACACTTGTGTCTAAATCATACTTTTGATTCTTGGTTGTTCTTGATGATTGAAGTTTCTCTTGAATCTTGGGATTTTCACTAAACAAGAAATCTAAAATGAAATGGGTCATGATACAAGTAAAAATGGTGATGTACATATATGTATATATAACCGTACATATATACATGTGTGTATGAGTTTTGAAGTTTGATTTCTTGTTAAGTACTTGTTTATGTTGTTACATGTTCTTGAATGATAGTTAAAATGCAAGAGTTGGATGATTTGTGTGTGTTATGTTAAATATAAATTACTTCAGCAAATAAACCTGAATATATCACATATTTGAAGCATTTAGATTAACATAAAATGATGATGTTATGATAGTATGCTTTAGGCACTTGTACATGTGAATATATGTTGGTTTAAAGCTCAAGAAGTGACAAAAAAGTGATTGTATGACAAAAATATTTTTGAACAGGTTACAAACACTAAAAATAACATTTATTGGCATATTATAATGGCATGAAACTTTGACATAGGTTTGATAGCTTTGCATGTTGTACATATAGCTTAAAAAGTGGTAAATTATGTGAAATTTACATGATTTATGTGCTTTGTTTAAGACCTGCACTATCATGAGTATAACCATTATTTTATTCAGTAAATAACATGGGTTGTGTTAAAATTTCAAGTCGTTTCGATTTGGGATGGTTCGGGTAATGTTTGATGCAAAACTATGCGTTAAAACGGTTAAAAATTGCCTTTTCGGAGGATTCTTACAAAACTGTTTTAGATCAGTAACCAAACTGATATTTTTGATATAAAAATAATTATTTTAACTTAGATTAAGTTTACTTGGTGTTTGGTTAGTCATACGTGACTTCCGACGCCCAAAATATCACCGAATCGCTAAAATAAGTGTTTTTCGACATATGTTTTTCGACATACACTAGAATGGGTTGTTCATGGGTAAATTTTAGGTGTTACAATGTGCTATGTGTTTTACAATATGTGTATGATGATGTGCTAATTTTGACAAGATTATGTGTATTACGCTTGAGTACATATATACAAATACACCAATATAATAAAAAATAATAACTTTTCGAGAAATCTCAAAGTTATGTGAAAATTCTAAGTATCGGAGAAACTTATGTATTTTGTGGGTTTTTGATTATTAAATCATTCTTATTTAATTTAGGACGAATAAACAATTTGAAGGATTGTGTTAACATATAAAAACGCACCCAAAGGTGAGTACATAGATCCCCTCTTTTATTGTTTTCGATTGTTTTGGGGTGATTCATATGTATCAAAACGATTTCGATGTTTAACGATGGTTTCAAAACGAGTAAGATGGTTTATACTAAACTAATAACGATTTCGATAATGTGAACGAGCTTGTTGGTTGTAGTTACATAACGAATGACATTCATTAGCAATGATTATGCCGACCAATATTAGGTTATGGTACCATAGGATCCGACAAATCCCGTTATCCGACTGCACCCATGGTTATGTGTGGGTTAGGTGGGTAACGACTGAACCTGATGATTGTTAACTTACCCTTTGGTGGTTTGTTAATACGATTTGAACGAGTTGAACGATGAACGAGTCACGAAGGTTTGAATGTTATTAGCGAGACGACCAAAAGTAGTTTTCACAATTAAAACGAGAACGATTGGAACGAGAACGATATTAAACGATTGTACGATTTTTGAACGATTATGAATGATTTAAACAAATGAACGATGATCTATAACGAGAACGAGTTAAACGATGTCACACAACGATGTTTACGAAACTATATAAACCATACGAGTTTTATTACGAGAACGATTTATGATTTGGTTTACATAAACAAATGTTTTGGGTTAAGATTCATGGCATCGAGGTTTATAAATTATAACCAATCTGCTTGATTTGGTTATTCATTTTACAATATAAACATTTTACAAAACAAGGTTTCAAATATCGATTAACGAAGTTGTACGAGATATTTCAACGAGCCATGAATCTGACACTCACACAAAAACTATGTACTCGCCAGCATTTCTTTGCTGACTTTGTTTTTACATATGTTTCAGGTGATGTTGCTTAATGTTGATTGCGAATAGGATGCATTCTCACTTAGGACCGGACGAGGCCTTAGTGATTTAATAAAGATGATAGACTATGTTTGACTTGCTTGTTTAACTTTAAGACAATGTTTAATATTTAGTAAAACAAAACTCTTTGTACCCATGGTTTGAAACAATAATTATGTTACAACACTACCCGACGTTTTCACCACGGTTTGTTGTTTTACGTGGCCGGGGTGTGACAAAATCGTACTCCAAAATTCTCGCAGCTCAGTCGCACCAACACTGTAATCCATCACAGTCGAATAAGCACCCCTCAAACTAGTAACAAACTCCGGCCGCTTCACTTCCTCCTCAGTATAAAACCCCGACACTATGGCAAACCTCGCCATATTCATCTCATAAACCTGCCTACCTAAGCTGAACGACACAGCTGTGTCATTATCAAACTTTCCCTCCTTGTGCACCCATGTGCTGTGAAACTCTAGCACTAACTCCTCATACTGAGGCTGTGTGCACTCCAACGCATCTGTCAACTTTGGACCCAAAAGGTCCAACACTTCCTGTCTCAAGCCTATCTCCTCTAACCAGATCCAGTCTATCACCCTGTGCTGAAGTATCTCAGTATTCTTCAGTTTATCATACTTGTTCCATTCTGGTGTACTCGGCTCAAATTTCAGTATCGGGTGGTCGGCTCTACTACACTTCTTATCCGGAATAAAATTATAAGACGATTGATATACGATCTTTCTCAACATGGGATCATCGGCAGCTATCTGAATGATCGGGGTTTCCTGTGGGACCGGGTCTTTGGGGTGGATCCTGTTGCGGTGCTGACTGACCCGCACCTGTCTTTCGCGACCTACCTCTGCGCGAACTACTAGCCATGCCTGCAAAACAGATACAATCAAGACAAAACAAGCAGACAATCAGTAATAACAAACTATTTTTGGTATTTTTTTCATTTTTTCATTTTTTAATTTTTTTGAATTTTTTGAAATTTTTTTTTGGATTTTTATAATTTTTTTCGAAAAAGATAGAATAGCCGTATAGCATTTCATTCACGGCTAATTCTGACAAACGGGTTACCTTTTACAATTGTTAAGTGATAGTTAAACTCGCCCGAATGGAGATTGAGTACTTAAATCACTTGTACGTGCAAGTAAACCCAAACACAACTAACTACGACTCAAACTATACTAAAACGACACAAAACATTAAACTGGACTCAATGTACACTACCCTCCTTCGGCACTTTAATTGTCCGCAATTAAAACGTAGTGCCTAACAATGACATTGAAGTCCAACCTCGCTTAAAAATCAGCCATGTAGTAGTTTTTAAAACAAATTTAACGTCGAAAAATTCCGCCTAGTTAAAGGAGGTTTTGATCTTTGCAAAAATTCCGTTTCAATGCGCAAGCTTGGAACTTTAATCGCCATTGTACCATACCAATCAATCCTTAAGCAAAACATTTAATATCCCAAACCGAGCCAGCCGCACCCAACAATAATAGCTTCCAACCAAAGATCGCATTTTATGTCAACACGGCAATGGTAATTTGAGCATAAACATAACATTAAGTGCGCAACCCAAACCAATCCAACCACACCCCAAAATTCAAACTAGCACTGAAATCAATCTTGAAATATACAGGTCGAAAATCATTCCTAATAATGACATATCCTTCAAAATTCTCGTCTCGCAATCAATCCAAACTACGACCACCTGCACCCCATCAATGACACGAAACAACTAGACTCAACACAGCGACTCACTTGACTCGACAAGACTCACGGACCTGACCCGACACCAATGACTTAAGAAAAATTACCTACGGACTCATACAATGATTCTAATCAACACATGTAAGAGAACAGTGCACAAAAACGTACCTGAATCGCTGAAATTGGAAGAAAAAGGATGATTTTTTTTGTTAGTGGCGGGTCCCGATTCAAAGCGAGCGGCCGGATAAACCAGATTTTTGTTTGGTGGGTTTTACTCCTGATGTGATTCCGGGCACGAGGGTGGTTTAAGGGTAGCAAACGGTGGTGATTTGGTGGAGATATGGTGGGAGTAAGGTGGTTCGGCGGTGGGGATGGAAGGGATAAAGGGTTTGGTCAATTTTGGGGAAAAGTGATGAAAAGGGGCTTTAAACCGACCTAGGGTGAGGTCGCGTAGCGCCACAGGTAAACGTGGAAGCCGTGGCGTAGCGCCACTGGTCAGTTCAACAATGGGGGTTCATGTATGAGGTCGCGTAGCGCGACAGGGTGGTCCAAATGGTGTGACGCGACGCCACTGGGTGGTTCAAAACAAATTCTTTGACCCTAGGGGTCGCGTAACGCCACATAAAGATGGTTGTATGGTGGCGCAATGCTACGATAGTTTTTGACAGAAAGATGCGAAAATTTTCAAGTTTTATGACTTAGAAAAATTTCTAAGTGTTACCAAACCTTCCCCAAACCATCCCAAATTTTTTCTAAGTGTTGGGACTTACCTGTAATGTCGTTCTCTCCGCAAATTCAGCTCTTCAATGGTACGTTTCTGCAAAATTTCTCAAACACACAAAACACAAACACGACAGACTACGAAAATTTAACAAAATTTACAAACGGTACATACTCTACAAACGAAGCTTTTCTCAACTCATTGTTCGGTGAAGGTGGGTGGGTCCTCTAGAGGAATTTCTTCCTCCTCGGTAGTATCAATGGGACCTCCCAAGTAGTGTTTCAATCGATGACCATTTACCTTCCACACACCTTTATCAACTTCGTCATACAACTCGACGGTACCGTATGGAAACACCTCTTTTACCACATACGGTCCGGTCCATCTCGATTTCAACTTCCCCGCTATCAATTTCAATCTTGAATTGAATAAGAGCACTTTATCACCTACCTTAAACTCCTTCAACCTTCGCAACCTCCTATCATGCAACTCCTTAGTCTTTTCCTTGATACTCCAAGATCGTTCACAAGCGGCATCCCTTAGAGCTTCTAATTCATGGATTTGGAAGAACCTCCTTCTTGCGGCTTCGGTAAGGTCGAGGTTAACAGTTTTCAATGCCCACAAAGCTCTGTGTTCTAACTCTACCGGAAGATGGCACACTTTTCCATACACAATCATGAAGGGTGTGGTTCCTAACGGTGTTTTGTAGGCGGTGCGGAATGCCCATAATGCGTCGTCGAGATTTTCCGACCAATCCTTTCTACTTTTTCCTACCGTTTTTTCTAGGATTCTCTTCACCCCTCGATTTGCATTTTCTACTTGGCCACTAGTTTGCGGGTGGTATGCGGTAGAAAGACGGTGAGTGACACCGTAGCGTGCAAGTGCCTTTTCCATGGCGGAATTGCAAAAATGCGTACCATGGTCACTTATGATAGCTTTAGGAACCCCGAAACATGTGAATAACTTCTTAAGAAATCTCACCACCACTCGGGCATCATTAGTAGGAAAAGCTTGAGCTTCCACCCACTTTGAGACATAGTCAATGGCCACGAGGATGTACCTATTCCCACTCGATGAGGGGAAAGGTCCCATGAAATCAATACCCTAAACGTCAAAGACTTCAAGAACTTGGATTGGATTTTGGGGCATTTCATCCTTGGATGAGATGTTGCCGGTACGTTGGCAATGGTCACATGTCCAAACAAACTCTATGGCATCTCTAACTACCGTTGGCCAATAGAAGCCACTATCAAAAACTTTTTGTGCAGTCACATTTAGCCCATGATGGACTCCCGTTAAACCCTCGTGCACATGTCTAAGGATGTCCATCCCATCCTCTTTTGAAACACACCTCCTAAGCACTCTATCACCACCTATCCTGAAAAGGTACGGGTCATCCCAAATGTACTTCCTAGCATCCCTAAGAAGCGTTTTCTTTTGATGGTAGGACATACCCTTCACAATATCACCGGTCACTAAATAATTTGCCAAATCCGAAAACCATGGCAAACCCTCTACCTCGGCACTAACAAAGTCTATGGTTTCATGAGGAAAAGTGTCTTCTATTGAATCCTCATGAACTTCCTCTCTCTTAGGATCTTCTAAGCGTGACAAATGGTCGGCGGCTACGTTTTCCGCTCCCTTTTTATCCTTAATTTCAATATCAAACTCGGAGAGCAAAAGAATCCATCTAATGAGGCGTGGCTTTGCGTCTTTCTTTTGGAAAAGAAAACGCAAAGCGGCGTGGTCGGTGAACACGGTGGTTTTGGAAAGAACAAGATATGAGCGAAATTCATCAAACGCAAACACTACGGCTAAGAGCTCTTTTTCCGTGGTGGTATAGTTCTCTTGAGCATCATTTAAAGTTTTGCTCGCGTAGTAGATTGGATGAAAATGTTTATCAACTCTTTGACTTAAAATCGCACCTACGGCATGATCACTTGCATCGCACATGAGCTTGAAAGGCAAGCTCCAATTGGGCGAAACAAGGATAGGGGCACTAATGAGTTTCTCCTTCAAAAATTCAAAATCCTTGATGCACTCTTCGTCAAAGACGAAAGGTACATCTTTCTCTAGAAGTCGGGTCATGGGGCGCGTAATCTTAGAAAAATCCTTAATGAAACGCCTATAAAAACCCGCATGACCTAGGAAGCTACGAACGGACTTAACACTAGTAGGTGGAGGCAATATACTTATGGTATCCATCTTGGCCCTATCCACCTCTATCCCCTCTCTAGACACCTTGTGACCTAAGACTATCCCCTCCGTCACCATAAAGTGACATTTCTCCCAATTCAACATAAGGTTTGTCTCTATACATCTCTTAAGCATCCTAACAATATTGAGAAGACATTGATCGAAAGTGGTACCATAAACCGAGAAGTCATCCATGAAAACCTCCATAGAAGTCTCAAGCATGTCTTGGAATATAGCAACCATGCATCTTTGGAAAGTAGCCGGAGCGTTGCATAACCCGAAAGGCATGCGGCGATACGCATAAGTGCCGTAAGGGCATGTGAACATCGTTTTATCTTGATCCTTCGGGGCGATTGGGATCTGAAAATAACCGGAAAATCCATCAAGAAAACAATAGAATTGTTGACCCGCTAGACGCTCCAACATTTGGTCAATGAATGGCAATGGCAATGGGAATGGTCTTTCCGGGTGGCATCATTCAACTTTCGGTAGTCGATGCACACACGTCAACCGTTAACGGTATGAGAAGGGATTAATTCGTTCTTTTTGTTCATGATCACCGTCATCCCACCTTTCTTTGGAACGACTTAGGTTGGGCTAACCCATGGTGAATCGAAAATAGGGTATATCACCCCGGCATCTAACAACTTGAGCACTTCCTTCTTAACAACCTCTTGCATGTTCAGATTTAGGCGCCGTTGAGGTTGCACCACCGGCTTATAATCATCTTCCATGAGTATCCGGTGGGTACAATAGGTGGGGCTTATGCCCTTGATGTCCAAAAGTCGCCATGCAATGGCTTCCCTATTCTCTCTCAACACCTCTAACAACCTACCCTTCTCCCCCTCCTCTAACTTAGACGAAATAATGACAGGAAAATCGGACCCCTCACCTAAGAAAGCGTACTCTAAGTGGGATGGGAGAACCTTAAGCTCTAATGGGGCGGGTTTCTCTATAGGTGTACTCTCAATCTCACTTTTTACTTCACTCAACTCTAGCACTTCGGGGACCCACTCGATCTCTTCTCCTTCCTCACTCTCACTCACAACTTCCTCTACTTTCTCAACTACCTCATCCAACTTACCCTCCACTAAATAGGCTCCACTAATATAGTCAAAGCAATGGTCAACACATGATAGGAAAGACTCTATGAAATAGACCGAATGACAAAGACTACTAAGATCATCGGAACCACTAGGGTGTTCCATGGAGCGTGCTATCTCGAAAGTGACCCTCTCCTCACCAACTTGGAGTGTGATTTTACCTTCGAAGACATCGATGATAGCCTTGGTGGTACACAAGAATGGGCATCCTAGAATGATAGGAACCTTCTCATCGGCTTCCATATCAAGAACGACAAAATCTACTGGAAAAAAGAATTTATCCACTTTAACTAGAAGGTTTTCGATTATGCCACGTGGATACTTCACTGATCTATTAGCTAGAGACAAAGACATACGTGTAGGGGATAACTCTCCTAGACCTAACCTCTCATACATGGAATATGGCATGAGGTTTATACTCGCTCCTAAATCGGCTAGGGCCCTATACTCGGTATCACTCCCAAACAAGCACGGGATGGTAAAAAGGCCCGGATCCGTCAATTTTTCCGGGACCTTGTTCAAGACTACGGCGGAGCACCTTCCACTAAGGGGAATGTTAGAAACCTCTCCTAACCTATCCTTACGCTTTAGAAGGTCCTTTAAGAATTTTGCGTATTTAGGCATCGATTGAAGGGCTTCTATGAAGGGAAGGTTAATTCTAAGTTGCTTAAAGATTTCTAAAAATTTCTCGTACTCTTTAGAATAAGTTTGGTTTTTAAGACGGGATGGGTATGGAGCACGGGAAAGATCAACAGTGGGTGATGGAACAACTTGTATGGGTCGTTTCTCTATACTATTCTCACTTGAAGCCCCCCCCCCGGTGTGTGAAGTACTTGCTGGGCTTAACCTAGGTTGCACTTTACCGGGAGCCTCCATCTCAATCTCTTCATCTACGGGCTCCTCATCTTCTACCTCAACACTCTCGGGTCTCACAACCTCTCCTAAGGTCCTACCACTACGGGTTGAGATTGCCTTCAAAGTACCAGATGGGTTTGGCTTTGTATTTCCCAAAAATTGACCGGGAGGTCGTTCTTGCAACTGGCGTGCAATATCCCCAACTTGCCTTTGAATGTCTAAGAAATTTGAATGGTTATTCTTTAGGAATGTAGCGTGTTCTTCTAAGGTACGTTAGGTGGCCTGGTCCTTAACCACTAGCTGGGTAAGAAGGTCCTCTATCCTAGATAAACTACCATTTGACCCCTCATTCCTAGGTTGAACCTCTTGGTTTGACCACTCACCTCTGAACTGCCCCCTGAACCTGAACTAGCAAACTGACTTGTTTGACCCGAACCCCCACTAGAATAGAAACCTGGCCCCTTGCTT
The DNA here is from genome assembly GCA_030545235.1 of Helianthus tuberosus. Classification (NCBI taxonomy): domain Eukaryota; kingdom Viridiplantae; phylum Streptophyta; class Magnoliopsida; order Asterales; family Asteraceae; genus Helianthus; species Helianthus tuberosus. The sequence goes on along the minus strand of CM060443.1, from coordinate 57,546,758 downwards.
TGATATTGGCCTGGTGGAAAACCAGGGGGGTTACCTGAAGAGCGATAATTATTAGCACGCCAATTAGAGTTACTATTGTTGAACGGGTTAGTTGGACCCCTATTTTGACCTGCTATGTACTCTACCTGTTCTAAGGTAAGTGTTGGGCAATCTACGGGGTCATGACCACCTCTACAAACTTCGCACCTATCGACCTTCTTCTTAATTTCTAATAACTCTTTGGTGATATAGTCAAGTTAAGATGCTACCTTTGAGTCCGAGACAACTTGGTTTACTCCTCGGGAAGATGAGGAAGTAGTCACAGAAATGGAATTCCTGCTGGTAGCACTATGATCTATATCAGCATGAGCGAAGCTCTCAAAGAGATCATTGCAGTCGGCCACATATTTCTTTCCCATAAGATGGCTTCCTGCAGATATGTCGAATCGGGCCTTACACTCAGGGGTGAGACCATTGTAAAATTTTTCTACTAAAGCCCAATCCGAAAGCCCATGTTAGGAACAACGCGAGAGTAAAGTTTGAAACCTCTCCCAAGCTAAGTGATATGGTTCGTCAGGCTCTATTTTGAATGAATGGATCTGATCTCGAAGGCGAGATGCCTTCGCAGGTGGGAAATACTTAGCAAGGAAGGCATCTCGAAGTCTAGCCCAAGTGGTATAAGTACCTGCTGGCTGCGAATCGAGCCATGTGGCTGCGCGGCCAGCAAGCGAAAATGGGAAGACTTGGAGATAGCGAGCATCAAGATTAACACCTTCCATACCGAAGGTGCTGCAAAGACGGGTGAGACTGTTGATATGTGCAGGCGCATCCTCATCATCACGACCGTGAAACTGACAAGAGTTGTTAATGGCGGTCATGATGTATGAAGGAATTTGCCAAGACTTGTCATTGGTGATTTCAGGGAGGGTGATGGGTGAGTTTGCGGTAAAACCCGCGGTGGAGCGTTGGTGGACAGTTTGGTTGTCGGCCATTTGATGAACCAGTGGTGGACTAGGTGGACAGGACAGTGGTGGGGTGTTGTGGGTTGACGACTTCGGGGTAAAGTCAAAGTTTGGTGGTTTAGATTGTAGTATAGAGTCAGAAGGGGCTGAAGATGAAGATTTTCTAACCTATGAACTAGATGTGGAGAAGGAAGACTTGTCGATCGGCGGCTTCACTGGTCCCTGAGAACGCGTGTGGGGCATGAACTTCAAAACCGAGAGAAAACAAGTAAGACGACTCCAACAAAAGACTCTAAAAATAAAAAGACACTAAAATTACTTGGACTCCTACGACTCAAAAACACACAAAAAGCACGTATAGATATCAGTTGAAATCCAAACAAAGTAATTAACGCAATTGCCAAGAATCCCCGGTAACGGCGCCAAAAACTTGATGTGCTTGAAGTAGTTTAAATAAATAATCTAAAATAAACCTAAATTTAGACTCAAGTAATAATAATCTAGACTCTCTAACTTGACTAAACTACTCACCGGCAAGTGAACCGGTCGACTCTAGTAAAGAAAAGCAAGTTCGGATGTCGAACCCACAAGGACTCTAATTAACTACGTTAACGACTTTATTTAGACTGACACTGACACGACTCAACTATTTTTGCGTTTTAAAAGGGGGGTTTTACTAAAATCCTAGAATTGGAATTAAAATAAAACTAGACTATGACACGAACAAGAACTCAGGTTTAAGTCACTAAACCCTAAGGTGTCTCATGCTAAGACCCCCGACCCTTCTCAGGAAGAAACCTAGGAAACCCTACAAGGCTGTTATGAACACCGATTGTTAGACTTCCTCTCAGACCTCTAACGTCTCTAAAAGTGCCCTAATACGACAATCTACTTCTCAGCACAAAAGTCTAAGGCAATCCTAGATTCTAACTTGGTTTAATAGACACAGGTGCGATTAGGGAACTAAGACCGACTTCTCTCAAAACCTATCTTAGCTATATATCACACCGAGACCTACTAACTAACTCGAGCCTCTCAGCGACAAGTTAAGCAGAATACTTAGTTCTAATTGTATTTTAATTACTGTTTCTAAGGCTATCGGCCGATTTACCTAAATATCACCCGAACCCGCAAAGATACGAATAATCAACACAAATTCATTATGTGAAAGACATCCACCAAAATTTATGTGAAACAGCAAATAATCAACAATCAAAATTAAATATGCATACGCACCAAATTAAAGGTTCTAGAATAATTTACTTTCAAAGATCAATCCATAACCAAACAATAGAAAACCGTTAAAAATCCAAACTTTATTAAACTATCATCTAACCTAGGTAGTAACAAAGGTTTTAGCCTCAAAACATGATGTCTAAAATCAATAAAATAAGTTCAAAACAAGAATTCATTATTTAAGTATCGAAACAAGAAAATAATGAAAACCGGGAGATAAGACCCGAACAATCTTCTTTCCTATGCTCCGAGCTCCAACCGGATGATTCTTGCAAGCCAAAGTACTCTGAAAACCTCGAAATCTGCTCTAAAAATCGCCTATGGGTTCTTGAGTTCGTAACTAGGGTTAATGAATGATTATCTTGGGAATATATAGTAAACCCTAGCAATTAACGAAAATTCACCGTCAAACACCCCCGTCGCGTCGCGCGACGGGTTTCTTCTTTCAGCGTCGCGTGGCGCGACGAATATAAAATCCAAAAATTGTTCTTTATTTGGTGGCGCTATGCCACAGATGTGCAGATTCTTGGTGGCGCGATGCGAGGGCTCCAAATGAACAGACTGTTGCGTAAAATTCCCAGCTTCAACTCTCAAAAACTTCAAAATAATTCTAACACTTTTATCAACTTGTTCCGGGACTTGGCATTCAGTATTTTAGCTCGTTTTCACTCCATTTTCAGCAACATTTAGTACCAAGACCTGGAAAACACAATCTGATCAATAGTATGCACATTCTAACTAAAACGAAACTAAAAATAACAGGAAATTGTACAAACTATACACGAATAAAGGATGTATTTTGCAATACATCAGAAATCAGTAGATTTCTAACTTGGGAAACCGAAGTTAGGCCCAATACACCTGGTTAAGCGTGGATTAGTGATAAAAGAAGAAGATTTGGTGAAAAGATGAAGAGTTTTTGTAAAAACAGAGAAGTTGTGATGGAAAGATGAAGTTCAAGTAAAAAGATGAAGTTTAGTTGGGAAAACATACGAGTTTAGATGAAATCGAAGTGATTCTAGTGGAAAATCATAGTGGAAAACGTTGTATAATCAAATAAAACTGTTAAATCTTACTTGAAAATGGTCGGACAGCATTTCGGTAGAGTTTTGGTATGAAATCAGCAAGTTAGAATGAGGAGAGGAGGGGCTGGGTATTTATAGAGAAGCTGGGATCGCACCAGAGTTTCTGTTCGAACCGGCTGCCTTCGTACGAAGCTGCCTGGCTTCGAACAAAGGTGTTGTTTTGCTTGGAGAATTCTCATTTTCGCGTATCAGATGCTTGTTTAATGTGTTTTGTTGCGTTAGTTGGTATTAGTATGTTAGGTATTTTAGCGAGATAGCGTGTATTGCGTTGCGTTTGTGTTTTGATGTGACAATCGAGTTGCGTGTATAATCCATAACATATAAAGCACACACAAGTAAACATATAAGAACACACAGCATAACATTACTACTACTATTAGCAGCGTTTGTGATTTAGTGTGTTAGCGTGACACGCGAATGCGAAGGCGGGAGTGGTTACCGAACAAACAAACACACTCGGCAAATAGAGTAGCATAGTACTCTATAATTCATGTTGCGTTATCGTTAAGCGTTGGTGATTATAAAGCGTTTAAACGTGCAACAATGTGGTGTGATGAAAATGTGTTTAGACTAACAAAACCCATTGTTTATATTGAATCTCAGTGTACAAGATGGTTATAAATCAGCACAAAAGCAAACGGATAACAATCCAAAAATTCGGGTTGTTAAAGGAACTGTGGGTAACCATAGAGTAAAGGTATGAAAGCTCCGACAAGCCGAACTCAATGTCTTCACTTTTCAGGATCTCTTCGATAGTGAAGAGCGCCCTCCACAACATTGGCATGGCCTGACTGTAGCTGATACCAGTCAGGGTGAAGAACCTCTGAGTGAGGTCAGGGAATGGGTAAGAAAAGCCTAAGATAAATGGGAGAGCAGGAAAGCAAAACCACACTGGAGAAATTGCATCGCTGCCAACTGAAGGGTCGAAGGGCTGAAAAACAGTTTCCGGTGGGATACAAGGATCAAGATTTTCGATTTCAAGATCGGTAAATTTGCATATCTCCGACGAAGGATTCATCAAGAGATTTTAGGTCTTGAGTCCATTATCCTTATCCCGGCTAGTACCAGGAGAGGATCTTGTTTCCATCTTCGCCATAACGAGAGAAGAAAAAGATGAAGAATTTGGTGAAGAATGTGGAGAAAAATAAAGAATAATACCTGATGAAGGGTCTCTGGAATGAAGATATACAAAGAGATCTTTTGATCTTTAAAGAAAATGAAGAGTTATCTATAACCCTAGAATCCGCAATGATGGTTATTGCCAGCTCAAGTCCCATTCGTCAGAGTGCAACGGCTAGTTCTGTTTTGTAACGGCTAGTTCGAATTTTATTGCAATATGACAACTTTGATCATCTATCACAACCGCCATATTGTGGCAATTGTTAGGGACTAGATTTTTATTATGATGGATCCCATATTCTGAGGCGTCGCCTGGATAATTTATCCTTAACGGATAGTGTAGGGTCTCGGAGGATCAATGATCCTTATTATTTCTAAAAATTGTTTTCGATATTTTCTTATGTTCATATGCAGGATATCAAAGTGGTAGATTGAGTCTAAGCTGAAATCCCAGAGATAATTTGTTATGGAAGCTGCACGTGCTTATTCCACAACGGTCATGGGAGTGAACATGAACTAGCATAGTTTTTGGATATTTTGTTATCTTTAAATTAAAAGGAGTTGATCAAGTGTTGTTAGGCACATTCTCACTTTCGCACATACACACTACAAGCAGAAGCTTACAAACAGTTTAGCAATCAATCGTTGTACCACACTTCATCAACATCCGAAGTTGTAATCATTTTTCCATAGTTCAATATAGTTGGTGGTCGATAGTTTTCACTACCCGAGGTTTTTCTGCCGGCAATCTACTATTGATCAAGGGCATTTCCTCGTATAAGTCTCTGTGTTCAATTGCATTTACAGCCTTATATTCATTTCCATTGTTGTTAATCATCTAAGCACTCTACCTCACATTTCAGATTTGGTTAGTTTATTCTTAATCAGATTTTTGACCAAAACAATATCGTTATGTATTGTAATGGTAGAATAACAGACGAGAGTGGGAAGGACTTAATTGATTCAAATCGATGACCGTGGGGACTTGATTGTTCAGTTTTGCAAAATAGGTGCTCAATGTTCCATTCGCTGTTAATCACAGGGACTAGAATTGTAGTTTACTCTTTTTTATTACAATTAAGTTCTATATATATTTAAAAAATTAATTACTATAATAAGATTTGAACCTCTAGTAACCAATATAGAACTTTTTGTTAATGATTAAGAAAACTTCATATAAAAAGTATGTATAATTAAAAAAACTAGACATAATATAAAAAAAAACACTAAAAACTATATCTGTGACAATTTTCATCTTCAACAATGTCGCCGCTTCACGTTCTTTCCCAAAGATTTATGGTGTTGGTAGTTATGATTTTGAAATCTTCCCTCTTGGTCACTTCTTTCTCTAACTGAAGTATCTCCATTTCCTTCTCGTCTGCTTCTTGACTATTTTTCCGCTTCAACCAAAGTTTCTCCACCTGTAGTTCATGAAATTGGTTGAACTTACCTATTAAGCATCTATTTTGGATTCTTCATGAGCTTTTGAAGACGATGCTTGTCTACCTTTGTTACACGTTGATGGGCACCTCATCCTTACACTCCTTAGCATTAAGGTCCAAGGGGTAATGTGCATCCGAACCACTGATACTAAATTTGTTTGACTCGATTTAGTCCTTTATGTTGATTCAACCTCGTTTGGCACAAAAGCATAACAATATCTCAAGCCCCGATACGGGGAAACAACCCCTTATGTTTCGTAGCGTATTTAGCTTGGCCGACTTGTAAACTTCCACGTCACTGGTACCACTTGGCTGAATGGTGTAGGCATTGTTGTAATACCGTTAAACTTTACTATTTTCTTATTCTTGTCCCTCCACTTCGAGATACCAAATGGTGTGGTCGGTACGATTCACATTGTAACTTCGCGTGAAATTTCTCCGTAACGCGTTTCCAAAAACTCGGATTGGTTTATGCATTACGTACATTATTGAAAACATAGGTAATGATAAATAAATAAATATTTATATGAAACTTTTTTTAGAAGATACATATATAAAACATATATAACCTTTACTGGTTTCCTGCGAAATATCAACCCAAGCGCTTGATAAATCTTCTTACTCGTCGAACTCCACCATATACTAGCCGCCTTACCGGACGATTCTTCTTCTTTGCTTTGTAAGCTTTTTTCTTGTCTTTTATAGGGTTCCGATTGGGTCTAACGAATGACCTTAGTTTCATCTTCTTGGATTGGGGCATGGCCTTGGGTTCGACTAATTGTGATTGTTGGGATTGTTGGTAAGCATTCGGGTTTTGGTTCCAAGTGGTAAATGATAATTAAGGGGTGAAAAACGTAAGATAGAATTTATGGATATACATGTGATTAAAATGGATTATTCGTAGTTTTTGGGTTGTTTGGATTCATTTCTTTGAAAAAAGTGTAAGGATGAATTGTTATCTAGTGTAAAAACCTATGGTTAAAAATGTGTTAATATAGAGTAAATACTTTTTTTATTATTCCACCTGTTTTGGGCCAACAATAATGTGAGTACAGTATGTCTATCACTTCCGTCAATTGCGTATCGTAGCTTGATCAGATGAGACAAGACTAGTGCTGAACAGAGCAAATTATGAAGTTCATGTGTACATAAGTCACTTCGTACGAAGGGACCATGCAGCTTCGTACGAAGAGACTCACTTCGTACGAAGGGAGTCACAAGGCAACTTCGTACGAAGCCACTAGGTCTATATATGTGTGTGTGTTGGGTCTTGTTCATGGGCAATCATTGTGACTTGAGAGGGGAAACTCTTGTCTTTTTATTTCATGGTTTTGTACTTGTCAAAATATCAATAGAAATCAACAGTTAATTACTTCTTTGTGTCTGATCCACACACGTACTTAGATTACGTACAAGATATGTGTTCATTGCATAAACGGTCAAGGAATCGATCCAAGGAGCGAATCCACAGATAAAAAAAAGGGTTAAATGCATATTTCCCCTTAAAATACTTCTTAATTGCATATTTACCCAACTTAAAACTAAAATTGCATGTATCCCCTTCCTTAACTAATGAATTGCAAATTTGCCCATTTTGATTTATATAATTAAATATAAATTATGCAATGACTATTTTTACTAGTTTTTGTGGCTTTTTCACAATTTTTTTTACATTTTGCTAGTTAGTTTTTTTTTCCTTTTTTTATACAATGACTATTTTACCCTTATTTAAAAAAAACCTTAAAAATTTAAACATTTATCCATTTTTACTAGTTTTTGTGGCTTTTTCACAATTCTTTTACATTTTCTAGTTAGTTTTTTTTTTTCATTTTTTAAATGTATTCTTTTTTTCTGTAACACTTCGAAAATTCATGTCCAATAATGTATTGACACGTGTCATAAGCTTTGAACGTGTGAAAGAATTGCTTTAGAGGGACTAAAGTTGATAAACAAGGAAAGTATGTGAATAAAAGGGTTCAAAGTGTCAACAATGGATAAATATATCTTTTAATAACCCCTACACGATGTTTATACCCTTAAACGGATGAATCATGGATCATACGAAGCTAATTGTGAAAGAAAGTGAGAAATTACAAACTACAGGGGTTAAAAGTGTCAACATGTTTAAAGTATACCTCTGAGTGACCTTTTAGCAAACCCGAAGCTTTGTAACGAATAAATATGCTCACTAGAATAAGTGATAAAAATTTCACAAGGTTTCGATAAAGTATGAGAAAGTTATGACAATATTCGTATGCGAGGGGTTAAATTGTTTTCAAATTAATGCATAATTAGCAATGTAGAAGCTATGCAACCTGTTTTGTCATTAATATAACTTGGTAATTAATGTAAGAACATGTCTAAACATGTTCAACTCGACAATTTTCAGTTTAAGCTCGGTTCGGAACCGAAAGTCGCAAAAGTAGACTTTTGCTTTGACTTTCAGTTCTGACCCATTAGAGAATTGTTTAGTAATGTCTTAGAGCTTTAATAGGACCAGGTTTCATATAAGTATAACCCTCTGTGATTATACAACTTGGTTTTTGAAAATGTAAAAGAGTAGAAACCCTAAATGTTGACTACTATGCCCATATGACCTTAAAACATGATTTTTGAAAATGTAAAAGAGTAGAAACCCTAGTTACTGATTTATAAACTTGTACCTAAAATTTGACATCAGTTTGAGGTCTAGATTAAGAGTTATGCTCATTAGCGTAATTAGAAAGCTTTTTAGTAATTAAACGGTGTAATTAGCGTATAGCCTATCTAAACCCGATTTTTGATACCAAACTTTTTACCTACTGATATAAAATAATATTTTGGGATTTTTGGAGATTTTTGGAGATTTTTATTTATTTTTAGGCTAAGCATAACATAGAGTTCTAAGCTTGATCCGGTAATTGTCGGTTTTGCCCTTTTAGGCTATAAAATGAGTTTTACCAATCCTTTTGATACCAAACCTTTTTCTACTGATCCAATATGATAGATATAATATTTTAAGTCTCCTGGAATAATAAAAATATCAGCTTTTCTTATAAAACCCAAAAATTGCTTAAAATCGCCTTTTTACGCGTTTTAAGCGCATAGTATGTATTAAAACCATTTTAGATATATAAGACTTGATACCTACTGATGTTTTAAATAAATTTTTATACTTTAGCAGTAAACAAAAGTTTTAAACTCAGATTTCCAGATTTGACCTTTAAACCTTAAGTGAAATTACCAAAATGCCCTTCGGTGCATAGTATGGTTAGAAATGATAAATTTCACATATAGGTTATACCCTACTGATATAACTTAGTAAATTAAGTATTTTTACTGATTACATCAGACCCGAAACTCAGATTTATATTTAAACTCTTTTATAACCTTTTAAATGACCAAAATACCCCTACGGGGCCTAATTTGAGTTTAAATCCGTTTTGGGCATAATAGAAGATATATTACTGATGTCACAACATATTTAAGGAATATTAACTTAGGAAACTTGTATATGACTCATATGGTTACCCGTTACGCACTTTTCGCGTTCGGATCGACTTATGTAACTAGTTTGCATAATTTAGCCGAAACGGGTCAAACCATGTCGTTTTCATCTCAAAACCTAGAATGTGTTTAAGTTACCCATATTAAACAAGCATACAAGCTTGTCAGGTCAAAACCACATTCTAAACCGGTCTTCGCTTTATCATGCGTTTGAACCGTGCCTTCCTTTTGAAAACTAACCGGTCTAAGTCTAAGCTTAAATTAAAGACCCGTTAGGATTCTAATAGGTTAATAAAAACCTTCGTTCCAGATTAGGAGCCCAGTAAAAGCTATCTGTACTTGCTGAATTGATATACGGCTGGGATTGAATTTATATTTAGCTCAGGTAAATACTCTTAACTTATTTTCCCTATATGGGCTTGGGAAACGGTATTATAATAATACCGCTTGGTCGGGTATGTAATCATTTAAATCGGATTGTGATTGATGTATTTACATAACTCGTTTTATTCTGTATTATTTGGTGTATGGCATTTGGGGGTTAAATGACCATGTCCCGGATATCCTTGGCATCATTCAAAGAAATGGCCACGACCTAAGCACGGGGTGTAGGCGTACACCTGACAGTTGCATATATAAAAACTGGTAGCCCACTTAAAGGAATCAACCTTGTGGGTATTATACATGTGGCGTGTCAGTTAATTAAGACCGGCCCTACCAACCGGCCCTGATGGACGACAAATAAGTAAAACTGTATACAAGATTATTTTTAATAATTGTCCCAAGTTATAAAAGAATTTTTGTGCCATGTGCATTCAAATCAATTTTCTAAAAACATTTTCAAAATGAGTCAGTTAATTGTATTTACCAGTGTAAACTGACGTATTTTCCAAAAAGGCGAAGTGCAGGTACTATACGTAATAGGCTGGCTACTCCAAGTATCAATAATCAAGTCTCGCAAGCTCTAGATGTTAAAGTCTGTTGAACAATTTCCTTTTTCTTTCGATCCGCCTGTGGATCTGTTTCAACTATTTTGTGATACTTAATATTACATTTTATTCAGTTGAAATAAATCTATCTTTTGCTTCCGCTGTGCATTTAAATTTGTGTTGTTTGACTATGATGATATCAACTACGTCACGATACTCCCCACCGGGCCCACCGGTAATACGTGGAAATATCGGGGTGTAACAACTTGGTATCAGAGCCAACACTGAGTTAATTAAACACTAGCCTTTTGTGTTTAATCTCAGTTACACAATTGCACATTCTTTGATTCTCGAGTCTAGACAAAGAACATAGGACTAATCCTAATTCGTTTTATTTTGTCCTTAATTATTTCCTTTGTTATTTTTCTGATTAGCCCTTGCATGGGCAAGTTATTTCAATTAGAAGTCCCGTTTAGGGCAACCATGTACTTGTTTAAATTTTAATGGAACGGTTAGACTTAAAATAACATTCCTATTATAAGATCTACCATTATAATAAAATGGCAAAATCTAAAAAGGACAAGACCTGGCCATGTGTCACCTTAAGACAGGGCCAAGATGGTAGTTCCTCAATTAGATTCAGATCCTTGTTAACATCTCAATTTAGGATTGTTCTGCATTAAATATTAGAAAGAATCTTAAAGGTAAAACCTAGCCTAAATGTCATTGCAGACATGGCCAAAATGGTAAAACCTATTCAAAAGATTCAAATCCTTGTTAACATCTGAAGACATGTTAACATTAGTGACTAAATGTGATTCGATAAAATCGCATAAGTTATTCTTAAATTGGATTACTCCAATTTTCCTTATTTAAATAATCATCCCTCTAAAGATGAAGTGCCTACGGGCTATAATTAACGTCCTCTGAGACTAAAGACAGTGGTCGCCTACAACTCCCTGTCAAGAAAAGGTAACGAACTTTGATTCAAACCTTAATGCCTTGATTCCATAAAATCTGGGCTTATAAATTAAATTTGTCTACGTGACTAGGCTTTTTGTGCTATTATTAAATTATAACTAGGGATTGTAATAAAGATCCTGAATATGTATATACCTATCAAATTAACCAAAAATAGTTATTATAACCATGGTTAATAAATCGTCAAGAACGATAGTACTGTATAGGCTTCCAAATAAACTTTGTCCTTATTTTATTTTATGTAGCAATTAAAGCTACATGGCTAGGTCAGAAGAGGGGAACATTCATCCGGTGGAAAACCATGAAAATGCTAAGATACATGTGACCGGTGCGGAATTGCAAGCACTGATAGATAATGCTGTTGCAAAAGCTATGGAGCGACAGTATAATGAATCTAGTGGGATGCATAGTAGAACCTCATCAGTACCCCACTCTAAATCTGTCCCTAAAACTCATTCAGAAGCTCACAGCAAGCCATCCTCTAAGAAAGATGAACCCAATAAAGAGGATGTTCAACATTCCTCAAACCAACACAATGTTCCATCCAAGAGGATAGTGTTCGATAATGAACCGCGTACCAAGTCTTGTACCTATAGGTACTTTGTTTCCTGCAAACCCCGGGATTTCACTGGGGAGCAAGGGGCAATTGATTGTATGACCTGGTTAGATGAGATGGACACAGTAGTTGACATCAGCGGTTATGCTGAAAGGGATATAGTGAAGTATGTATCCCAATCATTCAAAGGAGAGGCATTAGCGTGGTGGAAGTCTCTCATTCAAGCTGCTGGGAAGATCCCACTCTACAATCTGACATGGGATCAGTTTGTTGCTCTCATTAAGGAGAATTACTGCCCTCAACACGAGGTTGAGATGATTGAATCAGACTTTTTATAGTTGGTGATGAAGAATTTAGATTGTCAAGCTTACCTCACCAGTTTCAATACCCTGTCTAGGCTGGTTCCGTATCTGGTAACACCAGAACCCAAGCGAATAGCTCGCTTCATTGGGGGTTTAGCCCCAGAGATAAAGGCCAGTGTTAAGGCATCCAGACCTGCTACCTTTAGGTCAGCAACTGATCTATCTCTGTCCCGTACTTTGGACGCGGTCAGGCTAAGATCGCTTAAGAATTCGGAAGAAAGTAAGAGAAAGCGTGAGGATGATAACTCACGAGGTTCGGAGAAGAAGCATAAGGGAAACACTGATTCCAAGAAGTTTGGGTCTGGAAAGAGTAGTCAACGAACAAAGGAGAAGCCAAAGTGCACGACTTGCCAAAAACGCCACTTTGGAAAATGCAGGCTTGAGACCAAGTCTCAGTCAGGACGACCTGCATGTGGGTTATGCAAGTCTAAAGAGCACAAGACCGTAGACTTCCAGAAGATTAAGGATGCTACGTGCTACAACTGCAATGAAAAAGGGCACATTAAGACCAACTGTCCTAAATACGCTAAAAAGCCTGAGAAAGCCAAGAAGACCAATGCAAGGGTCTTCCGGATGGATGCAAATGAAGCTGTTCAGGACGACAATGTGATAACATGTACCTTCCTCATAAATGATGTCTATGCAAGAGTACTTTTTGATTCAGGAGCTGATAAGTCATTCGTAGATAATAAGTTTTGTAAGTTGCTAAATTAACCTGTTAAAACCTTAAGTGTGAAATATGAGGTGGAATTAGCTGATGGTACCTTAGAAACTGCCTCAACTGTGTTAGATGGATGTTTCATATCCATTAGGAACCACTCTTTTCCATTGTCCCTACTTCCTTTGAAGTTAGCCGGTTTTGACAGAGTTATAGGCATGGACTGGTTATCCCATAATCAAGCCCAAATCGTCTGCAATAAGAAGCAAGTGGTGATCAAGACTCCGTCTGGTGAGCCACTTACCATTCAGGGAGATACCCAGTATGGACTGCCTGAGCAAGTGTCTATGCTCAAGGCATCCAGATGTCTGAAAAGGGTTGTGTCATTTATATGGCACAGGTAACTATCGATGAGCAAAAGCCTAAAGTTGAAGATATTCCCGTCATTTCTGAATACCCTGAAGTTTTCCCGGAAGAACTACCTGGTTTACCTCCAGATAGGCAAGTAGAATTCAGAATTGACATCATCCCTGGAGCAGCACCTGTTGCGAGAGCACCTTACAGGTTGGGACCAACAGAGATGAAAGAGTTAAAGACTCAGTTCGATGAATTGTTGGCAAAAGGTTTCATTAGACCTTGCTCGTCTCCATGGGGAGCACCAATCCTGTTTGTGAAGAAAAAGGATGGATCGATGCATCTATGCGTCGACTATTGCGAGCTTAACAAGGTCACTATCAAGAATAGATATCCATTGCCCAGGATCGACGATCTGTTCGATCAACTTCAAGGGGCAAGTTACTTCTCTAAGATCGATTTGAGGTCAGGCTACCATCAACTGAAGGTTAAAGATGAAGATGTACACAAGACTGCATTTAGGACTCGTTATGGTCATTACGAGTTCCTAGTGATGCCTTTCGGGCTCACTAATGCACCTGCCGCATTCATGGATCTCATGAATCGCGTCTGCAAGCCCTACCTAGACAAATTTGTTATTATCTTCATTGACGACATTCTGATTTATTCAAAGAATCAGGCCAACCATGAGAAGCATCTTTGATGCATTCTGAAACTACTTCAGCAGGAGAAGCTTTATGCCAAGTTCTCGAAGTGTGAATTATGGCTTCGTGAAGTCCAATTCCTTGGACATGTAGTTAGTGAGCGTGGTATCCAAGTAGATCCCGCTAAAGTTGAAACTGTCATGAATTAGCAAGAGCCAAAGACGCCTACAGAGATTCGTAGCTTTCTAGGTTTGGCAGGATATTATAGGCGATTTATTGAAAACTTCGCAAGGATTGTTGAACCCCTGACTTCATTGACGCGTAAGAATATTAAGTTTGACAGGGGTCCTAAGCAGCAGGAATCCTTTGACATTCTTAAGCAGAAGTTGAGCAATGCTCCAGTATTGTCATTGCCTGATGGAATAGAGGAATTTGTAGTATATTGTGATGCATCACACACAGGTATGTGATGTGTGCTTATGCAGAAAGGCAAGGTTATTGCCTATGCTTCTCAACAGTTAAAGGTGCACTAGAAGAACTACACCACCCACGACTTGGAGTTGGGTGCCGTTGTATTTGCACTAAAACTGTGGAGGCATTACTTGTATGGTACCAAGTGTGTGATCTATTCTGATCACAAAAGCCTTCAACATATGTTCAATCAGAAGGATTTGAACATGAGGCAGCGACGGTGGATGGAAACTTTGAATGATTATGATTGTGAGATAAGATACCATCCTGGCAAGGCGAGTGTAGTCGCCGATGCCTTAAGTCGAAAGGAAAGAGTGAAGCCTATAAGAATCAATGCCAAGAGCATTGAGATAAAGAATGATTTGAATGAAAGGTTGTTAGCTGCGCAGAAGGAAGCTGTATTGGAAGCTAACTATCCTGATGAAAATCTAGGAGTAAGTGAAGAACAGTTATCCTCTGGCAAGGATGGAATTCTGAGATTAAATGGGCGGATTTGGGTTCCAATTTATGGAGGACTTCGGGATGTTATCCTCCAGGAAGCCCACAGTTCTAAGTACTCCGTTCATCCTGGGGCTGACAAGATGTACCAGGATCTGAAGACAAATTATTGATGGATAGGCTTGAAGAAGTCTATAGCTACCTATGTAGCCAAATGTTTGACGTGCGCACAAGTTAAAGCTGAGCACCAGAAGTCGTCAGGTTTGCTACAAAGCCTGAACTTCCCACATGGAAGTGGGAGATGGTGACGATGGATTTCATCACCAAGTTGCCAAACACAAAGAAAGGAAATGATACTATATGGGTGATAGTAGATAGACTGACTAAGTCAGCACATTGCCCACCCATTAAGGAGACTTATAGCTCCGACATGTTAGCCCAATTGTACGTAGATAAGATTGTATCTCTGCATGGCGTACCAATGTCAATTATCACTAACAGAGATACCAGATACACATCACATTTTTGGAAAAGTTTCCAACAATCTTTGGGCACGCGCTTGAATTTTAGTATGGCTTACCATCCTCAGACGGATGGACAGAGTGAGCGTACGATCCAAACTTTGGAAGACATGCTTCGTGCATGTGTGATTGACTTAGGTGGTAGTTGGGATAACCATCTGTCATTGATCGAGTTCTCCTATAACAACAACTACCATACAAGCATTCAGGCTGCACCTTTTGAGGCATTATATGGTAGGAAGTGCAGAATGCCTATTTGTTGGGTAGAAGTAGGAGAAGCTCAGTTATCATGACCTGATATAGTCCTTGAAATGACGGACAAGATTGTCCAGATTCGTGATCGCCTGAAAGCTGCCAGGGATAGGCAGAAGAGTTATGCTGATAAAAGGCGAAAACCTCTGAAGTTTAAGGTTGGTGATAAGGTTTTGCTTAAAGTATCACCCTGGAAGGGAGTGATGCGATTTGGTAAAAAAGGTAAGTTAAGCCCAAGGTATATAGGACCATTCGAGATCATCGAATGCGTAGGAGCAGTGGCTTATAAGTTAAATTTACCTGAATAGCTCATTGGTATTCACGATGTATTCCACATCTGCAATCTAAAGAAATGTCTAGCTGACGAGTCGCTAGTCATGCCACATACGGATGTGCACATAGATGAGAGCTTGAAATTTGTGGAAAAACCTTTTCGATTGAGGATCGAGAGGTTAAGAAGCTTCGAAGGAAGCATGTGCCAATTGTGAAAGTTAAATGGGATGCCCGTAGAGGTCCCGAGTACACGTGGGAGGTAGAGTCCACAATGAAAGAAAAGTACCCTCATTTGTTTTAGTAAATCTCGAGGTCGAGATTTGTTTTAAGGGGGTGAGGATGTAACACCTCGAAAATTCATGTCCAATAATGTATTGACACGTGTCATAAGCTTTGAACGTGTGAAAGAATTGCTTTAGATGGACTAAAGTTGACAAACAAGGAAAGTATGTGAATAAAAGGGTTCAAAGTGTCAACAATGGATAAATATATCTTTCAATAACCCTACACGATGTTTATACCCTTAAACGGATGAATCATGGATCATACGAAGCTAATTGTGAAAGAAAGTGAGAAATTACAAACTACAGGGGTTAAAAGTGTCAACATGTTTAAAGTATACCTCTGAGTGACCTTTTAGCAAACCCGAAGCTTTGTAACGATTAAATATGCTCACTAGAATAAGTGATAAAAATTTCACAAGGTTACGATAAAGTATGAGAAAGTTATGACAATATTCGTATGCGAGGGGTTAAAAGCATCAACGTTGAAATTTAAGACTTTTCGGTGATCGTATGAATAACCGGGGACTTAACAAAGTTGGTGTATGACTTGGGGTCCTTAAAAGTCAAGTTTGGGGGTTAAAAGTGTAAGAAACCATGTTAAAATCAAGTTTGGAAGGACCAGGGGCCAAAAGTGCAATTATGGCAAACTTGGAAAACCGGATGGAGGAGCCATACCGGGCGCGTAAGCCCTCAAGGGGTCCTTACGCGGGGTGCCTAAGGTGTGACACCCCAGGAAAACCAGGAAAACCATGCAACTTAACTAGCTTCCTCAGTGAGTACGTGCTAAATTTCGGGACGAAATTTCTTTCAACTTGGGGATAATGTGACAACTCGTATTTTCCGAACTTATCAACGTACTTGATGTAACGTATTTGAACTTGGTATAATTAGTTGATATGTTAAATTAATGAGATTATATGCGACTTTGTGTTATATGTTATGTGAGAGTATGAATTATGCAAACGCACAACACAACCCACTCGCACAAGCCCATTCGGGCCACAACTTGTATTCGGATCAAGGGCGGCCCAAGTGAGGGTCGGCCCACTCCTCTTATTCGCTTACACACCTTTAGGGAATTGTTTTCTCATTACTTGCAATCTCACAACAAACTTACAAACCCTAGCTCTTCTCTCTCTCTCTCTCACGAACCGAAGGCAGCCAAGCAATCCCTTCATCGAAGATCCTTCCTTGTTCGGATCACTCTCACCCATCTCAATTCGGTTAGTGCTTGGGTTCATCGAATACATGTTTGATGATGTCTGATGTGTGTACTATTATAGTTTGTATGATGATCTAGGGTTTCGATTAACATGCTATATTATGATGATTGAATGATAAATGTTGCTAATCGGCTCACATGTATGTTATGATTAATATGAGATTTGATGATGTACTGTTATCTTAGTATGAATGTATGCAATCGGCTATGTATGAGTTTAGATCCGAAAGGTTTGATGTTGTGTTAGGGTGATTTGCATGAGGTTGTAATTGGAATTTTGTTATAATGATGGTAAACCGAATGCTTGATTAATCAGCTTGTGTGTGTGCTTTGGAATATGTTTATGTTAATCGGATGTTATACCATAGTTTCGGGTATTAGAATTGATAGACTACGAAGTTGTTATGCTTTGAGGTTTAATCCGATTGCATGTTAATAGGTTGTGTTCATGTGTGGTTCGATTAGGGTTCTTTAGAAAACAATTGAAATATATGTTTGTCTGATCGATAGTATGCTAGATGGATTGGTTTGAAAACTGTTAATTGATTTGACCTGGAAACCAATTAACTATTAATTAATTGTGTTAATTGATAACAAAATTGGAAACTATTGATTAGTAAGATTGATACTTGTAACCGATTTTGCATGATATCCGGAATTTAAAACTAGTCGCACAAGCCTCTTGATCGTACAAGAGGTCCTGGTCGCACAAGATCACACGTACAAGACATCTTGGTCAGTCGCACAAGATGTCTTCCATCGCACAAGATTGTTATCTGTTTATTGTGTTGGGCTTTTAATCTTTGGGCCGGGTAATTGGTGAATCGCACAACCACTCCAATAGCACAAATGGTGTAGGATCGCACAAGTTGAGTTGTTGTTATGCTGATTGGGCCGATCAAGCCCAAAGTCAGTCGCACAACCCAATCCGGACCGCACAAGTCACTTTTACATGTATTTAATTGGGCCGAGTAGGCTGTTGGACTGCTTAACTAATTGGGACGGTTTCTATTGGGCTTATTTATATCGCACAAGTCGGATATGTTGTATGCTTGTTTGTTATGTGGTTGCCATAATCAGTACGTGTACATGACTTGTTAGACTATACGTAAACCTATGTGCATTACTTGAGTTAAAACCTGACTTGTATGATAACCATGTTAGGACGTGGTTGACCACTAGCTGATAGACTTGACCTTCTGTGTAATCTGCCGAGCAAACCAAGGTGAGTTCACACTTCGTTACAAAGCATGGGATTCCCAGGGGTTGGGAATGGGTTAAGGAATAGGGATTCCTCATCCCGTTGAGACGTAATCAGGAACATAGATTCCTCGTCCAGTATGAGACGGATTTAACTATACTAGACTAGAACTCTATCAACGAAGTCCCTCCTTTTGTATCGACTTAATCGCCGAGGCCAATGGCGAACGGGTCATTAGTTAAATAGCGCTATTAGGTTTAACAAACCTCACACCGTGCCGTAGAGGACGGGCGTGGACTAATGGACTATGGCACGTCAGTGATGATAGACACAGACGTTAGGGCACTTAAACATGACGAACGTTAGTAGTCGATATGGTAACGAGTCTAGTGAATCAAACATGGGGTAGCCCCCACGGCCATAGAGCCGGGCTAGAATAGCCAACGTAAGAACGGGTAACCAATAAACGTTTTTCGAACTATGGGGTAACCCCCACGGCTGGATAGCTGGTAAAGGACAAACTGTGTTTTCGGAATAACTATAAACTGGACAACCAAACGTGAACTCACTTAACTAGTTGTTGACTCGTTACTACATGCTTTGCAGGTCTATAGGTACTTAGCTGGAGCTTGCACAAGGAAGAGTCGTTGTGGGACATGGACAGCTGTGTGCCATGTTAAACATTTGGATAATTAAACTTTGGATTTGGTTTTGAACATTATGCTTCCGCTCATAACTTAACTATGTTTGTTTTGGATATTAATCGTGTTGGTTGAACTTTTACATTAAATATTTACTTGTTCAATATGATTAGTGGTTTGATCCTGGTCAGTCACGCCTCCAAGCGGTGATACTCCGCAGGTGGATTTTGGGGGTGTGACATAAGGTGCCCAGATGCAGAAAACTTGGCAGCTGCCTGTTCCAGCAAGTTGCACCGACTTAGAAGCTTGTTTTTCGATTCAAGGGGCTTGTTTGATGGTTTTTAAGGGCATAGGGACACTTGGGATGATCAGAAATCATCCCATAGGCTATTGTGGCATGATCTTGATGAGTTAAACTCATCATATAAGGAGATCATTGTTACAACAATTGAGCACCTCACTTGCAACTCTCACAACTTCATTCCTGGAGATTTTTGGAGCCCAAGTGCACTTCCTAGTGATCTCTAGTCGTGCTTAGGACCTTTGTAAGTGTCCTTAACCCTCCTTAATTCAGTTTTGCTTAGTTAATTAGCTTAAAGTCAAACCGTCGTAATTAAGATTTGACTTCGTCATTAATCTTAATTTGTCCAGTCAAATTTCAAATTGAAAGTACCTATGAGTGGGTAATTATGTGGGCAATAAACCCTTAAAAGGGCACCCCCTGATTCCCACTCTAACTAGGTCAATTGTCGGGTCAAAGTTAATCTTAAAAAGTCAACAGAAAGCTTATTTTCAAATTAATGCATAATTAGCAATGTAGAAGCTATGCAACCTGTTTTGTCATTAATATAACTTGGTAATTAATGTAAGAACATGTCTAAACATGTTCAACTCGACAATTTTCAGTTTAAGCTCGGTTCGGAACCGAAAGTCGCAAAAGTAGACTTTTGCTTTGACTTTCAGTTCTGACCCATTAGAGCATAGTTTAGTAATTTCTTAGAGCTTTAATAGGACCAGGTTTCATATAAGTATAACCCTCTGTGATTATACAACTTGGTTCATTAGTTATCTGATTCATATGCATATTTCCGTTAAAAATGCCTAAATGTTGACTATTGCCCATATGACCTTAAAACATGATTTTTGAAAATGTAAAAGAGTAGAAACCCTAGTTACTAATTTATAAACATGTACCTAAAATTTGACATCAGTTTGAGGTCTAGATTAAGAGTTATGCTCATTAGCGTAATTAGAAAGCTTTTTAGTAATTAAACGGTGTAATTAGCGTATAGCCTATCTAAACCCGATTTTTGATACCAAAATTTTTACCCACTGATATAAAATAATATTTTTGGATTTTTGGAGATTTTTATTTATTTTTAGGCTAAGCATGACATAGAGTTCTAAGCTTGATCCGGTAATTGTCGGTTTTGCCCTTTTAGGCTATAAAATGAGTTTTACCAATCCTTTTGATACCAAACCTTTTTCTACTGATCCAATATGAAAGATAGAATATTTTAAGCCTCCTGGAATAATAAAAATATCAGCTTTTCTTATAAAACCCGAAAATCTCTTAAAATCGCCTTTTTACGCGTTTTAAGCGCATAATATGTATTAAAACCATTTTAGATATATAAGACTTGATACCTACTGATGTTTTAAATAAATTTTTATACTTTAGCAGTAAACAAAAGTTTTAAACTCAGATTTCCAGATTTGACCTTTAAACCTTAAGTGAAATTACCAAAATGCCCTTCGGTGCATAGTATGGTTAGAAATGATAAATTTCACATATAGTTTATACCCTACTGATATAACTTAGTAAATTAAGTATTTTTACTGATTACATCAGACCCAAAACTCAGATTTATATTTAAACTCTTTTATAACCTTTAAAATGACCAAAATACCCCTACAGGGCGTAATTTGAGTTTAAATCCGGTTTGGGCATAATAGAAGATATCTTACTGATGCCACAACATATTTAAGGCATATTAACTTAGGAAACTTGTATATGACTCATATGGTTACCTGTTACGCACTTTTCTCGTTCGGATCGGCTTATGTAACTAGTTTGTATAATTTAGCCGAAACGGGTCAAACCATATCGTTTTCATCTCAAAATCTAGAATGTATTTAAGTTACCCATATTAAACAAGCATACAAGCTTGTCGGGTCAAAACCATATTCTAAACCGGTCTTCGCTTTATCATGCGTTTGAACCGTGCCTTCCTTTTGAAAACTAACCTGTCTAAGTCTAAGCTTAAATTAAAGACCCGTTAGGATTCTAATAGGTTAATAAAAACCTTCATTCCAGATTAGGAGCCTAGTAAAAGCTATCTGTACTTGCTGAATTAATATACGGCTAGGATTGAATTTATATTTAGCTCAGGTAAATACTCTTAACTTATTTTCCCTATACGGGCTTGGGATACGGTATTATAATAATACCGCTTGGTCGGGTATGTAATCATTTAAATCGGATTGTGATTGGTGTATTTACATAACTCGTTTTATTCTGTATTATTTGGTGTATGGCCTTTGGGGGTTAAATGACCATGTCCCGGATATCCTTGGCATCATTCAAATAAATGGCCACGACCTAAGCACGGGGTGTAGGCGTACACCTGACAGTTGCATATGTAAAAACTGGTAGCCCACTTAAAGGAATCAACCTTGTGGGTATTATACATGTGGCGTGTCAGTTAATTAAGACCGGCCCTACCAACCGGCCCTGATGGACGACAAATAAGTAAAACTGTGTACAAGATTATTTTTAATAATTGTCCCAAGTTATAAAAGAATTTTTGTGCCATGTGCATTCAAATCAATTTTCTAAAAACATTTTCAAAATGAGTCAGTTAATTGTATTTACCAGTGTAAACTGACGTATTTTCCAAAAAAGCTAAGTGCAGGTACTATACGTAATAGGCTGGCTACTCCAGGCATCAATAATCAAGTCTCGCAAGCTCTATATGTTAAAGTCTGTTGAACATTTTCCTTTTTCTTTCGATCCGCCTGTGGATCTGTTTCAACTATTTTGTGATACTTAATATTACATTTTATTCAGTTGAAATAAATCTATCTTTTGCTTCCGCTGTGTATTTAAATTTGTGTTGTTTGACTATGATGATATCAACTACGTCACGATACTCCGCACCGGGCCCACCGGTAATACGTGGAAATATCGGGGTGTGACATTTTCTTTCACAATTCTTTTTATTTTTACTAAATCTTTAAAAATTTACATATTTATCCATTTCGTTTTTTACATTTGTGGTTTTCTTAAAAGGGTGTTTTCTTAAAAACGTATACAAGAGGGTGTTTGTGATTTTCTTAAGAAAAAAACGATAGTTGCGTTTTTCTTTTAATAATTAAAGGTATAGATCTAGGGGTGTTTGTGATTTTCGGCTAATTTATAGTTATATACACCAAAATACATTTAATGATTAAAAGAGAAAAGCAAAACAAATAACTTAGTAAAATTGTAAAAAAACTGGAAAAAAAATCTGAACTGGTGAAATGTAAAAAAAAAATAATAAAAAGAATTGTGGAAAAGCCACAAAAACTAATAAGAAAGTATAAATATGTAAGTTTTTTAAAAGTTTTAGTAAAAATAAGGGTAAAATATTCATTATATAACTTGTTTTGAATAAAATAAATCAACTTAGGTAAATTTGCAATTTTATTAGTTATGTATGGGGATATATGCAATTTTAATTTTAAGTTTGGTAAATACACAATTAAGAAGTTTTTAAGGGAAAAAATATGCAATTGGCCCATAAAAAAGTGAGTTCAAAGGGGGCAACATGGTGTTCACGCGACCGCAAAGGTCACGTGAGCCCCCGTACTCTCGTCCTGAACCAATAACACACAACCTTAATTAGTCTACAATCCAGATTAAGGCCACCCGGGCCACAAGCCGGATCCAGATCGGGTACCCGCTACCCGCTCAGCTACGCCGCCGCCGGTCCGACGGGTAAGGGGAGTGGGTGAGTTGTAACCATTGTAAATGTGTGGGTGTATGTGTAACGAATATTTTTTATGCAATGATCATTTTATAAAAAAAAAAATTTTAAACTATATATATATATATATATATATATATATATATGGGACCGTTAGAATGAGAACCACCTCCAGTTGTAAGAACCGCGAGAACCACTTTCTGGCCATTAAATCAAGAAGATGGATGGATGAGATTAAAGGTATTTAAAAATAATATTAATTATTTTTTTTCTTATTATGTCTTTAATATTTTAATCCAAAAGGGTATTTAAGTAAATTACTTTATTTTGTCTTTATTGTTTTTTTATTACTTTTTGGTATTATTATATTAGATTTTTATTTTTTAAACATAGTTTTTTTGTTAAGCATTATCAAATTCAGATTTATTTACAGATTTTTACGTTTAACGTTTTACGTTTTTACGCCCGACCTTTTCACGCCTCGTTTTTTGACGCGCCGTTTTTACGCCCGGCTTTTTCACGTGTCGTTTTTACGTTTTACGCCCCGGTTTTTTAGGTTAACGTTATTTACGTTTTACGCGTCGGTTTTTTACGTTTTACGCCCCGGTTTTTTACGTTAACGTTTTTTTACGTTTTACGCGCCAGTTTTTTACGTTAACGTTATTTACGTTTTACGCGCAGGTTTTTTACGTTTTACGCCCCGGTTTTTTACGTTAACGTTTTTTTACGTTTTACGAGCCGGTTTTTTTACGTTAACGTTTTTTACGTTTTACTAAAAAAAATTTACGATTTACCTAAAACTTTTAACGTTTTACGTTTTTATGTTTTTACGTTTTACGTTAAAAAGTTTACGGTTTAACTTTTTTTTTTACAAAAAAGTTTTTACGCAAAAACGAACTCACCCAGAAAATCGCACACTCGGGATGTGTCTCAGATATATCGTTATCATCATCGACTAGTGGGGAAATTAAAAACCAACAACATCAAAACAAAGTCTATCTCGAAAAAAAACCATGGTTTGGCTCAGATTAACGGATAATCAAAAGGCTGCAAAAGAGTGGTTGCAGGATTAAAAAACCTACCCTTTGCCGTCCTTGCCGCGCCATCGTCCGTTTTTTTATCATCACCGCCGATTCAAAAAGGCACCAGATTCAACCGATTTAAACATTCAAAAGGAACATGAACATCATTCAAACCCAGAAGGACCTTGAACATCATTCAAACCGATTTAAACATTCAAAAAGGAACTTGAACATCATTCAAAACCGATTTAAACATTCAAAATGGCAGTAGCAACAAAATGACAGTAACAACAAACCCAAAATGTCAGTAGCAACAAAATGACAGTAACAACAAACCCAAAAAGAACATCATTCAAACACAGATCTAACACCCACATAGTTCATCGGTTCACACCCCTCCCCATCCACCCCTCCACCCATCATTCACCGCCACCACCACCTTCGACCCACCGCCCCCTAACCCACCACAACAACCCCCCTTCACCCATCGTTCACCGCCACCAACATCAAAGATCGGGACAAAAAGGGGGCATAATTTCCAATTTCATTCAAAAGGTTTGACCATAATTTACATAAAAAACCAGAGACACAAGATCCGAACCCAAAAGGGTGTGGTGTTTGGGGGTAGCCGACAATCGAGGGGGCCTAATTTATAAGATCAGAACCATAATTTACAATTCAACAAAACCCCCAAACAAAATGAATGTTCTAGGGCCGTTAGAACATACCGTTAAAACCCGTTTTCCAGATCGACAAAGTGTCTCCGACAAATGAAGCATCTCCGGTCGTCACCGGTTTCGACACCCCCTTCACCCATTTTCAGATCGACAAAAGAGTCTCCGACAAATGAAGTTGCCGTCGAGGTGGTCTGCGGTGGTAATCAGTCAGCGGTGGTAATCAGTCAGCGGTGGTTTACGGTGGTTTAACAAAACACAATAGGAGGTGATAAAAGGTGGTTGCCATGGTGGTAGCCAGCGAGGAATACGGTGGTCTGCGGTGGTAATCAGTCAGCGGAGTGGCCGTCGATGGTGAACAACGATGGGTGTGGTGGTTGGTTTGAGTTTGGATTTGGGGATTTTCTCCTTATGCAGAAGATTTCGCACAGGATGATGAAGCATTTCAAATAGAGAGAGAGATGAGAAATGGTGTCTCAAGAGAGAGAAATGTCTGCAACTATAAAGACAGGCAGTAGAGAGAGGGGATATAAGAGATTGGACATTTAAAGGAAATGACCAAATTGCCCTTTATTGTGATTGGTTGAGATTGGTTCTCACGGTTCTTACAACTGGAGGTGGTTCTTATTTTAGCGGCTCCTATATAAATATATATATAGGATTAGGTTCAAACGTGAACAAAATCCCAAGAGTGAACTGTGTGAACTGATCTGGGCCCTTGATTTTTATGATCTTGAGATTTTAAATGAGTGGCATAATTGTAATTATTTGGTTACTTAATTAAATACAAAAGGGTAGCAGTGTAATTACATTAATTTGTAATTTAAAATCTGGAAATAAATAGTTTCCATAATCTTCAATTGGAAAAAATCCCATAAATATCTAAATTATAGTTTATTAATCCCCTTGATAACCCCTTTTATTCACAACGCATATATTATTTCTCTCTCACATTCATCAGCGATTTTTTTGTTCAATTCGCCACTTCCATCTTCATCAAATCGCCACTTCCATCTTCATCAAATCAGCGATTTTTTTGTTCAATTCGCCATTTCCATCTTCATCAAATCGCCACTTCCATCTTCATCAAATAGCCACTTCCATCTTCATCAAATCGCCACTTCCATCTTCATCAAATCATCGATTTTTTTGTTCAATTGACCCAGGGGAAGTTCGTCGGAGCAATCAAATCGCCACTTCCATCTTCATCACGCCGGCCACCTCCATCTTCATCTTCATCACCGTCGGCCACCACCACCACCATCTTCATGTTTTATCGGAACCCTAGCGGCGGTGACTGACGGCGAAGTCGTCAGTTCGGTGAGAATCAACGTCAACGGCAACCTCCAACATCAGTTTGGTGAGAATCAACATTGTATATCTGCACTATACTCATATTTCTTATTATTAATTTTATTTTTTGTTTACAGATAGTTTTATCGCCGCCGTCGCCGTCTCCATAAACACCGGTAATTTGTAGCATTTGTTTTAATCCCTTTTAGCTTTGATACCTTGTGGGTTACCGTTAATTTTGCAACTGGTAACTTTTTTTGTTTTACTGATCTGCTGGACTATTAGTGTTCTGATTTAAGTTTCTTGATTTTTGCTCTGTTTTTAATGCGATGTACACATGTGTATTCTGACTTTGCTCTGTTTTTAATGCGATGTACACATGTGTATAGCGTCTGTTTTTTGTGACATCTCAGTTTTTTTTTGTGTATTGAATTTGTAAAGTTGTTGATGTACACTTGTGAATTATGCAAAGTATTAGTTGTTGAGTTTTTTTGTTCATTTCTTTGATTTTGCTCTGTTTTTAACGCGATGTACACATGTGTATTCTGATTTTGCTCCGTTTTTAATGCGTTGTACACATGTGTATTATGATTTTGCTCTAATTTTAACCCAATGTACACATGTGTATAGCGTCTGCTTTTGTGATATCTCATAATTTTTTGTGTATTGAATGTGTAAAGTTGTTGATGTACACTTATGAATTATGCAAAGTATTAGTTGCTGAGTTTTTTGTGCTATTTTAGGAGATGTCGTTAACGAGAAAAGTGGAGATGGAAGGTCGATAAGGATGATTCACGTATGAGGTCGATAAGGATGATTCACGTATGTTTGTTTGCTTGGTTGATAAAGATGATTCAGCATACAACCTGGCGAATAGTTGTAAAAGATTATGTTTTTTGTTTTTTCGATTATGTTGGGTTTATTGTTTTTACGAAACTAGAAAATGTAATTATATGTTTTTTTGTTTGGTTTGAAAAACATTATGGAACTTGTAATTTGTTAAATATAAAATAGTTTGGAAAATTGGTTTTTAATAAACCAACCTTTGCCCCATTGGTAAATAATAATGCTACCTACAGATTTGGTAATTAATAATCCTACGTTTCAATATGTTGGTACTCAATGGACCTCCGTTAGTTTTTTTAACTGAAGTTAGTTTTTAACTTTTATTTATTACACAAACAGTCCCTGTAGTTATAATTTACTAGTTTTAAGTTTTATTTATTACACAAACAGTCCCTGTAGTTATAAAAAATCATAAAAATAAAAAAAAAATCAAAAAAATTCAAAAAAATCATAAAAATTCTAAAAAAATCAAAAAAATTCTAAAAAAATCAAAAAAATTATAAAAAATCATAAAAATTCTAAAAAAATCAAAAAAATTCTAAAAAAATCAAAAAAATCATAAAAAACCGTTTCGAACCGTACCGTTACGACGCGTACCGTTTCGACCCGAACCGCTTTCGACCCGTACCGTTTCGACCCGAACCGCTTTCGACCCGTACCGTTTCGACCCGTACCATTTCGACCCGTACCGTTTCGACGCGTACCGTTTCGACCATAAAAACCCCATAATCATCAGCCGCTCGCAACATTTTTCCCTCTCAAATTCCTTTCCCTGCTCACTATCTTCTTCAAGATTTGAAACCCTAACTTCATCTCCTCCAAAACACACACCCTCAACATCTATACTCCCTCTCGATCCCTCTCTGCAACATAAAAAGATTACAACTTTCAAACCTCATCCCCTGCACACTCAACCGGTGGCTGTCGGCGCTGGTTAACAGGCCGGTCGACCACCCCTTGGTGGCGGTGCACGGCGATGGTGGTAGAAGGACAACAGGCGGAGGTGGGCGATAGGTATCAGCGGCAGAGATGGGTTTAACGGAAGCAACTTGTTCCGATAGGCTAGTGTCACGGTGGTGATGGTGGAGCCACGGCGGCACCAGCAGCGACAGTGGCTGTGGTGGTGGTTTTCGACAACATCGACGGCACAAATGTTCTCGAGGTGGTGACAGTGGTGATGGTTCACCGATGGCAGCCGAAAACGGTCCGGGTCGAAAACGGTTCGCGTCGAAACGGTACGGGTCGAAACGGTTTTTTATGATTTTTTTGATTTTTTTTAGAATTTTTTTGATTTTTTTAGAATTTTTATGATTTTTTATGATTTTTTTTATTTTTTTAGAATTTTTTTGATTTTTTTAGAATTTTTATGATTTTTATGATTTTTTTGAATTTTTTTGAATTTTTTTTATTTTTATGATTTTTTTTATAACTACAGGGACTGTTTGTGTAATAAATAAAACTTAAAACTAGTAAATTATAACTACAGGGACTGTTTGTGTAATAAATAAAAGTTAAAAACTAACTTCAGTTAAAAAAAACCAACGGAGGTCCATTGAGTACCAACATATTGAAACGTAGGATTATTAATTACCAAATCTGTAGGTAGCATTATTATTTACCAATGGGGCAAAGGTTGGTTTATTAAAAACCAATTTTCCAAATAGTTTTACAAGTATTGTTTCTATGTGTGTATTATGTAGCTAATTACACATATGTACGATGCTGAGTACACATGTGTACTGTTCTCTTTATATCCAAGTACACATGTGTATACTGTTGAAATATGAAGGTTACGTGGATCTTAAAAACCAAAATTCGAATTCTGGTGATGAATCTGAAATAAAAATTAAAATTGAAATATGGTGATTTGTTGTTTGTTTTGATAATTATCTTATTAATAAATAAAACATAATGTGGATATTGAATTTAAATTAGGAAAGATGTAACTTAATTCAATTATTAAAATAATGATTTAAATCTAATCTTTTATATAATTACAATCCTACCCTTAACAACTAAAAAGGAAATCAAGGGTCCAGATCTGTTCACGTAGTTCACTCTTGGGAGGTTGTTCACGCTGGAACTCTACCATATATATATATAGGAACAGGATCAGGAGAGAACCTCTCAAAGTGTGAGAACGATTCTCAGCCACAAGATCTTAGTAGTTTGTGGCTGAGATTGATGCGGTGACATTTTTGTAAATAATAGGGGCATTGGAACTTCAGGAGGGGTAAAATAGGAAGATCAAAACAAAGGTGCACATGGCATTCACATGCCATTTCCCCCCATCATATTTAAACGACAATCACTTTTTTATACGTGATTATTTTTCGAAAAAAAATTACACCATAAAACTCAGCGTTTTTTTATCTTTCCAACGAGTATACTATTGATATACTTTTCGAAAAAAAAATTAACTGGGTTTTATGGCGTTTTCTGAACTGGGTGTTTTATGGCGTTTTAATCTAGGTATTTTCATGGCGTTTTTCTGAACTATGTGTTTTTATGGCGTTTTAACTAATTATTTTCATGGCGTTTTTCTGAACTGATTGTTTTATGGCGTTTTCAACTGAGTTTTTTCATGGGGCGTTTTTCTGAACTGGGTGTTTTATGGCGTTATTACAGTACAAATTATGATTTTCTGAGCTCAAAAGATATTAATTCAGGCGGTTAGACACAAAAAAATGGTTTTTTAGCTATATGGCTAAAAAATGGTTTTTTTTAGCTGTTGTAAATTATAGCTCAAAAATAGTTTTTTTTTTGCTGGGAGCTTATGGCGTTTTTTGAGCTGTTGTAAATTATAGCTCAAAAAAATAGTTTTTTGTTATGGCGTTTTAATGGGAGCTAGCTAAAAAATGGTTTTTTTGAGCTGTTGTAAATTATAGCTCAAAAAAATAGTTTTTTTTTTCGTGGCGTTTTTTTAACTGGGAGCTTATGGCGATTTTTGAGATATATAGCTCAAAAAATGTTTTTTTGAGCTGTTGTAAATTATAGCTAAAAAAATAGTTTTTTTTTGTTATGGCGTTTTAATGAGAGCGATATGGCTCAAAAAATGGTTTTTTTGAGCTATTGTAAATTATAGCTAAAAAAATAGCTTTTTCTTGCGTGGCGTTTTAACTGTGAGTTTATGGCGTTTTTTGAGCAATGGTTTTTTTGTGTATGTTGTAAATTATAGCTTAAAAAAATAGTTTTTTTTGTTATGGCGTTTTATTTGAACACCTAGTTCACGTGAGTGGGTTTTTTTGACAATATTACCGCTTAGTGTAATTTAACATCAATGCCACATGTCACCACCAAAATTGTTCTCACACTTTTCACCGTTCTCTCTAAATCCTGACCCTATATATATATACATACCACACAACACATCCTACTCCTACAACACTCCCACAATCCTCTCAAACTCTCACAATTTTTATACTCTCATTTAGTATGAATCAAAGAGGGTACCACAAAGATATCGAGTCGAGCGGGTTCTAGTTCGAGAGGAGGTGGGTCAAGGGCTAGAGTAGGCGGTTGAAATGATGACGGGTATAGGCCGCAACAACCCCAACACCAATTTTTTACACAACAACCACAACCCCAATATTATCAATATCCAATATCTTTCAGGTTTTCACAATTTTCGCCTAATTTTTTTCACAACCACAGTATCTACCACACGATCCTAATCTAGTATTAGGTTGATATGAGTATTCTCAAGAAGACGACTTAAATTTTGATGCTTTTGGAAAAATGAGGAGACCAACACATTCTTCCCCACATGTAGATGATGATCGGCGTCTTCCAATCTTTAAAGGGGATGATAACAATTTTGTGGCCGAAACTCAATATTAAAAATATAATTTCAATGAAGTTGAACATGTAAATGAAGATAGTGACAATGAAGATGTAGATGAACAATCTTAAAAACATCAAAATAGACAATCTTAGATATATCAAAATAGTTACTTGATATATGAAATAAGATAAATAAACATTTTTTTGTTAAAGTATATAATAATCTAAATATAAAAAAATCAATGTTATCCCAAATTAGTAAATAGTAAAACTCTGGAATATTTAAAGTTGGCTGAAGAAGACGAATAATAAAAAAAGTTTAAGAGTTAAAAAGGGTCAAAGGTCAAAGTGCGGGGGCCAGGTTGTCTGCTCCTTGTTTCTTTTTGTTCGTGCTCCCGCCCGTGGATGACATTACCAGCCGGGACCCACCCCCCTCATCCAAAGATGCTCATTCTCCGGTCCCCTTAACGTCCTCCTATCTTTAACAATTATACTACTTGATAGTGGCGAAGCTTGAAAAAAAAGTTCGGGGGGTTGGAAGGTAACGGACCTAAAAAAAATTTCTATCGCGTAGTTTCGAGGTGTATGTTCGGGTCGAACATCGGTGATTCGATTCGGGTCGGGTCGGGTCAAACATTAATATCAAATAAAAAACGTTCTCAAACATTAAAACGTAAACATTGTTTAACAAACAAACGAACAAAGACACCAAAACATTAAAAGGGAGAGAGGAAGGTGGGTACCCGGTTCTCCTGGATGAAGAATTATAGTTCTGCCCGTCACCCTAAATTTAAACTCTAGTTTCTATCTAAATCAAATCACAATAAGATTAAACAAATAAAATTAGCCATAGTTACAGAAAGATTCAACAAGTTTAGGGCAAAAATTAGGACCAATTTCACCCCTAATTTCAACCTAAATCACATAAATTGCAGCCCTAATTTAAACCTAAAGATAAAAAAACACATACCTTTATCCTTATGAAGATTGAAGAAGTCGAACAAGAGTACAAGACCACAACAACGAGCAACGTTTTGACGTCTCGAACAAGAAGCTAAAGTCGAACAGTTCTGGAACCTGCGTTTTTCCCTCCTTCTACGGTTCTGGCTTGTGGTTTCTGTTCTTCTGGTCGATGTCCCAAAGTAAACGAATTGGGTTTTTTTTTATAAGGTGGGCTTTTAAGTTGGCCTATATAATGATTTGATTTGGGTTATATAATATACATTCTAATATTCTACCAAATATAATGATTTGGGCTATAATATTTGGGCTAATTAAATATTTTATTTTGGCTATATAAATAAAAAAAATTAAAACCGAGGGGTCGAAAACGTATATACGTATTTTTTTTTATAAAACAGGGGAGTCGAAAACGTATATACCTACAAAATCCTATACGAAACGTACATATATAACGCTACTGACCGAAAAGTTCGGGGGGTCGGGCGCCCCTCCCCGCCCCTTAAATCCTACGCCCCTGCTACTTGATATATAACTACTTTCTATCATCCGCGCTTTACAGCGCGGGAGTGTTAAGCCGAACAAAAAGTAAATATAAAAATGATAAATCATGTACGTACGTTACGATGTGTTAACTCGCAAAAATTATACTGAAAAAGTAAAAGCTAGAAAAGGATAACTAAGTAGGCTTAGGACCCACAAGTTTAAAGGGAACAATTAAACCGTAAAAATAATGGCGTAAAAACCTTGAACCACACACGTGTGTTGCAGCGTCTTAACTCGCAAAATCTAGAACGGATCGTAAAATGATAAATTTTTAAAAGATGTAACGTATACGAGACCAAAGTTGAAAATGGAAAAGCGTTGGGGTTAAAAATAGAAAATGTTTGTGGAAAATATGTATAAGATGAGTACTATAGGGTTAAAAGTGTAAAAAATAAAAACTATGAAGGTTATCTAAAAGATGAAAAGGGTTAAAAGGGTAAAAGAAAAAAAAGTATAAGGATCAAAAGAAAAGGAAATAGAATAGTGTTTGTGTGAGTAGAGAAATTTTTGTGAATTAATATAGGGATAATTGCTCATATAAAAGTTAATACTCAGGGTCGGACCTATAGTATAAGTAACCGAGTCTTTTGACTAAGGCCTTGAATTAAAGAAAATTTATATGCTAACTATTAATATTAGTGTAAATTTATTGATTTAAATTTGTTTAATTTCTTATACAAGCAAATCATTCTGTGTCATAGTTGTGTTAGATTTTTGCTAGGTTTCAAACACGAATAAAAGAGTACCGTTTATAATAATCAAAAAAGGAAAAAGGGCCCTAAAATTTCATTTCGCCTTAGACCTCGAAAAAGGTTGGAACAACCCTGTTAATACTATTATATTGCATAATTTTAAAGCCTATTATTATGTATTCAACTAGGAGTATATAAAAATCTAACTATGAAATCGAAGATCAAACACAATGTAGCGTATTAAGTTGGTATTGGTTGCTACCATACAAAAAAAAAAGAATTTTGGTACCGTACGTGTCTGGTTTTATACAAAATTATTATGGTAAGGTTTAAGATGTAAGGATTGTCGGGAAATACAAGTAACGAAGCCAAGCCTATGGTTCTAGAAACTTGATATATTTTGGATGAAGTGTTAGCTGGTAGAGTTTAGTGGCAGACCATTGACACTTTTTTTAGACGGCGAACCAGCGTCACTTGATTGTTAGATACGTAAATAATACAAAAAATACAAGCATTCCGTACCACAGGACACAAAGAAATTATGAATGTGATGTGATACTGTTGTTACTATGTGAGTCCACTCTTGAGCATTGATAGTTTGGTTAGAATTTTGGAGATATAGTCAATTACCTATCGTAGAAGCAAAAGATTAATTGAGTTGTAGAAGTAATGAAAAACATGAAGTATAGAAGGAATAATGAATGGGGATATTTTAAATTGACACCCTTCCCGGGTTCAAAAACCCTTAATTTTTAAGGATACTTCATATCTTTCTTTATCATCTATGTAAGTTTTAAACCTCATCAACTCTCGAACAAACACCACATTGGTTATAACTTATAAAGTTATTATAACGTGTATTGATGACTGTCGTAAGCGTCAATCAAAAACCTATTTAACCTAATAGATATGGTAAGCAGGGTATCAAACCAAAGGAGTATTGTGAAAAGCGTTATGAATTAAGAACTAATAACCTAATTGCAATAATATAAAATCAGTTTGTTTTGAGAGTTTGATTAACTAAGAATTACTAAGAAAATGAGTTTGTAAACAGTTGGAGGAAACAATGGTTCCTCCGGATTTCAGATTCAAAGCAAACTTCAGTTACGTGTTTGATTTTTACAATTACATAGACATAATTGCATAATCTGATTAATTGATTGTGATTACCCAAAGACTACTTACTTCGATTGCATACAATGGAAGGTTATCATATGAATTACCAATTGCAATTACTATCCCAATTACTAGAAATCTCGGGAACTAAATGAGTTCGAATTAAGATTTAAGCAAAAACAATCATTTACAATCAATCCAATCAAATTAACTGATAACAAGCATCGAATGCTTAGATTACCGGATTATAACAAAAGTTCAAACACAAACATCGGTTCACTTACAAGAATCCTCCATCCGGAGGAAACCATAAAGAAATTAGCCGCTCATGGTAGCTGATTGATCTTTAAAAGCTTGATACGCGGCTGAGTTCATCTTCTGATGTGTGTGCAATGATGTGTGTCCAATGATTGTGATGGGAATAATGATGATTGATGGTGAAAACGGTGTCCAATGATGTGTTTTTGCTCCCAAAATCGTCCAAGGCATGATGTGTTTTGAGAATTAGGGTTTTAACCCTTTAAAATCCCGTTCCAAACACCAAATTACGCGCTACCCGTCTTTCCCGCTGTAGGCTACGGTCGTCAGGCCGTAGCTTACGACCCATCATATTTGCTAATATTCTCTCAACCGTAAGTCAAGGTCTTGAACCGTAAGTACAAGTTGACACATGTGGAACTTTTTTTTACTCACCTTACATCAACCGTAAGTCACGGTTGATCAACCGTAAGTTAAGTCGCAATATTGACAATCCTCCATGCCTTGCATAAAACTTTCATGTATTGACGATTTAGCCCCCTAGACTTCAATCTTTCATATTTCTCACGCACCCGAGATACTTTATGACCCGAAACAACTTCCAAACACCATCATTTACCTTGTTTGTCATCCTTGATCATTCTAATTCACTTCCACGCACTTTAACTTCACCGAGTTAAGTGATTTACCTGTAAAACCCCAAACTTCCGTAGTAAATATATTCAAAACATAAAACCGCATAAAACACATTAAATTACACAAGATAATACACTTAAAGCTCGTGTTTCACACTCTTCATCACATCCCCACACTTGACATTGATTGTCCTCAAGCAACCATTACAAACATTACTCACCTTATTAATAAATCATCATTGAATCCCTTACCGAAATCACAATTCAAGGTCCCAAGTCATACCCGTCCCATAGGCTGACACAATCGAGATTGACAATCTGACAGTTAGATAATACATTCTTAAAACACTTTAAGACTTGCCTAACTAAAACTAACATGCTTATGATACTACACACATGCCACATGCCCCTGACAATAATCACTCCTCTTGGTTTTATCAAGACTAGCGTGCAATGTGCTAGTATATATTTCACTCAAAACCAAATATGCTACTTTGCAATCATAAGCTTGTATAGTAATCACACTTCCACTGTATCAAATAACGTAGCACATATCAAAAGGACTTTTGGGTTTTGGGTTAAAGGTAAAGGTAAGGAAATAATTTTGGCTTTTTATGTTTATATGGCGAACACAAACGAATATACCAAACCATGACAACTTTATTCACAATAACTACTAACACTTTTGGTTATTTTCGACCCATTTTCATAACACGAACATAATAATAATTTTTGTTTTTGTTTTTCTTTCTTTTCTTTTCTTTTCTCTTTTTTTTTTCTTTTTTCATAACATACTTCTAAACACACTTGTCATCCATGGCTGGTAATTCAAACGGGTCACATGGGTGTAAGAAACGAAAAGTATAAGGCTCAACATGGTTAACTAAGGTGGGTGAAATCAACAATCAACATATAATACAATGAAGGGATCCTAATGCCTTAATCATCTATGTGCATACGCTAAACCACAGTCTCAACATGTATCAAACCACACAAGTTCTAACACAAAGCAACATATGGCCTACTCTCAGCAAATGAACATTTATTGTAAACTCAACTAACAACTAAGTAGGCTCAAATATCTCACCGAACAAAAGGAATATGGGTTACCGACATATAGCATGTGTAATTCCTAAATCATGTTACCCCTAGTTAGGCATCTCTTCTCAACTATTCTCTAAGAACCTGTCAGAAATACTCTCATGAAACTTAAAGGGACAACCATGACTAGGGATCTAAGTTGGATTAATACCAGCAAGAAACCTTTAAGTGATTGAAAATGTTGGTTTTCATGTAGTTTAATCCTACTTGAGACAAAAATTTTAAAAATTTTAGCCCAATTTCAACCATTCAAGCATTTAAGATCAACAAACATACCAGCCCTCTTTCGAGTTACCGCATCCCCACACTTGGTATACATTGTCCCCAATGTATGGAGCACTTTATAATCTACTCGAGAGATACCACCCGCAAACCATGAACAACTAATGAACTAATCGACTCGACATATAAAACCACTCCTAACACAAATACTCATAACACCAAATACAAAGATAAATAAAAGTAAAGGATAGAGAGACACATGAACTTGATCATTCAATCAACAAGTGTCTATAGCGGTGTGGCTGCTATGATCGAACAGGGACGTAAACTCCTCTTGGATTCTCTGATATCTCATCTGGGATGTTTCCAAACATCCCCACACTTGACTCCTTGCATCTGGGAGGATTCGAATGAAGTAACCCGCGAAAACAGAACACTCACCAAAATGAAACAACAAATACAATACTCTACATCCTCGGGCTGCCTCCCGAGAGCGCTAAGTTTTAGGTGTTCAGCCAGACCATACCTGATGTGCTCATGGTGTTTCAGACACCTGTTTGCCTCCCCACTTCTCTACATACAGCTTCATCCAGTTACTAGGGTGGTTCGCATCTTCACGCCAGTTGGGCTCAAATGCAACTCCATTGCCCCATTCCATCCCATCATCAGGTGGTTTTCCTTCATCCAATCTCCGACTCACATTCGCCTTCTTAGCTTGACTACCATTCGTCTCTACATTAGACCTGCGACCCTCAACACCACTCGCATCTAACCTGTCCTTAGTCACACTTGAAACATATTCGTTAGTAGCAACTGTGTGACAAGAATCAACAAGATCGTAAGAAATGGATTTTAAAAACACAAACTTTCGTAGTTAATTAGATATGATTGTTGAGAATATTGTTTGATTAATGCGAGTTTGGTAGGTCAATGAAGTGATGTAACTCACTCGACAATCAAACGGGTCAAATTAGTTAATTTGATATGTTTGTTGATAATATTGTTTAATTAGTCGTGTTTGAAATGTCAATGAAGTGATGTGTCACGGCCCCCGACCCGGTTTGACCCGTTTCAGGAGCCGCGGGACAGAAAATCCTGTGTTATTTATTTAACAACAGAAGTTTTCATCAGGATCTTTTAAAACTGAAATATTTCCCGATTATTTTATTTCACAACTCGGAATAAAACCCCGGTAATTTACAATCATAAGATTTCACGGAGAAATCTTTTTATTTTACAAAACATGTTTCTTTATTTGATACTGAGCCACTTCCTTAAGCTTGTAGTGCTTCTCGGCACTTTTCTTGGATCACAACAGATCACCTGAAACATGTTTGAAAAAGGTTTTGTCAGCGGGAAATACTGAGTGAATCATTCTTTTTACTAAAACGACTCTTTTGTTATAATTTACAGTATTAAGAGCGATTACAATGTTTCTGATATCAAACCAACTACCCACGGTATTTGTCACTCGACCGGATCTGTGACTATGGTCATATCCCCCATTGGCTGCCCCAATGGTGACGATTATCAAGTAATGTATACAAAACCCCACATACCGGCTGTACGTTTGGTGATTACAAAGACTTAATCCCTGTAATTATAACTTTGAAATAAACATGCTTTTGTAAATAGATTTGATAAAAAGAGAATGACTCACATTGCAGATTTAATTTGAGCAGAGCCTAGCCTACTGACTAGCCTTTTAACCTAAATTAATAATAGGCACACAATTCGGTTAGTAACTTAATACAGCATTTACTATAACTCACGAGATTAAACCCTCACATCGAATGACAAAGTGCGATACTTAAACATCCATTGAATTAACAACGAATGACAAAGCATAAACCCTAATATGGGCAGCACTTAAACATCCATTGGATAGTTTAATCGATCGGACATTGAATCGTATCAGCGATCGAGTTATTACCCTGTATTGCGGCGGCAATTAGTGATCCGTGTGTGTTGTGATAGTAATTCTACGATATCTCAGCGTATATTCTGAGTTTTGACGTCGAACTGAAGCCAGGAATCAAGTCCCAATGCCTACTATTTATACACAAATTTTACCTAGCTTACGGACCATAAGCCTCATCCCTTACGGTCCGTAAGGGTCACCTATTTTCCATAGAGTAGCCACGTGTATGTGTAGTCTTGCTGAGTTGACATTTTCTCAAAATTCGTTTTTTGACAACGAAATTTTAAGATAATCGTTAACTAGGCTTTACCCCCCTGAGTTTTAGGGGCCCTGATCCTGATTCTGAAAATTTTAGGGTTTATACAGAATCACTTGGGTGTCTCAATTAGGGTTTCCTATTGGACAAATTAATTTAATAAATATGACTTTTGATGAGAGTTGTTACATCCTCCCCACCTTAATAAAAATCTCGTCCTCGAGATTTACTGGAATAATTGAGGATACTTTCGCTTCATCTCTGATTCCAGCTCCCAAGTGTATTCAGCTCCTCTTTTTGAATCCCACTTTACTTTAACTAGCACTAGTCGTTTGTGCTTGAGAAAATTCACTTTTCTGTCTTGTATATGAAGAGGTTTCTCAACAAATTTTAACTTTTCGTTTACCTCTATATCTTGGAGAGGTACTACCAAAGATTCGTCTGATAGACATTTCTTGAGATTGGATACATGAAATACATCATGTACTCCAACTAATTCCTCTGGTAGTTGTAAACGATAAGCAACTGGTCCTATACGTTGGATTACTGGGAATGGTCCTACGTATCTGGGACTTAGCTTTCCTTTCTTACCGAATCGGACAATTCCTTTCCAAGGAGATACTTTTAAAAGTACTTTGTCTCCAACTTGAAACTCTAACGGCTTACGTCGATTATTGGCATAGCTCTTTTGACGATCTCGAGCTGTCTTCAGTCTATCCTTGATTTATGTAATCTTGTCGGTCGTTTCTTGCACTATCTCCGGACCTGATAATTGACTTTCTTCTATTTCTGCCCAACAAACTGGAGTTCTGCACTTTCTTCCATACAGTGCTTCGAATGGGGCAGTTTCAATACTTGAATGATAACTATTGTTATAGAAGAATTCAATTAATGGTAAATGGTCATCCCAATTTCCACCAAAATCTATCACACATGCTCGGAGCATGTCTTCTAGAGTTTGGATTGTCCTTTCACTTTGTCCGTCTGTTTGTGGATGATATGCAGTACTCAGATTTAGTCGAGTTCCCATTGCTTCTTGGAAACTAGTCCAGAAATGGGAAGTAAAACGACTATCCCTATCTGAAACAATGGAGAGTGGAACTCCATGTAATGATACGACTTCATCTACATACAACTTTGCCAATCTTTCCATGCTAAAGGTTTCTTTCATAGGTAGAAAGTGAGCAGATTTGGTTAATCGATCCACAATTACCCAAATCGTATCATTACCTTTTCTGGTTTTGGGTAACTTGGTAACAAAATCCATTGTTATGAGTTCCCATTTCCATACATGCATTTCTAGTTGTTGTAGTAGACCTGAAGGTTTCTGATGTTCTGCCTTAACTTGTGAACAAGTAAGACACTTAGAAACATATTTAGCTATATCCTTCTTCATGCCTATTCACCAGAAATTATTTCTTAAATCTTGGTACATTTTATTGTTTCCAGGATGTATGGTATACCTAGATTTATGGGCTTCTTCTAAAATCTTATTTCTTAATTCTCCCTGCTTAGGTACCCAAATTCTGCTTTTATGGAATCTCCAAATTCCATCTGCTCCATGTTCTAATTCTTTTAATCTTCCTTTCATTCCTTCAGCATCATCCTTGATTGCTGTAGCTTGAACATTTTTCAATTGTTCTATTAAATATAATTGTAGATTTAACCTAAGAGCACGAACTCATTGTTGCTTCTCATGATACTTACGACTTAAGGCATCTGCAACTACATTTGCCTTTCCTTCATGATATTGAATATCACAGTCGTAGTCACTTAGGATTTCCATCCATCTTCTTTGCCTCATATTTAACTCTTTTTGCCCAAATATATATCTTAGACTTTTATGATCTGTATAGATAGTAAACTTACTTCCATACAGATAATGTCTCCAATTTTTCAGGGCAAAAATTACGGCTCCTAATTCTAAGTCATGAGTCGTATAATTTTCTTCGTGCTTTTTCAATTGTCTTGAAGCATACACAATTACCTTCTTGCGTTGCATTAGCACACATCAAAATCCTAGTTTTGAAGCATCACAATATACTTCAAAATCTTCATTTCCTTCTGGTAAGGCTAAGATTGGTGCATTGGTTAATTTCTGCTTCAATATTCTAAAGGTTTCTTCTTGTTTAGGTCCCCATTCAAACTTAACAGCTTTACAGGTTAGCTTAGTTAATGGTACAACTATCTTAGAAAAATCCTTAATAAACCGTCTATAGTATCCAGCTAAACCTATAAAACTTCTAATTTCCATTGCGGATTGCGGAACCTTCCATTTGGTAATTGCTTCTATCTTAGCAGGATCTACATGAATACCTTCGTGATTCACCATATGTCCTAAGAATTGCACTTCTTGCAACCAAAATTCACACTTTGAGAATTTGGCGTATAATTTTTCTTTTCTTAACAAAGTTAAGAGTGCATGCAAGTGTTGACAATGTTCGTTCTGACTTTTTGAATAAATAAGTATATCGTCTATGAAAACAATTACAAATTTATCCAAATACGGTTTACAGATCCTATTCATCATGTCCATGAATGCTGCAGGTGCATTCGTTAACCCGAAGGGCATGACTGTAAACTCGTAATGACCATACCTAGTTCTGAAAGCAGTTTTAGGTATGTCTTCTTCTTGTACCTTTAATTAATGATATCCAGAGCGTAAATCTATTTTAGAAAAATGTCTAGCTCCTTGAAGTTGATCGAAAAGATCATCAATCCTAGTAAATGGGTATCGATTCTTAATTGTAACCATATTCAATTCTCTATAATCAATACACATTCTCATTGAACCGTCCTTCTTCTTTACAAACAACACTGGTGCTCCCCACGGGGATGAACTAGGTTGTATGAAACCTTTACTTAGTAATTCATCTAATTGCTTTTTCAGTTCTAACATTTCTGTGGGAGCCAACCGATAAGGTGCCTTGTGTTACACCCCGACCACGCAGAACATACAAAACGTGGCGGAAACATCGGGGAGTGTTGTAACAGAATTAATGTTTCACAACCATGGAAATTTAAGTTTTGCTTTATTAAATACACGAGTTACAATGTCTTGACAATCAAAGAAACATAACAGAAATAACTAGTCTTGCATCTTTTATTGTCACTAAGGCCCATGTCTGCCTAAGTGTATCTTGATCAATCCTATGCTTCATTTCCTGAAACACATGTGAAAATAGGTACGTCAGCATAAAAATGCCGGCGAGTACATAGGTTTTGTGAAAATAAGATTCATGACTTCTGTTTAAGAAAATGTTTAGTCATGAACCTTGTAATTTGCTTTGTCTTTGTAAATCATTTGAAAAACAATAAGTTCAGATGATACGTATAAATAAGAGAATAATGTATGGTTAAATGAATAACCATGTAAAAATGAGTTTGTATAAGATAAATTGTTTGTAAAAGAATGTCTTGTGAAAAGTATGTTATTTGTATAAAATGTTATATATCTTAAATTGAAATGATTCAAATAACGCTACGATATGTAATACCATACAAACACTTATATATAGGAAGTACCAGCGGCGTATCCACCATGCTTGTATCATATTACACACGCACCGTTACTCAAATCACTTACCCAAACAAACCACCAATGTAAGATGTCTATGTTTAAACCAATTGCCAAACGTATTGAATAATATGTCAAAAATGTTTATGTGTCAAATGTAAATCATGTAATGTGTAACCAATGTCAATAATGTTCATATGTCAAATGTAAATCATGTAATGTGTAACCAAAATGATCTGTATGGCTAGTGAAATGTATCAACTAAACCATATGCACAAAAACAAAGTATTGAAGTAAAACATGGTTTAAATCAAGGCTATGTTTTGTGGAAATGCATGCTATACTGATACGAACATCTATGCGGTATTGTTATAATGCATACATCCAAGCCTTGAGACTGCGGCGATAAACCCTTAAACAACTTAATGGTTTATCTAACTTATGTATATCGAATTCGGTCATTCCTTCCAATCCAAACAAACCCAGGATTTCAGGAACGGGAGTTGTCAATTCCTATGGTACCACTACCTACTAACGAACGGCGTAGCTAATGTTAATGAATGTATTGTTCCATTGTAA
This sequence comes from Helianthus tuberosus, assembly GCA_030545235.1. Taxonomy (NCBI): domain Eukaryota; kingdom Viridiplantae; phylum Streptophyta; class Magnoliopsida; order Asterales; family Asteraceae; genus Helianthus; species Helianthus tuberosus. Next base: position 57,504,273 of record CM060443.1, on the reverse strand, counting down.
ACAACCCAAATGTCATAACAAAATGTAAGCATGTGATGAAAACACTGTACTAAGTATGTAACCAACGGACATACATAGCATAAAATGTAAATGTAAAACAATGTACTAAGTATGCACGCAATGGGCACACATAGTATAAAATGTAATGTAAAACAATGAAATCATGTACTATAAATGTACTAATGAACATAGCAAGTATATGATATGAAAGCAGGAAATCATGAAAGTAACTAGTAGGCACATGTGTTCCACCCCAAAATGTTTGGAAAACAGTAAAAGAGGGGTCTATGTACTCACTTGAGATTGCTTAGTAGTCCTTGAGTAACAACCAAACAATGCTAGAGATCGCGAATATCAAACGGCACCTAATATAGGTAACTATGTTAATAAACCGGACCTATATCGGAAGATTTAGATAGAATGAGGGTTCGTAAACCAAACGAGTATAGAGACTCGTGTCATATGGTTTAACAAAGCCTACATACTAAATGAAACCTAACCTAAGTGCTTACGACCCATTACGACCCGTTTAGGTAGCTTATGCTACTTTAACGCGTCGTTCGCGTGAAACGCGTTCGGACCGCCTAACTAGTCCTATGACAAGTGTTATATGCCTAAACATGTTACATAATCAGTTATGTGACAAAAGTTTAGGTTACATATGCTTAATTACCAATTATACATGAAAAGGGTATTCTGGTAATTTACCTAAGGCATATAAACTACCTATCATACAACTACTTAAACGAAGCGACCATAAGGTATAACCTCGGAAGGTTATTCCCTATATACTATGGTCACCTAATGTGTTTGGTCGGATCCTAATGATCGACCAAATGGGTCGGGTTCGAAGGTATAAGCGATTTATTAGATCGCTTACCCTACGACCCTAGACAACGTGGTAATCAGTAGGCATAGTCCCAAGGGACTATAACCAACGTGATTACACTCACGTTGCGAAGTTCAAACGAACTTCGCATTAACCATAAACTGGTCAACGCAGAAAGTCAAACAAAGTTTGACTTTCAGACTCGAAAAGACTCTAAAAGCAATAAAAGAACGAAAGAATACTTACGAAGGGTCCCCGAATGCTAATCCCGATCCAAGTAGCTCAGGTATGAAACAAAGGTTTCAACTTAGAGCTCTTCAAATCAGAATTCTTGTGGGTTTTGCAATGGGGTGGGTTGGGTATTTATAGTATTCGGGTAACCGTTAAGATCGTTTCATGGAAACCGTGCTCGAATCCCTCCCGTACATGTGTTGGCAAGTTGTGGTGACTAAAAATGGGTTCTTATCAGCTGACTAAGCAAGTGTGAGTGTGTGGTTGTGGATTAAACAGTTGGAATCTGCTGTTAAATGCAGTTAATCTGGTCAGAAGGAGCCATGCGGCCCGCTTCAGGATTCACAAAGGCTCAGGCGGGCCGCCTGGCCTTGTCTGATCAGCAACATGTTTCAGAATTTACAGTTTCAGTCCCTGCACGTGTTTAAGGCCATTCCCGACACTTCTAAGGCCCGTAAAGCCAACTTTAAGGCCCTAAAATGATGCCTAAAAATTGTGGACATGAAACATGCTCAAAAATATGTCGGATGTTTGTTCGTTTGGCCGTACGAACGCGATGTTCGCTTAATTACGACGGAATGCGCACAAGCGCGAAAAATGATCCAAATGACGCGACGAATGGATTTTTCTTATGCCAAACACTAAAATAAAATGTTTTAGTGCTTACATAAATTTTTGGATGTCCGGATGTATTCAGAACGTAAGTTATGCGCAAAATGCAAACTTGTGCACTTTTTGACACTTTTAGTCCCTGAATGACCCTAAAGTTTATTTTAGCACACCGAACCCCTCAAAGCCTATTTCTAAGCTATGTGAAGGATATTTAGGGTATGTTTAACTTATGGTCATGTTCCGGAATGTATGTTACAGTTCAGATTGGCATACTTTCGCAGTTTGTTAACTTTAGTCCCTGTAAGCGATTTAACTTGATTTTTGCCATACCAAAGCCTTCAAAACTTATTTCTAAGTTATGTAAAGGTTATTTAAGGTATGTTAAGCCTATTTCACTATTCCGGAGTGTTTGTTGCATTAAACTGGTTATATTTACGCCTTAGTGCACGTATAACCTTCCAGAAAGCGATTTAGAGCTTGAAATCGAACAAGAATTGATATGTGCAAATGATACACATATTTATACAAATCCCAAGTATGAAATAGAATATTTCATTGGTTCGGTATTTTTTTGATGGCCGTGGAGGCACAGGTGTTACACCTTGGCTATCGGTATGGTTCCGGGAATTAGATGAATTCTAAATTCTACCTCCCTATTTGGTGGAAGTCCTGGTAATTCTTCTGGGAATACATCTAGGTATTCTGAGACTACAGGAATCTCCTTAAGTTCTTTACCCTTAGTACTAATGATTACTGAAATCATATATACTATTCCTTGCTTTCGTTCATAACTAGCAACTTTCATTACTGATATGAACTTCATGAGCTTACGTGGTTTATCTCCTTTAATCATGATTACTTCTCCGGTAGGTGAACGAATTTCTATGGAATTCTGATCACAAAGAATTCGAGCATGGTTGGCTACTAACCAATCCATTCCTAACACAACATCAAATTCGGCTAATTTCATAGGTAATAGGTTTGCAAAGAATTTATGACCTGAGAGTTCTATATTTTCTTTTTGCAAAACTTTATCTATGCTAACAGAATTTCCGTCTACCGTTTCGACTGTAAAAATCTGCCTAAGTTTGGTTAAGGGTAAATTAAGAGCTTGGCAGAATGAAGTATTGATAAAACTTTGGTTTGCACCAGAGTCAAATAATACTTTTACATAAATGTTGTGAACTAAGAACGTACCGGCTATCACATCAGGAATCATCTTGGCTTCCTGAGTAGTTAACTGAAAGGCTCGAACATTCTTCTTAGTAGCTCCGTCAGCTGTCTTGGCTTTGTTGTCCGCTGGTTTAACCATTTTAGGACATTCTGTTTTGAAATGTCCTGATTCTCCACAATTGTAACAAATTATGGATTTCTTCCTGCAATTTTCTTCACGATATCCTACAGTTTTGCAAAAATTGCAGGTTATGTTGCATCTTCCATAATGTTTCTTTTTGCAACTTCTACAGAAATGAGGATTTGGAGATTTCCCTGTTCCTCTTTTCTTAAAGTTACTACTATTACCCATACGAAATCCTTGGGTAATTTTCTGAGCCAGTTCCTTCTTCTTGTTTTCATCTCTTGTGCGTATCAGATCGTCGGTTAGGGTATTAGCTAATTCCACAGCATCGTCAATAGTGCGAGGTCTAGCAGCTTTAACGATATTGCGGATTTCACCAATTAATCCCCAAATATAGCGAGAAATAAGTACCGGTTCTGGCGAAGCCAGCGTTGGTACCACTCTAGCGTATTCAAAGAATGTCGAAGTATAACCGCGACAATCTACACCCATCAATCGATGGTTTAAGAACTTATTTGCCATTTGATCTTTTTCATATTCGGGACAAAATTTTCTTTCTATAAGACTTTTAAATTCTTTCCAGTTCATGGCGTAGTCCCTATTTCTTCCTTTAGCTTGTAACACCGTGTTCCACCATTCTAGCGCCCCTTCTTTAAAAAGATTTGACGCGTACATGACCTGATCATCCTGAGCACATTTACTTATTGTAATCACTGCCTCGGTCTTTTCTAACCAACGCAGTGCCGCAGTCGCTCCTTCATTGCCTGCAAACTCAGTGGGTTTACAAGCAAGAAATTCTTTGTAAGTGCAACCAGGTGTTGCAGCTTTCATTTTCTTAGGGTGCGGAGCCTGCTGTGGATTATTATCATGGTTATTACCGCCTCCGTTTACACTATTACTGAAGTTATCTTCAGAAATACGTTTGCTAGGAACGATTTGTTGCGGTTCGATTGGATTTCTAACAGCAGCAACTATTGCTGGAATAGCGTTGGCTATCCTTTGAGCAACGATATTTTCTATATCTTGCCTATTTAGAAATTGATCCTCCGGATGTTGCTCAGATTGATTAACCTCATTAACTGGTTCATTATTAGCGTTTTCCATCTGATAATTAATATATATAATTTATTAGTATCAAATGAATAACAATTATACACAAAACAATCAAATACACACATATACTAAGTTAAAATTTCATAGATAACCTTTAAATATTATTTCATATTGTGTGACTATAAAACAACTGAAATTTTAAAACACACTAGGGTTTACTTATTTATTTACTGGATAAGGTTTCTAGATTTGTAGGTAATAAAACTGCTAAAACGTGAGTTAAAATATTTAAAGAGTTGTATTTACTGCTACAGTAGCTAGCATATACAGGTCTGCCCATTTTTCATTTAACTTGTCCTCCCAAGGTGATTTACTGGTTAATTCCTGGGTTTCCTGTTTAATCTTCTTTTCTCGGAATTTCTTTATTTTCTCCTTACTTTTCCTAATAATCAGACTTCTTTTACTAGGAGAAAGTGGTTCCTCATATTGTGCCTTTCGGACAAATATTCCTTCTTCAGGAATTACAGAGTGATGTGAGGATTTGGTTTGGGATGAACTTCCCTTCTCGTTGGATGACCTATCTAATTTAAGATAGATGTTTGACAACTTTTGCTTACCCATACTATACACAAATATTCAATTAATAAAACACATAATCACGTAATTGGCAATCAGTAAAAATTAAGTATTTCTAAATACTTAATTGGCTTAAATCAGTGGCTCTGATACCACCTTTTTCTGTCACGGCCCCCGACCCGGTTTGACCCGTTTCAGGAGCCGCGGGACATAAAATCCCATGGTATTTATTTAACAGCGGAAGTTTTCATCAGGATCTTTTAAAACTGAAATATTTCCCGATTATTTTATTTCACAACTCGGAATAAAACCCCGGTAATTTACAATCATAAGATTTCACGGAGAAATCTTTTTATTTTACAAAACATGTTTCTTTATTTGATACTGAGCCACTTCCTTAAGCTTGTAGTGCTTCTCGGCACTTTTCTTGGATCACAACAGATCACCTGAAACATGTTTGAAAAAGGTTTTGTCAGCGGGAAATACTGAGTGAATCATTCTTTTTACTAAAACGACTCTTTTGTTATAATTTACAGTATTAAGAGCGATTACAATGTTTCTGATATCAAACCAACTACCCACGGTATTTGTCACTCGACCGGATCTGTGACTATGGTCATATCCCCCATTGGATGCCCCAATGGTGACGATTATCAAGTAATGTATACAAAACCCCACATACCGGCTGTACGTTTGGTGATTACAAAGACTTAATCCCTGTAATTATAACTTTGAAATAAACATGCTTTTGTAAATAGATTTGATAAAAAGAGAATGACTCACATTGCAGATTTAATTTGAGCAGAGCCTAGCCTACTGATTAGCCTTTTAACCTAAATTAATAATAGGCACACAATTCGGTTAGTAACTTAATACAGCATTTACGATAACTCACGAGCTTAAACCCTCACATCGAATGACAAAGTGCGATACTTAAACATCCATTGAATTAACAATGAATGACAAAGCATAAACCCTAATATGGGCAGCACTTAAACATCCATTGGATAGTTTAATCGATCGGACATTGAATCGTATCAGCGATTGAGTTATTACCCTGTATTGCGGCGGCGATTAGTGATCTGTGTGTGTTGTGATAGTAATTATACGATATCTCAGCGTATATTCTGAGTTTTGACGTCGAACTGAAGCCAGGAATCAAGTCCCAATGCCTACTATTTATACACAAATTTTACCTAGCTTACGGACCGTAAGCCTCATCCCTTACGGTCCGTAAGGGTCACCTATTTTCCATAGAGTAGCCACGTGTACGTGTAGGCTTGCTGAGTTGACATTTTCTCAAAATTCGTTTTTTGACAACGAAATTTTAAGATAATCGTTAACTAGGGTTTACCCCCCCTGAGTTTTAGGGGCCCTGATCCTGATTCTGAAAATTCTGAAAATTTTAGGGTTTATACAGAATCACTTGGGTGTCTCAATTAGGGTTTCCTATTGGACAAATTAATTTAATAAATATGACTTTTGATGAGAGTTGTTACATGATGTAACTCACTCGACAACCCAACGGGTCAAAATAGTTAATTAGATATGTTTGATAATAATATTGTTAAATTAGTTATGCTTGGAATGTAAATAAAGTGATGTAATTCACTAGAAACCAATGTTGATGAATTATGTAAGTATGTAACCGTGATCCCGTTACATTATGTTATTTGAATAGTTATGGATACTTGAAATTCTGTTTATTAGAAATGGTAGCGTTAGTTAAAGTGACGTAGATCACTATTAGTTAAATGAGTAAAAAACTTATAGAAAATGTTTGGTAGTCATTAGAAATGGAGGATTCCATAAATGAGCCAAACAGGTCGAATAATTGGTTAGTAAGTAGTAAAAATGTGTTTTGAATAGCATTTGGCGATGATGGATCACAAGAGCGTGAAACCATAGGTATGGTAATGAAACGCCGGTGATCGTAAGCCCCGGATATTGGGTAAATACGCCTTGAGGTTATAATAATAGTAGAGTACAAAGAGTGCAAATACTATGCAGGTTGAATAAATAGAAAGGGATTTATAGATTTTCAGTCCGTAAATTCGAAATTTGATATAGAAATCATGATAGATGCATTGGTAATTTAATTACGGACACGTAGGAAAAAGAATCACCTAAAACGGATGCTTAGATAGAAAGTTATGAAATTTTGAAGTTAATATTGTGAAAATTGGTGCTGGGCAAGAAATGCAGGTCTCAAACCTGCACCTGCTGGAAAACGAGTTACCCCGCGGCACGCGCCAGGGGACATCAAGCCCGGCGCGACACGCGAGAGCGCTCACGGGACACGAAAGATTCAAGTGGGTCTGTCGCGTGGCGCGGCAGAATACATTTCGAAAATTAGTATTTTTTTTTCAATAATTTGACATTGGAACTTGTTTATATGTTTTTAAACATTGTCAAAACAAACATTTTTAGTGGTTTTGACACTAGGTGATGCTGGACTCAATCCGGATGGCGATCAAGCATGTTTTCAAGAACCGAACACAACCTTTTGAAGCTTTCGCGTTTAATTAACATTGTTATAGATAGTGTTTATGTTGTAGACACTTAACTATTCATTTTTGGGATGTTTAAATTAGTTAGTAGTTAACTAGAATGTTGACACTGTCCAAACTTCTGTTTGGTCTAAATTATGAAATCAAGTATTTTGGTTTTAAAAATGTCTATTTTATATTAACTTCTTATATAAATGAGACGGGTGTTACAAGTTGGTAATCAGAACTCAAGGTTGTTAACAAAGTGTGTTCGGTTCAAGCTTGATCAAACGTCCGGTAAGAATTAGTTACTTTAGTAGATTTTATTAAATGTTAGAAAAAGAAAGGTGAATGGACGTGCACGGGAAGAGCGTATTAATACACTCAAACCCGGAAAGTGCACTAAACATGAATGGTTTAAGCAAGTTACAAACTTGGCTAAATCAAAATGAAAGATGCAAATGATAATGAAACGAAATGTTTGACAATTGATATAAACATTTCAGATTCGAGATGTCTAGTGTTGGTAAAAGATGATTAGGTAGTATGAATCCTAATCATAGATTGATGGTAAAATAAGTACTTGTAAAGTAAGTATATTTGAATGTCTCGTATAACAATACGGGCAACATTGAATAGCAAGATTAGTAATAAATTGGAAATGTTCGAATGATATGATGACCGCATCTGAAGATGACGGGGGATAAATAATCTAAAGAGCGGAAGGTTCGGAAGCATGACAAAGAACATGCAAGCAAAGAACCTAAATCAAGTGATGACTTGAGACAACGGAGTACATCAGGGCGAATATCAATCAGGTACACGTTCTAAATTACAATAAGACAAGTAAAATGCAACAATTCACACAATGAACGATAGTTGCATATGGGCATATGTGATTAGCGAAATGAATGAATCATGTAAAAAATATAATAAATAAATATATGTATGTATATATATAAATAAATAAATAATGGCGAGTATGTGAAACCAGGGTAAAAGTAATCTCGATAAATACTGCAATGGGAAGGAGTGCGCGTACACTCGAACCCGAGAATGCAATGAAAGATAAGTGTCGTAATGGGAAGGAGTGCGCGTACACTCGAACCCGGGAAACTTAATCAAGTAAATAAACGATGTATTGGGAAGGAGTTTAATTACACCCGAACCCGGAAATTTGCAAAAGTAATAGATGACAAGGTTATAGACTTGGCCAAACAAAATAAAACGTGTAGAAATATCGTTTATATCAATAAACGATTTAGATAAATTCCATACAGTGATATGGAATAATAAAATGAAATGAATTGATTTTGTTATTGTTACAATGGACTAAATTCAAAAGTGAGAAATTAAGACTCGGATAGAAAATATCCTCGAGAAAGAAGCTAAATGGATGATACGTATTATTCGCTACTGTGAATAACGAAGTACCAATAAACACGGATTTAGAAACTTGGGTATGAATAACCACCCAAGTAAGACATTATTAATCAAATCCTTACGAGGAAGAAAGATGATCACATTGATCGGTATAATTGTATTAAAGATCAGTGAAATAAACGTATTAAAAGTGTTGGAACGAAAATAGGTAAAACCCCAAAAGCCGTATAACAATAACAGTGGTTTTATCAAATAAGGCTTAAGAAATGGACCTTCAGAACATTAATAAAAGAGACGGACCTAAGGGCCACTAACAAAAGAAAGACGGGTGTTCAGATCAATTAAGTAAAATGTTTTATAATAAAGGAAAACACAAACCAGTTAAACTTGAGAGTAAAAAAACATTAAGATAGAATTCCCCTGGGTAATGGGCTGTAATATATATATATATATATAATAAGTATGAACCGGATAATGGTAAGCGAAGAACAAACGGACGTGTAAATGATGGAAGAAGTCATAGAGTCGGAATAATAATTCAAACGAAAACAAATGTAGCCTTGGACTACGGTCAAGGTCAATAAAATTCAAAGGCGAAAGTGAATGATTCCAAACATAACAAGGGGTGCCTTGACGCCATATATGTGGATATACATTTTAATAGTGACGTGAGTAAAAGATGAATCTACGGGATCATCATAACCTTCGGGATTACAAGCAAATGTTAAGGTCTACGGGACCAAAAAGACCCTTGGGTCACAAATAAAAAGAAACGAACTATTGGGGTCTCACCTTAAAAAGGTGAAAATCTAAAAAAAAGACAACCTACGAGGCTAAGCAAAAGAACCTACGAGTCACTTTTGGGTAAAGCATAGGGATTGGTTACGATTCCCCGTGTAATATAATAGCGGAAAAAGAATAAATTCTTGTCGTCAACTCCTGGTATGAGTAATTGACATAAGTTAAAGAGAAAAACGTTAAACTAAAATTCTCTTTTAGTGAGAAACAACGTTTTTAACAAATATGAATATTATGCGAGAAAATGGAAAATAGCTAATAATAAAGGATATAGGTCTTAACACCGAGAGGTGTAAGACGATACGTTAGAAAGAAGATTTTTGATAATGAAAAGTTTATAAAAACTTAAATACAACGCGATGCGATGCGATCATAGTTACAAAAGTGATATAGAATATAATCATGTCGTAGCATGAGTTGTGGGATTGTAGATCATAAACTCACGTAAGGCCGAGTATGGCAAATATGGTATACTGAGTGACGGGGTATGAAGTGACGGTGACTAATCAGTCTAGCCGGTAGAAAACCGTTCAAAATCGGAATAGTATTGTTACTAATACAAAGCACTTGTCAATACAAGATTAGCGTGGAGTAAACATGTGGACGGACTAATATGACCGGGTAGTTAAATGGAAACTAGGTCAAATAGACGACAAAGAAAAAAAAATATAAGGTGAAAGCTAAGGTCCATGAGGACTTAAACTTAAAAGACACCCATGTCAATACGAATGATAACTCTTTACCGAAAAGAGAGAATGTCATGAAAATGAAAACTAGGTTCGTTGGTCAAACCAATGACTATGTAAAGAAGGTTTCGGGGATGAAACCTCTTTAAGGGGGGTAGACTTATAACACCCAAAAAATATTAGAAATTTATATTTATTTACATGGTATATATATGTTGGTCATAACCAAAGAATAATGTGACTAGGATTAATTAACATAGTTAAAAATATCTAGCAAATGATAAAGAAAACTTGAAACATTGGTGTTTTATAAACCTTGAAAATAGCTTGAGGGACCAAAATGGCCGAGTTTGAAAGTGAAAATACTTATAGGAAAAATAGACTCAAAACACACACTTGGTGTGTGTTTTGGTCGACGATTTCAACAGAGCAGGAAGGGGGTTCTCCCACTTGAACCCTAAACTCACAATTTGATCAAAATCAAAGGGAAAACGAGCTAGGAATTTGGGGCTTTTACTAAATTCGTGATCACTAAGACTAGGAGATCACAAGGTATGTCAAATTCCATCATTTGGTGATATCTTGAAATTTGGATAAACACTCATGATTGAAATTTATGCTTGCATGTTGAATCTTTGAGTGATGTTGTGTTAAATCCATGTCTAGGAGTAAACCCTAGTCGAAAGTTTGGTGATTTAGTGATGAAAATTGTGAAAAAGATAATTACCCATACATGTCTCAAGTGGGTATTATAACTAGATGATGAACACATGAAATTCCATGTTCAAATGGTATAAAACTGATGTTATGATGAAAGCCTTGATATTGTGTATGAATACTAGGCATAAGAGCTTGATTGATGCGAATAAAACTTGGTTAAAAGTTAATTAGGAGCTAAATTGATGAAAGTATGAAAATCATGCCCACAAGGTGTTTGTAGAAATGCCTAAAAGAAAACTAGATGTTGAAATTTTGAGTAAAAACGCATATTTGAATGTTATAGTGAACTATGCGTTATATGAAATAATAGGAGTTCTAAACAAATCGTTGATTGAACTCTATAGGCAAAGGAATTGAATCTTCAAGCGGACAAGTCGGAGTTGATACGCACTTGAAGGAAGAGCACCAAAGGTACGTGACTTTCGGTTTCATTACATTATGCATAAACAATAGTATTAGAAATATTAACGGGATTGTAGTGTAAAATGTGAGTTTGGTAAGTCAATGAAGTGACGAAGTTCACTCGACAAACCAAACGGGACAAAATAAACGATTAAAGCATGTTTGGAATGTCAATGAAGTGATGTAACTCACTCGACAACCAAACGGGTCAAAATAGTTAATTAGATACGATTGTTGAGAATATTGTTTAATTAATTCGAGTTTGCTAGGTCAATGAAGTGATGTAACTCACTCGACAACCAAACGGGTCAAAGTAGTTAATTTGATATGTTTGTTGATAATATTGTTTAGTTAGTCGTGTTTGAAATGTCAATGAAGTGATGTAAGTCAATGAAGTGATGTAACTCACTCGACAACCCAACGGGTCAAAATAGTTAATTAGATATGTTTGATAATAATATTGTTAAATTAGTTATGCTTAGAATGTAAATAAAGTGATGTAAGTCACTAGAAACCAATGTTGATGAATTATGCAACTATGTAACCGTGATCCTGTGACATTATGTTATTTGAATAGTTATGGATACTTGAAATTGTGTTTATTAGAAATGGTAGCGTTAGTTAAAGTGACGTAGATCACTATTAGTTAAACGAGTCAAAAACTTGAATAGAAAATGTTTGGTAGTCATTAGACATGGAGGATTTTATAAATGAGCCATACGGGTCGAATAATTGGTTAGTAAGTAGTAAAAATGTGTTTTGAATAGCATTTGGCGATGATGGATCACAAGAGCGTGAAACCATAGGTTTGGTAATGAAATGCCTTAAGCCCCGGATGTTGGGTAAATACGCCTTGAGCTTATAATAATAGTAGCAGTACAAAGAGTGCAAATACTATGCGGGTCGAATAAATAGAAAGGGATTTATAGATTTCCAGTTCGTAAATTCGAAATTTGATATAAAAATCATGATAGATGTGTTGGTAATTTAATTACGGATGCGTAGGAAAAAGAATCACCTAAAACGGATGCTTAGATAGAAAGTTATGAAATTTTGAAGTTAGTATTGTGAAAATTGGTGCTGGGCAGGAAATGCAGGTCTCAAACCTACACCTGCTGGAAAACAAGTTCCCCCGCGGCATGCGCCAGGGGACATCAAGCCCTGCGCGACACGCGAGAGCGTTCGCGGGGCACAAAAGATCCAAGTGGGTCTGTCGCGTGGCACGACATACTACATTTCGAAAATTATTTTTTTTTTCAATAATTTGACATGGGAACTTGTTTATATGTTATTAAACATTGTCAAAACTAACATTTTAAGTGGTTTTGACACTAGGTGATGCTGGACTCAATCTGGATGGCGATCAAGCATTTTTTCAAGAACCGAACACAACCTTTTGAAGCTTCCACGTTTAATTAACCTTGTTATAGACAGTGTTTATGTTGTAGACACTTAACTATTCGTTTTTGGGATGTTTAAATTAGTTAGTAGTTAACTAGAATGGTGACACTATCCAAACTTCTGTTTGGTCTAAATTATGAAATGAAGTATTTTGGTTTTAAAAATGTCTATTTTATATTAAATTCTTATATAAATGAGATGGGTGTTACACAATCCTTAGTAAAGAATGAGCCATGGCCCTTATCACTCATTTGTGAGACACTAAGGATGTTGAATTTTAGATTGTCTATCAGATTGACATTTTCAAACTTAACATTTCCAGACTGTACTATACCAGAACCCATCACCTTCCCTTTACTATTATTACCAAAAGATATATCACCCCCTCCATGAGTTTTGAATTCTTTAAGTAGGGCTCTACATCCTGTCATGTGCCTGGAGCCTCCACTATCTACATGCCAAAGACTATCTAAGCATGCAGAAGCTCCCTGCACATCAGGTAAAAGGTTAGTTCATGAGGGTCTCCAAAGCCAATAAGGCTTTGGATGGGGTCTCAATAGTGTCTGTGTTAAGTTCAGGTGGATGGACAGTGGTTAGCTCAGGGGTTTGGACAGTTTTGGAACTGTTTTTCTCTAACCACTGTTGGGGGTCCTGTCCTATCAGCTGTTGATACCCAAAGGGATGCCTGTTCACTCTTGGTTTAGAAGGCCTTTTGTAAGCTTCATAAACATGTGGAACCCTTGGGTATGGTGGTTGACCTTTACCTCTTCGGTATTGGTTAGCATGGGGTGCATCGGTTACCTAAACATCTCTTTTAACAGAGGTTTGGTTCAGCTGTTTGGTAACAACTGTTTAAACTGGCACAAACCGTGGTTGATTCTTGATTGGTGGTTTTGATGAACTCATGGATGTTTTTGAAGTGTACTCATTCTTTTTTACATCAAAGGGTTTGAGATACACACATTCCTGAGTGAGATTGTTTGTTTTACCACAGATGGTGCAACTCTTAGCAGGATTAATGATACTTGTTTTGTTAATATCATATGCTTTTAGATGAAAACAATCTTTGGTCAAATGGTTTTTCTTCTCACAGAAATCACAAAACAAGTTTTTAACCTTTTCTTTTCTTCTTTTCAGAATCCTTTGCAACAGAGTTTTGAACTACTGTTGGGATGTAATTAAGAGGAATGACCTTTGCCTTATGAGCTTTGACACCATCTATAGTTGTGAAGTCCATTGGTTTAAAATTTTCAAGAATGTCACACTCATCAGACCATGTGGTAAATTGGTATTTCTCAATCTCCTCAAAAGTTGAGGACCCAACAAATCTTTCCAAAGTGATTTTGTTACCAAGTTTATCAGTTATTTTAACTTCTTGGCCATTCTTGTTGGTTGTTATGATTTCAACAGAACCGGCTTGATTTGCAGCAGTGTTTTCAACTTGGTCATTTTTTCTAAACCCTATGCCAAATTTTACATTACTTTCAAGCTATTTTTCAAGCATGATCTCATAACCTTTGCAGGATTCCACCCATTTTTCACAAGTGATTTGGGTGGATTCCAACTCCTTTTTGCAGACTTGATATTTTTCTATCATGGTCTGGAGTTGGTCCTTGGTTATGCTATGCTCTTGTTTGATGCTGCAAATTTCACTCAATTTGTTTTTCAGTTCTTTTAATGACTTTTCAAATTGAACTTCAGAAGTTAATAACCTATCTATAAGGTTTTCATTCACCTCCTTAATGTTTGCAAATGCTATGATGCATTTATCTGAACAAAGGTTTTTAAGAACCTGGGGTGATACCTTAGTTGCAGCCATCATGGCACAATCACAGGTATGATCACTTTCTTCTTGAGCTTTCTCTTCTTTTTCTCCTTCTTTCTTCTTTTCTTCTTCTTCTTCTTCTTCTTCTTCTTCAGACCAGGGGTCGGACAATGGTTCCAACAGGGGTTTTGAACTTTCTCCCAGAAGTATTTCATCAGCAACAGCAGTAACCACTGCTTCAGCAATTTTGTCCAATGTTTCATTACTTGACTGTCCTTCTTCAGCTTCCAGCCCTTCTGGTATTGACTCTAATGCCATAAAACAATATTCATCATTAGAAGCATCATTAGTAGCATAGAGTGCAAAATTTTCATCACCTAGCTCATCAGGTAAGCTGCTACAGTCAACAAAGCCTTGGGTGAAAAAGCTTTGCTGATTTGGTTGAACCACTGTTGGTGCAGCTTGTTGAGGTGCAACTGGTTGCACTTGAACCTGAGGGACAGGGGCTTGGACATACTGAATTTGTGGAACAGTGGTTTGAACATAATGCATAGGAACAGGGGCTGCAGGATGTGCATAATGGGCAGTGTTTATGATGCGTGTGAAGTGTCGTATAGTTTTTAATGTATATTTTAAGCCCTTTAACACTTTTTAGCCAAGTTTTAACTTTATAAAACATGATATTTACTAACACTAAACACACATATGAGCAAGTGCACCCATCATGAGCGTGGTATAGCGTTGGTAAGATACCGAGGTCGTCCAAGGACACAAGGGCTTTTAATACCGGTTTATCCTCAACGTCTAATCAAATCAAAAGTTTAGAAAAAGGTTTTTAAACAAGAGAAATAAAACTAACTAAAATGCTGAAAAATAAAATAAAATAAAAACAGATAGACATGATGAATCACTTGGATCTGACTCGTATTTAGTGTAACCTTTGATTATTTCCGCACTTTTGCACTTTTTAAGAGATTATCTTAGTTATTGTAGTAGGCCCATCTTCTAAAGGTGATGTTACCCTCAACCCAGTAGTTTGAGTCAGCAAGGATACAATCCTAAAGGGTTGGATTATTGAAAGATAATTAATTAAGTTATTAATGCATATTGTGGTAGGCCCCTCTTCTGGAGGTGACGTTACCCTCGGCTAAGTAGTCTGAGTCAGCAGGGATACAATCCTAAGTAGCCGGGTTAAAGTATTAATAGTAGTTTACGTATGAGGGGATCAAGGAGTTCGGACCCCCGTCATCCAATACCAGTGAGTATTGAAGGAGGTCCTACTAAAGTTGACCCAGGTCCTTGCAGGATCTATACACTGAACAAGGCAAGACACTTACCAAACCGTTCCCTTAACCCCCGACCAGGTAGCCACCATACCTCCATATAGACCGTGGAGATATGAATGGTGAAAATCTTTTATTTTATATAGACAGTAAAATAATGCCAAGACACCACGGACAAACGATAAGAAGACTCACCTTCAACATATGAAACTAGTTATTAAAGTCATTAATACATAACCAAATAAAAAGTGCGAAAAAATTAAAAATAAAACGTATTACACTAAACACTTGTCTTCACCAAGTGATGTAAGAGACTTAGGCAAACATGGCCTTTGATTGTCAAGGACTCTTACGATCAATCTTGGATCCCGAGACTACTCACACACTCTATGATGGATGATGGATGATGGTGGTGGATGTGGGTTGTGATGGTGGTGGTGGGTGGGTGAAGTGTGAGAGAGGTGGTTTGCCAAGAGATGGTTTGCAAATGAGCCAAGCACCCCTATTCATAGCCTGCACAAAAGTCCGGACATGGCCCCGTGTCCACCCATCTTCTATTTCTTCCTTAAATGCAGTTTGTATGCATTAGTTGACCACGCCCCCGTGTCCGCTGGGAACGACCCCGTGTGCAGAAGCGTATCTGTATTATCAAGATTTTCCCAGATTCTGCGAATCTTAAAGTTGACCACGGCCCTGTGTCCGCTGGGCACGCCCCCGTGGTGGGTGATAGAAGCTTCTACAACTTTGTCGTTTCTGCAGACACTTGGGCACGCCCCCGTGCTCAGTGAGCACGGGGCGTGTTCAGCCTTCTGTTCTCTTGTTTTTGCTTTAGAGGATGCTGTCGAGGGGTCGGGCATGCCACTTTTATTCCTTTTCTTGTATTTATGCTAGATTTGGCTGCATTTTTGCTTCTTTTGTTCATTTAAGCTCTTTTAACCCTGAAAATACAAAAGGAAGACAAAAACACAATTTTTCCAACATTAGTACTAAAAAGGGTTAGTTTTATGCCTCATTTGATGTATTTTATATGTTGCATTTTGCGCACATCAAATACCCCCACACTTGAACCTTTGCTTGTCCTCAAGCAAAACTCTTTATTTTGTGGCTTACACACCCAAATGGAATGGGTAGAAGAGAAGGTTTTTGGCTTGTCATAGAGTGTCGGGATTTCCAAGATTCTTTATTAGGTTTTATTTTTATTTTATTTATAATCCTATTCGTCATGATTTATTTAAAACTTTTCATAAGAGAAATTATTTATTAGGGCATAACATGCCTCTTTAAAATTCCATTTATATACAAGTTCACATACCTCACGGGGGATCACTCAACACTCAGCCGAAGGTGTATTTTTGTGAAAACTCTCGAGAGCGGCATGGAACTTATTCCTACCATAAGCTTGCCAAGTAATCAATCCTTCTCCTTTTTAACTAAAAACCTTTGTAAATATCAAGAGGACTTTTGGGGTGAAGGGTTAGGCTTGGGTTAAAGGTAGGTGGTTTGGTTAGTGGTTAGTAGGAAAGGGCGAAAGGCGTAAAAAGCATCGGTTTTCATAAAACTTTTTATTTTTGTATCTTTTTATTTTGATGAAGCAATTCTTCAAACAAAATTCTTTTTGATAAACTTGTTTGTTTATTTCTTTTGGCTTCATTGTCATCATCATTTTTTTTATTATAAAGAAGTCATAAGAAAAACCGAGCTTTGTTACTAAAATAAAGGGTTTAAAATGAAAAAGGGTTTTGATGGGTAAAAAGGGTGTTTGTTTTGTGGGTTAAGAAATGAAAAGGTTTAGGCTCAAAGGGGCTAACTAGGGGGATTTTGGGTAGGTGGTAAAAAAAATAATGGTGTAGAAATAAAAAAAAAAAGGGTTAGTCCTAATGCCTCCATCATTTACTTACTTGGGTTTAAGTTGGTAAGGACCGGGAATGTATTGTCATGGCAAGTTCTAGAGTCGTAAGAACCAAGCGGCTATTCACACAAGAACCGAAAGATGAGTATTTAGTTTAAAGATGTGTATTTGTATGCTCAATAAAGGCTCAAAACTCACTTTTTGTGGGAATGAGTTTTTATGTGATCAAGTATATATAATCAAATTTTAACTAGATTTGTCATGCCGTTTCATATGTTGGTTCTTTTTATCACGACGCTATCGGTTGTAAATTTCTAAAAATATCACCTTTTTTAGAACTTGTAATTCCCAAATTAAACCAAGACAAGTAAAAAATGAAAATTTTTGAAAAAAATTGGGGTGTTTAGCGGTTCCAATAGAGTTTTGAGTAAGGCTTGTAATTAGGACTTGCAAAATTCAAGGTTTTAGCATCCCCCCACACTTAAATTACACATTGTCCTCAATGTGTCCCAAAAATAAGTTTTTAAGTTGATTAAATGTGTAAAAAGATGTGAAAAAGCAAAAATTTATGTTACTGGGGATCTTGACACGACACTGTGTCGATTGAACACGGCCCCGTGGTCAGAGTGCCAGTAACGAAAACTTACAGAAGGTGGACACGGGGGCGTGTCGACTGAGCACGACCCCGTGTCTGGTAAAAATCTGCAGAATTTTGACAAACAACATGTCACACCCCCAAAATCCACCATGCGGAGTATCACCGCTTAGAGGCGTGACATGACCAGGATCAAGCCACCAATCATATTGAACAATATAGTAAAGTAAATAAAAGTTCAACCACACAATATAATAGGTGTTCACAAACAAGTTAACTAAGTTCAATTTAAACAGCGGAAGAATAAAACGTGAAACCCAAACATAAGTAATAAGTTCATAAAGTTCAAATGTTAAGCACAGAACATAACGGTCCATATCCCACAACGACTTCCTCCTCGTGCAAGCTCCATAAGCATCTAACGACCTGTAAGGCATGTAACAACGAGTCAACAACAAAGTTGAGCGTGTTCACAGTTGGTTGTTTAGCTTTGCAAGTTTGTTTTGAAAACCGTAAGTTGTTTCGTAAACCACGAGTTAACCAGTATCCCAAACCATATTCATAATTAGTGGAGGTTTCCCCATGTGAACCACTAGACCTTTACCATATCGACTACTAACGAAAGTAAGTTGTGCCCTACATCAATGTCTATCATCATTGACAGTTTGCCCAGATCTATTAGTACACGCCCGTCCGACCGGCACGGTGTGAGGTTTGTCAAACCTAATAGCGCTATTAACCAATGACCCGCTCGCCATTGGCCTGGCGATTAAGTCGATATAAAAATGTGAGACTTAATGATAGAGTTTTGTCTAGTAAGTTTAAGGTTGTTGTCCTACCCAAGGAGTACGAACGTACGTATTCTACCCAAGGAGAATACGCATGATTAGTATTGGCATCCTACCCATGGAGGATGGCGGTACATATCCTACCCAAGGAGGATATGTAGGTTCCATTATAATTCTTTAACCCATTCCCAACCACCGGGAATCCCATGCTTTAGAAAGTGTGTGAACTCACCTTGGTTTGCTCGGTTTGACTCTCAAAAATAGCTAACAGTCAAGGTCAGTCAATCATGTCCTAATATGATTACCAGTTAGTCATTTAGTGGTTTCAAATAGAGCACAAAGTTCCTACACGTATCTACTACACAACATGCACTCACTTGTTATATTAGCTTGAACATCCAAAACTGGACTGTTTTCGGGTATTTTAATAAAATAGTTAACTTACTCCAAAAATTCCCAAATTTTTACAGAATGTTTTAAACAATCCAAATATTACTGTGTAAAAATATCAGGATCCAGTTTATTACCAATATTTTATAAAAAAATCATTTACCGGACTATAATCAGATTCATCACTTTCTAACTGTAGTCCACGGAAAAATTCATTTAAAATTCATCGTAAGTCCGATTGTTGAAATTCCAGTTGGAGTATTATAACAACATCAGTGGTCATCTACAGTACAAATTTCATGAGTTAATTCTACACAGATTACAAGTTATGATGAAAAACATAACATACACTTTCTGCAGTAAAAACACAGCTTTTACTGCTGTACAAAACGACCCTTTAAAAATAGAAAACGAAGCCCAAAAATTATGATTCTAGTGCCATTAGAACCGTATTTCGAAATAACACGTTATAGACTCAAGAAAATCAATTTTTCGTTAAGTTATGACCCAGTTACAGCCAACTGAAAACGGATGTAACAGTTTGACAGCTTCCTGTTTTTAGCTTAAAGCGCTCTAACGCAAGTTCTATTTGTTCCGTTAACATGCCTAGTGATCAACAATAACATTTAACATCACTTGCAGCAGGTTATCGTTTATTTAACTTAGATTTATCATGTCAAGTACCATTGTTCATATCAGATTTTCAGAATACAAACAGGACAACATCATAATACATCCTTTAACTACTAAAAATAGGAAGTAACCAAGAGTTAACAAAAAGCTTACAACTAGCTTAAAGCTATGGAAGATCTGTGGAGAAAAATGAGTGGATAAAAGCTTGTGATGGAGGTCCTTCAAGATCCGTGTGTTCCACACCTTCTAAATCACCTTGTAGCACCTTGAAGTACACTTGGATTGTTTGAAATTGCAACAAAAAGAATGGTGGTAGTGGGAGTATGTTAGGCCGTGAGCTTTAATGTGGGAGGAGGAGTTTGTGTTGTGTGAAGAATATGGTAGTGGTTCTTATAATTACCAAATTCTAATATTCAAAGGGTTGTATGTCCCCTCAAGTACATGCAAGGTCCAACAAATCCCAAAGCAAGATATGGAAGGATTTAGTGGAGTTTGGTGTGTGGGGTTATACTCTTGTCCGTAAATCAGCAAAGGGAGTTGGTAAATTACAAATTTTAAATGGTAAAGGGGATAGTTAGTGGAAGGTTAGTTGTAACCACTAGTGTCTTATGTGTATAATGTTTTATAATATGTTAGGGTGCTCGGGAACCATAACTAGCTCAGAAAAAGTAAAACAATGGTTCTAGCAATATTTTGGTGTTCCAGGTAATGTCCAGTTGTTCGGTTAGATACTGGTTCGTTAAAGTGTCAATTTTATTCCGTATAGTATCTTTTATGTAACTTTTTGTGATACTATAATTCCCAACACTTAGGAAAACATTCAGGACTACTTAGTAAATTTTCTGCACAATCATTAAGCACAATTTAATATTAATCGTACGGATACATGTAATTATGAGGGTTGTCACACAATAGGTCTGGGGAAATGGGCATGGGGGCGTGTTGACTGAACAGGACCCCGTGTGGACAAACTGCAAAGGTGTAAAACAGGTTTCTGGCTTCGGTTTTGCTGTCCCAGCTTTAGTGGCACTAATGTTTAGTGCTCTAAGCCTCGTATGTACCTGTTTTTATCAATAAACACTACACCAAACCATAACAAGCATCCTAAATTACCATTGTTCAAACATCCATACCACAATGTTAAAATAAAGAAAATGCAGAAAGTAAAAAGAGTCACGCAGGCCGGAAATTGTTCATGAGAATAAGGGGTTAACTTGTGGACCTCCAACCAGCTGATCCTACCTCCACTCCTCCCGCCTAGTCCATGTCCTCGTCTTCATCACCATCACCTCCTCTATGCCCCGCCATGTACTCCCGGATGTTCCCAATGTCATCCTGTATGTCGGATATGTTTCTCTCTATTGCTCCGACCCGGGTGTACGTGTTGCTGGCCATATTGTAGGTGTTCCTGGTGCACATGTGGTTTTCCTAAAATAAATCATGTAAAGTTTGAAAGTTAGGAAAACCGCCTCCTTGTGAGGAGGATTGACCCGGATCACCCTGGGGCTGGTAATGGTATTGAGGAGGAGGTTGGAAGTGTGGTGCATGTAAGACGAGTGCCTCTTGCGGGTTCCATGCATGTCCCTGGACTCTTTAGAAGCTGACCGTCTCGTCTTCTGTTTCATAAATCAGGTTCATGGATTGGCAGATGACCATGTCCACTCTTCCCGACCATGGGCCCTTTTCGAAAGATCTGGGCATGTTCACGAAATGCTTGAATAGACGGTATATCCACCCCCAAAGAAGATAGGAGTCGGGGGAGTAGCAAACTGGTTCCAATGCATGTTTCGGAGCAGGAGGTACGGAACATCAAGGTTGGTGCGGGTATGAATGCAATGAAGGACTAGTAGACCCCTTAAACCTACAACACCGCTGCTATCGTGCCTCTGACTAAGAGAGTAAGTGAGGACCTTGTGAATGTAGCAGTAAAGAGGGTCCCTCAACTTAGTGCTCTTAGTACTGCTGGGATTGTAGATCCCTTCTCCTATTTGAGCCCAAACAGCTAGACGGTCACTTTCCTTGATCTCGCGGAGACCGCCGGTGTTTTCTTCATCCCCCACATCTTCCTTCACATACAACCCAACTATCGACCCAAACTGTGCCATCGAGATTGAGTACTTAGTCCCTCCATACCAGAATTCTACCCCATCATTAGCGAATGGATCGGCTCTTGTTTTAAAAGCAAATGTGCTGTAGAATTCCAGGTTATATTCATGGACTGAACGAAGTCGAGTGCACAGAGCGGCTCTTAGTGGGCCGGCGACTAGGTTGTTAAATCGGTCAAGCTGGTTCACTGCTCCTAGAAGATCCATGCATACTGTCCGTTGGTATTCCTCTGGCCTGGTTCGAAGCACGTCGTATCTTGCTTTAGCATCCAACTCATTTGCATTGAACCAAGTGAATTTCTTGGACATCTGAAAGGAAACACCAAACAATTAGCATGAAACAGTGAAATTTTCGGAGAAAAACTGAAAACAGTCGGCTGAACACGACCCCGTGTTCAGCGGACACGCCCCGAGTTGGCCCGAAATTGGCTGGACACGCCCCCGTGCTCAGCGAGCACGACCCCGTGTCCAGGCGTCTGTTTCCCAAAAATCCCATTTTTCGACCCGGTCCCGAAAACTTGAAAATTTATGGTCCAGTAGGGGCGGTTTTCCCCGAAAATGAAACCCCAAATGCCGTTTTTTTCCCAAAACAAACCGTTTACCCCTTCAATTTTATATTTTTCGGTTCAAAAACAAGCGTTTGGGGTTTTTGTGAGAAATCGGGCAAATCTACGAACAATACAAGTTGATTTACTTCCTATAACATGTATCTATACTAATGCTAACAGATCTAAGCAAAAATTTGAGGTTTGATCCGGATGAAGTTCAAGAACCCAAAATTTTTCCCCAAATTTTTGTTTTTTTTTAACTATATGCAAATGCTTAATCTAACTACTAATAATGATAGAATCATACCTTGATGTTGTTTGAAGTAGAGGAGACGTTGAAATCTTGCAGAAAAATCGCCTGAACCAGAGAGTTTTCGGGGAAATGGGGCGTGTGGAATGAAGAAACTGTTATGAAAAAGGGGTTTTATCCCGACAGTTGCGCGGACACGGCCCCGTGTCCAGTGGACACGGCCCCGTGTCCAGTGGACACGGCCCCTTGGGCGGGCAAGTTTTTTTAATTTTTTTTAAGTGCTCGTGTGAGTGCCCTGTTTCTTGAAAACTTGGTTAGAAGACTTATCGATTTAGATGTCACCCTGTTGCTCGTAACTTACTAGGTATGATGTTGATGCTTTCATTCTTCGACTGTTTGAAGCGAGATTTCTTCCTACTCATCCTCAATAAATCCTTGATAGAGCTTCAGCCATTGGCCATTGACTTTGAATGAATTTCCATTTCGTGATTTAATTTCTACTACACCGTGTGGGAAAATATGGGTGATGGAAAAAAGTCCTGACCATCTAGATTTTAATTTACCAGGAAATAACCGAAGTCGTGAATTAAACAATAGAACTTGATCTCCTACTCGAAATTCATTAGGTTTAATGTGTTTATCATGCAAGTTCTTCATTCTTTCCTTATAAATTTCGGAGTTAGAGTATGCATAATTCCTTAGTTCGTGTAATTCATTTAATTGACAAAATCAATTCTTACCGGCAAATTCTAAATCTAAATTTACATTTTTAATTGCCCAGTAGGCTTTGTGTGCAATTTCTACTGGCAAGTGACAACTTTTTCCATATACGAGCTTATATGGGGTTGTACCTATTGTTGTTTTATAAGCAGTTCGAAAAACCCATAAAGCATCATCTAATTTATCGGCCCATTCTTTTTTATTTAACCCTACGGTTTTTTCAAGTATTTGTTTTAAACCTCTATTAGTCACTTCGGCTTGTCCGTTTGTTTGAGGGTGATATGCCGTTGAAACTCGGTGATAGACCCCATACCTTGTTAAGATTTTTTCAAGTTGATGATTACAAAAATGGGTACTTCTATCACTTATTAAAGCTTTTGGTGTTCCAAAACGAGAGAATAATCTTTTCAGAAATCTTACGACTCTTCCATCGTTGGTTGGAAGTGCCTCGGCCTCGCCCCATTTAGACAAGTAATCGACTGCCACAAGTATATATTTGTTTCCTTTTGACGGTGGGAAAGGTCCCATAAAGTCGAGTCCCCACACATAAAAATTTTCACAAACAAGAATGCCATTTTGTGGCATTTCATTTTTGGAAGAAATATTACCTGTTCTTTGGCAAGCGTCACATGTTTTGACAAGACTTTGGGTGTCTTTGTAAATGGTTGGCCAGTAAAATCCTGAATCGAATACCTTTCGGGCGGTACTTGCGGCACCATGATGTCCTCCGTATGGACCTTCATGACATTGGCGGAGAATCCCTCTTGCTTCACTACCATGTACACATCGTCCGATGAGTTGGTTGGCACACATTTTGAAAAGATAAGGGTCTTCCCAAAAGTAATGCTTTACATCAGCAAATAATTTTTTTCTTTGATGATGCGGCCACCCTTTTGCGACTATACCGCTAGCTAGGTAGTTAGCATAGTCAGTGTACCATGGTTCTTCTCGGTATTCCACCATTTCCAGGGACTCCGTTGGAAATTTTTCATTGATTTGCTCATCCCTTGTTGCCTCCAAAGCTGGGTCTTCTAGTCGCGAAAGATGATCTGCTGCGGTGTTTTCTGCTCCTCTTTTGTCTTTGATTTCAATATCAAATTCTTGGAGGAGTAGAATCCACCGAATCAAACATGGTTTAGCATCCTACTTCTTGAAGAGATGTCGAATGGCTTTATGATCTGTATAGACTATTGTTTTAGAAAGAACAAGATAAGAACGAAATTTATCAAAAGCAAATACCACAGCTAGTAATTCTTTTTCTGTTGTTGTGTAATTTTCTTGTGCATCGTTAAGTGTTTTACTAGCATAATAAATTGGGTGAAAATGCTTTTCTTTTCTTTATCCCAAGACGGCTCCAACTGCAAAGTCACTTGCATCACACATGATTTCGAAAGGTAATTTCCAATCAGGCGCTATCATGATAGGTGCATTGACTAGCATTTCCTTGAGTGCTAGAAATGCTTGATTGCAATCCTTGTCAAAGATGAAAGGGGCATCTTTTTCAACTAATTTTGTTAGAGGTCTTGAAATTTTAGAAAAGTCTTTGATAAATCTCCTATAGAATCCGGCATATCCTAGGAAACTTCTGATTGCTCTAACGGAGGATGGGGGTGGTAATCGAGAAATAGTGTCTATTTTGGCTCGATCTACCTCCATTCCTTCTCTCGAGATCTTATGACCGAGTACTATTCCCTCCGTTACCATGAAATGGCATTTTTCCCAGTTAAAGGCGAGGTTAGTTTCCTCACATCGGGATAGCATTCGCTCAAGGTTATCGAGGCATTGGTCGTATGAATCTCCAAAGATAGAAAAGTCGTACATGAAGACTTCCATTGTCTTTTCTATCATATCATGGAAGATGGCCACCATGCAACGTTGAAAGGTTGCGAGGGCATTACATTGACCAAAGGGCATGCGTCGATAAGCAAAAGTTCCATAGGGACATGTGAAAGTTGTCTTTTCTAGGTCTTTGGGTGCTATCGGGATTTGAAAGTAACCTGAAAAACCATCCAAGAAATAGTAAAATTTATGACCGGATAATCTTTCTAACATTTGATCAATGAAGGGCAAAGGAAAGTGATCTTTCCTTGTTGCTTCATTTAATCGCCTATAATCTATACATACCCTCCATCATGTGACGGTTCTCGTTGGTATTAATTCATTCTTTTCATTAGTTATTACCGTCATACCTCCTTTCTTTGGAACTACTTGGACGGGACTTACCCACGGACTATCGGAGATAGGGTAAATAAGTCCAGCGTCAAGCAATTTGATGACTTCGTTTTTAACCACTTCTTGGACATTTGGATTCACTCTACGTTGTGGTTGTATTACCGATTGGTAGTCATCGTTCATTAAAATTTTGTGCGTGCACATGGAAGGACTTATGCCTTTAATATCTACAAGCTTCCAAGCGATCGTATTTTTGTGTTTTTTCAAAAGTGTAATTAATTTTTCTTTTTCTACACTAGTTAATTTAGACGAAATAATTACAGGTGATTTACCATATTTGTCGAGAAAAGCATATTCCAAACCTTTTGGGAGTTCTTTGAGCTCAAGAGGTGGGTCTTTAGGAGACTCCTTATTTGGTTGCTCATTTCGATCAAGAACTACAAAAGCTTGTTCTATGGCGACCTCTTCTTCAACAAAGTGGTCAGTTTCTTCTCTTGTATCGGGTGGTTCATCTTCACCTTCAATTAGGGGGTCATTATTGCCGAAGGGATATTTCATTGAACGCTCAAAATCGACACTCTTTTTAAATGCCCCTAATTGAATAGATAGATTGTTGAACTTCCGGTTTTTCAAAGCTTCGTGGGTTTTTACAAAAGGTCGTCCCAACACTAGAGGAGTGTCATCAAGGATGACAAAGTCGGTTGGGATTACCATTTGATTTGTTTGAACCAAGACATCCTCAACTACACCAATTGATTTTATTACTTTCCTATTGGATAGAAAAATGGGTATTTGAAGTGGAGAAAAATCACCAATACTTAATTTTTCGAAAATGTAGTTTGGCATTATGTTAACACAAAGATCCTTATCAATTGTGATATTACTAATAAATGAATTTTGAAAAAAAACATAGAACCGGTGTAATGTTAATTTCAAAGGGATCTTCTTTTATTAGCGAAGTTTGATCATTAGTTAACTTAATGCTTACCGTTTCGTCAATTTTATTGTTAGTGTTTAAACCTTTTAAAAACTTAGCATGAGTGGGAACTAAACAATGATTTTCGAAAGAAGGTGACAAGAGATTAATTTTTTCAAAATTAGACTCTTCTTGAATTTTAACATTAACGGACTCACCCTTTTCGTTGTTTAACTCATGTGTCAATTTTTCACTTATTTGTTCTTCCATTTTTACATTTTCAACAATCTCTTTTTTATTTAATTTTTCTCTTGTGCGGGACTCCTCTTCCCTTGCGTGAGATTCTAATATGCAACGTTCAATAGTTTTAATTTTTTCTATTATCCTATTGGCTATGTCGGTGATAGAGTAAGGATCGGGATCCTCAAAGCTCGAATCCGGTTGTTCGATCCTTTGTTCCTCATAATACTCATAGGAAGTAGATGGTTCACACCATTGTCCTTCATTGTAAGTATATGATGGATAAGGGTCGTAATTTCGTTCTTCATAATACTCATATGAGGTGGGTTGTTCACGCCATGGTTCCTCATAATAAGCATATGAAGGTGGTGGCTCATATTGTGGTTCCTCAAAGTATGAGTATGAAGGCTCATACCTTGGTTCCTCAAAATATGAGTATGAGGGAGGAGGTTCATACCTTGGGTCTTCATAGGATGTGTATGAAGTTGATGGCTCGTACCTAGGTTCCTCATAGTAGGTGTATGAATTGGATGGTTGAAATAAGTCACAATATTGAACCGAGTGCGGGTCACCACAAATGGTGCAATAGTCTTCCCTATAATCATCCTCCTCAAAGGTGTAGTTGTAACCTCCTGAGTATTGATCCATGAGAATCACTCAGCAGACCACAAAAAGTCTCGAGACCAGAAAACAAAAATAAAAACGGAAACAGAGGCTGGACACGGCCCCGTGTTCAGTGAGCACGGCCCCGTGTTCAGATTCTGTATCTGGGCGTTTGAATTAAAGTTACTGGTTTCGTTGAGCACGGGGCGTGTTCAGTGAGCACGGCCCCGTGTTCAGGCTACTGTAAATGCAAAATCTAACTAAAATGAAGAAGAAAAATGCGTGCGTTAAAAAGGTTTTGAAAAACTGATTAGGCCGTTGATTTTAAGCTTTCTTAAAATCCTTGTGTCCCCGACAACGGGGCCAAAAACTTGATGCGTGTGAAGTGTCGTATAGTTTTTAATGTATATTTTAAACCCTTTGACACTTTTTAGCCAAGTTTTAAATTTATAAAACACGATATTTACTAACACTAAACACACATATGGGCAAGTGCACCCATCGTGAGCGTAGTATAGCATTGGTAAGATACCGAGGTCGTCCAAGGGCACAAGAGCTTTTAATACCGGTTTATCCTCAACGTCTAATCAAATCAAAAGTTTAGAAAAAGGTTTTTAAAAAAGAAAAATAAAACTAACTAAAATGCTGAAAAATAAAATAAAATTAAAACAGATAGACAAGATGAATCACTTGGATCCGACTCGTATTTAGTGTAACCTTTGATTATTTCCGCACTTTTGCACTTTTTAAGAGATTATCTTAATTATTGTACTAGGCCCCTCTTCTGAAGGTGACGTTACCCTCAACCCAGTAGTTTGAGTCAGCAAGGATACAATCCTAAAAGGTTGGATTATTGAAAGATAATTAATTAAGTTATTAATACATATTGTGGTAGGCCCATCTTCTGGAGGTGACGTTACCCTCGGCGAAGTAGTCTGAGTTAGCAGGGATACAGTCCTAAGTAGCCGTGTTAAAGTATTAATAGTAGTTTACATATGAGGGGATCAAGGAGTTCGGACCCCCGCCATCCAATACCAGTGGGTATTGAAGGAGGTCCTACTAAAGTTGACCCAGGTCCTTGCAGGATCTATACCCTGAACAAGGCAAGACTCTTACCAAACCGTTCCCTTAACACCCGACCAGGTAGCCAACATACCTCCATATAGACCGTGGAGATATGAATGGTGAAAATCTTTTATTTTATATAGACTGTAAAATAATGCAAAGACACCATGGGCAAACGATAAGAAAGACTCACCTTCAACATAAGAAACTAGTTATTAAAGTCATTAATACATAACCAAATAAAAAGTGCGAAAAGATTAAAAATAAAAGTATTACACTAAACACTTGTCTTCACCAAGTGATGTAAGAGACTTAGGCAAAGAAGGCCTTTGATTGTCAAGAACTCTTACGATCAATCTTGGATCCCGAGACTACTCACACACTCTATGATGGATGATGGATGATGGTGGTGGATGTGGGTTGTGATTGTGGTGGTGGGTGGGTGAAGTGCGAGAGAGGTGGTTTGCTAAGGGATGGTTTGCAAATGAGCCAAGCACCCCTATTTATAGCCTGCACAGAAGCCCGAACACAGCCCCGTGTCCACCCATCTTCTCTTTCTTCATTAAATGCAGTTTGTCTGCATTAGTTGACCACGCCCTCGTGTCCGCTAGGCACGACCCCGTGTGCAGAAGCATATCTGTACTATGAAGATTTTCCTAGATTCTGCGAATCTTAGAGTTGACCACGGCCCCGTGTCCGCTGGGTACCCCCCCTGTGGTGGGTGATAGAAGCTTCTACAACTTTGTCTTTTCTGCAGACACTTGGGCACGCCCCCGTGCTCCGTGAGCACGGGGCGTGTTCAGCCTTCTGTTCTCTTGTTTTTGCTTTAGAGGATGCTGTCGATGGGTCGGGCATGCCACTTTTATTCCTTTTCTTGTATTTATGCTGGATTTGGCTGCATTTTTGCTTCTTTTGTTCATTTAAGCTCTTTTAACCCTGAAAATACAAAAGGAAGACAAAAGCACACTTTTTCCAACATTGCTAAAAAAAGGGTTAGTTTTATGCTTCATTTGATGTATTTTATATGTTGCATTTTGAACACATCAGTTTACATGGGCAACAGGGGTATATTGGGCATAGTGCACAGTGCTTTGGTTATTTTGTGGTCTAGGGTTTGAGCTGGGATGTGTAATAATTGGTCCATTTTTTTTTACTCCTGCATTCCCTAGAAAAATGACCTAGCCTATTACACTTATAACACTTAATCTTTGACTTATCTAGCCCCATTTTTAGATTCCCATGTAACCCTGGAAATTTTCTCCCTGTCCTTTTGTGAAACTTGCTGGTTCTTACACTCAGCAAAGCAAGTTGGTGCAAAATGTCCATTTCTTCTAAGTCAGTTGGATCAAAATGCTGCAAATCATTGAGTTCAAAGCATAGATTTTCAGAGTTCTGGCTTTCTCCATTTGCTGTGAAAGCATAATTGGATGAGTGAGGATCAGAGTTGAAGTTTCCACCAACAGTTATGTCAATAAAGTGATCATAACTCTGATCCTTACTACTGCCAGACTCTTCCTTACCCAAAAGAGCCGTGTTGCCAAATGAGTAGTCATCTGCAACTTTGCCAGACTCTTGCAACTTCTTTTTCTGGTTTAACTCCCTTTCATAGGTCAGGAGTCTACCATGAAGTTGGGTCAGGGTCAGATATTTAAACTCAACAGAGTTTCTGGTTACAAAAGCTATAGTGTCCCATTTTTCAGGAAGTGATCTTAAAAACCTGCTGTTAACAGTTGATTTAGGAAATTCAGTTTTAACAAGCTTAAGTTCACTTATGAGACAGCTAAATCGCTCAAACTGCTGTGTTAATGTTTCACCCTTAATATGACTAAAGGTTTCATACTGTTGGTTCAAAATTTCCCTGTTGTTTTCAATTACTTATTCAGTTCCCTCAAATTGTTCCTTAAGTGCATCCCACAATTCCTTGGCACTGTTACAGTGTAACAGCCCAACATAGATTTCATTTGGGAGTGCAGATGCAACGATGCTGAATGTCTTGGCATCTAGTTCAAGTTTTTGAAAATCCTGATCAGTGTAGTTCTCTAATTTCTTAGGAACAAAAACCTTTAGATCCTCAGCACTCGGCACCATAAGAACATGTGGTCCATAGATAACCGATTTCCAACATCCGGTGTTCTGTTGAGCTAGGACGTGACCCATCCTTCGCTCCCAGATGTTGTATTCATTTCTCTTCAACATAGGTGGTTTGAAGAGAGAGCCAATGTTATTGTTCATATCTTGTGATTGTGACATCATCCTGGTTGTTTTACAGGCACTGGTTAATCAACTTTGCTCGTGATTAACCCTTCCTCTGTTTTTCAACGAAACAAACAATTAGTGAGTATCAACGATTTTGAGCTGAACTTTTTACATCAAAATGATTGTTAGATCAAGTTTGACTGTCCAGGCCCTGATACCAATTGTTAGGATCTGAGTTTCTTATGATTGTGTTTGTTTGAGATTAATGAAGATGAATTAGAAACAAGTGCAGCGGAATTAAAATGGAAATAAACTTTCAACACAATCAAATGAGAGAATTGCTTTCAACACACATGTTTGACATGAAATCGAATGATTACATTTTTTACAATGATTCAATTACACTTGCATGCATGTAATACAATCTCCCCCTCAGCCTGAGCTCACAGTTTGTACATACAGAATGAGTTGTGAAGAAAGAGCTGATAGAACAGTACAGGGTACTGTTCTATTTATAGTACCGAACAAACCACTGTGGCATCTTTGCTGACGTCACCATGAAAGTGATATCTAACCTCTTAACAACCTACAACCACTGATCTATATAAGCACTATTATCTAACCACTGATTACAATACAATACAAAGAAAAATACTAACTACTGCTTCTCATTCCCTTCAGCAGTACTTGAACCATGGCAGTAGATTGAGCATCAGTGTTTTAGTCTTCAACATTCTTTAGCAGTTGTTGATGATCAGTAGTTGTTGTAGACGAATAGTGGATGGAGGTTATCAGATGTTAGGGCCACTTCCAAGGGGAAAGATTGAATACAAACATCTGCTTATTCTGGATCCACTGATCTGATCCAGTTTTGGCTTTAATCAACTGTCCCTCTGTAGGGTTCAATCCCAACAATATGTAATCATTGCATTCCGATAAGTAAATACGATATATGAATAAAATAAGTACGATGTCCATCCATGCGATTGATTTAAATGAAATTACAAGTCACATGTTTTGTTCATGAAAGACAATCTAAAAACTTTAAGTTTGACAAAAGACTTGTTCACAAAATATAGTTTATACAAATCAAGGCTTTGCATTCCATATTTCGCGTGAAGGCGGAATATGTGAACCAAACCCTTCAAATGGATGGCATCGAATTCCTGACTCTTGTTCTTTTCTTATTTCCATGCAAAGTCCACTAATTTCCTGAAATGCATGTTATGTTGGTGCATATATCTGTCGACTTCGTCTTGTATCGAGTCTTGTAATTAGATTGATAGGCAAAGACACGTAGTACAAAAGAAATAGGAAACAGAGCTGAAACAGCAAGTTCATGCAAAGTGACCAGTTCGTACGAACTGGCCAGTTCGTACGAATTGGACATGTCTGTTTCATGCGAAGTGGCCTCCCCTATATATATTTGTTCTTGGTTTTTCATTTGTAACTTTTGGATTCTAGCAGCGAAGCTCTACCGAAGTGTCTACAGCTCGTGTATCATTGTCAAATCAATACATTAGACATTTAAAGTGATTCTTAGTGCATATCAAGCTGATTCAACATCAATACGTCTGATTCCACCTCTCGTATTGATCGAAAACTCTTCTAAACGACTAGTTTAGGTCGAATCTCGATCCTACAAGTGGTATCAGAGCTCAAGAGGAAGAGTTCTTACCGATTCAGCATGTTTTCATCCGAAAATCTCACTTCTACTCACTTTCTTCATATTTTCTCAAAATTAACTGAAATTTTACGGTTCAAATGGCCTGATTTTTACATATAACAAGCAAAATACTGTTTTAATCAATCCGTGAACATATTAGACCCTAATTAAATCTAAAAGTTGATCAATTTTTCAAAAAACCGTCCGATCGTTCGACAATATCATCAGTTCGCACGAAGTGAACCTCCACTTCACACCAAGGACTTCCACTTCACACCAAATAAGTTCACTTCGCGCGGTTTGTTCACCAGGTCGCACCAAGAAAGATCACTTTGCACGTAAATAGCTCAGGTCGCATCAAGACCACACACTTTGCATGAAGTCAGTTCCAATTCACACGATTTGACTTGTTGTTCAGTTCGCATGCTCTTATTACATTCCGCTTTGCACGAAAACTAACCAGTTCGCACGAAGTCATCATCCAGGTCGCATAAGACTTTCACTTCGCACGAAATTTGACTCAGATCGCGTGGTTTAAATTGCAGTTCGTACGATCTGAAAATTGACAGTCTAGTTCGCACGAGAACTTAAGTTCGCAAGACTTGACAATAGTTCAGCTCGCACGGTTTGTAATTTCAGATCGTTTGGTTTTAGCTTTGGTCCAGATTGTTTGATTGATAACAAGATCATACAAAATTCAGATTGTTTGAAAAGTTAGTTTTGTGAACCCTCGAAAACCAAAACATGGAAAACGAATTCTACAACGCATTTGCTACTCTGATAACTATGGCTCAGAACGTAAACTTAGAGAATGAAATGGGCACCATGCAAAAACCGCCTAAGCTCATGAATATCGAGGAATATAACAGTTGGGAAGAACGTTTTGAAAATTGGGTTCAAGCGAATCATTTAGATGCATGGGAATGTGTTGAACAATGATATGTTAGACCAGTTGATGAATACGGAGAGGTTGTTGCTATCAAAGATTTAGATGATGATGAGAAAAAGAAATACAAAGTGAGAAGATGATGATCATTATTTTGCAACAAGCTATTAAGGAAGACATCTTGATTTTATTGCAACACAACGGAAGCGCACATTCAATGTGGAAATCACTAAGAACGAAGTTTGTTGGAAGTCAAGACATGATCAAGAACAAAAAATCGCTTTTGAAGAAAGAATTTGATCTATTTCGGGGATTAAAAACCGAAAACACCAAGCAGATTATAGAAAGATATTGCAATTTGGTGGTTAACATGAAGCGATTGGATATCAAGAAAGATAGA
The DNA here is from genome assembly GCA_030545235.1 of Helianthus tuberosus. NCBI lineage: Eukaryota > Viridiplantae > Streptophyta > Magnoliopsida > Asterales > Asteraceae > Helianthus > Helianthus tuberosus. The sequence continues at coordinate 57,470,726 of CM060443.1, read as the reverse complement.
GAAGAATGGGTTGAAAAATTGGCCGATGCATTGCCACAAGATGTTTGGGGCACGTATCTTATGATGTTGAAGAATAATGATGATTTTGCAGATCTATCGTTGAGTAAGTTTATTGAAAAACTTGAAGTTTAAGAGATGGAACAACGGAAGATGGCGAAAATGAAGGATTTTAATGGTGAACAAGACATTGGTATGTACTACAAAGGAAGTACGATTGATAAAACCAACATTGCACCAAAGATCGAAACTGCTTTTAACGCAAAAAGTTCTTCTGGAGGGTCATCTCAAGGATCAAACAACAATAATAGATTCTCGTCATATCCATCCGTTGATCCAAGTTATTCAGCAACCAATAATGGCAAACTACTACAATGCAACATTACATTAAATCTTGAGAATGGTCAAAATTTCTCAGAAGAGGTTGCTAATGGTTATATGTCTTTATTGGTGACTGTTTTAGAGTCTTATGAAAGTTTGGCAGCCGAGAAGATTGGTAATCCGATGCTGACAAAAGAGGATTATGATCAGATTGATGCAGAAGAGATGGAATTAATGTTGGATCGTCGAGTGACCCTAACGAGTCAATCTGAAGAGTTCAACATCAAAATCAAAGGCGGAATCAATGAAATTGATGTAACACAACTTGATACTTTCTAATTGTCTTCTCTTATTGATTTCCCGAGCTTTTACAATTCAAATAACAATCCGGCAGCACCTCGGCTTTGAAAACAATGTTCTAATTCCGTTTCAAATGAAACGACACGTTCAGTATCTATAGAGAACTAATTCCGCTTGAAACAGTTACAAACGGAATTACGAGTTCACGCGGAATTACTTAATTCCGTGCGGAATTAGTAATCTCGCTTGAACTCACTAATTTCGTTTGAAATGACAGAGTGACCATTTCAAGCGAAATTACCCTAAAATATTGTTTTCTTGATTTCCGTGCCCTGATTTATCTAATACAATACAAGACTCAATAAAGACGAAGTTAACAGACATCAGTGCACCAACAGACTCCCCCTTGGATGTTGACGAAGTCTTTAGCATCCAGTCTTCAGTCTTTAGTCTTGATCTATCGTTCTCTGCCTTAAATTTTCTTGACATTGTAAAGCATCCTTCAATTCTTTTATATTCAAACTCCCCTTTGAATGTTGATCCAGAATTTTGACTCCCCCTTTGGAAAACTCCCCCTCACGATAAGCTGGGACTTAAATTCTGGTTCAAACTTTGACATTTTTCTTTGCCATGGGGATCTTGACTCCTGTTTCCTGTTTCTCAAACATATAACATTATAATCTATTCAATCTTAAACTTCTATTAACTGTTCATCAGTTTTAGAAATCCACTTAAGTATTTAGGTCCAAATTAATGACCCTGATTAATCAATTTATCTACCAAGTCCAATTTAATGACCTTGGTTGATACAAGACAAATCAGACTGACATTTTGTACAATCTAGTTCAAACAATCTGAAATTTACAAGTTTCAAATTAATGAACTTGTTTTAACTTTTCAATTTTCTCAAGTTTAACATTTTAAGCTCCAAACTCATCTTCCAGCTCAGAAACTTCTTGCATCTACTTCAATTCGAATCTGAAGATCAGCTTTCCACTTTGGTTTGTCAGAAAATTAAGCAGAAATGTAAAATCTTTTTGGATTTTTAATAAGGTTTCTAAACTAGAAAATGAAATACAGAAATAAAATGCAGTAAATGTAAACTATTTACAAACATATTTTTGGTGAGCGTGTTAGGGAATCATATCAGCTGTTCGACAAGTCACAAGTATCGTTAAGCTTTTAATTTCATATTCAGAATTAAACAATTCACTTAGATTGTTGATATACTGATCCACTTAAATTCTCACACAAATTTCAATCTGTACAGGATATGGATTAGGTGAATTAAGAACTTAGACTCATTCATGTGTCCCACCTCTTGAATATACTCCCGTATCCAAATCCCAATATTCAGTCTTACAGGTGAGTATACCACAGATGATATCTGTAAGGGGTTAAATTGCGAAGGTCGTGAGAGCTCAGGTCAGAACTTCCGTTCATCAGAGAGATGACGGCTTCGACTTTTGGCATGTCCCCTTTAGATGATCTTTTTTACAACAGCAATGATTAGCATTTTTAATGTTTCATCATTTTTGTGCTGAGGACGGTGCTATATTTTAAGCAAACAGTAAAGTATTATACGGGGACTAGGCCATTGCTTCCGCAAAATCAGAAGTCCCGGGATAATACCCCAGATATCACTGAGTATAAAGACCTAGTATCTCAGAAAGAGGGATCCTTCAAACAAGATTTCAGGGGTTACCTATATATCCAAGTAGTGTTCTCCACGAAATAAGCAAGTTTGAATTTAGGTTTATATCCCGAACAAACCTACTAAATGTGTAAAAACCTATCGGCACATCATCAGCGAGACTGTTTAACTCTTTTAAACTTTACAAATCTTTAGCATATTGTAACTGTCAAGCCGATGTACTATCATTTTCCCTTTTTACACAAGCTCTTTTCTGGTTTTCTATTGTTTTTGCATTTTGAAAATATCTCATGTTTTTTTATTTTTGAATTTTTTTATTGTTTTTGTATTTTCTGAAAATATTACCCTATACTCCCCCCAAATACCAAAACAAGTAAAAAATCGACAAACCATTGCAGATTGCTTCTCAACATCATCATCTACAATGTTATCCTCATCAACACCAATAATCCCATCCGACACTGATAAAAGCTTCATACCGTTTAGTTTTAAAAGATATTTAAAACGAGTTTTGTCAAATGCTTTGGTATGTAAATCAGCTTTCTGTTCGTCAGTGTGGATTTTCTCAATTCGTATCAACTTCTTCTCGAAACAATCTCGGATGAAGTGATGACGAATTTCAATGTGTTTCGTTTTAGCGTGATGAATAGGATTTTTAGTAATGTTTATCCCTGCCTCATTATCAACAAAGATAGGGGTGTTAAGAAATTGCAAACCGTAGTCGCGCATCTGTTGCTGAATCCACAAGATCTGAGAGCAGCAACTGCTAGCAGATACATACTCAGCTTCACATCTGGACAAAGCCACAGAGGTCTGCTTTTTGCATTGCCAGGTGACCAATCGTGATCCGAAAAACAGACATCCCGCAGTTGTTGATTTTGCGTTAACTTTGCCGCATCCGAAATCTGAATCGGAATACCCTTCGAGCGTGAAATCGCCTTCTCTTGGATACCACAACCCCAATGATGGAATTCCTTTCAGGTAGCGTAATATCCGTTTCACAATCACCATATGTGAAGCTCTGTGGTTAGACTGAAATCGTGCTGCGAGGCAGGTTGGATACATAATATCTGGTCTTGAAGCTGTCAAATACATCGGCAATCCGATCATGGAACGATACAACGTTTCATCTACCTTCTCTCCGGTGAGATCAGGGTTTCTCCCATGGTTCGTCGCTAACGGGGTTGAAGCTGGAGTAGATCCTGACATCCCAAATTTCTCTAAGATATCATGAATATACTTCGTCTGATGTATGAAAATTCCCTCAGGTACTTGATCAACTTGAAGTCCCAAGAAGAATTTCATCTCCCCCATCGATGACATTTCAAACTTTTGCTTCATAACTCTTTCAAAATCTTTGCACAGATTTTCATTTGTAGACCCAAATATAATGTCGTCCATGTAAATTTGAACTATCAAAAGATGTCCGTCGACCTCTTTGGTGAAGAGAGTGGCATCCACTTTTCCTCGGATGAAGCTGTTGGCTAACAGGTGTTGAGACAATGTCGTACCAAGCTCTCGGGGCCTGGTGTAAACCATATAGCGCCTTATCCAGTAAATAGACCTTGTCTTTGTGGATTGGGTCGGTGAAGCCCGGTGGCTGTCCGACATATACCTCCTCTTTTACCTTTCCATAGAGAAACGCCGATTTAACATCTAGCTGATAAACTTTAAAATTTTTCCAAGATGCAAACACGAGGAAGATTCTGATCACTTCTAGTCTAGCAACTGGAGCATATACTTCAGTGAAATCTATCCCCTCCTGCTGACTGAAACCCTGAACTACGAGTCGAGCTTTGTTACAAATAATCACCCCTCGATCGTCTCTCTTACACTTGAGCACCCACTTGGTGTTTATCTTCCTGTGACCATCAGGCAAGTCTACCAATTTCCACACTCCTAACTTCTCAAACTGACTCAACTCCTCTTGCATCGCGTTGACCCAAGAATCTTCAGTTAGTGCTTCCTTATATGTTCGCGGCTCAATCTGCGAAATAAAACAACTAAGTGAAAACTCAGTTTGTAACGGAGCAACTGTAGAATAAAAACAAGTAAGCCCTTGGTCAATTTGTCGTCTTGTGCGAACGCCTGATTGTTATTCTCCAATAATCAACTCTTCTGGATGGTACGAAAGAGTTCTCGGCATCACCTCGCCTGGAACATCTACCTCGCCTTCCAAATTTGTGACATTCTGATTTGCACCTTGTTCACTGACTGGAATTGTTTGACTTGAACTCTGGATCTGCTCCCCCTCAGAATCTGAATCACCATGATCAAATACAGGCATATTATCAGATTCTTGATTATCATTGACTGCCGTCTGATTATCATGAGCAACTTCATCTTGTTGAATATCATCATGTTCTCCAGCATTGCTTGGACCTGCTTCATCGTCATTTGAAGTATGCCTTGGACGAATTGAAGACTCAGCTGGGAACCTTTCCTGCGATGACTCATACTCTCTCAGAATATCCAACTCATCAAAGAAATCTTCTTCTTCTTCCTCTTCCATGTCAAACGAATTCCACAAAGTAACATAGTGAAAACACCATGAATCACCGGGATTTTATGGTGGCATTGTGTAGCCTTGACATTCAACATTATGTGCCTCAATAATCCGCTTTAAGCTCGGAACAAAGACTCGTTTCAAAGGACTTGAGTATCCCACAAATATTCCCTCGATGCTCTTTGGACCAAACTTTCCAAAAGGTTCTAGAACTGTACAGGGAGACCCAAACGGTTCTAAATATTTCAGATTCGGTTTGCGGTTATTGATCAGCTCGAAACATGTCTTGTTGAATTTCTTCACTGTAAGAACCCGGTTGAGTGTATAGCATGCGGCTGACACTGCCTCTGCCCAAAAGTTGACAGGTAGTTTAGAATCAGCAAGCATCGTCCTGGCCGTTTCAATTAGCGTCCTGTTCTTTCTTTCAGCTACTCCATTCTGCTGCGGAGTGTAAGGCGCGCTAAATTCATGCAATATATCTCTTTCATCACAATATTCTTCCATTTTGAAATTCTTGAACTCAGTACCATTGTCACTACGTAATCTTCTGATGCGGGTTTGGTAGAAATTTTCTATCTTCTTGAAAAGCGTCATCAAACGATCAAACGTCTCATCTTTTGACTTCAAAAATAATACCCATGAAAATCTTGAGTAATCGTCTGTAACTACTAGACAATAGAGATCCCCAGTTATGCTTTTGACGTTCACTGGACCAAACAGATCCATATGGAGTCTCTCTAAAGGTTTCAAAATTGAGTTTTCTTTCTTCACAGGGTGAGATTTCTTCTTTTGCTTGCCTTTGACACAGCTAATGCACTCCCCCTCAAGATGAAAACCTTTCACATGAACACCAATTACTAAATCATTATGCACCAGGTGATTCATTTTTCGCAAGTGAATATGACCCATTTTTCGATGCCATAACTGTGATTCTTTTTCCGTTGCTCTTGACATAAAACAATGAGCTTGACCCGTGGTAGTAGTTGCTACGCTCATGTCCAACGCGTACAGATCATTGACTCTTGGTGCTCTCATGATAATCCATTCTTCGGGAACAACAAATCCTGGTTTCAAGATCAAACATTCTTTGTCTATGAAGTGCGTTGTATACATCCTATCACAGATCTGAGAGATACTCAGAAGATTGTTTTCAAGCTCGGCGATGTAGTTTACTCTTTCAAACGTAACAATGCCATTAGATAGAGTTCCTTCACCAACTATTCGACCACCTTGATTCCCTGCAAATCCCACATATCCTCCATTAAACCCACGAACATCATACAGTAGGGTTTTCTTCCCTGTCATGTGCCGAGAAGCTCCACTATCCATAATGCATCGTGAAACGGATCTTGGAAGCTCCTGCACATATCACAAACACTTAGTTAGAAGTTGATGCCACCTAAGCCTCTTTTGACTCGGGCAACTTGACATTTAAATGAGTTTTTGCAATGTAAAGTAGCGGAAAATTCTTGTCATTCATCTTTAAGCTCTCCTCAGATCCAATCTCAACCTTTTTGTATAAAAAGAAATCATTTTGAGAAGGTTGACCATATGATTGGTCTTTCTTTGGTACATTCTTCTTTTCAGAAGTAGTAGACTTTTGTTTCTCCAGTTTCTCATAGTGATCCAAAGGAACATTCATCTTTACCGGAACGGTAGAAGACGGTTGTTTTTCTATCTCAGAAACCTTTGGTTTTGGAGAAATTGACTTCTTGTCAACTGATTTTGGCTTCCATGCTTGTTGAGGCGAAGCAATCCGTTTGTAAAACTTGTCAGTTTTAGTTACCACATTCTTTACAGATTCAGTTTTGATTTTGGTGTTTTCGTTTTTCAAAACTTTCTTCTCAACAACCATTGGAGCTTTACCTTTTGCATCATCTTTCTTTCTCGAATTCTCAACAACCATAGTCTTAGACTTCAAGTTGGTACACTTTCATGCAATATGTCCAACTTGATTGCATTTAAAGCATGTTCGGGTGTCAACTACCCGACTTGTGTCTTCGGACTGAGGCTGTGAGGCCTTCTTCTCAAAGAACTCTTCATTTGATTTTGAAAAAAATTTCAGACTCTTGCTCAGAATGAGAACTCGAGCTTTTTACAAACACCTTTTTCTCAACAAACTTCTTGTTTTGAAATTTCATTCTTTGATAATTCTTACCACCTTTATAACCACCCGACCAATTGTTTTGATTGTTGCAAGAAAAACGCGGTGGTACAACAGGTTTTTTATACTAAGCTTGATCTTTTTCAAAATTCAATTGCCACATGGAACGTTTCAAACTTTCGATCTCAGACACATCAATCTCAATCAACTTAAACACATTTCTCAATTTACCAACATTCACATTTTCCAAAGGAAAATCACGATCCGAATACAACTTATCAGATCCTGCCATCTTGTACATCACAAGATTAGGTTCTTCATTTAAGTTGTTTTTGGATTTTGATTTTGGAATGTATTTATCCAAAAAGCATTCATCATCCTCAGTAGTGTCACTTTCAGTTTTCAAAACATTTTCAGCCATGCTTTTAACAATTTCAGATTGGACACTATCTTTATCGGAAGATGAAGTAAATGTGATATCAATTGTGTCTGGAAGCTTAACTTCATTTTCTTCTTCATCATTTACCAACCCGGATTTCTTCTTTGAGAAATTGTTTAACACTGGTGGTGGAACCTGGTGAAACCCAACCCTGGTTCCATCAAAGTATACATCTTCGCCTGCTTTGTTTTTCCCGATGGGTTTGGGAACAATGTGTTATAAAACAAAGCTTGCAGAGTTGTAACTGTTCAGTTTCAACTGGATGCGTTCATTTTCAATTTTAGCTTCTTGAAACTGAAGCTTCAACTTAGCAATTTCATCCAGTTGCTGATTGATTAACTCTTCTTTCACTCTAAGAACACCGGTCAGCTGAAGATTTTCTTTGTCTGTTTTACCATTTCTTTCATCAGAATCTTTTACCATTCGTTTTAATTTTTCAAAATTTTCTGAAATTTGACGATTTTCAAGAATTAATTTTTCATTTTCTTTCCTAATTCTTTCTACGTCATTTTTATCGTTTTCGATTTTCTCAGTTAATTCTTTTAATTTGTCGTTCGAAGCTTTTAACAATTTATCACGGTTTAAGATCTGATCTTCAACACTTCTGACTCTACCAGTCAGTTCTTCAACCTTCTTACCGCTGAGGTAAGCAATTGTACTACAAACTTTGCATTCTTTCATGCAATTTTTGCAGTCATTCTCAGATTTAACTTTCTTACCTGACTCATGTGTATCGTTTGAACTGACCTTGTTTTTGGACTCAGTTCCAGAACCAGAAACTACCTCTAGTTCGTTTGCAGAAAGAACTTTATCAGCCATCTTCTTCAAATTTCCAGCAGTGAATTCTTGTGACGTATCAATAATCCCATCATCCACTTTCTTTGGCTGCGGCTCTTGTTCTGTCTCTTTCTCTTTCTCATAAGCTTTTCCTCCTCCCCACCACATTCTTTGAATGGCTTCTTCTTCGGCAACAAGTTTTTTGGTGAGAGTTTCAACATCAACGGTATCTGGATCAACAGCTATGTTTCCATTAGGATCGAGATAACATTCTCTATTAGGATCCCATCTCTTTGCTTTCTTTGCTTCCATCCATGTACGATAAATTTTTCCTTTCATGAATTGAGCTGTTGCCTTCCTGTTTACATACTTCACTTCTTCAGATCTGGTATCTTTAAAAGGAACAATCTTTGCTGCAGTAAAGGCATATCCAACCGCATCTTCCTCAGGCAAAACATCACTCCAATCATAACCTTCATCATCATGAAAAACAACAAGTGCCCTGGATTTTTCTCTGGGTGCCTCCTCTATCTGCTTCATCCTGGGAGATTCTGCTTTATTTTGATGATAATTTGCTCTTTTGTAATAATCTTCTCGAAAAGGATTTGCAGTATCATCAGTGTAGGCATTTTTGCACTCACGTTTAAAATGACCTTTTTGTTTACATTTAAAGCATGTGACTTTTGACTTGTCAAAGCCTAACTTGGTAGAAGGTCCACCAATAGACTGTCTTCCAGTAATCTCCATGAATCGCTGCGCTCTTCTCACTGCACTCGCCATACACCAACTTATATCGATCAACTCCATCTCCTCAGGATCGATCTGATCGTAGTCTTCCTTTGTTAGGTTGGTGTTACCTATCTTTCCTGCAATGAGACTTTCGTACGATTCTAACACAGATGCTAAAAACACCATCTGTTGTTTGGCAGATTCTTCACTAAAATTCTGACCATTCTTCAGATCCACAGCAATGTTGCATTGAAATAGATTCTTTGGTGCAGATTGATTTGAAGTATTTGATGATGAACCACCATGATAGCCACTGCTAGGAGTTTCTTGATTCATTGTGTTTGAACTTTCTGCTGAAAAAGCTGTCTTAGGAGTTGCAGTCTTTGGGATCATACTACCTCTGTAATACAACTCCACATTCTGCTTTCCAGTCTTTCGATTAGTAAATCAACCTTCAAATCAGTCGGCTTTATCGTATTCTTCAGCATCAATGCAAAATACTGCCAGTCTTGCTCATTCGGTAGTGAGTCAAACAGTTTATCAACCAGCTTTTCTTGAGTGTAAATGATGTCATGTCTTGCAAGCTCCATCTTCAAATGTCCGAATCTTTCAATCATCTTGGAAACAGACTCGTTCTTTAAACAACCAAACAAATCAAACTCTTTTCTTAACAATTTCTTTTTGTTTTTAACTATCTCAGCACTACCAATACATTTTATTTTTAATTTTTCCCAAAGGTCTCTTGAATCTTTGTACTCGATCAGTGAGATAATGTCATCTCTGTTGGTGCATGCGTCTGTCGACTTCGTCTTGTATCGAGTCTAGTATTAGAATTGTTAGATCAGGGCGCGTTGTTCGAGAAAATAGGAGGTTTTAGTGTGTAATTGATCTAATTTCGCTTGAATGATGTTATTTCGCTTGAAATGACATTTGACAGTTTCAAGCGAAATCTCATGTCTATAAATACCAGCCCAAGCGAAATCATTTGGAACTTTCGTCATTCCGGTACCGAACTGTTGCCGACGCGTCGTTTGATCTGTAATCTTGTTATAATCAATAAACAAGACGATTAATAGTGTATCAAGCTGTTTTCCACGTCTGTTTCTTTGTTTCCACCTCTGAAACAGACTAGAGCTCTTCTGATTGACTCGTTTGGGTCACAACTCGATCCTACAAGTGGTATCAGAGCTTAGGAAGAAGAGTTCTTGCCAAAACAACCTTATTTTCTGACTTCTACACCTTCTTTTTGAATTTTGAACTAGTTTTCACGGTCTAAAAGTTCTGAATTTCAAATATTATAAGCAAAATAGTGTTTTAACTAATCCTTGAAAGATTTGGACCTTAACTCGGCTTAAAACGGATAAAAAACGTATTTTCGTTTGAAATCCAGATCGCAAAAGATGACGTCAACAGCATTTCAAGCGAGATTAGCAGGTTGACTTCGCTTGAATTCGTTATTCTGCTTGAAAACACATCTTATTCCGCTTGAAATCCGTGATTTCGTTTCAAAGGTGTTATTTCGCTTAAGTTGTTTCAAGCGAAATCTGTTATTTTGCTTCAAGACGTTATTTCATTTGAAACTGTGGTAGTTCAAGCGAAATCAGGGATTTCGCTTCAAGGTGATTTCGCTTCCAGATTCTTTCCGCTTGAAGAGGGATTCCGTTTGAAGAGTGATTCTGTTTGAGACTTGTATTTGTGAAATATTTTCCGAAACATGGACGAGGAATTCTACAATGCGTTTGCTATACCGATTGCTCCTGTCACTGCTGCTGAAACTTTATACAGTGAGAATGAAACTGGAACTCATCAGAAACCACCAAAAGTGATGTACATTGAGGATTTCAAAGTGTGGCAGAATCATTTCGAGACTCGGGTGCAAGCATACAAGTTCGACGCATGGTGTGCATTAGAAAAGGATTATGAAAAACCGAAAAATGAACGTGGAATTGAAAAAGCAATTGTTGACTTCTCAGAGATTGACAAATTGAAATTTACGAGTGAAAAAATGATGATCAATTTTCTTCAACAAGCGATAAAAGAAGATATCTTTGTCTTGCTCCGACATAATGGTACAGCTAGGTCAATTTGGGAAGCATTGATTCAGAAATTCAAAGGAAGCGCAGATATGATTAAAAACAAGAAAGCTTTGTTAAAGAAATCATTTGATACATTTATAGCCTTAGAAGGTGAATCAATAAAAATGACCATCGACAGATATTGTCATCTTGTTTTGGAAATGGGAAGATTGGAAATAAAGAAAGATGATGAGGAGTGGGTTGATAAACTTGCTGATGCGTTACCACAACAGAAATGGGGAACGTATTTGCTGATTTTAAAACACACAAGAAAGTCTGAGAATATGAACTTGGCACAGTTTATTCAAAAGATTGAAGAGTATGAATTGGATATTCAGAAAACGGCTATCATGACAAATCCAAATGCTAAACAAGATGTCAGTCTGCATTACCGAGGAAACAAATTTGAAACCACTCCAAGTCCAAAGATTAGTACTGCTTTTAGTGCTGATGGATCGTCTAGTCCGAATGTTAGCACTACAACTCAGAGTGGTAAATATTCTTCATCATTTTGAAGTTTTGATCCAAACAGCACAACATCAAGTCCTCAATGACAAAATTCAACAAATCTTCAATGTAACGTCACTTTGAACATTCAAAATGGTCAAGATCTGTCTCCGGTAATAGCAAAGCAACACATGGCATCACTAGTTGCTATGTTGGAATCATATGAAAGCCTGATTGGTGGTAGAATTGGAAATCCGATGCTTACCAAGGAAGATTATGACCAAATTGATGCAGAGGAACTTGAGTTGATGGATGTGAAATGGTGTTTGGCTAGTGCTTGGAGGAGGGCGAAAAGTTTCAGCAAATTACTGGTAGAGATGAGTTTCGAGGAATGGCTACTTCTCCTTTGGGTTTTGACACATCAAAAGTCACTTGTTTCCGTTGCAAAGGAAAAGGTCATTTTAAACGAGTATGCAAAAACCAAGAAGCAACCGGGAATCAAGAAAAGAACAATTATTATCAGAAATCAATTTTTCATCAGATTACTCAACAAAAGGAACCACAAACGGCACATGCTCGGCCAATTGTCAATGAAAAAAGGAAAATGATCGAAGATGCAAATAAGAAAGCTTATTTTGGGATAATTGATCAAGATGATGAATTTGTTGCTGAAGGGTTCAGTTGGGATAAATACATTCCATCAGGGTCAGGTCTTGTTGCTAAAATTCTGGGTTAAGATGAGACTAGTGAGAAAAGAATCCCGATTTTCCAGATCTTGGAAGTGATGTGGATACCGATGATGAGGAAGAATATCTCAACAAAGCTAGAAAAGGCATAGATCCTACTAGTTTTAATTTGTTTTTTGTGGATAAAATGGAGATGCTGAATCAGAAGAAGGTTTCCAGATTGAAGAGAGAGCTGGAAGCAGCAAGAAGGGTAGCTGATGAAAAGGCAAAGACAGAAGTTGGAGAAGCTAAAGTTGAACCAGCAATTGAGAAAGTAGTAGAGAAAATCGTTGAAGTGGAGAAGGTGGTAGAAAAAATAGTTGAAGTTGAAAAACTTGTCGAAGTTGAGAAAAACGTCGACGTAGAAAAGATTGTTGAAGTTGAGAAAGTTGTTGAAGTTGAAAAGATAGTTGAGATCGTTAAACCGTGTTTGAAATGTGAGGAGCCTTGCAAACAGTGTGAGGAGAAAGACAAGAAGATTCTTGAACTGGAAGAGATGAAAGAGAATTTGTTGTCTGATGTGAAGTATGTGAAGGAGTCGTATGATGTTCTGAACAGAACAGTTGATAGTTTGAAAAAGACAAATTTGAAAGTTTGTTTTAAGATTGTTTGAAATGAAAATGTTATACATGCAAGTGGTTCATCAGAAACTATAACTGATAAATCATTATTGATTGATATTTGAAAATGATGTGATTTATTTGTATCTTTAAGTGGTTAGCAGGGTTTCTAAGTTTGTTATATCTTATTTTATGAAACTTATGTTTTGGGTAGAGGATTTGCAGGAGAGCCTGGTTGCAATGCTTGAACCTGAAAATAGCCAGACTACGATCCCAGCACAAGTTGAGGGGGAGTCTGAATGACAAAGAGCCAGGTTCTGATCCTGTGATTGCTGATGCTGATGAACTTAAGGAATCAAGAGAGCTGAATAAATTGGAATGAGGCAAGAGCCAGGCCAAGATCCTGGAAGCCCAAAGATTGATAAAGACTGAAGATGCGAAAACTCGACACTTTAAGACTCGTCAACATTCGAGAGGGAGTCTGTTGGTGCATGCGTCTGTCGACTTCGTCTTGTATCGAGTCTAGTATTAGAATTGTTAGATCAGGGCGCGTTGTTCGAGAAAATAGGAGGTTTTAGTGTGTAATTGATCTAATTTCTCTTGAATGATGTTATTTCGCTTGAAATGACATTTGACAGTTTCAAGCGAAATCAACTATGTTGATTTCACTTGAACTGACACATGACACTTTCAATAGAAATCTCATGTCTATAAATACCAGCCCAAGCGAAATCATTTGGAACTTTCGTCATTTTGGTACCGAACTGCTGCCGACGCGTCGTTTGATCTGTAATCTTGTTATAATCAATAAACAAGACGATTAATAGTGTATCAAGCTGTTTTCCACGTCTGTTTCTTTGTTTCCGCCTCTGAAACAGACTAGAGCTCTTCTAATTGACTCGTTTGGGTCACAACTCAATCCTACAATCTCTGACAGATTGGTGAAGTAGAGCAATGCACTTTTGTTCAGCAACATATCTTTCTGTTTTATTTTCTTCTAAATTTTCATAATCTGTTCTCCCCAAATCAAAACCATTTTTTAAACTTTTCCAACTGGGATATGCAAACTCTTTAAGCCATTCTTCAAATCTTGTAGCCCACCTGTTGTAATCTTCAATTGCCATCAACTTGGGCGGCTTATTGTATGTTCCATATGCACTGTCTACACTCATAGCATCAGAAAGAAGTTTCTTTGCACTTGGTGTTGGTGTAGTTTCATTCGTGTTATTTGGTGTGCCATCACCCGAACCACTGGTAAATGTAAACGCGTCACTAAATGGATTCATAAAATCATCCATCTTTCAAATACCTGAAACAATCAACAAACACTTAGAAAAATTTTTGAAATTTTGAAAAGTAGTTTCAAACGGAATCAGTTCAAGCGGAATAGCTCAAACAAAATTAACTTTTCACACGAAATAACCTTTCAAACGAGATTACCAGTTCACGCAAAATACATACTCAAATGGAATTAGGTATTTCAAGCGAATTTAAGCCAATTGAAGCGGAATTAGCTACTTTGATGCGGAATTAGTAATTTCGTTTGAACGTTTCAAATGAAATTAGATCTCGTTTGAAATTGACTGCAATTTTCAAGCGAAATTAGACCCAATGTGTAATTCCGTGTGGAATTACAATGATAATTTCAAACGGAATTATGATGACGTCAGCAAATCCGATCTGCTTTTCAAACGAAATTACCCATTTTTATCAGAATTTGTTCGAATTAAGGTCCAATTGTTTCACGGGTTAGTTAAAACTATGATTCGATTATAATATGTGAAAATCAAGCCATTTTGACCGTTAAATCTTGTTCAATTCAAAAAAGAAAGAGTAGAAGTAAGAGAATCCGATGAAATCAAGCAGAATTGGTATGAACTCCTCGTCCTGATTGGATCGTCGTGTGACCCTAACGAGTCAATATGAAGAGTTCAACATCAAAATCAAAGGCGGAATCAATGAAATTGACGTAACACAGCTTGATACTTTCTAATTATCTTATCTTATTGATTTCCTGAGCTTTTACCATTCAAATAACAATCCGGCAGCACCTCGGCTCTGAAAACATTGTTCTAATTCCGTTTCAAATGACACGACAAGTTCAGTATTTATAGAGAACTAATTCCGCTTGAAACAGTTACAAACGGAATTACCAGTTCATGTGGAATTACTTAATTCCGTGCGGAATTAGTAATCTCGCTTGAACTCACTAATTTCGTTTGAAATGACAGAGTGACCATTTCAAGCGAAATTACCCTAAAATACTGTTTACTCGATTTTTGTGCCCTGATTTATCTAATACAATACAAGACTCAATAAAGACGAAGTTAACAGACATCAGTGCACCAACAATTAATGGATATAAAGTGGTGTATGGCTAGTGTGTTGAGAAGAGCTGAGAAGTTTAAACAGATCACTGGAAGAGATGATTTCCGTGATGCTGGAACTTCACCTTTAGGTTTTGATAAATCTAAAGTTACTTGTTTACGTTGCAGGGAAAAGGGGCATTTCAAGCGAGAATGTACAAATCACGAAGCAAGTGGAGCTCAAACTCCATTCGGCAACAATGATTATCATCGAAAGGCGATTTATCATCAAGTTGCTCCGCATCAACAACAATCGTCACAAACTGCACATGCTAGGAAGGAGATCGTAGAGCCATCAAAGAGAGCTTGTTATGGTCTGATATATCAAGATGAAGAAAGGCTTCCAGAAGGCTTTAGTTGGGATAAGTATGATCCTAATAGAACTTCAGAAAAGGTAGCATTTGTTGCTCAAATTTATGAAGATTCAACTGCTGAAGAAGAAATGGCATATGCTTATTACGAATCTCAGCAATTCAGTCCGAAAAAGAAAGAAGAAGAACCAGTTTCAACAAAGATTTCAGAAAAGGCACCAATCTTTGATCACTCATCAGATGAAGAGAGTGATGATGATAGTGAAGAAATTCGAAAACTTGAATATTATCAAAGAAAATTTTCATCTGATAGGGATAATTTGTCTTTTGCAGGTAAAACGGATGAGATCAAAGAAAAGGTCAAAGCTGAGGAAAGTGTTCAAGTGATAAAGAAGCAGGTTAAAGAAATTCCAGCTGTCAAAGTTGAGAAGGAAGCTGATGCAGAAAAGATGCTTGAGAAGTGTGAAAATTGTTATACTGTGAAAAGGCACAACAACAAGTTGATTTATAACATGAACAGACTGAAAGAATCATATGATGTTTTAAACAAAGATATGAATCAATATAACAAGTCAAGCAATGAACAAGCGATTGCTATGAAGACACTCAATGGAGCGTTCATGACGAAGCAGAAAATCATCAATAAGTACATTGAGAAATGTGCTGAACTTGAACTAAAATTGGAAACTCAGAGGATAGAAACTGAGAGGGTTAACAGATTGTTGAAAAGTTACTCATGTGCTTCTTATGTGATTGACAGGATTTATCCGACAGTCGAAGGCATGGAAGCGTTTGAAAAAAAGAAATCTGAAGAAAAGAATTATGGTAAGAAACATAGTACCAATTATACCAAGTGTCCATCGCCGCTTGAAGAAGGATATTCTCCACGAAATCCTAATTCAGAAAGAGTAAAAAAGGCAACCAATTTAAAGTGGGAATCTGAACCTTCAGATGGATTGCCAGACAACATTGACATTACTTTCACATCGTCTGACACTGATCATGAGTCTGAATTAATAAAGAAAGTGGTCGATCAGGTGTTAGAAAAAGATGAAAACGAGGAGTCAGAGTCAAAGTCAAAGTCTGACACGTCAAGTCCAACAGTTGAACCGGTCAAAAGGGTTTACAATAAAGTTTTTCTGATGTCACAAAACAATTTGAATGACAAAACATTCAAAGTGGCATATACTTTGAATGATTCCGAAAAATTATATTCTGATGAAGAATTTCCAATAAGAGGTGTTAAAACTGAAATGATTAACAAGGTTTTTAAATTAACAGAAATTAATATTTCTGAAATAAAAGATGTAAATCTTACTAAAAAACCTAAAAATACACCTCAAGAGTTTAACAAAGATTACACAAGAAAAAAAGTTACTGTTCTGGTTCGGGTTATCAAAAGAAACCAAACCATAACAGTAATTTCAAAAAGAAAGGTTTAGGTTTTATTCCACCCGAAAATCATAAAAATGAAAAATATGTTAAAGATTTTAAATCGAAAGTGGTTTTTGTTTCAGGAGCAACATCATCATCAGAAGAAAAGAGCTCATTCTGGAAACAATCAAACAAAGAATTCCTTGCTAAGAAGCAAGAGGGAATGAAGAATGAATGTAGGATCGTTTTTGAACCCGAACGAGTCGATCAGAAGAGTTTATCTCAACACGAAAGGCGGAAACAGACGTGTAGAGTTCAATTCAGCTAGATTTACTCTTTAAACTGTTGTATGATTGATTTCGTAACGTTTTACAACTTGACAACACTTCGGCAGCACTTCGTTGCACAAGCCGGAAAGTTACAAATGAACTAGACATGACCCATATTTATAGGCTAGGCTATTCCGTTTGAAGGTGACATGACATCCTTCAAACGGACACGTTCAAACGGACATACATGTTCAAACGAATGACACATTCAAACGGTTACATCTAAAATCATGTTTTGTTTTCATGTGATGATGCATATGATGATGTCATCTATATGATGTCATCATCAATGATGATGACATAATCCTTGTTCCGAACCACAACGAACCCGAGACTTGATATAAGACGAAGACGACAGATGTATGCACTAACAGACTCCCCCTCAGATGTTGACGAGTCGTAAGTGTCGAGTCTTTGCATCTTCAGTCTTTATCAGTCTTTGAGCTTCCAGAATCTCTATCTGGCTCTTCTTAAGCATCGACAGACTCCCCTCGAACAATCTTTCCTCGAATGTTGACTGCCATTTGACTTTCACAGAATCAGGATCATGACCTGGCTCTATACTCAGACTTCAGAATCCAGGCTATCCTGCACATCCTCTAACTCACAATAAATTTCACAAATTTAACAATTTACGAATTTATCTATTCAAACTTCCTCTTCAAATTAATCCAAAATGATTTATCAATGATAGAAAATTCAGATGATCACTTGTAAACAAATATTCAAAATCTTTTTCCGTTTAAACACACACTCCTCTTCACCACATGCTCATCATGTTTAGCACTTGGAATTTTGAAAATCAGCTCTTCAACACCAGTTGTCGAAAATCTTTTTGAATTTTTCAAAATTTTATGCTAAAAACACTGAAAATCTTTTTGGAGTTTTTTAATGAAATGAAATGCAGTAAAGAAATATTTACAAACACTATTTTTGTGAGTTTGTGTAAGAGGATCATATCAGTTATAGAGACAAATCACCAACACCGTTAAGCTTGATTTCATTTTAAGTTCTAAACAATTCACTTAGATTGTCAGTATATTGGTCCACTTAAATTCTCACACAAAGTTCAACTGTTCCGAGATACGATATTAATGTTTTAAGCACTTAAACTTATTCGCGTGTCCCACTACTTGAATATACTCCCATATCCAGATCCCAATATTCAGTCTTACAGGTGAATATACCACAGATGATATATGTAAAGGGGTTAAATTGCGAGGGCCGTGAGAGCTCAGGTCGATACTTCCGTATGCACAGAGAGATTACGGCTTCGACTTTTGATGTGTCCCCTTTAGAGGATCTTTTTTACAACAGCAATGACTATCAATTTTATTGTTTCATCAATTTGCTGAGGGCTGCGCTATGTTTCAAGCAAGCAGAAAGTATTCTCCGGGGACTAGGCCATTGCTTCCGCAAAATCAGAAGTCCCGGGATAATACCCCAGATATCACTGAGTATAAAGACCTAGTATCTCAGAAAGAGGGACCTTTCAAATAAGATTTCGGGGGTTACCCATATATCCAAGAAGTTGTTCCCCACGATATAAGCAAGTTTGATTTTAGGTTTATATCTCGTCCCAATCTACTAAATATGCAAAAACCTACTGGCATATCCGCAGTGAGATTGTTTATCACATTTTAACTTTACATTTCTTTAGCATGTTGTGACAGTCCACTGATGTACTATCATTTCCTCTATTTCACAACAAAACTCATTTTTGATTTTATCATGTTTTTGCCTTTTTCAAATTTTCTAATGTTTTTGGATTTTCTGGAATTTTCTACTCCCCCTAAAATGCAAACACATTAAAGGAAATTTGAAAACAAACTATACAAGTAAATGACAACTGATATCGAATCACTTCACTTCGCCATCCACTTGGCATAAACAATCAGAACTCCCCCTGTCAACAAACTATTTTCTCATTATGATTTCAAAACACTTAAGTTTGTTTTAACCAAAATGATTTTTCCGGAAAATAAGTTTTGTTGGGGTTACCATTTATAGGTTAAGGGTTCATCACATCGTTTATTCAATCACATATATGAGGATTACATCAAGTTCAAACTAATGACCTTGACGAATCACTTGGAAGATCCAACCTCTTTCCACTTGTAAAAATATCCAAAACATATAACCTCATGTAGGAATAAAACACCTACACAAACCATTTTACCAATCAAGATGCCGATTCCTGCTTCGCACTTACTAACCTGGTAGCTCCGGCATTAGCATAACCAGTAAAAATTTAGACAATTTTAAAATCTTTTCACAAAAACAAGTTTAACAAGAATGATGCCGATTCCTGATCCACGATTACAAACTTGGGATCTCCGGCAAGTCAGGTTTTTCAATGAAAGAAAATGTCCACCCAAGCCTGACCATCCTTGGGTGATTCCAACTCCTCTTTAGTTGGAGTGTAAGTTGCTTTCTTTGTAGCATAAAACTCCTTTACCCCTTTAACCTTCCCATCGATCATTTTTCCAAAAATTTTCTTTACATTCCCATTAAAAACTTTCTCAACATCAAATTCATTCTTTTCAGAATAAAATTGATTCGAGATCTCAACCTTTCCAACCTTTGATTTAAAATTCTTACTCCTCAATGGTGGAAAGTTATCATCATCCATTGGAGGTACTGAGTTTTTCTCTTTAACTTCAACCTGTGGCTCATCTGACTTTGTGGAATCAGATTCATCGCCACATTTTTTATCTGATTTCTTAACAACCCAAGTTTGGTTGTCAAGATTTCCTCTTTTCTTGTAAAATCTTTTTGAACATTCACCAACTTCATATGTAGAATTTTTAAACACTTTAAATTTCTCAGTTGGTGGTTCGGTTTTATCAACAACTACTTCTTTGAGTTTTTCTGAGACTCCCTGTTTTGTGTTGGTTGCCTTAGGATAGTTCCAGGCGATGTGACCAACTTCTTTGCATTTATAACAGGTTCTAGTCTCTTTTCTCTGATGAGCTTCCGTTTTCTTCTTTTCAGGAAGAAATTCCTGGTTTGACTGTCTCCAGAAAGAGCTCTTCTTTTCTTCCTCAGCAGAAGGACCTGACACAAATTTTGTATTTTTAGAAATTTTCTCATTTTTATAATTTTTTGGAGGAATAAAACCAAGACCTTTCCTTTTGAAATTACCGTTATGGTTTGGTTTCTTGTTAAAACCAGAACCAAAACTGTAACCTTTTTTTCTTGTTCAATCTTTGTTGAACTCTTGAAGTGTACTTTTTAGGTTTTTCAGAAAGATTTAAATCTTTTATTTCAGAAATATTAATTTCTGTTAATTTGAAAACCTTTTTAATCTTTTCAATTTGAACACTTCTTATTGGAAACTCTTTATCAAAATATAATTTGTCAGAATCACTCAAAGTATAGACAACTTCAAATGTTTCGTCATTCAAATTAGATTTTGACAATAAAAATTCTTTACTATAAACCCGTTTTCCCGACAATTTTGAACTCTTTCCAGACGAACTCGAACTCCCGACCGACAAACACAAACTTTCGGACTCGGACTTTGACTTTGACTCCTCATCCTTATCCAACACCTGATCGACCATTCTTTTTATTAATTCGGACTCATGATCTGTGTCGGAAGCTGTGAACGTGACGTCAATGTTGTCTGGTAATACATCGGTTAACTCGGACTCTAACTTTAGATTAACTGCCTTTTGGACTTGTTCCTCATTCGGTTTTGTAGGCGAATACCCTTCCCAAATTGGAGGCGGACACTTATTATAACAGACACTCTGTTTCTTACCAGTATCCGTTTTCTTTTTTGACTTCTTGTCTTCGTTTTTAAACGCCTCAAAACCTGCAACAGTAGGATAAATTCTATCAATTATGTAATCACAACTTGTATAACTTCGCAACAATCTTCTGATTCTTTCATTCTCGGCTGCTTCACTATCCAATTCTTTCTTCCATTTCGCACATTCTTCAATGTAAAAGTTTATCTCTTTCTGCTCTGACATCATGGTAGCATTCATCATCTTCAAAGCAGCTTCTCTTTTTGTATTTGTTTTCTGTAAACTAGTCACTGTTCTGTTTAACACATCATATGATTCTTTCAAATTCTTGACATCAAACAACAACTTTTCTTTCAACTTTTCTGATTCATTAAACCTCTCGTCTTTTTCTTCACATTGTTTGCAAGATTCCAAACATGTAAGACAGGGTTTTGTGACTTCAACAATCTTTTCGATCTCCACTATTTCAACTTCCACTATCTTCTCAATAACTTTGATTTCTTTTGTTTCTTTTGCAGCTTTTCTCTCTTTGAGTTTCTTCAACTTATCTGCAAAATAAAATTCAAAACTATCAGAAGATAAATGAGTTTTTCCAAGGTTTATCTGCTCAACATCTTCATCATCACTGTTATCTGTTGAACTGTTTTCAGAGAAAACAGACTCTTCATCTTTCTCTTCATCATCAGATAATACAACCATCCATTCTTTCACCAATTCTGGTTTTTGAATAATCTGAGCAATAAAAGCTTTAACATTGGGATCAGTTGGAATATACTTATCCCAGCTAAAACCTTCAGCCACTTTCTCGTCATCTTGATCAATGATACCATAGTAAGCTCTCTTGTTTGCATCTTCGATCATTTTTCCATGTGCTGTTTGAGAATCCTTTTGTTGATGTGGTTGATAAGTGATTTGTTGATATATGGACTTCTTATAGTAATCATCTTTTCCAAAAGGATCCTTTGCTCCACTAGACTCCTGACTTTTGCACTCTCTTTTGAAATGACCTTTCTCCCTGCATTTAAAACAAGTAACTTTAGATTTATCAAAACCTAAAGCTGAAAGATGAGCATCCAATAAATCATTTCTTCCTGTAATAATTTTAAACTTTTCAGCCCTTCTTAGAACACTTGCTAAAGCCCATTTAATATCCATAAGTTCCAATTCCTCTGCATCAATCTGGTCGTAATCTTCCTTTGTTAGCATTGGATTACCAATTCTTCCAGCAATCAATCCTTCGTAAGATTCCAACGCAGTAACCAGCAATGCCATATGATTTTTCACAACTTCTTCTGAAAAATTTTGACCATTTTGAAGATGCAATGCCACATTGCACTGAATCATATGTCCATTTCCAACACTTGCATTTTGAATACTCGGAGGATTAACTGTTGAAAACCCACTAGTGTTAACTGTACTTTGATTGCCTGATCCAGATGAGTTTCCTGCACTAAATGCGGTTTGGATCTTTGGACTTGCTTCAACTTTCTCAACATCACCTTTGTAATATAACTTGATGTCTTGTTGAGCTTTTGAACTATTCATTCTCGCAATTTTTTGTCGTTCAAGATCTTGACCTTCAAGTTTTTCAATGAATCGTGCAATTGATAATCTACTAAACACTCATGTATTCTTCAGAATCATGAGATATGTACCCCATTCTTTTTGAGGTAAAGCATCAGCTAACTTCTCGACCCATTCTGCTGGAGTTTTAGTGATTTTCAGCAAAGACATGGTATGCACAAGATGGCAATATCTTTCTATGATACTCTTCGTAGTTTCCCCTGGCATACTTGTGAACAATTCAAATTCTTTTTACAGCAAAGAAACTTTACTCTGTAGCATCTCAGTACTTCCTTTAAACTTTTTCTTTAATGCTTCCCAGATCGAAAACGCAGTTCCATTATGTTGAAGCAACACAAATATGTCTTCTTTAACAGCTTGTTGTAACAGACTTATCATCATTTTCTCTCCTTTGTAAGATTCCCTCTCCGTGTCTGAAAATTCTGATATAATCTTATCAACTCTCATAGCGTTCTGAGGTCTAACATATTCAGTTTCAATGCTTTCCCAAGCTTTCAGATGGTTTGCCTGAACCCAGTTTTCAAATCTTTTTTCCAGCCATTGTATTCTTCAATATTCATAAGCTTTGGGGGGGTTTTTGCAACGTTCCGGTTTCAGATTCCATATTCATCTTTTGAACCACAGTAACTGGAGTAGTCGGAGTAGCAAAGGCGTTGTAGAATTCAGAATCCATGTTTTGGTATCGAAGAATTTCTCAAACAAGCTTTCAAACGAACTGGTTCACCTCGTAAAACACCTGACAGCAAACAGACAAAAACACAATCAGTTTAACCATTTATCAATTAACAGAATAAGACTGGTACTCGAACTAGTGAATATTCTGTGCGGACTGAATGTTGACACACTGTGCGGACTGCTATGACCTCGAATCAAATTCAAACGACCTTTTCCAATGACCTGGCTAAACCACACGACCTGGAATGAATTTGAATTCAAATGGACTGAACCACCTCTAGTGAACTGTTATGCTTTGAGCTTGATTTAAAAATTTGAACTTGGGCCGAAGATACAAGGTAGGCTGACACCACTTTAATTGGACCTTCAAAGTTTGAATGTTTGACTAAAACTCATTTGGCCTGACAACATCATTCATATGCAATCTTAATTTCGAGAAACCATCACGTGATACCTGACCAACTATTATTTTGATTGGGCCTCAAAGTTTGCATGAATATCTATTGGGCCAACATTTACACTAAGCCGACAACTTTAATTTTTGCTTAATTCTGATTGGACCGTAAACATTTACAAATATCCGACAAACATCACAAGATCAATTGTCTCGATTGCCACACTTATATCGAATACCGAAAACAAAATTAATTCAATCACATGTAATCTGACAAACAATTTCTTGGGCCGATGAACACATGCACATATTAATTCAAATGAAATGATGACAATTGATCAGATCAAGACACGTATCACATGAACTGCTGAACCATTTTCAAACGGAAGTCGTGTTTCAAACGGTACTCTCAAACGGAATAGTCATTTTCAAACGAAAGTCATGTTTCAAACGGTACTCTTCAAACGGGATGACCCATGATTTTCAAACGATATATCAATTTCAAACGGAATGTTGCTGTTTCGTTCAAACGGAAGCCAATTTTCAGTCCATTACCACTTTTACTTCGAATTTTGAACTGAAATTCTCAAGGGTTTGTTAAAACACAATTACGCACACATTGTGAAAGTTTTAGCCAATTTTATCCGGGAAAGTTTGTTCAATTTTGAAAGAAGGTGTAGAAAATCAGAATTAGTGGCTGAATTGGTATGAACTCTTCCTCCTGAGCTCTGATACCACTTGTAGGATCGTTTTTGAACCCGAACGAGTCGATCAGAATTTATCTCAACACAAAAGGCGGAAATAGACGTGTAGAGTTCAATTCAGCTAGATTTACTCTTTAAACTGTTGTATGATTGATTTCGTAACGTTTTACAACCTGACAACACTTCGGCAGCACTTAGTTGCACAAGCCAGAAAGTTACAAATGAACTAGACATGACCCAGATTTATAGGCTAGGCTATTCCGTTTGAAGGTGACATGACATCCTTTAAACGGACATACATGTTCAAACGAATGACACATTCAAACGGTTACTTCTAAAATCTTGTTTTGTTTTCATGTGATGATGCATATGATGATGTCATCTATATGATGTCATCATCAATGATGATGACATAATCCTTGTTCTGAACCGCAACGAACCCGAGACTCGATATAAGACGAAGACGACAGATGTATGCACTAACAATGAAGCTGCTCAGAAAAAGGAGACAAGAACCTGTTATCAATGCAAAGTAGTTGGTCACATTGCCTTGAACTGTCCAATGGCAACCAACACAAAACAGGGAGTCTCTGAAAAACTGAAAGAAAAGATGGTTGATAATGAACCACCAACTGAAAAATTTAAAATGTTTAAAAATTCAACGTATGAAGTTGGTGAGTGTTCAAAAAGATTTTACAAAAGAAAAGTGAATCTTAACAACCAACAATGGGTTGTTAAGAAATCAGATGTTAGTTATGGCGATGAATCTGATTCGTCAAAGTCAGTGGAGCCACAAGTTGAGCTAAAAAGTGAAACTTATGTTCCGCCAATGGATGACGCAAACTTTCCACCATTGCGGATTGAAAATTTTAAACAAAAAGTTGGAAAAGTAGAGATTTCGAATCAATTCTATTCTGAAAAGAAAGAATTTGATGTCGAAAAAGCCTTTAACCCTACAGTTCAAAATATTTTTGGAAAAATGGTTGACGGGAAGGCCAAAGGGGTAAAGGAAATTTATGATGACTCGGAAACTCCCAAGGACCGTCAGGCTTGGGAGAATCTCTTTAACTGAAAATCTTGACTTGCCGGAGCTCCCAATTTGGTAATCGTGGAGCATGAATCGGCATCATTCTTGAGAAATTCAAAATTGTTATATTTCGACTTACAAGTGGTATTGGTTGATAAAAACCTACAAGTGATTGTTTTTACAAGTGGTTAATCAAGGTTATTAATTTGAACTTGATTTAACTTTCATACAAGTGGTTGAGAAAACAAAATGATGAGTTAATCCCCATGTTTGTGAAATGACAAACAAATTAATTTTCTGGAAAAACCATTTTGATTAAAACAAACTTAAGTGTTTTGAAATCATAATGAGAAAATAGTTTGTTGTCAGGGGAAGTTCTGATTGTTTATGCCAAGTGGATGGCGAATTGAAGCAATTCACATCGGTTTGTCAAATTTTCTTTAAATGGTTTTGAATTTTAGGGGGAGTAAGAAATTTCAGAAAATCCAAAAACATTAGAAAATTTGAAATAGCCAAGAACATGATAAAATCTAAAATCCAAAAACATCAAAAAATAAAAAATGAGTTTTGTTGTGAAATAGAGGAAATGATAGTACTTCAGTAGACATTCACAGTACGCTAAAGAATTGGATAGTTAAAATGTAATAAACGGTCTCACTGATGATATGCCAGTAGGTTTTTACACGCTTAGTAGATTGTTTTCGAGATATAAACCTAAATATCATATACTTACTTATCTCGTGGGGAACATCTCTCGGATATATAGGTAACCCCTGAAATCTTGTTTGAAGGGCTTTCTATTTCTGACATACTAGGTCTTTGTGCGTGATGATATCTGGGGTATTATACCGGGACTTCTGATTTTGCGGGAGCAATAGCCTAGTCCTCGTATAATGCTCTGCACAGCTTTAATTATAAAGCCCACCCTCAGCATAAAAAATGATGAAACATTGAAAAATGCTAATCATGTGCTGTTGAAGAAAAGATTCTCTAAAGGGAACACACCTAAAGTTGAACCATCATCTCTCTGATTTTGCGGAAGCAATAGCCTGAGCTCTCATGGTCTCGCATTTACCCCTTACATATATCATTAGTGTACATTCACCTGTAAGACTGAATATAGGAGTCTGGATACGGGAGTATATTCTGAGGTGGGACACGCGAATAAGTTCAAGTCCATTAAAACACTAATCTCGTATCTCGAAACAATTGAACTTTGTGTGAAAATTTAAGTGGATCAGTATACTGACAATCTAAGTGAATCGTTTAGAACTTAAAGTGTTTAAAGCTCAACGGTACTAGTGATTTGTCAAAAATCTGATATGATCCTCTTACACAAACTCACAAAAATATTGTCTGGAAATATTTCGTTACTGCTTTTCATTAGTGTGATTTAGCATAAAATTCTGAAAATTCAAAAAGATTTTATTTCATCTTATTTTCGACAACTGATGTTGGAAAGCTGATTTTCAAATTTCAAGTGCTGAACATGATGAACAACAGGGTTAGGAGAGTTTGTTTGAAAAGAGAAATGATTTTGAAATAATTAAATGGTTTCGAATTTAATGAAATGTCAAATTTGAATGTTTCGAATACAAGTGGTCAAGCAGAGATTATAAATGTTAGATCATGATTGATTTGAGAATATTTACAAGTGGTGTCTGAAATTGTTAAATTTTTTTAATAGTTGTGAAACTTACTTTTAAGTAGAGTATGTGCAGGTAAAAAGCTTTTAAAGAGCTAGGTTTCGATTCCTGATGCAGATTAGAACCAGGTTTCTGAGAGCCAGGAAACGGTCCTGAACTTGTGAAAGCTGCAAAGCAAGATCCCCGTGTCTAAGCCTAAGCAGAGTTTGAGCCAGGATATGATCCCGGAACAACTTAAGGGAGAGTCTGCTAGCAAGGGGGAGTCTGAACGTTAGAGAGCCAGATTAAGATTCTGGAAGAGTAAGAGAGAGAAGATTGAAGGATACTTACAGTGTCAGATACTTTGGAAAGAGCGTGAAGACTGATCAAGTCTGAAGACTCGACATACTGAAGACTCGTACTGAAGACTCGTCAATATTCAAGGGGGAGTTTGTTGGTGCATATGTCTGTCGACTTCATCTTGTATCGAGTCTTATAATTAGATTGATAGGCCAAGACACGCAGTACGAAAGAAACAGGAAACATAGCTGAAACAGCAAGATCATGCGAAGTGACCAGTTTGTACGAACTGGCCAGTTCGTATGAACTGGACATGTCTGTTTCATGCGAAGTGGCCTCCCCTATATATATGTGTTCTTGGTTTTTCATTTGTAACTTTTGGATTCCAGCAGCGAAGCTCTGCCGAAGTGTCTACAGCTCGTGTATCTTTGTCAAATCAATACATTAGACATTTAAAGTGATTCTTAGTGCATATCAAGCTGATTCAACATCAATACGCTTGATTCCGCCTCTCGTATTGATCGAAAACTCTTCTGAACGACTCGTTTAGGTCGAATCTCGATCCTACATGTTAAGTTGAAAACGTCAACAAAATTTGGTGAATTCATGTGTTTTGTCTTGTATCAAATGAATCGTTAAAAACATTTGAATGTCTTGTATTGAAAATCTGGTATGTAAAGCGTCTATGAAATCGTTGATCATTAATGTTTTGCAAGGAGATTAATATGTGTGTCGACATAGGAATCAATCAAAGCCTTGACAATTTTGTGTCGATACCCTCGACTAGGACACAAAAGCACTATAACGGTCTCGCATAACAAGAGTGAGGCTCGCCAAAACCCAATAGATCTACCCCTTTCGTTCCTCAATCTGTATGTAATTAATGGTGCTTAATTTCCACCATATGCACAAGTGATCTAAGTGTGTTTCATTCCCTAGCTTATTGTACCATTGTAACATGTATCTCCCCCGATAGTTCAAAAATTAAAAGGCGTTTAAAAGGAAAAGGGGTCATAAACTCACAGTTTGCGTTCGTGCACGTTAGCAATCACCTTTAATCCCTGTTTGTATCCGACCTACAAGTGTCCTAAGCTCGTTAAGGCACTTAGGTCTAATGAAATGTTTCTACCATGCAAAGGTTGTCGTGTGTATATGAATCACCCTACTAGCTAGTTGTACACTGATTTCTTAAAAAATGTAACACTGTAACATGATGAACCATTGGAAATGTTTGGTTTAAATAATGAAAATATCACCACCGTTGTGACAGTCAACTTACTCGTGTCACAACTAATAATTTCTAAAATATGAACCGCATAACATGAAAGTTTACGGCTTTTGATAGATATTTGACAACCTAATTAATGAAAATTGAGTCTAGTTAATAAAGTGCACGAATTTGACATGAGGTTTTGTCGGGTGTCATATTCTACCTCCATTAAAAAATTCCATCCCGAATAAAGCAGAGCCATCCTAAGCAAGAATCTTCTTGAATAGGTGGTGGTATTTTGCTTTCATTCGAACTTCGCGTTCCCAAGTAAGCTTGGTTCCGCACCTTGAGTTCCAACAAACTTTGACTAGTTTGATACGACTTTTCTTTAGCTTTTGGACCTTCCAGTCCATAAACTCAACATGTTCTTCAATAAAATGGAGTTTGTCGTCAATGCAGACGTTGTCTACTAGAATGACAAGTGTCTTATCCGATAGACGCTTTTTGAGGTTCAACACATGAAATGTGTCTTCACACAACTGAGTTCCTCTGGCAGTTTCTACTTATACGTAATGGTACCAACCTTAGCTAAAATTTGGAATGGTCTGATATATCTTGGGTTAAGCTTACCACGCTTCCCAGACCTTGTTACACCCTTCCAAGGCGAGACTTTTAGCACGACCTTGTGTCCGACCTCGAAGGATAATGGTTTACGCCGCATGTCCACGTAACTTTTATGTCTATCTCGAGCCGCCTTAATACGGTCTCGGATTTGAAATATTTTGTCCTTAGTTTCTTGAAATAGTTCCGGACCAATTTACAGTTTGTCACCGATTTCGCCCAACATAGTGGTGGTTGGCACTTTCCTCCGTATAAAGCCTCAAACGGCGTGACTTTAATCTAGTGTAATAACTGTTGTTGTATGAGGAATCTACCAAAGGTAAATGAGTATCCTAATTACCTCCTAATTCCATCACACAAGAATGATGCATACCTTCTAATGTTTCACTGGTTCGTTCGCTCTAGCCATCAGTTTATGGGGGAAAGGCCGTGCTTAGATTCAACAAAGATCCAAAGGCCTTTTGAAATGACTGCCATATCCTAGATATAAACGACCATCCCTATTTGAGATAATAGAAACAGGCAATCCAAGACGTGCCACTATCTCTGTGAGATTTCTCCTAGCTTCTCGGTGCTATTTTTCTTGTGAATCGGTAAGAAGTGAGCAGACTTTGTTAAACGATTGACAATTACACAAATCATATCGTTTCCCCTAGAGATCATTGGTAATTTTGTAATGAAATCCATGGATATTTGTTCCCATTTCCACACGGGAATTTCTGGTTGTTGCATTAAGCCAGAGACTTTTGATATTCGGCCTTAACTTTTGTGCATGTTGAACATTTTAAAACATTTGTCGCGATATCACCCTTAAGGTTATGTCACCAATAAAACTATTTTAAATCGTGATACATTTGTCCGCTCCTTGATAGATCGAGTACATAGACTTATGTGCTTCATCTAGTACTAAGTCTTCTAAGCCGCCAAATAATGGAACCAATATACGGCCCATGAAATATAATGTTCCATCTTCTTTTGACTCCATTTGTTACTCCATTCTGCGCAACGATTCTGCTTGAATATGTTCTGATTTAAGGGCTTCTTGTTGGGCGTCATGAATCCGTGCTGTGAAGTTTGTTTGAAATCTTACTTCTAACGCCTGCACGTGTAATGCCTTGACTAGTTCCTTCTGGCTCAAGGCGTCCGCAACGACGTTTTCATTACCCCGATGATACATGATCTTATAGTCATTGTTATTCAACAATTCTACTCAACACCCGTTGGCGCATATTTAATTATTTATGATTAAATATATGTTGAAGACTCTTGTGATCCATGAATATGATACATCGAGTACCAAAAGATAATGATGCCAAATTTTTAATGCAAATACTGTTGGTGCATGCGTCTGTCGACTTCGTCTTGTATCGAGTCTTGTGCTAAGAATGTTAGATCAGGGCACGTTATACGAGAAAAATGTCAAATATAGGGTGAGTGGCAGTTTCAAACGAAATTAGATATTGTAATTCCGTTTGAAAGTGACATGACAATTTCAAACGAAATTATCATATCTAATTCCGTTTGAAACTAATTCCGCTTGAATGTAATTTCGTTTGAGGCATGTTCAAACGGAATTACATTGCCTATATATAGGAGGTGCCTGATTTCGTTTGAGTCACTTCTGAAATTCCGGTTTGAGCCACGAAGTGCTGCCGAAGTGTCGTCTCACTGTAAATCGTTGTTAAATCAATCAAATCGATAGTTAAAGTGTATATCTTGCTGAATTGAACTCAATACGTCTGTTTCCGCCTTTCGTATTGAGAAAAAGCTCTTCTGATCGACTCGTTCGGGTTCGAAAAGGATCCTACAAGTGGTATCAGAGCTCAGGAGGAAGAGTTCTTACCAATTCAGCTGCAATTTCTGATTTCTACACCTTCTTTTTCAAAATTAACAACTTTTCACGATTAAAATCGGCTAAATTTCTCACAGAATGTGCGCAATAGTGTTTTAACAAAGCCTTGAAAGTTTCAGGCCTAAATCGATCTAAAAACTGATAAAATCGGTAATTTCGTTTGAAAAACAGTTCGAGAATGATGACGTCAGCAGCATTTCAAACGGAATTAGGCCTTAATTCCGCTTGAAACCGGTATTCCGCTTAAGAAGTTGGTTGATTCCGTTTGAAACAGATAATTCCGTTTCAGTGGTCCCGTTTGAACCAAGTGATTCCGCTTCAAATTGGTATTCCTTTTGAGCATTTCAAAGGAGATTAGTTATTTCGTTTGAAAGTGTGTTATTTCAAACGGAATTAGGAATTCCGCTCCAAATGGATTCCGTTTGAAAGTGTTGATTCCGCTTGAAAAGAGTAATTTCGTTTGAACAAGACTGTTTTGTGAAATTTGAAAATCCGAAACATGGAAGAGGAATTTTATAACGCATTTGCTACTCCGGTTACCCCGATTACTCTTGCACAGAACACAATGTTAGAAAATGAAACTGGCACGATGCAAAAACCGCCTAAGCTCATGAATATTGAGGAGTATAAAGGTTTGGATGGACGTTTTGAAAACTAGGTTCAAGCAAATTATTTGGATGCTTGGGAATGTGTTGAGACAAAGTATATTAGACCGACGAATGATGAGGAAGAGATTATTGCTACTAAAGATCTGAGTGCTGAAGATAGAAAGAAATACAAAGATGAAAAAATGGTGTTAAGTCTACTACAACAAGCTGTGAAAGAAGATATCTTGGTTTTGTTGCAACACAATGGAACTTCTTATTCAATATGGAAAGCATTAAGATCGAAGTTTGTTGGAAGCCAAGAGATGGTCAAAAACAAAAAGTCACTTTTGAATAAAGAGTTTGATCTGTTTCGTGGTTTGAAAATTGAAAGCACAAAGCAAATCATTGAAAGATATTGCAATATGTTAGCTAACATGAAGAGATTGAGCATCAACAAAGATAATGAAGAGTTGATCGAAAAATTGGCTGATGCATTGCCATATGAGACTTGGGGCACATATCTCATGATGTTGAGAAACAAGAAAGGTTTTAGCAGTCTGACATTGAGCAAGTTCAATGAAAAAATTGAAGCTCAGGAGATGGAACAGAGAAAGGTCTTAAGAATGAAAGATTTTGACGGTGAACAAGACATTGGACTTTATTACAAAGGTGGTGTCAGTGATAAAACCACCAACATGTCACCAAAGATTGAAACTGCTTTTAATGCAAAGAGTTCGTCTGGAGGATCATCTAAAGGACCAAGCAGCAAAACGAGTTTTTCATCATATCCATCATTTGATCCGAACATTTCAGCAACAAAGAATGGAACGAAGCTACAATGCAATATTGTATTGAATCTTGAGAATGATCAGGATTATTCTGAAGAAGTTGCAAAAAGCCATACGTCTTTGTTGGGAACTGTGTTGGAGTCCTATGGAAGTTTAGTTGCAGGTCGAATCGGGAATCCAATGTTGACAAAAGAGGATTACGATCAGATCGATGCTGAGGAAATGGAGCTAATGGATATAAAAAGGTGTTTGGCTAGTGTGTTAAGACGAGCTGAAAAATTCAAACAGATCACAGGAAGAGATGACTTCCGTGATGTATATGTTTCTAATTTAGGTTTTGATAAATCTAAAGTTACTTGTTTTCGTTGCAGGGAAAAAGGACACTTCAAGAGGGAGTGCACTAATCGCGAAACAAGTGGAGCTCAAAATCCGTTCAATAACAATGATTACTATCGGAAATCGATTTATCATCAAGTTTCTCAACAACCACAAACTGCTCATGGCAGGAAGGCGATTGACGAATCATCTAAGAGAGCATGTTTGGTGAATCAAGAAAATTTCAGCTGGAACAAATATATTTCAGCCGACAACAAAGCATGCCTAATCAATCAAGATGATGAAAAGTTGCCAGAGGGTTTTAGTTGGGCAAATTTCAATTGGGATGATTATGATCCAAACAAAACTTCAAATTACAAAGCGTTTGTTGCTCGAGTTGAAGAAGATAGTGATAATGATAATGATTATTATGCAAAAAGAATGGCAGCTCATTTAAAAATGATGGCAGAAAGTGATAGTGAAGATGAAAAAGCTAAAAAGAAAAAGAAAAAGGTCAAAACACCAGTCAGCAGTGATGATGAAGATGTTCCTGTGATAAGGAAAAAGGTGAAAGACATTCCAGAATTCAAAGTTGATGCAGAAGCTGAAGCTAAAAATGTTCCTATGAAATGTGAAAACTATGAAGCAGTAAAGAAGCAGAACAGTACATTGATTCATAACATGAACAGATTGAAGGAATCTTATGATGTTCTGAGCAAAGCAATGAATCAATACAATCAATCCAGTGAAGAACAAGCAACAGCAATGAAAACACTTCAAGGAGCGTTCATGATACAACAGAAAATTGTGAACAATTATATCGAGAAGTGTGCTGCTCTGGAACAGAAACTAGAGACTCAAAGGATTGAAACTGAGAGAGTTAATCGGTTGTTAAAAAGTTACTCATGTACTTCTTATGTCATTGACAGGATTTATCCAACTGTTGAAGGCATGAAGGCTTTTGAAGATGATGAAGTAACTGAAGAACAAAAGGTATCTGATGAAAAGACTCCTGAAAAGAAGAAAGAAAAGAAGAAGGATACTGAAGTGAAGACATCTGGTAAGAAACAAAGTGCCAGTTACAACAAGTGTACACCCCCGCTTGAAAATGGATATTCTCCACGAAATCCAAATTCAAAAAGAGTAAAAAAGGCAACAAATTTACAGTGGGAGTCGGAGTCTTCAGTTAACCTGCCAGAAAATATTGACGTTACATTTACGTCGTCTGACACTGGTCAACAATCTCAATTGATGAAGAAAGTCGTGGATCATGTGTTAGATAACGATGAAACTGAGGAGTCAAAGTCGGAGTCTATGTCAGAGTCAAAGTCTGAGTCCAGCACTCCAAATCAAACCGACAAACAGGGCAAAAGAGTTTACAATAAAGAATTCCTGTTATCAAAATCTAATTTGAATGATGAAACATTTAAAGTGGCTTATACTTTGAATGATTCTGACAAATTATATTCTGATGAGGAATTTCCAATAAGAGATGTTAAAACTGAAATGATCAAAAAGGTTTTCAAACTTATAGAAATTAATATTTCTGAAATAAAGATGTAAATCTTTCTGAAAAACCTAAAAAATACACCTCAAGAGTTCAACAAAGAGAAAACAAGAAAAAGGGTTACAGTTCTGGTTCTGGTTATCGAAAGAAACCAAACCTTAACGGTGATTTCAAAAAGAAAGGTCTGGGATTTATTCCACCAGAAAATTATAAAAATAAAAAATATGTTCGAGATTTTAAATCAAAAATGATATTTGTTTCAGGAACATCAACTGAAGAAGAGAAAGAAAATCTATTCAGAAATTAGTCAAATAAAGATTTCCTTGCGAAGAATCAAGAAGAAATGAAGACTGCTGATCAGAAGAAGGAAACTCAAACCTGTTTTAAATGTGGAAAAAGTGGTCATATTTCCATGAACTGTTCACATGCAAAACAAATCAAACAGGGAGTTTCTAAACTGAAAGAGAAAGTGATTGAGTTTGAACCACCAATTGAGAGAACTAAACTTTTCAAAAAATTCAACGTTTGAAATTGGTGAATGTTCAAAGAGGTTTTACAAGAAAAGAGCAAACCTTGACAACTAGAAATGGGTTGTTAAGAAGTCTGATGATAGAGTTCAAGCAATGATTCTGATTCGTCAAAATCAGAGGAGCTATCTTCTGGCGATGAATCTGACTCCACAAAGTTAGATGAGCCACATGTTGAGAAAAAGGGTGAAAACTCTGTGCCGACTGTGGATAATGTGAATTTTCGACCACTTCAGGCTGAAAATTTTAAGAAGAAAATTGGTAAAGTTGAGATTTCAAATCAATTTTTCTCTGAAAAGAAAGAATTTGATATTGAAAAGGCTTTTAATTTCAAAGTGCAACATATTTTTGGAAAAATGGTTAATGGAAAAGTCAAACGAGTGAAGGAGTTTTATGAGAAAAAATTGAATAAACCAGGTAAGTGTGTTTCGCCCCAAGTTTGTGACTGGGATGGAACTTATTATGATCAGTAAAAATCTGGATTTGACGGAGCTCCCAAGTTGGTAATCGTAGAGCATGAATCGGCATCATTCTTATTGCCGGAACTCCCAGGTTGGTAAGTGAGGAGTAGGAATCGGCATCTTGAGAATTCAACCTACAGGTATTGGTTAGTAAGCCATGTGGTTAAAAAAGAGGTTGTGATTTTATAAGTAGGTTAATTAAGGTCATTAGGTTGAACTTGATTGGACCATTCTTACAAGTGGTATTTTGAAAAACAATGTGATGAACCCTAACCTACAAGAGGTTTTTTTGTAAAATCAACAAAACTAATTTTCCGAAAAAACCATTTTGATTAAAACAAACTTAAGTGTTTTGAAATCACTATGGGAAAATGTTTTGTTGTGAGGGGGAGTTCTGATTGTTTATGCCAAGTGGATGGCGATTTGAAGTGATTCGATATCAGTTGTCACGTTACTTCTACAGTTTGTTTCAAAATTCTTTAAATGTGTTTGAATTTTAGGGGGAGTAAGAAATTTTCAGAAAATCCAAAAACATTAGAAAATTTGAAAATGTCAAAAACATGATAAAATTCAAAAATGAGTTTTGGTGTCAAAGAAGAGGAAATGATAGTACATCAGTGGACGATCACAGCATGCTAAAGAATTGGAAAGTCAAATGTGATAAACGGTCTCACTAATGATGTGCCACTAGGTTTTTGCACATTTGGTAAATTGTGACGAGATATAAACTTAATTTCAAACTTGCTTATATCGTGGGTAACATCTCTCGGATATATGGGTAACCCCCGAAATCTTGTTTGAAGGACCCCTCTTTCTGAGATACTAGGTCTTTATGCTTAGTGATATCTGGGGTATTATCCCGGGACTTCTGATTTTGCGGAAGCAATGGCCTAGTCCCCGGAGAATACTTTACGATTGCTTGAAATATAGCCTACCCTCAGCATTAAAAATGATAAAACATTGCAAAATGTAAATCATGTGCTGTTGAAGAAAAGATCCTCTAAAGGGGACCCACCAAAAGTCGAAGCCGTCATCTCTCTACTGAACGGAAGTTCTGACCTGAGCTCTCACGGGCTTCGCAATTTAACCCCTTACAGATATCATCTAGGTATACTCACCTGTAAGACTGAATATTGGGATCTGGATACGGGAGTATATTCTGAGGTAGGACACGCGAATAAGTTTAAGTGCTTAAGACATTAATCTCATATCTCAGATCAGTTGAAATTTGTGTGAAAATTTAAGTGGATCAGTATACTCACAATCTAAGTGAATTGTTTAGAACTTAAAATGTTTAAAGCTTAACGGTGTTGGTGATTTGTCTCATAAACTGATATGATCCTCTTACACAAACTCACAAAAATATTGTTTGTAAATATTGCATTTCAAATCAAAAGTCAAAAAGATTTTAGGAGTGTTTTAGCATAAATTTTGAAAAATACAAAAAGATTTTCGACAACTGGTGTTGGAGAGCTAATTTTCAGAATTCCAAGTGCTAGACATGAAGAACAATTGGTTTGGGTAAATGTATTTTTGAAAAGAAAAATGATATTTCTTCAAGTGGTTCATCAAAGTGTAACATTGTAAAATCATTCATTGATTGAATAATTCCTGCAAGTGGTTCATCTAAGTTTATAAATGTTAAATCATTTTGAGAATTATATTTACAAGTGGTAAGCAAAGTATAAATTTGTCAAATTTTAAATTTTTCAAATTTATTGTTGGGTAGAGATTTTTGCAGGAAAAATTAGAGCCAGCAACAGATCTTGGGATAAATGGACAGATGGCCAGGTTTCGATCCAAAGCAGGATGTGAGACAGGACATGATCTTCAACCTGTGAAAACCAGACTGCGATCCCAGCTTATCGAAAGGGGGAGTCTGACTGACAAAGAGCCAGGTTCTGATCCTAAGATTGCTGATGATGATGAACTTAAGGAATCGAGAGATTTCTGTTGGTGCTAAGATAAAGAGAAGAGAGAGATTTAAGGATGCTTTACATTGTAAGATACTTCAAAAAGAGAAGAGCCCAGAGACTGATAAAGACTGAAGATGCGAAGACTCGACACTGAAGACTCGTCAACATTCGAGGGGGAGTCTGTTGGTGCATGCGTCTGTCGACTTCGTCTTGTATCGAGTCTTGTACTAAGAATGTTAGATCAGGGCACGTTATACGAGAAAAATGTCAAATATAGGGTGAGTGGCAGTTTTAAACGAAATTAGATATTGTAATTCCGTTTGAAAGTGACATGACAGTTTCAAACGAAATTATCATATCTAATTCCGTTTGAGACTAATTCCGCTTGAATGTAATTTCGTTTGAGGCATGTTCAAAAGGAATTACATTTCCTATATATAGGAGGTGCCTGATTTCATTTGAGTCACTTCTGAAATTCCGGTTTGAGCCACGAAGTGCTGCCGAAGTGTCGTCTCACTGTAAATCGTTGTTAAATCAATCAAATCGACAGTTAAAGTGTATATCTTGCTGAATTGAACTCAATACGTCTGTTTCCGCCTTTCGCATTAAGAAAAACTCTTCTGATCGACTTGTTCGGGTCCGAAAACGATCCTACAAATACCACCGCGCCTAATTCCAAGTCTTGGGTGGTATAATTCTTTTCATGAATTTTTAATTGGCATGGCGCATACGTGATGACTTTCTCTTGTTGCATCTAGATGCAAACTAATCCTTGATGCGACGCATCACAATAATTACAAAGACTTTGGTACCGCCGGGAAGTGATAAGATTTACGCTTCACACAATTTATCCTTGAGTAGTCGGAATGCCGCTTCTTGCTTGTCTCCCCGGTTGAACTGTTTGTCTTTTTGAGTTATTGAGGTTAGGGGTTGAGCTAGATTTGAAATTTTTTTATGAATCTTCTATAGTAACCCGCTAAGCCTAAAATTGTCATACTTCATTCGAGGTTTTTGGTGCTTCCCAATTTTTAGTTTCCTCGATCTTTGATGGATCAACATGAATGCCCTTATCGTTCACCACATGATAGAGAAATTGTATTTCGCAAATCCAAAATTCGCACTTTGAAAACTTTGCATATAATTTTTCCTTTTTCAATAATTTGTGAATTGTTCTTAAATATATCATCAATAAATACGATCACGAACT
This sequence comes from Helianthus tuberosus, assembly GCA_030545235.1. NCBI lineage: Eukaryota > Viridiplantae > Streptophyta > Magnoliopsida > Asterales > Asteraceae > Helianthus > Helianthus tuberosus. The sequence continues at coordinate 57,432,657 of CM060443.1, read as the reverse complement.
TGTCTAAATATGGCTTGCATACTCGGTTCATTAAACCTATAAATACCGTCGGTGCGTTTGTTAAGCCAAAACACATAACAAGAAACTCGTAATGAACATAACGAGTTCGGAATGCCGTCTACGGTATGCTCTCTTCTTGAATCTATAATTTGTGATAACCGGATCTTAAATCTATCTTGGAGTAGAAGCTCGAACCTTGTAGTTGGTCGAATAAGTCATCAATCATCGGTAGTGGATACCGATTCTTGATGGTGAGGCTATTCAACTCTCGGTAGTCTATGCACATTCTGAAGGTTCCGTCTTTCTTATTCACATATAACATTAGAGCTCCATAAGGTGAGAAACTCGGTCTAATGAATCCCTTATCCAACAACTCTTGAAGTTGTGTGGATAACTCTTGCATTTCAAAAGGTGCTAAACGATACAGAGAATTGGCCATTGGTGCGGCTCTCGACACCAAGTTAATGTGAAACTCGACTTGTCGTTGTGGCAGTAACCCCGAAAAGACTTTAGGAAAGACTTCGGGGAATTCATGCACCGTGGGGATATCCTCAAGCTTCAGCGCCTCGACTTTCTTGTTGACTACGTGTGCTAGAAAGGCTATGCAACCTTTCTGTAAGCACTTATGCGCCTTCATGCAATTTATGATCCGCAATGGTGTTTCGCGCTTTTCCGTGGATGATGAGTGTTTCCTCATTCGGTAGGGAGATGCGAATAACCTTCTCGTGACATACAACTTTGGCTCGATTGTCGGACAACCAATACATGCAGGACATACCAATCCCATTTTCCCAACATGATTCGGTACGGTGTCCAAGTTTGCCACACTTATCGCACTTGTTGATTCAGCAAGCACCCAAGTGATGGTACTTGCGTTTGTCACACTTGGGCAAATTACCCTCATACTTTTTGGCTCTAGTGTCGTTTGTGGCTACAAATGCTTTCATCTCCTTAGGTGGGTTGGTTTCCCTCCTCTTGTTGTTGTTGATGATGTTCACACATGTTCCTTTCTTGAAGTTTGAATACTTCCTCTTTCCATCACGTGTAGACTCAACATGAGATTCTTTCTTCTCAGTTCCCTTCATAAACAACTTCTTAATCCTTATCATGTCTTCAGTAATACTGACGGCTAAGGTCACGACCTGAGTGATAGTGGTGGGGTTTGCTGATGTAACCATGCATCGAATTTCAGGGGCCAATCCCGAGATGTAGCGTTCAATACACTTGAATTTGGGTGTTACCAGATAAGGGACTACGCAAGATAGGTCATGAAACCTTTGCATGTATCCCACCACGTCAGCTCCAATCATGGTTAAGTTCCAGAATTCAGTTTCTAACTTCTGGAGTTCAGCTCAAGAAAAATATTTCTCCCTCATAGGTTCTTTCAGTTCTTTCAACGTCAATGCATAAGCCGTATTGTCACCCAGAGTCTGCACTTGTAAGTTCCACCAGGTAAGTGCCTCGTCAACGAACACACCAGTAACATACATAACTTTTTAGTCAGGGGAATACTTGCTCATTGGGATGGTAGAATCAGTCTTCTCCATCCAACACACAAAACCCACGGCACCACCGGTGCCATCATAGTTAACTGGCTTACAGTCTAGAAATTGCTTGTATGTGCATCCTAAACTTTACATATACGGATTATGAACGAGCAAGTAATAAACGCATGAATAGTTAGAAAGAGAATTATTTTAAGTTGTCGTAAAACAACTAAGTATTACCTTTAGTAGTGTTTCCTCTAGAAGAACCACCTTGTCCTTGACCGCCTGATCCTCCAGTGCCAACGTTCTGTTCGACTCAGTACACCTCGCACTGGGCTAGTGCTTGGGATATTCTTTCTTCTAGTAGCGAGTTCAGTTCTGCCTCGGTCCTGGGTAGTGGTGGTGGTTGGTTTACCATTCGTCTGCGATTGACTCTCCTTTTTGGTGCCATGATCTTCCAAATAAGAGAACGATGGGAATTAGGCATATATTTAATAATAAATATTGTTAACTAAGCATATATATATATATATATATATATATATATTCATATAAAACAATATAGTGATCCATCATGCCAACAAATCATCTCATCAAAGCAACAAGACATGTATAAACAGATAAATAATATTGCATCGTAAAGAAAACAACAAATTTTTATATACCAAGACAACTTGTTACATCATTTTTTGCAAAGGAAACAAAATGGACTCGGGGCTACATCACCCAGGTCATACAAGTCTAATAACATACAAAATGGTTAAATTCTTCCTTCATATTCAGCGGTATTCTGTCTTCAAGTTGTCTTCAAAATTTGGCACATAGTCTTCATAAACAAAAATGGGTACCTAGTTCTCGTACTAAGATGTCTAAAGATCATCTAGAGAGCAGGAGGGGGTGCATGTGGAGTCATGAAAATCAAACTACGGAGGTGGATCACCTCATCCTCCAGCTCGTATATACGCCGACCATCGGAGTTGGCTTGCTGCTCGATAGCCAGTAGATGAGCCTCATGATCGGCAGGTGGGAGAGGGTGTGGTGGTGACGGTGGTGGTGAGGCCGGTAGTGGTGAGGCCGATAGTGGTGGTGGTGATGGTGGAGGAGGATATGCTGGTGGTGGTGGGGGCATGCATCGATCAGTCTCTCCAGGTCCTAGACTCTCTTGCAGAGAATCTGGATCCGGAGCTGTAAGGAGTGGACCAGATCATCCGTAGTGTAAGAAGTGTAGTGGGATGGTGATATGGGTCTGATGTTGGCATGCCGGGTGGAGAGGATCGTGATGAGGGGTGCTCGGCTGGAACAAAAGGTGAAGCATGAAATGGCTGATGGGATGTATATAACAACCCTAAAAAATGCCCCAAAACACTCCGTAATTGATAAATCAGACACGCGTTATATTATTTAGTTTAACAATTAAAGAAAATAATATCTAAGTGCCTGTTGCAGCCTGCGATAGACAAAGGGGAATCCTTCGCGGGACGCGATGGACCTATACTTGTCGGACACTCGTTGAGACACGTGTCATGTAACGTATCAGACCTAGACTAGTGATCAGGCAACCCTAACCGTAGCTAGGGGTGTGGCGGCCTGCGACGGGACCAGAGAATATGTATAAATAGAGCTTCAGTCTGCCGTCTCAATTTGTTCAGATTTCTTTTCTTTCTCTCAATAATAAGCTCGAAATAATATCCCTAAAATCATGAAGCTCTGCCCCGTTGTAAGTGTTTTAACCCCTGATCACTGGTTCGATACTCTGTCTGATCGATCTTCAACCCAGCAACTGATGGCAAAGCGCTGCCTGATAAAGGCTATGCTTTGTAAACTAAGTTGGGGGTTCTGTCTCGTGACATATTAATAAAGTTGAATTGGGTTATTATACTACATGTGTGCTATGTATATTTTTAATAGGAACTAAAGAAAATTATCAGAAAATATTTCCAGAAAGCTTATAGAAAACCTAAGTTTACAATGTGAGTCATTCTCCTTTTCTCACATTATTGTGAGCCATATTTAAAATGCTTTACAAAACTATAATTTCTTATCAGTTATACTTACAATGATTAAGTTTTTGTATTCAGCAATTACTATCGGTATGTGGGGTTTTGTATACATTACTTGACACTCGTTATTATTGGACAAAAAGTTAAACCAATAATAGCATGACCACAAGCACGTGGGAAATTGTGCCCACTAGCAATACTGTTTGAGAAATTGGTAGATATAAACAAATGTAAAAACTCTTGATGCTCTAAAGTATAGCATTATATTTTTACAAAATGGAATGTACTCGCCAGTATTTCTTGCTGATAAAAAGTTTTTAAAACGCGTTTAAGGTAACTTGATGTGAAGCTATTTGAAGCCAGCTATGGAGCACTGAAGGCTTAAATAAAGTGGCTATAAATTACCTGAATAAAAAAAGAAGTTATATTTTCAGCAAGTTAGGCTATAAATTACCTTAATAAAATAAGTTAAGAGTATTTACCTTTTAGAAAGCTCCAAGCAGGTTTAGAGAGAAAGATATGAGAATGAGCAAGTTGTGAATGGAAGTTCAAGGCATATTTAAACTTGAAGATGATCTACAAGATCACTCCAAGTGTTATGATCAGTTTTAGAATGTCCCCAAGTGTCCTAAGATGTGCAAGGAGCAGAGAAAGGTGGCACAATTTCGAGAGAAGTGGCAGAATGGCAGCTGGCGTTGGGCTGCAAGCAAAATTTGTCTCTGGCAGTCCCTTACGGACCGTAAGGGTTGAGAGCTTACGGTCTGTAAGAACCTTTAGCGCGCTAGAAATTCAATAGGCTTATGGACCGTAAACCGTAAGGCTTTGCAGTCCGTATATGACCACCAGAAATCAGTTTTAAGGATTTTGCATGTTTAGTCATTGGACTTTACATCTTTGGCCATTTGGCACTTTTAGTCCCTCTCCTTCTTTGTATTTGGGATTAGTCGGAGATCCGGGACGCGTTTTAGCTAACGCATATAATAATAATAATAATCATCATTCTCTCCTTCACAGATTCAGGATTAGTCGGAGATTCAAAACATGTTTCAGTTAACGTTTAAAGTAGGTCCTTCCTCCTTCCACATAATCAGGATTAGTTGGAGGTTTCTCCCTCCACGTAGATGGGATTAGTTGGAGAACTGGACACGTGTCGTCACATAATTGGACGGAATTTTTCAGAGTGTTACATCCTATAACAACTCTCCCGAAACCCTTAAACATGACCCATACGCCCTAAAATACACCCCGTATACGAAAAACGACCCGAAATACCTTTAATTTAATAAAAATTAAATAAAAAAAATCTTAGGTCACTCGCGGGGCGCGACACACCCTTGTGTGTCTGTCGCGGGGCGCGACCCCTTGGCCATCAGGCGAGCCCCTGGGCTGCCACGTGGCAGCATAGTGTCAAGCCTAGCTGTTGATTCAGCTAAGCTACGCCCTAGGTAGCCTAGCTCGCGGGCTGTGAGGACCCTTGTCTTTCTTTCGTGGGACGCCAGAGACCATCGATCAGGCACTACAAATAGAGCAGATCGGCATTCACTTTCAAATCGTTCAAATCTCGATCTTTCTCTCTAAATTCTCTAAAGCTAAAGTAATACCCGGGCATTATACCCACTAAAATAACGAAGTTCTGCCTCGATGTAAGTATTATAACCCCCGGTTATGTATTAGATACGCTGCCCGATTGATCTAGGCTCCGTAACGCATGTCGAGGCTTTGCCTAACTTAGTCGTTGGAGTTCTGTCTCGGGGAGGGTATAGCTAATGTAAATTTGGGTTATTATACTAACGCGTGTGCATTATTTAAATTAATAGATTATAGCCAGGAAGTCACAAGGAAATACCTAAACTAGCAATGTGAGTAATTCCTTCTTTTTGTAAACGGTTTTTACAAAACCTCAATTGTTTTAAAGTATAATTAACAGTGATTGAGTATTTGTATTCTATAATTATCGTCGGCATGTTGGGGTTTTGTATACAAAATTTGTTACTACACTGTGAGTAGTAGCATGACCACCAGTCAGGATTGACAGTACCGTGGGTGGTAATTAAAGTAGATGTAAACAAATGTAATTGCTGGATTGCCCTCAATACTGTAAAATGATAAAACCTGTTTTGATTAAACTGGGATTCACTCACCAATATTTTCCACTGAAAAAAATATTTTAAACGCGTTTCAGGTAACAAAATGTGAAAGCCAAAATAGAAGCCAGCTGGAGAGCACTGAAGGCTTGGAAAAGTGGCTATAAAAGTTACCTAAATAAAGAAGAAGTTTTATTAAAATAAAATAGTGTTTATCCCTACAAACATATTATGAATGGAAACTTGAGTTTTACCCATGTGTTTCATATTTATAAAATGAGGTGTTTTACGCTGATAAAATATTTCCTAACTGTAGGATCGTGTTGTGACCCAAACGAGTCGTTCAGAAGAGCTCTTGTCTGTTTCAGAGGCGGAAACAAAGAAACAGACGTGGAAAACAGCTTGTTTAACTATTAATCGTCTTGTTTATTGAAAATAACAGCAATACAGATCAAACGACGCGTCGGCAGCAGTTCGGTACCGGAATGAAAAGCGTTACAAATGATTTTGCTCGGAACCTATTTATAGACACGATATTTCGCTTGAAAGTGTCCAGGTGTCAGTTCAAGCGAAATCAACATATTTGATTTCGCTTGAAACTGTCAAATGTCATTTCAAGCGAAATAACATCATTCAAGCGAAATTAGCTTAAACACCATCCAAACTATCCTATTTTCTCGTATAACGCGCCCTGATCTAACAATTCTAATATTAGACTCGATACAAGACGAAGTCGACAGACGTATGCACCAACAGACTCCCCCTCGGATGTTGACGAGTCTTAAGTGTCGAGTCTTCAACGTCTTCAGTCTTTATCAGTCTTCGGGCTTCCAGGATCTTGGCCTGGCTCTTGCCTCTTTTCAAATTCTTCAGCTCTCTTGATTCCTTAAGTTCATCAGCATCAGCAATCTCAGGATCAGAACCTGGCTCTTTTTCATTCAGACTCCCCCTCAACTTGTGCTGGGATCGTAGTCTGGCTATTTTCAGGTTCAAGCATTGCAACCAGGCTCTCCTGCAAATCCTCTACCCAAAACATAAATTTCATAAAAGATAAGATATAACAAACTTAGAAACCCTGCTAACCTCTTGAAGATACAACCTTAACACAACATTTTCAAGTATCAAATAAAAAGATTTATCATATAAGTCACTGATGAACCACTTGGATGTATATCATTTTTCTTTTCAAGTGTCTTCAAACCAACTTTCCCAAACCTATTCGTCATGTTCAGCACTCGGAATTTTGAAAATCAGCTTTCCAACATCAGTTGTCTAAAATCTTTTTGAATTTTTCAAAATTTATGCTAAAACACACCGAAAATCTTTTTGGATTTTTTATATAACAGAAATGAAATGCAGTAAAGAAATATTTACATACAATATTTTTGTGAGTTTGCGTAAGAGGATCATATCAGTTTTTGAGACAAATCCCCAACACCGTTAAACTTCAAACATTTTAAGTTCTAAACGATTCACTTAGATTGTCAGTATACTGATCCACTTAAATCTTCACACAAAGTTCAATTGTTTCGAGATACGAGATTAATGTTTTAAGAGACTTAAACTTATTCGCGTGTCCCACCTCAGAATATACTCCCGTATCCAGATCCCAATATTCAGTCTTACAGGTGAGTATACCTAGATGATATTTGTAAGGGGTTAAATTGCGAGACCGTGAGAGCTCAGGTCAGAACTTCCGTTCAGCAGAGAGATGACGGTTCGACTTTAGGTGGGTCCCCTTTAGAGGATCTTTTTTACAACAGCACATGATTTGCATTTTGCAATGTTTTATCATTTTTTGCTGAGGGTTGGCTATATTTCAAGCAAGCGTAAAGTATTCTCCGGGGACTAGGCAATTGTTTCCGCATTATCAGAAGTCCCGGAATAATACCCCAGAGATCACTAAGCATAAAGACCTAGTATCTCAGAAAGAGGGGTCTTTCAAACAAGATTTCGGGGGTTACCCATATATCCGAGAGATGTTACCCACGATATAAGCAAGTTAGAATTTAGGTTTATATCTCGTCACAATCTACTAAATGTGCAAAAACCTACTGGCACATCATCAGTGAGACCGTTTATCACAATTTTACTTTCCATTTCTTTAGTATGTTGTGATAGTCCACTGATGTACTATCATTTCCTCTTTTATACAACAAAACTCATTTTGAATTTTATCATGTTTTTGACTTTTTCAAATTTTCTAATGTTTTTGGATTTTCTGAAAATTTTTACTCCCCCTAAAATGCAAACACATTTTAGGAAATTTGACAACAAACTATACAAAAAAGTGACAACTGATATCAAATCACTTCAGATCGCCATCCTCTTGGCATGAACAATCAGAACTCCTCATTTCAACAAACTATTTTCCCATTGTGATTTCAAAACACTTAAGTTTGTTTTAATCAAATGGTTTTTCCTGAAAATAAGTTTCATTGATTTTACCACTTGTAAAATTGGGGTGAGAGATCATCACTTTGTTTCTTTCTTCTTTACAATGAAATGAACCCCATTTTTTAACAACTTGTAAAAAATCAAGTACAATTTAATGTCCCTGATTTACCACATGAAAGTGAAACCATTTTTTCGACCTCTTATAGGTTCACTTATCAACCAAAACCACTTGCAAATCAAAATATAACAATATAAAGATATCACCTATAGATTTACCAACCAAACATTTCAAGAATGATGCCGATTCCTGCTCCACGCATACCAACCTGGGAGCTCCGGCAAGTCCGGAATTTATGGTGAAAATGTTGTCACCCAAGCCTGACCGGCCTTGGGTGATGTTGGTACACATCTATCCCACCAACATTTTGATTTATAAAAATCTTTGGCATTTTTAACCTTCCCATCAACCATCTTCCCGAAAATATGTTTAACTTTGCCATTGAAAGCCTTTCCAGCATCAAATTCTTTCTTACCAGCAAAGAATTGACCTGAAATCTCAGTTTTCCCTACTTTCAACTTCAAATTTTCTTTCGATAACTTGGGAAAATTTTCATCGTTCACCTCAGGAACGGAATTCTCAACCTTTTTCTCAACAGATGACTCGTCTGATTTTATGGAATCAGATTCATTGTCATAACTACTTTCAGATTTTACAACCCATTTTTGTTTGTTCAAATCGACATATCTTTTGTAAAAACGTTTTGAAGTTTCACCAACTTCCAAAGTCGATTTATCAACATATTTCCTACTCTTTTAAGAGTTAGAAGAAACTTCCTGTTTTGTATAATTGGACTTGTGGCAATTCCAAGCAATGTGTCTCATCTTGTGACATTTGAAACAGGTTATTCTATCAACTCTTGGAGCAAATTTCTTTACATTCTTCTTTACTTCAGCTAGAAACTCTTGATTGGATTGTTTCCAGAACGATTTCTTTTGCTCATCTTCAGAACTTCCTCCTGCAACAAATGTTGTTTTTGGTTTATAATTTTTCTCATTTTTATAATTTTCTGAAGAATTAAAGCCCAAACCTTTCTTTTTGAAGTTACTGTTATGGTTTGGTTTCTTTTGAAAACCATAACCAGAACCGTAACCCTTTTTCTTGTTCAATCTTTGTTGAACTCTTGAAGTGTACTTTTTAGGTTTTTCATGAAGATTTAAATCTTTTATTTCAGAAATATTAATTTCTATTAATTTGAAAACCTGTTTGATCATTTCAGTTTTGACATTTCTTAATGGAAATTCCTCATCAGAATATAATTTGTCTGAATCGTTCAAAGTATAAGCCACTTTGATTGATCCGTCATTCAAATTAGATTTTGATAACAAGAATTCTTTATTGTAAACCCTTTTAACCGGTGAACTGGGACTCTTCTCAGACGAACTCGAACTTTCAGACTTAAACTCCGGTTTTGACTCTTCATCCATATCCAACACCTGATTGACCACTTTCTTTACTAATTCAGACTCATGATTAGTGTCAGACGCTGTGAATGTGACATCAATATTGTCTGGTAATTCATCAATGATTTCAGACTTTAACTTGATGTTGACTGCCTTTTTTAGACGCTCCTCATTAGGATTCCTGGGGGAATAACTTTCATGGATCGGGGGCGGACATCTGTTATACTTGACACTTTGTTTCTTCCCAGTATCAGTATCTTCAGTCTTTTCCTTCTTGAATGCCTCAAGACCTGCAACGGTAGGATAAACATGATCAATCAAATAATCACAAGTAGTATAACTCAACAGTAATCGTTTAATCCTTTCACTCTCAATCTTTTCAAGTTCCAACTACTGTTTCAGCTTAGCACAGTCTTCGATATACTCATTGATGATGCTCTGTTTTGTCATTAATGTTGCGCTCATTTTTGTCGTTGTATTTTCAATCTCTGAATTCGTTCTTTTCAGACTATCCACTGTTTTGTTGAGCACATCATACGACTTCTTCACATATTTCACATCAGACAGTAAATCTTCTTTGATCTTCTCCAAATCAGCAATCTTCTTATCTTTATCCTCACAAGCTTTGCAAGATTCTAAACACTTCAAACATGGTTTTTCTACTTCAACCACTTTTTCAATTGTCTTTTCAACCTCGACAGTCTTTTCAACTTCAACGAGTTTCTCTACCTCGACGATTTTCTCTATTTCAACAATTTTCTCTACTTCGACAATTTTCTCAACTTCGACAATTTTCTCAACTTCAACATTTTTTTCAACTTCAACTATTTTCTCCACCACTTTCTCCACCTCAACGATTTTTTTTACAACTTTCTCAGTCACTGGTTCAACATTTTCTTCTCCAGCTTCTGTCTTTGCTTTTTCATCTGCTAGCATTCTTGCTGCTTCCAACTCTCTCCTCAATCTAGCAATCTTCTTCTGATTTAGCATCTCCATTTTATCTGCAAAAAAGAAATTAAAGCTGTCAGGATCTAAGCCTTTTCTAGCTTTGTTAAGATGTTCCTCTTCATCATCAGTATCAATATCACTTCCAAGATCTGGAAAAATCGGAATTCTTTTCTGACTAGCTTCATCTTCACCCAGAATTCTAGCAACAAGAGCTGAACCAGGTATGTATTTGTCCCAACTAAATCCCTCTGCAACTTTTTCATCATCTTGATGAATAAGTAAAGCTTTCTTCTTTCCATCTTCAATAGCACGAGCAGGTGCAGTTTGCGGTTGTTGAGGAATCTGATGGAAAACTGATTTCTGATAATAATTGTTCTTTTCTTGATTCTCGGTTGCTTCTTTGTTTGAACATTCTCACTTAAAATGTCCATTTCCTTTACACCGGAAACAAGTAACCTTTGATTTGTCAAACCCCAATGTAGAAGTAGCCATTCCTCGAAACTCATCTCTACCAGTAATTTGTTGAAACTTTTCTGCTCTCCTACAAGCACTGGCCAAACACCACTTTACATCCATCAACTCAAGTTCCTCTGCATCAATTTGGTCATAATCTTCTTTTGTAAGCATCAATTTGGTCATAATCTTCTTTTGCCAGTAATCAAACCTTCATAAGATTCCAACATAGCAACGAGTGATGCCATGTGTTGCTTGGCTATTCTGGAGACAAATTCTGACCATTTTGAATGTTCAAAGTGACGTTGCATTGAAGATTTGTTGAGTTTTGTCTTTGAGAACTTGATGTTGTATGAGTTGGATCAAAGCTTGAATATGAAGATGAAGATCCACCGCTCTGTGTCACATTACTACCCTTTGTTCCAGATGAGCTGTCAGCACTAAAACCAGTTTGAATCTTTGGGCTAGGGCTGGGGGGTAGCCTCAAAGTTGTTCCCTCTATAATACAAACTGACATCTTGTTGAGCATTTGGATTCGTCATGATTGCCGTTTTCTGAATATCCAATTCCTGCTCTTCAATTTTCTGAATGAACTGTGCCAAATTCATACTCTTAGACTTCCTCATGTGTTTCGCAATCATCAAATAAGTTCCCCACTTATGCTATGGTAGTGCTTCAGCTAGTTTATCGACCCACTCATCATCCTCTTTCTCAATGTCCAATCTTTTCATTTCCAATACCAAATGACAATATCTATCAATGGTCTGCATTGTTGATTCATGGTCGAAAGCTGTAAACATATCAAATGATTTCTTCAATAATGCCTTTTTGTTTTTGATCATATCTGCGCTTCCTTTGAATTTCTGAATCAAAGCTTCCCAAATTGATCTAGCCGTACCATTATGTTGGAGTAAAACAAAGAAATCTTCTTTAATCGCTTGCTGAAGAATACTGATCATCATTTTTATCACTTGTAAATTTCAATTTGTCACCCTCTGAATAGTCAACAATTGCTTTTTCAATCCCACGTTCATTCTTAGGTTTCTCATAATCTTTCAACAACGAACACCATGCGTCAAATTTATAAGCTTGCACCCAGTTTTCAAAACGACTTTTCCATCCTTGAAAATCCTCAATGTACATGAGCTTTGGCGGTTTCTGATAAGTTCCTGTTTCATTCTCACTGTACACTGTTTCAGCAGCAGTAACAGGTGCAATCGGTGTAGCAAACGCATTGTAGAAATCCTCGTCCATGTTTCGAAAAAGTTTTTCACAAAATTCAAGTTCAAGCGAAATACCACACTCAAACTGAATAACCTTGAAGCGAAATCAGACTTGAAGCGAAATTAACCCTCAAGCGAAACTACAATTGAAGTGGAATCACCCCTGAAGCGAAATCAACTAATTTCGAGCGGAATAAGGTCTAATTTTCAAGCGAAAACACAATTTCAAGCGAAATTAACCTGCTAATCTCGCTTGAAATGCTGCTGACGTCATCTTTTGCGATCTTGTTTTCAAGCAAAATTACGTTTTTTACCAGTTTTAAACGGAACTAAGCTCCAATTTTCTCACGGATTCATTAAAACACTGTTACGCACACAATGTGTGAAATTCCAGACTTTTTGACCATGAAAACTAGTTCAATTTCAAAAAGAAGGTGTAGAAGTCAGAAAATAAGGTTGTTTTGGCAAGAACTCTTCTTCCTGAGCTCTGATACCACTTTTAGGATCGTGTTGTGACCCAAACGAGTCGTTCAGAAGAGCTCTTGTCTGATTCAGAGGCGGAAACAAAGAAACAGACGTGGAAAACAGCTTGTTTCACTATTAATCGTCTTGTTTATTGAAAATAACAGCAATACGGATCAAACGACGCATCGGCAGCAGTTCGGTACCGGAATGAAAAGCGTTACAAATGATTTCGCTCGGAACCTAATTATAGACATGAGATTTCGCTTGAAAGTGTTCAGGTGTCAGTTCAAGCGAAATCAACATATTTGATTTCGCTTGAAACTGTCAAATGTCATTTCAAGCGAAATAACATCATTCAAGCGAAATTAGCTTAAACACCATCCAAACTATCCTATTTTCTCGTATAACGCGCCCTGATCTAACAATTCTAATACTAGACTCGATACAAGACGAAGTCGACAGACGTATGCACCAACACTAACTACGGTCCTGATGTAAATTCCGCTGCCAAATTAAATAAACACCGATACCACTGAATGTGCGAAGCTCGCGGCCTCCCGCCTCCCGGGGCAAGGGGTCGGGGGTTACGACGGGAGGTGGTATCTGAGCTACAACCACTGATTTCAGCCACAAACGTGTTCTGCTGACATTGAAATTGCCAATTGTGTTAGGAAATAATCTATGTGATTACGTGTGTATCTGTGTATTATTGTTTTGTCTTATTTGACAATTTGTTAGTTTACAATATGAGTGATTAAGGACCATCTGGCCAAAGGTACCTTCCCCTGGATGGGGTGCGAGTATGTCTTGAAAGAAAGCATTAGGCAAACCGGTGCGATGGACGTCGGAGTCCAGAGGAGGAAAGGAGCAACATCAGCGGGTGCGGGTGCAGGAACAAATGTCTCAGCAAAAGAGAAGACCATCAGGTGCGGGTGCAGGAACAAATGTCTCAGCAAAAGAAGCGGTAACGTGACCGTCTGTAGGGCTGCAGATGTCACAGACTCAAAGGAGTCTGAAATCGAGTGTAAAATGGAGGCAGAGGATACTTCAATGGCTGGAATCTCAGGTGGTAGCAATGTCATCTTCATCTACCTTTCTATCACCCTGGGTGTCAACAGGAGGATCATCAACAAATGGATCAACATCATCATCAAACAAATCGTCAAAAGGCATATCCTCGGAGGAATGACCACGAGAGGTACGACGTCGAGGGTTGGAGTCATGATGTGCTCGCCATCGGGGTGTCCAAATGATAAGGTGTTCATGGACCGAAACAAGAATGACAGAAGGATTCTTGTCAGGGAAGCCATCAGCAAGGGTAAATCATCACCAAAATCTGGCAGCGCGGACGGTTGGAAGTCGTCCTCTTCGTCGGTCATCATATCAGGATCACTCTCAGTGTCTGAAGCATATATTTTTGGCGCAGGTACAATCTCATCATATGTGGCGCTGGGCGTAGGGTTGTCAATGTCTGATTCCTCACTCTCGGAAGAAGGTGACATGTCAGCTGGTACATAATATTCGTAGCATGTATATTCATAGCAATCACTATCACTTAATATATTGTAAACAAGGACAATTCAACATGTAATCATGTATTCAAATTATTCTTTATGAAGCTTTCTATCCTTCCTAGTCTCTCAGACTAAACTTCCCAATCTCTCAGACTGAACTCCCTAGTCTCTCAGACTACCCTTCCCAGTCTCTCAGACTGAACTCCCAGTCTCTCAGACTAAACTTCCCAATCTCTCAGACTGAACTCCCTAGTCTCTCAGACTACCCTTCCCAGTCTCTCAGACTGCCCCAGCTAGTCTCTCAGACTAACTCCCCAGCCTCTTAGACTGAACTATAAACATAAATTTTGAAATGTGTTTCGTGGCTTTGTTTGTAAAAATGTTTGTTGTTGGGATCTGGACGTTTTGTGTATGCAATGAAAACATGTTTGAAAACATTTTCATGAGAGCCCTAATGATCGTAGTCTAGACTCGAGAAGGAATCCAAGTTCGCTACGACCGAAGCTCTGATACCAAGCTGTCACACCCTGACTTTTTGCAGAAGCGTGATTACGGTGTGACCTTCTTAATATCATTTCATTCAATCATAACATCAACTATATGATAAAACCATAGATTTGTCATCCATTAAATAAGTTTAAAACATAACAACATTGTTTAAAACATAGACTTCAAATTCAAGTTTTACAAACCTTACAAATTGTTTATGAGTTCGCTAAGGACTCATCAAAAGATATTAGATGTAACTAAGGTTTAGAAGACGTGTCTCGTCCAGGAGTAAGACATACTGACCAAACCCAAAGACCATGGATGACAACTTTATTCCTATCGCAACATAAAACTTCCAACGCCCGCCAGATCCACTTAATAATTCCCTGAAATACATGTAGTTTGGAAAAACATCAACAAAAAGTTGAGCGAGTTCATGTGTTTAGTATGTGTGCATGAATCATTCATGAAAACCTTTGTAAGTATGTATGTACTTGTAAACTGGTATGAAGCAACAAGGAAAAATAGATCAATTAATGTGTAGCTAATACATTAATATAAGTGACACGGCATAGGAAGAACACAAACATGTATGCGTATTTCGTACCGGCCCCTCCGGCGGAACGACATAGTCACCACATGCGGCCAACTCGCAGGCCCATGGGTGGGGCTCGCAACACCCAATAGATCTATCACTCATGCCCCTCGGTCCTTATACAAGGATTATTGGTCTTAAGATAATGGCCTACCCATTCACATGATCTAGCAGTACATTCCTTAGCTAATCATACCATTTGTAATTGTTTGTAATCAGTATGTGACATGTATTTCACCCCCGAAGTATAAAACTGAAAACAGTAAAAGAAAAGGGGGACATGAACTCACAATTTTGCGTTCCCTGTATCCGATGTAACTCAAAGCTTCCTTTAGAACGCACGACTACCTACATGTGTACTACGGTCCATTAGACGAGCGGGTCGTGCCTTGACTTGATAAAGATTAGTGTTTTTGAGTGATGTCTTCAAAGTGTCTTCATTAATATTTCAAGTGCATAATTATTTGTTAAAATAATTAATATTTTAACTCAATACTTCTCAAGTATTTAAACATGCATATCCTTCCCAAGGATGGGTATATTTGTATTTTTGTATTTGTATAACTTGCCATGTATTGGCGTCGTATTCCGGTGTGTACGTATTTTCTCATTAAATATCCAATGAATTCACAAAACAATATATTTTCAAGTCTTACATAGAAAATACATGTATAAACTTATTTTGTCCAAAAATACTGTATTTCAAGAATATATATTTTTCCCAAAAATCATATATCTTCTAAATACTCTAGGAAAATATATTTTTACTTCCAAAAATAATATATTTTCTCTTTGTCGAAAATATGATATACTTGTAATAATAAAAGTCATACTTTTATTTCTTGTATCCAAAATATTATTTACCAAAAATATATTCATAACGTATTTTCGGGAATATTTGTAAGTTACGTTCTATTGTTCGGTTCCACAATATTAAGCGTGTAACTTATATATTTATTCTTCGTGATTTTTGGTATTATGTTGGATTGTAGATTCTTGGTGTTTTGTTAAGTTATATTGTTTTACCCTAAAATAATATAACTATTTCACAAAGTATACAAATAATCACACACAATGTGTCTTCTAAATATATATTCTAAATACATATTTATCCATTTTTATTTATAAAAACCAACCTCCGATACTTGTATTTTTGTAATAGAATCTATGGCAAAGTTTATATTGAAAACCATGGTTAAAACTCACTAGTAAATACTTGTTTAGAAAATATTTTTTCTAAGTGTTTGTATTTTTAGAAAATTTTGCCATAGTTTCCCCTAAAAATGGAAGTGTCCATGCTATTAAAGCATGTCCTTTTCTTTTCAAAAATCATTATAAACTATCAACAATCAATCTACACTTACCAAGAGTCAAAACAATGCTATTTACATAACAACATGAACTTGAACTTTCATAAAAACTTGTAGTAACTTGGTAGTGTGTTTAGTGAGTTTGGTTACCCTTTAAAATGTGTTTACTACTTTAAAAACTTCATCCTTGAAGAAGTTGGATGTTTACAACTTCAAAACACCTTTTCTAAAAATGTTTCTTTATGTAACCTTCTTGTTAAATAGATGTTTCTACACCTGTTTATCCATTAAAAATAGTGTTTGTTTATGTAAGAACCAAGATCTACTAAAACTTATATTTCAAGCTTGGTTCTTTTGGAAAACCATTCATAAATTTTAGATCTATATGATTATTAACTCACTTTGATTATTATTTTTCAAGAAAACAATATATTCTTTCAAGTTCATGTCTTTCATGAGGATGATTTATAAATCTCTAACATTTTCATCCTCTCATCTTGTTAGATTATGTTTTTAATCATGATCTAGCAAGATCATATAATGATTTACATCATTTACGTAAACAATCATTCATCAAATATCACAACAACATTAAACAACATGATTCCTTTAAGTTTTCTTATAATTTCGAGCTTGTGTTCATGTTTCATGATTAGATTCTTTAGTGTTCTTCATAATAATCAACATGAATCTTCTTTTAACCACTTGATATAGGTGTAAAATGGAGAGTAGAACATCTTACCACTAGCACAAAGCTAGGGATGATTCAAGAGTAGAAAGTGAGTGGATAAAAGCAAGTAAGAAAGGTCCTTGAAGTTCCAAAGCCACCAAGCTTGCTTAAATACCTTCTTGCATCATGAAATGAATTTGGAATGGATGAATTTGAATGAATGGTGGTGGTGATGTGGGTGGTTGGCTACGACGGTGAGGGAGGAGGGGGGAAGGAGGAAGATGAAGTGTGGTGATGATAATGAGCTCTAGTCTTTTTATAACCATGTGAAGCTTATGTCCATTGGGTATTATGTTCCAATAGTACATGACAAATCATTTAGCAAATCTTAGGAAGATCAAGTAAGATCTAGTAAGATTATGAAGATCAAGGTGTGGGGCCACACCCTTGATGCCATAAATCATGAGGGGGGGGGGGTAAGTGTAAGTTTAAATGGTAAGTTAGATAACTAAGTTAGATTTCAAGTATATTAGTTAGGTGTTTATGTGTATAAAGTGTTATACAGTGTGTTCGGGTGTTCGGGAATCATAACTAGTTCAGAAATAATAAAACAATGCTTCTAGTATAATTTTGGTGTTTCGGGTAATGTCTGGTTGTTCGTTTAGATACCGGTTCATTAAAGTGTCAAAATATTCCGTTTAGTGATCTTTAAGTACCCTTTTGTGACACTTTTAATTCTCGACACTTAGGAAAGCATTCAGGACCATTTTGCTGTATTTTTGCATGTTACTAGATTGTTAAATTGCTGAATTTTGCTGAAATATGCAGAATTCTACACTTAATGTGAGTTTTAGGCACTTTCCGGCACTATAACTATCACCTAGTAAAGCAGTTTTGTGGTCCTTACTTCCCTACACACTATACTAGTGTAAAACTTGGTTTCTGGCTCATACTGGGTCTCAAAACACTGCCTGTCTGTGTACTGAATATCGTCAGCATTTTTCTGAGTTATCCGCTAACTGTGCTAACTGTGCTCTGTGCATCATGTTTGTCAATAAAGTTTGCATGTAATAATGAGATGACGTTATGTAATATGTGATGCACATGTAAGTATGTTGCAGTAATCAGAAAGCAGTTTAAGACACTAATTGTAATTTAGCACAGTCATTAAGCACCAATCATTATTAATTAATTGTACGGATGCATGCAAATTTGATAGTTGTCACATTCTCCCCCTGTTAAGAAAATTTCATCCACGAATGGTGCGTGTATGTGTATGAATAATATTGAGGTAGGTAACCCAAAACCAAATCAAAACTTATTCAAATCAGGCGAATCAAAGGATATCTTACTATAATCGGAACCCAGCAGTTAAAAGGTATGTGTTTCAGGATTTGTTGTCAAAGATACAAGGCGTATTGACGTATAATCTAACGTAATCCAGTTAACAGGGGTTCCACAAAAAGGGAGTTTTGACCAATAGGATTCTCAAACCATCGGCCACAATATGCAAACGAGTTTTTCACAAACCATAACATCCACTATAAGAACTCAAAATCAACAACTTGAATATGAAATAGATCCGTCAACTTTCGAAAAAAAATATAAACGGTAAGGATTTGTGTGTTGACATTCTTGAATTGCGAAAATACACCGAATGGAATACAAGCGAATTTGGTGTATCATTATCTTGATTCGTAGTTGCATCTGAAATGTTTAAATGACAAGTCAAACAGAAGTATGTGTAGTTTTATGTGAAACGGTTGACCACGATTAGCACAAGCTACAAATTTGTAATGACACCACAAGGTGTCGTAATTGACATTTTCGATAATAGTGGTGACCGAACAAGCTCACCGTGTTTGTAAACAAATGAATGTGTACTAAAACAATCCTGAAGATTTGATTTACACAACGTCATGGAGTTTTCAATCGATTATGGAATATCAAAGAACTAATGTTTCTGATTGAAGATGGAAAACAATAAACACTGCAAGGTATTTAATTTGTAATGAAAGAATCGTTAGGAGGTGCTCCGTGGTATGAAATGAATATATGTACTATTGCCTTATTACACAACCGTGTTGAGACAGCTTTGATTGTGATAAACAAAACGGATTTAGAGCAAGTCAATAAACAATTAAATCCGTGTATGAGGTGCGTAACCAAATTAGCGCAAGCTTCAATTATGTGAAAGTATCACCACAAGGTATCGAAACCAATCAAACGATTTAGTGGAGTCGTAGACCAACCAAATCTTCTATGACTCGAAATGAAAGAATCTTTGCAAAAATATTTGAATATGATACTCCCAATACATCATATGACGCCTTAAAATGAATATGCGAAATAGATAAGTTCAAGCAATTGAACTTGGTTGTAGCCTGACAATAAATGTATGTATCGACAAGGGGAAATCTCAGCATGGTTATGAAGACAAACCATGAATGTAACTTGAAAGAAAAGAAGTTTCAGGAAAGTGTGTTGACTTGATAGCAAAGGAGCCAACAATTACAATAATGTAGGTTATTCGGATCACAAATCAATAATTAGATTTAGCAACATAATATTCGAACTTTAATGAGGCGTTTATTCGAAATGAAACCGCATGCGTAGCAAATGGTGCATGCGTAACATATAAGTTTCCAAGAAACAATGAGTATCTGCTAGAATGGAGAATTGGCTAAGTATTCGAGGCAAATTTGTGTTCACTCTCAGCGGAGGAAATTGGCGCGATGCAACTACCATTAAGGGGGAGTAGAGATGCAAGCATCTACTCGCTAGAAACAAAAGCGGAAATTCCAACAAAATAAATTTGAGTACTTTTTGTTTGGTTAACTGGAGTAGCATATTTATCAGGATAATGGGGTTTGCTTGAGTTAACAGGTGTGGTTCCTAAATGACAACCTTTTACAAGTTTCGACCTGGGTTCCCAAAGGTCCTAAGTACATGTTTTCTAGATTCTCAAAATCTCGTATTTTGTGTAAAATTGTTTTGTGCATTGTGCAGGAAACACAATTTTTGTGTATGTTTAAAACAAGTTATTGTCCCACAATTTCCCCGATATACTTCCTTCCTGAATTCACAGCTAATGACACTTGATCCTCGATTAGTCGAGAGATAGTAGTTGGATCCTCACAGTTAGTTAAATAAGTAATTCGTTAATCCTTAGCAAGAGTCACCGACTCTTGTTGGTTAGCTCGTTCAGCTCCTGGTAGTTTGATGTTCATACGAAAGCTATCGTCCTTCTTCTTGAGGAGCAAAACTGGGGTTGCCCAAAGCAGGAAACTTGGTCTGTTATCTTCCTTCTCTATCAACTACTGAAGCTACACTGGCAATCCTTGCATCTCCGAAGGTGTAAGTCGCTAAGGTGCATTGACTGCAGGCGCGGCGCCTGGAATCAAATCGATGCGAGATTCGACTTGTCGTTGAGGAGATAATTCTGGCAAGTCTTCGGGGGAAGACTTTAGGATATTCCCTTATCACAAGGATATCTTTGAGTTTTGGTTCTTCGGTTCCCTTGTCCACGACATGAGCCAAGAAGGCAACACATCCTTGGTGCGGAAATTTTTGTGTCTTCAATGGCTGACAATCTGTAGGGGCGTATCCTGCTCTGTGAATCAATATCGTTTCTCTGTTCGTCGTCGGGATGCGGGTAACAAACTCCACCTGATTGTTCGACAACCAGTCCATCCCAATTACCATGTCGAAGCTTCCCTTAAGCTAGTTCTATCGATTACTAGATATCTATCTTACTTACTACTAAAAAAAGTATATTCTGAAACTAAAATTTGACAACAATGTCAAATAGCACAAACGCATAACATAGACTACTATGAGACGTACCGATGGCCATGTTTGGATCCCGGCGTGCTTCCCTAGCTCCGATGTTAGATATTTTTTCCACGATCTTGTTAAATCTCCTTTGAGCAATCTTTCCTAAAGTGGCCCATGTCGCCGCAGTTATAATACCCTTGACCTATATTTCCCCGTTTCGTCTCATGCCAACACGTCTCCTTGCAGTGCCCCACTTTGCCACAGTTGTCACACTTTCGACTTTTACATCGCCCGGTATGATGACGTCGACACTTGTCGCATTTAGGTAGTTTACCTATGTACTCTTTTCCCTTTTTGGCCTTGTTGTTGTTATTCGTCTGGGTACCTTGCTTGAAGTTTCCGAACTTTCTCTTGTTATCTCCAGATGACTCCACGTGAGTCTCCTTTTTCTCCTCGGAGGTTGAAAATCTTCCTAGTCTAACCGCTTCTTCAGTGAGCGTCACACTTAAGTCGATAGCCTCGGCGATTGTTGAAGGTTTAGATGTTGTCACCAGGCTTAGAATCTGCGGTGCCAATCCCACGATGAAACGTTCGATCTTCTTAAACTCTGGATCTACCATGTAGGGGACAACACGCGACAGAACATGGAATTCCTGCACGAACTCAGCTATTTTTGGACCTTCCATCTTCAAGTTCCAGAACTCAGTTTCCAACTTCTAGAGTTCTGCTCTCGAGCAGTACTTCTTATGCATTACCTCTTTCAGTTGATCCCATGTCAAAGCATACGCAGTAGCCTCACCCAACGTCTGAACCTGAAGGTTCCACCATGACAGAGCCCCATCTTGAAGCAGTCCGGAAATGTACGCAACCTGATGCTCTTGGGCACATTTGCTCAACTGCAAAACAGAATCTGTCTTCTAAACCCAGCACACGAAGGCTAAGGCACCCCCGGTGCCATCAAAACCTAGGGGCTTGCAGCCTAAGAACTGCTTGTAGGTGCAGCCTGCGATATAAGCAACATCATTCACGAGGGGCATTAGCAAAGCACACTTGGAATTGTCCAAATGTTCTTGTAATGTGTCTTAAGTGACTAAACATTACCGTTGGGTGGGTTATTTCCTGTGGTACCTCCACTGCGCTCGGAGCGAAGGGCCTTGTGCTGTGCGATGGCCTGTGAGATGCGCCCTGGTATTTCCGCCTCTGTCGTCAGAAAAGGGGTGTTGGTATCGGTGTTCCCTTGAGTCGACATCTTCCTAGAAGAAGATCGGTTAGGTCAGGTCTTATTAAGGACACGAGCACACAAGCCTCTACTTAACGAATAAAACCTCAGAGGTGTATTTACATACGTATATAAACAATCATATAACGGCACCATTATAGTACAACTTGTAGGTAGGAACTTATTTAATGAGAACATAACAAACAAGCACGTAGCGTTACAATTATAGTACAATCATACAAATCAACAACGTGCTTAGTGAGGGCATGGCGACTGAGTTTTCATTAGTCATTGACCACAAAGTATTGTTATATGTTTAGTTGGGAATACGAGGATTGGGCTTTCATTATTTTTCGACCACCATCATATTGTCTACAAAGCGTATCGCATCAAAAGGGACACAGGGTCACCCTACCCTTGCCCAATAAGTCTATCGGTGTGTCAAAATCACGAGGTCAAAAGTAGTCTTCTAAAAGTCTCCACAATCTCGACTCATTAGTAGGGTCTTTTCCCAAAAGTAAGGCAATCCGTATAAAACCAAAAGCCAACTATACTGGTGTCTGAGGTGTGAAGAAAAGCAAACTGCTAACATGTGCGACTTTCTCCTCGAGCTTGAATATACAGCAGAGTAAGTATCTGATCTGCTGCTTGATAGTAAAGAAACAAGCATCAAAACCTAAGAAGGAGCCATAGCAGCAGGTGAGTATGCCAAAGGAAACAGTGATGAATATGGAGGATCAAAGTATACCGGCATAGACAGGGTGGAGGGCGTAATGTCAGCTCAACCTCCAAAGCTCTATAACTCAAAACCTCAAACTGTAGTTGAAGTGGCATATGCAACTCATTCCGTGTGTAGTCTTCATAATGCGAATAATGATAGGGGTACATAATTAACATAGGGCATGATAGGAACCATCGGAATGGCTCGTCCAGCGGTGAAGCAATGAACAGTACAGCCTGAAGGATCCGTGTTAGTGCCTTCATTTGTCGTCTTCGTCTTATATCGAGTCTGGGTTGCAATGTCTGATAGCTTGAGATGTCTGGTAGCTTGAACATGTCTGATAGCTTGAGATTTCTGGTAGCTTGAACATGTCTGATAGCTTGAGATGTCTGGTAGCTTGAATGTGTATGTGTCATTTCAAACTATCAAGCTAGCACTATATATAGGATTGTCATTTGTCATTTGAAGGTAACAAGGTAGAGAGACTAGATTCCATACCGAGGTGCTGCCGGTGTGAAGACTGATTGTAATCGATAGTAAATCAATATAATCAGTGTTTAAAAGTGATACGCAAGCTGTTTCAATGTCCGTTTCTTGGTTTCCGCATCTGAAATGGATTAAATCTCTTCTGAACGACTCGTTTGGTTCACAAACCGATCCTACAATCTGTGGAAAAACTGCTGATACCAAAAGATCGTCACGCAGGTGCTGGCCAAAGGTACCTTCCCCTGGATGGGGTGCGGGTATGTCTTGAAAGAAAGAAATAGGCAAACCAGTGCAATGGACGTCGGACTCCATAGGAGGAAAGGAGCAACATCAGCGGGTGCGGGTGCAGGAAAAAATGTCTCAGCAAAAGAGAAGACCAACAGGTGCGGGTACTGGGTCAGATACAAGGGGTGCAATGCCTGGTAAACCGAAAGAAATAGGGTCATGATTAAGCAAGGGCTTAGGATCAGCAGGTGCAACATCAAGCTGACCTAGGAGGAACAGGAGCTGGCTCAAGAGCAGGGTCTGGGTCGTGTGAAGGTGTGGGATCTCGAGCAGGTGTTAGTGCAGTAGTCATAGTGGTGTCGTCGTCCGAGTCAGTAGCAAGAAACGGTAACCTGACCGGCGGTAGGGCTCCAGATGTCAGAGACTCAAAGGAGTCTGAAATCGAGTGTAAAATGGAGGCAGAGCATACTTCAATGGCGGGAATCTCAGGAGGTAGCAATGTCGTCTTCACCTATCTTTCTATCACCCTGGGTGTCAACAGGATGATCATCAACAAATTGATCAACGTCATCATCAAACAAATCGTCAAAAAGCATATCCTCGGAGGAATGACCACGAGAGGTACGGTGTCGAGGGTTGGAGTCATGATGTGCTCGCCATCGGGGTGTCCAAATGATAAGGTGTTCATGGACCGAAACAAGAATGACAAAAGGATTCTTGTCAGGGAAGCCATCAGAAAGGGTAAATCATCACCAAAATCTGGCAGCGCAGACGGTTGGAAGTCATCCTCATCCTTGGTCATCATATCAGGATCACTCTCAGTGTCTGACGCAGATATTTCTGGCGCAGGTACAATCTCATTATCTGTGGCGATGGCCGTAGGGTTGTCAATGTCTGATTCCTCACTCTTGGAAGAAGGTGACATGTGTGCTGGTACATAATATTCGTAGCATGTATATTCATAGCAATCACTATCACTTAATATATTGTAAACAAGGACAATTCATCATGTAATCATGTATTCACATTATTCTTTATGAAGCTTTCTATCCTTCCTAGTCTCTCGGACTAAACTTCCCAGTCTCTCAGACTGAACTCCCTAGTCTCTCAGACTACCCTTCCCAGTCTCTCAGACTGAACTTCCAGTCTCTCAGACTAAACTCCCCAGTTTCTCAAACTGAACCACCCAGTCTCTCAGACCGACCTCCCCAGTCTCTCAGACTGCCCCAGCTAGTCTCTCAGACTAACTCCCCAGCCTCTCAGACTGAACTATAAACATAAATTTTGAAATGTGTTTCGTGGCTTTGTTTGTAAAAATGTTTGTTGTCAGGATATGGACATTTTGTGTATGCAATGAAAACATGTTTGAAAACATTTTCGTGAGAGCCCTAATGATCGTAGTCTAGACTCGAGAAGGAATCCTAGTTCACTACGACTGAAGCTCTGATACCAAGCTGTCACACCCTGACTTTTTGCGGAAGCATGATTATGGTGTGACCTTCTTAATATCATTGCATTCAATCATAACATCAACTATATGATAAAACCATAGATTTGCCATCCAATAAATGAGTTTAAAACATAACAACATTGTTTAAAACGTAGACTTCAAATTCAAGTTTTACAAACCTTACAAATTGTTTATGAGTTCGCTAAGGACTCGTCAAAAGATATTAGATGTAACTAAGGTTTAGAAGACGTGTCTCGTCCAGGAGTAAGACACACTGACCAAACCCAAAGACCATGGATGACAACTTTATTCCTATCGCAGCATAAAACTTCCAACGCCCGCCAGATCCACTTAATAATTCCCTGAAATACATGTAGTTTGGAAAAATATCAACAAAAAGTTGAGTGAGTTCATGTGTTTAGTATG
This sequence comes from Helianthus tuberosus, assembly GCA_030545235.1. Classification (NCBI taxonomy): domain Eukaryota; kingdom Viridiplantae; phylum Streptophyta; class Magnoliopsida; order Asterales; family Asteraceae; genus Helianthus; species Helianthus tuberosus. The sequence goes on along the minus strand of CM060443.1, from coordinate 57,407,257 downwards.
TGTGCACGAATCATTCATGAAAACCTTTGTAAGTATGTATGTACTTGTAAACTGGTATGAAGCAACAAAGAAAATAGATCAATTAATGTGTAGCTAATACATTAATATAAGTGACATGGCATAGGAAGCACACAAACCTATATGTGTATTTCGTACCGGCCCCTCCGGCGGAACGACATAGTCACCACATGTGGCCAACTCGCAGGCCCATGGGTGGGGCTCGCAACACCCAATAGATCTATCACTCATGCCCCTCGGTCCTTATACAAGGATTAATGGTCTTAAGATAATGGCCTACCCATTCACGGGATCTAGCAGTACATTCCTTATCTAATCATACCATTTGTAATTGTTTGTAATCAGTATGTGACATGTATTTCACCCCCGAAGTATAAAATTGAAAACAGTAAAAGAAAAGGGGGACATGAACTCACAGTTTTGCATTCCCTGTATCCGATGTAACTCAAAGCTTCCTTTAGAACGCACGACTACCTACATGTGTACTACGGTCCATTAGACGAGCGGGTCGTGCCTCGACTTGATAAAGATTAGAGTCTTTGAGTGATGTCTTCAAAGTGTCTTCATTAATATTTCAAGTGCATAATTATTTGTTAAAATAATTAATATTTTAACTCAATACTTCTCAAGTATTTAAACATGCATATCCTTCCCAAGGATGGGTATATTTGTATTCTTGTATTTAAATAACTTGCCATGTATTGGCGTCGTATTCCGGTGTGTACGTATTTTCTCATTAAATATCCAATGTATTCACAAAACAATATATTTTCAAGTCTTACTTAGAAAATACATGTATAAACTTATTTTGTCCAAAAATACTGTATTTCCAGAATATATATTTTTTTCCCAAAACTCATATATCTTCTAAATACTCTAGGAAAATATATTTTTACTTCCAAAAATAATATATTTTCTCTTTGCCGAAAATATGATATACTTGTAATAATAAAAGTCATACCTTTATTTCTTGTATCCAAAATATTAATTACCAAAAATATATTCATAACATATTTTCCGGAATACTTGTAAGTTACTTTCTATTGTTCGGTTCCACAATATTAAGCGTGTAACTTATATATTTATTCCTCGTGATTTTTGGTATTATTTTGGATTGTAAATTCTTGGTGTTTTGTTAAGTTATATTATTTTACCCTAAAATAATATAACTATTTCACAAAGTATACAAATAATCACACACAATGTGTCTTCTAAATATATATTCTAAATACATATTTATCCATTTTTATTTATAAAAACCAACCTCCGATACTTGTATTTTTGTAATAGAATCTATGGCAAAGTTTATATTGAAAACCATGGTTAAAAGTCACTTGTAAATACTTGTTTAGAAAATATTTTTTCTAAGTGTTTGTATTTTTAGAAAATTTTGCCATAGTTTCTCCTAAAAATGGAGGTGTCCATGCTATTAAAGCATATCATTTTCTTTTCAAAAATCATTATAAACAATCAACAATCAATCTACACTTACCAAGAGTCCAAACAATGCTATTTACATAACAACATGAACTTGAACTTTCATAAAAAACTTGTAGTAACTTGGTAGTGTGTTTAGTGAGTTTGGTTACCCTTTAAAATGTGTTTACTACTTTAAAAACTTCATCCTTGAAGAAGTTGGATGTTTACAACTTCAAAACACCTTTTCTAAAAATGTTTCTTTATGTAACCTTCTTGTTACACAGGTGTTTCTACACTTGTTTATCCATTAAAAATAGTGTTTGTTTATGTAAGAACCAAGATCTACTAAAACTCATATTTCAAGCTTGGTTCTTTTGGAAAACCATTCATAAATTTTAGATCTATATGATTATTAACTTATTTTGATTATTATTTTTCAAGAAAACAATATATTCTTTCAAGTTCATGTCTTTCATGAGGATGATTTATAAATCTCTAACATTTTCATCCTCTCATCTTGTTAGATTATGTTTTTAATCATGATCTAGCAAGATCATATAATGATTTACATCATTTACACGAACAATCATTCATCAAATATCACAACAACATTAAACAACATGATTCCTTTAAGTTTTCTTATAATTTCGAGTTTATGTTCATGTTTCATGATTAGATTCTTTAGTGTTCTTCATAATAATCAACATGAATCTTCTTTTAACCACTTGATATAGGTGTAAAATGGAGAGTAGAAGATCTTACCACTAGCACAAAGTTAGGGATGATTCAAAAGTAGAAAGTGAGTGGATAAAAGCAAGTAAGAAAGGTCCTTGAAGTTCCAAAGCCACCAAGCTTGCTTAATGTGACAACCCTCATAATTACATGTATCCGTACGATTAATTAATGTTTAATAAAAGTGCTTGATGACTGTGCTGAATTACTTAACTGCTTTCTGATTACTGCGTCATACTTACATGTGCTTGTTAACATACTAGTCTTGTGCAGAAAATTGACTAAATGGTCCTGAATGTTTTCCTAAGTGTTAGAAATTAAAAGTGTTGCAAAAAGATTCCGAAAAGACACTAAACGGAATAATTAAACACTTTAACATAACGGTATCTAACCGAACAACCGGACAATACCCGGGACAATAAAATTTTGCTAAACACATTGTTTTATTATTTCTTGGATTGTCATGATCCATGTACACCATAACCCCCCCTGAATATTCACTAACTAACATATGTAAGTATATACTTGAAAGTTAACTAATGTTTACCCATTACCATCTAAAACTTACATCTAACCCCCCCATACCCGAATTCGTTCACCAAGGGACCCACCCAAAATCTTCACCATACTTCATATCTTCTCCTAGATTTAATCCTAATATTATAATAGATTGATTACTTGTTGTTGTTGCCAAAGATATTTGATGAAGGATTATAAGTATGGCCTCCAAGATTCAACATCACTTCACAAATATTCACCCCACTCCCTCACTCTCTCTCCCTCTCTCGGCCACAATTCAACCGCCACCACCTCCACCATTTCACCACCATCTTCATCCATTCTTGAGCTTCATACAAGACTAGAAGGTGATTCAATGAAGCTTGTAACTTGTGGATCATCAAGGAGCTTCATTACTTGCTTTCTCACACCAATTTCACCATCCTTTTCACTAGAGATCTTCCCTAGCTTTAAGCTAGTAGTAAGTTCTTGATTTACTCTTGTTCACTTCCATTTTGGGTAGTTAAAAGTTGATGTATGATGAATATTACAAGAACACTAAGAACAAGAACTAAAAACATGAACATAAAGCACTACATAAGGTTTACATAAAGATGTAATATGATGATTGTTAGTGCATGGAATGTCTGTTGACTTCGTCTGCATTAGGTCTTGTGTCTAGATTGATTGAAAGAACACACATTAGGGTTAAATTAGGGTTTGTATGGTTTATATCTTGAAGATTTCGCTTGAAACATCTTCAAGCGAAATCAACAACACATGATTTCGCTTCAAGCATGCTCAAGCGAAATCATCAAGTTTATATATGTGTGTTGTGTTGTTCATTAGGGAAGTCATTGTATGTGTGACGAAGTGCTGACGGATCTGTATCAGAAAACCTTGTACAAGCACTCATATTAATCAGAAAAGAAAGATTAAAAGGATTAGAGCTATTATGACTTAGTTTACTTTGATTCCGCCTCTGTAAACTGAGATGAATTGCCTTGACTGACGTTTAAGGGTCATAGAACGGTCCAACAAGTGGTATCAGAGCTCAGGACGAGGAGTTCATACCATAGCAGCTTGATTTTACCGGATTTTCTTATTTCTACTCACTTTTTCTCTTACTTTTCTGATCTGAACTAGTTCCAATGGTAGAAATGGTCTGATTTCAGAATATAACGTGTAAAACTGAGTTTTAACAAAGCCTACAAAGTTTCGGATTAAAATTCAGACTAAAACATGTTAAATTTGACCTAAAACAGGGTCTCGCTTGAAAAGGTTTCGAGATTATAGATAGATTTCGCTTGAGATCAGACATTTTGAATTGTATTTGGACTATTTCGCTTGAGGAGTTCAATCGAAATTGAGTTGTTCAGGTTTTCGCTTGAAATCTGCTGAAGCGAAATAGACTTTCTTGGTTTTCGCTTGAGTTTTTCTGAAGCGAAATAGTGGTTTTCGCTTGAACAGTTGAAGCGAAACTGTTCTTTTAGGTTTCGCTTGAAGCTGTTTAATTTGATCTTGTGGGATTTCGCTTGAAGGTCTGGTTAACTGAAGCGAAATAGGACAGCTGATTTCGCTTGAAGCTGATTACTTCAAGTATTTCGCTTGAAGTGGCTGAGTGTTCAAAACTTAAAATTTTACAAAAAGTGTTTGTTTGTTTTGTTTGCAGGTGATATCAAAATGTTTGACGAAAAGGAAAATGAGAATCTTGAAAATCTGAATAACTGGAAAAAGGAAGCTTGGAATGAGAGATTAGATGATAAGGATGGTTATATTAAAAAATGGGAAAATTTTGTATGCAAGAAGAATGAATCAGTGGAGGAGTTAAAAGAAAGGTTTTATAATCTAATCATCAAGTTAGAAAGACATAAGATATATCATTCAAAAGATGAAAGAATCTCAAAATTTGTTGATGCTTTACCTTTAGAATGGGATAAATTCGTGAATGAACTGAGACGGGATTCTAGTTTATCACGCTTTGATTTAAGAGATTTCATCAATAAAATAACAAATCATAGGATTCATAAAGATTCAAGAAAAAGGGAGTTATTGGATGAAATAAAAGGAGAATCAGCAAAGATAGATTTGGATGTGTTCATTGAAATGAGAAAACGAATCACTGTGTGTCTTGCAGCAAAAAATGTTATGAGATACGATATTAAGAGGGGTTGTTATATTGATGAAAATATGAATCCTCTTGATTTTGTTAAAATTTTCTGTGCAGGAACATACATGAAGGAAACAAAGAAAGAAGCTGATAATGGAGAGATGAATGGAAAATGTTCAAAATGCGAAAAATCAGAAGCAAAAAATTTCAAACTCTTGAAGGATGTAGAGAATTTGACTTTGGAAAACAATACTCTGAAGATCGAGAAGAAGACTGATGAAGAACAGATTTTGAGTTTGCGCTTGAACTGCGAAAAATTGAGATCTGATAATGACAAACTTTTAAAGATTGTTGAGAGTTTGTCATTAGAAAACAAAAATTTTAAAGAAAAAGAAAAGGATTTTAAAAATGAAAAATTAAAGATTGAAAAAGATTTTCAAAGTCAAATAAAAATTCTTGAAGATGGGAGATCTGTTTTTAGCAAGAACAATGTTGAAAAGCAAAAGGTAATCAATTCCCATCGTCAGACGATTATTCGACTTGAAAAAGAAGCCGAATGTGATAGAAAGAAAATCAAAGATTTAGAGAATAAATTGAAACGTTTTGTGACTTCTGCATCATATGTTTGTCCAAAACCGATCAATTCTGTTTCAATAAGTGATTCTGTCACAAACTTTGACACTGTCAAAGTTGAAGATTGTGATGAGAAAACTGATGATAATGAAACATTTTTGAAATTAAAAGAAATGTTTAAAGAAACTGTTCTACATTCTACTGAGAAAGGTGAATGCTCAAAGCAAAAACCTGTAAAGAAGAATGTGGAACAAAAACAAAAGGATAAAAAACCGAAAAATGTTCAAAGTGAAAATAAAAGCTCATCAGTTAAGTCATCCAATCATTTTGAAAAATCACAAAAATCTAAAAATGTAAACTCAAAAATAGTTGGTAATGAGTGGTGCAGGTCGGACCACAGAGCTCAAAGGCCAAATCCAGCTTTCAGAAGGAGTGACGATTACCACAGAGCCAAACAGTGCTATGACTTGAATGTTTGGACTGAAGGTGGTACATGGTACGATAACAGAATGTGTTACAGATGCGGTTATCAAGGACACATTGCTGTTAACTGCCAGAGTTGGGGTTATGAGACAAGAAGATGCTATAACTGCCAAATTAGAGGTCACATTGCTAGAGATTGCCCAAGGAGATCGATGGGAAGATCGAGGGCTGATTCTCAAAGAATGGCAAAGAAACCAGTCAACGTCAAGCCCCATGAACAGAAGGTTCTAAAACCTAAAGTTCAGGATCAGACAATTCAAGAAAAGAAAGTTAAACTTTCACAGGGGCAGAAAGACAGACTGCGAAAGAAAAGGAAGAAGGCCAGAGAATATCTGGAGAGGATTTTGTCCTCGGATACAACTGGTAATCCGAGAAAAAGTTCTGATGAATTGCTTTCCTCAACTAAAAAGGCAAGTAAAACGAATTCATCAGATGCAAATCTAAGGACAGAAGAGAGAGTGAAGAAAGAGAAAGTTGGTGATGATGAATTTGTTTCTTTGGAAACAAAGGAGCCACATGTCGGCAATGAATCTGGCTCATCAAAGTCAGATAAGCCACAATCAGGCAATGATTCTGGTTCGTCAAAACCAGAAGAGCCATTTGTTGAGGTAAAAGTTGTAAACCCCAAGGCTGGTCAGGCTTGGGTAGATCTTTTTAAATGAAAAACCTGACTTGCCGGAGTTCCCAGGTTGGTAAGTGTGGAACAGGTATCGGCACATTTCTTGAGAAATTCACAGGATGGTAACTGTGATATTTCGATTTACAAGTGGTAAATCAGGGACATTAAGTTGTACTTGATTTTCTACTAGTGTTTGTTGTTGACAAGGGTCTTAATTGTTAATCTTTCAAAATGGTTAAAGAAGAACAATGTGATGAAACCCCGAGTTTGTGAAAAGACAAACAAAACTAAATTTTCCGGAAAAACCATTTGATTAAAACAAACTTAAGTGTTTTGAAATCTAAATGGGAAAATAGTTTGTTGTCAGGGGGAGTTCTGATTGTTTATGCCAAGTGAATGGCGAATTGAAGTGATTTGATATCAGTTTGTCACGTTTCTTGTATAGTTTGTTTTCAAATTTTCTCAGAAAATCAAAATTGAAACATATTTTGATTTTAGGGGGAGAAAAATTTTAAAAAATTAGAAAATTTGAAAATGTCAAAAACATTGAAAAAAACAAAAATGAGTTTTGTTGAGAAAAGAGGAAATGATAGTAAATCAGTGAACTATAACAGCATGCTAAGGATATGAAGTGTTAAATGTGATAAACGGTCTCACTAATGATGTGACGATAGGCTCAGCTAGACTAGTAGATTTGCAATAACGATACAAATCTAAATGAAAAAGCCTAGTTCTAGTGGAAAACACGGTTGAAAGCATAGTACTTAGTTTTGTCCTTCTTGACTGTGTGCCTACTCAGTAATCGCTGATTGTCGAAAGACATAAAACTGGTTAAGTTCGTGAACTTTCACAACTTTGCTGAAAAGTCGCTGTGATTGTGCATTTCATTTTGCAAAGATTTAAACTTGTTTTATTTCTTTATTTTGTTTAAGCATCGGACATCCTCTGCGTATACGTGAGTATCGATCTGGATGTTGTTGCCTAAACGTTCTGCTTTATTTTCTTTGGTGTTTCGTTTAAGCTTTGGATCACCTCTGCGTATACGGGAGTATCGACCTGGTGGTTAAAGCCTAAACAACTTCAACTTATTTTTATTTTCTTATTTTGTTTAAACATTGGACTTTCTCTGCGTATACGGAAGTATCGACCTGATTGTTAATGTTTAAACATTCTGCTTTGTTTTCGCACAAATCACAGTTGATAAAAGTTTAAAGGCATTACTTGAGTCAGTGTATTGCATGATGAGGGGATATGCTGAGATTGTGGGGTCCATAAGAATTTTAGTGCTATCTTAATATACCTTAAAGTATCGGTAAGCAGATTGAAAGTTTTTAGTTTGAGTTTATATGGACAAAAATATCGTCAATCTATGTGAATCGTTTAGAACTTAAAATGATTAAAGCTTAATGGTGCTAGTGATTTGTTTCATAAACTGATATGATCCTCTTACACAAACTCACAAAAATATTGTTTGTACATATTTGTTTACTGTATTTCTTTAAAATCAAAAATTCAAAAAGATTTTCGACAACTGATGTTGAAGAGCTGATTTTCAAAATTCCAAGTGCTAAACTTGATGAACAGGGTTGGGAGAGTTTGTTGAAAACTTTGAATGCTATATACAAATGTTTTGAAAGATTGAGTGGTAAGTTAATCAAGGTCATTCGTTTGAACTTGATGTAACTAGTATGTTTGATGAATGAATGTTGTCTACCAGTAAGTTTTTAAATTTAATGGTTATAAATTTGTGAAACTTATATTGTGGTAGAGGATGTGCAGGTTAAACAGGTTTGGACTTCATTATTCCCAACGGCAGCTAAATGACAAAGTTTGAACCAGATATCTCAGATTCTAGCATATTGAGAGGGGGAGTCAATGAAAGGGAGAGTCTGGATCAACAGTCAAAGGGAAGATTGATGAATGGAGTCAGGATGTGATTCTAAACCTGTGAAGAATGCTTATGATGTAAAGATAGAGAGTTGGAGAAAAGACCAAGACTGAAGACTCAGGAGCTGAAGACTTCGTCAACATCCAAGGGGGAGTCTGTTAGTGCATGGAATGTCTGTTGACTTCGTCTGCATTAGGTCTTGTGTCTAGATTGATTGAAAGAACACACATTAGGGTTAAATTAGGGTTTGTATGGTTTATATCTTGAAGATTTCGCTTGAAACATCTTCAAGCGAAATCAACAACACATGATTTCGCTTCAAGCATGCTCAAGCGAAATCATCAAGTTAATATATATGTGTGTTGTGTTGTTCATTAGGGAAGTCATTGTATGTGTGACGAAGTGCTGACGGATCTGTATCAGAAAACCTTGTACAAGCACTCATATTAATCAGAAAAGAAAGATTAAAAGGATTAGAGCTGTTATGACTTAGTTTACTTTGATTCCGCCTCTGTAAACTGAGATGAATTGCCTTGACTGACGTTTAAGGGTCATAGAACGGTCCAACAATGATTATGTGCTGATTAGGGTTACATGGTATGAATGACTTATAACCTGCTGTAAGTGTGAATGAGAGTCATTGTTGTTTGCTAAACATGTTAACGGAATTAATCGAACACGCGTTAGAAAGTTAAGAGCTGAAAACATGAAGCTGGTTGGTGTTTACATCCAAATTCAGTTGGCTATAACCAGATCATAACTTAACAAAAAACTGATTTTCTTGAGTCTGTAACGTTTTATTTTGAAATACGACTCCAATGGCACTGGAATCATAATTTTTGGACTTCGGTTGCTATTTTTAAAGGGGTCATTTTTCACAGCAGCAAAAGCTGCATTTTTACTGCTGAAAATATGTGTTATGTGTTTCGTCATAACTTGAAATCTGTGTAGAATTAGATCACGAAATTTGTACTGTAGATGCACACTGATGTTGTAGTAATTCTCCCACTGGAATTTCATAAATCGGACTTACGATGAATTTTTAATAAATTATTCCGTGGACTGCAGTCAGAAAGTGATGAATCTGATTGCAGTCCGGTAAATGATTTTTTAAAAAATATTGGTGATGAATTGGTTCCCGATATTTTTACACAATAATATTTGGATCATTTAAGACCTTCTGTAAAAAGTTGGGAATTTTTGGAATAGGTTAACTATTTTATTAAAATTCCCGAAAACAGCCCAGTTTTGAATGTAAAGCTGAAACGGCATAAGTAGTAATTTGTGTGTCTAAATGTCGGGTAGGTTATCTATGAATGATCTAACATGTTATATGTCAATAAAAGTGTTATGTGCAATGTCGTATGTTTGTTTATGAACGGGAATAGATGGGAAGTTTATATGGGCATGAACCGTTAAAGTGAGTGCATGTCATGTGGTAGATGCGTGTAGGAACTTCGTGCTTATTTGAAGTCACAAATAAACTAAGTTGTGACACCTGTGTCACTGCGACCATCAGAAAAATACTAAGCCAATGAAATATTGTATTTCATACTTGGTATCTGTATAAATATGTGTGTCTTTTGCACATATCAATTCTTGTTCGATTACAAACTTTAAATCGCTTTCTGGAAGGTTATACGCGCACTGATGCGTAAATATAACCAGTTTAATGCAACGAACACTCTGGAATAGTGAAATATGCTTAACATACCTTAAATAACCTCTACATAACTTAGAAATGAGTTTTGAAGGCCTTGGTATGGCAAAATCAAGTTTAATCGCTTACAGGGACTAAATTCAACAAAACTGCGAAAGTATGACGTTTCGTACTGGAACAGACATTTTTGAACATGACCATAAGTTAAACATACCATAAATATCCTTTACATAGCTTAGAAATAGGCTTTGAGGGGTTCGGTGTGCTAAAATAAACTTTTGTGTCATTCAGGGACTAAAAGCGTCAAAAAGTGCATAAGTTTGCATTTTCACGCATAACTTACATTCTGAATACATCCGGACATCCAAAAATTTATGTAAGCACTAAAATATTTTATTTTAGTGTTTGGAATAAGAAAAATCAATTCGTCGCGTCATTTGGATCGTTTTTCGCGCTTATGCGCATTTCGTCATAATTAAGCGAACATCGCGATCATACGACCAAACGAACCAACATCCGGCATATTTTTTATCATGTTTCATGTCCACAATGTTTAGGCATCATTTTAGGGCCTTAAAGATGGCTTAACGGGCCTTAAACATGTCGGAAATAGCTTTAAACAACAACAGGGACTGAAACTGTCACTTTTTAAAAGATGTTTGCTGATCAGAACCTCCAGGTGGGGCGCGTAAGTTTTTATTGTCCCTTACGCGGGCCGCGAGGCCCTCCCAGATCAGCAAAACTTATTTTACAGCCTGTTAACAGCTGTTGTGCACCCATAACACCCTTGCACATGGCATTTCCTGAGAATAGGGGACCATTTTGATGTACCATGGTATTGTAAACAAGTGTAAGGTTGAGATCAAAGCTCGGATATCGACAAACGATCTTAACGGCTCTCCGAACACGATAAATACCCATCCCATTCACTTGCAAAACCCACTTGATTTCTGAGATTTCTCTAAGTTGGGGTGTTTCATCACCTCATACCTGAGAATACTTGGAAAATCAATCTTGCGGGGACCCTTTGTAAGTATTCCTTCGTTCTTTTTATGCGTTTTAAGCGTTAAAGTCAAACTGTGTTTGACTTTCTGCATTGACCAGTTTATGTTCAATGCGAAGTTCATTTGAACTTCATAACGTGAGCGTAATCACGATGGTTATAGTCCTTAGTGACTATACCTACTGATTACCACGTTATCTAGGCTCAGTGACGAGTCGTAGTTTCGGCCAAAATACGTATTCTTGCATATTTTGTAACCAAACTACTTATGGGTATCAAAATCGTTTGTTTTGATACCAAACCTATTTTCAAACTTAGTTAAGCATGTTTTAACATGCTTAGCTCGTCACTTTTAGTTTAGTGCTTATATAGGGTCGTAAGGTAAGCGATCTAAACAATCGCTTATACTTTCGAACCCGACCCATTTGGTCGATCATTAGGATCCAACCAAACACCTTAGGTGACCATAGTTGTATAGGGAATAACCTTCCGAGGTTATACCTTATGGTCACGTCGTTTAAGTAGTTGTATGATAAGTAGTTCTTATGCCTTAGGAAAATTACTAAAATACCCTTTTTACGCCAAAATTCATTTTAAGCATATGTAACATAACTTTTGACATCTAAACTGATTTAACAACAATATTAGACATGTTAAGGCATATATTACTTGTCATAGGACTAGTTAGGCGTTCCGAACGTGTTTTACGCGAACGACGCGTTAAAGTAGCATAAGCTACCTAAACGGGTCGTAATGGGTCATAAGCACTTAGGTTAGGTTTCATTTTAGTATGTAGGCTTTGTTAAACCAAATTACATGAATTCCCATACTCATTTGGTTTACGAGCCCTCATTCTATCTGATCCTCCGATATAGGTCTGGTTGATTAACGTAGCTACCTATATTTGGTGTCGTTCGATTTCCGTGATCTCTAGCATTGGTTGGTAGTTACTCAAGGACTCCTAGGCAATCTCAAGTGAGTACATAGACCCCTATTTTACTGTTTTTCAAACGTTTTGGGGTAAAACACATGTGCCTACTTGTTACTTTCGTGCTTTCCTGTTTTCACATCATATACTTTCTATGTTCATTAGTACACTATTAGTACATGATTTACATTACAATGTTTCGCTATGTAGGTTTACTTAGCATACTTAGTACATTGTTTTACTTTACATTTCTGCTATGTATGTTGACTGAGCATGCTAGCACATTGATTTACATTACATTAGTTGCATATGTTTACTCAACATATGGACACATTGTTTTACATTGCATTTTGTTGCATATGCTCATCCAGCATATGAACACATTATATTACATTTTGAACCGTTGTAACTATTTGACTATGTGAACCGTTGTAACCATTTGATTATATGAACCGTTTGTAACTGTTGAACCGTGTGAACCGTATTTGACCATACATAAACATTTCTACAATTGTTAAACATTACATTTTGGTGGTTGTTTTGGGTAAGTGATTTAAGTAACGAGGCGACGTGTAATACGATAAAAACATGGTGGATACGCCGCTGGTACTTCCTATATATAAGTGCTTTTATGGTATTACATATCGTAGCGTTATTTAAACCATTTCAGTTTAGACATATTACATATAAAATACAATCTTCACATAAACATCGTTTTACAAATAACTTAAGTTATACAAACTCATTTTACATGGTTATTCACTTAACCATACATTATTCTTTTATACATATATATCATTTGGGTTATTTATCACTTTTCAAATGATTTATGAACGGAAACATTCAACAAGATTCATGGCTACTTTTTATTAAACAGTTTCTCTAAACGCAAGTCATGAATCCTATTTCCACAAAACCTATGTATCTCACAGGCATTTTTATGCTGACGTACCTATTTTCGAATGTGTTTTCGGGAGCTGTTGCATAGGATGATCGAGACACACTTAGGTGGACCTGTGCCTTAGTGACTTAAAACGAAGCAAGAACTAGTTAAATTATGATATGTACTCTTTGTTTCTTGTTTAAGACAATGTAACTCTTTTGATTAATAAATAAAACGTAACTTTAATTACCATGGTTGTGAAACAATTAATTCTGTTACAACACTCCCCGACGTTTCCGCCATGTTTCGTTGTTTTATGTTGTTAGGGTGTGACATAAGTGGTAATCATACTAGGACGTGATTGACCAACCTTGACTGTTAGCTATTTTTGAGAGTCAAACCGAGCAACCGAGGTGAGTTCACACACTTTCTAAGGCATGGGATTCCCGGTGGTTGGGAATGGGTTAATGAATTAAAACGGAACCTACATATCTTCCTTGGGTAGGATATGTACCGCCATCCTCCATAGGAAGGATGCCAATATAAATCCTGCGTATTCTCCTTGGGTAGAATATGTCACACCCTGTCTTTTGCGGAAGCGTATGATGTGTGACTGGTTTAATATCATTGCATTCAATCGTAATAAACAATTACATGATCAAAACGACGGTCATCCATTCATAAAATTTGATTATTACAAACACTGGTTATTTAAGTTTTAAAACACAACCTTCGTCTAGTTTACAATTTAACGAAAGTGGATGACGTCTAAACTTGAAGTCTACTTCTAGTTACGACACTTGCGCCCAAGATCCATCCGGTCACCTGAAATACATGTAATTTTGGAAAACATCAACATAAAGTTGATCGAGTTCATGCGTCTTGTTTGTGTACTGTAATTCTTGTAAATCTTTGAGAGACTCTTTTGTAAACAGGTATGAAAAGCGTGTATGAACATGAATGTTTTACAAGGTCTTTAAGACATAGGGAGCACTCGTAATGGCTCCTTTAAGGCATGTGAGGACATAGGGAGTACTTGTTATGACTCCTTGAGGACATGGGGAGTACTTGTTATGACTCCTTGAGGACATGGGGAGTACTTGTTATGACTCCTCGACTGTGTCGATTACCCTCGACTGTGTCGATTAACCTCGACTGGGACTCCGAAGCACTACTAGGTACTAGTTTTGACCATGAGTGGGGTTCGGCCGTACCCGTTAGATCTAACCCTCGTCCCTAATTAATGAATGTTTTTAATGGCTTGGTACTAGTTTTCACCAAGACTCTATGGCATTTTTAGCACTTCTTGGTACTGGTTTTCACCAAGAATTTATGGCATTTTTAGTATTATGTCTGTGCTCACATGATCTAGTATTTCCTAGGCATTTCTTAAAACGCATCATACTTGGTACTCGTTCTCACCAAGAGTGCTTCTTGTATTTTGTATTCTCAAATCGCATCATACTTGGTACTCGTTCTCACCAAGAGTGCTTCTTGTATTTTTGTATTCTCAAATCGCATCATACTTGGTACTCGTTCTCACCAAGAGTGCTTCTTGTTATCATATCATTTGTAAACATTGTAATATTTGTAACATGTATTTCACCCCCGAGAGTTATAAAACCAAAAACAGTTAAAGAAAAGGGGGAGCATGAACTCACAACTTTGCGTTCCTGCGTCGTAAACTTCACCGGATTTGCTTATCTAGCGTCGTGACCTAAACGTGTTTTATTAACGTTAGTCACTAGACTTGTATCGCACAAGTACAAGTCACTATCTTTTGTATATGTGTTCTCGTGTTAAAAATAACTTATATTTTTAACTATGTGCCTTACTTATATTATTTTCTCAATAATAAATAAAGTATCTTGTATTTTGCACCCAGATTATGTATTCTGTCCAAGTAATTTATTTTCATAAATATATCTTCTTGTATGTGTCTAAGCATGTTGTATGTGTATTTTGTATCTTCACTCCTTAGGAGTATTTAGTGTATTTTCAAGTCCTAATACATTATCACGTATATTACATACTATATACACTTAGCACAAAATTTGGTGATAAATAAATATATATACTTTCCTCAAAATATACATACTTAATATCCATTTTTATCTTGAAGAAATCATCATTTCTTATCCTGAAGTTTTCATAAAAATTTGGGAAACCTTGGTAACTTTTTTAGGTACATTTTTAGGGAATAAGTTTCACAAAACTTATATTTTTCTAAGTGTCAAAATTTATAGAAATTTTGACAGAGTTTCCCCTAAAAATGGAGGTTTCCCATGTTTTCAAAACATGTGTTTATTTTCTTTTAAAACATCATCAACAATCAACAACTCATTCCTCATCCACCAAGTGTTAAAATCAAGTAAGTTACATGACAACATGAACTTGTTCTTTCTCAAAACTCGTAGTAACTTGGCAATGTCTCTAGTAGACTTAGTTACTCCTTAAAGTCTGTTTATTTCATCAAAAATTCCATTCTTGAAAAGATTTGGTGTTTACAACTTGTAAACATAATTTACAAAAATGTTGATTTCATTAACTCTCTTGTTTCACAAGTGTTCATACACTTGTTTTTCCACTAAAAATAATATTGGTTTATGTAAGAATCATGATCTTCTAAAAATCATATTTTACACTTGTTTTTCTTGGAAAAATCATTCATAACTCTTGGATTTATAAGTTCACTAGCTCCTTTTGTATATTACTTTTTCAAGAAAATCATTGTGTTCATCAAGTTCATGTTCAATCAAGAAGATGATCATTTTAGATTGTTACATAATCATCTCTCAACTTGCTAGATCATGTGTTCAATCATAATCTAGCAAGCTTCATGTAATGATCACCCTCAATAACTCAAATAAACAACAAGCAATCACCATATATCTACTAAACAATATCATTTCATCCATTTTTCATCATATGTAAGCTTATGCTTCATGATTCATGAATATGTCTTTTAATGTTCTAGTAATTTTTAACATAACATATCTTTTAACGACTCAAATATGAAGTAAACAAGAATGAAGATGATCTTACTACTAGCTTCAAGCTAGGGAAGAACAATGACACAAATGTGGTGGATAAAAGAAAGCGGGTGAGGTCCTTCAAGTTCCTTTGCTTCCAACCTTCATAAGTATGCTTGTTTCACCTTAAGATGCACTTGGATTGCTTGGAAATGGTTTGAAGGAGGATGATAACAAAAGGGGGTGTTGGGCCGTAGCTCTAAGGGAGAAGAGGGAAGAGTAGTGGTGTTGGGGGTGGTGTCAGAATGATGAGTTATTTGTAATCCATGGAAGATCTAAGAAAGATCTAAATAACTCTTCCAAGAAATCATATGAAATCAAACAATATCTAGGGATATCTTGCAAGATCAAACAAGATCTTGAAATAGGCCATGTGGCCGTGAGTTTTGGTGTGAAGTGGTGGATGATCTCATATGTTATCTTTATATAATATTTGCAAGATCTCAAGAATCCAAGAAATATCTTACAAGATCTTATGAAATCAAAATAAATCCAAAGAATATCAAAATGAATCTAGTGGGATCTAGTAGGATTTTGGCAAATATTTGGTGGGGTCACCCCCTTTGAACCGTGAACATATGGGGGGGGGGTAAAATGTAACTTTCAATTCACTAATTATATAAACAAGTAAGTTTCAAGTAATAAGTTTGGGGATTTAATGCGTTATGACGTTATAAGGGGTGTTATGGTGTTCGGGGACCATAACTAGTTCATCTCCCAAAATAGAAGATTGACCCAGTTGTCTCTCCTCAATCACAGCACAAGACAGCCAATCAACAGTTAATGTTTTTTCCTTTATTATGTTTCTTTGAGGCCTATAAATTGAGGCTCTTTCTTTGTATTGAATTATCAAGTAAATCAATATTATCAAACAATTTATCTCTTCTGTCTCTGTACCAGTCAATATGGTATCAGAGCAGTGCATACGATCATGAGTTCAATATGTGCTCATCTTCTACCAAAACAATATTCCTACAAACCACAAAATAAAGTCGTTTCAGAAATCTTACCAGTTACCTATTCACAAAATCACCACCACCGCTTGCAATTCCGATTCGATCTTTTCGATTTGTTAAACTGAATCTTCATCTTCATCTCTCCATTCGCCGGAATCCGCTTCAACGTCTTCGCATTTTTTAATCGTCGCCGGAGACGGCAGTGGCCGCTTACTCTTCGCCGGAGCTACATTACAACCGTTTTGGATCCGTTTTTTTTTTTTACTATTTTTGATTCATCTCCTACCCAATCTGCATCGGTATATACTTGAGTGTCTAAATGACCATTTGATTTGAATAAAACACCATGACTTGCCATTCCCTTGAGATACCTAATGATTCTCATTACTGCTTCCATATGAGGTTCCTGGGGTTGATGCATGAATTGACTTACGACCCCCACTGCATAGGCTATGTCTGGTCGAGTGTGTGACAGATATATCAATTTTCCCACAATCCGTTGGTATCTACCTCTGTCAGTCAATTTTGCTCCTTCTTCCATAACGAGTTTTTGATTCATTATCAGAGGGGTGTCTGATGGTTTGCAGTCAATCATCCATGTCTCTGCTAATAACTCGAGAACATATTTCTTCTGGCAAATGAAAATCCCTCTGTTCGACCTTAAAACTTCAATTCCAAGAAAATACCTATATGGTGTAAAGAAGAAGTATATATGGAAGCACCACCTGGGTTCACCGAAGACTTTAAACCAGGAGAAGCGTGTCGTCTGAAGAAATCCCTATATGGTCTAAAACAATCCCCTCGAGCCTCGTTTGGAAGATTTACTCTAGCAATGAAGAGATACGGATTCAAACAGAGCAACTCGGATCATACTTTGTTTCTTAAATGAAGAGACAAACTCATAACCTGCCTAATTATCTATGTTGATGATATGATAGTTACAGGAAATGATGAGGAAGAAATGAAAAAGTTGAAGGCAAATCTTTTATCAGAATTTGAGATGAAGGACTTGGGAAGACTCAAGTACTTCCTTGGAATTGAAGTTTTAAGGTCGAACAGAGGGATTTTCATTTGCCAGAAAAAATATGATCTCGACTTGTTAGCAGAGACAGGGATTATTGACTGCAAACCATCAGACACCCCTATGATAATGAATCAAAAACACGTTATGGATGAAGGAGCAAAATTGACTGACAGAGGTAGATACCAACGGATTGTGGGAAAATTGATATATCTGTCACACACTCGACCAGACATAGCCTATGCAGTGGGGGTTGTAAGTCAATTCATGCATCAACCCCAGGAACCTCATATGGAAGCAATAATGAGAATCATTAGGTATCTCAAGGGAACGGCAAGTCATGGTGTTTTATTCAAATCAAATGGTCATTTAGACACTCAAATATATACCGATGTAGATTGGGCAGGAGATAAAAGTGACCGAAGGTCAACCTCAGGATACTTTACCCTAGTTGGAGGAAACCTTGTCACTTGGAGAAGCAAGAAACAGAAAGTGGTGGCTTTTTCCAGTGCAGAGGCAGAATTAAGAGGGATAGCACGAAGCCTGACTGAAATCTTGTGGGTTAAAAGACTTCTTACCAAAATTGGTTTTCCCCCAAATAAACCCAACCAAATTTTATGTGACAACAAAGCTGCTATTCAAATTTCGAAGAATCTGGTACAACACGACCGAACAAAACACATCGAAGTTGATCGGAATTTCATTAAAGAAAAACTAGAAGCATGGGTCATAGAATTGCCATTCGTTCCGTCTGAAGATCAGCTAGCTGACATCTTAACGAAAGTCATCAATGGAAGAATCTTTAGCAAATGCTTGGACAAGTTAAACGTTGGAGATCCCACCGTTCAACTTGAGGGGGAGTGTTAAAAAATAAAATATTATGACAGAATCATTTAGGGGATCAGCTCATCATCTCCCAAAATAGAAGATTGACCCAATTGTCTCTCCTCAATCACAACACAAGACAGCCAATCAACAGTTAATGTTTTTTCCTTTATTATGTTTCTTTGAGGCCTATAAATTGAGGCTCTTTCTTTGTATTGAATTATCAAGTAAATCAATATTATCAAACAATTTATCTCTTCTGTCTCTGTACCAGTCAACAGTTTTTGCATGGTAATGTCTTGTTATATTGCTGAATTTTGCTGAATTATATAATATTCAGCTTTTATAGTGTATCTCGGGTGCTTTTTAGTGCACATATTAGCTTCCGGCAAGTCTATATGTTAACCCTTGTATGTACTCTTGGGTTTTAATGTATTCTTAACGTTGGACCTACAACTAGGCTCCAATTCTATCGTCTAACTACTTTCTGCAGATTTGTTCACACAATGTGTCTTACCGGTGAGTTTACTTGTATTTCTGACGCAACGTTGTATAAAGTAATTCTTGTGGTATAAAACGTGCATGAATTCACTTGCATGGAAATCAGAAATTTATTTGTCTGGTAAACTAGATCATGCACAGTCGTTAAAGCACAGATTACTGTTTATTTAGTGTACGGAATGTACGGAAAAGTGACGGTTGTCACAGAATACGTACGTTTGTCCTCCTTGAGTAGGACAACAACCTTAAAACTTACTAGACAAAACTCTATCATGAAGTCCCTCATTTTTATATCAACTTAATCGCCAGGCCAATGGCGAGCGGGTCATTAATTAATAGCGCTATTAGGGTTGACAAGCCTCACACCGTGCCGTTCAGATGGGCGTGTACTAATGGATCTGGGCAAACTGTCAATGATGATAGAACATTGACGTAGGGCACAACTATTGTTCGTCAGTTGTCAATATGGTAAAGGTCTAGTGGTTAACATGGGGAAGCCCCCACGGGTCATGGTTTGGGAAAGAAGGAATTGGTTAATCATATTTTCAACTATGGGGTAACCACCACGGCAAGTAAGCCAGCTAAAGACAAACCATGTTTTCAAAAACAACTTAAAACAAACACCCAACTGTGAACTCGCTCAACTTTGTTGTTGACTCGTTGTTACATACCTTACAGGTCGTTAGATGCTTATGGAGCTTGCACGAGGAGGAAGTCGTTGTGGGATACGGACTGTGATGTTCCGTGCTTAACATTTGAACTTTATGAAATTAACTTATTTATGTTTTGGTCTTACGTCTTATCCTTCCGCTGTTTAAAGTTAACTTGGTTGTGAACACCAATTATATTGTGTGGTTTAACTTTTAATTACTCTACTATATTGTTCAATATGATTGGTGGCTCGATCCTGGTCATGTCACGCCTCCAAGCGGTGATACTCCGCATGGTGGATTTTGGGGGTGTGACAGATTGGTATCAGAGCCATTGGTTATAGTGAACTTGGTTTTAAAAAGGGAAAATCTTTTTGATAAAACCATACTATAACCTGTATAGTGCTCAACGATCCACAACGACGCTTCGCTCCACGTGCAAGACTCGACACAATAGATGGTATGATTTATGTTTATATTGTCGGTTAGATAGTTCACACTGTGCATTAGTTAACGTAATAACTGCTATTTGAACCTTGTGTGCTTACTCTCTACTGTCATCCCACACTTACGCACTTTCGCGACGCTTTTCTCACTTACGTTGCTTCGTTGTGAAGATCATGAACGGACACGGAGGACGTATCAACCTAACTCAAGCCCAGCTGACGACTCTAATCAACGAACGAGTGGCTGAGGCACTCGCGGCTGTCCTTGCAGGAGGTATAACCTGCTATACCAACCCATCTTAGGACATTTAGATCCTATCCTTGCAAACCAACCCTCGTGCTTAACCTTGTCTTTTATTCTCGCGCAACAGCTCAACATGCTCAGCCTCCTGTGTGCACGTTCAAAACATTCATGGATTGCCGACCTAGTACTTACAGCGGCACAGAAGGAGCTGTAGGCCTTCTTCACTGGTTCGAGAAGCTCGAGTCTGTTTTTGAGATGTGTGAATGCCCTGAAGATCGTAGAGTGAAATTTGCTACTGGAACACTCGAAGGTGCTGCGTTAACCTGGTGGAAAGCACAGGTTCAACTGCTTGGGTTGGCGGTTGCTAATGCCACCCCATGGAACGACTTCAACGAATTGATCAAGGAAGAGTACTGTAGTCGTGACGACATCCACAAGCTAGAGGTGGAATTTTTCAATCTGAAAATGACGGGGTCGTAAATTGAGGCTTATACGAAGAGGTTAAATGAGCTGGCCATCTTGTGTCCTACTATGGTGGACCCTCCCATCAAACGTATTGAGCTGTACCTCAAGGGTCTTGTACCAGAGATTCAGTCACGTGACTTCAGCTAACCTGGGTACCATTCAACAAGTTATACGACTAGCTCACCGTCTCACTGATCAGGTAGTTGAACAGAACAAGCTGCCCAAGCGTATTAACGCTACTACTACTGATGCTCCAAATGATAACAAGCGCAAGTGGGATGGAAATTCGGGCAAGGGTTCTACTTCAGTTCAGTCTTAGTCCCAGCAGCGAAAGACTGATGACTACCAAAGTACTGGTCAGCAATCTTCCGGTAGTCAAGGAAAGGGTGGAAACAAGGGAAACCACCCCAAGTGCAACTGATGCAACAAACATCATAGTGGGTAGTGTAACAAGGGTCGTTGTCTGAGGTGTAACAAGTTTGGTCATGAAGCAAAGGAGTGCAAGAGCTCACGACCAGCGAATCAGAATCGCCAACAACAACAACAAGCTCTACAGAACCACCACCAGCAGCAACAGCAGGGCAATAAAGGATGCTTTCAGTGTGGCGCTGAAGGCCACTTTAAGAGGAACTGTCCTCAGCTGAACCAGAATCAGAACAACAACAACCAAGGAAATGGGAACAACAATGGAGGCAACAATGGAGGCAACAACCGGGGTAACAATAATGGCAATGGTGCCAGGGGACGTGTTTTCGTGTCGGGTCAGGGTAATGCAAGGAACGATCCCAACGTGGTGATGGGTAAGTTTCTTCTGGATGATTTCTTTGTTACTGTTTTATTTGATTCGGGTGCCGATACTAGTTATGTGTCCTTAAAAGCTAGCCAAATGCTTAAGCGCACACCAACACTTTTGACCACCAAACACATGGTAGAGCTAGCAAACGGTAAAAGTCTCTAAGCCACACACATAGTTAAGGGTTGTAACCTCGTCCTAGCTGGTCAGACCTTCTCTATCGATCTTATTCCTATCGTTCTGGGTAGTTTCGACGTCGTTATTGGGATGGATTGGTTATCTCATCAGCAAGCGGAAATTATTTGCAACAAGAAGATTGTCCGCATCCCTCGTTCTGGTGAAGAACCCCTCGTGATTCATGGCGACAAGAGTGGTGTTGTCGTAGGCATTATCTCTTTCCTTAAGGCCCAGAAGTGTTTGCGAAAGGGCCACACTGCCATTCTAGCATTCGTTACTGACGCATCAATGGAAGAGAAAAGAATTGAAGACATTCCTATTGTGCGCGATTTTCCTGAGGTATTTCCTGAGGAATTACCTGGTCTTCCGCCTCATCGACAAGTAGAGTTTCAAATCGAGCTAGCTCCTGGAGCAGCACCAATAGCTCGTGCACCTTATCGACTAGCTCCGTCAAAACTTGAAGAACTGTCCATGCAATTACAAGAACTCTTGGAAAAGGGTTTCATACGTCCTAGCTCTTCGCCCTGGGGAGCTCCAGTCTTGTTTGTGAAGAAGAAAGATGGTACTTTCAGAATGTGTATTGACTATCGCGAACTTAACAAGGTGACCGTGAAGAATCGTTATCCACTTCCACGTATTGACGACTTGTTCGACCAGTTGCGAGGGTCGAACTATTACTCTAAGATTGACTTAAGATCGGGCTATCATCAGCTGAGAGTCCGAGATAAGGACATCTCCAAGACAGCATTCAGAACTCGTTATGGGCATTACAAGTTTCTGGTCATGCCTTTCGGATTAACGAATGCACCTGCGGTCTTCATGGATCTCATGAACCGAGTATGCAAATCTTACCTGGATAAGTTCGTTATTGTTTTCATCGACGACATCCTGATATATTCTAAGAGTCAGAAGGAACACGAGCAACATCTATGACTTATGATGGAACTTCTTCGAGCAGATCAACTGTATGCCAAATTTTTGAAATGTGACTTCTGGCTTCGCGAAGTCCACTTTCTAGGCCACGTGGTAAACAAGGATGGGATTCATGTTGATCCATCCAAGGTAGACTCGATCAAGAACTGGCCTGCACCCCGTACACCAACACAAATCCGCCAATTCTTGGGTTTGGCGGGCTACTACAGAAGATTCATCAAGGATTTCTCAAAGATTGCGCAACCTCTTACTTCACTAACTCAGAAGGGTGTAACCTATCGTTGGGGTGATGCACAGGAATCTGCTTTTCAGCACTTAAAAGATAGACTTTGTAGCGCGCCTATCCTCTCATTGCCTAAGGGCACAGATGATTTTGTGGTTTATTGCGACGCTTCCATCCAAGGACTTGGTTGCGTGTTGATGTAACGTAACAAGGTCATTGCCTACGCATCGTGCCAACTTAAAGTTCACGAAAGGAACTACACTACGCACGACCTGGAATTAGGAGCAGTTGTTTTTGCACTTAAGATATGGAGACATTACCTGTACGGTACCAAGTGCACCATTTACACCGATCACGGGAGTCTCGAGCATATCTTCAAGCAAAAGGAGCTAAACATGCGACAACGTCGATGGGTCGAGCTCTTGAATGATTACGAATGTGTAATTAAGTACCATTCGGGCAAGGCCAATGTTGTGGCCAACACCCTCAGTCGAAAGGATTCTATACCTAAACGTGTGCGAGCGTTACAACTTACCATCCAATCTAGTCTTCCTGCCCAGATACGAGATGCTCAGGTTGAAGCGTTGAAGGCAGAGAACATCAGGGCTGAGTCCTTACGAGGATCGAGGAAACAGTTAGAAAAAAAGGAAGACGGCGCCTA
The DNA here is from genome assembly GCA_030545235.1 of Helianthus tuberosus. Classification (NCBI taxonomy): domain Eukaryota; kingdom Viridiplantae; phylum Streptophyta; class Magnoliopsida; order Asterales; family Asteraceae; genus Helianthus; species Helianthus tuberosus. The sequence goes on along the minus strand of CM060443.1, from coordinate 57,383,516 downwards.
CTATGTAAACGGGCGCATCTAGGTTCCACTTTATGGAAACTTACGCGAGCTTGTGATGGATGAAGCACACAAGTCTCGTTATTCAGTACATCCTGGTTCGGATAAGATGTACCACAATCTCAAGACTACGTACTGGTGGCCTGGTATGAAAGCCAACATAGCAACCTACATCAGTAAATGCCTGACTTGTGCTAGGGTCAAGGTCGAATACCAGAAACCATCAGGCCTGCTTCAACAACCAGAGATCCTGAAATGGAAATGGGAGCAAATTTCCATGGATTTCATTACTGGCCTGCCTAGATCTCAACGCGGATATGACACCATTTGGGTGATTGTGGACCGGCTGACTAGGTCTGCATATTTTCTGGCTATCAAGGAAACAGATAAGTTTTCTACTCTAGCAGACGTATACCTAAAGGAAGTAGCATCAAGGCACGGAGTGCCAACCTCCATCATTTCTGATCGTGACTCACGTTTTACATCTGAATTGTGGCAAGCTATGCACAAGTCCTTTGGTTCTCGATTAGACATGAGCACGGCATATCATCCACAGACGGATGGGCAATCTGAACGCACCATCCAAACCCTTGAAGACATGCTCAGGGCATGTGTAATCGACTTTGGTAATGGCTTGGAAAAACACCTCCCATTAGTGGAGTTTTCGTATAACAACAGTTACCACACCAGTATCCAGGCCACTCCGTTCGAGGCACTGTACGGACGTAAATGCCGATCACCTCTCTGTTGGGCAGAAGTTAGCGACAGTCAAATCACTGGCCCAGAACTTGTAGTAGATACAACTGAGAGGATTGCTCAGATACGACAGCGAATGGCGGCAGCTCGTGACCGTCAGAAAAGCTACGCTGATAAGCGCAGGAAACCACTCGAGTTCCAGGTTGGGGATCGAGTGCTACTTAAAGTCTCACCTTGGAGAAGTGTAGTTCATTTTGGCAAACGAGGCAAACTCAATCCGCGTTACGTCGGACCCTTCGAAATCACTGAGAAAATTGGCACGGTCGCTTACAAGTTGAATCTACCTGAATAACTCAGCGGAGTTCACAATGTTTTCCATGTGTCAAATCTGAAGAAGTGCCTGTCGGATGAGACCCTCATAGTTCCTCTCAAGGAGCTCACTATCGACGATCAGCTGCGATTCGTCGAGGAACCAATAGAGATTACCAGAATACCTCTTGTCCGAGTTCATTGGAATTCCCGTCGTGGCCCAAAGTATACCTGGGAACGAGAAGACCGAATGAAACTCAAGTATCCCCAGTTATTTAAGAAAAGTGCATCCACTACTGAGGCTGAAGCTACTGCAGAATTTCGGGACGAAATTCCAATCCAACGGGGGAATGATGTGACACCCCAGGAAAACCACGCAACTTAACTAGCTTCCTCAGTAACCACGCGCTAAATTTCGGGACGAAATTTTCTTAACAGGGGAAGAATGTGACAACCCTCATAATTACATGTATCCATACGATTAATTAATGTTAAATAAAAGTGCTTGATGACTGTGCTGAATTACTTAACTGCCTTCTGATTACTGCGTCATACTTACATGTGCTTGTTAACATACTAGTCTTGTGCTGAAAATTGACTAAATGGTCCTGAATGTTTTCCTAAGTGTTAGGAATTAAAAGTGTTGCAAAAAGATACCGAAAAGACACTAAACGGAATAATTAAACACTTTAACGGAACGGTATCTAACCGAACAACCGGACATTACCCGGGACACTAAAATTTTGCTAAACACATTGTTTTATTATTTCTTGGCTTGTCATGATCCCCGTACACCATAATACCCCCTGAATATTCACTAACTAACATATGTAAGTATATACTTGAAAGTTAACTAATATTTACCCATTACCATCAAAAACTTACATCTAACCCCCCCCCCCCCATACCCGAATTCGGTCACCAAGGGACCCACCCAAAATCTTCACCATACTTCATATCTTCTCCTAGATTTAATCCTAATATTATAATAGATTGATTACTTTTTGTTGTTGCCAAAGATATTTGATGAAGGATTATAAGTATGGCCTCCAAGATTCAACATCACTTCACAAATATTCACCCCACTCCCTCACTCTCTCTCCCTCTCTCGGCCACACTTCAACCGCCACCACCTCCACCATTTCACCACCATCTTCATCCATTCTTGAGCTTCATACAAGACTAGAAGGTGATTCAATGAAGCTTGTAACTTGTGGATCATCAAGGAGCTTCATTACTTGCTTTCTCACACCAATTTCACCATCCTTTTCACTAGAGATCTTCCCTAGCTTTAAGCTAGTAGTAAGTTATTGATTTACTCTTGTTCACTTCCATTTTGGGTAGTTAAAAGTTGATGTATGATGAATATTACAAGAACACTAAGAACAAGAACTAAAAACATGAACATAAAGCACTACATAAGGTTTACATAAAGATGTAATATGATGATTATGTGCTGATTAGGGTTACACAGTATGAATAACTTATAACCTGCTGCAAGTGTGTATGAGAGTCGTTGTTGTTCGCTAAAAATGTTAACGGAATCAATCGAACACGCATTAGAAAGTTAAGAGCTGAAAACAGGAAGTTGGTTGGTGTTTACAGCCAACTTCAGTAGGCTGTAACCAGATCATAACTTAACGAAAAACTGATTTTCTTGATTCTATAACGTGTTATTTCGAAATACAGTTCTAATGGAACTGGAATCATAATTTTTGGACTTCGTTTGCTATTTTTAAAGGGGTCGTTTTTCACAGCAGCAAAAGCTGCATTTTTACTGCTGAAAATATGTGTTATGTTTTTCGTCATAACTTGAAATCTGTATAGAATTATGTCACGAAATTTGTACTATAGAGGGAAACTGATGTCGTAGTAATTCTCCCACTGGAATTTCATAAATCGGACTTACGATGAATTTTTAATAAATTATTCCGTTGACTGTAGTCAGAAAGTCATGAATCTGAATGCAGTCCGGTAAATGATTTTTTATAAAATATTGCTGATGAATTGGATCCCGATAGTTTTACACAATAATATATGGATCATTTAAGACCTTCTGTAAAAGTTTGGGAATTTTTAGAATAGGTTAACTATTTTATTAAAATTCCCGAAAACAGCCCAGTTTTGAATGTAAAAGCTGAAATGGCATAAGTAGTAATTTGCGTGTCTAAATGTCGGGTAGGTTATCTATGAATGATCTAACATGTTATATGTCAATAAAAGTGTTATGTGCAATGTCGTATGTTTGTTTATGAACGGGAATAGATGGGAAGTTTATATGGGCATGAACCGTTAAAGTGAGTGCATGTCATGTGGTAGATGCGTGTAGGAACTTCGTGCTTATTTGAAGTCACTAATAAACTAAGTGGTAATCATACTAGGACATGATTGACCGACCTTGAGTGTTAGCTATTTTTTAGAGTCAAACCGAGCAACCGAGGTGAGTTCACACACTTTCTAAGGCATAGGATTCCCGGTGGTTGGGAATGGGTTAATGAATTAAAACGGAACCTACATATCCTCCTTGGGTAGGATATGTACCGCCATCCTCCATAGGAAGGATGCCAATATAAATCTTGCGTATTCTCCTTGGGTAGAATACGTACGTTCGTCCTCCTTGGGTAGGACAACAACCTTAAAACTTACTAGACAAAACTCTATCATGAAGTCCCTCATTTTTATATCGACTTAATCGCCGGGCCAATGGCGAGCGCATCATTAGTTAATAGCGCTATTAGGGTTGACAAGCCTCACACCGTGTTGTTCGGACGGGCGTGTACTAATGGATCTGGGCAAATTGTCAATGATGATAGAACATTGACGTAGGGCACAACTATTGTTCATCAGTTGTCGATATGGTAACGGTCTAGTGGTTAACATGGGGAAGCCCCCACGGGTCATGGTTTGGGAAAGAAGGAATTGGTTAATCATATTTTCAACTATGGGGCAACCCCCACGACAAGTAAGCCAGCTAAAGACAAACCAGATTTTCGAAAACAACTTAAAACAAACACCCAACTGTGAACTCGCTCAAGTTTGTTGTTGACTCATTGTTACATGCCTTACAGGTCGTTAGATGCTTATGGAGCTTGCACGAGGAGGAATTCGTTGTGGGATACGGACTGTGATGTTCCGTGCTTAACATTTGAACTTTATGAAATTAACTTATTTATGTTTTGGTCTTACGTCTTATGCTTCCGCTGTTTAAGTTGAACTTAGTTAACTTGGTTGTGAACACCAATTATATTGTGTGGTTGAACTTTTAATTACTCTACTATATTGTTCAATATGATTGGTTGCTCGATCCTGGTCATGTCACGCCTCCAAGCGGTGATACTCCGCATGGTGGATTTTGGGGGTATGACACTTAAACACCTTCTTGTATCATGAAATGAACTTGGAATGGATGAATTTGAATGAATGGTGGTGGTGATGTGGGTGGTTGGCTACGGCCGTGAGGGAGGAGAGGGGAAGGAGGAATATGAAGTGTGGTGATGATAATGAGCTCTAGTCTTTTTATAACCATATTAAGCTTATGTCCATTGGGTATTATGTTCCAATAGTACATGACAAATCATTTAGCAAATCTTAGGAAGATCAAGTAAGATCTAGTAAGATTAAGAAGATCAAGGTGAGGGGCCACACCCTTGATGCCGTAAATCATGGGGGGGGGGGGGGTAAGGGTAAGTTTAAATGGTAAGTTAGATAACTAAGATTTCAAGTTTATTAGTTAGGTGTTTATGTGTATAAAGTGTTATACAGTGTGTTAGGGTGTTCGGGGATCATAACTAGTTCAGAAATAATAAAACAATGTTTGTCAATAAAGTTTGCATGTGATAATGAGATGACGTTATGTTATATGTGATGCACATGTAAGTATGTTGCAGTAATCAGAAAGCAGTTTAAGTCACTAATTATAATTCAGCACAGTCATTAAGCACCAATCAATATTAATTAATTGTACGGATGCATGCAAATTTGACAGTTGTCACACTAGCTTCACCAGAACCAGTATTAATCTCCCGTTACATCTGGGGATTAATCAGTGAGATTAGACATGTAGTCAAGGCAGCTAGACCAAAAACCAAAGAAGAAGCTGTAGAACTAGCAAATACCTTGACTGATGAATTGGTACGTACATAAGAAGAGAACCAGAGGAAGAACCTAGTCCAGAAACTTACCTAGGAATTTTGCTATGGTAATTCCAACCGTGAGAAGAACATAGGTTCTACTTCTGCACCTTACTGCAAGTCTGGCAAGAAGAAACATTCGGGAAAATGTTCTACCTACTGCAACTTCTGCAAAATATCGGGACACAAGGAAGAAGACTGCAGGAAGAAATCCAGTAATGGAGTGTGCTTCAATTTTGGAGAAAAGGGGCATATTAAACCGAACTGTCCGAAACTAGCTCCAACCATGAACAATAAGACTACTAAGAATGCTAGAGCTTTTGTTCTGACAGCAGAAGAAGCCAAGATGATTTCGAATGTGATTGCCAGTACGTTTTTAGTTAATGTCGTTTTTGCTAAAGTATTATTTGACTCTGGTGCGAACCAAAGTTTTATTAATACTTCATTTTTAAAAATTCTTAATCATCCATTAACTAAACTTCAACAAGAACGTCTAGTGGAGACAGCAAATGGAGAATCCATTAAGATCACTGAAATCTTGCAGGGAGCAAGAATAGAAATTCTAAACCATCAATTTATTGCTAACCTTTACCCAATGAACCTAGCCGGATTTGATATTGTATTAGGATTGTATTGGTTAATAACCAAAAAATCTAGTATTTTATGTGATCAAAAGCCAATACAAATAAATTCACCAAAAGGTGAAAAGATCACAATTAAAGGAGATAAGCCAACTAGATCTACGAAATTCATCTCTGTGATGAAAACCGCAAGTTATGCAAAAAAAGGATCACTAGTGTATATGATTTCCATAATCATAAACACTGAAGGAAAAGAATTAAAAGATATTCCCGTAGTATCTCAATTCTCAGATGTTTTTCCTGAAGAGCTACGTGGACTACCGCCAGATAGGGAAGTTGAATTCCGAATTCATCTACTACCAAGAACAGCACCGATTGCCAAGGCACCTTACCGTTTGGTGCCAACAGAGATGCAGGAACTAAAGAGGCAATTGGACAAACTTCTGGAGAAATGTTTCATACAACCAAGTTCATCACCTTAGGAAGCACCAATATTGTTTGTCAAGAGAAGGACTGATCAATTCGTATATGCATTGATTATCGAGAACTAAATAAAATCACGATTAAAAATCGATGCCCATTACCGAGAATCGATGATCTGTTTCATCAACTGCAAGGAGCTCGATTCTTTTCTAAGATCGATTTACGCTCAGGATATCATCAATTGAAAGTACATGAAGAGGACATTCCTAAAACTGCCTTCAGAACAAGGTATGGTCATTATGAATTTACCGTCATGCCATTTGGTCTAACCAATGCCCCAGCCGCATTTATGGACATGATGAACAGAATATGTAAACCTTATCTGGATAAATTTATAATTGTCTTTATAGATGATATTCTCATTTACTCTAAGAGTAAAGAGGAACATGCAACGCATCTGCATGCACTTCTTCCATTATTGAGAATGGAAATGCTTTATGCTAAATTCTCAAAATGTGAATTTTGGTTACAAGAAGTATAATTTCTTGGTCATTTTAGTCAATCATGAAGGAATCCATATGGATCCCACAAAGATCGAGGCGATTACTAAATGAAAAGTCACTGAATCACCAACGGAGGTGAGAAGTTTTCTTGGACTGGCAGGTTATTATAGACAGTTTATCCGAGATTTCTCTAGGATAGACATTCCTTTAACAAAACTGACCTGTAAATCAATTAAGTTTGAATGGGGACCATAACAGGAAGAAGCCTTTAGAATCCTTAAGCAAAGATTAACCAACGCACTCATACTAGCATTACCAGAAGAAACTGAAGACTTTGTAGTTTATTGTGACGCTTCTAAGTTAGGATATGGATGTGTATTGATGCAACGTCAAAAGGTTATAGCTTACGCATCTAGACAACTTAAGAATCATGAAGAGAACTATTCAACCCATGATTTGGAATTAGGAGCCATAATTTTTGCCCTTAAGATTTAGAGACATTACCTTTATGGTAGTAAGTTTACCATTTTTACCGACCATAAGAGTTTAAGGTATGTTTTCTGGCAAAAGGAACTAAATATGAGACAAAGGCGCTGGATGGAAATTCTTAGTGATTGTGATTGTGATATCCAGTATCATGCAGGAAAGGCAAATGTAGTGGCTGATGCTACAACCCATGATTTAGAATTAGGAGCCATAATTTTTGCCCTTAAAATTTGGAGACATTACCTTTACGGAAGTAAGTTTACCATTTTCACCGATCATAAGAGTTTAAGATATGTTTTCGAGCAAAAAGAGTTAAATATGAGACAGAGACGTTGGATGGAAATTCTTAGTGATTATGAATGTAGTATCCAGTATCATGCAGGAAAAGCTAATGTAGTAGTTGATGCTTTAAGTCGAAAGTATCATGATAATCCAAGAAAAGTACGTTCTCTCAAATTAAATATGCAGATAGATTTAAATGAGCAAATTAGAGAAGTACAAGAATCAGTAATCAAGGACGATACTGAAAAATTAAAAGGAATGATTAAGGAATTAGAACAAGGAACAGATGGAATTTGGAGATTCCGTAAGAAAAGAATTTTGATACCTAAACAAGGAAACCGACGCCACCGAATTTAGAAGAAGCCCATAAATCTAAATATACGATACATCCCGGCAGTGATAAGATGTATCAAGACTTAAGAAAGAAATTCTGGTGGATAGGAATGAAAAAGGATATAGCAGCATATGTTGCCAAGTGTTTAACATGTTCACAAGTTAAAGCTGAACATCAAAAACCCTCAGGTTTATTGCAGCAATTGGAAATGCCTGTATGGAAATGGGAATTGATAACAATGGATTTTGTTACCAAATTACCCAAGACAAGAAAAGGTAATGATACAATCTGGGTGATTGTAGACAAATTAACCAAGTCTGCTCATTTCTTACCAAAGAAGGAAACTTTCAATATGGAACAATTAGCTAAGTTATATGTATATGAAATAGTTTCATTACATGGAAATCCTTTATCTATTGTGTCTGATAGAGATAGCCGTTTTACTTCTCATTTTTTGACTAGTTTCCAAAAAGTAATGGGAACCAAGTTAAATCTAAGCACAGTTTATCATCCTCAAACGGATGGACAAAGCGAAAGGACAATTCAGACAATGGAAGATATGCTTAGAGCTTGTGTAATTGATTTTGGAGGAAATTGGGACGACCATTTACCATTAATAGAATTTTCCTATAATAACAGCTATCATACCAGTATCAATGCTGCACCATTTGAAGCACCTTATGTATGAAAGTGCCGAACCCCAGTCTGTTGGGCAGAAATTGGAGAAAAGCAATTATTTGGACCAGAGATAGTGCAAGAAACAACGGACAAGATTATTCAAGTCAAGGAAAGACTAAAAGCAGCACGCGATCGACAAAAGAGTTATGCTGATAAGAGACGAAAACCATTGGAATTTCAAGTAGGAGATAAAGTATTGTTAAAAGTTTCTCCGTGGAAAGGAATAGTCAGATTTATCAAAAGGGGAAAGCTAAGCCCCAGGTATGTTGGACCTTTTGAGATTATTAGAAGAATAGGACCAGTAGCCTATTAGCTACAACTGCCAGAGGAAATGGCAGGAATACATGATGTATTTCATGTATGTAATCTCAAGAAATTCTTAGCAGATGAATCATTAGTGGTACCTCTTAAGGATATAGAGGTAAATGAGAAGCTTAAGTTCGTAGAGAAGCCTCTACAAATTGAACATAGAAAGATCAAGAACCTCAAGCACAAGAGATTGGTTCTAGTCAAAGTGAAATGGGATTCCAAGAGAGGACCAGAGTACACTTGGGAACTTGAATCAGAGGTGCAGAGGAAATATCCACACCTGTTCCAGTACACCTCGAGGACGAGTTCTAAAACAAGGTGGGGAGGATATAAAAACTCTCCCGAAACCCTTAAACATGACCCATACGCCCTAAAATACACCTTGTATACGAAAAACGGCCCAAAATACCTTTAATTTAATAAAAATTAAATAGAAACAAAATTCTTAGGTCACTCGCAGGGCACGACACACCCTTGTGTGTCTGTCGCGGGGAGCGACCCCTTGGCCACCAGGTGAGCCCCTGGGCTGCCACGTGGCAGCATCGTGTCAAGCCAAGCCGTTGATTCAGCCAAGCTACGCCCTAGGTAGCCTAGCTATTGGGTAGCGAGGACCCCTTGTCTTTCTTTCGCGGGCCGCCAGAGACCATCGATCAGGCACTATAAATAGAGGAGATCGGCATTCACTTTCAAATCATTCAAATCTCGATCTTTCTCTTTAAATTCTCTAAATCTAAAGTAATACCCGGGCATTATACCCACTAAAATAACGAAACCCTGCCTTGATGTAAGTATTATAACCCCCGGTTACATATTAGATACGCTGCCCGATTGATCTAGTGCTCCGTAACGCATGTCGAAGCTCTGCCTGACTTAGTTGTTGGAGTTATGTCTCGGGGAGGGTATAGCTAATGTAAATTTGGGTTATTATACTAACGTGTGTACATTGTTTAAATTAATAGATTATAACCATGAAGTCACAAGAAATACCTAAACTAGCAATGTGAGTAATTCCTTCTTTTTGTAAACTGTTTTTACAAAACCTTAATTGTTTTAAAGTATAATGAACAGTGATTGAGTATTTGTATTCTACAATTATCGTCGGTATGATGGGGTTTTGTATACAAAATTTGTTACTACACTGTGAGTAGTAGCATGACCACTAGTCAGGATTGACAGTACCGTGGGTGGTAATTAAAGTAGATGTAAACAAATGTAATTGCTGGATTGCCCTCAATACTGTAAAATGATAAAACATGTTTTGATTAAACTGGGATTCACTCACCAGTATTTTCTACTGAAAAAATGTTTTAAACGCGTTTCACGTAACAAAATGTGAAAGCCAAAATAGAAGCCAGCTGGAGAGCGCTGAAGGCTTGGAAAAGTGGCTATATAAGTTACCTAAATAAAGAAGAAGTTTTATTTAAATAGAATAAGGTTTATCCCTACAAACATATTATGAATGGAAACTTGGGTTTTACTCATGTGTTTAATATTTATAAAATGAGGTGTTTTACTCTGATAAAATATTTCCTAACTACGGTCCTGATGTAAATTCCGCTGCCAAATTAAATAAACACCAAAACCACCGAAGGTGCCTGCCTCCCGGGGCAAGGGGTCGGGGGTTGCGACACATCCTCACCCCCTTAAAGGAAATCTCGTCCTTGAGGTTTATTCAAAGAGATACAGGTATTTCCGTCTAATTTTAGATTCAACCTCCCAAGTGTATTCTGGGCCACGACGGGAATCCCATTTTACCTTGATGAGGGAAACCTTTTTCTTGCGCAACTTTTTTACTTCATGGTCCTCAATGGACATAGGTTTTTCAATAAACCTTAAGCTCTTGTAAATTTGAACGTCATGATGGGACATGACAAGTGCTTTATCAGCTAAGCAATTTTTCAGATTAGAGATATAGAATACATCATGGATTCCACTCAGCTCTTCAGGTAGTTTAAGTTTGTAAGCTATAGACCCGACACATTCTGTTATTTCGAATGGTCCTATATATCTTGGGCTTAGCTTACCCTTCTTTCCAAATCTCATTATGCATTTCCAAGGCGATACCTTGAGCATCACTCTGTCTACGATTTGGAATTTGAGAGGCTTCCACCTTTTATCAGCAAAGCTCTTCTGCCTATCACGGACAGCCTTGAGTCAATCTCAGATTTGTATAATTTTCTTAGTTGTTTCAAGGACAATATCAGGTCCAGAGAGCTGGCTTTCACCAACTTCAGCCCAACAGACGGGTGTTCTACACTTTCTCCCGTATAAAGCATCAAAAGGTGCGGCCTTTATACTAGTGTGATAGCTGTTATTATAAGAAAATTCGATCAGGGGTAGATGTTCATCCCAGCTACCGCCCAAATCGATCGTGCACGCGAGCAGCATATCTTCCAAAGTCTGGATAGTACGTTCACTCTGCCCATCAGTTTGGGGGTGATAAGCCGTACTAAAGTTTAAGCGCGTACCAAGTGCTTGTTAAAAACTTTTCCAGAAATGTGAAGTGTATCTAATATCTCTATCCGATACTATAGACAACGGTACTCCATGAAGAGACACAATGTTGTCAACATACAACTTAGCTAGCTTGTCAGAGTTGTAAGTTTCCTTTATAGGTAAGAAGTGAGCGGACTTAGTCAGTCTGTCGACTATGACCCATATCGTCTCATTGCCACGACTGGTCTTAGGTAACTTGGTGATCTGATCCATTATTACCATTCCCCACTTCCAGGTGGGAATCTCCAGTTATTGTACCAGACCAGATGGTCTTTAATGTTTAGCCTTAACTTGCGAACATGTCAGGAATTTCGCTACATAGGTGGCTATAGACTTTTTCATGCCCATCCACCAATAGTTCTTTTTCAGGTCTTGGTACATCTTATCTCCACCGCGATGTACCGAATATTTCGAGTTATGTTATTCCTCAAGAATCAACTCTCTGAGTCCCCCGTAGATAGGAATCCAGATTCTATCATTCAGTCTTAGGATTCCATCCTTTCCAGGTGTCAACTGTTCTACAATTCCACCTAATCCCTCAGTCAGAGCATTTGCCTCTAGCTGGGCTTGCTTCTAAGCCTCTAATAGCTTTTCAGTCAAGCTAGTATGTAGCTCAATTCCCTTAGCATTAACCCTAATTGGTTTGGCCCTTTCTTTGCGGCTTAGAGCGTCCGCAACGACATTTGCCTTTCCTGGATGGTAACGAATCTCACATTCGTAATCATTCAGAGTTTCCATCCATAGGCGTTGTCTCATATTAAGATCTTTCTGATTAAAGAGATGTTGGAGACTTTTATGGCCTAAGTATATAATACACTTTGTTCCATACAAGTAATGTCTCCACAGTTTCAATGCAAACACCACAACACCTAGTTCTAGATCATGGGTGGTGTAATTTCTTTCGTGTACCTTGAGCTGACGTGATGCATAGGCGATCACCTTGCCTCTCTGCATAAGCTCGTAACCCATTCATGTGTGCAAAGTAGCACAGTATACAACAAAATCTTCTACCCCTTCAGGCACGGTTAGAATGAGATCATTGCTCAGCTTCTGCTTCAGAATCTCAAAGGATTCCTTCTGTTTAGGACCACAGTTAAATTTTACATTTTTGCGGGTCAACGTAGTTAGAGGAGTGGTAATTCGAGAGAAGTTCTCAATGAACCTTCTATAGTAGCCTGCCAATCCTAAGAAACTACGGATTTCTGAAGGGGTTTTGGGTGCTTCCCAATTTACGATAGTTTAAATCTTGGTGGGATCCACTTGGATACCTCGCTCACTCATCATGTGTCCTAAAAATTGGACTTCATGGAGCCAAAACTCGCATTTGGAGAACTTAGCATATAGCTTCTCCTGTTGTAGTAGACTGAGTATACATCAAAGATGTTTCTCATGATAAACATATCCAATTACTACTTGCAGACTCTATTTATGAGATCCATGAATGCTGCAGGTGCATTCGTGAGCCCAAAAGGCATCACGAGGAACTCATAGTGGTTGTATCTAGTTTGGAACGCAGTCTTTGGAACATCTTCACTTCGGACCTTCGATTGATGATAGCCAGATCTTAAATCAATCTTTGAGAAATAGCTGGCTCCTTGCAGTTGATCAAATAGATCATCGATCCTCGGCAAAGGATACCGATTCTTGATCGTGATCTTATTTAGCTTGCGGTAATCGATGCACATCCACATCGAACTGTCTTTCTTTTTGACAAAGAGAATAGGAGTTCCCTAGGGCTAGGAACTCGACTGTATAAAGCCTTTTTCCAAGAGTTCTTCAAGTTGTGCCTTCTGCTCCTTCTTCTCAGTAGGTGCCAGTCAGTATGGTGCCCTGGCTATAGGAGCTGATCCAAGCAGAATGTCAATTCTAAACTCGACTTGTCTATCCGGGGGCAGACTAGGTCGATCCTCAGGGAAAACGTCAGGATACTCCAAGATGATGGGAATATCTTCAATCTTAGGCTTCGGCTCATCAATGGTCACTTGTGCCATGTAAATGACACATCCTCTCTTCAAGCATTTGGATGCCTTGAGCAGGGAAGTTCCTTCAGGCAATACGTAGTGTCGATCTCCATGGATAGTGAGTATATCACCAAATGGGGATTTCATTTCGATAAGTTTCTTATCGCAGACAATGCAGGCTTGGTTATAAGATAACCAATCCATGCCTAAAACTATATCGAATCACGCGAGACTCATAGGCAAGAGGTTAATAGGAATAAATTGATTCTTGATGGATATAGCGCATCCATCAAGAATCGTGGAAGCTACTTCTATACTACCATCGGCCATTTCGACCTCATACGTGACATCTAAAGTTCTTAAGGGCAGGTTTAGAAGTTTCCTAAATTTATGATCAACGAAGCTTTTATTGGCTACGGAATCAAATAAGACTCTAGAAAATATGTCATTTACGAGAAACGTACCCGTAATTACCTTAGCATCATTACCGCCTCTTGTGTAGTCAGCTGAAAGGCTCTGGCACTGCCTTTCTTAGCATCAGCAGATTTCTTCTTTGCATCAGTTGTATATCTAGGGCAATGAGTCTTGATGTGCCCTTTATCGCCACACCCATAGCAGGTGGCATTTTTAAGATCTTTGCACTCATGGGATTTGTGGTCCATCTGCTTGCAGATGCCACAACCTTTGGGCTTGTTAAAATAGGCATTTCCCAAAATGCCTTTTTCCCGCAGGTTTTGCATTCGGGCTTCGCCTCAGTTGGCTTAGACAGGTTATAGTTCGGACCAGTCTTGCCCTTCTTAGAATCCCTGGCAGGAGTGCCATCACGCTTCCTCTGGTTATCATCATCAGCCGCTCTCACCCTTTTCTCATCCTTGGTGAGAGATAACGCTAGATCCACAGCTGATCTAAACGTCGCAGGCTTAGAGGATTTAACCATCCCTTTGATTTGTGGAGCTAGCCCTCCAATGAATCGTGCAATGCGCTTTGACTCGGGTGTAATCAGATATTGGCACGAGTCTTAAAAGAGAATTGTACTCAGAGACATAAGCTTTACAGTTGAGGTTTTTCATGGTCAGCTAAGTCAGATTCAACTTTCTACACCTTGTGAGGTGGGCAGTAGGTTTCACGGATAAGTTCCACAAACTTGGCCCAACTTAGGTTGTACAGTGCAACCTTTCTTGTGGATTGGATCAGTGTCTTCCACCAGGTCAATCCTTCCTCCTTGAAGGATTGAGACACATACTTGATAGTGTCTTTGATAGCACAGCCGCTGTCTTCCATCTCATCTAACCGTTTTAGAGCACAATGGCTCCGTTTTCACCCGTAAAGTCACGGGGTTTGCATGAGAGGAAGTATTTGTAGGTGCACCCATCTTTAGAGCTGCGGTGCTCAGTTCTGACATTGTTCTTGACACTTTGCTCACTTTTAGTCATAGAGTAGTGAGTCTTTTTAGTTCTCGAGTGGGCTTTAGAAATAGACTTATCCTTTGGTACTGATGGTTCTGGACCTTTTAACTTAGCCATGTATTCGGCCATAGCTTTTTCCAACTTCCTCAGCGATTATGGATCAAAGATTTTTTCTCCGTCCAAATGGTCTCCGTGATCATAGTTATCACTATCGTTCTTATTGTTAGATAGATCGCCAGTATTTTGGCTCGCCATTTGATTATGTCGGGAGCTATATCACCATCAAAAAGTGTTTGGGATATTAGTAGCAGATCAACTAAAATAGAAAAGGAATTTGAAATTTGATTTCATTTAATCAAGAGATTATAGTACAATGTCCTATAACGACTTTTGGAATTGAACTAGAACATTGTCCATAAGTGGACTTTTTTGAAAGCAAACAAAACATAATAAAGAAAAGAGTCTTCAGTCATCCTCTTTTCATCATATAAGCTATTCCTCTTCTTGCTTCACTCCATTCAGTATTGGAGGGTTTAGTGATGCAATAATGTTTTCTGGGCGAGGAATAGTGGGTGTACTAGCGGGTTCCAATGATAGCGAGTAGTAAGTATCGTGTATAGGGAACTGGCTAGTGTAATTAAGGTTTGGGATTTCAAAGTTAGGGGGTAGAATGTATGGGTCTTCACCGTCCACCGATATTTGTTTTGGTTTCAGGTTTACAGGTTCTTAAGGTTTAGTTTTGGGAACAGGGTTTTAGTTATACGTAGAGGGTAATGAGTTCATCCTCCAGACTGGTCGCACCGACATCCTGTGTTTAGTATGAAGCTTCAGATTCCTTGTCTTCGAATGAAATAACATGGAATCATCATCAACGTTCTCCTTTTTAGCCACATTTTTTCTCAAATTTCATAAAATTGATATCTATATTATAATGAGAGGAGTTGTCCTAGGTTTTGGTCTAGAACTCAGAATAGTATTATGGAATCTGCATATTGTGATATTTGAGTTTAGACACAAAAGGTTAGTGTCTAATTCACTCAAATTGTAGCTCTGATACCAACTCTGTCACACCCCGATTTCCGGTGGGCCCGGATAGGTTTAGTCGTGACGGTTGGTCAATCAGTTTATCACAATTAAATAATAACGCAACAGAAGTATTAGGAGTAAAAATAAATATTCATAACAATAAAAGTGTTTAATGCTCAAAGTACATATTGTTTAAGTTGTTCAAATAACAGCCCACAGGCGGATCGAAGTAAACGAAGCTTAGACATCATATGCCAAAAGCTAGGATTTGCAAATTCCAATGCTTTTATCATAGCCGACCTGGATTCCCAGCCTAATAGTTAAGGTTCGGTACCTGCAGTTTAGTCTTTTGAAAATTAACAAACTCATTTTGAAAATAGTTTTTCAAAATTGGTTTTATACGTAGAGAAAACCCGTAGGTAATCGTTTAATATTTCTTTGGATTTAGTCTTGTCACCAGATTTACATATTTGTCATACATTGGGAACCAGATATCAGAGCCGATCATTTTCAGTGCTATAATGATTACGGTACACACCAAAGTTGAATAATGTGTCTTACAGTCGGTATGCCTACCCCGACATGTTATTCTGTATGGCCATAATAATTCATGAGTCGGGACGCCCGGACACGGTACCAATAACCCCTAATTTTTTCAGTTATCAAATATAAAGGATAAAACTGGGTTCTTACATTTATGAGCAATCATAGGCAGGTCATTTATGTAATACTCGCTCCAAGTGGCGTATTCACCATACCCCAAGTTTTCAAAGAAAATAAGTTAAGAGTATTTACCTTTTAGCTAGCTTCCAACCATTACTTGTCTTCAAATATAGTAAAAGGCGTAAAGAAAAAGTATTAAACTCAAGTCTGGTTATCTGGGGTGGGGGGTTCTATAGTCTGGAGTGAACAGATTTAGCTATTTGTTAAAATGTATACGGGTCATAGGTTAGTTCCTTTGACATGACCAGTTACGTAAGAATAAGATTAATCGCTAGATTAAGCTTAGATTGATTTGAATGTGCTTTATACTTATCCGAGTCTAAGGACTCATTGGATAATAGTAATTTAACCAACATTCTGATTTGGATAAGTTTTAAAAAGTTTTGACCTGTTACACTTAGTTTATGCGAACTAGGTTCGTATAACTAGTTATGCACATAAAGACGAGTTCGGAAGGTCGGATGGGCTTATGACAAGTCTTAATATCAAAATACATTCTTAGTTGAAGTATACACTGATATAAGGTCAGATTAAAGCTTGGTTTAGTGTCAACTCAATCATTTACTTCATTTGACCACATAAGGGCATTGTGGTCAATTTTTGAATATAATTTCAGGACTTGTCAATACGCCTATCACACGATTACAGGTCTAAACATTGACCAAATGGGTCAGAATTAAAAGTCAAAGCAAAAGTCAAACTGCTTGACTTTTGACATAGAATAGGACCATAAACTGAATTTGTCGCAACCCCCACCCCCTATCTGTCCCCGGAACGGGCGGCTGCGAACTCAGTGTCGGTGGTATCGGTGTTTATTAATTTTTCAGCGGAAATTACATCAGGACCGTAGTTAGGAAATATTTTATCAGAGTAAAACACCATATTTTATATAAATAAACACATTGGGATAAACCCAAGTTTTTATTACAAACTGATTTATAGGGATAAATCCCTTTTTATTGAAATAAAACGCCTTCTTTATTAAGGTAACTTTTATAGCCACTTTTCCAAGCCTTCAGTGCTGTCCAGCTGGCTTCAAGTTGGCTTTCACGTTGTGTTACCTGAAACGCGTTTAAAAACATTTTGTCAGTGGGAAATACTGGTGAGTGAATCCCAGTTTAATCAAGAAAAATTTTATTAATTTAAACAGTATTGAGAGCGATTACAATGTTTACATCTACCCAATTACTCATTCAGTACTGTCATTCCTGACTGGTGGGTCATATTACACATTGGCTAACTCTTTGTCCAATGGTAACGTGTCTCGCATTTTGTATACAAAACCCCAACATACCGGCAGTAATTGTAGAATTACAAAGACTCAATCACTACTAAATTGCATTGTAAAATATTTAAGGTTTTGTAAAAACTGTTTACAAAAATCAGATTACTCACAAAAAGGTTTACACAAAAAGAGGATTACTCACTTTGTTGTTTTAGGTTTTCTGTAAGGGTTTCCTGGTGATAATCAATAAATTACACAGATGCACACGTGTTAGGATAATAACCCATTTTAACATTAGTAATACCCTCCCCGAGACGGCATTCCAACGACTACGTCGGGCAGAACCACGACAGCCGTTACGGAACCCTAGATCAATCGGGTAGCGTATCTAATACGTATCCAGGGGTTATGATACATACAACGGAGCAGAACCTTGTTATTTAGGGGGGTATTATACCCAAGTATAGCGTACACCACGTAGAATTTGAGAGAGAAAGAAAGATTTGGGACGAGTTGGACTGAAGGCCCGAGGCCTTCTTTTATAGTGCTAGTCGACAGGTCTGTCGCGGCCCGCGACGAAGGAAGGCAGGGGCTGTCGCGGCCCGCGAAATAGGGGTCTACGGCTCTAGCTTTTTCCAGTCATTGGGTAGCTTCGACAGGTGATTGGCCACGTGGCAGCTCAGGGCTGCGCCACTTTCCCAGGCGCTCGCGGCCCTCGTAGACTCAAGTGGAGTCTGTCGCGGCCCGCCAGGGCCCCTATTTTCTTGTTTTAAATTAATTTTAATAAAATTTAAGGTATTCGGGGTCCGTTTTCGCGTATGGGGTGTATTTTAGGGCATATTGGGATATTTTAATTATTTTTAGGGTGTCGAAAATATTTCGAGGGTTGTTATATCCTCCCCACCTTGTTTTAGAGCTCGTCCTCAAGATCTATTGGAACAAGTGTGGATATTTCCTTTGTATTTCTGATTCAAGTTCCCATGTGTACTCTGGTCCTCTTTTGGAGTCCCATTTCACTTTGACCAGAACTAATCTCTTGTGCTTGAGGTTCTCGACTTTCCTATCTTCAATCTGTAGAGGTCTTTCTACAAATTTAAGTTGTTCATTTACCTTTATATCCTTAAGAGATACTACCAGTGATTCATCAGTTAGGCATTTCTTGAGATTAGATACATGAAATACATCATGTATTCCGGCCATTTCTTCTCGTAGTTGTAGCTGATAGGCTACAGGTCCTATTCTTCTAATAATATCAAAAGGTCCAACATACCTGGGACTTAGCTTTCCCCTTTTGATGAATCGTACAACTCCTTTCCAAGGAGAGACTTTTAATAATACCTTATCACCTACCTGAATTTCTAACGGTTCGCGTCTGTTATCAGCTTAGCTCTTTTGTCGATCACGTGCTGCTTTCAGCCGTTCTTTGACTTGAATGATCTTGTCGGTTGTCTCCTTCACTATCTCAGGTCCAGAGATTTGCTTTTCCCAAATTTCTGCCCAACAGACTGGGGTTCGGCACTTTCGTCCATAAAGTGCTTCGAATGGTGCAGCATTGATACTTGTGTGAAAACTGTTATTATAAGAAAATTCTATTAATGGTAAGTGGTCGTCCCAATTACCTCCGAAATCAATTATACAAGCTCTAAGCATATCTTCCATTGTCTGAATTGTCCTTTCGCTTTGTCCATCTGTTTAAGGATGATAGGCTGTGCTTAGATTCAATTTGGTTCCCATGGCTTTTTGGAAACTTGTCCAAAAATGAGAGGTAAAACGGCTATCTCTGTCAGAAACAATTGATAAAGGAATTCCATGTAATGAAACTATTTCATTTACATACAACTTAGCTAATTATTCCATACTAAAAGTTTCTTTCATTGGTAGGAAATGAGCTGACTTAGTTAGCCTATCTACAATCACCCAGATTGTATCATTACCTTTTCTTGTTTTGGGTAATTTGGTAACAAAATCCATTGTTATCAATTCCCATTTCCATACGGGCATTTCTAACTGTTGCAGCAATCCTGAGGGTTTCTGATGTTCAGCTTTGACTTGTGAATAGGTCAAACACTTAGAAACATAAGCTGCTATATGCTTTTTCATTCCTATCCACCAAAAATTCTTCTTAAATCCTGATACATCTTATCACTTCCAGGATGCATTGTATACTTAGACTTATGGGCTTCTTCTAATATATGGAGACGTAGGTTTCCTAATTTTGGTATCCACATTCTTTTCTTATGGAATCTCCAAATTCCATCGGTTCCTTGTTCTAATTCTTTAATCATTCCTTTTAACTTTTCAGTATCATCCTTGATTACTGATTCTTGTGCTTTTCTAATCTGATCATTTAAATCTACTTGCTGATTTAACTTAAGAGAACGTACCCTTTTTGGCTTTTCATGATACTTTCGGCTTAAAGCATCAGCCACTACATTTGCCTTTCCTGCATGATACTGGATATCACAATCACAATAACTAAGAATTTCCATCCAGCGCCTTTGTCTCATATTTAGTTCCTTTTGCCCGAAAACATACCTTAAACTCTTATGGTCGGTAAAAATTGTAAACTTACTACCATAAAGGTAATGTCTCCAAATCTTAAGAGCAAAAATTATGGCTCCTAATTCCAAATCATGGGTTGAATAGTTCTCTTCATGATTCTTAAGTTTTCTAGATGCGTAAGCTATAACCTTTTGACGTTGCATCAATACACATCCATAACCTAACTTAGAAGCGTCACAATAAACTACAAAATCTTCAGTTCCTTCTGGTAACGCTAGTATGGGTGCATGGGTTAATCTTTGCTTAAGGATTCTAAAGGCTTCTTCTTGTTTTGGTCCCCATTCAAACTTAATGGATTTACAGGTTAACTTAGTTAAGGGAATGGCTATTCTAGAAAAATCTCGAATAAATCTTCTATAATAACCGGCCAATCCTAAGAAACTTCTAACCTCGGTTGGTGACTCAGGGGTTTTCCATTTAGTAATCGCTTCGATCTTGGTGGGGTCCACATGAATTCATTCATGATTGACTAAATGTCCAAGAAACTGTACCTGTTCTAACCAAAACTCGCACTTAGAAAACTTAGCATAAAGCTTTTCTTTTCTTAATAAACTTAGAAGTGCGTGCGAATGCTTTGCATGATCCTCTTTACTCTTAGAGTAAATGAGAATATCATCTATAAAAACAATTATGAAATTATCCAAATATGGCTTACATATTCGGTTCATCATCTCCATAAATGCAGCTGGGGCATTGGTTAAACCAAATGGCATGACACTAAATTCATAATGGCCGTACCTTGTTCTAAACGCGGTCTTAGGAATGTCCTCTTCCAGTACCTTTAATTGATGATATCCTGACCTTAAATCGATTTTAGAGAAAAATCGAGCTCCCTGTAACTGATCGAACAGATCATCAATTCTCGGTAATGGGTACCGATTCTTAATCGTGACCTTGTTCAATTCACGGTAGTCAATGCACATACGCATCGATCCGTCTTTCTTTTTAACGAACAAAATCGGTGCTCCCCATGGCGATGAGCTGTATGAATCCTTTCTCCAATAATTCATCTAACTGTTTCTTCAGTTCCTGCATTTCTACGGGTGCCAAACGGTAAGGTGCTTTGGCAATTGGTGTTGTCCCTGGTAGTAGGTGGATTCTGAATTCAACTTCCCTGTCTGGCGGTAGTCCTGGTAATTCTTCCGGAAACACATCTGAAAACTGAGACACTACTGGAATGTCTTTAGTTCTTTTCATTTAGTGTTGGTGATTATGGAAATCAAATACACTATACATCCTTTTCTTATACAACTTGCTGTTTTCATTACAGAGATGAATTTTGTAAACTTAGATGGTTTATCTCCTTTAATTGTGATCTTCTCGCCCTTTGGTGAATTTACTTAAATTGACTTTTGATCACATAAAATATTGGCTTTATTGGCTATTAACCAATCCATTCCTAAAACGAGATCGAATCCTGCAAGATTCATTGGATAAAGGTTTGCCATAATTTTTTGATTTGAAAATTTTATTCTTGCTTCCTGCAAGATTTCAAAAATCCTAACGGTTTCTCCATTTGCTGTCTCTACCAAACATTCTTGTGGAGTTTAGTTAATGATTGATTAAGAAGTTTGCAAAATGAAGTATTAATAAAACTTTGGTTCTCACCAGAGTCAAATAATACTTTAGCAAAAACATCATTAACTAAAAACGTACCGCCTATCACGTCCGGAATCATCTTGTCTTCATCTGCTGTCAGAACAAATGCTCTAGCATTTTTAGTGTTCTTGTTGTTTGTAGCTGGAGCTAATTTCGGACAGTTGGGCTTGATATGACCTTGTTCTCCGCAGTTGTAACATATCATGTTGTTGGCTTTCTTCCTGCAGTCTTCTTCCTTGTGTCCCGATATTTTGCAGAAATTGCAATATATGGAGCATCTTCCAGAATGCTTCCTTTTGCAATACTTGCAATAAGGTGCAGAGGTAGAACCTACATTTCTCCCACGGTTGGAATTTCCAAAGCGAAATTCCTGGGTAAGCCTTTGAGCTAAGTTCCTCCTTTGATCTTCCTCTCGTGTACGCACTAATTCATCAGTCAAGGTGTTTGCTAGGTCTACAGCTTCTTCTATGGTTTGGGGTCTAGCTGCCTTGACTACATGCCTAATCTCCCCAATTAATCACTAGATGTAACGGGAGATTAATACTGGTTCAAGTGATGCAAGGGTTGGAACGATTCTATCATATTCAAGGAATAATGTAGTATATCCCTTACTATCCACTCCAGTCATCCTAAGGTTCAGAAACTTATTTGCTATCTGTTCCTTTTCATTGGGAGGGCAGAATTTCTTTTCTACCATATTCTTAAATTCCTCCCATTCCATATTGTAAATCCTATCACTTCCCCTAGACTGGAGGATCGTATTCCACCATTCTAAGGCTAAATTTTTAAACAGATTAGAAGCAAACATTATCTTATCCTCTTCCGCACATTTGCTTATTTTTAAGACAGCCTCAGTCTTCTCTATCCAGCGTAGAGTTGCAATGGGTCCTTCACTGCCAGAGAATTCTATTGGTTTGCAGGACCAGAATTCTTTATAAGAACAACCATATGGCATGGTTCTTCTTCTTTTGGGAATGGGCGCTTGAAGTACAGGTCCATTGTTCACGTTGTGTTCTGGTTCAGTTGCTCGCCTACTGCTATGCTTACTTTTATTATCCGCTTCCTTAACAGTTTGAATAATAAATGGCATTGCATCTATAATTCCTTGTGCCACTATATGTTGGATGGCACTATTATCCACTTGGTTTCCATTGTTATTGTTGTTTGGATTCTCATTAACCGGGTTATTGTCGTTCTGGTTATTATCATTCTGGTTTTCCTAATTCACTTCATTGTCCATCTGAATTTTAAACATTTACCACATATTAATATCGCAAAATAATATTTAATACAACCAATCACATAACACACATATTGATCAAAAACGTCGATCAATGCGACTTACTCTTTTTATATCTATATATGCATCTACTACAAACCAATACTAGAAATTAAAATTACAATACAGCTGAAATGGAAATTATACTATTAGTAGTAGGCATCCGTATATTTTTTTTTAAACACACATATTATATATTATTATATTATTGTTATTATTATTATTACTTCCTCTTCCATCACATTCATGGATATGGATTCATCCAGAAATCCATATTGCGCTCGTCGTACTTCCAGACGAGTCGCTCTCCCACTTGTCTCATCCTCTCGCTACTTTCTAAGATTTCCTCACCAAATGTCCTGAGTTATTGTACATTTTCTTCACTCATTGGGGTGCAGGTTCTAGGACTGGGTTTGGAATCTGGGGTGCGGGTTCCTGTTATGGGGGTGTGGGTGCCTGGTATGGGTAAGGATTCTCTAAAATCTCCCTAATGAATACATCGTTATCGTAATAGGGATCTAGAGGGTCCAAAACTGGGTATGCTCCTAGATTCGGCATGGGCATGTCTTCTTGTATGGGGTAACGTTGCACATAGTCCCTATTGTCGTCCCACCATGGGTCGTAATTTGGGTCTAAGGGGTTAGGTGCTGGTACCCTAGGTATCTCCTCTGGGTTAAAATCATGCATTTCTACTAGATTTTATGGGTTTTCTATCTCCATAAGCTGGTTAGGAAATGGTGGTTGTGGTTGGGGTGCGATCAGTTGCTCCAGGTTAGGGTCAGCTGATGTGGTTGCTAAGATATGGATATTTGCTATTACCCTATTGAGCATGTCTTGGGTATAAGCATCGGTTTCTCTCTTAGCTGCTTCTAGCACTCTTTGTTCTTGCAACTTTTTCATACGTTTCCTACACTCATGTGCTCCCCGACTGAACCATCCTCTCTTTTTCTAAGGGAATGACTCTTCAGACTGAGCCTTAAACACGAATATTCCTTCTTCATTATCAGCACAGTACCCTGAGAGGGCAGGCTGAGAAGAGGCGCCTTCGCTTCTAGGCGAACCAGACACCTGACGATACGCGTCGGATGGTCCTTAGTCGCTCATACTGTAAACTAACAAATAGTTAAATAACACATAACAATAAAATACAATTATGCACGTATTTCCGTAATTTAAATCCTAATATTTTAGATAAATTTTGGTGTCAGCAGAACACTTATGTGGCTGAATCAGTGGCTTAGCTCTGATACCACCTTCTGTCGCAACCCCCGCCCCCTATCTGTCCCGGGAACGGGCGGCCGTGAACTCAGTGTCGGTGGTATCGGTGTTTATTAATTTGGCAGCGAAAATTACATCAGGATCGTAGTTAGGAAATATTTTATCAGAGTAAAACACCATATTTTATATAAATAAACACATTGGGATAAACCCAAGTTTTTATTACAAACTAATTCATAGGGATAAATCCCATTTTATTGAAATAAAACGCCTTATTTATTTAGGTAACTTTTATAGCCACTTTTCCAAGCCTTCAGTGCTGTCCAGCTGGCTTCTAGTTGGCTTTCACATTGTGTTACCTGAAATGCGTTTAAAAACATTTTGTCAGTGGGAAATACTGGTGAGTGAATCCCAGTTTAATCAAGAAAATTTTTATTAATTTAAACAGTATTGAGAGTGATTACAATGTTTACATCTACCCAATTACTCATTCAGTACTGTCAATCCTGAATGGTGGGTCATATTACACATTGGCTAACTCTTTTTCCAATGGTAACGTGTTTCACATTTTGTATTCAAAACCCAAACATACCGGCAGTAATTGTAGAATTACAAAGACTCAATCACTGCTAAATTGCATTGTAAAATATTTAAGGTTTTGTAAAAGCTGTTTACAAAAAGGAGATTACTCACAAAAAGGTTTACACAAAAAGAGGATTACTCACTTTGTTGTTTTAGGTTTTCTATAAGGGTTTCCTGGTGATAATCTATAAATTACACAAATGCACACGTGTTAGTATAATAACCCATTTTAACATTAGTAATGCCCTCCCCGAGACGGCATTCCAACGACTACGTCGGGCAGAACCACGACAACCGTTACGGAACCCTAGATCAATCGGGTAGCATATCTAATACATATCCATGGGTTATGATACTTACAACGGAGAAGAACCTCGTTATTTAGGGGGGTATTATACCCGAGTATAGCGTACACCACGTAGAATTTGAGAGAGAAAGAATGATTTTGGACGAGTTGGACTGAAGGCCCGAGGCCATCTTTTATAGTGCTGGTCGACAGGTCCGTCGCGGCCCGTGACGAAGGAAGGCAGGGGTTATCGCGGCCCGCGACAAAGGGGTCTACGGCTCTAGCTTTGTCTGGTCATTGGGTAGCTTCGACAGGTGATAGGCCACGTGGCAGCTCAGGGCTGCGCCACTTGCCCAGGCGCTCGCGGCCCGCGTAGACTCAAGTGGAGTCTGTCGCAGCCCGCCAAGGCCCCTATTTTCTTGTTTTTAATTAATTTTAATAAAATTTAAGGTATTCGGGGTCTGTTTTCACGTATAGGGTGTATTTTAGGGCATATTGGGATATTTTAATTATTTTTAGGGTGTCGAAAATATTTCGAGGGTTGTTATAGAATTGAACAAGTTGAGCATGTTATAATTAGTTTAAATTAGTTATAAAACTTGTATAAATGGTAAAACAACTGAGTTTTAAGTTATAGAACTGATTTATGCATTTTAGTCGAAAATTCAACTTTTACGCAAAATGCTCAAGTTAACAATTCGATTAGTAAACGTGATTGTCCAAATGTATGATCACAGAGGGATCATACCAACGTTATTATGACCACCTAGGAAAGTTCGGATCGAACTTAACCTTGAACAAAAAGGCCAGAAGCTAAAGTCAAACAGAAAGTCAACTGTTTGACTTTTTCTTCAAAATAACTAAGTAAAATGAAATTGCACTAAAGTAAACACTTACTTGGAAGTGTTTGGCAGAAAAGAACTGAGAGAGGAGTCCTCTTTGTCCAGAGGAAATCTCCAAGCAGGCTTAGAGAGAAAGATATGAGAAAGAGCAAGTTGTGAATGGAAGTTCAAGGCCTATTTAAACTTGAAGATGATCTACAAGATCACTCAAAGTGTTATGATCAGTTGTAGGATGTCCCCAAGTGTCCTATGTCACACCCCAACCGATGGCGGAAACATCGGGGCGCGGCACTAAGCGAATCAGATTGCTCAAGAGGATCCATAACAACTAGTTGTGACAATAAAGATTAATCAAAATTCATATCAAAGACTAAATTGTCACACAAACCAAACATGATCAAAATTGTATCAAAATGTCATACAAATTCGACAAGTTTCAAATAGTGATTATCTAAGATGAGTTTCTAAGGTCATCCTAGCTTGATTTCTTGTTTCCCCTTCTACTTTCAACCTGCAACATGTATTAAAATACAATCAACAAAATGTTGGCGAGCATACAAGTTTTGAGTACATAGCATAATAGTTTAAACGTATAAAACTCATATCCAACATGAATAACATATCACAAGTTTCAACATGCTAGTTTACATGTTTCATATGATAACCCAAGTCTCCAACGCGTTAACATGCCTTTCCTACTTCATCGCAACGAAGAGGAGGTAAAAGAATCAAGAATCAAACTAAACAAAACTCCCAAGACTCAAGGAGAGGTGCGTTACCCTGATAGCGCTACAATTGTTAAGGCGAGTTACACATAAGAATCAAACGTTCACATAGCATAATAGTCTCATGTTTCACAAGTAGCATGTTTTCATGTTTAATGCGGATAGAGTATGTTTCAAATAAGTTTTGAGTGTCAAGTGTTTTGATATAGAATACATGTCGCATCCCAAAGGTGTTTAAAGCAAAAAGGGATCGAGAATACTCACAGTGGGTGCTTAGAACCAAACATTGCCTAATTGGATCGAAGGGAGCACTGGCTCAACCTGCGTGCGGGGAACAGAGCATAAGTCCGGTCGGGAACAGAGTGTCGAATCGTGTAAAATCGGGTTAAAGTGTCTGACAGACTACCTGAGTAGATGGTCATCCGGATGGATGGCCATTCGAACGGATGGCCATTCGAACAGTGGGTGTTGTGAACTGTTTAAAGTTTTTTGATGTTTTGATCATAGTGTCCTGTAAAACGAACAGCAAGTGTTATCATAATCAGATCATCTGGACGAACGGTTACCCGATCGGATAGCCATTCGAACAAATGGTCAGTGGGTGAAGTTTCGAAAAAGTTTTCTAAGTTTTGTGTTAATGTAGACGGTATGGCAACGTGTCAAACAACGGAAACACCAAGCCCAGCTGCTTCAATCAGATGGATATCACCCCTTTCAAACCGACGAGCTGTCCTTGATGGAATTTCATGTTTGGATCCGTAAATCGGCCGTTTTTCCGTGGAAATTGGTCTTCAAGCCGACTCTTAACTAAGGAACGAGTCGAGAGTCTGTTTGAATCCGATTTCACCAAGTTTCGTATAAAAAATGAAGAAAAGTTTAGAAATCAGTTGTAAAACGTGAAGTTTATCAGATCCGAACCGGAAACATATGAAATTCTGTCAGATCTGGTATAAAAGTGTGATAATCCTTTAGATCCTGTATAAAAGTTGTGAAAATCCGTTAGATCTGGAACCAATATTGGTTAAATGGTGCTCTACAACAGTTGCATAAGCAACTGAGTGGAAACCACCTTCAAGAGGTCCAAATTAGTTGGTTTTCGAGGAAACGTTGAATTGTTCGTGTGATTTTGATGAAGAATGTGGTGTAGAAGTGATTAGTGATGAAGTTTGTACAAAATTCGAGAGGAAATACTTACGAAAAGGCCTTGAATCGCGATTAAAGTGACTGAGAGTGCCTTGAGTGCGTATGGTCGGATGGTAGAGTGAAATGTGAGAATGAAGGGTCAAGTGTGCTATTTATAGATGACAGTGACAGCTCCAATCGAATGGTGTCGATCAGATGGGTTAAGTCGGTGCAAGTGTCAGGTGTCGGATGGCGTTCCGATCGAATAGCCATCCGGTCGGATGGTCATCCGGGCGGATGGTTATCCGATCGGATGTCCATTCAGACAGCCAGTTCTTGTTTGCTAGTTTTCCGACTTTGGTTCGTTTCGCGAGCGAGGTTAAGCGTTGCATTGTGTATTATTGTGAGTAATCATTACATAGAGTATTATTACATCATAATTTGCACGAGGTGTTTCTGTGTTGCAGGTTTACGTTCAAGCTAGTTTCTCATTCAGTAAGTTATCAAGCATAACAAGCGTCAAGTTTCCAGGGTATATACATCGTTCACATATAAAGCATCACAAGAGTTAAGAGTCAAGATTCACGTCGTTCATATATATAGAGTATCGCAAGAGTCAAGAATCACATTGTTCATGTATAAAGTATCACAAAAGCATCGCATAGATTAAAAGTTTCACACAACGAAGTTTCAAGCATGCTCATTATGATTGGTCGTCTCGAGAGTCGAAACACTGGGCGTTACAGTCTCCCCTCCATTAGGAGATTTCGTCCCCAAAATCTGAGAGGAAGACTGAACAAAGAGCTGTGGATGCTTGGTTTTCATTTCACTCTCGAGTTCCAAAGTGAATTCGGCTCCGCGCTTTCCTTCCCATCGAACCTTGACTATGGAAATTTTGATGCGCCTTAGCCGTTTGGTACCTAGGTCCATGATTTTGACTGGTTTCTCCACAAAATGAAGAGTCTCGTTTATTTGCAAGTCTTCGATGGGAACTTGAAGTTCCTCATCTGCTAAACACTTCTTGAGATTAGAGACATGGAATGTGGATGCACGTTGCTAAGCTCCTGAGGAAAATCGAGTCAGTAAGCCACCTTGCCAATCCTTTCGAGTATCTTGAAAGGACCCACATAGCGAGGGGAAAGCTTTCCCTTTTTACCAAAACGTATCACTCTGTCACAACCCCCGATCCCTTATACAAACACAGAAACGGGCGGCCGGGAGCCAGTTTCGGTGGTATCGTGTATTGTCTAATTTGGCAGCGGGATTTTTTTTCATCAGGACCGTAGTTAGGAAATATTTGATCAGAGTAAAATACCACATTTTCATAACATTAAACACATGGGATAAAACCCAAGTTTGCAGTACACACATTTTCATAGGAATAAATCATATTTTATTTAATAAAAACATCTATTTTATTTTAGGTAACTTTATTGCCACTTTTCCAAGCCTTCAGTGCTCTCCAGCTGGCTTTTATTGGTTTCACACTAAGTTACCTGAAACACGTGTTTAAAACATTTTATCAGCAGGAAATACTGGTGAGTGAATCCTAGTTTAATCAAGTTTAAATAAAAACCATTTCACAGTATTGAGGGCAATCCCGCAATTATATTTGTTTCCAAGACATCACAATTAACATCCATGGTACTGTCGAACCCGACTTGTGGAAATGTTACTCCTTGACCAGGTGGTAACGAATTTTGTATACAAAACCCCAACATACTCATGATAATTGTATTCTTACAAATACTCAATAACTGTTTAATATATAAGTAATTAAATGAGGTTTTGTAAAAATAGTTAACAAAAAGCGGATCAACTCACATTGTTATTTTAGGTCTTTCCTTTGTGGCTTCCTGGTTATAATCTATTAAATAAACAATGCACATGCGTTAGTATAATAACCCATTTTAACATTAGTAATACCCTCCCCGAGACGACATTCCAACGACTATGTCGGGCAGAACCACGACAGTCGTTACGGAACCCTAGATCAATCAGGCAGAGTATCTAATACGTATCCAGGGGTTATAATACTTACAACGGAGTAGAGCTTCGCTAATTAGGGGGTATTATACCCGTGTATAATGCCTATACTTCAGATTTGAGAGAAAAAAATATTTGTGAACGAATTCAACTGAAGATCCGAGGCCCTCTATATATAGTGCTGATTTCTGGTCCTCTCGCAGCCCGCGTAAAGGTAGACCAAGGTCTACGCGGCCAGCGTCAACACTGGTCAACAGCGTAGCTGATCCCGGTCAGCATAGTAGGCTTAACATGTGTTGGGCCACGTGGCGGCCTAGGGTTTCGCCACCTTTTACCTTGTCGCTGCCCGCGTAAGGTTTAAGGTGTGGCTTACGCGGCCAGCCTAAACCCCAAAAATTGATTTTTAATTATTTTTAATAATATTCAAGATATTCGGGGTCCGTTTTTGCATATGGGGTGTATTTTAGGAAGTGTAGGGATGTCAGGGGTGTTCTAGGAGGGTTGTTATATGTGGGTATAACTCCTGGATTGTTTAATAAAATATATAGTGCACTCACATTAAGTATAGTAACCCAATTTAACTTTATCCCTACCTCACAAGACAGAACCCCAACGAATTTAGGCAGAGCCTTGACATACGTTACGGGGCCCTAGATCAATCGGATAGGGCATCGGTGACCAGGGATTACAACACTTAAAATGGGGCAGGGCTTTGTAGGATTCATGGGTGAATGGTTAAAGAAATTATGGTATATTGAAGTAAGACAGATCGAAGAAATGAACATGAAATAAAATGAGTAGGAAACTCCTTTATATACTAAATGTGAGCCTTGGAGGCCACGAAAATTGGACCTCACGAAACTTCCATCTGATTACATTCATATTATACTTTTCATTAATTTCAAAGGTTTTAAATGAGTCACATGCACACGCGTAGACAAAATTTTAAGTTTATATTATTTTATATATTATAATTAATTTAACTGCTTCACTTATTTGGCTCGTATAACTTCTAAAATATGATGTTTTATAAAATAATGACTATGTCACTAGAACGAGAATATTTTTGTCTACATTTTGAACCAAGTTTCATTAAAAACGGAGTAGGCTCAAATATAATGTATTTTTATTATTAAATTATTAGACGGTCACTATGCCCGTCTAGGTACTTCATATTTCTAACAGTCAACTTACCCGTAATCTACCCGTTTAATAATATAGGTTTTATATATAAATTTTGGGAATGTTACACACTCTTTTCTAGGGAGATACTTTGAGTAGAACGTAGTCTCCAACATCGAATTCCAGAGGTTTATGCCTTTTGTTAGCATAACTCTTTTGTCTGCTCCTAGCCTTGATCAAGTTATCACGGATTTGAAGAATCTTATCCGTTGTTTCTTGAATGATCTCTGGGCCAGTCAGTTGCTTGTCACCAATCTCATGCCAACTGAGAGGAGATCGGCACTTGCGACCGTATAAAGCTTCGAAAGGAGCCATCTGAATACTGGAATGATAGCTGTTGTTGTACTAGAACTCGATCAATGGTAAATGTACATCCCAATTACCACCAAAGTCGATGACACAAGAACGGAGCATATCCTCTAGGTTTTGAATGGTGAGTTCAGTATGTCCATTCGTTTGAGAATGAAAGGCTGTACTAAGATTCAAGTGAGAACCCATAGCGAACTGAAAGGTTTGCCAAAGGCGTGAAGTGAAACGACCATCACGGTCAGAGATTATGTCAATGGGTATACCATGATGACATATGATTTCATCAGTGTAGAGCTAGTCTCTCCACTTTGAAATCTTCACGAATGGGAAGAAAGTGGGCTGATTTGGTCAAACGGTCAATGATTACCCATATATTATCATGACCGGAAGGTGTTCGAGGTAGTTTAGTTATAAAGTCCATAGCAATGCTATCCCATTTCCAAACAGGGATTTCGGGTTGTTCGAGAAGACCTGAAGGACGTGGATATTCAGCTTTGACCTTTGAGCAAGTAAGACACTTCGAGACATAGGCGGTGATTTCCTTCTTCATACCAGGCCACCAATAGGATGTACGCAAGTCATGGTACATCTTATCAGCACCAGGATGAATAGATTATCGAGATTTGTGAGCCTCATTCATAATGAGCTCACGGAGATTGTCGCTGTCTGGCACCCAAATGCGATTGAGATAGTACTGAAGTCCATTAGACTTTGTGACAAGTTGATCGATTGTAGCACCTCGTATCTCAACGATTAGATTTCCTTCGTTAGCTGACGAGTATTGAGCTTCACAGATACAAGCATGAAGGCACTAGTAATATGAAAACAACGGATGCTACTAACATGAGTCTTACGACTAAGAGCATCGGCCACGACATTCGCTTTACCAGGATGGTAACGGATCTCGCAGTCGTAGTCGTTAAGCAACTCTAGCCATCGTTGCTGACGCATATTCAGTTCCTTCTGGTTAAAGATGTGTTGCAGGCTCTTATGGTCAGTGAAAACCACACACTTAGTACCATATAGGTAGTGTCGCCAAATATTTAACGCAAAAACAACTGCGCCGAGCTCTAAATCATGGGTAGTATAGTTTTTCTCATGTATTTTAAGCTGCCGGGAGGCATCAGCTATGACCTTGTCTCGTTGCATGAGCACACAGCCAAGTCCGCGGTTCGAGGCATCGCAATATACCATGAAATCATCATTCCCATCAGGGAGAGCAAGTACATGAGAGTTACAGAGCAGGTTCTTAAGAGTTTGAAAGGATTCCTCTTGCTCAGGACCCCAAGCAAAAGGTTTCTCTTTCTGAGTTAACGAGGTGAGAGGAACACCGATCTTTGAAAAGTTCAAGATGAAGCGACTGTAATAACCCGACAATCCTAAGAAGAATGAATCTCAGATGCAGATTTAGGCGTACTCCAACCAATATTGGGTTATTTACACAGAGGTATGGAAAAAATTGCGGAAAATCAAACAATTATACAATATTTGCCTTATGTAACACGTTGGGATTATTTAGCTACTATGTTCACAGAAGCAATAACTGTAAATGCGCCAGAGAAATTGTTTCTAGGACTGTTTTATCAATTCCGTTCCGGTTGCATTTCTTAATATAAGTTAAGTATCCATTTTTATTTCACCTATCTCATAGATTCCAGTCAAAGATTCATAGAATCGAAATTCCATCATTGCATTCTTCACTGCCTCGATTTTGGAAGGGTCTAGATGGATTCCTTGTTTGCTAACAACGTGCCCGAGAAATTGCACTTCATTAATTCAAAATTCGCACTTAGAAAACTTTGCATATAAGCGTTCACCACGTAAAAGTTCTAACCTGAGGCGTAAATGTCGTGCATGATCAGCTTGGTTCTTTGAATAAATAAGGATATCATCAATAAAGACTATCATAAAACGATCCAAGTAAAGTTTACAAACACGATTCATGAGATCCATGAACACGGCAGGTGCGTTGGTCAACCCAAAAGGCATAACCACGAACTCGTAGTGTCCATAACGAGTGCGAAAAGCAGTTTTGGGGATATATTCTTCGAGAACACGAAGCTGATGATAACCAGATCGAAGGTCGATTTCAGAGAAATAGCTTACGGCTTGTAATTGGTCAAATAGATCATCGATGCGAGGGAGAGGATAACGATTCTTGACGGTGAGTTTGTTAAGTTCCCGATAGTCGATGCACATGCGAAATGAACCATCTTTCTTCTTGACGAATAGCACATGAGCACCCCAAGGTGAGGTACTTGGACGTATGAAACCTTTATCGAGTAGTTCTTGTTGTTGGCTAGATAATTCTTGCATCTCGGAGGGTGCAAGTCGGTAAGGATCCTTGGCGACACGAGTCGAACCAGGTATGAGATCAATTCGAAAATCAACAGATTCCGGAGGAGGAAGACCAGGAAGATCTTCGGGAAAGACATCAGGGAAATCACACACTACTGGAACATCACTTAGGCTCATTCCCTTGCCCTTTTGTTCCACTATATGGGCCAAAAAGGCAAAGTACTGTTTACGTAAGCATTTATTCTCTTGAGTGCATGACATCAATTTCAGTCATCTAGAAGGTGGGTATCCATAGACGTGTAAAGTTTCACCAGACGGGAGAGGTAAACGAACGTACTTCTCGTGAGAAGCGATTTCAGCATGGTTCTTATGTAACCAATCCATGCCTTTTATGATGTCGAAACTACCCAATTGCATGAGTATGAGGTCAATAGTGAAAACGTGATCGTTAAGAGTTAGGGAACAATCACGAAGAATAGAGTCAACTAGAATAGACTTACCATCAGCAATCTCGACTAAGAACGACTTAGGTAGTTTAGAGCGTGCACAGTTTAACAAAGATTCAAATTCAACGGACAGAAAGCTTTTATCGGCACCAATATCAAATAGTATCGGAGCGTAAAGATTATTAATAAGAAACGTACCATTACCGACATCGTTTTCGTTACACGCCTGATTTGTGTTGATGTTGAATGCTCGTCCTCGAGCAGCTTGCTCTTGCTCCTGATTTAGCTGGGGATATTAGGGACGGAGATGAGTGGTATCACCACACTTGTAGCAGGCTCGCACGTTGGTTGCTGGTTTGGGGTTCTGCTGAGCTGGCTGAATTGGTGGTGCATGTTGGACCTGATTGGTTTGATGACAGTAAGGGGCTGTGTTACCATAGCGACTGCAGTTGGTACACTGGCGACAAGTTGCGCCGGCAGGGTGATGATAGTTGCAAGTGGCACACTTGGGATGAACCCCAGTATACGACTTCTTGGTGTTCTCTGGAGCAGGAGGGTTTGGAGTAGCAGCAGGCACAATAGCGTTGCAAGCAGGGTTTTGATTTGCCGCATGGACAACTGCATTGCAGCCAGAATTTTGAGACTTTCGTTTCTTGTTCTTGATGCCACTTGGTTGTTGGGTGATCTGGTTAGCTGGTTTCGAGGGAGCAAGGCTTCCAAACTGTTTATCGCGTACACGGTTGTTGTTCAGGCTTGCGGCGAGGCGGTAAAATTCTTCGATATTGTCCAGTTGAGTTGCTTCAATTGTCACGCATAGCAGAAGGTAACCCATGAATGTACTTCATGATAATGCGTTTGGGAGTAGACACCAGGTGAGGCACAATGATGCTGAGTTGCTTAAAACGGGTAGTATAAGCAAGATTGTCATCTCCAACTTGTCTCAGATGCCAGAACTCGTCCTCAAGTTTCTATTGCTCATGAGGAGGGCAGAATTCGAGCATCATCAGTTCCCTAAACTCCGCCCAAGGTAAAGCATAGGCCTCATCATTTGAGCGGATGTTTCTCTCATTAGTCCACCATTCCAAGGCTCTTCCTTGGAAAACACCAGTAGCACTCCTAGTCTTTAGATGCTCAGGGCACTCACTGTTGATAAAAGTAACTTCAATGCTGTCGAACCATTCCAGCATTGCAGTGACCCCATCGCTGCCCGTGAAAAGGCTTAGGGTTGCAAGAGACAAAGTGCTTGTAGCTGAAGCTCATAGGCTTAGGTTAGACTGCTTTCGAGTAAACAGAGGAGGGAGGAGTGTTTGATCCCTGGATTTCAGTAAAAATTTTGGGAACGATATGCGTGATCTGATCGGCCATGAAAGACCTCATTTTTTTCTGAGTGTTGGCCTTAGATCTCTTGTGAGGGTTGTTAAGATGACTCTATGACATCTAAAGATTCAACAAAGAATCGGGTGAGACTCGATCATAATGTGCTTGTTTGATATTATAGTTTCGTAACACAGCATAAAGTTTCATATGATCACAAAAGGCTCAAGTTGTTCCACACATCACAAAACGTTCAACATGTTTCACATAGGTTCATATAGCTTAATCAAGGCTTCCATGTAATATAATATGAATGAATAAAGCATCATAAATTTAGTTCATTGTCGAGAGATTATTATTATTGTTGTAGATTGCGGAGATAGTGCAATTCGTGCAACAGTCTCAAAATGAACAAAGCATCAAGTATAAAACCATATGTAAATCGAGATAGCATGAAAAGGTAGGCTCATAAACTGCAGGATTGTTTCGGGTGGAGAAACGTCGACTAACCAAAGTAAATCGAGACCCTTTCGAATTAAGGTAACGTGCTTTGGCCTACTAGACAAATACGTTCATCGATGTTAGGCCTACAATATTTGTCCTTTCGGTTACTACACGTCCTTAATCGATTGGGAAAATTCGAGACTTTGGCGAGACTGAAAATCAAAGAGTGAGACTAGTTATCAAGATGCGAGTTTCACCTCTAACTTGATAACATCGTACCCTAATATAGTTGGTACTTATCCAAGGATAAGACCCACTGGAATATGAAATGGAAATTTCCTTCAATGTTTGGATATCACTCCTGACTTGAGGGTAAATTTCGTGCAAAATACAAAGCGTAGCTGAGTGGAAGTCGTCATCAAACGCGGGAATCACCCCTATTTTGATGAGTCATTTAGATTGTGTTACAAGAGTATTTTCAAAAATATCCAAGTGTGTATTGTGTTTACCTTAGGAAAGGCATGTAAGTTTTAAAAGAAGAATTGCTAGGAAGCATGTAAGGTAGAATGCATGAGTTTTAAATAACAAATAAGAGTCAAAGTTCCGAGAAATATAGACTAGGCAAAGCATTCCTACTTTTCCTAATTCCCTATAGTTATGGCTCAGATACCAATCTGTCACACCCCAACCGATGGCGCAAACATCGGGGCGCCGCACTAAGCGAATCAGATTGCTCAAGAGGATCCATAACAACTAGTTATGACAATATAGATTAATCAAAATTCATATCAAAGACTAAATTGTCATACAAACCAAACATGATCAAAATTGTATCAAAATGTCATACAAATTCGACAAGTTTCAAATAGTGATTATCTAAGATGAGTTTCTAAGGTCATCCTAGCTTGATTTCTTGTTTCCCCTGCTACTATCAACCTGCAACATGTATTAAAATACAATCAACAAAATGTTGGCGAGCATACAAGTTTTGAGTACATAGCATAATAGTTTAAACGTATAAAAACTCATATCCAACAAGAATAACATATTACAAGTTTAAACATGCTAGTTTACGTGTTTCATATGATAACCCAAGTCTCCAACGCATTAACATGCCTTTCCTACTTCGTCGCAACGATGAGGAGGTAAAAGAATCAAGAATCAAACTTAACAAAACTCCCAAGACTCAAGGAGCGGTGCATTACCCCGATAGCACTACAATTGTTAAGGCGAGTTACACATAAGAATCAAACGTTCACATAGCATAAAAGTCTCAAGTTTCACAAGTAGCATGTTTTCATGTTTAATGCGGATAGAGTATGTTTCAAATAAGTTTCGAGTGTCAAGTGTCAAGTGTTTTGATATAGAATACATGTTGCATCCCAAAGGTGTTTAAAGCAAAAAAGGGATCGAGTATACTTACAGTGGGTACTTAGAACCAAACACTACCTAATTGGATCGAAGGAAACGCTGGCTCAGCCTGCGTGCGGGGAACAGAGCATAAGTCCTCTAAGTGCTGACCCGGTCGGGAACAGGGTGTCAAATAGTGTAAAATCGAGTTAAAGTGTCTGACATACTACCTGAGCGGATGGTCATCCGGACGGATGGCCATTCGAACAGATGGCCATTCGAACAGTGGGTATTATGAACTGTTTAAATTTTTCGATGTTTTGATCATAGTGTCCTGTAAAACAAACAGCAAGTGTTATCATAATCAGATCATCTGGACAAACGGTCACCCGATCGGATGGCCATACGAACAGATGGTTAGTGGGTGAAGTTTCGAAAAAGTTTTCTTAGTTTTGAGTTAACAGAGATGGCATGGCAACGTGTCAAACAACGGAAACACCAAGCCCAGCTGCTTCGATCAGATGGGTATCACCCCTTTCAAACCGACGAGCTGTCCTTGATGGAATTTCATGTTTGGATCCATAAATCGGCCGTTTTTCCATGGAAATCGGTCTTCAAGCCGACTCTTGACTAAGAAACAAGTCGAGAGTCTTTTTGTGTCCGATTTCGCCAAGTTTCGTATAAAAACTGAAGAAAAGTTAAGAAATCAGTTGTAAAACATGAAGTTTATCAGATCCGAACCAGAAACATATGAAATTACGTCAGATCTTGTATAAAAGTGTGATAATCCTTTAGATCAAGTATAAAAGTTGTGAAAAACCGTTAGATCTGGAACCAATCTTGGTTAAATGGTGCTCTACAACAGTTGCATAAGAAACTGAGTGGAAACCACCTTCAAGAGGTCCAAATCTGTTGGTTTGCGAGGAAAAGTTGAAGTGTTCGTGTGATTTTGATGAAGAATGTGGTGTAGAAGTGATTAGTGATGAAGTTTGTACAAGATTCGAGAGGAAATACTTACGAAAAGGCCTTGAATTGCGATTAAAGTGACTGAGAGTGCCTTGAGTGCATGTGGTCGGATGGCAGAGTGAAAGGTGAGAATGAAGGGTCAAGTGTGCTATTTATAGATGACAGTGACAGCTCCAATCGAATGGCGTCGATCGGATGGGCAAAGTCGGTGCAAGTGTCAGGTGTCGATGGCGTTTCGGTCGAATGGCCATCCGGTCAGATGGTCATCCGGGCGGATGGTCATCCGATCGGATGTCCATTCAGACAGCCGATTCCCGTTTGCTAGTTTTCCGACTTTGGTTCGTTTCGCGAGCGAGGTTAAGCGTTGCATTGCGTATTATTGTGAGTAATTATTACATAGAGTATTATTACATCATAATTTGCACAAGGAGTTTCCGTGTTGCAGGTTTGCGTTCAAGCTAGTTTCTCGTTCAGTAAGTTATCAAGCATAACAAGCGTTAAGTTTCCAGGGTATATACATCGTTCATATATATAGAGCATCGTAATTGACAAGAATCACATTGTTCAGGTATAAAGTATCACAAAAGCATCGCATAGATTAAAGTTTCACACATAGTTTAACACAACGAAGTTTCAAGCAGGCTCCTTATGATCGGTCATCTCGAGAGTCGAAACGTTGGGCATTACATCCTAAGACGTGTAAGGAGTAGAGAAAGTGGCACAATTTCGAGACAAGTGGCAAAATGCCAGCTGGACTTGGGCAGAAGTAAAATTTGTCTTTGGCAGCCCCTTACGGACCGTAAGGGTTGAGAGCTTACGGTCCGTAAGGACCTTCAGCGCGCAGCAAATTCAATAAGCTTACGGACCATAAGCCCTAAGGCTTTGCGGTCCGTATACGACCACCAGGAATCAATTTTAAGGATATTGTATGTTTAGTCCTTAGACTTTACATCTTTGGCCATTTGGCACTTTTAGTCCCTATCCTTCCTCGTATTTGGGATTAGTCGGAGATCCGAGACGCGTTTTAGCTAACGCATATAATAATAATCATTCTCTCCTTCCCAGATTCGGGATTAGTTGAAGATTCAAAACACGTTTCAGTTAACGTTTAAAGTAGGTCATTCCTCTTTCCATGTAATCGGGATTAGTTGGAGGTTTCTCCCTCCACGTAGACGGGATTAGTTAGAGAATTGGACACGTGTCGTCACATAATTAGATAGAATTTTTCGGGGTGTTACATGTATCTGTTGCGATAGTTCAATAACTAAAAGGCGTTTAAAAGGAAAAAAACCATGAACTCACAGTTTGCGTACGTGCACGCTAGCAATCACTTTTGTATCCCTGTTTGTATCTGACCTACAAGTGTCCTAAGTTCGTTAAGGCACTTAGGTCTAATGTGTTTCTACCATGCAAAGGTTGTCGTGTGTATATGAATCACCCAACTAGCTAGATATACATTGATTTCTTGAAAAACAAATGTAACACTGTAACACGATGAATCATCGGTAATGTTCCGTTTAAATAATGAAAATATCACCACCGCTGTGTCAGTCAACTTACTCGTGTCTCAGCTGCTATTTTTTTAAATATCAACCGCATAACACGAAAATGTACGGCTTTGATAGATATTTGACGACCTAATTAATGAAAATTAGGTCTAGCCAACAAAGTGCAGAAATTTGACCTGAGGTTTTATCGGGTGTCACATGTGGAACTTGTGGACGCGGCCCTGCTTTGATGGTTTACACTTGGAATTGTGGCTTGAAATAGTGCTCATATGTGCATGGGTGGGGCGCATGCACATGGTTGGAAATTTGTTGAAGTCTTTGGGCGCTTGCACATGTGCTTGTGCATGTTCATGGGAATTAAAAATTTAAAGAGGATTCGTTTGAGATAAGGTTTGTGAAATAGGAGATGCAACATTTGGGATGACAATGGGCCTGGTATGGTTAATCTCATACCCATACCCGGTTGTAAAATCTTGTCCCACACCCAACCCATTACCTGTCGAGTATCAAGCATACACGTGACTGTCGGGTATTACCCATTTGGATTTTCATGTATATACATATTTTTTTCTTTCCTTTATAATTTTATGTTTTAAAAATGTATATAATATATTAAACTATGATAAATAACATACTTATCATCATCACTGTAATAATATTTGTGTTTTGTTCAGAAATCAGTTTAAGGATAATGTAACAAAATTTGTTTGTGAGGTAGATTGTTTATGAGGTAGAGTGCTTATATGAACACAATGATTGCGAGACTTGAAATGTAAATGAAACACAAGGATTTGTACGAGGAAAAACCGTTGATCACTAGTAGATCGTCGGCATAAAAACCTCAGGTGGTGAAAACTATCAACCACCAACTATATTAATGAGTAAAATGTAACACCCCGACCGCGTCTAAAACAACCCGCGGCAGAATCTTCCGGGAGTTACGTTACAAATTGCTTACAACACATGGTACTAAAAGTTTCATTATATTAATATCGTTTTATAACACAAAGAGCATAAGTAATTATTTTTAGATTTAGAAGCAATCTAAGGCCCGAGTGCGTTCCTATGTGTAGCATACTTGAATTTATCAATACCTGAAACATATGTGAAAAGATCGTCAATAATGAATGTTGGTGAGTAACATAGGTTTTGTTGGACAAATTAATGGCAAAAGGTTTGGTATTGCAATGCTTTGACAACTACGTGAGTTGTCAATTGAAAATAGAATTTTTGAAACCAATAAATGGTAAAAAGTTTAGTATTGCAATACATTGTCTTGATAATAAAACTTGTGAAAAAAGTGTTTTGTAATTGGCAATATGATTAATACCAAGTAGTTTTATGTCATTGAAAAGTGTACTTTGTTCTTTATTTCTCTTGTACTTGTTTCGTTATAACATAGAATTTGGTCAAGGACTTGTGGGAGTACTCTTAGAAATCCAATCAAGGATTTATAA
This sequence comes from Helianthus tuberosus, assembly GCA_030545235.1. Classification (NCBI taxonomy): domain Eukaryota; kingdom Viridiplantae; phylum Streptophyta; class Magnoliopsida; order Asterales; family Asteraceae; genus Helianthus; species Helianthus tuberosus. Next base: position 57,342,476 of record CM060443.1, on the reverse strand, counting down.
TAATACTTTGGGTATCCTTTTAAGAAATATAACTATTTAAATAGGAAGATTCTACAAGGATTTGGCAATTGTACATTGTCTCATCAAAACACAAAGTCCTAAAGTGATTTGGATAACGCCACGAAGGGTAACACAATAAGAGACTTAAATATAGGAAGTACCAGCGGCGTATCCACCATGCTCTTATTTTATTACACTCGTTTCGTTATCTAAATCACTTACACTACTCAAAACATAAACACAAATTCATCAACTTGTCTCATACGTTGAAAAGTACTCTTAGAAATCCAATCAAGGATTTAAAATTGTACTTTAAATACCCTTTAAGAATCTAACTATTAAGATAGAGAGATCCTATAAGGATTTGGGTTGTGTCATTGTCTTGTCTCATACATTGTAAAGTACTCATATAAATCCAATCAAGGACTTGAATTAGTACTTTAAATATCCTTTAAGAATCTAACTATTAAGATAGAAAGATCCTATAAGGATTTGGCTTGTGTTTCTTGTTTCATCAAAACCAAAAATCCTAAAGTGATTTGGATAACGCCACGATGAGTAATACAATGAGAACACTTATATATAGGACGTACCAGCGGCATATCCACCATGTTCTTATTGTATTACACTCGTTTCTTTATCTAAATCACTGACACAACTCTACACATAAATACGCATTCATCGTCTTGTTCCATACGTTGAAAAGTACTCTTAGAAATTCAATCGAGTATTTAAAAAAGTACTTTAAATATCCTTTAAGAATCTAACTATTAAGATAGCAAGATCCTATAAGGATTTGGCTTTTGTTTCATTGTCTTGTTTCATAAGTATTATACATAAAAAGCACTTAGTAAACACATATGCCATACATTTGAGAAATCGGTTAACACATATGAATCACCCCAAAACATTTGAAAATCGTAAAAGAGGGGAGCTATGTACTCACAGGTTTGCGTAGATGTCTTGCCTAGTCGTGTTTAGCAAAGCTCAAGTGATTCAAGTGTTTCCTAATAATTCGGATAATTATTAGGTTAGTGTATGTTGTGGTTTAAATGAAGAACGGATAGAATGAGGTTTATTAACCAAATGAGTGAAGGATTTCGTGTAATATGGTTCATAATACCTTACATTCTGATTAGAAGGTGTCTAAAAGTGTTTTGATCCATTACGACTTATTAATGTGGTTTACGCCACTTTAACGGGTCGTATGCGTAACTATGGGTTCGGATGGTTGAGTGGGTCCTATGACGAGTCTAATATGCTAAAACAAGTTTAACAATGTTGTGTGGTCAGCTTAGATGTCAAAAACAATGATCTTGTAGGTTTAAAACTATTTTATGCGAAAAGGGTATTTTTGTCCAAATAAAAGTATCTAAGGTTGACTCGTCATTTGACTAACCAAACGACATGACCATAAGGTATAACCTCAGAGGGTTATTCCCTATAATACTATGGTTATATAAATGGCCTTGGTCGGATCCTAAAGTTGACCAAACGGGTCAAGTTCGAAAGTCAAAGCGGAAGTCAAACCGCTCGACTTTCGACTAAGGAATAAACGCTAAACTAGAAATGACGACCTAGACATGTTAAAACAACTCTAATAGTGTTATAAAACTAATTTGGTGTCAAAACTTTCAGTTTTAATACCCGAAAACACTTTCGTCGTAAAATGCATTTTTATGCAATTTTAACTTTTATTTCGTAAAAGTTTAACTCGTCATTTCGCCTACTAAACGTGATGATCAGAGGGTGTAATCGCGAAGGAATAATACCTACATTATTACGATCACGTTGCAAAGTTCAATTTGAACTTTGACTTGACCAAAATGGTCAGAACCGAAAGTCAATTTGTTTGACTTTTGGCCCTTAACTAGCCAAAATAATAAAAAAGACTAGGGAAGAACACTTACTTGTGTTCTAGGAAGAATTAGAACTTCAGTAGGAGGCTTCCTTGGATTAAGAAACAACTCCCAGAGAAGATTAGAGAGAAAGAAGTGAATGAGCAAGTTGGAAAGTTGAAATGTGAAGCTATTTATACTTGAACATGGCTCATAAGATCATGACATGTGTTGGAAATGATCTTTGGATGATAACAAGTGTCATATGAGGTGTTAGAACCAGGAAGAAGGTGGCAAGAAATGAGCATGGTTGGGAGAACTTGGAGGCCAAGCAAATTTTCTGCAACTGGGCTAGCCTTACGGACCGTATGGGTGTGGGTCTTATGGTCCGTAAGACCCCTTGCCGGGCAGAATTTTGCCTTTTGACAATTTTGGCCCCTGAACTTGTAATATCACATTTTTGTCATTTCTAACCCCTCAAACCTAGTATTTAAGTTATATAAAAGGTAGTTAGGGTATGTGTAACTTGTCTCGGAATGTACGTTACGTTAAACTGATTATTTTTAAATATCGGTTAATGAAATACTTCCAGAAGCAAATAGAAAAGGTTTTGAAAGCTCGAAATTTCCACAAGGTTTACATAAAATCTAGTACAGCTTCGGAAATTGATCACGCTTGATACAATGATAAGTGTATGTTCTCCGAGAGTGATGAGTTGTGTATATTGAGTGTAATATGTGCACGTATGTGTGTGTTACTTGATCAATCCCTCTTTTAAAATAGGATAAAAAAGTGCGATAATCATGCTAAACCCACATATTCTTCCCATAACCGTTGTGGAATAAGCACGTGCAGCCTCTTAACGACTTCCAAGCGAGATTTCAGCTTAGACTCAGTCCACCTTTTAGTTCACCTACATTTAAACATAGGAAAATATCGAGAACAAATATTAGTAACCATAATAAACATTAAGGATATTTCTCAAGATATTGGATCCATAACAAATAAAACTTAGGCCCTAACAATTTGATATATTTGAAAATGTAAATATATTATATTATTAATCTCAAAAAATAATCTTGTATTTTATAAAATATATACATGAATAATGTCATTGAAATATATATTTCAAATGAAATGTTTATTTTTCAAACTAATAAAACTACAAGAATGAAACATTACTAATCAATAGTTAAAGGAAAATAAATATATACCTTAGAGTTTTCGGGTAATCAGGCCGGGTATCATTTGATCCCATACACGTCGGAATATTTTTTTCGTACCCATACCCAACCCAATACTCATCGGGTTTCAAGTATACTCGTCCCAAATGCTCTGGGTTTCGGGTATACCAGTCGAGCTTGGGTATTTTTTCCATCTCTATGTGACAGCTAGCATTATGCAAAGGGATGACGAGTATCATGTCAGAGTAACTTTTATCATGTGTCAGGAGCATGACAACCATGTGCGCAAGTGAACCTTCGTTCCTTTTTTCCCACGTGACATGTCATTTGCTGATTGGACCACTGTGCCTGGTGGGCAGGAACAATTACCATAATATTAAATGTGATGGGTATAAATAGGCGGTAAGGGTTTCATTTTTACCATTTCAACTTCTTATTCCTCTTTTCTCTTAAAATATAATTTTAAAGATATTCAAATCAAGTTCTTCATCACTGTTCTTCAGATATTCAAACATTTCCTCAAATCTTCAACATTTATTGTGATTTTCTTAGAAATTCTTTAAGTTTTTGAAACAATGTCGACGTCTACGAACATTGAAGAGCTAACCAAGGGTAAGAGCAAGAAAGAAACAGTTCCTCAAACGGCGACGGTGATTCCAATTTCTTATACATCCGCCCGGTGGTGATACCTGTGCATATGAATGTTCGAGAAACCCGTGAGATTTCCAAAAAAAACTAAAAATACCCAAGGGCATGCAGTGGAATGAGAGACTCTATGCGAATCCATTTCCTTGGAAACCCCTCGATGAGAAGGCTTTCGTAGTCGTGGGGATGAGCGCTTATTGGGGGCCATAGAGTACGCATGTGCCCGTGTACAAGGATGGGGATGTAGGTTAGGTGTGCACCTGCTTCCTTTTATGTTTTTTTGTTTGTCTTTGTCTAAGTGCTTCTTATGTGCAGATAAAGCTGTGTATAATATTCTTTTAGAGAATGTGCCTAGAGGGATGGGCTTGAGGAAACTGGGGTAGAATGAGCAACCTTTGTTGCAACAAATCGCTGATAACTTTATGTTCCTAGATGAAGAAGAGTTGTGCAAGCCCATGCCAGTTAATACAGATAGCAACCCCTTAATCCTAGACCTGTTAAGGTTGTGACTCTTACGGGGGAGGAGGTTATGTTCCTCTCCAGCAAGTGGTCAATGGCCTCGTCTGGAACTCTCTTAACCCTTCCTCATGATGTGACCCTTGCATATGAGGCTTCTAGGTTGGTTATTGGCCAAGAAGGCACATGTAAGAAGGTTATGAGTGACAAGGTTGATGTTGGTGAGAAGTTTGACTGGAATAAATCTATGCCCGTGAAGACTTTGAGGCAACTAGAACCGGCTCTCAATAGATAGGTAATGATAGCAGGGTCACGTCTGATGCGGGCTCGAAGAAAGGTAACCCTAAGACTACCTTGTCGTATCTCACACATATATTAGCCTTGGTGTAGGTGGGGAAAGAGATGATGAAGTTAGTGTTGGTGCGGGTGGTGGCAGTGAATCTATTGAAGCTGCAACTTTGAGCACAGCCCCTACTTCCGCGACTGTGTAAGTGGAGGTTAGCTCAGGATGAGAGTTGCAAAATAGTTTCGCTGCCTTATAGAGAAAAGAACAAGACCTACCTGGGGCATAACCAATAGGGGATAAGTATCTTGATTTTTCCCCAATCCAAATCCAGACCAAGAAGCCACGCATGGCTAATTTGATGGCCTAGATTTCTATAGGTATGTTTTCTCTTATTCGTGCTTTCTGATATTTTGCGTGATTTTGCTCCTTATCATTACTTATCACTTACTGTTTAAAACATAGTCGAGTGCAGATAAGGGTGGTAGTGAGAGAAGAGCGGCAAGGAGCCGTGTGCTGATAACGTTAATCTACAATTCAGGATTAAGCATTCTAGTGCCGAATAAACTGGTAATGTCTTGGCTTCTTCCATCCCGATTGCAGGTCCAATTCCTTACATCCGCCCCCGCCTCCCCGGTCCAAGCTAAGAGAAAAAATGCAGTGCAGGGGGCACGAAAGCCATTGGTGACAGAAACTGCGAATGTTGAAAATGTTGAGTTAGAGCGTGTGGATCCGGGGAGTGTCGATTCTTCTGGGTGAAAAACCTTACAACCTCATGTTGGAGCGTATGTTAAAGGTCATGTTGAGGAGAATGATGATGATGATGATGATAATGATGATGAGGAGGAGGCGCGTTTCCCTTTTTTGAGCGTGTTACACACAAGACACCTGTTGCGCAAGCCTATGGCAACGCGGATGGTGGTGGTGGTGAGTGTCCTAACACACGCCCAAGTGATACTGAGCTGGGTTATTACTACTGAACCTATAATGCGCGGCTTGCAGATGAACCCCATCAACCTAAATGGAATTTGAAGTAGGGGTCTAACTTCAATTCTGTATCAACATGTCAAGAGTTTCTCCAGGGAAGCTTCCTCCTTCTGAATGCTTGTATAAGAGGAAGCGCTCACGGGAGGGCTTATACAACACTCACAATGCAACCCTGTGTAATAGTTATTCCATCAGCAGAGAGATTGTGCGGGAGTGGAAGGTGATGTCAAAGGACTGGGATTTATTTGATGCTGAGAGGCGTAAGTTTGAGGCTGAAAAACAAAGTCTACGTAGGCGTAGGGAAAATTTGAAGAGGAGAAAAACTTCTTGCGATGGGAGGTTGCGGGTGTGCAGAAAAAGGCTGAGACTGTCGAAGCTGAGCTTGCACGTAAGCAGAATGGTCAAGATTTGCAAGAAAGATAGGTTAAGCATGATCAGTCAAATGATTATAAGGTGCAGTGTGACAGTTGCGGAGCAAAAGAGTGCTAACTACATGGCGGAAATTGGGAGAAAGGATGAAGAGATAGCTAAGCTAAAAGTTGATATGGCCAAGCACAAGGCAATTATGCGCAAGAATGAGGAGCTTACAAAGGATATTCAAGTCAGGGATGTTGAAAGTGCGCAGTTGAAGCATGAGCTGGCTGAGTGTATAGCTATTTGTGATGATATGGAAATCAATGAGGGTGCAGCAAAAGACTCGTGCCGAGGATGCTAAAGCAAAGTTAGTAGTGGTGGGGGGCACAATATGAGAAACCAAAAGAAACCATATCCAAGGCGGCGATATTGGTGGATGTTATTGGAAATGAGAATCGTCGGTTACTAGAGCGCGGGCTTGCTCATGTAAGTGTTCTCTTTTCGTTTCTTTGATGTGTCTTTTCTTATACTCATGTTTCACTTGCGTTTGTAGGTCGCCAATGCAATTATTTAATTTAAAGAGCTAGTTGCGTCTATTGCCCAACTAACATACGCTGCGTGTCGCAATGGTTGGTCGTTGGGTTACAGAGAATGCTTAGGGCACATCCACCGAGAGATTGGGGAACCGTTCTCTGAAGAATAATCGGAGCTTAGAAACGTTAACACCCAGGCAACTCTTAATGCAGCACAAGATGATCATGACAACCTCCAACTCCCCATGGTGCATTTCCTTGTGGAAGCTTGTAAGCATAGGGATGCAGTGGAGCGGTTGAAGTGCGTGTTCGAGCCGAGAACCGATGGAGGTGGTGAAGGCCATAACGGTGAATGGACTTCTGGTGCTTAGATTTCGGAGCAGAGCCGGCATGTGCATCACGTATGGGTGGGAGCCTTTGCAATATTTGTGGTTGTTAAACAAGTATCACCCCTTGTAACCTCTGTTAGTTGCAGGGGTTAAGACAAGTTCCACCATTTGCCCAGCCTGCGTGCTGAGGATTCAGCCCTTGGGCCGTAAAACAAGTTCCACCCTTCCATGACCTTTGTTGATTACGGAATCCTGGGTATGTTTCACCTATGCGCACCGCATATTTTTTTTGTCTTTATGGCGTTTGCTTATATATACTGAATTTGCTATGAATGTATGCATAAACGGTTAGATCTACAATATTTGCGTGCTTTTTGTGACCACTTTTGTGCAGGTTATGGCGAATGAGAATTGGTGTATCGTCAAGTCAGGACGATAGAGTGGGTACCCAAGCCTGGGCAGAGGATCTGCGTTTGGAAGGTCCTTCGTATATGTCACGACATCAATCCGACACGACGCATGGAGCTACTGCGCGCCCTAAATATTGTGGGTGCACATGAGGTTGTATTTTTTTCAAATTTGTTTCCGCGTATACCCAAAGTGGTGCTCACATTTGTAGTATAGTTTATATTTGTAAGCATGAAATAATGTAAAGGACACTTGTATTAATAAAAAACTTTTTGGAAAATTGCTATGATTACAAGTTTTATTTTTCCTCTACACATAACACTGCGTAGTTGTGCTGCATTCCATGTGCGAGGAATGAGGATGTCGTCTATTTATTTATTTGTTTATTTTTTATTTTTTGCAATTCGTATGCTAGGACCTGTTGCATAACATGGGGTTCTTCCCATTAGGGGGCCTACTTTCCCGGGCATTCTGCATTAGAGGCTTCATTGTCGTAGAAGATGTGGTCTTCAACATTGTAAGTGCATATCTTCACTCGCGCATTATAGTACTTCTCAAGTTTGGATTTGTACCCAACTTCATTAATTGTTGTCGTGTTGCGCCGCTCTTTAAGGAGATCTGGGTCTAAATGGCATTCGATTTAATTGTTAGTGGAACTGACGGTAAGCACTTTGGAGCCATATGTTAAGCTGAAGGGTGTTTCGGTAGTGATTGTCTTTGGAAGGGTGCGATGAGCCCAGGGCTTATTAGGTACCTCATCGAGTCATCGATCCATATAATCCTTTTGGCTCCCAAACTTGCTTTGATATAGTCGGCCATGTTGCGGTTCACGCGTTCGACCTATCCATTCCCTTAAGGGTGCGCGACAGAGGTGAATATGTGATGGATGTTGAGGTCTGTGAGCCACTTCTATAGGTCGGCATGTGCAAAATTTGTGCCATTTTCAGTGATAATGCTCATTAGGAGCCTAAAGCGGCGCATGATGTGCAAAATTTCACCACAACGACCGTTGTGGATGTTAATGCCTTTGCCTTAACCTACTTGGTGAAGTCGTCGACACGACAATAGTGTGGGCTACCTTGTTAGGCGCTTTTGGGAATGGTCCCACAAGATCGATGGCCAATTGCTGGAATGGCCATGCAGCTGTGACTGGGATAAAGCCATTCTTGGGGCACAATGTTTTTGGTGCATGTCATCGGGATTCACCCTTGTGAAGCTTCTTGACCGCATCCAAGTGCATGCCCGGCCAATAGTAGCCAGCATTCATGACCTTCGCTACCACCATTCGCATACTCATATGAAGGACACAGATGTCTTCTTAGATCTCACATATGAGGTAGTTGGCATCCTCGGCATCCGTGCATCGCAGGAGGGGACCAAGAAAAGATTTATGGTACAATATCCCATCGGACATTTGATACTATAACGCTTTGTGTTGGAGTTTTTTGGCCTCTGCTTTGTTTTGTGGGAGGGTGCCTGATTGTAGAAAAGCAATGATGGGTGTCATCCAAGATGGCGAATGCATTTTGATCATGTTTTACTGGCGCAGAGGGACATATGGGTTTTTTAGTACATTGATGCTAACTCTTTGGCCAAGTGTTGAAAACTTGTGGAGGCCAACTTGCTCATAGCGTCTGCAAGCTTGTTTTTCTGGTGATGTGTATTACTTTTCATGAGTGAAAGTGCTGCATAAGTTTCGTCGCTTGTTCGAGGAATAAAGCCATGCTGGGATCTTTGGCTTCGTAGTGGCCATGGATTCCGATCTTGTTTGACATGCACCTTAAGGTTGTGGATTCCCATCTTATTCGCTATGCGAAGACTCGCAAGAAAAGATTCATATTCCACTTCATTATTTCTACTTTTGAAGTCTAAGCGGGTGATATATGTAAACTCTTGCTTGTTAGGGTTGATGAGGCGCAAGCCCACGCCAACCATATTCATTTGAGGCTACATCAATGAACAGGGACCAAATGTCAATGGTGGGTGGGGCGAGTACTTGCTTTTGTTCTGCCTTGCATTCTTTGATTATCTCAACAGGTACCTCTACGACGAAGTCCATAAGAACTTGTCTCTTTATGGTAGGCCTCGGTTTGTAGAATAGGGTGTGCTCTCCTCGTTCTATAGCCCATTTGGCGAGGCAGCATGACAAGTTTGGCTTGCACAAGATGTTACTTATTTTGTAGTCGGTCAGGACATTGATGGGATGCCCATTGGAATATTGGCGGAAGAGTCTTGATGCATGGACAAGTGCAAGGACGAAATTCTGCAATATAGAATAACGAATTTATGGGTCGGTCAGTACTTAGCTAACATAATATATTGGTGTTTTGACTCCTTTTTTGTCTATGAGGAGGACTGCACCTACCGTTTTGTCAAACACGTTTAGGTACAACATGAGTGGTTCCTCCTCGCGCGAAGAAGTGAGGGTTGGGAGCCCCATCAAGCATTGCTTCATTTCCTTGAAGGCGTGCTCTGCTTCTGGCGTCCACTTGGATTGCTTGCTTTTCAGGCAGTTACGGAGCTTGCTGATGAATGGGAACGACATGGTGGTGTGATGCGCGAGGTCGCTTTCATGGAATATCCATTTGGTCCCCTTTGATACGATAGATAGTGTCTGCAGAGGTGGATGTAAGATGGCGCATCGTGATTGGTTATACGTCACCTTCCAAATGTACTTCTTGTGGCGTCTATCCTCAGCTCTTAGTGGAAATCATGGAGCAGTGAGTGGCGCACGCTGATTGGTTACACGTCCCTGTCCTTTTGTACCATTTGTCCCCTACCCGATTGATCATCGTGGGGATTGGTTGGGGCTGAGTCTAATGCATACTGATTATCTTTAGGCTGCTGCCACTTGTACTGGTTGTACTTTATGTCAGTTGTGATGGTTGCACGCCTACAAAAGTAACCTGCGCGGGAACCTTGAAACAGCTGAGTGTTTTAGACTTTAAGTGTGGGTATGGTCCTATGTGAGCATGGATTGCGCGACATTTGGGGCCATACCCCTTTAGATATAAATGGTGAAATAAAAATACTTAAAACAATTTCTAGATTGGTTTAACTAATGCGGTTTTGATCGCTTTTGGAAGCAACAATTGCACTTGATTATAAACAAGTGCAGGAAAGGAAGATGTGTTATTGTTAATCTAACGAAGTTGGAGAGTAGGACGAAAAAATATTGTGTTGCATAGAAAAAACATGTGATTAAATCAGTGAAGAAAAACTTGTAAGATTATCATTTCGTTGGTTTATAGTTTAGGCATATCTAAAACAACAGTAGTTTTAATTAGTTTTTTCATCTAACAAGGGGTGTTCATGAGCCGATCCGATCTGAGCGAGGGTCTGTTCGTGCTCGTATTGAATTACAACCGAACGGATCGAATTTGTAAAACCGAGCACAAAAGCGATGCTTGTGCTCGGATTGAATTTGAATCGAGCGGATCATTTTCGCTCGGTTTCGCTCGGTTTTTCTCAGCACTGAAATTAAAACATGTGTAGCAACACAAAAAACAAAGCTGAAATCAAGACTATTACAAGGATGCATTCAACAAAAACAAATCCTAACTTAATTAAAACATGTCCAACACCTTACTAACAAAAGCAATAAATAACTAAAAGAGTTAAATGTCATTTTAGTCCCTGTGGTTTGGTCCATTTTGCCAGTTTAGTCTAAAGGTTTCATTTTTAACTTGTGGGTCCAAAAAGGTTTCACAGTTGCCATTTTAGTCCACTTGGTTAACTTCATCCATTTTTTCTGTTAACGAGAAGGCCAATTTGGTCATTTTGTATGTAATTCTGTTAACTAAAAGGACAATTCAGCCATATAAAATGACCGAATTGGCCTTCACGTTAACAGAAAAAATGGATGAAGTTAACCCAGTGGACTAAAATGGCAACTGTGAAACCTTTTTGGACCCACAGGTTAAAAATGAAACTGGCAAAATGACCCAAACCACAGGGACTAAAATGGCATTTAACTCTAACTAAAATCATGATCCTAAAAATGTTCTTAACAATATCAAGAAACAAAAAATAAAGTGCGATATACAAATTATCATTTAGCTCCAAAGCCATAAAATTGAGCAGCAGCGAGGTATGGGGCAGGAACGTATGTAGGAGGGCCGGTCCTAGAATTTTGGAGGCCCAAAGTGAATTAAAAATTTGAGGCCCTTTTTAATTTTTTTAGGATCGTAATTTCGGTTTGTATTTGACATGAAATATATTAAAAAGAAACTTATAAATCACTTAACAATTATATAAACTAGATGATTTCCCTAATAAAAAAATGTTGGGATCTAATAAATAAATCAATTCTAAGTTGGTCAAAAGAGTTTAACCTAACAAATTACAACTTACATTATGCGTGAAAGGAATTAAAACATGCTACTTATTTTAAGTATACTATCGTTATTCGTTAGAAACGATTTTTTTTAAATACAATTTTATATTGACGTATCATGTTAAAATTTGTGTGGACAAAATATTTTAGCTTATTAAATTAAGAGATATGATTAAAAAAGATGTATTTATAACCTTTTATTAAAAGAGTGAGTGAGGTGATTAATAATTTTGAAAATGGGTAGCAGGTGGGATTCGAACCAAGCCCTCTACAAAAACCAAATATTGTTCTTACCACCAGACTGCATTTGTTTTAATGTCAACAAATATCACTGTAAATATAATATTCTTTCTTTTTTATAAATATAGATTTTTTTTTTTAATTTTGGAGGCTCTATATTTTTTGAGGCCCTAAGCCGTCGCCTAGCCTAATTACACTAACGGGCCAGCCCTGGTATGTAGCAGGAGATAAGGTGTTGATTTGAATTTTTGGTATTAGGGTTAGGTTTTGGTATTGAGTTGGTCTAGTATGTTTCTTAGGCTTTTAATTTTTCTTAGGCTACTTATCTATATAACTTTATATATAAATCCTTAAAATCTATAATATATATTAATTATTTAATAAAAATAATTCGAGCGAAGCCTAGCGATCGGACCTTTGCTCATGCTTGGCTCGTTTTCAAATCGAACTGAGCCGAGCGGTTCATTTACAAACTGAGCGGGAATCGAACGAGCATTTTTCGGGCATTTTTCGAGCGATCCTCGATCGTCGAGCAGTTTGGAGGCCCGGCTTAAACGTCTTCCACAAGACGGGGACGGGGCTAGGGTGCGGTGTGCTAAGGAGTCGCGGGCCCTCGTCGGCCCTAGGCACTTTCATATATCCAAAGAATTAAAAAAAGTAAGAGAATACGTAGGGTCTAAAAATATAGATTTTAGAAAGTAGAAGATAATATTGTTGAAAAATAATCAACCATTCAAAGGGAATCTATTCCTAGTAGATTAACCACATGCTATCTTTGTTAATGTTGGATTGGGTGTTAAAATGACAAAGAAAACGGTGTCGTTTAGCAGCTACAGTGGAAACTAACGCGTGGTGGCGGAGAAGCATTGAGGACCCACCGCAAACGTAGCGACAACGGACTTTGTCTGTGGTCAAACCGGCAACATTTTACTGTACAGATACACCTTGCAAACTTTTTCTTCTAAAAAATATAAAGCCTTATTTTAACTTCCGTATGTCACAATACTTTATTATTTTTCTTTTTTAAAATCAACTTTAGCTATGTTTAATTAGATGATGTATAATTAATAAAAAATAAAGTAAATTACGTTTTTGGCTCCTGTGGTTTTATTACTATATTAGCCCAAAATAACAATTTTTAACATATCTGCCCATATGGTCTCTATAACTAACCATTTTGGCCCCTAAGTCTAATCATTTTAGCCCACATGGTCTCTATAAGTAACCATTTTGGCCCCCATGATCTCTAGACTTAGGGGCCAAAATGGTTAGTTATAAAGACCATAGGGGCAGATATGTTAAAAATTCTTATTTTGGGCTAATATAGTAAAAATGATATAACCACGTACGCTAAAAATAAAAATGTAATTTACTCTAAAAAATAGCTGTTTCTTTTTTTTTCTGTAATTGTTATCATAAATGATTAGTCACTTAAATAGGCATACATGTATTTTATTATAATGAGGAATAATGTCATGTTTGCTAGTTATCGGGCCGAACTTGAAAGTTTTACATAAATTTGAAAATCGTGTCACACATGAACCTTAACACGGCACGTATATTCAAGGATTGGCAATTGACACGAACAACGCCCCTTTTAACCGAAAATGATATTTTTTTTCATTTTACGTATTGATATGTTGAAGTTCTAAACTTACACATTGTTTTATTTTGGGTTTTTTGCATATTTCCCCTTAAAAAACTTTGAAATTGCATATATACCCGAGCCAAAAATTCAATTGCATATTTCCCCTCTATTAACTAGTAAAATTACAAATTTACCCATTTTGATTTAATTTATTAAAACTAAATTATAGAATGACTATTTTACCCTTCATTTAACTAAACTTTAGAAAATTGCATATTTACCCTTTTTTCTAGTTTTTGTCTTTTTTCATTACTTGCATTTGTTCATGAAGTTTTTTTTTTCATTATTTTTCCTCACGAACTAAAGTAACAATAAAAAAAATACAATTGATAATCATCTAAATAGAAAACAAAATGCCAAAACTTTAATCCATTACGGTACCAAAACATCATCCAAAAAAACAACCACAAAAATTCCATGTATCAATATCCAAAAAATGAAAAAGACAAATGCCAAAGTTTTGACCATTTGGTACCAAAAAAGTAAATTGCTCGACTTTGATTAGTTATTTTCACATGTTTTTGTTCTTTTTCCCCGTTTACTTGTTGATGGTTGATCTTGCGATGCCGAATTTTTGCATTTTTTTTGTTGGTGTCCATACCCACCACACCGGTGACACTTATATTTTTTTCTTTGCTCATCATTTGCTCTAATTCTCTCCTTTCTTGGTCTTCCGGGCGGCCGTTTAATAATAGGTGGGTATATCTTCTCCTCATCATCTACATGCACCCATTGATCCTTTGTAGGCATCGGAGCAACTTCTAGAGCATAAGCCGATTTAAATTTCTCAATAGTGAAGTAAGAATCAACAAACTTCTCCCAATTTACATCCCTTGTGAAAGCAATAAAAGCAGCTGCATGTAGACATGGGATACCTTTAACTTGCCAAACCCGACAAATACATGTTTGCTCATCAAGTACGACCTCCCAACGTTTTTCGCCGCGTTTCACTTCAGCTCGATTTTCACTACTTCTACAAACTTCGTACTCGCCCAAATTCTACATATAACATGGAAAAATATCAACAAATTCATACAAATTTTAATCTAAAATAAAATTTATAATAAGTAATAAACACCAATACACTAACCTTTGAGATTCGATTAAGATAACTCTTTGTTTTTGGTACTAATGTACCCTTCCATTTCTTTAGAATACACATTTTTTTGTCAAATCGTACCATAATCTTCTCCCTTATGGAATCTAAAAGTTCAAGAACCGGCTTATAACGTAATTCACCAATCCAAGCGTTAAACGCCTCTGATATGTTGTTAGTGATATAATCACACTTGGATGTTGTACCAAACTTGGATCTGCACCATATTTTATTGTGATTCTCATTGATATAAGTAAGTGCATCTTTATTCGCTTCACCCATTTCTTTTAAGCAGCTTTCAAACTTGGTAGCATTAAAAGTCTTTGCGGCTCGCCATAAAGTTCTAGTGAAAAAGTCTCCGCGAAAGTGTTTCTTGAAATTGCTGTATAAGTGTCTGATGCATTCTCTATGCTCAACAGTAGGATAAACCTGTGTAATTGCAATTTCCAAACCTTTTTGCATGTCAGACGATATAGCTTTCATCACTTAATGAATACTCTGATTCATCTGCACTGTGTGGTTCGTCACCAACTTCATCTTGACCCTGAAAAAGATTTACAATTCTAATGATTTAGTAGATATTGATGCACACGATATTAAACTCACTTTAAACAAACTTTTACCTTTGATTAACTGAAGAAGTCTCATGATTACTACTCGTTGTCACATAAACGACAAGTTCTTTTTCCACTTCATACATTCTAATCATAAACTCAAATTTCTCATGAGAATCAAGCTTGATAATAGATTGATCTATGGCATACTTGTCAGCGAAATAAATAGAGAAAACGAGATCCCTATTTGGTGGATAATGATTTCTAACCTCTTCAACTAAATCATCAAAGTTGTATGAGTATGTATCAATGTAAATACATTTTTGATAACCAAAACAATACCGTTTCCTAGCCGAGTTCTTAGCTAATCGAAAGTAGCCTCCATATTTTAATTTTATCTTATACTTGGATGTTATTTGAAAAACATTTGGCTCAAGTGTTGGTGATTGAGCCATGTTCTCCCATGTTGGTGCATCTATATCCTCATCTTCCATCTTGAATCAATCCAATCTAAAAAAAAAATACAAGAACAAAACAAAGCATTAAGAAAAAAATCCAATCTATCTTTTGTTGTAGATATACAAACTTGAAAAGCTACTGTGTCATCAAAAACACCTAAACAGTATCATCATTGTTGTATCTATCAAGCCTAAACCTTTTATCATGACTAACCATTGTTGTATCTATCAAGCCTAAACCTTTAAACAAAGATTTGATGAACAAACATACCTTTGAAAAGCTACTGTGTCATCAAAAACACCTAAACAGTATCATCATTGCTGTATCTATCAAGCCTAAACCTTTTATCATGACTAACCATTGCTGTATCTATCAAGCCTAAACCTTTAAACAAAGATTTGATGAACAAACATACCTGCTAAAGAAAAACCGTGAACCGCAAAAAAACGCTGTTGTGTTGTTGCCGGAATCTGCTGTGTGTCGCCGGCAGAAGCGTCTCCGGCAGAAGCGTCGCCAGCAGTAGCGTCGCCGGCAGGAAACCCTTGTTGTCGCCCTTGTTGTCGCCGTAGATGAAGAGAACCAAACGACGTCCTTTTTTTTGAATGATCTGATTATTATCCCATTATTCTATAAGATCTATTAATTTTAAAAAGGGTAATTTTGTCATTTTAACAAAGGAGGGGAAATATGCAATTTTTATTTAGGCTTGGGTAAATATGCAATTAAGGGTGTTTTTAAGGGTAAATATGCAATTATTCCTTTTATTTTTGATGCGGTTATATTTATATTATGACAACTTATTTTTAAACTTTTGAATTGTGGCACCAAGAACACCCCATACTTAAAGTTATTACATATAACATATTTTAAAAAATAAATACATGAGTTAAACAAGTCAACGCACGACCCATTGAGTTGACGCGAACTGTTTACTAGACGTGTTCATAGTTTAAACCGATATCGACCTGGACATAAAATTAGGCTAAACCCAAACCTACATGCATTATGTTAGGTTCATATGTTGTTAGGCCATGTGTAGTGGGTTTATGTAAATACGGGGTTTTAAAACACATGGTAAATGTGTAAGAAAAGGGAGGGAATGTAACTTGATAGGGGGTATGTATGTATATATATATATATATATATATAGGATAAGGATCATTACAGAACACTGATTATTCTGAGAACAAAAATAACGACTCTAAATCACTAAATTTAGGGTTATAAGGTTCATATTTCTTAAATTTTATGTTTCTTACATTCATATTTGTATTAGATCTACATAAAAAATCATATATTTTTCACTACGCATAGTCTACATACATATAGGTAATTTAACCTACATATAACCTACATGTGTGTAGGTTATTTAAAAACTGAAGATTTTTCATATTTTGTTTTAAATTATAGTGTGAGAAACAATAAATCTTACATTTATAACATTTTCATTTACTTTTTAGGTTTTTAGGATTCAAAAAATGAGTAATTCATTTTGTTCTACGTGTTCTCGCAATATTTAGTGTTCTGCATAGAACTTTCCCCTATATATATATATATATATATATATATATATATAACCCCTATAACACACTCGGGGGAGGTAGTGTTCTAGACGCTATGGATTACATAATCCCCTTTATCGACTCCTCTACATAAGGTCTTAGAAATTCTCACCTCTAGAGACCACTAGACAAACAAGAATATATTAATTTTGACATACGTTAAAAGTCTAATAGGGAAAGGATCATGAGAAAAACTACATATAAATAAGAAAACTAAAAAACTTACTAAGAAAGCCTAAAAACATGGCAAATTTTTTTTTACAATTTTTTTTTATAAAAATTTGCTACTTTTTATGTATAAAAAAATTTCAAAAAAAAAAAAACTTGTACGGCACATGTGCATTATATGCTTAAAATTAGCTTTTGAGTTTAGTTTTGATTTTAGAGTTAGGTTGTTTGATGGTTTAGGACTAGGATTAGATTTTTTGGTGTGCGGGTGGGGGGTTTAGGTTTTTTTAGGGTTTATGTTTAGGGTTTAGTTTTAGGTTTTTTTAGGGGATGGGGTGGGGGTTTTAGGTTTTTGGTGGGAGGATAGATTTAGGTTTTTTTTTTTTTTTTTTTTTTTTTTTTGGGGGGGGGGGGGGGGGGGGTTTGTTTTTTGGGGGTTGTCGGTGGGGGTGGGTTAGGTGGTTTACACTTTTTTCGTATTATTGCACATCTACAGTACAACTTTTTAAAAAAATTATATATATTAAATACAGTGAATTTTAATAAAAAATGGTATGTTTTTAGGCTTTTTTTAGTTTGTTTTTTTTATTTTCTTACTTAAACTAGTGTTTTCATAATTCATCCTAAGTGCAATATTATACAAATAGAATCTCCAAGACTACATTGTGCGTACAGGCCACTATAACAGACCAAATGTGAGATCAATTACTTCCTCTTTCATATATTACCAATTAATCAAGAGTTAACATCACCTACTCTTAAAAGTTAAATCTATACCATTATCAAACTAAATTATCTAACAAGAGGCATACATTATCTTAACAAAAGGTACAATATCATGTGTTTAAAATTCGAGAATATTTAATGACACAAGTTCAAATAAGACACACTTTCAATAAAAAGATAAAAACAAACCCGAGTGGCTACATTTTTAATGTTACACTAGGGGTGTTCAGAATTCATTTCAAATTCGAAAAGTTCGAAATTCGATTAAATTTGATTCGATTATGTAGAATTCGTTTCGATTGTAAGAATTCGAATCAATTCGAGTCAAGTAAATCGAATACGAATTTATAATTTCAAATCTGATTCGAAACACAAATAAAAATTATACATTTTTATTTATTATTTTTATATATAACTTTTATTGAGCTATATTATAAAATATTTTCAAAATTTATTCCAAGTATTAAAATAACCTATTACCAAACCCACTACAGCGCCCATAATTAAAACATAAGGAACAAATCTCTCAATAGATTTCTAACCCTAAAAATATTAACTTGTAATGTGGAGTGGTTATTCCCAACTTCTCATTTTGAATGTTTTATAGTACTTTGTTAGGCAACTTTATTGTATTTGTTGTTAAAAATTGTTTAAGTTACTTAGAATTAATTCCGTCAACGTGAACCAACCGACGAACCATCCCAGAAGCACTAAATATGAAGACCGAGAAAGAAAAAAAAATCAAGCTTCTAATTCTTTGATGAAAAGATCACGACAAGGTTACAACACTTCAAAATGTTAGCGGAACATTATAGAGTTTACAAGATACAAAGTCAAAGTATTGTGTTAATAAAATAATATATCTTATTAACACATTAAATACTTTTTCTATGAAAATGTTTTCATAAGAAAAAAAAGAATCTTTCCTTTTGGAAAGCAATCATCATAAAAGGAAAAGAAATCTTTCCTTTTGAAAAAAAAAAACATTTCATCATAAATGAATTATAATAACTCAATATGTAAATATTATTCACCAGAAAAGTAAGCAAGTTGGTTCAAAAAGAAGAAGATAAGTCACACTAAAATAATGGATTGGCACACATACCAACTTCCAATCAACCAATCAAATTTGAGATAGGCTCATGAAATTCTCTATAACTACATAATTCCTTCGTAGGAATTATTTGAGATAGGCTCATTAAAATTCTCTATAAATACATAATTCCTTCGTATGAATTATGTGTGTCTTGTGTAGTAATATTTTCATATAGAGTTTTCATGTGAGTTTACCCCCTGGTTTGGCTTAGGGGTGACATTCAAGATTCGAGTTTATTATCCGATCAACCCTTCTTCTTTGTTTGATTCCGCCAAACAAAGATTAATTCTTATGTTCATAGAACGATTCATTTATTTTATAAGAATTAATCATTGAAGAAATCTCACTCTCACTGTCTCTATTTTTATTCTTTGAATGTTTATATACTTCACAAACACCCGTCTCAACGAGAGAAAAAAGTTACATCATTCGAACAGGGTCGCTAAAGGGGACCAACATACTTTATTTGAAACTTTTTAATGTGATATCGTGCTTTATGATTACTTTAAAATTTAGGCAAATTGGAAATAAATAATCCCAACTCACTGTTATTGGCCAATAATAATCTCAACTCATTTAATCACCAATAATAATCCGAACTATTCACTTTTGTTTGTAAAATACTCCCACGTTAAAAAAAACACTAACTGGGTTAAAATATTACTGATGTGGCTGGTTAACATCTTACCTATGTATAAAATGATTATCAGCCTCATTTTCACACACAATCGCACTCTCCTTCAAAACCCTAATTCTACAAATTGGGCAAATTCAGTCGATTGTGTGTGCAAATGAGGATGATAAGCATTTTATACACAGGTAAGATGTTAGCCAGCCACGTCAGTCCACACATGTTAAGCCACATCAGCAATATTTTAACCTAGTTAGTGTTTTTTTAACGTGGGAGTATTTTACAAACAAAAGTGAATAGTTCGGATTATTATTGGTGATTAAATGAGTTGGGATTATTATTGGCCAATAACAGTGAGTTGGGATTATTTATTTCCAATTTGCCTAAAATTTATGTTTCATTTTGATAATTTTTTATATGTTTTAAAAGAATCTGAATCAAATCGAATTTATTCGAATTCGAATTTTTAGTCGAATACGAATTGGGTTTTTTATTCGAATACGAATTCGAATCGAAATGGATGGGTTTTAATCGAATTCGAATTTAAGGAAAAATAAAAATTATTCGAATAATTCGATGCTAATAATTCGAAAATTTGATATTCGATTCGATGAACACCCCTACGATACACTTACACTCATAAAGAACAAAGATAATTGTTTAAAAACAAATATGGTTGTTCAACATATTTGTTTTTAAACAATTATCTTAAAAGACAAAAGTTGTTTCCTACTATCAACATATTGATGAGAAGCAAAGGTTGATAACAAAAGTTGATAATTGTATATTAGTTAATTAATTAATTAATTAATACTAATACCAACAATCATAATTATTTCTAAAGAAAGAAAGGAAAAGACAATTAACATGAGAAAAAAGAGAAACAAGATTATTATGTTCATGGTTTGAGTTGGGCATAACAATATAACATGCAGGTGTCGTGTTGATAACAAAAGTTTAATTTTACTTATGTTAAAGATCTAAATACCAAATACTAATTCTAGGATGCCTACACATTCATAATATACATCTTTTAGTTGTTAAAATCAAGTCATATATAGTTCAATACATGAAAGATCAAGCACCAAAATGACCAAAGAGTTGGTCCACAGTTGGACCGTGAATCAACAGACTATCGATCAACCGCCAAGTCACTGCCCAAAATTGACAAACTATATTCTCAAGTTCAACACTCACGGTCCAACCGTCCAAGGAATGGTCCGACTGTACCAAATTTTTCTCAAAAACAACTCTTTGTCACAATATGCACATGTTAGTCAGAGGCTCCAAGCCCAAAGGCTCATAGAGATTAACATGTTTAGTATGCATGAATAGGAGAGTGAATGTAATCAAACATTCAAGTTAATTACAATACTAACACGATTAGATGAACTTGGTAGAGAAATGAGGCATTGAACATGGAATCTCATTCCTTCAAAAACATTTTAGTGGTTTTTGTTCGATTCTTATATTACATTATTATCCTTGAGCTGAAATAGAAGATCGCTCGTTCCTTTTACAAATAGTCTTCCTCAAGTAGATCTTCAAGTAGATCTGTTGTATCCACCGAACATCTTCGGTTTATTATAGAACGTGAGAGGAACCCGATAATAAAGTATCGACACCGATGAGATTAAGGTCAGTTTTCAGTTTTCATCATGGTGAATTCATGATGGTAGAAAAAATTATCATGACTAGTAAATATTAATGAAGCAAGGATGGGAGTTGGCTACAAAGCCCATTTTTCCTACAAAGTGTAAAAAGTCATAAAACACTATAACTTCAGCCATAAAACACACTTAAAACCCACAAATAACAAAGTGGAAATTACTAAAACACCATATTTGTGGGCTTCGTGTTGTGTTTTGGATGATAAGGCTTTGATTATCAAATGACCAATATTACTGTGTTTTATGTTGATTATCATGTTGTGTTTTATATTCATAGTTCTGTGATGGTGTGTTTGAAGTATTTATAGACTGTTAAGGTTTGGATATTGTGTTTTAGTGATCTTCACTCTGTTATTTGTGGGTTTTGAGTGTGTTTTATGGCTGAAATTGTGGTGTTTTATGACTTTGTACACTTTGTAGGAAAAATAGACTTTGTAGCCGAACCCCACCCTGAAGCAAGGAAAATATTTTTTGAACATTAAAAAGGATTGCTAAAAAAATACTATGCAAGATTTATGGATTAAGGATGCAATAATTCATTCCATTATAATATATAAGACAAGATAATCCAACCAAACATGTTGTAGGGTAAGGATGCTTGATTCCATCACACGCTTAATTGTACAATCAATGGGTAGTTGAATTTGCACAATAATTTTATTTGGTCATAACAAACAACTGTTTTGAGTTTTGACTCGTTTATACTATAGTATAGATATAAAACTCGATGACAAAAATCCTCACACAGGGTGACCTTGACGTTTGCATTGTATATTTGCATGCTTTATTATTAATGATTTACCAGTTAATTTAAGTTGGAAAATCACGAAAATAACCATTTTCTAGGTGTGTTATACTTTTATAGTTTTGTGAAAATAAAAAATAAAAAATAATAAAGCACTTGTATAGTCATGACATACACAGTGATACACATCATTGAGGTCTCGTGTCCCCCTTTGTTACATACTATACTAGGGTTTTGTTGGATGTATGTAATTCAAGTCAACGTAACTAATTCGGTACGATTCGAAGAGTTACACGTTGGTACACGAATCATATATGTTCACGAGTAGGTAGATTATTATTTGTGAAATAATAATAGTTTAAATCCAATGGACTTAATATTAATTAGATTATTATTAAGAGGATTATAATTGTATAATCTTAAAGGGCCTTATTGTAAGATTGGGTTTTATAAAAGGATGATTAAGGTGGAAACCCTAGACACACTTTTATAAAAAAAAAAAAAAAAACACAAAACCCTAGCCACCCTCCTAAGCTTGGCCGCCACCCACTTGCCGTCAACCAAGCATCGCCACCTTCTTCTTGGCCGGTTCTATTCTCGGGTATCTTGTGCTCGGTTGTGAACTTCCTACTAGCGAGGATTCGTTGTAACCCGCGTGTTACAATTCCGGTGTAGTCGTCAAAGGTTGATTACTAAAACCCTATATGATTGTTTATTCCTTTTATTTGTTTATACGCGTATAACCTTGATCCTGATTGAGAATATTTATTAATCGGATTAATAAATCAAATATATTTAATCGGCTTTTGGTAAATTATATAAACCGCATCCGCTATTATTTTGATACACTGATTCCCATCAGTGGTATTAGAGCCACGGTTACACGCGTATAGATGGTAAAGTTATAATTTTGATCTATGTTTTATTTGTCAAAAAAAATTATTTGTTTTGACAAAAGATCAAAAGCTTTAGGTTGTCTACGGATTGTGATATGAATCGAGCCCTAGGTTATGACCTTTGTCATGGTTGTGTTGAATATGGTTTTATTTTGATTTGTATATTTTTCGGATATTGGATCCGATGTAATAGTATTTTTTTATTTGCATTTTGTTGCGGATATTGGATCCAATGTAATAGATAAGATTAGAATAGATTTGGTTTTATTGTATTTTCAAATTTATTATTGTAATCCTTCGAGTACAAGATCAAGATAAATGGCGAATAGGTTCCATAAAGATAGAGATCGAGGGTCAAGTTGGAGCTTTCAAAAATTAGCTTTTGAAACCCTTTTGACTAGTTCGTTTCGTTTCTGGCTAAAACGAAACGGCCAACCTATTAGGGGCTCGATTCGATTTTTATTATTGTGTTTTGTGGTTTGTTTTATTTATGGTAAATAATCTAGATAACCCAAAATAAATTAAATTTTCACAATCAAGACAACGGTTTTATTAAAACAAATTTTATAAAACTGAAAAGTATACTTAATAAAAGGTTTTTATTAATATTTAAAACAAGATCATGCGCGATAAAACGACCGACACAGTTTAATAGGGTATTTAAAATTATATCGTGCGAGCGTGGTAAGGAGTTTCTATTATCACGAATTATATAAAATCGGATTTTATAAACTATTGTGTAACTCGCCTCATGCTACGAGTTATTCAATATATTTTTGGTAAATATTAAAATAAATCCCAAATTTTAAATTGATGTTTTATGCCACCCTTAACGAGTTAACACTTCATTCTAAATCGAACCCAAATGTTAGTGTTATACCCTGTATTTGGGCGTCCATCATGAAAGAAGGTAATCATCCTGTTTCCTGTGTAACATAGGACGGTGTTACAGTTAACACTAAAGGACAAAACATCGCTTGTTTATCAAGTGGGCATAGTTGGGGTTAAACATACATCATTTTAAGCGATAACCCCAAATGGAGAGTTGTGTAGTGGACACAATTAACAATTGTTATTTACTTACATAATCATACCAGTGGATGGTGCTTAAGCCAATTCACTGTCATATGATGAATCAGGATCTCATCTTAATTAAAATTTTGTTTTGGGGTCATAAAATTAAATTAAGATATTAAAAACATAAAATACTAATTAATTAATTTTGAATTTTGTAGATGTCAACTGAAAACAATTCCTCCCAATTCTCTCTAAGGTCCATCTTAGAGAAGGACAAACCGAACCACTCCAACTTCATGGACTGACACCGCAACTTGAAAATTGTTCTCAAGGCGGAGAACAAACTGTATGTTCTTGAAACGCCAGTCCCTAATTAACCCATCAATCAGCAAACTGTTGCATATAGAAACTATGCAAAACACTTTGATGACTCTATGAAAGTCTCATGTTAATGTTAACATCCATGATTCCTGAACTTCAAAGGACCATGGATGACAAGATGGCATATGAGATGAATGAGCACCTGGTTGAAATGTTCCAACAAAAGGCTCGTCATGAGAGGTTTGATGAGATGAGATCACTCATAACCACTCGTATGTAAGAGGGTACATCAGTTAGCGCTCATGTGCTAAAAATGAAGGCATATGTTGATCACTTGGCTCGTCTGGAATCCCCCTTGAGTGATGAATTAGCTGGGGATATCATCCTCAACTCATTTCCTAAGTCATATGATCATTTCACCATGAACTACAATATGAATGGGATAGAGAAGACACTTGCAGAGCTGCATCAGATGCTCAAAACTGCTGAGGTGAATATACCCAGCAAGACTGCACCAGTGCTGATGATCAAGGAGGGTCATGTTAAGAAACCTAACACCAAGAAAAGGGGCAATCAGGGCAAAGGGAAGGGCAAAGGAAAATTAGTTGCAAACAAGAAGCCTCAGAAGGATGCCAAGTGTTTTCATTGTAATGAAATTAGGCAGTGGAAGAGGAATTGTGCTAAGTATTTAGCTGAACTGAAGCAAGCTAAGGCTTCAGGAGGAGAGTCCTCAGGTATATATGTTATTGGAATCTTTTCTTTTCCTGGCAAAACATGGGTGTTTGACACAGGATGTGGTTTTCAAATTTATAATGCTTTGCAGGGACTAAGAAAGATTAAGAAGCTAAAACAAGGCGACTTTGAGGTCCATGTTGGCAATGGACAAAGAGTTCCTGTGAAGGCGATTTAAGAATATGTTCTTTTACTTCCTTCTGGTTTAGAATTTATTTTGAACAATGTTTATTTTATTCCTAGTGTTACTAGAAATATTGTTTCGGTTTCTGCTTTGCATGGACAAGGTTTCAATTATCGTTTTAATGGTGAATTTATTTCTGCTTATTTTAATGATGTATTTTACTTTGATGCAAAACCAAACAATGGAATCTATGAGATAGAAATCCAAAACAATAACATATTACGCAACATCTCCCACAAACGTAATAAGTTGGACTTTAACGATACGTATATGTGGCATTGTAGACTTGGTCACATAAGCGAGAACCGTCTCAAACAACTTAAAACCACAGGAATCTTAGATTGTAAGGGTTCGGAAACGTTTGGCAAATGCAAATCATGCTTAAGTGGAAAGTTAACAAAAGCACCTTTTTCAAATGTTGGAGAAAGAGCTAATGATCTGTTGGGACTTGTACATACAGATGTATGTAGTCCATTCAGAACAATGTCAAGACATGGAGAAAGATACTTTGTTATATTCACTGATGATTTCAGTAGATATGGTTATGTTTATCTTATGAAGCATAAATATGAGACATTTGAAAAGTTCAAGGAGTACCAAAACAAAGTAGAGAATCAGCTAAATAGAACTATTAAGATGCTTTGATCAGATCAAGGCGGTGAATATCTTAGTCAGGAGTTCATCAACCATCTAAAGGATTGTGGAATAGTTTCACAGCTCACTCCACCTGGAACGCCACAACATAATGGTGTGTCTGAACGGAGAAATCGAACTCTATTAGATATGGTTCGATCAATAATGTATCAAACAACCCTCCCACACTCCTTTTGGAGTTATGCTCTGGAAACTGCCGCAAAACTTGTGAATATAGCTCCAACGAAGAAGGTTGACAAAATGCCTTATGAGATATGACATGGAAAGACACCAAAAGTATCATATCTCAAGGTCTGGGGATGTAACACTTATGTCACTCTAGAATATTTGGATAAACTAGATCCCAGAGGCAAAAAAGTGGTTTTCGTTGGATACGTTAAAAGGATCGGTTACCTTTTCTACCACCCTACTGAAAATAAGATTTTCACTAAATGCAGAGGCACTTTCTTGGAGGAAGAGCTTCTGGCATGAGGGATTGGAGAAAACCATGTGGATCTTGAAGAAATTCGAGAATCACAAGTGATTGAACCAGTTGTTCAGATAGAACTAGAAGTAACTGATCTAGTTGTTGAAGTTGAGCCTGAGAGGAATCAAGAAACAACAGAAACACCAAGTCTTCGAAGAAATATTAGGGATGGTCATGCATCTGAAAGGTATGACGATATCTTCATGATTGATGAAGCTGAACCTGTTACTTATAAAGCTGCAATGTTGGATTCAATCCAAGAAATGGCAAGAAGCCATGAATGCAGAGATGCAATCCATGTATGATAACCAAGTCTGGGATTTGGTTGATCTTCTTACTGAAGGTCGGACTGTAGGAAACAAATGGATCTTCAAGAAGAAGACCGACATGGATGGAAATGTGCAAACCTACAAAGTAAGGCTTGCAGCGAAAGGGTTCACTCAGACTCGAGGAATTGATTATGAGGAAACCTTCTTGCCAGTAGCCGTGCTTAAGTCTATTTGAATTCTACTTGCCATTGTTGCATATTATGACTATGAGATATGTTAAATGGATGTCAAGACCGTGTTCCTTAGTGGACATTTACTTGAAGATGTCTATATGGTTCAACCTGAAGGTTTTGTGGATCCAAATAATCCTAATAAGGTGTGCAAGCTAAATAAATCCATCTATGGATTAAAGCAAGCATCTCGCAGCTGGAATCTCCGTTTTCATCAGAAAATTAAAGAGTTTGGCTTCATTAAAAACGAAGATGAATCGTGTGTTTGCAAGAAATCTAGTGGGAGCTATATCACTTTTCTAATCATGTATGTAGATGACATACTAATCATTGGAAACAATATCCTTATGCTAAAAGATGTTAAGGCCTGGTTGGGAAAATGTTTCGCAATGAAAGATCTTGGTAAAGCCGCTTATATTCTAGGAATAAAGATTTATAGAGATAGATCAAAGCGGTTATTAGGTTTAAGTCAAAGTACATATATTGATAAGGTCATACGACGCTTCTCAATGCAAGACTCAAAAAGGGGGCTCTTGCCCATGGCACATGGAACCATTCTTAATAGCGGACAGTGTGCTAAGACCGAAGAGGAAAAGAAGAAAATGGAAAGGGTTCCATATGCTTCTGCTATCGGTTCCATCATGTACGCCATGTTATGTACTAGACCTGATGTCTCGTATGCTCTTAGCATGACGAGTAGATATCAACAGAATCCAGGAGAGAGTCACTAGGCTGCAGTGAAGAACATTCTTAAGTACTTAAAAAGGACTAAGAACATGTTCTTAATATATGGATGACTAGATGAGGAGCTGTCAGTTAAGTGTTATTATGATGCAAGTTTCCAGACTGATCGTGATGATTCAAGATCACAGACGGGATATGTTTTCATTCTGAATGGTGGGGCTGTTACTTGGAAGAGCTCGAAGCAAAGTGTGGTTGCTCAATCCACCTGTGAATCAGAATACAATGTTGCATCGGATGCTGCTAAGGAGGCTGTCTGGATGAAGAAGTTCATTACTGATCTCGACGTTGTGCCTAGCATAAAGAAACCGATCAAGATGTTGTGTGACAATACTGGTGCTATTGCTTTTGCAAAGGAACCAAGGTCGTATCAAACCACAAGGCATATACTCAGAAAATTCCACTATATTAGAGAGATAATAGAGCGCGGAGACATCGTAATAAGCAAAGTTCATACGGATCTAAATCTGGTTGACCCCTTTACTAAGCCTCTACCTCAAGCTAAACATGAGGAACATGCTGGAAAAATAGGGCTTATATGTGCTAGACAGTGGGCATGATCTGTAGTTAGTATTGGTGTTTTAATTTTGAACTACAACAGTTACATTGAAATAGTTATTTGATTTATTGGTTAAATGCAAGTTTAATTATTTTGTAACTGTGTTCGTTATTTGTATATTTATATCTTTGAATAAGCGTTTTCTAAAATATCCGTAGTCGATCAAATTACATGGGAATGAATTTGAATGTAAGACTATTGTGAATTGAGATGATTGTATTCATGAGATGAATAACTCACGAGTTTGAGAATCAAAATTCACAGATATCACTAGGGAATGATATTGGATGTGACTCGCTTCAAAACGATCTCCATGGATCTAAGTCATGAGATGTTTTGATATTGATATGTTCAATCTGTGACAACTGGCCCAAACCGGTAATTTCCGTACACATTAATTATTGCTTAATGACTGCAATTATGTCCTTAATTGTCAGCAATGGCTGAACACATAATAAACAAGTGAATTCATGCACGTTGTATACTACAAAATATTGCTTTATGCATAAACGAGAGCGTTGCGTCAGAATAATAGTAAACTCACCGGTAAGACACTATGTGTCAACGGAACTGCAGAAAGCAGCCAGACAATAAAATTGAGGCCTAGGTGTAGGTCCGACGACAAAAGAGCATTAAAACCCAAGAGTGCATACAAGGGTTAATATATATGCAATACGAAAGCAAATATAAGCACTAAAAAGCACCCGAAACGCACTTTAAGTGCAGAATTTATAAAAATTCAGCAATAATTCAGCATTTAAGCATATAAATATTATGCAGAAATGTCATTTTTTTATCCAGAATATTTCCCTAAGTGTTGGGAATTGAAAGGGTACAAGAAAGGTACTTAAACGACGCTAAAAAGTGTAATTTAGCACTTTAACGAATCGGTATGTAACCGAACAACCGGACTATACCCGGGATATGAAAATATTATTATTTTCACTATCTATATTTTTCTGAGCCAGTTAGGGTCCCTGATTACCCTAACACCCGTAGTAACATACTACACACAAGTAACTAAGTTAATTTCTTAGTTTATCCTAACTAAACACCAACTAATGCTTGTAACCGAACTAGATACCCCCCCCCCCATTGGAATCGGCCCCAACCAAGGGGGACACCAAGTACTAAGGTTGATTATTATATTTGTGTTATGTTGGATATCAAGACTACACTAAACCCATTGGATAATCACCAAATAATTGCCTATAAGTTCAAGAGATTACATAACATAATTATCACTTCACAAATCACAACACACTCTTCTCTCTTGCTCTCCCTTCATCTCGGCCGAACCCCACTCCCTCACTCATCATACTTTCGGTTCTTGCTCTTGCAATTCCATCATCACTCAAGTGTTAAAGATTACGTATTAGGAGCTTTGGTGCACTCGGAACGCGAAGGACTACTTCCGTTAGCTTTTATCCACCCATTTTCCATCAAGATTCTTCCCTAGCCCCGAGCTAGAGGTATAATGTTTAAAACTCACTCTTGAACGTATCTAAAGTGGTTAAAAGAATTTTCGTCGGTTAAATATCGATAACATACGTTTTGAAGCATTAAAGTCTAGTAAAAACACTAAAATGGTGGTTAATAGCACATAAGTTGTGTAAAAGTTGTAGTATTTGAAATATATGGTCATCTAGACCCGATCTATGATGTGGTAGCTCGGATCACCATTTAACCCGGTTCGGTAAGATCATGGATCTTAACATAGAGCTATTTTAGAAGTAATAAGGGTTAAAAGGTGAAACCCTACCACACATAAACCATGAACTTGTGTAAAAAAATGTTTTAACTTGTACAAAAGTGTTTAAAACTAGTAGATCTATGTATCTACAAGTGGTATTTTCAAAAGACCAAGCATCAAAAGAAATCACATGTTCTAAACCGGATCTTACACAAACAAAAGTGGTTTTTGTGAACAAACAAGTGTGTGGATACTTGTGTAACAAAAGTTTTAACGAAGAAATAGTTTTCGTAAAAACCGACTAGAAGTTGTAAAAATTTCATATTCTTTAAAAATAAAGTTTTTAAGAAATTAAACTTATTTTTAAAGATAACAAGACTCACTAAATGTGCTAGTAAGTTACTACACATTTTTGTAAATATTCAAGTTCATGAAATTAGTGATTATTGTTGATGATGATTGTTGGTAATTGTTGTTGATGATTGATAATGATTTAAAAGAAAATAAACACACGTTTTGAAAACGTGGGAAACCTCCATTGTTAGGGGAAACTCTGTCAAAATTTTTATAAATTTTGACACTTAGAAAAATATAAGTTTTTGAGAAACTTATTCCCTAAAAATGTGTTTAGAAGTATTACTAAGGTTTCCCTAATTTTTGGTGATAAGAAATGGTGATTTCTTGAAGAATAAAAATGGATATTATGTATATATATTTTTGGAGAGAAAAATATATATTATTTTATCACCAATTTTTGTGCTAAGTGTATATAGTATGTGTTATACGTGCTAGTGTATTAAGACTTAAAAATACACTAATTACTCATGAGGAGTAGAAATATAAAAATACACATACAACATACAAGATACATAATTCGGGTGCAAAAGTGCAAAACACAAAAGACTTATATTTATTTTTGGAGAAAATAATATAAGTAAGATACGTAGTTAAAAATATAGAATATTTTTAACACAAGAAAATATACAAAAGAGAGTGACTGTACTTGTGCGACGCAAGTCTAGTGACTAACGTTAAGAAAACGCGTATAGGTTACGACGTTAATTAAGCAAATCCGGTGGAGTTTACGACGCTAGGAACGCAAAGTTGTGAGTTCATGCTCCCCCTTTTCTTTTAACTGTTTTCAGTTTTTATAACTTCGGGGGTGAAATACATGTACAAAAGTACAATGTTTATAAATGGTATGATATAAATACAAGAAGTACACTTGGTGAGAACGAGAACCAAGTGTGACGAAATATATGAATATGAGAAGCGCATTTGGTGAGACGAGAACCAAGTATAAGGCGCTATGAGAAATGATAACAAGAAACGCGCTTGGTGAGAACGAGAACCAAGTAGGAGGCGTTATGAGAAATAGTGTCATGAATAGGGTACAGAAGCACCATTAATCAACAATATACCTAGACCGCAGAACAAAAGGTTAGATCTAACGGGTGCCTGGCAGCCACACTCCCGGTCGGGGCGAGAACCGAGGAAGTGCTTTTGTGTCTCAGAATATACCAATTAAATGCCTTAGGTTTGGTGACTTCCTATGACGTGCCACAGGTTAATGGCTTTGCAACCCATTAAAAATCTGATAATTACAGAAATACTGTATTTACATAAAATTCATACCATACAAATTGATATATAACTTGAAGTACGTGGGGTACTCAAGAAGATTGATATATAACTTGAAGTACGTGGGGTACTCAAGAGGATTGATATATAACTTGAAGTACGTGGGGTACTCAAGAAAAGATTGAATTATAAATGGGTACGTGGTGTACACATGAAACTGGATTTATATATGAAAACTTGATTTACTCACAAACTATGTTTTCATACAAAGTATACAAACATGAAATACAAAACTGCATGAATTCACACCAACTTTATGTTGACGTTTTTCCAAAAACTCACATGTATTTCAGGTAACTAGAATGGATGTGCGCGCGGTCTTGCTTATGCTCGTGGATGTCGCTTGTGTTTAACTTTAAATAAAGTTGTAAACTTTTAAGACAATGCTTTATGCGACTTAGCGATGTAAACGCTAACGTATGTTTTCAAATTATGGTATTTGAAGTTATTTTCTTGAGCATGTAGCATGTTTACTCTTCGTATGCAATGAGAACCTTTCATGATCACACCTCGTGCTTCCGCCGCAGAAAGGGGTGTGACAGATTGGTATCAGAGCTGCGATTGTAGTGAACCAGGATTCCTTCTCGAGTCTAGTCTACAATCTCTAGGATCCTTTCACGAAAACAATTTTCAAAGAGTTTTCATTGCATAAAAACGTCCCGCGACATCCACTACCTGAAACTGTCTACATGAGTCTAGAAAGGACACTACGAGACTTAGAGTGCACTTGAGTAGCACTTGTCGTTGACTAGAAATTACTTGCAATTATGTGTGATAATTAGCATGTACTAGAAGTGGAATGTCACAAGTATATGTGACTTTATCTGAAAAGCGATGGCCCATCTGAAGGAAGAAATACGAGGATGAAACGAACTGTGCGGACTGTGCAAGGAGTTACGTAATTATGGATGCATACATAATTATGGAATTCAGTGCACAGAAATCACAGCAAGTCTTGTCACGTATAGATTCCCTCAGTGCAAGCCTACTAAGTACTCTGCTAGAGTAATAATTGTTTGATGTCACTTGTGTGGTATATATACCTGTGAATATATATGATACTACAGTCTAGTGTGACGATATCAAACAAATGCCTAACCCTGTTGTGTTATGTTCTGTCAGAACATGGCACCCAGGAAAGCTGTGAATGCTCGCAATGACGATCAACCTCCGCCTCCCCCACTGCCAAGAACTGCTGAAGAGCTGAACGCTCTACTGGAGGAAAGGATCTCCGCTGCTATCGCCCAGTACGAGGCGAACCGAACTCAAGACAGTGGTGGACCAAGCAACGCTAGGCGTAATGGGAATGGAGATTCGTCTGGAGGCAATGCAGCTCAAGGTAACCTTGAGACACTGTACTAAGCATGAGGAAATTTATGAACGGTCTTTGTTTCATTGTTTCTTCAATTGCTCACACGTGAATTGGTTGAATCAATTCCAGGCTGCACTTTCAAGCAGTTCCTCGACTGCAAGCCGATGAACTATGATGGCACAGGAGGTGCAGTAGCATTTGTGCGCTGGACGGAGAAGACTGAAGCTACATTCCGCATGAGCAAGTGTACCGCGGATCAGCAAGTCACTTTTGCTACTGGGTTATTCGTCGATGAAGCTCTGACTTGGTGGAACCTGCAAGCCCAAACTTTGGGTGATGACGCCGCTTATGGCCTCACTTGGGAGGAACTGAAGGAAAGGATGAGAGAGAAGTACTGCTCTCGTGCTGAACTCCAAAGGCTGGAGACGGAGTTCTGGCACCTGACCATGGAAGGTGCTGACATAAATGGTTACACTCGAAGGTTCCACGATCTGTCTAGAGTACTTCCCTACATGGTGACTCCCGAATTCAAGCGTGTGGAACGCTACATTTGGGGACTGGCCTCAGAGTTTCGTGGCATGGTGACGTCGGCCAAACCACAAACAATCACCGAGGCTGTAACTCTGGCTGTCAGCCTGACTGAAGATTGTGTTCGTATGAAGAAGCTATCACTGAACCCAACAGAAAAGACCGAGACACATGCTGAGTCGTCTGGCGACAAGAAAAGGAAACATGCAAACTTGAATCAAGCAACTCGCAACAACAAGAGTTTCAGCAAGAAGCGCGACACTAATCTGCCTCAGGAGATGAAAACCCATACAACCAAAGCATACCAAGGCTCCATGCCTAGATGCCAAAAATGTAAGTATCATCATGATGGAGCTTGTCGCATTCCAAGGTGCGACAAATGTGGTAAATTGGGTCATCAAACAGAAGACTGTTGGGGAAAAGGAAAGAACCGAAATGGGAACGGTGCTGGTAACAAGAATGGCAACGGGAAAGGGCAAGGATGCTTCAAGTGTGGAAGCAATGATCACTTCATGAAGAACTGCCCAGAGAGAAACAACGCTCCGGCTCGAGCATTTGTGATTGGAGCAAGAGACGCACGCGAGGACCCTAACGTGGTCACCGGTACGTTTCTCATTAACAATCACTTTGCATCCATATTATTCGACACTGGCGCCGATTATAGCTTCATGTCTATGGAATTTAAACGCATACTCGGAATAGAATCTAGTAGATTAGAAATTCCTTATTCCATAGAACTAGCCAATGGTAAACTTGTTGAATCGGGCGAAGTTGTTAGAGGCTGCACACTAGAACTTGGCGAACGAAATTTTAGCATCGACCTCTTACCTATTCAATTGGGTAGCTTCGATGTAGTAGTCGGAATGGACTGGTTGTCCAAGAACAAAGCTGAAGTTATTTGTCATGAGAAAATCATTCGCATCCCTTTAGCGAATGGTGAAACTCTTATCGTGCATGGAGAAAAACGAGACGCGCCTCTTCGAATCATCAGTTGTATGAAGGCACAGAAGTGCTTAAGGAAAGGATGTGTTGCTTTCCTAGCACACGTTATAGACAAGAAGGCTGAGGAGCCGAAACTCGAAGACATTCCTGTGGTGAAGGAATTTCCTGATGTGTTCCCTGAAGATCTGCCAGGACTACCCCCGCAACGACAAGTCGAATTCCGTATAGACTTGGTACCAGGAGCTGCTCCTGTAGCCAAGGCACCCTATCGACTTGCGCCATCCGAAATGCAAGAATTATCTACACAGCTCCAGGAGTTGTTGGATAAAGGATTCATAAGGCCAAGCTTCTCACCCTGGGGAGCTCCAGTATTGTTCGTGAAAAAGAAGGATGGATCACTACGGATGTGTATCGATTACAGGGAACTGAACAAGCTCACAATCAAGAATCGGTATCCGCTACCGAGGATTGATGACTTGTTTGATCAACTGCAAGGATCAAGCTACTATTCCAAGATCGACCTTCGATCTGGATACCATCAGCTGAGAATCCAAGATGAAAGCGTGCCAAAGACTGCATTCAGAACGCGCTATGGGCACTACGAATTTCTTGTGATGCCATTTGGACTGACGAATGCACCAGCGGTCTTTATGGATCTAATGAACCGCGTATGCAAACCATATCTCGATAAATTCGTGATTGTATTTATCGATGATATCCTGATCTACTCGCGAACGAAAGAAGAGCATGAGCAACACCTCAGGACTATCTTGGAACTACTGAAGAAAGAGAAACTTTATGCAAAGTTCTCGAAATGCGAATTCTGGATTCGCGAAGTACAATTTCTTGGTCACGTGGTGAATGAAAAGGGCATTCATGTAGACCCGTCCAAGATTGAAGCAATAAAGAATTGGGAAGCTCCCAAGACCCCAACCGAAGTTCGTCAATTTTTGGGCTTAGCGGGCTATTATCGGCGATTCATCGAGAATTTCTCAAAAATAGCTCAACCGCTAACGACCCTTACTCAGAAAGACAAGAAGTACGACTGGGGTCACAAACAAGAAGAAGCCTTCCAGTTACTTAAGAGCAAACTATGCGATGCACCGATACTATCATTACCCGAAGGCACTGAAGACTTCGTAGTATACTGCGACGCCTCACGACAAGGCTTGGGTTGCGTGCTCATGCAACGCCAAAAAGTCATCGCTTATGCTTCAAGACAACTGAAGGTTCACGAGAGAAATTATACCACTCACGACCTGGAGCTGGGTGCAGTGGTATTCGCCTTGAAGATTTGGCGACATTATTTATATGGTACTCGATGTACAATCTTCACAGATCATAAAAGCTTACAACACATATTTGATCAGAAGGAATTGAATATGCGCCAGCGACGTTGGGTCGAGCTGCTAAATGATTATGACTGTGAGATTAAGTACCATCCTGGAAAGGCGAACGTTGTAGCGGACGCGTTGAGCCGAAAAGAAAGGATTAAGACCCTAAGGGTTCGAGCATTGGAAATGACGATTCGAACGAACCTCACTGCACGCATTCGTGATGCACAACAAGAAGCTCTTAAAGAAGAGAACCGTAAAGCTGAATACCTCCGGGGTGCATTGAAATACATGGTGCCAAACGAAGAGGGAGCCTTATACTTCAAGAAGCGTATTTGGGTTCCACTCTATGGTGGCCTACGAGAAGTCATCCTTAATGAAGCCCACAAATCGAGATATTCGATCCACCCAGGATCGGACAAAATGTATCAAGACTTGAAGGAGTACTATTGGTGGCCGAGACTCAAAAGCGACGTTGCTGTCTATGTTGGAAAATGCCTAACCTGTGCTAAGGTTAAGGCAGAATATCAGAAACCGTCCGACTTACTACAACAACCAGAGATTCCCGTGTGGAAGTGGGAACAAATCTCGATGGACTTCATAACGAAATTACCCAGGACCCCGAGAGGGCACGGTATGATATGGGTAATAGTTGATCGATTGACGAAGTCGGCGCACTTCCTACCGATCCGAGAAAAAGACAGCACTGGAAAGCTTGCTGAGATATACTTAAGAGAAATTGTGGCACGTCATGGAGTGCCAATCTCAATCATTTCAGACAGAGATGGACGCTTTGTCTCAAGAATCTGGCAATCATTTCAGGAAGCCTTTGGATCCCAGTTAGATCTGAGCACGGCATTCCATCCGCAAACAGACGGCCAGAGCGAACGGACTATATAAACGTTAGAAGATATGCTTCGCGCATGTGTCATGGATCTAGGCGGCAGCTGGGATACTCATCTACCTTTAGTTGAGTTTTCCTACAATAACAGTTATCATACAAGCATAAAAGCCGCGCCGTTCGAAGCTCTGTATGGCCGCAAATGCCGATCGCCCTTATGTTGGGCAGATGCCGGAGATAAACGTATGGTTGGTCCTGAACTTGTACAAGAGACAACCGACAAGATTGCGCAGATCCGAGAGCGCATTAGGGCGGCTCGAGAGCGACAAAAGAGCTACGCGGATCCAAATAGAAAATCGGTAGATTTCAAGGTGGGAGACAAAGTGTTGTTAAAAGTCTCACCATGGAAGGGCGTAGTCAGATTTGGAAAGCGTGGAAAGTTGAATCCACGATATATCGGACCATTCAGAATACTGAAGAGAATTGGTACCGTGGCATACAAGTTGGAGTTACCGGAAGAACTTAATGGAGTACATGATACGTTTCATGTATCCAACCTGAAGAAGAGTCCAACGCAAGAAAACGTGATCATCCCGATGGATGAAATACATATTGATGAAGCCCTCCGATTTACAGAGCAACCCGTTGAGGTTACTGACTGGAAAGTCAACAAGACCAGGAGGAGCAGTGTGAAACTTGTCAAAGTACGTTGGAGCTCTAAGCACGGACCCGAGTACACATGGGAACGTGAAGACCAGTTCAAGAAAAAGTATCCCCACCTATTCAAGAAGACTCCAGCGAGAGTTAGTTCAGTCTGAATTTCGGGACGAAATTCTTTTAACGGGGGGAGACTGTGACAACTGGCCCAAACCGGTAATTTCCGTACACATTAATTATTGCTTAATGACTGCAATTATGTCCTTAATTGTCAGCAATGGCTGAACACATAATAAACAAGTGAATTCATGCACGTTGTATACTACAAAATATTGCTTTATGCATAAACGAGAGCGTTGCGTCAGAATAATAGTAAACTCACCGGTAAGACACTATGTGTCAACGGAACTGCAGAAAGCAGCCAGACAATAAAATTGAGGCCTAGGTGTAGGTCCGACGACAAAAGAGCATTAAAACCCAAGAGTGCATACAAGGGTTAATATATATGCAATACGAAAGCAAATATAAGCACTAAAAAGCACCCGAAACGCACTTTAAGTGCAGAATTTATAAAAATTCAGCAATAATTCAGCATTTAAGCATATAAATATTATGCAGAAATGTCATTTTTTTATCCAGAATATTTCCCTAAGTGTTGGGAATTGAAAGGGTACAAGAAAGGTACTTAAACGACGCTAAAAAGTGTAATTTAGCACTTTAACGAATCGGTATGTAACCGAACAACCGGACTATACCCGGGATATGAAAATATTATTATTTTCACTATCTATATTTTTCTGAGCCAGTTAGGGTCCCTGATTACCCTAACACCCGTAGTAACATACTACACACAAGTAACTAAGTTAATTTCTTAGTTTATCCTAACTAAACACCAACTAATGCTTGTAACCGAACTAGATACCCCCCCCCCCCCCATTGGAATCGGCCCCAACCAAGGGGGACACCAAGTACTAAGGTTGATTATTATATTTGTGTTATGTTGGATATCAAGACTACACTAAACCCATTGGATAATCACCAAATAATTGCCTATAAGTTCAAGAGATTACATAACATAATTATCACTTCACAAATCACAACACACTCTTCTCTCTTGCTCTCCCTTCATCTCGGCCGAACCCCACTCCCTCACTCATCATACTTTCGGTTCTTGCTCTTGCAATTCCATCATCACTCAAGTGTTAAAGATTACGTATTAGGAGCTTTGGTGCACTCGGAACGCGAAGGACCACTTCCGTTAGCTTTTATCCACCCATTTTCCATCAAGATTCTTCCCTAGCCCCGAGCTAGAGGTATAATGTTTAAAACTCACTCTTGAACGTATCTAAAGTGGTTAAAAGAATTTTCGTCGGTTAAATATCGATAACATACGTTTTGAAGCATTAAAGTCTAGTAAAAACACTAAAATGGTGGTTAATAGCACATAAGTTGTGTAAAAGTTGTAGTATTTGAAATATATGGTCATCTAGACCCGATCTATGATGTGGTAGCTCGGATCACCATTTAACCCGGTTCGGTAAGATCATGGATCTTAACATAGAGCTATTTTAGAAGTAATAAGGGTTAAAAGGTGAAACCCTACCACACATAAACCATGAACTTGTGTAAAAAAATGTTTTAACTTGTACAAAAGTGTTTAAAACTAGTAGATCTATGTATCTACAAGTGGTATTTTCAAAAGACCAAGCATCAAAAGAAATCACATGTTCTAAACCGGATCTTACACAAACAAAAGTGGTTTTTGTGAACAAACAAGTGTGTGGATACTTGTGTAACAAAAGTTTTAACGAAGAAATAGTTTTCGTAAAAACCGACTAGAAGTTGTAAAAATTTCATATTCTTTAAAAATAAAGTTTTTAAGAAATTAAACTTATTTTTAAAGATAACAAGACTCACTAAATGTGCTAGTAAGTTACTACACATTTTTGTAAATATTCAAGTTCATGAAATTAGTGATTATTGTTGATGATGATTGTTGGTAATTGTTGTTGATGATTGATAATGATTTAAAAGAAAATAAACACACGTTTTGAAAACGTGGGAAACCTCCATTGTTAGGGGAAACTCTGTCAAAATTTTTATAAATTTTGACACTTAGAAAAATATAAGTTTTTGAGAAACTTATTCCCTAAAAATGTGTTTAGAAGTATTACTAAGGTTTCCCTAATTTTTGGTGATAAGAAATGGTGATTTCTTGAAGAATAAAAATGGATATTATGTATATATATTTTTGGAGAGAAAAATATATATTATTTTATCACCAATTTTTGTGCTAAGTGTATATAGTATGTGTTATACGTGCTAGTGTATTAAGACTTAAAAATACACTAATTACTCATGAGGAGTAGAAATATAAAAATACACATACAACATACAAGATACATAATTCGGGTGCAAAAGTGCAAAACACAAAAGACTTATATTTATTTTTGGAGAAAATAATATAAGTAAGATACGTAGTTAAAAATATAGAATATTTTTAACACAAGAAAATATACAAAAGAGAGTGACTGTACTTGTGCGACGCAAGTCTAGTGACTAACGTTAAGAAAACGCGTATAGGTTACGACGTTAATTAAGCAAATCCGGTGGAGTTTACGACGCTAGGAACGCAAAGTTGTGAGTTCATGCTCCCCCTTTTCTTTTAACTGTTTTCAGTTTTTATAACTTCGGGGGTGAAATACATGTACAAAAGTACAATGTTTATAAATGGTATGATATAAATACAAGAAGTACACTTGGTGAGAACGAGAACCAAGTGTGACGAAATATATGAATATGAGAAGCGCATTTGGTGAGACGAGAACCAAGTATAAGGCGCTATGAGAAATGATAACAAGAAACGCGCTTGGTGAGAACGAGAACCAAGTAGGAGGCGTTATGAGAAATAGTGTCACGAATAGGGTACAGAAGCACCATTAATCAACAATATACCTAGACCGCAGAACAAAAGGTTAGATCTAACGGGTGCCTGGCAGCCACACTCCCGGTCGGGGCGAGAACCGAGGAAGTGCTTTTGTGTCTCAGAATATACCAATTAAATGCCTTAGGTTTGGTGACTTCCTATGACGTGCCACAGGTTAATGGCTTTGCAACCCATTAAAAATCTGATAATTACAGAAATACTGTATTTACATAAAATTCATACCATACAAATTGATATATAACTTGAAGTACGTGGGGTACTCAAGAAGATTGATATATAACTTGAAGTACGTGGGGTACTCAAGAGGATTGATATATAACTTGAAGTACGTGGGGTACTCAAGAAAAGATTGAATTATAAATGGGTACGTGGTGTACACATGAAACTGGATTTATATATGAAAACTTGATTTACTCACAAACTATGTTTTCATACAAAGTATACAAACATGAAATACAAAACTGCATGAATTCACACCAACTTTATGTTGACGTTTTTCCAAAAACTCACATGTATTTCAGGTAACTAGAATGGATGTGCGCGCGGTCTTGCTTATGCTCGTGGATGTCGCTTGTGTTTAACTTTAAATAAAGTTGTAAACTTTTAAGACAATGCTTTATGCGACTTAGCGATGTAAACGCTAACGTATGTTTTCAAATTATGGTATTTGAAGTTATTTTCTTGAGCATGTAGCATGTTTACTCTTCGTATGCAATGAGAACCTTTCATGATCACACCTCGTGCTTCCGCCGCAGAAAGGGGTGTGACAGATTGGTATCAGAGCTGCGATTGTAGTGAACCAGGATTCCTTCTCGAGTCTAGTCTACAATCTCTAGGATCCTTTCACGAAAACAATTTTCAAAGAGTTTTCATTGCATAAAAACGTCCCGCGACATCCACTACCTGAAACTGTCTACATGAGTCTAGAAAGGACACTACGAGACTTAGAGTGCACTTGAGTAGCACTTGTCGTTGACTAGAAATTACTTGCAATTATGTGTGATAATTAGCATGTACTAGAAGTGGAATGTCACAAGTATATGTGACTTTATCTGAAAAGCGATGGCCCATCTGAAGGAAGAAATACGAGGATGAAACGAACTGTGCGGACTGTGCAAGGAGTTACGTAATTATGGATGCATACATAATTATGGAATTCAGTGCACAGAAATCACAGCAAGTCTTGTCACGTATAGATTCCCTCAGTGCAAGCCTACTAAGTACTCTGCTAGAGTAATAATTGTTTGATGTCACTTGTGTGGTATATATACCTGTGAATATATATGATACTACAGTCTAGTGTGACGATATCAAACAAATGCCTAACCCTGTTGTGTTATGTTCTGTCAGAACATGGCACCCAGGAAAGCTGTGAATGCTCGCAATGACGATCAACCTCCGCCTCCCCCACTGCCAAGAACTGCTGAAGAGCTGAACGCTCTACTGGAGGAAAGGATCTCCGCTGCTATCGCCCAGTACGAGGCGAACCGAACTCAAGACAGTGGTGGACCAAGCAACGCTAGGCGTAATGGGAATGGAGATTCGTCTGGAGGCAATGCAGCTCAAGGTAACCTTGAGACACTGTACTAAGCATGAGGAAATTTATGAACGGTCTTTGTTTCATTGTTTCTTCAATTGCTCACACGTGAATTGGTTGAATCAATTCCAGGCTGCACTTTCAAGCAGTTCCTCGACTGCAAGCCGATGAACTATGATGGCACAGGAGGTGCAGTAGCATTTGTGCGCTGGACGGAGAAGACTGAAGCTACATTCCGCATGAGCAATTCACGACCCTCCCACCACCATCCCACCACCCTGGAATTGATTCAACCAATTCACGTGTGAGTGTGTGAATGTGTTTCATTGTTTATCACGACCCTCCCACCACCATCCCACCAAAATCGTTCTGCAGATCCGACAAAAAATACACATCGAGTCAATTTCATGACCCAAATCTATTAAACAAATGCTATATAACATAAAACATCATAACTATCTGGTAGCATTTATCTTTGTAACATCACTCAGAAAACCACAAGCAAGCAACAATAAGAACATTTCATAGTCCCTAATCCATTTTAATCTATGATTAGTATCAACACGAGTGAGAGATGAGCAACAACAGCCGAGACGGGAAACACAATGTTAATGATCCTGTAGAGCAAAGGAAATAAGGGTTTCCTAGTGGAGTTTGTTAGATAATAATGGAGTGAAAACGCGGACGTTAAATCCGCGATAAGAAATGCAAATATAGATGTATAGATCAGGAAACTCTGAGTTTCAAAAGGGGTTTCGTTTCTACCTTG
Organism: Helianthus tuberosus; assembly: GCA_030545235.1. Classification (NCBI taxonomy): domain Eukaryota; kingdom Viridiplantae; phylum Streptophyta; class Magnoliopsida; order Asterales; family Asteraceae; genus Helianthus; species Helianthus tuberosus. The sequence goes on along the minus strand of CM060443.1, from coordinate 57,300,258 downwards.
ATACTTCCATCAAAGACAGGGGCGGACGTATGTACAAAGTACGGGTTCCCGGGAACCCAGTCGGTTTTTAATTTTTAGTGTAAATATATATAAGAAGCTGAAAAGGAACCCATAAGTATATTATAAAAGGAACCCATAAACATAAAAAGCCTTGGTTCCACTGGTTAAGTTTGCGCTTTTCTTCCTAACCCACCCGAGTTCGAATCCCGTAACTGCTGTTTTTTGTGAGTGGCTCCACCTCCTCAGTCACCAGCGCCGGCTGCCGCTGCTCCGCCTCCGCCTCCGACGATTGCTGCCGAAACTTTGTTTTTCTTATACGATTATCATCAGCGAATCAACGATTAAGGTTAGTTTTATACGATTAATCGATTATCATCATCTCAGTTATTAGAGTTTGTTATACATCTGTTTGTTTTACATCAATGATTACAGCTTTTGATTACATCAGTGATTAACTTATTACAATTTATAATCTGTTAATTACATAAAAATTGGGTTTGAAATTGGGGTTTTAAGTTAATATTGCTGTTGAAAGTTTCAGCTTTTGATGTTTTATTGCTGCCGAAATAGTTCGATTAGGTTAATATTGCTGCTGAAAGTTAATATTGATGTTTTAAAAGACGAAACACTTTGCATCTTGTAGATATATCAAAGCACCAGTGGCTGTTGTTCATGATGAAATCGGAGGAATAACATGGGGGAATTCAACAATTGTTGATTGAATCGTGTGCACTTTTTGTTGCTCCACCATAAATTTACATCTTGTAGATGCATATTAGGTGATCCCTCTTCTGTGATGTAATCTCATTTGGTTTAAAATATGATTGATTATATGTGAATTTAGTTTTTGGTCTGAGACATCTAGAGCAATTTTACATTATAAAGTGGTTGTTGATGATGATGGTGTTGGTGACAGAGGGTGCAAAAGCAGCTTGTGCTTTGATATATTTCGAGTCCTCCCTATATTCACTCGACGGTTTTAAGCATCAAAGTAGGCGATATTTGAGGTAAAGTTTCTTTCAATTTTTAACTCGTTACTTGTGATTTGTGGTTTTCGTAGGATAGTTATTTGATTTGATATGAGCTTTGGCTCTTTAGCAAATTTAGTTTTATGAAACCTGAATTTTGGACTAATGCTAATAGAAATTTGATATGAAATTTATGTCTTTATTATGTTCCATGACCCGACCCGACCCGAAAAGTATAACGAATGTTGTAAAAATTTGACCACCCAAAAAAGTGAACCCATAGGAAAAAATCCTGGATCCGCCACTGATCAAAGAATCTGAACCATCGGATTATACATCATAAGAAGTACTCCGGCATATATCACATACATCAGTTTTGGCCGTTTATTAACCCTGGCATAAAGATCAAACAACACAAGATGATATAATCTGAACTTGAGTAAACATATAAAATCATGATTAAGAAAACCCTAAATGAGAATTCCTGAGATTAATTGTAAAACAGAGATATATATTTGATTATCAGTGAATAACCAATAGAATCATCAAAAGAAACAATGAAGACTTAAAAGAAGAAAATCCTAAACAAACGGTATCATAGCAAAACACAGAGGAGATTGATACTGTGTGTGGTGTGTGTTTGATTGCAGTTTTTGAATGAAGAGAACAAGGGTATGATGATGATGATGATGGGTGCTGAATGTGTAGAGGGAGAGAGAAAGAGGTGGGGAGAGTGATGATATATAAGATAGAGAAATCTAATAATAATTTAGTTTTTTACTTTTTAATTATAAGGGTATTTTGGTCATTTAACAATAGTTAATCAAAAAAATCTAACACTGTTAGAAATTTGGACTCAAATGGTTAAAGAAAATGCTTATGGGGACTCATGTCGTTAATTTTTTTTTTTGATTTTGGACTCAACTAGTTAAAACCTTTAAAAGACATGGACTCAAAAAGTAATTTACTCTTTATTTAATTAATTAGGAGAAAATGTTAGTGATTACACTCACACATCATTTTAATTAGAGCAAATTACTTTTTGAGTCCATGTGTTTTAGTGGTTTTAACCACTTGAGTATAAAATCAAAAAGTTTAACGCTCCAAGTCCCTAACTGCTCATTTTATAACGTTTTGAGCCCCTGTGTTTTAGTGGTTTTAACCACTTGAGTCCAAAATCAAACTTACAAGTGTTAAAAATTGGACTCAAAACGTTATAAAATAAGCGATTAAGGATTCAGAGCATTAAACCTTTTGATTTTGTATTCAAATGGTTAAAACCACTAAAACACAGGGACTCAAAAAGTAATTTACTCCTTTAATTTTGTTTTGAACGGCAAATTCGAATCACTGACGGACCACTGAAGTGTCATCGTGCCACCAGCGGACCCACCCGATCATATCCATCTCCACTAGGCATAATGACTATACACACCAATTCAGGAGGAAACCTAATAAATATGAAAAAAAATCCCTTATGGGAATCGAACCCAAAACTATTGGTTAATCAAGTAGAATGTATCTATGCATGGACATCTATTAGATTTTTCTAGATGCAATATCTTTGAGGATTCGATTTGAATCTATGTTGAATTTTTACAAAGAGCTGACCACTATAAAACATTAATAATATTGTGTTATGTTCACAAAACTAGTTTAGTTTATCTTATGATACAAAGCATGTAATTTATTTTATTGATATTTAAATAATATTTTTTTAACGACAAAATTTATTAAAAGAAACTCAACTAGTAAGAAACTAGACAGTAAAAGACAAAATTTCGAACCATCGCAGATTAGCAACCCTCAAATGCAAGTGCAGGACTAGAAAAGAGAAACACACAAAAACAAATCATGCAAACCCATACAAAAAAGAAGATCCAAGTGAAACAAAACGAGAAAAGACTCCCATGGAATGATCTACACTGTACCACATATGCAAAGCGACCTAATAATTATTTTATAGTAGAATTGTTCCTGTCGATCCTAACTATATCTCGCCCCTGTAAAGCAACCGTTTAAAGAGTTATATTTTTTTTAGTTTTCAAATGTGCTCCATATCTTTAAATCCACATAGAAGAACTCAATCCATTTACACAACCGAGTGACGGAAAAAAGGCCTTGAATTTTCCTCTTAAATCTTTGTAAAGCCATTTATTCTATGTTTTCTATAACAATACGTTTTGATGAACCAACATAGTCTAGCCATGAAAAAACGGTTTAAAAATGTGTGTACAACCTTTAGGAACCGTACCCGATGAAGAACACGCATCACACCCCACAACGACATTAACCTCTAGATCCAATGCAAAATATTTAAAAATCTCTATTCCGATTTTTTAAGTCTTCCACTGCCGGTGTAACAACCCGACTTTTCGGATTGTTATCCGTTCGCTACTTGCTTCGATTTGTAACTATCTTGTACTCTGAGATTCGATATAAATAAAGGTTTATGTTATACTAAATACATTTTCATCACACAGCACTGCTGCACATTTAAACGCTTTGTAGTCGCAAACTCTCAACGCTAACGCAACATAAATTACAGTGAATTATGCTACTTTAATTGCCGAATGTGTTTGTTTGGTTACCTCCCGCCTCCGCTTATCACGATTAAAAACGCTAAATCGCAAACGCTATTAGTAGTAGTAATGTTATGCTGTGTGTTCTTATATGCTTTACTTGTGTGTGCTTATTATGGTTATGTGATTATCAACGCATTCGCTCGAAACGCTCAAACGCTTACTCGCACAACTCGATTTATCACTCTAAAACGCAACGCGACCCGAAACTCAATGTTACGCTAATATACTTAAAGTACCAATACTAACTAATGCAACAAAACGCATTAAACAAGCATCCTACACGTGAAACGAGGAACGAATTGCACAAAACAGCATCTTCGAACGAAGCCAGCTGGCCTCGTACGAAGGCACTGCCTTCGTACGAAGGTAGCTACTTCGAACGAATGCCTTCTGTTCGAACCCAGCTCCTCTATAAATACCCAGCCCTCCTCCTTCATTCTTACTTGCTGATTTTCATACCGAAACGCTGCCGAATTGTTGTCCGACAATTTTCAAGTAAGATTTACCAGTTTTATGCGATTACACAACGTTTTCCACTACGATTTTCCACAAGATTCCCTTTGATTTCATCAAAACTCTTCTATTCTCAACTAAACTTCATCTTTTCATCATTTTACAAAGAACTCCATCTTTTTCATAGAAAACCTTCATTCTTTTTACAAAATCTTCATCTCTTTCATCAAATCTTCTTATTTCACCCTAGATCTACACTTAACCGAGTGTATGGGCCTAGCTACGGCTTCCCAAGTTAGAAATCAGTTGATTTCACACTCACCAAGTGTTAGATCTAGGAGAAAACCCTTTTAAAACCTTCTAAACTTGATTTTCACACTAAAACGGACCTAAAACGACATCTATTTTGTTCACTGAATAGTGGAACGAGGTAGTGTCGAAACCGTCTTGAATTGGACTCGTAAATACATCCGATTCAGGCAAAAACGCAGCTCCGAACGCCAAGAACAACCACATTTGTGAACTGGACTGTTCTGTGCGAAGCCCAGCTTCGTACGAAGGCAATGCCTTCGTGCGAAGGCCCTGACTTCATACATAACAGCCCGATTCTCACCCGTGACACAAAGACGTCTCCGACTCTAAGTTTAATCAGTAGCTTAAGGTTGGAGGGATGAACACTCGATTTTCCGAAGACAGACGCGAAGACCACTCGATTTTGGACAACGGAAGCAACACGTATACGGAGACCACCACCTTCGTACAAAGGCATGCCTTCGTACGAAGGCACAGCTTCGTACGAGGCTTCTGTTTCCCACCAACACTTCGATTTTTTACCGTTTCAACACTTTGGAGGACTTACGCTTCTGTTCCCGTACGCAGGCTGATCCGGCGCTCCCTTCAATCCATTCAAAACGTGTTTATTTGTTAGACACGCACTGTGAGTATACTCGAACCCATTTTCGTTTAATGCACTTTTGGGTGTTACATACGTTCTCCATCAAAAACACACTACACAACGTAAACACTTTATAAACGTTAACCGCTCCCGCATGCTAGACGTGATTAGTTAAATGCTTATTGCTATGCTTATACAGTGATTACTTGCCCGACTGCCTTTAGCAACGATAGTACTATAGTTTGAACTCAGCACCTGATTGTTCAGGGGTTGCTAAGGATCACATACTTTACTTCACGTGTTCGCTTCGGTGAACATCTGTCGCGCATACTCTACTCGCAGTCACGTGGTTTGGATGTATCATTGTTGGTAGTTTACATACTTCTCCCGTTACGTGTTACATGCTGGTTATGCGTAAACGCTTTTTATACTATATCTATGCAAACTTGTGTACTCACCTTTACTTTATGTATTGACTTTTATTTTAACGTATGTGACAGGTTGATGGATTGTTGTGCTGCAAACAAGATAGGAAGTCTAGAAACCCACAATAAAATCTAGGTTGTCGGATCATGTTTTGTTTATGAGACTCGTTATCTGTAATGACCGTTTGTTGAATATTGTTTTTTAGTATGGGATGATGAACCTTTAAAAATATTGTCATAAAATAGTTGTTATGGATTCTCTTGAGCAATCTGATTTGCCTAGTGCCTCGCCCCGATGATTCCGCCATCAGTTGGGGTGTGACAGCCGGAGGCGTAGTGGGAGACACAACCAGACCCTCCATCATTTCTTAAGATTCGTACATAACTTCACCCATAGTATGAACAAAGACCTATTCATTACCTCTTGATGAGAAGGTACCATTGATTCCACTGGCACAACCTCTATGTGCTACGATTCAGTTTTCACCTGATTTACCTTTGGCTTTTCTTTCTTGTTGAGCTCCTCGGTGACATTATAGGTAGAGAAGTGCCATTCGACTCCTCTTTGTTAATCGGATAAGAACTAACATTAGTGTCCATATTTGCATCACTTTGAGATGACCCATCCAAAAAATAACGATGACTATCTTCATTTGAACCAGACTCCATGAAATCCCCTTCTAGTAGTCTTTGAATGGTTAGAGCCCAAGAGTTGAAATCTTTTATTCAGGCCTCATAACCAACATCCCTTACTTGTACAGAGATCGACTACATTATTGATCTTTTAAGAAAAACAAGAACGTATGCCCTTCGTGAAGCTACCGGTTCATCCTTATCATCATCTATGAAAACACAATTACCCCATTTAAACTGATCTTCTTCACACAACCTGAATCCCATGCAACCAGTGGTAACCCATTGATTTTAATGCATACCATCCTCTCATTTGGTGCAAACGATTGATTATAGGTTTCATATAACTAAAAACCCCATTTAGAGCCACATATTTTTTTAACTTTTCACATGTAGCAAAATAAGCAAACTCGATTTGAACCCACTTACCTCTTATGTATCTAATTTCCAAGTCACAAAAACCCGCCATACAGACCTTGAAAAGATTTGGAATCATTACCAATTTACCACATCCACAAGCTTAGTCAAGATAACATTGTCTAAAGTAATTGGTACCTTGCGTTTTTCCAGTTCAATTTTAATACATTTCAGGTAATTCAACTTTAATACATTTCTAGTACATCATGTTCTCCCTTTCGGGTAGAAGAGCCATTTTGTGTTGCCCAAAAAGATAACTACGTATGATATAGATCCAGTCGAAACAACAATAGTTGCATTCAAAGCATTCCCATTGCCAGGGTTCCCTTTATACACTACCACAGGTTTCCTCTGATCCCAACAAACATATCTCACCATGTTATCAGATACATGATATGACCTAATCCACATGGTACGTAAATTGGTAACGAGATCGTTCATATTGGAAACCCGAAAGAACGAAATAAAACCAAATCGATTGCTACATTTTTAAAAGACGATCCGAAAAGAACACATTCATAACATACCTCCATTCCTCATAACGCTTCCAAATATCTCCTACCAATGAGTGAAAGGGGAAGTTCGTAATGAAAATGGATACCTATTTAAAATTTTTGAGATTAGGGGCTATGGGTTTCAACCTCGATTTAACTTGATCGTTGCCCAGATGATGATTATATTCCAATGTGAGATCTTTTATTTTGAACTGCAATCCATTGGTCAGGAGGCTTACTTCAACCGATCATGGCTGCAATCCCACTTTGAATGAAAATCAATTAAAGCGAACATTACCAAATTAGTTAATTCTTGAACCAACCGACAACGAATTCAAAGAGATGTTCTTCAATTAACGTGTTAGTCACAAAATTCTTATCTTGCCTCAAGTGACGTGCAACAACCAAGTGGTTGTGTCTCCTCTTCCTTTCTCTCTTCATGTATCTTTTAAAAAAACTATTGAATTAAACTAACAAGCTAACACCTTTATAAGATATGAAGTTAATTCGATTTCAGGTACCAGTAATATATTAGTATCTACATCAATTTTCATAGATTTTCTTTCTTTTTCTATTAGTAGGTACATGAACTTAGTCATACGTATTGGTATGACATTGCGGATTTCAACTCGATTTAACTTGATCTTCGTCGACGATGATTATAGCCATTCCGCTACGAGATCTTTTTGTTTTGAAGTGAAATCCATCGATTAGGAGGCTTACTTTGATCAATCATGGACGCAATCCCACTTTGAATGAAAATTAATTAAAACGAAAATTACCAAATTAGTTAAAATCTGAAGGAGTAAAGTGCAATTTGCCTCCCTGAGGTTTGGTCTAGATTGTCAAATGCCTCTATCTCTTTCATTTTTGCCCTATGAAACCCTGACATGAGTATTTCATTACCCCGACCGTTAGTCAACAGTTATCTTGACCATTAGATTTAGGGTCAATCTGGTCTTTTCACATATGAATCTTCCTAGCCACTTTTAAAGTCACCCTTATCTTTTCATTATAACTTTCTGACACCCCAGTGTTCACCTACCTTTTTCCCCTTCTTCTTCACCGGTGAAATCAGTGCAGCTCCAGCGAACAGCCACCGATGATTACCCTGATTATTGATAATGGAATTCACTATTGATGTGCACAATGAACATGTCCATGGTATGTATATCAAGCACATTTTATTACACCAGTGTTGATTTCAGTCCACTGTAAGTTAGGGATTACTACTATCGTTTTGATTAAAAACCCCTTCATCGATAATGTGGTTGTTTGTTTGTGTTTATTCGATTGTAGCTGGAGTAATGGTCACGGAGACCAGCAACCACTGCACAGTGGTTCTGGTCAGGGTGGTCATGTGGTGCTTGAACAACATTTGTATTAGCTTTGGAGTGGTGTTCCCTCAATCGCCCCAGCAATCATGTCCATCGTCCCCATCACCACAGAATGCCATCATCCCAATGTCTGGTCCGACTTCACCACTACCACCATCATCAGAATAGAGCATCGCCCATCTTCACCAAGACTAGTGTAATACTAGTCTTGGTTATTTTGATTAATGATCCTATTATTTAGTGATATGTAATTATGACATGGATACATATAATTATGGTTAGGATGTGTTTATATTTTCTTAACTTAAACTTTTGTTACGTATAATTATGGTTAGGATGATGATGATGCTTTATGATGAATTATATGATGACGATGCTTTATGACGATATATGATTAAGTGTATGATGATGATGTATGATTGATTAAGTGTATGAGTGTAACACCTCGAAAATTCACGTCCTATAAAGTGTTGACACGTGTCATATGTTTGAACGTGTGAAAGAATGTTTTGAAAGGACTAAAGTTGACAAACATGAAAAGTATATGAAAATACGAGTTCTAAATGTCAACAGTGAATAAATATATTGTACATTAACCCTACATGATGCTCATACCTTCAAACGAATAAATCATGGATCATACGAAGCTAAAAGTGAGAGATTACAAACTACAGGGGTTAAATGTGTCAACATGTTTAAGTTATACCTCTGAGTGACCTTTTGACATACCCGAAGCTTTGTAACGGTTAATTATGCTCACTAGAATGCACGATATAAATTTCATAAAGTTTCGTTATCGTATGAGAAAGTTATGATCAAATTCGTATGCGAGGGGTTAACGGTGAAAGTTATGACTTTTCGGGTTAACCAGAAATGTCTAGGGACTTGGCAAAGTGGGTACAAGTCTTAAGGCCCTTGTAGATAAATAAGGAGGGGTCAAAGTGCAAAAATAAGCTTAGTTGCCCTTTCGAAAAGCCAAGAGACAATTATGCGGAAAATGGAAAATGTGAAAGCTGATAACAGGGTCCAGGCGGGCCGCGTAAGACCTTAAGGTCTTTTACGCGGGCCGCGTTAACCGCACAGATGCAGAAACATCGAACAGCAGCCTGGAAATGCCCTCTAACCGAATTTAATCACTTGTTTCACTTCATGGGCGACCCCTAAGCAACCCCTAGACCACTAGGGACACTTGTTGATGAGTTGTGGTCAGTGGTAGAGTTATGTGTCAACAATTTGTGGTGATTTGATCACTATATAAAGCAATGAGTTGCAACCATTGTTCTTCACACCTCCATTCAGTTTTCTGATCATTTCTGAAGCTCAAGTCTTCTTCCAAGTGATCACTAATCAAGCTTAGGACTTCAGTAAGTTTGCTAATCCTTTCTTAATTAAGTTTTAGCTTAAAAGTCAAACCGTCGTAATTAACGGTTGACTTTAAGATTAATCACTAATGGTCCAGTGATTAGTCAAATTGAAAGTAGTTATAAGTTGGTAATTATGTGGGTAATAAACCCTCAAAAGGGTTCCCCTGATTCCCACTCTAACTAGGTCAAATGTCGGGTCAAACTTGTTAAGAAAAAGTCAACAGGATCCTTAAATTCTAATTTATGCATAATTAGCAATGTAGAACATATACAACCTGTTTGATCAGTAATATAACTTAGTAATAAGTGTAAGAACATGTCTAAACATGTTCAACCCGACAACTTTCAGTAAAGACCCGGTTCGGAACCGAAAGTCGCATAGTTTGACTTTCACTTTGACTTTCAGTTCTGACCCATTTAGGCATGTTTTAGAAATGCCTTAGAGCCTTATTTGCACCAGGTTACATATTAGTATAACCCCCTGTGATTATACACCATGGTTCATTAGTTAACCAATTAATATGCATGATTCCGTTAATTGCTCATATGTTGACCATTATGCCCTTTTCATCTTAAAACATGATTTGTGAAAATATAAAAATGTAGAAACCTTAGTTACTAATATATAAACTTGTATGCAAAGTTTGACATCAGTTTGAGGTGTAGATTAAGATTTATGCTCGTTAGCGTAAAATGAAAGCTTTATGTTAATAAAACGGCGTAATTAGCGTTTAGCCTAGTTAAGCCTACTTTTTGATATCAAACTCTTTACCCACTAATGTAATATATTATTTTGGGATTTTTGAATATTTTTAATTAATTTTAGGTTGAGCATAACTTATAGTCGTAGGCTTAATCCGGTAATTGTCGGTTTTGCCCTTACGGGCCATAAAATGAGTTTTACATATCTAAACGACTCCAAACCTTTTGCTACTGATTACATATGATAAATAAATTATTTTAAACCTCCTAGAATAATAAAAATATCAGATTTCTATATAGAACCCGGAAACGGCTTCTAATCGCCTAATTAAGCGTTTTTAACGCCTAGTATGTACTAGAACTATTTTAAACATACTAAGGGTGATACCTACTGATATTTGAGGTAAATAATAATATTTTAATAGTAAGCAAAAGTTGTTAACCTCAGACTTCAGTTTTGAGCTTTTCGGCTTATGTGAAATTACCAAAATGCCCCTACGGTGCATAGTTTGGTTATAATTGATAAATTTCACATATATACCTTACCCTACTGATATAACTTAGCAAATTGATTATCTTTGCTGATTACATCAGACCTGTAACCCAGGATATTACTTAAACTCTTCTATCACCTTATAAATGACCAAAATACCCCTACGGGGCATAGTTCGTGTTTAAATTCATTTCGGGCATAATAAATGATATCTTACTGATGTCACAACATATTTGGAGCATATTAACTTAGGAAACCTGTAAATGGCTCTCATTATTACCTGTTACGCTTCTTACGCGTGCGGTTCGGTTTATGTAACTAGTTTACATAAATTAGCCGAAACGGGTCAAACCTTATCGGTTTATCTCAAAATCCAGAGTGTGTATGAAATACCCATATTAAGCAAGTCTCCGAACTTGCCGGGTCTAAATCACATTCTATCCGGTCTTCGCTTAATAGAGCGTACGAACCGTATCATTGAAACTAACTGGTCTAAGCTAAGGCTTAATTAAGGACCCGTTAGAAATCTAATAGGTTATTATAAACCTTCGTTCCAGATTAGGAGCCCAGTAAAAGTACTTGCATTTGCTGTATTTGATTGATACTTTGCTCAGGTAAATACTCTTAACTTATTTTCCCTATACGGGCTTGGGATACGGTACTATAAAAGTACCGCTTGGTCGGGTATGTAGTAATTTAAATCGGATTGTGATTAATGTATTTACATAACTCGCTTTGTTCTGTATTATTTGATGTATGGCCCTTGGGGGTTAAATGACCATGTCCCGGATATCCTTGGCATCATTTTACGAAATGGCCACGACCTAAGCACGGGGTGTAGGCGTACACCTGACAGATGCATTATGTAAAAACTAGTAATCCACGAAAAGGAATCAACCTTGTGGGCATTATACCTGTGGCGTGTCAGTTAACTTAAACCGGCTCTTCTAACCGGTGCTAATGGACGGCAAATAAGTAAATCTGTATACAAGATTATATACAAGTAATTGTCCCAAGTTATAAAGATATTTTGTGCCGAAGTGCATTCAAATCAATTTACGTACTCTTTTCAAAATGAGTCAGTTGAGTTGTATTTACCAGTGTAAACTAACGTATTTTCCAAAAAGGTTAAGGTGGTGTTTGTTTTTTGTCAAAAAGAGCTTCCTGCCTCTTCTGTCTGCATCGTGCAGATGCGGGAAGAGGTGGAGCCTCAAAAGAGTGTTTGTTTTTTTTTTTGAGAAGTGCTTCCTGCCTCTCCCCAGCCTCTTCATGAGGAAGTGATAAAACAAAGCTTCTCCAAGAAGAGCTTTACCTCTTCTTGGCACCACATCCACCTCCACCCATGCTCCGACCCTGCTCCACCCATGCTCCGCCCCTGCTCCGCCACCACCACCACTGCTCCGCCCATGCTCCGCCCCATGCTCCGCCCATGCTCCGCCCCATGCTCCGCCCATGCTCCGCCCCATGCTACGCCACCACAAACAAAACCCCCAAATCTTCTCCACCTCCACTCCGCCATCACCTCTGCTCCACCTCCACTCCGCCACCACCTCCGACATCATCATCAACATCACAAACAAAACCCCCAAAACAAAACCCCCAAAACGAAAACCGTACTAAAATCGAAAACCCTAAATCGATCGGAAACGAACACCCCAAATCGATCAGGTGTGACGGTGGTTGTGACGGTCGTTTTGTGTGACGGTGGTGAAGTCAGCTCGCGACTCCGGCCAGGTGTGAAGGCGGAGGTGGTGACGGTCGTTTTGTGTGACGGTGTGAAGTCAGCTCGCGACTCCGGCCAGGTGTGACGGTGGTTGTGATGATGGCGGTGGTGAAGTGGTGGCGGTGGTGATGATGGCGGTGGTGCAGATTGTAGAGAGAGAGTAGAGAGAGAGTGGAGGTGGGATTGTCTGTGTGGTGTGTGAACCTAGAAGAAGAAGATGTTTTATATAAAAGAAAAAACAAACCCTCTTCTCCTTGCAGACTGAAGACATTTGGTCCACCTCTTCTCCTGCAGATGCCTGCAGATGTGGCCTGCAGCAGAAGAGGTTTTCAAGAAGAAAAAACAAACAGCACCTAAGTGCAGGTGCTAGACGAAATAGGCTGGCTACTCCAGGCATCATTACTCAAGTCTCGCAAGCTCTACATGTCAAAGTCTGTTGAACTATTGTTTCTATTTTATTTTCGATCCGTCTGTGGATAAACAATCGACTATTGTGATACTTGATATTACAACATTATATTCGGTTGAATTATATCTTACAATTTGCTTCCGCTGTGCATTTATATAATTGTGTTGTTTGACTATTATGTTGCCAACCACGTCACGATACTCCCCACCGGGCCCACCGGTGTCACGTTGAATCTGGGGTGTGACAGGTTGGTATCAGAGCCAACACTGAGTGAATTAAACACTAGCCTTTTGTGTTTAATCTCAGTTACACAGTTGCACATTCTTGAGTCTAGACAAGAACATAGGACAAATCCAAATTCGTTTCATTGTCTTTTAATTACTTCTTTGTTATTTTCCTGATTAGCCCTTGCATGGGCAAGTCATTTTTTTTATTAGAAGTCCCGTTTAGGGCAATCATATACTTGTTTAAATTTTAAAGGAACGATTATATATTTAAAAATATAATTCCTATATTATAAGATCTACCATTATAATAAAATGGCAAAATCTAAAAAGGACAAGACCTAGCCATATGTCACATTAAGACAGGGCCAAGATGGTAGATCCACAATTAGATTCAGATCCTTGTTAACAGTTCAATTTAGGATTGTTCTGCGTTAAATATTAAAAAGAATCTTAAAGGTAAAACCTAGCCTAAATGTCACGGCATACAAGGCCAAGATGGTAGAGCCTATTCAAGAGATTCAAATCCTTATTAAACATATGAAAGCATATTAACATGCTCGACAAAATGTGATACGATAAAATCACATAAGTCATTTTTGGGTTATTCTGAATTCCCTTATTTATATAATCATCCCTTATGGATGAAGTGCCCACGAGCTATAATTAACGTCCTCTGGACTAAAGACAGTGGTAGCTTACGACTCCCTGTCAAGAAAAGGTAATGAACTTTGATTCAAACCTTAATGCCTCGATTCTCTGAAATCATGGCTTATAAATTAAACTTGTCTACGTGACTAGACCTTTTGTGATATTATTAACTTATAATTTAGGATTATGATAAAGATCCTGAACAATTTTTATATTTAACAAATTAACTAAAATGTGTATTAAAAGCATGGTTAATAAATCGTTTAAGAACGATAGTACTGTAAGGGCTTCTAAATAAACCTTGCCCTTATTTTTCTTTTTGTAGCAACTAAGACTACATGGCTGACTCTGACGAGATAAACAGCCATCCTTTGGAGAACCGCGATGATAATGATAGGATTAATATAACCAAAGGAGAACTTCATTCACTGATTGATACAGCTGTATCTAAAGCTGTAGAGGAACAGTTCAGGGAGTATAGTGGGACTAATAGTCGAGCCTCATCTGTACCCCACTCTAAGTCTGTCCCTAAAACTCATTCAGAGCCTCATAACAAGCCGCCCTCTAAGAAAGAGGAGCCAAAGAAGGATGATGATCGGCATTCATCAAATGAACACAGTGTTCCATCCAAGAAGATAGCGTTCGATAATGAACCACGTACCAAGTCTTGTACCTATAAGTACTTTGTTTCCTGTAAACCCCGAGATTTCACTGGGGAGAAAAGAGCAGTAGATTGTATGACCTGGTTGGATGAAATGGACACGGTGGTGGACATCAGCGGTTGTGCTGAAAGGGATGTAGTAAAGTATGTATCCCAATCATTCAAAGGAGAGGCACTGGCATGGTGGAGGTCTCTCATTCAAGCTGCTGGGAAGATCCCGCTCTACAACATGTCATGGGAGCAGTTTGTTACTCTCATTATGGAAAACTACTGCCCTCAACATGAGGTCGAAAGAATTGAATCTGATTTCTTATCATTGGTGATGACAAACTTAGATTGTCAAGCTTACCTCACCAGTTTTAATACCCTGTCCAGACTGGTTCCTTACCTTGTAACACCAGAACCCAAACGAATTGCTCACTTCATTGGGGGTTTAGCCCCAGAAATCAAAGCCAGTGTTAAGGCTTCAAGACCTGCTACATTTAGGTCAGCAGCTGATCTCTCTTTGTCCCTTACTTTAGATGCGGTCAGGTTGAGATCGCTAAAGAAATCTGAAGAAAGTAAGAGGAAGCGTGAGGATGATAACTCACGAGGGTCAGAGAAGAAGCAAAAGGGAAAAACCGATTCTAAGAAGTTTGGGTCTGGAAGGAATAGTCAGCGAACAGAGGAAAAGCCAAAGTGCACGACTTGCCAGAAACGCCACTTTGGAAAGTGCAGACTTGAGTCCAATTCTAAGACAGGAGCACCTGCATGTGGGATATGCAAATCTAAAGAGCACAAGACGATAGAGTGCAAGAAGATAAGAGATACCACATGCTACAACTGCAATGAGAAAGGGCACATTAAGACCAACTGCCCTAAGTATGCCAAGAAGCCTGAAGAAGTCAAGAAGACCAATGCAAGAGTCTTTCGAATGGATGCAAAGGAAGCAGTCCAGGATGACAACGTAATCACAGGTACCTTTCTCATCAATGATGTCTATGCAAGGGTACTCTTTGATTCAGGCGCTGATAAGTCTTTCGTAGATCACAAATTTTGCAAATTGCTGAATTTACCTGTCAAAACCTTGAGTATAAATTATGAGGTAGAGTTAGCAGATGACACCATAGAAACCGTCTCCACTGTGTTAGATGGATGTGTGATATCCATTAAGAACCACTCTTTTCCTCTATCTCTACTTCCCTTTAAGTTGGCCGGTTTTGACATAGTTTTGGCTATGGACTGGTTATCTCATAACCAGGCCCAAATCGTCTGCAACAGAAAGCATGTAGTGATAAAGACTCCGTCTGGTGAATCACTTACCATTCGGGGAGATACCCAGTATGGACTGCCTGAGCAAGTGACTATGCTCAAAGCTTCCAAGTGTTTAATGAAGGGATGTGTCATCTACATGGCACAAGTGATTATTGATGAGCCTAAACCGAAGATAGAAGACATCCCCGTCATTTCTGAATACCCTGAAGTGTTTCCTGAAGATCTACCTGGTTTGCCACCAGATAGACAAGTCGAATTCAGAATTGATATCATCCCTGGAGCAGCACCAGTTGCTAGAGCCCTTATAGGTTGGCTCCAACGGAGATGAAGGAATTAAGGATGCAATTGGATGAATTGCTAGCTAAAGGTTTCATTAAACCTAGTTCGTCTCCTTAGGGAGCACCAGTCTTGTTTGTCAAGAAGAAGGATGGATCGATGCGTCTGTGCATCGATTATCATGAGCTTAATAAGGTCACGATCAAGAATAGGTATCCTTTGCCCATGATCGACGATTTGTTCGATCAATTGCAAGGGGCAAGTTATTTCTCGAAGATTGACTTGAGGTCAGGCTACCATCAACTGAAGGTTAGAGATGAAGACGTACACAAAACAACATTTAGGACTCGTTATGGTCATTACGAGTTCCTAGTGATGCCTTTTGGGCTCACTAATGCACCGGCCGCGTTCATGGATCTCATGAATCGCGTTTGAAATCCGTACTTAGATAAATTCGTCATCGTTTTCATCGACGACATTCTCATTTATTCTAAGAACCAAGCTGACCACGAGAAACACCTTCGATGTATTCTCAAACTTCTACATCAGGAGGAACTTTATGCCAAATTCTCTAAGTGTGAATTTTGGCTTCGAGAAGTCCAATTCCTTGGACATGTGGTGAGTGAGCGTGGTATCCAAGTGGATCCCGCTAAGGTTGAAGCAGTTATGAACTGGCAAGAGCCAAAGAAGCCTACAGAGATTCGTAGCTTCCTGGGATTGGCAGGATATTACAGGCGTTTCATCGAAAAATTTTCAAGGATTGCTGCACCCCTAACTTCCTTGACTAAGAAGAAAGTAAAGTTCATTTGGGGCCCTAAGCAGCAAGATTCCTTTGATATTCTGAAGTAAAAGTTGAGCAACACCCCAGTTCTGACATTGCCAGGTGGAATAGAAGAGTTCGTGGTTTACTGCGATGCATCGCACACTGGCATGGGGTGTGTGCTTATGCAGAAAGGCAAGGTTATTGCCTATGCTTCAAGACAGTTAAAGGTGCATGAAAAGAATTACACCACCCACGACTTGGAGTTGGGTGCCGTTGTATTCGCACTAAAACTGTGGATGCATTATTTATATGGTATCAAGTGTGTGATCTATTCTGATCACAAGAGCCTTCAACATCTGTTTAATCAGAAGGATTTAAACATGAGGCAGCGCCGTTGGATGGAGACTTTGAATGATTATGATTGTGAAATCAGATACCATCCCGGTAAGGCGAATGTAGTCGCTGATGCCTTGAGTCGAAAGGAAAGGGTGAAACCCATCCGAATCAATGCCAAGCGCATGGAGATAAAGAACAGTTTGACTGAAAGGTTGTTAGCTGCACAGAAAGAAGTTGTGTTGGAAGCTAACTATCCTAATGAAAAGCTAGGAGTAACTGAGGAGCAGTTATCTCTTGGCAAAGACGGAATTCTAAGATTAAATGGACGAATATGGGTTCCAGTTTATGGAGGACTTCGAGATGTCATCCTCCAGGAAGCCCATAGTTCCAAATATTTCGTTCATCTTGGAGCTAATAAGATGTACCAGGATCTAAGGGCAAACTATTGGTGGATAGGCTTGAAAAGGTCTGTAGCTGCCTATGTAGCTAAGTGCTTGACTTGTGCGCAAGTCAAAGCAGAACATCAAAAGCCGTCAGGCTTGCTACAACAGCCTGAACTTCCTACGTGGAAGTGGGAAATGGTAACTATAGATTTTATCACCAAGTTACCTAAGACAAGGAAAGGAAATGATACAATATGGGTTATAGTTGATAGACTGACTAAGTCAGCACATTTCTTACCCATCAAGGAGACTTATAGCTCCGACATGTTAACCCAGTTATACGTGGATAAGATTGTAGCCTTACATGGCATACCTGTGTCTATTATCTCTGACCGAGATACTAGATACACGTCACATTTTTGGAAAAGTTTCCAACAATCTTTGGGCACGCGTTTGAATTTTAGTACGGCTTACCATCCTCAGACAGACGGTCAGAGTGAGCGTACTATTCAAACATTGGAAGACATGCTACGTGCATGTGTGATCGATTTGGGTGGTAGTTGGGATAAGAACCTACCACTAATTGAGTTCTCCTACAACAATAGCTACCATACCAGCATTAAGGCTGCGCCTTTTGAGGCATTATACGGTAGAAAGTGTAGAACGCCTGTTTGTTGGGCGGAAGTTAGAGATGTCCAGTTATCAGGACCGGAGATAGTATTCGAAATGACGGACAAGATTGTCCAGATTCGAGACCGTCTCAAAGCTGCCCGGGATAGGTAGAAGAGTTACGCAGATCCAAAGCGTAAAGCTTTTCACTTTGAAGTAGGTGATAAAGTGTTACTTAAAGTATCATCCTGGAAGGGGGTGATGCGATTTGGTAAGAAAGGCAAGCTAAGCCCGAGATACATAGGACCTTTCGAGGTTATCGAACGTGTCGGGTCAGTTTCCTATAAGTTAAACTTACCAGAAGAGCTCAGTGGAATTCACAATGTGTTCCACATCTGCAATCTGAAGAAGTGCTTCGCTGACGAATCACTGGTTATACCACATACAGATGTGCATATAGATGAGAGCTTAAAATTCATGGAAAAACCATTGTCGATTGAAGATCGACAGGTTAAGAAGCTTCGAAGGAAGCATGTACCTATTGTAAAGGTCAAATGGGATGCCCGTAGAGGTCCCGAATACACGTGGGAGGTTGAATCCACAATGAAAGAAAAGTACCCTTACTTATTTCAGTAAATCTTGGGTCGAGATTTATTTTAAGGGGGTGAGGATGTAACACCTCGAAAATTCACGTCCTATAAAGTGTTGACACGTGTCATATGTTTGAACGTGTGAAAGAATGTTTTGAAAGGACTAAAGTTGACAAACATGAAAAGTATATGAAAATACGAGTTCTAAATGTCAACAGTGAATAAATATATTGTACATTAACCCTACATGATGCTCATACCTTCAAACGAATAAATTATGGATCATACGAAGCTAAAAGTGAGAGATTACAAACTACAGGGGTTAAATGTGTCAACATGTTTAAGTTATACCTCTGAGTGACCTTTTGACATACCCGAAGCTTTATAACGGTTAATTATGCTCACTAAAATGCACGATATAAATTTCATAAAGTTTCGTTATCGTATGAGAAAGTTATGATCAAATTCGTATGCGAGGGGTTAACGGTGAAACTTATGACTTTTCGGGTTAACCAGAAATGTCCAGGGACTTGGCAAAGTGGGTACATGTCTTAAGGCCCTTGTAGATAAATAAGGAGGGGTCAAAGTGCAAAAATAAGCTTAGTTGCCCTTTCGAAAGGCCAAGAGACAATTATGCGGAAAATGGAAAATGTGAAAGCTGATAACAGGGTCCAGGCGGGCCGCGTAAGACCTTAAGGTCTTTTACGCGGGCCGCGTTAACCGCACAGATGCAGAAACATCGAACAGCAGCCTGGAAATGCCCTCTAACCGACTTTAATCACTTGTTTCACTTCATGGGCGACCCCTAAGCAACCCCTAGACCACTAGGGACACTTGTTGATGAGTTGTGGTCAGTGGTAGAGTTATGTGTCAACAATTTGTGGTGATTTGATCACTATATAAAGCAATGAGTTGCAACCATTGTTCTTCACACCTCCATTCAGTTTTCTGATCATTTCTGAAGCTCAAGTCTTCTTCCAAGTGATCACTAATCAAGCTTAGGACTTCAGTAAGTTTGCTAATCCTTTCTTAATTAAGTTTTAGCTTAAAAGTCAAACCATCGTAATTAACGGTTGACTTTAAGATTAATCACTAATGGTCCAGTGATTAGTCAAATTGAAAGTAGTTATAAGTTGGTAATTATGTGGGTAATAAACCCTCAAAAGGGTTCCCCTGATTCCCATTCTAACTAGGTCAAATGTCGGGTCAAACTTGTTAAGAAAAACTCAACACGATCCTTAAATTCTAAATTATGCATAATTAGCAATGTAGAACATATACAACCTGTTTGATCAGTAATATAACTTTGTAATAAGTGTAAGAACATGTCTAAACATGTTCAACCCGACAACTTTCAGTAAAGACCCGGTTCGGAACCGAAAGTCGCATAGTTTGACTTTCACTTTGACTTTCAGTTCTGACCCATTTAGGCATGTTTTAGAAATGCCTTAGAGCCTTATTTGGACCAGGTTACATGCTAGTATAACCCCCTGTGATTATACACCATGGTTCATTAGTTAACCAATTAATATGCATGATTCCGTTATTTGCTCATATGTTGACCATTATGCCCTTTTAACCTTAAAACGTGATTTGTGAAAATATAAAAATGTAGAAACCTTAGTTACTGATATATAAACTTGTATGCAAAGTTTGACATCAGTTTGAGGTGTAGATTAAGAGTTATGCTCGTTAGCGTAAAATGAAAGCTTTATGTTAATAAAACGGCGTAATTAGCGTATAGCCTAGTTAAGCCTACTTTTTGATATCAAACTCTTTACCCACTAATGTAATATATTATTTTCGGATTTTTGAAGATTTTTAATTAATTTTAGGCTGAGTATAACTTATAGTCGTAGGCTTAATCCGGTGATTGTCGGTTTTGCCCTTACGGGCCATAAAATGAGTTTTACATATCTAAACGACTCCAAACCTTTTGCTACTGATTACATATGATAAATAAATTATTTTAAACCTCCTGGAATAATAAAAATATCAGATTTCTATATAGAACCCGGAAACGGCTTCTAATCGCCTAATTAAGCGTTTTTAACGCCTAGTATGTACTAGAACTATTTTAAACATACTAAGGGTGATACCTATTGATATTTGAGGTAAATAATAATATTTTAACAGTAAGCAAAAGTTGTTAACCTCAGACTTCATTTTTGAGCTTTTCGGCTTATGTGAAATTACCAAAATTCCCCTACGGTGCATAGTTTGGTTATAATTGATAAATTTCACATATATACCTTACCCTACTGATATAACTTAGCAAATTGATTATCTTTGCTGATTACATCAGACCTGTAACCCAGGATATTACTTAAACTCTTCTATCACCTTATAAATGACCAAACTACCCCTACGGGGCATAGTTCGTGTTTAAATTCATTTCGGGCATAATAAATGATATCTTACTGATGTCACAACATATTTGGAGCATATTAACTTAGGAAACCTGTAAATGGCTCTCATTATTACCTGTTACTCTTATTACGCGTGCGGTTCGGTTTATGTAACTAGTTTACATAAATTAGCCGAAACGGGTCAAACCTTATCGGTTTATCTCAAAATCCAGAGTGTGTATGAAATACCCATATTAAGCAAGTCTCCGAACTTTCCGGGTCTAAATCACATTCTATCCAGTCTTCGCTTAATAGTGCGTACGAACCGTATCATTGAAACTAACTGGTCTAAGCTAAGGCTTAATTAAGGACCCGTTAGAAATCTAATAGGTTATTATAATCCTTCGTTCCAGATTAGGAGCCCAGTAAAAGTACTTGCATTTGCTGTATTTGATTGATACTTTGCTCAGGTAAATACTCTTAACTTATTTTCCCTATACGGCCTTGGGATACGGTACTATAAAAGTACCGCTTGGTCGGGTATGTAGTCATTTAAATCGGATTGTGATTAATGTATTTACATAACTCGTTTTGTTCTGTATTATTTGATGTATGGCCCTTGGGGGTTAAATGACCATGTCCCGGATATCCTTGGCATCATTTTACGAAATGGCCACGACCTAAGCACGGGGTGTAGGCGTACACCTGACAGATGCATTATGTAAAAACTGGTAATCCACGAAAAGGAATCAACCTTGTGGGCATTATACCTGTGGCGTGTCAGTTAACTTAAACCGGCTCTTCTAACCGGTGCTAATGGACGGCAAATAAGTAAACCTGTATACAAGATTATATACAAGTAATTGTCCCAAGTTATAAAGATATTTTGTGCCGAAGTGCATTCAAATCAATTTACAAACTCTTTTCAAAATGAGTCAGTTGAGCTGCATTTACCAGTGTAAACTGACGTATTTTCCAAAAAGGTTAAGTGCAGGTGCTAGACGAAATAGGCTGGCTACTCCAGGCATCATTACTCAAGTTGTCAAAGTCTGTTGAACTATTGTTTCTATTTTATTTTCGATCCGTCTGTGGATAAACAATCGACTATTGTGATACTTGATATTACAACATTATATTCGGTTGAATTAAATCTTACAATTTGCTTCCGCTGTGCATTTATATAATTGTGTTGTTTGACTATTATGTTGCCAACCACGTCACGATACTCCCCACCGGGCCCACCGGTGTCACGTGGAATCCGGGGTGTGACAATGAGGATGCTTTATGATGATGATGATTATTTATGATTAAACTATATTATGATGATGATGTCTGATGTATGATGATCATGATAACACATATGGTCATAATTTGAAAATTTCATTACCATCTGATCCATGAACATCATGATTATAATCATACATATGTATATCATAATGTGCATATTGTGCATAGTGTGATGTATGATGATGATGATCATATGTATGTCTTTCATTGGTCAACTATGTGATGATGATGAACATCATGATTATGATCATGATCATACTCATACATATGATTCTGATAATCCTAATAATGTGCATATTGTGCATCATTATCATATGTATGACTTCATTGGTCAACTGTATGATGATCATGATCCAGATAATGTGCATAGTGTGAGTCTGTGTGTTAGTGAGTGTAACACCCTTACTTGTTATAATACAATATTTTATATAAGTTTCGTATAAATACATGTTTATACAATTACACATACGTATGACAATACGAGTTTACTAAAACTTTTACAATTTTTAAAAATAGTACAACATAATGTAATTGAGTTCGTCGTTTAAAAGTTACGACGTAACGTCGTGCGGAAGCTTTAATCTCGTGTGTTCGGTTCTTCTTCGAGCTTGATCTTCAATCGGGCACTCTTGGTTATCACCTATAATCAAAACCAACTTAAAAGTTAGCTTTGATAGTTAAATAACAAGTTTAAACAAGTTATATGGGTCAAACAACAAAAATTAAACAATTTTCGGAATCAGGAGGGGCTAGACGCTACGCCTAGGGGCTAGATGCTACACCTAGCCCCTTTTTTGACAACAAGTTGCTTAATTGCTGCTGCATTTGCCCAGCTCCATTTTCGACCGAAATTCTAACTTTAAAGCTTCGTAACTTCTGATCTAGATGTCCGTTTTACACGATTCTTTTTCCTACGCGTTCGTAATTTAATTCTCCATCTCATGGAGTAAAGTCCCGACATCTGAATTCTCAAAATTTTAGATTTCAAGCTCTCGGCTTGAAATTCAATTATGACACTTTTTTACCCGTTTAGAGCGAATTATGTACATTTAAACATCAAACTCTCTCTTCTCTTTCTACACTTCGTATTCTCATTTTTAAATAACCTCTTATATTCCACCACAACTATTTTTGTGGTGGATTTAACATAATGGACCGCTATCCTAATTTTTTTACCCTTAGGATAGTCATTTTACGTGATTGACCCGTTCATAGGCATTTGACCCCCAAGGTTTATGCCTACAACTCCTACATGTGTCTAAGAGTTACATAATGATAATACTAGTATCTAAACGACCTCTAAGTGTCGTTTCCCCAATTTACCTATCAAGGGCATTTTCGTCAACTTATTTCCTTCTTTTACGACATAGGTCCTTTTGCTAAGGTATTTGACCAACATTGCATTTTTTAACTATAAATCTATATATATGCGTACCTGGCTCGAGTTAACATATAGACCCGTTTTATACCTCGCGTTAATTAACCAATATTCTATGGCGTCGAAATTATCCAAATTGCTATTTGCTCCCGATAACATACGACTTGACAACCTCATTAGTCGATATTGTCAAATGGTGTTATCATCACCATTTGACCCGTTTGGACTATAAGACCAAACATTTACATAAATTAGAATAAAAGCATGGTTTTAAATTTCCAAATTCACCCATTTGCCCCATTTACCATAAACCATGGTTTTTATCATTTATACTTGTTCCGACTTGTATCAATCGTGTCGGAACCCTTATTTCGGATATTACATCATTCGCATTTATAGTTTATAAAATAAATACGTGTCCTACAAAAAGGGTGTAAGTTTTACTTACCTCGTATCCGAGCTACGCTTTTCTTTTCCTTCTTGATTCGTTTGACCCGTTTCTTCCCAAGCCTCCACCTTGCTCGTTAAGTGTCAAACTATCGTCATCATTCAAAGGTGGTTAGATTAGTCATTAATAATCACGACTATTCCACCTTACGTATTTTCTATGTCCAAACTACCGTTCGACCTCATTATTTATTAATTCAACTGTTAGTACATTTATGTCTATAGCCTTCGTCAATCCGAGCCGTAGCGAGAAACAGAAGAAATCGAGTTGTTATGATGTAATATCTAGACAAAAGGCAAGGTGGCAATATTGTAATTAATGAGAAATCTCATTAAAAGCCAAGGCCTATAAATAGGAGCTTTATGTTTAGATTAGAGACTTTTGCTACATTTGTCATTTGGAGCTTTCTAGATCTAGAGAGAGAATCTAGAGAGAGAAAGCAATTCAAGGTGCTGTACGACTTCAGATTTCTAATAGAATCACGTTTATATTACGTCACGTGTGTTAGGTCGCGTTCGTGTACGGATTCCACACGTCATACGTTCGTTTCGCAATCATTTCGGAGTCAAAACCGGTCCTACAAGTGGTATCAGAGCAGGAGCTCGATTGCATTGATCTATCACACATTTACGCGCAGAAAATCATCGATTTCAGATCCGAATTTCATCGATTTCTTCATTTTTTTCATATTTTCACGTTTTTAAGTGAAAATCATCAAATTGAATGGGTTTTTACGGTCCAAATCGACTGATTTTTTAATATGTTGTGCGAAAACACCTGATCTACAACCCTACCAAGTTTCAGATCCTAATTCCTAGCCGTTTAAGAGAAATCTGAGTTTTTAGGCCCGATTTCGTGATTAACAGCCAGGTTTCGCTTGAAAGTAATGAATGGTTTCGCTTGAAAAGTACATATAATCAGGTTTCGCTTGAAATATCTGTTGGTTTCGCTTGAATCAGTCATATTCCAGTATCTCGCTTGAAAGTATTTGGGTTATTCGCTTGAGAGTGCAATAGTTCTGTGTTTGCTTGAAAAGTAATAACTGTGTTCGCTTGAATGTAATGTGTGAAAAGTGACTGAATACACATTTTCGGCCCAATCATATTCACATAAAAATTGATGGTGTCGGTTTAAGTGCTGCATGTAATAATATTCTTCGGACAAAGTAAAATCAGTCATTTAATGTGTGCATGTGTTTCTAGATCAAATAAAAAGAAACATGATATTGTCGAGTAACAGTCAGTAAATGTGTTCGGTCCAATCAATTTTGTTGAAAGATTTTGTTGGATATTAGCTTGCATGTGAAGAATCAAACGTGTTGGACTTTGGTTACATATAGTCATAGATTACATTGAATTTTGGCCCAATCAAATTAAAAAGAAAAAAATGATATTGTTGGACATTTAAAGCTTGCATGTGAAATTGAACTGAGTATTGAACTTGTCGGCCATTTTAATTAAGAATATCAAAAGTTCACGAGAGTTTGTTTGGCCCAAGAATTGCATGTGAAGTAAACTTGATCTGACCATTATATCACGGCCCAATCACATTTAATATTGATCTAAAAAAAATAGAGGCCCAATTAAAATTTACATAATGACAGTGAATCATTAATTGTGCATGTGCTTTCTTTGATTGTCTCAATACATCATTTGGTCAAAATTGTTTGAAAAACCATTAATTGATTCTATAGTTTGCATGTGACATTGTTTTGAAAGTCAAATGATACCAGATTCATGTGATTTGATTAAAATTCATATTACATTGTTTGAAAAGGTCACCTGTTCGATCAAGAATTTTTGTCGTATTGTGCCATCAATCAAGTGGTGGGTTGATTGGATTATCATTTTGTTCAAAAGTCATCACAATCCGTTTCAAGACATTTTGTTTGTTCAAGTTTAAAGTGCAACAAATCGAGTGGCAATCCGAACGGATTACCACCCGACCCTAATCATTTCATTTGTTGTTGTGAATCAGGTCATGGCATCGGATACCTGCCCGAGCGGATTCCCACTCGATCCAAGACACATTGTCGCCCGAACGGATCCCCACCCAATCCATTTTCACAAATTCATTTTGTTAACTTTTGTTGACTTACTCGATCGGATACCCATCTAATTCATCAATTTGATAATTTTTAAATCTAATCACTGTTTGTTTGTTCGTTTCAGGTGATTCAAGGAGATAGTATCATGGCTGAAATCAAAGAGAAGACTCGAGAAGAGATTTTGAGTGAGAAAACTTATCGAGAAAGAAACGTTGTTTTCAACAGAATGGATGACATGCAAGAAGAGTATGAGAGTGCAGTGAGCAACAGAAGATGGGATAAAAAGATACAGTGTTACTTCAACAGAGAAGGAGAACCAGTTGTTCCAAAGAAAGATATAATCTTTGATGATGTTCTTCTCATAATTCCTTTGAGAGCTGAATACTATAGAAATGTGTTGAAAGATGACAAATATGCTAAAAGGCATGAAAAGGAAATCAGATATGCTATGACATCGTGTCTGAGAAAAAGGGATGAAGAAAGAATGAAGAAGAATGTTGAAGAAATGGTGAACAATCTGAAGAAGGTTGCTGAAGAGGTTAAAGCAGAAGCTGTTGAAGTTGAGGTTGTGAAGGAAATCAATGATGTGAAAGTTGAAGCTGTGAAAGTTGAAGAAGTAAAAGAAGAAGTTGTTGTGAATGAAGAAGTTGAGAAAGCTGTTATTGAAGAGCAGCAAATTGGAGAAAATGTGAAGAAAGCAGAAGAAGAAGTAAAGAATGAGAATTTGGAAGCTGGTAATGCTGGTGATGAAGTCGATGTTGAAGAAAATCAGAATGTTGCTGAGTCGAAGCAGACAGAGGCAGCTGAAAACACTGAGGTGCCAATCACTGAGGTAAATTCTAATTCTAACATCTTGACTGAAACTGTTGAACATTGCAAGAAATGCATGGAACCGTGCAGAGCTTGTACTGAAAAAGATGAGCAATTCAGAACAAGAGATCATGAATTCACTAAATTTGAAAACATTTTTAAAGAAAAATGCAAAGAAATGCTAGAAAAAGAAAAAAGTTTTAAAAGAAAATGATGAAAAATTTTCAGAAAAATGTAAAAAGTTAGAAACAGAAAATGAAGTTTTGAAAGAAAATGTTTCTAAAATGACAGAAGAATGTTCACAAAAAGAAATTGCTTTTCAAGAAATGAAGAAAGAACATGACTCAATGAAATTAGCGTATCACATTACGAAAGAGTCATATGAAAAAGTGAAAGATGAAATGAAATATGCTCAATCAAGAATGAATTATCTTTCTGAAACAACTAAAGAACTTAAACGAATGTATTCCATAAAACAAGATGTTGTTAATTCTTATATTGAGGATGTTGCTAAGCTAAAGCGACAGATTGCTGATTTAGAACAGGATAACAACAAGTTAAAGAGTTATCACGTGTCGTCATACGTGCTTGAATGAATTTTCAATATAAAACCGGGAGATGGTGAGTCTGAGCAAAACAAGAAAGGCATTGGCTCAGAGTTTCATCAAGTTCCACCACCGGGAAAATTTGCATTTTATGATGAGGAAAAGGTCGAAAAAGCTTTCAACATGGTAGACCAATTTCCAGACAACATTGACATAACCTATTCCAAATCTGATGATTCTCATGATTCAGAGGTGGTAGGTAAAGTCGTTGAAAGTGTGTTGAAAGAAGAGTCGGTTGATACAGGTAAATCTGAATCACAGGATGAAGATGAAGGAAATTTTCATGATAGTTATCTGAAAAACACAAAATCCAAGAAAAGTTTGAATGATGATTCAAAAGGATTGGTTTATACCATGATTGGATCGGACAAATTGTTCTTAGATGTTGTATTCCCGATTTAGAATGTGATTTCAGAAAAGGTTGATAAAGTTTTCAAAATGGTTGGGATTGAAAGTCTGAGATTTCAAAGTTTGCTGGTAAGAGTCATAGAGGTTCGTATAACAAACCTGGTTTTAAGAAGAAAAATATGAAGGCTGGGTTGGGTTATAAGAAGAAACAGAATCGAAACAAAAATGAAACACCAATTTTTCAGACAAAAATGAATTTTGTTCAAGGAAAAAGTTTTGAAGAGGAGGAAAAACTTAAATTTAGTAATGAAGAGTTTTGTGCTCAAAAGAAAAAGCAACAACCACAGGTCAAAGATGTGTCCAAGAGAACATGTTTTAAGTGTGATCAGATAGGACATCTTGCACAAAAGTGTCCAAATCTGAAACCTGTGGATGTTGACAAAAAGAAGATTGATGCTGAGAAACAAAAATCTGAGAATGTGAGACAAAGGTCAACCAGATTTGACTCAAAACAAACTTGGGGGGTACAACACAAACAAGTTTGTTTCGAATAAAAACTGGAAATTAAACTCTAACAGGTTCGATTCGAGACAGATCTGGAATTCTCACACACCCAGATTAAGAACAACACAATGTTGGAAAACAACTGTCGATGCTACAAAACCTAAAGAGTTTTGGAAACCAAAAGTTGTTGATCATAAACAAAATGTTCAAAAGGAGTCACATTTTTACAAAAGAGGTACTCCAAAAGGTCAAACTTGGAGTGTTAAGAAACAAGTGACTTCGGTAAAAGATGAGATAGTTGAAGTCAAAGTTGAAAAAGTCTTTGTTCAGAATGACAAAGATTTTCCGAAGTTGAATGAAAATTATTGTGTTGAAATGCCTAAGGTTCAACAGACCTGGGCTAAATTGTTCAAGTAATCAAGTAGTCTAAATGTGCAGGTGCTCAACAAAATCAAAGATTGTGAGAATGGAGGTTGGAGCAGCCTGGCACAACGAGGAGAGGAGGCTGCTGGATCCTGTGTTGGTTGGAACAGGAAGTTTATTTGTTTTTATGTACATAAATAAACAATATTTTCAAAAACCCTAAAAATTGAAAAAATTAAAAACCAAAAATATGTTTTTAGTTTGTTAAAAAATGAAAAACCAAAAATATGTTTGTTTTTAATTTTTGTCAAATATAGAAAATTACAAAAATATGTGTTGATTGAATAAGCCGAAACCCTCACGGCTGAACAAACATGATTACTTTCACAAGATTGAAAAACGGTTTTCAAACTGTCGAAAATCAATGGGTTGTAAATCATGGGGGTAATTGTTGGTACTTTATATTAGATTTTCTTCAAAACAGAGCACATTAAGCAGAAAATGGATGGCGAGACAAAGCTATCAGTGTTGGTTGTCAAATTTTTTAAATGCTTTTGCATTTTAGGGAGATATATTGTTGTTAGAAAATTCAAAAACATTAGAAAATTTGAAAATAACAAAAACATGATAAAATTCAAAAATTGAGTTTTGTGTAAAAAGAGGAAATGATAGTACATCAGTAGACAGTTACAGTACGCTAAAGAAATGGAAAGTTTAAATGTGTTAAACGATCTCATTGTGGATGTGTCGATAGGTTTTTATACATTTAGTAAACTTTTTCGGGATATAAACCTAAATTCAAACTTGCTTATTTCGTGGGGAACACTACTTGGATATATAGGTAACCCCTGAAATCTCGTTTAAAGGACCCCTCTTTCTGAGATACTAGGTCTTTATGCTTAGTGATATCTGGGGTATTATCCCGGGACTTCTGATTTTGCGGAAGCAATGGCCTAGTCCCTGGAGAATACTTTCTGCTTGCTTGAAACATAGCGCTGCCCTCAGCAAATTGATGAAACAATAAAATTGATAGTCATTGCTGTTGTAATACAAAAGATCCTATAAAGGGGACACACCAAAAGTCGAACCGTCATCTCTCTGCTGAACGGAAGTTCTGACCTGAGCTCTCATGGTTTCGTACTATAATTTATTCCCCTTACAGATATCATCTAGGTATACTCACCTGTAAGACTGAATATTGGGATCTGGATACGGGAGTATATTCAAGAGGTGGGACACATGAATGGGTTTAAGTTCTTAATACACCTAATTCGTATCCTGAATCAGTTGAAGTTTGTGTGAAAATTTAAGTGGATCAGTATATCGACAATCTAAGTGAATTGTTTAATTCTTAATGTGTAACTAAGCTCAACGGTACTTGTGACTTGTCAGAAACTGATATGATCCTCTAACGCAAACTCAAACAAAAACATTGTCTGTAAATATGTTTGTACATATTTCTTTACTGCTTTATATTTTCAGAAAAATTCCAAAAGATTTTTTATTCTGTTTTATTTTCGACAACCGATGTCTGAAATGCTGAGTTTCAAAATCTAAGTAAGCTGATTGTGTTTCTTAAAATAAAACAAGTTCATTAATTTGAAACTTGAATTAAAAATCAAAAATCAAAAACAGTTTGTGATATCTCCAAGGTCATTAGTTTGGACTTGGATGATTAACTGTGAGGGATTTTGGATACTTAACACTGCCAAATCTGTAAAGATTGTTGATAGGGGGAGTGATTTAGAAAGTTGAATAGAACCAGATTACGATTTCTGGAAAATTTGGAAGTTTAAAATGTTGTTACTTATAAATGTATGAGTATTGCTGGTTATGTACCAGACTACGATCCCGAAAATCGAGTCTATGGGGGGAGTCTGAAGACGAGCTCAACGCAAGAGGAAGCGTGGATTCAAGAAGCCATGTAACTATTCCAGAAGAGCTTGTATACGGAAAGCAAGGTGTCGATCCCAAAAGCACGGAAGCTTGACGAAAGGGGGAGCCTGATGAAGAAAAGTGTCACACCCCCAAAATCCACATGCGGAGTATCACCCCTTGGAGGCGTGACTGACCAGGATCAAACCACTAATCATATTGAACAAGTAAATAATTAATTGTAAAAGTCCAACCAGCACGATTAGTGTCCAAAACAAACATAGTTAAGTTATGAGCGGAAGCATAATGTTTAAAACCAAATCAAAAGTTCATATATCCAAATGTTTAACATGGCACACAGCTGTCCATGTCCCACAACGACTTTTCCTTGTGCAAGCTCCAGCTAAGAACCTATTGACCTGCAAAGCATGTAGTAACGAGTCAACAACAAGTTGAGTGAGTTCACGGTTGGGTGTTCGTTTTAAGTTGTTCCAAAAACAGTTTCCTTTAACTGGCGTTCCTGCCGTGGGGGTTACCCCATAGTTGAAAACGTGATTTGTTTAACCCTTTGTTTAACCCAATTACTCTGGCAATCCAGCCGTGGGGGCTACCCCATGATAGTTATCTGGCATTTCGGCCGTGGGGGCTACCCCTTGTATACACTAGACTCGTTACCATATCGACTACTGACGAAAAGTCATGTTTAAGTGCCCTGAACTGTCAATGTCTATCATCATTGACGTGCCCAGATCCATTAGTTCACGCCCGTCCTCTGCGGCACGGTGTGAGGCTTGTCAGACCTAAATAGCGCTATCTAACTAATGACCCGCTCGCCATTGGCCCGACGATTAAGTCGATATAAAAAGGAGGGACTTCGTGATAGAGTTTTGGTCTAGTAAAAGTTAACTGTCCATGAGGACGAGGAATTACATTCCTGAACCAGTACTGTCCCACCCAAGAAAGGACGAGGAATCCATGTTCCTTAACCCCATTCCCAACCCCTGGGAATCCCATGCTTTGTAGAATGTGTGAACTCACCTTGGTTTGCTCGGCAGATTACACAGAAAGGTCAGGTCTAGATGCTAGTGGTCAACCACGTCCTAACATGGTTATTATACAAGTCAGGTTCACGTTCGAGTTAAGCACATAAGTATCACATAGATAGCAAATAAGAAACACATACGGATCATGGCAACATACATCAACACGTCCAACAATTAATAGCGTATTCAAGATTGGGCTCGCACAAGCTTTGTGGCCTTGTGCGAGTCATCCGTTGGAGCCCAATACTACCCGGCCCAAAAATCAGAAAACCCAAATACATTTACATGCATATTCACGACCCAACATATCAGCAATTAATCCATCTTGTACGATCCATACATCTTGTGCGATCGGCCTTGTTACCCAGCCCAATACATATAAACATACGGCCCAAAATGACAGGAAGCCCAACATAATATAAGTAGTTAAATAAGTAACCGGCCCAAATAATATAATCATGGATCCCTTGTGCGATCCGTGAACCTTTGTGCGATTGAAGTTAATCCGGCCCAAACATATACCCGGCCCAACTGTTAAGTAACATGACAACTTGTGCGGTCCAACAGTCTTGTGCGACTGGACATGACTTGTGCGACCAAGAGGTCTTGTACGATTGGAGCCTCTTGTGCGACTATGAGGCTTGTGTGATTAGTTATGATATCCTAATTTCATGCAATCATTTACCAATTCCTACTCAATTCGTTTGACTCAAAATAACAGTTTCCATACTTATAGAAAATCAATCAACAACAAACAGTATCAAACTTAGCAATTATTCGATCAAACCAAGTAATCCTCACTAATTCATATGAACCCTAATCCAAATTAAAACATGAACAATAATCATACTCATCATAATATGCTAACATAATTTACGCTTTTGATCACAAGCATGCATTCCAATCATGACAACTCAACAATCATTCGAACCTAATATATAAGAGCCGATTACTTGTAACATCACACGGTTACCAATCATATATAAACATCACATGATTAACATTCCGAAGCATACACATATCAGCCGATTTAACAAGCATTCGGTTCCAGATCAAATCGTTAAACATCCATACATAATATCATTGTTCATCATTCATACAACCACAATCGTTTAATCCAATCATGCAATCATAACATCGTACAACTAATTATAAATCAAACACACTAACCGATTGAGAAAGAGAGTATGGATTGATCCGTAAGATAAAGCTTCGAGAGATGAAGGTTGTGGCCGTCGAGTTTGAGAGGAGAGAAAGAGAGCACTAGGGTTTGGTGTGTAATATGAAATTGCAACAAATGATTAACAAACTCTCTAAGGGTGTGTGTGTAAGCGTATGAGGGAGTGGGCCGAACCCAACCTTGGGCTGCCCTTGGATCGGATGTGAGGAGTGTAGCCCAAATGGGCTTGTGCGAGTGGGTTGTGTTGTGCGTTTACATAATTCATATTCTCACATAACATATAACACAAAGTCACATATAATCTCATTAATTCAACATATCAAATAATTACACCAAGTTCAAATACGTTACATCAAGTACGTAGATAAGTTTGGAAATACGAGTTGTCACAAAAAGAGTCTACAGAAAGGAGAAGCTGAAGCTGAAGACAGATCCACTGGGATTCTGTTCAAGAAGATTCAAAGAGAGAGAGAAAAAGAAGACGCTACAAGTTTGACTAAATGATCGAGATTGACTGCGGCAATATCCAAGGGGGAGTCTGTTAGTACATTTATGTCTATAGCCTTCGTCAATCCGAGCCGTAACGAGAAACAGAAGAAATCGAGTTGTTATGATGTAATATCTAGACAAAAGGCAAGGTGGCAATATTGTAATTAATGAGAAATCTCATTAAAAGCCAAGGCCTATAAATAGGAGCTTTATGTTTAGATTAGAGACTTTTGCTACATTTGTCATTTGGAGCTTTCTAGATCTAGAGAGAGAAAGTGATTTAAGGTGCTGTACGATTTCAGATTTCTAATAGAATCACGTTTATATTACGTCACGTGTGTTAGGTCGCGTTCGTGTACGGATTCCGCGCGTCATACGTTCGTTTCGCAATCGTTTCGGAGTCAAAACCAAGTTAACTACTTTTGATCACGTGATTTACACAATTAAGTCTAATTCAACATGATGTTTAGAACCCTAATCACTTCACATTTCACATAATTTGCCATATTATTCAAATGCGCATTTTATTCGAAATTTCAACATTTAGCTTTCTCTTAGGCATTATATCAAACACCTAGTGAGCATTCTTTTATAAAATTTAACAATCAAACTTATGGCTACCTATCTTGCCAATTTCAACATCTTTTACTAGATAATCATCAAATTCATGGTTCAATGTCAAGATTAACTTCATAGAGTTCAAATAACACTAGTTTAACAATCATGATTCTAGTGTTCATCATGTTTCTACAAAACCCATTAAACACCCATAATGGATGATCATGAACTTTATAATTTCAACACTAATTCAACTAGTTATTGACTAGGGTTTACTCCTAGACATGTTTTCATTATTAATTTCATCTAAGCATCAATCAATCAAGCTCAGATTTCGATTTCTAACATTCATCAAAATTTCAAAATATAATCAAAAGACAAAATTTAACATACCTTGTGATCCTTTCACTTAGGTGATCACTAATATGAACTTGGATTTTGATTTTGGACTGATTTGGCCTTTCAATTTGAGTAATTTAGGGTTTGAAGATGAGAGCTCCTGGCTCCTCTGGAAGTTTCGACCAGAACACACACTTAAAGTGTGTGTTATGGTGTTTGGTATTTTTATTTAATAAATCTTGTTTCAAGTTTGCTACATTTGGCCCCTCTACTTTACCCATGTTGCATATAACATGTTTTAACAAAAGTTTCACATAATTACAAGACTTGTGATTAACTAGGTCATTTATTTCCTAGTTATTTCATCTTCTTTATTTTTTTAAGTCCCTTTAACTCGGGCCCATTATATACTTTGTTTTCTCAAAAACTTTTATTTCCTTTTTATTTAATATTAGGTTTATTTATTTAAATCCTAATATTTACCGGGTTAATTTCACCACTAACGGTATTTTATTCGTTCAAAATTATTAACTTGGTTTGATTACCAAACCCGTTTTTGGGGTGTTACAAGTCTACCCCCTTAAAGAGGTTTTGTCCTCGAAACCTTTCTTACGCAGTTCCTCAGGTTTGAATCCTTGGACTTAGTTTCGATAATTACTTGAGCATTGCTCACATCTAATTTACCAGGATAATATGGTAATGCCCTTTTGGCTTCCAAACATATGCGCCTTTCACATATTAGGCCTCATGGGCCGTAACTTTCATCTTGTATTTCATATCTTTATTAGTTATTTATTTTGGCGGTTAGACTTGTTAGTCACTGGTTACCTTATACCCCATTGCTCGGGCATATATCCATATCACCATCTCCGGCCTTATGTGCGTTTACGGTTTTCTAAATCGCTTCATACCACTTATGTTTATTAAAACATTTCTTTTGACTAAAAACTAATTTTTTTAGTTTACATTTTCTCTTTGTCTTATGTCTTTCTCTCATATCTAGGAATGTTGCTTCCGAGGATTTGTTCCTTTCCAATATCTTTTAATGCGGGGAATTTCAACCAGTTCCCACGCTTAACCCAAATAACCCGTAGGTTCTTTCGCTTAGTCTCGTAGACTATTTCTTTAGATTTCCACCTTTTTAAGGTGAGACCCAACAGTTTGTTTCTTTCTATTTATGACCCAAGGGTCTTCTTGGTCCCGTAGACCTTAACACTATGTTTAATCCCGTAGGTTATGATGATCCCATGGATCATCTTTTCTTCACGTCTATATTCAAATGTATATATATATACATATATAGCTTCAAGGCATCCCTTGTTATGTTTGGAATCATTTATTTTCTCTTTTGAAATTTTGTTGACCTTGACCGTAGTCTAAGGCTTCATTTGTTTATTTTCGGACTAATCTTCCAACTTTATGACTCCTTACGTCATTTACTCGTCAGTTTGTTCTATACTTACCGTTTCCCGGTTCGTACTTATACTTCTTTACAACCCGTTACCCGGGTTCTTTTATCTTAATGTTTTTAACATTCTTGTTTCGTTAGTATGCCTTTTTCCGTTTTTACACTTTCTCATAACTTTTTTTTTATAGATTTGTTAATATCTCGCGCTTTTATTTATTCGATTCGCACTTACTTACGTTATCAAGCGTTATCCTTTATTTAATTCGATTGACTTGTTCGTGGGAAATCTCACCACTTATGAATGTCAAACTTCATTCTTTATTTGACCCGTTCAACTTTAAAATAGTTGAACGTAATTTATCAAAATTTCTATTTTCAGTAGCTTATCGTCTTTTAGCATGACTCGAAACCCGAGTCTTTTGACTTTCATTCGTGTTCCCGTTTCTCGGTCTACACATGTGTTTAAATCCTTACCCATCAACCGGGTGTTTTACCGAAGTCGTTATTATTGCAACCCTCCGGGTATGCATTAAGACTTCGTTTCACTTTTATATTTCGACTTTGTCCTCAAGTTTGACGTTTTACAAAAACGGCCCGTTAAGAGACTTATTACCATTCTCCGGGTTCGAGTGTAAGTACACCCCCTCACAATTCATATCTTAATCATTTTACATGTTTACATTCTCCGGGTTCGAGTGTAAGTACACCCCCTCCCAATACATATCTTAATCATTTTACATGAATCTTTGTCCCTTCACTCGGGCTCATTATCCTAATGTAATACGCTTTCGTCACCCCACTGTGCGTTTACATTATTATCAATTATTTTGCTCATTTGATTTATTTGGGTACTTTTTAATTTGTCCCACTCACCCCCGTCCTTACTACATCGGATGTAAGCATGTCCATCATAAAAAGTTCATTGTATCACGTGCTCACCACTTACTTGGCCAGAGTAAGCGATCAATACCTGGTATACATGACCCATTTATAATTTTCACATTACACCCCATGTAAGTAATGCCTCTATTTGTTTCTCTTGGAAACAGTATCCTGGATAGATTTTCTATTCGGGTTTTTCCAAGTTTTTAATATACATATGTGATGCGTGTGTGGTATGATATATATTTAAGTGTATTTTAAGCCCTTTTTACACGTTAGTCAAGTTTTAAATTTATAAAACACGATATTTTACTAACACCAAACACACATATGGGCAAGTGCACCCATCGTGAGCGTAGTATAGTGTTGGCAAGATACCGAGGTCGTCCAAGGACACAAGAGCTTTTAATACTGGTTTATCCTCAACGTCTAATCAAATCAAAAGGTTAGAAAAATGCTTTTAAACTAGAAAAATAAAAACTAACTAAAATGCTGAAAAATAAAATAAAAATAAAAACAGATAGACAAGATGAATCACTTGGATCCGACTCGTGTTTAGTGTAACCTTTAATTATTTCCGCACTTTTGCACTTTTTAAGAGATTATCTTAGTTATTGTAGTAGGCCCCTCTTTTGAAGGTGACGTTACTCTCAACCCAGTAGTTTGAGTCAGCAAGGATACAATCCTAAAGGGTCGGATTATTGAAAGATAATTAATTAAGTTATTAATGCATATTATGGTAGGCCCCTCTTTTGAAGGTGACGTTACCCTCGGCTAAGTAGTCTGAGTCAGTAGGGATACAGTCCTAAGTAGCCGGGTTAAAGTATTAATAGTAGCTTACATATGAGGGGATCAAAGAGTTTGGACCCCCGCCATCCAATACCGGTGGGTATTGAAGGAGTTCCTACTAAATTTGACCCAGGTCCTTGCAGGATCTATACACTGAACAAGGCAAGACTCTTACCAAACCGTTCCCTTAACCCCCGACCAGGTAGCCAACATATCTCCATATAGACCGTGGAGATATGAATGGTGAAAATCTTTTATTTTATATCGACAGTAAAATAATGCCAAGACACCACGGACAAACGATAAGGAAGAATCACCTTCAACATTAGAAACTAGTTATTAAAGTCATTAATACATAACCAAATAAAAAGTGTGAAAAGATTAAAAATAAAAAGTATTACACTAGACACTTGTCTTCACCAAGTGATGTAAGAGACTTAGGCAAACATGGCCTTTGATTGTCAAGAACTCTTACGATCAATCTTGGATCCCGAGGCGACTCACACACTCTATGATGGACGATGGATGATGGTGGTGGATGATGGTGTTGTGATGGTGGTGGGTGGTGGGTGAAGTGTGAGAGAGGTGGTGTGCCAAGGTGTCACACCCCAACCGATGGCGGAATCATCGGGGCGCGGCAATAGGCGAATCAGATTGCTCAGGAGAATCCATAACAACTATTTTGTGACAATAATTAATGCGTTGATTATCCCATACTAATAAACAATCATAATCACATTCGTCGTCACAGATTACATGTTCTCTCGAACAACACAAATCCGAAAACCTAGGTTTTAGTAGAGCTTCTAGACTTCCTAGCTTGGTTTGAAATAGCCTGCGATCTAACCTGCAACATACTTTAAAATAATGTCAATACAAAAGTATTGGCGAGTATACAGGTTTGCTATGTAATAGCATAATAGATTAAAAGTGTTGCGAATTTCCTACATACATAAACGAGATACACGCCATATATACTCACAAAACTGATACTACCAGCTAAGTCCTCGAGCTTCGATCGCGATTGCTAAACTAGACCCCGTCGGGCGCAATAGTACTATACTAGTCATGGTGGGACGTCGCGAGTATAAGTCCTAGCACATATGTAGCTAGCATCACGTATAACTATGCACATTGGTCATTCGCAAGTGATAAATAGTTTAAGCATTTTATATGATTTGATTTGATAGCAACGTATGTTACACCCAAAAGGGCAAAAGCAAAAAGGGTTCAAGTATACACACAGTGCGTGTCCAGCAAGTAAACACAACTTGATTGGATTGATGGGAGCACGTCTGAGATTAGCCTGGTTTCAGTTTGAGAGCGTAAGCATCGAACAATGCGTTAAACGGTGGCGAGTGAACCAAGTGTCGAATGATTATCCGACCGGATGGCAATCCGATCGGATGGCCAGTCGACCGGGTGGCAATCCGTTCGGATGGTCATCCGATCGGATGACCATTCGATTGGATTGTCGCCTTGTTTGGTGAAGAGGTGTTTGTGTATGCTGGTTTGCCTTTTGAAGTTTTCGTTGTATCATTTTGAGAACAGTGAAGTATCTTTACCATTCAGGTCGATCGATCGAACGGTCGGTCGGTCGATCGGGTGGCAACCCGATCAGGTGGCTGTTCGATCGAATGGTGACCCGATCAGTGAGGCACTTTGGTTGATAAGTTCATAGCAGACTGGTCACTCAATCGGGCTGCAATCCGATCGGGTGACAGTCCGTTGGAACTATTTGTGCGATGAAGATTTGTAAAATTGTTTAAGTCTTGCTACCAAGTGCAATCCGATCGGATTGCGGGTCGATCGGGTGGCAGTCCGATCGTACAGCAATCCGATCGGTCGGCAATCCGTCCCGCAACTTGATCATTTCAAAACTTGTTTATTTTGTTAAGTTTCTGCGATTTGATCGAGACGTTATGACTACGAGCTAAACAATGGAACTCCACCAAGTCCAAGTCCTCGGATCGGATGGGAATCGCCCCGTTCGATCAGTTAACTGTTCTTGATGGTTGTTTGTGTTCAACACGCTAAGTCGGTTATCTCGTTGATAGAAACCAGTTCTACAACCGACACTTCACTATAGAAAGAGCAGAAGGTCTGTACGAGCTCTGTTTCTACCGGGTTTGAGTAAAAAGTTAAGAAAGTTTGAAGAGAAGCTTAGAAAACTTTGATTCGGTTTAGATTTATGCGAGTTTGTTGTTTATTCTCCGTAGAATCCATCAGATATGGACTGTTCTGGATGAGATGAGGTCACTCTTCATTATTCCAAGAACTCCATGATGACATCACCTTAGAACGGCTCAAATCCAAAGATTTAACGGTGAAAAAGTGAGATTTGATGGTGAGAAAGATGAATAAGTGTGCGTAGATCATAGAAGTACAAGATTTAGGTTGAAAACTTACAAGAATGGCGAGAAATCGAGAGAAAATGGCCCCAAAGCGTGCTGGTCGAGTGAGAGCTGTCACATCACGTGTTCAAGTGATGTGACAAGCGCTATTTATAGGCAAGAGAGGAGAGGATGGAGAGTGTGGCCGTCCGTTCGGCTGGCCCATCCGATCGGCTGGTCCATCCGTTCGGCTGGCCTAGCCGTTCGGCTGGCCTATCCGTCCGGATGGCCTTCAGCGAGCTACGTCATGGCATTCCGTTTTATTCGTTAAACATTGCGATAGTTTTGGTCACACATTTTCATATATTTATTTATTATAGTTAATCACAGAAGGTCGTATATACGTATACATACTTTCAAATGTCCGGTGCGATAATCGAGCTGCGCGTGGTCGCGGGTGCGCTTTCGATGGTGATGTGTTGTGCCACAATGACTGACGGGGTACTACTTGCTCGTATTGCCATCATCGTCACGACGACTGGAGCTTATAGTACTCACCCGAGAGTCTTTGTTAGCGTTAATTGTTTGCGTTGCGACACATCATGGCCGTCGAGGAGGGTAGAATAGGTCTTCACTCAAAGTCATCGTGAGTGTTAGTATTTGCGATGCGATGTAGCGTTAAAATATGTGAAAATATGCGATTATATTGCGAAATAGCGATGTATGCGATATAGTTACATTATGATCCGAATCTCTGGTGCTAGGCGTAACGAGTGTAGCGAGTAGTAACAATGCACGAAAGTGCGGGTTGTTACAGTCTCCCCTACTTTAGGAAAATTTCGTCCCGAAATTAATCCAACAGGTAGACTTTTAGGAGTTGATCCCGTATGAGTAGCGATACAGCGAGTTAATCGGGTGAGAGTTGACAAGCGTGAGTGTCACACCCCCAAAATCCACCTGCGGAGTACCACCGCTTGGAGGCGTGACTGACCAGGATCCAGCCACCAATCATATTGAACAAGCATATAAGTAGTTATAAAAATCCAACCAATACAATTGGTGTTCAAACAAAACATAGTTAAGTTGCAAGCGGAAGCATAAGTCTTAAATCAAAACATAAGTTTAATTGTTTCAAAGTTTAACATGGCACACAGCCGTCCATGTCCCACAACGATCCTCCTCCATGCAAGCTCCAGTTAAGAACCTAGAGACCTGCAAAGCATGTAGTAACGAGTCAACAACAAGTTGAGTGAGTTCACGGTTGGGTGTTCGTTTTAAGTTGTTTCGAAAACAGTTTCCTTTATCTGGCAATCCTGCCGTGGGGGTTACCCCATAGTTAAAAACGTGACTTGTTTATTCCTGGTTACTCTGGCTATCCAGCCGTGGGGGCTACCCCGTGTAGTTATCTGGCATTTCGGCCGTGGGGACTACCCCATGTATACACTAGACTCGTTACCATATCGACTGCTGACTGTAGTCATGTTTAAGTGCCCTGAAACTGTCAATGTCTATCATCATTGACGTGCCCCAGATCCATTAGTTCACGCCCGTCCTCTGCGGCACGGTGTGAGGTTTGTCAGACCTAAATAGCGCTATCTAACTAATGACCCGCTCGCCATTGGCCCGGCGATTAAGTCGATATAAAAATGAGGGACTTCGTGATAGAGTTTTGGTCTAGTACGAGTTATCTGTCCATACGGACGAGGAATTACATTCCTGAACCATTGCTGTCCTACCCAAGGAGGACGAGGAAC
Source organism: Helianthus tuberosus (assembly GCA_030545235.1). NCBI lineage: Eukaryota > Viridiplantae > Streptophyta > Magnoliopsida > Asterales > Asteraceae > Helianthus > Helianthus tuberosus. Next base: position 57,258,825 of record CM060443.1, on the reverse strand, counting down.
CCATGTTCCTTAACCCCAATTCCCGACCCCTGGGAATCCCATGCTTTGTAGAGGGTGTGAACTCACCTTGGTTTGCTCGGTAGATACACAGAAAAGTCAATCAAGCAATATTGTGGCTACTCACGTCCTATCATAGTTGTATCATACCAATCAGGTTCGTATTCAGGCAGTACACGTATGTTTCTAGCATAATGCATTCAAGTATCGTTCATGGCATACACGTTTAATCATGGCAGTTCAGCAATATTCACGTTCAACAGTAACATATAAGGTTTGTGCATTAGGCCCAAAAGTCCGGCCCAAGTACTTAAGTCCGAAATGAGGTGCAAGTCCAAACAGTCTGCACATGCACCTGGTCTCGAGTCGTAACCAGGCGTTCTCGACTCGCAACCATGAGTCGCAACTGCGGTCTCGGTTCATGCTGTTTTGGTCTCGACTCGCAACCGGACTCGTAACTGTGGTTTCGAGTCATAAGGTTTGTGCTGATCAAGTGTGGTTTCGAGTCGCAACCAGGTGATCTCGAGTCGCAATCTGGACTCGCAACATGGTCTCGGTTCATGCTGTTTTGGTCTCGAGTCGCAACCAGGTGTTTGCGACTCGCAACCTGTGTCGCAACCGGGGATCTCGACTCGTCATGTGGTGGTCTCGAGTCGCAACCGAAGGTCTCGACTGGACATAAGCTGATTCTGCACAGTGTACTATCCAATAGAAATTCTATTTCATGCAACATTATGTACTATTCTCATAAACATGTTTATTTGTCTAACAATTTACCAAATTGGATCAAACATATCAGATTTCAAATATTCAAGCATGTTCATATCATATTCATCATGTTCTTCATATGTTCATCATGTTCATCAAATATTCATAGCACAAACCACTCTTATTCAAACATCACCTTGCATTTTACGGACAAGAGTTATAATACCTAAACTAGATAACAAGCTCATCTCATACATAGAGTCGGATGGTCATGAATAATCCTAAACTTATCATTCTTTTGTTGTTCAAACTATTTGTTCAATATTCATTCTACAAAAGCCATGTTTCCTAAGCATGCATCATTTAATCCAACAAGAACTTCACAAACACTTTGTCATGTTCAAACAATGGTTACGGTGCCTATTATCACATAATCCATACTTTAATCATGTATAAAACTTATCAAGCAAACATATTATCAAATAATCTTCATCATACCTCATCATCATCAACCGAAACATAAACACACAATGAGAAACACTTACCGGTTCAAGTATGGGGTTCAAAGGTGTGTATGAAGCTTCCAAATGGGTGTGTGTGTGAGCCGATCCAAAAGCCCCTAGTGTCACCGGTTTGATCCGAGAAGAAGGAGAGCAATGTTGTGGCTTAGGGTTTTCGTGAGAGAGAGAGAGGGAGTGTGTGTGTGTGGATTGTCCAAAGAATGGCAAGGTTAACCTCACTAAGGGTTATATAGTTGTTCCACATGGGTGCACCCTAATGGGTTTCGGATAGGCTAAGTGTGTGTGTGTGGCCCAACCGGCCCAATGTTACACTGTTCACTCGAGACCTCATGGTCTCGAGTCGGGTCCTTGTTGTCTCGGTTCATATAAATACACACATACGTACAAGCACGACACATAAATATAACACGTAGTCACATAGGATGTTCACTTATTTTATTAAACCAATCACGTTAACTAGTCACATAACATTACAAGTAGGTTGTACTAAGATGCACGGAAGGTTCTAAATTTCGAGTTGTCACATCATCCCCAAGTTGAAAGAAATTTCGTCCCGAAATTTGGTAGGCACTCACTGAGGAAGCTAGTTAAGTTGTATGGTTTTCCCGGTTTTCCTGGGGTGTCACATCCACCCCCCGTCGATCTGGAATTTCGTCCCGAAATTCCGTAGCTTCGGCCTCAGTAGTGGGTGTACTGTTTGCGAACAGTTGGGGATACTTTTGTTTCATCTGATCTTCGCGCTCCCAGGTGAACTCTGGGCCGCGACGTGAGTTCCATCGAACTCGAACAAGAGGTATTCTAGTGCTCTTGAGGACCTTAACATCCCGGTCCGTGATCTCGACTGGTTCCTCGACGAATCGTAACTGTTCGTCGATAGTGAGTTCCTTCAGAGGAACTACGTGGGTCTCATCTGACGGACACTTCTTCAGATTCGACACGTGAAAAACGTTGTGAACTGCACCGAGTTCCGCTGGTAAGTTCAGTCTGTAGGCCACCCTGCCTATTTTCTCAATGACTTCGAAGGGTCCAACGTATCGTGGGTTAAGTTTACCGCGTTTACCAAAACGAACCACACCCTTCCAGGGTGAAACTTTGAGTAGTACCCGCTCCCCAACCTGGAGCTCAAGCGGTTTCCTGCCCATGTCGGCGTAAACTTTCTGACGTTCACGAGCGGCCGTCATGCGTTTTCGTATCTGAGCAATTTGCTCGGTTGTATCTACCACATATTCTGGGCCAGTGATTTGACTATCACCCACCTCTGCCCAGCAAAGAGGTGACCGGCATTTACGTCCGTACAATGCCTCAAATGGAGCAGCTTTAATGCTGGTGTGGTAGCTGTTATTGTACGAGAATTCCACAAGTGGCAGATGCTTTTCCCAGCGGTTGCCAAAGTCGATCACACTTGCACGAAGCATGTCTTCTAAGGTTTGAATGGTGCGCTCGGACTGCCCGTCCGTCTGAGGGTGATACGCTGTGCTCATATCTAATCGTGAGCCAAAGGATTTGTGCATCGCTTGCCACAGCTCTGAAGTAAAACGCGCATCTCGATCTGAGATAATAGAGGTGGGCACCCCGTGCCTCGAAACAACTTCCTTGAGGTAAATTTCTGCGAGCGTGGAGAATTTATCCGTCTCTTTGATAGCCAAGAAGTGTGCAGATTTTGTGAGTCGATCCACGATCACCCAAATAGTATCGTTCCCGCGCTGGGATCTAGGCAGGCCAGTGACAAAATCCATGGAAATTTGCTCCCATTTCCATTGAGGTATCTCTGGTTGTTGGAGCAGGCCTGATGGTTTCTGGTATTCGGACTTGACTCTCGCACAAGTCAAACACTTGCTGACGTAGGTCGCTATGTGGGCCTTCATGCTAGGCCACCAATACGTAGTTTTGATATCATGATACATCTTATCTGATCCAGGGTGTACTGAGTAGCGAGACTTGTGTGCTTCGTCCATCACAAGCTCTCGTAGGTTGCCATAGAGTGGGACCCAAACGCATCCCGTCACGTAGTAAGCACCGTCTTCCTTCTGTTCTAATCGTTGCCTCGATCCGCGTAGGGCTTCAGCCCTGACGTTTTCTGGTTTCAGTGCTTCTATCTGAGCTGCTCGTATTTGGGAAGGGAGACTAGAGTGGATCGTGAGTTGTAAAGCTCGCACGCGCTTAGGCGCAGTGTCCTTCCGACTGAGGGCGTCAGCCACAACATTGGCCTTGCCCGGGTGATACCTGATTGAGCACTCGTAGTCATTCAGCAGCTTGACCCATCGTCGTTGTCGCATATTCAGTTCCTTCTGCTTGAAGATATGCTCGAGGCTCCTGTGGTCAGTGTAGATGGCGCACTTGGTACCGTACAGGTAATGCCGCCATAACTTAAGTGCAAAAACAACAGCTCCCAGCTCTAAGTCGTGCGTCGTGTAGTTCTTTTCATGAACCTTGAGTTGGCGTGAGGCGTAGGCTATAACCTTATCTCGTTGCATCAACACACAACCAAGACCCTGAATTGATGCGTCGCAGTAAACCATAAAGTCGTCTGTGCCTTCCGGCAAGGAAAGGATAGGTGCGCTACAAAGTCTATCCTTTAGGTGCTGGAATGCCAACTCCTGTGCGTTTCCCCAGCGATAAACAACGCCTTTCTGCGTCAGTGAGGTGAGAGGCTGTGCGAACTTAGAAAAATCCTTAATGAATCTCCGGTAGTATCCCGCCAAACCCAAGAATTGGCGAATTTCCTTTGGTGTACGAGGTGCAGGCCAGTTCTTAATCGAGTCTATCTTGGATGGATCAACGTGAATCCCATCCTTGTTTACCACGTGGCCTAGGAAATGGACTTCTCGAAGCCAGAAGTCGCATTTCGAGAACTTTGCATAAAGCTGTTCTGTTCAAAGGAGTTCCAGAATAAGTCGCAGATGCTGCTCGTGTTCCTCCCGACTCTTGGAATAGATCAGGATGTCGTCGATGAAAACTATAACGAACTCGTCCAGGTAGGGTTTGCACACCCGGTTCATCAAGTCCATGAAAACCGCAGGTGCGTTTGTCATCCCAAAAGGCATGACCAAAAACTCATAGTGCCCGTATCGAGTTCTGAAAGCTGTTTTGGAGACGTCCTCTTCCCGGACTCTCAGCTGGTGATATCCCAATCTCAAATCGATCTTCGAATAGTAGCTCGACCCTTGCAGCTGGTCGAACAAGTCGTCGATACGCGGTAGAGGATAACGATTCTTCACCGTTACCTTGTTGAGTTCTCGGTAGTCGATGCACATCCTGAATGTACCGTCTTTCTTCTTCACAAATAGCACTGGAGCTCCCCAGGGCGATGAGCTAGGACGAATAAAACCCTTATTCAGGAGCTCTTGTAGTTGCGTAGAGAGTTCTTTCAACTCTGATGGAGCCAATCGATAAGGTGCACGAGCTATAGGCGCAGCTCCAGGAGCTAGTTCAATCTGAAACTCGACTTGGCGATGAGGCGGAAGACCAGGTAATTCCTCAGGAAATACCTCTGGATAATCGCGTAGAACTGGAAAATCTTCTATCTTCTTCTCTTTTTCTGAGGTGTCAGTAACGAGAGCCAAAATGGCAGTGTGGCCCTTTCGCAAGCACTTTTGGGCCTTAAGGAGAGAAATGACGTTCTCAACAGCACTCCTCTTGTCGCCATGAATCATGAGAGGTTCACCACCGGGACCTGGAATACGGACAACCTTCTCGTTGCAAAGAATCTCCGCTCGGTGTTGGGATAACCAATCCATCCCAACGACAACGTTGAAACTACCCAAGACAATGGGAATGAGGTCGATAGAGAAGGTCTGGTCAGCGAGAACAAGTTTACAACCCTTGACTATGTGTGTGGCTTCTAAACTCTTACCGTTTGCTAGCTCTACTGTGTGCTTGTTGTTCAAAGGTGTTGGAATACGCTTAAGCATTCGACTAACTTCTAGTGACATGTAGCTAGTATCGGCACCCGAATCAAATAAAACTGAAACATAAAAGTCGTCGAGAAGGAACTTACCCGCCACAACATTGGGGTCATTTCTTGCTTCACCTTGGCCAATCACAAACACCCGCCCCCTGGCGCCATTTTTGTTGTTGTTCCCATTGTTACCATTCCCCTGATTGTTGTTATTGTTGTTGTTGTTCTGGTTCTTGTTCAGTTGGGGACAGTCTCTCTTGAAGTGGCCCTCAGCTCCACACTGAAAGCACCCTTTGTTGTCACCTTGCTGCTGCTGCTGGCGCTGGTTCTGTTGAGCTTGCTGACGATTCTGATTGGCGGGGTATAAGCTCCTGCAATCCTTTGCAGTGTGACCAGGCTTGTTGCACCGATGACAGTTGCCCCTGGTGCATGGCCCGCTGTGGTGCAGGCTGCAGCGATTGCATTTGGGTTGATTTCCTTTGTACCCACCATGGCTTTGACCACCAGACGATTGCTGATTAGGGCTCTTGTAGTCATCAGTCTTCCTCTGCTGAGACTGGGACTGAACAGAAGTCGAACCCTTACTTGAAGTTCCATCCCATTTCCGTTTGTTGTCATTAGAGACACCAGAAGTAGTCGCAGCACCTATGCGTTTTGGTAACTTGTTCTGCTCCACCGCCTGATCCGTGAGACGGTGAGCCAACTGAACGGCTTGCTGGTAGGTGGCGAGGTTCGCTGAAGTCACATGACTTAGGATTTCTGGCACTAAGCCCTGAAGAAATAGTTCGATGCGTTTGATGGGAGGGTCCACCATAGTAGGGCACAGAATTGCCAGTTCGTTCGACCTTTTCACGTAAGCTTCAATTTCCGACCCCGTCATCTTGAGGTTGAAGAACTCCACTTCCAGTTTGTGAATCTCATCCCGACTGCAGTACTCTTCCTTGATCATTTCCTTAAAATTTTCCCATGGGGTGGCGTTGGCAGCAACCAACCCCAGCATCTGAACCTGAGCATTCCACCATGTGAGGGCTAAACCCTCGAGAGTACCAGTAGCATACTTCACCCTGCGCGCCTCAGGGCATTCGCACATTTCGAAGACAGATTCTAGTTTCTCAAACCAGTGTAGGAGACCTACTGCTCCTTCAGTGCCGCTAAAAGTAGTTGGTCGGCAGTCCATGAAAGTCTTAAAAGTGCACACGGGTGGCTGAACATGATGACCTATCGTGGGTGAAAGAAAAGACAGAGTTTAACACAAAGGTTGGTTCACGAGAGTAGGATCCTAAAGATCCTAGAATGAGTTCGGACTGCAGGATATACCTCCTGCGTGTGCAGCTGCAAGTGCTGCGGCAACTCGTTCATTGATCAGAGCCGTCAACTGGGCTTGTGTCAGGTTGACGCGTCCAGACATGATCTTCATATCAAGAAGAACGTGAGTGAGAGGGGTTCGCGAAAGTACGACGATAAAATAGAGTAAGCACGCACGTGTTCAGGCAACAGTAGTTATACTAACCCAGCATACTATAAGCAATGTACTATGTAACTAACAGGTAGGCAATATATACACAGATCATATCACCTAGAATGTCGAGCCTTGCATGTGGAGTGAAGCGTCGTTGTGGACCGTCGAGCACTGTACAGGTTATAGTCTGGTTTTAACAAAAACGTTTTTCCCCCTTTATTAAAACCAAGTTCTCTATAACCAATGGCTCTGATACCAATCTGTCACACCCCCAAAATCCACCTGCGGAGTACCACCGCTTGGAGGCGTGACTGACCAGGATCCAGCCACCAATCATATTGAACAAGCATATAAGTAGTTATAAAAATCCAACCAATACAATTGGTGTTCAAACAAAACATAATTAAGTTGCAAGCGGAAGCATAAGTCTTAAATCAAAACATAAGTTTAATTGTTTCAAAGTTTAACATGGCACACAGCCGTCCATGTCCCACAACGATCCTCCTCCATGCAAGCTCCAGTTAAGAACCTAGAGACCTGCAAAGCATGTAGTAACGAGTCAACAACAAGTTGAGTGAGTTCACGGTTGGGTGTTCGTTTTAAGTTGTTTCGAAAACAGTTTCCTTTATCTGGCAATCCTGCCGTGGGGGTTACCCCATAGTTAAAAACGTGACTTGTTTATTCCCGGTTACTCTGGCTATCCAGCCGTGGGGGCTACCCCGTGTAGTTATCTGGCATTTCGGCCGTGGGGACTACCCCATGTATACACTAGACTCGTTACCATATCGACTGCTGACTGTAGTCATGTTTAAGTGCCCTGAAACTGTCAATGTCTATCATCATTGACGTGCCCCAGATCCATTAGTTCACGCCCGTCCTCTGCGGCACGGTGTGAGGTTTGTCAGACCTAAATAGCGCTATCTAACTAATGACCCGCTCGCCATTGGCCCGGCGATTAAGTCGATATAAAAATGAGGGACTTCGTGATAGAGTTTTGGTCTAGTACGAGTTATCTGTCCATACGGACGAGGAATTACATTCCTGAACCATTGCTGTCCTACCCAAGGAGGACGAGGAACCCATGTTCCTTAACCCCAATTCCCGACCCCTGGGAATCCCATGCTTTGTAGAGGGTGTGAACTCACCTTGGTTTGCTCGGTAGATACACAGAAAAGTCAATCAAGCAATATTGTGGCTACTCACGTCCTATCATAGTTGTATCATACCAATCAGGTTCGTATTCAGGCAGTACACGTATGTTTCTAGCATAATGCATTCAAGTATCGTTCATGGCATACACGTTTAATCATGGCAGTTCAGCAATATTCACGTTCAACAGTAACATATAAGGTTTGTGCATTAGGCCCAAAAGTCCGGCCCAAGTACTTAAGTCCGAAATGAGGTGCAAGTCCAAACAGTCTGCACATGCACCTGGTCTCGAGTCGTAACCAGGCGTTCTCGACTCGCAACCATGAGTCGCAACTGCGGTCTCGGTTCATGCTGTTTTGGTCTCGACTCGCAACCGGACTCGTAACTGTGGTTTCGAGTCATAAGGTTTGTGCTGATCAAGTGTGGTTTCGAGTCGCAACCAGGTGATCTCGAGTCGCAATCTGGACTCGCAACATGGTCTCGGTTCATGCTGTTTTGGTCTCGAGTCGCAACCAGGTGTTTGCAACTCGCAACCTGTGTCGCAACCGGGGATCTCGACTCGTCATGTGGTGGTCTCGAGTCGCAACCGAAGGTCTCGACTGGACATAAGCTGATTCTGCACAGTGTACTATCCAATAGAAATTCTATTTCATGCAACATTATGTACTATTCTCATAAACATGTTTATTTGTCTAACAATTTACCAAATTGGATCAAACATATCAGATTTCAAATATTCAAGCATGTTCATATCATATTCATCATGTTCTTCATATGTTCATCATGTTCATCAAATATTCATAGCACAAACCACTCTTATTCAAACATCACCTTGCATTTTACGGACAAGAGTTATAATACCTAAACTAGATAACAAGCTCATCTCATACATAGAGTCGGATGGTCATGAATAATCCTAAACTTATCATTCTTTTGTTGTTCAAACTATTTGTTCAATATTCATTCTACAAAAGCCATGTTTCCTAAGCATGCATCATTTAATCCAACAAGAACCTCACAAACACTTTGTCATGTTCAAACAATGGTTACGGTGCCTATTATCACATAATCCATACTTTAATCATGTATAAAACTTATCAAGCAAACATATTATCAAATAATCTTCATCATACCTCATCATCATCAACCGAAACATAAACACACAATGAGAAACACTTACCGGTTCAAGTATGGGGTTCAAAGGTGTGTATGAAGCTTCCAAATGGGTGTGTGTGTGAGCCGATCCAAAAGCCCCTAGTGTCACCGGTTTGATCCGAGAAGAAGGAGAGCAATGTTGTGGCTTAGGGTTTTCGTGAGAGAGAGAGGGAGAGTGTGTGTGTGGATTGTCCAAAGAATGGCAAGGTTAACCTCACTAAGGGTTATATAGTTGTTCCACATGGGTGCACCCTAATGGGTTTCGGATAGGCTAAGTGTGTGTGTGTGGCCCAACCGGCCCAATGTTACACTGTTCACTCGAGACCTCATGGTCTCGAGTCGGGTCCTTGTTGTCTCGGTTCATATAAATACACACATACGTACAAGCACGACACATAAATATAACACGTAGTCACATAGGATGTTCACTTATTTTATTAAACCAATCACGTTAACTAGTCACATAACATTACAAGTAGGTTGTACTAAGATGCACGGAAGGTTCTAAATTTCGAGTTGTCACATCATCCCCAAGTTGAAAGAAATTTCGTCCCGAAATTTGGTAGGCACTCACTGAGGAAGCTAGTTAAGTTGTATGGTTTTCCCGGTTTTCCTGGGGTGTCACAGTGAGCATCTCGGGTAAGAGAGAGATCGACCGCGATCGCGAAAAGGTGACGTAATGACAAAAGTAATATCCCACGAATTGGCGTTCCCAAAAGCGTATCGAGGAGCTTGTTGAGTCGATGCAAATGAAGTTTAAGGAAGAATCTTGAAAATTTTTCCTACAACGTAGGGTCAAGCTGAATATATTAACCCACATTGCAGGAGGATTTAAGTTTAAACATTTAAAAGAACTTGGAAGGAAAACACAGTTTAAGATGGCTTCCTTATGACATGGTTTCAAGCTGAATGCGATGTTGAACCAACGTCTCAAGAAAGTCTTGTTTTGATATTGCAAAAGGTTTTAAGGAAAAATTGGACTCATGAAAGCTTCCCTTGGGCATGGAGTTAAGCTGAGTCGATGTTACCTCCACACTGTGAGGAAATTTCACTTGTCCAATGGTTTTAATCAAAAATTTTACAAAATAATTTTTCTAAAAAGGTAGTTGACACCGAGCCCCACTTGGCACTTTCCCACGAAAGTTCGTTAATATGGTTAAAACACTTATATATAGGAAGTACCAGCGGCGTATCCACCATGGTTTGCTCATATTACTTCCGTTTCGTGATGCGGTGTCAGGTGTGCCGATAGGATGCAGATAGAATTGCGTTCCCTTGGTCCAAGCGATAGGAGGTCGGACCAAGTCGAAGATAGAATCGAATAGATTGGGCGGCGAGATTGATTGCGAACATAGCGATGACGGTGCGTGCGAGTAGCTTGATGACACGAAACATCGAAGTAGCGTGTCTGATAGGCGACGAGCGATAAGCGGTAAGCAAATAGTACGATTTTGATTAGATTCCACGTTAAAACCCACATGGCATGTTTCCACGAGAGTTTGCTAATATGGCGAAACACCATGTCTAACCATATTAGTTTTGTCCCGTGAAGCGATGTCATGCATACTAACACTACACTGATTGCGATTAATACCAAGCGATGAGCGATGATTGATAGAAGATAAGCGGCACGCGATAAACGATAAACGATAGTGACAACCGTCGAGCGATAAGCGACTATTGTTGCGTTGCGAGCGATGGAGGTATGCGTGATTAATGCGATTCGATTGGATTGATCAACACCACAAATTTAACTAACATTAGACCCCACACGGCCGTTTTCCATGAAAGTCTGTTAATACGGTTAAAACACCACCATGTTTCAGCCCTATTAGCTCTGTCTCGTGAAGCGAGGTCGTGTGTGCCAACATAACACAGATAACACGAACAACGAGAAACGATTGCGATAGGCGATAAGAGTATCGAAGCGATGAGGTAGGCACAAAGTGCGTTAAAGCGAAAAGCAGCGAGTGATTTGCGATACTCGTCTAGTGATCCACGATAAGCGATCCACGATAAGCGATCCACGATAAGCGATCCACACCAAGCGATACCCAGTAAGTGATAAGCGATAGAGCGATTCACACGTAATAAACGATGCATAACAAGTGGTACACTCACATAAGCGGTTAAGCGAGAACACACCAAAAGCGATAACGGTTCCCATAATAAGCGATATCCAGCGGTAGAGATCGCGAGATACGCACAATATGCGATTGCGATTCACATAGTAGACGATAGCGATTGCGAGATAGATTTTAGCGATAAAGTGGTTTAATTAGCTTCGGATAGAATCACAAGTTTTTAACTATCGTTGCTCCGCACATGGCACCTTTCCACGAAAGTTTGCTAATATGGCTAAAACACTTATATATAGGAAGTACCAGCAGCATATCCACCATGTTTTATCCATACTAGATCCGTTTCGTGAATCGATGTCATGTGTGCCAACATACCCAAGTAGCGATGAGCATTAGAAGCGATAAGCGATGTGAGTATCAAAGCGATGCGAAAAATCGAGTTATGTTTCGAATATGCGTTGTGCTGCGATGCATCACGGCTATCGAGGAGGGTAGAATAGGTCCTCACTCAACGGCATCGTGAGCGTTAGTGTGTGTGATGCGATTAATTGCGACAGACTTACGACCAGTCTTGCATTGATACGATCGCCCTGCGGGGTAGACTCACCAAGGTCTATCGATGAGGCAATTGCATTGCGTTTGCAGACTTACGAAAAGTCTCGCGGTGATGCGATTTGGATGTTATGTGTTAGGTCCCGGATTGATCCGTTTCGATTGCGAACCGACTCGTACGACGTGCGGAATCCGTGTACGACCAAGACCGAAACACACAAGACGTACAATAAACGTGATTCTTTGATAGATCTGAAATGATACAAGAACCGTGAATCACCTTGGACAAGCTTTCTCTCTCTACTTTCTCTCTCTAGAACTCTAGCTCTCCAAGTCACAAATGGCAAAAGTTCCAAAAGTCCCTAATTCTAACCCTACCTCATCTATTTATAGGCCAAGGCTTATAAGAGCTTTCCTCTTATTTACACTATTGCCACCTTGCCTTTTCTATCTAATATTACAATATAAAGCTAGAATTAATCAGTTTCTGCTACGGTTTGAGATGACGGAGGCGATAGACATAAATGTACTAACAGACTCCCCCTTGGATATTGCCGCAGTCAATTTCAAACATTCAGACTCGTAGCTTCTTTTCTTTCTCTCTTTAGCTCGAACAGAATCCCCGTGGATCTGTCTTCAGCTCCAGCTCCCCCTTTCGGTAGACTCTTCAGGCTCCCCCTTTCGTCAAGCTTTCGTGCTTTTGGGATCGACACCTGGCTTTCCGGTTACAAGCTCTTCTGGGAAAAGTATCCTAGCGCCTATGCACGCTTCCCCTTTCGTTGAGCTCGTCTTCAGACTCCCCCTTAGACTCGGCTATCGGGATCGTAGTCTGGAATCTGCAACACTCATACATTTATAAGTAAAACATTTTTAGATTTTCCAGGTATCGTAACCTGGCTCCATCAAACTTTCTAAATCAAGATCCTGGGACTAAGATATAATAATATGAATATATCCAGGAATACTTGATACTCTTCCCCTATCAACTATCTTCAAAGATTTGGCAGTTTCAACGAACCGGATCAGAAACTAGCTCTTTTACAGATTTTAACAATATGAGCATCCAAATCCCTCACAGTTAATCATCCAAGTCCAACTTAATGACCTTGGAGATATCACAAACTGTTTTTGATTTTTGATTTTAAAACTTCAAGTTTCAAATTAATGAAATTGTTTTATTTTCAGAAACACGATCAGCTTACTTAGATTTTGAAACTCAGTTCTCAGACATCGGTTGTCGAAAATAAAGCAGAATCAAAAAATCTTTTTGTATTTTTCTGAAAATATAAAGTAGTAAAGAAATATTTACAAACATATTTACACACAATATTTTTGTTTGAGTTTGCATCAGAGGATCATATCAGTTTTTGACAAATCACAAGTACCGTTGAGCTTAGTTACACATTAAGAATTAAACAATTCACTTAGATTGTCGATATACTGATCCACTTAAATTTTCACACAAATTTCAACTGATTCAGGATACGAATTAGGTATTTTAAAAACTTAAACTCATTCATGTGTCCCACCTCTTGAATATACTCCCGTATCCAGAATCCCAATAATCAGTCTTACAGGTGAGTATACTACAATGATATCTGTACATAAATTAGGTATGCGAGGGCCGAGGGATCTCAGGTCGATACTTCCGTATACGCAGAGAGATATCAGCTTCGACTTTACGGAATGTCCCCTTTAGAGGATCTTTTAGCTACAACAGCAGCGACTATCAATTTTATTGTTTTATCGGCATGCTGAGGGTTTATGCTATGTTTCAAGCATTTGCAGAAAGTATTATCCAAGGACTAGGTCAGAACTACCGTTCAGCAGAAGTCCCGGAATAATACCCCAGACATCATTGAGTATAAAGACCTAGTATATCAGATTATGAGACCTTTCAAACAAGATTTCAGGGGTTACCTATATATCCAAGCAGTGTTCCCCACGAAATAAGCAAGTTTGAATTTAGGTTTATATCCCGAAAAAGTTTACTAAGTGTATAAAAATCTATCGGCATATCATCAGTGAGACTGTTTAACGCTATAAAATCATTACATTTCTTTAGCATACTGTAACTGTCTACTGATGTACTATCATTTCCTCTTTTTACACAAAAACTCATTTTTGAATTTTATCATGTTTTTGGCTTTTTCAAATTTTCTAATGTTTTTGGATTTTCTGACAATATTACTCCCCCTAAAATGCAAAACCATTTAAAGAAAATTTGACAAACCGATGTAGATAGCTTTGTCTCGTCATCCATTTTCTGCTTAAATGTGCTCTGATTTGCAGAAAATATACCGTACCCCCATGATTTACAACCCATTGATTTTCGACAGTTTGAAAACCGTTTTTCAATCTTGTGAAAGTAATCATGTTTGTTCAGCCGTGAGGGTTTCGGCGTATTCAATCAACACATATTTTTGTATTTTTGAATATTTGACAAAAACAAAAGCATATTTTTGGTTTTTCAAAATTTTCAATTTTTAGGGTTTTTGAAATATTGTTTATTTATTTACAGAACAAACAAACTCCCTGATTCAGTTGCAGGGTTCAGCAGCCTCCTCTCCTCGTGCCAGGCTGCTCCGACTTTCATTTTGACCTTCAGATTTCTTCGGAAGCACCTGCACATTCAATCAACTCAATTACTTGAACAATTTAGCCCAGGTCTGTTTGACCTTAGGCATTTCAACGTAATATGCATCATTTAACTTCGGAAAATCTTTGTCATCTTGTACAAAGACTTTTTCAATTTTCACATCAACTTTTTCATCTTTTGCCGAAATCATTTGTCTCTTAACAGTCCATGTTTGACCTTTAGGAGTACCTCGTTTGTAAAAATGTGAATCTTTTTGAACATTTTCTTTTTGAACAGCAACTTTTGGTTTCCAAAACTGGTTTGATTTTGTTGTATCAACAGTGTTTTTCCAACTTTGTGTTGTTCTTAATTTTGGTGTCACATGTTTCCATGTTTGTTGTGAGTCAGCCTTTGACAATTTCGGCTTCCAAGTTTGCTTTGAATCAAACTTGGTTGACTTATGATTCACAACATTCGACTTCTTTTTCGTTTCAACATCAACAGGTGTAAGATTTGGACAATTTCGACAGAGATGACCAATTTGATCACACTTAAAGCATGTTCTCTTGGACACATCTTTAACCTGTTGTTGTTGCTTTTTCTTTTGAGCATAAAACTCTTCATTAGACTGTTGTCTAAATTGGAGTTCTTCTTCTTCTTTCAAACTATTCCCATTAACAAAGTCCATTTTCTTTTGAAAATTCAAGTGTAGATTTCCTTTCCAATTCTGTTTCTTTTTATAACCCAACCCAACCTTCATATTTTTCTTCTTGTAACCAGGTTTGTTATACAAACCTCTATGACTCTTACCAGCAAACTTTGGAATTTCAGATTTATCAATCTCAACCATTTTGAAAACTTTGTCAACCTTTTCTGAAATCACATTCTGAATCGGGAAAATAACATCTAAAAATAGTTTGTCCGATCCAATCATGGTGTAAACCAATCCTTTTGAATCATCATCCACAACTTTTTCAGATCTTGAGTGTTTAAGATAACTATCATGAAAATTTCCCTCATTTTCATCTTGTGATTCAGCTTTACCTGTATTGACCGACTCTTCTTTTAAAACACTTTCAACAACCTTACCAACCACCTCTGAATCACTGATAGCATCAGATTTGGTGTAAGTCACATCGATGTTGTCGGGTAACTGATCAACCATGTTTATTGCTTTTACCACCTTCTCGCCATCATAGAATGTATAATTATTCTCCAACGGTGGTGGAACCTGATGGTATTCAGATCCAATTCCCTTTTTATTCTTTTCAGACTCTTTTCCATCGGGTGTGATGTTGAAAATACGTTCCAGAATATATGAAGATGAATGATAACTTTGCAATTTATTGACCGACTTTTCTTTATCTGCCAATTCTTGTTTAAGCTTAGCAACATCATCAATATATTGATTTAAAACTCTTTGTTTATCTTCAAATCTGGCTTCAAGAAATTTAGTATTTCTCTGACAAGCACACAATCTATCATCTAGACTTTTAACTTTACTTTTCAAAGTTTCATACGCTTCTTTTACAGTATGATATGACAATTTCATTCCATCATATTCTTTTTGCAACTCTTGAATTTTGTTATCTTTTGGAATACATTCGTTGCAAACAGCTGAACATTTTTCTTTCAATGTATTATTTTCTTTTTCAAGATAATCACATTTTTGTTTTAGCTTTTCATTTTCTTGTTTCAAAAACTTTTCATTTTCAATCATCTCATGACATTTTTCTTTGAAAATCTTTTCTATTTTTGTGAATTCAATGTCTCTTATTTTAAACTTTTCATCCTTTTCAGTACAAGCACTGCACGCTTCCATGCATTTCTTGCACTGTTGTTCAGCTTTTTTACCAATTTTATCAGAAGTATCAGTTTGAGTAGTTAACTCAGCGATTGGCATTGTAGTTTCCTTTGCTTGTGGACTCTGAACTTCCTCAGACACCTGCTGCTTCTCTTCAACAACTTCCTCAACTTTCTCATCAGTTTTCTTCACCTCATTTACCAACTTTTCACTCTCATTCACAATCTCCTCAACTGTCTTCTTCTTCTCCAAACTAGCATATATCACCTTCTGAATGCCTTCTTCAACTTTCTCCTTATACCTTGGAATCTCCCTAAGGCCTTTGCACCAGACACTTACAGTAGGTATAGCAGCAACTAATGCATCAAGGTCAACCTTCTTTGGATCAACCGTCGGGTTTCCCTGAGGATCAACATAGCATTCCTTTTCTTTGCTCCACCTGCCTGCTAGTGTTGCTTCTTTGTAAGCATCATACACATCATCCAATCTAAGACGAGCATGTCTTTCGTCACGAGTAAGTTTCAATTCAGCAACCATAGCTTTAGCCTTTCCAACATCTTTAACATGTTGACTCCAATCATATCCTTCATCATCATAAATTCTCCATTTTTCTTCTGTCTCATCAACAAATTTGTTCCAATCAAAATTTTTATACACAGATGATACAGATCTTTCATAGTCTGAATTATCTTCACTTTGGTCACGAATTGACAAAACAGCTCTTTTCTCTCTAGAAGTTCCTTCTTCAATCTGCTTTCTGGTTGGCTGCTCATTGTTCTTGTGATATATAGCCTTTTTGTAGTAATCTTCATAGAACGGATTCACGCTATCATCAACTTTGTTGTTTGTGCATTCTCTTTTGAAATGACCCTTTTGTTTACACTTGAAACAAGTAACTTTGTTCTTATCAAAACCTATCTTCATTTCTGGGCCTTCCAAACATCTTTTGCCAGTTATTTCCATGAATCTTTGAGCTCTTCGAATGACACTCTCCATGCACCAGCGAATATCCATGAGTTCCATTTCTTCTGGATCCACTTGATCGTAATCCTCTTTTGTCATGTTAGGATTTCCGATCTTTCCTGCAATTAAACCTTCGTAAGATACCAGAATAGAAGCTAAGAAGCTCATATGCTGTTGAGCAAATTCATTATTCAAGAGTGGAGAATTCTTCCAATCAAAGTTGGAATTTGATTTTGATGATCCTGATGTGGATGAAGAATGATATCCTGGATCATAACTTGAAGACGTGTTCTTTGATGAATCACCATTCTTCTCTGCAGTAAAACCAGTTTTGATCCTTGGAAATTCATTGTTCTGTAGCAACCCTCTGCGATAGTACAGACCAACATTATGTTGATAATTAGAACTAGACACCTTGTTTTGTTTTTCAATCAACAGATCATGTCCCTCTATCTTTTCAATCAGAGTCTCTAACGTCATTGTATCAAATTTATCATCATTTTTCAACACAATCACATAGGTTTTCCAATCGTCCTCATTTGGTAAAGCTTCCACAAGTTTATCCACCATTTCTTCTCTCTCTTTGTGAATTTTAAACCTTTCCAATTCAATTTTCAGATGACAGAACCTTTCTATCATTTGACGAACTGTTTCATTCTTCATGCAGCTAAACAAGTCAAACTCTTTCTTTAACAACGATATTTTGTTTTTCTTGATATCTTTCCCACCTTCAGCTTTCAATTTTAACGCTTCCCAAATTGATTTGGATGTCTCACCATACTGAAGTAATGAGAAAATATCCTCTCTGATAGATTGTTGAAGTAGAGTTTTCATTCTCAATTCAGCTGAATGTTCCTTTTTATCATCTGCCGTGAAATCTTTAAGTGTGATCAATTCTCCTTTTTCATTTTTCGGTTTTTCATATCCAATTGTTAAACAAATCCAGCTATCATATGCATAAGCTTGCACCCAGTTTTCAGATCTCTCATACCACCAGTGATAATCTTCGATATTCATGAGCGTTGGTGGTCTCTGATGATTTCCGTACACCTTATCATGATTCAAACTCTCCGATATTACTTTTGTAGCACTCTTTGGTGTTACTGGAATATCTTCAGATGTAAACGCATTATAAAAAGTGTTATAAAACTCTTCGCCAATTTCCGACATCTTTAAAATACTTCTTGAATTTTCGTTCCTTAGATTTTTTTTCTTTGTTTATCACTTCGAATCGCTTCAAATCACAGCACCTTTTAATCACCTGAATCACAAACAAACAAACACAATGAGTTTAAACAATATCAAACAAATGAATCGGACGGGTACTCGAACGAGTGAGTTGACACAAGTCAATAGTGAAAATAATCGCGTGATAACGTTGTCCGTTCGGATGAGATAGCTATCCGGGTGGAGATCCGTGCGGATGGGGATCCGGGAGATGTTGTGTGCACGGGTGGTGATACGCACGGGTGGGGATCCAGGAAATGTTGTTCGCACGGGTGAGAATCCGTGTGACTAAGGTTATGCGTGCGTGTGATGTAATCCGTGCGGATATTGTAAGCTGAGTCTTTGACACAAACTGACAAAACTTGAGTTGATCGGTTGGCACTTTGACTTTTTGACTGATCACATGTAATACAGACAACTATTCTTGGGCAATGATAATCACGTGATAACTATTCAATATCAACTTCACATGCAAACTTGCATAATGATCACGTGAAAAGATTATTAAGCAAAGCAACACTTGATGACACCTGTACCTAGTCACATACTCACCGAATGAAAATGATTACTTTGACTGACAAACATAACAGTGTTGACTTAATAACTCGCTTGGATGAAATGCTCAGACGCTGATTGTTGTTCGTGCGGACGAGTTGTACCGCGCGTACGAGTTGTCCGCGCGTACGAGTTGTCCGCGCGTACGAGTTGTCCGTGCGTACGAGAAATGATGCTATCCGCACGCACAAGTTGTCCGTGCGTGTGGCAAGTCAACAAGTCAACACGTATGGCTGAAAGTAATCCGTGCGGTTGGGAATGATGCTATACGCACGGGTGGGCTATCCGTGCGTATGAAGTTGACCTTTTGACCACAATTAATAACCGACAATCTCACTTACAACCTGTTATCTATCACATGCACTCACTATGGTCACGTGCAAACTTATTGAAAAAGACAATTTCACATGGAATGATTATCAAATGCACAAGTTCACTGATTGCAATTAATGAATCACATGTACTACTGAAAGTGTTGACTGACAAGTCTTGAAAGTTGACTAAAATGACAGACACGGTCGAGTGAAATGAATTAACACGTATTGTTATCCGTGCGTGTGGCAGGGTCAACTAAAAGTCAATACGTATTATGTCATCCGTGCATGCGACTTATGCGTACGGATAGGTCAACACTCAGTCAACGCGTATGGTCATCCGCACGGATTGCCATCCGTGCGGAGAACAACAAGCGTAACAGCAGCAACTTTTATCATTTTTCGATCAAAAAAATCTCAAATTTCTCCCAAAATACTTTGAATCAAGATCTAAAATTTTATAGGCTTATTGATTAGTTGTTTACGGACATCATATCAAAAAATCATCCGATTTTAACCGTAAAATCCTTGTTAATTTTGCGTTTTTCTGTTTAAAACGTGAAAAGATGTAAAAGTGAAGAATTTAGACAAATCTGAGTGAAATTTCGATCTGAATCTGCTGAATTCAAGTGCGAAATCGTGTGAATGATCCGAGCAATCGAGCTCCTGCTCTGATACCACTTGTTAGGCCCCGGATTGATCTGTTTTGATTGCGAACCGACTCGTACGACGTGCGGAATCCGTGTACGAGCAAGACCGAAACACACGAGACGTACAATAAACGTGATTCTTTGATAGATCTGAAATGATACAAGAACCGTGAATCACCTTGGACAAGCTTTCTCTCTCTACTTTCTCTCTCTAGAACTCTAGCTCTCCAAGTCACAAATGGCAAAAGTTCCAAAAGTCCCTAATTCTAACCCTACCTCATCTATTTATAGGCCAAGGCTTATAAGAGCTTTCCTCTTATTTACACTATTGCCACCTTGCCTTTTCTATCTAATATTACAATATAAAGCTAGAATTAATCAGTTTCTGCTACGGTTTGAGATGACGGAGGCGATAGACATAAATGTACTAACATTATGCCTTGCGGATTTGTTTAGCGTGTCGAAAATAACCATAATAGTATAGGTCTAAATAACGTTCAACTGCACATGGCACTTTCTTCATGAAACATTGGTAGTATGATAAAGCACACCTTGCTTTACCCTTACTACTTGTGTCTCGTGAGTAGGTGTCACACTTGGTCGACATGGTCAAGACGCTTACATATAGGAAGCACCAGCGGCGTATTCACCACGCTTGACCATGCTTTTAACGTTATGGCACCATTAGAATTTACTACGATCTCCGTGCACTGACCAAAATATTCCCGTGTGCACCCGTGATTAGTCATTCCTTGCACGTTTATCGTACCTTATTCTAAGAGTGTAGTGAGGTTAAAACACATTATATCGTGATATAGTGTATAGTTCGTGTGTGAAGCTAGTCTAAGTGCGACGACTAGAGAGTGAAAGCGAAAACGAAAGCGAGAGTTAACGTTGCACACAGTGGCAACATCGAGTAATAGAGTAGGTTCAATACTTAGAAATTAACATCGAAAATCGTATCATTACAACATTATCCTACGCTTGCTAGATGCTTGGTGTTGAATACTTTTGCTGGAGCTGTTGTTGTTGTACCCAAGTTCGCTGTTCGGTGCGGCAGTTGCGAGTGAAGTGACCGTAACAGTCGCAATTGTTGCAATAGCGACAATTAGTTTCAACTGGATGATGATAGGTGCACGTGTAGCACTGAGGATGAGCTCCAGTGTAGGCACATTTTGGAAGTAGTGGAACTGATTGAAGAGGTTCTGGTTGTAGCAGTTCGGTTGTTGAAGAGTTTGGGCTCCTGGTCTTTCGTTTGTGGTTGGACTGAGCTTCCTGAAGCGGTGGATTGGCGTTGGAGGGTTCGTTCGAGGATTCACCTGAAGAATCGTTGGTAGAATCGGCGGAGGAATCGTCAAAAGAATCGTCAGAAGAGTCGATGACGATTGCTTGATGAGCTTGTTTGACAGGATTCTTGGAGAAAAATCCGTCTAAGACTTGTTTGTCATTGATTTCTGCGGATAAGCGGTAGGTCTCTTCGATGGTAGTAGGCCTTACAGCTTTGACAAAATCACCTACACATTCAGGCAAGCCGCGAATGTACTTCGTTATGGCTTTTTCTGAAGTGTTGACTTGACTTGGGCAGATTGTGCTAAGCTGTTTGAACCTTGCGGTGTAGCCAGTATTGTCACCTTTGTCTTGTTTGATCTCCCAAAATTCATTTTCCAACTTCTGGACTTCGTGGGTGCGCTTTCGATGGTGATGTGTTGTGCCATAATGACTGACGGGGTATTACTTGCTCGTATTGCCATCATTGTCACGACGGCTGGAGCTTATAGTACTCACCCGAGAGTCTTTGTTAGCGTTAATTGTTTGCGTTGCGACACATCACAGCCATCGAGGAGGGTATTATAGGTCCTCACTCAAAGTCATCGTGAGTGTTAGTATTTGCGATGCGATGTAGCGTTAAAATATGTGAAAATATGCGATTATATTACGAAATAGCGATGTATGCGATATAGTTACATTATGATCTGAATCTCTGGTGCTAGGCGTAACGAGTGTAGCGAGTAGTAACAATGCACGAAAGTGCGGGTTGTTACACAAGGGATGGTTTGAAAATGAGCCAAGCACCCCTATTTATAGGCTGAACAGAGGCTTGGGCCCGTGTCCACCTTCCTTCTCTTTCTTCATTAATTTGCAGTTTGTCTGCATTAGTTGACCACGCCCCCATGTCCGCTGGGCACGCCCCCGTGTGCAGAAGCGTATCTGTACTATCAAGATTTCCCCAGATTCTGCTAACCTTAGAGTTGACCACGACCCCGTGTCCACTGGGCATGCCCCCGTGGTGGGTGATAGAAGCTTCTACAGCTTTGTCTTTTCTGCAAACACTTGGGCACGCCCCCGTGCTCATTGAGCACGAGGCGTGTTCAGCCTTCTGTCTTCTTAAGTTTACTTGGGAAGATGCTGTCGGGGGATCGGGCATACCACGTTTGATCCTTTTCTTGTATTTATGTTAGATTTAGCTGTCTTTTTGCTCCTTTTGTTCATTTGAGCTCATTTAATCCTGAAAATACAAAAGGAAGACAAAAACACACTTTTTCCAACATTAGTACTAAAAAAAGGGTTAGTTTTATGCCACATTTGATGTAATTTTATGTTGCATTTTGCGCACATCAATATGCAACTTTCAATCTCTACGCATTTGTTACATATTACTATTTGTGCAATTAAATTTAAAGTGTGCACCTGGTAATGCTTGCCCTAACGGGCTTCTCTTGCCATTAACCTTGTTCGCGATCGCTACGCAGTTTAGGTCCTTGATAAGCATACTCTTTGGACCGTTCCTCTATCAAATTCGCAATTTTTTAAACTCTCGCTATCTTCATATGCGAGTGTCCTTCAACTAAAACAGTTACAACAGTTAGTAATTTCGACATTAATGGATGCCCGTACTATAATACAAGGCTTTTCTACTATACGCATCAACGCGTGTAATTTCGTTGACTATATCTACTCTATATCGTTTTTATTGGTGTAACGTGTATTAGACGATAACCATATGTGTTGTTCTCAACACTTTAATCATTCTAACCCATTGATATACATGTACTTACCGGATTTGCGATCAAGCCACGAACCGAACACTTTATTCATTTAACCTTGATCTCTGATTACTAACTTGTAACACCCTTGCTTGTTATAATACAATATTTTATATAAGTTTCGTATAAATACATGTTTATACGATTACACATACGTATGACAATACGAGTTTACTAAAACTTTTACAATTTTTAAAAATAGTACAACATAATGTAATTGAGTTCGTCGTTTAAAAGTTACAACGTAACGCCATGTGGAAGCTTTAATCTCGTGTGTTCGGTTCTTCTTCGAGCTTGATCTTCAACCGGGCACTCTTGGTTATCACCTATAATCAAAACCAACTTAAAAGTTAGCTTTGATAGTTAAATAACAAGTTTAAACAAGTTATATGGGTCAAACAACAAAAATTAAACAATTTTCGGAATCAGGAGGGGCTAGACGCTACGCCTAGGGGCTAGACGCTACACCTAGCCCCTTTTTTGACAGCAAGTTGCTTAATTGCTGCTGCATTTGCCCAGCTCCATTTTCGATCGAAATTCTAACTTCAAAGCTTCATAACTTTTGATCTAGATGTTTGTTTTACACGATTCTTTTTCCTACGCGTTCGTAATTTAATTCTCCATCTCATGGAGTAAAGACCTGACATCTGAATTCTCAAAATTTTAGATTTCAAGCTCTCGGCTTGAAATTCAATTATGACACTTTTTGACCCGTTTAGAGCGAATTATGTACATTTAAGCATCAAACTCTCTCTTCTCTTTCTACACTTCGTATTCTCATTTTTAAATAGCCTCTTATATTCCACCACAACTATTTTTGTGGTGGATTTAACATAATGGACCGCTATCCTAATTTTTTTTACCCTTAGGATAGTCATTTTACGTGATTGACCCGTTCATAGGCATTTGACCCCCAAGGTTTATGCCTACAACTCTTACATGTGTCTAAGAGTTACATAATGATAATACTAGTATCTAAATGACCTCTAAGGGTCGTTTGCCCGATTTACCTATCAAGGGCATTTTCGTCAACTTATTTCCTTCTTTTACGACATAGGTCCTTTTGCTAAGGTATTTGACCAACATTGCATTTTTAACTATAAATCTATATATATGTGTACCTGGCTCGAGTCAACATATAGACCCGTTTTATACCTCGCATTAATTAACCAATATTCTATGGCGTCGCAATTATCCAAATTGTTATTCGCTCCTGATAACATACGACTTGACAACCTCATTAGTCGATATTGTCAAATGGTGTTATCATCACCATTTGACCCGTTTGGACTATAAGACCAAACATTTACATAAATTAGAATAAAAGCATGGTTTTAAATTTCCAAATTCACCCATTTGCCCCATTTACCATAAACCATGGTTTTTATCATTTATACTTGTTCCGACTTGTATCAATCGTGTCGGAACCCTTATTTCGGATATACATCATTCACATTTATAGTTTATAAAATAAACACGTGTCCTACAAAAAGGGTGTAAGTTTTACTTACCTCGTATCCGAGCTACGCTTTTCTTTTCCTTCTTGATTCGTTTGACCCGTTTCTTCCCAAGCCTCCACCTTGCTTGTTAAGTGTCAAACTATCGTCATCATTCAAATGTGGTTAGATTAGTCATTAATAATCACGACTATTCCACCTTACGTATTTTCTATGTTGAAACTACCGTTCGACCTCATTATTTATTAATTCAACTTATCAAAATTTAACTACCTATCTTGCCAATTTCAACATCTTTTACTAGATAATCATCAAATTCATGGTTCAATGTCAATATTAACTTCATACAGTTCAAATAACACTAGTTTGACAATCATGATTCTAGTGTTCATCATGTTTCTACAAAACCCATTAAACACCCATAATGGATGATCATGAACTTTATAATTTCAACACTAATTCAACTAGTTATTGACTAGGGTTTACTCCTAGACATGTTTTTATTACTAATTTCATCTAAGCATCAATCAATCAAGCTCAGATTTCGATTTCTAACATTCATCAAAATTTCAAGATGTAATCAAAAGACAAAATTTAACATACCTTGTGATCTTTTCACTTAGGTGATCACTAATATGAACCTGGATTTTGATTTGGGACTGATTTGGCCTTTCAATTTGAGCAATTTAGGGTTTGAAGATGAGAGCTCATGGCTCTTTGACGGGTGGTCCATAGGACAACCCTTTATGATGTTAAAAGACAAGTTTATCCCTCATTTAATTGTGTAATTATCTTGAATTAGATAACTACGGTTGCTTATGTTTCAGGTGCGGTTCGGGAGCTAAAAGTGGATTAAACGCAGTTTTGGACGGGTTGGAGATGAACGGGTCGTGCGTGAAGAGAATGAAGAAACAAAACATAAAATTCAGGGTGCCACCGTAATTTACGGTGGCCCTGAAATGCACATGATTCTCCCACCGTAACTAAGGAAAGAGTCACCGTAAATGTTTGATGACCACCGTAACTTACGGTGGTACCGTAAGTTACGGTGGAGGCTGCGAGGAATTTTGTAACTGCCTCATTTAATCAGTTTTTGGGGTGTCTTTTCACATATCTCATGATTGGACAGTTTCTTGGCAACTAGGGGGCGATTTTGGCTGTGCTTGCTTGGTTCCAAACATTTCTAAACGATTAGTTTGTGTTTTCGATCCGTATGAACATTAAACTTATTGCTACAATGATTCACCAAACATTGTCCGGCTAATCTTGTGGTGATCATCTTAGGTGAAGGTTTCTCTAAACTTTTGTGTGTTTATTCCGTTATTTCTAGAATGATAACTTGTGTTTGCTTGATTATCATGGTGTATGCATAATTATTTGTAGCTTGTTAATTGATAGTACAATTTCTAGTCTCAATCGTACGTTCTTGGTGCCGTTGGCAATCGAGATATCACGGGAAGGGTTAGGGTTGGTTATTGATTAATTGATCATCGGGAAACAACCTCGCGTTTATATAATCCAAGTACTTTGTTCCCTTTTATCACTTCGATTATTTATGCACGAGTTATGTCTATGTAACTCTTTCTAGTTGGAATTTCACACAATTGCTAAAAGAAACTGAATCCTAAGATGGTCATTGTTTTCCTAATCTGCTTTACAACCAACCTTTGATTTGAAGTTATTTAGTTAATTTAGTTTTAAAATCAAACAATTCAAATTATTGATATTTACTTTTTGCAAATTAGGTTAATTTTAGTTTAAGTGCAAAGCTATATAATTGACATATTTTTCACATACTCCCTGAGTTCGATATCCATTTACCACTATCTATAGTAGTTATTGGGATTAAATTTGATTGCGACCATGACATCAGTTTGTTAGTTTTGCTTTGTTATTTTCGGGTTTACACTGGTGTGTTTAGTGTGCAGGTTCTACAGGTGCATGCATACTAGAGGCTCTCATAAGTCTTCACCATTGTCATTTGATCCGGAGATCGAAAGAACGCTAAGGCAAAACCGTGTTTTAGTGAGAGAAAACAGAATTATTGGTTCACCCACTTCACCCATTACACCAAGAAACATCATGGAAGAAACACAAGTACCACCCACAACGAGTCAAACGACCTCATCATTCATACCTACTTCCACACAACCATCACCAAACACAACCATACCAAACTCCACTACAATTCCTACTCCACCTCATGATACTACACCATCCAACACTACACAACCGATTACTACTCAAGTCAAACCCAGTCTTACTTTTAGCCCATCTACTACGATTCCACCAATCACTCATTTCTTCCCAATTTCAGGGCAATCATCCTCAACCTATACAGTACCACAAGGTTCAACTGTGGTCCATACTACCTCTACATTTAGACCATCAAACCAGTCGGGTTTTCAATACTCGACCCTTCCATTTGGGCAATCTTCGGGTATAGGGGGAGATGGATATGAGGAAGGATACGAAGATTTTGAGGGTTATGATGAAGATGGGTATGCTTATGGGGGTTATGGTGATCAAGGAGAGTTCGGTTATGTGCAAGGTCAATCTCAAGGGATGGCAAGTGTAGGTGGAGTGCCACAACAACAACAACTCATACCACAACATATTAGGCCAAGACCACAAGGGCTACAAGTGCAACGGCCTACACCATTGCAACAAGTTCGTCTGCAGAATGTGCAACCGCAATTCCAAAGGCTGATACAACACCAACCGATGCCACAACAGCAATTTCAACAACCATTCGTACCACAAGGGCATATACCAAGGCCAATGGGTCCTGTTCGACCAAGGGTTAGGTTGGGGGTGCCAAGAAGGCATCTTAGAGAACATGCGAGAGGAATTGAAGCACATTTTAGACCGGTAATCACTCAGAATCCCTCACCGGTAGTTATTCCTCACAATAATCAAGGGAGGACCTTTGAAGTGAGAACAAATTCTTTGCAAAGTTTGCCGAAATATAAAGGGCTAGCAACGGAGGAACCGTATTTCCACTTAGAGGCTTATGACTCAATTTGCAATACTCTTGCGAGTCAAGGTTTTTCGGCTGATGATGTCAAGTTGGTCCTGTTTCAATTTTCTTTGGAGGACAAGGCAAAGAAGTGGTTCTACACTTTGCCTTCGGCATCCATTTACACTTGGGCGGAAATGCAACAAATTTTCCTAGATGAGTTTTACACCGCTCAAAAGAGCAACGATGCGAGGAAGGGTTTGAGGAGTTTTCAACAACAACATGGTGAAATGTTCCATGAGGCATTTGAACGTTTCAACATGATGATCAAAAATTGTCCTCATCATGGAATTGAACTTTGGGAATTGATGAATGCCTTTCACGAGGGGTTGAGTGCTGAAGATGCTCGCGACTTAATGTCCATTACCGGTGGGACTTTTGGTACAAATTATGAGAATGATGATTGGGAGTTCTTGGAGCAAATGGCAATTACTTCAAAGAGGAAAGCTCAAGCATCAAGGAGAGCATGACCGGCCGTTACTCGAACACAAGTACGTGCGGTAGATGATGGTAATGTTCAAACTACTAACCAAATTTATGATGTTTGTGCATTGTGTAATGAAATAGGTCATGCGGCTGAAAATTGCCAAGGAATGGTGGAAGGGCAATATGAAGAAGTTCATGCGGTTCAAGGTGAAGGAGGGGGTGGTAGAAATTACAACAACATGAATTCTAATACATACCACCCCGGGTTGAGGAACCACCCAAATTTTCGGTATGGGAACCCTTCAAATCAAGCTAACCCGAACTTTCAAGGTAGCCAAGGTAACTTTGGTTCGCGCTAACCTTACAACAATCAAAGTGGATATCGAGGTGGGAATAACCAAGGGTATCAAAAGCAATATCAAACGGGTCAAGAACAAGGGGGGGTCTTCGGGTGGAAATGAGATGATGGAAATGCTAAAAAGCATGCAAGCGGAGATGCAAAAACGGAACCAACTCGATGAAGTTCAAATGCAAAAGGATGAGGTTCGTGACAAAAGCATCCAATCACTAACAACCCAAATGGGTCAATTGGCAACCGATGTGGCGGAGTTGAAGAAAAACAAGGGTCAACTTCCTAGCGACACCAAGGTAAATCCATCACACGGTTCGTCACGAGGTAATGTTAATGTTCATCATGTTAGTGTTTTAAGAAGTGGAAAAGAATTTAAAGCCAATTTGTCACCCACCCGAATTGGTTGAGGGGGTAGTTGAGGACATCACGGGTAATGATAGTGATGATGAAGTTTCACCGGTTAAACCTAAAGAAACAAATGTTAACAAACCGGGGTTGGGTGAAAACGAAAAGAATGAAAAAGTTGAGGGTGAACCGAGTCAAGTCCCGTTTCCATCGGCCTTACTTGACCCGGGTAGAAAAAAATTTATTGCACCAAGAGGTTCCCAAAAAGAAGAGTTGTGGGACATGTTTAAACAAGTTAAAATTAACCTTCCACTCCTTAATGCAATAAAACAAGTACCCGCTTATGCAAAATTTCTAAAAGAATTATGTACACAAAAGAGGCAACAAAAGAAGAAAATGCCTAAGCGGGTGGACTTAACCGGGCAAGTGAGTGCAGTTTTAAATGGGGAGCTTCATCCTAAGCTTCAAGATCCGGGCATGCCATTGATTAACATACAAGTTGGTAATTTTAAAATGGCTAAGGCGTTGCTAGATCTTGGAGCCGGAGTTAGTATTTTACCGGGGGGCTTATATGACCAATATGATTTTGGTCCGTTAGCTAGGGTGGAGACAACGGTTGTTTTGGCCGATTTGTCTCATAAGCTACCTCGAGGGATGGTTCAAAATGTAATTGTTAAAATTGATTAATTTTATTACCCGGTTGACTTTTTAGTATTAGACTACTCATCGGCGGACCCAAAGGAACAACAAAACGTAATTTTGGGTCGGCCATTTTTTAGCACCGCACATGCAGTAATCGATTGTAGATTTGGTACAGTCGATATGACTTTTGGAAATTGAAAAATGCGTTTGAATGTTTTTACTAACAATTCTAATGCTAATGGTGTTGATGAGTGTTTCATGGCAGATATAGTTGACGGATGTAACCCGCATGAGTATGAGGAGGATGGTTTGGATGTTTGCCTGTGTGATTTTTCTGAACACGTACATGCTTATGCACTTCGGGTTGAAGAGGAAAAACAGGATGCAATGGCTTTGAAAGAAGATCGACCACCATGGACTCATCAATTTGAAGGTTTACCGGCGGAGATAAATTCGGGTACTAAACCATCGTTAGAGGAACCGCCAAAGTTGGAACTTAAAGACTTGCCGAGCCACTTGAAGTATGCGTTTTTAGGGGACAATGACACTTTACCGGTCATTATTGCTTCTAATTTAGAGTTGGCACAAGAGCAAGCGTTGTTGGAAGTCTTGAAAGAAAACAAGGGAGCAATCGGATGGACGATTGCCGATCTCAAAGGAATTAGTCCATCAATTGTCATGCACAAAATTATTACCACCGAAGATGCCAAACCGACACGAGAAGCGCAAAGGCGACTGAATCCGAACCTAAGGGATGTAGTAAAAAAGGAGGTAATCAAATGGTTGGATGCGGGAATCATCTATCCAATTTCGGATAGTGCTTGGGTGAGTCCCACCCAAGTTGTGCCTAAGAAGGCCGGCATTCAAGTAGTCAAGGACGAAAGTGGTGAACAAATTGCCACCCGACCGGTCACCGGGTGGCGTGTATGTATTGACTACCGAAAATTGAATGCCGCCACTTCTAAGGACCATTTCCCGTTGCCTTTTATTGACCAAATCATTGAAAAATTATCGGGTCAAAAATATTACTGCTTTTTGGACGGGTATTCGGGTTACAATCAAATAGCAATACACCCGGATGACCAACACAAGACCACCTTCACTTGTCCATATGGTACCTTTGCCTTTCGGCGAATGCCATTTGGCTTGTGCAATGCACCGGCAACTTTCCAATGATGTATGATGAGTATCTTCTCGGACATGGTTGGAGAGGCGCTTGAAGTGTTTATGGATGACTTTTCCATTTTTGGCACTAGTTTCGAATCTTGTCTCAACGAATTACAAAAAGTTTTAAAAAGATGTGTTGAGAAAAAATTAGTGCTTAGTTGGGAGAAAAGTCATTTCATGGTGCAAGAAGGCATTGTGTTGGGTCATGTAATTTCAGAAAGGGGAATGGAGGTGGATAAGGCGAAAATAAGGGTAATAGCATCTTTGCCACCTCCGAAAAATGTTAAGGGTGTAAGGTCATTTTTGGGACACGCGGGGTTCTATAGACGTTTCATAAAAGGTTTTAGTGTTATCACCAAACCTTTATGCAACTTGTTATTAAAAGATGCCCCATTTGATTTTACTAATGAGTGTATGCAAGCTTTCACTGTTTTGAAGGAACACTTGGTCAAAGCTCCTATTTTGCAACCACCGGATTGGTCAAAGCCGTTCGAGATAATGTGTGACGTAAGCGACACTACTATTGGTGCAGTTTTGGGTCAACGGGTTGATAAAAAGCCGGTGGTGATTTACTATGCAAGCAAAACTTTATCCGAAGCGCAACTCAATTACACCACAACCGAAAAGGAGTTATTAGCGGTGGTGTATGCTTTGGATAAGTTTCGTGCTTATATTTGGGGGAGCAAGGTGGTGGTTTATTCGGATCATAGTGCGGTCCGATATTTGATGGAGAAGAAGGACGCAAAGCCTCGTTTGATTCGGTGGGTATTGTTGTTACAAGAGTTCGATTTAGAAATCCGAGACAAAAAGGGAAGTGAGAATGTAGTGGCGGATCACTTGTCTCGGATTCCGGTGGAAGGGATCGATGATGATAGTGAAATAAATGAAACGTTTCCCGATGAGCAACTCTTAGCCGTTTCCACCTTTGTTGCACCGTGGTATGCTCACTATGTCAATTACTTAGCCACGGGTGCCATCCCAAGTCATTGGACCAAGAAGCGACGACAACAATTTATGGTCCAAGTGAAGCAATACATTTGGGATGAACCGGATCTTTTCAAGATTGGCCCGGATCAAGTGATTAGGAGGTGTGTGCCCGAAACGGAGGTGATGGAAATTTTGACCCATGCTCATTCATCCGCATGTGGAGGTCACTTTAGTGGGCATAAAACGGGCTACCGAGTTCTCTCATGTGGGTTTTATTGGCCCACAATTTTCAAGGATGCATGTGAGTTCGCTGGAAACTGTGTAAATTGCCAAAAGATGGGAAGTATATCGAAGAGGGATGAGATGCCATTACAACCAATCTTGGTTGTGGAAATATTCGATGTTTGGGGTATAGATTTTATGGGTCCTTTCCCAAATTCAAATGGTTTTTTATACATTTTGGTAGCGGTGGATTACGTCTCAAAGTGGATTGAAGCTTTTGCAACACGCACAAACGACCATTCGATTGTTTGTAAATTTGTTCAATCCAACATTTTTTCTCGTTTCGGTATTCCGAGGGTTATCATAAGTGACGGAGGTTCGCATTTCAAGAACTTCAATTTCGGGAAATTATTGAAGAGGTATAGTGTGAATCACCGGATTGCCACACCTTACCATCCGCATACGAGTGGACAAGTCGAAGTGTCTAACCGTCAAATCAAAGAAAATCTTATGAAGACGGTAAGAACGGATAGGAAGGATTGGTCAAGCAAGTTGGATGATGCATTGTGGGCGTACCGAACGGCCTACAAAACTCCGATTGGCACAACACCTTACCGGATGGTTTATGGGAAGGGTTGTCATTTGCCAATGGAGTTAGCGCATCGGGCACATTGGGCAATTAAGACGGTCAACGCGGATTATGACGAGGCGGGAAAGATAATGAAGTTGCAATTAAGCGAAATTGAAGAGATTAGAGATGAGGCGTATGAATGTGCATCAGCTTATAAAGACAAGCTCAAGAAAGTACACGATGCGAAGTTGAGGAAGAAAATCTTTGAAGTGGGTCAAAAGGTTTGGTTGTACAATTCAAGACTCAAGATGTTCGCGGGTAAGCTTAAAAGCAAATGGATGGGCCCGTATGTCGTTCGGAGAGTTGGGAGGTTTGGAGATGTAGATATCCAAGATGAGCAAACACTTAAACAACAAACGGTGAATGGTCACCGGTTGAAGCCATACTTGGAGGGGAACGACATCAACAACTTGGAACTTGATAAAGCGGGCTACATTTTACGCCCGGATGATGAGGAACAACCATGAGAGGCCCAGGTTTGGTAGTGTAAATAGTTAGTATTTCATTTTGTTTGTTTTGTATATTTTGCATGTTTACCGTATTCGCTTGAATCTTGTGTTTGAAACAAGTGTGGGGACATTCGGGTCACGAATTGCTCTAACATTGTGTTGAGGACAACACGGGACTTTCGAGGGGGTAGGGTGATTTTTACAAGTTTTTGAAAAAATTTAAAAACATAAAAAAATTGAAAAAACTTGAAAAATATAAAAAATGACATTTTAAATCACATTTTTCAGCAATCCAGAAATGCCCAGACATCACCGTAATTTACGGTATTACCGTAATTTACGGTGGGAGTAAAACTCATTTGGTCGTTACGATGAAATGCCCCTGAGTTACGGTAGAAATTTGGTTCCAGGCATCACCGTAATTTACGATGCCACCGTAAATTACGGTGGACCTGGAAGTCAGATGGGTTGTTTCGGTTTCTGTATATAAAATTTTTTTTGTAACAATTAGGTCACGTGAATACTCCCCAGCCACACGAATTCCTTCACTTTTCTCCTCCAAACATTATCATCTATCACTTTCATCAAGACCCACAAGAATCACCAACCTTCTTCAACCTTCAATCACTCCTAACTTTCTCAATTCTTAACCAAATCAAGTGAAATTGAGGTCTAACTTGACTAATTTTTCACGAGCTTTCTGATTTTGAGAAGAGATTAGTGAAAAAAACGAAGTTTTTAGGTCCGAATTCCAAACCCTAGTCCGAAAATTTTTGGGGGTTTTTGGAGTTTTTGTTTTACAAGCATTCTAGCATCTTCAAACAAAGGTATGGAAGTTTATTTGTTGTATTTTGATGATGCAATGTGAAGATTGAGGTTATTTTTTATATTTGTTCATACCCACTTGCTTGTTCTGAGATTTTGTTATAAAATTGTTACTTGAACATTGTTATGAGTTGTAGATGTAGGATTGAGGGTAAAGTAGTGAACTTTTTGGGAATCTCTACATTGTAGAGACACCATGCCCAATTTTTGAAAAATTTATAAACTTTTGGTTCACTAACATCTACAACCATAGTAACAAGCAAGTGTGGGGATATTTTGGAGAAAAGAGTCTAATTTTGTTTTGTTTGGTTGTGTTGCTTACCTTAATGTGTGTAGAAAAATGGTTAAGACAAAGGAAAAAGCCGGAGCAAGTTCGTCTTCTTCGTCTAAAGATAAGGGCAAGCAACCGGAACAACAACCGAGAAAGAGACAATATTTGGGTCGAGTGGATGAAAGTGAAAGTGAGGAAGAAATGGAGTTGGACCCGGCGGAAAAGCCAAAAATGGGAGTCGGGTCCTCTAGACGACCAACCAGAGGAGTGGCAACCAATAGTTTTTCATGATAGTTTGAACCGTTTAAAGAACAGGGCTGCCGCATTCATTTGCGAGAGAGTAGTTAATGAGGTTCAATTTGGCCCGTTTGGTGTGTTTGATAAATTCCGCGCTCTAGGATGGGAGGGGGCGCTTAATTGCTATGATAAGGATAGCAAGAATTTGTTTATGACCGAAATTCAGGAATGGATGGCAACCCTCAAGTGCAGTAGATATGAAAAGCCATCACAAATGAAGTTAACGGGTATGGTGAATGGGATTCTGGTAGAGATGTCTTTTAGCACATTGAAGAAATTAGGAAAATACGACAGTCTACCGTCCGGTGATTACATGATACCTACTCTTGATGGCCTTCTGGTAAAATCGGAGAAGCAACCTCGTTGGAATCATATGTTGGCGGTGTTATTTTTGCCCGGTACTTACAGTGGTATTTTATACAGGAGAAACTTAAAAATAGAAGCGAAATTGTTGCTAGCAATCTGTATTCTCAATGTTATTCCGCGAAGGGGGGACAAGGAGCAAGTGAGGTACCCGGAAGTACCCGTCCTCTATTCGCTACTTCATGGGTCTCCGCGTTTTCCAATCCGATATTTGATCATGAACCACTTATGGATTTGCCGAAACAAGTTAGGAAGAGATATCGTCCCGTATTGCCGAATAATCACGGGATTGATGAAACAGCAAAAGGCAATAACGTCTAAAGATAGAGGAGCAACAAAAAGGCATCAGCCTTTTACTTTAGACAAGTTGGAGATTGGTTGGACGTACACGCAGTCGGAACGGTACCATAAACTTAAGTCGGAGGGGCAGCGATAGAGAGCACTAAAGGTGGGTGCAAGAGACCTTTTACCGGGTGAGCCGGATGAGCCAGAAAGTGATGAGGAAGCAGCTCCAAGTGGTGACGAGGATTATGTGGACTAGCCGCATGGTGGTGAGAATGTGGGCCAAGGGGGCCATGGTAGAGGTTACAGTGGTGCTTTTTACGATTATACGGAGCGTTCTTATGTGCCGAATTGGGCTTATGATGGCACGATGCAAGAAGTGGTCGAGAATCAACGTCCTCCAGCACCAATTTTTGAATCATGGTCGGGTTCAGAGCGGACGTTATTTGATCAAAACACGATGATGAGTGCAAGTATAGAGCGGTCCTTGAAACAAAACCTTGATCGTCAAGAGGCATGGAATCGCACACACGCGTATTCCCGTGAAGTAGAAACGAATAATCGATACCATGATGACCAAGAAAGGAGAATGAACGCAGATTGGCACGCCGGGCGGCCGGTGGTTGTGGATCCACAACATGTGGATTATGCGTCTCTACCACCGTATGATGGTAGTGTTTCGTATCCAACCCCGCCGCTCCATCATTCACAATGGATCGATCCGCGCCAACAAGAAAGAGCTCAACAACAAGGTGGGAGTAGTAGCGGTTCATTTGCATTTGGCGAATGGAACGACATGATGTCTTCCATTTTTGGGCCTCCGGGGCCACGTTATTACTAGCCAGGTTGTGTTCTTTTCTTATATATTTTGTGAATAGTTATTTAGCTTGTTTTGTTTAAGGTCGGGCGGTTGGGTGGTGTTAGTTTGTGATGTTATGTTGGGTTGGTGCGAGTTGGTGGTGTCATGTTTTAAAAAGAAGAAAAACATAAAATATATATATATATATATATATATATAATGAAAAAAATCCAAAAAGAAATTTGTGGTTTGAGTATTAAGCGTTTGGATGTTGTGAAAGATATTTAGCGATCAAAGCCTCCTAAAACCATACATTGGGGTCAATGTATCCCAAGTGTGGGGATGGGGGGAATTTTTGAAGATTTTGAAAATTTTGAAATCAAGCGAAACGATGTGAGAATTTGAACACACTAGATTAACCCCAATTAATACACCGGCAACCTTTGATATCCTTTTATTCTTGGTGAGAGTTGAAGCCACACATGTACATAAATAATACTTATCTTTGATGAGAGTGGCTACGGGTGGGGGTGCATTAGAACTTGTGCCTTGATACGCTTTGAGTCCTTAGTTGGATATGAGTGCGAAGAGGATAAGGGCATTTAGGGAGCCTCGTCTTTAGTGTGTGTGAGTGTGGGATTTGGGGGGTTGGACCTCATAAGTTATATATATGAGCATGGTTGCGAGAGGGGCGGGGGTTTGGACATTTAGTTGCCCAATTTTGTGACTAAAAGCCTATCATTTGTTCCCCCTAGCTACTTGCCTAAAAATTTACCCAATTTGACCCGGTCTTATAGTGTTAATAGTAGTAGTTTTAGTAGTATGATGTGGATATGTTTAATGCTTTATTGCATGGTTGTTTGCTTTGAAAAAAAAAAGAGAAAAAGCAATGAAAAATGAAAAAAGTGATGTTTAGTTATCTTGTATATAGTAGTTAAGTTTGGTAGTTGTTTGTTTGTTTATTTGTGTAATAAAAGACCGAGTTAAGTTTCGCTACTTCATATATATTCCATTTCCTACCCATACACCTAGCCACGTTACAACCTTGAAAGTCCCTTTGATTTGCATTCATGTTTGGCACTTGTTAGGAGAATGATCGATTTAGGTACAAGCCTATATTTGTGCAACCGCCCGTTAGCCTTTGTGTGTCTAGCTCATATTGCTAGTGCTTACTTGTTACCGAGAGGAGAGACTTAGCGAGGGGTGCGTTATTTTGAGTGTTAAAAAGGGGTTAGTAAAAGGACTACGTGTTTCTGCTTGGTTTACATTGATCGCTTGTTTTGAAATTGATTTGATGAGTTGCTTGGGGCAAGCCGGTTAAGTGTGGGGATGTGACGGGTGGTCCATAGGACAACCCTTTATGATGTTAAAAGACAAGTTTATCCCTCATTTAATTGTGTAATTATCTTGAATTAGATAACTACGGTTGCTTATGTTTCAGGTGCGGTTCGGGAGCTAAAAGTGGATTAAACGCAGTTTTGGACGGGTTGGAGATGAACGGGTCGTGCGTGAAGAGAATGAAGAAACAAAACATAAAATTCAGGGTGCCACCGTAATTTACGGTGGCCCTGAAATGCACATGATTCTCCCACCGTAACTAAGGAAAGAGTCACCGTAAATGTTTGATGACCACCGTAACTTACGGTGGTACCGTAAGTTACGGTGGAGGCTGCGAGGAATTTTGTAACTGCCTCATTTAATCAGTTTTTGGGGTGTCTTTTCACATATCTCATGATTGGACAGTTTCTTGGCAACTAGGGGCGATTTTGGCTGTGCTTGCGTGGTTCCAAACATTTCTAAACGATTAGTTTGTGTTTTCGATTCGTATGAACATTAAACTTATTGCTACAATGATTCACCAAACAATGTCCGGCTAATCTTGTGGTGATCATCTTAGGTGAAGGTTTCTATAAACTTTTGTGTGTTTATTCCGTTATTTCTAGAATGATAACTTGTGTTTGCTTGATTATCATGGTGTATGCATAATTGTTTGTAGCTTGTTAATTGATAGTACAATTTCTAGTCTCAATCGTACGTTCTTGGTGCCGTTGGCAATCGAGATATCACGGGAAGGGTTAGGGTTGGTTATTGATTAATTGATCATCGAGAAACAACCTCGCGTTTATATAATCCGAGTACTTTGTTCCCTTTTATCACTTCGATTATTTATGCACGAGTTATGTCTATGTAACTCTTTCTAGTTGGAATTTCACACAATTGTTAAAAGAAACTGAATCCTAAGATGGTCATTGTTTTCCTAATCTGCTTTACAACCAACCTTTGATTTGAAGTTATTTAGTTAATTTAGTTTTAAAATCAAACAATTCAAATTATTGATATTTACTTTTTGCAAATTAGGTTAATTTTAGTTTAAGTGCAAAGCTATATAATTGACATATTTTCCACATACTCCCTGAGTTCGATACCCATTTACCACTATCTATAGTAGTTATTGGGATTAAATTTGATTGTGACCACGACATCACGTCACTCCTCTGGAAGTTTCGACCAGAACACACACTTTAAGTGTGTGTTTTGGTGTTTGGTATTTTTATTTAATAAATGTTGTTTCAAGTTTGCTACATTTGGCCCCTCTACTTTACCCATGTTGCATATAACATGTTTTAACCAAAGTTTCACATAATTACAAGACTTGTGATTAACTAGGTTATTTATTTCCTAGTTATTTCATCTTGTTTATTTTTTTTAAGTCCCTTTAACTCGGACCCTTTATATACTTTGTTTTCTCAAAAACTTTTATTTCATTTTTATTTAATATTAGGTTTATTTATTTAAATCCTAATATTTACCGGGTTAATTTCACCATTAACGGTATTTTATTCGTTCAAAATTATTAACGTGATTTGATTACCAAACCCGTTTTCGGGGTGTTACAGTGAGTATGTGTGCATACATTTGTTCTGTTTGTGTATTAGTGAGTCTGTGTGTACAATTGCTCTGATGATGCTGATGTTGTGAGTTTGATATTGTGCAGTTTGATGAACTAGATGCAGGTTAGTTCACCGTTTGATATAAGTTGATTACACAATTTGATGAACTAGATGAAGGTTTGAATTTGCATAAGTGCAGTCACATTGCCCAATTAAGTGCAGTTTGTTGGCCAATTAAATGGATTAGTGAGAGTGATGAACTAGATGCAGGTTAGTTGACCAATTAATGCAGGTTATAAATTTATTAGTGCATTTGGCCAATTAAGTGCAGGTCATTAGGTGCAACTTTGCTGCAATTGACCCACTAAAGTCAAAGCTTGAATGTCATGCCCAAGACGTAGGTTTAGTGCAATTTCCCTAGGTAGATGGGATTCAAATAAAGTCAAAACGACGAAATGGGTTTCAACATTTTAGTCCAGAGCTTATAAAGTCAAAACGAGTTGATGATGCTTCAATATTTTGACTTGGTAAAGTCAAACCTGCACTTAATGTGAGAATGGGGGAATTTTTTAATATAATATAGAGTGAGGGGCAATATGGTCTTTTTACATCATCTAGTAAGGGCAAAGGGGTTTTTTAACAACATGTACTAACAACCTTTAATGTTTCGGAGGCAGATGGTAATGAAATACCCATGTCAGGGTTTTAGGGGGCAAAAACTGAAAAAGAGGGAGGCACTTGGTAATTTGGACTAAACCTCAGGGAGGCAAATTGCACTTTACTCTTCCTGAACCAACCGACAACAAAGTTGAAAAGATGTTCTTCAATTAACATGTCAGTCACAAAATTCTTATCCTACATCAAGCGAAGTGCAACAACCAAGAAGTTGTGCCTCCTTTTCCTTTCTCTCTTCATGTATCTTTTAAAAAAAACATAGAATTAAACTAACGGGATAACAACTTTATAATATATAAATTTAATTTAATTTCAAGTACAAGCAACATATTAATATCTACATCAATGTTAATAGGTTTTCTTTCTTTTGTCTATTAGCAAGTACTATTACGTAGTCAATCACCGACGACCTAGTGACTCACACAAAAGTGTGGGTTCAAATCATTGCAAGTGTAATGTTGGGTGATATTTAGGAATACAAAATTGTTGTTAAAAATAACTCCGTCAATTAGACGAAGGCGCACTTTTAGTCCTTTGAGCTAGTTCGGGCTTAATTTTATCTGGAGCTTTGAGTTAAGCTACGTTAGATGTCATAAAATCATAACTTATTGATCTCGACCTTTCATATTGATTATTGAATATATATCATGACAATTTTGTAATAAAAATTTTGGATTTTTGTCAATTATTGATGAATTATAGTGTGATAAAAATAAAATTTATATTGTTATTCTATAGCTTACAAACAAAAAGAATAGAAAAACGATAACTAAGTTTTTAATCAGTATATTGTGACCACAAAGTAAGACTACAACATAAAATAAACATCAAAACATGTTACCTTAACTTTCATAATACAAAGGCCACCATGTTTCGTATTCAAAATACAACATTGGGTCATAATAAATAATAAAAACAATAATAATTGAAGAAATTCCAGCATGTCATGTCCGACTCACATGGCACATGCGTGCCCCGCCATCACATCCGACGTGGTCCATGACCTATACATGTGTGACGAGGACCATCATTATTTCAGTTTGTTCCCACTAGGGTTGCAAACGAACCGAACGAACACGAACAAGGCCATGTTCGTGTTCGTTCGTCAAGGAAATTAACGTGTTCGCGAACTGTTCACGAACACATACCGAACATAAGTTTATGTTCGTGTTCGTGTTCGTTCGTTAAGAAAGTTCAATTGTTCACGAACAGTTCGTGAACACTGGTCTCGAACACAAACGAACGCAAGCAAATAAAAATGAACGCAAACAAACATTTAACTTGAAAATATAAAAATGAAAACATTGTTATCCTTAAACATTGGATATAAATAGTTAAATACAACCATCAAATGATAAATCAAAACACAAAAAGTCAACCACACCACCAAACCATGAATAAAGTTTAACTAACTTAGACATAATTATCCCCAAAAATGTCTTAAAATGTCCAAATTTTAGCTAACTTAAAAAAAAATGGGTTTCAAGTTTTCAATATGTTTAGATAAAAGGTTTATTATTTTTATTTTTTAATATAATCAAACGAACATATTACCGAATGTTCACGAACGCAGTCTAACGAACGAGACCTCTGTTCATGTTCGTTCGGTAAGCTAACCGAACAAAATTTTTTGTCCGTGTTCGTTCGTTAAGCTAATCGAACGAACATAAACGAACTTCCCGCCAAACGATTCACGAACTGTTCGCTGAAC
Source organism: Helianthus tuberosus (assembly GCA_030545235.1). Classification (NCBI taxonomy): domain Eukaryota; kingdom Viridiplantae; phylum Streptophyta; class Magnoliopsida; order Asterales; family Asteraceae; genus Helianthus; species Helianthus tuberosus. Next base: position 57,218,419 of record CM060443.1, on the reverse strand, counting down.
GTTCGGTTCGTTTACAGCCCTAGTTCCCACAATACACTTTCATACTTAAACTAATTTACATGTATTAAATAATTGTTATACTTAAAATATTATAAAGATAGTCGAGCAATGAATGTCTAGGATTCTTTAATCGAGGTCTTAGGTTTTAAATTTTGTTATACTTCCGTTTAGCTTTTCTTTAAGGTTGATAACGGCTGATTTTAGTAAAACATAAACCACATTTAGCAAGTAACAAGATTAGAAAATCTATGGGGTGGTGGTCCATTGGTAAAGACATGTCTTTAAACATCTGGGTTTGTAAGGGGAGATATTGGGTTCAAGTCACACCGACGACAAGGATTAAAAATAAATTCTTCGTTAAAAAAAAGGTAACAAAATGAGAGCAATTACGTCGTCTATAAAAAACACATATTTACACCTAACGTCCCATTCTAAGGATGTGAATTTTGCTTTGTTTCCCCAACATGTTTGTCACTGACATCGACCTGCTATAAACCTTCTTCTTTCATGTTTTCCGTATAAACCACACAATCACAAAACCTTTTTTAGTTAACAACTATAAGGCTGCAGGTATGCTTTGGACTCTGGAGGTGGTAGGGGCTCCATTGCACCATGTATGCGACACGTCAACCAGAGGGCTCTATTGCCTCTTCCAATAGCTAGCATGATATGGGATGAAGCCCCTTCCAATACACACACACACAATAGCGCCCCCTTTGTTTGACTTCACACACACTAACAAGAGTTCGCTAATGCTCGCTATTGCAATGGCTGACACACAATAGCACCCCCCCTCTTGCTATGGGGGAAGGGCGTTATTGATGGTTAGAAGTGCTGAGATAGCATGGCCAATGACGCCTCATACCCTATCTAATATTCAGTTTTCTTTTATATAAGATATAATGGCACCTTTTAGTTATTTGGCTCAAACTATAATATGTTTTAGTGACATAACTACTTTGCTGAACATGATTTCTGAATTTAGTTATTTGACTCAGCTATAATATGTTTTTCAGGACATAACTACTTTGTTGTACATAATTTCTGAACTCAAACTTCATGAAGTCGAAAATATTAAATACAATTTTATATTGTAAGTTGTAGGCCGAAAACCCATATGCTTTCGAAAATAAACTGTAGGTTAGCATTTTGAAATAACATCTTAGTATTTACTATTTTGGAAATTGATATCATTTTGTTATAGAAATGTTATTTATAAATTAGTTTATTTTTTATAAATAAGATGATGCCAATGTTTAGAAAATTGACAATTAAAATCATATTATCTAAATACAACTTTTGTTGCAATTTCATAGACACCCAAAGGTAATAAAAGAGACCACTCAACACATTACATATGAGAATATTTGCTCATTTCACTTTTCACAAAGGTAAAGTTGATTTTATGGTATCATATCATGTTTACATCAATACCGGTTTGATCCGTTAATTTCAGACGAATCAACTTTCGATTTTATTCTAAGATGACGACTTCTTCGCATAGTTTTACTTTTTGTGATTTTGAGGATCTCATTATGAGATTTACGTCAATATTTTCTTCTGTTAAAAGAACTTTAATAAGGAAAAGTTTGTGTTACGGATATTAAGTTTGGAATCTAATGTTTATGCCAATACAATGTTGCTACTTTTACATGTAATTTGGTCAAGTTTAACCCTATTACACAAAGTAACAAAAAAACTATAGTGTATTAATAAAACGTGTCTAATATTATTATAATATATATAATAATCATTATAAAAGTTGCTTAGATTAATGTTGGTTGGATTTGTACAACAATAATTGTTGATAACGCATGTAAACAAAATTACATGTATACAAACACCCTATCGAAATTTTGATTATTGTAGCTTGTTGATTTATGGATTTTATTTTATGTATCTATATAACTTTATAATTTAATATTTTTTTTTGAAGGGTGACTTTCAATATGTACCTGACCATTGGTCACCGGGTTCCCGTCTAGGACGGTTACCCGTCAGCCCAGCTTTCGCAGACGCGATGTTCTATCGGGCCCCGGCTGCCGCTCTGACTGACCTTCGCCCGGAAACCATACTGCCCCCACACGAGAGACTCGCTGGGGTAACAGCTGGGTAAAACCGGGTTGCCCTCAAGACCGCACCATGCCTCGGTAGGATACGGTCTATCATTGGGACGTCCCCCCCCCTAAGACCACGAGTGGGAGTCGAACCGGTGACCTCCCAAAGGAGGAGCCGGCCCAACATACCCAATGGGAACCACTGGGCCACGGAGGGAGGATACTTTATAATTTAATATTAACCATGAGTTTACAAAATTTTATAAAAAGATAATACATTATTTAAATAACTTTTTGAAGTCAATTCAAAAGATTCTCCTCACACCCACATCCACACTAGGCTTCCACTACGAGTGGCTGCCAATATATTTATGCAAATGTGCAAAAGGGAGATATATTTGGTTCTTTGTGGAAAAAATATATTATCTTGTCCCCTACTTTGACAATATTTAAAGACTGATTTCTAATTAATTACCTTTTATACATCTTGCTGTTTGTTTCAACACAATATGTAATTTGAATATAAGTTTCTATTTGTATTAAAAAGAATATATAAAAAGTATAATTTAAAAAAAGCAATTTTAGTTAGATATCCTTTTGTGATTAGCATGGTTCAATCATATAAAATAAAATACATAAACCATAAAATGAACAGTGACCTTTATAATTGAGTGTTAACTTTTAAAATGTAAAGTTACAAGGTGCCAACATGGACTATTAAATTATAATTTAAAAGGAGAAAATCGTAAATAAGTTTCTGTTTTTATATATCTCTTAAACAAGTTTAAGAAAGATATATTGATTATTTGGTTTCAGTTCTTACAAATGTGATATGATATAAAAAAACAAAAATAGAATAGAAAATCTTTGTATGTAAAATCTGATATGATATAAAAAAGCTTAAGAATACTAAGAAGTGAAATATGAAAAGATATTTTTTTAACGATGAAACTTTTGTATAAATATAGAAATTGGTCCGGTAAAAAACTGGAAACCCGCAAAAGCAAGTCAACAATGAAGATATTGTCTGTCTTTGTAAATGTCGAACTCAGGAAGATTTTTTTTTTTGAAAATTAACTTTTATTCACAAGCGACCCTCAACTGAGGGAAGCCCAAAACCAAAAACCAATTACATCAAATTAAAAGAAACCCAATCTCTCCAAACAATACTTTCTATTCTTAGATCTATTGTGGTACCAATGAGATACTAAAATTTTGATATCTTGAAAAATATCTAAGGTTTCTTTTCTTTTGTTGTTGAATCTCCTATCGTTCCTCGCCGACCAAATACACCAACAGGCAACAATTATAATACCATGGAGAGCTTCGCTTGCAACCTTGTTCAAGCCAGCATGTTCATGAATAAGGAGAAGGTCTTGGATAGAGAAGGCAAAAATTGGGCTAATCTTGCACCATCGACTAATCATACACCAAATATTTGAGGCGACAATGCACGAACAAAAGAGGTGAGCAGCCGACTCCTCGCCGTCTTCGCATAGGGGACAAAACGAGTCGCCATTGAAGCATAGGGGACAAAACGAGTCGCCGTTGAACTCAGGAAGAATTAGTTACTAGTTACTAGACCCAAACACTCAACTTGAGTAATTTAGTGTGGAATTTTGTATTATGTTTATATATAATTTTAGGGCAAATGCCTATTTTCTATTTTTTTTCATAAAAATCCTTTTACTTTTTTTTTTCGCATAAAAAACCAACTTAGTTTTTTTTGTCTTATAAAAATCTATTGACAACTTTTTGCATATAAAAATCCTTTCAAATGTTAATTTTGAACAAAATTATGAATATTTTTTTACTTATTAATACGACGTGAGAAAATAATTGAGATGAATTAATGTTATAAATTTGATATATTGCAAACCAAAGTCTATTCAATGTTTGTTTTTTTCTTTTTCATTTTAAATTCAATAAATAGATAACAATAAATATTGTTCGAGAAAACAATATAATAAAAATACATGAGTGTATGTAGATTGGCATAACTCAAAATAAAATACAAAAAACAAAAACATAAAAAATGATATTTTGTTAAAATTTAATATTTTAAGAGACTTGTATGATAGACGAATAGAAATATGTTAATTTTTTATGTACAAAAAGTTATTAAAGGAATTTTACAAGATAAACAAAGAAAGTATGTTGGTATTTTAGGTGTAAACAAAAGTAAAGGAACTTTTATGAGAAAAAAAGAAAGTATGTTAGTTTTTATGTGAAAAAAAAGTAAAGAGATTTTTAAGAAAAAAGAAAAAAAGGTATGTTAATTTTTTTTAATAGTATTTACCCATAATTTTAAGATTCAATTTTCACAACGAAAAAAAAGTTAGAAGCCAGTTGCACTTTCCTTTCAACGATTTTATTCGGCTAAATATAATTAAATATGATATTTTTATCTCTCACTAACCATCACTAATATTTTGTTAGACCACGTGGAGGGGTTTGAAAATGGGCGTAAGCATGAGTTAAAAAATGACGTGGTGGAAAAAAAGGGGTTGTGGGAAGGGGCGTGGAAGACGGACGTTATTCGACACGTGATACATATTTATTATTATTATTTAAAAAAATAGCATTATTAGTAATATAATAATAACAATAATAAAAAAATTACTAATTTAAATAAAAATAAGATTACATAACTAAAAAACGATTACTTAATTTAATCGGTTGGTTTGGTTGAGACCCTTGAGGTGAGCTGGTGTTCGGTACTTCGCCGAAACCATAGGGGTTGTTCGGATCAAAGTTGCGGTTGTGTGGATGCATTATTTTTTTATAGAAGGTTGAGAGATTTTATAAAAATGAAGGTTGAGAATGAGTTGGGTAGAAGAGAGTAAGGTGGAAATGATGAAAGTGGTGAGTTTTTTATATGGATGGGGTGAAATAATTTTTTTAAATATTTTTTTTAAATAATGCCGTTGGGGTCTAATGGCTAGTAGCCACCTCAATCAGCCAACGCCACGTCGACGGGCATTTATCTTCAATGCCGATGGAAAAGTTCAAGCCCAACCATCAACGCCGTCTACAACGCCGGAGAGGATGTGATGTGTGCGACGTGGAAAGGCATAAACGCAACTAATCCATGTCCACATTTTGTGGTCTTATAAACCGTATCTCTCCGTCCAATAAGTTGTTTGTAAATGAGAGCGGATGATATTTATGGTTAAACTGCAACACATTAAGTACAAGGGATCAAGCTTCCACTGAATTGTAATAGTGTAGGAGAACCGTTTGTAAAATAATATAACACACTTAAAATTACAATAAAAAAAATACAAAACAAAAAGCAGTTACAATACAATACTTACTACAACAGAAGGAAATGAAAAATAACAAGAAACGATGATGAAAATATGTTGAATCCCATTTTTTACACTGTTCTCTAAAGAGATTACGCTCTCCACCGTGAACGCGTCTATCTTCCACGATACAATAACAAAATCATATTGTACTTCCGGAATTTAACCAACAATTTTGAGATATACCTCACAAAGGTATGTGTTTTGTTGGTAGAATCGTTGTATTTTTTTTGGTCATGAATTGTGTTGTTCAAAGTGCGTTAACAACTTAGGTAACACCTTAGTTATATAGTTATCTGAAAAGGAAAACCAAAGGGCTAGTAGCCTGGCGTGTATCAAGGTGTGTAAATAATGGTGTTGTTATCTACATGGTTGAGGGTTCTAGTATAGATTAAGCAGTAGGGTTAGAGGTTGTATGAGTTAGGTACTCTAAAAAAAACTGAAAAATCATGTAACCTCATCAAACGAAAAACTTAAAGTGTGTTATACAACTTTAATAACCGTTTAATTGGTTTAATTACATGTTACAAAATTATTTAAATTAAATGTTTGTCATAATGACTTGTTTCACTTTTACAAACTTGCAAGTGGGTTTCTATCCAGCCTCTAAATCGAGTGGCTTCTAACCAACCTCCGAACTAGCTTATGAAGAGAAAAAAAAAAACAAGAAATAAGGGACCAAAAAACAAGGTTTTAGAACAAGAGAAAAAAAGTTAATTTAGATTTTAATTTAAGGTTTAGAAAAATTAATAGAAAACAATAAAACGGGAATATTCCAAAAAAAGGGTTTGGAATCCTTAATCACGGGACAGATTTGTTGCGCCGGATTCCCCCTACCAACCTACAAACTCCAGACCCTTTTGTTATTATGTTCATACATGGATTATTAATTACTTTTATCGGTTTATTAGCTAATTATATATTTAATTCGCTTAATTAATAATTTAATCATTAAAAGATTTTAGTTTCGACATTTGTGCTTCTCCAGTCACTAAAATCTTGATGTTTAGATATGCTCCAGTTTTTTTATTTGATCTTTATTCATTGCTTGTCTTTTGAACTTAAAATTAAATAATAAATCACTTTAAATGATGACTTCAACATTTGGGTTTTGACGTATCACTAGAGTTTTAAAGGCCTAAGCAATAAGTACGTGAGATTTTATGGTGTATATGTATCGGTTCGGGTTGAATAAATAAAATTGACGTTATTAGTTTCATCTCATGCATATTTACTATATCTTCTTAGACAGATTGTTTGTTTCCTCTAGACTATTATGTTTGCATATTGACTTAAATCCGATCGTGTCTTGAGTCGAACTAGACCGATCACTAAATCTTTGTAATACAGGAAACCTAGTAAATGCCCCCGAGTGGAATCATAGCTCTTTAATAATTATTGATACATGCAAGATGAGAAGAGTTGCAACTTAAGGCATCCGCAGCTCGCCAAAGCACACAAACCCCTTCCGTTCTCTCTCTCTCACACACACACACAATCTTCCCTTTCTCTCACCTTTGGCAACAAAAAAACCTCACTCTTTCTCTCGGTGGCCTCTTTCTTTCACATCATCGCCATGTGGGTCACAAACTTCCCCAAAGACGTTGATTGCATATGACCTTACGATAACTTTAAATTTGTTCAGATTGCTCATATTTTTCAATACTCATCAAATTCCGGTTATAATAAAAAAGAATTAGGTAGTAGTTAATCTTGTAGTTCTCTTTTGGGTATATATTATGGATTAAGGAAGAAACATGGTACCTCGAGCCTTGTACGTAATTTAGGTTTAATTAATGAACAATGTGGACAATAACCACGTGCCCTCCACCGCTGCCTATGTAGGTTCATGAACTCCCTTTCACATTGCTTTTGTCTCGCTTTCTTAATGCAAACACGTTTGGGTCAACCGCTTGTTCTTATCTTCATTATTTATGTACCCTTTTTATTCTGTTCAGATTTTGGAAAAGAAGAAACAAGTTCATGGATAAATTGTTTGATAATGTAGTAAAAGTTTTACATAAATTATTAGAATATTATTAAACATGTCTCTTACCAATATGAACTCATACATGTACAATAATTGTCTCATATTCAGTTACTACTTGTTAGGTTTGTATGGTTTTTTTTGCAAGTACCTATCGTAGTTTATTTACTTCTAAAATGCTTAGTTTCGCACGCACGCACGCACACACAAATTGAACTCATACATGTAGAATAATTGCGACAATTATAAGCATAAATGATGCGCAAGCGTAGACAATATCAACTCTATAACAATTTCAAGCTACCAGTACCACCACCGGGCCACCTTCCCTCCATCTTTTACCCCTCCTCCCTCCTTACCCGGAGCCATGACCATCATCACAAATCCTTTTGTGACACCCAACCATTAACAAGAAAAAAACCACCATTTCTGGTCAAGCCACGCATGGCAACTACACCTCCTCTCGGATTAGTGATTACCATTTACCACCACCAACATCGTCGTTTTGAGGTTCCTTACCGTCAAATCAACAGCCCAACTTACTCTCAAATTGTCTTCACCTTCTCCAACAGTCCATGGTCCGCCCATACATAGATTTCCCAAACATACATCGACTCTTAATAAATGATGGCCAATAATTCTTACTATTTTACTTCATCCGATTAGAAATTTTACTATAGCATAATAGCACCCCAAACGGAATCAAACACAACACTATGATGATTTATACAATTTAAGAATTAATATTCCGGGACATTAGAAGGGAGGGTGAGTTGCTAATTTGTAGATATAACATGAATGGCTACCTTAAACCTACCTAATGAAGTGGGAAATTTCTTAAGTCTACTTTAAAAACACAAGGTTATAGCTATCAAACCCGACCCAAACAACCATAAAAGTTGACCCGGTTGAGCATCCATGTTCCCAGAGCTTTTTATTGCTGAAGTTGTAGTTGGAGTTGGAGCAGCTCCAGCCTCTGGGTAGTTACAGGCTCCAATGGTCATGTTTGGCTGCACATTAATAAAGTTAAAATATTGGTGCTCAATTTATGGTGCATTTATAAAAAAATGTTGTTTCGTCCCAGTTTTACTCTTTCGATGATAAAGAAGTTCTTAAGAGACCGGTTACCCAACCTGTCCAACTTGTCACCTTTACTTGTAAATGGGTTAACTCCGTTTATATTTTTATCTCAAATAGGTTAAATAAAAATAACTGAGAGAGGAACGGATTAAATGGGTTGAAAGTCGTACACAGTTTAATATTGATGCATGCCACCACCTAAATCATTTTAGACGTAAAATTTAGGTTATTACTCTAACTATATTGTTTTGGTAATCATAATAAAATAATAAATACATAATTAGTTACAAAAAAAGTTGCATGTCATAAAATAACGATATACTTTTGGCGAGTGGTCTCTCTTGATAATTATTACTACAGTACTTTCTAATCCGTTTTGATAATTGTTAGTTTTTTTGTAAATGGTCTATTTGGGTAAGTGAAGTTCTTTATTTGGATAATTGTTAGTTCTTCATGGTTCCGAAGTGGGTATTTAAAGATATTTTAAATACCAAAACTGGTACAAGAAGTTATCATTACCAAAAGTATAGTGTTATTTTATGACATTTGAAATTTGCTTTAAATTTGGATAAAAAGTGTTTAACGTGTCTACACAACGTGGCCCAACACATTTAAGCCCGAAACAAAGATGACTTGTTACCTAACCCGCCCATCCCATCTTGTCACTACTTATTAGAAGTAGAAATTTCATCCCATTTACTTATGGGATTAGGTGGATTCAAGTTGTGCTCCGTCTCAAACAGATCAAATAAAACTTTTTGTTATCGGTCAAATGAGTTGAAAATTGCCCATGGTTTAATTTTGATGCATTCTACCTAGTTAATTGTTTTATTCAAAAAAGTTATATTGTTTATTGTTGTATAATATTGTTCTTGTTATCAAAATAAAAGACGATTTGTATGAAATGGGCAGTTGTTTGAAAAAAAAATCCTATGGACTTTTGCCAAATTATTCTATATTCTATATAACAATTGTGGATGGATCTTAGCTACAGTATAATATTTACCCATGAGTTGAAACTTAATTACAATATTGCCATTTCTTTACTTTTCAATTGGAGTGATGCTGTGTCTTTATACTGATGACGGGGTTTGATGGGTAGCATCATGACTTATGAAAGTGTTTTGAAAAATAGAATATTAAATATCATATAGTTTTATATACTTTAGAAATATCATATTAGTTCATTAAATAAGTGATATTTGTCCCTTTTAAAATTATATCTACGATCTATCATAAATATATAATCAATCGTGTTGGTATAAATTTGAGTTGTACGTCTTTGATGGGGCTTTACGTCACGTACCAGTATAAATTCGTATTTTTTTGCTTTACGATTTTTACCGGTTTTGGTCGATGTTTGCTTACTACTTAGTGCAGGACGGGGGCTAAGCAAATAAATTCCTGCCGCGTAGCGCGGGGTGTTTTTGCTAGTTCACATACAAGTTAAATTTTATATTTTCTTGATTAATTAAATCCCTCATCTTTCAAAAATCTTTAAGTTAAGTCTTGCACTTAATTCTTTAGAGTAAAATGCCATTTTCGTCCCTGAGGTTTGGCTAGTTTTGCGACTTTCGTCCAAATTTTGTTTTTCCGCATCTGGATCCAAAAGGTTTGAAATCTTTCCATTTTCATCCAACTTGTTAACTCCATCCATTTTTCTCCGTTAAATGAGGGGCATTTCCGTCTTTTTTGACATTTTTTTATTAAAATAAAAATTATTATAAGAAATAAAGATCCACCTATGTTGATTTCTCCCCACCCAAACCCTTTAATCATCACAAAAAATGTCAAAAAGACGAAAATGCCCCTAACTTAACATTAAAAAATGAATGTAGCTAACGAGTTGGATGAAAACAGCCAAACCTCAGGGACGAAAATGGCATTTTACTCTAATTCTTAACATAATAGTCCATTCTTGCATAATTAAATCCCTAGACTTTTTTATTAAAAACGGATTTTCCCTAAACTTAAAGGTCTAGGGATTTAATTATTCAAAACTGAAGTTCAGGGACTTATCTTCTAGCAAAATGTCTATATCCTTTCTTTGACAATTGCCCATATAAATTGTTTATGGGCCAACCCAACCCAACCCAACCCTGACCTGCCCAGCCCGGCCCATTTATACTTGAACCACCTCTAGTACAGATAAAGGTTGCATACCCGGCATGCTGCAATGGTGTTACAACCACAAACCAGCTGCCCGTTAGCCATATCTACAGCAGCAGGTGCACCCCCACCATTGCTCCTCTGCAGAATTATAATTAATTTATTCAGATCTAGCAACTGAATAAAGTTACCAAAAATATGGTTGATAATTATACCTTGTAAAAGTCAACAGCAATGAAATTAGGCCAACGTTTACCAGCTACATCATGGCATGTGTTTACCATGTTCATTAACGGGTCTGAATTGTGCTTGCAAGCTTGGGTAAGATCAGGGGTATCTGGGAAATAGTTCATTAAAACCAGTGATCTTGATGTAGTGTTCATTGCTGCTGACTCAGCACGGTTAGGACATAAACCACTTTTCATCCCGACTGTTCCGTCTGTAATTTCACACGTGTCACACAAATAAGAAGTTTTAAAACGGCAAATTGCATTAAAATATAACCAACTTTTTCTTATATTTCTATTTCGGGTTACCACCATTTTTTCCAAGAAATTCTCAATTTAAAGATTTAAGACAATCCTTACCTTGAAAGCAGGTAACTATATATTCTTAACAAATAAAGTGGTAAATATGATATATTTTTCAGTGTTTTGAAAATGTAAATATGGTATAATAAAAATTCAAAGGAAATATATGAAAGAGTAAAATACCATTTTCGTCCCTGAGGTTTGGCCAGCTTTGCGACTTTCGTCCAAAGGGTTGTTTTTTTGCATCTGGCTCCTAAAGGTTTGAAATCTTGCCATTTTCATCCAGCTCGTTAATTACATCCATTTTCTCCATTAAGTTAGGATTATTTCTATCTTTTTTGCTAACTTAAAGGGCAATTCGGTCTTTTTAATTTATGTAAAAAGACCGAATACCCCTGAAAAAGACCGAATTGCCCTTTAAGTTAACAAAAAAGACGGAAATACCCTTGATTTAACAGAGAAAAATGGATGGAGTTAACGAGCCCGATAAAAATGGCAAGATTTCAAATCTTTTGGATCCAGATGCGGAAAAACAAACCTTTGGACGGAAGTCGCAAAACTGACCAAACCTCAGGGACGAAAATGGCATTTTACTCTTAATAAAATTTTGAAGTTTTAGAAGGATATGTATGAAATTGCCGCAGAAAAGTTAACCAAAGTTGGTTGGTTTTTAAATCAATGCCCTATGTCAACATTGTGCCTATCTTAAGCTCGCAAAGTTCGACACAACTCACATTGGTTTTCAACCAAGTACTTCCACTCATAAGCAATCCCTTCAGTCGCCTGTTTAGAAGATTTGGAAGTGAAAACTACCAAACGGTGATTTTGGTGGACCATGGAGTCAACTGTGGGCCAGTCCCTACCATCACTTGGCATTTGGGCTACTGGAAACCAGTATTTCCTCAGACCAGCAGCATTGAAGACATTAGTTAGACCGTTTGGTGACGTAACATAATCTTCAATGATTATGGTTATGATCTCAGTTGGATTCTTTTCTAGGAAAACCCGGATCTCTTTCAGAACATTGATAGCAGGTTGCTGATGAAAATAAAAAGTGTCATTAGTGATTCTATAAACAGGCAGCCATCTGTTGGGTAATGGTTAAGTACCAAAATAAACAGTGTTATTATTCCTAATTCTAGAGTAAAATGTCATTTTCTTCCCCGAGGTTTGGCTAGTTTTGCGACTTTCGTCCAAAGGTTTGTTTTTCCGCATCTGGATCCAAAATGTTTGAAATCTTGCCATTTTTCATCCAGCTCGTTAACTCCATCCATTTTTCTCCGTTTTTTCAGGGGTATTTCCGTCTTTTTTTTGCAAACTTAAAGGGCAAATTGGTCCTTTTTTGCTTTATGAAAAAGACAAAATACCCCTGGAAAGGACCGAATTGTCCTTTAAGCTAACAAAAAAGACGGAAATACCCCTGACTTGACGAAGATAAATGGATGGAGTTAACGAACTGGATGAAAATGGCAAGATTCCAAACCTTTTGGATCCAGATGCGGAAAAACAAACCTTTGAAAAAAAAGTCGCAAAACTAGCCAAACCTCAGGAAGAAAATGGCATTTTACTCCCAACTCTAAAACACATAGCCTTAAACCAAACACCTTTTATCATTCCACGTATCGTCTCCGCATTCCCAAACCCTCGGTCCAAAAACACCCTAAACCTGAAACTATCTAATTGATGTGAAGTGGGGTAGAAGAAAGATATAGAAAATTACTTACAAAAGCCGTGTAGTTGAAGCATTTGCCACCAAAGGAATGACATAACCAAATGTCATTCTCAAAGTCATACATATCAAGCATCAGTCCTCTCACACCATTCTGCAGAACCATCAGCAAACAAATTTGATTCAGATTCTGAAATGATATATACAAATTTTATGTTTTCCTAAGTAAACAAATATGATCAATAACCTGCCTACATTTAAAATAGCATATGTTAATCAGAGTTTGTTGTGTAGTTGTTGAATTTATATATATGAAAATCGGGGTTTCAAAATTTGTTAATAAAAGTGAACTATATAATTGCGGTAGAAAACTTTATAAATCATTTTGCTGCTGGAGAATAACATAATCCCTTGAAGAAAAGAAAAATGTGTGTAAATAACTGACTATCAATGAGATTTTTCACAGGCAGTTCTAAGGTTATATACCGTTATGTCATCCACATATTTACAACTAACACTTTTATCTTTTTATTCAAAATATCACTTTGGGTGTAGTGGGGTTCCTTTGTGCCAAATAATATAATGGCAACCACATCATATACTAGCATTATATTTACGCATGCCTTTTTTAATTGAATACTTTATGCAACTCCAACTACTTCACTCATTTAAGAGTATTTAACAAAGAAAACCATCAGGTATTATTCCTCTCATCATACACCCATGTGGATAGCAGGTGCACACTAATATGAACTCAACTACTCGCTTGGTAACCAATATATTTCTAACAATCATGTTAATTGCAATGTGTAATTTTCAGACGTTTTATGTCAATATTCAGTTGCCCTAGAGTTATCATTATAAGAATTCTACATGTTGATTAGAAAACCTAGAAGATTCACTAAAACTATGAAACGTAAAAAATGAGTTCTGAACATGTTTCGCTCGCATTTACAATATAAACATTTGGCTAAACATCAAGCATTTCTGTTGTTTAGCATGTCAGGTAAGTGGTTGCAATTTTAATGCGAAAGGAAATACACCTAAGTTGTAAATAGTTCATAACTTCATAGCAGTAATCCCACCTAATAGACCAAATATGAAAATAAGTAGGTATAACCTAGGTTGTCAAAGACGCAAGGCGCAGGCGAGGCGCATCGACCTCGCCCGGAGCCTAGGCGCAAGGTGCAAAAAAGGCGTGGGCTTTTTTAAGAAAAGCGCACATAGAGAAAAAAATATAAAAAATATGTTATGCTTTGAAAATAAATAAGATTCCACATATAAAATTAAAAAAACTATTATATATGTCATTTATGATCATGGAGCTAATAGTTAGTAGCAAAAGTTTAGGACTTAATGTTGTAAGTTTTGGGTGTGTGAATAAAAGTCTCAAAAGGTGGTAAATACTTTGTCCCACATTGGTGTGGCAACAAAGTGAGTTGTTGTTTATAAGGTAAAGCCTTTACTACTCTATTGTAGCTTTATGACATGTTTTACTACAAGTCCTACCTGCGCGCAGGGGGAAGTGCAAAAATGAGTTTCTGAGCTAGAATTTGGTTGAACACATGCGTGCGGAGGTACTTTTAGAAATCATTTTTTGGATTAAAATGGTCTCTAAAAATTCTACTAAAGGGTTCATTAAGTCCTTTAGAGGTTTTGTGGTCTGGTTAAGACTTATTGGTTGAAAGGAATCTTTTTCCTTTAGCATACTCATTGTATACTTGCGGATTTAAGGAGGGGGAAGTGCAAAAATGAGTTTCTGAGCTAGAATTTGGTTGAACACATGCGTGCCCGCACCTGCGGACACGAATGCAGCTCCGAAAAACTCGGGCCCGCGTGAGGCAGTTTCGTTTTTCCTTGTTTTTTGCGCTGCGCTATACTCGCTCAGTTTCATTTTTTCCTGTTTTTTTTTCGTTTTTCCCTGTTTTTTGCGCTGCGCCTCAGGCTTTTTTGCGCGCCTTTCCTGCGCCTCAGGCCGCTTTTTTCAAAAAAACCCATTTTGCCACCAGGCGCTCTGCGCCCGGGTGCCTAGGCGCGCGCTTTTTGCGCTTTTGACAACATAGGGTATAACTGTTATTTCGTTGTGATGTTAACACCTAAATTTATTGAAGTTAGCCTTTCAAAAAAAAAAAACACCTCAATTTATAGACACATGGATGATCAAATAAGGAAGCTAAATAACCTACACTATATATGGAACAAAATCCTGAAAACAATGAAAATAGACAAGTTGAACAAGCAAAACATCAAAATAGACATCGACTGGTGGCGTTTTTAAGTCGATGTCTCTTTTGATGATTTGCTTGGTCAACTTGTCTATATTCATGATTCCCCAACAAAATCAACCTACTTACAATAGAAAAAATAAGTCAATAAACCCGTAAACCCTAATGCAATTATCATTATCCTCATATATCACATGGTAAACTATTTGTTTGTATTTATAAGCCCTAACTTCCACCTTGTGAACGATATAGATTCCATTAATAATTCAGGGGGTGTTTGGCTTAGCTTTTCCAAACTCGTTACGACTTTTTAAAAAATATAAGTTGGCTAAAATAAGCAATCCCAAACACCCCATCAACATAAAAACTTTTGTACTTATATTGCACTAAAATACAAAATAGGCCCAAAACATGTCAAATCCCTAAATTCAAATTCCCCATCAATTTTGATGTTTAAACTATAAAATCGCAATTGAAATCATACTTCAACAAACCTATACGAAACCATTACTATCAGAACTAACAATAACGGCTTACATCGAGCTGAGAGCTAACAGAATCCTGCTGATTCGTCGGAGCTAGAACAACGGAACCGGTAGCCGATTTCTCTCCAAATTTCGCGAACGAATTATGCGCCGTTAACCACGAGTACCGATTGAACGGCAATCCTTTCACCTACGGTCACTCCAAAATCACATCAAACAAAATGAAACCCTAACCTAACGTAACATTCACACTCACACACACACACACACACACACACACACAATTCACCTTGGAAAACGGACTCAAAGGCTGAATACGAGTACACCTAGGGCGAACATTGCCGTCTGCAACACACGCTTCACAATGTAACCCTAAGTCACAGTTACCGTTATCTACACACGTTTGTCCTTCCTGATAATATACACGTCAGCACCATCAATCATCAGTTCCTCACACAATTGAGATTCAAAAATTTATTATAACTGACCTTTAGTGATGAAGCGTATGTGAATAGAACAACTGTGAAGAAGAAGAAGATTGCGAAGAACACATTGCATCTGCATTTGAGTTTCTGCAAACAAAAAAGTAAGAATTAAGTGTCTGTGTTAGCTCTGAAATTAGAAATATGTGATGATGAGGGAGAAATAGGATGATAACCGCCATTGATGATCTCAAGTGGAGTAGAGAGAGAAAGAGATATATGTATGTATGTATGTATAGATATCGGTGAAGAATAATCGGAATGTCTGTCCTGGTGCACACCGCAAAGTGCACGCTGCGGCTTCCCCACCAAACTTTCTTTATTATTTATTTTCATATTGACTTGTAGTTTAAGTTTGATTAATTTAGTTACTTATAACTTATAATTTATATGATTTAGTTTTTTTTTTTTTAAGTATACTTCATTAACACGTTTCCGACCCACAAGGGTAAAAGGCCAAACAAAACACAGCCTCTAACCCAAGCGGGTAAAAGGCAAGCAAATTGCAACATATACAACAGGTATTTACACCACTCCCCCCAACTAATATAATTATATAAAGTTTTATTTTTAATCCAACTGAAGCCCCTTGATTTAATCTCCCCTAGAATGTCTTGCGGGCTATGCTTTAAATGCTTGAATATCGGCTCGTTTCTTCCTTTCCAAATACACCAACAAGTAGTGATCACCAGACTGTGAATAATCTTGTTCGCACTATTATTTTCTTAACAATGCATGTATTAAATTGCTAAATATGAGAATACTTTAAAAAATGTTAGTGGCTTGTAAAACCATGTGCAGTGAGAAATGTGATTGGATGTGAAGGGGCAAAGATCACGTCCCATATTGCTCCGTACACCACCCTCTGGGCATGATCTTTAGAAAATTGTTGTTAGTGTGATTGTGAAAACGCCGATAAAAAAATTGAGAGGCTTTATCTTGATGGCACATATCACATAACTCCATAGGAGGGGTATTATGATAATGCCCCAGTACACATGATCTACGTTGTAATAACTTAAATTCTAAAACTTAAAAACTACTTAATAAATCTAGACTATAAAAGAATTTGAAAACGCAAATAAAATCCATGTATATGAGAATACTTTAAAAATCGTTAGTGTCTTGTAAGTTATAATCACCTAAATTTTTAAATCCGAAAATTACTTGATAAACCTATACTATAAATAAACTAGTTTAAACTGTTTTTTTTTAAGGTAAAGATTACTTCCATCCAATTTTACATGATTATTTAAATTTCTCCTCTTGCCTCCAACATCTATTTTAAATATCTTCTTATTAAATATATTTTGAATTTGTATTGCTTATATAAATCTTAAAATTATCATGTGTTACGTATTTAAGTATGAAAACATATGAGTGGAAAACAATGAGAGTTTACGAAACGTAACACCCTCGATTGCATTTTAAGCCTTACAAGCAACATTTGCTTGACCCAAAACGTGCATCTATATGGACTTTTGCAGGTGGACTGATGGATGCTCCTTATCAGGTTTCTAGATAAACAAGAACATTACATCTAATATATTTTATTTTTTTAACGGCAGACCCGGCTCAACGTTTATGAAGACCTAAAGCGAATTAAAAAAGCAGGGCCCTTTTGCAAAAGAAAAAAATATTGGATTTAACATGATCATCAAGTACAAGAAATTCGCCATATTTACACTTTGTTTAACATAATCAGAGGAATGGTTGATCCAAAGGATTTGTGTGACTTAGTGTTGACCTGTTCGAACTAGAATCTCGACAACAACCAGTTGGATATCTTACCGGTAAACTACTACAACACTATTTGACAAAGCCATCAAATTATACATCAATATATCGGATTTATATAACTATTTTTCTAAAATCAAGGCCCTAAATTTTGGTGACCTAAAGCCCTTGCTTCACTTGAATGGCCCAAGGGTCGGCCCTGTGGCAGAGATATTTATTAAAAATTTAACAAAAAGCTAGAGCCGAATAAACATATATTTACGTCCAGCTGAATAATTTGGCATGTTGGTTACATAAAGCTCAGTTAGTTACCCTGTGAGGGCTTTGATCGAGAACTCTCTCTATGTCGCTACACTACAAGAACAGGGCACCTTTAGCGGCGACAGGTGTCGCCGGTATTGACCACCTTTGTCGCCGCTATCGACTTTTAGCGGCGACATGTCGCCGGTATTGCTCGGACGCTATTGACCGGTTGTCGCCGGTAAAGACAACTGTCGCCGGTATTGATCCTTCACTTTTAGCGACGACAGATGTCGTCGCTAAAAGTGTCGCCGGTATTAATATTGGTCGCTAAAGGTTGAAAGGCAATAGCGGCGACAGATGTCGCCGCTAAAAGTCTGTTTTTTTTTTAATACAACAGCTGTATATACAACTGCCCAGCCAGTTTTACGGCCGAAAAACAAAACCTGCCTATTTTCAAACAACGCAAGCATACGCCATGAACATAATCAACATATACTAAAGGTAATATACTTAAAAACTACGTTTAAGTCGTACATTATATCCTACAACGTTTAATTAAATCTAAATCATACATTAAAAACAAGTCACTCATCGTCATCGTTATCGTTGGGTTCATCGTCGGATTCATTATCGAATAAGTTGTCAGAATCGTAGTCTTTTGACTTTCCTTTTCCTTGTGAAGCAAGATAGTTGTTAAGTTGGTTCAAAAATGACGGGGTTTGGAACAAGCTGTTAACAAAATCCTACAATAATAGATAGCAAAACGTATATTAGCATATTAATTAACGCTACCAACATATATTTAACAAGGAAACATGCGTTCGTTTGTCATTTTATAAATTGCGTAGTTTACCTCGGAAAAGGGTTCTTGCGTCCGAGCTTGCGAAGACGACATGTTAGATGTGACAACCTGGGTCACTGTGACCATCAAACAAATACCGAGCCAATGAAATATTGTATTTCATACTTGGGATTTGTAAAAATATGTGTATCGTTTGCACATATCAATTCTTGTTCAATTTCAAACTCTAAATCGCTTTCTGGAAGGTTATACGCGCACCGATGCGTAAAATATAACCAGTTTAATGCAACAAACACTCCGGAATAGTGACATAGGCTTAACATACCTTAAATAACCTTTACTTAACTTAGAAATAAGTTTTGAAGGCTTTGGTATGGCAAAATCAAGTTAAATCGCTTACAGGGACTAAAGTTGACAAACTGCGAAAGTATGCCAATTTGAACTGTAACAGACATTCCGGAACATGAACATAAGTTAAACATACCATAAATATCCTTTATATAGCTTAGAAATAGGCTTTGATGGGTTCGGTGTGCTAAAATAAACTTTTGGGTCATTCAGGGACTAAAAGTGTCAAAAAGTGCACAAGTTTGCATTTTCGCGCATAACTTACGTTCTGAATACATCCGGACATCCAAAAATTTATGTAAGCACTAAAATATTTTATTTTAGTGTTCGCCATAAGAAAAATCCATTCGTCGCGTCATTTGGATCGTTTTTCGCGCTTATGCGCATTCCGTCGTAATTAAGCGAACATCGCGTTCGTACGACCAAACGAACCATCATCCGGCATATTTTTGAGCATGTTTTGAGTTCCCTATACTTTAACTTCATTTTAGAGCCTTGAAATGAGGTTAACGGGGTTCAAACGCATCGAAAAAGGCCTTAAAACACCACAGGGACAAAAACTGTCAATTTTGAAACTTTTCTGAAGCTGGTGCATGGTGGTGTAGCGCGACTGCATAGGGCCTTTACCGTCGCGCTACGCGAGCGCCTTATCTAGGAAGAAATATCAGTTTTGCACTTTCGGGACCAGATTCGATGTATAAACAGCTGTTTAATTCACAACCACACATTCTAACATGCTTAGTCAGCTGATAAGGATGGAATTTAGGCACCATAACTTTCCGACACTTGTACGGATACGATTAAGGCACGATATTCGACAAGCGATCTTAACGGTTCGGGTATTCCTATAAATACCCATCCACCCCCATTGCTAAAATCACTAGAATCTTGATCTTAGGAACTCTAAGTTGAAACCATTGTTTCATACCTGAGATTCTTGGATCGAGATTAGCATTCGGGGACCCTTCGTAAGTATTCTTTCGTTCTTTTATTGCTTTTCGAGTCTTTCGAGTCTGAAAGTCAAACTTTGTTTGACTTTCTACATTGACCAGTTATGGTCAATGCGAAGTTCGTTTGAACTTCGCAACGTGAGTGTAATCACGTTGGTTATAGTCCCTTGGGACTATGCCCACTGATTACCACGTTGTATAGGGTCGTAGGGTAGGCGATCTAATAAATCGCCTATACCTTCGAACCCGACCCAGTTTGGTCGATCATTAGGATCCGACCAAATACATTAGGTGACCCTAGTATAGGGCATAACCTTCCGAGGTTATACCCTATGGTCACATCGTTTAAGTAGTTGTATGATAGGTAGTTTATATGCCTTAGGTAAATTACCAGAATACCCTTTTCATGTATAATTGGTAATTAAGCATATGTAACCTAAACTTTTGTCACATAACTGATTATGTAACATGTTTAGGCATATAACACTTGTCATAGGACTAGTTAGGCGGTCCGAACGCGTTTCACGCGAACGACGCGTTAAAGTAGCATAAGCTACCTAAACGGGTCGTAATGGGTCGTAAACACTTAGATTAAGGTTTCATTTAGTATGTAGGCTTTGTTAAACCATATGACACGAGTCTCTATACTCGTTTGGTTTACGAACCCTCATTCTATCAGATCTTCCGATTTAGGTCCGGTTTATTAACATAGTTACCTATATTAGGTGCCGTTTGATATCCGTGATCTCTAGCATTGTTTGGTTGTTACTCAAGGACTACTAAGCAATCTCAAGTGAGTACATAGACCCCTCTTTTACTGTTTTCTAAACTGTTTTGGGGTGAAACACATGTGCCTACTTGTTACATTCATGCTTTCCTGTTTTTCACATCATATACCTGCTATGTTCGTTAGTACATTATAGTACATGATTTCATTACATTTTATGCTATGTATGTCCATTGTGTGCATACTTAGTACATTGTTTTACATTACATTTTGTTGCATATGCTCATCCAGTATATGAACACATTATATTACATTTTGAACCGTTTATAACTATTTGACTATGTGAACCGTTGTAATCATTTGTATCTGTGAACCGTTTGTATCTGTGAACCGTTTGTATCTGTGAACCGTTTGTATCAGTGAACCGTTTGTATCTGTGAACCGTTTATATCTGTGAACTGTTTGTATCAGTGAACCGTTTATATCTGTGAACCGTTTGTATCAGTGAACCGTTTGTATCTGTGAACCGTTTGTATCTGTGAACCGTTTGTATCTGTGAACCGTTTGTATCTGCGAACCGTGTGAACCGTATTTGACCATACATAAACACTTCTACTATTGATTAAACATTACTTTGGTGGTTTGGTTTGATTAAATGATTAAGTAATGATGCGTGTGTAATATGATACAAGCATGGTGGATACGCCGCTGGTACTTCCTATATATAAGTGTTTGTATGGTATTACATATTGTAGCGTTATTTGAATCATTTCAGTTTGAGACATAGAACATTTTATACAAATAACATACTTTTCACAAGACATTGTTTTACAAACAACTTATCTTATACAAACTCATCTTACATGGTTATTTATTTAACCATACATTATTTACTTATTTATACATATCATCTGAACTCATTGTTTTTCAAATGAATTACAAAACAAAGCAAATTACAAGGTTTATGACTAAACATTTTCTCAAACATAAGTCATGAAACCTATTTTCACAAAACCTATGTATCTCACAGGCATTTTTATGCTGACGTACCTATTTTCACATGTGTTTTTCAGGAGCTGTTGCATAAGATGATCAAGATACCCATAGGCAGACTTGGGCTTTAGTGACAATAAAAGATGCAAGACTAGTTAATTATGTTGTATTTCTTTGTTTGTTAAGACATTGTAACACCTTTAATCAATAAAACGAAACTTCAATTGCCATGGATTTGAAACAATTAATTCTGTTACAACACTCCCCGATGTTTCCGCCACGTTTTGTATGTTCTACGTGGTCGGGGTGTGACAGAAAAGATGGTATCAGAGCCAATGGTTATAGGGAATTAGGTTATTAGTAATGCTTTGACCTAGTCTATAACCTTCTTAGGATCCTAACGCGAGTTTACTTGCGTTTAGTCATAAAACAATACCGTCACCTATCCTTAGGCGACTACCACAACAAGAACATAATTTTCGAAACCGCTTTGAAAACTAATCATCTGTTCTAGGATGATTAATTACTAGGTTTTGAACC
The DNA here is from genome assembly GCA_030545235.1 of Helianthus tuberosus. Lineage (NCBI taxonomy): Eukaryota > Viridiplantae > Streptophyta > Magnoliopsida > Asterales > Asteraceae > Helianthus > Helianthus tuberosus. The sequence continues at coordinate 57,196,147 of CM060443.1, read as the reverse complement.
CTCTGTTATAAGGTTTTGAACCCCTTTGAGTTTTCAAAAATCTCGTCAAGGTTTTGGGTTTTAAATAATGTGAACACGTGCAAACTGGAAGGGTGAATGCCTGTATTCTGAGTTTTCTGTCTAGGCAAGCACTTCGTATACATCTCAACCAGACGCGAGACCAGTTGTGCTTACCTGGGAATTCTTGGGATGAGTGTTCACTTATAGGCGAGCATGTCTTCGCGATACATTATTTTTGACCTATTTACTTTGATTATTCACCGAGGTCGTTTGTTGCTTTGTAGTAACAAACAAATGACCACTATCCATTGCTTTCATCAAATTTGTTTCATTTCATTCTTTTCGTCTAATTCTCTCACTCGTTTCCTTTCATGTTTCCTCTTTTAGAATGCCTCCTCGACGCGAAAACCAGATAGCGACTGCCGAACTGGCAGAAATTATTGCGCAGCAAATGGCTACTCAATTCCCAAACCTCTTTGCTCAATGGAATCAAGCCAACAACAACAACAATGGTCCATGCAATTTCAAGAGTTTTAACTCGGCGAAACCACTCAAGTTTAGTGGTTCTGAGGGAGCGACTGGGCTTCTTCAATGGTTCGAGAGCATTGAGAATACTTTCCGCCACGTGCAGTGTCCTGACAATCGCAAGGTCGAGTTTGCTTCGAGTGTGTTCCAGAAGAGAGCCCTTACGTGGTGGAACGGTGTTATGAGAGATCGTGGTGCAGAAGTTGCACTAGCACAGACATGGGCGGAACTTAGGGCCCTTATGATGAAGGAATTCTGTCCTCGACACGAGATCAGGGCTTTGGAAAGGGAATTCGACAATCTTGAGCAAGACATCGGTGAGCATCGAGCCTACACGGACCGTTATGAAGAGTTAAGTCTGTTATGCCCAAACATGGTCACGCCTTTGGATAAGGCAATCGAAAAGTACATTGATGGCCTCCCTGATTCAATACAAGACATTTTGACTGGTAGCAACCCTACTACAGTTAGACAGGCCATTGAGCTATCTGCAACCTTGACTGAATCAAAGATCAGGAAAGTTAAACTTTTCCGAAAAGGTGACAAGAAGCCGGTCAAAGAATCGAAACCAATCAAGGAATCAAAGATCATGGATGAACAGACTGGATCCCCTAAGAGGTCAAAGAAGCGAAAGGCTTCTCAGAACTACGCTGTGGTCGCTCACAATGATCAAGCCGTCCTCAACCAACCAGCTCAACCCCCTGCCAGGAAACCCTACAACGGAACTGCACCCTTGTGCAACCAATGTGGCCTACATCATCATGCTGCTGTGAAGTGCCGCAAATGCCAAACTTGCGGACTTATAGGCCATACAGCAAGAGTCTGCCCAGCTGCAGCTGCACCAAATCAAGCTGGCAACAATCCTGCTCAAGCTCGTTTTCCACAGGGGTCTTTTCTACAACTGTGGCGAGATGGGCCATTTTCGTAGGAATTGCCCAAGGCTTGCTAATGCAAATCCAGCGCAGGGATGAGCATATGATCAACCAGAAGACAACATCGTTTAGAAATAATCACGTCTTATGTATTATTTTCTTTTGTTGTCAAGATCCAAGAAACAGTTGTTATCGTTGTTTATAAATAAATCTTTTATTTACATTGCAATGTATTTATGAGGTTGTATGCATAAACAACATATCCCCTGCAATACCGATAATCAAGGAACCGCATTCCTTGAAGAACAGACTACCCCCAAATTTCTTCCATTGTATGATCTCTTGCGTTTTTCACGAAAATCCTAAGTACCTGTTTCTTCCAAGAGAAACGAAGTACGAGGTGCCAAGTTAATAGCAATCAATAACAAGATAATAACAATTAAACAACTATGTGATTATGTGCTTATGAACATTACAAGACAAACTGTGCGGACTGTGCAAGGAATTACGTAATTATGGATGCATACATAATTATGAAATTTAGTGCACAGAAACCACAGCGAGCTTTGTCATGTACCTAGAAGTTAACCCTATTCATTTCCAATTCTGATGAAGTATCCGTTGAGGAAAAATGAACTAGCTATTCATTTTTCACTTCTGAAGAATATCCGTTGAGGAAATGAATATCCGTTTATCCTTCATTTCCAATTCTGAAGAATACCCGTTGAGGAAAATGACTCCGTTTGTGCATTTTCGTTCTGAAGAGTATCCGTCGAGGGAAATGAATATCCGTTTATTTAATCCTTCATTTCCGAACCTGAGGAAACAACCGTTGAAAATGACTCCGTTAGTCCATTTTCGTTTCTGAAGATTATCCGTTGAGGAAATGAATATCCGTTTGTCTATCATTTTCATTTCGATTTCTGAGGAAACAACCGTTGAAAATGACTCCGTTAGTTCATTTTCGTTTCTGAAGATTATCCGTTGAGGAAATGAATACCCGTTGTTTAATCCTTCATTTCCGAACCTGAGGAAACAACCGTCGAAAATGACTCCGTTTGTTCATTTTCGTTTCTGAAGATTTTCCGTTAAGGAAATGAATATCCGTTTGTCTATCCTTTTCATTTCCGTTTCTGAGGAAGCAACCGTAGAAAATGACTCCGTTTGTTCATTTTCGTTTCTGAAGATTGTCCGCTAAGGAAATGAATATCCGTTTGTCTATCCTTTTCATTTCCATTCCTGAGGAAGCAACCGTAGAAAATGACTCCGTAAGTTCATTTTACGTTTCTGAAGATTTCCTGTTGAGGAAATGAATCCCCGTTTGTTTATTCCTTCATTTCCGCTTCTGAAGAATACTCGTTGAGGAAAATGACTCCGTCTGTTCATTTTCGTTCTGAAGAATGTCCGTTAAGGAAATGACAGGATTATGCCTTACATATCTCTGGTGGTTTTTTTGACACAAAGTCACAAATGGACTCCTATGAATAAATTTCGGGACGAAATTTCCTAAAGTAGGGGAGACTGTGACAACCTGGGTCACTGTGACCATCAAACAAATACCGAGCCAATGAAATATTGTATTTCATACTTGGGATTTGTAAAAATATGTGTATCGTTTGCACATATCAATTCTTGTTCAATTTCAAACTCTAAATCGCTTTCTGGAAGGTTATACGCGCACCGATGCGTAAAATATAACCAGTTTAATGCAACAAACACTCCGGAATAGTGACATAGGCTTAACATACCTTAAATAACCTTTACTTAACTTAGAAATAAGTTTTGAAGGCTTTGGTATGGCAAAATCAAGTTAAATCGCTTACAGGGACTAAAGTTGACAAACTGCGAAAGTATGCCAATTTGAACTGTAACAGACATTCTGGAACATGAACATAAGTTAAACATACCATAAATATCCTTTATATAGCTTAGAAATAGGCTTTGAGGGGTTCGGTGTGCTAAAATAAACTTTTGGGTCATTCAGGGACTAAAAGTGTCAAAAAGTGCACAAGTTTGCATTTTCGCGCATAACTTACGTTCTGAATACATCCGGACATCCAAAAATTTATGTAAGCACTAAAATATTTTATATTAGTGTTCGCCATAAGAAAAATCCATTCGTCGCGTCATTTGGATCGTTTTTCGCGCTTATGCGCATTCCGTCGTAATTAAGCGAACATCGCGTTCGTACGACCAAACGAACCATCATCCGGCATATTTTTGAGCATGTTTTGAGTTCCCTATACTTTAACTTCATTTTAGAGCCTTGAAATGAGGTTAACGGGGTTCAAACGCATCGAAAAAGGCCTTAAAACACCACAGGGACAAAAACTGTCAATTTTGAAACTTTTCTGAAGCTGGTGCATGGTGGCGTAGCGCGACTGCATAGGGCCTTTACCGTCGCGCTACGCGAGCGCCTTATCTGGGCAGAAATATCAGTTTTGCACTTTCGGGACCAGATTCGATGTATAAACAGCTGTTTAATTCACAACCACACATTCTAACATGCTTAGTCAGCTGATAAGGATGGAATTTAGGCACCATAACTTTCCGACACTTGTACGAATACGATTAAGGCACGATATTCGACAAGCGATCTTAACGGTTCGGGTATTCCTATAAATACCCATCCACCCCCATTGCTAAAATCACTAGAATCTTGATCTTAGGAACTCTAAGTTGAAACCATTGTTTCATACATGAGATTCTTGGATCGAGATTAGCATTCGGGGACCCTTCGTAAGTATTCTTTCGTTCTTTTATTGCTTTTCGAGTCTTTCGAGTCTGAAAGTCAAACTTTGTTTGACTTTCTACATTGACCAGTTATGGTCAATGCGAAGTTCGTTTGAACTTCGCAACGTGAGTGTAATCACGTTGGTTATAGTCCCTTGGGACTATGCCCACTGATTACCACGTTGTATAGGGTCGTAGGGTAGGCGATATAATAAATCGCCTATACCTTCGAACCCGACCCAGTTTGGTCGATCATTAGGATCCGACCAAATACATTAGGTGACCCTAGTATAGGGCATAACCTTCCGAGGTTATACCCTATGGTCACATCGTTTAAGTAGTTGTATGATAGGTAGTTTATATGCCTTAGGTAAATTACCAGAATACCCTTTTCATGTATAATTGGTAATTAAGCATATGTAACCTAAACTTTTGTCACATAACTGATTATGTAACATGTTTAGGCATATAACACTTGTCATAGGACTAGTTAGTCGGTCCGAACGCGTTTCACGCGAACGACGCGTTAAAGTAGCATAAGCTACCTAAACGGGTCGTAATGGGTCGTAAACACTTAGATTAAGGTTTCATTTAGTATGTAGGCTTTGTTAAACCATATGACACGAGTCTCTATACTCGTTTGGTTTACGAACCCTCATTCTATCAGATCTTCCGATTTAGGTCCGGTTTATTAACATAGTTACCTATATTAGGTGCCGTTTGATATCCGTGATCTCTAGCATTGTTTGGTTGTTACTCAAGGACTACTAAGCAATCTCAAGTGAGTACATAGACCCCTCTTTTACTGTTTTCTAAACTGTTTTGGGGTGAAACACATGTGCCTACTTGTTTCATTCATGCTTTCCCGTTTTTCACATCATATACCTGCTATGTTCGTTAGTACATTATAGTACATGATTTCATTACATTTTATGCTATGTATGTCCATTGTGTGCATACTTAGTACATTGTTTTACATTACATTTTGTTGCATATGCTCATCCAGTATATGAACACATTATATTACATTTTGAACCGTTTATAACTATTTGACTATGTGAACCGTTGTAATCATTTGTATCTGTGAACCGTTTGTATCTGTGAACCGTTTGTATCTGTGAACCGTTTGTATTAGTGAACCGTTTGTATATGTGAACCGTTTATATCTGTGAACCGTTTGTATCAGTGAACCGTTTATATCTGTGAACCGTTTGTATCAGTGAACCGTTTGTATCTGTGAACCGTTTGTATCTGTGAACCGTTTGTATCTGTGAACCGTTTGTATCTGCGAACCGTGTGAACCGTATTTGACCATACATAAACACTTCTACTATTGATTAAACATTACTTTGGTGGTTTGGTTTGATTAAATGATTAAGTAATGATGCGTGTGTAATATGATACAAGCATGGTGGATACGCCGCTGGTACTTCCTATATATAAGTGTTTGTATGGTATTACATATTGTAGCGTTATTTGAATCATTTCAGTTTGAGACATAGAACATTTTATACAAATAACATACTTTTCACAAGACATTGTTTTACAAACAACTTATCTTATACAAACTCATCTTACATGGTTATTTATTTAACCATACATTATTTACTTATTTATACATATCATCTGAACTCATTGTTTTTCAAATGAATTACAAAACAAAGCAAATTACAAGGTTTATGACTAAACATTTTCTCAAACATAAGTCATGAAACCTATTTTCACAAAACCTATGTATCTCACAGGCATTTTTATGCTGACGTACCTATTTTCACATGTGTTTTTCAGGAGCTGTTGCATAAGATGATCAAGATACCCATAGGCAGACTTGGGCTTTAGTGACAATAAAAGATGCAAGACTAGTTAATTATGTTGTATTTCTTTGTTTGTTAAGACATTGTAACACCTTTAATCAATAAAACGAAACTTCAATTGCCATGGATTTGAAACAGTTAATTCTGTTACAACACTCCCCGATGTTTCCGCCACGTTTTGTATGTTCTACGTGGTCGGGGTGTGATAGATGACGAGTGCGAGGACGTGTTGGAAGAAGGTTTAGGCCCCATCCCGCGATACCATCCTCGGCGCTCTCCCAACGCTTCTTGATACGGGGCAATTGGAGGACCATCGCCGCTCCATTCATCTGTGGCCCGTTGTATGTTCCGTTGTATTTTACGAAGATGATTAAATATATATGTGTATATATATATATATATATATTTGTTATAGAAAATAATACTTAAAAGAAATACTTACGTAATTTTGTTCAGCAACCGGATCAACCCAATTCCCTTGATTGTCCGTGTGGGTTTTAGCATACGTAGGTACCCAATCCAAATTCTGTTTAACATTACACTTAGATTAGACATTAAATAAACAAAAGCTTACACACACGCACACATACATAAAACATTACATTTTTATAGGCGGTGCTACCGTACGAAGATGTCCCCCCCACGGTATGGGAATTGTTGTTTATCGCGTACTTTTTTGTTGGCCTTGCTTTTTTTAATATAATTTTCTTGCCGGAAACCTTCGATGGTTCTCAACCAGTTTTCATAGGGCATATCCACGGGATGGTATGCCCTTGCACTCTCAAGATCATCGTAACCTCCCTTGCTATCAAATAATTGTCTAGCTTCATACTTGCGGTCATTGTATCGCTTCATAAGCACAGTCCTTATACCACCCTTCAAGTTTTTCGCATCATAATCACGTTCCACTTCATCAAGATTGAAATTTTCCTACAAATTAAATAAAAAAGTTAAAATATCATATATAAATTAGATTTGCATGTGCTATAAAATTTTATGCATATAACTTATTTACCCGTAAGTGGTTCATGACGGCATCCTTGTAATGTGGTTCAACAGCATCCCATCCAATTTTATCAAACGGGATGGCCCGCCACATATACAAGCCGGCCTCCCTTGAAAACATGTCTCTTGATCTACCAACAGGGGTAAACGTGACCTGTCGATCAAACGTAAGCGACACAGGCCCCCCCGTTTTTACTAGACGTCGTAGTTTCTCGTTTTTAGCTTTCCCCCTAACCTTCTTTGGGGGAACCGCTGCAATTAAAACAAAAATAATTAGTAACAACATTTATAATATATAAAATATAAGGACTACAAAATAATTTAGTAAAAAACTTACCGTCTGTCTCGTGTGTGCCACGAATCCCACCAGGAGGAAGCGGTGGATCACCAGCGCCGTCACCCCCATGTCCCCAGGGGGCCACATCGGCCATCAAATAAGCGAATATCAGCAATACCGAAAACATAATCCCTATAAAGTTACAAATGTTACAGCATGTGTATCTAATAAAATTAAGGGAAAGTACAACAAGTGTAACTCAAATTCAAATAAATATTTCAAACAAGTGTTTATCAATTACAAATCAATATAAATTACAATAACTTTTCTTTTAGTCAGACTCCACATAATCGGGATCATCCTCATCACAATCAGCCTCGACCTCATCACAATCAGTCTCGACCTCAAACACTTCATCGACGGTAGCCGTTGGGGGATCAACTTCAATTGAAGGCTCACCCGCAGTAACATGAGAAGATCCAATTTGAAAGTATTGGGTCAAGTCAATGACAAGTGGACAGTCAGATGAAGAGTTGTTGTCGACAACGTCATTATCTTCTAAGCCTTTGTCAACATTTTGAACCTTATTGACGCGGTCATCATCACTTAATGGCCGATCCCAAATTCTTCGATGATTAACATTTTCGACTACCCCCCTATGTTTGTTTTTTTGGTTTCGAGACGTTTCTTGGATGAAGAACACTTGTTTGGCTTGCGAAGCAAATATGAGTTGATCGTCTTTGTCCCATTAACGTTCAGTGTTTATACTGGTGATATTATTGTCATGGTTTACACCCCTTCGAGTATCAAACCACTTGCACCGAAATAGGATAGTGGAATAATTATTTGTATAACGCAACTCAATAATTTCTTCTAATTGGCCATAAAATTTCACACCGTTCTCTCCAACCACTTCCACCCCAGAGTTTTGCGTTGTGCATTTTGCATCACGTTCAAGTGTCTTAAACCTAACACCGTTGACTATGCAAGCAGTGTAAGTGTATGCAGTCATTTTCGCACAAATTGAAAGAGCATATAACTCCGGGTGGAATTCTGTAGAATTTTGTGTTTTCATCGAATGTACCTAACAAATATAGAGTAATAATGTTTGTTATATATGTATTACCTAGCAAGTGTAGAGTAATGAGTGTTATATATGTATTATACCTTATGGAGAAACCATCCGGGAAATTTGGTTTTAAGATCATCTTGGGGATGTGTATGTTTGAATTCACTACATTGATGACAAATATAAGAAAGGAATGAAAAATACCAATTATCAGATTATGAAAAGTTAAAGATAGAAGCACTCACTTCATGTACTCCCTAACTTCTGCGCAATTTTCGAGGACAAACCATTCCATCTTGCTTTTTTCGATGAATGATAGATATTTGTCCTTTGTTGCGCCAACAGGACGACATTTGGACTCAAACACCCATAACTTTCTTTTTTCAACAACGACATCAGCGTTTCTATCTGGGCGATTGAACTTAGTCTGAACATCTTTAAGGTACATTGAACAAAATGTTAGAGCTTCTTCAAACACATAACGTTCAGCTATACAACCTTCAGGCCTTGCCGGGTTTTTGACATAGTTCTTTAGTTTTTTCATGTACCTTTCAAATGGATACATCCATCTAAAAGCTACTGGACCTCCCGCAATCGCTTCATCAGGTAAATGCACAAGTAAATGAACCATAATGTCAAAAAACGCAGGTGGATAGATCATCTCTAACTTGCACAAGATGGTAACAATGTCATCCTTTGCTTTCTTCATATCATCCACCGATAGTGTTCTAGAGCAAAGTTGCTTAAAGAACATACAAAGGTCTACTATTGGTGTAGATGTATCTTTAGTCAAAAGCCCTCTAACCCCAATCGGTATCAAACGTTGCATGAGGATATGACAGTCATGAGATTTCAACCCGGTAATGTTAGCATTGTTATCTGTCACCCTCTTACTGATATTAGATCCAAACCCATCTGGTAATTTAACATTTTTTATAAACTGACAAAAAAGTTTTCGATCATCGGACATGAATGAGTACTTTGGGTGGGGACTTAAGAACTTGCCACCCGATTGTTTCAGCCATTGTGTCGGCCGAATGTTTAGTTTTTCCAAGTCGGGCCGCGCATTTGGCGTGTCTTTGCTCTTATCGTTCATTAGAAGAGTACCGAGCAAGCTGTCGCACACATTTTTCTCTATATGCATTACATCTAAGTTATGTTTCAGCTGCAGAGAAGACCAATACTCAAGGTCAAAAAATATGCTTCTTTTGGACCAGTTCAACTCGAAATCTGACCGGGTTATCCTCCCACCTCCAAAATCCGGATGCTTGCCTGGTAGACGATTAATTAAACGACCGAGTTGAGCTTCTATGTCAGCTGGGCTAAACTGTCTCGGAGGGTCTCGTGTCTCGGGTCTCTCGTTAAAGTCGAGACTTGTTCTCCAAGGATGGTTGGCATCTAAGAACCGGCGATGACCAACATAAGCACATTTACCAGTTACACGTATTGAAGGAGTGTCTTGGTTACAAGTTGGGCATGCCATGTAGCCTTGTCCGCTCCAACCTGATAGACTACTACGGGCTGGAAAGTCATTTATGGTCCATAACAACGCCGCCTTCATTGTGAAGTATGTGTTTGTTGCTGCTTCTTTAGTACGTACACCTATCTGCCACAATTGCTTAAGCTCATCCACTAACGGTCTAAGGAAAACGTCCATGTCTTTCCCCGGTGATTTAGGGCCAGGAATCAACAAGGTCAACATGAATGTGGACTCTCGCATGCATAGCCAGGGAGGCAGATTATATGTGGTGAGTATAACCGGCCACGTGCTATGAGTCGAGGATCCACTACCATTGATAAAGGGATTAAAACCGTCAGCTGCAAGCCCTAAGCGAATATCTCGTGGCTCCATCGCGAAGTTTGGGTACTTTTTATCAAAGTCTTGCCATGCAGATCCATCAACTGGATGACGCATAGTCCCATCTTCCGATCGTCCGGTACTATGCCATATCATATCTTTCGCTGTGTGCCTTGAACAATACAAACGTCGTAGTCTAGGCGTCAAAGGAAAGTATCGTAACACCTTACGAGCCACCTTCGTGCCTTTTGTGTCTTTATCGACCCATCGACTCTCATTACAAATGGGACAATTTTGCAAGGACTCGTTTTCTTTCCAAAAGAGAGCACAATCATTTGTGCACACATCTATCATCTCATATGCCAAACCAATCTTCTTAAATGTCTTCTTAGCTACATAATACGAAGGGGGAATCTTGTTGCCTTCTGGCATTGACTCTCACAACAACGAGAGGAGTCGATCTACTCCTTCATTTTGAAAATGGTACGTATCCTTTATATTCAAAAGCTTTGCTAAAAAGTCGATAGAAGAAAACTTGGTACAACCAGGATATAATTCTGTTTCAGCTTCCTTTACCAGGTCTTCAAAATCATCAACAACACCGCTACTATCTCCATTCGAGTTCTCTTGGTTAAGGTATGTATCTTCTTCCATACGCTCCCCCCAATGTCTTCAATAACGTTTACCATACCGTCTTGTGGCGCAACATCGTTTACTTCTGCAATTGGAGTTGTGGCCCTGTGATAGGTCCACTTCGTGTATTCCTTCCAAAAACTGTTAATACTCAAATGGTATTTCATTTCTGCCATAGTTTTTAAGCCGGAATTTTTACATTTGGTACACGGACATCTAACTTCATCGTGGTTTTTTATCACTCTTTCACACATCTCGATAAATGACTCGAGTCCTTGCTTGTATTGAGGTGAATGACGTGGGGAATCAATCCAACTTTTATCGATAGGCATTATGCAACTGAAAGAAAATCTAATTTAGGATTAACAAGACAAGGGTAGGCTGCTAAACCCACTTTTTGAACACTTTATCTCATATGTGAATGTGTATTACATGATTGTTTGTTTAAGAAAAATTCGGCAGCATTTCCTCTTAGCTCCCAAGTATATATGTAATGATATATATACCCGAGGAGCAAAGAGAAAATGATAACCGAATCCTTCTTAAACAAACAATCATGTAATACACATTCACATCCTAAATGAGATAAAGTATTCAAAAAGCAGTCCCAAGATAAACGGGGACAACCCGAAATTAATTTCTAAATCAATTTCGGGCGGGTATTTCTAAGCTCGCTATGTTTAAAATGATTAATTCAAACACGGGCATAGTTTTTTAAGCTTGTTATGTTCTTAATGATTGTTTTAAATTTTGGGCGAAACGTTATGTTTTAAATCATGATTTCAATTTCGATTGGGTGTTTTCTTAGCTCGTTATGTTTGAAATGATGGATTCAATATCAGACACGATTTTTAAGCTCGTAATGTTCTTCATAATGGTTTATATTTCGGGCGGGTATTTTCATAGCTCCTTATGTTTTAAATGATGATTTTAATATAAAGAGGGTATTTCCTAACTAATATATATTTGTCAAATTTAAATATAAATGTTTTAAAACCTAAACACAAATATACAAATTATCAAACTTTAACATTTTTTTACATTTGCATCCTTACACACACATTTGCATACTTTATACAAACATACATACTAACATACACATTTTTCACCAACATACTAACATACAACAATTATACAAACATACTAACAATTTACAATTTACATACTAACATTATACAATTTACATACTAACAATTATACAAACATACATACATTCATTCATACACTTACATACCCACATACAACTTAAACTAAAAATTATACAATTTACATACTAACAATTATACAAACATACATACTAACATACCCAATTTACATACCTAAACTAAAAATTATACAATTTCTAAACTTAAAAAAAAAAAATAACCATTATACAATTTACATACACATTTTTCAAATACACCTACATTATACAATTTACATACTAACAATTATACAAACATACATACATTCATTCATACACTTACATACCCACATACAACTTAAACTAAAAATTATACTATTTACATACTAAAAATTATACAAACATACATACTAACATACACAATTTACATACCTAAACTAAAAATTATACAATTTCTAAACTTAAAAAAAAAAAAACTAACCGGTTTTTCAGGTGGTGACCGTAGAAGTGAAGGTGGTGACCGGAGAAGAGATGGTGGTGATCCGAATTTTCTTCCACAAACACAAAAATACACAAAAAGAGCAAAAATTAAAGCCTATAACATGTATGTAACAAATGTAGAGAAGAAATGTAACATAAAACAAGTTAAACTAACCGATTGGGCAAAAAATCGAGTGTCTCCGGCGGTGGAAGCAAGAGTTTTGGGGGGAAAAGTGAAGAGGAGAGAGGGAAATGCGCTGATAAAGGACTTTTACGTTTTCACTTTTACCGGCGACAGCCTGTCGCCGGTATTGATTACCTGTCGCCGCTATTAGGTTAACCTTGATAAGATTTGTGTGGCTAGGATTTAATGTGGGACACAAACTTTTAGCGGAGACAGCTGTCGCCGTTAATGACTTACTTTTCGTCGCCGGTATTGCCTTTTAAGTCCCCAACCGTTAGATCAGGATTTTGATCAACGGCTGGGGTTTGGTCTCAGGGTGTGTGACACGGATCGACCAATAGCGGCGACATTAGGCCTGTCGCCGCTAATGGTGTCGCCGCTAATGGCCTCCCATTCTTGTAGTGCTACATGACCATATAAGGATGTGATTCTGATCAGAGCATTTCTTTTAGTTAAGTAATGAAACATGTTATTGCAATTCAGTTATCTTCAAATCCCATCTAATTAAGCAACAATCACAACCTTAATCTATTTCTAAAGGTGTTGATTTAAAAGTTGAAGTGAAACTTACAACTTCAACAAAGATTAATACTACAAATACTATAACAAAATCACCTTAAAGTTGTAAAGACTACAATAGAAGTCCAAACAAGAATCAACTTACACATGTTATGGTGTTGATTTTTTTTTTAATATTTCCTAGTATACCAAATACCATAAATGTAAAATCAAGTAGCATATGTGAAGGAAGAATCATAGAAAAGAGACAAGTTTTTCCCTAATTTGGCGCTCAACAACAAAATGACTAACGTGATAGATGATCGTACACTTACGTTTGTTTCATGCCACACTTTAAGTTTTCACAACTCTTACGGTTCTCTTCGCATTGGACTCTACTTGACGAGGATATGACAAGCACAAATGCTAGAAAGGGATGTTCATTCATACATATGTTAAATAAATCGGCTAAGGGTCAATCAAAGCACCCATAAACCAAATAGTGGTTGAAATAATCCAATCAAATCACTGACTTCGATTTTAGATTAAACATATTAAGTTTATTAAACTTGAACGTCATTTGAAGACAAAGCACCTAATTTAAGATGCCAATACACCTTCTCCTAATGTCAAATCACCATAAAATCAATTCTATTTTATCATCAACTATTGCTTAAACTCAACACAAAAACCAAATTAGGCCTTACACCGATTACAAACACTTAATTAATAACATAGAAAACCTATAGAGTATAGATACTTGTAAGTTGTAACAGGTCTTAAAGTGGGCCATGAAATAAAATATTGAATCCACACCCAACCACTATATTGAATAAGTAATTTGCTTTCACTAGTCCATAAAAGCGGATCCAATATGACTTGAAAGTCATATGTATTCGGCCTCAGAACTTGTGACAAAAACTTAGTGAGCATCAGAACACGACTTAAAGCCCTTGTTTCTTCATTCTAGATGAAGCTATCTTTATTCAGTAAATTGGTCAGTTGCTTGCTAATAACCCTATACCCCTTTCAAAATTTTCAGTAATAGCCTATTAAACCCAAAAAGCCTCTTAACCCCTTGACAGTAGTGGGTTGTGGCCAGTTTAACATGCTGTCAATCTTGCTTTTATCTGCTGATACCCCTTCATTTCTCACCACATGCCCGAAATACTCTAACCTTGCCTGACCAAAAGAGCATTTCGATTTCTTCACAAACAATTTGTGCAATGAACACCATGATCCTGACCTATCATTTGTTCAATTTGGTCGATCTGATCTAAGGTTTCAAACTTTGTATTTAGTAGAATTGGTTTTTCTATTCAAAAGGGGGTGGCGGCGCAACTTGTTGCCCGACTACCTGTCATTGCTTTGTAATTGCCCTTTTCGTGTGGAATGATATTGTTCTGTTTAAATAAAAACCAAATTTACTGGTGAAAAAAAATCTATAGATGCTTGCGCTGCGGGATCACACGGGAGGGTGAGACTCTTTTATTAGCTCCTAACTTGACAGATTCTTGGTCAAAGCAGGCTAAGCTGCTATACGACCGACATCTATTTATGTAGACGAGAATGTCGTGTTGTCCAGTGGAGCCTAGAAGAATGGGGGATCCCCGTTGGCAACAACCACGGTAGTAGTTGCGGAACTACTGGGTCGGGAGAGGACAATCTCTTGTTCCTGCTTCTCTTTCTTCGCTTCGGGGACGGAGGTCCTACGGTAGGTAACAACAGCTATAAGCAACTTGACCGAAGGGACCAACGTTTCTACTCTTCCATCGAGGAGCCTTTCACAGCGAGAAGCAAGGGATGTCGTGAACGGTTTACGGAGCCCTTTCCCATATAAGGCGGATTAATGATATATGTATGTTTACCTACATATATCCTACACATTATCAAATTTTATATTACACATGTCGAAATTTATCCTATATTTTATCTTACACAACTCGTAATTTATTCTACACCCATAGTAATTTATCTTACACTCTAAATTATTGTTTTTTTTTTTCTGAAAAAAAAATATATATTTTGAAAATAAGTTACAAATTTAAGTGAGTTAGCTATTAAAGATTAAGACTACAAATTAATAATATTTGTAAGTTTACCAATATACCATTATAATAACATTAAATACAAATATTAAATAAAGCAAAATGAAATATTCTTATTGGTTGAAATTTCTTCTTTTTCCTTCTTACAAAGAATTTATTCTCATTTGAACTCTACACAAGGAGCACCACCCCCATTTGCGAGAATCGCGAAAACCACTTATTCACCCTTGATCTTTGTTGATGGATGGTTGAGATTAATTGAATATAAAACACATATTTTAATCTTTTTGTCTTATATGCTTTTTAATATTATATTGTCAAAAGGTTAAAATGGTAATTTTGTATGGTGCAGCAGTATTCACTTTTCGTTCTTCCCTGCATGCATGTCAAATCCTCCCATTAAAGTTTTCACACTCTCTATGTGGCTTCTTCTTCCCACATCCAACCAAAACAACATCGAATAGTATTCTCTCTGGTTTTTTTCACTGACGGAGACTTCCCCCCCCCCCCCAAATCATTTTCCAACGCCGATTCACACTCCGGTGACTGCTGGGCTACCATTTGAGATCCGGTCAGAACGATCCAATCATTCTCCGACGATAAACGCAGACTGTCGAACGAACAGAAAGGTAGACACTTCTTCACTATTTTTGGTTCTGTGTGTTTTTTTTATTTTTTTATTTTGTTAATATTTGTGGGACTTGTGGGGGGTGGGTGTCCCGGGTGATTGGGGATAATTGGGTTGGGGGTTAAAGATGCAAACTTACTTACTTGGGGTTATGTTTTCCTGTGTATTGGGTTTATTTTGGTATGTATCATTAAAAAACAGGAGGTGGGCATGGTAGGGACAACGTACAGCTCCAACCGGAGCAAAAACAAGACCGACGTACGAACATAGGTGATATGCGTTAGCTCAGGTAATCGAATGTTTTAGTTCTATAATGGGTGTTTTTTAACCCGATGTTAACGAATTGTAAAACTTACTATTTTTGCGTACACATATAGGGACGAGGTCTCAACGAAGACGCAATCGTAAAATGTCTCGGTGTTATATTTGACTCCAGTGAAGAAGGCGACACCCCTCCGCGTGTGATGCCAAGACAGCCTTCTAGAAAACGCAACCAGTCAGTTTCTCCCCGCAGTGACGTAAGGCATCGGACAAAGAACCAGAAGCTTGTGGTACAGCAACCGATGCCCCCCTTAAACACGCGTTCGTCTCCAAAGCAGCTATTTAATACGATGGTGAGGTTGTCGGCTCGACAAAAAGAAGCTGTTAAGAATATGGGTTTGGGGGCATGTTAGGATTCAGCGTTAATGGAATCCCCGAGAAGTTAGCATTCCGCATTATAGACCAGTTTGACGCTGATTCTATGACTTTGAACCTTGGTAGCAGCAAACTGGTGGTGGACGGGGGGTTGATAAGCAAGTTACTGGGGATACGTGATGAATGCTTGTGTTTTAGCGATGTTGAGCCAACGAAGATGACGCACCCGTCATTAAAGGTGTGGCATGCTAGGTACCCGCCCACCAGTTACATAGCGTTTAACTACATATAACCGGTTCGAAGATTATAACTCGTGTGGTTTTATTGTGGATTGTTTGAAGAAGTGTAAGAAGTAATGGAGGCCATGGGACCCAAAATGTTGGTGGGCTGGGCCTTTAACAATCTTAACGATGAGTATGTGTTTCTATAAGGGCTGTAAGAAAATGAAAAAGGAAAACAATAAAAATTTTGCACGAAGCGTAAAAAAATGAAAGACATGCTGTGGAATTATTTTTATTATTATTAACTTTTTAAAGTCTGCTATTTGAAAAACCCACTAACTTTTAATTTATTTATTTATTTATTGTAGTTGTTGTACGTGGACAACACGCGACAGCCAACCTGGAACAATGGTGATGGGGTCCGTGTGACAACCGTCAATTTTCCATGTAATTCCGTACATGTTAAACAGTAATTTATGCTTTAATAACTGTGCTTGATTTGAATTAATGGCATGAATGATTTCTGATTATTGTCATGTACATACAACTGCATTACATGTTGCATGGTTTCATATCATTATTGCATGCAACACATTATGATCCAATTAGTGCACGAAACAAAGTTAGCACAGTTATCAGACAAACTAGAAGTACTGACGAGAGTTCAGTACTCAGACAGACATGATGTTAAGACACAGAATGAGCCTGAAACCAAGAGTTACACTAGTATAGTGTGTAGGAAAGTAGGGATCATAAAACTGTCTTCCTAGAGATAGTTTAAGTGTCGGAAAGTGCCTAAAACTCACACAGACTACAGAATTCTGCATATTTCAGTAAAAATCAGCATTTTGACAACACAATATAATGTAGAATTATGGTTTAATGGTCCAGAATACCTTCCTAAGTGTCGGGAATCAAAACTGTCACAAAAGGGAACATAAAGCACACTAAACTACTTAATTAAGCACCTTAATGAACCGGTAACCAACCGGACAATCGAACACTACCCGAAACACCAAATTTTCACTAGAAGCACTGTTTTAACATTTCCAAGCTAGTTATGGTCACCGAACACCATAATACATCTTATAAACATATAACACTTATAAACACTAAACTTTACACTTAGAAACCAACTAACATAACTAACTATCCATTACATTTTAACTATACCCCCCTCTTATATTCACGGTCACACTAGGGGACCCACACCAAGATTTTTCTACATTTGTTTAATAGATATGTTACACACTTTTGAAACTTAAAAACTATTGGTTATTTAGATGTTGGAGAAACTTGATTTAAGGACCTTAAGACACTTCTTCTCTTTCATTCCAACATTTCACCACTACACTTCTCCTCTCCTTCTTCCTTGATCTCGGCCGTAACCCACCACCCACATCACAACCATTTTCACTTCAAACTCTTGCGATCCAAGGTAATTCTAAGGTGCTAGGAGCTAAGTTAGGAAGCTTGGAGGCATTGGAGCTTGAAGGACCTTCACCATAAGCTTTTATCCACCTTGTTCATCATCTTCATCATCTTGATTTCTTCCCTAGCCCTTGTGCTAGTAGTAAGCCTCTTGTAACTTGATTTTTACTTCTCTTTTTGTTGTTTAAAAGATTATGTAAATGATTAATCATAAGAATCATGAAGAAACAAGAAGATAATCTTTAACATAAAGCTTAAAAACATAAGAATCTATGTTGTTTTAGTGTATGTATGAATCTTGATTGTTGATTTCTTGTGATTATGATGTTGATCATCATAAGAAGGTTGCTAGATTGTTGCATGGTTGTCTGCTATGATGATTGCTTATATATATATATATATGTACATACGACTCCTAGACAATTATTTATTTATCTAACGAATAAGGCCTGACCTAGCCAAATCTTCTGACTGGAAGAAAGATGCCGCCTCGAAGAAACACCAATACCAACAACGACAATCCACTACCAAGGACTGAGACGGAGTTGCAATAGCGCATCTCTCAAGCCATTGCTCAGCACGAGGCTAACCGCTTCAAACATAGCGGTGGTTCCTCTGGAAATAACCCCCCAATCGGTAATGTTTAGTCACCTAAGACACATTACAACTCGTTTGAATATTTCCAATAGTGCTTTGCCAATGCTCACTGTAATTATGTTGCTTGTGGTACAGGCTGTACCTACAAACAATTCTTGGACTGCAAGCCCCTAAATTTCGATGGCACTGGGGGTTCTGTCGCTTTCGTACGCTGGGTGGAGAAAACTGACTTTGTATTGAGAATGAGCAAATGTGATCCGGAACAGAGAGTCACGTATATTTCTGGGTTATTTCTAGATGGAGCGCTTTCGTGGTGGAATCTTCAAGTCCAAACTTTGGGTGAAGCTGCTGCATATGCATTAACATGGGATGAACTGAAGGAGTTAATGCGCAAAAAGTATTGTTCTCGAGCAGAGATTCAGAAATTGGAGACGGAATTCTGAAACTTAGAAATGGATGGCCCGAAGGTGGCTGAGTATATTCAGAGATTCCATGATTTGTCGAGAGTTGTTCCTTATCTGGTGGAGCCAGAGTTTAAAAGGATTGAGCATTTTATCTGGGGATTGGCACCTCAGATTCTGAGCATGGTGACAACTTCCAAGCCTCCAACTATTTCTGAGGCTATTGACTTATGTGTGACGCTTACTGAGGAGGCAGTTCGGTTGGGAAAGTTTTCGATTTCTGAAACGAAAAAGAAGGAAACTCATGTGGAGTCATCGAGTGATAACAAAAGGAAGTTTACCAATTTCAAGAAGAGCACTCGAGCAAACAACAACAACAATGCCAACAAGCGAAGAGACACCAATCAGCCAGCTGAGGCACAGACTGGCGCTGCAAATGCTGAAAATGAGGGAAAAGGGTACATGGGTACCCTACCAAAGTGCGACATCTGCCAATTTCATCATGCTGGTCGGTGCAGATATGGAAAGTGTGAATCTTGTGGGAAAATTGGGCATTCTAAGGTGACGTGTTGGTATGGAACATGACTTGGGAATGGAGGACAAGGTGGTAATGGTAATCGTGGCGGGAATGGAAATCGGTATGGAAATCAGAACCGTGGTGGAAACGGGAATCAGGTGGGGAACAGGAATCGTGGAGGAAACAAAAATAACAACAACAACCAGGGTGGTAATGGGAATGGATGCGGCCAAGGATGTTTTAGTTGCGGTGATTTGGGGCACTTCAAGAAGGATTTCCCGAAGAACAATCAAGCTCGTGGAAGGGTGTTTACCACAGGAGCCAGAGAAGCACGCCAGGATCCAAACGTGGTTACTGGTACGTTCCCTATTAATAAACGTTACGCATCTATGCTGTTTGATACTGGTGCCGATTTTAGCTTCGTATCCCTAGACTTTAAGAATATACTTGGTTTAGTTGCGAGTAAGCTAGACGTCCCGTATTCGATAGAGTTGGCTAATGGAAAGTTAGTAGAGGCGAATGAGGTGATTAGAGGGTGTACTTTGGAGCTTGGAGAGCGGGAATTTTTGATAGATCTTTTACCAGTTGATTTGGAAAGCTTTGATTTCGTGGTCGGGTTGGATTGGTTGTCTATCAACTGTGCGGAGATAGTTTGCCATGAGAAGGTCATTCGCATTCCGTTGGATAAATGAGGAGACGATCGTGATTCATGAAGAGAAGCATGATATGCCTTTGCGAATCATCAATTGTATGAAAGCACAGAAGTGTCTACGTAAAGGATGCGTTGCCTTTTTAGCTCATGTTGTGGATAAGAAAGCCGAAGAGCCGAAGCTTGAAGATATCCCTATGGTAAGGGAATATCCTGAGGTCTTCCCCGAAGACTTGCCAGGATTACCCCCTCAAAGACAAGTCGAATTTCACATTGACTTGGTTCCAGGCGCCGCACCTGTAGCCAAGGCACCTTATCGACTTGCGCCATTCGAGATGCAAGAGTTATCCACGCAGCTTCAGGATTTATTGGACAAGGGATTTATAAGGCCGAGCTTCTCGCCTTGGGGAGCTCCAGTGTTGTTCGTTAAGAAGAAGGATGGTAGTTTTCGAATGTGTATCGACTACCGGAAGTTGAACAAGTTGACAATCAAGAATCAGTATCCATTGCCGAGGATTGATGATTTATTCGACCAACTGCAAGGATCGAGCTACTACTCCAAGATCGACCTTCAATCGGGTTATCATCAGTTGAGGATTCAAGAGGGGAGTATACCAAAGACTGCATTCAAAACTCGTTATGGACACTACGAGTTCCTCGTGATGCCGTTCGGATTGACTAACGCGCCAACAGTGTTTATGGATTTGATGAATTGTGTATGCAAGCCGTATCTCGATAAATTTGTGATTGTATTTATCGATGATATTCTGATTTATTCGCGGACAAAGGAAGAGCACGGGCAACATCTCAGAGCCATTCTAGAGCAACTAAAGAAGGGAAAGCTCTACGCCAAGTTCTCAAAGTGTGAATTTTGGATTCGAGAGGTACAATTCATCGGTCATATGGTAAACGAGAATGGTATTCATGTGGATCCCATAAAGATTGAAGTGATCAAGAACCGGGAAACTCCCAAGACACCGACTGAGATTCGACAGTTTTTGGGATTAGCAGGTTATTACAGCAGGTTTATCAAGAATTTCTCCAAGATAGCTCAACCGCTGACATCCCTTACTCAGAAAGACAAGAAGTACGACTGGGAGACAAGCAAGAAGAAGCCTTTCAACTGCCCAAGAACTAGCTATGCGATGCACCGATACTATCCCTACCCGAAGGTATGGAAGACTTCGTGGTATATTGCGACGCTTCGCATCAGGGATTGGGTTGCGTGCTCATGCAACGCCAAAAAGTCATCGCTTATGCTTCACGCCAACTGAAAGTACATGAGAAGAATTATACCACTCACGATCTGGAGCTAGGTGCAGTGGTATTTGCCTTGAAGATTTGGCGACATTATCTGTATGGTACTCGATGTACTATTTTCATGGACCACAAGAGTTTGCAGCACATATTTGATCAAAAAGAGCTTAATATGTGACAGCGACGATGGGTTGAGTTGCTAAATGATTATGACCGCGAGATCAAGTATCATCCTGGAAAGGCGGATGTGGTAGCAGACGCCTTAAGTCGAAAGGAAAGGGTTAAACCTATAAGGGTTCGAGCTTTAGAAATGACTATTCAGACGGATCTCACTTCACGTATACGTGACGCACAACAAGAAGCTCTTAAGAAGGAAAACCTTAAGGCTGAGTATCTCCGAGGAATGGAGAAGAAGTTAGTGCCAAATGAGGAAGGAACCTTATACTTCATGGGACGCATTTGGAATCCGCTCTATGGTGGTATTTGAGAGGTTATTTTTGATGAAGCTCATTAGTGAAGGTACTCGATCCACCCAGGATCGGACAAGATGTACCAAGATCTGAAAGATTATTATTGGTGGCCAAGGCTCAAGATGTGACGTAGCCATTTATGTTGGTAAATAGCTAACATGTGCTAAGGTTAAGGTCGAGTATCAAAAGCCTTCTGGTCTTTTGCAACAACCTGAAATACCCATGTGGAAGTGGGAACAAATTTCGATGGACTTCATACCAAATTACCCAGGACTCCTAGAGGACACGATATGATATGGGTAACAGTGGATCGGTTGACAAAGTTTGCACACTTCCTACCGATACGAGAGAAAGATAGCACTGGAAAACTAGCGGAGCTTTACCTCAAGGAGATAGTAGCACGTCATGGAGTGCCTATCTCGATAATTTCAGGCAGAGATGGATGATTTGTATCAAGGGTTTGGCAATCCTTTTAGGAAGCCTTTGGATCTCAGTTAAATCTGAGTATGACCTTTCACCCGCAGACAGACAGTCAGAGCGAACGGACTATACAAACACTGGAAGACATGCTTCGTGCATGTGTAATGGATTTAGGTGGCAGTTGGGATACTCACCTACCTCTGGTTGAGTTTTCCTATAATAACAGCTACCATACAAGCATTCAAGCCGCATCGTTCGAAGCTCTGTATGGCCGTAAATGCCATTGCCACTCACCGTTGTGTTGGGCAGATGCTGGAGATAGACAGATGGTTGGTCCCGAACTAGTTCAAGAAACGACTAACAAGATCATGAAGATCCGAGAGCGCATCAAGGCGGCTCGTGATCGACAAAAGAGCTACGCAGATCAAAGACGGAAGTCTTTGGAATTCGAAGTAGGAGACATGGTTTTGTTAAAGGTCTCACCTTGGAAAGGTGTAGCACGATTCGGAAAATGTGGCAAGTTAAATCCACCTTGGAAAGGGTTGGTACCGTCGCATACAAGTTAGAATTACCAGAAGAACTACACGGTGTACATGATACATTTCATGTGTCAAACCTGAAGAAGAGCCCAACTCAGGAAACAGTTATCATCCCCGCAGATGAAGTGCATATCAACAACACTCTCCAATTCACTGAGGAACCCATTGAGGTTACAGACTGGAAAGTCAACAAGACTCGGAGGAGTCGTGTGAAGCTGGTCAATGTTCGCTGGAATTCACGTCACGGCCCAGAATTTACCTGGGAACGTGAAGATCGAATGAAATCAAAGTATCCACACTTGTTCCCTAACTCCCCTGCAACCGATAGCGCAGCTTAAAATTTCGGGATGAAATTTTATTAAGGGGGGGAGAATGTGACAACCGTCAATTTTTCATGTAATTCCGTACATGTTAAACAGTAATTTATGATTTAATAACTGTGCTTGATTTGAATTAATGGCATGAATGATTTCTGATTATTGTCATATACATACAAGTGCATTACATGTTGCATGGTTTCATATCATTATTGCATGCAACACATTATGATCCAATTAATGCACGAAACAAAGTTAGCATAGTTATTAGACAAACTAGAAGTACTGACGGGAGTTCAGTACTCAGACAGACATGATGTTAAGACACAAAATGAGCCTGAAACCAAGAGTTACACTAGTATAGTGTGTAGGAAAGTAGGGATCATAAAACTGCCTTCCTAGAGTTAGTTTAAGTGCCGGAAAGTGCCTAAAACTCACACAGACTGCAGAATTCTGCGTATTTCAGCAAAAATCAGCATTTTGACAACACAATATAATGCAGAATTATGGTTTAATGGTCCAGAATACCTTACTAAGTGTCGGGAATCAAAACTGTCACACAAGGGAACATAAAGCACGCTAAACTGCTTAATTTATCACCTTAACGATCCGGTAACCAACCGAACAACCGAACACTACCCGAAACACCAAATTTTCACTAGAAGTACTGTTTTAATATTTTCGAGCTAGTTATGGTCACTGAACACCATAATACATCTTATAAACATATAACACTTATAAACACTAAACTTTACACTTAGAAACCAACTAACATAACTAACTAGCCATTACATTTCAACTATACCCCCCCCCC
The DNA here is from genome assembly GCA_030545235.1 of Helianthus tuberosus. NCBI lineage: Eukaryota > Viridiplantae > Streptophyta > Magnoliopsida > Asterales > Asteraceae > Helianthus > Helianthus tuberosus. Next base: position 57,172,191 of record CM060443.1, on the reverse strand, counting down.
CCTTCATATTCACGGTCACACTAGGGGACCCACACCAAGATTTTTCAACTATAACCCCCCCCCCCCTTCATATATATATTTTCTTAAACAATTAGAAGATATATTATTTTTGAAGAAAATATATGTTTTATTAAACAAACTAAAAATATATTATTTTGTGTGAAAAATGGAATTATAAATATTTTCTAAGTTAATCTTGAAAATATACTATTTTTGAGGTTTATATGAAAATATAATTATTTTTGCCAAGGAAGTTTTATAGATAATTTTCTATAAAAGTTTTTCTTAAAATACATATATTTTAAGAATACAAATTGGTGAATTTTTATTTGAATAAAAATATTATTCCGGAAAATTAAATACAAGATTAAGAATAAAATACTTAATAAATACAAGAAAATACGTATTCTCGTACGTACAAATACACACCGGAATACGCCACCAATACTTGGCAAAATACACAAGTCCAAAAATACACAAGTACAAGTACACCCATACTTGGGAGAATATACATGTATAAGTACAGAATATACCAAGTTAAAATATATTATTTTAACAAGTATTCGAAATAATTGACAAATATAATTTAAGTTAAAATACTATTATTTTAACCAATAATTATATACTTTGGAATAATATAACGTACTTCGAGACGTAACTCAAAGCATGATTAAGTCATAACACATAAGACTAAGAGTCGTTACACGACCTAGCCGTCTAATAAACCATAGCACGTGTGTAAGTAGTTGCACGACTTCGGGACAGGAACTTTGAGTTACACCGGATAGCAGGACGCAAGATTGTGAGTTCATGTCCCCCCTTTTCTTTTAACTGTTTTCAGTTTTTTAACTTCGGGGGTGAAATGCATGTTACAAATATTTCAATGATTTCAAATGGTATGGTTAGCTAAGGAATGAACTGTTAGATCATGTGAATGGGTAGGCGCACACTTAAGACCATTAATCCTCGTATAAGGACCGAGGGACATGAGTGATACATCTATTTGGGTGTTGCGAGCCCCACCCATGGGCCGGAAGTGGTCGAAGGTGGTGACTTTGTCTTCCAGCCGGAAGCCTGGTACAAAATCCGCTAGGTTTGAGCCTTCCTACGCCGTTGCACACATATTGATGACCTTGCATATCATTAATTGATCTGTTCATAGGCACTTTCATTCTGGTTTACAAAGATACATACAAATGTTTACAGGGTTATTCATGCACACATACAAAACACATGAATTCGCTCAACTTTTGTTGATGTTTTCAAATTACATGTATTTCAGGAAATTGATATGGATCAGGCGGGCGTTTAAAGATTTCAAGAAGTGTTTACAAGTTATGATGTCTTCCCGTTTTGAAGGGTTTGAGTTGTGTATCTTATCCTTGATGAGATACATGAATCAAAGCCTTGTTTAATTTATGTCTTTGGTCAAAGTCCGTTACGGAACTTAAAACATTTGGTTGGTTTGTATTTTAAACTTGAAGTCTTTGTTTGGTATTAAACAATGTGGGTTGTAATATTTTAAATCGTATCTATGGATGAACATCATGGTTTTAATCATATAGTTGTTTGTTATAATTGAATGCAATTATATTGAGCAAGTCACACATAATACGCTTCCGTAAAAGTCAGGGTGTGACAGTCCGGGCCATCCACTTCTGGACGAAGGAACTGCTGACTCAGATGCAAGATTACAAAATTGTGACTGGGGGTTTTAGGCGTGGCGAGGCCAAATCGCTAAGTGATGGTACAGTCGAGAAAGACATCGACGTAGAGGTATAACCGTTTTTTAAATTTTTTAATTTTTTTGGTGTACCAATATAGCCTAACCGTGCCTTGTTTGAGTAGAGAGTGAACTCGTGTGTTCTTGAAAAAAATGGTGAGAATACATTGAAGGACCCAAGCTATGTTGATAATTGGGTAGACGTGTTAGCAGCCTTAAGGGCATGAATAGAAAAGGTCTTAGGGGATCGGTTAACGGAGGACCCGAACAACGAGACCCGCCAGATGTTGAAGCGTAAATACATCGAAGTGTTAGATGTATTGCCATGTTTTCCTGTAGAAGGGTTAGAGGCATTTAAGGATGGCGAAATGCTGAAACGAGCAACAGGGAGTACTTCCAGCCCTCCGCCCGCATTGACAGGTATTCTTAAGTTTTTTACTAACCCAAACCCCCTGTGTATTTTTTAACCTGTCGACTCGGGAAAAAAATTGTGCAGGCAATCGTGGGCGAGGTGCGCGCAACGGTTCGGATGTAGCTTGATAGTCTGGTGACGAAGATGAGACAGTTGATTTAAATGTGTTGGTTACTGAATTGCGGAAAATGCAGGAGTTGGGGGTGACGTGAGCCTGGGCGATATAAACCTGGTCCTCTACAACGTGCCAGGTGAAAAACAACTTTTGCAAAGCCGTTTAATATTTACATATGTCATTGTGATTGAACCTAAAAATGTTTTTTACTTTCCTTTTAAGACCCATGTGGCGTTGCACGTGGGTATGATTTTGACGAGGGCCCTGACGGCATGCGGGTTGTGGACGATGTTGGAGAGATTGCAGCTGATTGTGGACATCCAGTTGACAAAGATGCAAATGTTCGGCAACAGGTGGTTTACGGTGTGTATAAGGGGTCTGCGAAAGTTGGTGGTGCTGTGAGCTTGGACGATAACAGCCCGGTGGACGTCAGCAAGCCAGGTAAAAAGAGTGTTTACAAAAAAGCCATATACTAGTGACATGTGTGTGTGATGGCATCTAAAAATTAAAAAATAGATAAAAACAAAAAAATGAAATAAACTAAAAATAGATAGACAAGAAAGAATCACTTGGATCCGACTTATCTTTCATGTACCCTTTTGATGATTTCCGCACTTTGGGCATTTTAAGAGATTATCTTAGTTATAGTAGTAGGCCCCTCTTGTGAAGGCGACGTTACCCTCAACCTAGTGGTTTGAGTCAGCAATAATACAATCCCACTAGGCCGGATTATTGAAAGGTAATTAAGTAAGCTATTAATGCAAAATGTGGTGGGCCCCCTTCAAGACAGCGGTCACCCTCAACCCGTTGGTCTGAGTCAGCAGGGATACAGTCCTCGTGGGGTTAGTTTAAAGTTTTAATAGTAGTTTATGAATAAGGGGTTCAAGCGATTTCTTACTCTCAGTCGGGCCAGTCATTCCCGGCCAATCCATGGAGTAACACTAAACTTGAGCCAGGTTCTCGCAGGATATATATACTGAACGAGACATAAAATTATCCAATCACCCTTCTAACCCCCTTCCAAGTAGTTAACGTGCTTTATATAGACCGTAGAGATAGGAATATGTGAATAAACGACATATGAAGAATGGTTAAGTAAATTCGTCTTCAATATAAAAAACTAATTATTAAAGTCATTAATACATACCCAATTAAAAAGTTGCTAAAGATTGGAAACCATAAAAGAAAATACATAAAAGATATGTTTTCACCAATTGATGCAAGAGTTTATCCAAGCACGACCTTTGTTTGACAAAGACTCTTACTATCAATCTTGGATCCCGAGACTACACACACACTCTGAAAGATGGAAAATGGATGATGGTGGTGGATGATGGTGTTGTAGTGGTGGTGGAGTGGTGGAAAGTGAGAGAGAAGTGGTTTGCCAAGGGATGCTTTGGAGTGGAACCAAGCACATCTATTTATAGCTGAAATCAGAAGCTCCACCACGGCCCGTGCCCGCCTTGTACGGCCCCGTGGCCATCTCTCTCTCTCTCCCTCATTAACTGCTTGTCAGATCTTGTACTAACACGGCCCCGTGTGTCAATGGCACGACCCGTGGCCAAAGTACTTGCTGTACTATCGCAGATTCAAAAAATATTTGAGTTGACCACGCCCCGTGTTGCCTTAGCACAAGCCCGTGTTGGCTGCTAGTTTTGTCCTTTGCTGTTGTCTTTTCTTCTGCACAGCATCCACCTTCGGACACGGCCTGTGTCTGGTGGACACAACCCCATGTCAAGTCTTCTGTTCTTGCTATTTTGTGGTTTGGATGTGAATCGAGGTTTGGCGGGTTGCGTCAATTCCTTCTTCTTTACTTTTATGTTGGTTTTTGCTGTCTTTTTGCTGCTTTTGCATATTTAAGCTCTTTCGACCTTGAAAATAAAAAAAAGAACAGAAAACTAAGCTTTTCCCAACATTAGGACTGAAAAAGGGTTGGTTACGCCGTATTTGATATAATTTATATGTTGTATTTTATGCACATCTAATACCCATACACTTGACTGAAAAAGGGTTGGCCCCGTGTCAAGTCTTCTATTCCTGCTATTTCGTGGTTTGGATGTGGATTGGGACTTGGCAAGTTGCATCAATTACTTCTTTTTTGTATTTATGTTGGTTTTTGCTGTCTTTTTTGCTTCTTTTGCACATTTAAGCTCTTTTGACCCTGTAAATTAAAAAGGAACAGAAACACAAGCTTTTTCCAACATTAGTACTAAAAAAGGGTTGCTTTTACGCCGTATTTGATATAATTTATATGTTGTATTTTAAGCACATCAAATACCCCCACACTTGAATCTTTGCTTGACATCAAGAAAAACTCTATTACGTGGCTTACACACCCAAACTTAATAGGTAGAAGAGAAGGTTTTAGTCTCATCTTTAGAGTGTCGGGAATCTAGGTTATAAAATTATTTTGTTTTTGTTTTATTTACAATCGTATTCGTCATGATTCATTTAAAACACAAGTTAAGAAAAATTATTTACTTTGGGCATAACATGCCTTTATAAAGTTCTATTTAGTTATATACAAAATTACACACCTCACAAGGTGGTCACTCAACACTCGGCCGATGATGTATTAAGTGAAAACGCTCGTGCCCGTTTTGGAACTTACTCCTACCATAGGCTTGACAATTGATCAAACCTTCTCATTTGACGTTAAATATTTTAAATATCAAGAGGGCTTTTGAATGGTAGGTGGTGGTTCGGGTTTGGTATGTCTTATTGAAAAGGGTGAAAAGTGTAAAATATCGGTTTTTCTATTGATTTATGGCTTAAAAAATACTTTGGCGTATTTTTTCTGATTTTTTTTAATACCAAAGTTGAGACTGAGCTGTAATCGTAATTTCATAACCGATAGGTTTACAAAAATGAAAGATGAAAAATGAAAATGTTTGTTTTTTGTGGGTTTGAAATGAAAAGATTTTAAAGGTTCAAAGGGTTTAACTAGGAGGTGATTTTGGATAAAGCAAAGAAAAAATAAAGGTTTTGTTTTTGAAAAACGGGTTGGTCCTAATGCCTCCATCATTTACTTACTTGGATTTTTATCGGTAAGGACTTGGAATGTATCGTATCATCAAGTTCTAGATTCGTGAGAACCCAATGGGCTATTCACACAAGAAACGAAAATTGAGCAACTAGTATAAATGTATATTTGTATTCTCGGTAATGGCTCAAAACTCACTTTTGTTGGAAAAAGGGTTGTAGTGTAAAAATGTATATATAATCAAAATTTTCAAAGATTTGTCATGCCCGTTTTCGTAATTTTCTAAATTGGTTCTTTTTACCACGACACTATCAGTTGTAAATTCGTAAAAACATAATTTTTAGTACTTGTTTTACCCAACTAAACTAAGATAAGTAAAGGAAAAATAAAAAGATTTTTTTTTTTGAAAAAGTTTGTGGCGATTAGCGGTTCCAATGGGAGTTTTGTGTAAGGCTTGATTTAGGACAAACGATTCAAGGTTTTTATTATCCCCCCCCCCCCCACACACACACTTCAATTATACATTGCCCTCAATGTGTCCCAAATAGGATTTTTTTGGTAAAATGCGTAAAAAGTATGAAAATAGCAAAAAAATTTGGTTATTGGCACTTGCAGCACGGGGGCGTGCTATGGGGACATGGCCTAGTGTCCAAAGTGCCAGTAACAAATTAAAATCAGAAGACTTACAGTGGGGTGGCCAAGGGGGCGTGCTGGGTGAGCACGGCCCGTGCCACCTTCTGGACAGAAATTTTTTGACAACAGTAAGTTGGGCACGGGGGCGTGCTAGGTGAGCACGGCCCCGTGCTACAGCCACTGTTTTGCAATTTATGAGTTGGGAGGCCTCTGATTTACGTGTATGGGTTCCATTTTTCATCATCCATCTTGTGTTTCAGCTTTCTTTAACACATTTATTTAAAATACCACCATCCAGTCATCCATTTCATTAAAAATAAAAACATTACAAGAAATTAAAAATTACAAACCTACATAAAACTAAGATAGATAGATAGATAGGATCTTAAGAATGCCTATTCGAGATCATTTTTGAACAACCCTAAATCTACGTTCCTAGATCTATGAATGATAGATGATGGAGGACTAGAGATTTTGTGGGAAATACTCAATCTAGAGGTCGTTGAGCATCTCTTCGATCTCCCTCGGAAGGAAGATAAAGGGTTACTCTTCTACCCCCTCTTGAGGGGGAGCGAGATTTATCGGGACCTCGAAGGTAGCATTGATAGGGGGAGGTTCCGGAATCTCGACTTCCCATCCCGTAGGTTGTATGACCTCATTAGCGAGGTTCCAATCTTCTTGCGAGAAGATTGGCTCCATTGGAGGCAAAGCAAAGATATTCAACCTTTTTATGTAAAAGCTTGATTTCTATGAAATAATCTTCTAGCCCCATGGTAAGATAGTTCACACGGTCTATAAGAACCTCCTCCACTAAGGTCATCTCGTCGAGACTCTCTCTCAAGGCACTCACATATCTTACGAGAGTGGCCTCGAGGGAGAGTCTTCTCCCTCTTCGGTTGGTTCTGGAGCTTGTTGATGACGTTCCACTCTGCTAGCTTGACATCTTGAGAGAAAAATGACTAGCCGTAAAAAAGATTTGGAATATCTGAAAGTTCAGCACGGCCCCGTGCTGCTCTATCTGCTCCATATTCTTAGCTCTAAAAATTTTATTTTAAGTTAGATTTGATTGATTTTTAACTTTCTGAACATAAATAACTTAAAATAATGTTTTACTAAAGTGAATTTGCAAAACTTTGAGCTAAGAATCAAGAGTATGACCCTCCTATTGAAGCTTTTTAAGCTTGAAGCTTTTTAAGCTTGAAGCTTGAAGCTTCAATGGAGTTCATGAAGAATGAAGAAGGGGAAATGCACAAAAGAGGAAAGGGCAAGAAGGTCAAATGAGACCTTTTTAAGAACATACCTTTTGGGGTATGTGCGAAGAATCTCCAGGTTCTTACCCTTTTGGAATGGTTCCAAACATTCTCCCTAAAGGCTGACTTTATAGACAATGACCGCACGCGGGCACGGCCCCGTGCCTGGGCAACACGGCCCCTTGCCGGATGCATGTGTCAGAGAATGTTGTTCGTTAGTAGAACATGGCCTACGTCACCGCTGACACGGCCCCGTGCCGAAAAAATATGAGGGGTACGACCCCGTGTTAGTTTGGCACGCCCCATGTTTTTAGAAGAATGTTAAGCACGGCCCCGTGTTCAGAGCTTTTATGAAGATTGTCTAGGTGCTTAAGGAATTATCCGACATCGGGTGGTTCCTTATTGGCTGGAACAACACCGTATTGTCGGATATACCACAAACTTAGGCGAGTGGTACGAAAACGCAAGAGGTTATCAAAAAGGTAGAAGACTTCTTAAAAAATGGGAAAATGGGACCATCCCTAATTTAGGGGCTGTTTGGTAGCCTCTCAATGGTCATTAAGAGGCTACCTCTTAATGGAACCATTAAGAATTTTACAAATGAGAAGGTAGAAGAATGTGACATGTGATGATTTACCATTTAGAGGTTACCTCTTAACCATTCAGACTTCAGGTTACCTCTTATTCATTCAGAGGTTTTAAACCATTAAGAGGTAGCATCTGAATGGTCATTAAGAGGCTACCAAACAGCCCCTTACTTTTTTCGGGCTCTTGTTAAAGAAGGTGTGACTTGATTGGTTCCTGTCCATGCTGTTGGTGTGATATTCACACTCTGTAAGGGGACCGTCAATGCTGAATCGGAACAGGGACGGCTATCGCTTTCGCTTTCGCGGTCGTCTATGGTAGAGGGTTGGTTGACCTCGGTGTTGTTGTATGTACTTGATTTCTCCTCCATCGATTATCCTTTGGATGGAATCCTTGATGAATATCGCGCCTTTATCAAGGATTCTAGTTCTTTGATTTTTTGGATAATCCTCTCTTCTATTTGACTTATGTATTCTAAGTGATCTAGGTAAGAAGGTTGATGGAGTTCAGGTGGATGGATTTCAGTTTCATTTTTATTCTCGTCCGTCTCAAGGTTTTCGTTACAGGAAAATGATGGGGCTAAATTGTGGGGAGTGAAGTTTAGAACACCACATTCCGATTCTTCATGCTCCTCCCCACAATAATCGCACCATAGACCATAGGAGTGGCGGGGATAAAAATAATCAAAGAAATCCATGTTTGTCTAGAAGATTTTAACCGTCGGGATCAGGCGGTCACTATTTTCTTACAAACTGTTGGTTTGACACAGCCCCGTGTTAGGGTAACACGACCCCGTGCTATAGTCTATATCTGGCAGAAAATAGATCTTAAGATACTGGAGAGTTGACACGGCCCCGTGTTGGAACAGCACGACCCATTGTCAATTCTGCAGAAAGAGAAAAATTGAAAGAACAAGAAGAAAAACATAAAAAGAAAAGATAAAAAGGATTAGGCCGTTAATTTTAAGCTTTCTTAAAATTCATGTGTCCCCGGCAACGGCACCAAAAACTTGACGTGTGTTGATGTGAGTATATTTTTGTGTCTCTTTTTAGCTCTTTTTAACTAGCCGAATTCAAATTTTAAATTTATAAAACAAGATATTTTTCTATCACTCTACACACGTTAGGACAAGTGCACCTATCGCGGATGTAGTATAGTGATGGCAAGATACCGAGGTTGTCCAATGACACAAGAGCTTTTAATACCGGCTTATCGTCAACGTCTAATCGAACCAAATTTTAAGAAAAGATTTTTAAACTAATAAAAAGATAAAAGCAAAAAAATGAAATAAACTAAAAATAGATAGACAAGGAAGAATCACTTGGATCCGACTTATCTTTCATGTGCCCTTTTGATGATTTCCGCACTTTGGGCATTTTAAGAGATTATCTTAATTATAGTAGTAGGTCCTTCTTGTAAAGGCGACGTTACCCTCAACCTAGTGGTTTGAGTCAGCAAGGATACAATCCAACTAGGCCGTATTATTGAAAGATAATTAAGTAAGTTATTAATGCAAAATGTGGTGGGCCCCCTTCCTGGCAGCGGTCACCCTCAACCCGTTGGTCTGAGTCAGCAGGGATTCAGTCCTCACAGGGTTGGTTTAAAGTTTTAATAGTAGTTTATGAATAAGGGGTTCAAGCGGTTTTTTACTATCAGTCGGGCCAGTCATTCCCGGAAAATCCATGAAGTAACACTAAACTTGAATCAGGTTCTCGCAGGATCTATACACTGAACGAGACATAAAATTACCCAACCACCCTTCTAACCCTCTTCCAAGTAGTTAGCGTGCTTTATATAGACCGTAAAGACACGAATATGTGAATAAATGACATATGAAGAATGCTTAAGTAAGTTTGCCTTCAATATAAAAAACTAATTATTAAAGTCATTAATACATACCCAATTAAAAAGTTGCCAACGATTGGAAATCATAAAAGAAAATAAATAAAAGATATGTCTTCACCAAGTGATGCAAGAGTTTAGCCAAGCATGGCCTTTGTTTGACAAAGACTCTTACTATCAATCTTGGATCCTGAGACTACACACACACTCTAAAAGATGGAAAATAGATGATGGTGGTGGATGATGGTGTTGTAGTGGTGGTGGAGTGGTGGCAAGTGAGAGAGAAGTGATTTGCCAAGGGATGGTTTGAAGTGGAACCAAACACATCTATTTATAGTTGAAATCAGACGCTCCACCACGGCCCGTGCCCACCGGGCACGACCCCATGGCCATCTCTCTCTCTCTCTCTTACTCATTAATTGCTTGTCAGATCAAGTACTAACACAGCCCCGTGTGTCAATGGCACGGCCCGTGGCCAAAGTACTTGCTGTACTATCGCAGATTCTGAAAATCTTTGAGTTGACCACACCCCGTGTTGCCTTAGCACGGGCCCGTGTTGGCTGCTAGTTTTATCCTTTGCTATTGTCTTTTCTTCTGCACAGTATCCACCTTCGGACACGACCCGTGTCTGGTGGACACGGCCCCGTGTCAAGTCTTCTGTTCTTGCTATTTTGTGGTTTGGATGTGAATCGGGGTTTGGCGAGTTGCGTTAATTCCTTCTTCTTTACTTTTATGTTGGTTTTTGCTGTCTTTTTGCTCCTTTTGCATATTTAAGCTTTTTTGACCGTGAAAATTAAAAAGGAACAGAAAAGCAAGCTTTTTCCAACATTAGTACTGAAAAAGGGTTGATTTTACGCCGTATTTGATATAATTTATATGTTGTAGTTTAAGCACATCACCTCACCTGCTTCATCAGTGTCCCCCTAATCATCTTCATCTCCATTTTCCGTATACTGGTAATCACATTGAAACAAATCAACAAAGGGAGCATCATGCACTTCTGCATCTTGGTTTTCAGAAGGAGGACCATGAGGACTCTGTGTGATGACTTCTTCATCACAAGATGTCATCAGCACATGAGATACCCAGTGTTCAACATAAATTTCAATCAGTTTTACCCCACCACGTACATGCTCAAACAAGCTTGAAAAAATCATTATCACTAGACAAAGACTTCAAATCCAAATCCAAACATACATATGGAATTTTATAAAGGAAATAAAACACCAAATCAACAAAATAACCAAGTTGCTTAACCATTTCTTCTAGTACATCCATGTAAGACCCATTTTTAAATAACACGATTTTTAACATTTAAAATACGCATTTTATACTAAATATGCGACTTCACAAAAACTTTGTCAAGTTAACATTCATACATGTTTAAAGTATTCAAAATATAGGGCTAAGTGTTTACGTAATTCACTTTTATCAAAACAAAACTAGATTTAACGCGGAAGCTTCATTTAACGTGTATTCGGTTCATGTTCGTCGATTGATCTTCACCCATCCTAAGTTCAAACACACCTACATTATAAAATTTATCACAAACGTTAGTATATGAGACCCTAGAACCCGTCTAAACGGACCCGAAAGCTCAAAACCACCAAATAAACAAAATCATAATTTTTATTAGAAGTCGACCGTAGGCTACGGTTCTCAGACCGTAGCTTGCGGTTCACCTTTAATATTTCAAACAGAATGTTTGAACCGCACAGTAGCTTACGGTCTGCCTGCAGGTTTTGCTTGTTTTCCGTTTTTAATACGAAAACCTTCATAACTTTTTATCCGTTTGTCTGATTTACGTGATTCTTTTTCCTACGCGTCCGTAATTAAAACATGTATCCGTTTATCATCTTTGTTCATATCGAATTCCGGTTTAGGAGCGAATGGCTTATAAATCCCTTTTTACAATTATTTGACCCATTTGGTTTTAAGATACACTACATGATTGTCATCAAATCCTTTCTAAACATTTTTACCCATTCTCGGGCTTATCAGTCATTGGCGTTTCGCTCCTATACCATGGTTTCCGTACGCTTTAACGTCATGCTTGATATCAATGATTCAAGCATGCACTTTTAAACAATTTTGACAAGGTATAATTTCTGAACTTTTGACCCAATACCAAGGGTTCGTTAAATCGATTTTAGCATATCCATTTCTTGGCTTATGCACTATTAAAACGAACTTATTGCGTGATATTCAATTCACTTCAAGCATTGTCGTTTTAAAACATATTTTTGACCCGTTTGGTTGTCTAGTGAGCTTCCTCACTTCATTGACATGCCAAACTTATCCTATCCATTATTTTGACCCGTTTAGTTGTCGAGTGAGCTTCGTCACTTCAATGACATACCGAACTTGCATAGTACACTACGACACCATAATTTAACTACGATCAAGGTTTATGCATAATGTAACGAAACCAAAGTTGCGTACCTTCAAAGCATTCCTTTCAAACGCGTATCGCCACCGGCTTGTCCGCTTGACGTCCCGGTTTCCTTGCCTATAGAGTTCAACCATGAATCGTTTAGAACTCTTTTCATAACACATAATGCATAGTTCGTCATAACATACAAGTATGCGTTTTAGTTCAAAATTCCAACATTTAACTTTCTTTTAGGCATTTCAACAAACACCTAAAGGGCATAATTTCATACAATTCATAATAAAGTTCATGAATAACTATTTAGCCAAGATTAAACATCAATTAGGCAAGTTCATGTCAAATTTTCACATCAAAATTCTGATTTTACTTCATAGAGCTCAAAATACACTAGAGTGACAATCATAATCCTAGTGTTTAACATATTTCTATAAAACCCACTAAACACCTATATTGGTGATTATGAATTTGATCGTGATGAGCAAATTTCAACAAGCTAATGGCTAGGGTTTACTCCTAGACATGGTTTCATTCCAATTTCACCCAAACAACAATCATGCAAGCACAAGTTTGAAAATCTTATGTGTTCATCTAGAATTTAAGATGGAACCAAATGGTGAAATTTCACATACCTTATGATCGGTGATCACTAATTTGTGCTTGGATTTCGATTTGAGTTTGATTTGCCCTTTCAATTTGGTCAATTTAGCAGGATTAGGGCTTGAGCTTGAGAGCCCTTCTTGGCTCTGGTTGAAATCGCAGGACAAACACGTGTGTGTTTTGTTTATTTATTTTGTTTTAATTAAAACTCTATTCCATTGCCCATGTTTAGTCCCTCAACTTTACCCAACTTATTTAAAGGGGGTTTTAACCATGTTTGTTCTATTATTTCAAGACTTTTAACTAACTAGGTTATTTATCCCTAGTTATTTTATCCTGAATAATACCGTCATTTAATTTATAATATAAAATCTATATTTTCGGGGTATTACAAGTCCACCCCCCTTAAAGGGGTTTCGTACTCGAAACCGAAATACGTACCAAATATTGTAGGGTAGAGACGTCTCATCTCCTATTCGGACTCCCATGTGGTATCCGAACCCTTTCTGTGCTCCCATTTGACCTTCACTTGGTCAATTTCCTTGATTCGTAAGCTCTTAACATTTCGATCTAGAATTTCAATCGGCTTCACCGCATAATTAAGATTGTTATCCACTTCGATGTCGTCGTAGTGGATATAAGCCGTTTCTTCGGCTAGACACTTTCGGAGATGTGATACATGGAACGTGCTATGGATTCCGCTCAATTCCTCCGGTAGTTCAAGGCGGTATGCTACCTTACCTACCCGTTCGATCATTTTAAACGGCCCATAAACCTCGGGCTTAACTTTCCTCTTTTCCTAAACCGGATGATCCCCTTTCATGGAGATACCTTAAGCATAACCTTGTCACCAACCTGAAACTCGATCGTTCTTCTTCTTTTATCTGCATATGACTTCTGTCTATCTTGAGCCGCTTTCAAGTGTGCCCGAACCATATCAATTTTCTCGTTAGTGGCTCGAACTATGTCATTATGGGCGAGTTCACGCGGACCCACCTCACCCCAACACACCAGGGTCCGACATTTTCTACCGTAAAGCATCTCGTATAGAGCCATACTGATGCTAGCATGGAAACTATTATTATATGAAAATTCGACTAGTGGTAGATAAACATCCCAACTACCTCCGAAGTCGATGATACACGCCCGTAGCATGTCTTCCAAAGTCTGTATTGTTCTTTCACTCTGTCCATCCGTTTGAGGATGGTACACGGTGCTAATCAACAATTTCGTCCCATTTGTTCTTGGAATTCACGCCAAAAATTTGAAGTGAATCGGGTATCTCTATCGGACACAATAGATACCGGTACTCCGTGACGTGCCACTATCTCATTATTATACACCTCCGACATCTTTTCTGACGTATAAGTCTCACGTATCGGAATAAAGTGGGCACTTTTCGTCAGTCTGTCTACAACCACCCATATAGCATCAAATCCGCGGTTCTTCTTTGGTAGTTTGGTCAATAGGTCCATTGTGATATGTTCCCATTTCCAAACCGGAATATCCAACGGTTGAAGTTTACCGTATGGCTTTTGGTGCTCTGGTTTGACTTACAGACATGTTATGCATTTCTCCACATACTTTACTACATCTCTTTTCATTCCGGGCCACCAATAATTTTGTTTCAAGTCATTATACATCTTGGTCTCCCCCGGATGAACAGAATAACGGGATTTGTGAGCTTTGTCTAGCAGAAGCTTTTTGTAGGATCGAATTCCGACCTAAACGAGTCGTGTAGAAGAGTTTTTCATCGAAACAAAGAGGCGGAAACAAGTGTTTCAATGTAATTCAGCACGTATACACTATAAACTATCGATATTATTGATATAGATGACGTTTACAACCTGTCGACACTTCGGCAGCACTTCGTGGCTCACCGGAAGACAATCACCTAGAACTATATTTACAAATAAACCAGCTCAACCTATATATAGACTTTCTGGTCCGCTCGTATGACATGCCAAAAGAGCGGTCCAGACTACTTGACATATAAACGATCCAGAAACTGACATATGAGCGATCCTAAAATTGACATATAAGCGGTCCTATCATAACATTCTGCATGAACGAAATTATATTTTGACATCTGATTCATTTTGTCTTTTGTGGTGATGTAATTATGTTGAATGTTGTCATTGATGACATCACTTTGATGATGTCATCATGACATCATGACATCATGCTTGATCAATCTTCGCAACGTACACGAGACTCGATATAAGACGTAGACGACAGACGGATGCACCAACAAACTCCCCCTCGGATGTTGACGGAGTCTTCAGTGTCGAGTCTTCGCATCTTCAGTCTTTATCAGTCCTCTCGAACTCTTTGAAGTGTCTGACATTGTAAGTATCCTCAATCTCTATCTTCTCTTCTCTTTTCATCACTAACATACTCCTTCCTTAAAGAATCTTCAGACTCCCCCTTTCGATATGCTGGGATCGCAGTCTGGCTTGATGAAAACACAGAGTCATCAGGTATCGGAACCTGACACTCTATCTTCAGGTTTAAAATCGAAACCTGGCTATACCTGCACATGCTCTACCCAAAAATAAATTTTCTGATGACCACTTGTTGAGCAAATTTTAAAATGATTCAACATTTATAGTCTCAGATGAACCACTTGCAGGACTTATCATTTTCATTTTCAAAACAACACACTCTCCCAAACCATCTGTTCATCATGTTTAGCACTTGGAATTTTGAAAATCAACTCTCCAACACCAGTTGTCAAAAATCTTTTTGTATTTTTCAAAATTTATGCTAAAACACACTGAAAATCTTTTTGGATTTTCTAAAAGAAAATAAATGCAGAAATGAAATATTTACAAACAAAATTTTTGTGAGTTCGTGCAAGGGGATCATATCAGTTTTTGAGACAAATCACCAACACCGTTAAGCTTCATTTCATTTTAAGTTCTAAACAATTCACCTAGATTGTCAGTATATTGATCCACTTAAATTTTCACACAAAGTTCAATTGATCCGAGATACGAGGTTAATGTTTTAAGCTCTTGAACTTATTCGTGTGTCCCACTACTTGAATATACTCCCGTATCCAGATCCCAATATTCAGTCTTACAGGTGAGTATACCACAGATGATATCTGTCAGGGGAATAAATTATAGTACGAGGGCCGTGAGAGCTCAGGTCGATCTTTCGATACGCAGAGAGATGACGGCTTCGACTTTTGGTGTGTCCCCTTTAGAGGATCTTTTGCATTACAACAGCAGCGACTATCAATTTTATTGTTTCATCAGCTTGCTGAGGGCGATGCTATGTTTCAAGCATTTGCAGAAAGCATTATCCGGGGACTAGGTCAGAAATTTCTTTCAGCAGAAGTCCCGGGATAATACCCCAGATATCACTGAGCATAAAGACCTAGTATCTTAGAATAAGGAACCTTTCAAACAAGATTTCAGGGGTTACCTATATATCCAAGTTTGTGTTAACCCACAGAACAAGCAAGTTTGAAATTTAGGTTTATATCTCGTCACAATCTACTAAATGTGCAAAAACCTACTGGCATATCATCAGTGAGACCGTTTATCACTTTTTAACTTACCAATTCTTTAGCATGTTGTGATTGTCCACTGATGTACTATCATTTCCTCTTTTATGCAACAAAACTCATTTTTCCGTTTTATCATGTTTTTGGCTTTTTCAAATTTTCAAATGTTTTTGGATTTTCTAAAATTTCTTACTCCCCCTAAAATGCAAACACATTTTAGGAAATTTGAAAATAAACTGTACAATAAAGTGACAACTGATATCGAATTGCTACAATTCGCCATTCACTTGGCATAAACAATCAGAACTCCCCCTCACAACAAACCATTTTCTCATTAAGATTTCAAAACACTTAAGTTTATTTTAATCAAAATGATTTTTCCGGAAAATAAGTTTGTTTTTACCACTTGTAAAGTTGGGGATTTGGTTCATCATTATGTCTTCCAACCACTTGTAGAAAATCAAGTACAAATTAATGTCCTTGATTTACCACTTGTACCAAAAACACAATCAAATACACAGAAAAATGCCGATTCCTGATCCACGATTACCAACTTGGGATCTCCGGCAAGTCCACAGACTTACTGTTCGTAGTATGTACCATCCCAGTCACAAACCAGGGATGGTTCAACTTTATCTTTCTTCGTCTTCTTCTCATAGAACTCTTTAACCCCTTTGACTTTTCGATCAATCATTTTACCAAAAATGTGTTTCACAGTGGGGTTAAAGGCTTTTTCAACATCAAAAACCTTGTTATTATCATAAAATTGGTTTGATATTTCAACTTTACCAATTTTCTTCTTAAAATTTTCAGCCCGGAGTGGTGGAAAATTATCATCATTCACAGTCAGAACTGATTTTTCTCCTTTCATCTCAACCTGTGGCTCCTCTGATTTTGTGGAATCAGATTCATCGCCAGAAGATAGTTCCTCTGATTTTGATCTATCAGAATCATCGCTAGAGCTTTCAGCAACTTTCTTAACAACCCATCTCTAGTTGTCAGATTTAGCTCTCTTCTTGTAAAACTTGTTAGAACATTCACCAATTTCAAATGTAGAATTTTTGAAAAGTTTGATTCTGTCAATTAGTGGTTCAAACACAATTTTCTTGTCTTTCGAGTTACGAGAAACTCCCTGTTTTGACTGTATTGCCTTTGAACAATCTTTGGCAATATGTCCAACATTGTTGCATTTGAAACAGGTTCTCGTTTCTTTCATCTCTTCTTGCTTCTTTGCAAGGAATTCTTTGTTCGATTGTCTCCAGAATTCTTTCTTTTCTTCTTCTTCTGATGAAGTACCTGAAACAAATGACATCTTTAATTTAAAATCACGAACATATTTTTCATTTTTCTGTTTTTCTGTTGGAATAAATCCAAGACCTTTCTTTTTGAAATTACAGTTAGGGTTTGATTTCTTGTGAAAACCAGAACCAGAACTGTAACCCTTTTTCTTGTTTAATCTTTGTTGAACTCTTGAGGTGTAAGATTTAGGTTTACCATTAAGATTTAAATCTTTTATTTCAGAAATATTAATTTCTGTAAGTTTGAAAACCTTTTTGATCAATTCAGTTTTGACACCTCTTATTGGAAATTCCTCATCAGAATATAATTTGTCAGAATCATTCAAAGTATATGCAACTTTAAACGTTTCGTCACTCAAATTAGATTTTGATAACAGAAATTCTTTATTATAAACCCTTTTAACCGAAGAATTTTGACTGTTGACTGTCGAACTCAAACTTTCAGAACCAGACTTTGACTCCGACTTTGACTTTGACTCTGAGTTTGACTCCAACTTTGACTCCTCATTTTCATCTTTATCCAACACCTGATCGAAGACTTTCTTTATTAACTCAGACTCATGATCAGTGTCAGATGATGTAAATACGACATCAATATTTTCTGGCAAATTGACTGACGACTCCGACTCCCATTGTAAATTTGTTGCTTTTTCGACTCTTTCCTGATTTGGATTCCTGGGCAAATATCCATTTTCTAACGGGGGTGGACACTTGTTATAACCGACATCTTGTTTCTTACCAGAATCCTTCTTGTCAGTCTTTTTATTTGAGTCACTCTTCTTCTTGTTCTTCTTTTCTGGAGTCTTTTCGTCATTCACTTTTTCAGCATTCTTTTCTTCGGTTACTTCATCCTCTTCAAATGCCTTCATGCCTTCAACAGTTGGATAAATCCTGTCAATGACATAAGAAGTACATGAGTAACTTTTCAACAATCGATTAACTCTTTCAGTTTCAATTCTCTGAGTTTCAAGTTTCTGCTCAAGCACAGCACACTTCTCGATGTAGTTATTCGCCACTTTTTGTTTCGTCATAAAAGCACCCTGAAGTGTCTTCATTGCTGTAGCTTGTTCTTCACTTGTCTGATTATACTGATTCATCGCTTTGTTCAGTACATCGTAAGATTCCTTCAAACTATTCAAATTATAGATCAATGTACTGTTTTGCTTCTTCGCAACTTCACAGTTTTCACACTTCACTGGAATCTTCTTTGCATCAACTTCTTGATCAACTTTAAACTTTGCAACTTCAACTTTCACTTTCCTTTTGATCACTGGAATTTCTTCGTCATCACTACTCACAGGAGTCTTGATCTTTTTCTTCTTCTTTTTAATCTTTTCATCTTCACTATCACTTTCAGCAATCAATTTCATATCAGCATCAAATTTTCTCTTCCAATATTCAGTATCATCATCACTGTCCTCTTCAACTCGAGCTACAAAAGCTGTGTGAGCTTTAGCTTGATCAGGAATATAGTTATCCCAAGTAAAATTCTCCCAGCTAAAACCCTCAGGTAATTTTTCGTCATCTTGATCTATTATCAAGGCACTACCATTAACTCTCTTTAAAGAATCTTGATTCACTGCACAAGCTCTCTTTCCAGAATCTTCAATAATATGCATTCCATGTGCAGTTTGTGCTTGATGTTGATGTTGTTGAGATGGTTGTTGAGCAACTTGATGGTAGATGGCTTTTCGGTAATAATCATTGTTGTTGTTGAAAGGATTCTGAGCTCCACTTGCTTTGCGATTGGTGCACTCCCTCTTGAAGTGACCTTTCTCCCTGCAACGAAAACAAGTGACTTTAGATTTGTCAAAACCTAAAGTAGAAGTACCAGCCTCACGAAGATCATCTCTTCCAGTGATTTGCTTGAATTTCTCAGCTCTCCTCAACACGCTGGCCAAGCACCATTTTATGTCCATCAGCTCCATCTCTTCAGCATCAATCTGGTCGTAATCTTCCTTTGTTAGCATTGGATTCCCGATACGACCTGCAACAAAACTACCATAAGATTCAAGAACAGTTCCCAATAAAGACATATGGTTTTTAGCAATTTCTACTGAATAGTCTTCATCATTCTCTAAATTCAATACAATGTTGCACTGAATCTTTTTGCCATTCTTTGTTGCTGAAATGTTTGGATCGAAAGACAGAAATGATGTGAAACTTGTTTTGTTGTTTGATCCTGATGATGAACTTCCAGAAGAATTCTTGGCATTGTAAGCAGTTTCTATTTTTGGAGATAAATTTGTAGACTTCTCATTCACCCCTGCTTTGTAATACAACCCAATATCATGTTCACCATCAAAGTCTTTCATTCGAATAATCTTTCGTTGCTCCATTTCTTGAGCTTCCAGCTTCTCAATGAACTTGCTGAGTGTCAAACTGCTAAAACCTTTCTTGTTTCTAAGCATCATGAGATATGTTCCCCAAGTCTCGTGTGGCAATGAATCAGCAAGCTTTTCGATCAACTCTTCATTGTCTTTCTCAATGCTCAATCCCTTCATGTTTGCTAGCAGATTGCAATATCTTTCAATAATCTGCTTTGTGCTTTCATTCTTCAAACCACGAAACAAATCGAACTCTTTCTTCAGAAGTGACTTCTTGTTCTTTATCATTTCTTGACTACCAACAAACTTTGATCTTAACGCTTTCCAAATCGAGTAGGAAGTTCCATTATGTTGTAATAACACCAAGATGTCTTCTTTCACAGCTTGTTGTAGAAGACTCAGCATCATTTTCTCATCTTTGTATTTCTTTCTAGCATCGGCGCTTAGATCTTTAATCGGAACCACTTCTTCATCATCATTCATTGGTCGAATGTATTTTGTCTCAACACATTCCCACGCATCCAAGTAGTTAGCTTGTACCCAATTCTCGAAACGGCCTTCCCAACCCTTATATTCTTCGATGTTCATTAGTTTGGGCGGTTTTTGCATCGTCCCTGTTTCGTTTTCCATCAATGTGTTCTGTGTAATACTGATCGGGGTAGCCGGGGTAGCAAATGCGTTGTAAAAATCTTCGTCCATTTTTCTTCGAATTTTCAAATGAGCTTTATCACTTCGTAAAAATTCCTGTCGATTACCTGTCGAAAAACAAACAAAAACAATCAGTTTAAACTCTTATCAATTGACTGAATAAGACTGGTACTCGAGCTGATGAATTTTCTGTACAGACTGACGGTTGACACACTGTACGGACTGCTATGACCCGGATCAAACTCAAAACGATCACACCCTATGAAACCTTTGAACTCCAAACTGTACGACACTTTCAAGCAAGTCGATAAATTTAATATGCGACTTGATCACACAAAACGACCTGACTGTCAAACGTACTCTGATCAAACCATGCGAACCGACAAAATTCCAAACCTTGTGACTTTAACACAAACTGGATTTTAGTGCACAATGGATCCTTGGTACGAACTCGTGAACAATACACGCGAAGTAAACTATGAATTGGTATGATACTGGGTCGCACAATAACACTTCAACAATTAAAATTCAACCGATGTACTTGGGCCGTAGAATTGAAATGAGTTACACACAACTTGGGCTTATATAAGAAAATCAACATCAACAACCAAAATCACAATGGGCTGAGAATCTTTGACTTAACCAACTTATTCACATGAACCAAACACTTTGATTGGGCCGTAGCTTATGTGAGTTGACAATTTGAATTCCCCTAATTCTTATTAGACCGTTTGTATATAATGATCAGTTAATACATGTGTACCTCAACTATTAGACCTCCAATTTGATTTAACTGTACTGACTATATGAAATCTCGTGAAAAAGCTTGACTTACAAAACAAAATCACATGCAAACCATCAGACAATACTCCTCAACTATTGGACCCATTAATTCACTATCCGACAATTCTAATTGTGTATGAAACTGATTGGCCGCAACTTATGTAATTGACTGATACAATTCAATTTATTCAAGAATAACTGATTGGACCACAGACTTTGATTATGACATCATTTAATTTGTTCGACAATGCTTCACTGATATCACATGTTATCAACTGACACACTAACTTGTGATTTTCTTTTCCAATTACTGACAACAAAACACGTGATGAACCTGTTCGATGACTGAGTGTCACAAGAATGAGACTCTATTTGTCACAAAAGCGAACCCTGTATGTTCAAATGAGCGGACTTGATTGTTCAAATAAGCGGACCACAAGAGCGGATCAGATGATGTCCGGATAAGCGAACCAGATGAGCGGATCAGATGATGTCTGGATAAGCGGACCAGATGAGCGGATCAGATAATGTTCGGATAAGCGGACCAGATGAGCAAAATAACGGACCTAACAAGCGAACCAGCTGATGACATCATCAATATCACGAGTTCGTATGAACGAATCTTCAAAAATCCAAGGTTTTAGGTCGATTCAAGCTTTGAAACTTTCAAGGATTGTTCTATAACAAAAACCGAGCACAATGAAGTGTTTTTTGTTCAAAAACATCCACTAAAACGTTGTAAATCTGAGTTCAAAAATTACGTTCGTGTTAATTGGATATCGCTCAAACGATCTGACCGAATTTTTTGAGAAATTGATCAAGATTTACTTTGTTTTAAGATCTGAAACTTTCACAGATTGATTAAACTACTGTTCCGAACGTTATATTTCAAAATCATTCCATTTCATCCAGAAAAACTTGTTTAAATTTTGAAAAATCGTGAAGAATGGAGTAGAAACAGAAATTATCGGCTGAAATCGTATAGAACTCTTCTTCACCGGCTCTGATACCAATTGTAGGATCGAATTCCGACCTAAACGAGTCGTGTAGAAGAGTTTTTCATCGAAACAAAGAGGCGGAAACAAGTGTTTCAATGTAATTCAGCACGTATACACTATAAACTGTCGATATTATTGATATAGATGACGTTTACAACCTGTCGACACTTCGGCAGCACTTCGTGGCTCACCGGAAGACAATCACCTAGAACTATATTTACAAATAAACCAGCTCAACCTATATATAGACTTTCTGGTCCGCTCGTATGACATGCCAAAAGAGCGGTCCAGACTACTTGACATATAAACGATCCAGAAACTGACATATGAGCGATCCTAAAATTGACATATAAGCGGTCCTATCATAACATTCTGCATGAACGAAATTATATTTTGACATCTGATTCATTTTGTCTTTTGTAGTGATGTAATTATGTTGAATGATGTCATTGATGACATCACTTTGATGATGTCATCATGACATCATGCTTGATCAATCTTTGCAACGTACACGAGACTCGATATAAGACGTAGACGACAGACGGATGCACCAACACTTTTTAACCCCACATGAGTTAGGAACCCATGTCCTTCCGAAGCGGGTTTTCAACCCGTTTTTACCTTCGTCTAAATCCTTCAATTGGCCGACTATTCTTTCCTTCTTCCAATTCTCTTCCTTCACTGCTTCGGCTTGTGATTCCCGGATTCGTTCAAGTAAACCCGATGTCACAATAAGCTGCATCGATCGCACCCGTATTGGAGCATACTCTGCCTTTTGGCTCAACGCATCTGCCACTACATTGGCTTTCCCGGGGTGGTTATGTATCTCACAATCATAATCCTTGACTGTTTCAAACCATCGCCTCTGTCTCATGTTTAATTCCTTTGATCGAAGAAATATTTCAAACTTTTTTGGTCGGTAAAGATAGTGCATTTACCCCATACAAATAATGCCTCCATAATTTTAAGGCAAACACCACCGCCGCCAATTCGAGATCGTGCGTATGGTATTTCTTTTCATGAATCTTCAGTTGTCACAAGGCATAGGCTATAACCTTGCCTCGTTGCATCAAAACACATCCGAGCCCCGAATGTGACGCATCCGAGTAAACCACCATACCATCAACTCCGTCTACCAACGTTAATACCGGAGCGTGGGTTAACTTTTCTTTGAGAGTTTGGAATGCTTTCTCTTGTTCAATGTCCCATACAAATCTTTCCTCCTTGCGAGTTAATTTGGTTAATGGCGAAGCGATCTTGGAGAAATCTTGTATGGATCTCCTATAATATCCCGCAAGCCCTAAAAAGCTCCTGATTTCCGAAGGATTTTTCGGAGGGTTCCATTTTGACACTGCTTCTATTTTTTACGGATCTACTAGTACTCCGTCAGCACTAATGGTGTGCCCGAGAAATTGCACCTCTCGTAACCAGAAGGCGCATTTCGAGAACTTTGCATAAAGCTTTTCTCGTCTGAGCGTCTCTAACACCTCGCGTAGATGACGCACGTGTTCCACTCCATTTTTCGAATAAACTAAGATGTCGTCGATGAACACTATCACCGACTTATCAAGCATAGGTTTGCAAACCCGGTTCATGAGGTCCATGAAAGCCGCGGGTGCATTTGTCAATCCGAAAGACATCACGAGGAACTCGTAATGTCTGTACCGCGTATGAAAGGCCGTCTTCAGTACATCCTCTTCCTTGACCTTTAATTGATGATACCCCGATCTAAGGTCGATTTTGGAAAACCAAATCGCGCCTTGTAGTTGGTCAAACAAATCATCAATTCTCGGGAGCGGACTATCACAGCATTTTAGGGGATAAAATGATTTTATCCCCTAAAAAAATCATTGAAAATTTTAGGGGATAAAATTTTAGGGGATAAAATGAGTTTATGATTTTAGGGGGAGAAAATTTAAAAAAAAAAATCAAAAATTTTTAAAATATCAAAAACATTGAAAATTTTAAAAATGAGTTTTGCTGAAACAAGAGGAAATGATAGAAAATCAGTGGACTATCACAGCATGCTAAAGAAATGGAGAGATAAAATGTGATAAACGGTCTCACTTAAGATGTGACGGTAGGCTCAGCTAGACTAGTAGATTTGCGATAATGATACAAACCTAAATGAAAAAGCCTAGTTCTAGTGGGAAACGCGGTTGAAAGCATAGTACTTTGTTTTGTCCTTCTTGACGGTGTGCCTACTCAGTAATCGCTTATTGTCGAAAGACATAAAACTGGTTAAGTTTGTGAACTTTCACAACTTTGCTAAAAAGTCACTGTGATTGTGCATTTCATTTTGCAAAGATTTAAACTTGTTTTATTTCTTTATTTTGTTTAAGCATCGGACAACCTCTGCGTATACGTGAGTATCGACCTGGATGTTGTTGTCTAAACGTTCTGCTTTATTTTCTTTGGTGTTTCGTTTAAGCTTTGGATCACCTCTGCGTATACGGAAGTATCGACTTGGTGGTTAAAGCCTAAACAACTTCAACTTATTTTATTTTTTTCTTATTTTGTTTAAACATTGGACTTTCATTGCGTATACGGAAGTATCGACCTGATTGTTAATGTTTAAACATTCTGCTTTGTTTTCGCACAAATCACAGTTGATAAAAGTTTAAAGGCATTGCTTGAGTCAGTGTATTGCATGATGAGGGGATATGCTGAGATCGTGGGGTCCATAAGAATTTAGTGCAAAATTAATATACCTTAATGTATCGGTAAGCATTTCGAAAGTTGTTAGTTTGAGTTTACGAGGACAACTATATCGTCAATCAACGTGAATCGTTTAGAACTTAAAATGATTAAAAGCTTAACGGTGCTTGTGATGTGTCTCAAAACTGATATGATCCTCTTGCACGAACTCACAAAAAGATTGTTTGTACATATTTCATTTCTGCAATTACATTTTGTTCTTGCATTTTAGTTTACATATTTTGAAAAACTTAAAAAATATTTTCGACAACTGATGTTGAAAGAGATGATATTCAAAATCTCAAAGGTTGAACATGATGAACTGGTTTGGGAGTGCGTGTGCTGAATTGAGAAATTTTTTGAATTAAGAAAGAGGTTGAGATTAGTTAATCAGGGTCATTAATTTGAACTTGATAAAACTATTTCTAGTAAGTTTTTCTTATTGATTTAAGTAAAAACTTATGTTTTGATGATGAGATGTGTATAGGTGAAAGAAAAGTTTCTGATCCTGTTGCTATGAGAAGCCAGGATGTGATTCAGAATCTATGAAGAGCTTAATCAGAGAAAAGCCAGGATTTGATTTCAAAGGCGATAATTATTTCCAGACTGAAAATCCCAGTTTGATGAAAATGGGAGTCTGACGAGGTTAGAGCTAGAGAAAAGATCCGGGTACATGATTCCAGGAAGAGTTCCTGAAGAAGACCGATCAAGATTGAAGAGTTATCATTTTGAAGACTCTCATTGAAGATCCCGTCAACATTCAAGGGGGAGTCTGTTGGTGCAGTTGTCTGTTGACTTCATCTTCGTTCGAGTCTTAGTGTAGGGCTGATTGTATAGTGCTCGGAAATCGAGAAAACATGTTTTAGGGTTGATTCCGCTCCTAATGAAACCTTGTCATTTGGAGCGAAATCACTTAGTTCTTGATTCCGCTCGTAGAGTAGTTAGATGCTGATTTCGTTCCTAAATGTAATGCTGATTTCGCTCCTACTGATGTTGTGTCATTATGAGTGAAATCAGGAGCCTATATATAGGTCCTCCTGAGCGAAATCAGTAAGGTGTTTGTGTGAAGTCTTGTATGTGACGGCGAAGCCCTGCCAAAACGTCTTCAGCTTTGTAAACTGTTATCAAGAGCAATAAACTGAGATAATTAATGAATATCAAGCTAAACAAAGACTGTATCAATGAATTCCGCCTCTGATTCAGTCTGAGCACTCTTCTGATTGACTCGTTAGGTCGTCTCACGATCCTACAGTATCGGTTCTTTACTGTGAGTTTGTTTAACTCTAGGTAATCGATACACATTCGCATGCTCCCGTCTTTCTTTTTCACAAACAATACCGGTGCACCCCACGGAGACACACTCAGCCTTATGAATCCTTTATCAAGCAAGTCTTGTATCTATGACATCAACTCTAGTAGCTCCGATGGCGCGAGCCGATACGACGCCTTAGCTACGGGTTTTGCACCCGGAACCAACTCGATTCCGAATTCTACCTCCCGTTCTGGCGGTATTCCAGGTAAGTCTTTTCGGAAACACATCCTCATATTCACGTACCACCGGTACGTCTCCAATCTTCGGCAACTCTTTCTCCAGTTCATTTGCATATATCATGAATGCTTTACATCCATGTTTTATGAGCTTATGAGCTTTTAACATTGAACACACCACGGGACTACCCCCTTTTTCACCATAAATAGTAACGTGTTTTCCGCTCGGAGACGTTAGTTTTATCTCCTTACGAAAGCATGCGACCCTCGCGTGGTGTCAGGATAACCAATCCATTCCCACGATCACTTGAAATTCTGCCATTGACATCGGGATCAAGTCTATTGAGTATTCTTCATCATCGATACTCAATTTACAGTTTTGGCATACATTACAAACAATAAAGCTTTTATTATTACCTATCTCTACTTCTAAAGGCATAGGTAACTTCGCTAGTAAAAATGAAGGATGTCGAATAAATCCATATGAAATAAAGGATTTATTCGCACCTGTATCAAACAATACACGTGCGGGAATCGAGTTTACAGCAAATATACCTGAGACCACATCGGGTTCTATCTTTGCTTCTGCTACGGTCAGATGAAATGATATGGCCTTCGATTTTGGGGCTTCCACTTTCGTGTCTTGCACATCTTTCTTTCCCACTAGTTCCGGGCACTCAGACTTCTTGTGACCCGGTCGATAACACTTGTAGCAAACTGACACTTTATCCGCGCATATCGAAGCCGTATGCCCCATTTTCCGATATATGGGGCATGGTTTATCCTTGAAGCGACACTCGCCCTTATGACCTTTCCCGCAAATTTTACAACTTGGCGACCCGCCTTTCACATCCGACTTCTTTGCCGATTCAGTCATTCGTGCTTTCTTTGTAGGGCTTGGATTAACATCTTGCGCCCTTCGTTCACCCCGCTCAACTTGCTTTTTCAGCTCAATCTCTTGTTCCCTAGTAGTGTTTATGATCTCGGTAAGAGTCTCGTATTTTGAGGGAGTCATGAACTCCCAATATTCGGCACTCAGCATGTTATAGTAATAATATATTTTCTGCTCTTCGGTCGTCACTGATTCATCACAGAATCTCAGTTTTTCAAGAAAGATACCCGTGATCTTATCGATTGATTCACCCTTTTGCCTTAACTGGATAAATTCCTCATTGATTTTGTTGATGACCGCTTTGGGACTGTGATGTTTAAGGAACGGTGCCTTAAACTCACCCCATGTCATAACCCTCGCCGCTTCATTCCCAATCTCCTTTTTCTTATTGTCCCACCAATCTTTCGCTTGGCCTCTTAACTGACCCGTACCGTAAGCTACGAAGTCATTCATGTCACAGTGGGTCCTTTCGAACACTCCCTCAATATCGCTTAGCCATCGTTGGCATATTATCGGATCAACCTCCCCATTATAAATTGGCGGTTTACAACTTGGTTGGCATTATCTTCCAACCTTTTGATCCGTTCTTCAACTACTGAAAGCACCGTACTTTGGATCTTGTCTATGAAACCGAATAGACTATTCTCGATTGCCTTTCCTACCTCTTCGGCAATCACCTCTTTCATTTGATCGGTGACTATCGGCACCGCATCATTGTTACCTTTTTCCATCATCTTGAGTCTGAAATGTTTACATCAATGATTAAAAATTTCATTTTTATATTATTCGCATCTTTAGCTTTGGTTTAGCCAAGTTTACAACTTGCTTAAACCATTCTTGTTTAGTGTACTTTCCGAGTTTGAGTGTGTTAACAAGCTCTTCCCATGCACATCAACTCAAATTTCTTTTACTAATAAGCTAATAAAATCTACTAAATGACTAATTCTTACCGCATGTTTGATCATCCTTGAACCGAACAGACTTTGTTAACAACCTTGAGCTCTGATTACCAACTTGTAAGACCCATCTTTAAATAACACAATTTTTAACATTTAAAATACGCATTTTATACTAAATATGCGACTTCACAAAAACTTTGTCAAGTTAACATTCATACATGTTTAAAGTATTCAAAATATAGGGCTAAGTGTTTACGTAATTCACTTTTATCAAAACAAAACAAGATTTAACGCGGAAGCTTCATTTAACGTGTATTCGGTTCATGTTCGTCACTTGATCTTCACCCATCCTAAGTTCAAACACACCTACATTGTAAATTTATCACAAACGTTAGTATATGAGACCCTAGAACCCGTCTAAACGGACCCGAAAGCTCAAAACCATCAAATAAACAAAATCATAATTTTTATTAAAAGTCGACCGTAGGCTACAGTTCTCAGCTCGTAGCTTACGGTTCACCTTTAATATTTCAACCAGAATGTCTGAACCCTAGGCTATGGTCCAGGACCGTAACTTACGGTCTGCCTGCAGTTTTTTCTTGTTTTCCGTTTTTAATACGAAAACCTTCATACCTTTTTATCCGTTTGTCCGATTTACGTGATTCTTTTTCCTACGCGTCCGTAATTAAAACACGGATCCGTTTATCATCTTTGTTCATATCGAATTCCGGTTTATGAGCGAATGGCTTATAAATCCCTTTTTACAACTATTCGACCTGTTTGGTTTTAAGATACACTACATGATTGTCATCAAATCCTTTCTAAACATTTTTACCCATTCTCGGGCTTATCAGTCATTGGCGTTTCGCTCCCATACCATGGTTTGAGTACGCTTTAACGTCATGCTTGATATCAATGATTCAAGCATGCACTTTTAAACAATTTTGACAAGGTATAATTTCTAAACTTTTGACCCAATACCAAGGGTTCGTTAAATCAATTTTAGCATATCCATTTCTTGGCTTATGCACTATTAACACGAACTTATTGCGTGATATTCAATTCACTTCAAGCATTGTCGTTTTAAAACTTAGTTTTGACCCGTTTGGTTGTCAAGTGAGCTTCGTCACTTCAATGACATGCCAAACTTATCCTAACCATTGTTTTGACCCGTTTGGTTGTCGAGTGAGCTTCGTCACTTCAATGACATACTGAACTTGCATAGTACACTACGACACCATAATTTAACTACGATCAAGGTTTATGCATAATGTAACGAAACCATAAGTTACGTACCTTCAAAGTGTTCCTTTCAAACGCGTATCGCCACCGGCTTGTCCTCTTGACGTCCCGGTTTCCTTGCCTATAGAGTTCAACCATGAATCGTTTAGAACTCTTTTCATAACACATAACACATAGTTCGTCATAACATACAAGTATGCGTTTTAGTACAAAATTCCAACATTTAGCTTTCTTTTAGGCATTTCAACAAACACCTAAAGGGCATAATTTCATACAATTCATAATCAAGTTCATGACTAACTATTTAGCCAAGATTAAACATCAATTAGGCAAGTTCATGTCAAATTTTCACATCAAAATTCTGGATTTACTTCATAGAGCTCAAAATACACTAGAGTGACAATCATAATCCTAGTGTTTAACACATTTCTACAAAACCCACTAAACACCTATATTGGTGATTATGAATTTGATCATGATGAGCAAACTTTAACAAGCTAATGGCTAGGGTTTACTCCTAGACATGGTTTCATTCCAATTTCACCCAAACAACAATCATGCAAGCACATATTTCAAATCTTATGTGTTCATCTAGAATTTAAGATGGAACCAAATGGTGAAATTTCACATACCTTATGATCCCTTTACTGAGATGATCACTAATTTGTGCTTGGATTTCGATTTGGGTTTGATTTGCCCTTTCAATTTGGTCAATTTAGCAAGATTAGGGCTTGAGCTTGAGAGCCCTTCTTGGCTCTGGTTGAAATCGCAGGACTAACACACACGTATGTGTGTGTTTTGTTTATTTATTTTGTTTTAATTAAAACTCTATTCCATTGCCCATGTTTAGTCCCTTAATTTTACCCAACTTATTTAAAGGGGGTTTTAACCATGTTTGTTCTATTATTTCAAGACTTTTAACTAACTAGGTTATTTATCCCTAGTTATTTTATCTTGACTAATACCGTCATTTAATTTATAATATAAAATCTATATTTTCGAGGTGTTACAATCCATGCCAAAATCATCAATATCAGCATAATCTATGTAATTATACTTACCACCCACATACGCTCGACATGGGCTGTCACTAAACTCGCCATTGTGCTAGACTTTAAGACTGAACTTGGAAGTTACATCATCATCATCTATAAAGCAAAAAAAATCAATTCTTTATAACTTGCAAACAATACTTTGTTTTCAGTTGTGAATTTTAACACTAAATTCCATGGACATTGCAGCATAAAAATTCAAATACAGAGACACAAGAACTTACCATAATAATCTTTAGGGTTAATGTAGATATCATCTGGTCTGATCCTCCAAAAACCCCAACCATTTTCTTTATTAGGCAACTCACTTGAACATCGATTGAAGCAGAACAATTTTGTTGGAGAAGATGTGGGGATTGAATGCTGTAATTTAGGGCTTTTAGGCGGGTGATATATGTTACACCTGTATAGAATACAAAATGATGAAACTACCCTTCGCTTTATAAGTAAAAAGACCTAAATACCCAAGTCAACTAACAGTTGACTAACAAAAATAAGTGGGAGGGACCTGATTGCGAGCAATCTACAACCACAAGGATCGGAGTGTTGAATTTTTTCAAATGAGGGTTGGATGTGTAAGTGGGTGTAAACCACATGGACGTAAATTGTACTTTACTCTGTATTTAATGTTAAGTTTTAAGTTTTGATGAAAATTAAGTACTTACTAGCTAATGGATACTTTGAGCCAAATTTAATGTAACAGGTGATGGTTAGTCGAGATTAAGTTACTTATCTTTGATTCCCCTTTCCTCCCTAAGGGTGAGAGGGGCACTCCTCTCTTAGGGGAGTGACCTCTCTTAACTCCCCCCAATCAGCAAGCGCCACGTCAACTCCCCTCTTAACTCCCCCACACCCTCAATTTGATGGCGGCACTCCTCTCTTAATCTCTCTCATCATCTTCTCTCTCTCTCTCTCTCCTCTCTTTTTGTGCGGTGAACACACACCGAGCAACCCTCCCCGCAAACACTCCCCGACCCCTCGGCGGCGATGTTCCCGCTCGGGGACTCGACTCCCCGCACCCATTCCCGCTAAGTGCTCCGGACACCCTAAGAGCACAAAGAATTAAAGGCGTATATAGGATGTGTAAAACCATTGGTGGAAATTCCTTAAATGACCTAGAGGAGTTAAGAGGTGTAGGTGTAGGTCCTTAAAGTGACTAGAGAGTATACAACTTGCTCCTCCACTTTCTAGAAACATTTACTAATTCACTAAAAGTCCACCAACACAAAGAATGGACATCTAGCATTGCAAAGGGATCTTATGCATAATTTATCCCTCTATAATTTAGCAAAATACTCTTCCCTCACACATTTACTGTTCAATTTTCTTTCATTCCATTGGACCATTTGTCCAGCTGGCAGTAATTCATAGATGCATTCAACTTTCTTTTAAACTTTACAAGTAATCAAAGAGAAGATGGTACAACTTCACTCAAACACCAAAACCACCGTCACCACCATAGTTGATTAAAGAAAGTTGAAAAAGAGGAATAAAGTTGAGAGAGAGAGAGAGAGAGAGGGTAAGGGTTGTGCACTGGTCAGCGGCGGCGTTTGATGAGAAGATCGGTGATGGTGGTTGAGACGTGTATCGGAGGAGATGAGAGAGAGATGAGAGAAGATGTGATGGAGAGATGTTTATGGCGAGGGAAACAATGGTTGAAAGTGGTCAGGTGGGTAGAAACGGTGGGAATGAAAGGGGTGGAGATTACAGTCGGTGGCGGTGTGGGGCGGTGGGGTTGCTATCGGTGGTGGGATTTCCGGTCAGATCGGACCGGCTGGTCGAACCCGCCGGACCAGGAACCGTGCACCATGCCGGTTCGGTTGAGCATCTCTGAGGAAATTAACCCAAACGACCACGACATCATCACACATACTACCACCCTCCGTTACAATTATTGAGAGAGACCGGGAACACAAGATGAAAGCAAAGAGTACAAACACATGGATCTGATGGACGGCCGGAATGTGGCAGCGCAGTTGGTTAAGGTGGGGGAGGTGGAGGTAGATAGGGCTAAGGATGAAGAGGGAGAAAGGGGGTGAACGGTGGCGATGGCTGTTGTGTTGGGGTACAGATCCGGTGATATTAAAGAAAAAGAGAGATACAGATGACGATTCTGAACAGCGGTGGTGTGATAGTGTGGATGGCTAGGGAGGTAGCCGGGTGTGTGGTACTGGTGACCAACCTTTTCAATAAGGGGTGTGCCTATTGGCACACTAAAGTGCCTATTGGCACACCAAACCCTAGCAAAATTAGGGTTTACCTACGCAGCGTATTGGTCAATACGCAGCGTATTAGGTTAACCCTATACGCTGCGTATTGACCAATACGCTGCGTAGATAAACAATGGATCTCAGTGCCTGATAACCAATCATTGCACAGAAAACAAGGGTCATATACGCTGCGTATTGGTCTATACGCAGCGTATATAAACCATTAGATTTTTTTGGGTCATTTTGAGAGGTTTGAGGGATCATTTTTTCACAAAGTTTAAATAAGCTGCGTATTGACCTCTAAGCAGCGTATATAAAGGTCTGAAAATGTCTTTTATACCCTTGTGTTGAGGCTATACGAAGCCAAATACAAGGGTAGTTGTGTCATTTTTGTCTCATACGCTGCGTAGGGACCTCTAAGGAGCGTATATAAAGCTCCATTTTTGTTTTTTTATTGTGTATTCCTTTTCTTATTTATAAAAAAAAAAGAAAATTATTTATAAAAAAACAATATTATTGGTAAATAATACAAATATAAATTATAAAAATAAAAAAAATTAAATAAATATTATGAATTATAAAAATTAAAAAATAAATTATTTATAAAAAAACAATATTATTGGTAAATAATACAAATATATTGTTTTGTTATCGTTTAAATTAAATTATCGTATTCCTTTGTTTATTCATAAAAAAAAGAAAATTATTTATAAAAAAAATATTATTCGTAAATAATACAAATATATTATATTGTTATCGTTTAAATTAAATTATCTTATCATATTGCATCGTATCGTATCGTATTGCATCATATCGTATCATGTAGTGTATAGTATATAAGTCTCGTATAGAGGCCTATACGGGTGTTATTGTATAGTATCGTATCGTATCGTATCTTATAGTGTAGTATAAGTCTCGTATAGGTTTCCTATAGGTCTTGTATATGCATATAGGATTAGACGGGACCTAAACCACACCTATACGATACGATATCATACTTATAGGCTTATACGAGGTCAATACATGACCTATACGACGCTATACGACACGATATCACACTTATAGGCTTATACGAGGTCAATACGTGACCTATACGACGCTATACGATCCG
Source organism: Helianthus tuberosus (assembly GCA_030545235.1). Taxonomy (NCBI): domain Eukaryota; kingdom Viridiplantae; phylum Streptophyta; class Magnoliopsida; order Asterales; family Asteraceae; genus Helianthus; species Helianthus tuberosus. The sequence continues at coordinate 57,138,500 of CM060443.1, read as the reverse complement.
ATATCACACTTATAGGCTTATACGAGGTCAATACGGGACCTATACGACGCTATATGATACGATATCACACTTATAGGCTTATACGAGGTCAATACGTGACCTATACTACGTTATACGATACGATATCACACTTATAGGCTTATACGAGTTCAATACATGACCTATACGACGCTATATGATTCGGTATCACACTTATAGGCTTATACGAGGTCAATACGTGACCTATACGACGCTATACGACACGATATCACACTTATAGACTTATACGAGGTCAATACGGGACCTAATATTTGTATTATTTTTAATTCTTATAATTCATAATATGTGTATTATTTTTAATAATATTGTTTTTTTTATAAATAAACATGGAAATACCCCAAAATACACACAATTAATTTATTTTTTTTTATAAATAAACAAAGGAATACACAAAAAAATACAAAAATTGAGCTTTATATACGCTCCTTAGAGGTCACTACGCAGCGTATAAGACAAAAATGACACAACTACCCTTGTATTTGGCTTCGTATAGCCTCAATACAAGGGTATAAATGACATTTTCAGACCTTTATATACGCTGAGTATAGGTCAATACGCAGCGTATATATACAATAAGGGTTAAAAAGATAATTTAACCACATGTTTGGGGTTAAAAATAAAAACTACCCTTTATATACGCTGCGTATTGACCTATACGCAGCGTATATAAAGGTCTGAAAATGTCTTTTATACCCTTGTGTTGAGGCTATACGAAGCCAAATACAAGGGTAGTTGTGTCATTTTTGTCTCATACGCTGCGTAGGGACCTCTAAGGAGCGTATATAAAGCTCCATTTTTGTATTTTTTTTATTGTGTATTCCTTTGCTTATTTATAAAAAAGAAAATTATTTATAAAAAAACAATATTATTGGTAAATAATACAAATATAAATTATAAAAATAAAAAATTATATTAATATTATGAATTATAAAAATTAAAAAAGAAAATTATTTATAAAAAAACAATATTATTGGTAAATAATACAAATATATTGTTTTGTTATCCTTTAAATTAAATTATCGTATTCCTTTGTTTATTCATAAAAAAAAGAAAATTATTTATAAAAAAACAATATTATTCGTAAATAATACAAATATATTATATTGTTATCGTTTAAATTAAATAATCTTATCGTATTGCATCGTATCGTATCGTATTGCATCATATCGTATCGTATAGTGTATAGTATATAAGTCTCGTATAGAGGCCTATACGGGTGTTATTGTATAGTATCGTATTGTATAGTGTAGTATAAGTCTCGTATAGGTTTCCTATAGGTCTTGTATATGCATATAGGATTAGACGGGACCTAAACCACACCTATACGATACGATATCACACTTATAGGCTTATACGAGGTCAATAAATGACCTATACGACGCTATACGACACGATATCACACTTATAGGCTTATACGAGGTCAACACGTGACCTATACGACGCTATACGATACGATATCACACTTATAGGCTTATACGAGGTCAATACGGGACCTAATATTTGTATTATTTTTAATTCTTATAATTCATAATATTTGTATTATTTCTAATAATATTGTTTTTTTATAAATAAACATTGAAATACCCCAAAATACACAAAATTAATTTACTTTTTTTTAAATAAACAAAGGAATACACAAAAAAAAATACAAAAATTGAGCTTTATATACGCTCCTTAGAGGTCACTACGCAGCGTATAAGACAAAAATGACACAACTACCCTTGTATTTGGCTTCGTATAGCCTCAATACAAGGGTATAAATGACATTTTCAAACCTTTATATACGCTAAGTATAGGTCAATACGCAGCGTATATATACAATAAGGGTTAAAAAGATAATTTAACCACATGTTTGGGGTTAAAAATAAAAACTACCCTTTATATACGCTGCGTATTGACCTATACGCAACGTATATAAAGGTCTGAAAATGTCTTTTATACCCTTGTGTTGAGGCTATACGAAGCCAAATACAAGGGTAGTTGTGTCATTTTTGTCTCATACGCTGCGTAGGGACCTCTAAGGAGCGTATATAAAGCTCCATTTTTGTATTTTTTTATTGTGTATTCATTTGCTTATTTATAAAAAAAAAAGAAAATTATTTATTAAAAAACAATATTATTGGTAAATAATACAAATATAAATTATAAAAATAAAAAATTCTATAAATATTATGAATTATAAAAATTAAAAAAGAAAATTATTTATAAAAAAACAATATTATTGGTAAATAATACAAATATATTGTTTTGTTATCGTTTAAATTAAATTATCGTATTCCTTTGTTTATTCATAAAAAAAAGAAAATTATTTATAAAAAAACAATATTATTCGTAAATAATACAAATATATTATATTGATATCGTTTAAATTAAATTATCTTATCTTATCGTATTGCATCGTATCGTATCGTATTGCATCATATCGTATCGTATAGTGTATAGTATATAAGTCTCGTATAGAGGCCTATACGGGTGTTATTGTATAGTATCATATCGTATAGTGTAGTATAAGTCTCGTATAGGTTTCCTATAGGTCTTGTATATGCATATAGGATTAGACGGGACCTAAACCACACCTATACGATACGATATCACATTTATAGGCTTATACGAGGTCAATACATGACCTATACGACGCTATACGACACGATATCACACTTATAGGCTTATACGAGGTCAATATGTGACCTATACGACGCTATACGATACGATATCACACTTATAGGCTTATACGAGGTCAATACGGGACCTATACGACGCTATACGATACGATATCACACTTATAGGCTTATACGAGGTCAATACGTGACCTATACTACGTTATACGATACGATATCACACTTATAGGCTTATACGAGTTCAATACATGACCTATACGACGCTATATGATTCGGTATCACACTTATAGGCTTATACGAGGTCAATACGTGACCTATACGACGCTATACGACACGATATCACACTTATAGACTTATACGAGGTCAATACGGGACCTAATATTTGTATTATTTTTAATTCTTATAATTCATAATATTTGTATTATTTTTAATAATATTGTTTTTTTATAAATAAACATGGAAATACCCCAAAATACACACAATTAATTTACTTTTTTTTTTATAAATAAACAAAGGAATACACAAAAAAAATACAAAAATTGAGCTTTATATACGCTCCTTAGAGGTCACTACGCAGCGTATAAGACAAAAATGACACAACTACCCTTGTATTTGGCTTCGTATAGCCTCAATATAAGGGTATAAATGACATTTTCAGGCCTTTATATACGCTGAGTATAGGTCAATACGCAGCGTATAAAACTTTGTGAAAAACTGATCCCTCAAACCTACCAAAATGACCCAAAAAAGTCTAATGGTTTATATACGCTGCGTAGAGAGCTATACGCAGCGTATATAAACCTTGTTTTCTGTGCAATGATTGGTTATTAGGCACTGAGATCTATGGTTTATATACGCTGAGTATATGTCAATACGCAGCGTATAGGGTTAACCCTATACGCTGCGTATTGACCAATACGCTGCGTAGGTAAACCCTAAGTGTGTAGATAGGCAAACTGAGTGTGCAGATAGTTAGGGCCTTCAATAAGAGAGAGTGGCCTGATCTCATTTTATCAAAGATTTAATAATGAATTATAAATCGTATTTTATGAAAGCCTTTCACGTCCGCATCCACCATTGTACTCTTTCACTAAAATGATTTTAAATATAGGAGAAAATGTAATTATTTAAATACTTATAATATAGGAGAAAATGTAATTATTTAAATACGTATTAATTAAAGACATACATTAATTTGGTTAACATGCAGTTACAATTTTCTTAAATATATTGTCTTATTATTTTTATATGTTTATGTAACGTATTTCTCTCAAAAAAAGGTTTGATATAATTTAAATGTAAGTTAACATGATCAATTTTGATAACGTTTTATGTTTCAGTCAAAATTTAGTGAGTTAACCCCTAGCAATGCGTGTGTGTGGCTCAACGTCGTTAGTCTTTTTGTTTAGTTTGGCAGTCCCGTCGCAACGCACGGGTTCTTAAAACTCGTTATATATAAAAAGAAGAAGCCTTTCATAGGAGCATGGGTATATGCATTCCCTCCTATGGCACTCTTGTGGTTAAATTGAAACCCGTCGGTTCCACTAGTCCACTAACAAGCATAAGCTTTGGGCTTAATTGAATTGCTTAACAACTAATTAAAACAAGGAGGATATACAAGGCCGGCTCTGGGCCCGGCAAACCCGTGTCGACGTCCGAGGCCCAAAATTTCAATGGGCCCGAAAAGTCTTTATAGGCTTGTATATATTTATTAAATTATATATTTAGTATATTCATCCGTTTACTATGCAAAAAAAAATATTGGTGGTGTAGTGGCAAAAACCATCTCAAAATAATATAAAGGTCTCAGGTTCAAGTTTTTGCTCCATCACTAAGTTTTTATTTTTATAATTCATTTACCCTTAACCATAATTTCGGGCCCAATTCTTTTCGTCGCCCGAGGCCTAAATTTTTCAAGAGTTTTCGGGGAGGGGCTATGAGGATATATGTTGTTGGTTAGTCTAGTTTTAATAATATATCACTCGGTCCAATTGATAAATAGATAGATTGTGACCAACCAAAAGTATATGAAAAGAAGGTTAAGAAAGACGTTATATACCACGTTATTTTTATTAAAAGACAGCCATGTTTTTGTCAATTATTAGCAATAATTGCTATAAAACAAAAAAGACACCGTTTTTAGCGTATTCAGACAATTAAAATTAATATTTCATCCTGTTATGTTTTTTACAACACAGTACACCGTAACCATTTTATTTGTATTTATTAGATAAAAGTTTTAAGCAATATAAAATATCAGATTAATTGTATCTTTGATTGAAATTAATTAATTATCATGATAATGTATTTAATTTTTAAGTATATTTTATCACTATAGAAATTTTTTTATCATATGCATCAATGGATCTAAAAATCTTATTGAATCGGGACACAAGAGTTTAGAAGTGATAATTCAAAATTAGTCCAATTATTAATATTACTAGTTTATCATTTTCTCAATATCAAGTAGCAATTTCATTACACATAAAATCGACATACTTTTTGGACATTAATTTGAAAGCACAATTGACTTTTTGTTGGAGATATTTACATATAGAATAACTAGTCTAAGTCCCCGTGTAATACACGGGTGGCTAAACAATAAAAAAATTATACTTTAATACGTAAATACTTTATTACAGGTTTGTTCGAATATTAAGATAAATAATATCTTATAAAAATTAATTAACGATTACATTTCATATTAATTATCATGTATAGTCTAAGACCCCGCGAGTTTCGCGGGTGGCTTAACACACAAATATATAACTTAAAATTGTTGAAATAATCATTTGAAAGAAATAAACGTTCAAGTAAGGAAATCCATCTCTCTACCCGCGGGTACGTAATGTATCAAACGACATGAGAATCATTTGTGTTATGTTCATAAATAACACGACGCGCTGTCAACCTCTATTGGCATTTTTTGACCGAACCGTTAATAAGTCACCAAGAATATGGAATTTCTTGAGTCTTTGACCATCTAAAGTGCAGTTTTAATCCAACTTGGGATCACATATGCAGAAAAACATATAAAAAATAATGATTACAATAATAATTGAAACAATAATAGTTGGCATAACGTCACCAGACTTGCCTTTCACTCTTAAATTGCATTTCATGATTTTTGGGCTGACGGCATGACATATTGTAAAAAATAGAAAGCCTTATCAGTTGCATGTGGTTGAAAATATTGCTTTAATGATGCATTCATTTCCGAAATTGCATGCTATAGCCCTGAGTTATAAAATTATTAATAAAACAACAATTAAGATAAGCCATTCTAAAGAAATCTAAATTCTAAAGTGAAGAATGTGAACACTTTACCACCTTTTCAATATGCTTTATACATGTTATGGAACATGAGCCCTTTCTACCTTTTCCACTGATTTTGTGAGATCCGGTACAACATCACCTACATCCAACAAATTTTGGTAGAAACTATCCACCCGATGTTCTTTCACCCCAACAAAGGCTTGCATTGCCTGAAACAATAGGATCTTGCATGAAATCAAGAGCCTTCGTTCACACTTCACAGAGGGAAATCAGAAGCATCCGTGCATATTATTATTGTCTGAAATATTAAAGCATCATTAGTTAAATCGGGACATTGGTGACCCTGCCTCGTAAAAATCCTCACAAAATTTCAAAAACCAAAAAGCATGATGAAGTGGGGCAAATAAATGTCTGGATACTCCGGTGTTCATAGATCAATCCATCATGACACAATATTTAAAGATTATATGATTAATTTAAAAAAAAAGTGATTCAAAAAGTTTTTTTTTGTTGTGTTTTAAACAGTCTAACCTTGTCACCATTAGGAAACAGTTCTCTCAACGCAGTCATCTGGTCCAAGATCTGCTAGCAGTCTTTAAGCCGTGGTTGAGTCCCGAGTTTAGCTTTTTTTTTCTTGGTGGCTTTTAGCGGGTTCCACTTCCTTTCTAGCATGTGAACCTGTGTTTAAACGGGCATGCTATGACCATTAGCCATCCACATACCAAGTTCTAATTTATACATGAGCTCATTTCTCATGTAGAATTCATTATTTTACTTTGTTTAGCTGTTGACCATTGACCTCAAACTACACCATATGTTAGCTAACAGATAAAATTAAACAAAAATAATAATAATAATAATAATACATTTTCCTCTAAATTCAGTTTTTAGGAATAAAAACGATGGAGAATACTTCTACAAATCTAGAACTTAATGACTTGGTTATCGGGAAGTTGGACATATTTCAATCATATGGCGCCTTTTATTTGCTTCAATCTTATCTATAAAGTCGCTAATATAATCGCAAACAAATGTAAGGCGCTCGATTAGCCACCCAGCCGTCACCACCCAGACACGCATATTAATATATTGATGCTAATAATCATAAAAATTATAACCATTACATATAAAAATCACACAGGGCGCATCAGTGACCATGTGCTGCACAAGTTATATGACCATGAATTACAAAGACTACTCAACTTTATTTAAATAAAGTGATCTATGAACATAACAAACAATTAGAATTTCTTCAAAATTTGTAAAATGCAATATATTGGGTGAAAGGAAAGAAAGATTCAGTCGGACAACAATGACATCGATTATTTTTTTTTAAATAATTTTTTTCTTTGTAATGATGAAAGGGGTCAGGGGAAATGATGAAAGGGGTTAGGGGAATATGTAATTTTAACATGAAAACCCTCGTAAAATGAAAATCAGAAGTGGTAATTTTTTCCTATTTATGAATGAGTTGATCTGGGTTGTGTTTTAACAAAAATGGGTCAAGTAAAACAATTAGCTAAAAGGGGAACATGCTTTTTAATATTATACCAGTCTTGTTTTTTAATGATATTTAACATTTTGTTAAAGAAATAATTAAAAGAGAGAACGTGTTTATGGGTCAACCCAACCGACCGGACCCATTACAACATGCACGAAAGATGGTTTGTTTTCCGTTTTTTCATTGCTATGATCATTTCTCACAAAAAGCAGTTCAAGAAAGTTTAAAAACCTTACCAGTTTGGGGTAAACACCAGTCTTTTTCTAGTATGGGTCAAAATGACCCGCCAACACCTTTTTTGTCTATATTTTATAATTATTATAGATAATTAATGTGTTAGTAAAATTACGAAAATGATATAATAACAATAAATGATTCCACAGGTCGCATGCATTATAATAGACTTTTTTGGCAATATTTAACCTGTTGAAACCCCAGTTTCCCTTTAAGCTAGAGATTTCACTTGACCCGTTTTAACCACAGTTGCCAATTTAGCTAAAATTTTCATCTAACCCGTTTTAGATAAAACACAACTCAAATCAACTCATTAATAGGTAACTGGGTCAAACACCTCATCAAACAAAATAACATAAACCTTTACCTTCCCACATCTCCATATCTTCAGCCAACTTTTTGTAAACAGGGGTAGCAGACCAAACAAAATAACCACCAGGTCTTAAAAGACAGTTAAGCTCCAACAAAAGTTTTCCACTTGAAAACATACGTATTACATCTTTAAACGATTTTCTGTTCATAATTAAATCATTTTTTTAATTTTAATTAACCAAAACAAACTATTTGAAAATATAACCTTCAACGTGGCGACTCTGCAACGTGCACAATGAATGGCATCAAATACCTTACTGGGTAAGGGTAGTCTTTGGGACTCTACCAAGAAAAATAATTAACATGAAACTGTACTTTTGCAAGTAACTTTCTTATGATAATTCAAACTAAATAAAGTCTATCATAAAGAACAGGAGAATAGCAAAGCCCAAATTATTCATTTGTTTTGCTGAAAATAATTTGGGGGAATTTATGCATTAAGAATACACTTTTGGACCATTTGGTGACCCCCTCGTACCGAATATTAAAAATGAACAAACCACGTACCTGTTTTCGTTCTGTGTACTGGAGCGTACTATGATCCCAGCCGCTCTGCCTCATAGTTTCATATTTTTGACCCGTTTGGGATATACCCTGCATTTATGTGAAGTTTGAGCATGTTAATGGTTGTTTTTGTTCAAATAAACTTATATTTTATAACTATACTTATTTAATTTACAAACATAATCTGGTTTGCTTACCTACTTTTTGTTTCAACTATCCCCATTCCCATTTATCTTCTGACAGACTCAGGTAGAGAAGATACAACAGAAAAAGTTGCTGATAAACTACAATCCTGGCATTTAAGATGAAATATTATTAGTTTTTTGATAATTGATAGTCAAACACTTGGTTTTAAAAAGCGTAAGGAGCAAGGCATTACTACCAAAACTGACTGGGATCGGCTTGGGGTCAATACATAATAACAACATCAGATATGCACCGCCAATATCAAACCAGTCAGTTAACAATACAGGTCAATGAACAATCAACCTTACAAAAACATTTCTGAATCATATCAAATGATTTGTCACCTATTTAAATTAAAATCTTCAATCACAACAGTAAGCACAACAACTGAATAAAATCAAAATTTACCTATGAAGATAAGGGGGCATAATTTAATCCTTTAAGGTGTTATCATTATTGGTATGACACACACATTCAAATCGAAAGCCAATGACATTTAATTGCTGAAGACAAGCAAGTTATATTATAAGGATTTAAAACGTATTAAGGAAAAGGTTAAACAAACCTCTTTTCACACCCGTCTAAAAGAGGCTCAAGTGGAAGCAAAGAATGAACAGATAGAATCAGGCCCTTAATGAAGTCTTCTGGAAACTTATTGTGAATACATTCGATTCCCAGGATGACACCAATTGTAGCAACATCTTTCTTAGTAAGCATGCCTATAAGCTTACCGTAATGTCCACCCACATCAATTAAACAAACCTGAGAAATATAAACATAAAGATAAGGTTAAAAATAAATTCATGCTCAGTCTGGGCCCGAATTATATTCATACAAGTCCAGTTGGCTGATAGAAGCAAGATACACATAATAATTCATTTCAGAGTAAAAAACAAACTTCTTTACGGAAATAAAACCCTGAATTAAAGAACATATACCACATTTGTCATCTTCAATTCATAGCAGGCCCGTTCAAGGTGGAACTGAAGAGGTTGACTTGCCTAGGCTTCGAACAAACCACATGATTAAGTTATGTTTTGCAACAAAATCATCACCTGTTCCCATAGAATCGTAAGAATTAAATCTGTTAACTTCAAAAGCTACAATAAAACCCTAGATCTTAGACAGGGAACAAATTTGAACTATTTTAAATCATTCTATCGAATTACTCTACAAGATATGAAATCCATAGTGGCTAGATCGAACATCAAAACCGGTTGGTTACCCTCCAACACCTGATCCACCATAAATCCCCTTTTCTTACTATGAATCGAACCAAAACTCTTCAAAAAAAAAAAAAACAATTAAATTCAAAATTTAAAACATGGGTTGACACAAAAATCAACTAAACAATCGATTAATTACCTTATACCAGATCTAAAAGTTTGACCGTATTAGGGTTTGTGAGCCGCATATCTAAAAGCTCAGTTGCACCTCTTCTCCGTTGATCTGTGGTGAACACATGTTAAATCATCAAATTTTCAAAGGAAATAACCACAATCAACAACAAATCTTACCTTATACCAGACCTGAAATAACTATTGTGTATATACAGGTGTATATACAGGAAATAACTATTGGAGTAGCAATTGGATCAACTTAGATATCCATGTTTGTGGTAATGCCATGCATTCTTTTCTCACAAAATGATTATCAGTGTTAATAAATATTAATGATATAAGACCCTTTTTTCTTTTACAAACTCTTAATAAATATTTGTGATATGAGACCCTTTTTTCTTTTACAAATAATACCATCCCATTCCGTGTGGTTGTTGACTGGATAATGGGACAAAATATACATCCCAAGTCAAACTATTAGAATCGTAGATCTCATTTCGATTTGCTGTGATATCAATATCAAAAAATGTTCCTGAACATTATCATAATATGTAGGTGCAAAACAATGTTTTTTTGACCGAAATCCCATACGCCAAACTCGGCCCTGGTGACTATATACACGCCACATAAATCACCGATAAAGGCTTCAGGGCTCTCGATTGGTGCGCTACTGACATGAGAAGTTTTTCCATTTGACTGGCTCAAACAACCGGCTGTCTAGCCACTTGAGTGTGCCAATGGCTACATCTGTGTCCCAACACGGGCGGAGGAAGAACCAGAACCTGAATCCAAACCCGACCACAAAAGTATACACATTCTTCGAGCTCAAATAAAGTTGTACTGCCCTGCATTTTTCTTTTTTGTAATTTCCTAGGGCAAAAGGATATGAGCTTCTTAGAAGATCAATTTAACTAAAGTTTGTTTTACTTTAACTTCTATGTCTTGTAATTTAGTATAACATATGTTTACTAAACTTTGCTAAAAATGAGAATCGTTTATACCCAAGTATCTAGTCTCGTTGATATTAAAAGCAGGATGTTATCAGATTTGTTATTCAAATATGAAAGTTTTGAAAACTAATTAGAAAAAACGATTTGAAAATTCAAATTCAGATAGATTCGAGTTGGTCGAATAAACCAAATTATGAAAAAGAATGAATAATATATATAAAATAAACAAAAACATATAATTATATGCAGTTCAACTTTAAATATCTGGGTATATTCAGTTAAAAAAACACGAATTTGAATTCAATTCTGAAACAATTTGGAATTCGGTTCAAATGATAACTTTTTTTAACGGCTTTAGTGCAGCTGGATTCCGGGGGAACCCGAAAGGCTTACCACCTGAATGCAACCCACCTTACCAGAGTTCGAATCCTAGAATAGTGGTGTTCTCCTGTATCAGTGGCATACACTTGCGTGGTTCGAACCCAGTACATCCCCCTGGCCTCATACTTAGACTGTGGGGTATGGGGCTTGGGTTGGGGCGTGGGTTGGCCGAAAACGCCCAAGCCACAACCCCAGGTGGGCTTGGGTTGGGGCGTGGCCCTTGGGGCTTGAGTTTGAAGCCGGGCATGGGGCGGGTTAGCGATCCGATGTGGCAGCCTCCTATTCGCTTTGTTGGCCATGTCATAGCGGGTGTTTGTATTTTTTTTAATAACCTGCCAACCCACGCGGTGCACCCATGCTCCGCCATACCCCACGGACACGTCACTCGGCGGTGGGGGGGGGGGGGGCTCAAACTCCACGTGTCAACTCATGCCCCCAACCCAAGCCCCACCATACCCCACGGTCTTAACCCAGCTAGCTTTGCCAACTGGGCCAAGGATCATTGGCTGGTTCAAATTGCTAACCTAGCTTTCAACCTGAACAAACACGACATGACGTTTTAAAAACAATACCTATTTTTAGCCAAAATGAATCACATAAAAAGATAAAGAGAAAAACAAATAACTTGTCTGAATTGAGAATTTCTTTGCACAGATATTGAGCTCTCGCCTCTTTCAAAGCCAAACATAACTTTCAAAGCTTCAATAAAGCCAATTTGTAACGACGCCAACATAATGCGCAAATATGTAACTATAGACATTAAACTTTACCTAGTTTACACAGCATCACGGGGTATTTCGTGTTGATCAGTTCTGTTTAAACTAAATGGAAAACATGAATAACATACCTGTTATGGCATTCAAAGCAGAGGAGAATCCAGTCAGAGATCCAGCCATTGAGTTCGACATCTTTGTCAGTATGATTCGGTTCCTCCTTAGGGTGTAAAGTAATGATGGTGATGATAACCGAAAGTAGGGTAAGAATTCGGTTGAGAGAGAGAGTTCGAGATTATGATGTTAATGAGGGTTGATTGATTGTGTAAAGTGTGTAACCCTTTAACTCTCTAATAAGCCCCTTATTTATACACCCAAGAGGAAACCTAATTAGTTAATAAGGGTAATATGTTCCATCAACAATTACCAACTAATTATAATAGGTTATTAATATATTTTGATCTAATATAATATAAATGATTATATAGGCTACAAGATTAAATACCAAATAAATAATATTTAATCTAACATTCTCCCACTTAGCCAAGTAATCATTTATCATGAGTATTAGGTAAGCCTGGCCAGGAGTTAACACTCATTTTAGCCTTAAACCAAGAACTATAGCAGAGAAATACAGCCGTTGAATCATCATGCGACTCAGGACCCCCATTAGTCATACTATAGCCTCAATTTAAAACCTAACAGTTACGATCAAAATACACAGCCCTTTAGTGTCTGATTTGTATTTATATTTGTCTATATGTCATTACACCGGCAGAACATATGTTAGAGACATACAAAATCAATCTGAGGAAATTTTATTAATTAAAACATAAGCTAGTACAATATGCCATTAAATAAGGTCTTTAGTAAGTCCCATATTCGATACATGTTCTTCGAAAACTTTAGGTGGGAGACCTTTAGTCATCGGATCCGCAAGCATATCTTTAGTACTAATATACTCAATACAAAGATTATTTTCCTCAACTCGTTCACGTACGAACAAGTACTTTGTATCAAGATATAAACCAGCTCCAGTCGAACTGTTACTGTTCGAGAAACTAACGGCAGCTGAATTATCACAGTAAAGCTTCAATGGTCTAGAAATGGAATTAACAATCTTGAGTCCAGTGATCAGATTTCTAAGCAACATTCCATGACAGGTTGCGTTGTAAACAACAATGTACTCTGCCATCATTGTGGAAGTTGTAGTTAACTGTTGTTTATGACTCTTCCATGAGATAGGTCCGCCTGCTAACATAAAGATGTAGCCCGAAGTGGATTTCTTGTCATCTTTGCATTTGGCAAAGTCAGAATCAGAATAACCTACCACTTCTAAATGATCACTTCTTCTATATGTCAGTTTATAGTCTTTCGTCCCTTGCAGATATCTGAGGACCTTCTTAGCTGCTTTCCAGTGATCTAGGCCAGGATTAGTCTGATAACGACCTAGCATTCCAGCAATATAAGCGATATCTGGGCGAGTACAGACTTGAGCATACATCAGGCTCCCGACTACTGACGCATAAGGTATCTGGCTCATTTGCTCCTTTTCAACCTCTGTTGTCGGACACTGGAATGAACCGAAAACATCTCCCTTAACTACTGGAGCGACGGAGGGTTTGCACTGTTGCATGTTGTAACGTGTAAGAACACGATCTATGTAAGTCTTTTGAGACAATCCTAAGATCCCTTTGTGTCTATCTCGGTGAATTTCGATGCCAATGACGTAAGAAGCATCTCCGAGATCCTTCATGTCGAAGTTATGCGAGAGTAAACGCTTCGACTCATGCAACATGTCTAAACTATTACTTGCCAGTAAAATGTCATCTACGTAAAGGACAAGTATAGTAAAGTTACTCCCACTCATCTTGAGGTAGGTGCATTGATCCACTTGATTCTTCATAAAACCTTGCCTCTTCATGACTTCATCAAACTTTAGGTACCATTGACGTGATGCTTGTTTTAACCCATAAATGGATTTCTTCAACTTACAGACTAGATGCTCCTGACCTTCAGGTTTAAAGCCTTCAGGTTGTTTCATGTAAACATCTTCGTCTAAGTCTCCGTTAAGGAAAGCAGTTTTGACGTCCATCTGATGCAGCTCTAAATCAAAATGAGCTACTAGGGCCATGACGATCCTTAATGAATCTTTACGAGAGACAGGTGAAAACGTCTCTTGATAATCAATTCCCTCTTTCTGAGTGTAGCCCTTTGCAACCAATCTCGCTTTGTAGCGTTCAACGTTCCCATTCGGATCCAGTTTTGTTTTGAACACCCATTTACAACCTACAGGTTTGGTACCATTGGGTAATTCGACTAAATCCCAAACGTCATTTTTCTTCATGGATTCAAGCTCATCAATCATTGCTTTGTTCCATTCAGAAGACTGATCACTGCTAATGGCTTCGTTATAAGAGATATGATCATTGAGCTTTCCAGCATCCATTTCAGTCAGGTAGGTAACATAATCATCCCAATTAGTAGGCCTTCTTTGCCTAGATGACCTCCTGAGTTGATTATCGGGTTCAGCGTTGTCTTGGTTTTGAGCGTTTGATGTGCCTTCGTTATGAGGTATAATGGGTTCTGATTGTGGAGGTGGAATTTGTGCAGTGACTTCAGGTGCAGTTGCATGGGGTACAAGAGGAGTAAACGGAGTAATGATAAGTGACGAGTCTCTCCCCCCCGCGTCTTGTACTTCTTGCAATTCTTCGTAAGGGTTGGTACTGCTCCCACTGACCTTGAAATCCTCCAAGAACGCAGCACGCTTGGTTTCAACAATACGGGTGACATGGGAAGGACAATAGAAACGATAACCCTTTGAATGATCAGGATACCCGATAAAGAAGCAGGTAACTGTTTTAGGGTCAAGTTTCCTTAGGAAAGGATTGTAAAGTTTTGCTTCAGCAATGCAGCCCCATACTTTCATATATTTAAGACTCGGTTTCCTTCCTGTCCAAAGTTCATAAGGAGTTTTAGGGACAGACTTAGAAGGAACTCTATTGAGTATATGAACAGCTGCTTTTAACGCTTCAGTCCAGAGGAATAATGGTAAATTAGTGTTGGCTAACATACTGCGCACCATGTTCATAAGGGTACGATTTCTTCTTTCAGCGACACCATTCTGCTGAGGTGTACCAGGCATGGTGTATTGGTTCACAATCCCCTGGCCCTTACAAAACTCATAAAATGGACCAGGAGCTTGACCCACATCAGTATGTCTTCCATAATATTCACCGCCTCTATCTGATCTCACAACTTTAATCTGACGATCTAATTGCTTTTCAACTTCAGCTTTATAATCTTTAAAAGTTGTTAGAGATTCAGATTTCTCCTTTATAAGATACAAGTACATGTAACGAGAATAATCATCAATGAAAGTGATAAATGAAGTATGTCCTGTTATACCAGCAATTTGATAAGGACCACTAATGTCAGTGTGAATGAGTTCTAATAAATTAGAGCTCCTAGTGGCACCTTGCTTATTTGCTAATGTCATTTTGCCTTTGAGACATTTGACACATGTTCCAAAATCGGTGAAATCGAGAGGAGGTAAGACTTCATCCTTTACGAGACGATTTAATCGTTCTCTTGAGATGTGGCCTAAACGTTGATGCCACAACATAGATGAAGTCTCTAAGTCTCGAATTTGTTTCTTTTCTATCTTTGTGAGTGATTCATTAATATTATATGACAACAAAGATTTAGAAAAATTATCATCTAGTTCTAATCTATAGAGACCACCATCCAGAATGCCAGTACCATAAACAACGGAATCATAGAGAATAGAGAGTTTGCGATGACCATGAGAAACGACAAAACCGTCCATGTCTAACTTTGGTCCTGATACAAGGTTCCGAGTTACCTCAGGAACATATAAGGTATCATAAAGTTTAATACATAAACCAGTTTTCAAAAATAATTGTAATGTTCCTATGGCCTTCACTTCTAATTCCCGATCATCCCCAACTTTAAGTGTTCTTTGGTTTCTTCCCAGCTTCCGGATTGTAAGGAATCCCTGAAGTGAATTGGTAACATGTACCATAGAACCAGAGTCAAACCACCAAGAATTAGCAGGAACATTTAAATTAAAGGACTCAAGTATCATGAAAAAATCGTTACCTTTCTTAGCCAGCCACTCCTTGAAGTCAGGGCATTCCTTTTGCTTATGTCTTGTTTTCTTACAGAACTTGCAATAGGGTTTGCCTAAGGAGTTCTTAGAGCTGGAAGGTGCACTTGTATTAGGAGTTGGATTTGGCTTTTGAACCTTAGAAGCATCCTTTCTTGGATAATTGTTCTTCCTCTTCTTTGAGCTGGAGGTGGTGAAGTTAGCAACATCAGTATGGCGATCCATCTTCATACGCTCTTCCTCCTGCACGCACATGGCGATCAGCTCACTCATCGTCCATTTGTCCTTCTGAGTGTTGTAATTGATCTTGAATGCTTCATAGGACGAAGGAAGCGAAGTGATGATGAAGTGAACAAGAAAACCATCACTGATCTCCATCTCTAGGCCCTTCAACTTATTGGCCATGTCATGCATCATCATGATGTGTTCGCGAATGCCGCTCCTCCCATCATACTTAGTCATCACCAGCTTGAGGATAAGTGTGCTAGCGTGTGCTTTTGATGTTCCCTTGAATTGATCCTCCACAGAAGCCAGATAGGTTTTAGCATCTTCAGAATCAGGAATGGCCCCTCTGATTGAGTTATGAATGGACTGCTTCATGAACATGAGAGACATGCGGTTACACCTAGTCCACTTATCATGGAGTAACTGCTCAGCAGCAGTACTAGTAGCAGTAAGGTCCGCTGGCTTATTCTCTCTTAGAGCATAATCAAAGTCCAGCAGCCCAAGAGTAAGCATGAGGGCATCCTTCCAAGCAGCAAAGTTATCACCAGTCAAAGGTGGAATCCCTTGATTGGGTGCTGTTAGTGGAAATAATACGAGCAAATTATGATACTAAGAAAGAAGTCTTAATGTGATCTAAGGGCATGTTATACTAAGGCAGGCATAAGTAATGACCATTTTAATTATGAAGCTGTGACAATGTCTATTACTAACATCAAAATAATAGACTTAGTAAAATTCTATTTAAATGAAGACAAATCAGCTTTGGCCAGAAGTGTAATCATTTAAATATGTGTGCAAAGTAATTGTGACAAATCAGCTTTGGCCAGAAATGAGACAATCACTTTAGTTATGCACTTGTCAAGTCATGCTAAACATAAATGAATTAAATCAGCTTTGGCCAGAATTAAGACATTTCAGGTTTGTAATGCATACTTAACATAGCTCTTAATAATACTTGAACAATAAATAGATGTATTAAATCAGCTTTGGCCATAATTAATACATCAAAAGCTCATTCAAGTTAAGCTATTTTGGTTTTGTAAAATTATCTGATTCTGATTAATTAAGTAAGTAAGTGTTAACAAAACCAAGTATTTAATAGCAAACCACCTGTTAGCGCGGATCGAACTTAGTTTCGAGTCGTAATGGTTATGGTTGCGAGTCGCAATCTCAGTCTCGAGTTGTGATGGTCATGGTTGCGAGTCGCAATCTTAGTCTCGAGTTGTGATGAGTGCGGTTGCGAGTCGCAATCTTAGTCTCGAGTTATGATGATCGTGGTTGCGAGTCGCAATCTCGTGGTTGCGAGTCGCAATCTTAGTTTCGAGTTATGATGATCGTGGTTGCGAGTCGCAATCTCGTGGTTGCGAGTCGCAATCTTAGTCTCGAGTTGTGATGATTGTGGTTGCGAGTCGCAACCTTAGTCTCGAGTCGTGATCTCTGTTAACAGCTGCTGATTGTGATAAAACTGAAACTCGAAATTTAAGGGATTTGGGATAGTATTTCCTGTTTTAATCATGATCTAAACTTATCAAGGATTTCGAAAATAATAACTGATTATCTCTTTAACAGTTTTCAAAAATTTAATAGATAAAAATTTAGATCAAAACAGTAAAACACTTATTAATCCAAAATTATATTCCAAATCTTATGAATTTTTCGAGTTTCTTAGAACATAAAGGATGAACCCTAAAATAATAAGAACATAATCTGGAAATCCGAAACCTGATTTTAATGGTTTTGTAATGGATTTCGTGACAATAAGCTTAATCCTTTTATGATTTCGGGTCAATATATCAAGTAATAATTTCCGAAAACAGGGATTTCGGCCATAATGAAACCCGAAAACAGTTTTTGATTTTAATGCTTTAAAACTTCCGTTTTCCAGATTTTTGATCCGATAATAATGGATACGAAAAACAGAACTGATTTATCAACATATGCTCTGATACCACATGTTGATCAGTTCTGTTTAAACTAAATGGAAAACATGAATAACATACCTGTTATGGCATTCAAAGCAGAGGAGAATCCAGTCAGAGATCCAGCCATTGAGTTCGACATCTTTGTCAGTATGATTCGGTTCCTCCTTAGGGTGTAAAGTAATGATGGTGATGATAACCGAAAGTAGGGTAAGAATTCGGTTGAGAGAGAGAGTTCGAGATTATGATGTTAATGAGGGTTGATTGATTGTGTAAAGTGTGTAACCCTTTAACTCTCTAATAAGCCCCTTATTTATACACCCAAGAGGAAACCTAATTAGTTAATAAGGGTAATATGGTCCATCAACAATTACCAACTAATTATAATAGGTTATTAATATATTTTGATCTAATATAATATAAATGATTATATAGGCTACAAGATTAAATACCAAATAAATAATATTTAATCTAACATTTCGGTCTGTTGTGCGGATCATAATGTCTACCCGGAAAAAGATACAGCACACCACCAGTCCTAAAAATAATCTTACCACCAATCTTCTCATGTCATTTCAACTAACATTAACCATAAATGCTTCACTTAAACAGTTAACTTAATCTACTTACAGAACCTAAATGATGAATCAAAACTGTCTTAATAAACCTGCAGAACGCAACAGAGGTTTCGCATGTCGACAGTCGGAACGCCAAGACACTGCACCTTACAAACCTGATCCCTTCGCCAATGCAAATGAATCATCTCCAACATATTATGTGTTAACCCATCCCGTCCTACAAAACCCAATTCATAATTAACAACAATACTAAATTGAAACTGGTGGTATAATTAACAAAACCCAACATATTAATAAGATCGTATTAACTTTTTAAAGATCCGTATAAAACAGTAGATAGCAATTCTTTTATTTTAATGATAATAATATCGGAAGTTAAAACGCACATGTGAAGATGAACCAAGACGCTTGGAGGCCCGCCAAATAACTTCAAGAGTTTTATCCCCTTTTCGCTTAGCTTTATCTTGGTAATCAATCCGGCCGAAGAAAAGAGAATCAAATCCAACCTAAATGATCATAACGACTAAAGTTTAAAACTTTAAAACACGTAACAAAAGTGATATTAACAGTTTTTTATAAGCGTCAATAAACCAGAATATACGACCTCTGCCCCTAATAGATAAGCCTGCACTGCTGAATGACCGAAAGGGTCTATTTGCCAATCAATTCTCGGTGTTACGTTAAACTGTTCCTTGATAAACTTATGCACATACTTTGTTTGATCAATCATTTCGATATAATGCGGTGCTGCCTCGTCATGCATGCACCAACCGCCATTTCTGCCCAACATAAAGTAGTTATATTCACAACATAAATCCAATGTAATACAGAAGCATTAATGAAAAAAGTCAACTTAATTTGCTTACAACATCTCAAGTTGACCCGAACTAACAAAGCGCTTGACTATAGCTTGGGTGGCCTCACTCTGATCCCTCCACCAATGTTGGAAAAACGCCTGCAACATTCATAACATCTTAGAAATCTTTCAGGTCAAATTCCACAGTCAAACGAAAGCATTCAAGATTTCTTACCTGTTCAACATAAATAAACTTCCGATTCTTATCCTCCAGTAGCGCTTGAACCACTGAATCAAGCACATTTCGAACGTATGCTCCCTGCACAATAATTTAAAAGATCAAACAATGAAGTTATTGGATTAACAAAGAGATAAAAGAACTGAAAGACATACCTAGAACTCAAAGCGAAATAGATCATGAGATGAGGTGAAGTGAGATCTTGGACCTTGAAAGCATCAATATGGAGTTATGAACATAATAGTATCATGTTACACAAAAACTAAATGCATACTAAGAAACAATATTAAATAAAATCAGAAACATGTCTTCCTTATAACTTGCATATCTAAGTAAACAGAATGAACATAAAAAATTTTCAGTAACTGCAAAACTTGATCAATAATTAAGTGTAGACATTATAGGCATCAATTATTTTATAGCTTTGCAAACCTGCAACTCAATACTCTTTGATTAAAACTTGCATTACCTTGTCGACAGAAAAGCCGATCCCACATTTGTCATTTCAGAGTATAAAACAAACTTCTTTACGGAAATAAAACCCTGAATTAAAGAACATATACCACATTTGTCATCCTCAATTCATAGCAGGCACATTCAAGGTGGAACTGAAGAGGTTGACTTGCCTAGGCTTCGAACAAACCACATGATTCATCTTCGTTAAGTTATGTTTTGCAACAAAATCATCACCTGTTCCAATAGAATCGTAAGAATTAAATCTGTTAACTTCAAAAGCTACAATAAAACCCTAGATCTTAGACAGGGAACAAATTTGAACTATTTTAAATCATTCTATCGAATTACTCTACAAGATATGAAATCCACAGTGGCTAGATCGAACATCAAAACCGGTTGGTTACCCTCCAACACCTGATCCACCATAAATCCCCTTTTCGTACTATGAATCGAACCAAAACTCTTCAATCAAAAACAATTAAATTCAAAATTTAAAACATGGGTCGACACAAAAATCAACTAAACAATCGATTAATTACCTTATACCAGATCTAAAAGTTTGACCGTATTAGGGTTTGTGAGCCGCAAATCTATAAGCTCAGTTGCACCTCTTCTTCGTTGATCTGTGGTGAACACATGTTAAATCATCAAATTTTCAAAGGAAATAACCACAATCAACAACAAATCTTACCTTATACAATGTTTGAACGCATTAGGGTTTGGGGGCCGTAGATCTAAAAGTGTCGGTTGCACCTCTTCTCCGTCGATCTGTGGTGAACACATGTTAAATCATCAAATTTTCAAAGGAAATAACCACAATCAACAACAAAGCTTACCTTGTACCAGATCTGAATGTTTGAACGCATTAGGGTTTGGGGGCCGTAGATCTAAAAGTGTCAGTTGCACCTCTTCTCCGTCGATCTGTGGTGAACACATGTTCATAGGAAATAACAACAGTCAAATCTTCAAAGGAAATAACCACAATCAACAGCAAATCTTACCTTACGGTTGTCGAGTGGTCGGAATGCCAACTTAACCAGACAACCACCATCAATAGCAGCCGAAGAAAGCAAAATCTCAAACAGATCTGGTGAAGATAGCCTTCGTGTTTCTGAATCGCCGCAAGAGAGAGAGAGAGAGAGACGAAGGCGGATGAGAATGAGGAGATTTGTGAAACCCTAATTTGTGTCCGTGTTTTTTTCGTAAAAGATCTTCAAGTAATTGATTATTTATTTGATGTGCGGTAAGTGTCGTATATATTAGGTGTATATTTTAAGCCCTTTTTAACACTTATTTTAGCCAAGTTTTAAATTTATAAAACACGATATTTCACTAACACTAAACACACATATGGGCAAGTGCACCCATCGTTGAGTGTAGTATAGCGTTGGTAAGATACCGAGGTCGTCCAAGGACACAAGAGCTTTTAGTACCGGTTTATCCTCAACGTCTAACCAAAATAAAAGTTTAGAAAAATGTTTTAAACTAAGAAAAATAAAACTAACTAAAATGCTGAAAATAAAGATAAAAATAAAAACAGATAGACAAGATGAATCACTTGGTTCCGACTCGTATCTAGTATAACCTTTGATTATTTCCGCACTTTTGCACATAATTAAGAGATTATCTTAGTTATTGTAGTAGGGCCCTCTTTTGAAGGCGACGTTACCCTCACCCCAGTAGTTTGAGTCAGCAGGGATACAATCCTAAAAGGGTGGATTATTGGAAGATAATGAATTAAGTTATTAATGCAGTATTGTGGTAGGCCCCGCTTTTGGCGGTGACGTTACCCTCGGCTAAGTAGTCTGAGTCAGCAGGGATACAGTCCTAAGTAGCCGGGTTATAGTATTAATAGTAGTTAACTTATGAGGGGATCAAAGAGTTTGGACCCCCGCCATCCAATACCGTGAAGTATTGAAGGAGGTCCTACTAAATTTGACCCAGGTCCATTGCAGGACCTCTAAACGCTGAACAATGGCAATACCTTTACCAAACCGTTCCCTTAACCCCCTACCAGGTAGCCAACATACCTCCATATAGACCGTGGAGATATGAATGGTGAAAATCCTTTATTTTATATAGACAGTAAAATAATGTCAAGACACCACGGACAAACGATAAGGAAAAATCACCTTCAACATAAGTAACTAGTTATTAAAGTCATTAATACAAAACCAAATAAAAAGTGCAAAAGATTAGAAATAAAAAGTATTATACTAGACACTTTGTCTTCACCAAGTGATGTAAGAGACTTAGGCAAACATGGCCTTGATTGTCAAGAACTCTTACGATCAATCTTGGATCCC
Source organism: Helianthus tuberosus (assembly GCA_030545235.1). NCBI lineage: Eukaryota > Viridiplantae > Streptophyta > Magnoliopsida > Asterales > Asteraceae > Helianthus > Helianthus tuberosus. The sequence goes on along the minus strand of CM060443.1, from coordinate 57,115,739 downwards.
GAGACGACTCACACACTCTATGATGGACAATGGATGATGGTGGTGGATGATGGTGTTGTGATGGTGGTGGGTGGTGGATGAAGTGTGAGAGAGGTGGTGTGCCAAGGGATGAGATGAAATGAATCCAAGCACCCCTATTTATAGGCTGAACAGAGAGCTGGACACGGCCCCGTGTCCGCTGGACACGGCCCCGTGTCCGTCTGACACTCTCTCTCCTCATTAATTGTAATTCGCAATTACAATAAATGCGCCTGCTGTACTTTCGACACGCCCCCGTGTCCGCTGTGCACGGCCCCGTGATAGGCAATAGAAGCTTCTATAGGTTTGTCTTTTCTGCTGCTTCTTGGGCACGGCCCCGTGCTGGCTGAGCACGGGGCGTGTTCAGCCTTCTGTTTTCTCTATTTTGCTTTGGAAGGTGCCGTTGAGGGTTCGGGCAGTCCACTAATGTTCCTTTTCTTGTATTTATGTTGGATTTAGCTGTCTTTTTGCTTCTTTTGCGTTTTTGAGCTCATTTAATCCTGAAAATACAAAAGGAAGACAAAACACTCTTTTTCCAATATTAGTACTAAAAAAGGGTTAGTTTTATGCCTCATTTGATGTAATTTATATGTTGCATTTTACACACATCATTATTCAACTTTCCATATAAAACCATGAGCGTTTCATAATCGATTAAAGGGGATTGAAAGGCGCGTATATGAATTGAAGAACAAAGGAGGAGAATTGAGAGAATTCTAAATTGCCGCTCAAATAAGAATTATCAGCCTCAATAGCATTGCCACATCAGCAGTGACATGGCAAAGTTATTTTGCTTTAGTATAATAGATAGATAAAAAAATAAATACAATTTTACTAATGAAATTCAAGACTTCAAACAATAATCCCATCTTTCTGAAATTGGCCGATAATAATCCCAAGTCAGTTATTAGCCAATAATAATCCGACCTCGTCCAATTTTTTTTTTTGTAAAATAGACCGCCGTTAAAATAAGCTTAACGGAGTTAAGTTTTTTTCCAAATTACAAACCGATGTTTTAGGGCTTTTGATCAGAACGATTATACGAGTCGATTGATGTAAAACTTACCTCGATTGTGTTCGAAATGGCTTGAATTTTGTTAATTGGAAGTTAAACACCCGAATTTAAGCACCGTTTTCGTGGGCTGGGGGTAGTATTTTGAGGTAAGTTTTACATCAATCAACTCGTATCCTCGTTCTGATCAAAAGCCCTAAAACATCGGTTTGTAATTCGCAAAAAAACTTAATTTCGTTAAGCTATTTTAACGGCGGACTATTTTACAAAAAAAATTGGACGAGGTCTGATTATTATTGGCTAATAACTGACTTGGGATTATTATCGGCCAATTTCAGAAAGATGAGATTATTATTTTCCAATTTGCCTATTTATTTAAACACTAACACGTGCTCGCGCGATGCATCGGAGACAACACTTTGGATTGTGTCACTCGTTTCTAATAGTTTTCTTATTTGTATAATATATATTGTAGCATTATTATGGGGGATATACGTTATAAGCAAAGTCATGAGTTAGTCCATTTTACACTGTGGTGTGCATGGTACAGTCGGTTTAGTAATTATCCTGAACTGAAGCCATCGGTTAGTCTAGTTGGATACCCGCACGATATTGCGGGCAACAATTAACAACGCGGTATTCGTTTATGTTAGTTTATTAAACATCTCGTAATATATTGTATAGTACTTTTGTTTGTTTCTTATTCGTAAAATATTTTACAAAAGTCTATTATATTTTTACATACCTTTTTTATTTTTTTTGTTAAGATTTTCCAAACATTCTGTAGTTACAGTATGTTTAATATTTTTTAAACAACAAACAAAATGTAAAAGGGCACATTATAAAAACATCTTTCCAAATCTTATGGTTCGGCTCTTTTAAAAATGTTTGCTGGAGTAAAATTTACGATTTAGTTAAGTCCTAGTTAAGAAAAATTGAGCTTTCACCATTTAAAAACTATAATAATACAGTAGAGATATAGATACAAATTTATACGGTAAAACACTATATGTTTTAAATTTTAAAAATTGTTTTCAACTTCGTTTTTTGCCAGCCTTTTTTCGTAGAATGTTTGTTACAGTCTTTTTTTCTAGAATGTTTGTTACAGCATCTATACTAGCATGTGACGAAATATTCATTCTAAAGTGAGTCAAACTCATCTTAAAAAATAGCACATATGTCTAGTCATTTTTACTTTGTCAAAAAATATACTCATTTTAAAGCGAGTCAAACCCATGCTAATAAATAGGATATATGTAGTTATTTTTTACTTTGTCAAATAATATCAATACAAAATCGAAATATTCACATAGGTTGTTGGAGTTTTATAATATAACTAATATTTAATCATTGAATCTTGTTAGTCCCTAACACGTTTTAACCAAAAGAGACGCAGCGGAAATACAGATCTAAAAATTTCTTTCTTTATTTGTTTGACATACTTGAAGGTTCGTTTATAAAGTGTCGAACGTTTTATTGAAAATAATTACAACATTCATTCTTAATTAAAGTATCAAATGGAATATATAAATGCAAACTACGTGACCACTCTCCCCGTATAATCCTTGCTCTTTGATTCGATCTACACCCGCTTGTCCATGATGGTGATAGAGAAAATATGTACAAATCATGAGGTCACCATATACAACCAACCCATTAGTGATTGGTAACATCATACAAAATTAAATACATATATTTAAAGACCATATAACATTCTAACTACATAATTCTATTTCATTCGATTATCCTCCCGAATTTACTTGCTCCAAATCCGACATCAATTCCTCAAGGCCCAACGTTCTCATACCTGCATTACATTTCTTTCCCAACGGAACACGATTAGTAGCACATAATCTCAACATATTGAAAATTCACATCTTCGCATAAACACGTAACATTGGTATACATTCATTTAACTACAACACATGTATACACTTTCTTGAAATCAATTACATACATACTAGTCCCATACATATATCACACATATAAGATCACGTTACTTACGTCAACTTTGATTACACATCTACAACACACATAGAAATCTCGATTGAATTAATTACATTCGATTATCATACTTATTCATGCATACAACTATCTAACTATAACATTCCTATGAACAATTTCTATCCCTTCATGTGTGTAATACATACTAACGCATTGTTCAACATGATTCAAATCACACACATATATAACCCTTGCGAGCCCGAAATCATTATTCGTATTCGTACGACATAATTAAGTTTTTTCGACCTTTTTGTAGGTTATACTACTTTTCGGAAGTTTATCGGGGCCTTTGCATAAGCCTTAGGGGATACGGAGGTTCGGGATGCAATAATACACCCAAAAACCAAGATTTTTTTTGTTTGTTGCCCATACCCATCGTAAGCTATGGCCCACCTGGTGTAGCTTACGGTAGGAACTTTCTGTGAAAACAGAAGCCCTCTGCCGTAAGTTACAGCCGGATGTCGTAGCTTACGACCAGCTGCTGCTGCTGGTCTGCAACTTGTTTTGCCCCGTTTCGAGTTTCTTGTTCGATTAGGCCGGCCCCGAGACTTCCAAACACGCCTTTTTCTGATATCTTATCTGTTTTCACTTCTTTCCAAACCTTCCCCCTAACGTTACCCAATCCCCATACTCTCCATCTTAAAATCTTTCTCCTGAAAGTTATGACCCATTTAGCCCTATATTGAGGTTTTACCGCTTTAACATCATACCAACCATTTCAACAAATCTTACCTTAACATTTCTCATTTATTTGTACGTTCCACCTTGATTTCAATTATTAAACGGGGGGACACTCTTAAAAATCATACTTAACATGTTAAAAATTATTTTTTTCTAAATTTTTTTCGATGCTTTTTTTATAAATACAAGTACAAACATTTTTAATAAAAAAATCAAAAACTAAAAATATAAAAAAATATTTAAAAAACAGTTATATCTTATAGAATTAACTTAACATGTTACAAATTATTTTTTTTATATTTCAGCGTTGTTCTTTATAAAAAGGAGGAGAAACTAGTCGAATAAAAAAATATTTTTTCTAGAATTTTTTTTTAGCCTTATTTTAATTGTTTTTTTTAATATTTTTAGTTTTTGATTTGTTTTATTAAAAATGCTTCTACAAGTGTATATAAGGAGAAGCACCGAAAAAGATGTTTAAAAAATTAATTTTTAACATGTTAAGTTAAATTTTTAAAAGTGTTCCCGGTTCCTCACTTTTTTAGTGTTCCCCAATGAACCATTTATATATATATATATATATATATATATATATAGGGAGAGGATCATGAGAAAACTAAATATAAATGAGAAAACTAGAAAACTAACTAAGAAACACTAAAAAGGAATGGGGGAGACTTTTAATGAAGGAGGGGGGGGGGGGGGGGGGGGACTTTTAATGAAGGATGGGTAAAATTGGAAAAAAAAATATATAACTTTTCAAACATTTCCCATTTCTCCATACGTTATCATTTTAAAACAAAAATGGCACCATAAGATCACAAATTTTAGTATCTTTCATTCAAGTATATTCGAGCATATTTTTTATGACATAAAAAAAGATTTATGGTGTCGTCTTGTTTTCAATACTATTATTATAGTAGTGCACATGTGCAATATAACATGTACTACAATTGCATTACATGCCTAAAATTAGCTTTTTGAGTCTAGTTTAGCTTTTAGGGTTAGTTTTTTTGGAGGTTTAGGATTAGGTTTTTGGGTGTGGGGGGGGATGGGGGGTTTAGGTTTTTGGGGGGTGGGGGGGGGGGGGGTTAGGTTTTTTTTCGGGTTTAGTTTTAGGTTTAGTTTAAATGAGAAAACCAAAAAACTAAACAAAAAAGCCTAAAAAAAACCTAAAAACATACCAATTTTTTTTTTTTACAATTTTTTTTAGAAAAATCGCTACTTTTTATGTATGGAAAATTTTTTTAAAAGAAAACTTTTTTTTTGGTTGTACTACACATGTGCACTAATACATAAAGCTTAAACCACTTAACCCACCCCCCACCGACACCCCCCAAAAACCTAAACCCCCCACCCCCCAAAAACCTAAATTCACCCTCCCCTATATATGTACATGTGTAGTACATAAAAAGTAGCGATTTTTCTAAAAAAAATTGTAAAAAAAAATTGGTATGTTTTTAGGTTTTTTTTAGGCTTTTTTGGTTAGTTTTTTGGTTTTCTCATTTAAACTAGTTTTCTCATGATCCATCCCCTATATATATATATATAGGGTAGGAGTTGGGTAGAAAGTGTGTTTTTCCTAGAATGTCTAGGAAGCAATAAGAACGCGACATGTGGCATTGAAGGATTTTAACTAAAAGAGCAATTGTGTAATTTGAATATTATTTTAATTATGGATTATTTTATTAAGATAACTAACTAACCAGAAAATTATGGAAACTAAATATCTCATTTAATTCAAATTGACAGTTTCAATTTAAATCATACAATCTATACAACATATTCACAGGAATTCGTAAAAAAGGATTTTACAACATTGCTGGAGGATTCTTGACATTGTGTTTTAACAGCAAGCAGATTTCTTGACGATGTGTTTTAACAGCAAGCAGATTGCTGGCCATTGTGTTTTAACAGCAAGCAGATTTACTGGAGGATTCTTGACATTGTGTTTTAACAGCAAGCAGATTTCTTGACATTGTGTTTTAACAGCAAGCAGATTTCCTTGACGTTGTGTTTTAACAACAAGCAGATTGCTGGACATTGTGTTTTAACAGCAAGCAGATTTTTTGACGCTGTGTTTTAACAGCAAGCAGATTTCTTGACATTGTGTTTTAACAGCAAGCAGATTTCTTGACGCTGTGTTTTAACAACAAGCAGATTTCTTGACATTGTGTTTTAACAGCAAGCATATTTCTTCAACACACTGTCATCATCAACCTTAAAATGGTAAAACACATCAATCTTAAAGTGGTAAAACACGTCAACCTTAAATCATATAACGAAGATACGAAAGTGAATCGAGTAACCTAGAGTTAAATGAAACTGACCTGGATTCGAAAAGGGCTCGCCGGAAACCTTGACTGATCGTCGGCGGCGGCGTCACCCCAGCCGCTCCTCTCTGCCTACCCCCTTCTGGTCGCTGAGCACCACCACCACAGCGCCATCCTGCGCCGCCACCTAACCCCACAAAATCCCTCCTCCACTGTGTGTTGCGGCCATCACCGTTTTGAGGTTTTTGGAGGTGGGTTTAGAGAGGGAGAGAGAGAGAAAAAAAGAGGGGAAATCGCATGAATTTAGGGATTGGTTATTTATATGGCAGTTTCTTAACTGATTTAAAACACTTCCAATTACCAAAATACCCTCACTATATTAAAAGTCTCTAATTATATAAGTCAGATATTACGAAAATGCCATCCATTTGATATAAGCCATTAAACACACTCATCTAATGGCCCAGATCGCTTCCTACACTTTCTAGGAAAAACACACTTTCCGCAGGATCCCTACACTATATATATCTTCATGTACTTAAATACGAAGTGAGTGCGGAAGTCACTTACCTTAAGCGCCCGTATTCGTGATCGCTTCATCGCCTCCTCTTGACCCGTTAGCCTTCCATTCTTGCGTCCTTGACATGATGCTTATCCTTACATGTCTCCATATTTACATTCTTGTTAACATACATGATATTACATATTACCAAATCATAACTAATTCATAACTTGCATTTGACTTTCAATAATCAATCCTAACAAGCACAAGGCGTAGACTTAAAATGCAACATTCCAAATTTATGCAATTTATCATACCATCAAGTATAACATATAATGACCCATCATGCATCGCTCGTTCCTCCTATTCTTACAATCATATTAGGAATTCTAATAATATTATTCTCGTACTCGTTGACTTTTCATAAGGTCAATGGTCAAGTATACAAACTTCTAACTTAGAAACATATGTCCATATTGATGTAGTCGATCATACTAATGGCACTGTAAACATTTCATGCTCATGTTGTAAAATACATACAACCATGTAATCACCTAGTTACATACACACACCAAACATATTCGATTTCGTTCATACTAATAATTCTCATAACTTCATAGATAACATCAACATCATTCGAATTCACTTTTTTTATAGGATTCTTATATGTTCCACATCTACTTCTTAAATCGCAATTAAGACAATCAAACAATCCACATGTGTGCATTACATCACTCAAGCATATAGCACAACTCCTAAAACGTACTTCTACTCAATCACACATTAACTAAATTCACACATGGATTTTAACAAGAACATATTTCTCATGATAATTTACTATTAAATACATCATGTCTACATTCTATACATATTCATCCACTACTTGCATACATTTTCACATATTATTGGCATTTAGAAATATCATCAGACACTTGGCGTGCGTAGTACTATCTAAGCATAATATACAAGTAGTTCATGCCTAATCTTCCTAGTTCATACATAATTCATCAAGTTTCTTACTTACAACAAGTACCATTCTTATCATAACATTAAACATATCAAACACCACATTTCTTTCAATCCATCTAACAAGAATCCATCACACACAACATAATACATCACCATTAAACAAGAATTGGACATGGATGATATATCTATGTCACCACCTTCACCATAACAAATGGGTTTTACCTCAAAACATCAATTTACTTGAAATAATGCATAATCTAAGTTCTATTTTGGTGATTATAATGCACCTACATGCTTAACTCCATACAATTTCAAAGATTGATTACATACTCTTTTTTTCTAATATCACCAAATCAAAATCTACAAAATACCTTATGATTAGCTTCAAATCCTTCTTCAATTTCATCAATTTATGGGGTTTTGGGGAAGAACCCCTTTTTCTTCATATGTGTGTATATGTCAACACATATACATACATCCATATAAAAATGCTGAATTTTATGAAGTTCTCCCATTTGTCACTTTAGGTCCTTCTAATTTTTGAGCCTTTGATTATTTACAACCAACACCACCATTTCATTTATACTTAATCCTTCTGTATTTAACTAAGTTAAATAACTTAGTTAGTACATTTCACACCCTACATAAGAAAGCATACTATCAAATTAGAAATTCGTATTTTTGGAGTGTCACACCCCAACCGATGGCGGAAACCTCGGGATGAGACGAACAAATCGCTCAAAGCGTCATAACACTATGTGACAATATAATTTAAATTCAATTTCATAATAAGGCTAAAATGGCATACAAAATTCATACACAAACAACATTGTTTCAAATATAACATCAAAATAATTGTTTAATCTAGGTGTGTTTCTAAGTCCACCTAAATCTCGTTTCTTCACTTAGCATCATCTCGTCTAGCAACCTGCAACATGTATTAAAATATGATCAACAAAAAGTTGGCGAGTATACAAGTTTTATACATAGTATAATATAGAATAAAATATTTAACGAGCTCATATCCAACATGAATAACAATATGCAAGTTACTAATATGCCGAAACGGTGTCCTATATGTTCAAACCCAAGTATACAACGCAAATTTGCCTATCCTAAGAGATTAGCGGGAGGTTAACATGTTTAACTAAACAACACCCCAAGACTAATGGGTGGTGCGTTAATCCTATAGCGCTATAATTGTTAAGGTAGGCTAGCAAAGTTAATGAGCATATCTTGACGCAAAAGTTTACATAGCATACGAGATTAACAAGCATCACATAGTTTCATGTTTAAGCGTGGATAAAGTGTGATTAAAATAAGTTTCAAGTGTTGTGCTTTGTATAAGATACATGTTGCACCCAAAGTGTTTAAAAGTAAAATGGGATCGAGTATACTCACGGTTTTGCAAGTTTTCCACTTGGTAATTCCGCGAGGGTTGTTGGTTGATTAGGATGGAGCACCAAGTCCTTCAACACGAAGAAACATAGGCGTATGAGTATTGGATGTTAACGGAGGATTAAGGATTCGGAGTATAAAGTACATGAAAAGTAGACATATGAGAAAATAATCATCTAGCACATAATATTTGTTTTGACACTATGAAACCCAAAAGGGTTAGAATGTTTTCATGGGTTAAAATACCCATTAGAATCATAACAAGTTATTAAGGTCTTAGATGATGTAACTTAATATTTTGACAAATGACCAGTAGGTCATCATCAAAGGTTTGGTTACTTAGATATTAGATATATTATATAGCATATATTATAAGTTTAAGTCCAATAATAATACAAGAACATCATATAAGTCATGCATGAGGTAAGAAGATAAATCTTCCATTTAGGAACCTCTTTAGTATTCACCAATACACATGTTGTCATAGACAACAAGGATGGTCATGAACATACATTAAGGGAATGAAATTCATACTACCTAACTAAGAAAACATCAAGTGATGCGTGGATTTGAAGGTAGGATAGCCCAAGCTAACCATATAATCACACAACTTCAAGTCTAAGACTTGTTCATCATTTGTGGGTTAAAACCCTATTAAAACAGAAAGTTTTTGAGGATTAAACCTCTGGATTTACATGTCACAACCTTGTTTTTAATCTCACATAATCATGGTCTTGATTAGTGGCATAAGGACATAGGAATGTCTTGAGAAATCTTAAGTTTAAGTAAGTTTAACAAGTGTTTAATCAAAACAGAAAGTTTCCTTGCACTTTTCACCTTATTTGGTTGATGTTCCAGCCTTAGTTTTCCATGGAAAACCTGTGGAAACACACATAAGGTTGTTCCAAGTGCAAAGGAGAAAGAATGAGTGAAAAAAGATGAAGTAGAAGTGAACTTATGCTCACTTTTGTAACTTGTAACGAATCTGAGTTGCTACTGATTTCCAGCTGAATTAGAGTGTTTGAGAGCGAGATTAGTGAGTTTGAAAAGTGAAAATGTGTGGAGGTGTCACACCCCAACCGATGGCGGAATCATCGGGGAGTGGCACTGAGCGAAACAGATTGTTTATGAGAATCCATAGCAACTATTAAATAACATTATTTATAAGGTTTAATATCCCATACTATTAAACAAATAACACATAACAGTCATTACAGATATTCAGTCTCAAAAACAAGTTCCATTCCAACAACTCAGATTTTATTTGGCCAGTTTCTAGACTTCCTAACTTGTTTGCAGTATAACATCCAATCAACCTGTCACATACGTTAAAATACAAGTCAATACATAAAGTAAAGGTGAGTACACAAGTTTAGCATAGATATAGTATAAAAACTGTTTACGCATAACCAGCATGTAACACGTAATGGGCGATGCATGTAAACTACCAATAATGATACAACCTAACCACGCGACTGCGATGTAGAGTATGCGCGACACATGTTAACCACTGTGAACACGTGAAGTAAAATGTGATCCCTAGCAACCCCTGTCAGACAGGTGCTGAGTCCAAACTATAGTACTATCGTTGCTAGAGACGATCTAGTGTAACACTGTATAAGCATAGTAACAGGCAATCACGTATAGCATGCGGGAGCGGTTAGCGTTCGTAAAGTGTTTACGTTGTGTGTTGTGTTTTGATAGAGAACGTATGTAACACCAAAAGTGCGTTAAACAAAAATGGGTTCTAGTATACTCACAGTGCGTGTTTCTCAAGTAAACACGATCTGGTTGGATTGAAGGGAGCGCCGGGTCAACCTGCGTACGGGAAACAGATGGATAAGTCTTTCTCAGGGCTGAATGGTCGTAAACAGAATGTAGATAGGGTTAAGTATTTGATAGTGCATCCGGGCGGATGGACACCATTCGTGCGGATGGATGCCATCCGGACGGATGGGTGTCATCCGGACGGATGAACACCATCTGGACGGATAGGTGTCATCCGGGCGGATGGACCCCATTCGGTCGGGTGGGTTGTTTTGTTTTTAACGATAAAAATCCGATGTAAAACTGATGTTTTAAAATAGAAGGAAAACATTTGGAGTGGGTGAAGAGCCTATCCGGACGGATGGACGTGGTCCATTCGGACGGATGGTCTGCGTTCGAAGTTTTGCAAAATTTTCTTGAACATATAGGGTTTAAGTTAACGGAGAGGGCGTGACGACGTGTCAAACAACGAAAAAATACCAGATCCAGTCCATTCGGCCGGATGGGCTCTGCCATTCGGTCAAACGTGTTGTTCTTGATGAAGATTCATGTTTAACCCGTTAATCGGTACATTTCTTTGGTGGAAATCAGTTTTTGAGTCGGCTTTCAACTAGGGAATGAATCGAGAGTCTGACTGAGTCCCAATTTCACCATTATTATGTAAAAACCAAAGAAAACCTCAAAAAAAGTTGAAAACTGTTGAAATCTTTCATAAATAAGTTGAAAAATGTGAAAATCCTTGAGATATTGAACCAATCTCGATTGAATGATGTTCCACAACAGGTTGCTCAAGCAAAATGAGTGGAAACCACCTTCGAGAGGTCTAAAATAAGTGATTTCGAGAAATAGTTAAAGTGTGTGTGTGTGATTTTGATGAAGAAATGGAGTAGAAGTGAATTAGAATGAAGATTGAAGAAGATTTGAGAGAAAAAGCTTACAAATAGGCCTTGAATCACGTCAGAGACTTGGGAGTGGATGGGAGTGTCAAAGTGTTGAAATGAGGGTGTACGACGGGTATTTATAGAGGATGGCGAGGTGTTAAGGCAGTGCGTGCATGGCTTTGTCCGGATGGCTTCATCCGGATTGATGAGCTCCATCCGGACGGATGAGCCCCATCCGGATGGATGGGCTCTATCCGGGCGGATGGTCCATTCAGACACTGAGGTCGGATTTTGTTAGTTTTCCAACTTTGGTTCGTTTGTTAAGCGTTGCATTGCGATAAATCGAGTTGTGCGAATATCGTTGCATTTGCGTTGCGAGTGTAATCCATAAACATATAATGCACACACAAGTAAAGCACATAAGAACACACATCATAACATTATTACTACTAGTTAACCATGTTTCGAGTTTGCGTTTTAGCGAGTTAAGCGTGATAAGCCAATGCGGAGGCGTGCGATAACCATACAAACACACTCGGCAAATAAAGTAGCATAATTTTCTGTAATTCGTGTTGCGTAAGCGTTGGTGAGTATAAAGCATTTAAACGTGCAGTGGTGTGGTGTGATGAAAATGTATTTAGTATAACAAAACCCATTTTTTATATCGAATCTCGGAATACAAGATGGTTACAAATCGAAGCGATAGTGAATAGGTAACGATCCGAAAAGTTGGGTTGTTACAGCCTCCCCTACTTTAGGAAATTTTGTCCTGAAATTAAGGAGCAGGCGTAACAAAGAGTTGTGGATATTTAGCTTTCATATCACTTTCGAGTTCCCAAGTGAACTCGGTGCCGCGTTTGCCTTCCAAGCGAACCTTCACTATGGGAATGCGAGAGCGTCGAAGTTTCTTGGTCTCTCGATCCATGATTTCTATCGGATTTTCCAGAAAATGCAGAGTCTCGTTTACTTGCAAATCTTCAAGAGGTACATGAAGATTTTCTTCAGCTAGACACTTCTTGAGGTTCGAGACGTGGAAAGTCGGACGTACGTTGCTGAGTTCCTCCGGTAATTCGATTCGGTAGGCCACTTTACCAATTCTTTCCAGAATCTTAAAGGGACCCACGTATCGTGGTGCTAGTTTCCCTTTCTTTCCGAATCGGATCACACCCTTCCAAGGTGAAACCTTTAGGAGTACGTGATCATCAACTTCGAACTCATGGGGCTTGCGGCGTTTCTCGACGTAGCTCTTTTGACGACTCCAATCCTTCAAGAGATTGTCTCGTATTTGAAGGATTTTTTTAAGTCGTTTCTTGTAGTAACTCGGGACAGGTAATTTGTGCGCCTCCGAGCTCGTGCCATACAATAGGCAATCGACATTTTCTACCATATAATGCCTCAAAGGGTGCTATCTGAATACTAGCATGATAACTGTTATTGCACGAGAATTCTACTAAAGGTAAATGCGAATCTCAATTACCACCAAAATCTATAACCCAAGAACGAAGCATGTCTTCAAGGGTGCGAATCGTGTGCTCAGTCTGACCGTCGGTCTGGGGATGGAATGCGGTACTGAGATTAAGAGTCGTACCAAGAGCGGATTGGAATGTATCCCAGAGACGCGAGGTAAATCAACCATCGCGACCAGAGATGATGTCACGAGGCGTCCCGTGTCGACAAATGACTTCGTCGGTATAGATTCGTGCTAATCGTTCTACCTTGAAGTCTTCTCGTATTGGTAGTAAATGGGCGGATTTTGTAAGACGATCAACGATAACCCAAATGCTATCGTGACCAGAGGGAGTGCGAGGGAGGTTTATAATGAAATCAATGGCTATACTCTCCCATTTCCACATCGGGATTTCGGGTTGTTCAAGTAAACCAGAGGGTCGTTGATGTTCGGACTTAACCTTCGAGTAAGTTAGGCATTTTGAGAAATACACAACGATATCCTTCTTCATGCCAGGCCACCAATACCTGGAACAGAGGTCTTGGTACATCTTGTCAGCACATTGGTGAATGGAATATCGGGACTTGTGAGCTTCAGTCATCAAAATATCCCTGAGGTTATTGCGACTAGGAATCCAAATGTGGTCGATATAGTGAAAGACGCCATTAGATTTACTTACCAACTGGTTTTCGGTACCGAGTATTCTTTCTTCCCTCATGGCATTCTCAAGAAAACAAATGTGTTGCGCGTCACAAATGAGGGATTCGAGATCGTTTTGGGCTTGGATATCACGAACACTATACACATAGCTCCGTCGACTGAGAGCATCAACCACGACGTTTGCTTTGCCTGGGTGGTAGCGTATCTCACAATCGTAGTCATTGAGAAGTTCAACCCATCTGCGTTGGCTCAGGTTAAGTTCTTTCTGGTTCAAGATGTATTGTAGGCTCTTATGGTCGGTGAAGACCGTACACTTTGTACCATAAAGGTACTGTCGCCAAATCTTTAACGCAAAAACAACTGCACCGAGTTCGAGATCGTGGGTAGTGTAGTTCTTCTCGTGGACCTTGAGTTATCGAGACGCATACGAGATAACCTTGTCTCGTTGCATAAGAACACAACCAAGACATAGGTTAGAGCCATCGCAGTAAACAACAAAATCGCCGTTTCCGTCGGGCAGTGTAAGGACGGGAGCGTTGCAAAGCATACGCTTTAGAATTTGAAAAGTTTCCTCCTGTTTGGGACCCCAAACAAAAGGTTTGTCCTTATGAGTTAAAGAGGTAAGTGGTGCGGCAATTTTAGAGAAATCGACGTAAGAATCGATGGTAATAACCCACCAATCCAAGGAATGAACGAATTTTGGAAGGAGACTTAGGTGTAATCCAACTCTTCACTGCTTCAATCTTCGCGGGATCGGGGTGAATTCCTTGGTTATTAACGACGTGACCGAGGAATTGAACTTCCTCGAGCCAAAATTCACACTTTGAGAACTTTGCGTAGATGCGATTTCCTTGAAGAAGTTCGAGAACTAAACAAAGATGTCACGCGTGTTCGGTTCTCGACTTTGAATAGATAAGGATATCATTGATAAACACAATGACAAAGCGATCAAGGAAGGGTTTACACATCATCAAATCCATGAAGACCGCGGGTGCATTTGTAAGACCAAAAGGGATGACCATGAATTCATAATGGCCACAGCGGGTACGGAAAGCGGTTTTTGGAATATCTTGCTTCTGAATATGCAACTGGTGATAACCATAACGTAGATCGATCTTAGAGAAACAGGTAGCGCCTTGCAGTTGGTCAAATAAGTTGTCGATTCGGGGTAGAGGGTAGCGGTTTTTTATAGTAAGCTTGTTGAGTTCCCTATAATCGATGCACATTCAGAACGATCCATCTTTCTTTTTCACGAAAAGGACAGGTGCGCCCCATGGAGATGTGCTAGGGTGTATGAAGCCTTTATCAAGTAGCTCCTAGAATTGGCTAGAGAGTTCACGCATTTTGGTTGGTGCAAGACGATAGAGAGCCTTCGCTATAGGGTGAGCGCCTGGGATTAAGTCAATACGAAAGTCGATATCACGAGTAGGGGGTAGACCAGGTAAATCGTCGGGAAAAACATTAGGAAATTCACAAACAACAGGAACGTCTTTTACCATTTTCTTTTCCTCCTCCGCTACTACAATGTGGGCTAAGAATGCCAAGTACTCCTTGTGGAGATACTTGCTTGCTTAAATACACGACATTAACTTCAATTCATTCTAGGATACTTCGCCATAAACGCATAATTGATCACCATTTGAAAGAGAGAAACGAATCATCATTTCAAAACAAACAACTTTAGCACGATTTTCATGAAGAAAATCCATGCCTACTATGACATTGAAACTACCAAGTTGCATAGGGATGAGATCGATCGGGAAAACGTGATTGTTGAGTTCAAGAGTACAATCATGGAGAACGGAACTGACGGTGACGGTTCTTCCGGTGGCAACTTCTACGTTGAACGTCGTTGGGAGGTTTACGATTTAGGAGCTTTTCGAATTCAAATGACATAAAACAGTTATCGGCTCCGGTATCAAATAAGCAAGAAGCATAAATACCGTTAACAAGGAACGTACCATTGACAACATTGTTGTCAGTCTGAGCCTGGCGGATGTTGATATTGAAGGCTCTTCCGTGGGCTGCTAGATGTGGCTGTTGTTGCTGCTGATGCGGCTGAGGCTGCTGCTGTTGTTGCTGCTGTGGTGGTTGCTGCTGCGGCTCTTGTTTTACCACACGTTGTGGGTAAACATTAGCAAAATGATTCAGATCACCGCAAGTGTAGCAAGCACGTGCGTTAGCTACGGGTGTTGGAAGTGCTTGGTTGACTGGAAGTGCTTAGAGTGGATCTGGTGGTACGGTGAGAGCTTGAGGAACTTGCTGACAGGGTCCTGAGCGGAAGTGAGCAGTAAAGTGCCCACAGATGTTGCAATTCACACAGAAACGACAGTTGACCCCTGTCGGATGATGATAGGTGCAAGTAGGGCACAGAGGATGAGTACCAGTATACGCACGCTTCACAGGCGGTGTGTTGGTAGTAACAACTTGTTGAGTCTGGGTGTTGGGCTGAGAGTTGGGCGGTGTCGTGACTACCGCGTTGTTCTTGGTGGAGTTTCTTCGTTTGCGGTTCTGGCAACTAGGATTTGAAGCTTGAGATGTTGCAGATTCGGTGCCTGGAGTTGCAGTCGCTTGATTGAGATTCTTGGTTAAGGTTTTGAAAGCGCCAGCCAAGGCTCGTTTGCCGTTGATCTCGGCTGCATGCTGATAAGTTTCCTCAATCGTTGCAGGTCTTGCGGCTTGAACAAAATCAGCTACACAATCAGGAAGTGCGCGGATATACTTCTTGATGGTGTTATCAGGCGTGTCCACCTGACTGGGACATATAATGCTCAGCTGTTTGAAGCGAGCGATGAGACTAGCGTTGTCACCTCCTTCCTGCTTGATGTTCCAGAACTCGTTCTCCATCTTCTGGACTTCGTTAGGAGGCTAGAACTCCTTCATCATGAGCTCCCTGATCTCCTCCCATGAGAGGCCGTAGGCTGCATCGTTATCGCGCCTGTTGCTATTAGCGGTCCACCAATCCAGTGCCCTGGACTGGAAGACTCCAGCAGCATTCACAGTGCGGAGATTTTCAGGACATCCGCTTTGTCTGAAGGTGATTTAAATCGAGTCAAACCATTGGAGCATTGCACTTGGTCCATATTCACTAGTGAAGTTTGCAGGACCACAGGCTTTGAATTGTTTAAAGCTGAATGGTGCTTTAGGCGCATCAGCTTTGGAGTCAACCGAAGAGTTGCTGCTGACAGCATTGATTTCACTGACTATCTGGGGTATCACCTTTGCCACTTCCTTGGCCACAAGGGATGCGATTCGTTTGTCAGCATTCTTTCGCTGTGCAGAGCGGCGGGTATGAGAGCCAAATGATGACATTGTCGAGTGCGAGCTCTGCAACAGATGTCGTCATAGTAATTTAGACGAGATTCAATTATATTGGGTTTTAGATAAGAGTTAGCGTCTTATACAACATATTTATTATTATGATTATTATTCACATAAGCTCATAACCACATAATCACGTAGGCACATAAGCACATAGGCACATAATCACTGTAGCGTATGAGTGTATAATGGCGTAGAAGAGTTGCGGGTTTTAGTTGGTTCGCGATTAGTTAGCGTTTGAGATTGCGAGGGCTGTGCGAGTTGTGCGCGAGGAGCGGAAAGCGAGAAATCAAAACCATAAAAGCGTAAATAAATCACAAACACAATAAACATAGTAAAATCAATAACGCGTAAGATCGGTGATTGCAGGCTTAAAGCAACATAGAGTGTCGTAGGTGTGAGACATCGACTGCCAAAATGATTCAACCATTCCTTACGAGTTCGAGTACACGCTTTGGCCTAATAGACTGTTCTCTCGTTGCAATAAGGCGAACGACACTCATCCTTCCAGATACTATGTGAATCGGCTCATTGGAACAATTGAGACTTTGGTGAGATATTTGAAAATCAATTTAGAGAGTGGAACGCGTTATTAAGATGTGGATTTCACCCCTAACTTAACAACCTCATTCCCACATGTGGTTAAACAACCACGAGATAGAGAAATGGGGATCTTTGTTGTGGTATGGATATCACTCCTAACTCAACGAAAGATTCTCGTGTGAGAGTAAAAATGCACGGGGTGAGTGATCTTATCGAGAGTTCTTGGTTTTCACACCTATTCTTGACACAATCACTCGTTTGTGTTATACGAGCGTCTCCAAAACATGTGTATTGTGTTAGCCTTAGGAAAGGAAAATATAGTTTTCAACCTTAGGAAAGGTTTGTATGCATTAAAAATCGAAGAGAGTGTTACCCTTAGGAAAGGCTTGACTCTCCCCTCGCACTACTCTTCGTACAAGAGACAACCTTTGAGTTGGAACAAGAGTTAGCATGTAGGTTCGTACGAAGCCCCAAGTGGCTTCGTACGATGGGTCTGTTTCGGTACCTAGACTATACACTAGGTCAACTCTACACTACTCGACCTAATTCCCTATAGTTATGGCTCCGATACCAATTTGTTACACCCCAACCGATGGCAGAAACATCAGGGCGTGGCACTGAGCAAAACAGATTGTTCACGAGAATCCATAACAACTATCAAATGACATTATTTATAAGGTTTAATATCCCATACTATTAAACAAATAACGTATAACAATCATTACACATATTCAGTCTATAAAACAAGTTCCATTCCGACAACTCAGATTTTATTTGGTGAGTTTCTAGACTTCCTAACTTGTTTGCAGCATAACATCCAATCAACCTGTCACATACATTAAAATAAAAGTAAATACATAAAGTAAAGGTGTGTACACAAGTTTAGCATAGATATAGTATAAAAAGTGTTTACGCATAACCAGCATGTAACACGTAACGGGCGATGCATGTAAACTACCAACAATGATACAACCTAACCACGCGACTGCGATGTAGAGTATGCGCGACACATGTTCACCACTGCGAACACGTGAAGTAAAATGTGATCCCTAGCAACCCCTGTCAAACAGGTGCTGAGTCCAAACTATAGTACTATCGTTGCTAGAGGCGGTCTAGTGTAACACTATATAAGCATAGAAACAAGCATTCAATAAATCACGTATAGCATGCGGGAGAGGTTAGCGTTCGTAAAGTGTTTGTGTTGTGTGTTGTGTTTAACACCCAAAGGTGTGTTAAACGAAAATGGGTTCGAGTATACTCACAATGCGTGTTTCTCAAGTAAACACGATCTGGTTGGATTGAAGGGCGCGTCGGGTCAGCCTGCGTATGGGAAACAGATTGATAAGTCTTCCTCAGGGATGAACGGTCGTAAATGGAATGTCGATTGGGCGGATGGATGCCATCCGGACGGATAGGTGTCATCCGGACGGATGAACACCATCTGGACGGATAGGTGTCATCCGGGCGAATGGACCCCATTCGGTCGGGTGGGCTGTTTTGTTTCGAACGAAAAAATCCGATGTAAAACTGATGTTTTAAAATAGAAGGAAAACATTTGGAGTGGGTACAGAGCCTATCCGGACGGATGGATGTGGTCCATTCGGACGGATGGTCTGCGTTCGAAGTTTTGCAAAATTTTCTTGAACAGAAAGGTTTTAAGTTAACGGAGAAAACGTGACGACGTGTCAAACAACGGAAAAAAACAAGATCCAGTCCATTCGGCCGGATGGGCTCTACCCATTCGGTTAAACGTGTTGTTCTTGATGAAGATTCATGTTTGACCCGTTAATCGGTCCATCTCTTTGGTGGAAATCAGTTTTCGAGCCGGCTTTCGACTAGGGAACGAGTCGAGAGTTTGGTTGAGTCCCGATTTCACCATTATTGTGTAAAAACCAAAGAAAAGTTCAAAACAAGTTGAAAACTGTTGAAATCTTTCATAAATAAGTTGAAAAATGTGAAAATCCTTGAGATCTTGAACCAATCTCGATTGAATGATGTTCCACAACAGGTTGCTCAAGCAAAACGAGTGGAAACCACCTTCGAGAGGTCTAAAATCAGTGATTTCGAGAAATATTTGAAGTGTGTGTGTGATTTTGATGAAGAGATGGAGTAGAAGTGAATTAGAATGAAGATTGAAGAAGATTTGAGAGAAAAATCTTACAAATTGGCCTTAAATCGCGTCTGAGATTTGGGAGCGGATGGGAGTGTCAAAGTGTCGAAATGAGGGTGTACGTGTCACACCCCAACCGATGGCGGAAACATCGGGATGAGATGAAGTGTGTAGATTGCAAGAGACTTCATAACACTATGTGACCATATTAATTTAATTCAAATTTCATTTCAAGACTAATTGTCATACAAGATTCAAATAAAAATAACAACATTGTTTCAAATTGTAACATAAAAACAAAAGATAGATTAATCTAGGTGTGTATCTAGTCCACCCTAAATCTTGTTTCTTCACTTAGCATCATCTTGTCTATCAAACCTGCAACATGTATTAAAATAGAGTTCAATGCAAAAGCAAAGGCGAGTATACAAGTTTTTTTACATAGCATAAATAGAATAAAAAGTGCTCATATCCAACATGATTCATAATATGTGAGTACTACTATGGAACTATGGCATACAATATGTTCAAACCCGAGTATACAACGCGTTAAAATAGCCTAATCCCAATGGAGTAGCGGGAGGTAACATGTTTAACTTAACAATACCCCAAGTCTAACGGGCGGTGCGTTAATCCTATAGCGCTATAATTGTTAAGGGAGGCTAGCAAAGTTAATGAGCATATATCGACCAAGTAGTTTACATAGCATACGAGAATAACAAGTACCACACATAGTTTCATGTTAAGCATGGATAGAGTATTTTAAAAATAGTTTGAGTGTCATTTTGTATAATATACATGTTGCATCCCAAAATGGTAAAAGGGAAAAGGGATCGAGTATACTCACAAAATTGCATATGCTTTCCGATTTATCCAAAGTGACGAAGTTGTTGAGACTAGAAAGTTGAATGTGTTCGATTTGGAGTTTAAGAGGTGTTTACATATGGTTCTAGGGATTTGGAGTTTAAATAACATGAAAATAAACATATGAAAATATTCATCTAACACCTATGACACTTATTCTTGACACTATGAAACTCTAAAATAGTTTAAATGTTTTCATGGAACAAGGTTCCATTAGAATTGTGACAAGTTGTCAAGGCCTAAGTTGATACAATCTACTAGCTTGACGAATGTCCATTAGTTCATCACCAAGAGTTCGATTATTTGGTTGTTACATAAGTATTACATAGTGTATATTACATCATATATATCAAGCATGAGGTAGAAGATTAAAGTCTTCATTTAGGCACCTCTAAGTATCATAGAATTAATACATGAGGTAGGAGGAACAAGCTTCCATTTAGGCACCTCTATTGTTCACCACTACACTTGTTGTTATAAACAACAAGGAGGGTCATGAACTTACAAGAATAATGAAATACAACATCTAATCTATGAGAAAACATCAAGAAGCGAGTGGATTTTTATGAGAGATAGTCCAAGCTAGTCTAAGAATCACACATTCATCGAGTTTCAAGCTTGAACACTTCTTGTGGGTAAAACCCTAACCAAAACAGAATGTTTATGAGGTTTTAACCTCTAATTTAACATTTCTCAACCTTGTATTTAAGCCCAACTAACCATTCGATTGATTATGAGCATTAGGACATAGGTTTGACATGAGATTAACTCAAGTTCATTAAGTTTAACAAAGTTTTAGATGAAAACAAAAAAATCAGTCAACTTTAGAGCCTTTTTGGTGACGTTCTAGGGCCATGGTTTTCCATGGAAAACCAATGGAAACGTAGCTAAGGTCAAACCAAAGAAGTAGGAAAAACAATCGAGTGAATCGGATAAGAAATGGGTGAGTTATGCTCACTTTTGTAAGAGATGATGAATCTGCTCGAACTTGTGTTTTGCAGCTGATTTAAGGAGGATTTGAGAGTGTTTTTGATGGTTTGCAAAGTGTAAAATGCTTGGATTATGCTTGGGTTTTATAGGGAAGAGTTAGGTTAGGTTGTGGTTGAATAATTGATGTTAAAACATGTTTAAAAACTCAAAAACTCACAAAAAAACCCGCCCAAAAGGAGTCTGGTCGCGCTGGTTACGGATCATTCCGTTTTAAAGAGATTATATATGTTTTACGGGGCTGGTTTTGTTCAATGAGGAGTCCCAGCTCAGCTGGTTGTGCGCGCATTTGCTAAAACTGGTGACCCGGGTTCGAGTCCTGTGGTCAGCAGTTTTTGTTTATTTTATTTTTGTTTCTTTTATAACCTTAAACTTTCAACAATTAATACAAACAGTCCCTGTAAGTTTAAAGTTTCAGCAAATTACTAAAACACCCCTTGACTCTAATTAAAACTCATGTTATGTTATTTTTTTAAAGGAACTAACTTTATAGTTTAAACTAACTAAGTTAGTTTATATTTACTAACTTTAAAATCTAACGAAACTAACTAAATTATTATAAAAATAAAACTTTTAAATGGTAAAATTAATTAATTTAATTAACTAAATAATCGTATTTATATCGGATAAACATTAAAGAATAAAGATTTTTCTACGATTAACCAATTCGCGAATCTTCCAAGTTTCAAGAATTAGGATTTGACTTTCATTGTTTTAAGAGTTTTAATTAGTTTAACGAGCACTGAGTTTCATTGTGTAATAACGAACCAAGAGTCTTGGATAACATATCGATTGCAACGAAAGACGGCATACGAGAGTACAAAGTTTCCAAAAATAGGATTTCAAGTAAGGGTTTCCAAATATAGAAAGTATGAAAACGCAGGGCGTTACAGTCTCCCCTCCATTAGGAAATTTCGTCCCGAAATTTATTCAAGAGGAAGACTTGGAGAGTTTTGGCAAAAAGGTGATTATTCAAAACTGAGGCTTGAAAATTTCGAAACGTAAAAAGTAAGAAATTTCGATGAACGACAAGATAAATTTGTAAAGGAGTTCATTTGTCTAAATTGATTTAAGGTACCAAACATAATTGAAAGCGTAAGGGTGCGTATATGGTTAAAGCGATTTCAAACAAGTTTGAAAATCTCAATTGGATATGTATTAAAATGCGTCGTATTAGGAAGGGGAATCTTGTGTGAAACGGTTTGTATTTTGATGAAAGTGGGGTAGCTTGCATAGGAAGTTTTTTTTTTAAGGATGGTATAAAATCGCACATTTGTAAAAGTTGTTTATTAAGAGGAACGAGAGGGTTTGGTAAATAAAGTGATAACGGTCTACTAAGTATGTTTACACAAGAATAAAGAATAGAAAGATGGTTTTAAAGGTAAAGAGATAAGTTAGGATTCGAATGTTTAAACCGATGTGATTGTGAACGATGTTCGTATAAGAGGACAAGGAATAATGGAGAATAATGAGAGCATAAAAGTAAACGATTGATGTTGAATACACGAATGCGAGTGTCAGAAATAGCATAAGGGTTGGACAAACGGAAGTAGCGTGCTCAAGAATGAAGTCTCGTCGTGGATAATCGGAGGTAATGCGTTCGTGAGTTGTTTAAAGTTGGATTAGGTCCAAAGGTTTGTAACACACTGAATTACTCATGGCATGTTTTACGAAAGTTTAGTAATATGGCGGAAACACTTATATATAGGATGTACCAGTGGCATATCCACCATGTTTCGACCATGTTACGTCTGTTTCGTTATTCTGTGCAATGTTACATTCCGTGTCTTACCATACGTAGTAGTAGTACACTCTATGGTTCTCATACACCTATCATTATAATCCCGTGTGCACCCGCGATTATATTGATCGTCGCATGATCCGCATAGCTTGTACTAGTTGCGTACGAGTTAGGGTATACAATAATTTTGAAAATAAGTTTGCGTGTGTAGAGAAATGTAGCATATAAGCATGTTTGTGTTCCAAATAGTATAAGCCCAACGTAAACGAATCCCTCAAGTTTCGCTTGCGTACAGGTATGATAGTATAGATTTTGAGTAAAAATCATGAACATAGCTTAAGTTCGAATATGAACACGCACGTGAGCATAATCACAACACGCATGTCAAGAGTATGAGCACAAGTACAAGCAAAACGTGTATGAAAAAGGAGTGTAAATGTAATTGTACAAATGTGTGTGTAAGTATAATTGTTATGAGTATGAATATAAGTGTAACATATGAGTATAACGTAAGATGTATGAATATAAATTTTAGTGTAAGTGATAATGATTTTGTATACAATATTAATCGTGATGTATGAATTTGAGTACGTAAAAGATCAAGAAGTTTTGAGTATAAAATAAAATAAAATGAGTATTATTTGTGAAATTGTCGTTAGATATAAACTAAAACACGTAAGATGATATGCATTGTATAGTCGTTTGAGCAAAGCGTGAAGTTTAATTAAAATCAAAATTGATTGAGTTGACATAAAATATAGAATCTAGTTTGTAATTGTAAAGAGAGTATAAAATGTCTATTGGTTATGTGTGTTG
The DNA here is from genome assembly GCA_030545235.1 of Helianthus tuberosus. Taxonomy (NCBI): domain Eukaryota; kingdom Viridiplantae; phylum Streptophyta; class Magnoliopsida; order Asterales; family Asteraceae; genus Helianthus; species Helianthus tuberosus. The sequence continues at coordinate 57,091,748 of CM060443.1, read as the reverse complement.
TACTTTGTGAATGAATGGAAATGCTACTCTTGTTTTAAAAGGATTTACATACGTTGAAAACGGTTGGTTCTTATGAAGTTTCCTTGCCCACAATTTTTAAATAGTGTTTGAAAAGGTTCTAGAAGTAAATAAGGTTGCATTGTTTTAGATACTTTTCATTAACGAAGGAATTCGGGGTTTAGAGATTCTTGTGACAATGTTGATTCTTAAGAAGAGAGTATTTTGGTATACGAACTTAGTGATTGTTGAAAAAGCGTCTTTAGTAAAACGTTTTTTTGATTTTCAAAGAAGTTTTAGTAAATGATTGAATAATATTGGTAATATTTTATAGGTGTGTACGAAAAAGTTGGTTTGATTCCCAATTGAAAATAGAAAATCTCTAGTTTAATGATATGGGATTGTTAAGCCCTAAAGTGTGAGACTGACGCATCAAATTAACACAACGGGTTATGGTTGCGAACTGGGCTTTACCGAGTTAGTTTATATTAGGTTGTGGACCTTTATAGGTCACTTGGGCTAAGCTTTAGGCCATGTGGGCCAAGCAGGCCTAAGGGAAGCCCATGTAGGGAAGTGGGCTTAAGTTAGTATATAAACAAGTTTTCAACTTGTTTTTTAGGTTGAACTTCATTGTTACAACTTCTAGAAAGCTAGAGAGAGAGGCAATTTGGTTGGGAGCACTTGTACTAGACGGTTTTGCTTTTCAAGTAATAGAATCGTGTGCAAGTGTTGAAAGTGATTCGGTATTGTTCTTCGATTTTCAGTTTTTCGTGTTTATCTTGAATCATCTTGTGATTGGTTTCCGCACTCTCACAAGATTAGGTTTGATATCATTGAAAGATCCGTTTTAACGGGACTTACAAGTGGTATCAGAGCCTTTAGAACCTGTTCTAGGCTTGGTTTGATATCAAATATTCAAGATTTGGAATTTTTGTTCTTCGCGTTCTTCGTGTTCTTCGTAGTATTCATCAAAATTTTATAGAATCATCATATTTTGCTCATTCGATTTGTTTGAAAGCTGTTAAAGGGATTATTTCCAATTTTTAAAAGATTTGAAAAATTCTTTTTTTAGAAAAATCCCAACTTTTTAGGAAAGTTAATTAATTTGTTTTGAAAATCTGTTTTCGAGAAACTAGGAAACAAAATCCTTTTACTTTTAAAATTGTTTTCGAGAAAAGCTGACAAAAAGGATTTGACAGAAGATTCTTCGTCTCAACAAGAGGTTTCGAGTGATATTTCAGTTCATCTCCAAACAGTCTCGACTCGCAACCATCAGTCTGTCTCGAGTCGCAACCTCCACGGTTTCGGGTCTGCAAGTTGCTGGTCTCGACTCATCATCTTCACTTGGTCTCGAGTTCACACAGGTTCTCAAGTCACACAGGGTCCTCGAGTTATCGTCTCTTCCTGGTCTCGAGTTATCAACCTCGGTCTCGACTCTTCAACATCTTCACCGGTTTCGAGTCGTTAAGTCGCAATCACAAGAGGTTCCTTCAAGGTCTCGATTCTTCCACTTCATCATTCAAGGTCTCGAGTTGTTCACTTCCGAGTCGCAACCGAGATCTCGAGTCATTGATCATCCGAGTCGCAACGATCATCACCGGAACCTGAAACTCTGTCTCTGGTCATCGTTCATCATTGTCACGAGTCAAAACCAATTCCGAGTTTCGAGTTCCGATTTCGACTCCATCACTTATCGTCCATCATCATCATCGTCTTCTCTACTTCATCACCACTGTAGTATCACCATATAACACACTGTTCATCACCTCATCACCACCATTGCACCAACTCCGGTCACCACTTTCACCATCACCATCTCCGTCGCATCATCTCCGATCACCTCCAACCTGCGATTTCCGTTCATTCATCGTCTTCCGTCACTGTCATTTATCATCGTCTGATCATCCCCACTCCTCAATCATCGTTCATCTTCTCCGGTGACAAACGACATCATCTTCTCTGTCATTCTTTTTCATCAACTCACCATTCACCTTTCCCACTGTTAATCGGAGTTAACTGTCTTGATAACCACTGTTAACCCATGTCTAAAAGGTGTTATTGAGTGTTTTGAGTTTTTGTTGATGTGATTAATCAAAAGAGAGAGAAAGAAGGGTCTACAGAAAGAAAGTAGGAGTGTTAAAAGTTTATTTGTGACAGTTACATTGTGTCGGTAAAGTAGTGGGTTTGAGATTCTTGATTGTACGTTTAGTATTCTATTAAATTTTTTTAATAATATTAATAACAGTAATAACTTTCGTAATAATAGTTGTTAATAAAAACTAATTTTTATATTAAAAAAAATTATTCAAAAACAAAAGATTTATTTAAAAAAAGGGGTTTGTTTGTGATATCGGTTTGAAAGATTTTTGAGGTGCGGTTAAGAAAGCGGGTTCGTTCGCGTGCAAAGGGTTTGAGTTAGCGAGTACATAGGTTCTCGCTTTGGGCTTGTGTTGAGGAAATAGTTAAAAGATCACATTTTTGGGGGATCACTTCTTAAAAATGTCTTCTAAGAGAGAGGTGCTTGAGCAGGAACTCCAAGGATTCAGATACTCATACGGTGAATCTATAGAAGCACTTACAGGCCGGTTTGCTGAACTGCTCTCTAAAATGGAGAAGGCAGAGATGGTGGTGTCTAGTCACATGAGCAACAGAAAGCTTCTGGATGCTATAAAAGGGATTCCAGATCAGGCGAACTGTAGTTGGTTTCGCAATGTTAATCATATATTATTGACAACCGACTGCTGCTGTTACAAAATGAAGTCAGGTGAGCTAATCTCACTCATCAAATCATATGACAATGCTGACAAGCAGTCTACTCAAGGCAACACAGCTGCTGCTTTTTGCTCATCCACACAAAATTCAGTATTTATGTTTAACAAACCCCTGGCTCAAGAAATTACTCGTGATCGTGAAGAGATACTTTCTGTCTTTTGCACTCCTGAGTGTAGAGAAAGAAATGAGGCATATCGGTTACACAACGCTGAGTTGATTCAAGATTATAATGACATTAAAAGGAAAAATTTCACTTTAGCTAATAATGAAAAACTTTTTAAAGAGAAAATCAAAGCTCAGCGAAAAGACATCATTAAACTTAAGGATGATCTAAGTGTAAAGACTTGCCATTTCTTAGAAGCTCAGGAGAAAGTATGCATTTTGACTAAAGAATTGGAAGATTTCAAAGATAGATATCAAATAAATGAACTCAATATTAAGAAATTTGATTCTTCCAGCAAACTAGTCAAAAACTTGTGTGATCAACAGGTCGCATACAAGAAAAAGAAAGGGCTGGGATTGGGTTTTAATCAGGCTCCTCCTCCTTATAATGACAATTATAATTACTTACCTATGACTGAGGAGGAGATGATGAATGAAAGTAAAATGACTTATGGTCCCAAAAACAATAAGTCAACATTTAATGGCAGACCAGTTGAGAAACAGAAGTCTACTCCAATAAATTTTGTTTCTAAAGGCTCAATTGATCCTAACGTTTCGTCTTCATGTGCAGATAAAGTATCTGAAGTAAAGTGTGGAGATGTTCTTGGGGATGAACCAGATTCAAATTCTGATTTTTCAGAAAACTCAATAAATGAAACAGCTTCTGAACCTGTTTTTGGACAAAACTTTTTTAAGTCGTTATTTGGTTCTTTTTCAGTTGATAATAATTGTGATGTTTCTTGTTCAACATCAACTGAAGCTGAACAAACAAATGAAAGTGAAAGTGTTGATCAAAATTGTTCTGGTCATTCTTCTGAAACTGTTTCAGCAAATGTTCCTAATGATGTATCTAGTGGGACCACTGAAAAACATTCTCAAAAGGATCAGGAACAGGGGACCACTTTGAAAAACGAAGTTGCAAGTGAACCAATCTTGAACACACATGAGTCTTGTGCTGAAGATTCGTCAAAGGTTTCAGCTGAAGTTTCTACTAAAGCTTCTGGTATTTCATCCGACAGACCTGAACTCTTTGATTCTGTCAAAGTTAATGACATGAAGGATGAAGAGAAGACAGACGTGAAAAAGGCTCCAAGTACGCAAGCTGAACAATCTGAACCTTCTGTTAGTAATGAAAAGGTTCAGATCAAGCAACAAGAGCCGAAGCGAGCAGGTAAAGGACGCGAAAAGAAGAAGCCTAAACATCAAAGACAAGCAGGCTCTCCACAGTCCTCAACGGGTAGGAATAGTCCTCAAAAGACCCGTGACGTGAAAAATGCTTTTGTTAAGCCAGTCAGTAATGGCAAATGTGAGAAATATGCATTTGACTGTGCTAACAAAGCTTTCGGAAAGACTGGTGAGATTTCTGAACAAGACTTGCAGTCTAAACAAATCAAGAAGAATCAAAAGAAATCTCCACCACAGAAGGCCCCAGCAAACGACAAGTACAGACATCCAAATTCATCCTCGTTTGCAAGAAATGTGCAAGGAAAACAAGCATAAAAAGGACCAGTTCATCCTTCAGGGCCTGCAAGAGCTACACAAGATGATCAGAATGCTTTCTATGTGAAGAGACAAACATGCTTCAATTGCGGCATTGCTGGTCACATTGCTCGAAACTGCACAAATCATCCCCATGTACCCTATTATATGCGAAATCAGAGGGTTATACCAAAGGATAACAATCATTCCAAGCCGATGAAGGTATCATCACCTAAGGCAATGAAGAATGTGAATCCCAAGGTTAAACCTTCTGATGGGGATTGGAACGCTGCCAAAAACGAACGCAAAGCTTCTCAGGAACAAAAACGTTTTTCTAAAACCAATAAACCTGAAACAACTAAAGTTTCTCAACCGAATGTAACAAACACGTTTGTTAAATCGAAACATATTTGGAAACCCAAATCCAAAGCAACAACGTCTCCAATTCTTGAGACAAAAGGGGACTTGTGTTTAAAAGAAGTGTCTTATTTTGATGCTTCAGGAAATCCCAGGACCACGATGGCCTGGGTACCAATGTCTTACTAATCTCCTTACTTTTCAGGAATAACTAAGGAGGAGCTATTGACAATCTCTGGAATGTTGATAGCGGTTGTTCCAGAGATAAAAAACGGGTAACATTTCACTGTTGCAAAAAGTTCAATTTTTTTTACAGATGATATGTTTCCTTTGGAGGAGATTAGAGAAGTAAGATAAGATCAGCAAAAGGTACCGTTTAAATTCAGTACTTTGATTTGAATTTGATTAGTCTTCAATCTAATGACGGAACGGTTAAGCAAAAATATTTTTTTCTCTTTCTTAGTTCATTACTTTGTATATAAATTTTCCTTTCTCTAGTACATGGTAAATTTGCGCAAAAATACAAGATTTATGCACAAATTTAGGGGGGAGGAACATATAGATAGATATACAGTTTAGGAAGAAAAAAACTCAGAAAAAGAAAAATACAAAAAGAGTTTGCTGTGTATATATATGCATTGTTTTAGGGGGAGAAAATGAGAAAATATAAAAACATTTGAAAAATGAAAAGCCAAAAAGAGAGATTGCATGATATGGGAAGTGAAATAAATGTTCGTGTGAAAGGGTTTGACTAACACATGTAAGGTGCCATAGCTGAAAAGACTAGGATCTACTGCGATCTGTCGATAGGCTTGACGCTCAAAATGATAAAAGATACTAAGTGATATAAACATAACGAACTATGTACCATGTGGGTAACATACCAACAACGTATGATTTTATGGTCTTAAATCTTGTGTTGATAGATAGCCAACGTCTGAGGTTTCGGGTCTTTATGTTGTTGAATCATCCAGGGATATCTTGGCTGTCCTTCCGTAAATGAATTTTCACATTATGGTGAAGGGCTGACTCATGTAAGACCAGTATCGAAACAGTTTGACTTTAGCACGATGTGTTGGTAGGCTCTATCCTTAAAGACTGGAAACATTAGCTGTTCTGTTCAGAACTAAATTAGTACATGACCTCAGGAAAGAAAGTCACTTGGAATTAGCTCATTTCTATTTGAATGTCTGTATGTTGTCCCGATACACACAATTTTGGTCTCTGAAATCTTCTCTGAAAAAGTCGTGTATCTCCTCTGTTTTGCGGAAGCAAAGACCTGGAGGTGCTAGGCAACGTCAGCTTCTGCTGCATCCAGATACATGCTGACCTAGCTGTACGTTGTTGCTCTATAGATCAATTAAACACCCGAAAGAGGCCCTCAAGTGCCCAAAAGAAACCCAAGAAACCTATATCAAACTGAGAAAAACTCATTTGATCTGTATATTATACCATCTCTGCTTAAGATCTATTCTGTTCTCTTCTCAATCTATTCCCAGTTAAGATTTCAGAGATCTAGATTGGACTTGTGAAATATGTGGTAGGGAAGCTACTTGCATGATAGAGTGTGTTGTATATAACTCCGGGATTTGATTAGTATTTGTTTGGGTGTTCATTGTTAAGAAATCAAAACATGATAAAATTTGTTATAGGCAGTTATATGGAAAAGGTCAAGGGAGATGAGTTTAGGAGGACAAATATACTGGCAATCGTCTAGAGCTTTCAGTCGTAGATCAGTGTTGATAAGTGTAGTTAAGCCCGAAACCTCGTGATTTGATCCCTGAGCAATTACGTTATTTCCTAGACACAGTCAGGATATCTTAAAAGATCCTAAGAGGACAAAAACCCTAAGGAATAAAATTTCAAAATGAGAAAATTCCCAATGCTCAAAGAGCTAAATTCGTACCAAAATGGTATTTGCCTCGCCCTCGTTGGACAAAATCATTGGTTGCTCTGCTGTACGAAAGTACTGACCTGTCACCAATGGTCTGACGTTATAAATCAAAAAGGATGACATCAATATACTCACCTGTTACGATGAATCGTTGTGCTTACCTTGATCGCTGTGGTATGCCTTGGAATGGGACACACGGGTATAATAGTATAATATTACCTTAAGCATATCACGAAGTTGAAAAATTGAAAGTTGAGCGTTAAAGTTTAAGTGGACAAACATATTGACAATCGCATAGACCAGTTTGATTAGGCTCGTACTGAAAAGTGTTCCTTAGTATGCCTAAGAACGAATTTTGATCCCATTGCAATTGTAATTGTATATTATGGTAGTTGTTTATATTTTGAGTTTTTATTTGTTTTTAGTTCTTAAAAATTAAAAAAAATTAAAAAAATACAAAAATAGTGTCTTGCTTTTCTATAAAAACGAAAATCCAAAAATAGAGTGTCTATTTGTTTTTCTTAAAATTAAAAATGTAACCGTTATTGAAGATTTGACTGATCATCAAAAGTTGAAAGAATTTAAATTGTGAAATCCGAGTATAAGTACTTGGATGTACCTAGTGTTCATATGGTACTCTCCCTGTTGCATAAGAAATGTTTGCTTATGAGTTTGTGAGCATGTGCAGAACTTGATTTCAATCAAGAACAGGGGTCGATGAAGACTGAGGTGCTGTTAGTTGCTGAAGAAGCCTAAAGCAGCACAACAACAAGATGTACCTGAGTCAGAAGAACCGGATACGAAACGTCGTCTGACAGTGAAAGTACATTTGAAGAAGTACCTGTGAACCTGCTTGAAGAGAAAGCTTGAAGAGAAAGATTGAAGAAGAAAAGAGCTGTTGAGAATCCTCCTCTCACATTTTTTTAACAAAGACTTTCAAGCAAAAGCTGATCGAGATCCTGATACGAAGCTAACCACAAAGAGCTGAAGAAAGAGACCCAGTGCTGAGAGTTCAGAAGTCAAGAACTTCCACAACATCTGCAGCATAGCGACAACCATAGACTCCGTTGAAGACGTTGCTGAATTCATGTTATGAAGACTATTTGATGGCATTAGTCTAGGGGAGATTGTTAGGCCCTAAAGTGTGAGACTGACGCATCAAATTAACACAACGGGTTATGGTTGTGAACTGGGCTTTACCGAGTTAGTTTATACTAGGTTGTGGACCTTTATAGGTCACTTGGGCTAAGCTTTAGGCCATGTGGGCCAAGCAGGCCCAAGGGAAGCCCATGTAGGGAAGTGGGCTTAAGTTAGTATATAAACAAGTTTTCAACTTGTTTTTTAGGTTGAACTTCATTGTTACAACTTCTAGAAAGCTAGAGAGAGAGGCAATTTGGTTGGGAGCACTTGTACTAGACGGTTTTGCTTTTCAAGTAATAGAATCGTGTGCAAGTGTTGAAAGTGATTCGGTATTGTTCTTCGATTTTCAGTTTTTCGTGTTTATCTTGAATCATCTTGTGATTGGTTTCCGCACTCTCACAAGATTAGGTTTGATATCATTGAAAGATCCGTTTTAACGGGACTTACAGAGATGAGCTTGTTTTAATAGTTATGTTGAATACAAAATATTCGTGGGCAATGGATTTATTAGACCGACTAGGTTGAAAAGTAGCATTTCATGAATTTTGAAAATCGAGGAATAAGCGTTTATGGTAAAAGTTGAGAATTTTGTGTGTGAGCTATATGAAAATAGATTGTAGGATAAGAAATTCGTTCAAATAATCAATGTACTCTGAAATAATCAGAGATTTGACTAATGATAAACGATTTAGATATAAATACGATCGTGTTTACATAATATAGGCCATTGAAAGGAAGTATCGGTAACGATCGCCTAGGTAAGGGAATCACCCCTAACCCATTGACGAGGTCGTTGTAATATGAGAAAAAGAAGCGGAGTTAATCGTCAAGGTAAGGAAATCACTCCTATCTTGATGATATGTCCCCACTTGTTGTTACAAAAGTATAAATAAAATTACGTGAAATTATGCAGGCTAATAATGTATAATCGTATGAGAAGTAATTGTATGATGTATGTGCAAAAGTGAAATCTCAAAATGGTTCAAAATTGAGAAGAGAGGTTTGCATCATAAAAGATAGGAAAATAATAAAGCGTAAGTTCAATAAAAAACTTAGAGGGTTCCAAAACGGAACTTTGACTAACCAAAGTGGTCGAAAAGTCTTTTGAAATTGGGAAACATGCTTTGGCCTAATAGGTGGTATACTCTCGCCGACAAGTCGGTTAACGGTATTCACCCTTCCGGTTACTACATGTTCCAACTCAATCGAAAATTCGAGACTTGGCGGGATTTATAAAAATCAAGGAGTGGAACTAGTCGAGAAGATGCGGGTTTCACCCCTAACTTGACGATTTCATGCCCTAAGTGTGGTTGGTACTCGCCGGGTCCAAATTTAATTTTCGACACGTTGACGGGGGTCCACTAGAATTTGAAATTCTTTATCAAGGTGAGGATTTCACTCCTAACTTGATTATGAATCTCGTGTAAAAAGAGTAGGTAGATTGAGAGTCGTTCACCAAATTGTGGATTTCACGCCTATTTTAGTGAAGTCGTCTCATTTGTATAATACGAGTGTTTGCGGGTTTAGAATAGTCGAGTAAAATGTATGAGGAAAAGCGTATGTTAAAGATTAGACAAACGAGTATAAACATGTCAAGAATAACACATAAAGAATGAAATATTAAAACAAATATTAACACATAATGAAACAAGTATTAACACATAAGAATGGCATATCAAGTATCAACACATAAGTGGCATATATGTTTAAAAGATAAAAAGATGATAAATAAGAAGTAATCAAAGTAGCATGCAAGTAGTTTCGAGCAAAACTTAAAAATAAGGCTCTAAAACTATAGACTAGGTAAAAGCATTCCTACTTTTCCTAATTCCCTATAGTTATGGCTCTGATACCAATCTGTCACACCCCAACCGATGGCAGAAACATTGGGATGAGACGAAGTGCGTAGATTGCAAGAGACTTCATAACACTATGTGACCATATTAATTTAATTCAAATTTCATTTCAAGACTAATTGTCATACAAGATTCAAATAAAAATAACAACATTGTTTCAAATTGTAACATAAAAACAAAAGATAGATTAATCTAGGTGTGTATCTAGTCCACCCTAAATCTTGTTTCTTCACTTAGCATCATCTTGTCTATTAAACCTGCAACATGTATTAAAATAGAGTTCAATGCAAAAGCAAAGGCGAGTATACAAGTTTTGTTACATAGCATAAATAGAATGAAAAGTGCTCATACCCAACATGATTCATAATATGTGAGTACTAGTATGCAAATATGGCGTACAATATGTTCAAACCCGAGTATACAACGCGTTAAAATAGCCTAATCCCAATAGAGTAGCGGGAGGTAACATGTTTAACTTAACAATACCCCAAGTCTAACGGGCGGTGCGTTAATCCTATAGCGCTATAATTGTTAAGGGAGGCTAGCAAAGTTAATGAGCATATATCGACCAAGTAGTTTACATAGCATACGAGAATAACAAGTACCACACATAGTTTCATGTTAAGCATGGATAGAGTATGTTAAAAAAAGTTTGAGTGTCATTTTGTATAATATACATGTTGCATCCCAAAATGGTAAAAGGGAAAAGGGATCGAGTATACTCACAAAATTGCATATGCTTTCCGATTTATCCAAAGCGACGAAGTTGTTGAGACTAGAAAGTTGAATGTGTTCGATTTGGAGTTTAAGAGGTGTTTACATATGGTTCTAGGGATTTGGAGTTTAAATAACATGAAAATAAACATATGAAAATATTCATCTAACACCTATGACACTTGTTCTTGACACTATGAAACTCTAAAAGAGTTTAAATGTTTTCATGGAACAAGGTTCCATTAGAATCGTGACAAGTTGTCTAGGCCTAAGTTGATACAATCTACTAGCTTGACGAATGTCCATTAGTTCATCACCAAGAGTTTGATTATTTGGTTGTTACATAAGTATTACATAGTGTATATTACATCATATATGTCAAGCATGAGGTAGAAGATTAAAGTCTTCATTTAGGCGCCTCTAAGTATCATAGAATTCATACATGAGGTAGGAGGAACAAGCTTCCATTTAGGCACCTCTATTGTTCACCACTGCACTTGTTGTTATAAACTACAAGGAGGGTCATGAACTTACAAGAATAATGAAATACAACATCTAATCTATGAGAAAACACCAAGAAGCGAGTGGATTTTTATGAGAGATAGCCCAAGCTAGTCTAACAATCACACATTCATCAAGTTTCAAGCTTGAACACTTCTTGTGGGTAAAACCCTAACCAAAACAAAATGTTTATGAGGTTTTAACCTCTGATTTAACATTTCTCAGCCTTGTTTTTAAGCCCAACTAACCATTCGATTGATTATGAGCATTAGGACATAGGTTTGAGATGAGATTAACTCAAGTTCATTAAGTTTAACAAAGTTTTAGATGAAAACAGAAAAATCAGTCAACTTTAGAGCCTTTTTGGTGACGTTCTAGGGCCTGGTTTTCCATGGAAAACCAATGGAAATGTAGCTAAGGTCAAACCAAAGAAGTAGGAAAAAGAATCGAGTGAATCGGATAAGAAATGAGTGAGTTATGCTCACTTTTGTAAGAGATGATGAATCTGCTCGAACTTGTGTTTTGCAGCTGATTTGAGGAGGATTTGAGAGTGTTTTTGATGGTTTGCAAAGTGTAAAATGCTTGGATTATGCTTGGGTTTTATAGGGAAGAGTTAGGTTAGGTTGTGGTTGAATAATTAATGTTAAAACATGTTTAAAAACTCAAAAACTCACAAAAAACCCGCCCAAAAGGAGTCTGGTCGCGCTGGTTGAAGGATCAGGCTGTTTTAAAGAGATGATATACGTTTTACGGGGCTGGTTTTGTTCAATGAGGAGTCCCAACTCAGCTGGTTGTGCGCGCATTTGCTAAAACTGGTGACCCGGGTTCGAGTCCTGTGGTCAGCAGTTTTTGTTTATTTTATTTTTGTTTCTTTTATAACCTTAAACTTTCAGCAATTAATACAAACAGTCCCTGTAAGTTTAAAGTTTCAGCAAATTACTAAAACACCCCTTGACTCTAATTAAAAATCATGTTATGTTATTTTTTTAAAGGAACTAACTTTATAGTTTAAACTAACTAAGTTAGTTTATATTTACCAACTTTAAAATCTAACGAAACTGACTAAATTATTATAAAAATAAAACTTTTAAAACGTAAAATTAATTAATTTAATTAACTAAATAATCGTATTTATATCGGATTAACATTAAAGAATAAAGATTTTTCTACGATTAACCAATTCTTGAAACTTCCAAGTTTCAAGAATTAGGATTTGACTTTCATTGTTTTAAGAGTTTTAATTAGTTTAACGAGCACTGAGTTTCATTGTGTAATAACGAGCCAAGAGTCTTGGATAACATATCGATTGCAACGAAAGACGGCATACGAGAGTACAAAGTTTCCAAAAATAGGATTTCAAGTAAGGGTTTCCAAATATAGAAAGTATGAAAACGCAGGGCGTTACAGTACGGCGTGTATTTATAGAGGAGGGTGAGGTGTTAAGGCGGTGCGCGCATGGCTGTGTCCGGATGGCTTCATCCGGACGGATGGGCCCCATCCACCCATCCGGACAGATGGGCTCCATACGGGCGAATGGTCCATTCGGACACTTAGGTTGGATTTTGTTAGTTTTCCAACTTTGGTTCGTTTGTTAAGCGTTGCGTTGCGTTTTTTGCGATAAATCGAGTTGTGCGAATATCGTTGTGTTTGCGTTGAGTTTGCATTGCCAGTGTAATCCATAAACATATAAAGCAGACACAAGTAAAGCACATAAGAACACACGTCATAACATTACTACTATTAGTTAACTGATGCGTGTCGAGTGTGATATAGTTTTTAATGTATATTTTAAGCCTTTTTTAACACTTTAGTCAAGTTTTAAATTTATAAAACACGATATTTTACTAACACTAAACACACATATGGGCAAGTGCACCCATCGTGAGCGTAGTATAGCGTTGGTAAGATACCAAGGTCGTCCAAGGACACAAGAGCTTTTAATACCGGTTTATTCTCAACGTCTAATCAAATCAAAAATTTAGAAAAAGATTTTAAACATGAAAATAAAAACTAAAAATGCTTAAAATAAAAATAAAAATAAAAACAGATAGACACGATGAATCACTTGGATCCGACTCACCTTTAGTGTAACCTTTGATGTTTTCCGCACTTTTGCACTTTTTAAGAGATTATCTTAGTTATAGTAGTAGGGCCCTCTTTTGAAGGTGACGTTACCCTCAACGCAGTAGTTTGAGTTAGCAAGGATACAATCCTAAAGGGTTGGAAGATAATTAATTAAGTTATTAATGCGTAATGTGGTAGGCCCCTCTTTTGAAGGTGACGTTACCCTCGGCTAAGTTGTTTGAGTCAGCAGGGATACAATCCCAAGTAGCCGGGTTAATGTATTAATAGTGGTTTACATATGAGGGGATCAAGCCATTCGCACCCCCGCCATCCAATACCAGTGGGTATTGAAGGAGGTCCTAGTAAGCTTGACCGAGGTCCTTGCAGGATCTATACACTGAACAAGGCAAGAACCTTACCAAACCATTCCCTTAACCCCCGACCAGGTAGCCGACATATCTCCATATAGACCGTGGAGATATGAATGGTGTAAATCTTTTATTTTATATAGACAGTAAAATAACGCCAAGACACCACGGACAAATGATAAGGAAGTTTCACCTTCAACATAAGAAACTAGTTATTAAAGTCATTAATACAAAACCAAATAAAAAGTGCGAAAAGATTAAAAAACAAAAATATTACACTAAATGCTTGTCTTCACCAAGTGATGTAAGAGACTTAGGCAAACATGGCCTTTGATTATCAAGAACTCTTACTATCAATCTTGGATCCCGAGACTACTACACACACTCTATGATGGATGATGGTGGTGGATGTGGGTGTTGTGATGGTGGTGGAGTGTGGGTGAAGTGGGAGAGAGGTGGTTTGTCAAGGGATGCCTTTGAAGTGAACCAAGCACCCCTATTTATAGCCTGCACAGAAGCCCGGACACGGCCCCGTGCCCGTTGGGCACGGCCCCATGTCCACCCATTTTCTCTTTCTTTATTAATTGTAGTTTGTCTGTATTAGTTGGCCACGCCCCCGTGTCCACTGGGCACGACCCCGTGTGCAGAAGCGTATCTGTACTATCAAGATTTGCTTGGATTCTGCGAATCTTAGCATTGACCACGGCCCCGTGTCCGCTGGGCATGCCCCCGTGTTAGGAAATAGAAGCTTCTACAACTTTGTCTTTTCTGCAGACACTTGGGCACACCCCCGTGTTCGTTGGGCACGGGGCGTGTTCAACCTTCTGATGTTTTGTTTTTGCTTGGGAAGATGCTGTCGAGGGGTCGGGCATGCCACGTTTGTTCATTTTCTTGTATTTGTGTTAGATTTAGCTGTATTTTTACTTCTTTTGTTCATTTATGCTCATTTAACCCTGAAAATACAAAAGGAAGACAAAAGCACATTTTTTTCCAACATTAGTACTAAAAAGGGTTAGTTTTATGCCTCATTTGATGTAATTTATATGTTGCATTTTACACACATCATTAACCGTGTTTCGACTTTGCGTTTTGGCGAGTTAAGCGTGATAAGCGAATGCGGAGGCGTGCGATAACCATACAAACACACTCGGTGAATAAAGTAGCATAATTCTCTGTAATTCGTGTTGCGTAAGCGTTGGTGACTATAAAGCGTTTAAAAGTGCAGCGGTGTGGTGTGATGAAAATGTATTTAGTATAATAAAACCCATTGTTTATATCGAATCTCAGAATACAAGATGGTTACAAATCGAAGCGATAGCGAACAGGTAACGATCCGAAAAGTCGGGTTGTTACTGGAGGAGGCTTGGGTTTTATAGGGTATGAATTAGGGTTGAGTTTGGTGAGCATTGAATGCAAGAAACACAAACAAAACACAAAACATTGCCCAATCACGTAGCTGGTTGAGGTTTTCTACGGATCCGACGTCCTCGCGGGCCGCGAGCCCTGGAGGGGGGGGGGGGCGAGTCGCGGGTGGCAAGCCCCGGTCTGATGGGTTTTGTTTGATTTTTGCCATTTATGCCCCCTATACTTTCATATATTGATGTTTTAAGTTGGTTTAAGATGTTTTAAGTATTATAAGGGTGTGGAATGTAATTAATTCATAAAACCAATATAAAACAAGTATTAATAAGTATGTTTGTTGAGATTAAGTATCAAATTCGCATAAATTGAGTATGTAAGTCACATGTTTGTAAGTTTAACGTGTTTTGCATGAATCAAGGATAAAGTATCACATGTTTAATTAATTTGAACGTATGAACATGTATGAAACATGTAAAACATGAATGTAAAGAAATACAAATTTTATTATGATCGAAGTCTCGGATTTTACAATGATTACAACGAAAAGACGATTACAAGAATACAAGATTTCCAAAAATAGAAATACATGCACGCTTTCTAATTAAGGAAAGTATGAAAGAGCAGGGCGTTACAGTCTCCCCTCCTTTAGGAAATTTCGTCCTGAAATTTAGGAAGAAGTAACGAAGAGTTGTGGATACTTGGTCTTCATATCACATTCGATGTAACGGACTGCGTTTTCATACTTTCCATATTTAGAAACCATTGCTTGAAATTCTATTTTTTGGAAATCTTGTATTCCTTTTAATCGTATTTCGTTGTATCGTTGTAAAATCCGAAACTTTGATCGTAATGAAACGAATCTTTTATACATCGTTTATACATTGATACGTGCACTCGTTTGATACATGGTTCGTAATTCGTATAAACGTAAGCTTAACTCGTAAACAATGATGGTGTATTCCTAATCCTTAAATCTTCATACATTTAAAAACTTAGTTATTCGATTATAAGATTAAGTTGTATGTTTTTTTTTCACTTGATCATACCAAACTATAAACCATACATACTTGTTACATTTCATGTGTTATACACACCTATGTTATCACGCTTTTTGCTAAATTAAAACATGTCATTTATGCATTTTGGACCTTGTTACAAGTTACATACATACTAGACACCATGTAACACTTTATTAAACATCAAATATATACATTCTAATGTCAAATAAATAAAATAAGATAAAAAATTTATAGGGCTGTTAACAGCCTTGCATCAGCCCACTTAATTTTCTTGTTTTGAGTTATTTAGCCCACTAAACACTTCCAAAGCCCAACCCAATGAAACCCTAATCCATCCCCTATATAACCCAAGCCTCCTCCAAGCATTTTTCACTTTCTAAACACTCTCCATTCACTCTCAAATACTCCAAACCGTAACTGATTGCAGAAGTTCGAACAGATTTATACCACTTCACTAAAGTGAGCATAACTCACTCAATTCTTATCAGATTCACTCGATTCTTTTTCCTACTACTTTGTATTGACCTTAGCTACGTTTCCACGGGTTTTACCTAGAAAAACAGAGCCTGGAATGTTGCCAAAAGGCCTCCAAAGTGGACTGTTTTTTCTGTTCTTGTTTCATACTTTGATAAACTTGTTTAAACTTGAGGAAACTCATCTCAAACCTATGTCCTTACGCTTATAACAACTTCTATGGTTAGTTAGGTTTAAAAACAAGGTTGAGACATTCAAAATCGGAGGTATAAACGTCACAAACTTTCTATTTTGTTCAAGGGTTTTAACCCACAAATGATGCTCAAGTTCAAGACTTGATGATTGTGTGATTTAGGATTAGCTTGGGCTAACCTACTTGAAAATCCACACATTGCTTGATGTTTTCTCATAGATTAGTTGTTCATATTCTATTATTTCTTATAAGTTCATGACCCTCCTTGTTGTTCATAACAACAAGTGTAGTGGTGAACAATAGAGGTACCTAAATGGAAGCTTTGTTCTTCCTACCTCATGTATGAATTCCATGATACTTAGAGGTGCCTAAATGAAGACTTTAATCTTCTACCTCACGCTTGACTTATATGATGTAATATACACTATGTAATACTTATGTAACAACCAAATAATTGAACTCTTGGTGATGAACTAATGGACATTCGTCAAGCTAGTAGATTGTATCATCTTAGGCCTTGACAACTTGTCACGATTCTAATGGAACTTTGTTCCATGAAAACATTTAAACTCTTTTAGAGTTTCATAGTGTCAAGAACAAGTGTCATAGGTGTTAGATGATTATTTTCATATCTTTATTTTTCATGTTATTTAAACTCCAAATCCCTAGAACCATATGTAAACACCTCTTAAACTCCAAATCGAACACATTCAACTTCCTAGTCTCAACAACTTCGTCACATGGGATAATCGGAGAGCATATGCAACTTTGTGAGTACACTTAACCCATTTTCCTTTTAATACACTTTGGGTGCAACATGTTCTACTTGTTAAAATGCACGATTCATAAACATGCTTTATTCAATCAATCCTTATACATGCTTTGTTCTGCTTATGTTCATGCTAGAATTCATACTACTTGTTAACCCACCTTAACAATTATAGCGCTATAGGAGTAGCACACCACCCGACGGGGTTTTGTTAACTTATATTCTTTACAGTCTCGATATTGTTATATCGAGGGATGCTATTATTCATACTTTACAGTCTCGATATTGCTATATCGAGGGATGCTATTATTCTTGTGGACAGTTGGTTTGACTTTTAATTATGCATGATAGTTTAACCTTGTATACCAATTGCTATGTTGGATTGAAAATACCTTTTTATACATATGCCACGAGTCTAAAACTAGTGTACTCGCCAATACCTTTGTATTGAACTATGCTTTTTAAACATGTTGCAGGTTTAGCGATGATGTTGATGATGCATGGAATCTAGTAGGATGCTTAAATACACACTTTAAATTTTGTATTTTATTTGTATTGTATTTCATTATTCATGTTGTATTTGTTTCAAATCCTTGTAATTGACTCTTTAGAAATGAAATGAAAATTTATCATTCAAAAACTTGTCACAAAGAGTGTTATGAAGTCTCTTGCAATCTATTTCGTCTCACTCCGATGTTTCCGCCATCGGTTTGGGCGTGACAGATTGGTATCAGAGCAATAACTATAGGGAATTAGGAAAATTGCCATGCTTTTAACCTAGTCTATAGTTAAGCACCAAAATTCGACCATACTTGCTTCACATGCTACTTTTATGAAATATCTTTACATGTTATTCTTGAAGTGTCTCTTACGTGTTATTTTCTTAAAATGATTTATGTGCTTCTACTTGTTATTATTATTTTGAACATATGTCTTTTACTCATTTATACTAAATTCGAAACCACTTGTAATACACAAACGAGATGACTTCACCAAAATAGGCGTGAAACCCACAATTTGGTGAAAGACTCTCAATCCACCTATTCTTTTTACACGAAATTTGCCACCAAGTTAGGAGTGAGATCCTCACCTTGACGGAGAATTTCCGCTTTCAAATTCTAGTGGACCCTCGTCAAAGTGTTGAAATTAAATTTTGACCCGACGAGTACCAACCACACTTAGGATACAAAATCGTCAAGTTAGGAGTGAAACCCGCACCTTGTCGACTAGTTCCACTCCTTGAATTTTTCATAAATCCCGCAAAGTCTCGAAATTTCGATTGATTTGGGACATGTAGTAACCGGAAGGGTAAATACCGTTAACCGACTTGTCGGCGAGAGTATTCCACCTATTAGGCCAAATCATGCACCTCAAATTCGAAAGACTTTTCGACCACTTTGGTTAGTCAAAGTTCCGTTTTGGAACCATCCCAAATTTTAATCAAACATGTGTTTCTATTATTTATTTTATACGATGCAATCTTTCAAATTCGAATTTACTTTCGATATTTTCTTCTCACACACACATCATACTAAATCTTTTTCATACATTTATACCTATGCATGATTTCAAAACGTCACTCAATTTTGTTTACATTCTTTATAACGCCAAAATGGAGACATATCATTGAGTTAGGAGCGATTTCTTTACCTTGACGATTAACTCCACTCCTTCTTTTCTTAAAACGACCTCACCAACGAGTTAGGGGTGATTTCCTTACCTAGGTGCTTCAAAATAATTTATCAAGCAAACACAATCATGTTTCATACCTAAATCATTTATCATTTATCGAAATACCCACTTATATCAATTTTGAAATACATTGTTTTATCAAACGTACTTCTTATCCTACAATCTACTTTCACATAGCTCACATACACAAAATTCTTAATCATACCTTAAAACATTTTATTTCCCGAATTTCAAAACCATACGAAATGCTACCTATCAATTTAATCGGTCCAATGAATCTCTGGCCCATGAACTTCATATTCAACTTAATCACTAAAACACGCACACGTTATATCATCATACTAGAGACTTCCATTCTTAATCGAAATCAAACCAACCTTTCTCAATTACTTATAAGATCTTTTAGATGTTATATGATCGTTTTACCAAATACTCTTTTCAACATCAACAAATCATTTGTTAAAACTTTTAACAATCACTAAGTCCTTTTGCTAAATTTCTTTTCTAAGGATCCTCGTTTTCATAAGAACCTCCTAAATTCATAATTTCTTGTTTGATGAAACGAACTTACTTTTTATCGAAAACCTTTTTCCTACACCAATTTACAAAACACGTGGGCAAGAAGACTTCATGGGGACCGACCATCTTCGGATTACGTAAACTCTTTTAAAACAAAAGTAGCATTTCCATTCATTACAAAATACATTATGCTTAACCAATGAGTACTTTATATCCTCTTACATATACAAACCATATTCTACCCTTTAAATCAAGCTCAATCTAAGTTTGATTCGATAAACTCAACGTTTCGTTTAAACACCTATACATGCATATCATCATACACATTTTAGTCGATATCTCGCGATAACATCATTCATATCGTTCGTATTTACATACTCAACCTTTTGAATGCTTTTATACGCTTAAATCCGCTATGTCCCAACGTACACTATATACGTAAATTTTATTATTCGTACTGAAGAGGTATGGTCCCAATTCCACATCCACATGGCAGGGACCACACCGCTTTTCCCATCTACATGGCACCTACATCAGCAAATAAATCCAGAAGCTTCTAGAAGCTTCTGGAAGACGTCAAGGTGGCACCAAAGATGCTCCTTCAGACAGAAAGGATGACACGTGTCACCAGTAATCGAGCGACATGTAGACCTGCAACGGATCTGGGAGCAGGCCGACAGAAGCTGCACGATTTCTCCAGCATGGACGAATATTGGCGCGCCACGTGTACCACCATCCTGACCACAGCAGAGGGGACCAAGAAGATATTCCCCTTGGTCGGACAGCTGACGCCCAATAGTAGCTGGCGAGGTTGCTCCTCCCTCTTTCACCCTCCGGCTATAAATAGGACCCTTCATCATTCAGGTTATTTTATTCTTTTCTCCACTCTTTCACTCACAACACACACTATTTTCTTCCTCAGAGCAGTACTTATTCTCACGCTGGAGCCCGGTTAAGAGGGAAACCCCCATATTCCCCTCTTAACGAGCTAACGGTGTTGCTGTTTTGTAGGACCTTAGTCATTTGGCGAGTAGAGAAGGAGATTGAACCCACAGAAGAGACAATCCAGCTAGTTAACCATCGGTGTTAACTAGTGCTTCATCATTGGCACCCACCGCATTCTTTGTAAAACCACTTTCATCTCCTTTTTTTTTCAAAAAAACTCTTTAAATGTCTGAACCAAATCCTTCACCTCACATAGACGGAGAAATCTCTTCCTTTGAACTAATCTCGGACACCGCTCACGTCCAAAGGTTTCAAGGGAACGAGACGACCCGAGAAGGGCAAGTAAACAACGAGATGCCAGATATCTTTGGAAGCACGTCCAGAGTTATCCATCAAAGAACAAACGGAGCTACTTTTCAACCCACACCCGAGGTGGTTAACCAAGCATCTCCAGAAGTTCCAACACTGAACCATGGAGCTGGCCCCTCAGCTCCATCGGGCCAAACACAGTTGAACTTCTCGGCACTTTTAGGGCTACCCGAAGGAAAAACTCTAGCTTCCTGGTATACGCAAATGGCGTCTTTGAACCTTGTTTATACGCAACTCAACGCGCAGTAAGCCATGCTCCAAGCACAAGCTAACCAGTCCGCTTTTGTCACTACACCACAAAGGCCTCCAAGCACTCACATGCCCCAACAAACAAATGCGTGGAACCTAAACGCGGAGAAAACACCCAACGTTAGAAGGCAAAGTGTGCATGATACGCGCGACACTTACGGCGAAACGGAAAGCAACTACGTGCAATACACGCATCAGCAGAAAAAGCCAGTGCACAGCCGCTTGGTCTCACGCAACATAAATGACGAATGGGATAGCTACAAGGAAGAAGATGACCCGACGTACAAGAAAGAAAGCACGGTATTCAGCAGATTACCACCAGAACACGAGGCGTATAAACCACATAAGCACGCGGGGTACAATCCAAATGCAGAACATGACTTCTCATTGAGCTATCGCCTAGAAGGCATAGCTGAAAATTCTAAGTTCATCCGGGAGATTGCAACAGCCGATATAGATAAGACAAAACTGCCACACAACGTGGGTAAATACAATGGCTTAACAGATCTTGGCGACCACCTCCAAGTCTTCAACGGCGTAGGGTTAACAGGTAGCAAGACATTACCAACTTGGTGTCATCTTTTCGCAGAAACCTTTGTCGGCGCAGCGCGCGTCTGGTTTGACAGCCTACCAACAGGACGAATTAAATCATGGACCGATTTTCGAGATAAGTTCCTCGCGCACTTCTCACAACAGCGCAGGCATACGAGAGATCCAGCTGATTGCTTAAATATATGGAGGAAAGACCATGAGAGCATAGAAGATTTCATTACCAGATATAACAAGGAATGTCTGGAAATCAAAGATGTAGGCGAGAAGATGATGCGCGCGCACTTCATGAGGGCAGTAAAGTGCGGTGACCTGATCAAACGGTTGAAAGGAAGAGACGGAGGCCCCAAAGATTGGGACGCCTTCATCGAAGCAGCAAAGACGATCGCGTGCACCGATAAACAATTGACCGGCGATGGCAGCCGTCAATACAGTTACAGCCAAAGTGATCGGCGCAACAAGAAAGGCAAAGGCCAATCATGGAAAACATCTAGCTACAAAGAAAGGAGCCCGATAAGAGAAGATGCGCGCAATACAATCAACCAGATCAGTCATCAGAAAAAAGTTAAGAGAGAAACAGAGAAAAGCAATGGACACCCCTAATCAATACTCCTTCCGAGGTCCTGTCAACCGAGAACCACCAGTTCAAACCCCCTTTACAGATGCGCAACAAAAGTGGCCAAGACCCAAATATTTTTTGCGAGTTCCACAAAGACACGGGTCACATGACCGACGACTGCTTTAGCCTAAAGCAGGAGATAGAAAGAGCTCTGAGAGACGGAAGGCTCACCCATCTGGTAAAAGGGGGAAAGCGCGATAATCGCCAAATTCAAAGAAGGGAAGAAGGCCCAGACAACAAAAAGTTGCGGAAATTAGAAACTCACATGATTTAAGGGGGTCCACGGAGACCACGAAAGAACTATAACAAGCGCACACAAGACGATTCTTGGTGCGAAAAACAAGTTGTCTTCCCCGTGGTGCGGGGGGGCCCAAGAGAAAGAAGACCTATAGTTATTTCTGGCGTGATCGGTCATTACCAAACCGACTACATTTTCATTGATCCAGGGAGCACCGCAGATATCATCTACGAACAATGCTTCAATCAATTCGACCAATAGGACAAAGCGCGCTTAGAACCAGTAGATTACCCACTAACTGGTTTCTGTAATGAAGCCGATTTTCCTCTCAGTCAGATATCGTTCTCAGTGTTGCTCTCGGATGGAAGGAACTCAAGAACAGAAGAAGTTACATTCATGGTGTTGTCAGCAAGCTAAATACATGATATCCTCCTGGGAAGAGAATCCCAAGGAGATTTTAGTATGATCTGCTCAGGTCCTCATTCAGCTGTTGGTTTCCCAACAGAGATGGGGATAGCAATAATTTACGCGAGCAAAGAGGTCCTCACAACTGATGAAATCAGACCGGCAAAAGCAAGCAAATTCGCACTGCGCGCAGAAGCCGAAAAATGGATACTGAACAATAAATATCCAGAACAAACTGTCACTTTAGGCCCAACAATTTCCGATCTCACACGTGCGGCGCTAAAAAGGTTGCTATTTGAAAACATGGACGTGTTCGCCTGGACACCGGCTGATATGGTTGGTGTTCCACGGCACATAGCGGAGCATAGACTGAATGTTTCTGAAAATGCTAAACCTGTGGTACATACAAAACGTCATCTGGGAGATATAAAGCACGACGCTATGCAAGAGCAAATCACCGAGTTGCTAAACGCTGGTATCATCAGAGAAGTTCGTTACCAACCCTGGGTAGCCAACCCAGTGATGGTCCCTAAAGGAAACAGTGGTTGGCGAATGTGCGTGGATTATAAAGATCTAAACAAAGCATGCTCGCGTGATTGCTATGCTTTACCAGAAATTGACGAAAAAAATCGATTCATTGGCATCATTCAGGTGGAAATGCTTCCTTGATTGCTATAAGGGGTATCACCAGGTGCAAATGGCCATACAAGATGAAGATAAGACCACATTTCGCACACCAACAGGGTTGTATTGCTATACAAAAATGCCCTTTGGATTGAAGAACGCAGGTGCCACTTATCAGAGATTAATGAACGAAACATTCAGTGACGCGATCGGAAAATATATTGAAGTATACATGGACGATTTGGTCATAATGAGCAAGGAAGAAAGCATGATGCTGGTGAACATCCAAAAAACATTCGACACATTGCGCGGAGTGAACATCAAGCTAAACCCAGCGAAGTGTTCCTTTGGGATGGAAGAAGGAAAGTTCCTGGGTTTTGTCGTCACAAAGGATGGGTTTAAAGTCAATCCTGAAAAGGTACAAGCGATCGAGCGGATGCCTTCACCATCAATGATAAAGGAAATGCAAAAGTTGGCTGGACGGTTAGCAGCACTCAATTGTTTCCTCGCCAATCACGTAGCAAAATCCTTCCCATTCATCAAAACCCTGCGCAATTGTGTAAAGAAGAATCAGTTTTAGTGGACCCGAGAAGCTGAGCATGCATTCTGAGAGTTGAAGGATTGTTTCATACGACTGCCAACGCTGATAACACCAATGAAGGGGAACCCCTGGTGATGTACCTATCAGCATCAGAAAAAGCGGTAGGGGCAGTCTTATTGGTAGATCGACAAGGGGTAGAAACACCAGTCTATTACGTGTCTCACACCTTGAATGACCCAGATACAAGATACGCAATAATGGAAAAGCTGGTCCTCGCATTGGTCCACGCGTCTAGACGATTGCACAGGTACTTTGCTAACCACGTCATTCACGTCTTAATAAATTACAACATCGGCAACATCCTCGCAAGACCTAAGATATCCGGAAGATTGGCAAAATGGGCCATAGAAATGGGAGGCCACAATGTGATTTTTAGACCAAGGCCAGCAATTAAAGGTCATGTGTTGGCCGATTTCATGACAGAAGTACCTGATGATAAAGACAGAGAATGCAAGGCAATGGAAAGAGCTGAAAGGCAACATTCGGAAGAACCATGGCTACTGTATACAGATGGTGTGTCCAACAAAGATGGCACTGGCACAGGACTTAGGCTGGTAAGTCTAGAAAAACATGAATACACGTACGCCATCCGGTGAGACTTCAAGAGCACGAACAATGAAGCCGAGTATGAAGCCTTTCTTGCTGGATTGAGGTTAGCAATCAAGATGGGAGTCAAACACTTTGAGGCGCATGTGGATTCCATGTTAGTAGCAGGGCAGATCAATGGCCAGTACGACGCCAAAGGAGATGTGATGGCGCTATACCTAGACCAAGCAAAAGCATTGCTACAGAACTTCAATTCCTACAAAGTGCACCATATCAACCGAAGCAAGAATAAACCAGCAGATGCACTAAGCAAACTCGCATCCACCAGTTTCCAGCACCTGGCCAAGGATGTGCGCATTGAAGTTCTAAGCAATCCATCGGTACCACTAAGGCAAGTGAGCATCATTCAACAGGGAATGACGTCTTGGATGACTCCAATAATCATGTATCTCCAGTCTGGAATACTACTCGAAAATAAAGCTGAAGCAAGGAAAATACAGTACAAGTCCGAGCACTACCAGATGGTTGATGGGATATTGTACAGGAAATCATACCTCGGGACGTTATTGAGATGTGTCGATCCAGAAGATGCAAACTACCTGATTCGCGAAGTACATGAGGGCATTTGCGGCATTCACGTCGGTCCAAGAATGGTAGTAGCGAAAGTAATGAATGTTGGGTATTACTGGCCCGGAATGCATCTAGACGCGGTCAAGGTTTTGAGGAAATGCAGCGGTTGTCAAAGACACGCCCCGAAAACGATGCGCCCCAAAAATGAACTAGTCCCCGTAACAACGGCGTGGCTGTTCCAACAATGGGAGATAGATATGGTTGGTCCTTTTCCAGAAGGCCCTGGGAGCAGTAAAATTAATCTTAGTCGCGGTAGACTATTTCACAAAATGGGTGGAAGCAAAGGCGCTGGCATCAACCAAATCCACCGTAGTGCGGAGGTTCATCTGGGAACAAATAATCTGTCGATTCGGGCTGCCCCTGAGAATCATCACTGATAACGGAACAAATTTTGCTGTAGATGATCTCCAAAATTGGTTCAAGGAGCTGCATATAGAGCATACCTTTTCCTCGGTTGCGCACCCGCAGGGAAACGGTCGGGTTGAAGGAGTGAACAAGAGTATTGTGGATGGTATCAAAGCACGGTTGGGGACACAACGAAGAGGTTGGGTTGACGAGCTACCCAGCATACTATGGGCCCATAGGACGATGCCAAAGACCAGTAACGAAGAAACACCGTTCACTCTAGTCTATGGGTCTGAAGCCGTTATACCAGCAGAGATTGGCCTACCATCTCCAAGAATGCTCTCCATGAACATGATCAACAATGAGGAAGAAAGAAGGTTGGATCTAGACCTTCTAGAAGAAAGGAGAGAAATGGCGGCAATCAATGAGGCGAAATATAAGAACAAATTGGAAAAATACTATAATAGTAAGGTACGAATTTGCACGTTCAACCCCGAAGACTACGTCTTAAGGGACAATGAGGCGTCCAACGACGAGAAACCGGGAAAATTAGCTCCCAAGTGGGAGTGGCCTTATGTTGTGGATGAAGTCCTTGGGAAGGGAGCGTACAAGTTACGCACACTTGAGAACAAAGAGGTCCCAAGAACCTGGAATGCTCAATAATTGAGAAAATGTTATATGTAGACAGTCACAGTTTTTATCTGTACTTGTAATGGCCACGCGCCAACACATTTAACTATAATACAATAAGTGTTGGCTATCTTATCTCATGCGAATTTTTGTTACAACTGCATATATTATTTCGGGCATACACGAAAACATCAATGGCTCTGCAATAGGAAACGTTGTAGACCTCCAAGGCTCGTCACAACCAAGTGCACAACTGGGTCAAAAACACAACTAAAGCCTGTCACGCCAAATAATACTTCATGCCCACATAAACACGAAAACATCGAAAGCATGGTAAAACAAACATTGTAAGGCCCCCAAAGCTGAGCATAGCTGGGTCAACATAGTAACCTGTAAATCGATCACTTCGTATACACGAATCAAACCATGCGCTAAACGACAGAACAAACGTTATAGAGTTTTTCAAGGCATAACACAACACTGTGTAACGCCAAGATAACTAACACAGCATAACCTGTCAGCGCCATCATTCATTCGTGATACCTAATCAAAGTAATTACACATGCACACATTGTAACGACAACAAAATTCACAGCAAATAAAAAGCAAAACCTACAGTTAGCATAAAAACATAATCGAATGTAACAAAATGTTAGCAGACATAACAACCAAGAGTAAATTGTTCACGAAGCTTAAGGTAAATTGTTTACGAAATTGTCAGATGATTACAAGGCTATCAAGCCCATACACGGCACGCAGGCCGGAAACCTTCATTCTTGGTGGCTAGTACCAGCACCTCCAGCTTCACGATCTTCCTCACCAAGTGCCCTTTTCAACAATGCAATCCCGTCCGGTTTCCGGGATAACTTCCCAGCAGCTTTGACGATGGCAAATTCAAGAGACTCGAATTCTTATCGCTTCTCAGCATAGCGAGCAGCACAATTAGTCTTATACAAGTCAAAGCTCTTCAATGGCTCCTTTGCCTCAACAGCTGCCCTCCCCTCCGCATAACCTTCCTTACGACCATGAGCATACTCAGCTTCACCAAGTTTATACATGTACTTGGCTAACTCTTCAGATCCTGTGATACGTTCAGCAATCTGCGAAGATAATACATACATGAGGAAAGCGGCAACGACCAACAAAAACGAACAAGCATAATGAAAATTACCAGAGGAACTGTGCGTGCGAGCAACCATTTATAGTCAGCAGAGATTTCCTCAACCAAGATCTCAGAAGCATTGTTTTCAGCAACCTTCTCAGCGGCGAACTTCTCCAACTTGGCTATACGTTGGATGTATTCCTGCTCCCTTTTTTTGATGCGCAACACGTTCCGCTTCGGCTTCATCACCTATCTTCTTCTTCTCTCCTGACAACCTGAAAATGGCATCGTGCTGGGTTTGCAGCTCTTTGTTTGTTCGCTCACAAGCAGCTTCCCAGTCTTTTTGTTTGTCAACATTAAGTTGTTTTTCCTTGGCAAGTTTTTCTTCAGCATCAGAAACCCTCCATGCCAAACCCTTCTTCACGGCTTTGAATTTTTCTCTCTCTTCAGCGAACGCCTTCTTAGCATTTTCAAATTTAAGAGTATCCTCCCCCATCAGCTGCCACTCCCGGGCGATCTCTTGGGAAGTGGCAAAAAAGTTGACCCCAACATGGATATGATCATCCAAGAGATCCAACCGGTTGCGTCTTTTTTGAAATAATCTCTCAGCAGGGGGGAGAGACAAAGAGAAGAACTCACAGCAGTTAGCAAGCTCGGTCATCTGGGAACCCTGGGTCAAGTTCCGTCGAGGGGAATGCGGAAGATCAGCACATGCAGGATTATGGGTATCCCAGGACCCACCCTGAACATGTTCATATTCCGGGCTATGGTGAGTCCCAGACGCACCACCCTGGCCAGAGCCCCTAACAACCTTGGTGTAGATAGTGTGCGGAGGAGTAGCCTCGCAAGACTCCTCTTGGACATCACCACCACCAGCACCAGCACCAGCTCCACCAGCACCAGCACCAACACCAACACCAGCATCGCCACCACCCTCCCCAACATGTTCAACATCCACGTCGTCTTCTTTCCTTTTTCCCCGATCAGCAGGCGGAGGAGATAGATCAAAAGTCCTAGAAGGTGGAGATGTAGGGGGCGTAATCTTCGAAATATCAATCTTGCGAGTGCCCATACCCGATTTCGCACCTATTTCAAGACAAGCATGATAGTTAAAAGGAACAATGAAAGATAAAGAGCAAGAAACACAAATGAAAAATCTTTACCTTGAGAACCAGAAGCAGCATATATCTTCTCCAGGAGTTTCCTTTTGAAGCTTAGACTTTTTAGCGACAAGCACAGCAGCAGCTTGTTCATCAAGCTCTTTATTCTTGTCTTCAAGAACCCTTTTCTTCTTCATGATCTCCGTCAGAGTCTCATCGTCATCAGGATCACGCTCAGTGCGTTTATTTCCTACGTCTAAACCAGAGAGCGTGTCAGAAACCACAACATAGTCCAAGAAAAGATGGTTAGAAGGTTGCTTACGAGGAGCTTCAGTAACTTTTTCCTCAACCTTCTTCTCCTTCTCAGACTTATCCAACTTCTTCTTTTTCCTGGTTTCTAACTGCTCAGCAGTTTCAACCGAAGGATCAGCATCAACACTAACAGGCTCATTCACTGGCTCGTTCGCAGCCCCTTGCGCCGGACCTGCACGCGGGGAACGAGGAATTAGGCCTTCACGTGATCTGTCAAAACCCTCACTCGAGAGGACAATAACCTCCTCTCGAGTAGGGTCAGTAGTATCATTTAAGTCACTCCCATCATCTTCACCTAAGATAGTATTGACGTAAGTAGCAAAACTATCACTGGTAGGGTGCAGGAAACGGTCCCGGATTTGATCCAACCACACAGGCTTCCCCTCAGGCAATATCGCTTCAACCATGGCACCAGCAGCCTTTGGATCGAGAACATTCAACAAACTATACCCAACTGCAAAATACAAAAACATGAGGGAGAGTATAACGGAATCAAAGAAGAACACAAGCACAAATGAGCAATACTAATACCTCTCCCCTGATAGCCATAAGCAGGGATACCCCTAGGGTTCTTCGGGACCCACAACATGCTCATTCCAGCCCCTACCAGCGCCCTCTCTTCAAATTGGGAAATAGAAGTAGCCTTCCGAGTCAACGTCTTATACCACTCCTGCTCAGCAAAATCTATAGACACGTTTATGCAGGGAACTCCCTCACTCTCTGCCCGGTAATGCATATCGACCGGAATGACTCCACGACGAATATAGAAGAACTTCTGCTTCCAATCATGCAAACTCTTCGGTGGGTTAGTACTACAAGGACTAACCCCACTGGTCTGGGAGTTAAAGGAGTAAAACCCACTAGTATAACTCACAAAATAAAAAACGTTAAACATCTCGAAGGTTGGCTCAATATGGTTGGCCTTGCATATAAATTCGAAATGAGTAAGCCGAGGTAACCCTAAGGCGTTGATCTGAGAAATATGTAACCAATAGTTTGTCAAAACTTCAGCAGTAAACTTCGTCATGGGTAGACGGAAGTTACCCTCCCGGAAGTAGGCCGCATACAACGCTATATAACCGGGGGGAGCGTCCAAAGCAGTAGAATTTGGGGTCGGAAACTGAGCACCCCACTCAGAACGGAAACCCATATCTCTAACCAAAGTCTGAAATTCTTCTTCTTTCCAATTAATCTCCGCACGGTCCAAACCAGGGGGATTCCTAGGTTTGTATTTCCTCTTCTTAGTTGAAGGATTAACTCCAGTAGACATAATGTTGGAAAAGGAAAGGAAGAGATTGGGATAAAATAGATGGAAAAGGAAGAGAGATAGAGAAAAAGATGAAAGAAAGAACGGAGTTTGAAATTCAAAAGTGAAGAAAAAATGGGAACCGCCTCCTATTTATACCCATCGCATTTAATGCGATGGGTAGTGGGTCGTCAGGAATACAGACATACAACCAACAGGGGAAGGACACGTCAGAAGGAAGAGAAACCGTCGCCTTGTTTTTCGGGAGTGTGGGCGGCACACGACTGACACTCTGGTCAAAAGTGACTGACACACCTGGGAAAAGCGACTGTTCATCTTCGAAAAGACAGGGACATCAGACTGTCACGTCAGTTGTCTACACTCCAAGAAAGAAAACTTCTTTCAGAAGGAACCATCATACGCCATGCGTTGTGCGTCCAGTTGGCTCAACTTTGAAACGTTTCCATCATACGCCACGCACCGTGCGTCCACATGACTCAACTTTGAAATGTTGCAATCATACGCCACGCGTCGTGCACCCACATGGCTCAACTTTGTAAAGTTGCCATCATACGCCTTGTGCCGTGCGTCCACTTGGCTCAACTTTTGTTATGTAACCATCATACGCTATGTGCTATGCGTCCACTTGGCTCAATCGCGCAAAGCAACCAGCATGCGTTTTAAAAAGGCAAACAACCACTACCCTTATAAGTCTAGAATCCCTCCTAGCCGATCAACTCAACTAGAAGGCACACTGGACTGGGGGGACTTGAAGAGGTATGGTCCCAATTCCACATCCTCATGGCAGGGACCACACCACTTTTCCCGTCTACAGGGCGCCTACATCAACAAATAAATCCAGAAGCTTCTAGAAGCTTCTAGAAGACGTCAAGGTGGCACCAAAGATGCTCCTTCCGACAGAAAGGACGACACGTGTCACCAGTAATCGAGCGACATGTAGACCTGCAACGGATCTGGGAGCAGACCGACAGAAGCTGCACGATTTCTCCAGCATGGACGAATATGGGCGCGCCACGTGTACCACCATCCTGACCACAGCAGAGGGGACCAAGAGGATATTCCCCTTGGTCGGACAGCTGGCGCCCAATAGTAGCCGGCGAGGTTGCTCCTCCCTCTTTCAACCTCCGGCTATAAATAGGACCCTTCATCATTCAGGTTATTTGATGTATTGCAAAATACATACTTATATCGTGTATAGTTTGTACAATTTATCGTTAATTATAGTTTAATTTTAGTTTAGAATTGCGTGCTATTGATCTATATTGCGTTTTCCAGGTCTTGATATACAAAAATGCTGAAAATGGAGCGAAATCGAGCTAAAGTGCTGAGCATCAAGTCCAGGGATCATTGGGAAAAAGTGTTAGAATTATTTTAGAGATTTTGGAGTTAGAGCTGAGATTTTAAACAAACATTCTATTGAAATAAGCCACTCGCGTAGCGCGAGCATGGAAGGGGGATCACTAGCGCTACGCCACTGATGCAATGTTGACTTCGCTGACTTTGGAGGTGCTCGCGTAGCGCGAGAGTATAAGGAGGACCCGTAGCGCTACGCTACGGGTAGGCAGATCGCAAATTGTTGTTTGTCGATTAGGGTTTGCTATAAAACTAAGAGGATCATTATCATTAAGGAAGTTACGAATTGGGAGACTTAGAGAGCAAGTTTGGAGCATTCTTTTGGAGCAATCGGAGATTTTGAAGCACGGGAATCATCGGTACGAGTTGAGAGTGAAGAATCGAAGATCAATCGGGTTTTCCAATCCCTTGTTTGTCGATTACTTGTTTGATACTTGTTATGATGAATTCTTTATTCAATTACTTTGATTTGATTTCACCATTTAAGATGTTTGGCTAAATTGTTTTAACTACCTAGACGAGATGAATGTTTGATTTGAGTTTGGATTTTTAATGGTTATTATTGTTCGTTATGGATTGATTTCTGAAAGTAACTTGTTCTAGGATTTCTGATTTGGTGCACATGCATGCTTGACAATTGTTTTATTACTGTTTGTTACTTCATATGATCCTTGGTGACGGTCTTTATCACATAATAGGATTATATTAGGGTTTTTGATTTAGGTGAGTGTCTATATCACGTAATAAATCAGTTATCCTTTAGGGTGAAAACGCGTAAGTAACCTTAGAAGTAATACTTAGTAATTTAATAAAATCAAGTGTTCTGCTTAACTTGTCGCTGAGAGGCTCGAGTTAGTTATTAGGTCGCAGTGCAATATATATCTAAGATAGGTTTTGAGAGAAGTCGATCTTATTTCCCTAATTGCATTTGTGTCTAGTAAACCAAGTTAGAACCTAGAATTGCCTTAGATTATCGCGCTGAGAGGTAGATAGTCATATTAGGGCACTTTTAGAATCGTTAGAGGACTGAGAGGAAGTCTAACAGTCGGTAATCACAACAGCCTTGTAGGGTTTCCTAGGTTTCTTCCTGAGAAGGGTCGGGAAGTCTTAGCATTGAAATACCTTAAGGTTTAGTATCTTACGATCCCGGCTCCATACAACTTTAATACCATTAGAAGTCCATTCTTAGTCAAACTGGATTCGAGTCTAGGTAGTCTTTAATCTCATCTGAATACAAACCTCAGTTTCCGTTCGTGTCTTAGTCTAAGTCTAGTTAATTAATTTAGTTAATATAGATTTCCTAGATTTTCAGTAACCCCCCCCCCCCCAAAACAATCAAACAAGTTTAAGTCGCGTCAGTCAGTGTCTATTAGAGTCTAGTTTACGTAATACTTAGAGTCTTTGGGTTCGATACTCGGACTTGCTAGGTTATACTACACTGATCGGTACACTTGCCGGTTGTGTGGTTTAGGTTTAGAGAGTCTTAGTTATAAATTTAAAGCTTTTCGTGTCTAGTTTAGAGAGTCTAATTTAGTTTATATTTTATAGTTTGTTTAGCACACATCAAGTTTTTGGCGCCGTTGCCGGGGACTCTTGGTAATTGCGTTCATTTGCTTTGATAGACTTAATTGATATATACGTGCTACGTGTTTACTTTGTTTTTGTGTCTTTTATTTTTCATCTTGAGTCGTAGTAATCTAGTTTGCTTTGCTTGTGTGCAGGTTTTTGCTAGTAGTGGATGCCACATCTACGCTCGCACGGACCACCACCACCAGTCAAGCAATCGTCGTCTGAAGTTAGTGAGTCATCTTCATCTTTCCCGCCCCTCATAGAATTCCCAATTCCCGTCCCACCGCCTTCACCGAACCACACACCTAAGAACACCCCACCCGATAGTCCCACCTCTAGTTCCGCTAGTGAACCAGAAAATTTCGAACACATGGCCAACCCTAGGCAAACCGTCCACCAGCAGGCCACTCAGAACTTTACGGGCCTTGCTTCACCCATCACCGTTCCACCCATAGTCAATGACCATTCATGGCAGATTCCATCTTATGCCATGTAAGCCATAACCAACACTGTCCAATTTCATGGTAGGGACGATGAGGACGCCCCTGCCCACATTAACCGATTCTCCCGCATTATAGCTACTTTTAGCCTTCAGGGTGCACCAAACGATGCTACTTACCTACAACTGTTCCCGTTCTCATTAGCCGGCCGTGCAGCTACTTGGTTGGACTCTCAGCCAGCCGGTACTTTTACCACATGGGCGGGGCTTCGTCAAGCCTTTCTGAACAAGTACTTTCCGCCCGCTAAAGCTTCACGGCTTAGAGACGAGATCCACTCTTTCCGCATGGGGCCCGACGAGCCTTACTACCTTGCTTGGGAAAGGTTCCAAAACCTTTGTGCTCGTTGCTCCCAACACGGTCTTTCCGATTGGGCCTTATGTGAGAAATTCTACAATGGACTCACTCAAGAAACTAGGGATAGGTTTGATACAAATGCAGGGGGGCATATGATGGGTATTCTTACAGTTCCTGAGTGCTTAGAGAGGTTTGAGGCGTTTGCTCAGTCTCAATCTCAGTCACGTTCCGACCCGAGGCATCAAGGTGGTAATTCTAATACCACTACCAGCACACCCACCCAAGGGGTGAACCACGTCACTGTGGATCCTGGTCTAGCCTCTTTCTTGCAAAACATGAGTAAGCAACTCAATGAAATTCAAGCTAAGATAGATAAATGTGAGTTTTGCCGAGGGGGACACGATACGAATACGTGTCCTTTGCTAGTTGGAGAGGAACAGTGTGATTACCTAGGAGGAGGGTTCGGTAGAGGCCAATTTAGCGGTTCGGGTGCTACTAATCCCTTTGGGTCGGGTTGGAGAAATAATAATAATAATCAATTTAATAATAATAGAAATTTTCGCCCAAATGGACCTCCTGGCTTTCAAATGGCTCAAAACCCTAATAGGGGCCAAAATTCACTCTTTGGTGGGGGTTCAGGAGGGCAGTTCAACAAAGGGTTCAACGGGCAGGTTAAAGATGGAGGGTCAAATAACCAGGGTCAAACAGGTCAAGGTTCGAGTTATGACCTAGGGGGTAGTCTAGAACGGATGGAATCCATGATGAGTCAATTAATTGTTAGAGACCAAACTACCCAAAAGACCTTGAGTGAACACGACCTTTTGCTTAAAAATCATCAAGCCTCATTTCAAGACCTTTCAAGAGTTGTAGGGGATATATCTAGGAAGCTAGAAGAGAGGTTGCCCGGTCAGTTCGCGGGTAATACAAAACCTAACCCTAATGCCCAAGCCAAAGCCATTACCACCCGTAGTGGCAAGACCTTAGAGAACCCGAGAGTTGTTGAGGAGAAGGTAGTTGATGAAGATGGAGATATTGTGGATGAAGAGATCCAAATGGAAGCACCCGGTAAAGTGCAATCTAGGTTAACCCCAGCAAGTACCGCACAAACCGGGGGGCTTCCAAGTGAGAAGAGTTTAGGTAAGAAACCCACGCAAGTCGTTCCACCACCCACTGTTGATCTTTCCCGTGCTCCTTTCCCATCTCGTCTTAGAAACCAAACCTATTCTAAAGATTATGGGAAGTTTTTAGAGATCTTCAAGCAGCTTAGGATAAACCTCCCTTTCATAGAAGCCCTTCAAACCATGCCGAAATATGCCAAATTTTTAAAGGACCTTCTAAAACGCAAGGATAGGTTAGGAGAGGTGTCAAACATTCCCCTTAGTGGAGGATGTTCAGCTGTAGTGTTGAACAAGGTTCCGGAAAAGTTGACGGATCCGGGTCTTTTCACCATCCCGTGCTTGTTTGGGAGTGATACCGAGTGTAGGGCCCTAGCCGATTTAGGAGCAAGTATTAACTTAATGCCATATTCCTTGTACGAGAGGCTAGGTCTAGGAGAGTTGTCGCCTACACGCATGTCATTGTCTCTTGCCGATAGGTCAGTGAAGTATCCACGTGGTATCATCGAAAACCTCTTAGTTAAAGTGGATAAATTCGTCTTTCCCGTAGACTTTGTAGTTCTTGATATGGAAGCCGACGAAAAGGTTCCCATCATTCTAGGTCGCCCATTCTTGTGTACCGCCAAGGCCATCATTGATGTCTTCGACGGGAAAATTACACTTCAAGTCGGTGAGGAAAAAGTGACTTTCGAGATTGCCCGTTCCATGGCACACCCTAGTGGGTCCGATGATTTTAGTAGTCCTTGTCATTCGGTCTATTTCATAGAATCATTCTTATCGTGTGTTGACCATTGCTTTGACTACATTAGTGGGGTCGACTTAGTTGAGAGTAGGATAGACGAGGTAGTTGAGAAGGTAGAAGAGGTTGTGAATGAGAGTGAGAAGGTAGAAGAGAACGAGTGGATTCCCGAAGTGTTAGAATTGAGTGAAGTGAGAGATGAGAGTGAAAGTACACCCGTAGAGAGCCCCGCCCCTCTAGAACTTAAGGTCCTCCCATCCCATTTAGAGTACGCTTTCTTGGGTGAGGGGTCCGATCTCCCGGTGATTATATCGTCCGAGTTAGAGAGGGGGGAGAAGAATAAGTTGTTAGAAGTGTTGAAAGAAAATAGGGAAGCAATTGCATGGCGACTTTCGGATATCAAGGGCATAAGCCCCGCCTATTGTACCCACCGGATACTTATGGAAGAGGAATATAAGCCGGTGGTGCAACCTCAAAGGCGATTGAATCCGAACATGCAAGAGGTTGTTAAGAAAGAAGTGCTTAAGTTGTTAGATGCCGGGGTGATCTACCCTATTTCCGATTCACCATGGGTGAGCCCGACCCAAGTTGTCCCAAAGAAGGGTGGGATGACGGTGATCATGAATGAGAAGAATGAGTTAATCCCTTCCCGAACAGTTACCGGTTGGCGTGTATGCATAGACTACCGAAAGTTAAACGACGCCACCCGGAAAGACCACTTTCCCCTACCTTTCATTGACCAAATGTTGGAGCGTTTAGCGGGTCAACAATACTATTGTTTTCTCGATGGATTTTCGGGTTATTTTCAGATCCCAATCGCTCCCGAGGATCAAGATAAAACGACGTTCACATGCCCTTACGGCACTTATGCGTATCGCCGCATGCCTTTCGGGTTATGCAACGCTCCGGCTACTTTCCAAAGATGCATGGTTGCTATATTCCAAGACATGCTTGAGACTTCTATGGAGGTCTTCATGGATGATTTTTCGGTTTATGGCACCAATTTCGATCAATGTCTTTCCAATCTCGATAGGATGCTTAAGAGGTGTATAGAAACGAATCTCATGTTGAATTGGGAGAAATGTCACTTCATGGTGACGGAGGGGATAGTGTTAGGACATAAGGTGTCGAGAGAGGGTATAGAGGTGGATAGGGCAAAGATAGATACCATAAGTAGATTGCCACCACCTACTAGTGTCAAGTCCGTTAGGAGTTTTCTAGGTCATGCGGGCTTTTATAGGCGTTTCATCAAAGATTTCTCAAAAATTACACGCCCCATGACCCGACTTTTGGAGAAGGATGTGCCTTTCGTCTTTGACGAAGAGTGCATTAAGGCGTTCGACTTCTTGAAAGAAAAACTCGTTAGTGCCCCGATACTTGTTTCGCCAAACTGGAGCTTGCCTTTCGAGCTCATGTGTGATGCAAGCGATTATGCCGTAGGAGCGGTCCTAGGTCAAAGAATCGATAAACACATTCATCCAATCTACTACGCGAGCAAAACTCTCAATGATGCTCAAGAGAATTACACGACCACCGAAAAGGAGCTCTTAGCCGTAGTGTTTGCGTTTGATAAGTTTCGCTCATATCTCGTGCTTTCAAAAACCACCGTATTCACCGATCATGCCGCTTTGCGCTTTCTGTTCCAAAAGAAAGACGCGAAGCCACGTCTTATTAGATGGATTCTTTTGCTCTCCGAGTTTGACATCGAAATCAAAGATAAAAAGGGAGCGGAAAACGTGGCCGCCGATCATATGTCACGTTTAGAGGATCCAATGAGAGAGGAGGTGCGTGAGGATTCTATAGGAGATACTTTTCCTCATGAGACCATAGATTTTGTTAGCGCCGAGGAAGAAGGATTGCCATGGTTTTCGGATTTGGCGAATTACTTAGCGACCGGAGATATTGTGAGGGGTTTGTCGTTTCAACAAAAGAAGAAACTTCTTAGGGAGGCTAGGAAGTATATTTGGGACGACCCGTTTTTGTTTAGGATAGGAGGAGATAGAGTCCTTCGTAGGTGTGTTTCGAGAGAGGATGGTCTAAATATTCTTAGTCATGTGCATGAAGGGTTAACGGGAGGCCATCACGGAGCGAATGTGACAGCACAAAAGGTCTTTGATAGTGGTTTTTATTGGCCATCAATAGTGAAAGATGCCGTAGAGTTTGTTAGGACTTGCGACCGTTGCCAACGTACCGGCAACATCTCATCCAAGGATGAAATGCCTCAAAATCCCATCCAAGTTCTTGAAGTATTCGACGTATGGGGCATTGATTTCATGGGGCCTTTCCCCTCATCGAGTGGGAATAGGTACATCCTCGTGGCCATTGATTATGTTTCGAAGTGGGTGGAAGCTCAAGCTTTACCTACCAATGATGCCCGAGTGGTGGTGAGATTCCTTAAAAAGCTTTTCACACGTTTCGGAGTTCCTAAAGCCCTAATAAGTGACCGTGGCACACACTTTTGCAATTCTGCCATGGAAAAGGCACTTGCACGCTACGGTGTCACTCACCGTCTTTCGACCGCGTACCACCCTCAAACTAGTGGTCAAGTAGAGAACGCTAACCGAGGAGTGAAGAGAATTTTAGAGAAAACGGTAGGTAAAAGTAGAAAGGATTGGTCGGAAAAGCTCGATGATGCTTTGTGGGCTTTCCGCACCGCCTACAAAACACCGTTAGGAACAACGCCTTTCATGATTGTGTATGGCAAAGCTTGCCATCTTCCGGTAGAATTAGAGCATAGAGCATTGTGGGCCTTGAAAACCGTGAACATTGATCTTAAGGAAGCTGCAAGAAGGAGATTCTTTCAAATACATGAATTGGAAGCTTTACGAGATGCCGCATATGAAAGATCCTGGAATATCAAGGAGAAAACGAAGGCATTGCATGATAGGAGATTGCGAAGGATGAAAGAGTTCAAGGTAGGTGATAGAGTGCTTTTGTTTAATTCAAGGTTGAAATTGATTGCCGGAAAGTTGAAGTCAAGATGGAGTGGGCCGTATGTGGTGAAAGAAGTGTTTCCGTACGGCACGGTTGAGCTTTACGATGAAGTGGACAAGGGAGTTTGGAAGGTGAACGGCCATCGCTTGAAACATTACTTGGGAGGTCCGATTGATTCTACCGAAGAGGAAGAAATTCCTCTAGAGGACCCACCCACCTTCACCGAACAGTAATTGCGTAAGGTTTCGTTTGTAGAGTTTGTACCGTTTGTAAATTGCGTTATTTCTTGTGTTTTCGTGTTTGCGTCTTGTGTGTTTTTGAGAAATTTTGCAGGAAACATACCTTGAGGAGCTGGAAATTTGAAGAAAACACGGTTTCAGGTAAGTTTGGTATTTAGAAAATTTTTGGGATGATTTGGGAGAGGTTTGGAAAACATAAAAATTTTTCTAAGGCAAAAACTTGGAAATTTCACGAAACATTCTGTGAAAAAATGCCAGTCGCGTAGCGCTACACATACAACACCCCACTCGCGCTACGCTAACCCAAGGGGGTCACAAAACACCTTTGAACCTCTGACCCTTTTGGACCTTTGACCTTTCAAGTTGACCTTGTCAGTAGCGTAGCGCCACACCTCGACGTTATCACTAGCGCTACGCGAGTGACTTAATTAATCAAAAAAAAAAAAACCCTAATCTACCCATTCATCCCCAAATTCAAAACCACACCCCTCCCCTCTTGTCCGGCGATCGTCTACCCATCACCACCATCACCTCCACTCTTCTCCGTCCTAAACCCTCCACATTCATCTCCGCCCTAAATCACCTACCCACTATCGATTACCACCTCCCACTCTACCTTAAACCACTAACCATATCCACTCCTCACCACCGGTTAACACCTACACCCACGGCCACCGTCTACCCATCACCACCATCACCCTCACCTCCGCCATACACCGATTACTAACCACCACCGCCGTATCGGACTACCACCGACTGTAATCTTCGTTTCTTCTGTTCCGAGTAATCTACGAGGTATGGATTCTGTTAATTTTCCTCAACGGTTCGTGGAGTCTGTATGGTCAGTGTTTTAGTGTCGTTCAGTTAACTGTTATGTTTCGAGTCAATGAGTAATATTGAGTCTATTTTGTGGTCATGAGATCATTGCTTCGAGTCATTGTGTTTGAGTTAGTTAATTGTGGAGTCTGTATGTCCATGGTCAGTTGTTTTCGAGTCAGTGTCACGTAATGGTTGTTTTGTGGATCAGTCATGATTGTCGTTTGTTTAGGTCAGTTTGTTTGGTCGAGTCCTTATGTTCCAGTTTCGGGTTAGGACATGTCTGTTCTGGTATGTATAAGTCTGTTCGCAGGTTTGGCGCTTGTGCGTTAGCAAGGGTGCGGGTGGATCGGGTTGGTTTGGTTTGATTGTTGATTTGATTTGAGAGGCGTGAGGACGGGATGATCATACAAGCACCAGGGGGGAGTTTTTGCGCGTGATTTTAAAAAATTATTGCGCAATTTTTGTGTTAAATGATTTATATGCAGAAAATGCTTACGGCGTCGTTTAAATCAAGTGTGGGGATGCATCGCGCAGTTTTTCATAAAAATCTAAACTTTTTCATCATAACATTGTGTGCCGCATCCATTGCTTCCACGCTTAGGTTTTCGTTTATTTTCTCGGCACTTGGGATTGCTCGAGGGCGAGCAAGGTGCCGGGAGGGGGTATAAATGTGACTTTTGCGTCTTTTGCGTCAATGTGTCGTTTTTAGTGTCGTTAGCGTCATTTAGAGTCGTTTTGTGTCGTTCGAGTCATAGATCGAGTCTTGTCCAGTGTTGTTTTGTGCAAAGTACATCGCTTGATCATCGGATCGCCTCGCTAGTACTCAATCTCCATGCGGGCGGAGTTCGATCCGGTTTTCGAGCCGATATGCGTAAAAACACACTTGTATCGAACAACGGCCGCGAACGAAATGCTATACGGCCGTCGTGCGACTGTATATTATTATTTTATTATAAAAAAAAAATTTAAAAAAAAAAAAAAAATCAAAAATAGCCTGTTATTACTGATGATCTGCCTGTTTTCTCTTGAATATCACTTGTTTTGCAGATATGGCGAGTAGTTCTCGATCAGGTAGGGCCAGGAAAAGGGCCGCGGGTCAGACTGCACCGGAGCAGGATCCGGTTCTTTTGGAAACTCCGATTATTCAGATTGCAGCTGATGACAAGAAGTTAAGGAAGATTGAATATAGAACGTCGTACAACTTTATTCCTGATCAGCTAACGCACATCGATGATCACCCGATTCTGAAGTTCGAGGAAGATTCACCTGAATGGGTTAAGTTCGAGAAGTTTAAAGATACTGACCTATTTCAACACCGGAAGAGTAATTGGGAGTGGTTAAGAGATATAGGTGCGGAGCAGGAGGTTAGGGATCTGTTAGGTGAAAGGTTGATAGAGGCGATGGACTGCTCCGAGCCGCAGTATAAGGAGCTTGTGTTAGAGTTTCACAGTACATGGTTGCATAAGGAGGGTAAATTTGAGCAGGAGAAGGCGGTGTCGTTTAGCTTTGGTAGGCAAGTATATGAGATGAATGTGCCTAGGTTTGCTGTGATTTCTGGGTTGTATACTGAGGAGGAGGTTAGGAGGCCTGAGTTTTCGACAATGCTTAGGGGTGCGTATTCTGAGAATAGGAAGTATAGTGTCGGTAAACCTGAGATTATAGATTTTTGGAAATCGATTTCGGATCAGCCATTTGGGCAGACGAACCTTATTTCATCGGTTCGAAATCCGGTGTATAGGTATGTGTTGAGAGTCTTGGCGACTACACTTGTGGGTAGGAGGTCGGGAGAAAATAAGGCGAATTGGATTGATCTTTTTATTCTGATGTGTCGAGTGCAGAAAAGGGAATTTAATTTGGCGACAGTGTTGGTAGATTCGATTAGTAGAGGACGACGGGGTGGTATTAGAGCTGGATTGGATATGGGCCCTTACATCACTAGGATCGCTACATATTTGGGAGTGTTTGACACGTATGTTCCTGAATTTTTACATAGGGGGCCCAAGACAGTGATATTTGGTTTGGAGGACTTGCAGAAGGCAGGTATAGCATCTTGGAAGGCACCTTATGGCTGGAGGCCCATCACAGAGGGTCCACCTGTTCAGCCACCGCAGAGAGGGCCAGTTGAGGTTGCTGAACCGCAGCCTGAGCCTGTTTTAGAGCAGCAGCCGCCACAGACACCGGTACAGCCAGCACGCCAGGCTGCCAGGAGAGTCCCGTTACCCGAGCCCCTCACTTTGGAGTCATTCTCTGGCTATGTGGAGCAGAGGTTTGACAGACTGGAGCAGAGGTTTGACAGACTAGAGTGGATGATTGAGGATTGTGCGAGGAGGATGAGCAGCAGCTGACGATTATATCTTTTTTATGATTATTTTTCTTTTATGCTGTTTTTATCCTCGTTCTTGGTCTGTATTTGATATTTATACACTTAAAACAGGTTGGTAGGGATGGTTGGGTTGGATGAACTGATGCACTGATTTTGATATATATATATATATATGATATGCTTGGTAGTGTGTTCAATGTTTGATAGGTGATTATGTTAGCCGCTTTCGTTCGCGTGTCCGAGGTTTGGTATTGTTTGCTGAGCGCGTTTCGAATTGGAGGGCTTATGTGGAAACGACTGGCACTTTGACAGTCTCACATATCAGCTAAGTCGTTTCCCTTTTTGTTGTTGTTGTATTTGTTTATTTTTATTTTATTTCGTCGTTAGTCCGTTAGTAGTTTAGTAGTTTAGGTTTTTATTGTTCAGGTATTTTCGAGTCGTATTTCCATTCTTGCATTAGGGACAATGCAATCTCTAAGTGTGGGGATGGGATACTTGTAAATATTTGAGTCTTTTATTGAAAAAATACAAAAAAATTAAAAAAATTTGAAAAATCCAAAAAAAAAATTGAAAAATTAGAAAATGTCTTTCGAATAAAAAGAAGTTTGCAAATTAAAGCGGAAAATGATAGAAAAGGTGATTTGTTGCTTGGGTTGAATAATAATAATATGAGATGATAATAAATCGAGCTTGCGTCTAGTTTGGGATTTGTGGATAGGCCCGGGTTTGGTTTTAAGTCCCTTTGATCTAATATACCTTAAATTGTCGGTCCGCTAGTGGGTTTTCGCCTGGGAAATATGGGAAATCAAAACTGCCGATAATAGTATAAGGGGCACCGTTATAAGTTAAAACTGTTAGAGTTTGTGATCATGCGAAAGAAAAAATGAAAAAAATAGAATAAAAGTGAGCTAGAAACTAAATGAAAGTAACACAGGCCTACGTATTCCGAGTTGGGGATAGCGACTCTACAGCCGGTTTGCCTCTGGGATGTGTGAAATCGATTTGCCGAATAAAAGTACCGAAACCTATGTAATCTGTGATTGGGGATAGCGACTCTACAGTCGGAATACCGCTGGGTTAGGGAAAGCATCGTCTAGTCTCACGAACGAATGAAAAAAAAAAAAGAGAAAAAGCGAGCAAGAAAAAAGAAAAAAATGGAAAAGAAAAAATTTGATTGTTTACTCTCTTGGTTTTGATATAAAACGGTTAGGAATTGATCCAGTGATCGTTCTTTTAGTCCTATAAGCTTGAGGTGGGAGTAGATGGACCGTAGATTCTAGTGTGAGACCCTAGGTGGATTGACCGCACTTAAATTAAATTC
This sequence comes from Helianthus tuberosus, assembly GCA_030545235.1. NCBI lineage: Eukaryota > Viridiplantae > Streptophyta > Magnoliopsida > Asterales > Asteraceae > Helianthus > Helianthus tuberosus. Next base: position 57,048,679 of record CM060443.1, on the reverse strand, counting down.
ACATGATAAGGGCTTAGGATTAGATTCGGGTTTAAAAGGATCAGTATATTCGCAATCGCAGCTAACACAAGTTTTGGTTTTAATAAGATATAAATAATTCTTTTTGATCCAAGTGATGATTTGTCTCTGATTCCGTTGCACAATTCTTTTTCGGGGACGAAAAAAGTGTAAGTGTGGGGATGTTTGATGTATTGCAAAATACATACTTATATCGTGTATAGTTTGTACAATTTATCGTTAATTATAGTTTAATTTTAGTTTAGAATTGCGTGCTATTGATCTATATTGCGTTTTCCAGGTCTTGATATACAAAAATGCTGAAAATGGAGCGAAATCGAGCTAAAGTGCTGAGCATCAAGTCCAGGGATCATTGGGAAAAAGTGTTAGAATTATTTTAGAGATTTTGGAGTTAGAGCTGAGATTTTAAACAAACATTCTGTTGAAATAAGCCACTCGCGTAGCGCGAGCATGGAAGGGGGATCACTAGCGCTACGCCACTGATGCAATGTTGACTTCGCTGACTTTGGAGGTGCTCGCGTAGCGCGAGAGTATAAGGAGGACCCGTAGCGCTACGCTACGGGTAGGCAGATCGCAAATTGTTGTTTGTCGATTAGGGTTTGCTATAAAACTAAGAGGATCATTATCATTAAGGAAGTTACGAATTGGGAGACTTAGAGAGCAAGTTTGGAGCATTCTTTTGGAGCAATCGGAGATTTTGAAGCACGGGAATCATCGGTACGAGTTGAGAGTGAAGAATCGAAGATCAATCGGGTTTTCCAATCCCTTGTTTGTCGATTACTTGTTTGATACTTGTTATGATGAATTCTTTATTCAATTACTTTGATTTGATTTCACCATTTAAGATGTTTGGCTAAATTGTTTTAACTACCTAGACGAGATGAATGTTTGATTTGAGTTTGGATTTTTAATGGTTATTATTGTTCGTTATGGATTGATTTCTGAAAGTAACTTGTTCTAGGATTTCTGATTTGGTGCACATGCATGCTTGACAATTGTTTTATTACTGTTTGTTACTTCATATGATCCTTGGTGACGGTCTTTATCACATAATAGGATTATATTAGGGTTTTTGATTTAGGTGAGTGTCTATATCACGTAATAAATCAGTTATCCTTTAGGGTGAAAACGCGTAAGTAACCTTAGAAGTAATACTTAGTAATTTAATAAAATCAAGTGTTCTGCTTAACTTGTCGCTGAGAGGCTCGAGTTAGTTATTAGGTCGCAGTGCAATATATATCTAAGATAGGTTTTGAGAGAAGTCGATCTTATTTCCCTAATTGCATTTGTGTCTAGTAAACCAAGTTAGAACCTAGAATTGCCTTAGATTATCGCGCTGAGAGGTAGATAGTCATATTAGGGCACTTTTAGAATCGTTAGAGGACTGAGAGGAAGTCTAACAGTCGGTAATCACAACAGCCTTGTAGGGTTTCCTAGGTTTCTTCCTGAGAAGGGTCGGGAAGTCTTAGCATTGAAATACCTTAAGGTTTAGTATCTTACGATCCCGGCTCCATACAACTTTAATACCATTAGAAGTCCATTCTTAGTCAAACTGGATTCGAGTCTAGGTAGTCTTTAATCTCATCTGAATACAAACCTCAGTTTCCGTTCGTGTCTTAGTCTAAGTCTAGTTAATTAATTTAGTTAATATAGATTTCCTAGATTTTCAGTAACCCCCCCCCCCCCAAAACAATCAAACAAGTTTAAGTCGCGTCAGTCAGTGTCTATTAGAGTCTAGTTTACGTAATACTTAGAGTCTTTGGGTTCGATACTCGGACTTGCTAGGTTATACTACACTGATCGGTACACTTGCCGGTTGTGTGGTTTAGGTTTAGAGAGTCTTAGTTATAAATTTAAAGCTTTTCGTGTCTAGTTTAGAGAGTCTAATTTAGTTTATATTTTATAGTTTGTTTAGCACACATCATTATTCTATTCTATTCTATTCTCCACTCTTTCACTCACAACACACATTGTTTTCTTCCTCGGAGCAGTACTTATTCTCACAACGGAGCCCGGTTAAGAGGGAAACCCCCATATTCCCCTCTTAACGAGCTAATGGTGTTGCTGATTTGCAGGACCTTAGTCATTTGGCGAGTAGAGAAGGAGATTGAACCCATAGAAGAGACAATCCAGCTAGTTAACCATCGGTGTTAACTAGTGTTTCATCACGTACCTACACTTATACGCATACGTTTTATGCTTATACTTATACTCATACTACTCGTACGTTTTATGTTTATACTCATACTTACGTGCATATTCATACTTAAACTTATATTTATGCTCATACTTTCATTCATACTCATGATTCATACATTCGCACCCGTACACGAACGTAATCCGAGTGATTCGCTTACGTCGGTCCCATACATACTTAAGCATGGACTTTCTTATATACTATATTCTTATACGTACACATTCTTATTTTTAAATTATGTATTCCCTGATTCATACACACCTAGTACAAGCTATGCGGATCATGCGATGATCAAAATAATCGCGGGTGCACACGAGATTATAGTGATAGGCGTATGAAAACCATAGAGCGTACTACTGTGTATGGTAAGACACGGAACGTAACATGACACCGAATAACGAGACAGACATAACATGGTCAAAACATGGTGGATACGCCGCTGGTACTTCCTATATATAAGTGTTTTCACCATGTTACCAAACTTTCGTAAAACGTGCCATGAGAAATTCAGTGTTTTGCAGACCTTTTGACCTAATACAAACTTTAAACAACTAACAAACGCATTATATCCAATTATCCATGACGAGACTTCATCTTTAACACGCTACTTTCGTCTATCTAATACTTATATCATTCATATACTTGCATTCATTTAGAGTCAATCGTTCGCCCCATACTCCTATTATTCTCCATTATCCTTTCTTTCATACGAACCCCATTCACAATCGAGCTTGTTTAAACATTCAAATCCTAACTTATCTCATTACCTTTAAAACCGTCTTCCTATTCTTTATTCTTGTGTAAATGTACTTAGTATACCCTTAACGCTTTATTCAAAGTACCAAACCTTTTCGTTACTCTCAATAAACAATTTTTACGAAAGTGTGATTTTTATACTATCCTTAAAACTTCCCCTGTAAACTACCCCACTTTCGAACAAAATATAAACCGTTTGTCAAAATCTTCCTTCTTAATAAGTCCCATTTTTAATACATCTCCAATTTAAGTTATCCAAACTTGGTTAGACTCACCTTACCTATATACGCACCTACACGTTTTCAACTTTGTTTGGTACCTCAAATTATTTTAGACAACGAACTCCCTTGCAAATTTACCTTGTCGTTCTCCAAAGTTTCGTACTTTTCAAACCGTTTCAAAATTTCCAAGTCTCAATTTTTGCCAAAACTTTTTAAAGTCTTCCTCTTGAATAAATTTCGTGAAGAAATTTCCTAAAGGAGGGGAGACTGTAACGCCCTGCGTTTTCATACTTTCCATATTTAGAAACTATTGCTTGAAATTCGATTTTTTTTTGGAAATCTTGTATTCCTTGTAATCGTATTTCGTTGTATCGTTGTAAAATCCGAAACTTTGATCGTAATGAAACGAATCTTTTATACATCATTTATACATGTTTATACATTGATACGTGCACTCGTTTGATACATGGCTCATAGTTCGTATAAACGTAAGCTTAACTCGTAAACAACCATCGTGTATTCGTAATCCTTAAATCTTCATACATTTAAAAAGTTAGTTATTCGATTATAAGATTAAGTTGTATGTTTTTTTTTTCACTTGATCATACCAAACTATAAACCATACATACTTGTTACATTTCATGTGTTATACACACCTATGTTATCACGCTTTTTGCTAAATTAAAACACGTCATTAAACATCAAATATACCTTCTAATGTCAAAAAAATAAAAAAAAAATATAGGGCGGTTAACAGCCTTGAATCAACCCACTTAATTTCCTTGTTTTGAGTTATTTAGCCCACTAAACACTTCCAAAGCCCAACCCAATGAAACCCTAATCTATCCCCTATATAACCCAAGCCTCCTCCAAGCATTTTTCACTTTCTAAACACTCTCCATTCACTCTCAAACACTCCAAACCGTAGCTGATTGCAGAAGTTCGAGCAGATTTATACCACTTCACTAAAGTGAGCATAACTCACCCAATTCTTATCAGATTCACTCGATTCTTTTTCCTACTACTTTGTATTGACCTTAGCTACGTTTCCATGGGTTTTCCCTGGAAAACTAGAGCCTGGAATGTTGCCAAAAGGCCTCCAAAGTGAACTAATTTTTCTGTTCTTGTTTCACACTTTGATAAACTTGCTTAAACTTGAGGAAACTCATCTCAAACCTATGTCCTTATGCTTATAACCACTTCTATGGTTAGTTAGGCTTAAAAACAAGGTTGGGACATTCAAAATCAGAGGTATAAACCTCACAAACTTTCTGTTTTATTCAAGGGTTTTAACCCACAAGTGATGCTCAAGTTCAAGACTTGATGATTGTGTGATTTAGGATTAGCTTGGGCTAACCTACTTGAAAATCCACACATTGCTTGATGTTTTCTCATAGATTAGTTGTTCATATTCTATTGTTTTTTGTAAGTTCACGACCCTCCTTGTTGTTCATAACAACAAGTGTAGTGGTGAACAATAGAGGTACCTAAATGGAAGCTTTGTTCTTCCTACCTCATGTATGAATTCCATGATACTTAGAGGTTCCTAAATGAAGACTTTAATCTTCTACCTCATGCTTGACTTATATGATGTAATATACACTATGTAATACTTATGTAACAACCAAATAATCGAACTCTTGATGATGAACTAATGGACATTTGTCAAGCTAGTAGATTGTATCATCTTAGGCCTTGACAACTTGTCACGATTCTAATGGAACTTTGTTCCATGAAAACATTTAAACTCTTTTAGAGTTTCATAGTGTCAAGAACAAGTGTCATAGGTGTTAGATGATTATTTTCATATCTTTATTTTTCATGTTATTTAAACTCTAAATCCCTAGAACCATATGTAAACACCTCTTAAACTCCAAATCGAACACATTCAACTTCCTAGTCTCAACAACTTCGTCACATGGGATAATCGGAGAGCATATGCAACTTTGTGAGTACACTTGACCCATTTTCCTTTTAATACACTTCGGGTGAAACATGTTTTACTTGTTAAAATGCACGATTCACAAACATGCTTTATTCAATCAATCCTTATACATGCTTTGTTCTGCTTAAGTTCATGCTAGAATTCATACTACTTGTTAACCCGCCTTAACAATTATAGCGCTATAGGAGTAGCACACCACCCGATGGGGTTTTGTTAAGTTATATTCTTTACGGTCTCGATATTGTTATATCGATGGATGCTATTATTCATACTTTACGGTCTCGATATTGCTATATCAAGGGATGCTATTATTCTTGTGGACATTTGGGTTTGACTTTTAATTATGCATGATAGTTTGACCTTGTATACCAATTGCTATGTTGGATTAAAAATATATTTTTATACATATGCCACGAGTCTAAAACTAGTGTACTCGTCAATACCTTTGTATTGAACTATGCTTTTAAAACATGTTGCAGGTTTAGCGATGATGTTGATGATGCATGGAATCTAGTAGGATGCTTAGATACACACTTTAAATTTTGTATTTTATTTGTATTGTATTTCATTATTCATGTTGTATTTGTTTCAAATTCTTGTAATTGACTCTTTAGAAATGAAATTAAAATTTATCATTTAAATACTTGTCACAAATAGTGTTATGAAGTCTCTTGCAATCTATTTCGTCTCACTCTGATGTTTCCGCCATCGGTTGGGGTGTGACATTCGAGTTCCCAAGTAAATTCAGCGCCACGTTTTCTTTCCCACCGAACCTTAAGGATAGGAACTTGACTGCGCCTCAATTTCTTGACTCCTCGGTCCATGATCTCGACGGGTTTTTCCACGAAATGCAAAGTGTTGTTGATTTGGAGATCTTCGAGAGGAACTTGAAGTCCTTCATCAACTAGACACTTCTTGAGGTTCGAGATGTGAAACATTGGATGAACGTTGTTGAGTTCTTGTGGTAAATCGAGTCGATAAGCCACCTTGCTAATCCTCTCGAGTATCTTGAAAGGACCAACATAGTGAGGGGCAAGTTTTCCCTTTTTACCTAAACGAACTACTCCTTTTCAAGGAGATACCTTGAGTAGTACATGATCACCAACATTAAACTCCAAAGGTTTGCGTCTCTTGTCGGCATAGCTCTTTTGTCGACTTCTAGCCTTAAGTAAGTTGTCACGGATTTGAAGAATCTTATCCGTTGTTTCCTGTTGTCACACCCCAACCGATGGCGGAATCATCGGGGCGTGGCACTGAGCGAAACAAGTTGTCCAGAAGTTTCCATAACAACTATCATTACCATTCAATTAAAGCAATACGTCCCATACCGTATCTCAAATAGTTAAATAATTATTACAGACAAGCATCAAGACAAGTATTCTGTTCCGACAACTCAGATTTAAACATAGCTAATTTATTTGTTGGTTTCTAGGACTCCTTCCCTAGCCTCAATTTCATCACCAGAAAGTTAAGCACAGAAACAACCTAAGCACCTGTCACATACGTTAAAATAAAGTCAATACATATAATGTAAAGGTGAGCATACAAGTTTGATAATAGCATATAGAGTTCGAATTCGTTTACGCATAACCAGCACGTACACATAGTGAAATGAAGCACGTTGCTTACCGACATAGACCCATCGATACCAACGACTGCGGGTTGACTGCCCGAGGCAGTTCGCAATACATGATTACCACCGTAATCCATGCAAGTAAAAGATCCTTAACAACCCCCGCGTGAACGGGTGCTGAGTCCAAACTATAGTACTATCGTTGCTAAGGCAGGTAGACAGCATTCCATGTGTAAACATAACAAACAAGCATTCATAAGCCACGTATAACATGCATTAATGGTTTAGCGTTAAAATAGCTTGAGTAGTGTGATAGTTGTAGTTTGAATATTCGTAACGTATGTAACACCCAAAAGTGCTAAAAGCAAAAAGGGTTCGAGTATACTCACAGCGATTATGGATTGAAGGGAGCGCTTTTCAGTGAGTACGGTTAGCCTGAATAGATTCGATAACGTAACGATAAGTGACGCGTAAAACAGTACATAGTGAGAGTGGGTAGGATGACTGATCGTGCGGATTGGTCATCCGTGCGGATTGGCTATCCGTGCGGAGTGGCAATCCGTGCGGATTTGTAATCCGTGCGAGTGGTAATCCGTCCGGATTAGTCACTCGTGCGGATTGTCATCCGTGCGGACAAGTTATTCGTGCGGACAAGTAATCCGTGCGAATTAGCAGTTCGTCCGGACGAGTCACTCGTTCGGATAACATGTTCGTGCGGATAATCATTCGAGTGGATTGTTTCTTCCTATGGGTGAGGTGTGTTTGTGTATGATGGCTTATCCTTTGAAGTTTTCGTTGTAGCATTTAGAAAACATTTAAGTATCTCTACCCTTCAAGCCGGTCGCGCAGACCACAATTCGTCCGGGTGGTAATCCGTGCGGACACGTCTCTAAGGCTGAGTCACTTGATGTAGTTGGTGGAATCCGTCCGGATGGTGATCCGTGCGGACAGTGGTAATCCGTCCGGATAGTGTGTTCGTGCGGACAAAGACAATCCGTCTGGATAGTCTGTCCGTGCGGACAACTTGTCCGTGCAGATGAACATTGTTTGAAATTGTTTGAGGTCTTAGTATCTCATGATCCGAAGAGTAATCCATTCAGAGGTCGTCCATTCGGATTGTTCATTCGTCGACACTCAAACCTCGTTTTGAATGTGGGTCCCAAGTGTAGCTCGTCCGGGTGACAACCCGTCCGGATCGTCTGTCCGTGCGGGCAGCTTGTTCGTGCGGACAGCTTGTCCGTGCGGACAACTTGCTCGTGCGGAAAACTTCCTCGTCCTGGTTGTTCCGTCCGGCTACCCTTGGTCACCTCTGTCGTCTATCGAGACGTTCTGATTACGTGTTAACCATTTGGAATCGCATCCTTTCCCGCATGACCAAGCCGGCCAGGAATCACCCTAACTCGGCCTGGCGTCGGTTTAGAACGGTCATCCCGGTCTAACCCGAAATCAGGTGTCTTGCGGGTAGAATCCAGATCTAGGACTAGTGCATCACTATCATTAAGTAGGAGACTAGAACGGATCCGATTCCTACCGCTTTTTGAGGGTAAAAGAAGGAGAAAACTTGTTTATTTCTTTCAACTCTTTTATCCTTTAGAAAAGTTTAGATTTAGGTGAAGTTATTGTGAAATCTTGTGGAAATCGTTTAGATCTGAGTTATTCTTGGTGGAATGAGGTCACACTTGAAGTACATGAGAACTGCATGATGACGTCACCCTAGAATACCTCAAATCTTGATGATTTCATGGTTAAAAGTTGAGATTTGAAAGATAGAAAGGTGTAGATGTGTGTATAGATCAAGAATGTACAAGATTTAGAGCAAGATCTTACCTGGATTGAGAGAAATCGGAGAAAAGGTGAAGAATGCGTGCAGGTCGGACGTCACTTGCCAAAAGTGGAAAGTTTAGAGAGTGACCCGGGTATTTATAGGATGCTAAAAGGGGAAAGGGTGATCCGTGCGGATTGCAGGTCACCCGGATTGGCAATCCGTGCGGATTGGCAATCCGTGCGGATTGGCAATCCGTGCGGATTGGAAATCCGTGTGGATGGACCATCCGTCCGGATGTCGACTGAATGGTGCGTTCGGGTGCGATGACGCTTCGGTTTCGACTGCGAGCGATTCAATAGGGTTTCCTAGTCAAATTACTTTCAGTCCCAACTACTTTGTACATAACATGGTTCGATTCGGAGTTCAAGTTCGGGTTCGCTTATATTCGAGTTAGACTTCGACTTCGGTTGAGTTCGCTTGATTATCACAACAAAACATAAATAAACATGCACAGGTAACACGTAAGGCACACACACACGTATAAATGACAAGTAAAATACATAGCTTGAGTTACGATTTGATGTCGATTTGATTAGTATAGCTTGATTATTAGTCGATTAGCTTTATCGCATTGTTACTTCCTACGATTCGCAGTCGCGAGTCGATTGATTAACGATTAACACGATTCGATTATTGTCATTAACAACACTTACTCCACATAATATAAATAAAATAAAGATAATTCTACCCCTCAAGTCGCGCGAAATCGGTCGTTGACTTTGACCTTGACTTTCACTTACGAAAACACGGGGTGTTACACCTGTATGAGCTTAGGACCAGTAAATTGTTTATCACCAATCTCATGCCAGCTAATAGGAGATTGGCACTTGCGACCATACAATGCCTCAAAAGGAGTCATTTGAATACTGGAGTGGTAGCTAGTGTTGTACGAGAATTCGATTAATGGTAAATGACCATCCTAACTACCACCAAAGTCGATGAGACAAGAACGGAGCATGTCCTCTAGGGTTTGGATAGTACGTTCAGTCTATCCATCCGTTTGAGGATGAAAGGCTGTACTGAGATTCAAGAGAACCCATAGCGGACTGGAAAGTTTGCCAAAGACGTGAAGTGAAATGACCATCGCGGTCAGAGATGATGTCAATGGGTATACCATGACGACATATGATTTCATCAGTGTAGATTCGAGCAAGTTTCTCAACCTTGAAATCTTCATGAAAAGGAAGGAAAAGAGCTGATTTGGTCAAACGATCGATGATTACCCAAATGCTACCGTGACCAAAAGGTGTGCGATGAAGTTTAGTTATGAAGTCCGTAGCTATAACAACCCCTCCTAAAACCCTTAACACGTCCCTAACGTTCCTATTGTACCCCAAATACTCATTAATAGACCTAATATACACTTATATTTATAAAAATCAAATAAAAACAAATATATGAAGCCCTCGCGGGCCGCGGGCCACGACCCGGTCAAGCCAGGCCGTCGCAGGGCGCGACAACGTGACACCAGGTCGAACCCTGGTCCGCCACATGTCCGGTTACACATCAAGCCTATACCCTTGACTCACCTAAGCTAGATCCTAGCCTACGCCCTCGCGGGCCGCGAGAGAGGGGCAAGAGGGGCATCGCTGGGCACGAGCCACCCTTCGATCAGCCCTATAAAAGGGGTCGAAAGCCTTAGTTTAGCGTCGCTCATTTCTTTCTTTCTCTCTCAAAGTAATAGTCTAAACTCTCAGGAATAATACCCCTAAAAGGCGAAGCTCTGCCTCGTTATAAGTATTATAACCCCCGATTACGTATTAGTTACCCTACCCGATTGATCTAGGGTTCTGTAACGCATGTCAAGGCTCTACCTGACTCAGTTCGTTGGAGTTCTATCTCGGTTGTATGGCTAATGTAATTTGGGTTATCTTACTAACACGTGTACATTGTTTAAATTTAATAGATAATAATCAGGAACCTTACCAGGAAGCGGTAGAAACCTCTAAGTTAACAAAGTGAGTACATCCTCTTTTTGTAAATTGTTTTACCAAAATCTCAAAATGTTTTAAATTATACTTAACAGTGATTGAGTCTATGTGTTCTACAAATACTGCCGGTATGTGGGGTTTTGTATACAATACTTGTAATCCGTTATTATTGGACAATGAGTTAGCCAATGAGTAACATGACCACAATCATGGAGCTGTGGATTCAGTTAAAATGACAAATACTAAATGAGTAAATGGGTAGATATAAACATTGTAATCGCTGATGGTCTCAATACTGTAAAGTTATAAAAACTTGTTCTGATTAAACTGGGATGCACTCGCCAGTATTTCTTGCCGGTAATATGTTTTCAAACGCGTTTCAGGTAACTTAATGTGAAGCTAATAGAAGCCAGCTAGAGAGCACTGAAGGCTTAGAAAAATGGCTATAAAAGTTACATAAATAAAAAGGAGTTTATGTTTTAAATAAATATGGTGTTATCCCTATAAATGTATTATCAGTGAAACTTGGGATTTATCCCATTTGATTATTTATAAAAGTTTGGTGTTTGAAACTCTGATACTATTTCCTAACTACGGTCTTGATGTCTCATTTCCGCTGCCAAATTAATAAACACTAGGGTGAGCAAGTTTAGGTCCGGACCGAAAATAACCAAGAACCGAACCGAAAATATACCCGACCCAAACCCTAGTTCCTAGGTATTTAGATCGGTTCCAATTTTTCATATAAAATAGGGTCGGGTCGGTTCTCGGTTCTTTTCATGGTGAAACCCAACTTGGACCTATGGACCGGAACCGACCCTACATTTAGGCTAGTGAATCGGTTCTGTATTTTATGTTTGATCAGTTCTCGGGTCGGGTCAAGTTTTCCCTTTTGCTCACCCACTCCCGGGGTAGGGGTCGGGGGCTGCAACAGAAGGTGGTAGCAGAGCTATGGGACTGGTTTAAGCCTATGAAGTGTTCTGCTGACACTTAAACAAAGTTGTGTTAGGAACTAATCTATGTGCTTATGTGTAAATATGTATATTATTTTTTTGTGTTATTTGACAATTTGTTAGTTTACAGTATGAGTGAGCAAGGTACATCCGACACTTACCGTCAATTAGCTAGTTCCCCAAAAGATGAAGGAACCTCATCCCAGCCAAATCCCTCAGGATACGCAGCTGATACTGAGGAAGGAATATTTATCTTTAAGGCACAACCTGAGGAACCATTTTCTACTAAAAAGAGTGGATGGCTTAGTAGAGGAGCGCATGAGAGAAGAAAGAGGATGAAGAAATTACAACAACAGAGAGCTCTAGCAAAAGCGAATAGGGAAGTGAATGCACAAACCCAAGAAGCGGCTAATAGGCCATTGTGGGAGGAGGAACTTGATAGGAAGTTAGCAGACTTCCACATGTTAGTAACCACCGTAGTAGATTCTAATCTGAACCAAATAGCTGAACCACCACTGTTACCATTATTCTCCAGCCAACCAATGGAGCTAGAACCAAACCAAGTAAACCAATTCCCAATCCCAGCATTTGACCCTAATGAGATACCAAGAGTCTCAGCACCAGCCCCTGTAGAGTGTGATCCATGGTTGGATGACAATAGGTCATACCCGGAATTATATCCTATTGAAGAACCAGCACCCACAACCAACCCCATAGCACAGTATACTGACCTGAACCCTTTAGACCCATTTTGGAATGACGACAGGTATATTCAGAGTGTGTTAAACAACTCATACCCATACGGAGAACCCATACCACGTTACCCTAACCCAGTGCCAACACCACTACCACCCATGAATGAATAAAACGTGCAGGAAATTCGCTCCTATGGCGAAGAGTTAGTCGAAGAAGGAAATATAATTCGTCAGATAAGAGAGAAACTCGTTTGGAAGTATGACGAGCGTGAAATGCAATTCTAGACAAGCCAACACCTAATATAATATAAAATATACATATGTGTGTACTAAAAAAATCATCAAACAACTAGACTAGATAACCTAATACCTATCGATGCATAATTATTAGTGTGTTTAAATTTCCAGTTGTGATTTGTAATCGATGCATATATAGATATATAAAAAGAGTAAAGTCGCAATGTTCGACTTTTTTTTATCAAATTGCTTGTGTGATTTTTGTATTGAATTTTATTCTGTGATATTGATACCTGATAAATGTTTATAATCCAGATGGACAACGAAGTAAATCAGGAAAACCAGAATAATGATAATAACGGAAACCAAATCGATAACAGTGCCATCCAACATATAGTAGCACAAGGAATTATAGACGCTATGCCATATAATCTCAAGACTGTGAAAGAAGCAGAAAATAATAAAACTGAAATTGGAAGTAAATGTCCACCCACTGAACCGAGTCACAGTGTGAACGAAAATAATGGACCACTGATCCAAGTACCCATTCCAAAAAGAAGAAGAACAATTTCATATGTTTGTTCTTATAAAGAATTCTGGTCTTGCAAACCAATAGAATTCTCAGGCAATGAAGGAGCCATTGCAGCCTTACGCTGGATAGAAAAGACAGAAGCAGTCTTAAAATAAGTAAATGTGTGGATGAAGATAAGATTATGTTTGCTTCTAATCTTTTTAAGAATGCAGCCCTAGAGTGGTGGAATACCATTCTTCAGTCTAAGGGAAGCGACATAGTTTATAATATGGAATGGACCAACTTTAAAGATATAGTCGAAAGAAAATTATGTCCTCCTCATGAAAAGGAACAAATCGCCAATAAATTTTTAAATCTTAAAATAACTAGAATAGATTGCAAAGGTTACACTACCATATTCTTTGAATATGCTAGGATAGTACCAACCTTAGCCTCACCAGAACCAGTATTAATCTCTCGTTCCATCTGGGGATTAATTAGTGAGATCAAACATGTAGTCAAGGCAGCTAGACTACAAACCATAGAAGAGGCAGTAGAGTTGGCCAACACCTTGATTGATGAATTGGTATGTATGCAAGAAGAAAACCAGAGAAAGAACCGAGCTCAAAAGCTTACCCAAGAATTTCGTTATGGCAATTCGAATCGTGGGAAAGGTCCAGGTTCTTCCTCTTCACCCTATTGCAAGTATTGTAAAAGGAAGCACTCAGGAAGGTGCTCAATATACTGCAACTTCTGTAAAATATCTGGACATAAGGAAGAAAACTGTAGGAAGAAAGATAGCAATAGGTTATGCTTCAATTGTGGAGAAGCTGGTCATATTAAACCGAACTGTCCGAAACTAGCTCTAGCAACAACCAACAATGCTAAGGCAACTGAAGGACCCAAGAAGAATGCCAGAGCGTACGTTCTGACAATTGAAGAAGCCAAGATGATTCCAGATGTGATTGCCAGTATGTTTTTAGTTAATGATATTTTTGCCAAAATATTATTTGACTCTAGTGCAAAACAAAGTTTTATCAATATTTCTTTCTACAAACTTCTCAATCAACCATTAACTAAACTTCAAAAAGACTGTCTGGTGGAGACAGCAAATGGAGATTCTATTAAGATAAGTGAGATCTTACAGGGAGCAAGAATAGAAATTCTGAACCATAATTTTACTGCTAACATATACCCAAAGAATCTGGCTGGATTTGATGTTGTGTTAGGAGTGGATTGGTTGGTAGCCAATCATGCTAGTATTTTATGTGATCAAAAGTCTGTGCAAGTAAGTACACCAAAGGGTGAAAAGATCACAATTGAAGGAGATAAGCTAACCAGGTCAACAAAATTCGTCTCTGTGATGAAAACTGCAAGCTATGCAAGGAAAGGAGCCATAGTGTATATGATTTCCATAATCATTAACACTAAAGGAAAAGAATTAAAAGATATTCCCGTAGTATCTGAATTCTCGGACGTTTTTTCCAGAAGAGTTACCTGGATTACCGCCAGATCGAGAGGTTGAATTTAGAATTCACCTAATACCAGGAACGGCACCGATTGCCAAAGCACCCTATCGACTAGCACCGACGGAGATGCAGGAACTGAAGAAACAGTTGGACGAATTACTTGGCAAAGGTTTTATACATCCTAGTTCATCACCATTGGGAACATCGGTACTGTTTGTCAAAAAGAAGGACGGATCGATGCGTATGTGTATTGATTACCGAGAATTGAACAAGATTACGATTAAAAATCGGTACCCACTACCGAGAATCGATGATCTGTTCGATCAACTTCAAGGAGCTCGATTATTTTCTAAGATCGACTTACGCTTAGGATATCATCAATTGAAAGTACAGGAAAAGGACATTCCTAAAACTGCTTTCAGAACAAGGTACGATCATTATGAATTTACAGTCATGCCATTTATAGACATGATGAAAAGGATATGTAAGCCATACCTGGATATATTCATAATTGTCTTTATAGATGATATTCTAATTTACTCTAAGAATAAAGAAGATCATGCCGAGCATTTGCATACACTTCTGACATTATTGAGAAAAGAAAAACTTTATGCTAAATTCTCAAAATGCGAATTTTGGATACAAGAAGTGCAATTCCTTGGACATTTGGTTAATCATGAAGGAATTCATGTGAATCCCACAAAGATCGAGGTGGTTACTAAATGGAAAGTCCCTGAATCACCAACAGGGGTAAGAAGTTTTCTTGGACTAGCAGGATATTGTAGACGCTTTATTCAGGATTTCTCTAGAATAGTTATTCCGTTAACCAAACTGACCTACAAATCAATTAAGTTTGAATGGGGACCAAAACAGGAAAAGGCATTTAGGATTCTAAAGCAACAGTTAACCAACGCACCTATACTCGCTTTACCAGAAGGAACTGAAGAATTTATAATCTATTGTGACGCGTCTAAGTTAGGATATGGATGTGTGTTGATGCAACGTCAAAAGGTTATAGCATATGCCTCTAGACAGCTTAAGAATCATGAAGAGAATTACACAACCCATGATCTAGAGTTAGGAGCTATAATTTTTGCCCTTAAATTTGGAGACACTATCTTTACGGTAGTAAGTTTGTCGTGTTCACAGATCATAAGAGTTTAAGATATGTTTTTGGGCAAATGGAATTAAATATGAGACAGAGACGCTGGATGGAGATTCTTAGTGATTATGATTGTGATATCCAGTATCATGTAGAAAAAGCTAATGTAGTAGTTGATGCTTTAAGTCGAAAGTATAATGAAAAGCCAAAACGAGTTCGCTCTCTTAGATTAAATCTGCGGATAGATTTAAATGAGAAAATAAAAAAGATGCAGGAAACGGTAATCAAGGACGATGCTGAAGGTTTAAAAGGAATGATTAGGGAATTAGAAGAAGGAAAAGATGGAATTTGTAGATTCCATAAGAAAAGAATGTGGATACCTAAACAAGGAAACCTACGCCATAGAATTTTAGAAGAAGCTCATAAATCTAAGTATACGGTACATCCCGGTAGTGATAAGATGTATCAAGACTTAAGAAAGAATTTATGGTGGATAGGAATGAAAAAGGATGTAGCAAACTATGTTGCGAAATGTCTAACCTGTTCACAGGTTAAAGCTGAGCATCAGAAACCATCAGGGTTATTACAGCAATTAGAAATGCCAATATGGAAATGGGAACTGATAACAATAGATTTTGTTACCAAATTACCTAAGACACGAAAAGGTAATGACACAATCTGGATGATTGTTGACAGGTTAACCAAATCTGCTCATTTCTTACCTATGAAGGAAACTTCCAGTATGGAACAGTTAGCCAAGTTATATGTAAATGAAATAGTTTCATTACATGGAATTCCTTTATCAGTTGTATCTGATAGAGATAGCCGTTTTACATCTCATTTTTTGATAAGCTTCCAAAAAGCAATGGGAACCAAGTTAAATCTAAGCACCGGTTATCATCCTCAAACTGACGGACAAAGCGAAAGGATAATTCAGAAAATGGAAGATATGCTTAGAGCTTTTCGAGGGAAATTGGGACGATCATTTGCCATTAATAGAATTTTCCTACAACAACAGCTATCATACCAGCATCAATGCTGCACCGTTTGAAGCACTTTATAGACGAAAGCGCCGAACTCCAGTCTGTTGGGCAAACAACTATCTGGACCAGAGATAGTACAAGAAACAACGGACAAAATAATTCAAGTCAAGGAAAGGCTAAAAGCAGCACGAGATCATCAAAAGAGTTATGCAGACAAACGACGGAAACCACTGGAATTTCAGGTTGGAGATAAAGTAATGTTAAAAGTTTCTCCATGGAAAGGAGTAGTCAGATTCGTTAAGAGAGAAAAACTTAGCCCCAGGTATGTTGGAACTTATGAAATTATCAAAAGAATAGGACCAGTAGCTTATCAGCTACAACTGCCAGAGGAAATGGCAGGGATACATGATGTGTTTCATTTATGCAACCTCAAGAAATGCTTAGTAGACGAATAGTGGTACCTCTTCAAGACATAGAGGTAAATGAGAAACTTAAGTTCATAGAGAAACCAGATTGAAGATAGAAAGATCAAGAATCTTAAGCACCAGAGATTAGTTCTGGTCAAAGTGAAATGGGATTCTAATAGAGCACCAGAATATACTTGGGAGCTCGAATCAGAAATGCAACGGAAATATCCACACCTGTTCCAGTAGACCTCGAGGACGAGATCTAAAACAAGGTGGGGAGGATATAACAATCCTCCTAAAACCCTTAACACATCCCTAACGTTCCTATTGTACCCCAAATACTCGTTAACAGACCTAATATACACTTATATTTATAAAAATCAAATAAAAACAAATATATGAAGCCCTTGCAGGCCGCGACCCGGTCAAGCCAGGCCGTCACGGGGCGCGACAACGTGACACTAGGCCGAACCCTGGTCCGCCACGTGTCCAGTTACACATCAAGCCTATACCCTTGACTCGCCTAAGCTAGATCCTAGCCTACGCCCTTGCGGGCCGCGAGAGAGGAGCAAGAGGGGCGTTGCGGGGTGCGAGCCGCCCTTCGATCAACCCTATAAAAGGGATCGAAAGCCTCAATTTAACGTCGCTCATTTCTTTCTTTCTCTCTCAAAGTAATAGTCTAAACTCTCGGGAATAATACCCCTAAAAAGCGTCTGCCTCGTTGCAAGTATTATAACCCAGGTTACGTATTAGTTACCCTACCCGTTTGATCTAGGGCTCCGTAACGCATGTCAAGGCTCTGCCTGACTCAGTTCATTGGAGTTCTGTCTCGGTTGTATGGCTAATGTAATTTGGGTTATCTTACTAACACGTGTACATTGTTTAAATTTAATAGATAATAATCAGGAACCTTACCAGGAAGTGGTAGAAACCTCTAAGTTAACAAAGTGAGTACATCCTCTTTTTGTAAATTGTTTTACCAAAATCTCAAAATGTTTTAAATTATACTTAACATGGATTGAGTCTATGTGTTCTACAATTACTGTCGGTATGTGGGGTTTTGTATACAATACTTGTAATCCGTTACTACTGGACAATGAGTTAGCCAATGAGTAACATGACCACAGTCATGGAACTGTGGATTAAAAGAGTAAATTACAAGTTTTGTCCTTTATGTTTGTCCAAAATTGCAGGCGCTGTCCTTTGTCTTTAAAATTGATGAGTTTTGTCCTTAATGTTTGCAAATCTTGCACGTTATGTCCTTTAGGCCAAACCCAGTTAGATTTTTTAGTTAAATCTGGTCATGTGCAAGGCACATGAGGGCATTCTTGTCATTTGAGCTTTCCAGGGGCTAGTTTGTAAATAACTTTTATTAAAGGGTCATTTTGTATAATTTAAACCCCAATTCATCTTCAACCCCAATTCATCTTCAACCCCAAACCCTAATAACACCCCTGATTCATCTTCAACCCCAATCTATGGGTCGGTAATCAACCGCCAGCCACCACCAAATCCCACCCCACTATCATTATATAATTATATTTATAAAGGATTTTGGCCAGTACATGATATTTTTTAACACAAGACAAACAGGTAGAATGATAACAAATAAAGAGCTGTGGTATAAATCCCCAAAACCAAAAATATAAAAAACCCCCAAAAATATCCGCCACCACCTTCCACCGCGACCACCACCACCACTGTCATCAAGATCTCCAACTACCGCACACCACCATCGCCCCGCCCTGAATCACCTCCCACAACCACCGTCGCCCCTAACCCACCTCACACAACCACCTTCGATGCCCCTAACCCACCTCATCCAATCTACCAATAAATTTCGTCAGTAAATCAACGCCGGACAAGGTCTGAGTGCTTTGTCGCCGATTTCTGTATACAATTTCTCATTTTTTGACAGAACTTTTATGAACACTCAACTTCACAATAAACCCTTGTTTACCAAACAACACAACTTTCAAATCCCCTGTTCCAGCTTCACCAAACTCAATAGACACCATTTTATGAATCTTCAGACCTTAGTTAATCCAAAAAGATTAGAACCCACAAAAGTTTACAAGAAATTTTCAGCATTTCAAGACACTGAACCCACAAAAAAATTCTAAGAAATTTACAAGATTTCAAGAAACTGATTGCATATTAACCCATACAGGTGAGATTCCTCTTGTGGCGCGACGTCGGAGAATCATTTTGTTCCTCCGGTTCCTCTTGTGGTGCGATGGTGCCATACTCGCCGGAGATTTGCAGGAAGGACGACATCGGAGAATTACCTCCGGTTCCACCCACCACCAAACGCCACCGCACCTAACCCACCACCACATTCAGTCGTCGCTTCAGATCATGTTAGAGAGAGAGGAGAGAAGAGAGAGAGAGAGAGAGGGAGGAGAGAAGAGAGAGAGAGGGGACTTGCAGTTGTGAGAGAGAAAGATGCTATATTTTTTTGACTTTTCAAGTTATTACATACTAGTCCCTACATATAAGTATTTTACACAATAGTCCCTAAAGAGATGATATGACTAAAATGCCCTCATGTGCCTTGCACATGATCAGTTTTAACGAAAAAATCTAACTGGGTTTGGCCTAAAGGACATAACGTGCAAGATTTGCATACATTAAGGACAAAACTCATCAATTTTAAAGACAAAGGGCAGCGCCTGCAATTTTGGACATACATAAAGGACAAAACTTGTAATTTACTCCAGTTAAAATGACAAATACTGAATGAGTAAATGGGTAGATATAAACATTGTAATCGCTGATGCTCTCAATACTGTAAAGTTATAAAAACTTGTTTTGATTAAAATGGGATGCACTCGCCAGTATTTCTTGCTGATAAAATGTTTTCAAACGCGTTTCAGGTAACTTAATGTGAAGCTAATAGAAGCCAGCTGGA
The DNA here is from genome assembly GCA_030545235.1 of Helianthus tuberosus. Lineage (NCBI taxonomy): Eukaryota > Viridiplantae > Streptophyta > Magnoliopsida > Asterales > Asteraceae > Helianthus > Helianthus tuberosus. The sequence goes on along the minus strand of CM060443.1, from coordinate 57,028,945 downwards.
GAGCACTGAAGGCTTAGAAAAGTGGCTATAAAAGTTACCTAAATAAAAAGGTGTTTATGTTTTAAATAAATAGGGTGTTATCCCTATAAATGTATTATCAGTGAAACTTGGGATTTATAGCATTTGATTATTTATAAAAGTTTGGTGTTTGAAACTCTGATACTATTTCTAACTATGGTCCTGATGTCTCATTTCCTTTGTCAAATTAATAAACACTGATAACACAAACTATGTGCCTCGCGGCTCCCGCTCCCGGGGTAGGGGTCGAGGGCTGTGACAATAGTAATGCTATCCCATTTCCAAAAGGGGATTTCAGGTTGTTCGAGCAAACCAGAAGGACGTTGATGCTCAGTTTTGACCTTTGAGCAAGTGAGGCATTTCAAAACATAGATGGCAATGTCCTTCTTCATACCGGGCCACCAATAGGACGTACATAGATCGTGTTACAACTTATCAGCACCAGGATGAATGGAGTATCGGGACTTATGTGCCTCGTTCGAAATGAGGTCACGAAGATTGTCGTGATCTGGCACCCAGATGCGATTAAGGTAGTATTGAAGTCCATCTGATTTGGTCACAAGTTGGTCTATAGAAGCACCTCGTATTTCGACGATTAGACTACCTTTGTTGGCTGACGAATATTGAGCTTCACGAATGTAAGTATGAAGGTCACTAGAGACTCGAAAACAATGAATGCTACTAACATGAGTGTTACGACTGAGCGCATCGACCACGACATTCGCTTTACCAGGATGGTAGCGAATCTCACAGTCGTAGTTGTTAAGCAATTCCACCCAACGTCGCTAACGCATGTTTAGTTCCTTTTGGTTAAAGATGTGTTATAGGCTCTTTTGGTTAGTGAAAACCACACACTTCATACCATATAGGTAGTGTCGCCAAATCTTTAACGCAAAAACAACTACGCCAAGCTCAAGATCATGGGTAGTGTAATTTTTGTCATGTATTTTGAGCTGACGAGAGGCATAGGCGGCGTGTGACAACCTGTAATTTCGAAAGCCCTTCGTTGTTACTGATTTCCTTGCATGCATGGTGTATCGGTGTAATTTACGTTTATGTGATGTGAAGCGTTTAGGTAAATGAGAATGATTATGAGTCTATGTATTACATGAATGTTACGTGTTTGAATATGATTACGTTACGTGTTTGTATGTCATTACGTTGCGAATTATTAGATGATTGGATTTGCAACCCCCCCTGTTGTTGTAAACGTGTACTCGGCCCAAACCAATACCCCTTATGCATGCATGGGTTAAGAAAAACCCAAGCAGAAACTTGGAGGTTGGGCCGGCCCTTGTGGTCATTGTATATCCGCACAAACACAAATATCTACGGGTGGCCTTCACAATTTTACTTTCACATGTCGCAAACCCTAGTTACTCCTCTTCTACCTTCCCTTAACTCGATGGCAGAACTTCTCCAACTCAAAGCTCCCCTCCTCGTGACTTGGCCCTTCCCCACGCACGATATCTCTTGGTTAGTAATCACTCTTTTTATCGAGTTCCTCCTTGATGCGTTTATCGTGATGCCATTTGTATGTTGTTGTGTGGTTGATATGGATAATTGGAGAATTTATGTGACTAATTGTATTTGTGGGATAACATGTTGCAACTGTATGAGGGTTTAGGAATCCATACATAGAATAATAAGTCATGATGAATGCTGTCCATTTATGACCACCGATTGTGCTTAGTCAAATTGAGTGGTCCAATGAATTCACAAATTCCAAATACCCATGTTGTTATGTCAGTAGTCATTAGGGGTCCAATAGTATTGAAAGAAAGTGATCTAATAAAGTGTGTAATCTTGACTAAAGGTGGCGGCCCATGTGGTGATCAAAGCAATCAATATAGATGTTTGATAATGTTATCGTGACCTTGCATGGCTGGATCAAGTTTGTTATTTTTGGGCGGCCCACCATTAAGTTTTTTTTTTTGAAACAATAAATAATTGGTGCTCTTAACCCTTGCTGCCGTGATGTGATTGTATGTTGAATGAATCTTGATTTGCAATTGTGCTAGTTAAGTCGATTGAGTGATTAATAATGATGTTTAGTGCTAAGATGACTAGGGTGCACGATTAAGAAATAATCATGTCTGAATTGAATTTGATTACATGTGAGTAGTATTGATCCAATCGAACTGCATGTGTAATTTAATGATGTTGTTGAAAGTCTAGGGCATATGAGTATAGCAAGTCTTTGAATTTAATGGAATAGAATAGTGGGCCGAGGGGTGTCAGATGCAGGACATGTATTTCGATTTCTCTTTATTACTAAATTACTAAATCATTGGGATTATGTTTTGAGTCATAGGAATCAGTAGCCACATGCATCTAACATTGAGTTAGAAAATTTGTAAACAAATATAAAACAACTTCGTTTGAAAGGTCCACATGTGGGAATTGGTCGAGTTTTATTTTATAAGGGGGCCGATCCATTTTGAATGTGCTAATCCAAATTCTTTTCTATAACTATTGGTGAATTAAGGGTGAAGTTATAATGTTTGTGCAACATCTGTGCTTCCTGGAATTACGCTATATGTTATCAACTGATATCACCAACTGAAAAACCCGTTATGCGTATTGTATGATAAACTGTGATCGCATGTAAACACCTGGTAGTTTGGATACATTAGGGTATTGCATGACCTTGCACCCGTGTGTACTTACATTATTTAAACCTTAGGTCGCGTGTAACAGGTCTAACAATTAACCAATGCTAGAAGCACGTTATCAATTACCGAGCAAACCAAGGTGAGTTCACTACATTCGAGCATGCGTCCCAGTGGTTGGGGACAGTCAGTGGTCTGGGTAATAACGGGTATATTGGTTAATATTCTCACCTATCATTTTTGTAAGTCCCTTATTATGTTACCTGGAGGGTAACGGGTATTAGTTGGTAGCGCTACTTAGGTTTGGCACCCTCACACCGCTCCTAGATAGGACGGATGTGAACTAATGACCCAGTCGGGGCCCAGTACTAGATAGGAGTACGTGGGAAGGGCAGTCATGTACATCAGGAGCCGTCTTGTTCGGAATTGAGATATTAACAATATTACTTGCATTTGTTAATGAACTGTTTCATACATCTGGTAACAAACGTTTTCTTAAAACTATGAACTCACCAGCGTTGTCTGATACACTTGTTGCATGCTCGCAGGTCGTTAGATTATATGGATTTGGAACTTGCTGTCTGGAGTAGCTGGAGTGGTCATGGGTCGTGCTGATGGGATACGAATGATGGGTCTATTGATTACATACATTTAAATTGAAACAGTTAAACTATGATTTCTTTTATTTGCTTCCGCTGAACATGTTGGTTTTCATTTAAACTTATTGACGGTACTCTTCAGTAATAATTGATGATTTTATTTAACAACTTGTGATTGGTTTAGTATGATTAGTGGCTCGCTATTGGTTTGTCACACGCATAATAGGGTTTCCCATGGGTGGTATTTTGGGGGTGTGACACGGCGACCTTGTCTCGTTGCATGAGAACACAACCAAGACCACGGTTCGAGGCATCGCAATATACCACGAAATCATAATTCCCATCAGGAAGAGCAAGAATAGGAGCGTTGCAAAGCAAGTTCTTAAGAGTTTGAAAAGATTCTTCTTGCTCAGGACCCCTAGCAAAAGATTTCTCTTTTTGAGTCAACAAGGTGAGAGGAACGGCGATTTTTGAAAAGTTCGAGATGAATCGGCGGTAATAACCCGCCAATCCTAAGAAGGAACGGATTTCAGAAGGAGACTTAGGCGCGGTCCAATTCTTCACTGCTTCGATTTTGGAAGGGTCTACATGGATTCCTTTTTCACTAACAACGTGTCCAAGGAATTGGACTTCTTTGATCCAGAATTTGCACTTAGAAAACTTCGCGTATAGGCATTCACCACGTAAGAGTTCGAGTATGAGGCGTAAATGGCGTTCATAATCAGCTTGGGTTTTAGAATAAATGAGAATATCATCGATGAAGACGATTACAAAGCGATCCAAGTAAGGCTTACAAACACGGTTCATTAGATCCATGAACACAGCTGGTGCGTTGGTCAAACCAAAAGGCATAACCACGAACTCATAGTGGCCATAGCGAGTGCAAAATGCGGTTTTGGGAATGTCCTCTTCGAGAACACGAAGTTGGTGATAACCAGATCGAAGATCAATCTTGGAGAAGCAAGTTGCGCCTTGAAGTTGGTCAAAGAGATCGTCGATGCGAAGGAGAGGATAACGATTCTTGATGGTGAGTTTTTTAAGCTCACGATAGTCGATGCACATAAGGAACGAGCCATCCTTCTTCTTGACGAAAAGCACAGGAGTACCCCAAGGTGAGGTACTTGGACGTATGAGGCCCTTACCGAGGAGTTCTTGAAGTTGAGTAGATAACTCTTGCATCTCAGAGGGTGCAAGGTGATAGGGAGCTTTGGTAACAGGAGTTGAACCAGGTATGTGATCAATACGAAAATCAACAGATCGAGGTGGAGGAGGACTATGTAAATCTTCAGGAAAGACGTCAGGGAAGTCGCGCACAACTGGAATATCACTTACGCTCTTTCCTTTACCCTTTTCTTCCACAGTGTGGGCTAAAAAGGCAAGGTATTGTTTGCGTAAATATCTATTCGCTTGTGTGTATGACATCAATTTCAGTCCTCTTGAAGGTCGATCTCCATAGACGTGTAAAGTGTCACCAGATGGAAGAGGCAAACGACGTACTTCTCGTGGCAAGCAATTTCAGCATGGTTCTTACGAAGCCAGTCCATGCCTACTATGATGTCAAAACTACCCAGTTGCATGGGTATAAGGTCGATAGTGAAGGTGTGTTCGTTGAGAGTGAAAATGCAATCGCGAAGAACAGAATTTACTAAGATGGATTTGCCATTGGCAACTTCGACTAAAAATGACTTAGGTAGTTTAGAGCGTGTACAATTTAACAAAGATTCAAATTCAATGGACACAAAGCTTTTGTCCGCACCAGTATCAAATAGTATCGAAGCATAAAGATCATTAACAAGGAACGTACCATTGACGACTTTGTTGTCGTTTTGCGCTTGATTTGAGTTGATGTTGAAAGCTCGTCCTCGAGCGGCTTGTTGTTGTTCTTGGTTCAGCTGAGGACATTGAGGACGAAGATGCGTAGTATCACCACATTTGTAACAGGCTCTAGCTGTTCTAGCATTTTGAGGAGCTGGTTGGGCTTGTGGTGTAGGGTTAGTACGACAATAGGCGGTATTGTGACCAAAGTGGTTGCAAGTAGTGCAATGGTGACAGTTGGATGTGGTAGGGTGATGATAGTTGCAAGTGGTACACTTGGGATGAATCCCAGTGTAGGGTTGTCGTGCGTTCTCTAACGTAACAGGGTTTGGGTTAACAGCTGGTACAATCGCATTGCAACCAGGGTTCTGAAACTTTCGTTTCTTCCCCTTGTTACCATTCGATTGTTGGGTGATTTGGTTGGCTAGTTTCGAGGTGTTGGTAGGGGTAGCAGTTTGTTTATCACGAATGCGATTGTTGTTTAGGGAAGCTGCCAGACGGTATACAACTTCAATGTTGTCAAGCTTGCTGCCTCGATGGTATCACGCATGGCAGAAGGTAAACCATTGATATACTTCCTGACCATGCGCTCAGTGCTTAACACTAGGTGTGGTATAATGAAACTGAGTTGCTTAAAATGGGTGGTGTAGGCTAAGTTGTCGTCGCCAATTTGCTTGAGCGCCCAGAATTCTTCCTCGAGTTTTTGTTGCTCATGGGGAGGATAGAATTCTTCCATCATGAGTTGCTTAACTTCCTCCTAAGGTAGCGCATAAGCTACTTCATTCGAGCGAAGATTTCTTTCGCTGGACCACCATTCCAAGGCTCTAGCTTGGAAGACCCCAGTAGCGCTACGAGTTTTAAGCTCTTCAGGACATTCACTATTGATGAACGTGACCTCTATGCTGTCGAACCACTCTAGTATAGAAGTCACCCCATCGTTACTAGTGAACGGCTTAGGGTTGCAAGAAGAGAAATACTTGAAGTTGAACGACACAGGCTTGCACACCTCGACTTTTGAATCAACGGAGGTGTTTGGGGTAGAGTTAGCTTGGATTTCACTGACGATCTTGGGGATGATACGAGCAATCTGATTGGCCATGATTGCCATCATCTTCTTTTGAGTATTGGTCTTAGACTTCTTGGTCGAGTTGGAGAGTTGGCTTGAAGACATCAAAGATTCAAAAGAACGAATAGATGAGACTTGGTCATAATGTTTGTTTAAGAAAATTGTTTTCATGAATGCGTCACATAACATATAGTTTCACATAGCATATAAAATGTTCGATTAGTTTCACATAGCATAATCATGAATTCCACATAGCATAACATAGATAATGAAAGCATCGTAAATTTAGTTTGTTCACGAGAGATTATTATTGTTTTTGATTGCGAGAGACATGCGAATCGTGTAACGGTTTTGAAATGAACGAGGTAATAATTATAAAATCAAATATAAATTGAGATAACATAAAAGAGGGGCTCATAAAACATTGGATTGTTTCAGGTAGAGAAACGTTGACTATTCCAAAGTGGATCGAAAGTCCTTTCTAATTAGAGAATCGTGCTTTGACCTATAGGTAAGATACTCTCATCGAGAAGCGATTAACGGTATCTTACCCTTCCAGTTACTACACGTCTCTAATCGATTGAAACAATCAAGACTTTGGCGAGATTGAAAATCAAGGAATGGGACTTAATCGACAAGATGCGGGTTTCACCCCTAACTTGACGATTTCTTACCCTAATGTGGTTGGTACTCGTCGGGTCAAAATTTAATTTCAACACTTTGACGAGGTTCCACTAGAGTTTGAATTGGAAATTACCATTAAGATGTGGATTTCACTCCTAACTTAATGGTGTAATTTCGTGCAAAATAGAATTAAGCAGAATGAGAGTCGTTTACCAAATTGTGGGTTTCATGCCTATTTTGGTAAACTCATCTCGTCGTATTACGAGTGTCTTCAAGTCTTCAAAAGTGTATTGTGTTAGCCTTAGGAAAGGCATGTATGTTTAAAAGACCAAAGGAGAATAGATAAGAAGCAAATAAGGTAGAATGCAAGTAGTTTTAAACAACACATAAGAATCAAGCTCCTAAACTATAGACTAGGCAAAAGCATTCCTACTTTTCCTAATTCCCTATAGTTATGGCTCTGATACCAATCTGTGACACCCCAACCGATGGCGGAAACATCGGGATGAGACGAACAAATCGCTCAAAGCGTCATAACAATATGTGACAATATAATTTAAATTCAATTTCATAATAAGGCTAAAATGTCATACAAAATTCAAACATAAACAACATTGTTTCAAACATAACATCAAAATAATTGTTTAATCTAGGTGTGTTTCTAAGTCCACCTAAATCTCGTTTCTTCACTTAGCATCATCTCGTCTATCAACCTGTAACATGTATTAAAATATGATTAATAAAAAGTTTGCTAGTATACAAGTTTTATACATAGCATAATATAGAATAAAATGTTTAACGAGCTCATATCCAACATAAAAAACAATATGCAAGATGCTAATATGCTGAAACGGTGTACTATATGTTTAAACCCAAGTATATAACGCAAATTTGCCTATCCCAAGAGATTAGCGTGAGGTTAACATGTTTAACTTAACAATACCCCAAGACTAATGGGCGGTGCGTTAATCCTATAGCGCTATAATTGTTAAGGTACGCTAGCAAAGTTAATGAGCATATCATGACACAAAAGTTTACATAGCATACGAGATTAACACGCATCATATAGTTTCATGTTTATGCGTGGATAGAGTATGATTAAAATAAGTTTTAAGTGTTGTGCTTTGTATAAGATACATAGAGTTTAAAAGTAAAATGGGATCGGGCATACTCACGGTTTTGCAAGCTTTCCACTTGGTAATTCCGCGAGGGTTGTTGGTTGATTAGGATGGAGCACCAAGTCCTTCTACACGAAGAAACATAGGTGCATGAGTATTGGATGTTAACAGAGGATTAAGGATTTGGAGTTTAAAGTACATGAAAAGTAGACATATGAGAAAATAATCATCTAGCACATAATAGTTGTTTTGACACTATGAAACCCAAAAGGGTTAGAATGTTTTCATTGGTTAAAATACCCATTAGAATCATAACAAGTTATTAAGGTCTTAGATGATGTAACTTAACATTTTGACAAATGACCACTAGGTTATCATCAAAGGTTTGGTTACTTGGATATTATATATATATATAGGATTAGGTTTAAACGTGAACAAAATCCCAAGCATGAACTGCGTGAACTGATCTGGGCCCTTGATTTTTATCATCTTAAGATTTTAAGTTAATGGCATGATGGTAATTATTTGATTAATTGTTACTAATTAATTAAATGAATAAGGGTATATGTGTAATTTCTATTTTAAACTGATTCCATAAATCTCGTTCTCTCCACATTTAGGTTTCAATATCCCACAAAACTCTCTCTCTCACATATCATCGAAGCAGAGGATGACGAACCCTAAATTGATCCTCGTCGTCCGCCTCCCACCGCCACCACCACCTCTCGTCGTCGACCTTCCATCCTATCGACATAAAACATCACCGCTCCTTCGAAGATTATTCTCCTTCTGATTTGGGCCCTCAATCGATTTTCACTAACACACAATAATCAATCAGGTACACTTCATTCATATTATTCTTAAATTTGTTTCTGTCGCCGACGGGTAAGGAGGCACACCAACTGTGTATTCATGTGTTCATATGTTATGCAGTTTTTTGTTTGGTTTACGCTTTGTATTGATTTGTTGTTTGTTGTGCTTTTCGTTAGGGTTTTGATCTATTCAACAATGGCAGCTCCAGTTCCGGCAACGCAACAACCTGTTTCTGCTCAAGTTGTATGTATTGTTTATGTGATTTTTTTTGTATTTGATTATATGGAATAATATTTGAGCATTTTATGGTAATGTATGATTTTTTTGTATCTATTTGGTTGACAATTTATAAACTTGAAGCTAGCGATGTTTGGTATTTTCCGGCAAAAAGTTGTCAGCGGAAGCTGTTCTACTTCGGTAAGCCCCTGTTTTGTTCTTAAAGTTGTCAGCGGAAGCTGTTTTTAATGCGATGTACACATGTGTATTCTGATTTTGCTCTGTTTTTAATGCGTTGTACACATGTGTATTTTGATTTTGCTCTGGTTTTACTATGATGTACACATATGTATTCTGATTTTGCTCTGTTTTTAATGCGATGTACACATGTGTATTCTGATTTTAACGCGATGTACACATGTGTATTGCGTCTGTTTTTGTGATATCTCATAATTTTTCGTGTATTGAATTATGCAAAGTATTAGTTGCTGAGTTTTTTTGTGCTATTATAGGAGATGTTGTTAACGAGAAAAGTGGAGATGGAAGGTCGATAAAGATGATTCACGTATGAGGTCGATAAGGATTATTCACATATGTTTGTTTGCTTGGTCGATAAGGATGATTCAGCATACAACGTGGCGAATAGTTGTAAAAGATTATGTTTTTTTTTGTTTTTTCGATTATGTTGGGTTTATTTTTTTTTACGAAACTGGAACTTGTAATTATATGTTTTTTTTTTGTTTGGTTTGGAAAACATTATGGAACTTGTAATTTGTTAAATATAAAATAGTTTTAAAGGTATTGTTTCTATGTATGTATTATGTAGCTAATTACACATATGTACGATGCTGTGTACACATGTGTACTGTTCTATTAATATCCAAGTACACATGTGTATACCGTTGAAATATGAAGGTTATGTGGATCTTAAAAATCAAAATTTGAATTCTGGTGATGAAATCTGAAATAAAAATTAAAATTGAAATCTGGTGATTTGTTGTTTGTTTGGATAATTATATTATTAATAAATAAAACATAATGTGGATAATGAATTTAAAATAGGAAAGATGTAACTTAATTCAATTATTAAAATAATGATTTAAATCTTTTTTTATAATTACAATCCTACCCTTAACAACTAAAAAGGAAATCAAGGGTCCAAATATGTTCACGCAGTTCACTCTTGGGAGGTTGTTCACGCTAGAACCCTACCCTATATATATATATATTATAGCATATATTGTAAGTTTAAGTCCAATAATAATACAAGAACATCATATAAGTCATGCATGAGGTAGGAAGATAAATCTTCCATTTAAGAACCTCTTTAGTATTCACCAATACACACAGGGGCGGATCTATGGCTATCCCAGGGGTTGCCCAGGATACCCCTCAACTTTCTTGACGAAGTATATTAGTATTTTTCCCCGTTTTTTATGTATCAGATAACCTTTATTAGGATACCCCTAAGCACATCCGTAAAACCACAAGAGAATAGAAAAGTGAAAGATAGATCAGAAGATGAATAACAAGAGGGTGGATTTTTTTTCGGTGAGAAGCTGTGGTTAACATGGTTAACAAGAGAAAGACGAAGATGACATATTTTAATTATATATTTCTCTTTTCAATTTAAAAGCTAGTACAAGTTCTGAGTTCTGACAACACATTGGTTAGTCAAAGCAAATTTCATATATTGAGTTTATTTATCGTTTCTTGATATATATATTTTATAGTAAATTTTTGTTTACAATATTATTATATTAACGTTTGTTAGGATTTGATATCTTTAGAAATTTGTTTTTATTAGGATTTATTTGTAACAAAAAATTAGAATTGTAATCAAACATTAAAGTTTTTATTAAGATTCTTAAATACCAATAAAATAATAATAAAAAAAGTATTAAGATTCTTAAATACCAATAAAATAATAACAGAAAAAGTAGAGATAAAGGCAGATGGATTATCAAAGAAAGAAGTTATCGGTGAATACACTAACTAACTAATGATTATTAGGATAAAGTAGTTAAAAGTTTCAAGTTAAACCACCGCCTGAGCAAAGGTATTCTAACACAAAAGGAACGAAATTGAATTTTAGGTTAAGGTTTAATTACTAATTTGTGTTGTTATTGTGTATAGTTGGTTGTATGAATGGACTGTAAAAAAATACATAAAGTACGATAAAAAATTTAGGATACCCCTCATATTTTCTTCTAGTTCCGCCACTGAATACACATGTTGTCATAGACAACAAGGATGGTCATGAACATACATTAAGGGAATGAAATACATACTAGCTAACTAAGAAAACATCAAGTGATGTGTGGATTTGAAGGTAGGATAGCCCAAGCTAACCATATAATCACACAACTTCAAGTCTGAGACTTGTTCATCACTTGTGGGTTAAAACCCTATTAAAATAGAAAGTTTTTGAGGATTAAACCTCTGGATTTACATGTCACAACCTGGTTTTTAAGATCACATAATCATGGTCTTGAGGAGTGGCATAAGGACATAGGAATTATGTTGAGAAATATCAAGTTCAGGTAAGTTTAACAAGTGTTTAATCAAAACAGAAAGTTTCCTTGCACTTTTCACCTTATTTGGTTGATGTTCCAGCCTTGGTTTTCCATTGAAAACCTGTGGAAACACACCTAAGGTTGTTCCAAGTGCAAAGGAGAAAGAATGAGTGAAAAAGATGAAGTAGAAGTGAACTTATGCTCACTTTTGTAACTTGTAACGAATCTGAGTTGCTACTGATTTCTAGCTGAATTAGAGTGTTTGAGAGTGAGATTAGTGAGTTTTAAAAGTGAAAAATGTGTGGAGGAGGCTTGGGTTTTATAGGGGATGAATTATGGTTGAGTTTGGTGAGCATTGAGCACAAGAAACACAAACAAAACACAAAACATTGCCCAATCTCGTAGCTGGTTGAGGTTTTCTGCGGATCCAACGTCCTCACGGGTCGTGAGCCCTAGAGGGGGCGATTCGCTGGTGGCGAGCCCCGGTCTGATGTTTTTTTTTATTTTTGTCATTTATGCCCCCTATACTTTCATATATTGATGTTTTAAGTTGGTTTAAGGTGTTTTAAGTATAAAGTATCATATATATATATATATAAGGGTGTGGAATGTAATTAATTCATAAAACCAATATAAAACAAGTATTAATAAGTATGTTTGTCGAGATTAAGTATCGAATTCACATAAATTGAGTATGTAAGTCACATGTTTGTAAGTTTAATGTGTTTTGCATGAATCAAGGATAAAGTATCACATGTTTAATTAATTTGAACGTATGAACATGTATGAAACGTGTATAATATGAATGTAAAGAAACACAAATTTTATAATGATCCAAGTCTCGGATTTTACAATGATTACAACGAAAAGACGATTACAAGAATACAAGACTTCCAAAAATAGAAATACATGCACGCTTTCTAATTAAGGAAAGTATGAAAGAGCAGGGTGTTACATGGAGCGTTACAAATCTATACTATAATACATTTTATAGTTTCTAGTATAATCAAATACAAACAGGACACAATTATTCCATAATAGTAGAACCGATAATTTTAAATCTTAAAATGATTACATAAGTTTATTGATTTATTTTATACTTCTTTGCAATGATCATGTGTACACTAAGCTATCATCTACTTGTACATTTTAATCCGCACGTCAATATTGACCAAGACAAACATCGAAACGTCGACAAAAATGAGCAGGTCATCACAGTACTTTCAATTGTTTTATAACGTCACAGTTTAAAAGATATGACAAGAATACATAAAAGAACTATAGTGGATATGGAAAAGTGTAACTACTACCTAATTATCTATAATTTTGTTAAAATTAAGGGATTAAAGGATAATAAGATGAGAAGATTAAAATGTAACTAATGTTTAAAAGACTAATTTACCCTCGTTTTAGGGTTGTACCTTACGCATTAAGACCCTCTGTAGTGGGGCGTGATGTGTGGATTTTTTTTTATGAATAGCGCCCCATAGGGCCCCGAACACCACGACTGGCGGCGCTATGGGGGTAAAATTGGTGGGTGGCTCCATGCACGTAGTGGCGCTATGTTTGGTTTGTTTTCAAAATCAGACCGTTGAACGGTCACATTTAAAAAAAATAAAAATTCAATTTCCAATCTATAAATACATCCCACATCTCCCATTTTTTTTACAATTCATCACATCTCATTCCATTCTTCTCTATTTTTTTTATAAAAGTATACTCCCACCTTATTCTAAAATAAATGGGTTCCCCATCGGAAGATTCGTTCACCAATATTTACTGAAGATTTATTTCACCCGAAGAAATCGCGGAGGAGGTAGAAGAGGTTACGAGTGCATGCACTCTCAATGGAACACGTTCGGCCTTCTCCTCCTCCACACCCCATTTTGAGGCGCACCTATATCTTTCGAGATCGTGAAGCCGCGAACGAGCGTTTGATGAAAGACTATTTTGATCCCACACCGGTTTACAGACCCAATGTTTTTAGACGGCAGTTTTGGATGAGCCAAATGTTATTTTTGTGCATTAATAATGATTTGGAAGATATGTATGATTTCTTTAAGCAAATAATTGACGCGCGAGGATATTTAGGCTTCACCTCAATTCAAAAGGTCACTTCCCCTTTACACCTATTAGCCTACGGAAACACGTACGACATCAATGACGAGTACTTTAAGATGGGGGAGAAAACAACACGAGATTGCGTAGAACAATTTTGCTATGGCATTTTTTAATCACTTTTATTTATTTACTTTTATATGAGGTGCATCTAAAAAGGCATGGAATACCCGACATGATTGGTAGCTTGGATTGTCGTCAATGGCGTTGGTATAAGTGTCTAACCGCATGGCGAGGTCAACATACACGGGGTGACCAGAAAGGGCCAACTTTGGTTTTACAAGCGGTTGCGTCATACGACCTTTGGATTTGGTCGGCTTTCTTTGGTGTAGCCGGGTGTATGAACGACATTAATACCTTAGAGGCTTCACCATTATTAGAGAGCTACATTTCTGGAACGATACCAAAGGCCAGTTTTCATGCAAACGGGAACGACTACGAGCATGGCTACTATCTGGGCGATGGTATATACCTGGATTATTCGATTATTGTTAAAACGTTTTCTGAAACATTCGATGAGAAAAGAAAGTATTTTAAAAAACTACAAGAGTCTTCGAGAAAGGACATCGAGAGGTGTTTTGGGGTTCTACAACAACGATGGCATTTTATCAGAAATCCTTATTGTATGTGGCATAAGGATAAAATATGAATGACCATGTATGCTTGCATCATTATGCATAATATGATCATAGAGGATGATGGAAAAGTTATATGCCAAAACTATATTCCGGAATATTTAGTTGAAGGAACCCAAGCAACAATGAAAGAAAGACTCATAAATGCTCAACTATTGCGATCTAAGGATATACATAACGCGTTGAAGGCGGATTTGGTCAAGCATGCTTGGGCGATTCGCCCAATGTGACACAATGGTGACGACGAAGAAGATTCCAAGGAAGAAGAAGTTGAGGAATTAGAAGCCGGGAACTTTGAAGACGTAGGTTTGGATGTTGGAGAAAACGAAGAGGAAGAAGGAGACAACGACGATGAAGACGAAGAATAAATGTATTGTTTTTTTAGTGTAATGTTTTTTTAATGCCTTTTTTTTATTTTATTGTAATGTTTTTTTTTTATTTAATGGAATGGTTTTTAATTTAAAAAGTTAAAAATTAATTAAAAAAATTGAAAAGTAATTAATTGAGTAATGATGAGGTAGGGGCTTTATGACTACGAGCTCTAGCGACATAACGCCCCATAAAGCCACTGTGTGACGTGGCACGACACGTGTCGCATAACGCCCACAAAGGAGCTTTATGACTACGGATGACCTAAGATGAAAAAAGTTTTAAATTTTTGGGTATCCTAAAATGCCTCTCTCTCATACATCATCTACTTGTACATCTTAATTCACATGTCAATACTAATCAAGACAACTATTGAAACGTCGACAAAAATGAGTAGGTCGTCATGGTACTTTTGGAATTTTTTTAAACATTATAGTTTATAAGATATGGCAAGAATACTTAGAAAAATTATAAGTTTGTTGGGGGGGGGGGGGGGGGAGTGTAACTAATTAGCTATTATTGTGTTAAAACTTAGGGATTTAAGTGCAATAAGATGGAGGACTAAAATATAATAATTATTTTTTTTTTTAACATAAAACTTCATTAAAACAGGCGAGTCCTCAAACGAAGGACCGCCTCAAAAAACCATTACAATATATACAACAGAAAACAAACCCAATCCTTCCACTGAATGGATTTAAATCTAGAACGATGTTTAAGCCATAGAAACGACATAGACTTAACACTCGCAACAACCTCTAAAACTCCAGGCGTGGAATCCTCAAAAACCTTCTTGTTTTGTTTGCTCCATAAAACCCAGCAAGTAATCATGATAATGCCCCGAATAATCCTCTTTGTCCACATCGAACCCTTCACATTTAAAGGAACAATTTAACCTCATTTTAGGTGTCTTTTTATATGCCCCTCCATCATGCATTACAATATATATTTAAACATAACGACAAAAATAATATAAAATAAGTTACATGTTACTTGTAATAAAATCCTATGAAAATAAAGAGAAAAATTCCCGGATAGTCCCTGTGGTTTGCTCATTTTTCACCTTTAGTCCCTAACTTTCTAAAATTACAGCTATAGTCCCTAACTTTTGCAATTTCGTTCCCGGATAATCCCTGACGCGAATGAGGGTTAGTTTTCTCAGTTAAATAAGTGTGAAATGACTATAATACCCTCACTAATAAAAAATATTATTAAATCATTATAAGAATATAAATTATATTACCAATCCCTTCCAACCTTTGTGGACCCACCCACAACCCACCACCATCTTCAACCCCACCATCAAACACCCATCCTCATATGATACATGAATTAGTGGTTGTATATCTACTTTAATTATGGAAAGTTTCCCAGTTACTAACATATCAAACGTATACAGTTGATGTGCTTATCAATGGCATTCAATACAAGTATACAGTCACTAACACACAAAGCTAAGTATCAAAACAAAAGTTAACAGGATGAGTGACCTGATTAGAATCATAATAAGGGTGTTGACTTTGGAGAGATTTGGAGTTGACCCATCTTTCTCGAACCTGAGCAATGGTGTCACCGGTTAGTACAAGAGTGGCGGCTGTCACTGCTGGCTTCATAGGGAACCATCCGCCTCTTTCTCCGGCAACCTGTGATGATTCCAATGATGATTTGGGTGAATTCCGTTTGTTTCTTCCGTTATCGGAATCAAACGGCCGCATTCCCAATCTTCCGCCGTTAAAGCCACCGCCCAATGACCCCATGATTCTGAGGTTCTAATTTGTGCAGACAAAGATGAATTTTACATTTATTCATGAAATTTTACATTCCTAATTTTAGAAGTGATTCCCTTGTGTTGTGGGGTAGGTTTTTGACTAAAAAATGTGGGGGTGAGATTGGGGGTTCAACGATTTTTTTTGGAGCTTGCTTTGTAAACTATGGAGATTCGATAATTTTATCGATCGTGATTCGACAATCAGGATTCAGATGTAGTAATTTTGTGATTAGTTTACGTGCGTCGGAAGAAAACCACGACGAAGTGTGGATTTGCAGGTTCTTGTGCAGAGGGTGGAGGCGGTGGCTGGAGGCGGCGGAGGATGAGAAGAAGGTTCAGAGATGTTTTAGGATTTAAATATAAAAGATGGTCCCACTTAAATTATATATTAACTCTTTTATTGATTTAAATGTTATTTTTTAATAGTAAGGGTATTTATGCCATTTCACACTCATTTAACTGAAAAAACTAACCTTCATCCGGGCCAGGGACTATCCGGGAACGAAATTGAAAAAGTTAGGGACTATAGCTGTAATTTTAGAAAGTTAGAGACTAAAGATGAAAAAATGACAAACCATAGGGACTATCCGGGCATTTAACTCGAAAATAAAATAATAAGGGGGCAAGGGTAAAAGTGTAAATTCGCGAGTGTAACAAACCAACACACAAATGCCTTCTTTCTCCTCCTGCATATTAATTAAGACCCGGGGAGAAAACGGTCAAAGCATACCTCGCTGCACACACACGCATAGCGGGTTTTGCTAACCTACGCATCCACGATTCCACCCCCTTCTCCACTATCCTACGCACTCACGATTCCATTCTCTTCTCTTCTTCATCTTCTTCTTCTTCATCTCACTCACTACCTTACGCATTCACGATTCAATTCATATCTTCTTCTTTATCCAATCCTCAACAACAATGGTGCGATACAGCTGGATACTACTATTACAGTTACTGATGTTGCTTGTCGTTACGCGTCTCTCTCCTGCAATGGCAGCTTCAGGTGAATCCTGTTACGAATTTCTTATTATTGATAATATTATTCGATTATATTACGAATTTGCACTTGATTGATATTTGATAGTGTTCGCTTTGCTTGTTTTTGATCAATTTCGGAAACGATAGATTATGTTTTTGTTCATGTAGCGTTTTAGCTCTAATTATTTCTGTTTTTTGATTATTTGAGTAGTTTGATATGAATATTCGTCGTTATTTGTTAGAGTGCGTAGATTTAGCATTAGGAATCAATGCGCATGTTAGCAAATTGTAATCAGTTGAAAACCGGTGAAGAAGTTGTGTAGATTACTCGGTAGTGCTTCAGTTAGGGTTTTGAGTCGGTTATAGTGGTTGAATCTGGAAATCTGTGGACTGTGGAGCAAGTTTTGGTGTTAGAGACTTAGAGAAGATGCCGGAAAGATCAGACAGTTGTACAGTACAAGTTATTATTTCTGACTCTTGATTATTTGAGTAGTCTAGCTATGAATGTAGGTCATTATTTGTTAGAGTGCGTAGATTTAGTATTAGGAATCAATGCGCATGTTAGCAAGTTATAATCAGTTAGAAAAAGGTGAAAAAAGTGTGTAGATTACTCCGTAGCGTTTCATTTAGGGTTTTGAATCGGTTATCTGTGGACTTGTGGAGTAAGTTTTGGTGTTAGAGAAGATGCTGGAAAGATCAGAGAGTTGTACAGTACAAGTTGTGATGCGGTTGAGTAAGTTTTGGTGTTAGAGAAGATGCTGGAAAGATCAGAGAGTTGTACAGTACAAGTTGTGATGCGGTTTTGAAATTAGTTGTAAGTTTGAAGTTTTTTGCCCTAGAATTTATGGATATGTGTTTGTGGTGGGTGGTTTAATAGAACAATTTGGTTCGCAATATTGTTTCTGAATTCACTCTGCTTTTATGAATACCTAAACTGATGTGTTACATTAATTATTCTCTTTGTAGTAGTAGTACTATGGTGTAGTGGTTGGGGAAAGACGTGGTGTTCCTTGTGACCGAGGTTTGACTCCCACTCTCCCCATTATTTTTTGCGGCATCCAGGTGAAGGGCGAATACAGGTGGCGTCGGTTCGTCTTGGATGAGAGGCAAGGTTTTACCGATTATTCCACTGTCGTGCCTTCGGGCAGGTGGAGGTCGGGTTTCCGCGCATCTGGGAGAGCCAAGGGGCTGGCGGCGGTTGAGTAGTCGACCTTGGCCACAACGCCGGGTGTCACGGTGGTTGGCACGTCGTTCCTTGCTGTTCAAAAACAAAACTTCATATACAACAACCATACCCAGTAAATCCCACAAATAGCAAAGCTACTTATAGGGTCTGGGGAGGGTGGGATGTAGACAGACCTTGCCTCTATCTCTAGGGATAGAGAGGCTGCTTCCAGAAGAGACCCTCGGCTCCAAGACGAACAACATACCAGCACATCAAGTCAAAGAATATAGACAAATAGAATATAGAAAAAAAGCAGTCACCTATACCAAGAAAGTGATCAGAGTGACACAGTATAATGTAAATCATGTATAATAGCATACAACCTCATTCCGGCATAAACATAAGAAGTCAATCGCTGGTAAAGTCACTTAAAGAATAAGAAAAACCTACGTCCCAAAAATACCCCTAAGACCTCACTGCAATATCCTCTAGAAGTCCTTAAATCTAATCCTACGCCTCCACGAAGTCCTATCTTGGACCATGTCCTCGGAAAGATGCAACTCTAGTAAAAACAAAACTTCATATATGAGCATTAAATACATGTAGATTAGTCAAAGTTGAAATTAATGTTATGACATAGAATGAGCTCAGTACCTCATAAATGGTACCTCTCGGTTCTGAAGAGTAAAGTCCCTTTACAAACATGTAGAATGAGTGTTTTTGGGCCAACATAGAAACATATACATGGTGAAACCTCTGATATATTATAGAGTACAGCAAAGAGACTTTATAAGTTGAAGAAGCAACATGACTTAATTTCCTGATCCTGAAAATGAAAATTGATGACGTGTTACAGAACAGAATTATAAAATTGTTTCTCTATCCCTATAGATATCTTATGAAAGATGTTGCATCTGTTAAATGCTGAATCTATAACTTCTTTTGGTGATTGATTTACTTTCTATTTACATCTTTATGTGTTTAATTTTTTAAACTTGTTTTATACTCCTTTTTTCAATCATTAAAGCAGGTTGCCCATTAGATCTAAGTGGCTCTAATATTACACGAGCTGCCGTAATTTGTTCGGAACCAGAATCTAGAGCAAGTTGCTGTCGTTATATCAACGCCCTTATTGCTGTATCTATTGCTCGTTATGCAAACACAACTAACAGCCTAGGTGTTTCTCCCGAAATATCCAATACATGTCTCCAAAATATATCCCAAACTTTAGAACTATATGGAATGACAAAACGAGCTTCGGCATTTTGTGGATTTGGGACGAAAATTTCTGCTAATTACGAGTGCCTTGGAATGACAACAGTCAACGAGATGCAGCAATCTCCCAATTTTTCCAACGTGACTCTATATTGCAGTGCCCCGTTAGGAGAAGAACGTTGTAAAAAGTGTATAAATGCTGGAATTTTGTTTTTGAGAAATTTAGTGAAAGTGGGGGATAATATGACATTGAGCATTTGTAGGGATGCAACATTTGTTGCTGTTGCTAGCCAAGTTGTTGATGTTGCGGCTGTTGACCTTGCTAACTGTTTTTTTGGAGTTCAAGGACTCAGTGCTACTCCTGGTAAGGCTGTATATGGAGAAACTTTCATGAAACTTTTTTAAACCTTTTTATATTTGACCTTTTTTTATTTTGTTGGTAAATAATTGTAATGTTAACTGTATTTGTTGAATCTATTTGCAGTTATTACAGGATCATCTCCCCCCAGCTTTTCACCTGCTTCATCTCCAAGCCCGTCTGTTTCTGTAGGCCCAAGTCAATACTCTTTGACCATACCTAGAACTACTAGACACCATTCCTACCATCTGTCATTGGTTCCTGTTGTTGGCATTGCAGTTACAGCACTAGCCACTATGATGCTGGTATTAATGGTTTTCCTTATTCGCAGAAAAAGCAAACAACTTAAAGAACATGAGATGACGACCGATAAAACCTCAATGGAAAGATATTCTCAGCCAACAAAGAAGTTCCAAGAAGGTAACTGACTAAAACAAGTGCAGTTTGTAAAAGGATACTTTTTAGATCAAGTCAAAATGGGTGGGTTGGGCTGGGCTGACCCATAAAACCTTTTTTGTCCTTTTTTCTTGTATTTTACAAATAATTGATGTTTTAAATAATTGACCCATAAACCCTTTTTTGTCCTCTTTTTCTGAAAAACTTTAATCAATAACACATGACACTTCATCAGATATTTTGTCTTTTCAAAATATTTAAGGGTATATCCGTCATCCAAATATTATTTTGGCCAAAATCGATAAATATTAGCGATACCAGTTACATACCTGGTTGGCGTATTAAGAAGTTGCATTACACTAGTTGCCTTTATTATTATTACAGTAATAAACTAATTTTTGTCTCTCTCTCTTTCATTTTTTACGACCTTTTATAAAAGAGTTAGAAGTTTATGCAGGTCCATCATCTATGTTAACAAAGTTCAGTTATAAAGAAACTAAAAAAGCAACCAACAATTTTAGTACGATTATTGGACAAGGGGGATTTGGGACTGTATATAAAGCTCAATTTAGTGATGGTTCAATAGTAGCAGTAAAACATATGGATAAAGTTTCTGAACAAGCTGTAGAAGAATTCTGCAGAGAAATTTTGCTTCTTGCTAGGCTTCATCATCGTCATCTTGTTGCCTTAAAAGGATTTTGCATTGAAAAACACGAAAGGTCATTCATACCCATACGTCACCATACGTTTTTTTTTTCTTCTGCCTATAATTAATTTTGAGGTGGTGATTTTGACCCATTACTCATGAATGGGTCGACTTGGTAGTGTTTTATCTCAAACAGATCAAATAAAATTTGTTGAAAGGGGAACATGTGAAACGGGTTAAATGTCATCCAATGTCTATTTTAATGCGTACAACTGTGTAAATTCTTTTATTAAAAGATTTATATTGTAATTGTAACAATATGTTTTTTAACTTGCCATTTTTGTGGCAGTTTTGTGACTTTCGTCCAAAGGTTTGTTTTTTCGCATCTAGATCCAGAAGGTTTGAAATCTTGCCATTTTCATCCGGCTTGTTAACTCCATCCATTTTTCTCCGTTAAGTTAGGGGTATTTCCGTTTTTTTTGCTACCTTAAAGGGCAATTCAGTCTTTTTCAGGGGTATTCGGTCTTTTTACATAAAGGGAAAAAGACTAAGTTGCTCTTTAAGTTTGCAAAAAGACGGAAATACCCCTGACTTAACGGAGAAATATGGATGGAGTTAACGAGCCGGATGAAATGGCAAGATTTTAAACCTTTTGGATCCATTTCCTGCTAATAAATAGCCGTTACAATCTGAACCCATTTCCTAACTTCCCCGACCCAATCTACACTTGCCACCTCAACACCTCTAATTGTCCTTGATATCGCAAATGAATATTCTTTACTTGTTTGTTGGCAGGTTTCTCATGTATGAATATATGGCAAACGGGAGCTTAAAGGATCATCTTCACAGTATGTATCTTAAATTCTTCAGTTTTTTGATTTCATAGTATGTATCTTAATTTCTTCAGTTTTTTTATTTATTTCTTTTTTCTAAATTTCTTACGCATTTGTGCAGCTCCAGGTGTGGCTCCGCTGAGTTGGCAGACACGAATTCATATTGCAATTGACGTGGCAAATGCTTTGGTAATAATAGCACTAATAGCCAACTTAAAAGAGCTTTGGGAATTATTAGGAAAATGAGTTTCTTCTCTCTAAAAGACATTTATTTTTCCTCATTTTATAAATTTGCATTCAGGAATACCTCCACTTCTACTGTGATCCTCCTCTGTGTCATAGAGACATCAAGTCCAGCAATATATTGCTTGACGAGAACTTCATAGGAAAGGTAATGACAATTTTGTCCTTCAAATTATTGCATGAAATAGAAACAAACTTTAAACCTTTTGATGATTTTAGCACACAACTTTAACTTAGGCACAAAATAGAAGCTAAATTTCAACTTATTTCTGATTTTAGCAACCAACATCATTTTAACTGACTTTACCTGTAATTGTTGACATGGCACTTCTGTAAAGAAAAATTGAAAAATAAATATGTTATCTTTTCAGTTTATATTAAAAATAATTGTAATGTCACATAAGATGGCATGTATAATATATGAGAAAAGTACACAGATGGTCCCTATGGTTTACTAAAAATTTGAATTTGGTCCCTAGCTTTCCAAAAGTACACATATGGTCCCTGTGGTTTGCACTTCGTAACATGTTTAGTCCCTAGCTTTTTCCGAAAGTACAGGGATGGTTTCTGTGGTTTGCACTTTGTAACGCATTTAGTCCCTAGCTTTTTACGAAGGTACAAGGATGGTCCCTAGTGGTTTGTACTTTGTAACGCATTTAGTCCCTAACTTAGACATGCTACAACCTTTAGATTTGTTATCTGGGGACTTAAAGTGTTACAAAGTTTAAACCACAGGTACCATTTGTGTACGTTTGGAAAGCTAGGGACCAAATCCAAAATTTTGATAAACTACAGGGACCATCCGTGTACTTTACTCTAAAGTCTAAACATATATACTAAAATGACATAAGATGCTACATGAGCAATCTAAAAAATACTACAGACCTAACACTTGCTAAAACTGGTAATAAAATGTAACTTGGTTGCTAAAATCGATAATAAACTGTAAGTGGCTTTCTATTGTGTCATTTTTTTTATAAATTAAAGCTTCAAAATATGAATAAAGTTTCATGTTCCAATATTTGTGATCCAGGTTGCAGACTTTGGGCTTGCATATGCATCTAAAGATGGATCCATTTGTTTTGAACCGGTTAACACAGAGATCAGAGGAACTCCTGGTTAGAATAAATTTAATTTCTATTACCATAGTTACATACTTAAGAGGTTCTTATTTCTTTTTCCTTTTTTTTCTTTTTATTAAACTAAGGTTACATGGATCCCGAATACTTAGTCACACAAGAACTAAAAGAAAAAAGCGACATCTACAGTTACGGGGTTGTGCTACTAGAATTAATAACATCTAAACGAGCTATACAAGACAACAAAAACTTAGTAGAGTCATGCCAACCCCTAATGACATCCGAATCAAGATTCATAGAGCTTGTGGACCCTGCAATCGGAGACACCTTTGACTTTGACCAACTTCAAACCCTAGTCACACTTGTCAAATGGTGTACCCACAGAGAAGGGCGGGCTCGTCCTTCAATTAAACAGGTATTAAGGCTTCTATACGAGTGTGCGGACCCCACACATAATGGGTTTATTGAAGCTGTGGTAACTGAAAAGGGGAGAAACAGTAAAGGTAAATCGCATAGGAGAGACAACCAAAGTTGGGATGCGCGCTGTTTGGCTGCTTCGTCTAGTACAACGCGGTCTTATTGTAGTAGAAGTTTCCTGCTTGAAAATGGATCACCTCAATCTCCTTCAAATATACCCTCCATATGAGCTGCTTTGCTACTTCAAATTTTGTTCACAAATGAGTTTTACATTCAAAATGTTCATCTTTAATGCTTACATTTTTATATATACATTTGATATACATCCATCAGTATTGACTATTGAGGAAAACGGTGAGCTAAGTGTCCTACTGATCTTAAATATGACTATTGAACAAACCTACTCACATATAGGCGACTGGAAGTGGCCCATGACGACGGCTGGCCATGGTAGGTGGCAGACTGTTGGTGATCGTGGCTGTTAATTGACGTGGGTGGTGAAGCGGTAGGCGGCAACAACTGGCGATGGAGGTTGTAGGAAAAGCCAGCAACAACTTAAGCTGGATAAGATCAAGAAAACAAATCAACCGTAATTTACAAGTAATATTAATCAACCATGTGTGACAAGATACAAGCTTAACACATATCGTAATAATAAAAACCTCAGGCCAACCCCCGTGCCCTCGCCTGCGCTGACGTGTGGTGGTGTTCTACCATTGCGCCCTCGGACGTGGCCCTGTTTGTACCAGACAAGTGATCTGCTACATATAAAAAATATAACAGAACTTTTCAACGTATTATATATTGTCATTAAAAATATAAAAATATAGATATCGAGTTTGGTGATGGTTTGGTTTAGTTATTTTCGTTTCAAGTAAACATATAAGAATAATTATATTAAATCATAATAAAGAATTCTATCACTAGTGACCACCCCCACTACATTTCTATCCAAAACGCATCCTTTCTTTGCTCGTTGGCATGTTTTTTGTTCTCGGAGATGTGCAAATACGCCTTCACCAAGGACACCTCCTCCTCGCTCGTCCAATGTTGTCGGACGGTTGGGACGATTTCTTGAACGTCATCATTTTCTTCTTCTTCCTCTTCCTCTTCTTCATCGTCGTCAAGACTTTGTTGTGGTTCACAATCACGATACGCGTTTGCAAAATGATGGATGAGGGTGTTGTCTTCTAGTAGTGGGTCGAGTGTGTGGGGTTGGGTTTGATACGTTTGGGGTTGAAATTGGTGAGGTTGAAATGGTGGGACGAACGGTTGGTTTTGATACGTTTGCGATTGAAAGGGTGGATATTGTTGGGTTTGAAATGGTGGATATTGTTGGGTTTGAAAGGGTGGGACTTGCTCGGGTTCGTCTTGCAACCTAAAGCGCGTCGGCTCGCCAAGATTGAACCTTGGGTCTTACGGGATTTTTCTTCGTACCCGAACCTCTTTTTTTCGAATCCCCACCTCTCTTGCTTGAACCTTCCATGTTTCTTGTAAAAATATTTTTGAAATCAAATGGAGAATTGTATGATTTTTTGAAGTGAGTTGGATAAATTTTGATATGAAATGGATTGGGTTGATAGATTTAGATAAAACTTTCAAAAAAAAAAAAAATAACCCAAACGTTCATTTTTACCCCCAACGGTCACAATCAAACGGATCTTTTTTGAATTTCAATGCGTTATGTGTTCAACGCGTTTAAGTTTTCACGCGTTATTTTTGTCGAGGCGGCGGTGTGCGTTATAAAATAACGCGTGACGGGGGATCCATCACGGACCGCCCTGCCTCCCCTTATTGAAACAACTCAACTCCTTCCATTATATCAATATTGTAGTTCCATTCATCTTTAGCAAAGAAACATTTATTCTCTTGCAAGAAAAATCGTTAAGAGTATGACTATGATACTACCCTTGAAAACGCACTATTCCTTCATCTTCGGTATTGGTTTGACTTAACCGAAGATAAAGGAATAATGCGTTTTTAAGAGTAGGATCATACTCATAAATAAGCTATTTTCTGGCAAAAGAGAATTATGTGTAAAAGTGTATGTGGTGGCAAAAGAGAATTAATGTGTAACTAGTGTGATTTCCCCCGCGCTATGCGGCGGGAATTTGGTTGCTATCTGTTCGGCTCGTTACGATACCAACACTCGCTAGAGCAACCTAAACGAAGAAAAAAATGACTCGTGTTTTACATTAATCAAATACAATAAAACAAACACAGGTATCAGATTCGATAATAGCTATACGGTACTAATGTTTGGTTGTCAAGGTACCAACATGGTACCAGAAAAACACTCTACGTTAAACTTCATTGTTCATTAATAAGATTAATAAATATACGTTATTGTACCAAAGATATACTCTGTTTTAAATGCCACTTTGTTGTCAACAAAATTTATGTTGGCACGTCTAATAAATATACGTATATTGAGCTTTATAACGAACGCGATTTCTTCGGTTTTAATATTATATAGTAATCATAATAAACCTTTCTAATATATATTTCACATTTGCATGAATTTGGTTGTTGTGTATATCGTTTGTTATGATACCTGCGCTCAAACGACATCGACACGCAGTTTACACATATCGAAAACAACGAAAAAACACCGGTACAAATATTGTTCGGTCAAAACTGTCTCGATTTCGTCAAAGTACCGACACCCGTATAGCTTACTATACCAAAGATATGCTCTACTTTGTTGTCAATAAAGATTATGTCGGCACGTCTAAAGAAATAACAATATACGTATACTAAGCTTTAAAGAAAAAGTTAATGAACGCGAGTTCTTCGTATTTAATATTGTATAGTAATCATAATAAACCTTTTTAATATGTTTCATATTCTTTTTAAATTAATCATTTAAATATACTACTTAACACATCAATTAGGTAGGCAAAAGAAAATTATTGACATAAATTATTTAATATATCAATATTCATTTGCCACTCAATTCTATAAGTCATCAAAATAATAAAAAACAAACAAAAATATTTCTTTTTTACTTTAAACGGCTTGTATATTAGAGAAAAGAAATTAATTAAACATTAATTCACCAATATTTGATCAAATACTGTTCATGCCAAGTTTGAATTTATTTGCCACTCAATTCAATAAGTCATCAAAATAATAAAAAACAAACAAAAACATTTTTTTTTTACTTTAAACCGTCTTGTATATTAGAGAAAAGAAATTAATAAAACATTAATTCACCAATGATATTTGATCAAGTACTGTTCATGCCAAGTTTGAATTAATATGTATAACTAGTGATATTTCCCCGCGCGACGCGGCGGGAAATCGACCAGTATCAGTTGGTTTCCTGACAGTATCTGTATGATACTAACACTTGGTTTACAGTGATGTTTTTTTTTTCAACGAAGTTCATACATGAACACCGAGAAAAATATGTTAAATAAAGTCGCGTAGTCATCTTTTAAAATAAAAATATTATGAACGCAAGTTATCGGATGAAAAATCAAATTAAATAAAAACAAAATGTGTTAGAATCGTAATTGTTTAATGTATAATGGGTGAAACTGGAACATAATTTTTTTATATAATATCTTAAAAACTGATGTTACTATTCATTAGGGTTCGAAATTTATATATTTTGTGCGCGATGTGGTGGGAATTCGCCCGTTACTTGTTTGGTTCGTAACACTCTCACTATTGTACCGACTTTCAGTTTAAAGTCAATAATATGCACAAATAAATGTGTTTTACATTGAAAATAAAAAAAACGGATATCGTTACTGATTTCGATAATAACAACAGCAGTACCGATGTCGATAGAGAATAAGAAAAAGAATATCGATATTGGATCCGATAATAACAAACAATAGCAGAACCGATGCGGGTATCAGTTCGGTTCACCACAAAACTATGTTAAATAAAACTCTTTTTCTCAACAAAATTTATATAAACACATCGATAAAAAAATATTAAATGCAATCTCATATTTAGCTAGAAAGAATAATGAACGTGAGTTATAGGATAAAAGATTAAACTAAATAAGAATTAAATTAATTAAAAATATATATAATTTAATATATGTAAAATCAGAAATTAAAAGAAAGAATATAATAACAGAAATTCTTTATTTTACTATTCATCACAAGTTCAAATTAATATGTATAATAATATAATATAATATAATGTATAATAGGCTAATAGCGTATGTGGTGACGGCTAACAGATTGTTTATGCTACCATGAGATTGGGGCATGTGGTTGTAGCTAGGGTTGTGGCTCACTGCTAGCTAGGATATTGTAAAAATCTATATCTATATTTATATATACTCTGTAATAAAATAATGGACACATGTCATTTATTTGAGATGTACTTTTTAGTTTTTCCGTCTTTTTATCCTACTTATACTTTTTGGTTTTCCCGCCTTTCTCTCCTAGTTAATTATAGGTAATGATTTTTTTAATTAAATAATCTAAAACTTTATAAAGCACTTGTATTAAAGTACGATACTATTTCAAATACAAAGTTCAAATATATCCGTGTTTAATAATTTACTCATAAAAATAACAATGAAAGTCCTATTATTTTGTAATAGTAATATTTTCTAAAACCTTCTTATCAAAAAATTTAAAATAAACGTATGTTTTTAATTTATTTTATTGGAATTTCCCAATGCTCGCAAAAATATCAAATAAACATACCTTTTAATTGTTGTTAGGGTGTAGGGAGTGGTTAAACACTTTGAGTAGCAAACTAAAAAACCGACCAATCAGAGCGCGCCATGTCAATCGGTGAAAAGTGTTTAAACTTTGGTGAAAAGTGTTGGCAATGGTTTAGACACTTGGTGAAGTGGTAAAATATTTAAAAAAAAAAGGAAAAATGTGTGATTGGTTGAGATTGGATTGGACCCCACCCCAAACCCCCCCCCCCCCCCCCCCCTCTCTCTCTTCTTCCTCCCCTCACCGATTCGGCATGCCACCACCGATTTAGCAAACTTTGGTGACCAAACAAGAGTTGGCGGTGGTGTTTACCGATCGGTAAAGGGGTTTACCACCCTTTACCGATCACCACACCGTACACCCTTACCCCTTCCCCAAAACTGTCAAATATAGAGAAAACATGGGGAAAAGTAATTTTCGTCTATAAAGAAAGTGTAGGTTTTATTTTAGTCAAGTTTAAAAGTCCTGGCCTTTTTTTGTCTTTTTGTCGTACCAACATTTTTTTTAAGTATGTATAAAATAATTGCCGATTTTTATATATTTTATATATTAGTGAATGTAAATTACATGTTTTAGGAAATGATTCCATATAAGAGGTATGTTTATCCCAAAATACATATATATATTTGTTTATTTTTATCTAAAAAATTACAAGTTTTAAAATAGTTTATCAAGTTACAACATCTCATATTTCAAGTCGACATTTATCTAGATCTATATCTATACATTTATATTTATATTTATATTTATCTTCTAAGTTCTAATAAAGGATTCAAATAAATGTCATGTATCATTTTCTTCCTTAATGTATTATTATTAATTAATATGATCATCATTAAATACCACCAAAAGCAAAACTACATTACAGAATTAATACATTGGGGAAGAATCAAATAGGAAGTTAATTTTCGCTAGGAAGGATAGGAAGCCATAGGATTATGAAATGTGGCAAATTTTAAAATAAAGAGAAAGGGTATTTTAGTCAATCAAACTCCTTCTTCTTCCTTTTTCAAAACCCAGTAAATTCAAAAACCCATCATTTTCAAAATCCACCATCTTCAACTATTTCTTCACTTTCTATCTCAATAATCACTACATTATAGTGCGATTTTCATCACAAATCAATGATTCAGAACCCGATCAACGTGTTCTTCAGCTTTTTTTTGAAGAAAACCCAGTTTAATTTCATAAAAAAAATCTCGTTTTTTCCGGTGATTTTGGAGATAATCACTCGATTCGTTCGATTCGAGCGTTGATAAGTGTTTCTATCATTCAAATTCCGTCAATTGATGACTAAATCGGCTTCGATCCATGTAAGAAATTCTTTAATTTCATTTTCATGATCTGGGTTTTTGATTTAGTCATTGCGTTTTACGATCTTTGCGGGGGTCCGGGGGCGGCAGCCCCTGGCGGGGTCCAAGGGGCAGAGTGACAGACAGTTTTATGTGTCCATTGCGTTTTAGAAATAAGAGAGTTTTATGTGGTTTCTGGCTATTGCGTTTTAGAAAAAAAAAAAAAAAAAAAAAAAAAAAACACATTTTTAAGTGTTTTTAGTCATTGTGTTTTAGGTAAAACACATTTTTTAGGTGTTTTCAGTCCATTGCGTTTTAGAATGAGTCATTTTTAAGTGTTTTCTGGCCATTGCGTTTTACATATAAGACATTTCTTTGTGTTTTTTGGTGCATTGCGTTTTAGGTAAAACACCTTTTTATGTGT
Organism: Helianthus tuberosus; assembly: GCA_030545235.1. Classification (NCBI taxonomy): domain Eukaryota; kingdom Viridiplantae; phylum Streptophyta; class Magnoliopsida; order Asterales; family Asteraceae; genus Helianthus; species Helianthus tuberosus. Next base: position 56,998,915 of record CM060443.1, on the reverse strand, counting down.
TTTCAGTCCATTGCGTTTTAGAAAACAGACATTTTAAGTGTATTCTGGTCATTGCGTTTTACAAATAAGTCATTTCTTTGTGTTTTTTGTGCATTGCGTTTTAGGTAAAACACATTTTTATGTGTTTTTTGGCCATTGCGTTTTACAAATAAGTCATTTCTTTGTGTTTTTTGTGCATTGCGTTTTAGAAAAATGTCATTTTTTAGGGGTTTTTTTTCATTGCGTTTTACGATACTGGGGTTTTTTCTATTGCGTTTTACGCAACTGGGTTTTAAATTTTTTTTTCAAAATATAGCAATAGTATACTCGTTTTAAAGATAAAAAAACGCTCGTTTTTTTGGTGCAATTTTTATAAAAAAAATAATGTCGTATGAAAGAGTTATTAACGTTTAAAAAATGGGGGGGAATTGGAGGAGAGAGAAACTATTGGCTTTGATTGACTAGATTGCCCCTGAAAAAAGTCACGCGCCTCTTTTTTTACTTTCAATTTCCCTGATTTAATCTTAGCCCTTGATTAAGTAAATGGATGGTCAAGATCACTTCCTAACCTTCCTAGCCAAATAAACTTCCTATTATATCTCCACCCTTAATACATTACATATATTTGATCATATCTAACTAGAGGAAGGTTCATTAAACACTATAAAGAAGCAACTTAATTATGCATATATGTGTTGTAATATTGGCTTTGGGAGTCTTTCAAAAAAAAATATATTTTTAACCCTAAAGTTTTAATTTTTGACAATTTAAGTTTAAACTTCTAATCTTTGTTTCCTTTTTAACCCTAAAGTTTTAATCTTTGACAATTTACCCTAAAGTTTTATTCTTTGACAATTTAAGTTAAACACTATAAAGAAGCAACTTAATGTATATATGTGTTGTAATGTTGGCTTTGGGAGTCTTTAAAAAAATGAAAATTTTCTTTTTTAACCCTAAAGTTTTAATGTTTGACAATTTAAGTTTAAACTTCTAATCTTTGTTTCCTTTTTAACCCTAAAGTTTTAATATTTGACAATTTACCCTAAAGTTTTATTCTTTGACAATTTAAGTTTAAAATTTTCAGTATATGTTTCCTTTTTAACCCTAAAGTTTTAATCTTTGACAATTTAAGTTTAAAGTTTTAATATTTGGTAATTTAACCCCTTTGATTATATTGATTTTTTACTTCTAATTCAAAAGTTTCAATCTTTTGCGATTTAACAACTTTGATTTTTTTTACTTGTGTGTTGTAATCTTGGCTTTGGGGTTTTTTCAAAGAAAAAATGGTTATGCATATGGTTATCGTAACCTTGGCTTTGAGGGTTTTTCAAAAAAAAAAATTGATTTTTTATTACTTTTCACCCAAAAATATTTCATAAATTACTTTTAACCCAAAACTATTTGTTTTTTTACTTTTAACACAAAACTTTTTATCTTTTGCAATCTATCCTCACAACTTTTTTTTACTTTCAACTTTGGTCCTTTATAGTTTTCATTTTCCGCAAGTTTTTTGCTTTATGCTTCGTTTTTAATTTTGTGACTTAACACATCGCAATGTGCGTCTTTGGTTTAGCGTTTTTACGTTTCGTTCTAAATTTTGCGAGTTAACACGACGCAACGTGCGTGTGAGGGTGAACGTTTTTACATCGTCTATTCTTTTCTTGTTTGAGAAAAAAATTAAATTAAGAAGAAAAAAAGAACAAAGGATACAAATGTAAAACATTAAATAGTTTTTATCTCAACTTATTTATTATTATCTTTAACAAATTAATTAGCCATAAACACTATCATCCTCTACACTTAAATTTTTGCTTACACACACCAAAATTTATCCTACACGTTTTGAAATTTATCCTACACAGCTCGTAATTCATCCTACACAGCTCGTAATTTATGCAACACTTTAAATTATATATTTTTTTCTTTTTTTTGAAAAAAATATGTTTTTTTTTAAATAAGTTACAAACTTAATGTAGTTAGCTATTAAAAAGGAAGACTACCAATTAATGGTCCCTCTAAGTTTACCAATATATCATTACACTAATATTAAATACAAAAATTAAATGAAGTAAAATGAAGCATTCTTATTGGTTGAGATTTCTTCTTTTTTTATTCTTACAAAAAAATTCTTTTCATTTGAACTCTCCACTATCTAACTAATATTATTAAATATATAATCTTTATCGTTATAATATTTTTTTTACTTATATCTTATTTATTTAATGTTTCTTTTATTTTTTCGCTTAGTAATAATAACTATTTAATATTTTATTGATCCAAACACGTCTAACACGCACGTTTCTAACCTTTTTAATAAATAAAAAACAAAATAAAATGTTATAACATGTGTAATACACATGTTTATAACGTAATAATAAATAAGAAAAAAACAAAGTAAAGTGTTATAACATGTAAATAGTACATCAAAATTCATTTTTTTTCCCAAAAACGTATTTTGACGACTGTGTGTATCAACTAATTACATTATATTTATTCATACTGACGTAACTTTTTTACCACTTAGCAATGTTGCAAAAATCAGCCTAGGCGGCCGATTAATCGGCGCCTAGGCGCTAATCGGTGACTTATCGCCTAAATTTATCCAAGTCGGTCAAAAAATGGGTCAAAGTCAAAATCGGTAAAAGTCGGACAAAATCGGTAAAAGTCGGTCAAAATTGGACTAATCGAGCCCATGTTTTTTGACCCAATAAACCCAATTTTTGAAACCTGACCCACGGTTTAAAGCCCAAATTTAGTTATAAACCTATGAGTAAACTTTCGTTTTGCTCTCTGTGGTTTGGTCACTTTAACGGTTTTGCCCCAAACCTTTAAAAATAGCCATTTTACTCTCTGATCTATGAAGCTTATCTGTATTTCACTCCCCGCCCCTAACGCCATCCATTTCCAACGTTAAAACACAATCACGTGCCCCTCACATGAGGGGCAAATCTGTCTTTACCCATCCTCCCTTTTAAGAACTGATATCTTGTTGCCTTTTAAAAACCCTAATTTCTCACCACCAACAACCACCACCACCTACTGTCACTGTCACTAGCACCAACAGTCGCGACCACCTGCCATCAACACTAACAACCAGCCAACACAAATGTGGTTCAACTACAATCACATATTTTAGAAACTAAATTTATGGGGTAAATTGGTATACTGCGAGTAAAATAACAAAAAATCAAAGTTGGAGCAAGAATCAATGGGTTCATGTGTTCAAATCGGAAGACGGATATGAAGAGATTTGGGTTTCAAACCAGATCCGGTCAAAATCAACTAATGTGGAGCGACTTCCACAACGGTTTCCTGTGTTCAGCCCAAATCCACTTAAAATCGTCGACGCTGTTCGTTCAGAAAGATGAAACCGACTACCACAATGGTTTCATGTGTTCGAAACAGTGGAGCGATGTGGTGTTCAGCCCAGAGCCGCTCAAAATCGCATAACAAAGGTGAAATCCTTTTCTATAGTTGTCTCCGTGTTACCTCACAAATCAAATCTAAGATGGTGGATGAAAATGGTCGAGGGAGAGGTATAAGTGCTAAAAAACAAAGGTTTGATGGGTTTTTTATGCAAAAGTTGAAACCTTAGATCATGTTAGTCAATTTAATAATTCTCAAAATGGTTAAAGTGTTTGCTGGAATTCAGATCAAAATTGAGAAATCAACAGAGGGATAAAATGGTGTTGACAGGTTGTTAGAGAGAGTTAGAGTCGTGGTGGTGGAGGCAGGTGGTGGCACTGGGTGGTGGGTGACGGGCGGTGTCCGATGGTGTAGAAGAGAGATGGAGCTCTTGTAGAGAGAGAGAGTGTAAATACTGAATTTGTTATATGTGTGGTATGTATATATATATAGAAAAAGACTAAAATGCCCCTCATGTGAGGGGCATGTGACCAGGTGTCACACCCCAACCGATGGCGGAATCATCGGGGCGCGACACTAGGCGAATCAGATTGCTCAAGAGAATCCATAACAACTATAAAGCAACAATATTTATTACATTTGTTATCCCATACTAACAAACGATACAATCACATAAGTTATCACAAATTTCTTGTCCTCTTGAATAATACAAATCCGACATCCTATATTTTCGTGAGTTTCTAGACTTCCTAGCTTGATTTGATGTAGACTGCGACTAAACCTGCAACATACGTTAAAACAACGTCAATACAAAAGTGTTGGCGAGTATACAAGTTTTGATAGCGAAACATATTAGATAAAAAGTGCTGCGAATTACCATATACATAAACGAGATACCTCAACACATATATTAGACAGAAGCTACCAGCTAAGTCTCTCGAGCTGCGATTGCGTTTGCTATTCATCCTAACTAGACCCCGTCGGGTGCTATAGTACTATACTAGTTAAGGCGGGTGTCGCAACCCCCGAACCCTTATCTGTCCCGGGAACGGGCGGACGCGAACTCAGAATTTCGGTGGTATCAGCTTGTTAATTTGGCAGCGGAAATTACATCAGAACCGTAGTTAGGAAATATTTATCAGAGTAAAACCACCATATTTAATATTAATAATCACATGGGCAAAACCCAAGTTTTATATTACAATACGTTTATAGGGATAAACCCTATTTTATTGAAATTAAAACATCATCTTTTAGGTAACTTTTAGAGCCACATTTTTCCCAAGCCTTCGGTGCTCTCCAGCTGGCTTTTTACTAATTGGCTGTCACATTGTGTTACCTGAAACGCGTTTTAAAAACATTTGTCAGTGGGAAATACTGGTGAGTGAATCCCAGTTTAATTAAGAACATTTTATCAATTAAAACAGTATTGAGAGCGATCACATTGTTTATTTCTACACAATTACTCATTCAGTACTGTCAATCCTGACTTGTGGGTCATATTACCCATTGGCTAACTCGTTGTCCAATGGTAACGTATTGTCATCCCCAACTTACTACTCACAGTGTAGTAAATTTTGTATACAAAACCCCAACATACTGGCAGTAATTGAAGAACTACAAAGACTCAATCACCGCTTAATCACATTGTAAAACAATTAAGGTTTTGTAAACAGTTACAAAAAGGTTATCAAAAAGAGGATAAACTCACATTGCTATCTTAGACTTCGCGTAAGGGTTTCCTGGATATTATCTATAATTTATACAAATGTACATTGGTTAGTATCATAACCCTTTGAAAATATTAATGATACCTTCCCCGAGACGGCATTCCAACAACTACGTCGGGCAGAACCACGACAGTTGTTACGAAACCCTAAATCAATCGGCAGCGTATCTATTACGAAATTGGGGTTATAATACTTACAACGGAGCAGAACCTTGCTAATTAGGGGGATATAATACCCGCGTATTACTTCTACTACTTCAGAATTCGTTTAAGAAAGAAAAGAATTGAACGAGTAATACTGAAACTCGATGCCTGCTTATATAGGTGTTGAATCTGGGGTGTTGCTACGTTTTTGATCTCACGCGGCCCGCGTAAATGTAAGTTAAAGCTTACGCAGCCCGCCTGAACTAAAGAAATCAACGGAGTCAGTTTCCAACCTTGATACCGCCCGCGTAAAGGCTTGGGGTGGGTCTACGCGGCCCGCCTCAACTTATGTTTCAAATTTTTATTTGTTTTTAATACTATTTAATATTTTTGAGGCCCGTTTTCGCGTATGGGGTGTATTTTAAAGACATATTGGAACAATTTAAAATATACTAGGGTGTTGGAAATATTTTGAGAGTGTCGGTTTTACTGAGGGTTGTTACATCCTCCCCACCTTGTATTAGAGCTCGTCCTCGAGATCTACTGGAATAAGTGCGGATATTTTCTTTGCATTTCAGATTCGAGTTCCCATGTGTACTCAGGTCCTCTTTTGGAGTCCCACTTCACTTTGACTGTAACATTCCTATTTTTATATAAAAATTATAGGTTTGGTTAAATTTATTAACCACTAGTAACTAGTTTATTTTTAATATAAATATTCAACCCAAATAGTTTTAAAACACTATTTTATATAGTTGGTTGAAATATTATATTAATTAATTGGCCTGTGTATGGGTGACCTTTCTAAATAAAATAAAAGTATATAAAAACTTATATTATTAGACGGGTAGATTACGGGTAAGTTGAAGATTAGAAATATGAAGTACCTAGACAAGCCTAGGAACCGTATAATAATTAAAATATAAAAATACATTGTATTTTGAACCTACTCCATTTTTAATGAAACTTGGTTCAAAATATAGATAAGATTATTCTCGTTCTAAAGACATATTTATTGTTTTCTAAAACTTCATATTTTAGAAGTTATACGCGCCAAATAAGTAAAGTTGTTGAATTAATTATAATAATAAAATAATATTCAAATGAAAGGTGTGGTATAGGCTAGTATACGTGTCATGTGAAAAGAATAATTCTACAAGTTGAAATTTGAAGTGGTAGACGTGTATGATTGAAGTTAATTCATAAGGCTACGTGTATGAATAAACTTCAATACCTTTTCATGCAATTTACTCTAACTATAGTATAAATATAGAAGTAAGCATTCAACAGAACTTGCACACACCCTTTTCTTGTCTGACCATCTTTCACGCTATCTCCCCCTATGACTTTTCATCTATTCTTTATTTTCTTTAATTTTATACCCAATAATAATAAAGTCATGCCCTGTTTTAAGTGTTTTAACTCCCGATCACCGCTACCCTTTCCGATTGATCTGAAGCCCATAACGCATGTCAGGGCACTGCCCGACTAAGTTTATTGGGATTCTGTCTCGGGACATTGGGATAAGGTTGAATTAGGGGTACTATACTTACCACGAGTGCATTATATATTTTTAAATAGCTCAGAAGTTATACCCAATATTCTACCAGGAGACTTTCTAGTTGAACCCTAAAGTTACAAAGTGGGTCCATTCTCTTTTCTCACTATTTTATTCCCTTTTTCTTTGTGATATAATTATATTAAAAAATGTTCCAAATTGATCCGTAAGTAAAAACCCGGACCCCTGAAACCCCAATCCATATCAAGAATCAAGAAAATCAGATATTTGGTCTTCTAGCGGGCCACGTAAAGAATAGGCGGAAGGTCACGCGGGCCACGATAGCTTGTAGGTCTCCGGATATGCATGAAGGCCACTTATCGTCACACGTGTCGCGACCACCGGTGACTCAGCAACCTCCGATCTGATCCACACTCCCACGCGGGCAGCGTAAAAGTTAGCCGGAAGTTCACGCGGGTCGCAACAGGCTTGAATTTCACCTATAAATAGCCTAGCTCAGGAGCTTTCATTCTGTGTCGAAATCAAAACTCAAAAACGTATTCCCACTGCTCAAAATCACAAATTAGCATAACGGGGTGCTGCTACGATACCGGGTATTAACTCAATCGCTGCTACGATTCAATGTCCGATCGATTAAAACTATCCAATGGATGTTTAAGTGCTGCTCAAACTTGGGTTATGCTTTGTCATTCGTCGTTAATTCGATGGATGTTTAAGTATTGCACTTTGTCATTCGTTGTGAGGGTTTTAATCTCGTGAGTTATCGTAAATGCTGTATTAGTTACTTACCTAGTTCGTGTGCACTAGGTTACAAGACTAATCAATAAGCTAAGCTCTGCCCGTATAAATCTGCAAGCTTATAATGTGAGTCATTCTCTTTTTATCAAATTTGATTTACAAAATCATGTTTGCTTTCAAAGTTATAATTACAGGGATTAAGTCTTTGTAGTCACCAAATTACAGCCGGTATGTGGGGTTTTGTATACATTACTTGATAACCGTCACCATTGGACAACGAGTTTGCCAAGGGGTGATATGACCATAGTCACAGACACCATTGGACAATGAGGTTACCAATGGATGGTCGAGTGACAAATACCGTGGGTAGTTGGTTGATATATGGAAACATTGTAATCGCTCTTAATACTGTAGATTATAACAAATGCGTCGTTTTAAGCAAAATGAATGAACTCACCAGTATTTCCTGCTGACAAAACCTTTTTAAAACGCGTTTCAGGTAATTACAGTAGATTGGAGTGAGAGATGGATACGGCACTGAAAGGCTTCAAGAAGTGGCTTATTTTATTAATTAAATCAAATTAAGAAATATTGTTTTATGTAATTGGGTTTATCCCTTATTAAAGCTACCTTTGTAAAACATGGGTTTATCCCATCTATTTCATAAATAAAATCCGGTGTTTTCTAAACTCTGATATTTTTCCTAACTCACGGTCCTGATGAAATTTCCGCTGCAATGTTTTTCTAAATAATCACCGGTACCACTCGGCTGTTCGCGGCTCCCGATTCCGTCCAGGGTGGGTCGGGGGTCGTGACAGAAGGTGGTATCAGAGCCACTGATTTAAGCCTATAGGTGTTGTGATAATAATACCTAAAAGAGTTAGGAGAATGATATTAACTGGTAGCACACATGATAACATTTAGACTTGAACTTAAGAAAAAAATGCCTTAGTATAAGCTTCGAGATAAGCTAAAATACTTGTGTAAATAAAGTGTGGTAGGTTTTGGTATGCTAATAACTAGAACATTGCAAATATAATAAAAAATAAGCAATAACACTTGACCACTGTTATTTCTTATTTATTGATACTACTCTGTTCTAGAATATGATCCGTCATGTGAATACTAATTTGCTTAGTCTTTGTTGAAAGTCATAATGCACTTTCCAAATCATGATTTAAGAAAGATCTATTTATGGGAAATATAAATTTCTTCTCCGGCAAGACTGGGTATGGTGTAGCAGACTCTCCAGCTTATCCGGATATACTTGGGTTACCTCTCCGGTGAGAACCGGATAAGACGGGGTGTATAATATGTCAAACAAGTGACAAGATTTCCCTAAATAGTATCATGACCTGATATCTGACTTGTTTTTGGAAATATGAATCCGTTAAATACATTAACCTTATAGAGGGTATGTATATTACAGCATGTGAAATATATGATTATATAGATATGTATATCTATAAGGAATTCCAAAAGTCAATTAAGAATAAATCACAAACATATGCGTCAATAATAATTCTAGATTTCTTTATCAGGAATCTCTTGCATATATCAATAATTCCGATATTAAACATTATTTCGTTTGATCATCTACCTCGTAACTCGTGCTACCTTTGTAAAAGCTACCTTTGTAAAACATGGGTTTATCCCATCTATTTAATAAATAAAATCTGGTGTTTTCTAAACTCTGATATTTTTCCTAACTCACGGTCCTGATGAAATTTCCGCTGCAATGTTTTTCTAACTAATCACCCGTACCACTTGGCTGTTCGCGGCTCCCGATTCCGTCCAGCGTGGGTCGGGGGTCGTGACATTGACCAAAACTAGTCTCTTATGCTTGAGGTTCTTGACTTTCCTGTCTTCAATCTGTAGAGGTCTTTCTATAAACTTGAGTTGTTCATTTACCTCTATATCCTTAAGAGGTACTATCAGTGATTCATCAGCTAAGCATTTCTTGAGATTAGATACATGAAACACATCATGTATTCCTGCCATTTCCTCTGGCAGTTGTAGCTGATAGGCTACAGGTCCTATTCTCCTAATAATCTCAAAAGGTCCAATATACCTGGGACTTAGCTTTCCCCGTTTGATGAATCTTACTATTCCTTTCCAAGAAGAGACTTTTAACAATACTTTATCTCCAGTTTGAAATTCCAATGGCTTGCGTCGGTTATCAGCATAGCTCTTCTGTCGGTCACGTGCTGCTTTCAGTCGTTCTTTGACTTGAATAATCTTGTGTAACACCTCGAAAATTCACGTCCTATAATAAGTTGACACGTGTCATATGTTTGAACGTGTGAAAGAATGTATAGAAGGACTAAAGTTGACAAACATGGAAAGTATGTGAATATACGAGTTCTAAATGTCAACAGTGAATAAATACATTGTACATTAACCCTACATGATGCTCATACCTTCAAACGAATAAATCATGGATCATACGAAGCTAAATATGAAGGAAAGTGAGAGATTACAAACTACAGGGGTTAAATATGTCAACATGTTTAAGTTATACCTCTGAGTGACCTTTTGACAAACCCGAAGCTTTGTAACTGTTAATTATGCTCACTAGAATGCGCGATATAAATTTCATAAAGTTTCGTTATCGTATGAGAAAGTTATGATCAAATTCGTGTGCGAGGGGTTAAAGCGTTAACGTTGAAAGTTATGACTTTTCGGGTTAACCAGAAGTGTCCAGGGACTTGGCAAAGTGGGTATAAGTCTTGAGGCCTTGTAAATAAATATAAAGGGGTCAAATTGCAAGAATTAGGCTTAGTTGCCCTTTCGAAGAGCCAAGGGACAAAGATGCGGAAAATAGAAAATGTAAAATCTGTATACGGGGTTCAAGCGGGCCGCGTAAAAGACCTTAAGGTCTTACGCGGGCCGCGTCAGACCATCAGATACAAAAACTACAAACAGCAGCCTGTATTCGCACTTAAACGACCCAAAACAGATATTTTCTCATAATGGGCGACCCTTAAATGCCTCCTAGAACCTTAGGGACATGTGTTGATGATTCATGGTCCATGATAGCTTGAGTTGTCAACAATCTATGGTGATTAAGGCACTATAAAAGGCCATGAGTTGCAACCAAGTTCTTCACACCTTCATCTGCACTTTGGAGCATTTCTGGAGCACAAGACCTCTCCCAAGTGATCTCTGGTCGTTCATAGGACTCTTGTAAGTTTGCTTAACCTTCTTTAATTAAGTCTAGCTTAGTTATTTAGCTAAAAGTCAAACCGTCGTAACTACGGTTTGACTTCGAGATTAATTAATAATGGCTCAGTCAAATCTCGAATTAAAAGTACCTCTAAGTAGGTAATTATGTGGGTAATAAACCCTTAAAAGGGTCCCCCTGATTCCCACTCTAACTAGTTCAAATGTCGGGTCAAACTTGTTATGAAAAAGTCAACAGGATACTTAAATTCTAATTTATGCATAATTAGCAATGTAGAACATATACAACCTGTTTGATCATTAATATAACTTGGTAATTATTGTAAGAACATGTCTAAACATGTTCAACCCGACAATTTACTGTTTAGACCCGGTTCGGAACCGAAAGACGCAAAGCTTTGACTTTTGCTTTGACTTCAGTTCTGACCCGTTTTGGTATGTTTTAGAAATACCTTAGAGCTTCATTTGGACCAGGTTACATGCTAGTATAACCCTCTGTGATTATACACCATGGTTCATTAGTTAACCGATTAATACGCATGATTCCGTTAATTGTTCATATATTGACCATTATGCCCTTATTACCATAAAACGTGATTTTTGGAAATGTAAAAGAGTAGAAACCTTAGTCACTGATATATAAACTTGTATGCAAAGTTTGACATCAGTTTGAGGTGTAGTTTGAGAGTTAAGCTCATTAGCGTAAATTGAAAGCTTTATGTTAATTAAACGGCGTAATTAGCGTATAGACTAGTTAAGCCTACTTTTTGATATCAAACTTATTACCCACTGATGTAATATATTATTTTGGGATTTTTGAATATTTTTAATTAATTTTAGGCTGAGCATAACTTATAGTCGTAGGCTTAATCCGGTAATTGTCGGTTTTGCCCTTACGGGCCATAAAATGAGTTTTACATATCTAATCGAATCCAAACCTTTTGCTACTGATCTTAAATGATAAATAAATTATTTTAAGCCTTCTAGAATAATAAAAATACCAGCTTTATGTATCAAACCCGGAAATGGCTTCTAATCGCCTTATTAAGCGTTTTTAACGCATAGTATGTACTAAAACTATTTTAAACATACAAGGGTTGATACCTACTGATATTTTAGGTAAATTATAATATTTTAACAGTAAGCAAAAGTTGTTTAACTCAGACTTCAGTTTTGAGCTTTACGGCTTATGTGAAATTACCAAAATGCCCCTACGGTGCATAGTTTGGTTATAATTGATAAATTTCACATATATACTTTACCCTACTGTTATAACTTAGTAAACTAAGTATTTTTGCTGATTATATCAGACCTGTAACTCAGGTTAATACTTAGACTCTTTTATAACCTTGAAAATGACCAAACTACCCCCTACGAGGCATAGTTTGTGTTTAAATTCGTTTCGGGCATAATAAAAGACATCTTACTGATGTCACAACATATATGAAGTATATTAACTTAGGAAACCTATAAATGGCTCATATGTATACCCGTTACGCTTATTACGCGTTCGGTTCGGGTTATGTAACTAGTTTACATAAACTAGCCTAAACGGGTCAAACCTTAACGGTTTTATCTCAAAATCCAGAATGTGTATGAAATACCCATATTAAGCAAGTCTCTGAACTTGTCGGGTTTAAATCACATTCTATCCGGTCTTCGCCTAATCGTGCGTTTGAACCGTATATTTCTTTAAGACTAACCGGTCTAAGCTTAGGCTTAATTAAAGACCCGTTAGCATTCTAATTGGTTATTTATACCATCATTCCAGACTAGAGTCTTCCGGTAAATTGTACCTACGCTTACTTAAGTGAATACGGCTGAGTTATTATAATTCTTGCTATTTAAGACAGGAGCTAGCTCAGGTAAATACTCTTAACTTATTTTCCCTATACGGGCTTGGGATATGGTATAATGATACCGCTTGGTCGGGTATTGAATGTTTAATCGGATTGTGATTAAATTATTGAGGTAACCCGGTTTAATCTGTATTGTTTGAAATAAAAGCCTTTAGGGGTTAATGACCATGTCCCGGACATCCTTGACATCATTGTATTATAAAATGGCCACGTCTTAAGCACGGGGTGTAGGCATACACCTGACAGTTGCTTAAGGAATAACGGTATCTCACTCTCTTGTGGGCCTATACTTGTTGCGTGTCTGTTAATCTGACTCGGTTTCTACATCGGGCCCTGAACGTACAACGAACCTGTAAATCTGTATACAAGATTAATTTTGCCTTTGTGCATTTTAATCAATGTGTCAAAATATTTTGTGCCTGGTGCATCTAAATCAATTTATTAAACTCTTTTCAAATGAGTCAGTTGAGTGTATTTACCAGTGAAAACTGACGTATTTTCCAAAAAGGTTAAGTGACAGGTACTGAACGTAATTGGCTGGAAGCTCAGGGCGCTAATAAGGAATCTTGCAAGTTCTAGGCGTCTAAAGTCTGTTGAACAAATGTTTATATTCTAAGATCCGCCTGTGGATCCTTTACTTTCCGTTGTAATACTTGATATTACTTTATATTCGGATTGTAATATATTTATCTTTTGCTTTCGCTGTGCATTTAAATATTGTGTTGTTTGACTATTATGTTGCCAACCACGTCACGATACTCCCCACCGGGCCCACCGGTGACACGTGGAAATCCGGGGTGTGACAGGTTGGTATCAGAGCCAACACTGAGTGAATTAAACACTAGTCCTTTGTGTTTAATCTCAGTTACACAATTGCACACTCTTGAGTCTAGACAAGAACATATGACTAATCCAAATTCGTTTCATTGTCTTTGATTACTTCTTTGTTATTTTTCTGATTAGCCCTTGCATGGGCAAGTCATTTTCTTAAGAAGTCCCGTTTAGGGCAACCATATACTTATTTAAATTTTAAAGGAACGATTATAATTAAAATATCATTCCTATATTATAAGATCTACCATTATAAGAAAATGGCAAAATCTAAAAAGGACAAGACCTAGCCATGTGTCACATTAAGGCAAGGCCAAGACGGTAGTTCCACAATTAGATTCAGATCCTCGTTAACATTTCGATTAAGGATTGTTCTGCGTTAATTATTATTAAGAAGAATCTAAAAGGTAAAACCTAGCCTGAATGTCACAGCAGACAAGGCCAAGATGGTAGAACCTATTCAAGAGATTCAAAAAATTTTTAGTATCTAAAAGCATATTATCATGCTTGACAAAGTGTGATACGATAAAAATCACATAAGTCATTTTTAATTGGGTTATTCTAAATCCCCTTATTTATATAATCATCCCTTATGGATGGAGTGCCCACGGGCTATAATTAACGTCCTCTGAGACTAAAGACAGTGGTAGCCTACAACTCCCTGTCAAGAAAAGGTAATGAACTTTGATTCAAACCTTAATGCCTCGATTCTCTGAAATCATGGCTTATAAATTAAACTTGTCTACGTGACTAGGCCTTTTGTGCTATTATTAACTTATAATTTAGGATTATGATAAAGATCCTGAACAATTTTTATATTTAACAAATTAACTAAAATGTGTATTAAAAGCATGGTTAATAAATCGTTTAAGAACGATAATACTGTAAGGGCTTCTAAATAAACCTTGCCCTTATTTTTCTTTTTGTAGCAACTAAGACTACATGGCTGACTCTGACGAAATAAACAGTCATCCTTTGGAAAACCGCGATGATAATGATAGGATTAATATAACCAAAGGAGAGCTTCGTTCACTGATTGACACAGCTGTATCTAAAGCTATAGAAGAACAATTTAAGGAGTATAGTGGGACGCATAGTCGAGCCTCATCTGTACCCCACTCTAAGTCTGTCCCTAAAACTCATTCAGAGCCTCATAACAAGCCGACCTCTAAGAATGAAGGGCCAAAGAAGGATGATGATCGACATTCATCAAATGAACACAGTGTTCCATCCAAGAAGATAGCGTTCGATAATGAACCACGTACCAAGTCTTGCACCTATAAGTACTTTGTTTCCTGTAAACCCCGAGATTTCACTGGGGAGAAAGGAGTAGTAGATTGTATGACCTGGTTGGATGAAATGGACACAGTTGTCGATATCAGCGGTTGTAATGGGAGGGATGTAGTGAAGTATGTATCCCAATCGTTCAAGGGAGAGGCACTAGCATGGTGGAAGGCTCTCATTCAAGCTGCTGGGAAGATCCCACTTTGCAACATGTCATGGGAACAGTTTGTTGCTCTCATTATGGAGAACTACTGCCCTCAACACGAGGTCGAAGGAATTGAATCAGATTTCTTATCATTGGTGATGACAAACTTAGATTGTCAAGCTTACCTCACCAGTTTTAATACCCTGTCCAGACTGGTTCCTTACCTAGTAACACCAGAACCCAAGAGAATTGCTCGCTTCATCGGGGGTTTAGCCCCAGAAATCAAAGCCAGTGTTAAGGCTTCAAGACCTACTACATTCAGGTCAGCGGTAGATCTGTCGCTATCCCTCACACTCGATGTGGTCAGAAACAAGGCTACCAAAGTCTCTGAAGATGGAAAGCATAAAAGGGAGGATGAGAATTCTCATCGCTCCGATACGAAGAGGAACTCTGAGGATAAGAAGAGTTCCGGGTTCAAAAGAGACAGCCAGCAGTCAGTTGAGAAAACCAGGTGCGAAACCTGTAGGAAATACCACCTCGGGAAATGCAGATTTGAATCTCAGCCTCTACCGTGTGGAATTTGCAAGTCTCGGGAACATAAAACCCTGGATTGCAAGAAGCTAAAAGATGCAACCTGTTACGGTTGCAACGAGAAGGGGCATATCAAGACCAACTGCCCTAGGAATCAGAAGAAGCCCGAAGAGGCCAAGAGAACAAACGCATAAGTTTTCCAGATGAACGCCCAGGAAATGGTGCAGAATGATGACTATATAGCAGTTACCTTCCTTATCAAGCAGTTTATACAGAAATTTATTTGATACTGACAAATTTGATTCTATAAGAAACGATAAATATTGGGAACTGTTGTTTCCATTGATTTGGACTCCGGTCATTTAACGCAAGATAGAAATTGGCTGATGACGCTATAGAAAATGCTCCAACAAATCTTAGATTGATATTTTATATCTATTAGGAATCACTCTTTTCTGATATCCTTATAGCAAGCTTTCAAACTATCCAAATTCATCACTATAATAAAAACAGATGTGACATTTTGATCCCCTGCCAAAAAGATGATGAATTAGGACCAAACTTTAAATGCCATTAATGGTCTTTTGTGATCAAGGCTAAGTATAATTTATATATATCAAATAACGTTCATGAAGAATGTTAATGCTATATTGGCCTGTATGGTTTAACGAAACCATGATTAGTATATAAGGCCATGAGGATGAGGAATAGCAGTGGTCGGATCGCAGCCAAGAAATTGATTCATTTAGTAATAGGAACCATTTCTTCTGTTCCTGTCAGAAATCTTTAAGTCATAAAATTTTAATGTACCCCCTCTATAGATAAAGGACATTCGCACGAAATTGATATCTCTTTAATCCTTATTGAATGCGAATACCAAACAGTATGATAAAAAGCGCCATATGAGGATTGGTATATCTTAATATATTCCATAGATTGCTTCCATGCCTGATCAGTATGGAGGTTTAATGCATGGGACCACAAAGATATTCTGATGGTCATATGGTACTAAAGTCAACTAATGGCATTCACAGGAGATATCCAGCATGGAATTGTCCAAGTAAATGTTCCCAATTAAGGAATTCGTGGACTAGTAACATAAATGTGTCACTTATTTGACACAAGCAATAATGGGTGAACTAGGGCCTGAGATATGGAAATCTCTGTAATCTCCTGGTATCTTGATTTTCTTCTCCTAAGATTTCCCTGTTTACCCCTGGAAGGCAGGTAGAATTAAGATTTATATCCCATTAAGGCTGTATTACTATGAAATCTCCAAGACAACTAGTATCATCATTGGAAGAATCGAAACCCTGATTAACTAAGATTAAAAATAGAGGGTTCATATAACCTAACTTAATATTCTGAGAATTCGATATAGTTAATTATGAAAGACGGTTCATGTTGCTTATGCATTATTACCGCGACCCTAATTAGGCAATGATTTAGAATTTCCATCAGCTACTCGGGATCGTCGAGTTATTCAACTAGCTATAAGGATTAGCTATTCCTTAAGAATAGTTTTAAGCAATGGCTGGGATAACCATCTCACCTTAAGATAAGCTTTTCCTAAATAGTTGTATATAAGTGTCAAGGTGGCTCCTTTGAAGACCTTGTATAGATGAAATGTTAAACGCCTATTGATAGGACAATAGATTGGTAAGTCCAATTATCAGGATCTGAAAGTTGCATTAGAAGCAACAAATAAGATCACGCAAATACATAATCATCTGTAAGTTGCCAGTATTCGGCAGAAAATAAAGAATTAATGAAAATAGCAAATCTCCTAAATTCTTGTTAAGGAATAAAGTTCAACAAAAGATATCACCCAGGAAGGGTGTGCCAAATTTGTTAAATTATCATGCTAGTTAAGTCCTGAATATATAGAATCATTCGAAGGAAATCGAATGTATCGAGATCAAGTAGCCTTTAAGCTAAAACCTATTTAAGGAGCTTGGTGGAGCTCGCAATACATTTCACACCAGTGACTGAAGGATGTGTTTCGCCAACAAGTCAAAAAGCACTATCACATAATGATATGCAGAATTATGATGTGAAGAACAACCTATGTTGATTGAGGATCGACAGGTTAAGAAGCTTCGAAGGAAGCAGGTGCCTATTGTAAAGGTCAAATGGGATACCCGTAGAGGTCCCGACTACACGTGGGAGGTTGAGTCCATGATAAAAGAAAAGTACTTCCATAATTTAGCAAATCTCGAGGTCGAGATTTATTTTAAGGGGGTGAGGATGTAACACCTCGAAAATTCACGTCCTATAATAAGTTGACACGTGTCATATGTTTGAACGTGTGAAAGAATGTATAGAAGGACTAAAGTTGACAAACATGGAAAGTATGTGAATATACGAGTTCTAAATGTCAACAGTGAATAAATACATTGTACATTAACCCTACATGATGCTCATACCTTCAAACGAATAAATCATGGATCATACGAAGCTAAATATGAAGGAAAGTGAGAGATTACAAACTACAGGGGTTAAATATGTCAACATGTTTAAGTTATACCTCTGAGTGACCTTTTGACAAACCCGAAGCTTTGTAACTGTTAATTATGCTCACTAGAATGCGCGATATAAATTTCATAAAGTTTCGTTATCGTATGAGAAAGTTATGATCAAATTCGTGTGCGAGGGGTTAAAGCGTTAACGTTGAAAGTTATGACTTTTCGGGTTAACCAGAAGTGTCCAGGGACTTGGCAAAGTGGGTATAAGTCTTGAGGCCTTGTAAATAAATATAAAGGGGTCAAATTGCAAGAATTAGGCTTAGTTGCCCTTTCGAAGAGCCAAGGGACAAAGATGCGGAAAATAGAAAATGTAAAATCTGTATACGGGGTTCAAGCGGGCCGCGTAAAAGACCTTAAGGTCTTACGCGGGCCGCGTCAGACCATCAGATACAAAAACTACAAACAGCAGCCTGTATTCGCACTTAAACGACCCAAAACAGATATTTTCTCATAATGGGCGACCCTTAAATGCCTCCTAGAACCTTAGGGACATGTGTTGATGATTCATGGTCCATGATAGCTTGAGTTGTCAACAATCTATGGTGATTAAGGCACTATAAAAGGCCATGAGTTGCAACCAAGTTCTTCACACCTTCATCTGCACTTTGGAGCATTTCTGGAGCACAAGACCTCTCCCAAGTGATCTCTGGTCGTTCATAGGACTCTTGTAAGTTTGCTTAACCTTCTTTAATTAAGTCTAGCTTAGTTATTTAGCTAAAAGTCAAACCGTCGTAACTACGGTTTGACTTCGAGATTAATTAATAATGGCTCAGTCAAATCTCGAATTAAAAGTACCTCTAAGTAGGTAATTATGTGGGTAATAAACCCTTAAAAGGGTCCCCCTGATTCCCACTCTAACTAGTTCAAATGTCGGGTCAAACTTGTTATGAAAAAGTCAACAGGATACTTAAATTCTAATTTATGCATAATTAGCAATGTAGAACATATACAACCTGTTTGATCATTAATATAACTTGGTAATTATTGTAAGAACATGTCTAAACATGTTCAACCCGACAATTTACTGTTTAGACCCGGTTCGGAACCGAAAGACGCAAAGCTTTGACTTTTGCTTTGACTTCAGTTCTGACCCGTTTTGGTATGTTTTAGAAATACCTTAGAGCTTCATTTGGACCAGGTTACATGCTAGTATAACCCTCTGTGATTATACACCATGGTTCATTAGTTAACCGATTAATACGCATGATTCCGTTAATTGCTCATATATTGACCATTATGCCCTTATTACCATAAAACGTGATTTTTGGAAATGTAAAAGAGTAGAAACCTTAGTCACTAATATATAAACTTGTATGCAAAGTTTGACATCAGTTTGAGGTGTAGTTTGAGAGTTATGCTCATTAGCGTAAATTGAAAGCTTTATGTTAATTAAACGGCGTAATTAGCGTATAGACTAGTTAAGCCTACTTTTTGATATCAAACTTATTACCCACTGATGTAATATATTATTTTGGGATTTTTGAAGATTTTTAATTAATTTTAGGCTGAGCATAACTTATAGTCGTAGGCTTAATCCGGTAATTGTCGGTTTTGCCCTTACGGGCCATAAAATGAGTTTTACATATCTAATCGACTCCAAACCTTTTGCTACTGATCTTAAATGATAAATAAATTATTTTAAGCCTTCTGGAATAATAAAAATACCAGCTTTATGTATCAAACCCGGAAATGGCTTCTAATCGCCTTATTAAGCGTTTTAACGCATAGTATGTACTAAAACTATTTTAAACATACAAGGGTTGATACCTACTGATATTTTAGGTAAATTATAATTTTTTAACAATAAGCAAAAGTTGTTTAACTCAGACTTCAGTTTTGAGCTTTACGACTTATGTGAAATTACCAAAATGCCCATACGGTGCATAGTTTGGTTATAATTGATAAATTTCACATATATACTTTACCCTACTGTTATAACTTAGTAAACTAAGTATTTTTTCTGATTATATCAGACCTGTAACTCAGGTTAATACTTAGACTCTTTTATAACCTTGAAAATGACCAAACTACCCCCTACGAGGCATAGTTTGTGTTTAAATTCGTTTCGGGCATAATAAAAGACATCTTACTGATGTCACAACATATATGAAGCATATTAACTTAGGAAACCTATAAATGGCTCATATGTATACCCGTTACGCTTATTACGCGTTCGGTTCGGGTTATGTAACTAGTTTACATAAACTAGCCTAAACGGGTCAAACCTTAACGGTTTTATCTCAAAATCCAGAATGTGTATGAAATACCCATATTAAGCAAGTCTCTGAACTTGTCGGGTTTAAATCACATTCTATCCGGTCTTCGCCTAATCGTGCGTTTGAACCGTATATTTCTTTAAGACTAACCGGTCTAAGCTTAGGCTTAATTAAAGACCCGTTAGCATTCTAATTGGTTATTTATACCATCATTCCAGACTAGAGCCTTCCGGTAAATTGTACCTACGCTTACTTAAGTGAATACGGCTGAGTTATTATAATTCTTGCTATTTAAGACAGGAGCTAGCTCAGGTAAATACTCTTAACTTATTTTCCCTATACGGGCTTGGGATATGGTATAATGATACCGCTTGGTCGGGTATTGAATGTTTAATCGGATTGTGATTAAATTATTGAGGTAACCCGGTTTAATCTGTATTGTTTGAAATAAAAGCCTTTAGGGGTTAATGACCATGTCCCGGATATCCTTGACATCATTGTATTATAAAATAGCCACGTCTTAAGCACGGGGTGTAGGCATACACCTGACAGTTGCTTAAGGAATAACGGTATCTCACTCTCTTGTGGGCCTATACTTGTGGCGCGTCTGTTAATCTGACTCGGTTTCTACATCGGGCCCTGAACGTACAACGAACCTGTAAATCTGTATACAAGATTATAAATATAATTGTCCCAAGTTATAAAAGATTAATTTTGCCTTTGTGCATTTTAATCAATGTGTCAAAATATTTTGTGCCTGGTGCATCTAAATCAATTTATTAAACTCTTTTCAAATGAGTCAGTTGAGTGTATTTACCAGTGAAAACTGACGTATTTTCCAAAAAGGTTAAGTGACAGGTACTGAACGTAATTGGCTGGAAGCTCAGGGCGCTAATAAGGAATCTTGCAAGTTCTCGGCGTCTAAAGTCTGTTGAACAAATGTTTATATTCTAAGATCCGCCTGTGGATCCTTTACTTTCCGTTGTAATACTTGATATTACTTTATATTCGGATTGTAATATATTTATCTTTTGCTTTCGCTGTGCATTTAAATATTGTGTTGTTTGACTATCAGGAAGAGTTCCTGAAGAAGACCGATCAAGATTGAAGAGTCGTCATGATGAAGACTCTCACTGAAGATTCCGTCAACATTCAAGGGGGAGTCTGTTAGTGCAGTTGTCTGTCGACTTCATCTTCGTTCTAGTCTTAGATTAGTAATGAAAGATCAAGTCACGCAGTTCGAGTTAAACAGGAAACAAAGGTGAACAAGCCAGTTCAAACGAAGTGGACAGCTCAAACGAAGTGGACTGTTCAAACGAAGTGGACAATTCAAACGAAGTGGACTGTTCAAACGAACTGGAAATGCCTGTTCAAACGAACTGGAAATAGTATAAATATGTGACTTGATTTTTTCATTTGTAACTTTTGGATTCCGGTAGCGAAGCTCTGCCGAAGTGTCTCCAAGTCTGTAAACGCATTCTAATCAATACAAGAGACAGTTATTAGTGAATATCAAGCTGAAACAAACTCTGATTCATTGAATTCCGCCTTTGAATCAGTTTAGAGCTCTTCTGAAGACTCGTTCAGATCGATTCTCGATCCTACAAGTGGTATCAGAGCTCAGGAGGAAGAGCTCTTGCAATTTCAGCTCGATTTCATTAAAAAATTTTGATTTCGACTCCATTCTTTCACATTTTTTAAAAAAAAATTCAAGATTCGTTGATTAATATGGTCTGATTTTGTCATATATCACCTAAAATTGTGTTTTAATCAATCAGTTAATAAAATACATGGTAAAATAGACCTAAAATTGATCAATGTTATCAAAAATCAATCAGTTCGTTTGAGACTTATCTGATTCACATGAACAGGAACTTTAGACTCAGATCTACGTTGATTTAGTGCACGATATTGAATGAAAATCATCTCATTGTGATCGGTATTTGATGTAGAACAATACTTTGGTTTCAATTTCATCAGATATCAGAGTTTGAATGGATTCTGTTTAGGTTCGTTTGAAAGGTCATACGAAGTCGTTTGAAGAGTTAAATTGAAACGAAGTGACCTCAGTTCGTTTGAATCCTAGTTCGTGTGAACCTCAGGTCGTTTGAATTAATTAGGTCGTATGAATTCATCAAGATCGTTTGAACTGTACTTCGTTTAAATTGCCGAGGTCGTATGAATTTGCCTGATCGTTTGAACTGATTGGGTCGTTTGAGGTTGTCAGATCGTGTGAAAGAATCAGTTCGTCTGAACTTCGGTCCGTTTAAACAATTCATGTCGCATTGAAAACTGTTTCAATTAATATGTGTCGACCATTTTCAAAAAGTTAAAGCCCTTAGTCAGTCAACATAATTGGCAGTACATCTGAAGCATTAATTGCAAATGTTGCATGTGATCTTTATTCTAAGTGTCAGATTCATTGATAAAACTCAACAGAATTGGTCATAGTCACGTGATTGTGAATTGATAGATATTTTGTCATAGAATTGATAAGATAAGTTGCCAAGAATATTAGTTTGCATGTGAAACCAATCACCGACCCATGTGATTGATATCACTGCTCAAAATTAAAGGTCCAATTAGCAAATTCGTTTATCAGTTGAAGGTCCAATCAGGTTCAAAGTTCACTGATTCAGGTAGTTTGAATTTCAGTTCGTGTGGTTTGAAATCTAATCCAGTTCGTTTGAGATCAGGTCGTGTAATTTGACAATTGTGACTAGGTCGTTTGAAAGGTTCAGCTCGCTTGAAAGTGTGTTTGTGTGAAAATTGTCGGGACTATTTGAAAAATGGAAGTGATGTTTGATGAAAAAGAAAACTATTATTTTGAGAAATTTAATGATTGGAATCGAGGGTTTATAGATGAAAGTTATAGAATGGTGAAAAAGATTGGATGGGAGAAAAGGTTTAAATACTTTGTGTGCTTGAAAAATGAAACATTGGATGATCTAGTAAATCGATATAATGTTTTACATGGTTATCTAAAAGATCATGAGATATTCTTGACAGATGCTGAAAAGATAACAAAGTTTGCCGATGCATTACCTATTGAATGGATTGAATTTTTGAAAAATTTAAGAAATGAATCAAATTTTTCAAAATTACATCTAAAAGAATTCATTTGCAAACTTAAAACTCATGAATATGAAAATGGAAAGAAAAAGAAAGAATTGATAAAGGTCTTGGAAACACATTTGATGGATATGAGTTTAGATGTGATTGACGAAATGAACAAAAGGATTATTGAATGTGTTAAGGCAAAAAATGTTATGAAATATGATAACAAGAGGGGTTGTTATATTGATGAGAATGCGAATCCTCTTAATTTCGTTAAAATTTTTTGTGCAGGATCATTCAAGACAAGAACAAAGGAAGTTTCACAAAATGAAGAATTTGTGAAGAATGAATCTTCAAGTTCTGCATCAGGGTGCTCTAAATGTGATAAACTTGAAGCTGACAATGGCAAACTCTTGAAAGATGTGGAAAGTTTGACATTGGAAGTCAAAGAGTTGAAGGATGAGAAGCAAACTGATGTTAAACAGATTCTTATTTTGCAGGAAATTTGTGAGAAGCAAAAATCTGAAAATGTTAAACTGTTAAATGACTTGAACAGTTTGACATCAGAAAACAAGAAGTTGAAAGAAAATGGAAAAATTTTTGAAGATAAAATTAAAAGTTTTGGAAATGAAAAATCAAAAATTGAAAAAGAATTTCAAAGTCAAATAAAAATTCTTGAAGATGGGAGATATGTTTTTAGCAAGAATAACATTGAAAAGCAACAAATGATAAATTCTCATCTTCAGACGATTATTCGACTTGAAAAAGAAGCTGAATGTGCTCGAAAGAAAATCAAAGAGTTAGAAGGTAAAATCAGAGAATGGGAAGAAAAGTTGAAGGTTTTTGTAAATACTTGAGCTATTCCCTGTCCAAAACCTGTTAATTCAGTTCCAATAAGTGACAATGTCACAAACTTTGACAAAGTCAAAGTTGAAGATTGTGATGAGAAATCTGATGATGAAAATAAAAAATTCGAAAAACAAAAATTGTTTTTGAAATTAAAAGAAAAGTTTCAAGAAACTGTTCCACAATCAACTGAAAAGGTAGAATGCTCTAAGCAAAAACCTTTGAAGAGGAAAGTGGAACAAAAACAAAAAGAGAAAATTTTGAAAAATGTTCAAAAAGATAATAAAAGCTCATCAGATCGATCATCCAATCGCAATGAAAAATTACAAAAATCGAAAAATGAAAACTCTAAAATTGTTGGCAATAAGTGGTGCAGGTTGGACCACAGTGCTCAAAAGTCAAATTCAGCAAACAAGAGGAGCAAGGATTATCACCAAGCCAAACAGTGCTATGATCTGAATGTTTGGACAGAAAATGGTGATTGGTACGATAACAGAGTGTGTTACCGATGTGGCTATCAAGGACACATTGCTGTTAACTGTCAGAGTTGGAGTTATGAGACGAGGAGATGCTATAATTGCCATATCAAAGGTCACATTGCCAGAGATTGTCTAAGGAGATCGAATGAAAGATCGAGGGCTAAATCTCAGAAAATGGCAAAGATACCAGTCCCTGTCAAGTCCAAAGAACAGAAGGTTCAAGAACGTAAAGTTCAAGAACAAAAGGTTCAAGAACCGAAAGTAAAGCTTTCACAGGGACAGAAAGACAGACTGAGGAAAAAGAGGAAGAAGGCGAGAGAGTATCTGGAGAAGATATTGTCCTCGGGTTCATCTGTTGGTAAAAATAAGAGTTCTGATGAATCGATTTCCTCGATTGCAAAGTCAAGCAAGACGAATTCATCAGATACAAATCTGAGGACGAAAGAAGATAAGAAAAAGAAGAAAATGGTCGGCGATGAATCTGATGTGTCAAAATCAGACAAGCCACCATCAGGCAATGAATCTGACAGGTCAAAGTCAGACAAGTCATGTGCAGGCAATGATTCTGGTTCATCAAATCCAGAAGAGCCTGTTGTTAAGGTAAAATCTGAGAATTCAGGTTTAACAATGGATGATGAAAATTTTCCACCATTGTTGAATAAGAATTCGAAATCACCCAAGGATCGTCAGGCTTGGGTGAATCTGTTCAAATGAAAAACCTGACTTGCCGGAGTTCCCAGGTTGGTAAGTGTGGAACATGAATCGGCACATTTCTTGAGAAATTTCACTCTGGTGATTTTTCGCCTTACATGTGGTAAATCAGGGACATTAAGTTGTACTTGATTTTCTACAAGTGATGCTTGAGATCTAAAACTGTATTTGTAAAATCTGTCATGTGTATAAAGAACAAGGTGACGAAGTGACCCCGAATCTACAAATGATTGGTAAACAAAACTAATTTTCCGGAAAAACCATTTTGATTAAAACAAACTTAAGTGTTTTGAAATCACTATGGGAAAATGTTTTGTTGTCAGGGGGAGTTCTGATTGTTCAAGCCAAGTGAATGGAGAACTGAAGCAATTCTCATCTTGTTGTCACATTTCTTGTACAGTTGGTTTTCAAATTTTCCCAGAAATATTTTGATTTTAGGGGGAGTAAAAATTTTAAAAAAAATTATAAAATTTGAAAATGTCAAAAACATTGAAAAATTCAAAATGAGTTTTGTTGTGAAAAAGAGGAAATGATAGTAGATCAGTTGGACTGTCACAGCATGCTAAAGAAATGGAAAGATAAAATGTGATAAGCGATCTTACTAAAGATGTGACGGTAGGCTCAGCTAGACTAGTAGATTTGCGATAACGATACAAACCTAAATGAAAAAGCCTAGTTCTAGTGGGAAACATGGTTGAAAGCATAGTACTTAGTTTTGTCCTTCTTGACTGTGTGCCTACTCAGTAATCGCTGATTGTCGAAAGACATAAAACTGGTTAAGTTTGTGAACTTTCACAACTTTGCTAAAAAGTCACTGTGATTGTGCATTTTATTTTGCAAAGATTTAAACTTGTTTTATTTCTTTATGTTGTTTAAGCATCGGACATCCTCTGTGTATACGTGAGTATCGACCTGGATGTTGTTGCCTAAACGTTCTGCTTTATTTTCTTTGGTGTTTCGTTTAAGCTTTGGACCTCCTCTGCGTATACTGGAGTATCGACCTGGTGGTTAAAGCCTAAACAACTTCAACTTGTTTTATTTTTCTTATTTTGTTTAAACATTGGACTTTCTCTGCCTATACGGAAGTATCGACCTGATTGTTAATGTTTAAACATTCTGCTTTGTTTTCGCACAAATCACAGTTGATAAAAGTTTAAAGGCATTACTTGAGTTAGTGTATTGCATGATGATGGGATATGCTGAGATCGTGGGGTCCATAAGAGCTTAGTGCAAAATTAATATACCTTAAACGTATCGGTAAGCATGTCGAAAGTTTTTAGATTGAGCTTAAGAGGACAAACATATCATCAGTCAACGTGAATCGTTTAGAGCTTAAAACGATTAAGAGATTAACGGTGCTTGTGATTTGTCTAAAAGCTGATATGATCCTCTTTCGCAAACTCACAAAAATATGTTTGTACATATTTCATTTATGCATTTAATTTATGTTATTGCGTTTGTGTTTCATAGTTAAAAAAAAAACAAAAAGATTTTTGACAACTGATGTTGAAAAGCTGATATTCAAAATCTCAAAGGCTAAACAAGATGAACAGTTGGGTTGGTTAATTGGTTTGAAATGTTTAAAATGATACATTAATTTGAATCAGAATTTTGAATGTTTTAAATTCTTGATCAATTTTAAATGAAAGTGATTCTCAAATGTTTAGTTGATTTATTAAGTTGAATCACAACATTGTTGGTTTGTAAATTGTGTGTTTGAGATATGTAGGTTTCTGATCCTGTTGCTACGGAAAGCCAGGAGATGCATCAGAACATGAAGAGAGCTTAAATTGAAAAAGCCAGGATTTGATTTCAATGGTGATAACAAATTCCATACGGCGATCCCAGCTTGGTGATAGGGGGAGTCTGACGAGAGTTAGAGCCAGAGAAAGATCCGGGTTCATGATTCCAGGAAGAGTTCCTGAAGAAGACCGATCAAGATTGAAGAGTCGTCATGATGAAGACTCTCACTGAAGATTCCGTCAACATTCAAGGGGGAGTCTGTTAGTGCAGTTGTCTGTCGACTTCATCTTCGTTCTAGTCTTAGATTAGTAATGAAAGATCAAGTCACGCAGTTCGAGTTAAACAGGAAACAAAGGTGAACAAGCCAGTTCAAACGAAGTGGACAGCTCAAACGAAGTGGACTGTTCAAACGAAGTGGACAATTCAAACGAAGTGGACTGTTCAAACGAACTGGAAATGCCTGTTCAAACGAACTGGAAATAGTATAAATATGTGACTTGATTTTTTCATTTGTAACTTTTGGATTCCGGTAGCGAAGCTCTGCCGAAGTGTCTCCAAGTCTGTAAACGCGTTCTAATCAATACAAGAGACAGTTATTAGTGAATATCAAGCTGAAACAAACTCTGATTCATTGAATTCCGCCTTTGAATTAATTTAGAGCTCTTCTGAAGACTCCTTCAGATCGATTCTTGATCCTACAGTGTTGTTTGACTATTATGTTGCCAATCACGTGATGATACTCCCCACCGGGCCCACCGGTGACACGTGGAAATTCGGGGTGTGACATCTTGTCAGTTGTTTCTTGCACTATCTCGGGTCCAGATAGTTGCTTTTCCCCAATTTATGCCCAACAGACTGGGGTTCGGCATTTTCGTCCATAAAGTGCTTCGAATGGTGCAGCATTGATACTTGTGTGATAACTATTATTATAAGAAAATTCTATTAACGGTAAGTGATCGTCCCAATTACCTCTGAAATCAATTACACAGGCTCTAAGCATGTCCTCCATTGTCTGAATTGTTCTTTCGCTTTGTCCATCCGTTTGAGGATGATAAGCTGTGCTCAATTTTAACTTGGTTCCCATTGCCTTTTGGAAACTTGACCCAAAATGAGAGGTAAATCGACTATCCCTATCAGAAACAATTGATAAAGGAATTCCATGTAAAGAAACAATTTCATTTACATATAACTTGGCTAACTGTTCCATACTGAAAGTTTCCTTCATTGGTAAGAAATGAGCTGACTTGGTTAGTCTATCTACAATCACCCAGATTGTATCATTTCCTTTCTTTGTTTTGGGTAATTTAGTAACAAAATCCATTGTTATAAATTCCCATTTCCACACTGGCATTTCTAACTGTTGTAGCAATCCTGAGGGTTTCTGGTGTTCAGCTTTAACTTGTGAACAGGTTAAACATTTAGAAACATAGGCTGCTATGTCCTTTTTCATTCCTATCCACCAGAAATTTTTCCTTAAATCTTGGTACATTTTATCATTTCCTGGATGCATCGTATATTTAGACTTATGGGCTTCTTCTAAAATACGATAACGTAGGTTTCCTAATTTAGGTATCCACATTCTCTTGTCATGGAATCTCCAAATTCCATCTGTTCCTTGTTCTAATTCTTTTAGCATACCTTTTAATTTTTCAGTATCATCCTTGATTATTGATTCTTGTGCTTCTCTTATTTGATCATTTAAATCTACTTGCAGATTTAATTTAAGAGAACGTACCCTTTTTGGCTTTTCATGATACTTTCGGCTTAAAGCATCTGCCACTACATTTGCTTTTCCTTCATGATACTGGATATCACAATCATAATCACTAAGCATTTCCATCCAGCGTCTTTGTCTCATATTTAATTCCTTTTGCTTGAAAACATACCTTAACCTCTTATGATAAGTGAATATGGTAAACTTACTACCATAAAGGTAATGTCTCCAAATCTTAAGAGCAAAAATTATAGCTCCTAGTTCTAGATCATGGGTTGAATAATTCTCTTCATGATTCTTAAGTTGTCTAGATGCGTAAGCTATAACCTTTTGGCGTTGCATCAATACACATCCATAACCTAATTTGGAAGCGTCACAATAAACTACAAAATCTTTAGTTCCTTCTGGTAACGCTAATATGGGTGTATGGGTTAATTTTTGCTTAAGAATTCTAAATGCTTCTTCTTGTTTTAATCCCCATTCAAACTTAATAAATTTATAGGTTAGCTTAGTTAAGGGAATGGCTATTCTAGAAAAATCTTGAATAAATCTTCTATAATAACCAGCTAATCCTAAGAAACTTCTAACCTCGGTTGGTGACTCAGGGGTTTTCCATTTAGTAATCGCCTCAATTTTTGTCGGATCCACATGAATTCCTTCATGATTGACTAGGTGTCCAAGAAACTGTACATGTTCTAACCAAAACTCGCACTTTGAAAATTTAGCGTAAAGTTTTTCCTTTCTTAATAGACTTAAAAGTGTGTGCAAATGCTTTGCATGATCCTCCTTATTCTTAGAGTAAATGAGAATGTCATCTATAAAAACAATTATGAATTTATCCAAATATGGCTTACATATTCGGTTCATCATGTCCATAAATGCAGCTGGGGAATTGGTTAAACCAAATGGCATGACAGTAAATTCATAATGTCCATACCTAGTTCTGAATGCGGTTTTAGGAATGTCCTCTTCCTGTACTTTTAATTGATGATATCCCGACCTTAAATTGATTTTAGAGAAAAATCGAGCTCCTTGTAGTTGATCAAACAGATCATCGATTCTTGGTAATAGGTACCGGTTCTTAATCGTGACCTTGTTTAACTCACAGTAGTCAATGCACATACGCATTGATCCGTCATTCTTTTTAACAAACGGTAAGGTGCTTTGGCAATCGGTGTCGTTCCTGGTATCAAATGGATCCTGAATTCAACTTCTCTATCTGGAGGTTACCCTGGCAATTCTTCTGGAAATACATCTGAAAACTGAGATACTATTGGAATATCCTTTAAATCCTTTCCTTCAGTGTTAGTGATTATAGAAATCAAATACACTATAGACCCTTTTCTTATATAACTTGCAGTTTTCATCACAGAGATAAATTTTGTAGATCTAGATGGTTTATCTCCTTTAATTGTGATCGTTTTACCTGTTGGTGAATTTACTTGAATTGACTTTTGATCACATAAAATACTGGCTTTATTGGCTATTAACCAATCCATTCCTAATACAACATCAAATCCTGCCAGATTCATGGGATAAAGATTTGCAATAAATTTCTGATTTAAAATTTCTATGCTTGCTCCCTGCAAGATTTCAGAAATTCTAACGGTTTCTCCATTAGCTGTCTCTACTAAACATTTTTGTGGTAGTTTAGTTAATGACTGATTTAGAAATTTGCAAAATGATGTATTAATAAAACTTTGGTTTGCACCAGAGTCAAATAATACTTTAGCAAAAACATCATTAACTAAAAACGTACCAGCTATAACATCTGGAATCATCTTGGCTTCATCTGCAGTCAGAACAAATGCTCTAGCATTTTGAGTATTCTTGTTGTTTGTAGTTGGAGCTAATTTCGGGCAGTTAAGTTTGATATGACCTTGTTCTCCGCAGTTGTAACATATCATGTTATTAGCTTTCTTCCTGCAGTTTTCCTCCTTGTGTCCAAATATTTTGCAAAAGTTACAATATATGGAACATCTTCCTGAATGCTTTCTTTTGCAATTCTTACAGTAAGGTGCAGAGGTAGAACCTATATTTCTCCCACGGTTAGAATTTCCAGAACAAAATTCTTGTGTGAGTTTCTGGGATAGGTTCCTCCTTTGATCCTCTTCTCGGGTACGAACTAATTCATCTGTCAAGGTATTTGCTAGTTCTATAGCTTCTTCTATGGTTTGAGGTCTAGCTGCCTTGACTACGTGTCTTATCTCTCCAATTAATCCCCAAATATAATGGGAGATTAACACTGGTTCAGGTGATGCAAGAGTTGGCACTATTCTAGCATATTCGAAGAATAATTTAGTGTATCCCTTACTATCCACACCAGTCATCCTAAGGTTTAGGAATTTGTTTGCTATCTGTTCCTTCTCATTGGGTGGGCAGAATTTCCTTTCTACCTTGTTCTTAAATTCTTCCCATTCCATAATGTAGGTTCTATCACTTCCTCTTGATTGGAGGATAGTGTTCCACCATTCTAACGCTGAATTTTTAAACAGATTAGAAGCAAATAATATCTTATCTTCTTCAGCACACTTGCTTATTCCTAAGACTGCCTCAGTCTTCTCTATCCAGCGTAGGGTTGCAATAGCCCCTTCATTGCCCGAGAATTCCATTGGTTTACAAGACCAGAATTCTTTATAAGAACAACCGTAAGACACGGTTCTTCTCCTTTTGGGAATGGGCAATTGAAGTAAAGGTCCATTGTTTACCCTGTTTTCGGGTTCGATGGGTCGCTTACTGCTATGCTTACTTTTATTATTCGCTTCTTGAATAGTTTGAATAATAAATGGCATGGCATCTATGATTCCTTGTGCCACTATATGTTGAACAGCACTATTATCCATTTGGTTTCCATTGTTATTGATGCTTGGATTCTCATTAACCATGTTAATGTTATTCTGGTTATCATTATTCAGATTTCCTTGATTTCCTTCATCGGCCATCTGAATTTTAAACATTTACCCCATATTAATATCACAAGATAATATTTAATATAGTTAATCACATGATACGCAATCTAGCCAAAAACGTCGATCATTGCGACTTTTACTCTATTTTCATATACTATTATGCATCTATTACATTCTAGTATTGAAATAAAAATTACAATACCAACAGAAATAGAATCACACTAATAGTAATAGGCATCCGTACACACATGTTTTATTTTTATTTTATTATATTATATTATTACCATTTCCTCTTTCACATCACGGATATGGATTTATCCAAAAATCCATATTGCGCTCATCGTATTTCCATACGAGACGCTCTCCCACCTGTCTCATTCTCTCACTGCTTTCTAAAATTTCCTCCCCAAAAGTCCTAAGTTCTTGCACGTTTTCTGCACTCATTGGGGGTGCAGGTTCTAGGACTGGGTTCGGAATCTGGGGTGCGGGTTCCTGATATGGGGGTGAAAGTGCCTGAAATTGGTAAGGATCTTCTAAGATCTCCCTGATGTAGTTATCATGGTAATAGGGATCTAAAGGGTCCATACCTGGATAGGCTCCTATGTTCTGTATGGGTGTATCTTCATGTATCTGGTAACGTTGCACAAAGTCCCTATTATCATCCCACCAGGGGTCGTAATTTGGGTCTAGAGGGTTCGGTGCAGGTACCCTAGGTATTTCCTCTGTGTTAAAATCATGCATCTCCACCTGGTTTTCAGGGTTTTCTATCTCCATGGATTGGTCTGGGATTAGTGGTTGTGGGGCTACTAGTTGTTTCAGACTTGGGTCAGCAGCAGTTGTGGCTAGGATATGGAAATTGGCTAGGCTTCTATTAAGCATATCCTGTGTATGGGCATCTGTCTTTCGCTTAGCAGCGGCTAGAACTCTTTGCTGTTGCAACTTTCGCATTCTTTTCCTACGTGCAAAGGCTTCCTTACTGAACCATCCTCTTTTCTTATGAGGGAATGGCTCTTCTGACTGAGCTTTAAAAGCAAACATCCCTTCTTCCTGATCAGCAGAATACCCAGAAAGGGCAGGCTGTGAAGAGGTACCTTCACTCCTATGTGAATCAGACAACTGACGACACATGTCTGAGGGTCCTTGATCACTCATACTGTAAACTAACAAATAGTCAAATAACACATAACAAATAATTACAGTTATGCACGTATTTCCGTAATTTATTTCCTAACACAAAATTTAGAATTTTAAGTGTCAGCAGAACACTTCTTTGGCTTAGACCAGTGGCTAGGCTCTGATACCACCACCTGTCGCAACCCCCGATCCCTTATCTGTCCCGGGAACGGGCGGACGCGAACTCAGAATTTCGGTGGTATCAGCTTGTTAATTTGGCAGCGGAAATTACATCAGGACCGTAGTTAGGAAATGTTTATCAGAGTAAAACCACCATATTTAATATTAATAATCACATGGGCAAAACCTAAGTTTCTTATTACAATACGTTTATAGGGATAAACCCTATTTTATTGAATTTAAAACATCATCTTTTAGGTAACTTTTATAGCTACATTTTTCCCAAGCCTTCATTGCTCTCCAGCTGGCTTTTTACTAATTGGCTGTCACATTGTGTTACCTGAAACGCGTTTAAAAACATTTGTCAGTGGGAAATACTGGTGAGTGAATCCCAGTTTAATTAAGAACATTTTATCAATTAAAACAGTATTGAGAGCGATCACATTGTTTATTTCTACACAATTACTCATTCAGTACTGTCAATCCTGACTTGTGGGTCATATTACCCATTGGCTAACTCGTTGTCCAATGGTAACGTATTGTCATCCCCGACTTACTACTCACAGTGTAGTAAATTTTGTATACAAAACCCCAACATACCGGCAGTAATTGAAGAACTACAAAGACTCAATCACCGCTAATCACATTGTAAAACAATTAAGGTTTTGTAAACAGTTACAAAAAGGTTATCAAAAAGAGGATAAACTCACATTGCTATCTTAGACTTCGCGTAAGGGTTTCCTGGATATAATCTATAATTTATACAAATGTACATTGGTTAGTATCATAACCCTTTGAAAATATTGATGATACCCTCCCCGAGACGGCATTCCAACAACTACGTCGGGCAGAACCACGACAGTTGTTACGGAACCCTAAATCAATCGGGCAGCGTATCTATTACGAAACTGGGGTTATAATACTTACAACGGAGCAGAACCTTGCTAATTAGAGGGATATAATACCCGCGTATTACTCCTACTACTTCAGAATTCGTTTAAGAAAGAAAAGAATTGAACGAGTAATACTGAAACTCGATGCCTGCTTATATAGGTGCTGAATCTGGTCCTCACGCGGCCCGCGTAAGAGTAGACGAAGGTCTACGCGGCCTGCGTCAATGCTAGTCAACGGACTAGCTTGTCCGGCACATCAGGTAGGTCCGCTATGATGGTGACACGTGTCGGCCTGGGGTGTTGCTAAGTTTTTGATCTCACGCGGCCCGCGTAAATTTAAGCTAAAGCTTACGCGGCCGCCTGAACTAAAGAAATCAACGGAGTCAGTTTCCAACCTTGATACCGCCCGCGTAAAGGCTTGGGGTGGGTCTACGCGGCCCGCCTCAACTTATGTTTCAGATTTTTATTTGTTTTTAATACTATTTAATATTTTTGAGGCCCGTTTTCGCGTATGGGGTGTATTTTAAAGACATATTAGAACAATTTAAAATATACTAGGGTGTTGGAAATATTTTGAGAGTGTCGGTTTTACTGAGGGTTGTTACAGCGGGACCTCGCGAGTATAAGTCCTAACACATATGTAACTAGCATCACGTGTAAATATGCATGACAGTTATTCGCAAGTTATAAAGAGTTTAATTGTATAATTCGTTTGATAAGTTTGATTTGATAGGAACGTATGTTAAACCCAAAATGCGGTAAAGAGGGTTCGAGTATACTCACAGTCGATGTTTAGCAACTAAACACAACTTGGTTGGATTGAAGGGAGCGCGTCTGAGATTTAGCCTGATTACAAATCGATAGCGTAAGCATTGAACAGTGCGTTGAATGGTAACGGGTGAACCAAGTGTCAGATGGTAATCCGATCGGATGGCAATCCGATCGGATGGCCACTCGATCGGATGTCAATCCGTTCGGATGGTCATCCGATCGGATGGCCATTTTATTGGATTGACATTCATTGGTAAGGATGTGTTTGTGTATGGTGGCTTTGAAGTTTTTGTTGTAGCATTTTGAAAACAGAGGAGTATCTCTACCTTTCAGGTCGATCGTTCGAACGGCAGTTCGATCGGATAGCGATCCGATTGGCAAGACACTTAGTGAGGACAAGTTCACAGCAGGATGGTTACTCGATCGGATGGCAATCCTATCGGTTAGCAATCCGTTGGAAGCCCTTGTTCTTTGAAAAATTGAAAGTTTTGAAGTTTGGAAGTTCCAAATGTCAGCTGATCGGATGGTCGTTCGATCGGACGGCAATCTGATCGGACGGCAATCCGTTCGACGTTCAGAGCCTTGCAAGTTTGAAGAAAAAGTTGAGTGTGGAACCAAGTGCAATCCGATCGGATTGCAGTTTGATCGGATGGCAATCCGTCCCAACGAATCTGATCGTTTTGAACTTGATTGTTTTTTAAAGTTTGTGGTTTGATCGAGACGGTATGACAACGTTTTAAACAATGGAACCCCACCAAGGCTAAGTCATCAGATCGGATGGGAATCACCACGTTCGATCAGTTAACTGTCCTTGACGGTTGTTCGTGTTCAACCCGTTATCCGGTCATCTCGTCGATAGAAATCAGTTCTCAAACCGACACTTCACTATAGAACAAGTTGAAGGTCTGAACGAGCTCCGATTCTATCGGTTTTGAGTAAACAGTTAAGAAAGTTTGATGAAAGCTTGAAATACTTAGATTCAGCTTAGATCTAGGTGAGATTAGTGCTTACACGCCGTGGAATCCATTAGATCTGAACTGTTCTTGATTAGATGAGGTCACACTTCCTTGTTCCTAAGAACTCCATGATGACATCACCTTAAAACGCCCCAAATCAGAGGATTTTACGGTGGAAAAGTGAGATTTGATGTTGAAAGAGATGAAGGAGTGCGTGTAGATCATAGAAGTACAAGATTTGAGGTAGAAACTTACAAGAATCGCGAGAAATCGAGAGAAAATAGCCCCAAAAGTGCGCTGGTCGAGTGAGAGCTGTCACATCACTGTTCAAGTGATGTGACAAGTGCTATTTATAGGTGAAGAGGGGAGGAGGTGATGGAGTGCCATGGATCGGATGGCAATCCGATCGGATGGCCACTCGACCGAATGGTCATTCCATTGGTGGTCTCCGGCGATTTGTGTTTTGATGTTTCGTTTCATTCGTTAAGCGTTGCGATAGTTTGGTCACACATTTTTATACCCACATTCATATATTTATTATAATTAGTCACGTAGGGACATATAAATATCCATATTTCAAAGTCTGCGTTGCGATAATCGAGTTGCGCGTTTCGAATATGCGTTGCGTTGCGACACATCATGGCTATCGAGGAGGGTAGAATAGGTCCTCACTCAACGTCATCGTGAGTGTTAGTACATGCGATGTGATGTGTTATAGCGATAAAGTATGCGTAATATGCGAAAATACTGCAAAGTAGCGATGTATTTGATATGGCTACATTATGATCCGAATCTCTAGTGCTAGACGTAACGAGTATAGTGAGTAGTATTAGCGCACGAACGTGCGGGTTGTTACACCAGGATTTAACAGTTGAATTTGATGTCGTTAGGGGAGGGGAGTGAAATAGAGACAAGCTTCGTAGATCAGGGAGTAAAATGGCTATTTTTAAAGGTTTGGGGCAAAACCGTTAAAGTGATCAAACCACAGGGAGCAAAACGGAAGTTTACTCTAAACCTATTTTAACATTTAAGTTTAGGTATTTGAACATTTAACCCCCTCTATCTTTCACTAGTTTACATATGGTTCCTAAAATTTTAAATTATTAATAAAAGGTATAAACTTATCTCCTAAACTTGTAAATTTATTAATAAAAAGTATAAAGTTATATATATAAATTTGTAAAATTATACTTAAAAAGTCCAATCCGATTAATCCCTATTAATTCCAATTAATCCATAGGCGGTACATCACCACTCGACAAGCGCCTAGCGCCTTCTACAACATTGCTACTTAGTATATAAAAATATATTTAATCAACCCATGCAATAGACGGGGTTCTAACCTATTTTTATATATATTTTATATAGAGAGATTAATATTACCCTTGGATACCTTCAAATTTGATACTTATATATCTAGCTTTATAACTTACTCAATTTTATAGATATCATCTTTTCGGTGTAAAAAAACTGAATATTGTAATTTTCTAATTTATTATAAATTTTGTTTTAAGTAAATCTTCTAAATTAAAAACATGAGTAAACTACAATTTGTGTCCCCAAAAAAAGGTCCCGGTGTTAAGTTGCGTCCCTATTTTGAAAATTTTGCTTGTTGAGCCCCCTTGTGTTGCAGAAGCGCAACATGTTGCGTTCCTGAGCCTAACTTCTGTGAGATTGGTCGAGTTTGACAGTTTGTTTTGTGTGAATTATCGAAATTGCCCTTTTTTACAAATGTTATCTTATTTACAAGCCCTATAAGAAGAATTATTCTCTGCTTGTTCTTCTTCAAGGCGGCTGGGGAAGGAAGAAAGAACCCTAAATCACGAAATCAGACGCTACTGCATCGGAAAAAGCAAACCGTAGGACGGAACCATCACACATAATCTGTTCATGTGATGCGTCTACTTGCTATAAATACTCAGAGAGTGTAGCCAATCCAGATCGTCGATACTTATGTTGTGTAAGTTTTCCTTTTTCTGAATTGGTGTTAGGATAATGTTTGATGTTGTTAGGATAATGTTTGATGTTGTTACTTGGCATGAGTGTGACAACGTAATCCCAACATTGCTGAGCTTGATCGAAAAGAAAGATGAAATGACAATGAAGAAAGCTAAGGAGGTGATGGTTTTGAAGATGTTGATGTTTAGTTGGGTGTTCTTTGTTTACTGTGTGTTTAAGTAGAATTATTAGGGTTGTAAACGAACCGAACGTTCAGTGAACAGTTCATAAACCGTTCGGCAGGAAGTTCGTTTATGTTCGTTCGTTTAATAAACGAACGGACATGAACAAGAAAGTTTGTTCGCTTAGTTAAATGAACGAACATGAACAAAGGTCTCGTTCGTTCAATTGTGTTCATGAATATTTGTTCATTTACGTTCGTTTGTTTGTGTTTTAATTATAGATTTTTGTACATTCATATATTTTATCTTGTAAGTCCCGTATAACCGGATCTTTCAATGATATCAAACCTAATCTTGTGAGAGTGCGGAAACCAATCACAAGATGATTCAAGATAAACTGAAAAATATGAAAAACAAGAACACCGAAATAACTTTTAACTCACACATGTTTCGATTACTTTAACAAGCAAAAACGTCTGGTATGAGTACACCACAATCGAATCGCCTCTACTCTAGCTTCTCTAGGAAATTGTGTAACAAGGAGGTTCCAAAAGGTTCAAACCCTAAAACAAGTTAATAACTTGTTTATATACTAACTCAAGCCCAATTCCCTACATGGGCTCCCCTTGGGCCTGCTTGGCCCACATGGCCTAAAGCTTAGCCCAAGTGGCCTATAAAGGTCCACAACCTAATATAAACTAACCCAGTAAAGCCCAGTTCGTAACCATAACCCGTTGTGTTAATTTGACGCGTCAGTCTCACACTTTAGGGCCTAACAATCTCCCCCTAGACTGATGCCATCAAATTGTCTTCATAGCATGAATTCAGCAACGTCTTCAACGAAGTCTGTGGTTGTCGCTATGCTGCAGATGTTGTGGAAGTTCTTGACTTCTGAACTCTCAGCACTGGGTCTCTTTCTTCAGCTCTTGTGGTTAGCTTCATATCAGGATCTCGATCAGCATCTTCTTGAAAGTCTTTATTAAAAAGAATGTGAGAGGAGGATTCTCAGCAGCTCTTTTCTTCTTCAATCTTTGTCTTTCAAGCAGGTTCACGGTACTTCTTCAAATGTACTTTCACTGTCAGATGACGTTTTGTATCTGGTTCTTCTGACTCAGGTACATCTTGTTGTTGTGCTGCTTCAGGCTTCTTCAGTAACTAACAGCATCTCAGTCTTCATCAACCCCTGTTCTTGATTGAAATCAAGTTCTGCACATGCTCACAAACTCATAAGCAAACATTTCTTATGAAACAGGGAGAGTACCATATGAACACCAGGTACATTCAAGTACTTGTACTCGGATTTCACAATTTAAATTCTATCAACTTTTGATGATCAGCCAAATCTTCAAGAACGGTTACATTTTTAATTTTAAGAAAAACAAATAAACACACTATTTTTGTATTTTTGAATTATTCAATTTTTTAATTTTTTTTTAAAGAACTAAAAACAAATAAGAACTCAAAATATAAACAACTACCATAATATACAATTACAATTGCAATGGGATCAAAATTCGTTCTCAGGCAGACTAAGGAACACTTTTCAGTATGAGCCTAATCAAACTGGTCTATGCGATTGCCAATATGTTTGTCCACTTAAACTTTAATGCTCAACTTTCAATTTTTCAACTTCGTGATATGCTTAAGGTAATATTATATCAAACCCTTTAATCTAAGGATTTCTTTGATTATTTTAATTAAAAACAAAAATCCTTTAGAGAATCAGTTATAACTTTAATAACCCAATTGCTCAGGGATCAAATCACGAGGTTTCGGGCTTGACTTCACTTATCAACACTGATCTACTACCGAAAGATCTAGACGATTGCCAGTATATTTGTCCACCTAAACTCACCTCCCTAGACCTTTTTCATATGACTGCCTGAAACAAATTTTATCATGTTTTGATTTCTTAACAATGAACACCCAAACAAATACTAATCAAATCCCGAAGTTATATACAGCACACTCTATCATGCAAGTAGCTTCCCTACCACATATTTCACAAGACCAATCCAGATCTCTAAAATCTTAACTGGGAATAGATTGAGAAGAGAACATAATAGATCTTAAGCAGAGATGGTATAATATACAGATTAAATGAGTTTTTCTCAGTTTGATATAGGTTTCTTGGGTTTCTTTTGGGCACTTGAGGGCCTCTTTCGGGTGTTTAATTGATCTATAGAGCGACAACGTACAGCTAGGTCAGCATGTATCTGGATGCAGCAGAAGCTGACGTTGCCTAGCACCTCCAGGTCTTTGCTTCCGCAAAACAGAGGAGATACACGACTTTTTCAGAGAAGATTTCAGAGTCAGACCAAAATTGTGTGTATCGGGACAACATACAGACATTCAAATAGAAATGAGCTAATTCCAAGTGACTTTCTTCCTGAGGTCATGTACTAATTTAGTTCTGAACAGAAATAGCCAATGTTTCCAGTCTTTAGGATAGAGCCTACCAACACAACGTGCTAAAGTCAGACAGTTTCGATACTGGTCTTACATGAGTCAGTCGTTCACCATAATGTGAAAATTCATACGCCGTTGGTATGTTACCCACATGGTACATAGTTCATTATGTTTATATCACTTAGTATCTTTTATCATTTTGAGCGTCAAGCCTATCAACATATCGCAGTAGATCCTAGTCTTTTCAGCTATGGCACCTTACATGTGTTAGTCAAACCCTTTAACACAAACATTTATTTCACTTCCCATATCATGCAATTTATCTTTTTGGCTTTTTCATTTTTCTAATGTTTTTGTATTTTTCTCATTTTCTCCCCCTAAAACAATGCATATATATAAAGTAAACTATTTTTGTGTTTTTCTTTTTCTGAGTTTTCTCCCCCTAAACACTATATATGTCTCTCTATCCCCCTAAATTTGTGCATAAATCTTGTATTTTTGCGCAAATTTACCTTTTACTAGAGAAATGACACTTTATATACAAAATAATAAACTAAGAAAGAGAGAAAATATTTTTGTTTAACTGTTCTATCATCAGATTAAAGACTAATCAATATT
This sequence comes from Helianthus tuberosus, assembly GCA_030545235.1. NCBI lineage: Eukaryota > Viridiplantae > Streptophyta > Magnoliopsida > Asterales > Asteraceae > Helianthus > Helianthus tuberosus. Next base: position 56,958,347 of record CM060443.1, on the reverse strand, counting down.
CAAATCAAAGTACTGAATTTAAATGGTACCTTTTGCTGATCATTATCTTACTTATGTTATCTCCTCCAAAGGAAACATATCATCTGTAAAAAAAAATTGAACTTTTTGCAACAGTGAAATGTTACCCTTTTTTTTATCTCTGGAACAACCGCTATCAACGTTCCAGAGATTGTCAACAGCTCCTCCTTAGTTGTTCCTGAAAATTAAGGAGATTAGTATGACATGGGTACCCAGGCCATCGTGGTCCTGGGATTTCCTGAAGCATCAAAATAAGACACTTCTTTTAAACATAGGTCCCCTTTAGTTTCAAGGATTGGAAACATTGCTGCTTTGGATTTGGGTTTCCAAATCTGTTTTGGTTTAACAAACGTGTTCGTTGCCTTCAGTTGAGCAACTTTAGCTGATTCAGTTTTAGAAAGAGGTTTTTGTTCTTGAACAGCCTTGCGTTTGTTTTTAGCAGCATTCCAATCCCCATCAGAAGGTTTAACCTTGGGATTCACATTATTCATTGCCTTAGGTGATGATACCTTTATCAGCTTGGAATGATTGTTATCATTTCGTGTAACCCTCTGATTTCGCATGGAATAGGGTACATGGGGACGCCGTGTGCAGTTTCTAGCAATATGACCCGCAATGCCACAGTTGTAGCAAGTTTGTCTTTTCATCGGAAAGACGTTTTGAGCAGCTTGATTCGCTCTAGCAGGTCCTGAAGGACAAACCGGTCCTTTTTGCGTTGGATGCGCCTGCACTTTACTTTCAGACGAAGACGAATTTGGGTGCTTGTATGTGCTGATTGCAGAATTCTTGTTGCTTTGAGCACCATTCTTCGTCTTTTCTCCCTGATTGGAGCTTTCAATCACCTTGTCATGAGCCTTACGAGATTGTGATTGTTCTTGATGAGCAGACTTCTTATATCCCTGATTTTGAACTGCTCGTTTTAGCTCCTTTTGTGTGTTGTGAATCGGCTCAGAAACACCAGCACAAGAGTGAGTGTTGGCTTTTTGTTGCACTTTTGGACGATGAACACAATTTCTAGCAATGTGTCCAGGAATTCCACAGTTGAAACATGTCTGTCGTTTCAATGTATGGAGATTCTGAGATCCAGCAGCAGTAGCTAATCTGATGGGTTTAGATTGCTTTGATTACTTTGCTTGTGTTCCATGTGCCTTTTCTGAGTTCTTCTGTACCAATGATGTATGATTTCGCGAGCTCCCTTCATCATGTTTCTCTTCTTCTGTATCACCAAACGAAACTGGTTGTTTTAGAGTTGACACACCTGCATAAGGGGAAACACTAGACAAAATGTTAAAGGATTTGAACAAATCAGCATAATCATATAGCCAATCTGGACCAACTCTAGCGTCCGTAGTATTTTCTTCGAGCCATTCAATGTTGCACGACTCAACGATTTTCTTGGTTACTTTATTGTACACTCTATAGGAGGATCCTTTAGCGTATCCAATAAAGAAACATTCGTCCCCTTTGACCTCAAACTTCCCATTAGTGTCCATGAGCAACAAGACACACAGACAACCAAAGTTACGGAAGTGTGAGACCGAGGGTTTACGTCCTTCCAGAATCTCGTAAGGATTTTTTTGTTTACTAAAGCATGATTCTGGATGTAACAAGCCGTGCTAACTGCTTCGGCCCAGAAGAAACTAGGAAGCTTCGAGTCGGCCAGCATGGTTCGTGCCGCCTCTATAAGAGTACGATTTCGTCTCTCAGCCACTCCATTTTGTTGTGGAGTTCGTGGTGCACTGTACTGTCGTTCGATTCCCTTTTCTGCACAGAATGTATCTAAGGTGATATTCTTGAATTCTGTCCCATTGTCTGATCGAATTGCTTTCACCCTTGTAGTAACTTGCTTTTCAACTAGAGTGACAAATTGTTTGATCAAACTCGCAGCCTCGTTCTTGTGACTAAGAAAGTATACCCATGTGTAACGAGAGTAGTCATCTACGATCACAAGATAATACGCCTTCTTGTCAATGCTCACCACATTTACAGGACCAAAAAGATCAATGTGTAGTAATTCAAGCACGACTTTTGTCGAAGGTGTAGACTTGGACTTATGAGGCTTTCGATGAGCCTTTCCTTTTGCGCAAGCAACACACTTTTCTACCAACATGAAGTCTTTGATTGGTAGATCACAGACCATTTGACCTTTAGAAGACGATTTAGTTTATGCTTTAACTTCCTTTTCAGAAACATTTTCTAGTGACTGTTCATTTATACTGACCACATCTTCTTTCTCAAAATCTGGTTCAGATTCAGTTTCAATTTTGGAACAAGTTGAAAATTCATCAACACATGTTTCGTCAACACATGTATCATGTGTAGGGGTGTTCATAATTCGTTTCGATTCGAAAAATTCGAAATTCGATTCGAATTCGATTCGATTATCAAGAATTCGTTTCGAGTCGCAAGAATTCGAATTCGAATTCAATTCGATTCGAGTCAAGTTAATCGAATACGAATCGAATACGAATTTACAATTTTAAATTCGATTCGATTCGAAATTCGAATAAGAATTATACATGTATTTTTATTTTTATATATATAATATATATAATTTAAAATTTAATACATATATAAAATAATTGGGCTATATAAAATTACCCATTTAAGTTATTACTAAGCCCATTACAATTTACATATGATATGGGCATATGGCCCATGACATGATGAACCATCAACCAAATACCAGATCTATTAAAATCTTCTAAAAGATTTCTAACTTATCATAATAATATTTTCATTTGTAGTCACATGTTTGCATTCATTTTTGCAGGTTGTTATTTGGTTTTGCTGTGGCATTTGGAATGAAGTGAATGTTCCCGTCTTCCCGATTTATGTTATCGTTTTGCATGTTTTATTTTTCTAGTTAAGTTATTTTGTAATACCGACTAATGTTACCGACTTATGTTATCGTTTTGCATGTCATTCCCGACTTATTTTGAATGTGTTTATGGATGTTATTTGAAACTTTATAATGTCGTATCGTGGTTTATGGTAGTGTTAAAATTTATGTTTTATTTTAATAGTTTTTTAAATGTTTATGGTAGCGAATTTATTCGAGTTCGATTCGAATTCGAATTTTTATTCGAATACGAAGCGAATACGAATTGAAGTTTTTATTCGAATTCGAATTCGAATCGAATAGTATGTGTCTTATTCGAATTCGAATCGAATTCGAATTCAAGAGAAAAAAAAATTATTCGATTAATTCGAAAATTCGATATTCGATTCGATGAACACCCCTAATCATGTGAATCTACTTGAGATTTGCTTTCAGCTACAGTTTCCAATGGGGTCCCACTAGATTCAACATTAGGGACGCCCACTGAGACAGATTCAGAAGAATAATCAGGATACTCTTGATTTTCTTGAGAAGAAGTTTCAGTGGTTTCACTGAATGTGTCCTGAGGGACCTCACCTATAACACTGTCATCAACTGAAATATTAGAAACATCACAATCACGTGCACTAACTGAAACACAATCATCACCACACTTATTGTTCAAGGATTCAACACAAACATCATCAGTTTTGCCCCAAACATCAGGCTCACTTGACGAAACATAAGCACAAAACGACTCAAACAAAGATCTACTAAAAGCAATATCAGATTCAGTTTGTTCAAAATAATTTTCAGAAATATTAGAATGAACAACTGGTTCACTCCCAAGAACATCTCCATACTTTACTTCAGATACTTTATCTGCACATGAAGAAGAAGCGTTAGGATCAATTAAGCCTTTAGAAACAAAATTGATTGGAGTAGACTTCTGTTTCCCAACTGGTCTGTCATTAAATGATGACTTATTGTTTTTGGGACCATAAGTCATTTTACTTTCATTCATCATCTCCTCCTCAGTCATAGGCAAATAAGTATAATTGTCATTATAAGGAGGAGGAGCCTGATTGAAACCCAATCCACACCCTTTCTTTTTCTTGTATGCGAGCTGTTGATCACACAAGTTTTTAACTAGTTTGCTGGAAGAATCAAATTTCTTAATATTGAGTTCATTTATTTGATATCTATCTCTGATATCCTCCAGTTCTTTAGTTACAGTGCATAATTTCTCCTGAACATATAAGAGTTGAGTTGTTTTTACACTTACATCATCCTTGAGTTTGATGATGTCTTTTCGCTGAGCTTCAATTTTATCTTTATAAAGCTTTTCATTCTTTGATAAAGTAAAATTTTTATTTTTTATGTCTTGATAATCTTGTATTAGCTCAGCGTTGTGTAAATGATATGCCTCAACCCTTTCTCTACATTCAGGAGTGCAAAAGACAGAAAGTATCTCTTCTCTGGTAATTTCTTGAGCCACTGGTTTGTGAAACATGAATGTCATAATTTCAGTGGGTGGTTGATACTTTTGTTCTTCTCCTCAAAACACAAACCAAACAAGAACCCGTATACTCGCTATCTCAAATACTTTGCACGCGATCAAATAGCCCGCTTTCTGAATTGCACCTCAAAAATCTTTCAAACTTTTCACAACCAGAATTGTTATCACAAACAAACAAACCTTTTTTTATATATTTAATTAGAATATATTTTATTATTATTATTATTTAATTATGCAATGATGACCTAATGATTATTAAATATCATAATTATTATTATTAATAAAAACGAAACAGCTGTCTTCTTCGTCGATTTCAAACGTAACCCTAATCAGATTTCAGCCGCCAAAACCAATAACAATCAAAGCACTTTCCCTGTTGCAAGTGGCGTCGACCGGAAGAGGATGATCGGAGATCCTAAGTAGGGATGATATTTTTTACCGAAATACCGGTACCGTACCGGTACCATACCGGTACCGTACCGATGTCGTACCGTACCGATCATAAATGGTACCAGTATCGGTAATAGATTTTTCGAAATTCGGTATCGGTAAAAAACGGTATCGGTACCGGTATTTTTTGGTAAGTACCGGTATTAGTACCGAATTTAATAACCATCGGTAAAAAGCATGGAATCCATTGAAGTAAGTTAGTTTTTTAATGGTTTGGTTATAAATTATCAATATATCTTTTCTTATTTTTAAATTTTTAATATCTTTGTGGTTGGTTGTGTAAGGTGACAACACTATTGTTCAAGAAACCCCTTTTTTGTCGAACTTGATGGTGTCTCGGAATTGGTTAAAAGTCGAAACCATGGATGTTTAATATGTTTACCTTTCATTTACATTCCTCTGTATATTACTCTAGTTCAGTTAATAATAGATGGATGGGTTGCACATTATATTTTTTTAGGTAAAACAATGGATTACACCAAAGCGGTACCAATGTGGTAAAGTACCGAAATACCGGTACCGATACCGGTACCGTACCGGTACCGAATCTATAAATACGGTACGGTAATCGGTATCTATATTTCTTCAATTTCGGTAATGGTATTTACGGTATCGGTACCGGTACAGTACCGGTATCGTACCGATCTCATCCCTAGTGATGACGATGATAAGATGACGATGAACGATGGCCGGAAGTGGAGATGCAGGTTGTGGCGGATGTGCGGTGGTTGATGGTTACCGGCGTAGATGTTGTAGGTGAAGTGGTGACCGTCGGAGAAGGTGTACAGTGAATGGTAATGTTCTATGATGACTGGAATGACTGGAATGATCAACAGACTGGAACACTTGATCTCAAAAACGTCGGACTCGGAATGATGATGAACAGTGAGATGGTTGCGAGTCAGAACGGTGGATGTGGTTGCGAGTCGGAACCGAGGTTGCGACTAAAGACTGCTCGGGAAGAAGATGACTCGAGACCAGTGCGGTTGCGACTCGTAATCGGAATCGTGGATGTGAGTCGAGACTAGTTGTGGAGATGTTGATGACTCGAGATCAAAGTCGAGACCTTTGTAGAGATATTGATGACTCGAGACTGTAGTGTAGAAGGTGGTTGCGACTCGGAAGAGACTCGAGATCTCAGTTCTGATTGCGACTGGTGATGAGTCGAGACCTTGGATGAAGATGAGTCGAGACAGTGGAGAAGGTTGCTGTGAGACTCGAGACCGTGGAGATGAGACTCGAGACAATGAATGTTGATAACTCGAGATCTCGGTTGCGACTCGGAACCGTGAAAGAGATAAGTCAGACCGATGGAGGTGATGATTGCAACTGGGTTTATGGCGAAGGTTTCGAGTGAAATTTTTTTTTTTAAATGAAAATGTATTTCTGAAATGGTGTTCTGTTTCAACTTTCCTAAAAACAAGGATATTTTAAATCCTTTAAAAATCTTTCCAAAAACAACTTTCCAAAAGAAATGCAACAGATTATCGATTGAATATTTTAAAAAAAAATTAAAAATCTTTTAAACACCTTTCAAACAAATCACTGAAGCAAAATATAATGAATTTTTCTAAATAAAACGAAAAATACTTTGAATACCGCGAAGAACACCAACTCAAAAATTTTGGAAAACTTGACTCTTTGATATCAAACCGAGCCTAGAAATAGGTTCTAATGGCTCTGATACCACTTGTAAGTCCCGTATAACTGGATCTTTCAATGATATCAAACCTAATCTTGTGAGAGTGTGGAAACCAATCACAAGATGATTCAAGATAAACTGAAAAATATGAAAAACAAGAACACCGAAATAACTTTTAACTCACACACGTTTCGATTACTTTAACAAGCAAAAACGTCTGGTATGAGTACACCACAATCGAATCGCCTCCACTCTAGCTTCTATAGGAAATTGTGTAACAAGGAGGTTCCAAAAGGTTCAAACCCTAAAACAAAGTTAATAACTTGTTTATATACTAACTCAAGCCCAATTCCCTACATGGGCTCCCCTTGGGCCTGCTTGGCCCACATGGCCTAAAGCTTAGCCCAAGTGACCTATAAAGGTCCACAACCTAATATAAACTAACCCAGTAAAGCCCAGTTCGTAACCATAACCCGTTGTGTTAATTTGACGCGTCAGTCTCACACTTTAGGGCTTAACATATCTATACTTTTTATATTATTAGATTTTTATTTATTTTATCACCCTAACGATTAAACTAGGAAACCATATTTCACCTTATTTATGTATCATTCCCCTTTCATTTTTCATTATTTACATCGACGAATACAAACGACCTCCGTTCCACAATAAGGGATTCAAGTTCCAGTGCTACTCTCTGGGCCATCCACCTTTATCCTTCATGGCGTTCGCCAAATTTATTTGTGTTCGTGAACCGTTCGTGAACACGCTCATTTCCTTAATGAACGAACACGAACATAAAATCTTGTTCGGTAAGTGTTCATGAACCGTTCGTGAACGCATTTATTTCCTTAACGAACGAACACGAACAAGGCGTTGTTCGAGTTCGTTCGGTTCGTTTACAGGCCTAAGAGTTATATAATAGGCTGAGAATGTTAGTAACTTGTAGTTGATGAATGTGATTGTAATGTTGACATTTTAATTTGGTAATGAACGTATATGTAATGGTAGTTGTTTGTTGTTATTAAATTTGTCTTGCTGATGCTAATTACGTTGTATTTGACTGTTGTGATGATTTTTGTGTTTTTTATGTATTATGGTAGCCTACTTGCAACCATAACAAAGGTGAAGATGTTAGAAATGAAGCCATCCAAGATGATAACTTTTCTGAGGTGACGTCTGCGTATAAAGAATGGTATGATGACTATGGCAGTGTCATAGAAGTGCTGAAAACAGAGGATGGAAATGCTGGAAAGGAAAATGATGTTATCCCTAATGAATACTATAAGATGGAACTAGAGGACTAGGACCCGGAAGTATTGGCCATGGCGTGGGACTATACGAGTGAACCAAAGGATGATTGGTACTTTGACCTGTATCAAGGGGAACATTCGTCTGATTCCGAATGGTCAAATGACGAAGCTCATTGGAAATAAATTTGTAATCTTCTTGTAGTTTATGCACTTTGTATTGGTTTAGTTGTTTGCATTGTTTGACTATATCCCTTGTATGTACTTTAACTTTGTAATGAATGAAGATGAATTATAATGATCATCATGGTTTTTATTTTGCATATGTTGTTCATGCACTCTATTTGTTTTTTACCAGTTTTGGTCAAAACCTTGGCTGCAATTAGTTCTCCTGTTTGACAATTAATAGTCAACCTATGTACATGCATAATTAATTGTAGAACTAAACAACTTAGAACATACATATTCATAAAATAGTCAAACCATCCAAAGTCAAACTGCCTACATAGGCATGCAGAACATGTCTTAAACCTAAGAAATTGTCTCCAAAGTTACAACCAAGTTAACATTATACATCCAACATCAAATTGTCTTAACAGCCTTAATTCACATCATGAAACCATCTGCACTGCACTAATGAGTTTGACTTGCACTGGGTGTACCTTGTGTAGCATTCTGTGAATGATGTCCATCGCTCCCACCTAGTCCCTTACAACTTCTCATGTTATGGCCCTGGTTACCACATTTGCTACATGTGGAGGTGGTGCCCTTTCGGATGATCTTCCCGCCAGTTGCAAAATCTGCTTCAACTTCAGCCTCACCAAATGCCTTCCTTCTTTTCTTCTTGGGCATACCAACCTACAAACAATTGTATTTAAATCAATATAATTTTAGCATCAACAAATACTAGTGCATGTAAAGTTACCTGTTTGTGATGTTTTGGAAGAATCAGTGTTGTTGGACATCGAGAGGGTCTCCAATTATCTGGCATTGGGATTGGTTTTATGACATTCTCATAAACCTTTTTCCAAGTATCCAACTAATACATTTTTGACACACACTCTTCTGGAAGACCAACCCTAATATCATTTCTAGCCATGTCCCATACAGCAGCAACTGAATGCTTACATGGTATTCCCATCAGATCTCATTTCCTTCAAGTACATGATCTCTCCTTCACATCAACCACACACTAAGATCTTGTATTGTTAACCTGGTAAAGATTAGCATCAACCATTAACACACTCAGCTGTGATGCTTCTTCCTTTATCTTGTTGAAAACCTCTGTAGCATGGGGAATTAGTGGACCAGTATCTTTAGCGATTATTTTCTTAATGTTCACAATACGTTTGGTCATGTAAACTCTTATGAACTCCAAGCAGGTAATTATAGGTTTGTCTCTTGCTCTAATTAACTGCCTATTGAACACCTCACATATGTTGTTCAACAGGATGTCACACATAGCCTTCCCAGTGAAGTGAGCACGACACCAATTTTTTGGTGGGATTTGTTTCATCAATTCACGGAGTTGAGGTTCTGCTTTTCTCACCTCTTCTATAACATTTTCCAGTATGACACAGATGTCATACTGGCCACTCCCCATAACATGTTTTTAAACAAGTCACCACACCATTGTTTCTTCATGTTTTCATGAATATGCCTTAAATAGTAACAGTGCTCTGCATGGGGGAAAACTTTGATACAACTGACACAAGAACCTACAGAACACTAAAGGAACTCTTAACCTGAAAAAAAAGAATGATCGATTAAAAAGGCTACTTATGTTACATTTTTCCTGTCTGAAATGAAAGTGAAGTTGGTGTAAATTGGTAAGTCAATATCGCCCCTTAGCAAACCCAAAAACCATTCCCAATATTTTAAAGTTTCAGCCTCAACTAACACATAAGCTACTGGGTAAATACCATTGTTATCATCAATCCCAACTATCGTAAGAATCTATCCAGGAAACGAACCTTTCATGACACAACCATCTAGACCGAGGATTTCTCTTCCACTTGTCTTAAAACCTGTCATCATTGATGCAAAACAAAAATCACATCTTCTAAACTATATGGTAGGACTACTAGAGTTAGAACAAGGCTCGGTATCAATCTTTATTGTATTGCATGGGTTTGCTTGAAGAAGTTCTTCACAGTAAGACCTTAGTAAACCATATTGCTCCCTATAGTCTCCCACTATTCGTGTGTAGCAATCCTCTTGGCCCTAAACACCTTCTAAATTGAAACATTAATGTGATGCTTCTTTGCAATTGTTTCTTGAATAGCTACCAAAGGCATCTCTGGGTTTGATTCTATCATCAGCTAGATCTCCTTGGCCATAGCACTCATCGTCTACAATCCTACTTCCCTTGTTGTGAGGCAATGATGTTGGCCATGAATGGTTTTCATACACACCAAGAGTCTGCCCTTGTTTTTATTGAGATCTGAACTGCGAAGGGGCAAGTGGGCTTCCTGTGCCATTTATCATGTCTTAACCCTAGATCCCTATAATTCTAATTTTGCCCCTCACATATTGAACCAGAAACTAAACTCGGATTTGAACCCAAACACACAATCCTATACCTTAAATGCTCGTTTTTTAATATGTAAATTTGCCTCATGCTCCTAACAGCATATGCCTTAACCATTTGATTCAGTTTTCCTTGTCTACAATCAACTGACCAACATAAAAGGGCAATGATGAGTCACCATGTTCAACAAGTTTTCTTTTCTTCTTCCTTATTTTCTTAGCAACCCTTTCCAAAGTTGTGTAAGTGTCATCATCGTCACTAAAATCATCTACATCATAGGTTATGTCTTCCTGCAAAATGTCAAGATCATCATTCAGATTTCTTGCATCCTCAACTGTTTCATTGACTTCTTTTGGGTCAATTTCAACACAGGCCCTAAATCTTCCATATCTACTTCAAAATCACCCACTATGTTATCAAGATCCTCTTCAGCAACATAGTCCTCGTCCTCGTCACTCTCACTTTCATCCACTGCTTCAGTAGGCTCTGATTCCCTCTGAAATGGATTGCTTGAAGAGGAATAACATTGACTTTCTATAACGTTAGCATTTTGAACAATCACAATGCTAGATGGAAGAGCTGTCTTACAAGGAGTTACTTCAATTGGAACATGATTATGTAATTCCTCAACATCGTCTAACGAATGCATAGGTCAATAAGCTTATACCCTTTACTAGCTTGATCACACAAATGGGCTAAACCAACATCCATACTCAACTACCTAAGTCCAAAATTCAAACAAACATGTGATTCTTGGTAAAGTAATAAAATACATCATCAACAGAGTATGCAATGTCTTTCTGATTTGGTCCAACACATAGAAATTCAATCCTTCAATATTGACATTATCGATTATGTTATTTTACCATTTAAATACTCCATGGATAATCTAAAACTCACCTCCATGATAAACTTAGGCATACAAAACTTTGATTGATCGGTTGTGAACATTTATAAAGAACTAATCAATGATTTTGAACGAGAATTTGCATCAAAAAATCTATATTACACAACAAAAAAACTTACTGTATAAATCATCGGGATCATAGAGATCATCTTCAGCACGAATTCGCCAATACATATCCGCCATTACGTGAATTAATCATGAACAACAACTGAAAATAAGGCTTTGTACATGGTCTGGAGTTAAGAATGAGAAAGGGTTTGAGGGTCGCAACAAGAAAAATCATATATTGGGGATCATTGAGGTGAAAATTACAAATTTACCCTTGTTACAAACAGTCAAACTCGGTCAATTTAACATATGTTAGACTCAGGTTCGCAGCATGTAGCGCTTCTGCAACACATGAGACTCAACAAACAAAATTTTGAAAATGGGGGACACAATTTGACACCAAGCCCTTTCTTCATGTACGCAAATTGGTGTTTACTCTTAGGCATAAATATCAGAATTAGGTAGAAAAAAAATAAAGCAAAAACAATCCCCATCGCTTATATCTCCTTTCAAAATTTAAAAAAAAAATCACACCGAAAACACCATTCTACTTTCGGCAGGTAATTTCAAATCTCTCCCTCCCTCTGTAATCATATTTAATTTGTATCTTCGGTTGCAGATCTATGAATGTTTATCTTGATTTGAATCCATGTGAAGGTGTTATACGTTTAGAATATATTTTCTCTCGTTTTCTAGGTTAATCGGACACTTTGAATACTGATTTCAATTCATCAAGCCTGAATTTGATGTTTGTTTTCGATTTCAATTCATTAGGTTATCACCAACATATAGCTAGGTTGACCCGTTGACTATTGGATTTCACGATGTTGTGTTAATTGTATTGATTGCGTGTTCTACACGTTTGGTTTATTGAAGATTTAGTTCAATTTATTTGTAGCATATAATATATATTGAAGAATCTATCATTAGTTTTTCAATTAGTGTTAGTTAAAATCTGGACCTTAGATATTAAGTTGTTGACAAATATGTGATTGCTGCTTGCTGCTTATATAATATGAAATGCATAAATTTGTATTTAATGCCTTATCGCGTTCCTACTGAAATTTGAACTTTGAAAAATGATTGATTGTTAACGGTGATCACTTCAAGTTATACGTCGTCAGGTACTCGAGTATGATTGCGGTGCACTTAGATTATTATTATTCTAGGGCATTTTAAGTAGCATTTGTGGTTTTGCTTATGCGTAGAACTCGGGTATTATAGGTTGACACTATATGAAATTTGGAAAGGGCTCATGAAAAAAATATAAGTAGTTTTGTTCCGTTTTTGTCATTGTACTTTGATTCTGTCCATTTTAGTCATTGCACTTTTATAAGATGTTATTCCATATTTGTTGTTTTTGAAAGAGAATATGACCAAAACACCCGTAAAAACTTTCCGCCTAGGTTATCCGTTATCTGTAGAATTTTATCGTTTAGGGTTTACTTAGGTATTGTTTTAACAAAATGACTAAAGTGGACCTCTTTAGCAACTTTTGGCATTACAACATTGGAAAATGTGTTAATTAGGATCAAGTGATCAACCTAAGTGCGTTGGTCTTGTGCAACTATTTCTCGATTGTCTTGCTCTTATATGTCTGCTAAGATTACTGCAATACACAATACAATCAAAGTAACATTACTTAATCAATAAGACGTTTGTCACAATCTTATTCATCATGTGAAGCCCTTGTTATGTTTTATAGACCAAAAAGTCCTTAACTATCTATCAAATCCTCAACTCAAACCAGTTACATACGCAAAAAAGTTGTTTATTCTTTCTAATGAGAGGGATAACAGAAAAAAATATATTTTTTTTTAAATCAACAGGTACCTTGAAGCTTTTGTTATCTACTGATGGCCAGCACAAATGCATCAACGTTGATATTATCTTCAGGATCCATGGAACAAACACAACTGTCCATCCAAAACACAAGCTCACCTCAACAAAACCGTAACGGGTCGGACGGCTCGATTGCCATACTCTGGGACATGGAAAACTGTCCCGTTCCTAGCGACATACGGCCAGAAGATGTGGCCAGTAACATCCGAATGGCCTTACGGGTCCACCCGATAATTACCGGCGCTGTAACAATGTTCTCCGCTTACGGAGATTTCAACGGCTTTCCTAGACGTCTCAGAGAAGGATGCCAAAGGACAGGTGTCAAGCTCATAGACGTACCGAACGGCAGAAAAGATGCTGCGGATAAAGCAATATTAGTCGACATGTTTCTTTTTGCTCTCGATAACCCCCCACCGTCTACAATCATGCTGATTTCTGGTGATGTTGACTTTTCTCCCGCACTTCACATACTTGGTCAACGCGGGTATACCGTAATTCTCGTGATTCCGTCCGGTGTTGGTGTTTCGTCTGCGTTGAGTAACGCTGGTAGTTTCGTTTGGGACTGGCCTAGTGTCGTTCGTGGAGAAGGGTTTGTTCCAGCTCGTGGGACCGGTATGGGTCCTGCTGACATGGCGAGCTTACTGATGAGCTGTCAGATAACCGACAGCTCAGATGTTCAAAACGAAGAAGAAGCGATTGTTTATAGAGGAATATCTCGAACCTACTATAGTTCCAAAGATTTTTCAACAACATCAAGGTCTTATAGTCTTCCATGCGGTTTAAACAACGATTTAACGTGGGTCCAGCCTGGAGATTTGACCGGCTTAAAGGGTCAACTCGTTAAGCTTCTAGAATGTTTCAACGGTTGTTTGGAGCTTGCACGTCTTCCCGCTGAATACCAGAGAAGTTTCGGGAGACCGCTTTACGTTTCGGAATACGGGACGTTAAAACTCGTAAATCTTTTGAGAAAAATGAGTGATAAAATAGCCGTTGAAGGTAAGGGACAAAGGAAGTTTGTATATCTTAGGAAATGTTTAGTGGGGCCCACTTCGGCTGCGGAAAAGATTGATAGAAAAGGGAAGGGTATACGGGACGAGAATGCGTGTGATGAATTTTCGGATGACGAAAGGGTAGTTTTGGAAGATCAAGATGAAAGTTTAGATAAGTTTAGGTTTGAGCTTCAGGAGATTTTAGTGAGTTATTCGTGTAGGATAACTTTGGAGTGCTTTGAGGCGATTTATCAGCAAAGGTATAAACGAGCGTTGGATTTTCAAAGGTTTGGTGTGAGTGAATTGGAGGAGTTGTTTGAAAAGGTGGATGATGTTGTTGTAGTGCTTGAAGAACCGGTAAGCAAGAAGAAGTTTTTGGTCGCTGCCGGTTGCTAAACAAATTAACATGTTGCCATACAAGGTTCTTTTTGACATAATTCCAGCTAAGCATGGGTTCGAAGAAGAATTGTCACTTGGTTCGGTTGTGTTGGTGGCCGCTAAGGCTATCACAGGTGTCCCGTCCCAACTTGAACAGGTGCGCGCATGGGTTTGATTATTTATCGTACAGAAAAAAGAGATGCTGAGCAGGTTGTATGAGGAAAACAAAACGGGTAGACGTTTATGTACAGTTTGTTCGGGTTCTTCATATGAATATGAGATACAGATCTAAAGAAAGATGAAAATGCTTGATTTCGATGCCTTCATACGGCGGTGTTTTATTGAGATGGGTATCATCCGACATGATTTGATGGAATAAACTTGGATTGCTCGGTTCCAGGCGCATCAGTTGATGAAGAAACAAACAATAAACAAGTTTTTTATTTGTTAGTTGTTATGTCAGCTAATTTGGAGGCATAAAATGGAAACATAAGGTCATGGCTCCTGTTATGTACCGAATCACCACTGAACTAAATTTGGTGTAATTGATATATTTGTAAATTACTCAGGATACTATTTGATTTGAAAGAATGAATGAGATATGTTTCTTGAAATGGTCAACCAAGAGGTTTCTATTTGGATAACATTCTTGATTTCCTCTTAGCTTATGTAATGGAGTCAACATTGATCAAATTGTAAGCATGAGTATGAAAATATATATTTAAAGGACTGACAACTGAAATGTTTTCATACCATTGACAAAGAAAACAACTCATGATGTAAATTGTAAAAGATGATAACCCTTATTTTTCTATAAGAACACAACCCCCAACCTGAGTTTGTCACATCGACCGCAGTCGCAAAATAAACCGTTTCTGTATCAACGCTTATCAACCCTAAACCGCCAATGAGAAAATCGTCCAAATTCAGATTTAATCAGAAAACGAAGCTAGCACAAACCACCTAAACAACTTTACACACCCCCTTTAAAAGTTCAAGACGAAGACGACAAGACCCTTTCAATGGCAGCCACATAGAACTCTTTAGGCATGGTCCCAACCACTGACTCGCACTTCTCACCGTTCTTGAACAAAACCACTATTGGGACCGCTTTGATGTCGTATTCCTCTGTGATTCGTGGGTCCTTGTCAGCGTTTAGCACGTAACAGTTCACCTTCCCTGCATATTCGGCTGCAATCTCATCGATCACACGGTGCACCATTTGGCATGGTCCACACCAGCTGGCATAGAACTCAACTAGTACTGGGGTTTTGCTTTCGAGAACTGATGTGTTCCATGACTGCCCCGTCACCACCGTTGCTGTAATTATAGATATAAATAGAAGCGCATGATCAGCTTATTGGGTAAACTTGTAATTTTGAATCCACCAAGGGTAATCATATTAAAATTAAGCAATCTAAAAACGCTTATTGGAAATAACTTATTTTACCCTAGATTAAGCAGTGGCATGAGTTCCTTTTTTTCAATCCAAACACTCAAAAGGACTTGTCTTCTCATTAAAAAAAGGCAATACGCAGATCAGCTGTTTAAACGAGCAATCTAAAACACCCCCAAAACTGTCATATATTATGAGGATTTCCAGTTAATTTATACATAAGTGTTTATTAACTAGATGAGTATTATGTATTTTCCAAAGAAGTTTTAGTTTTAACAATAAAAAAAAGTTGCATTCAAGTTAAGTTAGTTAACTAAACAAAGCATATGTATTTTCCTCAAGAGTCTTCAAGGGTAATGTCTGCGCGCCTGCAGACATCAGCTCCTTGAAGATGTTAGAAGAAAAAACAAACACCCCCTAAGTGGTTAAAGGATTCACATAACCCCAATTTTATATTCTAAACTAGAATTATTACAACAAAGTGTAACTTATTTTCACCTCTTATTATGCCATTGTATGCAACATACTCAGTTTTTACCATTGTATGTATGTAATGTTCTATAGCAGGTAAAATGGTGATCATCAGGGCCGGCCCAAGGCCTCTACAATTTGATGAAACCACAGTCCATTTATAAAAGATTTAGGGTGTGGATTATCAACAGATTGATGGTTGGTAGTGTAGTGGTTTTGTGTATGTATGGATGTTGGTGAGACCCGGGTTCAAATCCCTGGTTCACCATTTTTTTTTTCTTGTTTTTAAATTTTAACACAATCTTTCAAATAATTACACTTGGGCCCTTCAAGTTTAACTTTCAATCGCATATATTTTTTTGGGAAAAAGGCCACAAGATTTTACTTCGCCTTAGGCCACCAAAATGGTTGAGCCGGCCCTGGTGATCATGAGAAGAAAGGTGAAAGTAAGTTACATTTTAGTGTATTTAACCCTTTTGAAATCCTCAACCAAAGATATTCATAATCATAGAAACGAAGCAATTAGGCCTTAACGGTCAAAGTCAAACGGCTCACAGTGCATCACATACGGTTTTGTGTTTCAAAAAAATGGCATCCAATATAACTAAACTAAATAAATTTTCTAGAGTAAATTACGATTTTGGCCCCTGTGGTTATATCACTTTTACCCTTTTAGCCCAAAAAGGAATCTTTTAACATCTGAGCCAACGTCTTTTTTTCTAACCCTTTTGGCCCCTAAAAGTAAATGGATGGGGTTAGTGTCAGGGGCCAAAAGGGTTAGAAAAAAAGACGTTGGGGGCTTAGATGTTAAAAGATTCCCTTTCGGGCTAAAAGGGTAAAAGTGATATAACCACAGGGGCCAAAATCGTAATTTACTCAATTTTCTAATCTGAATAAAATCTCCAGGAATATGGATGGGGTTACATAATACCACCCAGCGTAAGATTATATCTGCTAGTTTCTTAAACAAGATCAGCCTATTATTAACCCATTCAAGGGGAATAATATGTAACCTCTATAACTAAACACGGAGAGGGTTTGGATGTGCATTTCATCAGTTGTAAGTAATTGGGGTAATCACGGTTTTCTGATTATTTAGGGGTCAAAATAACCAGATTCGGAGGCTCACATGTAAGAAATAATCAGATTATACATTAACTAGTTCTTAATGGTGCAATAATCAGTTTCAAAATAAAAATTCAAACACCCTTTTTGATCATTTTGTCACATCATTGATCTTTACATCCCACAAACAGTTTTCATAGTTTGGTGGATTTGCTTCTTTATTCCAAATAAAGAAAGTTGGGCTATTATCACAACTTTCTTTATTTAGCAGCCTATAAAGAGTAAATAACTTGGACCTTAATGTAATAAATGTCAACTACATTCTACCAATACTTATCAAGTTAGCAAAATAAAAACAAGAAAACCCTAATCGATCTCACCAATCACAAAATTATGCTAAAACCACAATTATTTGGCCCACATAAACAATAAAAGTCTTCATATTAATTATCAAATCATACACTCGACTCGAAAGGAACAAACAAAAATCAGTGATCACTTTAGGAAACAAAATCCCCAATTCGATTCGATCCCACTCTGATTCAGGAAATCTTAATAAAATACGATCCCGCCAATAAACCATAAAAAATTTTGGTGCAATAAGATGTTATTAAGTGAAAAGTACCTTTAGATGGGCGTTGCTGCATAGAGAGGACTCGAACAGGTGATTTGGTTTTGATCGGACGGAACGAGAAGCCATTATTATAATTATAATTGTGCACAGGGGATGCAAACAGTGAAGATCGTAATGCGAATTGGGTGTTAAGATGAGAAGAAGAAGGTAAAACAGAAGAAGATGAATTCGCCATTTGTAAAGGAAGAGTTTGAGGGAAGAAATTGATTGATCACAGAGATCTTGATTGATCACAGAGATCTGATGGGTGATGACGTGGATATTATTATTGAAAATGGGAGTGATGTTGGAGAACTTACAAAACAGATGAGGTCTATTTGTAGTTTCGTGGAAAACAAGAACCGCAAAATAATAATAAGGAAAAATTACAAGTTTTGTCCTTTATCTTTACGCGGTGTCCTTTTTTTCAAATGTTGACAGGCGGTGTCCTTTATAGTAGGGAATTTTGTTGCAAGTTTTGTCCTTTGAGCCTAACCTAGTTAGATTTTTTTGTTAAATCTGATTACCCAAGGGTATTTTAGTCTTTTTACTTATTTAAAGGACAAAACTTGTAATTTATTCTTTAAAAAATATTCCTAAAAAAATTATATACATATATATATGTGTATAACAATGAACACAGATATTTATCTCCCCTCCCCCTCTCTCTCCCTCCACCAGTTCACCTACCACCACCACCATATGTTGCCACCACCACCACCATATGCCGCCGCCACCACCGTGGCTAAAACCCTAAAATTCAAATCTTTCCAAAATCTTGAAACCGTTCAATTTCACCCTCAAAACCCAACAAATACATGCCTTTAGTGAGAGAAACTCAACAACCACAAACACCCATTCTAATTTCATACTCTGTTTCTTGATATTGTTTCGCCTCTCACCACCATCAACCAATCGCCACCACCATTAACCCACCGATTCACCATCCGACTAGACACCAGATACAACTGACTATGTAAAACCCACTCGGAACACATGACTTGACTGACCCGACATATGAACTGACTGACTCGATAAACATCGACCCAATAAACTCGACAACCAAAACCTAACGCCGACCCGACTACCCAACTGACTCAATTAACAGCAATATAACAGACTCGATGATGGCAGATTTGTACCTGAACCTCTGATTTGTGCAAGAAAAGATGAGATTTTTGATAGTAGATGACCCCCGGTTTGGTTACTAGCAGCTGGTTAATGACGATGCCTGTTTAGGGATTTTGTTCGGGGACGAGAACTGAGTAGAGGTGTGGTTGGATGCTATAAAGTGGTGGTGTAATGGAGGTTGAGGGTGGATGATGGCGGTGGAATAGGTGGCGATGTAAGTGGGTCGAGGTGGGACAGGGATGAAGACGATGATGGCAGGGTTAACAACGGTGGGGGTACGGGGGTGTGTAGGGATAATACGGAGATGATTGGTGGTGGTTATGATGGGGATTGGTGGTGATCGGCGATGGAGAGGAGAGGGGTTTTGGGATTTGGGATAACTGGTGAAGGGGAAAAGTGGGTTTTACATTGTTGCAAGTAGGCGGTGGTTGGATGGTGATGACGGTGCTGGCGGCGACATATGGTAGTGCTGGTGAAAACGGTTGTGATGGTGGTGGTGGTGGCGGCAATACATGGTGGTGGTGAAGACAGTGGTGGTGATAGGTGAAGGGAGGGAGAGGGAGAGGGGAGAGATAAATATCTGTATTGTTTATTATACATATATATAATTTTTTAAAATATTTTTTAAAGAATAAATTACAAGTTTTGTCCTTTAAATAAGTAAAAAGACTAAAATACCCTTGGGTAATCAGATTTAACAAAAAAATCTAACTAGGTTAGGCTCAAAGGACAAAACTTGCAACAAAATTCCCTATAAAGGACACCGCCTGTCAACATTTCAAAAAAAGGACACCGCCTGTAAAGTACCCTAAAGATAAAGGACAAAACTTGTAATTTTTCCTAATAATAAATAAATAAATAAAAATTATAAAAAAACAAAAATTACACGCCCGGTGGGACTCGAACCCACAATCGCCTGATTAGAAGTCAGACGCCTTATCCATTAGGCCACGGGCGCTTCTTTGTAGAATGGTTTACAAATATTACATTTATATTGTTCAAACTAAATAAATATTATAATCATGTAAATAAATAAGTCGAGTTTTTAATACATAGTCAGTTTTAAGTACAAAAGTGGAGAATGCTATAAGAGTTTATGCGTAGTAGTGGAAGATAATTACATGTAGTGTAAGAGTAAAATATATAATGGTATCAGTATTTATACGTTGTGCATGGAAGATAATCACATGTAGTGAAAGAGAAATATGGATTGGTTAAAAAAAAACCTTCAAAACAATAGATACACATTATCAATACGGTTCGCAATGTTTTTATGAGTTGCTTTTGTATTAAACATTTCACTCTCTACACGTGTGTTTTTACATTCAAATCATGTTTTAGTGTTCGTGTATGTTATGCATTAAAATTTGCATTTAAAGTATCTAAGTGCATCGATTTTTTGTAACGGAGGATATAGAAAGTTTCTCGCTACCTAAGTGTATCATTTTTTTGTTATGTGCTATGTATCCAAGTGTAGCGGCGTAGTATATACATGATAAGTTATTGTATTTGTAGAAAACATTTTAGCATCTGACACCCAACTTATCCAACACCTTGATACATCCACCTGACTTGCATGATGCCCAGTTTTAAAACATTTTAAAACTTGATTATGGTAACTCTTTAGTACGAATGTACGATATTAGTTACAAGAACTTTTCAGTATGCCAGAGTAGATTTTCTTTTCATACGACAATTTGGGGGCGCTAGAAGAAACCCCTTTAAATGGCATTATATTATGAAGATTATGTTAAAAGAAGTTGCATTGGCCATAACCAATTCATGTAAAACATGTTTACATTCTAAATACACCAAATTTAGTAGTTTGTGTGGGGCGATTTCTAGAAGCAGAGATGCAAAGTCCCAAGATCTTTCGGGTGTCAGCAGGGTCAATTATCCCATCATCCCATAATCTTGCTGTTGAATAATATGCACTGCTTTCTCTATCGTATGCTTCGATAAATTTCCCCTTGAATTTCTCTTCTTCCTCCTTTGACCACTGTAAGTCAACCAGTTATTAGACTCTTACTAGCTGGGTTAAACCGACGTCATATCAAAATGGCCTTTTGACCCATAAAGTTCATGTCTAGTCACTCGACTTCACATAACTCTTGCCAATAAAAAGATGACACGTTACCATGTTACGCGGTTTTGTTTTCTAAGAATTGGGTAAATTACATTGGCTTTACACCTGATTTCAAGCTAATCGCGTCATCACAAAAAAAACCCCAATAAAAAAGGTGACACGTGACCAAATTAAAGGATTGTATATATTGAGAACGGTGTGAATTACAGAATTAAAAGGCAATGTTATGTCACGTAATTTACATTGGCTTTACACCTGATTTCAAGCTAATCGCGTCATCACAAAAAAAAACCCCAATAAAAAAGGTGCCACGTGACCAAATTAAAGGATTTTATATATTGAGAACAGTGTGAATTACAGAATTAAACGGCAATGTTGTTATGTCACGTAATTTACAAGATTCTCAAGCTACCAAATCACGTAATTTGGACAAGTGTCATCTTTTTATTGGGTATGCATGTCGTTTTGTTATTGGTTCTATGATAATTACAAGTAGTCAAGTGGCTATGCATGGGAACATAAGGTCTTTGATAAATAAGTTGGTCAAAATGGTTATTTGAGAGATTTTCCCTATTTCTAAAGACTAAAAAAAGTTGAGTCAACAAAAATTTATCCCAAAATTCTAAAATAATATATACTGTCATTACCTGAATTCCCTCTTTTTTCACCTTGCTCTTTTCTATCTGAGACATCACACCAGCCGCCTGTAAATTTGGCAAAAAACCACAATATATAAGCAAACAATTTCTTCATTTATTTTGACCAACATAAAAAAGTTGAAATATGTATTTTCACAATATATAAGAGTAAAGAGAATAGAGGAAACCTGAGGACCACCCATGACGCCTATTTTGGCGTTCGGCCAGAAGAACATAAAGTCTGGATTATATGCCCGCCCGCACATTGCATAATTCCCAGCACCAAAGCTTGCACCAACAACGATAGTAATTTTAGGTACCTGTAAATACATAAATAATACATCTGTTACTCTTAACAGCCATTTTTTGGGACATATAATTTGAACATCAGCAATAGAAGCCAACTGTTGCGGTGTTGCTAAACGGAACTAACCTTTGCACAAGAAACAGCCATCACCATCTTTGCTCCGGCTTTTGCTATACCGTTAGCTTCTGATTTCGATCCAACCTATCACAGGAACAAAATTTCCATAACATATGTCCTTAAAGTACACGGATGGTCCCTGTGGTTTACTAAGATTTTGGATTTGGTCCCCAGATTTTCAAAAGTACACAGATGGTCCCCGTGGTTTGCACTTCATAACGTATGAGTCCCCAGCTAATAAATCTAAAGGTTTCAACAGGTCCAAGTTAGGGACTAAATACGTTACATAGTGCAAACCACAGGGACCATCCATGTGCTTTTAGACAAAGTTGGGGACCAAATGCATTACAAAATGCAAACCAAAGTGACCATTTGTTTACTTTTGAAAAGCTAGGGACCAAATCCAAAATTTTGGTAAACCACAAGGACCATCCTTGTGCTTTACTCCTAAATGTTTACTGGATGAATTAGAAGACATACCATGAACCCTGTAATATTTTGAAGAAACACCAATGGGATATTACGTTGAGAACATAATTCAATAAAGTGGGTTCCTTTTAGAGCGGATTCATTAAATAACACTCCATTGTTTCCCAATATTCCAACAGGCTGTCCATGAATTCTAGCAAATCCGGTTACAAGGGTCTGCAAAATGGAAAGAAAAAGAGAATTATAACTATATTGAATAGCGTCGTGACAAAAACTTACGTAAGTTAGGGTAAAAAGCGATAAACTTAGCCCTCACAGTGCCATACAATTGTTTGAATTCATCAAATTCACTTCCGTCAACTATGCGGGCAATAATTGACCGAATGTCAAATGACTGTTTTAGATCTGTGGGTGCGATTGACCGAAGCTCGTTGACATCATAAACTGGCTCTTTGTAATCAGAAATAGTGCCTTGAAAACCGTTCACCATTCCTTCATTTCCAGCTGTGTGTAAGTTTTTAACAATATTCCTTCCTATAGAGAGCGCATGCGGTTCATCTGTGCAGTTTTGAATCAAAAAAAGATGTCGAATTAGTTTGATTTCGTAAAAGAACACTTGAAAGCAGGTTATACGTCCTAAGCAGTTAATGCGGTAAAATATCGGATATCGGTCAAGGACCTGTGTTTGAGATATAGGTTACACGATGGGATATCGGTAAATTTAATATCATGCAGAATTGATATATATAGCAATTTAACACTAACAATTCAGTATACTCTCTCCTACCATTAACAAATTAACCTTTTGCAACTTGCAACACACTAACAATTGTAGCAACTAAGAACTCATTAAGACTTAAAACACTAACGTTTAACACTTAACAATTAAGACTTAATCACTTAAAACACTAATAGCATCAATAAGAAGAAAGACAAAATGGTAGAACTAAGAAGAAAGGTACTGATATCGGGAATATCGGTGATATATCGGTTAAATATCGGTCAATATCGGTCAAATATCGGAAATATCGGTCACTATCGTCGATATTATAGGTACCGATATATGACACTGATATTTAATATGGGTACCGATAACCGATATATCACCGATATTAATTGCATAGGTTATAACTAATCAGTGATCACGCATAACATGTAGCTCTATTTAATGAATATGCATAGGAAGTTTACCTTGTGCAAGATAGTCTGAAACACCTGATATCTTACAATGAACATCTGCACCCCCTAAATCTTCAGAAGACACTTCCTCCCCTGTAGCAGCCTAGAAACTAGTCATTTAGATGCATACACACGGGCCCACATGTAAAAAAAGTCATGAAACATATGAAATAACAACATATACAAATTGGGCTGCAAATGAACTGAACGTTCAGCCGTGAAGTTCGTTTGTGTCCGTTCGTTTAATAAATGAACGAACACAAACAAGAAATTTCGTTCGTTTAGTTAAATGAACGAACATGAACAGAGGTGGCGTTCGTTCGTTTATGTTCGTGAACGTTCGGTAACATGTTCGTTTATGTTTGTTTAGGTTCGATAGTTCATTGGGGTTTTAATTTTTATATTTTATATTTAAATACATCAAAATTCCCACTAATAAATATTTAACAAATATTAGTATATTTGTATTTTATTGAAATTATTTAATAAATATTAGGTTAGTATACTATGGGTGGATCTACATAATATTTGTGATGAAAGATACCGATTTTATTCAAAATTTAATACATGTTCCTTTGTGTTGTGTTCATTTGTGTTTATAAACGTTCATATGTGCTCATTTATGTTCATGAATGTTCGTTTGTGGTCATGATCGTTTGTTTGCGTTCGTTACCCAAACTTAACTAACGAACACAAACGAACGCGTTCATTTTCTTTATGAACGAACAGGAACACAAAATCTCGTTCGATAAGCGTTCATGAACACATAATTTCCTTAAAAACGTGTTCGTTCGGTTCGTTTACAGCCCTAAATACAAATATACCACAAAAATAAAATAAAAGTTGCCAAGAAAGAAAGTAAACTAACCTTCACAAGTGGAGGTCCCGCTAGAAATATGGTACCATTTCCTTTGACCATAACACTTTCATCAGCCATTGCGGGTATGTAGGCCCCACCTGCTGTGCAAGAACCTAATACTAGAGCAATTTGGGGAATACCTTCTGATGACATACGCGATTCATTATAAAATACTCTACCAAAATGCTCTTTATCAGGAAAAACCTCAGCTTGTTTTGGAAGAAAAGCACCACCGCTATCAACAAGATATATACATGGTAATCTGCAATTCGCTGCAATTTCTTGAGCTCGAAGATGTTTTTTAACCGTAACGGGGTAGTATGTCCCCCCTTTGACTGTAGCATCATTTGCTATAAACATACAAAGTTTTCCGTGAACTGGTCCTATCCCGGTGATTATACCACCAGATGGTAGAGGCTCGTCGTACAACTCGTGGCCTGCAAGCTTTGATCAATAATGAAAAAGAAATAAATAGAAGAACAAGAAGAGAGCACACTGAAGAGTAACTATTGCCTATCATATGAAAGTTCTGTTTTCTAATTATTCTGTAGCAAGTACATAAGTTACAAGCTATTTCTTGCTATCAATGCTGTGTTGTAAAATATCCTAATCAATGCAGTTAATGCGGTAAAAAATCGGATATCATGTATTGCGATGAGATATCGATGGGATATCGGTAATTTTAATATCATGCAGAATTGATATATAGCAATTAACAATTGAGTATACTCTCCTACGAATAACAAATTAACCTTTTGCAACTTGCAAAACACCAACAATTCTGGCAAGTAGGAACTAATTAAGACTTAAAACACTAACAATTAACAATTAAGACTTAAAACACTAATAGCAGTAATAAGAAGAAAGGCGAATGGTAGAACTAAGAAGAAAGGTACTGATATCGACTTGGTCCAATACCGGGTCAATATCGCCGATAATATCGGTACCGATATTCGGACAGATATTTTACATGGGGGCCGATAACCGATATATAACTGCATAGATCCTAAGTCCTAACATGACTTAATGGATTGATGTAGAGTTTGTTCATCAAGTAGATTGTTGGATATGCATTATCAGTGTATAACTGGGTAGATAGCTTGCCTCTGATAAATAAAGAAATCAGAAAAATTCCCCTGTACATCAAAATGTGTGACCCTAAATCCTAATTATATCTGCATAATGAACAGTGAGCTATTAGTATCGAACTAAGCTACTGAACCCTAAAAACATGTATATGAATCACTAAAACCAAGTTATACATGAACAAACGAAAACAAATGATTAGTTTCTAACCTGAGAAAGCTCAAGGAACGAAGAAGAGGAATCCAGTAACCGATCGATTCTCTCTCTAGGAAGCAATTTGTTCCTACTTCTATGCCTCTTTACAGCTACCTCACCTCCACCTTCTGCAACCTTCTTACACAACGAATACAAAATCATTACAAAACATAAACTCCGACACATGCATGTAATCAAAACTCAGCCTCTACACTCAAAATCAGCATCTAAAACCCTCTGTTCACAAAATAAAATCCACAAATTCGTCAACAAGTTCGCAGTCATTCAAATACATTAAGCACATTAACTATTCGATTAACGAGCAAGTTCATAATACAAAATCACTACAAAAATCAACCTCCAACACATGCATGAAATCAAAACTCAACCTTTACACTCAAAATCAGCATCTAAAATCCTCTGCTTCCAAAAATCAAATCCACAAACTCCTCAACAAGTTCGCAATCATTCAAATACATTAAACACATTAACAGTTCTATTAATGAGCAATTGCATAATACAAAATCACTACAAAAATTAACCTAACACTTGCATGAAATCAAAACTCAACCTCTAAACTCAAAATCAACATCCAAAATCCTCAGTACATAAAGTCAAATCCGCAAACTCCTCAACAAGTTTGCAATCATTCAAATACATTAAACACATTAACAGTTCAATTAACCAGCAAATTCATAATACAGAATCCTATTCAAAATTCAACTCCTAATACTTGCTTAGTTGCATGTAATCAAAACTCAACCTCTACACTCCAAATAAGCATCTAAAATCCGCTGTTCACAAAATCAAATACATAAACTCCTCAACAAGTTCGCAATCATTCAAATACGTTAAACGCATTAAAAGTTTGATTAACCAGCAATTTCATGATACAAAATACAAAATCATCACGAAAATTTAATCTCCAGCACTCGCATGAAATCAAAACTCAACCTCTACACTCAAAATCATCATCCAAAATCCTCTGTTTCAAAAATCAAATCTACAAGCTCATCAACAAGTTCGCAATCATTCAAATACATTAACAGTTCGATTAACGATCAATTGCATATACAAAATGAAATCAAAACTCAACCTCTACAGTCAAAACCAGCATCTAACATCCTGTGTTCACAAAATCAAATCCGCAAACTCCTCAACAAGTTCACAATCATTCAAACACATTAACAGTTCGATTAACGAGCAATAACGAATCTAAATCTGCATTAAGGCGGATTAAAGCAAACCTGACGAATGCGAGAATGAAGTTGCGCCATTATTGACTCCATTTTTGTACTGTTTTGAATAAACGAATCGGAGGTCCGATCGATACCGTCCGGGAGAACATTGTGACCGGAGCTAAAATCTCGACTGATCAACGGCGTTAAGACGGCGGCGTTGATAGATAACCGCCGTCGAAGTGGCGATGATATTGTGGTTGATCTTACGGTTTTCACTAAGAACCCTAACATTTCAGCTTTACTGAGTGTATGAAGAGAGTGATGTATTTATATATGTAACACACGCGGCAGTGGGCATGATAAGAACGACACGGAAGAAGTCGTTTTGAGTATGCTTGCTGGTCTGTTATTCATATTTGCCCATACGCATCTTCTTTTTCCTTAATTTTAAATAATTTTATAATTTTTTTGAAAGATTACAAAATACAAATCTTCAAAATATGATTTATTATTCTTTTTTTAACGACACACTCGCGTTGTAAGATTTAAATTATTCATGTTTTAAAATCTTATCGCGTTGTAAGATTTAATTCAACAAAGCCTTCCACTATTCTCACATCCATAAAATTTTATGCTCACATCCCTGCATATATACGGTCCGCATAGAGTTATACGGGCTGCATAACTGATTATTGCACAAAAAAATGTCAGAGAATGTTTTTTTTCCATGTATACGGGTCGTAAAACATTATTTGACCCGTATAAGATGTTATACGACCCAAACCTTATATGATGTTATACGACCCGTATAAAATGTTATACGACCTAATATTTTCTCTATGTATACAAGTTATATAATATTATACGAGCCATATAACATTATACGACCCAATATTTATCATGTCAAATTTTTCTATACAGCCGTATAACGTTATATAGCCCATATACACTGGGTGTGAAATTAAAATTTTAATGTGTGATATTACTAGGACCCTTCAAAAAACTATGAAAGTGGTGGTTAAAGTAAATATTATTAAGTTGGTAGGTTTAGGTTGAGTTTGTTTGAACTGTCGGTGTGGCAGTTATGGATTTTATAAATGGTGTACCTATTTATACACCAATTTGCCTATTGGCACACCAAAAAGTTGTTTTTTGTCTTATATGCACAACCTGTAGTGTCGAGCTGTGGCCAAAGTGATGTGTGTAAAATGCAACATATAAATTACATCAAATAAGGCATAAAACTAACCCCTTTTTAGTACTAATGTTGGAAAAAGTATGTTTTTGTCTTCCTTTTGAATTTACAGGGTCAAATGAGCTTAAACGAACAAAAGGAACGAAAATACAGCCAAAACCAACATAAATACAAAGAAAAGGAAGAAACGTGGCATGCCCGACCCCTCGACAACAACTCCCAAAGCAAAAACAAGAAGAAAAGCTGAGCATGGGGCTGTGCCCAGCCCGACACGGGGCGTGTCCAGCTCAACACGGGGTCGTGCTCAGCGAACACGGGGCCGTGTCCAGAATGGTCAGCCCTGGCACAAAAGACAAACCTGTAGAAGCTTCTATTACCCACCACGGGGCCGTGCCCAGCGGACACGGGGGCGTGGCGAAAGTACAGCAGGCGCATTAATTGTAATTGCGAATTACAATTAATGAAGAGAGAGAGTGTCAGACGGACACGGGGCCATGCCCAGCGGACACGGGGGCGTGTGGAGCTAATAAAGACAAACTGTATTAATGAAGAAAGAGAAAAGGGTGGACACGGGGCCGTGTCCAGCGGACACGGGGCCGTGTCCAGGCTTCTGTACAGGCTATAAATAGGAGTGCTTGGCTCAAGCTCAAACCATCCCTTGGCACACCACCTCTCTCACACTTCATCCACCACCCACCACCATCACAACACCATCATCCACCACCATCATCCATTGTCCATCGTAGAGTGTGTGAGTCGTCTCGGGATCCAAGATTGATCGTAAGAGTTCTTGACAATCAAGGCCATGTTTGCCTAAGTCTCTTACATCACTTGGTGAAGACAAAGTGTCTAGTATAATACTTTTTATTTCTAATCTTTTGCACTTTTTATTTGGTTTTGTATTAATGACTTTAATAACTAGTTACTTATGTTGAAGGTGATCTTTCCTTATCGTTTGTCCGTGGTGTCTTGGCATTATTTTACTGTCTATATAAAATAAAGGATTTTCACCATTCATATCTCCACGGTCTATATGGAGGTATGTTGGCTACCTGGTAGGGGGTTAAGGGAACGGTTTGGTAAAGGTCTTGCCATTGTTCAGCGTTTAGAGGTCCTGCAATGGACCTGGGTCAAATTTAGTAGGACCTCCTTCAATACTTCACGGTATTGGATGGCGGGGGTCCAAACTCTTTGATCCCCTCATAAGTTAACTACTATTAATACTATAACCCGGCTATTTAGGACTGTATCCCTGCTGACTCAGACTACTTAGCCGAGGGTAACGTCACCGCCAAAAGCGGGGCCTACCACAATACTGCATTAATAACTTAATTCATTATCTTCCAATAATCCACCCCTTTAGGATTGTATCCCTGCTGACTCAAACTACTGGGGTGAGGGTAACGTCACCTTCAAAAGAGGGGCCTACTACAATAACTAAGATAATCTCTTAATTATGTGCAAAAGTGCGGAAATAATCAAAGGTTATACTAGATACGAGTCGGAACCAAGTGATTCATCTTGTCTATCTGTTTTTCTTTTATTTTATTTTCAGCATTTTAGTTAGTTTTATTTTTCTTAGTTTAAAACATTTTTCTAAACTTTTATTTTGGTTAGACGTTGAGGATAAACCGGTACTAAAAGCTCTTGTGTCCTTGGACGACCTCGGTATCTTACCAACACTATACTACACTCAACGATGGGTGCACTTGCCCATATGTGTGTCTAGTGTCAGTAAAATATCGTGTTTTATAAATTTAAAACTTGGCTAAAATAAGTGTTAAAAAGGGCTTAAAATATACACCTAAAATATACGACACTTTCACGCACATCACAAAGCGTGGCATTTTGGTCCGGTCAACCAGAAAAAGATTGACGGGTGTCTGACGGGTCTGTTGACCGGACCAAAACGTCGAGCTTTGGCCACGTTTTGGTTCTGTCAACCAAACAAAAGACTGACACCCGGTCTGGTTGACAGGACCAAAACGCGGCCAAAGCTCGGCGTTTTGGTCCGGTCAACAGACCCGTCAGTCTTTGTCTGGTTGATCGGACCAAAACGTCACGCTTTGGCCACAGCTCGACACTGCAGTGTATAAAAAAACACATTTTTGGGTTTAGCTATCTACACACTTGGTGTGTAGATAGTTTGAGCCTTTATAAATAAAGGTGTGATTCTTGTATGTTACTGAACAAGTTAATATAACTTATTGAACAAGTTAATACAATTATATACCCCATATAATCATATATTTTATAGGGAAAATGTCTCGTAACAGTAACCAAATTTTAAAAGTGTTCTAATTAGGTCACTCGTATTGTTTTTGTCTCAATTAAATAACTTAACATTCAAATCAAGCAATGTCTTTTTTTCCATTAGTCAAGAAAAGAATGAAGCATAAGATGCTAGGGTCGGATTATTTTAATATATGAAATTATATTTATTAAAATTAAAAGCACTTAATTACATAAAAAAATTAAAACAAGTTAAAATCCACATCACTCAACGTTAGCATCAAATAAAAGGGAACAAATAAACAAAAATTCACATAACCACGGGTACCTATGAAATAGATGAAAAACCCCTTAATTTGAATGTAAAATGAATATTGAGTGACCTGATTAGAACACTTTTGAAACTTGAGTGACCTAATTGAAACACTTTTAAAACTTGCTTCCTATTCTACAAAGTTACCCCTATTTTATATCTATAAATAAGGGTGTTGGTCTTGAATTTTGTTGAGCAGGTCAATACAATTTCATATTTACCCCAACCGATGGCGGAAACATCAGAGTGAGACGAAGATAGATTGCTCATCACACATAACGCTGACAATAATTAATTCAAAACCGATTTCATATCATAACAAAATTGTCAATTACAACATGAAATTCAAAATACAACATGAAAGACAATACAATAAGTTCAACAACTAAATAACAAATTTAGTAATTTTATAACAACCCTCCAAAATAATTTTCGACACCCTAATATATTTAAAATGTCCCTATATGTCTTAGAACATACTCCGTATGCGAAAACCGAGCCCATATAATTAGAAGTAAAATAAAAATCAAGTTTTAGGGGCGCTCGCGGGCCACGAAGGCCTTGCCTTTAGGCTTCGCGGGGCGCGACAGATAGGCCACCAGGAGACGCCCGGTGCCGACACGTGGCACAATCGTGTTAAGCCTAGTGTGATGACCCGGACCAGCTAGGGCCTACCCACCCTAGGTCGCGGGCCGCGTAAGATAACCCTTGAGTCTTCGCGAGCCGCGAGAAACTGCGAAATCAGCCCTATAAATAGGTGGGATCGGCTTCAGTCCCAAACTGCTCACAACTCTTTCTTCTCTCTCGAATTTCTACATAGCTAAAGTGATTTTCGGGCATTATACCCCCTAAATAACGAAGTTTTGCCTCGTTGTAAGTAGTATAACCCCCCGGTTATGTATTAGATACGATGCCCGATTGATCCAGGGTTCCGTAACGGCTGTCGTGGTTCTGCCCGACGTAGTCGTTGGAATGCCGTCTCGGGGAGGGTATTACTAATGTAAATATTGGGTTATTATACTAACGCGCATTTATTTGTGTAATTAATAGATAATCACCAGGAAATCCTTAAGGAAAACCCTAAAACAACAATGTGAGTAATCCTCCTTTTTGTAAATTATTTTTACAAAACCTCAAATGTTTTACATTATATTAAACAGTGATTGGGTATTTGTATTCTACAATTATCGTCGGTATGTTAGGGTTTTGTATACAAAATTTGTTACTACGTTGTGAGTAGTAACATGACCACAAGTCGGGTTGACAGTACCGAGATTTCAAGGTCCTTCCTATGCATATCATTTATTATGCAATCATGTTCTTACAATTTGATTTATGTGGTGTCGTGTGCAGTTATCTGAATGATTAATGTCTATGTGTAATGTTTGGTTGTTAAATGTGTATGTGTAATACTTGGCTGTTAAAAGCGCTGTGTTAAATATAATATAATATACACAAGTCCTTCCCGACGAAGAATAGGATCCTTCGCCACTTGTAACCTCGACGAAGAATGGATCTTCGTCGAGGATGGTTCTTCGTCATACATGGGTTTTGGCCCAGAAAGAGTCGCGGCCCAGAAACGATTTCAGTGGTTTTAAAACACTCGTAACCCTTAACCGTGAACACTAAAAACCCTAAAATCTCCCTTTCCTCCCTGTTCGACGGCAAACTTGGTTCCCTTGAAGCTCCCAATCATTCGAGCACCTCTCCACTCCTCGTGACATCTTGCTTATCGGTTAGTGTCTAATGTTATTATTCGATGAGTTTTTGATGATTGTGATTTTATGTGAATTAGGGTTCCGTTAATATATTGATAGATTTAGAACGTTATAGGATGTGGTGGTTCCAATGATTCGATATATTTTCATGATTCGTGTAATGATTCGTCAATTCCGTATAATGAGATAATGGCATGATAGATTAACAGTTGATGGTGTATGGTCAGGGAATGTTACGTTTTAGGGGCTGATGAAACTGTTATGTTTGATTCGAATGATGTTAATTGTAATGATAGTTGCTGTTAATGATCTAGTGGTCGCTATGGATTCTGTGAATCATAAGAACAAGGGTAGACAGGTGTTAAAATACTCGTGGTCTGTGTTATGTAAATCAAGAAACGGTTAGGGTTGTGGGAACATGTTGAATAACTATTGAATTGTGTTTTTTGATCTGATGAAAAGTGCCAAAACATGTTAATTGTTGTTATTACGTAATCATGGGCTAACGTTTATGATATTTCGTCGAACACCAACACGACGAAGAATAGGGATCTTCGTCGGAGTTGTTCACGACGAAGAAAAGGGGTCTTCGTCGGACGGTTCGTGACGAACCTTCAGGGGTTCTTCGTCGGACGATTCTTCGCCGAAGGGTAATCTGTTTGGGCTTGGGCTTGGTTAAGTAGCCTAGTTAACTGTTGTGAGATTATTGTGTGTTATACATGGGATGTGGACACATGTATGAACTGAGTATACGTTATGTGATGCTAGGTAGTACTTGTGATAAATGTGATATTTGAAATACGTGGCATACTTGATAAATCGTGAAACTAATTGTTATTGGTAACCACGGTAGGGTTGCTTGACTAACTGGGCGATAACTTAGCATACCTTGCAATCCAAGGTGAGTTCATTCCTCTTGAGCATGCGTCCCGGTGGGTGGGACAATCATTGGGTATCCCTGAGAGAGATAGGTTTTTGGGTAAATCAAATGGGTATTCCTGAGAGGAATACGTCTTGTGGGTAATATCTGGAATGTTGGATAATACACTCATCCTATCACCTTTAAGTCCCATCTTGTTTGTTACCTGAGAGGTAACATGGTATTAGTTGGTAGCGCTATCTAGGTTTGGCACCCTCACCCCGTACCTGAGAGGACGGGTGTGAACTAATGACCCAGTCATGCCCAATGCTTTGATAGGAGCATTGGGGAACGGGCAAAATAAATCTGGAGCCGTCTTGTATTCGAGTTATTATCAACATTATTATCAATGAACTGAACTAATTACCTGGTAACCAACGTTTTCGTAAAACGATGAACTCACTAGCGTTGTCTGATACACTTGTTACATGCTCGCAGGTCGTTAGGTATTATGGAAAATGAACTTGCTGCCTGGATGGCTGGAGTGGTCATGGGTCGTACTGCTTGGATAGGCATGTGTAACACCTCGAAATTCACGTCCTATAATGTATTGACACGTGTCATAAGCTTGAACGTGAGAAAGTATACTCTAGAGGGACTAAAGTTGACAAACATGGAAAGTATGTGAATATAAGGGTTCCAAAATGTCAACAAGGGATAAATATACTTTACAGTAACCCTACATGATGCTCATACCCTTACACGAATAAATCATGGATCATGCGAAGCTAATTATAAAAGAAAGTGAGAGATTACGAACCACAGGGGTTAAATGTGTCAACATGTTTAAGTTATACCTCTGAGTGACCTTTTGATAAACCCGAAGCTTTGTAACGGTTAATTATGCTCACTAGAATACACGTTATAAATTTCATAAAGTTTCGTTTATCGTATAAGAAAGTTATGATCAAATTCGTATATAAGGGGTTAAAGCGTCAACGTTGAAAATCATGACTTTTCGGGTAAATATGAAGGGACCAAGGACTTAACAAAAGAGGTATAAGTCTTAAAGCCCTTATAGGTAAATATGGAGGGCTCAAATTGCAAGAAAACAAGTTAGTTGACTCTTCGAAAGGCCAAGAGACAAACATGCAAAAACTAGAAAATGTTTTGCCCTGATCACTGGCTTACGGACCGTAAAGGTCCATCCTTACGGTCCGTAAGGGGTTGCCAGCGACTGGAAAACGGGCAGCAGCCTGTTTAAACGCTTGTAACCGACTTTAAACGATTTTCCTCATATGGGACGACCCCTAAAAAGTTCCTAGACACATAGGGACACTTGTGGATGAATTGTGGTTAGTTATAGACTTAGATGTCAACTTTTTGTGGTGTTTACAAACACTATATAAGGCCTCCAAGTTACAAACATTCTTGCACTCATTCCTGATCATCTCTGGAACTCCAAAGCAGACCCCAAGCCTTCCTAATCATCCATTAGACACTTGTAAGTATGCTTAACCTTCCTTAATTAAGTTTTGCTTAGTTTATAGCCTTAAAGTCAAACCGTCGTAATTAACTGTTGACTTATTGATAAATCGCTAATGGTCCAGCGATTTGTCAAACTTAGGGTTGTTATAAGTTGGTAATTATGTGGGCAATAAACCCTTAAAATGGCATCCACTGATTCCCATCCTAACTAGGTCATTTGTCGAGTCAAAGATGATTACAAAAAGTCAACAGAAATATAATCTTTCGTTTAACGCATAATTATCGATGTAAAAGGCGTGTAACCTATTTTATCATTCATATAACTTGGTAATAAGCATAAGAACTTGTCTAAGCTTGTTTGATTCGACAACTTTCTGTTTTAGACCCGGTTCGGAACCAAAAGTCGCAAAGCTTTGACTTCAGTTCTGACCCGATTTAGTATGATTTGGAAATGCCTTAGAGCTTCCTTAGGACCAGGCTACATGTTAGCATAACCCTCTGGGGTTGGTTCATTGATTGACCCATTCGTTTACGCGTTTCCGTTAATTGCTCATATGTTGACCATTATGCCCTTTTCACCTTAAAACGTGATTTTTGGAAATGTAAAAGAGTAGAAACCTTAGTTACTAATTTATAAACTTGCACCCAAAATTTGACATCAGTTGGAGGTGTAGATTGAGAGTTATGCTCATTAGCGTAATTAGAAAGTTTATTAGCGATTAAACGACATAATTAGCGTATAGCCTATTTAAACATACTTTTTGATATCAAACTTATTACCCACTGATGTAATATATTATTTTGGGATTTTTGAAGATTTTTAATTAATTTTAGGCTGAGCATAACTTATAGTCGTAGGCTTAATCCGGTAATTGTCGGTTTTGCCCTTACGGGCTATAAAATGAGTTTTACATATCTAAACGACTCCAAACCTTTTGCTACTGATCTTAAATGATAAATAAATTATTTTAAGCCTTCTGGAATAATAAAAATATCAGCTTTATGTATGTAACCCAGAAACGGCTCCTAATCGCCCTTTTAAGCGTTTTTAACGCATAGTATGTACTAGAACTATTTTAGACATACAAGGGTTGATACCTACTGATATTTTAGGTAATTTATAATGTTTTAACAGTAAGCAAAATTTGTTTAACTCAGACTTCAGTTTTGAGCTTTACGACTTATGTGAAATTTCCAAAATGCCCCTACGGTGCATAGTTTGGTTATAATTGATAAATTTCACATATATACTTTATCCTACTGTTATAACTTATCAAAATAAGTATTTTTGCTGATTATACCAGACCTGTAACTCAGGTAAATACTTAAACTCTTTTATAACCTTTTAAATGACCAAACTACCCTTACGAGGCCTAGTTTGTGTTTAAATACGTTTTGGGCATAATGAAAGACATCTTACTGATGTCACAACATATTTGAGGCATAATTAACTTAGGAAACCTGTATATGGCTCTCATGATTACCCGTCATGCGTTATTCGCGTTCGGTTCGGTTTATGTAACCAGTTTGCATAAATTAGGCGAAACGGGTCAAATGTTATCGTTTTTATCTCAAAATCCAGAATGTGTTTAGTTTACCCATATTATACAAGTCTCCAAACTTGTCGGGTCTAAATCACATCCTATTTCGGTCTTCACTTAATCATGCGTTTTGAACCGTAAACCTTTCCTTAAAACTAACCGGTCTAAGTTACGACTTAAATAAGACCCGTTAGGAATTTAATAGGTTAATAAAACCTTCGTTCCAGATTGAGAGCCCCAGTAGAAGTACTTGTGCTTGCTGATTAGAATATACGGCTGAGTATAAATTGCATTGCTAGCTCAGGTAAATACTTTTAACTTATTTTCCCTTATACGGGCTTGGGATACGGTATTATAAAAATACCGCTTGGTCGGGTGTAGAAACCTTTTAATCGGAGATGATTAAATTGCATAATCCCATTTTAATCTGTATTGATTGATAACAAATAACATTGGGGGTTAATGACCGTGTCCTGGATATCCTTGGCTCATTTAAAAAAGTGAATGGCCATAACTTAAGCACAAGGTGTAGGCATAACACCTCCTGTTGCGTATGTAAAAGATATACTCACTCGTAAGGATGTCTTCTTGTGAGTTATATTTATGGTGTGTCGATTAATCTTGACCGGCTTGTATTGTATAATCACCGGCCCTAAATGTTGGACAACCATGTAAATCGGATACAAGATCTTTATTAATAAAATTGTCCTGAGTATAAAAGATTAATTTTGCCTCGTGCATTTTAATCAAATTATAAAAGATATTTTGTGCCACGTGCATTCAAATCAATTTTCTTAAACTCTTTTCAAAATGAGTCAGTTAATTGTATTGTGTAAACTGACGTATTTTCCAAAAGGTTAAGTGACAGGTACTATGCGTAATTGGTTGGGAGCTCAGGGCGTCATTAGGGAATCTTGCAAGTTCTAGATGCCTAAAGTCTGTTGAACAGTTTTTCTTTTATTGATCCGCCTGTGGATCCCTTTACCTTCCGTTGTAATACTTTGACATTACTTATATTCGGAATGTAATATATTTATCTTTTGCTTCCGATGTGCATTTATATATTGTGTTGTTTGACCACGATGTTACCAACCACGTCACGTTACTCCCCTACCGGGCCCACCGGTAAAGTGTGGAAATATCGGGGTGTGACAGCATGCTTGCCTAATGATTTGACATACGTTTAGTTTTGAAACGTTTGAACAATGTTTTATTACTTGCTTCCGCTGAAACTATTTGACTTGGATAATGTTTTATGAATGTTATGATTTAATGAATGGGAACTTTGTTAAATATTTTGTTGTTAGTTCAATGTGATTGGTGGCTGGATCCCGGTACGTCACACGCCTCGCGGGGGTTTCCGCATGTGGTATTTTGGGGGTGTGACATTGTTCGTCTATCGATACTCGTATAGTTACGATACAAAAAAAAAAGATACGTTTTTTAATATTTTTACCGACACTCGTATAGTATAGTTCACGACACACAAAAATACCTTGTTTTGAATACCAACTAATAATAATTATTTATTCAACGTCGGGTTCTGTTCGATTTGATACGATAGCGACACGGTATCCATAGTTAGATAAAAAATAAACATAGATGCATAGTTAAATTTAAAAAAAATGAATGTACACAGGTTATTGAAAAAATTGAATTAAATGTAACATATTATAAAAACTAAAAAATAAAAAATTAAAATAAATACTTATGTATTCTAATCACTATTCATCACAACTTCAAAACTTCAAATTCATATTTATAATATAATAATAATGATG
Organism: Helianthus tuberosus; assembly: GCA_030545235.1. Classification (NCBI taxonomy): domain Eukaryota; kingdom Viridiplantae; phylum Streptophyta; class Magnoliopsida; order Asterales; family Asteraceae; genus Helianthus; species Helianthus tuberosus. Next base: position 56,920,073 of record CM060443.1, on the reverse strand, counting down.
AATAACATATTATCAAAAAACTAAAAAGACTACTTAAAATTCTTACATAAAAAATTAAAATAAATACTTATGTATTCTAATTAGGGTGCTAAACGGGTCGTGTTCGCGGGTTGGCGGGTTCAACCCGACCCGAACCCGAAAATTTTACACAAACCCGAACCCGACCCGAACCCGAAAATCGTATCATACATAACAACCCGAACACGACCCGAGGTTTCGTGGGTTGACCCGAACACGACCAGTTCAACCCGAATTTTTTTTTTTTTTTTTTTATGAAATTAATATATTAAAATTAAAATTTACTTAAAAAACACAAATGTATATAATAATATCATATTTAAATTATAAAATCTATGTTAATTTCTCTTTTTAAGTTACAATCATTGCATAAAATACACAACCCATTTAATTTATGACATAAAATATATTGTAAAAAAATATAATATAGTATAAATGTGTTAAACGGGTCAACCCACCAACCCGACCAGGTTGACCCGAACCCGACCCGTTAACCTAAACGAGTTTGCGGGTTCAACCTGAAACTGACCCGAACCCGTTTAGACTAAACCTAAACCCGCTAATTTCGTGTTAGGTTCGTGTCGGGTTTTCGGGTTGTGTCAGAAATTCACGCCCCTAAATTTCTAATCACTATTTATCACAAACTTCAATATCGTTAACAAAATATAACCCATATTTCTAAAAATATAAACAAAAAACTATGCATTTGTGGTTGCATGACATGACAACTCCCACACTTTTTATCTGAAAATACAGATAGCGGAACTAATCCAAGACACACAATTTGGTCAATAATGGTTAATTAAGACTTGCCTTTTATGACCAACTCTAACTTATGGAAGTTAATAGTATTTTAATTATAAAATTAAACAAATAGTCCATAAAGGTGGTCTATTCAAGTAGTTTATGGTCTATTAATATGGTTTATTTTGGTTCCATTAAAGTTTTGGTTGTTGAAAATTTTGAAATTGATGGTCTGGTAGCAAGACAAAACATTTTAAAACACCTAAATATGAGGTATTGGGTTCAAGTCTCACATGAAGAAAAATATTTGCTATAAAAAAAAAGAAAAATTACAATTACGAACCCTATTTCAAAAAAATATATTGACATTATTAACGTATATATACCACAAGAAAAGCTTCAGAGGGTGTGGCCGACCCCATCCCTTTTCACCAAGTCCCCCTACTGCCAACCCAGTCAATCGTTTTTGTTTTTCTTATTGCAAAACCATAGTTAGGTGCTGTTTGTTTTTTAAGAGATAAAATGTCTGCAGTCTGCGTACCACATCTGTAGAAGAAGGGGTGACTAAACCTCTGCAGTCTGCAAGAAGAAGGTTGTTTGTTTTTTAACGGGTGCAGACTTCTAAAATAAACTGGTGGTGGTGGGTAGTGGTGGTGCTAGACGATGATGGTGGGTGGACGGTGGTGATGATGGACGGTAGTGTGTGGTGGACAGTGGTGGATGGTGGTAGTGGTGATGGACGGTGGACGGTGGTGGTGGTGATGGACAGTAGTGGGTGGTGGACGGTGATGGTGAAAAGTGGTGGTGGTGGTGGTGATGGGCAGTGGTGGTGTTTAACTCTCTGCAGACCTTAGAAGATCTTAGAAATGACTGGGCCAAGTCTGCACCAAGAAGAGCTCGCGCAAACGTTTTTTTAATGAAATGTCTTCGAAAACAAACAATCTGCGCGTTGCAATGTCTGCGTGGCGCAGACAGAAGAGCTTGCGCAGAACTTTCCAGAAAAAACAAAAAGCACCTGGTTAAGCCCAAAATTTTGTCACATCAGCTAAACCAGACCGTGAACAACCCTAGAACTGGCTACATAACATGCCCAGATTCTTAAAACAAAACATTGAAACAAGGTATTTGTACAATAATAAACTGTCCAACCAAACAAAGATTCATGCCACAGTTTGCATCTGATCAACAACTTACAAATAGGATGCCTCTCAAAAAGAAGTTGCACACAACATCATGTGCTTGCTAATCTGGTCCTATACATACACACAGACACAGTTAACAACATTGCAATCCTATATGCATATAGAAACATAACTATATTATTATTATATTCTTGTTTTTATTATTTTTATTTTTTTAAAACTAATCCACTATTATGTCTTCAGCCTACCAAGGTCCAGTCAATGTTCTTCGTAAGCATAGTCTTTTGTTTCCCCATGGCAGTTTCAACTTCTCCACTACCTGCAAAATAAGAAACTGAGTTATTAGTTGACTTTTAGGAGTCAAAGATTTGTATAAGCATTTGAGCTTTTAGCGAGCTGATCTCAAGTGAGCTTTTAGTGGGTATGGTATAAGGCGATACCATACAGATTACCGAAAACCATCTCATACATTTTTACGCACATCACAACCGAATATATTAATATATTATATGATCCTAAAAATATAATAAAAGTTTTTCAAATAGTTGTTAAAAACATGAAATTATGAGTTTGAGAATCCCAATGGTAATTTGTTCGAAACCCACTTACCCGACATGTAACGAGTAATCGGTTACCTGACGGATATGGGACCGGGTATGGATACGGTTTTACACCTACTAAATACTAATAACTTGTAACATGACTTTAAGTTGATACGGAGGTTATTCTGTGAATACAAACCTGATTATTCTGCCTCTCCATGATCTCTTCCTGTAGTGGCACAACAGGTCAACAACAAATACAGATTATAACAAACATTCAAACAGTTCATGATAATGATGATTAAAGTTACAGTTACATGCCTGTTTTTTACGCAACTCGTGGTTGATTTCTTTAAGTTTTGCAACTTCAGCTTCCAATTCCAAAGTATATGCCTACGAAATTCAACCAAGTGAACGTTAATCGAATATAATAAAAGGAAGATCGTGAAACACAAACGAACTTCTTTTTTTTTTGTGATTTTAACAATTTGGTTTGTACTTTTAAGTCTAAGTTAAAACTGGTTGCTAAAACTAGAAGATATTTCTAAATTTGTTCTATGTCATGTGGTTGCTAAAACTACATAACCAGCTACATAACCGATTTGGTTCATTATAACCGGCTGGTTATGGGTCGAACCGGTTGAACCAGCGAATGGGGCCAGTAGTTGGACAGGATTTCAAGTTTTTTTTTTTTTTGTTCTTTTTCCTACTAAAATCTCATTTTTCATTCATTTACTACTTCAGACTCCATATTTTGTTTATCCGCTTCGTATTTTGTTAGCATTGAAAATCCACTTAAAAATATAAAGTACTTTAGTATTTTGTTTTAAATCAGTTATATCATATTTTAATTTTTAAATTATCTATGACTCCATCCGGTTTTTGGAAGGCAGCCAGTTCGATGATTGGTCCGGTTATGAAAACAATGCTTTAACGATAACAATGCAAATTGTCCGAAAGAAAATACCTGCTTTCGAGCCCGAGACCGTGCAGCAGACTCTCGGTTCTTAATCATTCTTCTCCGCCTTCTCTCCACCACTTTCTCTAGAGTACCACTGGTTTTCCGCCCACGCAGATCGCCTTCACCAAATGCATAAAACGGGGGCGACGGAGTTGAATCGAAATTACTTTTCGGAATCAAACCCCGTGGAGAGTTTACCGAAATAGCCCCAAGTGTTTTTATGTTGATCACTCCACTGTCCAGGTCACTTGCTTGAACCACACTAGTCTTAACCGGGTTCTCAAATTTCCCAAGTTTAGCCCCGGGGCTAGCCAGTTGACCGGTCAACGGTGCCGTAAAGTCCAAAGCAGCTTGTTTGGGAAAAATAGGCAGCGGTTTTGGTGTCGGTTTGGGTGTGGGTGTTGGTGTTGGGTGCAGGGTCACCCCTGTTTTAGGTTCCGCGATTCGGTTAACAGTTGGCCCGTTAAACCCTTGATTCTGATTCGGGTTCTGAAACCCAAAAATAAAACTACTGTTTTCGACATTCGGTTGTGAAACTTCGCCGAAATACGACGCGTTTTGATGTACCACAGGTCGAGAACCCGTTTGAACTTGGTGATCTTCCTTTACTACCCCTGCTTTCAGCAAGAAATCCTCAAGTGTCATCTCACCTAACGTCGGTTCTCTTTCTTGCGGTTGTATATTCGCTTGACCGATCAAATCGCCATCTTTAACACCATTACCATTACTTATAAGCAATTCTCGCCACACCTCATCGACGGTTTTCCGGCTAAGTGTTCTCGGCAAAGTCAACGACCCTTGTCGTTGAATGTTTCCACCATTTGGGACATTTGCATCAACTCCAAAATTCGAAGTTGATGCAACCGATTGACTTTCTTCAGCAGTCCATATGTTCTTTAACAGTTCATCCATGTTCATTGATCCAAAATCTTTCCCACCACCACCTAAAGTGTTTTGCAACTCGTCGAAAGTCAACGAGTAGATTGATGACTGTCGGGTCAAAGGGGAATTTGCAACCATTTGTTTACTGCAATTGAGCTCTGGCTGTGATGTGTCACCATAGTTCTTAAAGTTGATAAATGAACTCATTGTTTGTTCAAGATCAAACAAAATATAATCTTGAATCCTTATGAGCTTGATTTCTTTATACCCCCATATGCAAAATCAACCCAAAACAGGAAAAAAGTGAGTCAAGATTCATAAGTCAAAAATCCCAAATTAGGAACTACAACATCATTTTTTCTAATGTTACTTCAACCTTAATATAACTACAACATGTAGGGCTGTAAACGAACCGAACGAACACGAACAAGGCCTTGTTCGTGTTCGTTCGTTAAGGAAATAAATGTGTTCACGAACGGTTCATGAACACTTACCGAACGGGATTATGTGTTCGTGTTCGTTCATTAAGGAAATGAGCGTGTTCGCGAACGGTTCACGAACACAAATGAACACAAATAAATTTGGCGAACGCGGCAAATGATAAAGATAGATGGCCTAGAGAGTAGCACTCGAACTTGAATCCCTTATTGTGGAACGGGGGTCGATCATATTCGCTGATGTAAATAATGAGAAATGAAAGGGAAATGGTGAATAAACAATGTGAAAGAGGGTTTCCTAGTTTAATTGTTAAAGTAATAAAATAAATAAAAGTTTAATAATATAAAAAGCACATATAAAAATATATGTAAGTACAACGATCTTCAATTAAAACACAAACATACGAACATAAAAGAACGCAAATCAACGAATGTTCACGAACACCTTACCGAACGTTCACGAACACAATCGAACGAACGAGACCTCTGTTCATGTTCGTTCATTTAACTAATCGAACGAAATTTTTTGTTCATGTTCGTTCGTTTATTAAACGAACGAACATAAACGAACTTCCCGCCGAACGGTTCACGAACTGTTCGCTGAACGTTCGGTTCGTTTACAGCCCTAACAACATGTAATATGATAATATTAAATCTTGAATTGATGAAAAAGGTAAAAAAAAAAAGTCATGCCTATGTTAAAAAGTCCATGTTTGACTTCAAAGTAAAGCTTGAGATATGAACATTATCTTTACTCATCAAATTTGATAATGACATTAAGTTAAATATTATTAAGCACATAAATCAAAATCCAAAAGTCAAAACTTATCAAGACTTAATTTTTATAAAAAAAATAAAAATACAGATGAACTGAACTCTTGTGATCTATATCTTGCTTTGAAAGTCAAACCTGCACATCTATGCATCAAATTACTAATCAAGATTGAAACTTTATTAGAACCCTAATCAAATCAAGATCAAAAACACAATCTTTATACAAAAGAAATCATCTTTCCTCTTTCTTTGAACTTATAAAGTAAAAACAAAGATAGATCACACTCCAACAACATGATGACATCAAATTTGCTAATCAATAACCCAAGAAACTTAAAGATCTAGATCTATAAACACCAGAAATAATAACCCATGAATGATTAGACCAATCACATCAAATGGGTGAGTAAATATCAGAAGTTTAAACAGAAAACTGAGAAGAAATAATAATAAAAAGACAAGAAAACAGGAGATAAATATCTTCAGGTGAGTGTAGAATTTAAAGACGGATTTACCCTTTTAGAGTGAAAGAGATGAGAGGAGGTGAAGAGCAGCGTGTCGTATCGTTCTTGTTGGCTCGGTAGAGATGACAAGTGTCTTGTTGCCAAATAAATTTTGTTGATATTTATGCATGTTTTATACATAAGTTATATATATGCCCTTCTATATTTGGAATCTTTCTTATGTGCCCTTTTATTTTGTTAAACTTATTATAGGCAATAGTTTAGGTTATTTACATTAGATACTCACATGCACATCATCATCGCAACATATTTTGAGATCTAAATTGATCATACAACTTATGTAAACATGTTTTGATTTTAGTAGTTTAAACCATTCAAGTTCAAAATCAAAAGGTTTAACGCCCTGAGTACCTAACCGCTCATTTTATAATGTTTTGAGTTCAGTTGTGTTCATTTTATAACGTTTTGAGTCCAATTTTTTTTTTTAACAAAATTGGACTCAAAACCTTATAAAATGAACAAAATTGGACTCAAAACGTTATCAAATGAGCGGCTAGGGACTCAGGACGTTAAACATTTTGATTTTGGACTCAAGTGGTTAAAGCCACTAAAATACAGAGACTCAAAAAGTAATTTACTCTTATATTTATACAACAACAACAACCGTACCCAGTATATCCCACCAATAGCAGAGCTAGTGGTAGGGTCAGGGGAGGGTGAAATGTAGGCAAACCTTACCTCTATCCCTTGGGGGTAAAGAGACTTCTTTCAGAAAGACCGCCGACTAAAAAACAAAAGCATACGAACAAACAAACGTGATACAAGCAGAAAACGACGGGTACCATAGTGAAATTAAACTACCAAATAGCAACAGGAGTGAGCATATACTACATAAACATTTATAGCATCATAAAACAACCAATGCATATGTTGCCTAAAGACAATCATATGCTAATTCCACCCTTGACAAAAAAACTAGGCTACCTATACGTCATCCCTTAATAGTCCTTTACTTTTATCCTATGTCTCTACGAATCCCTATCATGGATCATGTCCTCGGAGAGATGCAACTCTATCAAAGCATGTCTAATCCGCTCCCCCCAAGTTAATTTAGGTCCGCCTCTACTTCTTCTCCCTCCACAATGAAGTTTTCCACTGCTCTAACTGGCGTTGTAGCATGCCTTCTCTTCACATGCCCAAACCATCTCAATCTCTCTTCTTTAATCTTCTCTAATATAGTAGCTACTCCTACCATTTCCGTGAAAACCTCATTTCCTTATCCGATCCAGTCTTGTGTGTTCACACATCCACCTCAGCATCCTCATCTCTGCAACCTCCATCTTGCGCATGTGCCTTTTTGATGGCCCAATACTCTGTTCCATACAACATAGAAGGTCTAACTACAATCCTATAAAATTTCCCCTTTAATTTAGTCGGAAACCACTTGTCACACAACATCCTAGAGGCTGCTCTCAACTTACACCAGCCATCCTGAATACGGTGGGCTACGTCACTATCTATCTATCTCTCCGTCTCTTTGAACAAACGATCCTAAATACTTAAACTTAGTTACCTGTAGGGTTGTAAACGAACCGAACGAACACGAACAAGACCTTGTTCGTGTTCGTTTGTTAACGAAATAAATGTGTTCACGAACAGTTCATGAACACTTATCGAACGCGATTTTATGTTCGTGTTCGTTCATTAAGGAAATGAGCGTGTTCGCGAACGGTTCACGAACACAAATAAATTTGGCAAACGCGACGAAGGAAAAAGGTAGATGGCTCAGAGAGTAGCACTAGAACTTGAATCCCTTATTGTGGAACGGAGGTCGACTGTATTCGCCGATGTAAATAATGAGAAATGAAAGGGAAATGGTGCATAAACAAGGTGAAAGAATGTTTCCTAGTTTAATTGTTAGGGTAATAAAATAAATAAAAGTTTAATAATATAAAAATTATAGATAAAATATATGAAAGTACAAAAATATTCAATTAAAACACAAACATATGAACATAATGTCACGACCCAAGACCCGGTTTGACCCGTTTCAGGAGCCGCGGCAGAAAATACTGTGGTATTGATTTAATTGAGTTTAACAGCGGAAACAGGATCGCTTAAAGCTAAAAATTTTCCCCGATTATTTATTTCACAATTCGGGATAAAACCCCGATAATTTACAATATTATATTTTTACTATAAAAGTGTGATATTACAAAATCATTTATTTATTTTATATTGAGCCACTATCTTAAGCTTGAAATGCTCCCCAGCACTTTTCCTGAATTACAACAGATCACCTGAAACATGTTTGAAAAAAGTTTTGTCAGCGGGAAATACTGAGTGAATCATTCTATTTTGCATAATGATGCATAGTTATCAATTACAGCATAAGAGCGATTACAATGGCTTCTATCTTATTTTTATCTGGCATTCTGTCACAATGGTGACATGTCACAATGGTGACGATGGTCATACCACTATTTAGATCAATGAACCTAAATAGTGACGATTATCCCTGTAGGTCAATGAACCCAACAGTGATTATCCCGAGTAGGTCAATGAACCTAACTGGGAGACAATTAGTAATGTGCACAATACCCCACTAACCAGTAATTCAAGATATCCACGACTTAGTCCCTGTAATTATAATCTTGAAATAATTTGGAGTATTGTAAAATATTTAATAAAAATAACTCACAAACGGTGAGAATAGTTGTATAAAGCAATTTGATAAAAAGAGAGAATAACTCACAAACTGTGAGAAAAGAAGAATGACTCACATTGCAGATTTATACGGGCAGAGCCTAGCCTACTGATTAGCCTTTTATCCTAATTTCAATAACAAGCACACAATTTGGAATTAGTAATCAATCCAGCATTTACGATAACTCACGAGATCAAATTCTCACAATGAATGTCAAAATGCAATACTTTGTCCATCGAATTAACGATGATCCATTGAATTAACAATGAACGACAAGGTATAATACTTTACCCATCGAATTAACGATAATCCGTTGAATTAACAACGAACGATAAAGTATAATACTTTACCTATCGAATTAACGACAATCCGTCAAATTAATGACGAACGATAAAGTATAACCCTAATGTGGGCGGCACTTAAACATTCATTGGATATTTAGATCAATCGGACAGTGAATCGTAGCAGCGATTGTGCTAATACCCTGATTGCAGCTTCAATTAGAGACCTGTGTGTGTTAATTGAAGTATACAGCAGAAAACTCGGTGTATAATTGAGAATTCTTTCATCGTAAAGTGTCCAGAAAGCAAATGCCAATGTCTGCTATTTATAGTTGTAATTTGGACATGCTAGCCTACCTGCTTGACATGCTAGCCTACCTGCTTGACATGCTAGCCTACCTGCTTGACATGCTAGCCTACCTGCTTGACATGCTATGGACCGTAAGCAGTATCCCTTATGGTCCGTAAGGGACACCTAATCACTATAGACTTGCCACGTGTGGGACTAGCTCTGATAACTTGACACCTTCTGAAAATTCGAAGTGGCCAGCACGTAATTGTAGATAATTATCAACTAGGGTTTACCCCCCCCCCCCCTGAGTTTTAGGGGCCCTGATCCTGATTCTGAAAATTATGAAAATCTTAGGGTTTGCATAGAATCACTTGGGTGTCTTAATTAAGGTTTTCTATTGGTCAAATTACTTTAGTAATTATGACTTTTGATGAGAGTCGTTACATTCTCCCCAACTTAATAAAAATCTCGTCCTCGAGATTTACTGGAATAATTGAGAATACTTTCTCTTTCTTTTTGATTCCAGTTCCCAAGTATATTAGGATCCTGTCTTTGAATCCTACTTTACTTAAACTAATACTATTTGTTTACCTTTACATCTTAGAAAGGTACTACCAAAAATTCGTCTAATAGACATTTCTTGAATTCATGAAATATATCATGTATTCCAACTAACCTTCCTGGTAGTTGTAAACTATAAACAACTAATCCAATATGTTGAATTACTGGAAATGATCCTACATGTCTTCGGACTTAGTTTTCCTTTCTTACTCCTTTCCAAGGAGATACTTCCAATTATATTTTGTCTCCAACTTGAACTCCAACGGCTTTTATCTATTATCTGCATAATTCTTATGACTATCTCTTGCCGTTTTCAGCTTTTCCTTTGTGATACTAAATATCATAGTTGTAGTCACTTAGGATTTTCATTCATTTCCTTCGCCTCAAATTCTTTTTGCCCAAAAATATATATCTTAAATTTTTATAATCCATATAGATAGTACCCTTACTTCCATACGGATAATGTTTCCAAATCTTAAGGCAAAAATTATGGTTCCTAATTATAACTTATGAGTATCGATTCTTAGTTATAACCTTATTCAATTTCCTATAATCAATATTCATTCTCATCGAATGTCTTTCTTTTTCTTAACAATCAATATGGTGTTAACCGATAAGATTCCTTGGCTTATCGGTAAAATTCCTGGAATTTAGATGAATTTTAAATTCTATTTTCATGTAATCCAGGTAAATTTTCTGGAAATATATCTGGTTATTCTAAATTTACAGAAATTTCCTTAAATTCTGTATCTTTAGTATTAATGATTTATTGAAATCATATATACTATTCCTTGCTTTCGTTCATAATTAGCAATTTCCATTACTGATATGAACTTCATAGGCTTACATGGTTTATCTCATGTAATCATAATTTCTCTTCCGATGGTTGATTGAATTTCTAAGAAATTCTGATCACAGATAATGATCACAACATCGAATTCAACTAATTTCATAGATAATAGGGTTGCAGAAAACTTATAACTTATTTCTATGTTCTGCATAACCTTATTTATTTTAACTGAATTTCCATCTGCCGTTTCTAAATATAGAAATTTATCTAATGCTGGTTAACGGTAAGTTAAGAGTTTGGCAGAGTAAAGTATTTATAAAACTTTGGTTTGCACCAGAGTCAAATAATACTTTTATGTAAACGTTGTAAGCTAAGAACATACCGGCTATCACATCTGGAATCATCTCGGCTTCTTGAGTAGTCAGCTGAAAGGCTCTCGCATTCCTTTTTGCTCCTTCTGATGGTTTGGCTTGATTGTCAAATAGTTTATTTAGTTTTGGACAATCTGGCCTAAGATGTCCAGTTTCTCTACAGTTGTAGCAAACTGAAAATTTCTTCCTCCTACAGTCTTCCTCTTGATGCCCTGGAATCTTGCAAAAATTGCAATATCCTTTGCATCTTCCAAAATGCTTCCTTTTGCAAAAATTGCAAAATGGACTAATAGAAGATTGCCCATTCCCTCCTTTCTTGAAATGGTTATGGTTACCCGAACTGAATTCTTGGGTAATCTTTTGGGCTACTTCCTTCCTTCTATTTTCTTCTCTTGTCCGTACTAGCTCGTCAGTCATAGTATTGGCTAATTCTACTGCATCATCAATCGTGCGAGGTTTCGCAGCTTTGACGATATTACGAATCTCACCAATTAATCCCCAAATGTAACGAGAAATAAGTACCGGTTCTGGCGAAGCCAGGGTTGGTACTACTCTAGCATACTCGAAGAATATCGTAGTATACCCTCGACAATCTACATCCACCATCCGGTGGGTTAGAAACTTATTTGCCATTTGATCTTTTTCATACTCAGGACAGAATTTTCTTTCTACAACGCTCTTAAATTCTTCCCAGTCCATAGCATACGCCATCCTTCTTCCTTTTGCTTGTAACATCGTATTCCACCATTCTAGCGCCACTTCTTTGAAAAGGTTTGATGTGTACATGACCTGATCATCCTGAGCACATTTACTTATGGAAATTACTGCCTCGGTTTTCTCTAACCAACGCAGTGCCGCAGTCGCTCCTTCATTGCCTGCAAACTCAGTGGGTTTACAAGCAAGAAATTCCTTATAAGTGCAACCAGGCGTTACAACTTTCCTTTTCTTAGGGAGCGGAGCTTGCCGTGGTTCCTTATCATGATTAACATGATTACTACCTCCATTTATGCTATTACTGAAATTATCTTCAGAAATGCGTTTACTAGGAATAACTTGTTGAGGTTCAATTGGATTTTTAACAGCAGCAATGATTGCTGGAATAGCATTGGCTATCCCTTGAGCAACTATTCCTGGAATAGTGTTGGCTATCCCTTGAGCAATGATATTTTCTATATCTTTCCTAGTCACATATTGGTTCCCCGATTGTTGCTCAGATTGATTACCCTCATTAACTGGTTCATTATTAGCGTTTTCCATCTGATATCTATTTTATAGATACATAATTAGTATAAAGAAAATAATTCAATGTCACAATTTAGTTGCACATAATCACATAAACGAATATACAAACAAAATTGTAACTTTTCTAATATTTCCTTATATCATGTTTCTATATACACCCGTTTTATTATTTATTTTACACATACTGATTTTACTATTACTTTTACACAACCACCGTTTCATAATCCCCTATCCTTTATCAAATGATGTTCTAATAACGGCGTTTCTTCTCGTCGTATTTCCAGGAGATTTGTCCCAAAGTCTCTTGGATTCTATTCCCAGCATCCATTTTGTCAAAATGATGAAGTTCAGTCCTATTCTTGTTACTTATTGGTAAATTTGGTAAAGGTTCTGGATGGTACTTAGGAAAAAGCCTATAGGGATGGTTTTGTAACAGTATTTCATTATCCAACCATTCGTCTATATTCCAGTTATTTGAAGAATTTGGAATAGATGGTTCTAAGTTCATAAAATTATTTTCATTAACAGGTTCAATAGTATCATCGTTTGCTATTATAAAATCTAGTTCTTCTTGAGATGGTAACTCTTCAATTTGCCTAGAGCTTTCCCCAATTTCCATTTTCTTAGGCTTAGGTTTCTCGAGAGGTAAAGCGTTAAATTCTATAGGTCCTTCTATGTCTGGAATATACCTATTAAAATCTCTGGAAACTTCTATTCTTACTGGATAGAGATTTAAATTCTGAAGGGCTTCCGACAAATCACTCATGCTATTTAACAAAATACACATAATTATTAAATCATACTAAAATTTTATAAAACAACTTTTTAAATAGTATTTCATATTACCAAAACAACTAAAAATTAAAACATACTAGGTTTTATTTGTAATTTATTTATAAATTTTCTAGACTGTAGATAATAAAAATACTAAACTTTAAATCAGGATATTTAAGGATTTATATTTACTATTACAGTAGTTAACATATAAAAATCTATATTAAATAAGTATAATGACTTAATTTATTACTATTATCATGGTGAATATTGGTTAGTGCTGCCTTGTTTAAGCATAGGTGATCAGTCCATGCATAACTAAGGCTAGGTTATCCAATATCTGCCTTTGATAATAACCCTAATATTTTAAAAATAATCTTAGTACTACTACTATTAATATATTATTATTAATAATAAAATTATTAATAATAAATAACTAAACAATAATTTTTTTTTTAAATAAGAGTATACCTCGAACATAAAAATATAATTTCTTTACCACAATATAGTAATACTATATTAGGTAATTCCATATATTAATCAAATAAATTTATATATAATGTTTTTCAATTAACGATGATAGAGCAACAAATATTACAATATATATAAAAATATGCCCATATTAAAATTAACAAATAGTCAGTTAATAAAACACATAATCATATAATAGTAATCAGGAAAAATTAAGTATTTCTAAATACTTAATTAGCTTAACCCAGTGGCTCTGATACCACCTTTTTCTGTCACGACCCAAGACCCGGTTTGACCCGTTTCAGGAGCCGCGGCAGAAAATACTGCGGTATTGATTTAATTGAGTTTAACAGCGGAAACATGATCGCTTAAAGCTAAAAATTTTCCCCGATTATTTATTTCACAATTCGGGATAAAACCCCGATAATTTACAATATTATATTTTTACTATAAAAGTGTGATATTACAAAATCATTTATTTATTTTATATTGAGCCACTATCTTAAGCTTGAAATGCTCCCCAGCACTTTTCCTGAATTACAACAGATCACCTGAAACATGTTTGAAAAAGGTTTTGTCAGCGGGAAATACTGAGTGAATCATTCTATTTTGCATAATGATGCATAGTTATCAATTACAGCATAAGAGCGATTACAATGGCTTCTATTTTATTTTTATCTGGCATTCTGTCACAATGGTGACATGTCACAATGGTGACATGTCACAATGGTGACGATGGTCATACCACTATTTAGATCAATGAACCTAAATAGTGACGATTATCCCTGTAGGTCAATGAACCCAACAGTGATTATCCCGAGTAGGTCAATGAACCTAACTGGGAGACAATTAGTAATGTGCACAATACCCCACTAACCAGTAATTCAAGATATCCACGACTTAGTCCCTGTAATTATAATCTTGAAATAATTTGGAGTATTGTAAAATATTTAATAAAAATAACTCACAAACGGTGAGAATAGTTGTATAAAGCAATTTGATAAAAAGAGAGAATAACTCACAAACTGTGAGAAAAGAAGAATGACTCACATTGCAGATTTATACGGGCAGAGCCTAGCCTACTGATTAGCCTTTTATCCTAATTTCAATAACAAGCACACAATTTGGAATTAGTAATCAATCCAGCATTTACGATAACTCACGAGATCAAATTCTCACAATGAATGTCAAAATGCAATACTTTGTCCATCGAATTAACGATGATCCATTGAATTAACAATGAACGACAAGGTATAATACTTTACCCATCGAATTAACGATAATCCGTTGAATTAACAACGAACGATAAAGTATAATACTTTACCTATCGAATTAACGACAATCCGTCAAATTAATGACGAACGATAAAGTATAACCCTAATGTGGGCGGCACTTAAACATTCATTGGATATTTAGATCAATCGGACAGTGAATCGTAGCAGCGATTGTGCTAATACCCTGATTGCAGCTTCAATTAGAGACCTGTGTGTGTTAATTGAAGTATACAGCAGAAAACTCGGTGTATAATTGAGAATTCTTTCATCGTAAAGTGTCCAGAAAGCAAATGCCAAATGTCTGCTATTTATAGTTGTAATTTGGACATGCTAGCCTACCTGCTTGACATGCTAGCCTACCTGCTTGACATGCTAGCCTACCTGCTTGACATGCTATGGACCGTAAGCAGTATCCCTTATGGTCCGTAAGGGACACCTAATCACTATAGACTTGCCACGTGTGGGACTAGCTCTGATAACTTGACACCTTCTGAAAATTCGAAGTGGCCAGCACGTAATTGTAGATAATTATCAACTAGGGTTTACCCCCCCCCCCCCCCTGAGTTTTAGGGGCCCTGATCCTGATTCTGAAAATTATGAAAATCTTAGGGTTTGCATAGAATCACTTGGGTGTCTTAATTAAGGTTTTCTATTGGTCAAATTACTTTAGTAATTATGACTTTTGATGAGAGTCGTTACACATAAACAAACGCAAATGAACGAATGTTCATGAACACGTTCACGAACACTTTACCGAACGTTCACGAACACAATCGAACGAACGAGACCTCTGTTCATGTTCGTTCATTTAACTAATCGAACGAAATTTCTTGTTCATGTTCGTTCGTTTATTAAAAGAACGGACATAAACGAACTTCTCGCCGAACGGTTCACGAACTGTTCGCTGAACGTCCAGTTCATTTACAGCCCTAGTTACCTGTGAGCAGTGGCGGACCCAAGATTTTTTTCACTGGGGTCCTTTTTTCGGGTCGCTCGGGTCGGGTCGGGAGACGGTCCAACAACATAATTTTAATAATACAAACTTTTTAAGTTGAATTATATATTTTTATCAACTAGAATCAAATCAAGCCGAACTCAAATCGACTTTTAAATTCAACTAAATTGTTAATTCGAATTAAGTTTAAAAATATAAAATTCAAATAAACTGAATCGATTAACTTAAGTAACTTGATATTGGATTGTTGTAATACATTTAAACAAACTTTTAAATTTTAGTATTACCTTTGATTTTTCCATACTAGTTCAGATTATTACTTTTTTTAGAGTAATCTATTAGTAAATATTAATCTTGATACACTTTTGATCTGATGAACACAATAAATGTGCAGTAAAAAGAAGGCTAAATTGAGAATTGAACCCATGACCTTTTAGTTACAAGTCAACAAATTTACCACTACACCAACCTTCACCTTGTTACAATGAGTTCCATCTAATTTTTCTTATGGGGTCCATACAAAATTTAACATACCGTCTCTACTAACTTTTTGAAAAACATTGGGATCCGAAGATCCCGATCCACATAGTGTGGGTCCGCCCCTGCCTGTGAGACTGCTTGGTCTTCAATAGTGATCTAAGTGTCCTCGCAATCACCAACACCATTGAAGTTACAACAGAGATACTCTTATATTTATGTAACTTAAAAAACACCTTAGTTTTTATATGAGTTATTAGAAACATAAAGGTCTAAGCTTTGAAACAAGTATAACGTTAGGGTAGTGTTATGTAAATATCATTGGTAATAATAAAAAAATAATATTTAAATGAGATAATGAAACGTGGACCAATGATAGTGGTGCTCTGATTGCCCGATGTGATTTCTTAACCAATGAGAGAGTGCAGTCTGGATGAATCTTGACCGTCCAATTTCCCTTTCTGACAAAGAATAACACAATTTTTTAGTGCTTTTATCTAGAGAGAGAGAGGGGTAGGTGAGTGGGGAACATGAAGATATGGAAATCCATCATCTTTAAATACTATTTTTTATTCCTCGAATCTCAACCGTCAGTTTATATCTAGTACAATCAAGATCGGTTGTAAGTCTAAAATATAATTAATGATGTAATTTAAGTTATGTTAATAATAATTTCTTAACTAATATCATTAATTTGACTTTGGTGGTGACTACTATTCTACTAATGTTCATTTATCTAGTACATATGAATAATGCCTCATTTTAAAACGTTTTACGTTATGTGTCAGTTTAATCAGCAATAGGGCGTTTTCATAAATGAGTGTAGTGTGGATGGGGGACATTATATTAAAATGGGTTTAATAATAGAATTAAATAAAAAATTATCAAAAAATGTTATTGGACAAAAAACCATCAAAAATGGTGATTGGTTAACACATAAGGGGCTCGAGCGTTCTAAATACAACGCTATTAAAAATTTCAAACAAAAACGCCCAAGGGGGGCAACGTCGGAGCGTGTTTGGGTAAAAAAAACGCGCCATTTTTTATCGACTACGCATGGTCTTAGAAATGTTTCATAATAGTTTCAAGTTAAAGGAAGGATTTGACACACAAGGATAAAGATTGTAACGAAATTTTAATTCGTAAGCAGAAGTTGTAAACGCGTGTATGACGCTCGCCTAATTATTATGTTACGCTCTTCTAGACGAATTTGGCAAAGTTCCTGTGAATGTTAAAGTTAGAATTTATAAAATATCTTTGTTGATATTTTGAAACTTAAGTTAGAAATTATAAAATATCTTTGTTGATATTTTGAAACTTAAAGAAAACGATACATGTTTCATATCTGATATCCCCTTTAATATGTCATTGGTGAGGTTGGCAAAGATTTTTGGTTTAAATGCTTATGTGTCAAGCTTTGCCAATAGAATTTGAGGAAGTGTGGATAATTTTTAGTAGTTAACCTTTTATCACTTTCTTTCATGAGTTTAAAATTTTAAAAATGCCCTTTTTTCCTTTAGAACTTTCAGAAATGCATTTATTTACCCCTATTTCTTATATCCTTACCTTATACAGGGATCTACACCTATATATTATCTTTTTACCCCTATTTTTTCTTCAACTATCATCTTAGTGTACAGGCGCCTTGCGGGGAAGGCGAGCGGTGACCATTTACCGCACGGTAACACCGCCACAAACCCCGATTGTGAGGCGGTAAACACAATTCAGCAGGGATGATTCACCGCATGCCAAAATGAATTTTTTGACCGTTGGGATTATGTTATTATCTTGTTGGTTGTTGAGAAATAGAGAGAGAACAAAGAAGGTGGCAGATGCAAAGTTTTTTTGAAATAGAGTTAACTGACATTTGCATCTCAGTGGTTTGGTGAAAACACCACTTCAGTCCAAGAAAAGAATTTGCGCCAGTTCCGTCCTCAACGTTTTTAACAACACGTTATCTTTTTGGACCGAAGTGACACGTTTCAAAAATGTCAAGGACAGAACTAACGCAATTTTTTTTTGGACTAAAGTAATTTTTTCACTAAACCACAGAGAAAAAATGACACTTTAACTCTTTGAAATATTACGGTTTCCTTGGATGAGATAAGGTTGTGTGGGTTTGAACTCTTTGGTGAACTCAATTTAATATTAACGGTTTAAGTCTGATCTGATTTAATTTCGACCTGACATTATTAAAAATTAAAATGAATGTATAGTAAAATCACTAAATTAAAAATCAAAATGAATGAATAGTAAAATCATTAAGTGATGAGCAAATGGTATCGGGTACCAGTATCGGTATCAAATTTACCAAATCAGGTGTATTTTCGGTACTGGTTCGGCACCGGTAATCACCGGTTTTTACCCTCAAATATCGGTTTCGTACCAGTACCGACCGGTACCGAACCGTACCGTATCGTACCAGGTATATTCGGTACCTGTACCCACTTTTGGGGATTTCGGTAACGGTATTTTAGGTACCGGTTGGTATTGAGCTCATCAAATCCTGTAGCAATGTAGCAATGCAAGTAATTGCACCGTTTAGATTACTTTTCATACACACAGTAAGTAAACTGTATTTCGTTTGAATGCGGTTTTATATACACAACAACTTATTTTGCTTTCTTTTTTGACTTTTTCTGTAATGAATGAATTGTAGCATTTAAAATTAACTTGGATATTTAGATTATTGATGAGCAAATCGTATCAAATCCTGTAATCAAACCGGTATCGTATCGGTGCCAAATTTACTATACCAAATCATTTTCGGTACCAATTTGGTACCCACCTTTTGGCGTTTTCAGAATCGTTACTTTCGGTTCGACACCGGTCTAGCACCATACTTGTATTTATTGATTTTTACCTTCAAATACCATACCGTATTGTACCGAGTATTTTCGGTGCTGCTACCTAATTTCAAGATTCTCCGGATCGGTACTTTCGGTGTCGTTACCGGTACCGAGCTCATCCATATTTTAACGTGTTAGCACCGTAATAACTGAATTAAAAACAACCGAATTTCCAACGTGTAAGACGTGTGGGTCCTATTATTATATATTAGATTATTTAAAATAGCTTTTTTTAGGACGGGGTGACTATCCTACCACGTCATTTTTATTTATGTTTTGATATTCGGTATTTGCTTGCCGTTGCTGACACGCGTTTTGCAGTCATTGGGTCCCCGCCGCAACGCGCGGACGAAAAATCATCTAGTAATTTATTAAAAATTAGAATAGGGCAAAAGAAACATTGAAGGAAAAGGTATCATACTTAACGATAAACGACTGTTTTATTTCAAAACATTAGGGTTTTCAACAATTGTTAATCTAAAAATTAGTTTAAATTATGTTTTAATTATCATGCATATTTTTTTTAGAAATAAAAAAAAATGAAATGGACTACTCCTACGAGTGGAGCACTCCTTACGTTCGAGTGCAATATGAGAAGTGAAGAAGAGAGTTGACATGGTAGAATATGATTGGCTGGGGTGGATAGGAGTCTATTTCCCTCGAGTGGAGCGCCCCTTACACCCTTATCTCAATATCTCTTATCTATGTCGCTAAATATGGTTTATGACTAGTTACTAAGTCTAAATAGTTCACAATTGATGTGTAATGCCCTGCGTTTCGAAACTTTTATCTTTTGGCAAGTCCCGTCCCTGTAATACTTAATGATACTTATTTGAGTTTTAATTATGTTAAACTACGTGAAACTTTTACTCTATGATGCTTTTGTGATACTTTATGCATGAACAATATGAATATTGTCTCTTGTGAAACTTGACTCTTGTGATACTTTGAAACTCGACTCTTGAAACTTGACACTTGTTAAACTTTGATACTTGGTTAAACGAGAAACTTGATACTTATTGAACGAGAAACTTGATTCTTTATTGAACGATAGACTTTGATACTTGATATTTATTGAACGGGAAACTAGCTTAAACGCAGACTCGAAACACGGAAACTTTTGTGTTAATTGTATAACAATACCATGTAATGGTTACTCACAATAATACGCAACACAACACTTAATCTAGCTCGCAAAACGAACAAAAGTCGGAAAACTAGCAAACGAGTATTGGCTGTCCGAATGGACATCCGATCGGATGGCCATCCGACTGAATAGCCATTCGATCATTTGCGCACACACACCGACCTAACTGTCCACATCAACTATAAATAGACCCCTTGAACTCTCATTCTCACTTTTCACTCTCCGCCATCCGACCACACGCACTCTCAGTCATTTTAAGCAAGATTCAAGGCAAATCATAAGTATTCTTCCCCGATTCTTGTACAACTTTCATCAATTATCACTTCTACACAAGATTCTTCATCAAAATCACACGAACACTTCAACTTTTTCATGAAAACCAACTGATTTGGGTCTCTTGAAGGTGTTTTCCACTCAGTTGTTTGTTCAAACTATTGTGGAGCATCATTTAATCAAGATCAACCTCAGATCTAAAGGATTTTCACAGGTTTTTATACAAAATCTAAAGGAAACTCACACTTTTACATCAGATCTGATGGAATGTCACTTGTTTCCGGCTCAGATATGATGAAAATCACGTTTTACAACTGATTTTCGGACTTTTCTTCAACTTTTATACAAAACAGTGGTGGAATACTCAAACAGACTTTCGACTCATTCCTTAGTCGAAAACCGGTTAAAAGACTGAATTCCACCGGAAAATGGACCGATTGACGGGTCCAAACATGAAACCTCACCATAAACAGTACGTCGGTTCGAGAAGGGGTGGTTCCCAGCCGATCGAACGAGTTGGGTTTGGTATGTTTCTGTTGTTTGGCACGTCGTCATACCGTCTCTATTGACCCGAAACTTAGAAAATTTCACGAAACTTACTCACTGACCATCTGTCCGAATGGTCATCCGATCGGATGACCATTCATCCAGGTGATCTAATTATCATGACACTTGTTTGTTTTACAGGACACTATGATCACAACATTTGAAACTTTAACAGTTCGCAAACAACCACTGATCGAATGGCCATCCATTCGAATGGTCATCCGTCCGGATAACCATCCGCTCAGGTATTCTGTCAGACACTTTTACTCGATTTTTGCATCGTTCGACACTCTGTTCCCAACCGGGTCAGCTCTTAGAGGACTTATGCTCTGTTCCCCGCACGCAGGCTGATCCAGCGCTCCCTTCGATCCAATCTTAGCAGTGTTTGGTTTAGCACCCACTGTGAGTATACTCGATCCCTTTTTGTTTTAAACACTTTTGGGATGCAACATGTATTCTATATCAAGACACTTGACACTTGAAACTTATTTGAAACATACTCTATCCATTTAAGCATGAAACAAGAAACTTGTGATACTTGAGACTTTTATGCTATGTGAACGTTTAATCCTTGTGTGTAGTTCCTCCTTAACAATGGTAGCGCTATAGGGGTAATGCACCTCCCCGTTAGTCTTTGGGGTATTGTTAGGATGAGACATTTAACCTCCCGTTTGTCTTTGGGAAAGGCATTTAACGCATTGGAAACTTGGGCTATCACTTGGACTGCGTAAACTAGCATGGTGAAACTCATTATATGTTTTCATGTTGGATATGAGTTTTTAAACTATTATGCTACGTATTCAAACTTGTATGTTCGCGAACATTTTTGTTGATAGTATTTTAATACATGTTGCAGGTTGATAAGTTTGGATGCTGAAGAAACAAGCTAGGATGATGCTTAGAAAGTCATCTTAGAAAAAATTAGACAATTTTGAACAATGTTTAATTCGTACGTTATTTTTGATACTTTGTGGTTGTAAACTGTGGTTGATGTTTTAGACAATTTTATGAAACTTGATTAAATAATTATCGAAACAATTAGTGTTATGGAATCTCTTGAGCAATCTGATTCGCTTAGTGCCGCACCCCGATGTTTCCGCCATCGGTTGGGGTGTGACATGATGACACGATAGATCACGATATGGTTTATGAACATTTTTTTTTGCTTTTTTAGAAATTCATAACTGATCAATTTTGTTATTGAGAAAGATGTTTCAACTACTTCATTTTTATTGTTGCCAAATGACGAAGTTTTGATATAATAAAAACTTTAATCAAGTTTTCGGATAACAACAAACAACAACGTCAGAAAATATCATGAATAACGCTAAGGTTATGTTAGAGCATATGCAATATGGTTCGTTGACCTCACGCATGTTGATGTGTGTTGATGAGAGAGGAGGCCCTTGTATACGTGGAATAGAGAGGGAACCCGCAAGGTCCTTGGCCACGTATCTGCAACAACAATTGCCAAGCCAAATGACGACCAAAATGACAACCATTCTAAACAACGCCATAAACATGCACAATCACAAAGGCATCCCTTCAAGCGACAACAATATACTACACCAACAGAAGTGGAAGTGCAAAAATCGTTGGGGTACAAATGACGCACCACCAAAACCAAAGCGTCCAATATATACCACCAAAAGGTACAATAAACAAAAGCAAGCGTACAAGTTACATAAGCTAAGAAAAGAAGCAATGTTGGATGTACAACACCAATAAGAAACAACATGTTTGTTGATTGATAATATATAAATAAATAAACACGATAGCGACCAAACAACGCATACATTCAAAACTTGAAGCATGTATACAAACCGAACCGACAAAGGGTAAGAAGCTCATCATGGCTGCATGCAATAATACCACGCCAAATGACAAGCGACATCATCACCAATAAATACACGCATTGCAATAACTCTCAGATTAGCATGAAGTCATCATCATAGATACCCAAAGTTAAAACCACATCCGGTAAGCATCAAACAATATACCAAATCTCATATTAACATATACAAACAAACCACACCTGCATTATGTTAAAGGTCTTGGATCAACATGTAGTGTAATCCTCATTAACAGCAGAACCCAAGTTCAACAAATCTAACCACCATTACCAAAACAACTAACAACATCAACATCTAAAGTAAATCGTCAGAACCAAAAACTTCACCAAACATTAGATTAATGAGAAAAAGAAACCAAACCCGCATTACAAAAAAAATCTCAGAGGAAGACATTCCCATTGTCATCGATCATAGAACCATGACGTAAGCAAATCGCCGGAACCAAACAATTCACGACACATCAGACATATATAAATAAACAAACTAAACCCGCATTACATAAAAAATCTCGGATGAAGATACATTTTCATCGTCATCGACTACAGAAACCCAAAAGGGATATAAAATGACCAATGACAAACAATAATTCTGGCCACGAGGTTAAAACCCCAAGAAACAAACCTTCGAGCCGCCGTCGCAAAACTACACACGCAACAACAAATCTGAAGGTATACCCAATAAGTTAAACCTGTAACAACCCGACTTTTCAAAGTCAAAATCAAAGTACAAGTCAAAGGAAGAAAAGATTGCTAATCAGATCTGTCATTTCTGACTTAATTATTGCTTGTACCTTTGACTCGATAATCGATACTTGCTTGACGCTATTTTGTTTTACGATTTGTTAATATGTGAAGTAACAATGCGATAAACGTAATTAAAACGCTAATCTACTAAACGCAATCACATCGCTATCGCATTGCAATTCGAATTACAGGTTCTGGATATTGTTTTACGTGTATTATGTGCTTTACTTGTGTGTGCTTATATATATATATATATATTGTGGGATGTTAATCGCAAACGCAATCGCAAAACTATCGCATCGCATCATAACCCGAAATACAAGTTACTTTTAGGTTTATTAGGTTGGTTATATTATTTGTGTAACTAATGTGTAATACTATCGCATCGCTTACTCGCAACGCAACGCAACGCTCAACGCACGAAATGAAAAGTCAGAAACTAACTCACACGCGCCATCCGATTGAATGGTCATCCGTCCGGATGACCATCCGATCGAAAGGCCATCTGACCCAAACGCTACACCGCCTTTCTCCCCTCTTCACCTATAATTACCTCACCTGTCACATCACTGTTCATGATGTGACAGCTCTCCTCCGACCTGCGCACTTCCAGCCTATTTTCTCTCGTTCCTCGCGATTCTTGTAAGTTTTCATCTCAAATCTTGTACTTCTTTGATCTATACACACTTTCCCATCAATTTCACCAACAAATCTCACAATTTCACCATGAAATCCACCTGATTCGGGTTGTTCTAAGATGACGTCATCATGGGTTTTCATGAACACCAAAGTATGACCTCATTCCACCAAGAACAACTCAGATCTAAAGGATTTCTACAATGTTTAAACATTGATTTCACCTAAATCTAAACATTTTTCAGGTGTTTCAAACTTTTCTTCAACATTCTTAACTTTTTACTCAAAACCGTTAGAATCTGGACTAGTTCGGGTTCACTACTCATTCTCTAGTGCAGACCCGGACTGAGAATGGATTTCTAACGAAGAGATGACCGATTCACGGGTTGAATATGAAATCCCGTCAAGAACAGTTACCGATCGAACGAGGTGATTCCCATCCGATCGGATGACTAGGCTTGCTGTGGTTTACGTTGATTGGCACGTTGTCATGCTGTCTCAGTTCAACCGCAAAACTTTCTAAACTTAACGGATTTTACGAGTTCGCAAACAAACAGGTTACCCAAACGAATCGCCGTCCGATCGAATCACCATCCGATCGAACGACGATCCGATCAGGTGACTTGTGATTTTTCAACACTTAAACATGTTACAAAACTTCAAAGAATATCAGTTACAAACGAAGGGCCATCCGACCGAACGGCCATCCGTCCGGATGATCGTCCGACCGGATGACCTGATATGTAGGAACACTTCTCATCTTTTAAAATGCTACAACGAAAACTTCAAAGTTCAATCATACACAAACACATCCATCCCAAACGGACAACCCTCCGACCGAATGGTCATCTGTCCGGATGGTCATCTGATATGATCACCATCCATCCCCATTTCACATCGACACCGTTTTATGCTCCGTTCAACGCTTATACTGTCGTTATCTGATCAGGCTAACTCTCCAGCGCTCCCTTCAATCCAAGCTTGTGTTTATTTATTAAACACGAACTGTGAGTATACTCGAACCCTTTTTGCTTTACGCACTTTTGGGTGTTACATACGTTACTTATATCAAATCACAATCGACACACAACGCAAACACTTTTATACGCTAACAGCTCTCGTATGTTTAAAGTGTTATTCGATGAATGCTAGTATGTTATGTTTACACAGTGATTGTTGCCTGACACCTTAGCAATGATAGTACTATAGTTTGGACTCAGCACCTGTCGTGGACAGGGGTTGTTAAGGGCTTTTCTTCACGTATCACAGTGGTGATATGTGTTGCGCATTCTACAACTTGCAGTCACATCTGTGCATATCTCATTGTCGATAACTTACCTTCTTCACATTTCTACGTGTTACATGCTGGTTATGCGTAAATCGCTTTCGCTACTATTATACTATTAAACTTATATGCTCACATTTACACTATGTGTATTGACTGTTATTTTAACATATGTGACAGGTGTTTAGGATGCTTTTACTTGCTGGATGTTATGGAATCAAGCTAGGGGAGTCTAGAAACGAACTAAATAAAATCTGAGTTGTCGGAACAATTTTTATTGTCTTTGAGATATAATGTCTGTAATAATTATTTTGCTGGATATGTTATGGTATGGGACGTAATGTTAAATATTTGGTAATATTAGTTGTTATGGATTTCTCCTGGACAATCTGTTTTTCTCAGTGCCGCGCCCCAATGTTTCTGCCATCGGTTGGGGTGTGACAGATTGGTATCAGAGCCATAACTATAGGGAATTAGGCAAGACTCGACCTAGTTCGGGTCGATGTCCTAGAATTGACCTAGTCTATAGTCTAAGTACCAACAGACCGCCTTGTGCGAACCCGGTAGGGGTTCTGCGCAAGCTTACTTTCTATACTCTCGTTTACGCTCGCTAAATTCACAACTTTGCACGAACATCGCATACTACAGCTTCGTGCAGACACTCAGCTTTTCCTAAACCTGACGACACACACAATTTTCAAAAACATTCGAGAGATTCGGTCAAGACTAGGTGTGAAAACCGCAAACTCTCGATAGAATCGTTCGCTCGATACGCATTTTCATTAATAAAACACGAGAATTTGCGTTGAGTCAGGTGTGAAAACCATACCTAGACGCAATTCTCCCTGTCTATCTCGTGATCTCATCACACAAACAGGATAAAGTTGTTAAGTTAGGGGTGAAACCCACATCTTAATGACTTATTCCGCTCTATATTATGGTTTTACAAAGCTCTCACCAAAGTCTCGATGGGTTCCAACGACTCGAGTCACGTAATGGCCGAAAAGATGCGTGTCGTTCACCCGGATTGAGGCAAGAGCACAGTCTATTAAGCCAACACGTGTACTCAAAGTCCTTGAGAATAGTTGAAACACTTTGGGTAGTCAAAGTCTAGCACACCCGAGACATTCCGATTCTCGCTAATTTTACGCTTTATCGCTTTTATGTGTTTCGATTCTGAGCTCGCAACCGCTGATTTTGTGAATTATCGCTTTTGTGTGAGATTTTACGTGTTTTATGTGGTTTTATGCGTTTATGTATGTTTCGGTTTTGGTGATTTACTCGCTTTTCGCTTCAATACGCATGCACAATTCGCATTAAACATTTATCTCAACACGCTAACAAATCGCAAACTATACTACTCGATATGTTACTCGCTTACGCTACTCGCGCTCGCAACTCTCGATCACTTTTTGCAGCTTTGAAAGATAGGTGAATACATGCAAAATATGTAGGTGAATATGTGTAAAATATAGTGGAATACGTGCTTACGTGGATTACGTGCTTCTGTGATCTACATGCTTAGGTGCTCTGTGTTACGTGCTTATGTGCCTACGTGATTTATGTGCCTCTGTGAATTATATGCCATGAGTGTACGTGTTCCTGAGCTTTATAGTATGTTAGTTAAACACTATGTGGTGAGATTGAGTGTATCGTCTAAATCCTATGACGATGTCTGTTGTAGATAATGTCGTCATTCGGATCTCATACCTCTCGCTCTGCTCGCCGCAATCACGCTGACAAACGCATCACCTCGCTAGTCGCTAAGCAGATGGCTAAGGTCATTCCGCAAATCGTCAGCGAGATAAATGAAATCGCTAGCAAGTCATCTGAGGAATCTAGGACCGACTCTACCAAAGCTACTTTTAGCTTCAAGCAGTTTAAAGCTTGTGGACCCAAGGAATTCACTGGGGAAGATGGGCCGAGCGCAATGTTTACATGGTTCGACTCGATTGAAGTCACTCTACGACAAAGCGGATGTCCAGACAACCTCCGCACTGTTAACGCAACTGGTGTCTTCCAGTCTAGGGCACTGGAATGGTGGATAGCAGAGCGAAACAGGCGTGGGAACGACGCAGCTTACAGACTTACTTGGGAGGAATTGAAGGAGATCATGATGAAGGAATTATGTCCTCCGCACAAGCTCCAAAAGCTGGAAGACGAGTTCTGGCACATCAAGCAAGAGGGTGGCGACAATGCTGATCTTATTGCGCACTTCAAACAGCTTAGCATCATCTGACCTGGCCAAGTCACAACTCCCGACATCACAATCAAGAAATATATTCGAGCTTTGCCTGATTGTGTTGCCGATTTCGTCCAAGCGGCCAAGACTACAACAATTGAGGAGACCTTCCTGATCACTGCCGAGATTAATGACAAGCGAGTTCGGGCTGGTTACTTCAATAAATCCGCCAAGAGTCTTCACCAAGCCACTGCTACTTCTGCTACTCCCGCCGCTGAAACCGCCTCACCTCAAGCTTCAAAATCTTCACGCCGCAAGCGCAAGCACAAGAACAACAACAACAACAACAACAAGAACTATGCTGTCACAACCGCCCCTCTTAATGTTGTTCCTGTCCAACAGCAGAACCAGAACCGACAAGTCGCATCACCCGTGACCAACGCACCTCCTGCAAAACGTGCGTATACCGGTCCTCACCCACTGTGCCCTACCTGTACTTACCATCATCCTGTTGGGATTGCATGTCGATTTTGTGTTCACTGCAACCTTTATGGCCACTTTACTGCCAACTGCCGTACTGGTCCCCGTCAAACTCAAGTTCAAGCTCCTCCTGCTCTGCCAGCTCCACTTCCCGCTCCTCAGGGACAACAAGCAGCTCTTGCCCCCGCTGCTCACGCAAGAGCCTGCTTTGCGTGTGGTGATCCTAACCACTTCGCGAATGTCTGCCCAAACCGAGTGGTGAAGCAAGAGCCACAGCAGTTACCAGCGTAGCAACAACACCGACAGCAGCAGCCTCAGCAGCCAGCTCAGCAAGCAGCCCGTGGGCGAGTTTTCAACATCAACGCCCGCCAGGCCCAAGCAGACAATAACGTGGTTAATGGTACGTTTCTCGTAAATGGTATATATGCTTCATGTTTGTTTGATACTGGAGTCGATAACTGTTTTGTATCGTTCGAATTCGAAAGCCTCCTAAACCGTAAACGCATTAACCTCCCATCAACATTCGATGTAGAAGTTGCCACAGGAAGAACCGTCACTGTTAGTTCCATTCTACGTGATTGTACCCTTGAGCTCAACAATAAAATTTTCCCGATCAATCTTATCCCAATGCAACTCGGTAGCTTTGACGTCATAGTCGGCATGGATTTTCTTCATGAAAATCATGCTGAAATTGTTTGTTTCGATAAAATGATTCGTTTTTCCCTCGCAAACAGAGACCAGTTGTGTGTCTATGGCGAAGTCGCTTCGAAGAAATTACAACTCATGTCATGTGTCCAAGCCAGCAAGTATCTCCGCAAGGAATACCAAGCTTTCTTGGCGCACATCGTAGTAGCGGAGAAGGAAAAGAAAGAGAAGGCAATGGAAGAGGTGCCTGTGGTTCGTGATTTTCCTGCTGTCTTTCCTGATGATTTACCTGGTTTACCGCCATCTCGTGATATTGATTTTCGAATTGACCTCATTCCTGGAGCAAATCTCGTCGCTAAAGCGCCTTATCGTCTTGTTCCCTCCGAAATGCGCGAACTCTCGAGTCAACTCCAGGAATTTCTTGATAAAGGCTTCATTCGCCCTAGCACCTCTCCTTGGGGCGCACCTATCCTTTTCATCAAAAAGAAGGATGGATCGTTCCGGATGTGCATCGATTATAGGGAACTCAATAAGTTGACTATCAAGAATCGCTATCCCTTACCTCGAATCGATGATTTGTTTGATCAATTACAAGGTGCTACATGTTTTTTTCCAAAATCGATCTACGCTCCGGCTATCACCAATTACGAATTCAAGAGGACGATATACCCAAAACCGCTTTTCGAACCTGATACGGCCACTACGAGTTTGTTGTTATGCCCTTTGGACTAAGTAATGCCCCCGCAGTTTTCATGGATCTAATGAATCGCGTGTGTAAACCCTTTCTTGACCGCTTCGTCATCGTGTTTATCGATGATATCCTGATCTATTCTAAGTCAAAAGCCGAACACGCGCAACATCTCCGTTTGGTTCTTGAACTACTCCAGGGAAACCGCCTCTACGCCAAGTTCTCCAAGTGTGAATTTTGGCTTGAGGAGCTTCAATTCCTCGGTCACATTGTCAATAGTCAAGGTATTCACGTCGACCCCACGAAGATCGAAGCAGTCAAGAGTTGGATTACACCAAAGAACTCATCCGAAGTTCGTTCTTTTCTCGGATTGGCGGGTTACTATCGCCGATTCATCGCTGATTTCTCGAAAATTGTTGTCCCTCTCACCTCTCTTGCGCACAAGGACAAACCTTTTGTTTTGGGGAACCGAACAAGAGGAAGCCTTTCAAACCCTCAAACTTATGCTTTGCAATGCTTCTGTGCTCGCGTTACCCGACGGAAACGAAGACTTCGTAGTCTACTGCGATGCCTCTAACCTCGGTCTTGGTTGTATTCTTATGCAACGGGACAAGGTTATCGCGTACGCCTCTCGTCAGCTCAAGATCCACGAGAAGAACTATACAACCCATGATCTCGAGCTTGGTGCAGTTGTTTTTGCGTTAAAGATTTGGCGACACTACTTTTATGGTACCAAGTGTACGGTCTTCACCGACCATAAGAGCCTACAACACATCTTGAACCAGAAAGAGCTGAATATGTGCCAACGTCGATGGGTTGAACTTCTCAACGATTACGGCTGTGAGATTCATTACCACCCAGGCAAATAAAATGTCATTGCCGATGCTCTCAGTCGACGAAGCTATTTGCATAGCGTTTCGCAATACTCAAGCCCAGCACAATCTCGAAGCTCTTATCCGCGACGCTCAACATGCTTGTTTTACCGAATGCACCTTGAAGAAAGAAAGGATTATCGAAAATGGTGAACAACTAGTGAATAAATCGAATGGGATATTTCACTATCTTAACTGAATTTGGATTCCCAAACGCACTAAATTACGAGAGATTCTGCTAGACGAAGCCCACAAGTCTCGATATTCTATTCATCCCGGTGCCGATAAGATGTACCAGGACCTTCGCTATAGGTACTGGTGGTCGGGCATGAAGAAAGATATCGCTATCTATGTTTCGAAGTGCCTAACCTGCTCGAAGGTCAAGGCTGAACAACAATGACCCTCTGGCTTACTCGTACAACCCGAGATCCCTTTGTGGAAATGGGAGAGTATAGCCATGGATTTCATTACGAAACTCCCGCGCATGCCATCAGGTTACGATAGCATTTGGGTTATCGTTGATCGTCTCACCAAATCCGCCCACTTTCTGCCGATACGGGAAGACTACAAGGTAGAACGATTAGCACGAATCTATACCGACGAAGTCATTTGTCGACACGGGACACCTCGTGACATCATTTCTGACCGCGATGGTCGATTCACTTCGCGCCTCTGGGAAACTTTTCAATCTGCTCCCAGTACTACTCTCAATCTTAGTACCGCTTTCAATCCCCAGACCGACGGTCAGACTGAACGCACGATTCGTACCCTTGAAGACATGCTTCGCTCGTGTGTTATAGATTTTGGTGGTAATTGGGATTCGCATTTACCTTTAGTCGAATTCTCGTACAATAAAAGTTATCACTCTAGCATTCAAATGGAACCATTTGAGGCATTATACGGAAGAAAATGTCGATCGCCTATTCTATGGCATGAGATCGGAGATGCGCAAATTACCGGTCCTGAGTTATTGCAAGAAACGACTGACAAAATCCTCCAAATACGAGACAATCTCCTGAAAGCTCGGAGTCATCAAAAGAGTTACGCCGATAAACGCCGCAAGCCCCTTGATTTTGACGTTGGCGATCACGTACTCCTAAAGGTTGCACCTTGGAAGGGAGTGATCTGATTCGGAAGAAAGGAAAGCCCGCGCCTCGATACGTCAGACCCTTTAAGATTCTGGAAAGAATTGGCAAAGTGGCCTACAGATTCGAATTACTGGAGGAACTCAACAATGTACATCTGACTTTCCACGTCTCGAACCACAAAAAGTGTCTAGCCGACCAAAATCTACATGTCCCTCTTGAGGATCTACAAGTGGACGAAGCATTACACTTCGTGGAAAAGTCAGTCGAGATCATGGACCGAGAGACCAAGAAACTTCGATGCTCACGCATTCCCATTGTGAAGGTTCGCTGGGACAGTAAACGCGGCGCCGAGCTCACTTGGGAACTCGAAAGTGATATGAAGGCTAAGTATCTGTAACTATTCGTTACGCCTGCGCCTTAAATTTCGGGTCGAAATTTCCTAAAGTAGGGGAGGTTGTAACAACCCGACTTTTCGAAGTCAAAATCAAAGTACAAGTCAAAGTCAAAGCCAAAGGAAGAAAAGATTGCTAATCAAATCCGTCATTTCTGACTTAATTATTGCTTGTACCTTTGACTCGATAATCGATACTTGCTTGACGATATTTTGTTTTACGATTTGTTAATATGTGAAGTAACAATGCGATAAACGTAATTAAAACGCTAATCTACTAAACGCAATCACATCGCTATCACCTTGCAATTCGAATTACAGGTTCTGGATATTGTTTTACGTGTGTGTGCTATTATGTGCTTTACTTGTGTGTGCTTATATATATATATATATATATAGGATAAGGATCCGTTAGGAACCACCCTTTATTGCGAGAACCGCGAGAACCAGTGTGAACACATGGCATTTTTGTAATTATAAAATGTTTATGATAAAACACCGCATTCCTTTTTTTTGTTACTATTCTCTATTTTAGGGTTTCAAGAGTTTCATCAGTTCACAGTTTTCACAAGTGGCAGAGACGCGTTCATGGTGGTTTCATGGCGGCGAAGAGGCTTTCACGGCAGAGAGGTAGTCGTCGTTCTCATATTTCACGGCGGTGGCAGTCGGCACAATGTTTACGGTGGTATATGGCATCTTCTGATTCATCACGTGTCGATCCTCATACATCTGATGATCCTCCTCATACATTGTTCTTCCTGTAAGTCTAATCGTGCTAATCATCCTACCATTGTTTCTCTTGTAACTCTAATCCTGCCACACTCCTTGATGATTCTGATCGTGTTGCCCTAATTACGAATGGAATACTCAATTACGAATCGATGAAGAATATATGATCTATGATTATGTTCTTATTGCAACAATATCGATTATAATACGAATTTTGTAGCACTAACTTCAATTATACGATGAATTTTGAAATGCCCAATGGTAAAATCGATATGACGAACGGTTTATGGTGTATTGTTATTGCTATGACGAAGACGAACTACTGATGTAATCGAGACAAATACGAACTACAGAGAATTGCTGATGCTTGAGAACTGAGAACTGCTGATGCAATTCGACTGTCGGACTTGATTTTTGTATAAATACACCATCCTGCACATGTGCAACACTTTATCATTACCCTATAACCATCACCAATAATCTACATCTTACACATGTGCAGCACGTTACCATTACCAATTCACGGCGGCATCCACGATGACTGCATCCACGACGGCGGCATCCATGGCTACCTAATTGACGTTAACACATCACTCCCACTACGACAACAACAACTAATCCGACTATAACTCCATCATCGACATACTTCAGTTGACTAACCACCGTTCACGGCTAGTTCATGTGAGTATGTTTTATTATTGAATCTGAATTAGTTATATTATTGCTTGATTTAGTTTATGTTTTTTAATCACATGTATCTTTACTGTTTAATTTGTTTTTAAGTTTTATTTACATGATTATTTTACATCATGACAGGGCTGTTGGAGGCAAAAATACATCATATGTTAACAAACATTATCATCTGTATTCCATGTCCACAAACTACCTACACATAACATTTGCATTAGTTCACAACCTCACACCTTCTACTCTTCTTTCCATTTACTAAGCATCTTCCAACACTCCTCCTGTTTCAACGGCTCTTAGTCTATCATTTTTTGATATTTTTCGTATGTCAACCTATTCATCAAATATGTCCTTGTTGTCAATCCATGAGCCGTTTTGAATATATTTTTCCTGCATACATTACATATAGTACATCAATTATTTCATGTATGCACATGTGCAGTAAACATATTACATACAATACGTACAATGATTATGTTTTAAATTAATAATGCACTTGTGCATATGCCGTAATACATTCATATTAACTTTATCTGACAAAATATGCATATGTGCATAAATATGCACGTGTGCAGTAACATGACTGGCCCAATCAATAGGTTTGCTTCAGTAAAAAAAAATATTTAACCCTTACCAAATCAAATTTCGTATTACTATAACCAATCATATTTAAATTAATTAGTAACAAATCTATTATGTCAAACTATGCACATGTACATCATCATAAATGACATTGTTAACATATTCTGGAAAACTACGCACATGTGCATAACTATGCACATGTACATCGACATGAATGACATTATTAACCTATTATAGCAAATTATTCACATGTGCATAATTAAACGCATATGCATCAATATGATTGACCTTATTAAACTAATCTGGCAAGATATGCATATGTGCATAGCTATGCACATGTGCATTAACATGATGGACCTTATCAACAGGTTTGCTTCAATAAAAAACCCTAACACTCAACAAATCAAACAACATCGTGCTTTTTTACTTGTCCTATTCCTTGTATTTATTTCTCCTGCAATAACTGCACATTACATCAAACAACATCGTTTAAAATGAAAGTAACACTTTGACGCACGTGTGCATATACTACCAACTGCATCATCGACTAATAACCAACCTTTTTTGGATTTTTGTTTAACACTTTTATTGTGACACCTGGGTCACTGCGACCATCAAACAAATGCCAAGCCAATGAAATATTGTATTTCATACTTGGGATCTGTATAAATATGTGTATCTTTTGCACATATCAAGTCTTGTTCGATTTCAAGCTCTAAATCGCTTTCTGGAAGGTTATACGCGCACTGATGCGTAGATATAACCAGTTTAATGCAACGAACACTCCGGAATAGTGAAATATACTTAACATACCTTAAATAACCTTTACATAACTTAGAAATAAGTTTTGAAGGCTTTGGTATGGCAAAAACAAGTTAATTCGCCTACAGGGACTAAATTTGACAAACTGCGAAAGTATGCCAATTTGAACTATAACAGACATTCCGGAACATGACCATAAGTTGAACATACCCTAAATATCCTTCACATAGCTTAGAAATAGGCTTTGAGGGGTTCGGTGTGCAAAAATAAACTTTTGGGTCATTCAGGGACTAAAAGCGTCAAAAAGTGCACAAGTTTGCATTTTCGCGCATAACTTACGTTCTGAATACATCCGGACATCCAAAAATTTATGTAAGCACTAAAACATTTTATTTTAGTGTTTGGCATAAGAAAAATACATTCGTCGCGCCATTTGGATCGTTTTTCGCGCTTGTGCGCATTCCGTCGTAATTAAGCGAACATCGCGTTCGTACGACCAAACGAACCAACATCCGACATATTTTTGAGCATGTTTCATGTCCAAAATGTTTAGGCATCATTTTAGGGCCTTGAAGTTGGCTTTACGGGCCTTAGAAGTGTCGGAAATGGGCTTAAACACCAACAGGGACTGAAACTGTCAATATGCAAAGTTGGTTCTGATCAGACAAGGCCATGCGGCCCGCGTAAGTTTTATGTGCATCTTTACGCGGCCCGCGTCAGGCTCCCAGAACAGATAAGATCAATTAGTCAGCAGATTTCAGCTGATTAAACCTCATCCACACACTCACACTTGCCCTTTCAGCTCATGAGAGACCATTTTTAGTTACCACAACTTTCCAAGAAATGTACGCACGAGATTTGATCACATTTTCCAAGAAACGATCCTAATAGTTCGGGAAATCCTATAAATACCCATCACATTTTCACTCATTCCTCACAAGAATCTGATAAAAAAGACTCTAAGTTGGAACCATTGTTTCATACCTGAGTTATTTTGATCTAGATTAGCATTCGGGGACCCTTCGTAAGTATTCCTTCGTTCTTTTATTGCTTTTCGAGTCCGAAAGTCAAACTTTGTTTGACTTTCTGCATTGACCAGTTTATGGTCAATGCGAAGTTCGTTTGAACTTCGCAACGTGATTGTAATCACGGTGGTTATAGTCCTTTGTGACTATGCCTACTGATTACCACATTGTCTAGGGTCGTAAGGGTAAGCGATCTAATAAATCGCTTATACCTTCGAACCCGACCCATTTGGTCGATCATTAGGATCCGACCAAATACATTAGGTGACCATAGCATATAGGGAATAACCTTCCGAGGTTATACCTTATGGTCGCTTCGTTTAAGTAGTTGTATGATAGGTAGTTTA
This sequence comes from Helianthus tuberosus, assembly GCA_030545235.1. Classification (NCBI taxonomy): domain Eukaryota; kingdom Viridiplantae; phylum Streptophyta; class Magnoliopsida; order Asterales; family Asteraceae; genus Helianthus; species Helianthus tuberosus. The sequence continues at coordinate 56,884,104 of CM060443.1, read as the reverse complement.
TATGCCTTAGGTAAATTACCAAAATACCCCTTTGATGCCAAAATTCATTTTAAACATATGTAACATAACTTTTGACATCTAAACTGATTTGACAACAATATTAGACATGTTAAGGCATATGTTACTTGTCATAGGACTAGTTAGGCGGTCCGAACGCGTTTCACGCGAACGACGCGTTAAAGTAGCATAAGCTACCTAAACGGGTCGTAATGGGTCACAAGCACTTAGGTTAGGTTTCGTTTTAGTATGTGGGCTTTGTTAAACCATATTACATGAGTCTCCATACTAGTTTGGTTTACGAACCCTCATTTTATCCGATCCTCCGATTTAGGTCCGGGTTATTAACATAGTTCCCTATATTAGGTGCCGTTTGATTCCGAGATCTCTAGCATTGCTTGGTGGTTATCTTAGGACTTCTAAGCAATCTCAAGTGAGTACATAGACCCCTCTTTTACTGTTTTCCAAACGTTTTGGGGTGGAACACATGTGCCTACTTGTTACTTTCATGCTTTCCATGTTTTCACATCATATACCTGCTATGTTCGTCAGTACATTATAGTACATGATTTCATTACATTTCATGCTAAGTATGCCCATTGTGTGCGTACTTAGTACATCGTTTTACATTACATGCTATGTATGCCCATTGGGTGCGTACTTAGTACATCGTTCTGCATTACATTTCATGCTATGTATGCCCATTGTGTGCGTACTTAGTACATCGTCCTACATTTAATTTCATGCTATGTATGTCCATTGTGTGCATACTTAGTACATTGTTTTACATTACACTTATGCTATGTATGTTCTTTTTTGCATACTTAGTACATTGTTATACATTACACTTTATGCTATGTATGTTCCTTGTTGCATACTTAGTACATTTGTTATTCATCACATGCTTACATTTTGGATACACATTACATGATTTACATTAAACATGAACATTTTACTTTGGTAGTTTGGTTTGATTAAGTGATTAAGTAACGAGGCGTGTGTAATATGATACAAGTATGGTGGATACGCCGCTGGTACTTCCTATATATAAGTGCTTGTATGGTATTACATATCGTAGCGTTATTTGAATCATTTCAATTTGAGACATATAACATTTTATACAAATAACATACTTTTCACAAGACATTGATTTACAAACAACTCATCTTATACAAACTCATTTTACATGGTTATTCATTTAACCATACATTATTCTCTTATTTATACATATCATCTGATCTTATCGTTTTTCAAATGATTTACAAAACAAAGCAAATTACAAGGTTCATGACTAAACATTTTCTCAAACATAAGTCATGAATTCTGTTTTCACAAAACCTATGTATCTCACAGGCATTTTTATGCTGACGTACCTACTTTCACATGTGTTTTCAGGAGATGATGCATAGGACTTATCAAGACATACTTAGGCGGACCTGTGCCTTAGTGACTTAAAACGAGACAAGAACTAGTTAATTTATGTTATGTACTCTTTGGTTCTTGTTTAAAACAATGTAAACTTTCATGTTTGATTAATAAAACGAAACTTCAATTGCCATGGATTTGAAACAATTAATTCTGTTACAACACTCCCCGACGTTTCCGCCACGTTTTGTATGTTCTACGTGGTCGGGGTGTGACAGAAAAGTTGGTATCAGAGCCAATGGTTATAGGGAATTAGGTTATTAGTAATGCTTTGACCTAGTCTATAACCTTCTTAGGACCCTAACGCGAGTTTACTTGTGTTTAGTCATAAAACGATACCGTCACCTATCCTTAGGCGACGACCACAACAAGAACATAAATTTCAAAACCGCTTTGAAAACTAATCATCTGTTCTAGGATGATTGATTACTAGGTTTTGAACCCCTTTGAATTTTCAAAACTCTCGTCAAAGTTTTGGGTCCTAAATAGTGTGAACACGTGCAAACTGGAAGAGTGAATGCCTGTACCCTGAGTTTTCTGTCTAAGGCTAGAGTGTTCGTACAAATCCACATAATTGGACCAGTCACTCTTACCTGGGAACTCTTGGGGTGAGTGTCCACTTATAGGCGAGCATGTCTTCGCGATACATTATGAGGATCTATTTGCTTTGACTCAGCCTTTGTGTTGTTTGTTTGCTTCGTGGTTCAAACAAATGACCATCACCCATGATTTTGGTCGGTAATTGTAACATCCTATTCTTACCCAATGCCATTTCATTTGTTTTCTCTCTTGTTTCCCCTTTTAGAATGCCTCCACGATGCGAAAATCCGGTATCTATTGAAGAGCTGGCAGCTGTCATTACACAGCAAATGACTGCTGCAATCCCGAACATCGTTGCTCAATGTCACCAAGCTCTCAACAACAATAATGCCCTCTGCAACTTCAAGACGTTCAACTCGGCTAAGCTATCAAAGTTTTCTGGGTCTCAAGGAGCGACTGCACTTCTGCAATGGTTCGAGAGTCTAGAGAGCACCTTCAGGCATGTTCGATGTCCAAACGAGCGAAAGGTAGATTTCGCATCTAGTGTCTTTGAGAAACGAGCTTTGACGTGGTGGAACGGTGTGGTGAGAGATAGGGGTGCCGAAGTGGCACTGGCTCAAACGTGGGAAGAACTTAGAGCACTAATGATGAAGGAATTATGTCCTCATCATGAGATCAGGGCATTGGAAAGGGAATTCGACGATCTTAAGCAAGACAGCGGTGAACATCGAGCATACACTGATCGATATGAGGAGCTAAGCCTGTTGTGTCCTACAATGGTTACGCCTTTGGATAAGGCGATCGAAAAATACATTGATGGTCTCCCTGACTCGGTTCAGGACATTGTTACTGGTAGTAACCCCACTACGGTTAGGCAGGCCATTGAGCTATCTGCAACCTTGACTGAATCTCAGATCAGGAAACGTAAACTTTTTCGAAATGGTGACAAGAAGCCAATCGAGGAATCAAAGACCATGGATGAACAGACTGTATCCCCTAAGCGGTCAAAGAAGCGAAAGGCTTCTCAGAACTTCTCCATGGTTACTCACAATGATCAAGCCGTCCCCAACCAACCAGCTCAACCCCCTGCTAGGAAACCATACAATGGAACTTCACCCTTGTGCAACCAATGTAACCTTCATCATCATACTAGTGTGAAGTGCCGCGAATGCCAAATTTGTGGACTTAAAGGTCATACAACAAAAGTTTGCCGAGCTGCAGTTGCACCAAATCAAGCTGACAACAATCCTGCTCAAGCTCGCTTTCCACCAGGTTCTTGCTACAATTGTGGCGAGATGGGTCATTTCCGAAGAAATTGCCCAAAGCTTGCTAATGCAAATCCAGCACAGGGATGAGCATCTGACCGACTAGAAGACAACACCCTTTAGAAATAATCATGTCTTATGTATTATTTTCTTTTGTTGTCAAGGTCCATGAAACAGTTGTTATCATTGTTTATAAATAAATCTTTTATTTACATTTCAATGTATTTATGAGGTTGTATGTATAAACAACATATCTCTTACAATACCGACAATTAAGGAATCGTATTCCTTGAAAAGCAAACTAACCCCAAATAATTTTTCTATTTTATGATCTCTTGCGTTTTCCACGAAATTCCTAAGTACCCGTTTCTTTTAAGAAAGCGAAGTACAAGGCGCAAGTTACAACACTAGACGAATACCCAAAGTACCACTATAAATCCTTAATAGGGTACCTAAGGGTATTTCCGTAAATCCTAAAATTGTTATGTTCCTTAATTCGAATATTACGTTTCTTTGAGAACAAAATCGAATTTTTGGGAGATCTTCCTATCTTTTCAGATAGATCCCAGAGGACATTGAAGTCCATCGACTGGTTTCCATATCCATATTTAATCAATAACAAGTTAATAACAAATTAATAACCAAGTTAAACAACTATGTGATTATGTGCTTATGTGTTCCCTTTTATGTTTTTGGTGTAATCCAAGTTTTGTTATCCAAATCCTCGTAGAACCTTCCGTATCTTCATATGAGGGGTTCATAGTAGGATACCCAAAGGTACTACATAGAATCCTTAATGGACTACTACGTTGTAGTTAAGTCCCTTGGATTATAAAGTACTACTCCATAATTAGACCCTTGAGTGGTCTAGTTAAACAGATTGATCCAAAAATCTTGTTAGGAACATCATGTGATGATATAGCTGAAAGGACTCCTTTGTGGCCTAATTAAAAGGATCATTTGTCGATCTAATTAAAAGGACCCTATGGTAGTCTAGTCACACTTATCACAGGTTTGATTTTCCTCCCCTAAACATTTCAAGACAAATTGTGCGGACTGTGCAAGGAATTGCGTAATTATGGATGCATACATAATTATGGAATTCAGTGCACAGAAACCACAGTGAGTTTTGTCATGTGTCTAGAGTTGATTCGTTCATTTTCGTTTCTGAAGAAATTGTGAAAAATGACTTATTCCGTTCATTTTTGTTTCAGAAGAAATTGTGGAAAATGACTCATTCCGTTCATTTTCGTTTCTGAAGAGATAGTGGAAAATGACTCATTCCGTTCATTTTCATTTCTGAAGAGGTTGTGGAAAATGACTCATTCCGTTCATTTTCATTTCTGAAGAGGTTGTGGAAAATGACTCATTCCGTTCATTTTCGTTTCTGAAGAGGTTGTGGAAAATGACTCATTCCGTTCATTTTCGTTTCTGAAGGAATTGTGAAAAATGACTCATTCCGTTCATTTTTGTTTCTGAAGAGGCTGTGGAAAATGACTCATTCCGTTCATTTTCGTTTCTGAA